>OY728151.1:1857865448-1862865448 GCA_963277665.1 Viscum album | reverse complement strand
GGAGGGACTTCTCCCCCCTCTATGGTATCCTTCTCGTTGTTTTCTCTTTCATTTTTGTTTTTGTTTTATTTGTGTTGTAAAAACCCTAATTGAGGGGTTTTTATTTGTGCGTGCTTCTTAAATTTTAGGGTCTGTGAAGGGTCTAGAAATTTCTTCTTAACCTTCGGTTGATGCACAGTTTTATTCACGCACCTCTGAGGTAGGCGAATTCGCGTATTTTATTTCCAGATCACTTTTCTAATGTTTTCGCTCTATATTTTAGTTTGAAAACTTGTTTCTCATCTTTTTATGCACTTAATTAACATGCTATAGAGTTCCTAATTCTTTTTTTATTTGGATAAGAATATTTTCTGAGTTGGTTCCTGGTTTATGTCAATATGTGTCTATGTTGATTTTCTTGTTTATGTGGTGAATTTTATTTTTTCGATTTTTAAAATGTGATTCACATCCCTATGGTATCCTTTTACATCTTTTTTGATGCTTTGGAATTGGTGGAATTAGTAAATTTGGTATTTTTTGCGATTGATTAATTATGATTATGTTAAAGTAAATTGATGTGATTTGGGGGGGGGGTATTTCCTTTAATTTTGTTTTATAAAAATGGTGAAGATCTGATTTGAGTTTTATTTGTGAACTTAGTGTTTTCTTTGGAGTTGTTTTTTGAATCGTATCTTGATTCATTTTTTTGGATTAATTTTATTTTAGGGATTTGTGGTGTTCTGAGTCTCGGGGAGTTGTCGTAGGGAGTTTGGGTTGGTTTCGAAGGTGCGCACACATATTCCCAGGTATGGATATGTATAGATATATATATATTATGTGTGTGTGTTCCCTCATGATGCGGGAAACATGTGCATTATTTTAAGGATATATATATATATATATATATATACATATATATATATTTGGAAGTGCGTGTTAGCGAGTGAGCAGCTTCTTGAGCTAGAAAGCTTGACGTGACCTTTTATTGAGGTAGGTGTTTTAAACCATTTCCCTTTTTGATCAAACCTTGAGCACTTGAATTTTTTCAATTAATCCTTTTATATCGTTTGCATCTCTATTTCATTTATGAAAAATGTCTGACATAGTTATATTGCTGTTTTAAATTTCTGAAAGTTGCCTTAAATGGTGGTTTATATGAAATGATTAGGCTCTTAGTAAATTTAAATTGATTTCCTTGTGATGTGTTTGGTTGTAACTGATAGTGATTGTGTTTATGAAATGTAAGATTTGGTTTGGTGTGTTTTTTTGACAAAATGATGAACCAATGGGTTGTTTTAGAAAAAGTTTTGGAAATGGTTGTTGGTTTTAAAGATGCAATTTGCTTTTATAATGTTTTGTGAAAGAATTGGGTTTGGTTTCAATGCTATGTGTTTTACGAAAATGGTTTCAAAGGCGATTCTTCAAAAAACTAGATGTTCCGTTTGATGTTGGCACATCCATGGGAGCACTAGGTGCTCGCATGGATGTGCCTCCAAATGAAAACGATACATAAAAACTATATTTTCATAAAGATGGGTTTTTGATGAAATGGTTTGGTATTTCATGTGGGATAAAAAGAAGTTGGCCCGATTTGCCTTTCGTGTGAGTTGAATGGTTGTTCGATTTAAAGGCTTGTTTGGTATTGGGTTTTGAATGGGGTGTTTGTACTGACTTTTGGGAAAAATGTGTGTGCCTGATTTGAAACTTAACTCATTTACAAAATGTTTAGAAACTGCACATGATGTGAAGGCCCGGTTGGCACCTTGTTGAATGTGAAAGAATTTCATATATACATAATTGTGGGCATATCTACATGGGGACTTCCCTTCGAGGGTTTTCGTGTGGTGGTGTCTGTGTAAGGGGTTGGAAAGTGCGGTGAGATGAGTGACGCATGCGAGGGCCTCCTACTTACACAGTATTATCGACATCACCATGGGTTCCTGGGCGTCTTATAGATTATCGAGTGACGGTTGCTTTCAAGCCCTAATTAGATGGGTTAGTACTTCCTGGATTCATGGATAGGTCATGAGGGATGTGCCACAGGTTGGCTATTAGGGTGGCCAGTTGGTTATTGACGATGGAGTACCACGACGGCAGGTAGTCTGAAATCGAGTATGTCAAGGGGCTTTCTAGGGATGTTTAGTATCACCCAATTTTATTGCTTATATCTTCTTGTTTACTTTTACTTTCACTTGGTTTCCATCATTTACTTATTACATGTTATTCTTTTGCACAAATTTGATAAACCTGGATATAAAACTCAGTTTTCAAGAAATGCATTGTTTTGGGGAAAACGGGTTGTGGCGTGTGTTGGTTTTTGAAATGGTAAACCTGGATCATTTTTCATTTAAATTATGAAAACCCTATTTTCTATCTTTTTATGTGAAATCTAGTGTATTTGGGATTGTTTCTGGAAAGTGGTCTTGGTTGGATTCTGTGGTTTACATTGGCATCCCTACTGAGCATTTTCAATGATCATGCCTATTTTATAATTTCAGTTGCAGGTTTCCCTTGTTCATTTTTCCTTGGCTGAGTTGCTCATTTTGGGAGCAATGTTGGCCTTGGTTGGGATGTGACCGAATGGTCACATGGAAGTATGTCTAATGTTTAGTTTTATTTCTTTCCACTACCAGTTTTTATTTTTATCGTTAGTTTTTATTTGTCTTTTTATCTTTTCTCATGGGCCAAATGATTCCCAAATTATAATTTTTGATGCCTTGAACTAGTTTCCAGCCCGTGGGGATCGGGAAAACCCATCGAGACTTCCCTCGAGCTGGCTCAGGTGACCGGTTCAGGGTTGACCTGGGCTGGTTCATGAAAAAATGGTATCAGAGGAGGCCCTTGATATTTGGGATTTCTGGTAGAAGGAGATTGGGATTGTCGGGGCTCAGGAGGTAGGTTACAAGTTGGTGCTTGTTCACCACCGCCCGTGACGAGACCTGAGTTACCAAGGGTATTGTGGGATTTCAGTCTTTTGTCTTTGGTAGTTATGGTTTGAGGGATGATAATAAAGGCAAATTGGTTCATGTTGTGGCCTCACATGGGGTGGTGACCCATGTAGAGTCTAAATGTCCATTTCAAGGTCCTTTTTGTGATATACCTTACTTGGGATATGGCTCACCACCATGTCACTGAGTTAGGAATATGCACTAGTTCCTCATTCCGGTGGTTTATTGTTGACTGTGTTTCATTTTGATCTCGGTCGATGTGAGCGTGTGTTAAAAAAATGGAAGTTATTTTAAAAAGGAATGGTGTTTCTTTTAAAATTATTTTGAAATTGGTGAATTGGTTTTTTAAAGTCGGAGTGTTTTGATTTGGAATGTTTTATTTCTTTTTTGGATTTGATGATAAAAATAAGAGTTTGAACCTTGGTATTCCTTAAGGAGGATCACATGTGCATCGATATGTGCATAGAGTGCGTGGGAGCACTTGTCCGCGAGCGATGTAGCCGTGATTGGATGAAAGCACATGTGATAATCCATAAGGGTCCATAGGCGAGCTTTAAAATTTAAAAGAAATGAAGGTTTTTGGAAAAGAAATTTGTAGTTATGTTTGAATATGTTTATTTTATGAGGTTGCTGCCTTTGGATCGGGCTGTTGCTTCGATTAAGTTTTGGCTAGATGCCGATTTCAGTTGTGTTTTTTTGTGTTGTTCTGAGTATGCCGCCCAGAAAGGTCACTAAGGTTGCTAATTAGTCATGCCCAGTTTTTTGTTCTTTTTTCATGTTGTCTATCGATCAAAGTAATCAAAGTCCCATAGAGGCAGTTTTTTGGTAATGGAATTAGAGTGGGTCTTCAGGTTGTTAGGAAATCCTAGGGTTGTTAGGGTTCGTACCATCTCAGGATTATTTGAGGGTCCAGTTTTGGACTAGTAAAGGTGGGATGTCTCGCCATCATTGAATATTGGGGTGTGTTTAATGGTAATTGGCTATGGTGCTCTTTCCCCATCTAGCAAGGAGTGTATGCTAGAGGAACCTGTTACCAAGACACCATATTCATCAGTGATGACTTCCTGTTGTCTAATCGTTCTCTTGTGTGCCACCAGAATGGCCAGTTTGTGCATTCTAAGCCACCATCATGCATCCCTTTGAAAACGTGCCACCATTGTGGTTGTTTGAATTGTTGAGAAGAGGAAGAAGTTGCGGACTAGAGAATACAAATGCCTGACTGTGAGGCAGGGGATGCTTCAACCATCAGAGTCCCAACCACAGATCTAGGGGTGAAGCTCACGAACAGTCCATAATTGTTGAGGGTGTGTAGATCCTCGCATCGGATTATGTTTTCAGCTTTCTGAAGGGAAATATCCAAAGTTTTCTTGTTCTATTATTGTCGTTGTTGTTATCTCATCCTTGTTGTGGTCGGGCGATGAGATCATTCTACCGTAATCCAAGAAGTCTCATCTACTCTTAATGCAACTTCTAAATCATTCAGATTTCCTTGAAGGGTGTTGGGCCCGTGAATAAACAGGTCATTCTAATTTTGAGTTGGGTCTCAATTTTGTTCGTTAGGGGGATGTTTGATTCAGTGAAATTAACGGGTGTTGTTTTTGGGCTTGTTATTAGGCCGGGCGACTCTCTGTGAGTTTTCATTTAGTGTGTTTGAGTTTTGTAGGGGATTCCTCTTTCCTAGTGTCTCGGTGTTCCAGTTTCTTCCCAGAATAGTTTTAATCCTAGTGGTGGAGTTGTTCCATCAGCTTTGAGTGGGTAGGATGAGTTCAGTTGGGGAGTTACCATGTCGCCCATCCCCCCTGGGGTGGTGGGTTCGATTTTCAAGGTCTCTGTGTCAGTAAATTTCTATGGTGGGGAGAATCCTCCCGTGTTCTCTCCTCAACCTCGGGCTTTAGTTTTCGCTTGAATTGGTCTGGTGTGACCAGTTGACAGTAAGGTCATCCTGGGATTCATAGTTCTTCCCCGGTTTCTCCTGGGCATGGGCTCGAGTTGTGTCAACTATTGGCTTGGTGACTTTCTGGGGGCAGAAAGTGTTTGTGGTGGGGAGAATTGTCACAACTGCTTTTTTTAGCCATTTTATTTATTTTATTTCTCTTAGCATCGGGTGATTTTTCCTAAGTGCGGGTGAGTTCCGGTTTAAATTTTTAATGTTGGGATGAGTTTATGGTTTGGGATAGTGCGCAAACAATGTTCATTTAAGATGCACAGCTTGCTTGGGTACATGCTGAGTTGTTGTCCGCTTGGGTACCGTACGGTGTGCAAATACCGCACTCTCATCCTGTTTTAACGTTATGTGTGTAGATATATGGATATGTATGTTTATATGTTTATATATATATGTATATATGTTTATATGTTTATATAAGTAGGTTTATATATGTTTATATATATATATATATGCGTGTGTGTGTGTGTGTTTAATTTTTTAAATGGTTTTATTATTATAAATGTTTTGATTATAATAATTAGTATTGTTATAATTAATTAATTAATTAATAATAATAATAATATTATTATTATTATTAAGATAAACAAATGGAAACCTAATCTACCCATGCGGTACCCCCCCCCCTCTCAAAATCACAAACCAGACCCCCTTGGCTCTCTGTGTGCGTGCCGGCGACATTCCTCCCCCTGTCCAACCTCGTCGCCCCGTCCGGCCCCGTCCGGCCCCACCGCCTCACCATCTGGCCACCTCTTTCCCTCGCCGCTCCGGCCTCCGCCTAATCTGGCCGACGCCGCCTAATCCAGCCAACAGCGCCTACTCCGGCTGACCCCGCCTGCTCCGGCCGACCCCGCCTGCTCCGGTAGACCCTGCCTGCTCCAGCGACCTCCTCCGCCCGACCGTCAACCGGCGAGACTTCTACCCCCTCTCCAGTATCCTTCTTGCTATTTTCTCTTTAATTTTTGTTGGTTTTTTCTTTGTGTTGTCAAAACCCTAATTGATTGGTTTTTATATGTGCGTTCTTCTTAAATTTTATGGTCTGCGAGGGGTTTGGAAATTTTTTCTTTACCTTCCGTTGATGCGCACTTGTATTCACACACCTCTGAGGTGGGGGAATTGACATATTTTATTTCCAGATCACTTTTCTAATGTTTGCGCTCTATCTTTTAGTTTTAAAACTTTTTTGGTATTTTTTATGCACTTAATTATCTTGCTATAGAGTTCTTAATTATTTTTTTTATTTGGTTAAGAATATGTTCTGAGTTGGTTCCTGGTTTATATCAATATGTGTCTATGTTGATTCGCTAGTTTATGCAGCGAATTTTATTTTGTCGATTTTTAAAATGATATTTGCATCCCTATGGTATCCTTTTACATATTTTGAGATGCTTTGTCATTATTGGAATTGGTAAATTTGGTATTTGTTGCGATTGTGTAATTATGTAAATGTTAAAGTAAATTGATGTTTTTTTGGGGGGGGGGGTATTTCCCTTAATTTTGTTTTATAAAAATTTGGAATATGTTATTTGAGTTTTATTTCTGAACATGGTGATTTCATTAGA
Organism: Viscum album; assembly: GCA_963277665.1. Lineage (NCBI taxonomy): Eukaryota > Viridiplantae > Streptophyta > Magnoliopsida > Santalales > Viscaceae > Viscum > Viscum album. Next base: position 1,862,859,014 of record OY728151.1, on the reverse strand, counting down.
GTTGGTTTTTTAATCATATCTTGATTCCTTTATTTGCATTAATTATATTTTAGGGATTTGTGGTATTTTGAGTATCGGAGAGTTGTCGTAGGGAGTTGCGGTTGGTTTCGAAGGTGCGCACACATATTCCTAGGTATGGATATTTATAGATATATATCTTCTATGTGCGTGTTCCCTCATGGTGCAGGAAACACATGCATCGGTTAAAGGATATATATATATATATATATATATATATATATATATATATATATATATGGAAGTGCGTGCGTGCGAGCGAGCTGCTGCTTGAGTTAGAAATCTTGACGTGACAATTGTTCGAGGTAGGTGTTTCCATCCATTTACATTTTTGATCAAACCTTGAGCACTTGAATGTTTTCAATAAATCATTTTATATCGTTTTCATCTCTATTGCATTTATGAAAAACATCTGACATAGTTTTATTTCTGTTTTAAATTTCTGAAAGTGGCCTTAAAAGATGGTTTATATGAAATTATTAGGCTCTTAGTAAAGTTAAATTGCATGCCTTGTGATGTGATTGGTCTTAAATGATAGTGATTGTGTTTTCGAAATGTAAGATTAGGTTTGGTGTGTTTGTTTGACAAAATGATGAACCAATGGCTTTTTTTAGAAAAAGTTTTGGAAATCGTGGTTGGTTTGAAAGATGCAATTTTCTTTTATAAAGTGTTGTGAAAGAATTGGGTTTGGTTTCAATGCTAAGTGATTTACGAAAATAGTTTCTAAGGTGATTCTTAAAAAAAAATAGATGTGTCGTTTGATGTTGGCACATCCATGGGAGCACTAGGTGCTCAGATGGATGTGTCTCAAAATGAAAACGACACATAAAAACTATATTTTCTTAAAGATGTTTTTTGATGAAATGGTTTGGTATTTCAAGAGGTATGAAAAGAAGTTGGCCTGGTTTGCCTTTCGTCTGAGTTGAATGGTTGTTTGGTTTGAAGGCATGTTTGGTATTGGGTTTTGAATGGGGTGTTTGTACTGAATTTTGGAAAAAATGTGGGTGCCCGATTTGCAACTTAACTCATTTACGAAATGTTTTGAAACTGCACATGCAGTGAAGGCCCGGTTGGCACCTTGTTGAATGTGAATGAATATCATATATACATATTTGTGGGCATCTCTACAGGGGGACTGCCTTTCAAGGGTTGTCGTGTGGTGGTGTCCGTGTAAGGGGTTGGCAAGTGCGGTGAGATGATTCACGCATGCGAGGGCCTCCTACATACACAGTATTATCAAAATCACCATGGGTTCCTGGGTGTCTTATAGATTATTGAGTGACGGTTGCTTGATAGCCCTGGTTAGACGGTTAGTAGCCCTGGAGTCATGGACATGCCAGGAGGGATGTGCCATTGGTTGCCTATTATGGAGCCCAGTTCGTTATTGACTATAGAGTACCACGCCGGAAGGTAGTCTGAAACCGAGTAAGTCCAAGGGTTTTCTAGGGATGTTTAGGATCACCCATGGTTATTGCTTATATCTGCTTGTTTACTTTCACTTGCACTTGGTTTTCAACATTTACTTATTACCTGTTCTTCTTTGCACAAATGTGATAAACATTAATTTGAAACTTAGTTTTCTAGAAATGCAATGTTTTGGGGAAAATGGTTTGTGGCGTGTGTTGGTTTTTGAAATGGTAAATCAGGATCCTTTTTTCCTTTAAATTATGAAAACCCTATTTTCTATCTTTGAATGTGCAAACTAGTGTTTTTGGGATTGTTTCTAGAAAGTGGTCTTGGTTGGATTCTGTGGTCTACTTTGGCATCCCTACTGAGCATATTTAATGCTCATGCCTTTTTTATCATTTCAGTTGTAGGTTTCCCTTTTTCAAGTTTCCTTGGCTGAGTTTCTCATTTTGGGGGCAATGTTGGCCTTGTTTGGGAGGTGATTGAAGTGTTACATGGAGGTATGTCTACTTTTTAGTTTGATTTCATTCTGCATCCAGTTTTTATTTTTATCGTTAGTTTTTATTTGTCAGTTTATCTTTTATCATGGGCCAAATCATTCCCAACATTTAAGTTTTGATGCCCGGCTCTAGTTTCCATCCCATGGGGATCAGGAACTCCCCTCGAGACTTCCCACGAGCCGGATCAGGTGACTGGTTTAGGGTCAACCCAAGATGGTTCGTGACAATGGTGACAAACCCCTCTTCATTAATTGAAACTATCCACCTATCTTGTTTTGAATTTTGAATCCATTCATCTGCATTAAATTAAATGTGTTGTCACATTTAATTAAAGAAAACTCTTGGGTTATTGTTCCATAAAAATAACATAGAACAGTCTCTAGTATTTTGGGCTTATCATTCTATGTTGGAGCCTGGGAGAAATAAATAGAGCATCCTCTCTAATGAAGAACGATATCCTCTCCAACGAAGAATGCCCGTCTCCACCTGGGGATGACAACGACGTCTTCTCCCTTTTCAACTGGGGAATGAAAGGGAAGATGCTACCCACGAAGAATGTTGCCAATGATGATGTCATCTTCTCCCAACATCAATGGAACAACTTCGCCTTCCCGTGACTCTACCATGAGAACTCTGATTGCAATTAAAGGGTTTGAGTTGAATTCATTTCTTGTTATTCATTATTAAACCTCAGTTTATTTGTTGGCCAATTGTAATCACCTAACGAAGAGGGCGCGGGCTGAACAAACACGGCCTGACATCCTGCCATTGGTTCTTGATTGGTTGATGATGGCGGTGGCACAATGGCACCACCGGAAGAGAGAATCGCAGTGGAGCATCGGCGGATGGTGACAGGATGGACGCGAGGAAACCGGTAGCGTAAGGCCACCGTAAAAAGGTGTGGCACCGTCGTGACGCGTGGAGGAGATGCTAGAAGTGGCCAAACTGGTCCACGGTGGAGGACGCAGAAATTCTTCACACCGCGCAGTAGAACTGAAGGCCGCGACCATGTCGGTCCGTGGTGGTGGTGGCGTGGCGTCGTCGCGCCGCGCGGAGAGATGGAGGACCACGATGCCATCGCACCGCGGTGGAGGAGCGATGGCGGCCTGGTCGACTACAGTGGAGCTGGAAGAGTGGGACCAACTGGGTCCTGCTGCCCCTGAACTGGCGCAACGCGCCTGTTCTATTCGATAAACCGAGGAGGGGCGCGACACCACCCTCCCTCGCGTGGCTGGCCGAGCCGCCATGGGCCGGGCCGCCATGGGTCAGGCCGCCTTGGTCGGGTCACCCTTGGCATGGCCGCCCCAGGTCAGGCCGCCCTAGGCCGGGCAACCCCTCAGCCAGGCCACCCACAGCCGGGCCGCCCACGTCCGCGGCGCCATTGGCCGGGTCGCCGTTGGTCGGGCCACCCACGGTCGGGCATCCCCTTGTCCGGGCCACCTTCCGGTCTGGCCGCCAGTCGGGTCGGGCCGTCTCATCGGGCTGGGCCGTCCCCTCAGCTTTGGTCACTTCCTTAGACTGGGTCAGACCCACTGACAGAGTCATACCCCGGTTTAAACCAAGTCGTTCAGAGTCAGTCTGACGGGGTCAGACCAGACTCGAACCCGCTATGTCCATTTACACCTTTTAGACCGCATCTATGGCTACGGGTGTCCGATTGACATACGGCCATAGGAAATGGAATTCTAGGAGCGCGGAGATTTTTTTGGAATACTCCACTTTAGTTTTGGACACAGTTGGGGTACGATCGGGTTTGTTTGAACCAAAAATCCAACTGGGCCCCTAGAACGGAAATGCGAATAACATACAGACCATCCATCGGATTGACACACAGTCTGTCGCGTTGGGTTCCTTATGATGAGAGATAACTATGGGATACATCACCTCGGGACTCTGTGGTAGTTAATGTAATTAAACTTGGCTTGAGGAACAGACCCTGCAGGAATCGAGCGTGCTGTGTGTGGGAATCCTAGGGCTGGCTGCGACAATACGGTACCAAAATCCTCTGTGGGTTCAACAGTGATGAATACTGTACCAGAATCCTCCGTGGGTTTGACAACGATGACTACTATACCAAGATTCAATGAGGGTCTGATGGTTCTGACTTCTACTCCTGTATCCTATGTGGGTCCGACATAATAGTTAGTCCAGTATCCTATTAGGGTCCGACAACTTAGTTGGTCCTGTATCATATGTGGGTCCGACATCTTAGATGAATCAGTGACTAAATTTTATCATCTCTATCACTCTACGAAATATGTATACCTGTGTGAGTTTTGTTATGTCTTTCAACCATTATCATTGTGGTGAATGACTTTACTTCCTTTGTGGAATGATTTGTGCATGGGCTCGAGAGTTGGAGCCGGACTGTGATTGATAACTTAGGTATATGTATAGGCATATAACTAAGTAGGTATGGTAAATACTTCATGATTGTGTATTTATATAGTGTTTTATCCTTTTTGGATTCTGGGAGACCTTCAGGGGACTCGGGATCCCCTACTAATTTTTGTTAAACTCACCCCTGCACTGGCTTCGCACGCACCTTGTTGTGTTCTGTTCAGACAACGGTCAGCAGTGGTCAAGGCTGAGGGTGATGGACGGGATGATGCTTGGAGCTGGACTAGATGGTATATACTGTAGGGATGAGTTGTTCGAGTTCTGTACCTCCTCTTCAGGTAGGATTTCCCAGTGGATGATCCAGGAGTTGTTTTCCCTTCTTACTTGTAGTTGTTGTTCAGTTCAGTTTTTATACTAGCCCACTTACTTTCAGCACACATTTATTTTCTATATTAGTTCTTGTTACTTCTACATATTGTGTTCGGACTATGTGTGTTACATGATTAATGGAAATTCGTTCCCTTATTATCAAGATTTCTTCTTTGGTTCTAGTTGCTAGCACCTGGCCTATGGAAGGTAGGACGGGGGTAGTCACGGCACAAGCCCCGGGGACGGGTCGTGGCAAATGGGTATCAGAGGAGATGGTTCTACCACAGAACATGGAATCAGAGTCTTTTAATGGAAATAGTGTTAAGTGTTTTGGGTGTGGTTAGTAGCTTAGGGAAACTGGAGTTGGTGCGGCAGCCAACGTATCCATACAATAGGACTATGACTTCTGATCTCTGACTCAGTGCACGAAAACACTGATAGCATGTTTGTTTTCTTTGAAAAGTTTTTTTCATGATTACATTGTGTCAGCTCACCAAGTATACTGTTTTAACCTTGGCGCATCTATTTCTTTTCAGGATGGCCCCATGAAGGGATCCATCAAGGGTTTAGAGTTATGTATGAGATGGTAGCCCACCGAGCAACGAGGCTATTGTAACACCCCGAGATTTTATGAAAAATATTCTTTTTAATTTCATTAATGTCTTGTGTTGTACGCTACACCAAAAGGAGATTTCACAACACGCATCCTTTACTGGCCTTTCATTACACGCAATCACGACCTTCCTTGATAGCTTGTGTAGTATGCAATACCGAGTTTCACTAAACAACGATATGCTATTAAAATATTATTAAAACTAGCCGTTATGAATAGTAATAACCACTTTTTGAGATTTTTTAAATTTTATTTTTCAAAATGGACTTCATTTTTGGATTCGGAATATCGAAATTAGCTTAGGGTGAAATTTTGGTAATTTTCGGATAACTTTCATATTTTGATGAATAGTGGAAATTACTAAATTTTAATTAAAAACAACTTTTTCAATCGAAATAATTAATAGTGATAAATTATTAATTTTAGTGGTTTTAAAGTATATTTTGAATATATTTTTACAATTTAATACAATGATGGTCATTGGATGTAATTTCACATTTAAACCACATATAAACAAGTTTCAATCTTTTGATAGTTATTATCTCTTAAAAACACGCTATTTGTTTTGAAGACGGGAATTAATTTTTAAATTAGTTAATGAAACTGATATGTTTTTAATTTGGTAAAATAGACATCATTTTTGAGTTCATAATATCAAATATAGCTTAGGCCATGTTTTTGGTATTTTTCTGAAAACTTTCAATTTTTGATGAATAGTGAAACCACTAAGTGGTAGTTAAAAAAACTGAATTGTTCATAAAACTAAATTTTACAGCTTTTGTGAGTGGAATTTCGAAAATCCGAGAGACACAGGTTAATATCAAGGAATAAAATGTGGTTCAATGAGATGAAAATAATTTTTTGTGAATAGTAACTTTTTACTTTTTTTTACCACGGTTAAAAGTAAATAGGGTAATTAAGGGTAAAGATGATATTATTATTACCCTAACACATGTCCCAATTCTATTAGATAAGTTTAATTAGACCAAAAACAAACTTAGGAATAAAATATGACCATTTAGGCCCACTTTGATTAGATTAGGACATTTATTATTAATTTATTTAAAGAACGGTTAAAAGAGTTAAAATCAAAGTTTATTTACTAAAACATTTTTAATATGGGGTTATACATAAGATAAATTCGACTATAAATATTAATTGGAAATATAAAAATATTTCCTACATAATGGTATTTTATTTTTAATTTTTAGACATTAAATAATTTAATTTATTTATGACACAACGATGATGCAATAATTATCTTATTAATGAAATATTGACATAATTGATGTTATAAATACTCAAATAAATATAATTTGAGACTTTTTATGAATTACAATAATTTTCTAGGTTAATATGACATGTTAGTATTGATTTAATTAACTCTTTTCGAACTTATCATTCTGTTATGATTTTCACAAAAATCAATTACTAAATAGTGTCAAAATTGACATAAAATAGTTTTTTAAAAAAATATTAAATTATTAATTGTTATTTTATTCATAAAAATATAAGGTTCGGCCAAATGATTTAGATAAGGTTATATATATTAATAATAAACAATTTGGGGTTCTTTTGGCTTCTTATAGTATGTTTATTAACCTTATAGTGTAATAACACAAGAAGACACGGTAAAAGTAAAATTATTTAACTTAATGTTAAATCTAAATGATAAGGTTAAAATAGGAACCTAAACTTGTCTAAATTCTATTGGATGAGAGGATTTTGACCGATCCCCACCTTAGCCTCGAAATAAATCAATTTTGAGCTATTTAAAACCTAACTTGACTTTATAATAAAATAATATTTTTAGTTATTCCAAAGGTGCCCCTCTCCTCCGTTATAAAAGGGAACCCCCTCCCTCTCTTCCTCACACAACTTTGAGCCTTCACGCTCGGCCAACCCCTGAAAAATTCTCCTCTCCACTTCCCTAGAAACATCCTAGAGGTTCTGGTCTTCTTCAAAGACCCATTTTAGTGCCCTAAAAGAGGTCTCAAAGAAGCACTTCAAAGAAGAGGTAATGTCCGTTACCGATTCTTTCATCTTTATTTCTTCTTCCACTTCTTCTTCATAGGTTGTTTCATTATGAAGTAATAACATCAGTATCACTCATATACTGATATGTTATTATAAGTATGAAACAACCCTATTTCACCATCTATCCATCCTACGGAAAAAGAAATCACCGTGCGTGCGTACGTACGGAATACCGTCTCCACGCCGTGGTGTAATCTATTTTCCACCACCACCTTACATGGATGGGTATAATGGTGTAAAGAATAACTATACATAGTTATTAGCAAATAATATTGATTCTGATATATTGTATCATCCACTCCAATTCAATAGAATAATTATGGAAACGATATCATCGCTCGTGCGTACGTACGGACTACCGTCTCCACGACGCGATGAGATTCATTCTCCATGTTAACCATTTAAGAATGATTATAAAGTATATATAAAAAATAATAATGAAATATATGACATTATAAAGCTACTGGATTTATTTATATATGTATGTCATCTACTTAATTCCATTTAACTCAATACGGAAACGAAAACAGCGTTCATGCGTACGTACGGCCTACCGTCTCCATGAACGGTGTATTTATTTCCATTTACTAATTTATTATATATATGTATATTCTGAATATATATTATATATAAATCATGTTTTATATTCTGGAATTAAGTAATTATGATCTAAGCAATCATATGAATAATTACAAGTCAAAACACGGACGACAAATGAAACAATTTTACCCAAAATGCTCTTTAACATAGAATTTACAAAAGAAAGGGTAATATAAAGTACTAAGTGAACCATATATGATATCATAACAATGAGTATGATTCTGGAATAAGTCAATGTCATTATTTAAATCATTATACAGGAGGTTCGGACACCTACGATGAAAATCGGACCTAAGGTAAGGGAAATATCACAATCTCATTTTTATCCGAGATTGTTTTTACTTTGGTATTTACTGGGGTGTATTTTATCATCCACATACATGTTACCTCAATATGTAATATTGTTTCCATCCACCTACAATTGTTTAAATCCAATTTTACCCTTCGGTGAGTTTTTAGTAAAAGATATGAAATGAATCTTTTGTCATTTTTCGTACGAGGTACTTTTTGAATTTTCTGACAAAAGTATGAAGAATGTTTTTTTAACTTATACGGCATGAATGGATTTTTAAAACATTATTTCCAAGAAGCTTCCTTTACAAGTTTTCAAGATTATTTTTAATCAACTTCTTTTAGTTTATAATTGTACAACATGTTATGAAAGGAAAAGTGTTTTTGAAGTAGAAAGTATATTTTCCTCAAGAATGGAGTTCAAATGTTTTATCAAAATTATTTTACATCTAAGATAATAAAGGGTTCTGTTTTTATACATATTATTACATTGATTTGATTATGTTGTGATGGAATTATTTTTATGAATTTATTTATGTTATATGAATTGTTTTATTATGTCACAATGTTTAATAATCCCATTTTTTTTACATGGGTTATGCAATGATGTATGATTTATGATTTTGTGGCACAAATAAGAATGGTATCATTATGAGATGGGTGGGACCTATATCTCCCTCCAATGAATTGGGTAAAGATTTTATATCTCATGAGATAGACATGGCTGGAATGGTAGGTTATACCAGTTTAGTGAAACAGGACTGAAACGAGGGTGACTCGGTTCAGAAAGGGACTTTGTCTACTAAGATAGTCTTGGCAATGAGTCTTGACTAACATGAAATGATTCTCTATGATTATGTGTGCATGAAACAAGGTTTAATGTTTTAAGTTATGATTATTGTGATTACATTTCACTGCCAAGTGTTATCCTAGGTTATGAAATTATGATCTCTTTTACAGGTTAAGATTTCCAAAAGTTATGTGCTTATGTATATGATGTGATTGATATTTCTTTTGTTTACCCTTACTGAGCATTTGAGCTCACCCTTTTATGTTTACTTTTCCACAGGATATAAAGAAAGGTTTTAGGTATAAAAAAAGGAAGATCTTTATGGGAGATGTTGAAGATCTTTCAACAGGATTAGAAGATTATATTCCGAGTTTCCAAAGGCACTAAACTATTAAGATCCTTGTGTGTGTGTTTTTGTTCTGTACTAAGTATTCTGCAAATGTGATGTAATGTCAATGTACTTCAAGCTTCGGGTCTCTACAGTTGGTATCATATGGAGGTTTAGTCAACCTTTGGAAACTAGGATGCGAAAATGTTAGTGAGATCCCTAGAGATATTTTTAAGGTATGTCTAGGGATGTCCCTAAGGTTAAGTATACGTATAGGTTATAGTACTAGAATTACGCTAACGATCATAGAATTAAACCTAAGATGTTAGATATTGAAGGTACTCCCCCTTTGTTATGTTGTTTTCCCTAGCATGATTTTTGCCTCTCACACTATTCTTTTTGGGTTTTAGACAATGGCTGGAACCCGAAGGAACCGTGTTGATCAATGCAATGGACAATGCAATGATTGCCCTCCTGAACAAACAAATGTTATTGGAGATGGAGTACAAAATCTTATTGCTATACTTACACAAGCTATGAATCACCTTGGACTTCTAAATGAGCAGAGAAGGGAACAATATTCTATTGAGTCCTTCAGGAGGCAACGTCCACCTTCTTTCAGTGGGACTTCCGATCCACTTGTTGCTGAACAATGGATCAGAACCACTGAAAAGATATTTTCAGTTATTCAATGTTCTGACCATGATAAATTCATCTTAGCAGTATATCGTTTGGAAGGTGAAGCTGATCAATGGTGGAATATTATCAAGAATACGAGGCCAAGAGATGAAATTGAGTCCATGGAATGGGACGAGTTCAAGAATTTATTTTTCAATAAGTACTTCCCTTGTATTATTCGAACAAATATAGAGAAGGAGTTTCTCGAACTAAAGCAAAAGGATGATGAATCCATTGGTATATACGAAGTGAATTTTACAAGACATGCAAGGTATGCATCTGGCATTATCATCCAACCTGAATTTAATGTTGATCGATTTTTCAGTGGCTTAAAACCAAGTCTTCAAAGGGCATTAGCTATAGGAGACTTCAGTAGCTATGAATAAATTGTGCGTTGTGCTATCAAGGTAGAAATGGAAGTTGGGGTTACTTATCCATCTCATAGTTTTGACAAGAAACGAAAGATGTAGTTCAAGGAGAAATCTCAGAATAATGGTGAAAAGAAGATGAATGTTTCCTTATGCTCAATATGTGGAAAGAAGCATGGTGGAGATTGTCTTAAAGGGACTAGAAAATGTTTTAAGTGTGGAAAAGAAGGTCATAGAGCAACTGAGTGTCGAAGTAATGGAAAAAGGGTTTCTAATGATGTGAATAAAGAAAACACTGCAGAGAACGCACCACCAACACTTCAATGCTTCATGTGCAAGGAAATGGGGCATTATGCTAATAAATTCCCTAATCCAAGGGTTAGTGATGATCAACATGAGCAACCACTTAGGGCAAAGGACAAAGGTAATTCACATGCGATCACTATTGGCGATGTTGAATATGACAACGATGTGGTGGAATGATTAAGTGTTTATGTAATGGGATTCCAAAATAATGTTGTATCATAAAGTATTGGAATATTTATGTGTTGGTCTAATGTGGTATTCAAAGTGATTGAGATATTTTTGGAAATAAGATGATATGCAAAAACGATAAAACGAAATGTTTAACAGTATTCATGAGCTCATGATTGATATAAGGACTATGTGATATCATGGTTTGAGTATATATAATTTTGAGTATTTTGGTATGTGGAAAGTGTTAACTTTTAACTGCATTCATGTTTTCACTAAGGTTCAATGGGTATTCATTCTTCAAGAGAATACATTATTAAGGTATTCACATGTTTGTAATTTGACCAACAAGATATATCTTATGATATATGGAAGATAAATGATGGCATTCACGTGATTGTTCTGTGACATTTCAAGTAATCATTTTCTTTATACTACGAGCTTGGACCGAAGTATTTTAGATAAGCCTAAAGATTGTAATGGATTATGTTGGACATAAGTTAGTATTGTTTAAGGATAAATTTTTTTTGATATTGTTGATGGGATGTTATAATAATGTAGTTTTAGAAAAAGGACAACCTGCAGGATGTGCGACAACCCATCGCGTCGGCCAAGGCTGTGGGAATCGAACCCATAACTAAAGTGTGACGAGCCTTTATCGCCTACCACTGGCCTACAGGAAGTCCCTGTTTAGTATAAACTAGGTTTATTATATTAAGCAGTATGATATATGATGTATAAGTCCATTTTAGGAACCATATATGATTAATCTCACTATAGAATGACTTATGTATATTTAATAACTTTTTCTAACCTTTTGTTTGAGACAGATGGAATGACCCGTCATTCTATCACATGATCTGCTAACACTTCATGAATAACAAATTAAACTTCATTTATTTAAGAGATGAAGTGGAAATTGTTCAAGGCACGAACAACAGTGAGATTATACCAAAAAAAGTAAGTATTTATTCTAATTCAAATTCTTCAACTTTAGGGAAACGATCTTGAAAACCAAAAATGTTGTCCTAGTGCTCTTATATCTGATTAATTAGATGGTACCTTAGATCGTCACAAATTTATGGATTTGTGATTGTTGGCTTTTCCATAGCCATGTTCTCTACCACTCTCCATCAGAACATGATGGTTAGATTTTTCTTCCATATCCATATTTTCACCTATGTGGAAACCCAGTAATTAGTTTATTTGGGTAACCGTTACGTTTCATACTTTTGTTTTTATAGATTGGTTTTGGTATTCCTTTTTATGATGTGGGTTTCTATTAATGAAACTTTCGAGTAGTAAACCATTTATAAGCCCGATGAATTTCGAGGGTGAAATTCATTTTAAGGGGGGTAGAATGTAACACCCCGAGATTTTATGAAAAATATTCCTTTTAATTTCATTAATGTCTTGTGTTGTATGCTACACCAAAAGGATCTTGCACAACACGCATCCTTGACTTGCCTTTCATTACATGAAATCACGACCTTCCTTCATAGCATGCGTAGTACGCAATACCGCGTTTCACTAAACAACGATATGCTATTAAAGTATTATTAAAACTAGCCGTTATGATTAGTAATAACCACTTTTTGAAATTTTTTAAATTTCATTTTTCAAAATGTACTTCATTTTTGTATTCGGAATATCGAAATTAGCTTAGGGTGAAATTTTGGTAATTTTCGGATAACTTTCATATTTTGATGAATAGTGGAAATTACTAAATTTTAATTAAAAACAACTTTTTCAATCGAAATAATTAATAGTGATAAATTATTAATTTTAGTGTATTTAAAGTATATTTAGAATATATTTTTACAATTTAATACAATGATGGTCATTGGATTTAATTTCACATTTAAACCACTTATAAACAAGTTTCAATCTTTTGATAGTTATTATCTCTTAAAAACACGCTATTTGTTTTGACGACGGGAATTAATTTTTAAATTATTTAATGCAACTGATATGTTTTGAATTTGGTAAAATAGACATCATTTTTGAGTTCATAATATCAAATATAGCTTAGGCCTAATTTTGGTATTTTTCTGAAAACTTTCAATTTTTGATGAATAGTGAAACCACTAAGTGGTAGTTAAAAAAACTGAATTGTTCATAAAACTAAATTTTACCGCTTCTGTGAGTGGAATTTCGAAAATCTGAGAGACACAGGTTAATATCAAGGACTAAAATGTGGTTCAATGAGATGAAAATAATTTTTGGTGAATAGTAACTTTTTACTTTTTTTTACCACGGTTAAAAGTAAATAGGGTAATTAAGGGTAAAGGTGATATTATTATTACCCAAACACATGTCCCAATTATATTAGATAAGTTTAATTAGACCAAAAACATACTTAGGAATAAAATATGACCATTTAGGCCCACTTGGATTAAATTAGGACATTTATTATTAATTTATTTAATGAACGGTTAAAAGAGTTAAAATCAATGTTTATTTACTAAAACATTTTTAATATGGAGTTATACATAAAGTAAATTCGACTATAAATATTCATTAGAAATATAAAAAGATTTCCTACATAATGGTATTTTATTTGTAATTTTTAGACATTAAATAATTTAATTTATTTATGACACAACGATGATGCAATAATTATCTTATTAATGAAATATTGACATAATTGATGTTATAAATACTCAAATAAATATAATTTGAGACTTTTAATGAATTACACTAATTTTATAGGTTAATATGACATTTTAGTATTGATTTAATTAACTTTTTTCGAACTTATCATTCTGTTATGATTTTCACAAAAATCAATTACTAAATAGTGTCAAAATTGACATAAAATAGTTTTTAAAACAAATATTATATTATTAATTGTTATTTTATTCATAAAAATATATTGTTCGGCCAAATGATTTATATAAGGTTATATATATTAATAATAAACAATTTGGGGTTCTTTTTTCTTCTTATAGTATGTTTATTAACCTGATACTGTAAGAACACAAGAAGACACGGTAAAAGTAAAATTATTTAACTTAATGTTAAATCTAAATGATAAGGTTAAAATAGGAACATAAACTTGTCTAAATTCTATTGTATGAGAGGATTTAGACCCATCCCCACCTTAGCCTCGAAATAAATCAATTTGGAGCTATTTAAAACCTAACTTGACATTATAATAAAATAATATTTTTAGTTATTCCAAAGGTGCCCCTCTCCTCCCTTATAAAAGGGAACCCCCTCCCTCTCTTCCTCACACAACTTTGAGCCTCCAAGCTCGGCCAAGCCCTGCCAAATTCTCCTCTCCACTTCCCTAGAAACATCTTAGATGTTCTGGTTGTTGTGGTCCCTGGCTAGGATTGTTAGCCCGCTGCCCGACTGAACCAATCCCACATCGGTTGTGGAAGGAGATTGGTGGGTGTTTAAAATCCCGTGCCTACCTTCCCCTCATCGACGCGTTTTAAAGCCGTGAGGCCCAGGGGAGAAACTGGGCCAAAGCGGACAATATCGGTGGGCCGAGATTAACCGATCCCACAATTGGTATCAAAAGGAGTATTTGAATAATTCCCTAACCGGTTTCAAATTAAAGATCCTATTTTTTTGATGGCTTCTACCGCTTCTTCCTCTCAATCCCCCGAAGGACATTCTTTGGATCGTGCTCCATTCTTTGATGGAGCCGATTATACTTTTTGGAAAACCCGCATGACCACATTTCTTAAAAGCATTAGCTATCCTATTTTTAGAATTGTCATGCATGGTTATACTCTCTCTAGTAAAGATGAATCTCAATGGACCCCCGTAGACATTGCAAATTTCGAGCTTGATGGCAAAGCCATGAATGCTCTACATTGTGGGTTAGATCGTAATGTTTTTGATTGTATTTCTTCTTGCACATCTTCTCATGACATTTGGAAGTTTTTAGAACTAACCTATGAAGGTACTAGCGAGGCCCCAAAGCAAGAATCCGATCAAAAGCAAGAACCCGACGAAAAGATCAGGCCCGTTTTCCCACCTCACAAGAAAAGGGCCAAGAAGAAAAAGAAGAAGGATTCAAAGGCATCTTGGAGTGATAGCTCCACCTCTTCATTCTCCTCCTTCTCCTCGAGCGACCAAGGTAAAAAATGCCTAATGGCAAATCATGAGGTATCATGTTCCGACTCTTCTTCCTCGTCTTCTAGTTCTTCAAATTCTTTCAATCATTTTTCATATGAAGAACTCCAACACGTTAGAGATCAATTAGAAAATGGTTTTCATGAGCTTTCATCAAAATTTGTCGCTTTGAAAAAGAATTTCAAAAAACTCTCCTCCGAAAAAAGAACAACTTCTTAAAGAGAAGGAGGAAATCTCCCTAAAAATCCAAAATTTTCCCAATGTTGATTCTTTGGAATCAACCATCAAGGACCTTAGAGAAACTCTAGCGAAGTTCACCCAAGGTGAACAAAATTTGAACAATTTACTTGGTTCCCAACGCGTTTCCCGAACCACCCAAGGGCTAGGCTACACCAATATAGCTTCCTCCTCCCATGCTCCAACTGTTTTTGTAAGGGGGAGCTCTTGTTATAAATTTTGTAACTATTGCAAGAAACCCGGGCACATGATATATGAATGTAATTGCAAAAACGCCTGGTACGGTAGGCCCAAATCGATTTTTTATTCGGATGAATTCTATAGGAGAAGACCCGCTACAAGGCAAGTGTGGATTGAAAAATCCCTCTTAGCGAGTCTCTCCGGGCCCAAAATTGTCTCTTTTCAAAATCCCTCTCCCCGGTGACTTTTTGTTTTTATTTAGGGGGAGTTAGGATCTTTTATGTTTTTTTTGTGATTTCAAAATTTTCGATTCCAACTTTCAATTTCAACACTTGGTATCAAAATTTTCATTTCAAAATTCAATTTTTGATTCAAAATTTTCATTTCAATTTCAAAAATCTCAATTGATTTTTCAATTCTCATATCTAGTTTTTCAAACCTCCTCTCTCAATCAAGTTTTATGCCCCATTCTATTTTGATAATCACAAAGGGGGAGAAATTTCTTGATTGATTGGGGGAGAATCCTTTTCATCATGCTTAGCATTGCATTTCATTTATGTTTTTACATTAATTGTTTTGGTGATTGTGATCATCAAAATAGGGGGAGATTGTTGTACATCTCGTTCCCCTCGTTGTTTGATTTTCATGATCACAATCACCTTCTTCTTTATCTAATATTGTGTTTTAAGTGTTGTGGATGATAGGCGAGAGATTGCCAAAGGAATGGCCCAAGAAAGCATCTCAAGTGGACTGAAATTCAGTCCACCGGCCAACCGCTGTGATGGCACCGGCCAGCCGGTGGACCTGGCAGAGGCATTGCCCACTGCCAGGTTCCACCGGTCAGCCGGTGGCTCTGTCACCGGCCAGCCGGTGGCATCCAGCCCCAACAGTGAGACCTACTGTCTCACCACCGGCCAGCCGGTGGCCTCAGCACCGGTCAGCCGGTGGCTCTGTCACCGGCCAGCCGGTGGCATCCAGCCCCAACAGTGAGACCTACTGTCTCACCACCGGCCAGCCGGTGGCCTCAGCACCGGCCAGCCGGTGGCTCCTGGGCAGAACAAATTTCCATTTTGCAAGGCACCGGCCAGCCGGTGCCCCTGCACCGGCCAGCCGGTAGCCCAGTCAAACTAGCCGTTGGCTTTGACCAGTCAACCCTCTTTTGGCCTCCAACGGCTCCGAAGACTTCTCCAACGGCTCCGAAGGCCCCCAATGGGTTCCATGCCTATAAATAAAGGCCAAGGAAGCCCCGGAACCTAACCGGATCATATACGAAGCCAACGGACACCTTGTTGATCATTTGGCGTATCTCCGGCGGACTTCCTCAAAGGAACCCTCCTTGCTCCAACAACTTCCACATCCAAGGAGCTCCATCAAAGAAGCTTGGAAGCGGCCTTCAACATCTCCAATCAATCAAAGGCGCCCAAGACTTCCTCAATTACGGTTTTTATTGCATTATTTATTTTGAGCTTAAAATTGGGTTTGTGCCTACAAACCCCAAACCTTTTCTCATCCTCCCTCTCTTTTGGGTTTCACATCACCACTAAGGTGTGAAGAGGTTCACAAGCTTTTCCTTTAAAAAGCTTGAGACATAGGTGAGCTATCCTTCACCTATAAGAAGGATAGTGGGTTCTTTCTAAACCATTAAAAGCAAGTGGGTTCTTGCTTAACCAATAAAAGCAAGCTGTAATAGGTCCTAGTGCTACCTCAAAGCCTAGTGGGTTTCCTGCTAAAACCATTGAAAAGAAAGCGGTAGGAATCTCTCAACGGTTGAGTTGGGAGCGGAGACGTAGGCCGGGTTTTGGCCGAACTCCGTTATCAAGACCCACTAGGCTTTGAGGTAGCACTAGGACCTATTACAGCTTGCTTTTATTGGTTAAGCAAGAACCCACTTGCTTTTAATGGTTTAGCAAGAACCCACTATCCTTCTTACAGGTGAAGGATAGCTCACCTATGTCTCAAGCTTTTTAAAGGAAAAGCTTGTGAACCTCTTCACACCTTAGTGGTGATGTGAAACCCAAAAGAGAGGGAGGATGAGAAAAGGTTTGGGGTTTGTAGGCACAAACCCAATTTTAAGCTCAAAATAAATAATGCAATAAAAACCGTAATTGAGGATGTCTTGGGCGCCTTTGATTGATTGGAGATGTTGAAGGCCGCTTCCAAGCTTCTTTGATGGAGCTCCTTGGATGTGGAAGTTGTTGGAGCAAGGAGGGTTCCTTTGAGGAAGTCCGCCGGAGATACGCCAAATGATCAACAATGTGTCCGTTGGCTTCGTATATGATCCGGTTAGGTTCCGGGGCTTCCTTGGCCTTTATTTATAGGCATGGAACCCATTGGGGGCCTTCGGAGCCGTTGGAGAAGTCTTCGGAGCCGTTGGAGGCCAAAAGAGGGTTGACTGGTCAAAGCCAACGTCTAGTTTGACTGGGCTACCGGCTGGCCGGTGCAGGGGCACCGGCTGGCCGGTGCCTTGCAAAATGGAAACTTGTTCTGCCCAGGAGCCACCGGCTGGCCGGTGCTGAGGCCACCAGCTGGCCGGTGGTGAGACAGTAGGTCTCACTGTTGGGGCTGGATGCCACCGGCTGGCCGGTGACAGAGCCACCGGCTGACCGGTGCTGAGGCCACCGGCTGGCCGGTGGTGAGACAGTAGGTCTCACTGTTGGGGCTGGATGCCACCGGCTGGCCGGTGACAGAGCCACCGGCTGACCGGTGGAACCTGGCAGTGGGCAATGCCTCTGCCAGGTCCACCGGCCGGCCGGTGCCATCACACCGGTTGGCCGGTGGACTGAATTTCAGTCCACTTGAGATGATTTCTTGGGCCATTCCTTTGGCAATCTCTTGCCTATCATCCACAACACTTAAAACACAATATTAGATAAATAAGAAGGTGATTGTGATCATGAAAATCAAACAACGAGGGGAACGAGATGTACAACACTCTTTTACAGGTTAAGATTTCCAAAAGTTATGTGCTTATGTATATGATGTGATTGATATTTCTTTTGTTCACCCTTACTGAGAATTTGTGCTCACCCTTTTATGTTTACTTTTCCCTAGGATATAAAGAAAGGTTTTAGGTATAAAAAAAAGGAAGATCTTTATGGGAGATGTTGAAGATCTTTCACCAGGATTAGAAGATTATATTCCGAGTTTCCAAAGACACTAAACTATTACGATCCTTGTGTTTGTGTTTTTGTTATGTACTAAGTATTCCACAAATGTGATGTAATGTCAATGTACTTCAAGCTTCGGGTCTCTCCAGGCATGGTGCAGAGCCCCATCACAGCAGAGGTACCAGTGGTACCACTACCTGTTGGGCCACGAATACAACAAGATCTAGCAGAAGAGAGTGCATGCCACTTGAGTGTGTTGCATGAGTTCCAGCACCAGACGTCGCCAAGGTTCTGGGGAGAGACATACCCACATGTAGTTGAGGATTGGCTAGAGGCTGTTATGAGAGTTTTCAGATTGGTAAGGACACTAGCCGACTTCATGGTGATCCTTGTCGCGAGTCTCCCACATGCAGCAACAGGCAGATGGTGGAGCCTGATGATCCAGGTGCATAACGATGCACATTACTCTGGATAGACTTTGAGATACTCTTTCTCTCAGAGTTTGTTCAAGTGACCCTTTGTGCAATGTGGATTCAAGAGTTACTTCATCTGCAGCAGGGCAACATGACAGTAGCTCCGTACTCATTGAGGCTTACCGACCTCTCGCGCTACTCCACTAATATGGTATGGGATCCATTCTTCAGGGCCTAGAACTTCGAGCAGGGACTCAATCTTGAGATCAGGGCATCAATAATCCCCCTCAGCATCCCAACACTGGCGGGGGTGATAGAGAGAGCCCTTCTAGTGGAGAGTTTTCTCAATGAGCAGTCACTAATTGTGAGATCCACCATAGAGAGACACATACCAGAGTATTCTGCAGCTGGCAGTAGACAGATGTCACAGAGGTCAAAGTGGACCAGGCCATCTAGTGGGCGACCCTAGGATACAGGTTTGGTTGTGCGGGGCACACAAGATAGAGCCAGCTATACGAGGAGCAGGAAATGCTATACATGCAACGAGCAGGGTCACATGGCTCGTGACTGCCCGGCCCGCCATGCAGAAGAGCAGCAGATAGTAGAGGGACCTCCCAGGAAGAGGCAGAGGTTCAACCGTGGTGGTCTCCCAGGAGCAAGAGGACATGGCAGAGGAGCTGGTCGATTAGCGGGTGGTGGATGACGTTTCGATGGTATTCCACCACCACCACTAGGAGGTCCACCCCGACAACAAGGAGATGGCAGATAAATGTGGGCTTATCTCGAGGAAGTCGAGGCCTATGACCATGGCGCACCTAAGATGATTCAAGGTATTATCTGTGTTTACTCAACCCTTTCTGTAGTACTTATTGACATAGGTGTGAGTCATTATTTTATTACCACTACCCTCTTTCGGAGCTCGGAGATTCTGACGGAGCCGTTTTCTCGATCCTTACAACTAGAGTCTCCTACGAGAGTAGAATCGATGATTATGAACTGGTTCTGGTAGTTTGAGCTTAGTCTAGGAGGTGAGAACTTCGGCTAGGATTTTCTTGTAGTGTCATCGATGCCTTACGACGTCATCTTGGGTATGGGCTGGTTGTCCATAGTTCATGCTCATATTAACTATATTAGGCACAAAGTGCAGTGTATCCGCACGGATGAGACTAGTTTCACCTTCACCGGCAAGAAGGGAGCCTTTGTAGCGCATGATGGACTTACACAGAGGAGGGGGTATCCGATCACATATTAGATGGCTAGTCTCACCCTCGGAGTAGTTGATGTGTGGAGTCTGAGTTTTCTTGTAGTGGTGGATTAGTACATGGATGTTTTCCCTAGAAATGTTCCAGGACTACCTCCTCTCAAAGAGGTGGAATTCTACATTGACCTGTACCCTGGGACGACACCGATATCTACTATAGAATATCATATGGCTCCTTCTAAGCTACATGATCTGCGGGTATGGCGGGATGACTTGTAGGGGAAGGGGTTTATCCGACCCAGTGTTTCACCCAAGGAATCTCTGATTTTGTATTCCAAGAAGGAGGATGGGAGCTTGCGACCATGTGTTGACTACCGTCGCCTGAATCAGGTGACCGTGAAGAACAAGTACCCACTACCGAGGATTGAAGACATCTTTGATCATCTCAATGGAGGACCATGGTTCTCGAAGACAGACCATTGGTTAGGCTATCACCAGCTCAGAGTTCGAGATGTGGATGTGCAGAAGATGGCCTTCAGGTGTCGGTACGACCACTACAAGTTCTTTGTTATGCCCTTCGGCATAACCAAAACTCCAGAAGTGTTCATGAGACTCATGAAAAATATCTTCCAGCCTTACCTCGATCTCTTTGTCATAGTCTTCATCAACTACATACTGATCTCCTCAACCACTGATGGGGAGCATGCCTACCATTTGTGGGTAGTACTGGACACACTCCAAGAGCACCAACTTTTTGGTAATCTCTCGAAGATCAAGTTCTGGATTCGAGAGGTTCACTTCTTGGGACACGTCTTCTCGGAGGATGGAGTTGTAGTGGATCCAGTGATGATCGAGGCAGTGCTTGCTTGGGAGCCACCTAGGAGGGTGACGGAGGTACGGAGTTTTCTGGGACTGGCTGGGTACTATCAGAGATTTGTGCCAGATTTTTCCGGAGTTGCAGCACCACTTTTAGCTTTGATTAAGAAGGGGAAACCCTTCGGGTGTTTAAAGAGATACCAGCATAGCTTTCAGGAGGTGAGGCAGAGGATTACAAGTGCGCCCATCTTGAGGATTCCAGAGGATGGGGTTGCGTATGTTGTTTACTACGGCACATCAGGGATCAGACTCGGGTGTGTCATGATAAAGGAGTGAGAAATGATCGTTTATGGTTCTCGGAAATTGAGATAGCACGATTAGAACTACGCTACCCATGACCTGGAGTTATTAACAGTGGTCTTCGCTTTGATGATGTGGTGGCACAATCTTATGGGAGGGCATTTTAAAGTCTACTCTGACCACCAGAGTCTTAGGCACATCTTCTCACAGAATGACCTGAACCTAAGATAGCGGCGATGGCTTTAGTTCCTCAAGGACCATGACTTTGTGATAGTCTATACTCCTAGGAAGGGGAATGGTTTTTCAGATGCTCTCAATAAGAGATCAGGCATTCAGCTGCTAGGAGAGGCAATGGATCATATGGTCGTGTTGTAGATATCCTTTGTGGATAGAGATAGAGAAGCCTTTCTGCAGTCTCTCATAGTCACTCCTCCACTTCTTCAGCGATTCAGGGAGGTACAACATGCAGAAATTGACTGTGAGATGTGATGTGCTTAGATATCCATAGGGCAGGCGCCTGATGGATTTTCAGAATGTGGGGAGCACATCATTTTTTTCAGAAGACGTACTATGGTACCAGTTTCACTTCAGGAGAAAGTGTTGTGGGAGTTCGACTCAACTCCTCTAGCGGTACATCTAGGAGTAGTGAAGATGTATCAAGACCTCCAATGACAGCACTGGTGGATAGGTATGAAGAATTTAATAGCAGAGTTTGTCTCACGATGCCTCACTTGTTAGTAAGTGAAGGTAGAGCACTAGGTTCTAGCAGGCTTGGTTCAGCCCTTAGAGGTCCCAGAGTGGATGTTGGATGGGATATCCATGGATTTCGTGACAGGACTTCCACATACATCCATAGGACATGACTCTATCTTGGTGATTGTCATCCAAATCACCATGTCAGCCCACATCATACCGATCAGAGAACAGGGCTCAGTAGAGAGTTTGGGATGCCTCTACATACAGGAGATCATACGGCTTCATGGTGTTCCATCGATGATTGTCTCCGATCGAGATGCATGTTTCACTTCCCATCTATGGAAGGGGTTTCAAGAGGATTTCTGGTTGCAACTACTCTTGAACACCGCCTTCCATCCATAGATAGATGGCTAGACTGAGAGGACCATTCAGACACTCGAGGAAACTATCCTTCCATGCGTCCTCGACTTCAGTCACAGCTAGGAGGATCAATTACCCTTGATAGAGTTTTCATATAACAACAGCTACCACTCCACCATCAGGATGGAACCTTACGAGGAACTGTATGATTGACCTTGCAGATCACCTATGGGTGAGAATGTCCCAGGGGAGCCAGCACTTGTTGGACCAGATATGGTGGAGGCTATGATGGAGAAGGTTCTGATCATCCAAGATCATATGAAGACCACACAGAGTAGGAAGAAGTCCTATGCTGATAGGAGATGGAGACCACTGGAGTTCGAGGATGGTAACCACATATTTCTACGGGTCTCAACTCGACGAGGTATATGACGATTTGGCTTAGACGGAAATTTTTCTCCGCAATTCATCGGACCATTCCAGGTCCTCAACAGAGTAGGCGAGTTGGATTACTGCATGACCCTTCCACCTCAGTTGCACCAGGTGGACAACGTCTTCCACGTATCTCAGCTGAGAAGATACGTGCACGACCCATTCACATCATCGAACATGAGGAGTTGGACATCAATGAAGGGGCGACATTAATGGTGTTTCTAGTGTAGATAGAGGGTCGACAGGAGTGGGTCCTTCGTGGATGTTCGATTCCTCTGGTGTGTGTTCACTGGCATCACGGGAACCTCCAGGAGAGCACATGGGAGCGGGAGGCTCAGATGTGTGCTCAGTACCCCCATTTGTTTCCTTAGTGTCATTTGTAGCTTTTGGGGACGTAAATCCCTAAGATGGAGAGAATGTAAAGACCTGGAATTCCTGTGAATTTTTTTAAATAGATGAGAATTTTATGAGTCCGTAGTTTTTTACAGCGCCTGATTACGAGTCCTGGTGTGCACGGAATCAATTTTCTGAAGTTTTGTTCGGGTACGTTCAGTAAATGTATGTGAAGGTTTTTATATCTTTTGAACCGGTGATCATAATTGAAATTTGAGGGCACTGTTGAACTCACATATATGGTATTCACTTAAGGAGACCTTCACCGTAGTTGTGTCTTACCGAGGATGGATGTTTATTTTTTTGGGGGTTTCTAAATAAATTAAATAAAAATATTTCAAGCATATTTTTATTTGAATGGTGGTTTAATCCTCTATGGGGAGGTTAGAGGTGGGGCCCAGATGAGCTCGAACCCCCTTAATCCCACTTAAACCCTTGAGTTCCCCATTAATGGGGGAAACTCTTGGTCAACTCTCATAATGGTGCCAAACCCCTCTTCATTAATTGAAACTCTCCACCTCCCTTATTTTGAATTTTGAATATATTCCTTCGCATTAAATTAAATGTGTTGTCACATTAAATTAAGGACAACTCTTGGGTTATTGTGCCACAAAAATAATAGAGAACTATATACATTATTTTGGGATTAGCTTTCTTTGGTGGAGCCTTGGAGAAATTGATAGAGCATCCTCTCCAATGAAGAACGATATCATGTCCAATGAAGAACGCCCATCTCCACCGAGGGATGATGACACCGTCTTCTCCCTTTTCAAATTGGGCAGGAGAGGGAAGATTCCACCCATGAGGAATGTTTCCAATGGCGACGTATTCTCCTCCCGTCTTCAACGGAACGACACCGCCTTCCCGCGACTCTACCGAGCAAACACTGATTGCAAGGTAGGGGTTTGAGTTGAATTCATTTCTTGTTCTTTATCATTCAACCTCAGTTTATTTGTTGCCCAATTGTTATCACCTAACACGGAGGGAGCGGGAAGAAAAAACACAGATTGATGTCCCTCTGTTGGTTCTTGATTGGTTGATGATGGCGGTGGTGCAACGACGCCACCGAACGAGAGAACCGATGTGGAGCATCGGCGGCCAGCGTCGGGCCGGCCACGAGGAAACCAACAGTGCAAGGATGCCGGAAAAAGGCGCAAAACTGTCATGCCTCGCGGAGGAGCCCCGGGCCGTGGCCAAACCAAGTCGCAGCCATGTCGGGCTGTGGCGGTGGAGGGGTGACGCCATCATGTCGTCTGGAGAGCGGGAGGACCACTGTGTCGTCGCGCCGCGGTGGAGTAGTGGTAGCAGCTAGCCGGGCTGGCCGTCGTGGAAGTGGACGAGCAGGACCAGCTGGGTCCCGCGGCCCCTGAACCGTTGCATCTCGCCTGTTCTGTTCGACACACCTGGGAGGGGAGCGACACCCCCTCCCTCGCGTAGCCGGCGGGACCGCCACGGGCTGGGCCCCCAAGGCCGGGCCGCTATCGGCAGGGCCGCCCCTCAGCCGGGTTGCCCTCTGTCGGGCCGCCCCTCGGACGGGCCTCCCTCAGCCGGGCCGACCCTCGGTCGGGCCGCCCTTGGGTTGGGCCACCCTCGGGCATGGCTGTCTCTTCGGGCCGGGCAGTCTACTCGGCTCGGGTCACTTCCTCAGACTGGGTTGGGCCAGCAGACCGGGTTATACCCCAGTTCAGGCCGAGTCGGGCCGGGTCAGTATGACTGGGTTTGACCGGACTCGGACCCGCTAAGTCCATTTACACCTTTTAGCCCGCATCTAGGGATATGAGTGTCTGATTGACATACCGCCAGTGGTGATGGAATTCTTGGAGTGAGACAGTTGTTTTGGAATACTCCACTTGAGGTTTGGACGCTGTTGGGGTATGGTTGGATTGGTTTGAGCCTAAAAACCAATCGGGCACCTGGAATAGAAATTCCAATAGACCAGGTGTCCGATTGACCCACCGTCTGTCGTGTTTTGTTCCTTATGATGAGACAGAACTACAAGATACATCAACTCAGGACATTGTGATAGTTTACGTAATGAAACTTGTCTCGAGGAGCGGACCCTTCCTGAATCGAGCATGCTGTGTGTGGGAATCCTAGGGTTGGCTGTGATTATAGAGTACCAGAATCCTCTGTGGGTTCGACATCGATGACTATTGTACCATAATCCTCGGTGGGTTTGTCAGTGATGACTACTGTACCGCAATCCTCTGTGGGTCCAATAGTACTGACTTCTGTTCCTGTATCCTATGTGGGTTCGACAGAATACCTGGTCCTATATCTTGTGTGGGTCCGACAGCTTAGTTGGTCCTGTATCATGTGTGGGTCCGACAGCTTAGATGAATCAGTGACTACATCTGATAATCTCTATCACTCTACGAAAGATGTATACCTGTGTGAGATGAGTTTTGTTTTTCAACCATTATCATTGTGGTGGATGACTTTACTTCCTTTGTGGAATGGTTTGTGCTTGGGCTCGAGAGTTGGAATCAGACCGTGATTGATAATTTATGTATATGTATGGGCATATACCTAAGTAGGGATAGTTGATATTTAGTGATTGTATCTTTCTATAGTGGTTTATCCTTTGTGGATTCTGGGAGACCTTCGGGTGTCATGAGGTCTCCTATTGAGTATTTTTATACTCACCCCTACACGAGATTCACCCACACCTTGTTGTGTTCTGTGAAAAAGACGGTCAACAGTGATCGACGTTGAGGGTGACAGACTGGAGACTGCTCAGAGCTGGACTAGACGGGACGTACCATAGGGACGAGTTGTTCGAGTTCTCTACCTACCATTCAGGTAGGATTTCCCGGTGGATGATCCAGGAGATGTTTTTCCTTTTTAC
Source organism: Viscum album (assembly GCA_963277665.1). Classification (NCBI taxonomy): domain Eukaryota; kingdom Viridiplantae; phylum Streptophyta; class Magnoliopsida; order Santalales; family Viscaceae; genus Viscum; species Viscum album. The sequence goes on along the minus strand of OY728151.1, from coordinate 1,862,833,129 downwards.
ATGTACTTTTTGTTCAGTTGGGTTTGTATACATGCCCACATACTTTCATCACACTTTTCTTTTCTATATTAGTACTTGTTCCTTCTACAGTTTGTGTTCAGACAGTATGTGTTACTGGTTTAAAGGCAATGCCTTCCCTTTTTATCAGGATTTTGCCTTTGGTGCTAGTCGTCAGCCCCTATTCTATGGAAGACGGGCTTGGGGTAGCCAAGACATGGGCCCTGAGGACGGGTCGTGACAATAACAAAAATAAGTCTTTTAAAAAGAGGAGGGTGAAAGGTTCCCTTACTGATTTGGTAACATACGAAACATATACACCATGAAACAAGGATAATTCAATGAAGATTTAAATACCCATAAATTTAAGGATATTACACAATGAATAAAATCATGGGAAGTACATACACCACAAAAAAGTAAATAGTTTCAAATATAGCATGAATCTCACAGGAATAAAAACTGAGATGAAAATCCCCTTACCATGTTGTAATCAACCGAGTAATATGAAAAAGGGTTAATAACAACCAAATGAATCACAAAATCAATGAATATAACGGGAATCATGGTAATATATATAAAATGGAAGAACACAATACACCACATGAAATAAATTTGTGGCGAACAATTGAAATCTCACGCAATTAAAAGTGAGATAAGAAACCCCTTACCTTATGTCAGACATGACTTGTTTGTTCCTTATTATTCCAGAAAAATAAACTTATGTTAATTTATACTTGATTAAGAAACCTTTATCCAGTTTATTATTCATTTTATATCACTTATTAACATGTTATAAACATTATGTAATCATTTAAGTTAATAAAGCTCATTTTGTCGATATTTGGTACTTGAGTAAAAAATGAACACCTTATAATTACAAGTTGTACATATAATCAAGAGTCCATTATCTAAATAATTTTCTTCTTTATTTAGATATCACATATATCATAAATATATAGTATATATATGTATTTAAAACAGTACATAACATTTGGAGATAAGAAATGAAATGCACCATTCATGGAGACGGTAAGCCGTACGTACACATTAATGCTACTTTCATTTCTATTTTTTATTTTAATTTAATTAAAACATAATGATACATATTTATATTATAATCCCAATATAATATAATTTATAATATCAATAACTCCATCCATTATATGTCCCACATATGGTATGAACGAGTCATATCACTTTGAGGGGGAGGTAGTCCGCACTTCCTCAAATGAAATTATCGTGTTTACTCATAATGGGAACCATAATGGTATGATATAAATTAAAAATACATAAGCATAGAGAAAAAAGAAACATAATATATATCATATATAAATACATTTCCATCATAATGGCCACCATAATAGGTGGTGGGAGATAATTGAACAATCATCATTTCGTGAGGTGTCAGTTTACCACCCACAGAAACAATATGTTATTTACCCATTAGATGGAGGTGTGTGTACGTGTAGTAAAAATACTTATCATAAAAACATACTAGTATATTTTGGATACTTGTGTTGTTATAAAATAATGGAGTGAAAAGAGTTTATGGGTTGGAGAAGTAAAATAAAAGAAAATAATTTAAGAGAAACTCTTTCCTTTAATTCAGGTAACTCCCTTTTGTTGGAAAAAAAGGACTTATTGAAGTGCATCCTGCCTAAGGTAAGGCTTCTATGAGGAAGAGGGGGATAATTAGAGATTATTTGTTTAGGTGTTGGACGAGCCAATAGGATTTAGATGTGTGAGGGATGGGTTATAAGTGAGGGCTTTTTATAAGGGGGGGGGAGGGATTCTTTAGGAATGTGTTAAACTATTTTTTTATTATATAATGGATTTCGGTTTGTAAATGTCAAAAAATCACTAAGGTAGAAGAGAAGATGACTCATGGTCGAAATAAATTAATCCAATTAGAATTGGACAGGTTTTTGATGTTATTTTAATATTTATTATCTTATTTATTTAAACCATTTATTAATGAGGTAAATACTAAATCATTTTTGTGTCATAAATAATTTTATTTATTTGATATCTGAAAATTATAAAACATAATACCATGACATAGGAAAATTTTTATCTTTCCAATAAATATTTATAGTCTAAAATATAACCTATATAATCCCATGTAAAAATTAATTTACTAAAATATATTTGTTTGTTTCATTTTTGCCTTTACATTAAATTAGTTAATCTAAAGCGTTATTTTCACTCCCATGTGGCTCCATGGGGTCTCAAAATAGACCCAAGGATTCCCATGTTGGTACATGACTCATACAATAAGGTTAGGACAAATTTTAAGTTAATTATGTATTATTATAATATATATTTTACCTTGAATTAACCTATTTACCTTTAACCGTGGTGAATAAAAGTCAAAAGATACTATTCACCAAATAAATATTTTCATCTTATTAAACCACATGTTATTTAATAATAACAACCATGTATGTTGGATTTTCATAGTTAAATTCAAATAAGTTGTAAAATCTCATTTAAATGAAAAATTCAATTTTTTAACTACTACTTAGTGGTTTCACTATTCATCAAAAATTGAAGCTTTTTAGAAAAATATGAAAAATTCAGCCTAAGATATATTTGATATTCCGAATTAAAAAATGATGTCTATTTTAAAAAATTTAAAAAACATAGAAGATGTATTAATTAATTTAAAATTAAATCCCATTATCAATACTAAAAGTGTGTTTTTAAGAAACAATATTTTTCAAAATATTTCCACTTGTTTATGTTCAATTTCAAAGTGAAATTAATTACAATGACCACCATTGGATTAAATGGTAAAAATATAATCTAATTATAATTTAAATCAAACTAAAAAGATAATCTAGAAATATAAATAAATTAGATTAAAAGGCAGTTTTGAATTAAAATACAGTATTTTCACTATTAATCAAAAAATAAATTTTATCTGAAAAATACCATAAATTTACCCAAAGTTTGTTTTGATGTCCCAATTCTATATAAAATTTTTATTTTGTAAAATGGAACATATATAGGTGACCAAAACTATATTTAATGAGGGTTCTCCATCGAAAGGTAGTAAATCGACCTTTTAATGAATATTAGAGTACTAATGCTTTAAATAGAATCATTTTGTTATTTTAAGCCTCTAAATTTTATTGGATAAATGTAAAAACATTTAACAAAAATTTATAATAATATTTTTGTTAGTTATGTTCATTCCTTCCAATACAAGGTCTAGGCGTCATCTTCCATTTAAAATAACAATATTATATTATTAGTGTGCAACATAAGATTTCAAAGAAACCCATTGTTGCGTATTGAGTACGCCATTGAACATAGCATCCTATTTAGAGTAGAATTAATATTTAATTCAAAAATATTAATAAATATGAAAAATATCATGTTCTTTATTTACTAGGGACGTTACAGGTCCACTATAACCCAATCACATTGTTTCCTTTAGAAGTTCTCATATGACTAGTGAAAAATTCCATAGTGATATTGTCCCACTTCCATGATAGTATTGGTTGTTGTTGTAATACACCATAAGGAAGTTTTCACTCAGCCTTCGCTTTCTTCAATACTAGGTACCTTGTAGTGAAGTCAATAATCTCCATTTTCATATTATCCCAGCAATAATGATCATAAAGTTCCCAATACCTTTTTTATTCCATGATGTATAGAGAATATAGAGCTATGGGAATTATCCATCACCACTTTTTTAATTTTCAGAATAGACGAAACACATAATCTTTTAGGAAATTTTAGTACACCTTCTTAATCAATATTGAACACTATAAACTTCCCATCCTTCATATCCTCAAACTTCTTCAGTAAAAAAGGAGATCATTTTTTAGATTTCATTATTGTATCTAGTGATATTAGTTGAGAAATAATTTTGGATAGTGTTGATGATGACCCTTCATTTAAAATTACCATTCAAGTTTTACTAGGTCTTTGATCAAGGAATCCCCTAGAATCCTTATCATTTCCAAAACAGAAGGGTATTTCTTAGTTACTGCATCAAAGACCTTTAAGAAGTTCCAACCATCTCCTATGTCACATGTTCAATTCATTTTGTGTGAAGATATACTTCAAAAATTGATAATATGTGTATATATCACACTTCTCCCCATAATTTTAGTGCCACCATATCATCAAAGAAAAAACTAATGCATCCAACTCATGATTATTTGTAGGACTGTTCTTCTCATGAGGTTTAAAACTGTCCAGATTCCTAAGCAATGACTTTTTCATTTTTCAAGAAGACACACCCAATCAAATTTAGAGATGAATCACTAAAAATAATGAATCCTTCTTCGATTGAGGGTAGATTTAATATGCGTTTAGTAACCAATTTTTTCTTCATCTATTGGAACCAATCCTCAGACTCCTTTGTCCAGATGAACTTTACCCCCTTTTAAAGTTAACTTTGATAATGTATTAGAATGCCATGAAAAGTTTTTCACATTCTCCTATAATATCTTGCTAAACCACGGAAACTAAGAATCTCAATTACTATTATAGGATGAGGCTACTCCACTACAACATTTTTCTTTATAGGGTCAATTGAGATTCCTTCAATGGTTTCAATGTTCCCCAAGAAAGCACATTGTTGTAACCAAAACACACACTTTATGAACATTAAAAAAAGGCCTTCCTTCCGTATATTTTTCAAAATAACCCTTATGTAATCCTCATTCTCCTCAAATCTTTTGGAATATATCATAATATCATCAATAAAAAATACCACATAGTTATTTAGCTAGTCCCGAAAGTCTCTATTAATCAAATCCATAAAAATAACAGTTGTATTATTCAATCTGAAGGGAATAACAAGCAAATCATAATGACCATATCTTGTTCGGAAGGCTGTATTTGGAATATATTCTATCTTAAACGTCAATTAATTATAACCATATCAAAGATAAATCATGGAGAATAATTGATCCCCAAAAATTAGTCAAATAAGTCAACAGTTCGTGGAAGAGGGTATTTTTTTCATCACTTTGATCATGTTCTGTTCACTATAATCATTGCCTAGCTGCATTGATCTATCCTTATTATTTTTAAAGAGAACAAAATCTCCCCAAGGATATAGACTCAGTCAGATAAACCCCTTCCACAAATGTTCTTGGAGTTGTTTCTTTAATTCCCCCAACTCGACGTTTTCCGTCATATATGGTGTCTTTCATATAAGATGATATCTTGGTACGATTTCAATGGAGAAATCTACCTCTCTTTCTAGGGGATGTCTAGATAACTCCTCATGAAATTCATTAATGTATTCATAGACAATGGGGAAATTTTCTATCCTTATACTCTCATTTCCTTCTTTATTCTCACTGATCAACTCCATAAAGAAGGATATATGAGGTGCTTCTAGACAAAGCTCTGGTCTAGAAATATCTACTTAGAAGATAACTATTGGTTTCCCATTAAAGATTACTAATATATCTATACTTCTTCATTTGATATTGTCATTATTATTTTAGAGCCACTCCATCCCTAGTGTAATATCGAATTCCCGCATGGGAATGACTACTATATTTTAGATAAGATTTCACTCGCTAAAGTAAACACTAGAGTTCATAAACACCAATGATTATTGGATAATCTTACCAGGAGTCATGACTGGTAACTACAAATTTATAAATTCTAGGTTTAATTCTAAATTATTCACAAACATTGAGAAAATAATTGAATATGTAGAACTAAAAAAAAGCAGTTTCTAGCTTTGAGAGAAAAACAAGAGTATCTTCCACCACATCATTTAGATATTAAACATCAATGGTCACGAGATAAAAATAAAAACCTTGCACCCTTGTCCTTTTCTGAGGCTGATGATTATTCCCCTCCACTACCCTCTGATTTGGGCAATGATTTGAAAAGTGACCAAGTTATCCCAACATGAATCATTTTACTTCAGGTAGGGATAACAACATCTTCCCTTTGTTGTTAGTGTTGGGAAGTTGTGGTTTCACCTCACTATTACAATTCCGCATGATATGGTCATCTCTTCCACACATGTAACACTTCCCACTCCCAAGTAAGAAGTTCGTAGAAGGCTTCTTTAGACATTTATTACACATGGGAAGTTTCACTCGATTTCCTCCAATTCCCTAATCAATGATCCTCCCCATAATTGGATCCTTTGATCTCTTATTTACATTGGATTTGTGGGACCATTGTGTCTTACCGAACTCCAATTCGACATTCGTATCACTTCACATGATCTTCTTGAAGAAATCATAGTCTCGGTCGGATTGATTCTTCCATAGATGGGGTCTTAGTCCACCAAAAAATGTATCAACCATCCCACTGGAATCAATGACAAAACTAGAGGTATAACGTGAATGACTTGTCAAATTCATCTCAAAGCTTCCCACAAATTCATTCTCCTTCCACTTCTACTCAATAAATTCCATCATTATTTTCATTCTCATTGAATGATGGAAATACTTGTTGAAGAAGATCCCTCTAAACTAATACCACTATATATCTACAATATCCCTCCATGGACTCATGTTTTTAATTAGAACCCACCTCAAATCGGCTTCTCGCTCTATGTGGTAAAAAACCTGGGTTACTTTTTATTGATTATAACTATGAACTATAGAAAATATTTTTTTGATAGAGTTGATCCATTGTTCAGAAATCATTGGGTTAGTAAATCCATTGAAGGTTGGTGGTCATTGATGTATAACATAATCAACATAATGGTGTTTCATTCTTGGTGAAATTGGTATATCAACATGAATCATGTTCTTTCCCATAACATGAGTCAATTGGTTCTTAATTTTCAGGAATGTTTACATTACATCTTCCATTAGAGATTTGTCAACGCAGGGTCTGTTGCGGTCACCATTTGCACGGTTCCTCCAATTTGACACCATTTTCAAAATGAATAAAACCATAGTGAGAATCTTATTTCATTTATAAATCATTTAACTATAAAAGTTTTTTATGTCTTAAAACTTTATTCTTAAACATATTATTCTTTAACTACAATTACATTTCTCTATAAATTATTCATTATGATTCATAAAATCGTGTGATTAACAAAACATATCCCTAGGAATAGTCAAACTAGGAGTTTATCAAGGCCCGTTGTCATGCACCAATTCCCATTCAAGTCTATCTCAATGTTTTGTTTTCAGGTTTTACCCCTAGATACATATGTTCTAGAGCCACATCAACTTTTTTGTATCCATACATGGATTTATTTGTTTGGAAACCACTTACATAATATTTCGACAAAATACTGAGAATGTTTCCTATATTTAAACCTTTATAAGTGATTATTCATAATTTTTTCATGTCTTATTATCCACAAATAACGAAAATATCCTTCGATACCAACTATGGCATCCATCCTTATTATTACATAACTTTTCATTCCATTTTCCAAATATGGGATCTTTAAAGTTTAGTTTCTTGGATATAAGGGACATAATACATAAAAATAGATAAAATTATTCTAATACACTTGGAAGGATATTTCATTTGTTCATCCTAAGTAATATTACACCAACTCATAACCTAGGTATATACAATGGAAAATGTCACCAGAATTCCAAGTAAGGGAAAAACAAGAGATATAGTTCACATGTGAACTTGAGAGATTTCTACAAGAAAATGAGGAATATCCCAAATGAATGAAAAATAGGAATATAATAATAAAAACATGAATCATAGCATTAAAATGTGTCCAAAACATTTAATTTATACATTCATAATCATTTGACCATGTTCCATCCCCAAGGTGTCATCAAAATTTGCAAAGTTATTCACCAATGTATTGTAAGACCTTTTATCTCTAGAGATTAATTTTTTTACCCAATTAACTGGAGAATTATCAAGGAACACCATTAATGTGTCATTATTTTCATGAGACCCACATATATCATAATCATACATTTTATTAATAACCCATATATAATAAAAGAAATTGGTTTAATATTAAAATCATGGTGATTTAAATGTGTTCAACAAACATGACCATTATGTCATTTATAACCCCTAGAAATGGAATAAGGGTTTTATGTTTGTCAATTACAGAATAAAATAAATAATTTTCACATATTTATGAATACCCTTGGAAATTTATGATGTTTTAGTATTCACATAAAATAATGAAATAATTTCTTGAGAAAAAAGGGAGTGATTTTGAGATGAAAATTCAACAACATAATGTGTATGAAAGAATGATATAGAAAACATTAAAAAGAGAGTGTAATAGGGTCTTAAATTAATAGAAATAATCATAATACATTATTGGTATATTAAAAAATGGATATAAGAAGATGATATAGAATTTTTAAAAACAGATAACATAAAGGGAACATGAGAGGAAAAGTGAAGTTGAGATTTCCATTACCTTGAAGAGTAAAATATAAAAATCCAAGATCGGGACCATGTGCGATTGAGGAAAGATTGGTAGGACTCCTTTGGAGGAAATAACATCATATATTAGAGGGGCTTGATTTTGGGATGAAATAAAATGATGTAATAGAATGATATTTACAGTAAAAGGGAGGGAGTTTTTTTGTTAATTTTTGAGGACACGTCATCGATGGTATTTGAAAACCAAGGGATTGAACATGGTATTTGACAATGGAATTTGAAAATGGTTTTGGCCAAATGGGATACCTCAAATAATATTTTAATCCAAATGAGTTGACCAGATTTTTAAACTAAATATTACGTCATTATGATGTCAAAAAACACACTGAAAACTGAAAAACTGTATTTTTATTATTCACCGAAAAACATAACATTTTATAAAAATATCAAAAATTCACCCTTACATAATATAAATGTTCTGAATTCAAAAAAGAACATTATTTTATGAATTTAAATTTCTAAATTTAAAAATTTTAATTTTTACATAAAATCACTATTTACACGAAAAATACAAATACTAAAGAATAATATCAAAAACAATTTTTTACTTATACTGTTATATCACATTACCATTAAAGATGCCTAAAATACATTTATAATTCCTTAGGTGATGTTATTATTTCATTGGGAATATTACTATTCTAATGGTTAATATTATTATTCATATGATATTATTCACCTAAAATTTTGTTGATCATATCATACTCTAAATTTCTTTCTGATCACAACTGTATATGTCCCTTTTTTGAAAATCATTTCATAGTATCAATTATTTAAAGTATAAAAAATATTTTAAATTATCTCTCTTTATTATTCATCAATAATATGAAATATCTTAGAAAAATACTAAAAACTCATCCTAGATTAATTTTGACAATTGAAATTCGAAAATGATGATTTTTAACCATAATAAGAAATAAAAATGTTATTTACAAAATTGAATTACAAAATGTAACTAAGGCATAAATAGATAACCCCTTATAACAACTTCATAGGATCTAAGTGTAAGGTGTGAAAAGGTGATAAAATCATGGGGACACTAGGAAATCATTTCCTGAGTGGTGATTTAGATCTACTTGAACTTCTCCCATAGGCAATTTCCTTCAAGCTTAACATGTTGAAAATCATCTTTGTCTTGGTCCATAGAAAATCCCAATGACGCTACCTCCTTCCTAAACTATAACAAATGGGATTTGGATGAAACTATTATACTGGTTGAGGTCATCATCTATTCATTATGCATTAATTATCCATTATGATTTCTATTTATAAATAAAAATTTTAACATAAAAATTATTATCGTATCCAATGGTGATATGGACCAATGGTAATATAATAGTCAAAACATGAAGGTTACATTTCAATTATACTAATATAGTTTTATTTTTTATGGCTTATTAAACCATAAATTTTGAGGAAACAAAATATTATTAAAAAAGTTTGGTCATTACATAATTCTACTTGGATCCACATAAACTACTATTTCATACAACAAAATCATGTAAATGGTTAAATTAATAATTAATGGGAAAAATGAAAGATAAACTAAAAATGTTAATTTATTTTAATAATGATTCTAATTGAATCACTTATTGATCCTGAAACTATAACTTGTATTTAACAAACTATAATTCCATATCTCAATAGTAGTCTGAAGATTTAATAAATCTCTAAAGAACCCAAATTGATTAAAAGTATTATTTGGGTTGTAATTATTGCCAATACACGTGTTTGATAAAAATTCAATGTGTTGGAAGTTGGCGGTTGGTATTCTGGTGCTCTGTCATTGAATTGTTCTAGAGAATTATTCTTATATTGACATGGATAATTTGATCTGAAGAAGATACATTAAATAAAATAATAATTTAATTATGATGATTGTGGATCTGGTTTGTATTTCTTAAAACATGTTCCATTGGTGTGTTGAATTGACACGTTATTTACAAAAATAATTTCTAGAACATTCATTGTCATGAAAAATATTATATGAGTATGGTTGGAATTTATAAATGAATTTAGAATTCAATAAATTATTTGTATTATTTCTATATGGTTGGATTATTTTTTATTTAAATTATATTGTATTTAAAAACGTTTTTTTTTAATTTTATGTTATGAAAATTACGAGCTTCTCAAGCTTTCCAGGGTGACCCAGTGGTGCCAAGTGGTATTGTGGGAGCACTTATTAAACTATGACCGTCATATATACTTGTTGATTTTATTATTTCCATCCAATCAATTGATCTTAACATCTGGCCATCAAACTATTTTTGCTATCTCTACAACCATTTGATCATCTGAGAGGCATCAGATCCAATTCAAGCACATCTTCTCTAGAAATCCACTGAGAAGATTTTTGTTACTGATGAGCTCTAATTTATTCCATACGAACATCTTTCCGAGTTCCTCAGCCATGATATCTATTAGAATATTTTTAAAAACCGTTAAATCTCACTCCACATTGTCTTATCCAGAAATTCATTAGAGAATATTCTGATTGATTGAATCTACAGGGTGACATCATCCAATGTTTGATCCAGGTTTTTCGATCATCAATTCATCATCTGAAATGTTAAAAATTTATCCAAATGAAAAGAAATTTCAGTTTCATCATAAAAAAATTCATGATTATGGATTCACATTAATATGAAAAAACATTATCCAGTGAAGATAATGGCTCACCATCAAAGAATGGTCATTATTAAAAAAAACTATGCATGATTTTTTGATTCAATAATGTTATATGATGTTGTGTGTTGCCTATAAATAGTTGAGGCCAGCCTCATTTTCTATATTTGTTTTTATCACTCATCTATGAATGTATTCATCATCATGAGGAAGAAACATAGGTCCTCTGAATAGTTGTTTCAAAAGGAGAATATTCTGCGAAGATCTTTCTTTTTTCAAGGAATAACGTGGCGAAGTGATCTGTTATTCAAAAACTTTTTTACTTTGTGATGAATTTTTTTTTGAATCAATCAATATAATGATACATAGGATCTACCTATATTTTTAAATGGTCATAGTGAAACTAGAAATTCAAATTCTTCCATATAGATAATGTGTTACACAAGGGATATTTGATAGTGTGTGTATATTCATGTTCGAGTTAGAAGATCTATAGTTTTATTAAAGTGTGTATGTTGTGGCCATTCCTACATTCATAAAAAATATTATATCAATTTCTATTTTTCGTTATGTGGGAATAAATACAGTGACATTGTTTTCATTTTTATCAGATGTAATCATATGATGTATTCTGTTACGTGAATAAGAAAAAACACACATGAAATCTCATATATACATGTGTATTTATTAGAGAGAGTATATTTTTGTGTCAAAAATTGTGAATATGTTCTTATACAGATGATGTTTTTGAGACCTGGGAAGAATAACATCTGTGTGATACTCTTTTTCAATAATCTTGAATTTTTATGTTTTCTATGCAACATTATAGTGACATCATTCGTTTTATCTAATGGAACAACTAAGTGGTGTCACACATTTGCACAATAGAATGATTAGGTGGTGATATTAATAATTTTTCATGGGAAAATAATATACTGATGACATTATATGTGTTAAATTCATGAAAAATAATATTCATGAATTTTATGAAGATTATACAATAATAAAATGTTGATATACATTCAAGGGGAAATTATAATGTAAATGAATATTTGAGAGTATGTGTGTGTGATGATCTAGTGTTACTTTCTTAAAAAATGGAACTTGTACTTATTTGAGTTTGTTCAAGGAGGAACAAAGGATTCTCTGAAGAACATCTCATGATATAATTTCTTTTCGTGGAGGTGTAAGAAGTTTTTATGTTCTTAATGAAGATCCAAGGAATACACACAGTTGTGCATCTTTTATTTCAAAATGAATTTACATAATCGATGTGTATGATTAAATAAATTAGATATTTTTATGTGATCATAATAATTACATGCATGAAGAATACAAGGTGACTATGTGTGTAATTATTGAGTTGAGAAGAAGATATATTTCCCAGTAGATCAATTACGAAGAAAACATGAAATTTATTGTTATAACTTCAGTCATTCATTCTATTTCTATAGTATGTTGGATTGGTAGCGTTACCTTTTATACCATATTGGATTATCCATGTATTTTTTTTTGATATTATATGGAATAATTTTTAGTCCGAGTGCTAATAATGCCTATGAATCTGAGGCCCAGTGTGCTCGGAATAAATGTTTGAAAAATATTAAAATCATTAGTATCACAAGTGCACATTTTTTATTAAAAAGAGTAAAAACTCTTAAATTAGTTCCTAGATCAGAAATATGAGGGAACATTTGAGTTTATAATAGTGTATTTACCATAGGTGTGACTTAAATTATTTCGGCGAGGGTCATTTTTGAAAAATTTATCGCTGGTGTTAAAGTATTAAAAATAATTTGTTAAAATTATTTTAATTAAGTTATTGACATAGTGAGTTTGTTTATCCTTTAATAAAAAAAATCAGATACCTAGTGTTATCCTCACAAAAAAATAATTATCTAGAGATGTTGGAGAGGGAACCTATGAAGGATCCATCTAACGAATGATGATGGAACCCCAAATCAACGATCGAGACACATCGATCTTGATGAATCTCACAAATGATGATGACGTGGTGACCGTTATTCATCATCAAATGATTCGAAATGAGGTAGGGATTTTTATTTAATCCATTCTTCCCAGATCCGGATCCCTATAGTGAACACGGACTAGTGCATTATGATATTAGCTAATGTATCAATCATATTTGCGTGATGGGATTACTTTTGGGGTTACCAAGGATTTATTTATTTTTGTTTTCTAACCCAAAATACCCCTTTCATGATCATTGTCAACGAAATCTTTTCAAATGATGATAAACCTTTGTTCATGCTCATTTCCCCTTCCGTTCTTGACGTTATTCAATGTTGGATCCCCATTGTACCGACTCGACATTTTCAGGTGGTTCTAAACTCGATATTATTGTCATATTTGAGGAAAATGGACAACTGAGGCCGGATCAGTGTAGATCATGACCTAATGTTATCAGATCTTTTATTGTTTTGATTTTAGGGAAATGGAGGAGGCACGTTAATCTGCGGAAGGTGCCACTTTGGCATGACAATGGTATCAGTGGTGGGTGATGGCACACAGCGGTGGTCAGAGGTGACTACGACAGAGCTGGTAGGGACGATGGAGGAAAACATAGAGGGAGGATGCATGTGACTATGGCGGGGATTCGACTGTGGTGGTGGAAGATGTGGAATGGGCAGATCAAGGTCTGGATAGCATGTTAGATCTTTTCTAGGCTAGGGTTTGGATTTGTATCAGGTCAACATGTTTGATCTAGGGTGGGCTAGCTTGTTAGATTTAGGTCGAGTATGACTTTGGTTGAATCGGCGAAAATCGGAGAGAAGGCACATTGTAGTCGATTGCGATAGTCGGCCATGTTTCCATAGTAGCTAATACTTCCATGAGCATAGTGACTATGAGACCAGTCAGCAGTTGACCAACCATGGAGGCCGGTCATGCACAATAGGTGGACCGACCATAGTGGTCGGTGTATGGGTGGGCAATAAGCATGGTAGTTTGACCAACCCTGAATTTAGGTGAACATACTATTGTAGTTGGGGTACCTACTACGGTGGTATGTCCGCAACCATTACAGGTCTACTGGAAACTTCATTCATACTATCAAAACATCTAAATAGAGATTCCAAAAGATTTTCCTTCGGTGGAATTTAGACCCTAATGATGAGATGGTAATTTTGAGACTGATGATGGGTTTTTAGTTGGGACTAATATAGGTTGAGTGTGTTCCCAGGGTCCATTCCTCAAGGTTACAATGCTAAATTCCAGCCACATCAATGGATTGTAATCCCATCAAGAGGCCAAGTCTCAGACAGAGTTATGGAGTCCCTCTGCGAGACTTGATTGTGATCCTCTATCACCCCTAGTGGAGTTTTTGGAATTTTTGTAATCTCCATATTCCTATAATTGATCTTATATCTAGTGGGATACATCAGTAGGGTTTGAAAAATCTATGACATGTAATCCCCTACATAAAGGGTTAATCCAAATTGTCTTTGTGGTGTCCCCTAGTAGTTCTGGGTGTGAGCCCCTCTATGTGTATCATTGTCTTCTCAGACAAGTGCATTCTATTTGGATGAGTCCCAAATAAGTGATACCTCTTCGTCGAGAGTCTCTGATAATTTCAGGGGTTGAGGAGTGAGTTCTCCACGAATTAGCATTGCTTCGAGCAGAATCCTGTGGCTGGTAGTTGGTTATGACTGTCTGATGGCATGGTGTATCTCTTGACTATACCTAAGTTATTTTTTCGTATGACTTGTTTCTACTATATATTTTTACATATTGTATTGGGGTGACTATAAATTGTGCTTCTTGTTTAGTGTTTTCGAGGTGTCTTACTGAGTATTGTTATACTCACCAATGCAAAGGATTTTTCCTGCATGTGTCATGTCTTGTGTAGATTGATAACCCTTTTTATTGTGTCCTATGAGGACTAGGAGTGGGTGAATCATAGCTAGAGTTGGGTGGACTGAGGTGTTTACCGAGAGAATATTATAGCTTAGTCCTCTCCCATGGAGAAGGTTTTACTTCAGTAGTTTAAGTTAGAATTGTGCTAATGACTCCTATGGTGGGATTGAATTTAGACTAGTTTACTTTTATTTTACTTTCTATTGTACTCTGATTGTAGGATATTAGTTTTAAACATGAATTCTATCAGTTGTCTTATATTTCATCATTTTTGGACTTTTAGATCTATTCCTGTGTATAGGTACTTTAGGATAATGCCTTCCATTTGTGGGAAATTCCTTCTCGATCCTAATCACCACCCCCTATCCTATCAGAAGTGGTCTTGGGGTAGTCACAACATGGGTGCCTCTAGGATGGGTCATAATAGAGTGGTATTAAAAGTTTTAATTTCTAATTTAGGATCGAGAGCCTATTAGTTTGTTCTGGGGAGAGAGTGGTAAGTGTTCCGAGATTGGATTTTAGGCTAGGGACTCCAGTGATGGTGCGAAAACTGATGTAATTGTAAACTGAGACCCTGGACATATGATTTTTGACTTGGTATAAGAGAACATTGGTTTTATGGAAAAAAGGTACAAGAATATTATAATAATTTTTGTGTCATCCACGTACATCATGAGTCAACTCCTCAGATATATTATATTGACCATGGTACATCTTGTTTTATTTTAGGATGCCTCCACATTGACAGCTAGCCAGGATTCCACCATGTGATCATGAGGATGATCTGTCTAGTGATGAGGAATCAGTAAATGGGCATGTACCATATATTGAATCTCTGGGTGGGTTACTAGTTATACCACTACCCTTCGAGAAGACTCTACTCACAGAACTACGAGATGAGGATGCATGTAGGATGAGTTCATCTAACAAGTTTTAGGGGTAATGATCTCCCATTTTTTGGGGTTAAGAAGACCCCGAGATGGATGAGGATTGGCTAGAGGTGGTCACTTGTGTTTTACTCCATGTGAGAAGACCTTCTGATCATATGGAAGTCCTTTATGTGAGTCTTCCTTAGGGATCTGTGGTGCGATGGTGGAGCTTAGTGACTCAGTCAAACGAAAAAACAACTCTCTTCTTGACAAAATATGAGCATCTCTTCAAAGAGGTGTTCTATCCAGACACGTTGTGATTGAACACATACAAAAGTTCCTACATCTTCATCATGGTAGTATGAATTTGGAATATTATCTCGTGAAGTATTCTTATCTTTCATGCTACTCCATGAATATGGTACAAGCCCCATTTTTCATGGATCAGACCGTTGAGTTGGTATTATGCTTGGATATCATGGTATCAATGGTACCTCTTATCATTTCCACATATGTAAGGGTCCTTTAGAAATCCCTATTAGTTGAATTTTTTTTTTCAGAGTAGACACTAGTAGTTGGATGTAAATGTGGTGACCCAGTAGGTGAGACCTAGGTGGAAGGTAGAAAATGGTAGTCATAGTGATAAGAGAAGGCTAGTATATTTAGGATGTGATCCCTGAACTCAGATTCAATGGGGTAGGGGTCCTAAGGAGGCTCAAATCATCCAAGGGACATACAATGTTTCTTATTCAACATTTGGGGAAATCTAGGATGAGTTTGTCAGACCCATCGTATAGATGATTGGGAGAAAGTTGAGGGACTTCGTAGATTGAGATATAGAGAGGTATAGGGTAATTTATAGTGTTTTTTACATGGAAGAGGGTTCGATAGGAAACCTAGATGTGGTTGGAGGTTCGACCTATTACCACCACCACCCCGAGGTGGTCTACACTTGGCTCTGAGAGCTGGTGGTCTTTGACAAGGCCAAATTGACGCTATGGAGGTCTATGATCTTGAGGATTTTGGGATAATACGTGGTTCAATATGTTTATTTTATATCTTTTCTATAATATTGGTAGACATAGATTCTGGTCATTATTTTCTTTCCCTAAATCTTGTTCAAGGCTCGAAGATTCTGGTAGAACCATTGTTTGAACTCTTATGATTGGAGACACATACTGGAGGAGACATGATGATCACACATGGGTGATGATTGTGTGAACAAACTCTTCATGGCATAATTTTCAGTTGATATCTCTTGATAGCAGAATCAATGACTTATGACATCATTATTGGTATGGATTGGTTATCCACAATTCTTGCTCAGATTGAAAGCATCAGGTGAAGGGTACGGTGTGTCCATAGCGATGGTACCATGTTTTCCTTTATTAGTGAAATGGAAATTTAGGAAGGTCAAGATTGTATCACACGTGATACTGCAAAAAATTAATCATCAGTTGGCTAGCATGAACCTCATAGTATTAGATGACATGAGTCCATAGTTACATTTTGTGATGATGAAGTATGAGGATGTATTCTTGAAGATGTTCTAGTTTTGCCTCCTCGTATGGAGATAGACTTCTACATGGATCTAAACCTTGAGAGTTCCCTGATATACACACCTTCATATTAGATGGACCCTATTGATCTTCATCGTATGAGGATTAATGTTGGGGACTTGTAGAGGAATTTCTTCATGAGACCCAATGTTTCACCTTAGGAAGCTCCATTTTTGTTTTATAATAAGGTAGATAGGATCTTGAGGATATGTGCGTATTTTCGACACATTAACCAGGTGACCTAGATGAACATGTATCCACTACTGAGGATTGATGTCCTCATTAATCAATTGAATGTGGCACGATGGTTCTCCAAGATTGACCTCAGTTCAGGCTATAACCAGCTATGATTACAAGATGAGGATATACCAAAGATGGATTTTAGATGTTGTTATAGTCATTATAAGTACTTGGTGATGCCATATGGAATGATGAACTCCCCAGTAGTGTTCATGGGACTCATGAAGTAGATCATTCAGCTTTATATAGACCTATTCATGGTGGTCTTCATTGATGGCATTCTAGTTTATTCATCATTTGAGGAGGACCAAACTAGACACATGAGGATTGTCCTAGACACAATCCTAGAGCACTCACATTCCAAAAGTATATTTAATTGTTAGTTATGTATTTGAGAGGTCCATTTTCTAGGACACATCATCTCAAAATATGGTTTTGTAGCAGATCCATTGATGGTTGAGGCAGTGCTTACATGGGATCCACCCTAGAGAGTTATGAGATATAATGTTTCCTTGGATTAGAAGGGTATTATCATATTTTTGTACCTGACATCTCTAGAGTGGAACACCCATGAATGAATTTACATGGGAGGGGAATACTTTCAGGTGGATGGAAATGTGCCCGCTGTGAATTCAGGAGGTGAGGTAGTAGTTGAAGAGAGCTCTCATCTTAAGGTTATCGGAAGATGGAATCAAGTATGTGGTGTTATACGATGCATCAAGTATAGAGATTGGTTGTGTCTTGATGTAGAGGAATGCAATGATTTTATATGGTTCAAACCAGTAGTGATCACTCGAAAAAAACTGTGCAACCCATGAGCTTGTTTTATAAGTGGAAGTATTCCATTAGGGGATGTGGAGAAACTACTAGATAATAGAGCAGTTTGTCATCTACTCTGATCACAAGAGTGTAATGTATATATTCTCATAGTAATATCTTAACTTGATGGAGTGGAAATCGATAGAGTTCCTATAAGTCTATGACATTGATACTTTCTGCACTCCTGGGACGGGGAACGTGGGGGCAGATTCTCTCAGCATAAGATTGAGTTCAAATTCTTTGAACGACAAACCAGTGCAATTAGCCCCGTTGATGATTTCCATTATGGATGTAGATGAAACAACATAACTCTAGTTAATGATTTTCACCCCTGCACTATTATAGTGAGTCAGGGAGGCACATATTGGGGATACCAACTTTGAAAACCTGTACTCTCAGATGTCTATAGGGCATGATCTTGATGGGTATTCAATATGTGGGGAGCACATTGTTCTATTCAGAGGAAAGATTATGGTACCAGTGATGTTGAAGATGGAGGTTCTGATAGACTTTCATACATCCCCTTTATAAGTATATATATGTGTGGTGAAGATGTACCAGGACCTTCGATGTTAGTTTCGGTGGCCATGAAAAAAGAAATAAGTTGTAGAGTTTTGTTTCCCAGTGCCTTACTTGTATGCAATTGAAGGCTAAGAACTAGGTTGCAACATGTTTAAAATACCCACTTGAGGTTCCAAAATGTAATTGGGATGGGATATTAATGATATTCATGATGATCTTACCACATACATCCAATGGACATGATGCCATCTAGGTGATCATTGAATGACCCACCAAGTCGAACCAATTTCAAGTTGTCTAAGAGTATAGATCATTAAAGATCTTGACACACCACTATGTTTTGGGGATAGTTCTAATCATTGGAGTTCCATCGATTATTTTTTATGATTGTGATTCTCCCGTTACATACCAGTGTGGAATGGATTATAGGAGGTGTTTGGGACCCAATTACACTTGAGCACAATGTTTTACCCACAAATGAACGATGAGACTAAGGTGAACAATCGGGTTTTTTAGGAAATTCTACGAGATTTCATTTTATTGATTGGTTGTAGTTGGGAGGATCACCTTACACTGGTGATGTTTTCATGATACACCAACTACCATTCCATAATTCGTATGCCATCATTCGAAGCATTGAATGGACGGACATGTAGGTCACCACTTTGCATGACTGTCCCAGGAGATTCAATACTTATGGGACCTAAGTTGGTGCAAGATCCTATAGATAAAGTGAAAATCATCCAGGAGTTGATGAAGAATGAACATATTTATCAAGATTCTTATACTGATAGGTGATGACGACCTTTGGAGTTCACGGAAGGGGACCTTGTATTCCTTTGTGTTGGACTTTGATGGGGGTTATAGATATTTTTCTAGGGTGATAAGCAATCTCTAAGGTTCATCATCACTTTCCTGATAATGCATAGTGTTGGCAAGGTGGTATAACACATAGCTCTACCTCCATAGTTGTAATGTGTACATGAAATCATCCACATATCACTGCTGAGGTGGTATGTACATCACCCATCACACATTATCGATTGGAGTGAGATAGATATCAAGGATGTAGAGACTTTTATTGAGTTACCAGTGGATATTGAGGATCGGTAGGAGATAAACCTTTAGGTGAAATTTATTTCATTGGAGTGAGTTCAGTGGCATCATGAGAAACTCTAGGAGAGCACATGGGAGCCGGAGCATTAAATTCATTCTTAGTACCCCCATTTGTTTGTGCATCCCATGTTTTGGATTTTTAGTGATGTAAAACCCCAATGTAGGGAGAATATAATGTATCTATCTTTTCATGTATTATTTTTAGATATTATATGGATTATTTTTTAGACTAAGAACTACGAAGTAATGTGATTCTGAGGCCCAGTGTGCCAGGAACAAATGTTTCAAAAATATTAAAATATTTTATAGTATGCATATAGAGATATTATTAAAGAGAGGAATAACTCTTCATAAGGTTACAAAATTATAAATATGAGGTAATCATTGAGTTTAAAAAAGAGAATTTACCCACAGTGTGTCCTAACATTTGTTAGAGAGGGATGTTCATGAAAAATGTTATTTTGGGAGTGAAATAAATAAAAATTATTTAATAAAATTATTTTAGTTCAATTTTTTTTGCTGGGAGGTGGTTTATCCTTTAATAAACATTTTCAGGAGATAAAGGGTTTTCCTCAACACCCTGGAATTATCTTGAGACATTATAGAGAGAACCTTTGTTGGATCCTTTTATGGAAAAGAACCTCAAATTGATTATTAGTGAACAGAAATCTTGATAGTTCTTGCCAACAACGACGATGCGATGAATGTTCTTCATCAGAGAACAATCTGAACCGATGTAGGGATTATGAATTAATCCATTCTTGACTACTATTTATTCCTATGATAAACAGAACATAATCAATGAATAAATTATCCCATGTATCCATCTTATTTTTGGGATGAGATTATTTTAGCAAGTTTATCGGGATTTATTTAATTTTTGTTTATCCGAATATCCACCGTTCTTGGTCATTGATGAAGAACACTTGTTCAATGATGATTTACCTTTATTCATTGCATTTCTCCCTCTATTCTTCATGTTCTTAAATTTTGTATCCTTTTGGTTGCCACTCAATGTTTCAATTTGGTTTTGATCTCGAGTGGACCCCCAAATTTGAGGAAAATAGACTACGAAGGCCAGATCGATGTATATATGGACATAAGGATATCATATCTAGGATTTTTTTGATTTTTGGCCACTGTAGGTGGTGAGGTGGTTCATAGAAGGGGCCACCAGGGCTAGCGGATGGCGCCAACGAATGTGGCGGCTCATATCGACGGGTGCAGTGGGTGTCCTTGATTAGTGGAGGATGTGTGATGGTGATGATAGATGTGGAACAGGTCAGACCGGTGGGTTGGATGTGGGTCATGTCAATTGGTTGAATCTGGGAAGGGTTAGTGGGCCAAATTTAGTTCTGGTCGAACCCTGGTCATATGTATGGATATTCAGGTAGATCCTCGTTGCGGTTGGCTGCAGTGATCGATAGGGGAGATCAACCATAGTGGTCGACTACGGTGTCATAGTACATCGAGCTGCTATGAGTGTAGTAATTGTGAGACTATTCCATGTGTGTTAGACCCCATAAGTTGACCACAGTGTCCTGTCAAGCATGGTATGGGGACCGATCATGACAGTCAGTCCACAGGTAGCTGGTCTACGCGGTAGTTGGACCGACAAAAATGGTAGGTGGGATGCCCTTGGAGGTAGGTGGACCAACCTCGGCGATAGGTCCATAGGCCCCTTCAGGTCTACGGGAAGCTTCGTTGAAATGTTCATAACATTAATCTAAGCGTTCAATCGACGATCCCTTTATGATGTTGAGACCTAAACATTGAGAGGGTAAATTTGAGACCAATGGTCATTTATTAGTTTGGACCAGTAAATGTTGAGTGCATTCTCTTAGTCTATTCCTCACGGGTAAAATGCATAATTACATCCACATCACTAGATTATAATCCTCTATTAAAGCTAAGTCTCATATAGTGTTGTGGCATCCATTATAAAGGCTAGAGTTAGATCCTCTATCCCAAGTAGTGGAGTTTTTAGAATTGGTGTATCCTCCGTGAGTAGGGTGTTGATCTTCCATCTAGTGGGACACATTTTTCGGGTTTGAGTAATCAATGATATGTGATCCACTACATAGAAGGTTGATCCAGATAAGGTTCTAGGTGTCCTCCAGTAGTTCTGGGTGTGACCCACTCAATGCATAACATAGTCTTCTCAAACCAGGGTGTTATCAGTTAGTGTGGACCAAACGAGCAAGAACTCTTAGTTGAAGAAATTTTACATGTCAGATTGGATTTATATTATTGTTCTATTTAATTATATTAGACTTATATAAATTGAAGTTTTGATTTTGAACAAGTAATAGAGCTTAGTCAATGAATAATTCAGTTCCTATCCCATTCAGTTCCAAAAATGAGTATTCTGCAATGACCATGATGAAAAGATAGTAGGAAGAGGCAAGAAAGAAGATAATGAATATTAAGAAAAAGAAGATATATCACAAACTAGATGTATTCAGAATGTTAGTCTATCAGTAGTTTCAATTAAATAAGTTTATAATGATATTTTTGATGAGTATTGTTCAAGTGGTGATGAATAATAATTTATTGAATCACTCAGAGATTTTTATTCATAAATAAAAAATTATCTGAAAAATAGTCATACTGATTTTGTCACTTACATATTTTGTTTTATTAGGGGACTATATGATTAAAACTAACAGCTGTAAAGGGAACCATGAGATATGGGGGAATCCATGTCAAATATGTTTCATAGATATAAAATTATCTCACAAAATATTGATACTAAATAAGAAACTTTATCAATTTGGAATGAACATTTCTCATTTGTTGAGTAATAATTAAAATTAAATGTGTGTGATAAATAAGTTACTTAGAAGGTCCTTACAAAGATGATTTTTACACATGAAAAATCTCATAAACCTATCATGAATATTAAGGAGTCTCAGTTATAAATCAAATTCAAGTATATGATATTAAACTGAGGAAAAAAATAAAAAGAATAGTCGATATTTTAATACAATTAAAGACATACTTTGAATGAAGATGATTTACAGAGGCCTATTTATGAGAAGGATATCATTGAAAAAAATTATACAGAAGTGATTTATGTGTTAGAGAAACTACAAAAAACCTATATGAATGTTATTAAAGCAAGACTATAGGTTAATTAAAAAAGAATTAATGATCTGAAAAAATTTATACTGTAAGTACTTCAAATTCACGATGATCAAGTTTAGAAAATAAATAGTCAATGAGAAGAAAAACTAAAAGTTGTTAAAGATGAGAAAATTTTCCTCAAAATTATGTGTCTTAAAATGGAAGTAAATTTGAAAAATATGGATGCATCGTAATTAAAGACATCATAGAAAGGATGTGAAGATATGGGGAAATCATTCGATAAATGGAAGAAAACTCTATATTTGAGATATCATGAGTTGGAGGACAAGTTCAATAATCTGGAGAACACTCGAGCTTAATCTTTTAAAAATTAGAGCATCAAAGAAGCTTCCAAGAATAATTATAAAAGGTTTATTACTCCTGATAATACTAAATCAAGAGACAAGAAGTGCATAATATTATATAAAGATAAATCTCATGAAAGCTCACTCAAATTGGTAACCCTTGATCAAGAAGATTTTATTTATACTACAATTTTTTTCATCTATAGGTATAGGTTCAAAAATAAATTCTGGTCAAACCTGGGAGAATAATATAGATAAAAAATACACTATATCATCAAATTTGATTAATATTTTTTTTTTGAATTCTAGTTCCCCACAAAAATATCATTGGATGAGTCATATTATTCAGAAGAAACAAAACGTCAAATATAGCCCTGTTGTGGAATATAAGAAGAAATCAATATTTATTGGACATTTTTTGTGTATTTTGAAATTTTTCACACAAGATAATTCTATTTGAATAATATATCATTACATGATAATTACAAGAGGTAATCATTATGGGGGACAAGATCTAATTTATAATTAAATTTGACAAACATGAAAAATAATTATGAGATAAAAAATTACGTCTTTCAAGTATAGTTTTGATTATCTTGAATACTTCTGTGATTATGGAATAATAAGTGGTCACAATTATTATCAGTACTAGTATGTTCCAACTCTTCACTATGAATATATTGATAAGAATATAATACCCTAAAAAAAGATGTAATGAACAAAAGAAAAGAAGACTTCGTTGGGATGTGATCAGGAGAACATAGTTAATAAAACTATAATGAAAGAAACACCCATTTAGAATGATGAGAACAATGTTACAAAAATAGAAATATTACACAAAAATGGAGGAAAAGGAAATATAATGGATCTTTGTAAACAATTCAGAAACACTAATTCTAGTGAACGAAATCTTAATAACAAAAAGAAATTAATATTTGAATCAAATAACATGATTGATTTTGTGCATGTCTATCAAGATAAAAAAAATAATTTCATGAGTTGTTGTCTAAAAGGGACAACCCAATGATTTCTAGATATTTGTGTCAAAGGAGAAAAATGTCAGGGCATATTGCTGATAAATATATGACATGTTTTTTTTGAATAATTTGATCTAGTGATGATCAATAGTGAAGATGATATGGCTTCTTATATAAAAATTATACTATAAAAAACGTGTATGCACACAAGAATGTGCTTAATCATATAAAAAAATACTATTTAGTTATATGTCCAGATCAGTTGGAATTAGATATAAATATGGATCTGGAATAGATAAATAAAATTTCACTACTTACTAATGTGAATAAGCCTAATGATGAAGATATCATGAAGTCCATTCTTTCCTTAAATTATAAATTTTGAAATTCAAAGAAGGATCATGAATGATGAGTTCTCATGAATCTAGAGATGTATTAAAAGGAGTTTCTATGATGAGAGAAAAATATCATCCATGATGCATGAACTGAAAAATTATTGAAGGACCACATTATTCCCATTTGTATTTTTTTCTTTTATGCAGGGAATTGAAGGTGAGGCATATATTCTGTGGGAGTCCTAAAAAATATGAGCTCTATGAAAAATATTATATAGTATTAATAAGGCTATCCATCATTGAATTATTTATTTTAATTGATGTTAACATTTTTCTTCAAGATATTCTTCGATGAATGTAAATCATGATGAAGAAAATTGATGACGCTCTTCCCTTTAGGAGGATAAAAAATGAACAATTACCTGATTTGAATATATCAACAAGTATGATATTGTCATTTTATGTTATTAGAAATGATTTATATAATTTTTTCACATCATGAAAAATAATTATTGTCATAAATAAAAATATTTTATATTACTTCTTTATAATTGACACTTCTATATCAGAATAGGAGAAATAGATAATTTTATGAAAAAATTAAAATGGGTTGCTAATGGGGGTGTACATTCTTACAATTAATGGTTTTTAATATGTTTGTCGATATAAATTCAATAGGTTTATTTAAAAAAATATATTTTGAACATCCCCAAGAAGAATGATTTAATGTTGGCATCACATTCTGAATTTTTTTGGTAGGTTTGATCTCTAGAATGATTTATTATATTTTCTACATTTTTCCCACGTAGACATAGAGATGATCAATTAACGAATCATTACAATAAGAAATGTGATTTTTCCCATCTCTCCAGAAATAAAATTGGAATCTTTGACAAGTTGTATCTGTTATGAAATTTATAGATTGAAAGAGAGAAGGGAAGAAGTTTAATTATTATAGAACTAGATGATTTGAATTTCTTCCTAAAAATATTTATTTGGATTTATTTTAATGTAAATGGTAGAAGAATAAATGGAATTTTAATGTAAAATGGGCGTTGAAAAAAATCCAATGCGGGATATTGAAGAACCCATATTGATTAAATTTATTATTTTCACTGTAATTATTTACAATATTCTAGTTTGATAAGAATAAATTATGTCCAAAATTTATGGTTTGTATCATAGTGTTCTTCTATTAAGATGATTAGGAAAATAATTAATATGTTGACAAGGATACATTGATTTGAAGATGATTCCTTATATAATACAACATCATAATTACGACGATTGTGGAGTTGGATTGTATTTATTAAAACATTTTTCTTTGGGGTGTAGAATTGACACATCATTTACTACAATGATTTGTAGAAGAGGGAATTCCATGAATAATATTATAAGAGAATGGTTGGAATTTATTAATGAATATCAGGTTGTATAAAAAAATTGTATTATTTTGAGATGGTTAGATTATTTTGGATTATTATTATATGGAATTTTCAATGTTTTATTTAAATTGGGTGCTAATAAAATTCCAATAATATCAAGCTAGCCATGGAAACTTCTATTGGTGCCATGAAATAGTGGGAGAGCACCGAATGAACCATTGAAATTCAATCTTCTCAATGATTTTATTTTGGCTATCTGATTGATCAATCATAACATCTATCCATCTGATTTTTGTGTGTGCTTCATAGCCATTAAATCATCTATGTGGAATTTGATCCCATTTGATCTCATCTTCAATATAAATCCACTGAGGAGCTTATGTTTACCAAGTTTCTCCATGTTATGCCTTCTAAATAGCTTTTTTATTTCCCCAGCTGTAAGAGTTGTTCAATGAATATTTCTAAACCATTCAATCTTTCTTCACCTCACCTTCACCAGATAGTCATTCAAGAAGCTTATGCAAAAAAGGATCTCTTGAGAGACATTGTGCAAAGTTGTATCCATGTTATTCGATCATTAATTCATCCTCATGGTGGTTTGAAATCAATCTAAATGAATTTAAATTTCATTTTCATTATAAACTAAATTTCTATCCATGGATTTATAGTGAGATGAAAAATAATTTTTATCCAATGATGTTAATTGTTCATGATCACATAAAGATTAAAAAAACTAAATCAGCCATCATTATTCTAGAAGGCCCTATGATGATTTTAATTTCTTATATATACTAGATACCAAGATCATTTCTTGTAGTTGTGTTTATCTCTCATTAAATAGAGTGTATAGGAGCATGGGGAGAAAAAGAGGTCCACAAACCAATTTTCTCACAAGGAGAAGACACTGTGAAGTTATATATTTTAAGAAGAATAACACAATAAGTTGATCTTTGTTTCCCATAATTTTTTTCTTCACAGAGAACATGTTTCCATATAGCATTCAGGATAACACTATATAGCGTCTCCCATTCATTGTATATGATCTTTGTAAACCCAAACATTCAAATTCTTTAATAAAGTGTGTGTGTTTCATAAAGGTTAGTTAAAAATATTTTTCATTGATTTAGTGTTACATGCATCAACAATCTACATTAATTCTATCATACGAAGAAGTTCTTCTGTGGAAAAAAATCTTATATCAATTTGGGGGTTTGGAGTAAGAATAATGACATGCAATGATAATGTTTGATTTTTTATATGATGTATACATATGATCTTTTTTTTTATGAGAAGTAGAAAAAAATCCACATCCTTATTTACAATAGGATTTATCAGTGACAGTATATTCTAATGTGAGTAATGTTGAGTATGTATTTGTGTAGATTTTGTGTTTGAGACAAGGTAATAAGAATAACAATGTGATATTCTTGTGAAATTAGTATAAGGTTTTATGTTTCATTGTGTGAATTACCGTGGAAACATTCATGTTAATTGAAGGAACATATTTGTGGAATCAAATATTTTCACAATGGAAAAAACAAGGGGTGATCTTATTGTTTTCGTATGAAAAAAGGATAGGTTGATGACATTCTATGAGTTGAATTCATGAAAAAATATATGCATGCATGATTTGTAGATTACACATGATAGAGATGTGGATATTCATGTATGGGATATGTATAGTGTGATGGTAAGTGTGATAGTATGTGTAACTGTTGATCCTGTGATACGTGCATGAAAAATTGAACTCATAATTATTTGAGTTTGTTCAAGGAAGCCCCAAGGATTCTATTAAAAAAACCAGACAAAAAAAATTGGAATGCATGAAGGTGTAAGAATTTATTATGTGATTAATAAAGATCAAAAGAATATATAGTTTTGTGATTTTTTTATTGCAAAAAGAAGATACATATGTGGTGTGCATAATTAGAGGGGTTATATACATTCATATAATGATAATAATTGAATACACGATGAATACATATTGTCTCTGTGTGAAATAATTGAGTTGATCTGAAGGAATATTTCCCAGTAGGGTAATGATGAAGACAACATGCAATTTATTTATTCAACTTCAGATGTTAATTCTATTTTTATAGTATGTTGAATTGTGAGTGTTCTGTTCTATAATTAATGTGAGTATACATAGAAGACTAACATAAATTTTTTCTATTTATAATCAGTGGTATTTTAATTTGTTCAGTTGATGTGAGAAAGTGCAATATTAATATATTTCAGTGGCTCAATGAGGGAGAATAGTTGTGTGTTGCAATAACAACATGATGTTATTCTGATTTTTCCAATTCTGTTTGTGGTATGTTTGTAATCACTTGTGGGATGAAATTATAAATAACACTAGTGTGATGCCATTATAATTTTGGTAAGGGTTCATACCTACAGACAATGGTATTATGATTATACCTAACCAACACACTTTTAATTTTTTATTGATTCATAGTAGGGAATCTATGGCTTAGATCATCCTAAACACAACAAGGGCATAGTCACCGCATCGGTGGGGGATCCTGAAAAAATATTATGTGTTATGTTCCATTTACATTATGTCTTGCATATGGAATAATTTTATTTGTAAACATGTAATATCTGTTCACTCTAATAAGAGTAAATAATTAAATTAAAAATGTTTAAGGGAAAATAAACGAAAATTGGAAGAATATTTTATAAAATGATTAACCCCTAATGTACTTGCATGATCAACTGGGCAATTTAATACCCACCATTGTAATTTAAATTAATTAACTCAAAAAACTCTTAAACCATAGGAAAACATCATCCAAATGTATTTATACATCAAAACTCATTTCTATATCCTTTGAGAATGATTAACATTCTAATTGTACAATGTTCTAATGTAATCCAAAATGAGTGATTCGTCTTATACATTTATAGCATCATTATAAATCATATAAATACCTTATTTACTAAATATAATTCACTAAATAAAACAATAATCAAATTTAGTAGAGTATAAATAAACCACCCTTTTATATTTTCATTCCATCATCCTTAAAAAATAAAATCCCTTTAAAAATGTTTAACATAAACAACCTTTTGTATATTAATAAATAAAACATTATATCATGTCCCATGAATGAAATTTATTCAAAAATCTAAATGAGATAATTATAAATAATAGTCACACTATTTTACATAAATACTAAATAGATAAAAAAGTTATATCCACAATCCTTATCCATATATAACAATACTCAATATTGGAAATAATATTTTTCAATGATAAGTTTAATTATTACATAAACATTTGTCATTATATTATATTCCCCCATTAAAATATTCCTTTGCATCAACAAATTTCAAAACATCCCAAAAAATATCTATAATCATAAAAAATAAATTAAATGTCAAAAAACAACTCTTACATTACATCTTTCATCTATAATTTTATACCTTAAAATAACTTTTTATTTAGAAAACGAATTACTTTTTATTTCCTCCAATCAAACTAAAAAATAAAAAATTTAAGTAAATTTATTTTTTTATTTATATATTATATTTTATTCTAGATATGTTGATGATATTACATAAAAAATAAAATAAATAATTCAAATAATACATATTTGTAATTTTCATCATAATAGTATAATATTACTATAGAGTTACATTAACCATACAGTCCACAACTCATAATGTTATAAATTAATTGTGAAATTAACATTCACTATATAAAATTTATATCATTTTAATGGGATAATAATGACATTTGAATATTAGAAATAATTTTAAATTCTGCTACACCATAGTATATTTGAAATATCTAACATGAAAAAAACACATATATTTAAAAAAACAAAATCCAGATAGGAATTTTTTAAATGAAATGTAAATAATATAGTAACAGAATTAGATTAATGAATAAAAATGTAATTATAATATGAAGAAAAAATATATTGATGTTAGAATATTAAATACTCATTGGAAATTATAAATCCTCATTAAATTGGTACCCCTGAAATTGAATGTAGTAAAAATCCCTGAAATCAGAAGATATATCAGTTAAAATAAATTATTATGAATATTTTAACCCTAAAATGTTATTTCTAAAATCATATAACAGAAATCATAAATATGTACACAAATTGTTTAGTATTTTTTAACATATTAAGTAACTTATAAATTTTTATGTTAATATTTAAATATTACATTTATAAAATTTTTAACCATATTTTGGTTATATAATACTTTACAATTAATTAGAATTAATATAATAACAAATCAATATTTTCAAATTATTGTAATCAATCATAGAAAAAAATTCTGTTAATCCATGATATATACCTTTTCTATGCATTAAAATATTATAGTTAAAATATATCATTACTAATATTTATAATTATGTTATGAAAATATTTACAACGTTTCTAGAATTATCATTTACAAATTTTCATTTTTGTGAATTCATTTTTCTTTTATAAAAAAGTATATTTTAGATAAACGATGAAAAAATGGTTTTTATTAGCATCATGACATTTATGATACCCTCGAGATCTCAATTTCAATCAAATATAATATAAAAAACCTCCACATTTTATATTTATTTAATATTTAAAATAGTTCATTTAAAAATATTCACTTAATTTCCAACCATATAACTCATTTTTGAGAGAAAATATATTTTATTTTAATAAAAATAATTTTTTTCACTTATATTGAATAAAATATTTTTATGATTCTATTTAATTTTACGAGTGTTAACATTTCTATGAAATAACTATTTTTTAAATTTTAAAACCTATAAATCAATGATATATTTCCCATTCACTATAATAAAAACCATTTAATATGTAGTTATAAATCTAAAATACATGTTTCAAAACCCATATTTTCTCTTTTCAATTATTCCCTAACCCATTGTTTTATATTGGAAATCATTAAAAGTAAATATAATAAATTAATTAAAATTTACTATAATGATTCCATAAAAATAAATTACTTATTAGTTTTTCATTTCTGAAAAATGCATTTAATAATACATTTGTTCACTATTGTAGATTTAGTATATATTTGTGAAAGTTAAAGATTTATTTTTTACTCTTTCATTATATATAATAATAAAAATTGATTTCATAATTTAGTAAATCATATATACTAATTTAATATCTGGTTTATACTTTTCAAATGGAAATATACTAATGATAGTAATTGTAACATCCCACCCATGCCTCATTGGCTTGAGGAGGTGGTTAGGGTTACTTGGTCTTAAGCGACGTTCCCCAGGTGCCAAAGGCTGGAAATAAATGCTGAGGGCTTTAAGGAACAGTGGGGAAAGATTTTCCCTTAAGGAGATCACCCAACTCAACCTACCAACAACAAAATATGCATGCACTATCAGACCCATCCATATGATACAAAAAATTCCATCACATACCCCAAAACCGTTCAACTAGACATGTCCACAAAACATCATATTACAAAGCAGAAAATAAACAGCAAAATTCCATGAGCCATGACTCCACAAAAGATCCACACCATGCTCCAAGCTCCAAGCTCCCCAACACATCACCAATATCACCACGAACCACTAGTAATGATATGCTTTACCTTTTCCTACATCCCGGAATACGACATCTGCAAAAGCACCAAAGTTCTAATGTAGGGTTTGGGTACTAATACTAAGTGGGTTTTCCCCAAATGACATCCCTACACATGCCACTAGGATAAAACTATTCACGCATTTATATAACGAATTTTATATAAAATAATCACAAGTGAATCCATTACTATCAGCCAATCACACCCTTACCGAACCATCTTTCCCAAACCAAGTAAACCCAGGGAAAGCCAAAAAATCATACCATAATACAAACATGCCACACAAGGAATCCTATTCAACCATGCCATATGTCGATTGGATTTTTCATATTTCACTCACAAGACCCATCTAAAAACATTACCAACCAAGCACACAACATATCATGGTGGCGTTTACCATCCAACCCATTCATTACCAATCCACTCATGTGGTACTTCCCACCCACTTGCTATTGATGATGACCCTTTCTCCCACTATCCATCTCCTTTTTATAGTGGTACTTCCCTCCCAAATTTATAACATTAAAACAAGCCAAAATAACCAAGCATATAACCCATCAAGGCCACAACAACATGCAATCAACCATTTCAATTACATGACAATTCACTTCAATAAATCAAACATTTATTGAAAATACCCTTTAAACATTTTCCACGCCAAACCCCAATTCAACAAAACAACCATTTTTATTGATTTTTTTTCTCATATCATCTTAATGAAACCAAAAAAACTACCCATTTTAAAATTCCATATTAAAATCACATCAAGAGAATATTTCCACAATCCTTTTTTCCCAAAAATTCCCAAATCCTTACCAAAGGGATTTCAATCTGATTTTGTAGATCAATAACACAATTAATTTTAAGCAACAAAAATTAATTGTAACTAAACCACCATCTCTAACCAAGTGGAGTTGAGAGAGAGGCCACTTACCATTAGGGTTCTGGCGAAATCGACCCACAAGCAACCACTCTTCTAATCCGGAGAACGCATCACTGAAACCTCTCTAGATCCCCTTCCCTAACATCTATAAGCCATGAAATCAACATCCATGGAAACCACAAACATAGATCTACACACAATGGGGGTAGATCTAGTAAACTGAGAGATAGCGAAATGTAGATCTAGAGGAAAATACAAAGAAACCAATAGGAGAAACTTACACGAGAGAAACCACCATCAAACCACCATGAAAACCCTTTGATATTCTTCCAAAATCAGTGGGAGTTCACATTCAACCCTTGATAACCCAAAATCCCAGGATAGGCTCAAGAGGGAGAGGACTTGGAGAGGAATGAGGCAAGCCCATGTGAACCTAGGTTTTAAAACCCAATTTTTAATGTGGTCGCACAGTTTGGAAAACTGTGTGCAAACCGTGCGTACGCTACTACCTTAAGAGGAGGGGTTCAAACGGTTGCCTCGCACGGTTTGGAAAACCGTGCACAGGTCGTGCGAAGCCAACTGTCTCTCCCTGCACGGGTTTCTGGATAACCCACACGGTATCCCCTAACCATGCTCAAACCGTTTTCCCTTAGAAAAGCCTCCAAACATAATAAAAACCATTCCAAACTCTCCCAACAACTAGTCAAATCATCCCATGCACTTTAAACACATAAAGAATCATGACAAAAGGATACGTACCTCAAACTAGGGGTGATACATTTCCCCACCATTGGACATTCCATCCTCGGAATGTAGTGTACCCACCCTTTGCCGAAAGTGTTTGGTCTATTACTCGACCATCTCTTTCTCCAACTCCCAATTCTCCTCCTAGATCTCTCCATGCTGCCACCAAACTCAAAATAGACTGATGCTTTTACCCCCAGTACATTCTCTTGCCTATCCAAAACCCACATAGGACCATTCAACAAAGAGGCATCCAGATCTAGCTCAACATAATCCCATCGAATAACTTGGCATGGATCCGGATGATACTTTTTCAACTGCAACACATGAAACACATTGTGCACCGCAATGAACCAAGGTGGAAAATACAAATAATAAGCCACCACACCAACCCGCTCCAGAATCTCAAAAGGTCCAATATACCTTGGAGATAACTTTACTTTCTTCCCAAACAGACGATGTCCCAACGTAGGAGAGATCCTCAAGAAAACATGATCACTCACCTTGAACGAAAATGGTCATCGACGATGATCTGAATATGATTTTTGAAGAATTTGAGCTGTCTCTATTCTCTTCCCAATTAACATTATCTTCTCTATAGTCTCTTGTAAAAGGCTCGGTCCAACCATCGAGGACTCAACCGTTTCCACCTAGTATAGTGGAGAAATAGACGACCGCCCATAAAAAGCTTCAAACGGAGCCATATGTATGGATTCCTGATAACTTTTATTGTATGAGAACTCAAACAACGATAAGTGCTCCTCCCATGAGCCACAAAAATCCACGAAACAGGCCTACAACATATCTTCCAAAATTGTATCATCCTCTCAGATTGACCATCCATCTGAGGGTGATACATCATGATCATAGTCAAATGTGTCCCAAGGGCATTCAACAATGATTTCCAAAAACGAGATGTAAATCTCGGATCTCTATCTGATACAATCAAAATTGAAACACCATGAATTTTTACCACCTCCAAGATATAGATTTTGGACAGATCCTCCACCATATGAGATTCACAGATTGGAATGAAATAGGCTGACATTTTTAGCCGATCCACTATCACCCAAATGGAATCGTGCTTTTTGACTGTTCTTGGGAGACCTTTAACAAAATCCATCGCTATTTTCTCCCACTTCCAAACAGGGATTGGTAAAGACTGCAATATTTTCGCTGGCCTCTGATGCTCTGCCTTGACCTGATGACAAGTCAAGCATCTTGAAACAAACTCAGATGTACTTATTTTTTTACCAGCCCACCAGAACTGCGCTTTCAACACATTATACATTTTCTAATTTCCAGGATGAACAACCCACCTGGAATGATGATACACCCTAAGAATATCCTCCCGACAAGCAACTGGAACAACCATCTGATTCTATGAACACAAAACTGATTCTCCATTCAATTTCCAACCCTCAATTGTCTCCCAACCATTGAGTTTTGACCTCATGGTCACACACTCAGAATCAGATATCTATGCCTCTTTAACTAGGCCAACCAAGTCAAGAATCAACAAAACTGGAAAAGACATCTCTATCACCCCGGTCCTCGCATTCAAACCACATGTCAACTATAACCGACATCAACTCCCACTAGCCTGATGCCTGTTTCTCCACCTGATCATATGATTTTATACTTAATGCATCTACCACCAAATTTCCCTTACCCAGTGTGTACATCATGTCAAAATCTAACATATGTAGATATTCCTTCCATATCCTTTGCCTCAAGTTCAAATCCCTTTGTGAGAAAATGTGCTTCAAGCTCTTATGATCTGTATATACTGGGAATTTCTCACCGAATAGATAATGATGCCACACTTTCAAAGCATGGACAACTTCTTCCAATTCAAAATCATGATTTGGGTAGTTCTTCTCATCCACCCTCAACTTCCATGAGCCATACACAAAAACATGATTCCCTTGCATGGTAATGCACCCCAACCCTAATCCTAATGCATCACAATACACCATGTACCCTTTTTCTAGTTTTGGAAAATCCATGATTGGTGCTTATGTAAGGCAACCCTTTTTCTCTTCAAAACAATGATGACATTGTTCATTCCACTGGAATGGAACATTCATTCTTATCAATGTTGTCATCAGTGAAGCCAAACATGATAAAAAACGAACAAAACACTGATAATACCCTGCTAGGCTGAGGGAACTCCCAACCTCAAACACATTCTTTGGTGATTTCCATGAGATAACAGCTTCTATATTTTCTGGATCCAGTGAAACGCCCCTTTCAGAAATCACATGGCCAAGAAAATGGACTTCATGTATCCAAAAGTCACACTTTGACAATTTGGCATACAACCGATGGTCCCTCAAGATCCTCAATACTGTCTGCAAGTATTGATCAAGCTCCACCCTTGTCTTTGAATACACCTATATATCATCTACAAACACCACCACAAATGAATCCAGATATCTCTGAAACATCTAATTCATCAATTCCATGAATATCGATGGTGCATTCGTTAGACCAAGGGTCATAACCACATATTCATAATGACCATATCTACTTATAAAATTTGGTATAGGAATACTGTCCTTCCTCACGTGCAATTGATGATATCTCAACCTCAGGTCGATCTTGGAGAACCACTGGGCTCCCATCAACTTGTAGTACCCCCAGTTTCTGGTAAGTAAACCAGGTTTCATTCTTTTTAAGTACATGAAGCATATGAGGGATGGTTGGGGAAATTTTGGAAACTCATAAAGTTTTAAAAGGGAAAAGGGTGGTAACTCACGGGATACGCACGGTTTTCTAAAACATGTGGAAGCCATGCGGGTGTGGTCACCTTGGATAGAGGAGTCTGTACGGTGTGCGCATGGTTTGGGAAAACCCTGCGAGGAGACCGTGTGGAGCACCCCTTCCCAAGAAATGAAGACCACATGGTTAGCGCACAGTTTTTCTAAACGTGTGGACTAACAATGCGCGAAGTCATCTTAGATCCTATTTTTTTAGGACATAATCCATTTTATCTTTTACCCAACATGTTTTTGCTCATAAACGACCTTATCTCTGTATTTCTCTTCGGGAAGGTGGGAGAGCACTTAACTAGCATTTTGGAAGAAATCTAGAGGCCTTCCATGGAGTTCAGAAGCTGGTTGATCGTGGTATGTCTCGTTCTTATCTTGTTTCCTTAGATCTCCTTCGCTCTCTCTATCTGTTTCTTAGATATACACCCGCTGTGGGTAGATCTAATGTGGTGGATGC
Source organism: Viscum album (assembly GCA_963277665.1). Taxonomy (NCBI): domain Eukaryota; kingdom Viridiplantae; phylum Streptophyta; class Magnoliopsida; order Santalales; family Viscaceae; genus Viscum; species Viscum album. The sequence goes on along the minus strand of OY728151.1, from coordinate 1,862,796,558 downwards.
CAAATAATGGTGGTTTTGATCTTTTGGTTGATAGGGGAGAGATCTAAGGTAGGTTTGTTGAGTTACAACATGGTTTTGTTGGCATGCTTCATCCATTGCTTGGTTTCACCCAATTTGTTGAGGTAGGTGGCTTCACTCTCGATTCATCCTTATTAGAACACGGTGGCTTAGTTTAAATTGATTTATTTTCTTGTTTTTTGATTCTAAAATTGTGGTGAAAAACATGTTATAAATTCATTTTAGGGATGATTTATGGGTTTTGATGAAATTGTGGAAATTGAAAGAGTGGTTGTGAAAAGTGTTATGCTTTCTTGATTATAAAATAGTGATTTTAAAATATGGTTTTTCTGGATTTGGAAAATGGTTTGTGGGAAAACGGGGTTTTCAATAAAAGGATTATGATTATTGAAAGGTTTTGAACACACATGGTTCTAGGAATGGATTTCATGGGTTGTGGGGTGTGTTTATATGCATTGGGATGGATAAGGGTGAGAAGTACCCCCATCAATAGGTTGGGACAGATAAGGTCGTGATGTACCCCTGTCAAGGTAGTCCACTAAGTGAAAACTTTGTGTATGGATAACTCACCACTCGCGAGTATAGGGAGGTCCGGGTTGCATCCATGGTTGGTTGTGTGAATTGGGGAAAACGAATGTGCCAGATGGAAATGTGAATAGCATTGGGTACTTTTCTCTATTGTTTTTCTTGAGAAAGATGGGTTTTATTGGAAAATGGGTTTTTCATGTAAATTGTTATATTTTGAACTGTTTTGGAATTGTTTTATATAAATTGTTTTATATAAATGTTCTAACATGTTTTATCTTATAGGCATGCGTTGGGAAGTCATTGGGGAAAACCTACTGAGTTTCATTACTCACCCCCTGCTTTGGCATGTTGGTGCTTTTGCAGATGTCATATACCGGGACGTTGTCAAAGGTAAAGTGTCACATGTTTAGAGCACTACTTCGCGACACTTGGGGTGGTTCATGATGTTGGAGCTTGGAGCTTGTGGAGCATGGAGTTGGGTTGTTGTCCTGTAGTCTTTGAGTTTTTCTTTCAGTTGTTTACTCTGATGTTTTAGTGTTGGTTTCCGTTGTGTTACTCTTGGTTGGTTTTTGGTAAATAAATGGTGAGTTTTCTGAGTTCTCATCATGCATCATTTAGTTGTTTAGTCTGGTTATGGTTGTTGGTCTTGTGGAATGTTCAAAAAGGGTAAATCGTCCCCCACTTGTTTGAAACCCTACGACATTTATTTCCAACCTTTGGCACCTTGGGGATGTCGCTTAAGGCCATGTAATGAATCGTTACACTCTAAAGCCAATGAGAATTTGCTGGTCATTACAAATGGTATCATCTTGTTCGGTCCTTTCCTATAAAGTAGTAATCGATGTTCTTGGTCTTGGAGTTGAAATACCTTCTTGTCTATTCCTTGGGTGGTCATCTTAGATCGGAGTAAGATTTTCGGAACGTGAAATGTATAGAATAAAAGGACGTAGCAAACCTGTTTATGTTGAACATCAGGTTTCCAAGGTGTTGGGTACATAAGTGTTTTAGATACACTTCTAGAATGTTGAAAATATCATTGTCATGGGTTTATCTAGTGAGATGAGCATGACATGCATTATAGAGGAATGACTTCCCGCTAAGATTTCATAAATCATTCAGAGAAATGGATTATGGTTTGATGCAAACGCGTGATTTTTGAAAAAGTTTAAGCACATTTTAAAATGAATGATTTTGGAAGGATAAAGGTTGATGTATTTTGAAAATTGATTGATTTTCAAAAAAAAGAAAAGATCTGTTTTAGAAATCATTGGATATTGATGTTGTGATAGTGGTGTAACAGAAATTGAAATGCTAAGCCTTCAGTTTCTAGGAAGTGAGATTAACAGTGTGCATTGTTTTTATTGAAAATGGAACTTGTTAGGCGTCTTAGAAACCAACCCGAAGAAGCTGCGGAGAATGTGGTTGCACCTGAACCACATGTGAACCATGAGTCGGTTCAGAGTATTGTTCAATAATTCCAGGCTGTGGACACAGGGAATCAGAGGGATAAGTCAAGGCATGTAGACCATTCTGTCCATTTCCAGAAGCAGAATCCACCCATCTTTCGAGGTGATGCTGAACCCGAGAAGGCGGAAGTGTGGCTATGTAGGATGAATCATATATTTTATTTCATTGGAACACTAGTAAAGGTGAAAGTAAAGCTGGTGACATATATGCTTGAGGATCTTGCACGTTAGTTGTGGGACATAGTGGTGCAGGCTAAATTGGATGAAGGCCTTACATGGGAGGATTTTGAATAATTGTTTAACAAACAATTCTATCCTCACATGTTTAGGATCCATAAAACGATGGACTTCTTCTGCATGAAACAATAGATCCTCTCTGTCATAGTGTATGCATCCAAGTTCATGAATTTAGTGTGTTTTGCACCAGAGGTTGTGGCAAGTGCTTCCTTAAAGGCGCGCATCTTCGAATTGGGGCTAAGGCGGGATATTCGATCGAATATTGAGGTGCTCTTTATTACGGAATCTACAGAGATGGTGAAAAGAGAAATATTTGCTAAATGTGATATCTCGGGATCGATAAGAGGAAGCATGATGATACCCATGGGCACTGGTGGGATCCTTAATGATGGAAACAATAAGAATAGGGACACCTACTTCCAAGGTGGGAGTGCGAATCAGAACCAGACAGCGAGATCAATCAACCTTCCTCCACGACCCAAGAGGAAAGCAGGTTGCTTTCAATATGGTTCGACCGATCACATCAAACATGAATGTACAACACCACTGAGAGCATGACACAATTGCAATAAGATGGGGCATCTTCAGCAATATTGTCGCAGTGCTCCCAGGTCGGGCGCGTGTGACACTTCCCAGGCGTCGCAAGCATCTTATGCTTCAATAGGGAGAGGAAAACAAAATCAGCCTCACCATTAGAACAGAGCTAGTTATGGTGATTCCAAGAATACCATGACACCTTAGGCAGGGAAATCTCAACAAGGTAATAAGGGGCAAAGTGCAGAAAAAAGTAATTGTATAGAGTGGAACAGATGATTGTGGATGATCAGGCTGGACCATCTCTGGTGAGAGGTACGGTTCTTTTGAATTCTACCATCATGAAAGTGTTGTTTGATAATAGATCATCGCATTCCTTTATTTCTTCTAGTATTGATGATATGCTGAACTTAAAACTCAAAATGATTCCTTCTGTCTTGATACTATAAATTCCTCTTGCTGAAAGAGATTGTCAAGCCTTCGTGTGTATATAATTTTTTATAACTGTAAATGGAGCTAATATGAAATGGGATTTCTCTGTGCTGGAAATGGATGTCTATGATATAATCTTGGGTGTGGATTAGTTGACAACGTTTAAGGCTCGTATCGACTATTATAGAAGATCGGTTAGTTTCACAATGGAGGATGGAATCGACCATCTTTTTAGAGGAGAGAGGATGGTAAATAAAGGTGAAAAAATATTGTTGGCAAAAATGGTGGCAAAGATCGCTTACCAATAGGTAGCGTTGAATTTGGAATCATTGGAAAAAATTGCGGAAAACAGTTTTCTAACTGTGGAGGATCAATTTCCTGATGTTTTTTCTGAAAAATTCTCATGGTTACCACCTGTAAGAGAAGTTGAGTTTACGATTGATCACCTTCCAGGGACCAGTCCTATCTCACTTCCATCTTATAGGATGACACCAATGGAGTTAAAGGAATTTAAGGTACAGTTAGAGGAGCTGGAAAGCCAAGGTTTTATTTGGCCAGGCGTGTCCTCGTGGGCAGCACCAGTTTTGTTTGTAGAGAAAGCAGATGGAACTTTGAGGCTATGTGTGGATTATCGTAAACTTAACCAAGTTATGATAAAGAATAGATATCCACTTCCACGCATTGATGACCTTTTTGACCAATTAAGGGGAGCTCAGTGGTTCTCTAAGATTGACTTGTTGTCAGGATATCCCCAGTTGCGAGTTCGGAAGGATGATATTATGAAGGCAGCCTTCAGAAGCAGATATGGCCACTACGAATATGTAATCATGCCTTTTGGTCTTACGAATTCACCAGCAGTCTTCATGGTTTTGATGAATCAGATATTTCATCCATATCTGGATTATTTTGTTGTGGTATTTGTGGATGACATATTGGTGTATTCAAGAACAAGGGTTGAGCATGAGCAACACTTAGCGATAGTGTTGTAAATCTTGAGGGACCACCAGTTGTATGCCAAATTATCAAAGTTCGATTTTTGGATAAATGATGTACGTTTTTTGGGCCATTTCATTTCTGAGAATGGTGTTCCAGTGGATCCTGAAAAGATAGAAGCAGTTATTTCTTGGAAACCGCCGAAGAATGTCTTTGAAATACGATGTTTTCTTGGTCTATCTAGTTATTACCAATGCTTTTTATGTGACTTCTCACGACTAGCTTTTCCTATGACAGATTTAAAAGAGAATAACAGTTCATTTCAAAGGATTGACGAATGTTAGAGATATTTTCAAGAGTTTAAAGTTCACCTTACATTAACACCTATCTTAATCTTTCCAGAATCAGGGCATGGATACGTGGTGTATTGTGATGCTTCGAAAAATGTCTTGGGTTGTGTTCTCATTCAAGGAGACCATGTTGTTACTTATGGCTCAAGGCAGTTGAGAGTACATGAGAAAAATTACCCAGCACATGATTTGGAGTTCACTACAGTCGTCCATGCTTTGAAAACCTGAAGACATTATCTCTTTGGTGAGAAATTTACTGTGTTTACGGATCAAAAAATCTTGAAACATGTTTTCTCATAGTGAGATTTGAATCTGAGGAATAAGAGATAGATGGAGTACCTTCAAATGTCCAACATTGACTTGATGTATACACTGAGGTGATGTTTCTGTATTATTTTCATCTAAACTTGTTCCAGATTTTGTGGATATAGTAAGAGAGGCACAAACATCTGATGTGAAATGTCTTACAATGCGTTCAAAACTCAATGGTGGGGAGACAATTGATGGGTGGAAACTGGAAGCAGATTCTGTTTTGTGTTTCAGAGATCAGATGGTTGTACCAACAGTTTTTTCAGGAACAACTCCTTCATGTTAGCCACCATTCGATATGGGTTTTACATCCGAGTACACAGAAGATGTATAAGGCTCTAAAGGCGTAGTTTTGTTGGAGCGGCCTGAAAAGGAAGGTGTTTGAGTTTGTCTCACGATTCATAACTTTTCAGCAGGTTATAGAAGAGAATTAGAGACCAGCTGGTATGTTATAGTCTTTACCAATCCCAGTGTGAAAATGGGAGCATATAGCAATGGATTATGTTATAGTTCTTCCAAGAATGGTCCAAAAACACAACGCCATTTGGGTGATAGTGGATCGTCTAACCAATTCGTCCCATTTCATCCTAATTCGTGAAACCCATACGGTTGAAGATCTTTCAAAAATCCATATATGGGATGTGTTAAAAAGACATGGCGTACCAGTGTCTATAGTCTCAGATAGGGATATAAGGTTCACATCTCGATTCAGGAAATCTTTACAACAGTCCCTTGGGACTCAGTTTATTATGAGTACAACGTATCATCCTCAGATGGATGGGCAATCCGAGAAGACGATACAGACGTTGGAAGACATATTGCGGGCTTGTGTAATGGATTTTGGTGGCTCATGGGAGGAGCATATACCCTTAGTGGAGTTATCATACAATAACAACTATCAAGAGTGGATACACATGGCTCCGTTTGAAGCATTGTATGGGTGTCCCTGTCGTTCTCCACTATGATGGGTGGAAATTTGTGAAACATCACTAGTCGGGCCAATCCTTGTCCAAGAAAAAATGGAGAAGATTCAGTTGATTAGAAAGAGGATGTAGATAGCTCAGAGTCGTCATCAATATTATGCAGATTATCACCCAAGACCGTTGTCGTTAGCAGTGAGTGATCATGTCTTTTTGAGAATCTCTCCAAGGCTTGGAAAATGTCGTTTTAGGAAGTAGGGAAAATTATCTCCTCGATATATTAGCCCTTTTGAGATACTGGAACATGTTGGATATGTGGCGTATCAGTTGGCATTACCACCACGGTGCAGTATAGTGCATAATGTGTTCCATGTATCTCAGTTAATGAAGTATCAACCCTATCCTGACCATGTGATCATATCGGATCACGTTGACCTTGAGCTGGATGCTTCGTTGGTACATATCCCGGTGCGGATTGTCGATAGGCAAGATAAGGTCTTGTGGGAAAAAATAATTAGCCTAGTGCGGGTTTTTTTGGCAACATGGTTAGACTCAAGAAGAGACTTGGGAACCGGAGAAAGAAATGAAGGAGCACTGGCCAGAACTCTTTTAGTCAAGCTATGGTTTTCTACATTCTGAGGACGAAAATACCAATGGTGGGGAGAATGTAGAACCCCCGATTTCTGGTAAGTAACCCTTGTTTCATGCTTTTTAAGTACATGAAGCATATGAGGGATGGTTGGGGAATATTTGGAAACACATAATGTGTAAAAAGGGAAAAGAGTGGTGATGCATGGGCTACACATGGTTTTCAAAACCGTGTGGAAGCCGTGTGGGTGTTCTCCCCTTGGACAGAGGAGTCTGCACGGTGTGCACACGGTTTGGGAAAACCGTGCAAGGAGACCGTGCGGAGCACCCCTTCCCAAGCAGTGACGACCGCACGATTAGCACATGGTTTGTCTAACCGTGCGGACTAACCTTGCACGAAGTCAACTTAGATCCTATTTTTAGGATCTAATCCATTTTATCTTTAAACCCACTCTTTTTTTGCTCATAAACGGTCCTAACTTGGGATTTCACTCTGGTGAAGGTGGGAGAGCACTTACATAGCATTTTGGAAGCAATCCAGAGGCTTTCGTTGGAGTTTAGAAGCCAGTTGATCGTTGTAAGTCCTGTTCTTGTCTTGTTTCCTTAGATCTCCTTCGCTCTCTATCGGTTTCATAGATCTACACCCGTTGTGGGTAGATCTAAGGGGGTGGATGCTAAATAATGGTGTTTTTGGTCTTTTTGTTGATATGGGAAGAGATATAAGGTGGGTTAGTTGAGTTACAACTTGGTTTTTTTGGCGTTCTTCGTCTGTGCTTGGTTTTGCTCAATTTCATGAGGTAGGGGGCTTCACTCTCAATTCCTCTTACTTATAACTTGAAGGATTAGTTTCAATTGATTTATTTGCTTGGTTTTGATTCTGAAATTATGGTGCAAAACATGTTATAAATCTTCTTTAGTGATGATTTATGGGTTTTGATGAAATTGTGGAAATGGAAAGAAATGTTGTGCAATGTGTTTTGTTTTATTTATTTTAAAATAGTGATTTTAAAATATGGTTTTTCTGGATTTGGAAAATGGTTTCTGGGAAAAAAGGGTTTTCAATAAAAGGGTGGTGCTTATTGAATGGTTTTGAACATACTTGGTTCTGGGCATGGATTTCATGGGTTGTGGGGTGTGTTTATATGCATTGGGATGGATAAGGGCGGGAAGTCCCCCCATCAATATGTTTGGATGGATATGGGTGATAAGTCCCCCCATCAATAGGTTGGGACAGATAAGGTCGTCAAGTACCCCCGTCAAGGTAGTCCACTAAGCGACATCTTATTGGAAGGATAACTCACCACTCGCGAGTATAGGGAGGTCCAGGTTGTATGCATGGTTGGTTGTGTGAATTGGGGAAATGGAACAAATGTGCCAGGTGGAAATGTGAATGGAATTGGGAACTTTGCTCAATTGCCTTTCTTGAGAAAGATGTGTTTTGTTGGAAAATGGTTTTGACATGAAACTTGTTATATTGTGAACTGTTTTGGAATTGTTTTATATAAATTGTTTTATATAAATGTATTTACATGTTTTATCATAGAGGCATGGGTTGGAAGTCATCATGGAAAACCTACTAAGTTTCATTACTCACCCCTTACTTTTGCACGTTGGTGCTTTTGAAGATGTCATATACCGGGACGTTGGCAGAGGTATAGTGTCACATGATTAGAGCACTGCTTCGTGACACTTGGGCAGGTTTGTGTTGTTGGAGGTTGGAGCTTGTGGAGCTTGGAGTTGGTTTTCTGTCATGTAGTCTTTGTTTTTGTCTTTTAGCTGTTTACTCAGATGTTTTAGTGTTTTTTTCTGATGTGGTACTCTTGGTTAGTTCTTGACAGATAAATGGTTGATTTTTTTGAGTTATCATCATGCATCATTTAGTTGTTTAGTCTGGTTATGGTTTTTGGTCTTGTGGAATGTTCTAAATGGGTAAATCATCCCCCACTTGTTTGAAACCCTCCGGCATTTATTGCATGCCTTTGGTGCCTTGGGGATGTCACTTAAGGCCATGTAATGACTCATTACACTCTCAATCCAATGAGAATTGGTAGGTCATTACACAACTGGTCGAACAAATCATCAATTCGTGGAAGTGGATATTTGTTCCTTATCGTTACTTGGTTAAGTCAATGATTATCAACACAGAGCCTCAAAGTTCCATCTGCATTTTTCACAAACAACACCGACACTGCCCACATAGACGTGCTAGGCCGGATAAACCCTTTGTTTTCCAACTCTTCCAACTGGACATTCAGTTCTCGTAATTCAGTAGGTGACATCCGGTAAGATGGAAGTGAGATAGGATTGGTCCCCAGAAGGAGATAAATTGAAAAATCCACTTCTCTTACGGGAGGTAACCCAAAGATTTTCTTCGGGAAAAACATCTGTGAACTGATCCACCACTGTCAGAAGAACACTCTTCTCAAAAACCTCTATCGATTCAAACACCAACACCACCAACAGATACAATAACATGCCCACTGCTAGTGCCAAAAAACCTATTTCACCCTACCCTTCATACCTCTATTCTCTAAAGAGATTTATAATTCCATCATGTTTCATAAAAGCCACTATCCATGCATTACAGTCGATGTGGGCCTTATATTCCACCAGCCAATACATTCCCAGGATTACATCATACCCATCAATCTCAAGCACTGAGAAATTCCACATTATCTCATCCTCGCCCAAAATGATAAAACATCCTCTACATAAGAAAGATCGACACTCTCTTCAAGCTATAGGAGTTTGAAATTTTAGAACCAAAGGCATCATTTCTACCCTCAAACCCAGCAACTCAACCATAGGTTCAGCAATAAAAGATTGTGTGGCAACCGTATCAAATAACACTTGCATCAAGGTAGAATTTAAATGAATAGTACCACACACCATGGATGGTCCCAACTGATCATCCAGCACAACCTGCTAGGCTCCAAACAATTCCTTGGTTTCCACACTCTGCTCTTTATTTCCCGGCTGAGGAGTTGTGGTGTTCCAAGAATCCCCATAACTGACTTTTCTCTACTGAAGAGGGGTATGCTGCTGTCCCCGTCCCGTCGAAGCATATGACATCTGTGATTCCTGATGAGTGTTAGGCGCACCCGAACATGGAGCATTCCAAAAATAGAGTTGAATATGCCCTATCTACTTTCAATTGTGACATCCTCAAGGTTGTGCTGAACAATCCCACTTGATATGTGTTGTAGAGCCACACTGAAAACATCCTGGTTTTCTTTGGGGCTTTTGGGAAAGATTTAATGATCCTTCCACTGGATTATGCCCCATACTCATGCCCTGGGAATAAGTGTCCCACCTTCGCTTGAACCCAACATTAGAGTTCCCACTATTCCCCATGGGTACCACCATGCTTCCTCCGCCCTGAGCTCCCAACAGATCATGCTCAGCCACCGATGCTCTTTTCACCATATCTGTTTAATCACCAATAAATAGAACTACTATTTTGGAATGGATCTCTTACCTTAACCCGATTCAAAGATACATTCCTTCAACGACGTGCTACCAACAACCTCGAGTGCAAACCGCACTATGCTCATAAACTTAGCTGCATATTCTATGACAGAACTATGCCCTTGCTTCAGACTGAAGAAATCAGTTGTGTGTTGAATTATGAATGTATGTGGGTAGAATAGTTTATTAAACAATTCCTCGAATCCTTCCCACATCATACCCTGGTCCGTTCCCACTTGGACTACCAAATCCCACCACTGAAGTGAAATATCCTCTAACTCATACATTTCTAGCTTTACTTTCAGCTCTACCGGCATCCCCATGAATTCAAAAATTCTGTTCATTCTGGATATCCATGCTTCTGCCCTTTCTAGGTCCAAATCACCCCTAAAAAAGTGTGGATCTTTCCATTGAAACTAGAACACACAATCAACATGCATTGTCTCTTCCACTCTATTCACACTTCCCATAGATTGGAAAGATTGCACTATTCTCTGGACTAACTACTGGTTCACCTGGGGCTCAGGAGCAACCATGTTCCCATCAACCACTTCCACTTGGTCTCTACAATTCCTATCTGATGCCATTTCTATAAACAGAAAACAAACAACCATGAGTCTCACTTTCGTAGACATCAAGAATTACTATTTCAATTTGCATTACACAACACTATCAAAATGAGGCTTTCCACCTTTTCTACATTTGCATGTTTCAGTATTTTTTAAAACGAAACCATTTTCAAAAAACCAAGTTTACTCACATCACCATCACATAGATTTGAAAAACCATTTCACAATTCAGACCATAAGTCATTATGCCCAATGAAATATGCATCCTAGAGGGAAGTCAATTCTACAATATAAGCCATGCACATCTCATTGGCTATACCCACCACAATGAGATTACCAAAGCCTATAAGTGTCTCCAAAACACTTATTGACCCAACACCCTCGTAACATTATGTTCAGCATAAGATGATTTTCTACATCCTTTTATGCTATACATTCCATGTTCCGACATTCCTATGCCTTGATACCATCCCGACTCAAGGAATATACAACAACGAATGTCTACTGTAAATCTGAGAATCAACTCCAAAGGACCAAACAAGCTGATACCACTTGTAACACCACACACCTACCTCATTGGCTTGAGTAGGTGGTGAGGGTTACTTGGCCTTATGCGACGTTCCCAAGGCGCCAAAGGCTGTCAATAAATGCCGACGGCTTCAAGGAATAGTGGGGAACAATTTTCCCTTATGGAGATCACCCAACATAACCAACCAATAAAGAAAGATGAATTCACTATCTGACCCAACCATATGATACTAACAATTCAATCACATACCAAAAAACCATTCAAAAAGTCAATTCCTCAAAACATCAGAGTACATAACAGAAACTAAACTGAAAAATAACATGAGCCATGACACCAGCACAGCTCCACACCAAGCTCCATGATCCAAGATCCACCAACACATCACAAGCATCACCATGAACCTCTAGCAATGAGATGTTTTACCTTTACCTATGTCCCAGAATACGATATCAGCAAAAGCACCAAAGTGAAAAAGCAGGGGGTGAGTACTAATACTCAGTACATTTTCCCCAAATGATTTCCATTCACATGCCACTAGGATAAAACCACTAGAACATTTATATAAAGCAGTTTATATAAAATAATCACAAGTTCATCAATTACCATTTTCAAAACACACCCTTACCAAGAAATATTCCCCAATCCATGTAAACCCAGGGAAAGAAAAACAATCATGCCATAAGCCAAACATGCCACACAAGGAAGCCAAATCAACTATGCCATAAGCCTATTACCTTTTTCATATTTCACTCACAAGAACCATCTACAAACATTACCAACCAAGCACACAACATATCATGGTGTCACTTCCCATCCAACCTATTCAATACCAATCCACTCAAGTGGTACTTCCCACACACTTTCTATTGATGGTGGCCCTTCCGTCCACTATCCATCCCCTTTTTATAGTGGTACTTCTTGCCCACTTTCACAGCATTCAAACAAGCCAACATAACCAAGCATATAACCCATGAAGGCCACAACAAATTGAAATCAAACATTTCCATTACAAGCCAATCCACTTCAATAAATCATACATTTATTGAAAACACCCATTAACTGTTTTCCATGCCAATCCCCAATTCAATAAAACAACCCTTTTTATTTAAAACCTTTTTTTCAATTCGTCTTAATAAACCCAACAAAACAACAAATTTTAAAATCCCATTTTAAAATCACCTCAAGAGCATTTCTCCAGAACCCCTTTTTACCAAATATTCCAAAACCATTACCAAAGGGATTTCTATTTGATTTCTCACATCAAAAAAAAACAATTAATTTTAAACTAAAAAAATTAATTGTAACCAAACCACTAGTTATAACCAAGTGGAGTTGAGAGAGAAGCCACCTACATTTTTGGATCCGACAAAATCGACCCACAACCAACCACTCTTCAAATCCGGCGAACGCACCAGCAAAACCTCTCTAGATCCCCTTACCAAACATCCAGAAGCCTTAAAATAAAAAACCATGGAAACTGAAACCCTATATCTAGACACAACAGGTGTATATCTAGAAAACCGAGAGATATGGAGATGTAGATCTAGAGGAAAACACAAAGAAACCGAAAGGAGAGCTTACCCGGAAGAAACCGCCTTCAAACTACCATGAAAACCCTTCGATTTGCCTCCAAAATTATTGGGAGATCACCTTCAACCCCTGAGAACCCAAAAATCCCCGGGGAAGCTCGAGTGGGAGAGGATTGGGAGAAGAATGAGGCAAGCCCGAGTGAACCCGGGTTTTAGAACCCTGTTTTTAAGTGGTCACACGGTTAGACTGTACGGTTTGCCAAACTGTGCGCTAACCGTGTGCACGCTACTGCCTCGAGAGGAGGGGTACACACAGTTTCCTCACATGGTTTCGCAAACCGTGCACAGGCCATGCGAAGTTTAATGTCTCCCACTGCATGGTTTCCTTGAGAACCCGCACAGTTTTCACTAACCGTGCTCAAACTGTTCTCCCATATAAAATCCTCCAAACATATTCAAAACCATTCCAAAATCTCCCAACATATTCTCAAATCATCCCATTAACTTTAAACACATAATGAATAACAATAAAAATCTACATACCTCGAACCGGGTGTGCTATAGTAATGGTATTGATGATATTTGAATTAAACTATCATAGTTATTTCAGTGATCTAAAAAATGATTTCCATGGATGATTCAAAAAAAATATAATTATCTATTAAATTATTGAACTCCCACATTTGTGGAATTGTATAAAACATATACCCCAATACTATTGTTTATTATGGATCCATTGGATATCATTATTAGATTGTAATAATTACATAAGCATGATTTTGGAATAATGGATAAACAACATAAAAAATATTGATAGAGGAAAAATTAATCCATTGAATTTATAATGAAACATAAAAGTTTATAAATCAAGTAATTGATAAATATTTTTTTATTTAGGTGGTTGTAAGAGCATTTGAAATTATTTGTGTTTCATTGTATGGGTTTCTATTTTTATTCTCAAATTGTTTTGTAGAATTTTTTTATTTCCTATCAACCCTTCAATTGAATTTCTAAAAATTTCTTTTGTATGTATAACTAAATGATTTTAAATTTATCATAGAGGTACAATTTTATTATTAAATCAGTTATTGATTTATGGACCACACATTACATCATCGTATGACACCTCTTCCATCCCTTTTTTCTTTCATCCCATTACGTTCTCTGTCTCTCTCTATATAACAAACATGACTGTATCATTCTCCCCCATTCAAATTTTCATTATCACATGGATATATTCTATTTATCGTTTTATTATTTCTATATATCTGATAATATTGTATTGATTATATATCAAATAATCCTTGTCTTCAAGAAAACCGATGATTCAAAAAATATATTTAAATGAGTATAATGTGAGTGTTATTATCTTAATAGGACTATGTAGAAATTGATAATCCATATATATATATATATATATATAATATGTATTGATAACTACTTAATACACGTCCATGTTGATATTAGAGGTTCCTTATGGAATGTTTCAAATTTTTCATTTTATCATTCTATTTAGATGACATTTAATTGAACTTTTGAGGTGGTGATGAGTGGGTCATAGGATTATATTTATCTATAATTCAACCATAGGACCCATTAGAATAACTATCATAGTTTAAGGGGAGAATCCTTACCTATTATTTATGATTTTTGTCACATGATCATTAATTTTTTTTTCAGGATGTTTGACATTATTCATTTGATCATTTTGAAATTTATTATTAATATACAAATGATTATCATTTTCTATTGATTTGGATATAGTATGTTTTGCACACAAATATGTAGAGTTTATTTTTTTATTTTTTTCTTCAATAATATATATGTAAGACTTATGCAATATTTTCTTCGAGGGTACACTAAAAATACAATATTTTTAACATATAAATATTTGACCAACTCTATATATCCTAAGGAAAAAAGAAGAAGGATATATATGATCTAAAGATAACAATTTTGATAAAATTAAAGTATTATTTTTTTGAAAAATAATTTCATTTTCATTTTAGTTTAAATAAAAATTATGTAACCAAAATTATGATATTACATATCATTCTTATCTTGGGTATTGGTATCTATGTATTATGTTTTAAAAGAAATAATTTACATTTTACTCTTAGGTGCTAGAGATGAGGTTGTAACATTGACCACCATTAATTGACATTAACATTTTAAATTAGTTATTTCATAGTAGCGTAATGAATAATTACAACACATTTTGTTTTATATAATCAAATTTTTGTTTCAAAAATATTTATGAAATATTTTCATTATTGAAATAGTACTCAATATTTATTTAATACATTAAATATAGTTTAAATTATTTATTTAAATAGTTTATTTATGTTTGATCATCAAAATCAATATGTAATGGTTACTTCACTATAACCAGGATATTTTTTAATTGAGTCATCATACATGTCATAAGACTAATTTCATTAGTCATAGAAACATATTTTACTTCAATATCACTCAAAAATACCATATATTCATTCTCATTGTACAAATAAATACACCACTTTTCTCAGAAAAAATCACCACATAAGGTATATTTTTACTTGAAATTTTTTCATCAAATACAGATCTACAAAAAATAATTCTCTTCTAATCTAATTTTTTTTTATAATTATTAGCACCATTTAAATTCAACAGAGTTCTATTATTTTTTTGAAAATTTGGGAATATTTCTGTTCAATTTTAAAATTATCATACTATTTCATAGCCTATAGGATATTAGATATTGAGTTTTTCAAGTTATTATGATTCCATTAACACGTATTAAACTTATTCAATTTTCCTAATTTAATTTATTATTTTTTGATACGTTCGTTCTAACAAAATTATGAATAGAAAAATCTTTTAATCATTAATATTGAAGTTAGTTTAAAATTATTGGTAACAAAAATAATGTATTATGAAAATGTATTAATATCCATTATTGATTTTCGAGACCCAATATGTACTTCAACTCACTTTACAATGTCTTTTCTATAATATTAATTATTTTCACGGAAAATAATTTCTAATATATTCTTAATTTTGTCTAAAAAATATCATTTTCCTAGAAAATAATACTAAGAACATTTTTATATGTTTCATTAATTAAAATGTTATTTTCTAAAATCTATTACAAGAATTCATCATATTTAAAGAAGTTTCATTCAATGAATTTTTTGTTCTCATATATATGTTCTGATCATATAAGGAATTACTTAATGTATGAATTAAAATTTCATTATTATTATATATTAAAATATATCGTTTTTATATACTCTTTAAGTTCAATAATATTTTCATTTAATGTAAAAATTCTATAATATTATTCCAATTTTCATTCATTTATATTTCTCTAGAAGGTAAAAATATGAATTATTTAATCCATTTCACTTACTAAAAACTCACATCAAAATCAATCCAATTATCATTTGATTATCCTTTGAAAAAATTGTCACATTAATCATAGAAACTTAATATATTATAGAGAACTTATTTTGTAACACTATCCCTTCTCTAATGATATTATAGTTTTTTCTATTTTATCGAGTGTACATTATTATAATCAATTTTGGCAACATATTAATTGAATAAAGAGCTCTCTATTATCATATTCTTCAGTAACACCATATGTTTTCATTAGAGAAAGAAATACTCTATATAATATTTTCTTCAAGACATTTATTAAGATGAGTGATTCATAATAAATCGTTATGTATTTAAACATATAAATGTTTTCATGAAATTCCTGATAATAAAGTATTTTAATTGATATTTTATATTTTATAATAAATACCTCATTCATATTCTTCTATATATAAACCTAATGAATATGCTAAAATTTCAATTTTATTTTCTTGTTTTTCAAGTAGTTCAATACTATCATAAATAAATTTTTAATGGTTTTGAAAGAAATATTTATTCCCATATGTAGAGGAAAAATTAACCAATCCATACACTGAAACTGAAACATATCTTTTTTATTATCAAAACACTTTTGAAGAAAAAGTGAGAGACCAAAGAAACCATAAAATACCTCCAAATAAAACCATATAATAAGATATTGAGATGATGAATACACGATATGACCCTCCCCAACGACTACATCATGATAACAAGCCTACACCATTGCATGAACGCTCATGTAGTTGTCCTGTGCAGGGTTGTACGGGCCTAGTACCGATGGCAGAATAATACCCTCTCAAACTTACAAATCTGATTAGCAATGGTCAGATGAATGCTTCCTTCTCTAAACCTCATCTGGAGCGGATCCTAGTAGTGTGATGGTTGCATACACACCCAAAATTTAAAAAGATCCAAAATGTTTCCTCACATCCCGCCCATTAAGATTCAAGGAATGGCCACTGAAAATTTCAAAACGCAAATCCAAAAAAGACAACAAGCCGACTGTATCCGCAAGATCACCACCATCATCACGTCACCAACATTGATCACCTACAAAACTAATGATGCCTGGACCTTTGATGCTGAAACCGGCCACCACTGTTGAGTACCCAGATCCAATGATGGAACCTTCACTGATCAGATCTATAGATTGTGAGGTTTTCCATCTTCATGTTTGTGAAAGAACTGCTAGTTCAGATTCTTCATCAACCGGGGAATGCTCATCACCGCCAGAGAACCCTCTGACCCGCCGTCCGCTGAACCCACAGACCCACTGTCTGCAACGATCAATCTGCATCTAACCACTAGTCCGCCATCGGTGCATACCAGGAACCCTCATCGCCCAATGGATCAGATTCTTCATCCAGTGACGAATCCAAAGGCAACGTCGAATTTGAAAAAAAATTCAGGAACCGTCACCGCCACCTGAGAATCCTCTGATCCACGGTCTGATGGTCCCGCTGACCCGCCTTCTCCAATGATCCATCCGCGTCGACCCACCAGTCTGTCGTACGCGCACACTGGGAACCCTCATCACCAGGATTTTTTTTTACGTTTTTTTAAAAACAATTCCCGAAAATGCTTAGGAAAAAATATTTTTAAAAATGCACCTCGAAAGCGGCATCCTGGATGCCGACTTTGCATTTTTGGGGCAAGAAGGCATCCGCGATGCCGCCTTTGTGCTGCAGGTGAAAGGCGGCATCCGCGATGGCACATTTCTCCTAAAAAAATCTGTTTGTTTGAAAATTTTTATTTTTATTTTTTGTTTTGTGTTGTTTATATATATATATATAAACAAAATAATAAATTTCAGCATAATTTCTCTGCTATTAAAGATCCAGCGCTACAGCCATTAAAGTAGTCTACATTCTGACAGAAGCTCTTACCCATGCCTCCCTTTTATAAGAGGGCTTGCCTTGAAAATCATTCTGCATTTTCAATGTGGGATTCAGGTTCTACCTTTACTGCGCAGTACATTCTGCATTTCCGATGTGGGATTCTGTTTCAAGTACGTGACTTTGAAATAAAATAAAATATAAACTCTAAGGCCAATATAAATGAAATATTAAACGTTGATTAAACATATAATAAATAGTTAAAAACAAAAATAATTTCCTCAAAAATGTTGATGAAAAATAATCTAAAACCTTTCAAAACCACCTACTTGAAACTTAAAAATGTTTCAAGTACGTGAATTTGAAAGACTGTAAAATATAAACAATAAAAAAAATATAATTGAAACTTTAAACATTGATTAAACTTATAACAAATAGTAGAAAACAAAATAAATTTCCAAAAAAATGTTGATGAAATGTAATTTATAAGCTTTCAAACCCGCATACTTGAAACTTAAAATTTTTCAAGTGTGTGAATTGGAAAGACCATAAAACATAAAATAGAAGACCAATATAAATGAAATGTTGAACATTGATAAAATATATAAGAAATAGTTGAAAACAAAAGAAATTTCCAAAAAAATGTTAATGAAAAATAATTTATAAGTTTTCAAAACCGCCTACTTGAAGATTAAAAATGTTTCAACTACGTGACATTGAAATATTATAATTATAGTACTAATTAAATAATTAATTATTATGTAATTAATAGTTATATTAATAATTAACTAATTAATTATTATATATGTAATAATAAATGAGTAGTAATTAATAATTAATAATTTAATGAACAGTTATAATTAATATTTATATTACTAATTAACTAATTAATAATTACTAATGACTTATTAATAGTTATTAATTACTAATTACTAATTATAATGAATAATTATAATAAATATTTATATTACTAATTAACTAATTAATAAATAATAATTACTAATTACTAATTAATTAGTTATAATTATTAATTGTATTTCTAATTAACTATATATTTATTATATGTGTAATAGTTATATTACTAATTAATTATTATATAATTAATGATCATATTACTAATTAAATAATTAATTATGACATATTTAATTATTAATAATTACTAATTAAAAATTATAATAATTATATTTAATAATAATATTATTAAATAACTAATTAACTATTATATAATTAATAATTATACTACTAATTATCTAATTAACTATTATATAATTAATAGTTATATTAATAATTAACTAAATAATTACTATATAAGTAATAATTAATAAGTAATAATTAGTAATTAATAAGTAATATTTATAATTAATATTTATATTACTAATTAATAATTAATAATTACTAATTACTAATTACTAATTAATAATTAGAAATTATAATGAATAAATGTAATTAAAAATTATATTACTAATTTACAAATTAATTGTTATATAATTAATAATTATATGACTAATGAACTAACTAACTATTATATAATTAATAATTAATAATTAATAATTAATAATTATAATGACTAATTATAATTAATATTTATATTACTAATTAACTAAATAATAATTAATAATTACTAATTAATAATTAATAATTATAATGAATAAATGTAATTAAAAATTTTATTACTATTTTATTAATTTATTATTATATAATTAATAATAATATTAAAAATTAACCAACTAATTTTTATATAATTAATTATTATTAATTACTAATTAATAATTATAATGAATAATTATAATTAAAAATCATAATACAAATTTACTAATTAATTATTATAATGAATAATTATAATTAAAAATCATATTAAAAATTTACTAATTAATTATTATATAATTAATAATAATAATACTAATTAACTAATTAATTTTTACATAATTATTTATTAATAATAAATAATTAATAATTATAATTACTTATTATAATTAATTATCATATTTATAATTAACTAATTAATTATTATATAATTAATAATTATATTACTAATTAAATAATTATTTATTATATAGTTAATAATTATATAATTAATCATTATAATACTAATTAAGTATTATATAATTAATAATTAATAATTAATAGCTATAATGAATAATTATAATGAATAATTATATTACTAATTAACTACTTATTTATTATATAATAATTTTTAATAATTACTAATGAATAATTATAATGAATAATTATATTACTAATTAACTATTATATAATTAATTATTAATAATATTAATTTAATAATTAAATAAATTATTATATGTTTAATCTATGTCTTAACTTTAAATTATACCGATCTTATAGTATATATTTGAGTTCTTCAAAACCGCATACTTTAATCATTTTATGTTTCAAGTAGGTGGCTTTGAAAGCTTATAAATTATATTTCATGAAATTTTTTACGAAATTCATTTTATTTTAGACTATTTGTTATATGTTTAATCTGTGTTTTATGTTTCATTTATACCGGTCTTATAGTTTATATTTTATAGGCTTTCAAAGTCATGTGCTTGAAACATTTTTTACGTTTCATGTTGGTCGTTTTGAAAGCTTATAAATTATATTTTATCAATATTTTTTTTGAAATTATTTTTATTTTCAAATATTTGTTTTATGTTTAAATCATGTATTATTTTTCATTTATATTGGTCATATAATTTATATTTTATAAGCTTTCAAAATCACGTACTTGAAACTTCTTATGTTTCAAGTAAATGGTTTTGAAAGCTTATAAATTATTTTTTATCATCATTTTTTATGATTTTTTTTGCTTTCAACTATTAATTTTATGTTTAATCCATGTTTTAAGTTTCATTTATATTGGCCTTATAGTATATATTTTATAGTCTTTCAAAGTCACGTACTTGAAACAAAATCCCACATCGGAAATGCAGAATGTTCTGTGCAGGAAACGGAGAACCAGAATCCCACATGGAAATGCAGAATGATTTCTAGGGTAATCTCTCTTATAAAAAGGAGTAATTGGTGAGAGCTTCTGTCAGAATCCTGAATGTTGTAATGGCAGTACTGCTGGATTTAAAATAGCTGATAAATTCTGTAGAAATTGTTTTTTTAATTTTTTGAATTTTTGTTTATATATATATATATAAAACAAAAAAAATAAAAATCAAAATAAAAATAAAAATAAATTCTAGAAAAGATTTTTTTTTTCTGTTTTAGGGGAAAGGTGACGTCTAGGATGCCGCCTTTCATTCGAGCCCAAAGGCGGCATCGTGGATGCTGCCGTTGTGGCATATTTTCGATTTTTTTTAACCAAGCCTCTTTTTAATAAATATTTTATTTTAAAAAAATTATTTTAAAAAAACTCTCATCACCCCTTGACAACCTGCCAACCCGCAGTCCATTGTTCTCACTAACCCACCATCCACATCGATCCATCTGCGATATTCCACTAGTCTGTTGTCCGTTGTCCGTATAGAACCCCCAACCCAATGGTTCTCCTGAGATTAGAGATCTCCCAAGAGCGCCATCCTTACACCAATAATATATTTTCGATGAGTTTGGGAAGATTAATTACATTAAATCATTATCCTATTATATTTCTTAGAAAATATTCTCCAAAAAAATGTTCGTTGAAGATGATAGCTTGGGAGAAATTGTATCCATATTATCATAGATATACATAGATCATGTAAGCCCCTAAAAACTTTTTTTTCAGATCATTTTCTACCATGGTTTTCTCACTTGCTTCATGAGGAAATGAAATTAATTAATAAAGGGAGTATCAACATCAATAAAATAAAATGAAACAGTAAATATAAAATAACTAAGTACATTTCCATTGATTTTTTTTTCAATATAAATTTATTGTCTTTGATGCTTTAATTGATGAATCATTCAGAAATATCACAATTTTTAATACATTATAAAATATAAAAATAATTATTTTTATTTAAATTAACATGTTAAATATTAAATATTAATATTTTTATACACAATACTATACATTTAAAATCTAATAAAAAATATTTTTTTCATATTGGGTTGAGTCTGATATATTTGTTTATAAAAGATGTTGTAGTAATGTATGACATACAATATCACATAAAAATCACTACATACGACCCTCTTATATCTATCCTACTGAGAAGTACTATGCATGTATATGGATGAAAATAATATTATCAGATCTTAATCCTCATCATAAAATAAAATTTGTTGATTTATACATATTTCAACCCCCAATATACCTATAGTTCTTAAAATACCATTTAGTATCCACTATACACTAATGAAATTACACATTACACAAATTTAACCAAATTTCATATCATATGTATGAAAATTCAATAAATAATAATTTTTTCTACCAAAAAATTAATTATAACTTAATAAGTAATTGTTTTAATTTTGTACAAAAACTATATATAAAAAAACTGGAAACCAATTTTTTTATAGATACTTATAAAATTCGATATAATTGATAATGAATATTAATTCATAATCTATTAAAATAAGAAAACAATATCCACTCTAAAAGTATATGTACTGCAAAATGTCACTAGTACAAAAATATTGTTTTGACATCAATTTTGTTAACAAATTTTTACCTTAGTTTTTAAAATGGTGCCTTTATAAGATATATTGTAAATATAACTTCCCAACGGTTATTAAAACTAATTTAAAAAATATTTACAGAGTTGTTATGACACCCTCCCTCAAAAGATACCCCTCGTCAGTTAGAAATGAAGAATGGGAGATGATGACTACTGAGGCCCGTATCTAGTAGGTCCCGGGGTGGAGACAAGTAAAAATGGATAAAAATATCACAAAATGGAAGGCATTACCATTTTTATGGTAAATAAGATCAATAGATAAGATGTATCATCCTCAAAATAACTCCAAGACATATATAATTAAAATCAAAAATCCATACCACATTAATGTTTAGAATAATACTGTTACAAATTCAAAAAAAAAACTCTGATGTAAGTAACAAATGTAAGTCTAGGCCGCGACAGAACAACCGTCGGGATCTGAGCTATTAAGGTTCAGCAGAATCCATGAAGTCCTCTTGAAAACTTGAAAATAGTTTGATATACGTAGGGTGAGCATACAAGTATACTTAATAGGAAATCCCAACTCTCCCATGTATACAAGAAAGTAAGCAAACTGATGCCCCTATGTAAAAAAATTAGAACCAAACAACACCTACCAAGGTACACTAGCCATCCCATACTCATCGGGGAACCCTCACCATGTAACACAAGTAATTTAAGGTAATATACTAGGAATATCAAGGATTATTGTAACCTACACAACTTCCCTCTGGTTTAGCCACTCTTGCCTAACGGAAAACATCATCACACTCCCACCTCTTATTAATGTACCATATTACAACCAACCCACACAAACCTGGGCCTCACAATTAGTCCCATCACCTAGGAAAACAATGCATATCACATCCTTCCTACACACAACTAGGCCTAACAGTTTTTCATGTCACAAGGGAAAAAGAATCATATAACATCCCACCTGCAAACACCTAGGCCTCATAGCTAGTCCTAATAGTTCAGAAAACAATGTATATCACATCCGACTCACACACACATGGTCCTCGAAGCTAGTCCCATAACATGGGAAAACAAAGCACAACACATCTCATCATCAAGACACCTAGAAAAATAAGACTCTCCCATACACACCTGAGCCTCATATATAGTCCTTTCACCTGGGAAAATAGTGAACAATTGTTTTTATCCTCAAGAAACCTTAGAAAAAACAACTCACCTACATACACTTGGGCCTCAAATACCTCAACCTGCCCAAAGAATCCTGAACTATCACTACTAGGAAGAGGGATCAAGGGTGAGAATGTGCCCATTATCAATCCTCCCAACATGATGCTTGGGAAAGACACCCTCCCCTGTGATGATGGGGTGTTCTGCACATAATTCTCAACAAGGGTGGGGTGCGTATATAAATTATAATGAAAATACATCTATATACATTTATCATACCAAACACGCATGCCCATCCTATTGGTAATTAAACAAACAACCATCTCTCCACTCTACCAACCTTGATGCTACCTCTAAATGAAAAACACCAAACATAAAACAACCACCCAATTCACATTTCGAAACAAATTTAATTAGCCATTACCATTTTTCATTCAGAGTTTTTGTATTCATTATATTAACCAAACCAACCCAATATAGTACCAAACATTATTAATCATTTATTTAATCATTTATTACATTACTAACCATGAAGATACCAAGAACATCACATAAAAAAATACGAAAACTGTCAAACATGTAGAAACACAGGAAAAATTACCAATACCAACAAAAATAAGTACCCAATTCTCAACCATATCCAAGAAAACAATATAGAACAACCTGATCACATACCCTTTGCACAAAACTTCTCATCCACTCCACAAAAAATATCTCCACATGAGATTACATTACATCACCATGTTGATACATCTTCTACATGGTCATCCACAACAACACCCAAACCAACCAATATCACATAACCATGATTCACAACTAGTCCACAAAACAAACTAGAGAAAACCCACATGTGAACACAGAGCCACTTCACCTCCCATCAGTCCTGCAAACACAACCACAACTATCTCAAAGAACACATCACCCCACAATCCAAATCATATTAAAATTCCAGATTTATCAAGGAATTACTTATTTAATTTCACTTGTTAATTAAGGGGTTATAATAAATCTGGGTGATCCGGGAGAATCTGTTTATTATCAAAGTGTATGTGATTTACCAATTACCACACACACACACACAGATATATATATATATATATATATATGTGTGTGTGTGTGTGTGTATGTGTGTGAGTTCCTATGTGCGCACGTGTGTGTGTGTGTTCAACATGATCCAAAAAACATTCATTCCATTTTAAGTAGAAATAAATACTCCAACAACAACCATTTTTAGGGGGGAATTCAGGCCGTATAATGAAAACATTATAATCAATATCAAGGTAATAATAAAATATGAATGAAACTCATTTTCCCTTTTAAATTCAACTGTCTAATTAATTATATTTTATTAAATATCCGCAACTGTAATCCAATCGTGAAAAAAGAAAAACCCCTCCCAGATATACCACAATAAAGAGATACATGAAGACATCCTTCATTGAAGGGGTGCCAACATTATTTACAAAAGAACAAATCATGTAACAATCCTACAGTTTCTTATCTCACAGCATGTGCATCCATATAAGGATGCCACGACACCTCATTACCAACAACAACCGAGAGATACCACACTAGGAATCACAGATATGCACACACCATAGCACGATGGGGTGATATTAAAGAGAATGAGACCAAGATGATAGATTCAGATCAAAAAATGAAGGGAGAATGTACTTTGGATCACGACATATTACCAATGAATGATCATCGAGATCAGAATATCAATGAAGGAAAAAAAGGATTCTATGGACTCCTTAGGGTGCCTAGGGTTTTTGAGGAATGAGAGAGATTGCTCCATTCATAGAATTTTTGAAAACCAAAGTGGATGGAATGTTTTAGAACATTACATCATTGGGGTACTACATGATCTATAATACCCTCTCATGTCCTGTAATAGCTCAGGTTCCAATTACTCCAAAAAATTTGGCACCTCTCGATTTATATACATTTTTTAGACCCTTATGTATTTTACACAGTGAATACCACATTCATACTATGTAAAAGTATGCATGTCATGAAGCTTTCTAGGATAAGCTATGAAACCAAACATCACACCGTGAAACCAAGTTACATGATGTGTAACCTCCCTGCATTAGGCTTTTAATAATTTAACTTATCTAAACTCCTTTCAAGACTCCTCCAAGATCCTCCATCAACCAAAATCACAATGTAACAGACCAAGAAAAAAAACCATTTCATTAGATACCTCTCAAATAATTCTAACCATTGAGAATCAAAAACCAAGCCCAAATGAAAGAGGGGTCTGAAAGACAACCTCGTGAGATACCTATAAAGGATATATCTACTATAGAAACATCACTAACAACCAAACAAATTAACATTCAATGATAAACCACCTTGTGTTGTTCGAATGCTGGGGTGGATAAATCCACATCAAAGATCACCACCTCCGATATCTACAATCCCAAATGACCATGAAACACACTACATCAGCACAATGACCATGGAATCCCAAAAATATGAGTGACAGAATCCCATCCACCATGTCATGATATTATAAAATAAGGGAAGAACTAAATATCCCTCACAGGATTAATCGCATCATAGTTAATGCATCTCGATTTAGAATATTGTCGTGCCCTTTTCACAGGTCTAGAACTTATCACACATTGCACCACACACATCTAACCCCAAGGTTAATCAAGTCATATCATATAAAAAATTCTTCTAGCAACACATCAAAAAGAAAAATTGAACGAGGAAAAACTCAAAAAAACAATTGGCACTAGGAACACATATGTGTTTCCCACTCACAAGTACTCTCCTCTAGGAAACTATACCTCCACAACACGTGGAACAATGGAATGGTCTATCCTTGAATATCCTTCTATCGACAATCCTGGATCTCTACTAGCTTCTCCACATATATTGTGTTGTCCTGGATATCTTACTCTCCCAAGTTAATTAAATGAGACTCATCATGAAGATACTGATAGAGTTGATAGATGTGAAATACATTATGGATCCTCTCTAACTACTATGGTATCAACAAATTATATACCACATTTCCAAGTCATAACAACACCTCTAAGGGTCCAATGAACATGGGAGAAAGTACACCTCCTCTTCCAAACCTCTGATTCCCACATTTTTGGGAAACCTTTAAGAACACATGGTTCCAATACTAGAACTCCAAGGGCCTCCTCTTATGATCCAAATAAGACTTATTCTTTTCCTTCACTACTTTCATCCTACCTCAGACAATCTAAAACTCCTCTATCTTACTCTGCACTACCCCAAGACCAACAATAGGTGTCTCCCCAACCACTACCCAACACAAAGGTGAACGAAAAGATCTTCTGTGCACATACTTAAATGAAGACATGATATTGGAAGAGAAATAACTATTATTATTAGAAAAATTAACCATGGGTAAGTGTTAAACCTAAGATATTCCAGTGTATAAGATGCATGCTCACAACATATCCTACAACCTCTGGATAGTCTGTCCTCTCTTGCAATTTGTCTAAGGGTCGAAGGTAATACTGAGGCACAAATGGGTTCCAAAATCATGTTCTAATCCCCTCCAGACTCGTGATGTAAAATGTGTATTACAATTCAAAGAAATGGATCTTAGAACTCCATGAAACCTTACCACATCATCCACAAACCTATATTATAAGACACCACTGTGCTTGACTCCTTAATCGCTAAGGAGTGAGAATATTTCATTAGTCCATTCACTACTACCCAGATAACATCGTAGCCTCCAGGATATTTGGATAACCCTATGAATGAATCCATTGATATTTCATCCCACTTGAACTCAGGGATGTTTATGGGACGCAATAAACCACTAGGAATATGGTGCATAGCATTCAACTACTAGAACACTATGCACTTCACCACAAACTCCGCCACTACCCATTTCAACCCAGGCCACTGAAACTGCATCCTAAAACCAAAATATAGATTAGAAACTTCTAGGTGTACCACTAAAGGTGAGGAATTTAACTCACAGAGGACTCCCCCATACATATCCATGGGAACAAACAACCTTCCATAGAGCAACATCTGTTCCTAACCATCATCTGAGCATCGCTCTAAAGTATCACCATTGTCAACATGATAATGCATAACCTCTTCCTATGAGTATCCCCACTAAGACTCCTCCACCAACTGCATCCAAAAAGACTATTCCATTGTATGGAACAAATATCTTATACCACCATCCATTCCAGCATCTAATAGAAATACTTCTAACTACTCCATCACTTTCCAAGCATCCAAATATTGCTGATAAAACTCCTTCTGCAAATTCCTTATCAATGAATCAGCCAAAAAATTTTCATTCCCTGATGTGTAACAGATATCATAATCATAATCTTTAAGAAAATATATCCACCTTTTCTTTTTCAGGTTCAAATCATGCTTGGAATGGATATACCTCAAACTCTTACTGTTTGTGAAGACCAAAAAGCGCTCCCCAATGAGGTAATTCCTACAAAACATCAGTGAAAACACAACTGCTATTACCTCCTCATCATGGGTGGAATAGTTATGCTCATAGGGGTATAACTCCCTAAAACAATATGAGTTCTATACTCACAAATACAACAAAACAAATCCCAATACCTGAAGGGAAGTAACACAAAACACCTTAAAGATCTCCCCTTCTGACAGAAACTAGAGCATTGGATCCCTAACTAACATCCCATTAAGATAACTGAATGAAACCTAAAACTATACCTTTAAAAACAAATTGGTCTTTTATAGTTAAAGTTATCAATGGAGGTACAAATCAATAAAAATTGGGTAAAAACCACTGACAATCGCCTGTATAACCAAGAAAACTGTGAACCTCTACCACATTATTATGTAATTTCCATGAAACAACTGCTTCAACAATCGACAGGTCTACTGCCACACGCAGTTGATACACCATGTTCCCATGGAAATGCACCTTCTGTGACCAAAAATTTCATAAGAAAACATTCAGTAGAGCTGGTGGCGTCGAAGAATCCGTAAGATTGTCTTGAGATGATTGACATGCTCCTCCTCTAATAGTGAGTAGGCTAGGATTTCATCAATAAATACAAAGGCTAATTGATCAATGAACACGCGGAACACTGAACTCATAAGTTCTATGAACATAGTTGGTGTGTTCGTAACACAGAATGACATGAACAAAAACTCGATGTGACTATATCTGAATATGAAAACTATTTTTAGGATATCACCCTCCTTCACACTCAACTATTGATATCCGGACCATAGATCGATCTTAGAAAACCAACATTCCCCTCTCAACTATTCAATAATATCAAATGTCTCTAGGATTGGGTAATGGTTATTGACTATAACATGATTCCACATTTAGTTATCAATGCACATCAACAAACCACTATTGAAATCTTTGTAAAAAAACGGTGCACCCACATCGACATAATGGGCCAGATAAAACTCCTTTTCATCAGATCTACCTCCTTGAGACACAACTCCAATAGCTCAGAAAGTGACATCCAATAAGGATCTATCACAATCATGGAGGCACCAGGATACAAGTCTATCATGAACTCAACGTCACATCAGGGGGTGGGGGATAGAGTACAACCTCCTTGGGAAACATATCCAAGAACTCCCCAATAACATTGGGAACCCACACAATCCCTACATCTACCAATTTTACAAACCTCTCACCCAAAAAACAATGAAGAGGCTCTATATGCCAATTTCCCACCTGATAGATCCGTTCAACAACGAAAACAAAAATCACACCATCCACATCTAAAAACAAAATTATTCTCCAGAAGCATTCAGTAGAATATTGCACAAAATACAACTAGTCGATTATAGGAATGAAATCTTATGGCTGCATCTGTAGCCAGAAAAATCCCTCTGGGAATGATGTGGTCTCATCATTAGTCCACATCCATGAAACACATCGAACAAGCTTGTATGGCCTCAGAATGGAGTACTATAAACCTAGAGAATAGAAAGCCTCTATTTGTAATCGTATAGAATAGTCTAGAGTGGGTGAATAATGTCGTGAAAATATCCTGAATCAATCAATGCTCATGCAAGGGTACTAAGAAAACTAGTCCCACATCTAGTGACCTCAGGCATTGTTGGAACTACTGGCTCTGGTACTTACAACTATCCATGCCTATATCCTCTAAACCTCTACTAATGACCACACCAATGACCATTCCTATGTCGAGGTCCCTGATGAACACCTAGATGTTGGCCTATAACTACTCCAGCTCCCATCGATAGAGCATGAGTCTCCTGTCCCTACTGCTGAAATGGATTGACTGGAAACTACTTCTTAGATTGGTACTGAACCTACCAACCTCCACTATACTATTTTTAAACATCCACTAGAAACTAGTTCAAAAGACAGACATGGAACCCACATATGAGACAACTCATTCCTATGTTCACAGGAAAAACTCAATGTTTAGAAGGGCGAAATGAAACATACTGAAGGTGACTCCCTATCGGTTAAAAACATAAAGACCCTAGCATATGAGACCTGATGCTGGTAACCCCACCTCTCGAAGAACACATTTGGCTCCCTTTACCTATAAAATTCCTTGTAAGTGCATCCAATGATTCACTTCCTCCTTCTTTTGAACCTCTATGTACATCGAATATGGAAATGGAGTAACCGTATACTATATAGAAGAACGAAGTGTGTCCACTTGGTGTCTCGAATGAGAATCCTCATCTAGGATGAGATCTGGGGAAAAGAGAAGAAGATACTTGAATTTAATCTCTAGATCTCATACTAATATACTCTCCTCTTGGAGGGATATTAATTCCTACCTCTTTTCAGACATCAGGATCGACGAAATGAATTTTTCTCAGAACACATTATCAAAATCTACCCACAAAACATCAGCCTCATTCCTCATCCCCAGGTACATCATCCAAAACTAATGCATAATACCCCATATCTAGACCACTTCCAAAGGAAACCATTATTCCTTCAGATCTCAGATCAAAATGAAGGTGATATCAAGATCCTTGATCCACCATTCTATCTCTATGTACATAAAAATACCACCATACATTCCAAATAAATTCCACTGGAAATAATATAATCTTCTCTACCATAGGTAATCCTCATCTATTGGTTCAACCCTATACCTATCAACTGGATCAGCCTGTGGAGAATCAACTGGTAGAGACACACATGGATGACAACTAGGAGCCATAACAAAACAGTAAAAAAGGAATTCCTAAGCGCGAATAGTATGAAATTTTATTGAAATTCATTCTAACTCATTTAACACATTATTCATTTCAAATTTCCTATAACCCAATTAAAAATGAACAAAAGTCTTTATGATTAATGTTACCTTTCTAGTGTATCTACCCTATAAATGGTGTAGCCTCCCAGGGTCATTCGGTAGCCTATAGTTCTTACATCAGGTCATGGGGGTGCTAAAATACCTTGTACTAACCTGTCTTCTCAATCCTATGCCATGGACAAAGATCACCTGGAACTATTTCTCTATGAACCCATGTTATCCTCTATATTCCTAAATCCAAAATCCATCCTATCTTTCAACCATAACCTCTGATACCATTTTCTCATGACCACCCTCCCTCAAAAGATACCCCTCATAGGATGGAAATAAACAATGAGAGATGATGACCCCTGATTCCCCCCTCCAATAGGCCTCGAGGAGGCTACCGGCACCAAGGGTATATAAATCTCACAAAATGGGAAGAATTTCCATTTTATAGTAAACAAAATCTAGTGATAAGATGTATCAACCTCAAAACAACTCCAGGAAATATGTCAATGAAATCCAAAATCCATACCACATGCATGTTAAAATAAATCTATTACAAATGAAATAAATCTCCTAGGTTAGTACAAAAAGTAAGTCTTGTAAGAGACACAAAATCTATCAAAATATGAGCTAGTGATGTCCAACACAATTTGTAATGTCCTCCTAAAAACCTAAAAAAAGTTATATATGCATTCGGTGAGCATAGAAGTATACTTAATAGGAAAACCCATGTATCTTGTGAACATATGAACAGAAGCATATTAATGCCCCTATAAGAAAATTATAGAACCAAACAACACCTAAAAAGGTATACTTCCATCCCATCCTCACTGAGGAATGATCACCATATAACACATGTCATGTAATGTAATATAGTTAGAACATTGATGATTTAGGTACCCCAAACCACTTCCCTCTTGTTTATCCCCTACAAACTAATGGAAAACATCCTGACACTCCAACCACTTCTAAAAGTTCCACATCACAACCTACCCACACACACCTAGGCCTCATAGCTAGTCTCATCACATAGACAATGGAATCACATCACATACCACCATCACACACATTGGCCTCACATCTGGTCTCATCACCTGGTATGAAAAGCACTTCACATCCCACCCACACACACCGGGGCCTCACAACCAGTATCGTCACCTCTAAAAACGAAGAATATCACATATTTCCCACACATATATGGGACTTATAGCTAGTCCCTTCACCTAATAAAATGAATCATAATACATCTCATCCTGAAGAAACCTGGGAAAACACAACTCACTCACACACACTTGGGCCTCAAAGCTAGTATTGTGACTTGGGAAAATAGAGCACACCACATCTCAACCTAAAGACACATGGGAAACACAACATTTTCTCCCACACCTAGGCCTCACAGACCACAAAATACTTGAATAATCCTATTCTATCACTGCCAAGAAGACGGTGTACCAAAGTACAGCTGGCCAGCCATCCATCCTCACATCGGGATATTCGGGAAAGAAATCATCCCCCATGATAATGGGGGTGTTCAACACATAGAGATCAACATGGGTGGGGTTCCTATAGTAATAACAAGGAAAATAAAATTATATAAATATAGTATTCTATATACTCATTCCCATCCCATGGGTTCTCAAAAAAACAACCGTCTCTCTATGCTACCAACCTTGTTGCTGCCTCAAATGCACAAAACCACACATCAAACCACAAACCAATTCACATTTCATACCAAATTTAATTATACATTACCATTCATCATTAAAAGGTCATTTATTCATTATATAAACAAAACCAACCTGATCTAGTCCCAAACATTATTAATAAATTAATTATTCATCAATCCCATTACTATCTATGGAACTACCCAGCACAACATACAACAAGAAACATGAGAAAATTCAAACATGGTGAAACTTCTGGATTATTACCCTTACCAACCAAACCAATTCCCCAAATCTCAACCATATCTAGAAGCACAACATAGAACAACCTGATCGAAACCCTACTACATAACCCAACTCATCTAGTCCAAAAATAAAAAATCTCTCATCCTGATATTCTATTACATATCCATGTGGATGTATTTGGTAATAGTTCATACACAACCCCACCCAAACCATCCCACAACATGTACCTATACATCCCAACCAGACCAAAACACTATCCAGAGAAAACCCACATGTTACAACATAGTGACTTCACCTCTTTTTTGTCTGAAACACACAATCTAAGCTGTCCCACACAACACATTTCCACACCCACCAAAGCATAACAAAATTCCGGATTTAGAAAGGAATTTCTTATTTCATTTCACTTGTTAATTATGGGATTTTAAAAAAATTGGATGATCCTCAAGAATACATTTATTATCCAAGTGTACGTTTTTTACCAATATATATATCTGTGTGTGTGTTCAACATGAACCAAAAAACATACAATCCATTTAGTGTGAAAACAATTCCACCGATGACCACCATTTTCAGCAGGGCATTCATCCCATATAATCACAACATTACATTCAATATCAAGACTATATAATGATTGTGAACAAATAACATTCCACCTTTCAAATTCAATTATCCATTTTTTATCTTCGATTAAGTTGGAACAACTATAATCCAAGGATGTAAAAATAAAAACATGTTTTATATGTTGTACAATAAATAGATACAAGGAGAATTTTTTACTCAAAGGGGTTTTCACATTATTCTCATGAGAAAGGATCATGTAACGGTCCTTCGGTTACCAATCTTGCAAGATATGGATCCATTTTATGATTTCATGGAGCACCCTCACAAAAAAACTAAGAGATACCCCATTAGAAATCATGGTTAAGTACACTCCATAGCATGACTAGGAGATACATAAAATAATTAGACTAAACTGATTGAGACTTCTAGAAAAATGACGGGAAAATATACCTTGGATCACCACATATATCCAACGAAAGATAATCAAGATCAAAAACATGAAGAGGGAGGAAGAGGGTTCAATTTTAATGTCTCGGATTTTTCCAAGTATTATATTTAATATTATATGGGAATTAATTCGAGACCAGGCTCTGAAAAGGTGTGAAGTTCTGAGGCCCGGTGAGCCTGGAACAAATGTTTTAATTTAATTTAATAATTAAATAACCTGGGTGTGGAGTTTTTATGAAAAAGTTGAATAACTCCTAAAAGGGTGATCGGATCATAAATCAGAGGGCACTATTGCCTTCAAAACATCGTTTTTACCATAGGCGAGGCCTAACATCGGACGGAGTAGGTCGGTAGTAAAGTCTGGTTTTTGGACGCAACCGTAATAAAATATTTAATTAAAATATTTTATTTAAATCTTTGTTACAGCGAAATCCCTTATCTTTTTAAAAGGAGATTTCACTAGGGATCAGGGTTACAATTTCCATATCCCTAAAACCCTTGGCGGCTCTGGAGGCTCAGGAGGAAACCTCCCAATGCAGCGACGATGACGCAACAACCATATCATCGCCGAAAAACACCGCGAAATCTAGGTAGGATGTCTGTCTTCATTTTTCTCCTTCCCCGTTTTTTATTTTCATGAAGAACGTGGACTAATCAATGAACAGATTAGCCCGCGGGTTGATCATTCTTGCGGGATGGGTTCATGGGGGAATTTGAAGCTATGATTCTTGTGATTTTTTTGGTTTTCAATCTAATGGAGGAAAACTTGGATCTTCACGAACAATGATCGAGGTTCGCCCCTTTTTTGATTATTGTTTTTCCCCCCTAGAATTCTTCGTTGTGTTCTACTCATTCTTGGAGGAAATCGATCGTTTCACATTCATTTTTTGATGCAACGATCTGAAATCAAGGATCCAACGTCATGGTGACCTAGCAGAGATGCGACGACGACTGCGGTGGATGAATTGATGTGGTTCGAAAG
The DNA here is from genome assembly GCA_963277665.1 of Viscum album. Classification (NCBI taxonomy): domain Eukaryota; kingdom Viridiplantae; phylum Streptophyta; class Magnoliopsida; order Santalales; family Viscaceae; genus Viscum; species Viscum album. Next base: position 1,862,762,005 of record OY728151.1, on the reverse strand, counting down.
TTCCCGTTTTTCGAGCGTTTCGTGCGGATGGATCGAGATGCGTTTTCAAGACCGATTAGAAGCCTGAAACAGACCGAATCAATTTCTTAGGGGTAGGAAAACCCCAAATCCAGAGTTTCATGATGATCGGACGGTTGGATGAAAATATGGAGGGTTAGCCGAGGCCCGCGGAGGAAGACGATGGTTTTGGAAAATTCCCGACTGCACGCCATGTAGTACGGGATTTACGGTGTGTGTTCATCGAAGGACTGCATGACGTGTACTTTGGGAGTACACAGACACAGGGAGGGTACACGGCCAAGGACATGCTGTGTATACCCCTCCCTGGACCGACCTTGCCAGATACAAGGGACACCCTGTGTACTGGTACACGGGCATGCTACACGGACACGGACATAGGCCGTGTACGGGCACATGGCCAGCGCACACGGAGTGAGCCCAGGTGCTCAGACACAGCGTGTGATTATTCAACACGCCGTTTTGTTTCTTTTTATCTAACAATACAAATGGCATGGGCCGGTTACACGGGCAGTACTCGGGGTCAAGGAACACGACATGTACCTTTTTTACACGCCGTGTAGTTTGGTTTTACATGGCTTGAACGAATGACATGGGCTGTTTACACGGGCAGAACCCAGGGTCAAGGAACATGGCGTGTAACCATACTACACGCCATGTAACCTTTTCTTGTTGACTTGAGCGACTTGTCATTTGTGACTTGGACAAGTTCTCTTAGGGTTTGTACCCTTGGTCATTTCCCTGAAGGTTTCAGTATCATTTCCTTTACACAGGAGTACGATCCCTTCAATAGAACTCCCTGAATAGAGTTGTTGGAATCCCCTCTATGGGACTTAGAGCCGGATCCTCTATTCATTCCTAGAACCCTAGGTATAGTTCTTGGCATCGACGTGGCCATCTTTACCCGGGCGCCGATCCTCTGCTTAGCGGATTATCTAATACTGAGTTGTCGGAATCACCCCATGACTTGGTTGTGATCGTCATCTGAGCATCATTGTTCTCAAGGTACTTGTGGAGTGTGTTCTCCCAGAATGAGTACATTGTACCTCTCTCTACAGACCTAGGAGTGTGTTCTCCCAGTTGCATGCTTAGTGGAATCTTTGAGCTGGATCCTAGTGTTGGTATTCGCGATATTCGATTGTGCATGAGTATATCTGGATATTATTGTGGTATGTTATTTAGACATATACTTTGTGGATCTGATTGTATCTTTCATTTGTGGTATTTACTTTGTGGTTTCAGGGTGTCCTACTGGGTATTGATATACTCACCCCTGCATGGGCTTTGCCCGCACATGTCGTGTCTTGTGCAGAAGAGCAAGACTTTGAAAGGATTCTAGGTGGACCAGGACCGGATGGTACTCAGTGAGATCAAATAGGACGAGGTGTGTTCCTACGGCTACAGACTACAATCCCATCTCCTTTCATACAATTTTGACTTTGTTACAGACTTTCTTTTTGGTGGGCTTGTACTTTTGGCCCAGGGTTTTACACTTGCTGTACTTTACTTCCTATCGTACTATGTTGGTTGGGATTTTTAGTGTATGCATGCATTTAAACTTTTAGCAGTTTTTACTTTTCATCTTTGTTGGCTTGGAGATGTGTGTATGTGTGTACATGTTTATAGGCAATGCCTCCCATGTTAGTAGCATGCCTACTCGGTGCCATTCACCAGCCCCTGGCCTTTTGGAGGAGGGATTGGGGAGTTGCGGCTCAGGCCCCACTGTGATGGGTCATGACAGAGTGGTATCAAAGGTAGTCAGTTCTACCTTAGGACCGAGAGTCTGTGAGTTGGTTTGGGGAAACAGTTTTAAGTGTTTCTAGTTCGGCTTTCAGGCCAGGGACCCCAGTGTTGGTGCGGGCGGCCGATGTATCCATACACCAGGACTCTGATAACTTGCTTTTTGACTCGGAACATGAGAACACTAGTTGTAGGGAAAAATGGTACATGCATCATACATGAATGTCGTGTGGTTTCCATGTCCTATTTGATTCATCTCTCAAGATATACTCACTGACTGAGATACATCTTGTTTCCTTACAGGATGCCTCCCTGATGCGCACCCTCTAGGATTGAGTAGCTCGATCATGAGGATGACCCCCTCAGTGATGAAGCTTCGATACAGGGACCAGATCCCCCAGTTTTACCACTAGGTGTTGTTCTAGTTATCCCTCCACCTGTAGAGAAGGGTTTAGTGACTGCTTTACTAGTGGAGGAGGACCGCTGGCTGAGCACACTCCATGAGTTTCACAGAAAGAGACCCCTCCGGATTCAAGGAGTGCCTAACCCTCAGGTAGTAGAGGACTGGCTTGAGGCGGTGGCCAGAGTCTTCCGTTTGGTCAAGAAACTAGCATACCACAAGGTGATCCTGGTAGCGAGCCTTCTGCAGGGCTCGACAAGACGATGGTAGAGCTTGGTTATCCAGACTCATGACAAGGCGACACTTGATTGGTCGGAGTTTGAGTGTCTCTTCAGGGAGTAGTTTTCACCGGTTACCCTGAGGGTAGTATGCATACAGGAGCTTCTTCAACATTAGCATGGAATGATGACAGTGGATGTCTATTCGTCGAGATTTACCGACCTCTCATGGTACTCGATGGTTATGGTCAGAGATCAGTACATCAGAGCTCAGACTTTTGAGTGGGGCTTGCATTGAGATATCTGAGCCAACATCGTCCCTCTGAGCATTCCTACTTATGATGGGGTGATCAAGAGGGCTTTGGTGGTCGAGAGCTTCTTGGCAGAGCAGAGACAACCAGTAGATGTCAGTAGTAGGTGAGTTGGAGTAGAGACCTCGACAGCAGGGAGCTGACATCAGGGGCCCAGGCGTGGGAGACATTTTCAGAGGAGATCCCAGGACAGGGGATCTGCCGTACAGGGTTTGCAGGGCGCATCCATTCAGCCTCGAGAGAGTCAATGTTACTCATGTGATGGCAGGGGACATCTCGCTCGAGATTGTCCGACCCGCCATTCTACTGACACAAGAGCAGTGGATGGACCACCGATGCAGAGGCAACGTGTGGAGCAGGTAGATCCGCATGGCAACAGACGTGGTAGGGGTGATGGGAGAGCAGCCGGAGGTGGTCGGTGTTTTAATCTTTTACCACCACCACCCCTAGGAAGTCCACCCCAGGCTCAGGGAGCTGGTGGATAGAGGCATGGACAACTACAGGCAGTAGAGGATTATGACCCAAGTACTCCCGGAATGATTAGAGGTACTATCTATGTCTTTTAAACCTTGTCTTCTGTATTGATAGACATAGGTGCTAGTCATTACATTCTGGCTGCTTATCTTGTTCGAGACCTTGATATTCGAGTTGATCCGTTGACTCGAACCTTACGCTTAATGACACAAAATGGAGAAGATTCAGAGATCACACACATTTGTAGATAGTGTGACCTGACCCTTGGATGTGAGAGTTTCGGTTAGAATCTCTTGGTGGTAGCGTCGAGGCCTTATGATTTCAATTTTGGTATGGATTGGCTATCCACAGTTCATGCCCAGATCGACTGTTTTAGGAGAACGGTGTGGTGTGTCTGCAGTGATGGAATGAGGTTATCTTTTGTTGGTGAAAGAGAGACCCAGGCAGTGAAGGATGGACTCGTGCATGGAAGGGCACAACTGATTTCACATTAGTTGGATAGCCTAGCCCTTGGGGCAGCAGATTCTATGAGTTTCCAGTTTCCAGCAGTAGTGGCTGAGTACAAAGACGTCTTTCTGGAGGATGTCCTCGGGCTACCTCCTTGTCGGGAGATAGATTTCTGCATTGAGTTACAACCTAGGATGACACTGATATTGGAATCAGCATATCATATGGCTCCTGAAGAGCTTCGTGAGCTGAGGGTGCAGTTGGAAGACTTTCAGAAGAAGGGCTTTGTGAGACCCAGCATTTCACACTGGGAGGCCCCAGTGCTGTTTCCAAAGAGGGAAGAAGGGAGCTTGAGGATATTTGTGGATTACCATCGCTTGAATCAGGTGACCGTGAAGAACCGGTATCCCCTACAAGGATCGATGGCCTCTTTGACCATTTGAGAGGGGAACGATGGTTCTCGAAGGTTTATCTATGATTAGGCTACCACCAGTTGCGAGTACGAGAGGAGAATATACTGAAGATGGCTTTTAGATGTCTCTATGGTCACTATGAGTACTTGGTGATGCCCTTCGACATGGCGAACGCCCTGGCGGTGTTCATGGGGCTCATGAACCAGATCTTTCAGCCCTATCATGACCGGTTTTTAGTGGTCTTCATCGATGATATCCTTGTGTACTCTGCGTCCAAGGAGGAGCACACGAGACACCTAAGAATGGTTCTGGACATACTCCGAGAGCACCAGTTGTAGGGGAAACTCTCAAAGTGTCAGTTCTGGTTACAAGAGGTCCACTTTCTAGGACACGTTATCTCAGAAGATGGTGTATTAGTGGACCCAACCAAGGTGGAGCCAGTGCTAGAATAGGAGCCACCTCGGAGCGTGACAGAGGTGCAGAGTTTCCTTGGGTTGGCAGGTTACTATCGGAGATTCATCCATGATTTCTCCAGGATTGCAGCACCCAGGACAGCTTTGACCTGAAAAGGGCAGCCTTTCATGTGGACTGAGAGATTCCAGTAGGCTTTCCAGTGGTTAAGACAGAGTCTGACTAGTGCCCTGATCTTGAGATTACCGGAGGAGGGTGTCGAGTACATAGTGTTTTGGGATGCATCAGGAACCGGGCTTGGTTGTGTCCTACTGCAGAGGCAAGCGTTGATTGCCTATGGCTAACGTCAGTTAAGGCCACACAAGCAGAACTACGCGACCCATGATCTTGAGTTGGCAGCGGTAGTTTTCGCAATGAAGATGTGGCGGCACTACCTGGTGGGAGAGTGGTTTACCATCTACTCTGATCACAAGAGTCTCAGATTATCTTTTCTCAGAAGGATATGAATTTGTGATAGAGGAAATGGATTGAGTTCCTCCAGGATTAAGACATTGAGATAGTTTGTACTCCTGGGAAGGGGAACGTGGTGGCAGATGCTCTCTATAGGAAGTCCCGCTCACTGTTACTCGATGAGGTGACGAGGCAGCTGGCCTCCTTACAGTTATCCTTCGTGAATGGAGATAAGGGATCTTACCTTCAATCGATGGTTGTTACCCCTCCACTCTTATAATGAGTTAGGGAAGCACATTGTGAGGATTCTAGCAGTGAGACTCTATGTGCTCAGATATCCATAGGTGTTGCGGCTGATGGATATTCAGAAGGTGGGGAGAACGTTGTTGTTTTCAGAGGGCGCACAGTAGTACCCGCGACGTTGCATGAGGAGGTTCTAAGGGGGTTAAATACTTCTCCTTTGGCAGTGCATCCAGGCGTAGAAAAGATGTATCCGGACCTCCGACGTCAGTTCTGGTGGCTAGGAATAAAGAAGGGTGTGGTAGAGTTTGTCTCTCGATGCCTTATTTGTTAGCAAGTAAAGGCTGAGCACCAGGTGCCAGCAGGTTTGACTCAGCCCGTTGAGGTTCCAGAGTGGAAGTGGGATGGGATATCAAGGGACTTCCTCACGATTTTACCATGTACGTCCAGGGGACATGATTCCATCTGGGTGGTCGTTGATCGACTCACCATGTCGGCCCACTTCCTAGCCATATAGGAGTAGGGTTCATTGGAGAACATGGGACGCCTCTACGTGCAGGAGACAGTCCGACTTCATGGAGTTCCATCCACGATCATTTCAGATCGTGATGCTCATTTCACATCCCGGTTGTGGAAGGTATTGCAGGAATATTTTGGGACTTAGTTACGCTTGAGCACAACATTCCATCCCCAGACTGATGGTCAGACAGAGTGGACCATTCATGTTCTGGAAGATATGCTTTGAGCTTGCATACTTGAATTCGGTCGTAGTTGGGAGGATCACCTACCACTGGTGTAATTTTCTTAAAACAACAGTTATCATTCCACTATTGGTATGGCACCATTCAAGGCTTTGTACGGGCGACCCTGCAGGTCGCCACTTTACTGGACTGACCCGGGAGAGTCAACACTCATGGGCCCAGAGATGGTGAGAGCTACTACATAGAAGGTGCAGGTCATCCAGGAGCGGTTGAATACTGCACAGAGTTAGCAGAAGTCATATTCCGACAGGAGGCAGAGGCCCATGGAGTATGAGGATGGAGACCATGTGTTCTTTCGGGTCTCACCTCGACAGGGATTTCAGAGATTTGACCGCAGTGGAAAGCTATCTCCGAGGATCATTGGCCCTTTTCAGATTCTGAGTAGAGTTGGTGAGGTGGCATATCACTTTTCTCTACCTCCTCAGATGGACTGGGTACACAACATCTTCCATGTGTCGCAACTATGGTGGTACATGCATGATCCATCGCATGTCATTGACTGGGGCGAGCTGGACATCGATGATGGAGTGACCTTTTCTGGGTACTCAGTGGAGATCAAGGACCGACAGGAGTAGATATTTTGTGGACGATCTATTCCCTTGGTGCATGTTCAGTGGCAGCACGAGAATCTCCAGGAGAGCACGTGTGATCAGGGGGCTCAGATTCGCATGCAGTACCCACATCTTTTTGAGTAGCCTTTATTTTGGCTTTTCGGGGACATAAAATCCCTATGGTGGGTGTTATGTAATGTCCCATATTTTTCCATGTATTATTTTTAATATTATATGGAAATTAATTCGAGACCAGGATCTGAGACGGCGTGCAGTTTCGAGGCCCGGTGAGCCTGGAACAAATGTTTGAATTTAATTTAATAATTAAATAACCTGCATGTGCGGGTTTCCTGAAAAAGAGGAATAACTCCTAAAAAAGAGGTCAGATCAAAAATATGAGGGCACCATTGTGTTCAGATTAGTTTTTTTACATTAGGCGAGGCCTAACATTAGTCGGCACAGGTCGGTAGTAAAATATGGTTTTTTGATGCACCCGTAATAAAATATTTAATTAAAATATTTTATTTAAATCTTTGTTACAGCGAAATACCTTATCTTTTTAAATAGAGATTTCACAAGGGATCAGGGTTACAATTTCCATAACACTGAAAACCTTTGCAGCTCTAGAGGCTCTGGAGGAAACCTTCCAAAGCGGCGATGAAGACGCAACGACCGGATCATCACCGACGAACGCCACAAAATCTAGGTAGGATGTTTTTCTTGATTTTTTTCCTTCCCCGTTTTTGATTTTCACAATGAACATGGACTAATCCATGAACATATTAGCTCGTGGGTCGATCGTTCTTGCGGGATGGGTTCATGCGGGAATTTGAGTCTTTGATTCTTGAGATTGTTTTGGTTTTCAATCTAACGGCAGGAAACCCGGATCGCCATGAACAACGATCGAGGTTCGCCCCTCTTGTTGAATCTTGTTTTCCACTCGCGTTCTTCATTGCGTTCTATGCGTTCCTGGAGTAAATCGATCGTTGCACATTTTTTTGTTGATGAAATGATCCGAAATCAAAGATCCAACGTCAAGGAGACCTAGCGGAGGTGTGACGACGATGACGATAGATGAATCAATGCGGTTTGGAAGTTCCCGTTATTCAAGTGTTTCATGTGGACGGATCGAGATACGTTTTCAAGACCGATCGGAAGCCCGAAACTGACAGAATCAGTTTTGTAGGGGCGGGACGACCCCTAATCCGGAGTTTTGCGATGATCGGATGATTTTCTCAAAATCTGGAGGGTTAGCCAAGGAGCGCAGAGGAAGACGATAGTTCTGGAAAATTCCCGACTACATGCAGTGTAGTATGGGATACATGACGTGTGTTCATCGGCGTACTGAATGACGTGTAATTTGGGAGTACACGGACACATAAAGGGTACACACACAAGGAAATTCCGTGTATACCTCTCCCCGACCAGCCCCGACCAGATACATGGGATACTCCGTGTACTGGTACACGGGCAGGCGACAAAGACACAGACATAGGCCGTGTACGGGTACATGGCCAGTGTACACGGAGTGAGCCCAGGTTCTCGGACACAAGGTGTGATTCTTATTCACTCTATGTAGTTTCATTCTATCTGAAAAGCCGAATGACACGGGGCCAGTTACACGAACAGTACCCGGGGTCAAGGAACACGGCGTGTACCTTTTCTACATGCCGTGTAGTTTGGTTTTACATGTCTTGAACGAATGACATGGGCCGTTTACATTGGAAGTACCCAGGGTCAAGGAACATGACATGTATCCATACTACACGCCGTGTAACCTTTTCTCGTTGACTTGAGCCACTTGTCTTTTGTGACTTGGACTAGTTCTCTTAGGGTTCGTACCCTTGGTCATTTCCCTGAAGGTTCCGATATCATTTCCTTTACACAAGAGTACGATCCGTTCAGCAGAACTCCCTGAATAGAGTTGTTGGAATTCCCTCTATAAGGCTTAGAGCCGGATCCTCTATTCGTTCCTGGAACCCTAGGTAGAGTTCTTGGTATCGAGGTGACCAACTTTACCCGGGCGTCGATCCTCTACTTAGAGGATTAGCTCAGACTGAGTTATTGAAATCACCCCATGACTTGGTTGTGATCCTCATCTGAGCATCATTGTTCTCAAGGTACTTGTGGAGTGTGTTCTCCCAGAATGAGTACTTCGTACCTCTCTCTTCAGACCTAGGAGTGTATTCTCCCGGTTGCATGCTTAGTGGAATCACCAAGCTGGATCCTAGTGGATGTATTCACGATAGTCGATTTTGCATGAGTATATCTGGATATTATTGTGGTATGTTCTTGGGATATATACTGTGTGGATCTGAATGTATCTTTCCTTTGTGGTATTTCCTTGTTGTATTTTTTTTGTGGTTTTGGGGTTTCATACTGGGTATTGTTATACTCACCCCTGCTTGGGATTTTCCCGCACGTGTCGTGTCTTGTGTAGACGAGTGAGCCTCTGACAGAATTCTTGGCGGGCCAGGACCGGACAGTACTCAGTGAGATCAGATAGGCTGAGGTGTGTTCCTAAAGCTACAAACTACAGTCCCAACACCTTTCTTACATGTTGGACTTTATTACAGACTATCTTTTTGGTGGTCTTGTACTTTTGGCCTAGGGTTTTACACTTGCTGTACTTTACTTCCTGTTGTACTCTGTTGGTTGGGATTTTTACTGTATGCATGCATTTACATTTTTAGCAGTTTTTACTTTTCAGTTTTGTGGGCTTGGAGATGTTTGTGTGTCTATGTATAGGTTTATAGGCAATGCCTCCCATGTTAGTAGCATGCCTACTCGGTGCTAGTCACCAGCCCTTGGCCTATTGGAGGCAGGCTTGGGGAGTTGCGGATCGGGCACCACTGGGATGGTTCGTGACATCAATGAACTCATCATTACACCTTGGGGTCATTAGGAAAGAGAGAGATTACTACAATCATAGGAATTGTGAAAACACGAGAAACTGGAATTACTTTACAACATTAGGGTATTACATGATGCGTACTACCCTTTCATGTAGTTTAATACCTCGAGGTACAATTCCACTGAAATACTTATCACCGATTTTTTTTTATTTTATCGCTTAGATCCAGAAGAATTTCACACTGTGAATCCTTATTTCACTCCATGTAAACAATTTCACATCGTGGTGTTTTCCTGGAAAAGTTGTGAAACCAAACTTGACACTGTGAAACCAAATTACACAATGTGTAAACTCCCCAAATCCACATTTTAACTACTAAACTTCTCCATGATCCTTCTTATTACCCTTTAAGAACATCCAAAGATCAAAACCATAAACTAACAAACTGAGAATGCACATTACATTTCTGGAGTCATTCACTATTGAAATTTAATTTAATTTTTATTTTTCATTTTAGATCAAAAATAATTTATTTGAAACATGAAATTTCACATTATTATTTTAAAAAATGAAAAATAAAAATCATCTATTATGATGAAATTTTAAAATACAGATGTGAAAATTCTTCCTTCTAATAGAATATTGACAAAAAAACAACAGAAAACATTTTCATTTGAAAACCATTCATGAAGACACAAAACCAATTAAATAATATGAATAATAAACAATAATATCTAATTATAAAAAAATAATATTACAATTACACTACAAAAATAATTAATAATTTTGATTGATTTAATGATAATAAAAAATAAAAAATTACAAAAAGATTATAAAAAAATCTACATAGAACAGCATACATTATTCCTCAAATTTTACCTCCAAGATAGTACCATCGATAAATCCTAAATCTCAAACAAATTCCTTTATCAATACAGAAACTATTTCAAACCTTTATCTCATGTAACCCTGTATATTTATCTTCTATATGGATACATGGTCATGAAAATGAATTTGTGAATGAAAAATGGACTGATGAGTAAGTTTTTTCTCTGAGATTATTATGTGGGAATTATGGATCTAATGACAGAGGGGGAAATAATAGTTTAGGATGGAAATGAAAACATTCTTTTATAATTTTATAATTTTTTGTTAATGAATAAAATTAATTATACGGTGATGTGATAAAATAAACAAAATATGTCAGGAGGGAAGAATTTATTGGTCGTAATGTTAATGTCTATGTGCATTAAGTGAAAAATTAGATTTCCCACATGGTAATTTTATTTATGATGTTAATTATTTAAATTACTGATAAAATATTATTGTTGGAACTATTTTTGACATTAATTATAAAAATAATTTCTATTATAAAAATAAATTTTAATGTCAGTTATTATAAAAACTGATGTTAAAAAATATTATAGAATATTTTCAGCATTGGGTTTCAGAATAAATGAAGTTCAAAAAAATATAGAATATTTTTAATGACAATAATTTTAAAAATCCAAAGTAGAAAATAATAATCTACTAAATTTTATATCCTCTATATGAGAAGTGATATTAAAAAAAATTATATAGGCTGTTAAATGACTGACATTAAAACATTGACAATGCACTCTCTTATCATAATATTCTTTACAAATATCCATGCATCATTTTTCTTCAAAATTTGTACATTCTTAAAAATTTCTACTAGATCAACCACATAAACCTTTTTATTGAAAATTACTATTTATCCAATATATAAAACATATATAAATAAAATGGATCATGTAAATAGATTATATTATAACTAAAATAATCTATAAATTTTATGTAATTACTCATTTTGATAAATGAAAATGAAAGAAGTTAATAATTTATATTAATTCATTTCATGTCATTAATCAATGATTATGATTGCCTTACATGTCCCAAAAAAATTTATTAACAAAATTTTCCTCAATATTCATCATAAAGAAACTATATATCATCACTATCATAATGTATATAATATTCTACCTTAGAAAAGATAATATGCATCACGATTGACAATATACTAAATTATTTAATTATTTGATTAAACAGAATGTTAATTAATTAAATTTGATATTTAATGGTAGTTAACATACATTTAACTAGATATACTCTTGTAATGTCCATATTTATTAAACATTCACCCTAGAAGTACAAACTGAAATTACATATCATATTTCAAATAGAATTCATATTTTGTGAATCCAAATGAAAAAAAACTATAATATTATTATTAAAATATGTATCACTATACGATGCACCAATCTTGATGATTCTAACACCTCAGAAAAACACTATTCAATTACATATCAATCATTATCTAGGGATAAAAAATGTATTATTTCACAAATGAGTTAATTTTTTATCCACTACCCTGATTAATGTGATAAAAATGAATTCTTGATAAGTTATAAATTCATGTATATGAAAAGATACCTTTTTGAAAATCATAATATTTTTTATTAAATTTATAACAAAATAATATAGATAATAACAAGTCCCACTATATCAAAATACATAGTATTAGGGTTCCTATGATTTTTTTCATTATTGTTTTTGCTGAAAAATTTTACATTACTGCCCAAAACATATTACGTAACACTATAGATATATGAAAATTTGATCATTACAAAAAAAATTATTTAGAAAAAATAATGACACTAATTTCTATATAGTGACCATTTAAATATTTATATATATATATATCTTTATTTATACTTGATATAGTCATTAAATTTTTGGTTCCTTAAGTCACCCGATATTGATTTTTTAAAATGAGTAAAATATATTAATGAATATGTGAAAATAATATTAGAACAAATTATCATCTTATTGAATAGGGATTTGAAATATAAATATGAATCTATGATCTATTTATGTACACATGGTTTACCCTATGTGTGACATAATGTTGGTGATCACTAGGTTATTGATCGATGGAATTCATTAGTAGGTGCATCATGTAAATTAAATAATTCATTTAATAATTTTAAATATTTTCATGAAGCTCAAAATTCATCCATAAATATGTTAGAATTAAAAATTTCTAGTGGTATTGGTATTGAACTATGATTTTATATAGGATAATGCAATAACATAATGGTTGTTGTTATTTCTAGAGCATGTATCGATGACAACAATCAATCAGACTTGTGACATTAACGGTTGACATAATGTGGTCATCATATTGAACATTATAAAATTTAGTTTTCTGGAACAATCAATCAATTCATTAGGTAGGGATAATTTTTTAATTGTTTATATCCCTTGGATATAATTTTAAATCAATATTTTATATGTTCTTAATTTTTCTTCAATATAAATTCTTTAAATTATTGTAGTTTTTATTTATATTATTCAAACTAATTATTTGTTTTTGATTCTCCAATATCTCAAACCCATGATTAAATTTTATTTATTTTTTTCAAGGATATCATTTTCCACTAATGATATTACCTAATTCATTTTCTTTTCCCCCACCATTTTTTATGCTCGTTATTATTCCACCACATGGTTATAGATTCGATATATTTGGGATGGATATGACTTCTATAAAACCACTAGATTCATTGATTATATTTGATAAATATATGCATTTTTGGTTCACATATGCATCATGATTGATTTTCTATTGCAGTTGATTTACTCATGGATCCGGATCCTGAATGGTGATACGAGGTGCGAGGGCTACCACATGGGTAATTAAAATTCCAATTTTTGTCCAATAGAGGCGATAAATAAAAAATAAAAAATTAATTCACTAATTTATTGAATATTTAATCATGAAAAACATCCATGGAGTCAACAAGTTTCCTGTATTTAATTTTCTAATGAAGATCAATCATTGATGTATGAAAAGAAACATGGATACATGTGATGTTTCTCAGATAAACACAAGACATGAATTTTACTATCTCATATTGGGTTGTGTTTAGTGCAGGTATAATATCATACAATTTGTGGTTGGGATCACACCCTTTGTAAACTATCCTATGAAGCCATTCCATGTTCCAAGAGTACATGCCCAGGTCATTGAGTGAGAATATTCCTTATTTCCTTTGTTGGACACACCATGTGAAATTACAAGGATTACCGACATGAGTATCATTAGAAAACTCCAATGATACCATGTAGACAAAAAATCCTTCTACCTACAGGGAAAATCTTTAATGAGCCACATAGAAGTGAAATACATGTCTATATGAGGAAATTCCTAGGTTTTTAGGTGAGGTCACACACCACACGACCCTATGTACATGTCATGAACTTCACAATGAAATCTATACAACGCGTATCTCCTTTTTTAGAACTTTTTGGATCTATGAGTATCCCATTTTTCATTGATATCCACATATGACGTGATGAAATAAGTTTCCTTATCATGTGAAAAATGAACAAAATTTTTACCAGCTTGAAGATTCTTCTTACTACACACTGATGATTGTATTGACTATGTTTTTCCTTTAAAGTGATTTGAGGTTAAGCATTTCCCTATCTCAGTAGTGTATGGGTACCCATACACATTATATTGTCATATTTTTAACTTCTACACTGTAAAAATGTTTTTGGTACACTATCTATAGAGTGGAAGTCCCCCACCATTGAGCTCCAAAATGTTTGATGACCTCTACTAGAGTTCTTGCTAAATCAACTGTGAAGCACAATAGTGAGGTGATAGAACTGAAAATTGATTATTGAGATGTTTTTTTTGTGGTGGACGATATTAGGGATGGACCTTTATGAGATGAATGATGACATGCCAATCTTATCTAGCGGTGAAGATGGAGACACCTTTATCACTTCATTTGTGTTTTCTATTTGATAATATTTATGGTTGGGTTACCTTACTATTTTACATTGGGGTTTGAGCTGACCATATATTCATATTTCCTCTATCTTGTTATTCTATGGTGTGTTCCTGTAGTTATATAACTTTTCACTCTTTTAAGGGATATTCCAGCACTTATTCAATATTATGTTGAAGATATGTTGATTGATGTTTACTTTTATGGACCTGGTGTTATATAAAGAGAATAATTTTGGACATTCATTATGAATTGAGTGGTTATATAGGGAAATTATGAACAGGATACTCTTGAGTTTTTCCCATTCTTAGATGGTCATATATTGGGATCTAAAATATAGTTGGGCATGGATTTTTCCCCTAAATATCATTTATATTACATTGTTTGATTATGATTTATTTTCTAGATGTTTGTTTCATGAATTTATTACACTATAGATATTTCCATCATTGATTATATATGTTCACTATTACATGGAGTTGATTGTGTGTGTGAATATAGGTACCCCATGGAATGTTCTCTAATTTTATTGTAATTACTTCTTAGTACTTTGATCTAGACCATATCATATTGGAGGTAGGATTTTGGTCGCAGCCAAATCATTATGTGGTCCCATGAGGGGACCTTAGGGGTTCAGCTTGACAGAGGGGACTCAAATGATGTTTCATAAGGGGTTGGTGATTAATGTTGGGAATTTTTGAGTACTATATTGGGGGTGTGGGGAAATTATTTCATAGTGTCTAGAGTTTTTCTTTGAATCAACAGAACCTAGGTGGGTTTGGTGGCTGACAAATCCATACATCTAGAATCAGACTACCTTTTTAAATATTAGAATACCATGGAATTGTTTAAAATTCATCCAATGGTATATATATCATATATGATTGGTACTTTTACATTGACTTACTTCATAATTCACCTCTCTTTATATGGTCATCATACCACAGTATGTATTGTTGTTATTCAAGAATTACTCCAAAATGATAACAAGAGAGATTAACAATATAATGTAACATAGTGAGATTTTTATGAAATAGATTTATTTTTTTATAATTATTACAAAAATAATAATTTTATTTCTATGATGATATTCCCAAAAAATAACACTGTATTGTATTGTATTACACACAACCCTGTGTTTCTATGAAACAACATTTTAATATTGAAATTATTTTAAAAATACAGTTATAACATATATATTAGAATTTATTGTATAAACATGATTAACTGAATCATGAAACTATGGTTTATAAATGTATGAATAATTATTTATTTCATGAAAAATTAATTATAAATAAAAAAAATTCATAAATCAATGGAATTTTATTTCTAAAAAAAATTTCCAATGTGCACAAGTGTGATTTATACTAATAAAATTATAAACATTATCTTTTTGTACGGTGTTAATGAAATATATATATATATATATATATATATTATTAAATCTTATTTTTGACATTCATTCTATGTGTTTTTTAGATATGACATAAAATACTTCCAATTTTCCACAAAAAAATATGTATATGTCTAAAAAGACAGTTTCCCACCTCTTAATGGTGAAATTCTATTAATTATACTTGTTGATACTATTATAAATTATATTTGAAAAAAATATACTTCTTCCTTGAAATTTTATTATGAAAATTTACTTTGGTTGATTTTTTGGTATTTTTTTAGATATGTGTCACGTTTTGACGAAAAGTGAAAAATAATGAATTTTAATAGAAATCATATTTTTTATTAATATAATATATGGTGATAATTATATTTTTGATGGATTATAATTCCTGATTAGATAAAATTTTTTCCATTTAAAAAAATTTAATTAATTAGAATAAATTTGACCCTGAATTAGGATATAAAAACATCTCCATATTTTAAACATCTTCATTTTAAAACTCATTTTCCCACTACTTCTATGAGATTAATTAAAATTTAATTTTATCCGCTTTGGTGTATTGAATTTTTAAAAATGGATTCAGTATTTTAAATCAGAAGTCTAAAATTTAGTAAATTGATCCATTTTATTTTTGGAGAATCTGAATAGTAACATTACTAATTTTTGAAACCACAATTAAGGGTATATCATATAATTAAGTGTAAAAATGATATTATAAATATTATAAAACCACCATAAAACATGAAAAAAATGTTATTTGACGAAGGTAATTAGACCCCAAACACCTATGGTTTTAAATGGAATTATTTAATAGACACTTTTCAATGAAAATTAATTATATAATATTAAAATCAAAGGGAGTGAAAAAATGTCACACAATTATTTTTAATTTGTATAATTTTAATACAAGGCCAAATAGAAAGATTTATGGAATATATATTATTATGAAAGATAAATTTTTTATCAAGATAATTTTATTTTATTCATAAATTTTATTGAAATTAATGTTTCATAAATAATTATACAATGATGATGGAATAAATATCCCATTAATGAAAATATGAACTTAATGACCTTAAAAATACTAAAATTAATATGATATGATTTAATTAATGTTATATAATATTTTTTAGTGCCTTTGACATGTATGGGGTGTATTAAATGAATTTTTTTTGTTGTTATATGGTTTTTGTTAATTTTATTCAAGTTAATGTTATTAATAGTGTAATATATGACACTAATGATATTTTCTGAAAAAAATAGTTTATTAATAAATTTAAAAATAAATATAATCATTAATAATTTGAAAAGGAAACAATTATGTTCTTAAATTTCATAAATTGACCATTTATTTTTCAATTTACACCTTAACAGAAAAAATATGACCATTTAATTATAAAAAACGTTGTTAACATATTTAAAATGAAAATAAATTTTCTAAGTGTTAATACAAAAGATAAAGTTTAAAATTACAAAAAAAACCAATACAAAATTTATTGGTTGATGTGATTATAACCCTATACCACTATATATTCAAATACATTTTCATTTGGAGGTATTGTAATTTATATTTAATTTATTATTAATTAATATTTAGAGAAATTCCGAAAGATCCCCATTCCTCTCATATAAAATGGAACCTCTTGTTCTCATTTCTTCAAAAATCATAACCCATTAGGTTCTGGAAAAATCTATACAAATATCCTTCCAACTTCCCTCTATTCATCATATAAGAATCACATGGGGCATAAATCCAAAAAAAATAAGTTTTTATTCTGAAAATCAAATGAAGATACCCAAAGAAGATGATGGTTGTACAAGTTTGATGAGAGTTAAGACATAAAGTAAGGTATTTTTTCTAAATTTTATTTCTATGTGAAATGTGCCATATACACTAATTTTTTTAATTTTTGTAGTGTATATAATACCCATGAATCTCTTTTATGAGTATTATTATAAATCACTTGTCTTAAACATTACATAATCTTTAATTAATTTAATAACTCACCTTGATGATATTTTCATGTTTAGAGCATTATGTATAAGGACATAACTTATACATAATAACTTGAATATTACATGTGGACACTTCTACTGAGTATACATTATTTTCGTAAAATAAAAAACTCAAAAAATAAAACAATAAATCTTTTCTTGATAAAAATAATCTTGAATTATTCCATTCTCTTATCATTCTTTATACCTTGTGAAAAATATTTCAAAAATGTCAGATGCACATAAAAATCTTATTAAGAATTATAAAATTAATAAAGAAAACATTATCCCATAAATACATACAAATGAATTAGATCATACTTTTCAATCATAAAATATATGCTCTTTAACATACCTAATGAAATCATAATATTTATGAATAACACAAAGAAATACTAAATCACAATGGTAACTTGTGGCATCCATAACATACAAACATTATAGACTTCACAGCTACACATGGATTTACTTTTGGAATACCCATCAAAATATATTCCCTAAATCTATTAGGATAAACATTAATGTTTACCTCAATCACATTACCCAATGAATTGGAGAGAAATATCTGTCTCACCTGTCCTAGTATTATCATGGAACCACCCATATATTTAAATAATTCCCAAGAACAAAAACATATTCATAACACATAAAACCAGCACAATAGAAAGATAACATTTCCACACTGTAATAACGATATATAATTTCAGTATATTGACATAATAAATGTTTTCTCAAAACCACTTTAAATACCAATATATGAAAATAGGGTATATGTTATTTATTTTTCTTTTAAAAACACAACGACTTGTTAAGGAATCGAAATATCAAATAATACTCACGGTGAAGGAAAGGTCATTGTCACCATGTATGTTAAAAAGAAACATTCATTTTTCCATTTAGTAAAGCTCTTCATAGAAAAAATATTCACTTTGAATGAAATGAAAAGTCAAAGAGGTTTATAAACCGTATAAATGAATGTCGCGTATAAATCAAAATATGGCCAAAGAAAGGAGATTGAGACGAAGTCCAATAAAAAATCATTTGGAAAATAAAATAGATCAATAATTTTTATTCACTATATTTACACATAATTAAAGTATAAATATAAGATAAGATATTAAAATTCATTTCTCACATAATCATAGAACGAAATAAACATGAAGTAAAAGATGAACACAAAAATAGATGTTGGATTAAGAAGATCCCTTATCTCGTGTCCGACATGAATAGTTTGTTATATAAGTTCCTGAATAATAAACATAAGTTAATTTCTACTCTTTTAGATAATTGTTTACATTTATTATTCTTTTTATATCAATTATTACCATGTTATAAAAATTACATAATTATTTATGTTAACATCGGTCGTTTTTCAAATATTGGCTACTTGAGTAAAAATGATATAGTTATAATTACAATTTGTCCATGTTGTCAAATTTATATTATCTATAGAATATATATATATATAATATATCTAGTATATATTTATTTATAATATTTTTTAATATTTGGAGATATGAAATAAAATGCACCTTTTACGGAGATTGAAAGTTTTACACACGCATGAACGCTACTTTCATTTCTATTTCATATTTAATGGAATGAAAAATTAATGATACATAGGTATATTATAATTCCATGATAATATTTATGTTATATATGTTACATAGGTTTATTAATTCCATCCTTTATACATTCCACGTATAGCATGAATGAGTCATATCACTTTGAGGGGGTGGTATTCCACACTTCCTCAAATGAAATTATCGTATTTATACAACATGAAAATCATAATGGTTTGTTATAAATGAGAATTACAAAAGAATAATGATAAAATAAATATCATAAATATCCTATATAATTATATTTCCAACAAAATAGCCACCATTATAGGTGGTAAGAGAATATTTAATGATCATCATTTCGTAAGGCCGTAGTTCACCATCCACAGATTCAGTATGTTCTCTACCCATTAGAAGAAGGTGTGTTTATATGTAGTTAGAAAATATTTCATAAAAAAAACCTAGTATATTTTGGATAATGGTGTTTTTATGTAATAAATGAACAATTAGTTAACATGGAGTGAAGAAGTAGATTATTGGAAAGGAAATTTAGAGAAGACACTACCTCTTAAAATGGGTAACTCCATTTGTTTTAAAAAAAAGGATTTCATGAATTGAATTATTCATTAGGTAAGTATTTTAGTAGGAAGAGAGAGATGTTGAGATATTATTGGAGTAGAGTTGGGACGATCCAAAAAAATTTAATGGTGTGAGTAATGGTTTATAGGTGGTGTCCCTTTGTAAGATGGAGAAGGGGTACATTATGAATGTTTTGAAATATTATTTTATTATTAATGGATTTTAGATTTAAAATAACACCAATGTGATATATTTTGAATATAACATGTGTATGGGTCGAAATATTATCATCCAATGGGTTTTAGAAAATTTTAGGTTTTAAAATTTACCTTATCATTTAGCTTTAACACTTAGTTATATAAATTAATTTTTACCATGTGTTCTTGTATTTTAATAATCTATGGTTACTATAGTTACTATAAAATCCCAAGATACCCAAATAACTAATGAAAATTATTACATATTATATGTTAGTATGAAGAATATTATATTTTTAGGACAATTATATCATTTAATTAAAGATTATTTGTTTTAGAAACACTTTTATGATAATTTATTTACTACTCATATCACGACTTTTAAGAAAATTCTATAACAACATGAATCATTAAAAAAATATTATTATTTAAAACTTTTAATGTCATAATTATCAATAAAATTATTGGATGTCAAAAAAAGTTAAAAAAATAATTTTTTTTAATATTTCAATTCTCATTTATTTAAACCTTTCATTAATAATGTAATCGCTACATCACCATTGTGTCATAAGTAAATTTATTTATTTCGGGTGTAAAAATTATAAATAAAATAACATGACGTAGGAAATAGTTTTATTTTTCTAATGACTATTTATAGTCAAATATATCACTTATATAACCCCATTAAAAAAATGTTTTAGTAAATGATACATGTTTTGGTTATATTGTACTTAACATTAAATTAAAAGTAATTAAATGTTTTTTTTCACACACAAGTTGCTCCATGGGGTCTTAAAATTGACCCAAGGATTATCATGGTGGGAAATATATCTTTCAATATAGTTATTACATGTGTTAGGGTAATTTAATATTATTATATTATTAATTTTTACCCTTATTTACTGAATTTACCCATTAACCAAGGAAAATAAAAAATTTACGGAAGTTACTATTCATAATGTCTAAAAATAAAAGATAAATATTTACACAATTTGGACCTCTAGTTTACAAATATAGAATCCATTTTTCAAAATCAAAAACAAAAAATTTGCAGAAAATTAATTCCTGTGGTCAAAACCGAAAAACATATTTTTAAAAAGTAAAAACTATCAAAAGATTGACATGCTTTTATATCCAATTTCAAGGTGAAATTACATTCAAAGACCAATATTAGATTAAAAGATAAAAATTTAACCTAATTAAACTTTAAAAAAAATCAAAAGTACAATCTACCAATATAAATAAAATAAATTAAAAATCAATTTTGAATTAAAATGTAGTATTTTTTACTATTCATTAAAAAATGAACTCTAGAAAAAAAATACCAAAATTTCATCCAAAGTAAATATTTATGATAGGATTTTAAATGAGAAGTATATTTTGTAAAATAAAGCATATAATGGTTTCAAAAACTATATTTAAAAATTGTTCTCCATCAAAAAGCAGTAAATCGACATTCTAAAGAATATTAGTGTATTTCATGCTTAAAATCAGATTCATTTGTTTAATACTCTAATATTTATTGGATAAATGAAAATAAGTTTAATAAACATGAGTAATAATAATTTATTTAGTTATGTTCTTTGCCAACAATATAATGACCATGAGTTAACTAACTTTTAATCTAATAATAATTTTATATTATTTTTCAGAATAACCAAATGTTGTGTGAAACATAATATTTCAAAGACACACATTGTTGCATGTTGAGTACACTATCTAACATTGTTTCCTCTTTAACATAAAATAAAAATTTTATTCAAAAATATTAATTGAAGTATTATTCTATAAATACTTGAGTCATTAAAATTATTTGGAATATTATGGTATTTCCATATCCATATAATTTTATTCAATTAATGGGGCATACAATTATACTTATTGAAAGGTGATAAGTGATTATTTTAAATTCTCATTAATAATCGAGATTTGTTGTTTTAAAGTTAAATTGAGAAATACTTATTATCCACATCTATGTTTTCTAAAATTGTTTTCCAAAATATTTTTCTATTCTCTTAATACTATTTAATGATATTTTTTCCCTTATTTCTGATTTCATGAAACATACTGAAAATAAATTTTTTATGGTTTTATAAACAAGGAACATTGTGACGTTACCGAAAAATACAAATATATAGAATGAATAGAATATTCCTCCATCATGATGCCTTAATTATTTGATGACTCCATTACATGCATACATAGTGATTTTAAAGGGAATTTATTTTAACAAAATATCACATCATTTTGAGAAAATAAAACCTTTTCAAAGACAATAAGATATTTTCCTCAAAAATTATTTTCAATATATCTATCAAAAATATTTTCCATATATAATAAAATTCATTGACGTTACATTTATTTTAACAGGGATATTTTTAAAGGATTGTATCCCAATAATTCATATATTTGGTCTAAATTTATGATGGAATGATATTTATGAAAACCATTTATTTTCAAAGGGATATGTTATAATTGAATGATGTTTGTGAAACCCATTTCATTCCATGGATTTTGATATGATCAATGATTTATGTTCTCATAAAAAACATAGGTATCAATTTCATTATGTGACAGCTGGGACCTATATCTCCCTTAAATTCATTTCGTAATGATATATATCTCATGATATAGAGATGGATTGAATGGGGAGTGAAATCAGTTTAATAAAGGCGGTTGTCTGCTAAGATGGTCTGGGGATTAAATCTAAACTACTAAGATGTCTAGCAGATAGAAACAAGACTACCATGATAGTATTTTAAGTGAACGGATACTACTAAGATGACCTTAGTAACAATTCCCTGACTACTATGGGAATCATTTTAGATAATTATTTGTATGCCATAATTTCATGTCTTATTCCTATTTTATGATTTAATTATTTATGATATTGATTCAATTAAGATTCATATCTTATGAACTACAAATCTTTATTCTATGATTCATGATTATGATCATTTATATACAGGGAGTGATCATCTAGTGTTATGAAGAAATTATCACAGCATTATGCTTATGATTACACTTTCATATCTTTCATATTTACCCTTAAAAAACATCTGACCATTCCCATTTTTAAGTTATCTTTTTCCATGTTATAATGAATAGTTTGAGGTAGGAATACTAAATTAGAATAATTTTATGGGAAACATTGAATATAATTCACTTGAATTGAAATTTGTGATACATATTTCCAAAGAAAATAATATAATATAGTCATTGGTAATTTTTTGTAAAATGTAATGAATTATGTAATATGCATGTATGGAATCCAGGGTTAGTTATAGTTGGTATCAAATAAAAATATTTCTTAACCTCTGGTAATAAGGATGAGAAAACATTAGTGAGATCCCATGTGATATTTCTAGGTTTTTATCTAGGTTTTTATCCATGGATAAGACTATGTATATCCTACAATCATAGAATTTTTGTATTTATCATGACTAACGAAGGACTAAACTAAATATGTTATATATTGAAGGTAATTTACCTTGATTATTAGTTTTTACTAGTTTTATCATTTTTTCTACCAATATATAATTTTGGTTTTATCCAGTGGATAGAAACTGAAGGAACAATGTTAATGATTATGGGAATGGAGAATTCACTGATTTTATTGCTAAATAACCAAATGTTTTGTGAGATGGAAAGACAAATTATTATCCCTATAGTCGTACAAGATGTGATCATTCTAGACATACTAATGATCATAGAATGGAAAAAAATTCGGTTGAGTCCTTCATGAGATAACTTCCACCTTCTTCCAGTGGGTTTTATTATCCACTTGTTGCTAAACAATGGATCAGTACTGATAAAAAGATATTCTATATCTTTTAGTGTTCAGAATACAAAATAACCATTTATATGTTTATCATTTATAAGGTGAAGTGGAATATTTTTGGAATATAATCATGATTATGGGGAATAAAGATGAAATTGAATCCATGGATAGGTATGAGTTGAATAACGTATTCATCAATACGTACATTTCTTCATATTAGTCATACAAAGATGGAGGAAGAGTTCATTGAGTAAAATCAATGGGATTATGAGTATATTATTTACTATAAGACAACATTTACATCAAATTCATGTTATTCTAATAGTATTATCATCCAACATGAAATTATGATTGATATATTCTGTATTATATTAGGACCAAATCATCAAAGGAAGTTAACCATATAAGACATTAGTAGATACGAAGAGATTTTGTGTTATGTTATTAGAGTTAATTTTAAGGTTGGAGTTACATATGAATCTAATGGTTTTAAAAGGAAATATAATGTGAAGATTAATGTGAAATAAAAAAAACATGGATAAAGCAAGATTTGATTTCCATTATGTTTTATGTGTGGTGTGAAACATTGTAAAAATTTCCTTTTGTGGGCGTGTAAATTTTATAAGTGAGGAAAATATTTTTCTCTAGAATTATTTTCAATATATGATTTAATAAGTTATCTAATGATACAAATAGAGATAAGGTTTCATAGAGTACACCCCCACACTTCAATTAATCAAGATTATGGGTGAAGGGAAATATGATAATCATTGTCCCAATCAATTATTTAATGATGATGATCAACGTTAGAAAATATATTAATTCAAATGAAAAAGGGAAATACCATGTGATCACTAGTGGAATAGTAGAGAACTATAATGAAGTGGTGGAAGGATTTAGTTTTTATTTAATGTAATTCAATAATAATGTGGTAGAAATAATATTATGGTATTGTGGAATATTGAAACATCTAAGGATTTGACCACATTTGTTTTTTTCCTAAAGGATTTTAAAGAATATGTTGAATGGTAATGAAAACCAACAAAAAAATTGAGATGATAAGGTAATATTTCTAGAGAACATATGAGAAAGGGAAAGATAACCCATAATTTGTACATGATGTTGGGAAAATAATTAAATAAAGATATGTTTAATTATGATTAAATAAATGGTATATTATTGATGAACAAGAAACAAATGACTAGGTGGTTTCTTATTTCATGGATTGAGTTTATAGAATTTTGGACTTTTTTATCTGGTAAAAGATAGTTTTTGAAACAATTCATGGGTTTTCATACGTTTTTTGGTAATTTAGATTATTACCAAGATCCATGAGAATACATGATGATGGTCTTCAATTTGTTTGACTTATAATTAAGTGATATTTAATCTTATACATGGGTGAATGATTAGTTGACTTTGGAAATTTAATATCATTCTTTCTAATTACTTTTAATTTTTTTTGGATGAATTATAAGGGTAACTACTTATAAAATTATTTATATTAAACCTTGGATGAGTTTTAAGTGATTATTTTTTTAAATAACCATATAAATATTTTTTCATATTAGATAACTTGAATTTTTTTTTTATTATAATAAGATAAGTATGGAATATCCTAACATTGAATTATTGATATCACAATCAACTAGTTCTTGATAAATTACAATTTAAACCACATTTGTTGGAGTAAGAGATTAAAATTAAATTGATCATGTCAAAATTGATAGATGATATTTTTCTTACAAAATGGAATTAAATCAAGAAATTATATATTCATGAAAAAATTCATCAAATTTATGTAAATTATCTTGGAACAATAATGGTATCATAGTACATTCATTTCCAATGAAAAAATGGTCCCTTAGATCATCATAGATTTATCATTCCTTGATGGTTAACATTATAATGATAATTGTCTCTATCACTCTATACCAGAACATGATACATTGAATTATATTTTATTTCAATGTTTTCACATTCAAATAATGTTATATTAATAAAAATCTTAGTCTTGTGGTGAAATTTCCCCATTTAATTCACCATTTTGTGAAGAAGTTTTAGGGACATGTTTTTGGATGTGGGTGTTTCACAAATAATTTCTCAAACACCCACATTTTTATCTATAAGTCAAATTTAAAATTAGAAGGAATTGATTTGTTTTTAAAATAATGATAATATTATAATGGTTGATTTTAATCAGTGAATCCACCAAATCTATCTCATGTTCATGGTATTTTCATTTTATATCTACTAAGGATGTAAATACATGATCCTCCCCTTGTACTAAATTAAGAGGTCATATTATTGGATCATGATCATTCCTATGAAGAGACACCCAAAGAAATTTTGGGTCATTCAGATAAACTTATAAAAAACAAGACCTCCAAATTATTTAATGTTTTATGGGGAAATAACCAGTTTTATGAAGCTATTTGAAAACATGATGATATTATGAAGCATATGTATCCTTAGTTGTTTGTATTAGAGTGAAAAATTTAAAGGTAGAGATTAATTTCATGGGGGTTAGAATATAAAAACATAATATTTATATGAAATATATATCTTTTATAATTATAATAGTAAAGATAATTTTTTTCTTTTAAATATTTAGTTACACAAAACACAGACATATCTTGTGTTGCATGAAACATTTGGTTTCTACATAACAATTTTTTATTATTGAAATAATTTTGATAAGACATTTATAAACTAGACATTAGAATTGAAGGTATAAATAGGATTAACTGTATTGTGAAAATATAGTTTACAAATGTATTTATAATTAATTCATTTGTTCACAATATAATTATAAATGAAAAAATCATTTTTAATGTTAATGGAAATTTTTTTATGAGAAAATTTTTAAATGTGTAGAACTATTTTTTTATACTAATAAAAAAATTATTCTTGTAATAGTATATTAATGATATATATATATTCAATATTAAATATAAAATTTAGTATTAATATAATTTTTTTTCTAAATATGATATAAAATAAATCCAATTTTATGCATAAAATATTTATTTTTCTAAAAAGAATTCTTTTCCGCCATTTGATGGGGAAAATGTTTTCTATTTTGTATTTTAAAATAATATAAATTATATTTGAAAAAATTAAGATCATTAATGAAATAATAATATCGAAATTTATGTTTCTTTAATTTTTGTTATTTTTATAATAAGTTTCATATTTTGGTAAATAACGAAGAATATAGAATTTTATTTAGAAACAACATTTTCATTTAAATAATTTATACAATAGTATAACAATTTTTTTTTAAATTATAAATATAATAAATTTTATCTTATAATCCAATGTAGTTCCCTGAAATCATTTTAACATTGAATTTGAATGTAATAATATCTTAATATTTTCATAGTTTTCACTTTAAAGACTTGTTTTCTCGCCCCATCTACACGATTAATTTAAATAATTTTTAAATAACATTAATTTTTTATTTTTGAAAAATACATTCTATTTTTGGAATTATAATTTCAAAAATTATAAAATAGGTCCCTATTATTTTGGGGAAACCATAATATTGTCTTTAGTATTTTGTGTGACCAAATTTGATGGTATATTAAGTAATTAAGGGAAAAAATAATATTTTATAAATATAAAAATACCATAAAATATTACCAAATGTTATTAGAGGAATATTATTCAAACCTCAACAACCGAGGTTCTAAATTTGATTCTTTAATTCTCACTTTTCCCTAAAAAATTATAATATATTAAAAAAATGAAATGTAGTGTCAAAATATAACACTGTAACTATTAATTTTTTTAATATTTTTATTATGAGGGTAAAATATAATATATGGTCGATTAAATATATTATTCCTAAATATAAAAGATTATATAAATCATGGTATTTTATTTTAAAATTATATTTTCCAAATAATTTTCATAAATAAATACACAATTATTATGTAGTAATTAATAAATTAACAAAACTATATATTTTATGATATGAATTTTTTTAAAAGAAATATAATTTGACCTAGTTATGGTGATCCATGAATTGTTTATGTAAAATTGACATGTTAATGGTGTATTAAATGAATTTATTCAAAGATAGTGTGAATTTATTATTTTCCTAATTTCAGTTTTATAAATAATTTTAAAAATGACTGTAACATTGTTTTATGAAAATAGTATTCTATTAAATTATATAGGAATAATAAATATAATAAATTAGAAAAATGGTATAAATTATGTTAAAAAGTATCATAATTTGACAACTTATTGTTAAATTTTGACATAAAAATTAAAACTCTCAACCATTTAATATCAAAAAATTTGATTCCCATATTAAAATTAAAATTAGATTACTAAGGGTTGATGGAAAGGATAATGTTTAAAATTAAACAAAAACCTATCTACAATGTTTTGGTTGATGATATTTTCATCATATCCTACTATAACATGTAATCCATTACCATTTTGAGGTATTTTGTTTGATACTAAATTTATTATATATTGTTCATTTGAGAAATTACAGAAGTTCCCCTTCCATCTCTTATAAAAGGGAACATCTTCCTCTCTTTCTTCACACTTCTGTATATATTTGGGTCATCCTACATCTATCCAAATATACTCCCAAAATCCATCCCTTCAGCCTATATGCCTTAATATGGGCATAAATCTAACCAAATAAGTTGATTTGTGAAAATATAAAAAATATAATAAAATAAGATGAAGTTTGTTTAAGTATAATGGGAGTGAAGACCTAATTTAACTGATTTTGTCTCCCATTTATTTTAATGGAAAAAATATAATATTCCCACCATTTTTTGTGGTTCATATACTCCCAAATACTATATGTGATGGTTATTATTTTTAGTATTATGGTTTTTTCATATCCATTCAATTTTCTTTCATTCATGAGGATTACAATTTTAATGATTATAAAGTGATATGTAATTATTTCACAATATCATTAATAATAGAGACTCATTAAATTTTATATCACCATTGTGGGATATTAATCTTTCTCATCTATGTTTCCTAAAAGTTATTAAAAATGTTTTTACTATTATCGTACTAATATTTAATGTTATTTTTACCAATTTTTAATTTTTCAATGAAACGATTTAGAAATAATATTTTTTATTGTCATTTTCTAAAGAAGGGACTTTGTAACATTACCTACAAAAATATATACAAGGAATTTTTTTCTATCATATATGGAATGAATACAATATTAAACCATCATGTTATCATAATTATTTGATGAATATTTTACAATATTTCATAGTTATTTTCAAATAAAAATTTATCTTTGTAATTTTAACAACATTTTAAGAAAAGATTTTTTTTCAAAGTAGAATGGATAATTTTCTCATGAATTATTTTCTTGTGATATCTAAAATTATTTTCCATTTAAGATAACATTATTTGATGTTGGTTATTTTTTAATAGGGATATTTTTCCTCGATACTATCATTATTATTCATATTGTTGGTTTATGTTTTTGATGGAATGATATTTATGAAATATTATTATTTTCAATGGGTTATGTTCTGATTGAATGATTTTTACGAAACCCATTAAATTCCATGGTTTTGGATATGATGAATTATTTATGTTTCTTTTGGAACATATATGTATATATTTCACTATGCGATGGTTGGGAAGAATATATCCCTAAAATGCAATGGGTAATGATTTATATATCTTTGGATAATCATGGCTGTAATGAGGAGTGAACTCGGTTTAGTATAGGAATTTTTATTCTATTATGGTATTGGAAGTGAAACACGATTAATAATATATACATAGAAGTTATCCATCACCACCAAGAGGTAATGGTATGTGAACCCATACTATTATTATTTCCATTGTAGTTATTCCTTAAATACTCAGAAAATAGTTTAATATTCTGATTTGTCTTCCAATATTCCATGTCTTTTTACAATATTAGGCCTTCATGGATTATTATCTTGATTTGTAGATGATTCATGTCTAATGAAATAAAAATATTTATTCCCTATATAATTTTTATGATCATTTATATGAAGTTTGTGATCTTATAATGTTATGATAACACTCACATTCCCTTATTCTCATGTTTAATCTTACATATCTTCCTTATTTACACATATTGAGCATCTGATCTTACCCCTTTTTTATTTATTTTCTCTATGTTATAAATAAATATTATAGGTAGGAAGGATAATCCAGATTATATTTGTTGTAAAAATTCAATATGTTTCATCAAACTACATGATTGTGATCAATGTTTTCAAAGGAACTATACTAGTACCGTATTTTGGCGTGGGATTGTGAAATGTAATGAATATTAATATGAAAAGATGTAAAATACAATTATAAAAATTATGGATCTTTATATATAGTGTCATGAGGATTAAAATATGACAAATGAGGCCTCAATCTAGGGAACAATATATGAGGTGTTACCTCCATGTGAGAATAGGGTAGTATTTCAACTGGAAGAGAAGCACACAGATCCTTGTCTTATGGTTTATATGAGTGATCGACTGTGTATTGGATTTCTAATTTTTCCATTATTCGTAGATTATTATGTATATAATATTAGCATGATACAAGTTTTTTAGTGATAGATATCACATAAGATCTTAGGTGTGCCAGACCCTCAAGTAATCAATTACTGGATCGAGGTATTCGTCAGAGATTCATTGTTGGTTCGAACCCCAAATGATTACATGGTTTCACTAGCAACTAACCATATTCATTGAGGTATGTGAAACTGGTGGGGGGGTAATCAATCATACTGATCATTAGATGATGAACCCATAGACTTTATAATGTTGTTATTCAATGATTATTACCCTTCTAACACACACTATTTTAGGATCTTGGAGTTTGTTGAGCTATAGTGGGGAAATATGTTAGCTTTTTAATAAACCACTATGTTTACTAAAAACAAAGTCCATTACATTGATAAGGTAAAATATTTATACCTCCTTTTGTTAATGATAAAGAAGGTATTTTATAGAGACATAAATTCTAGAGTGATATCATTATGCATTCCCAGTCATGTTGGATTTATAGAGATAAATTTTATTATAGAGAATATTCTAGAAAATTATTTGTTTTCAATGGATATTTTAGTGGAAAAAATGTGTATGTGACATCTATAGT
This sequence comes from Viscum album, assembly GCA_963277665.1. NCBI lineage: Eukaryota > Viridiplantae > Streptophyta > Magnoliopsida > Santalales > Viscaceae > Viscum > Viscum album. The sequence goes on along the minus strand of OY728151.1, from coordinate 1,862,731,247 downwards.
TTTCAGTAGGTTTATTTCATCAAGGTCTCAGTGTTGTAGGAATACTAATGGCCTGGCATAGAGAATTTTTTTTGTAGAATGTGGTACATGTAGGGGATCCAATCATCTAATAGTTAGGTAATTATATTCTCATGATGGATGAAGTAAAATGGACCATAATTTCTCAACTAACCATGAATTATATGATAGCAAAACAATAGAGGGAACATCATGATAGATGTAGGTACATGATAAAGGATCTCACAGGAATGATCAAGATGACTCATATGGAGGCGTTGATGATATATGGTAAGGTGGATCTCTATATGGAGGAGTTATAGGTATAGAAAAACATTAATACCTAATCATACACCCACCATTAGGTGGCCTACTCCAAGACAATATATATTGTTGATGGGGGTGTGGAATGTTCCAATTTATGGTGGGACAAGACAAGTCTGATCATGTGACTATTATAAGAATGATATGTGTCTTATATACCTTAGCTATATTTCTTTAATGTATATTAATGAGTCATTATTTTATATCCATATCACATATGTGATATAATTATCTTCCAGTAATGTCTTTAGAATATCATCTATAGATAGTGGTACCCAATGTGATCTATTTTTCAAGACCTCACATCTTCTAGTATTGAGATATAATTCTTGGTTGAGAGAGATTCTCATGGAGACTGTTAAAACATTCATTGAATTATAATAACACTGTCATTGGTAAAGACTTTTTTTTTCAATATGTGTTTCTATTTATAATTTCTTTTCATGATAGTTAGTTTCCTTCATAAAAATGTTATGGGATTGTACCTTTCACTTAAGAGAGATCTTATACATGTGGGAGTGTAGATAAATACTTGTAATATGTAACCTATCACCCAAAATTTAATGTTTTTATCACTTATCATAGTAGTTTTTCCATAATCTATCTAAAATATATATTAGAGGATTATATGGATGTATCTCCCAAATATGTTCTTAGACTCCCTCTGATGTGAGAGATTGAGTTTTACACCAATATTCACTCAGAATACACACTAATATCATATATAATATATTATATGCCACCTAATGTGTTTTTTGAGAAAATGATGTTGTTGTTAGACCTTCAAGATAATGGGTTTATCAAAACCATCGTGTTTCCAATGGTGTCATTTTTTTCACGAGAAAATAAATACGGGAAATTGAGGATTTGTGTTGATTAACTTCAAATGAAAACTTTAATGATAAAAGTACACATTACCAATTATTAGGAACCATTATAACAAATAAATAGTTTTTAGTGAGAAAATAACACATAGTAGTGAATATATATTGGCCATCGGGGCCTGGCATGAGTTTGATTATCTATTCAAGCCCATGGGTGGGAACTAGGATGGTGACCATGCATCTAAGAAGAGATATGAAAAAACCATCATATTTCATTGACTATGGAAATATTAATATAAATGATATATCCACCTTCCCAGTAAACTCAGTGGTGATTGAGGAATGATGGGAGGGAATCCAACATTTATGGATAATTCCATTGGATCAAGTGATTTGGAAACCTGTGAACATGTAAGAGTTCACATCAGAGTGTGCGGGAAAAATACGGTCTTAGTGCACCAACAAAATTTCTATGTTGTTTGAATTCTACTGGAAAATAATAGATGTATTAGAGAATTTAATGACTCCTTAATCTATAGTTTTAACATTTGAATATTTATGGATTTAACTATTTATTTTCTCTTGGATATTGAAATTTTATTTGGGTGTTGTAGGAACCCAAAATTAATAAGTTAAAAATATTAATTGATATTTAATAATGAACTCCCATGATTTCAGAATAAATGGATTTCCCATTTATTGGGGCCTCAGATAAAAAATCCCAGAGTATAGTGCTATCTCGGGCCCAAGGCTTACCCTATAAATGACATTGGGCAGGTTAGTGTCATAAATTCTGTGATGGTGATCATTAGAAGACATGTTGAATAAAAATAACTTTAATTTAACATAATTTACAATTTTACGGACCTAAAAAATCCCACTTTTTAAATTATTTTATGGAAAATCACTAGGTTTATCCATATACTCAAGGGATAATAGAGTGTAGATGTTCAATTATATCATTGGTTTTGTCTTTCCCGACAACCTAGATTATCAATGGGTGATCAATGGGATTCATGAGATGATCAATGAACGAAGTGAAATAATAATTTTCATAACTATAATATGTTTAATTCAATAATAGTCAGTCCATTCTATAAGTTTGGATCATTATTTTTGGGATTTACATCTTTTATTAATTTTTAACTTATAGATTTCATATCTTTTTATTTCTTATAATTTCTGATCATCTCATGAGAGGTGTTATATTTAAATTTTTTTATCCTATTTATTTATATTAAATTCACTTTTCTTACAATATTGTTTTAAAAAATTTATGATCATTGACTTGGCTCATATAGACAATTATGGTTTGATGTAATTTATTTCTTTTTATAGAACCTTTCTTCATGTTATACATCATTGGCTGATAGGGTAACAAATTTGAAACTACTCAACCAGATTAGAGAATGAAAAAAACCTAGATTCATAATAGTTTTGTGAATTTAATAGGAACCTATTTTTTATATTTGGGTAATGATGGAATTTATGAATTAGGTTATTTATTCATGGATTATGTTCCCAATTGATGATAGATGGCTCGACCACTACAACATAGGTGACCACATTTTTTATTTACAATGACTTGATGATGGATATCATAAATAATAAACAAAATTCTTTATTTTTTTGTATAATTGATCTATTAAATAGAATGAATGGTAGATGTAATGGTGGATATATAATTAGAGTGAGGAAATTATTCACTTTTTATGAAATACACAACTACATGAAGTGTATCTCAAAGGATGATATGCCATGTATCACTAGTTCTGATGGTAGATACAGTTTCAGCCTATTTTAAATATCAAAAACCTTATGGATACAGTATGATATATTAATTTTAATTATAATCCAACCTGGGATATGATTGCACAACCCAATTAAACAAGTGATAACACACACCATGACCCACTAGGGACACACCATGTAGTAGAACACTGCTACCCAAGTGGGTTATCATGAGAACATTCCTAAGAACCCAATGTATGTACACATAGAATAGTCAAATAGATATGTGATGTAGGGATATATATCTTCCTAGGAAACAACTTGAGGAGGACATGACCAGGTGTCCAAGCGATGTCACACACCATGTGTCCTAATGCATAGGTCTTGTGCTTTTCAATGAAAATTATAGCATGTATATATTCTTCATCGTAGAAAATATGTTGGCCAATGAGTAGTGTATCTTGTGTTGTTTTTAAAATATGATGTGATGAAAGCCTTGGTCTGGGCATTATATGTTTTAAATGTTGTTTGGAAATATATATTATTATTCCTATGTGTCTATTTTATATAAGTGACTATGTTTGGTCATTTAACAGTTGATGTCACTTGTACTCCATAGTCATAATAGGGAATAGGTCCTCCATATAATCTATACAAGTCCATTTGACAATCCCATGCCCAAAGGGGGAATTATTACTCTATCAATAGAGTGAAACTCCCTCCTCTTCAATATCACAAGGTTAGTGGGTCCTTCTATGGGTTTTGTCCACCCATGACTATGGGGCCTAATGGAAAGTTGTGACACCTCTATTATTTTTGCGAGGAATAAAAATCTAAATTACATTAATAATTAATATTTTGTTGTTTAATTTGAACTCCTCATTCAACACTGTCTATGATGATGGAAATCCCCTTTTTCTATTCGAATAGGTTTCTTTTGACAATTAATTTTCCTGGGTTTCTTAATCATATTTCATTGTGGGTTTAGAAGATGATTTTATTATTGATCATTCATCATGATTTTATAGGATTCTGTTGAGGTATGTTTATAGTAACTCATAAATTGGATTTTCTTCCACATGTTTTTATAAAGAATACTAGAATATCGATAGAGATATTTTTTGATCCAGTTTTGAAGGATCATAGGGTTAAAGTGAGGTTTTTTCCTTCTTATCTACATGAACTCAAAGATTGTGAGTTAGAAACTTTCTAGATAGTATTATTTCACATATTTTAGGTCCAGAAATCATTTTATATGTGAGTATAATTTTCACATTATATTATTTCAGTTCCCTTACTAAACATTTATATTTTTCATATAAGTTGTTACATTCAAGGATTTCACCAATGCTAAGTTTCATTTTAAAATTTCCTTATACTATTTCATGGATATAGTTGAATACGTATAAATAATTTATTCTAAGTACTAAAATTTTAGAGATATTCATACTCGATATTTTTTTAAACCCCAAAGACAATTTTGAGGTAGGACTTGGTCATCATGATTGGATTACATGTATCTTACGAGGGATTCTTGTGTGTCTTGTAATAATAGAGTAGTATAAATGGAGGATTGTCCATGGGTTAGTGGTCAGATTTGGAAAAGTTACAACGATTGTTTTTGGGATAATTTATCCACTATGACCATGGAACTTATGATCCATATCATCCAACCATACTAGGATGTGTTTATTGTTTACTTTGCTGAAGAAATTATAGTGTGCACTTTGTCTGAGAATGCTGATGAAATGAATCTAAGAATTTTCTATGTCTTTTTTAAAAAGTATCATCTACACAATGATATATAAATATGTTAGGTTTTTATCTGAGTGTCTCACATTCAAGGGAAATTTCTTTTCTAACCATAGTTCATTTTTCAATCTGGTGATGTAGTGCTTTCCTAGAAACAAACTAAGATAATGTCAAAGCTATAGAGTTTTCTTGGTTTTACTAGGTTATACTAGTGGATCATAGAATATTTTACCATGATAGAATTCAATTTAAATTTATTAAAATTAAATGGGGTTTTTCTTGGACTATGAAGTGCTATACTACATTTGAGAAGTTACGAAAGAGGCCAACTAGTACCCTGATTTTGACAATAATAAATGAGGGAATCAAGTACATTGTGTAATTTAATAAATATAAGGAAATGAATGGATGGTTTATATATATATATATATCAGTATAGTGTAATATTATGGGTTTATGATATTATAAATCCACCCCCATAAATACATGACCCATGACATAGTGTTTTAAGCAATATTCTTCACCTTGATGATATTAAGGCATTATCATCATGGTGATTATTTCATTATTTAGTCATACCACCCAACTATGATGTAAATCTAATACAATATATCTATCAATATGATAAATATTTATTGGTTTTATTTCATCTTGGAAAATTAATTCAAGATATTATACACTCCATAGAAGGGAAACATAATTGTCAAACCCTTAGAAGGAAATATTGGTATTTCTTAGTAGAGGGTGTGTTAGAGTAGTTGGTTTCATTGAAGCTGGACCCGATGGAGGAGAGGGGAAAAACATAATTTTAATTGACGGTGATGATGCCAATTATTCTACAACATGAGAAGGATTCATAGTTCATATATATCGAATTTTAAGTTTTGTATGAATAGTTTTTCTTAAGACATGGAAACAATTGAAATGCCGTTTATGGGTAGAATGTTATCCTCTTCCAATGATGGATGATGGTTCTAGTAATTTTTCATGAGGTGGCATTTCTGGTGTTTCATAACTCCCATATAACTATATATTTGGCTGTGGAAAATATGTAAATGGATATTCAATAATATTTATGTTTGGATGGAGTGAGGATCAGCATTGCAATGTCTGTTTCTCGGTGACTCACATATCAGAAGATATAAGAGTGACATAATGTTATAGTCGTTGTGAATCAACCCCATGTGTTCTAGGAATGGAATTGTAATGGTTAATTGATGAATTTTGTGATGGTTATTCTTACGACAGAAATAGTTCATGATTCTATATAGGTGATTTTCATCTTACTCACCCATTCATAACACATATTTTAAAGTAGTCATGAGGGTTTAATAGAGAGTTTTGGGTAACTATATATGCATGATATCCTCATGAATTAGGATTAAACCAAAATGTATACCATTATTAAAAATTCCAAGTTCACGTCATAGTTGTGTAGGGGACTAATTGAGTCATTATGGATAAATTTATGGATAATCGTAACATTTTCCCCCAAAATTCAGTGACATATTGAGTGGAATATCTCTATTTTGGATTATATACTATGAGCATAGGTATTGGAATTTGATAAAACTAAGATAATAACTTACTATTTATGGAGTTTTTATATAATAACATTTATTACACTAAATTTGGTATAACACCTTTTGAGGCACTAGATGGGAGACCCTATTTATGCCCATTATGTTTGAATGAAATTGTTGAGAGAGAGATGGTTTAGATAGTCATGGAAGATGGAATTATAGAGATGGTTTATATAATATATGAGTTTATAATAATGTATCATATTAAATTAAATTTTTTTGTTGATGGACATTATAATAATTTTGAGTTCATGTAGGGTGCTCCAAATTTCCTAAGTGTCTTTAATAAGGAAAGCTTTAGTGATTTTTCTGTTGGAGAATGAAATCCCAATTGTTCATTGGGTCATTATATATCAAATAGATAGTTAGTCATGTTACATTCCATGTGGACATACCACCACACTTTTACCTAGTATATTAATACATCCATGTTTTATTGTTTATGGGATATGTGGATGACCCATCATTTGTCACTTACTGGGATGAGCTAGACATTGTGGATAGAGTGACCATCTTAGAGTACCTAGTGATGATCATGTATTGACATGAAAGGATATTGGGAGGATATCCCATTAAACATTTTTCAAGATTTCTTGTTAGGTAAACATTAATGATAACTCTTTAGATCATCTGAGGTAGATGCATACTCAGTATTCAACCTTTTTTTGTAGATTATACGATTCAAGGAGGATATTCTTGATTTAAAGGATATCATAACGTCTATGGGTTTTTAATATTGATCCTTTGAATATATATATATATATATATATATATTTATTTATTTTCCACTCATATGGAATTGTGATTTGGGTGTCGAAGGAATCCTAATATTATTATATTAAAAATATTAGTATAAATTTAAACAATCAGAATGAATAAATTTAGTATATATAGTTTTCTAGTTTATCAGGGCCTCAGATGTGAAATCATTGATTTCATTTTTTATCCATCATGGGTATTACCATTGGTGAGGCATATAGATTGTCTAGAATAAGCAATTGATTTATTAAATCTATTTCCATAAGCATTAAGTAAATTAAATAATTTATTTATTTATTTAAATTAATTCCTTAAAATATATATATCCTATATAAATATTTATCTATGAATGACATTTATGGTCAACCACACAATCCAAAGACAATATAGGGGATAAAGGGAAAGATACATATGAATTGATGTCCAATGAATATGAATCAATGATGAAATTCAAGGATAATAATGATAAGAATGATGAACAATGTGGTAATATCACCTCATTCACTAGTAGATGAAATATTAACTAACCACCAATCTATTAATAATGTTTGGATTGTTGTAATTTGGTTTTCCAACCTAGAAATATAGAGGATGTGTGAACGTAAAAAGGTTTATGGATTTGTAGACAGTGATTATTTTTTGGGGATGTAGGAGATGGCTTCATGGATTAGGATCCTAAATGAAAATGGGAGGCATGAAATTTACCACATGGTTTATTGGACCTAAGATATCTTACCATCGAAGTCTGATGTTTAAAAATCAGAGACTATTTCCATTTCCAATAGTTGATATGATCTTGTTAAATGGTGATGCTGGTGGAAGAAATTACAGATACAGTGTCAATTTCAAGAATAAAATTAAATGAATATGAAAAAAATTACATTCCATGCATCTCTAAATAACACTTGTTGTGTATTTTGTGTTCTCCCAACAGCTAGGTTTTAGACAGAGCTACAGATCACACACTATGTGGATGATTCCACACATCATGTGGCCCTACCCATATATCATTTAATATAATGAGAGCACAATCCCAAGACCATAAGTGAGAATATATTACATTTCCATAGAGGGATGCACTGTGTGTTGTTACATGGATACCCAATGAACGTACCACGAGCACCTGCCTTCGATCCTTGATGGGAATACACATTATGTCCCCTTTGATACATTCCATGTGGATCTATATCTCTATCCAATCCATGTTCATGGGAGAAAAATCATAGGTGTCATGAAAAATATACATGTGGTCTGACCCTATCTACACACAATTCACAATACTCTTAAACTTCTACCATGAACATATCAATCCTCGAGACCTGTATTTGGGAACATTAGTGTCATATCCTAATTATTTTTCCAAAAATGACCTTATTGAAACCATGATCTTTGAATTATAGATAGGAAATAAGTAGTTACAAGTAATATTATTATTCAATTGACTCTTGGATGATGGTCATGATTTATGTTTTCCTTGAGTGATACGATGTGATTGGTATCCTAATATCATACCATGGTTCATGTCCCTCATACACTGTAAACTGGTATATCTACTACACACCCAAACTATATGTGTAGTGGGTCCTCTATCTAAATAGTGGAACATCCCTATCCTTAATCACTGGAAGGGATCATGTCCTCCTATAGAGTTAATGCTCCATCATCATTTGAGTGTCGTCACAAGGTGTGGGCCCATGACTCATATTTTTGTCAGGTTACATGTGGTGCATGATATTCGAGATGGGCCATTGGATTTTGTAAGATAAATAATTATTAATATTTTAAAATGAATACGGGAATCCCCTTCCTCTCTTCACATGAGTTTTCATATTTTGAATATCTATTGTCTTGTTCTGTTAACCACTTACCTTATGGGTTGAGCAGATTGTGTATTCATATTATTTCCCTCATGGGATTTCAGGGGTATCCTACTATGTATGTATAGAATCATCCAACAAGGGTCATTAAATATCATGTTTGGTATTTCATAAAATATTTTTAAATCATAAGTGATATTTTTATATTTAATATTAGAGGATTACAATAGTATTCTGGGTATTTACCACATTCAGTGGTAATTATATGAGTTAGTGTGTTGGGATCTCTTCTATTTATCCATTTTCAAGTAGATGCCTGGATATGACCTCATTACTTATTGGGTGTATAATAATTACAAATTATATTATTTGTATAACCTTGTTAGACTCTGAAGTATTATTAAATAGGAGGTTTCATTCATTGGTTATACTCTATATTTTTCATTAATTTATTATATCTATGCACTATTTCATGGATCTATTTGTGTTAATACATATATGTTCCCGATTATAAGGAATCCCATTTTAGTTTTATGATTAATAAGTGCTTTTCTTATACCCCTATCCTATTGAATCTGATCATGTGGAACCTCCCTCATCTTAGTATATTCCCATGAGGGGTCTTGGTGGGTCAGGTAATGATATAATTCCCCTCTAAATAATGCATACTAAAATTATTGTCAGATTATAAGTCATAATCCTAATGTTTAAAACATAAACATTCTATCATGTTTAAATGAAATCATATTATATAATTTTCTAATGGATTACTCTTTTTTCAATTCTCTTGGAAAAATCTGAAAATATCTATTAAGAGTAAAAAGCTTCATTTAGTCCTACAGTAATATAATATAATACCAATTTAATATTAAACGCTGTACATTAAAATTATATATGAAAAATAATTATTAAATATAAAAGTGTTTTCTTTATAAAATATCACATAGATTAAAATAATATTCTAGAAATATATAATATATATGAATTAGAATTTTTTTATCATGTGATTTTGAGTAATCATTTTTAATTCATATGATAACTATTTTCATTACATCTATGTTAATTAATAAATAAATAATCCATCTTAAAAACAAATTATAAAATTTTAAATATTTTAATTTTACCATATGTGGTAAATTTATTTTAATTATGATGTCATTAATTAAAGTTAATACATGACTAAAATATTTTAAATTTCATAATATGTTTTGGATATAAATATTTTAATCCATGTAATGAAATTGTTCCATTAGTTTTTAAAATTATTTTTTCTACAATATAACACTGGGAAAATGAAATAAAATAACACAAGTTCATCATTAACATAAATAATGTTTATAAAATTATATCAGATATTGAGGTAACATTCCCATTAGTATTCCTAGATATAGTCCTCCAACATAATTAATCAACTGCTCAATATTTCTAAAATAATGTGATAAAAATTCAATAACATTAAATCAATATAGAATATCTTTTAAAATAATAAATTTCTTTTAATAATATTATTTAATAATTATCATTCTCTAGGATTTTTGATATGATCCGTGAGAAATACAGGGAAACTATATTTCCATTTTCATGAAAATCCATTATTTAAACATTTCCGATAACTGGATACACCTCTATTTGGATTTAATTATTCATATGTGGATTATTTTTGACATTGAACTATAAATTTGATCCAAATATATTAAACATATATCTTTTTAAAATCATCATAAAAATAAATCTTACACATTACATGTTATATTCAATTACCATCAATATTTTAGGAAAATTGGGTATCATTTTGTAGAAAATATGTTTTCAATAATTATATATCTTTTTATGTAATATATTTTGTATTAGTTATATTATAAAATACATAACAAAACCATTCCGATGAACTTAATAGATTTTCTTATACTATTGAACATTCCAAATCATATTGAGTACATGAGTAGAAAAAGAAAAACCCTTAGTTATTTTCATTACAAAAATACATTACTAACTTTTTATCCCTCATGAATGATATGTTATTTTATTTAATTGAATGATAATTAACCTTCCATAATTTTATGTATTATAATAATTTTTTTAACCATTGATATTTAGAAAAATGTATTAATATTTTTATATCTTGGGAGTCAATATTATTTTCAAATAGATGTAATTTTATAATTTAGTAGCTTCATTAAAGAGAATTGTTAGAATGTGGGAACTAATTACCATGGAACATTTCTTCTATTTTAAGATTAATTCATAATTATTGGTAAAGTCATACAACTTTAGAGCATTATGATTTTCATTTCTCAATAATATATCATGATGAAATGTTTTAAGTATTTTTAATTAACAAGTTCATTTATAAAAATTTAAATATCACAAAAGAGTATCAAGAATTACAAATATTTAGTAACTTGTTTTATTTGATATAATTTTACTAAAATTTTGACTATATATAATTATAGTATTTTGACATAATAAATATTTTAATTTTAAAATTTCACATTATATTTAATATTTATCCAATAACATAGATATTTTTTAATCCATAATATCAATTACATCATATATAAATATTATATATTTGGGTTAAAAACAACTTCCCAGAACCCATCTTATTAAATATCACATATCCATAAAATTATGTCTGTAAAAATTTTGGTTACCTAAAAAAGTGTATCCCAATGTTCATGATTTATTCAAGAACCTAATTATTAGGGTAACCCTTAAACTACAAATTAAACACAATATAATTCAATGGAACTGAATTGTTATGATCAATTATATTGAATGATTAGGAACACAATAAAAATTTAAATTTGAATAAAATATTTAATATAATTTTGAACGTTTTTATAATAAATCACTATATAATACCTATATTTCATGTTTATTGTTTCTCATTAATTCTATGAATGTATATGTTATTATAATTTATTTTATTCATACATAATTTATTTAATATTCCAAATTAACATGTTCCAATCACATCAATATATTACCATTTTACCAATAAATTATTTATATCATACAATTCTTATTAAAATTTAATTATAATATTAATGAAATTTTTATACTCATCTCATGAATATTATACTAGATAATTTTATATATGTTATTATAAAAATAAATGAATCTTAAATCATTCAGAAGATCATATAAGGATTCATAGGTAGCCAACCACAACATTGTATATAGGATCATAACTCCAAATACAAAACAAGTATAACCAAATCTCCCATTATATCATGAGAAATAATAAAGATTAATTAGATGTTTTAACAAGTCTTTGACTAAAAATATTATGGCATACTAATAATAATAGTCTTATAGTTTTATTAAGTTATATAAAAAATAAACCTTGGTTGACGTAAATATAAATTTTTATAATACATTAGAATAAAACTACTAAATTTTCATATATGTCATTATATATATATGAAAATTAAATACTTTTACATAGATTATACTAATTTTTTAAATAAAACTTTTTATTCATGTATAAATTAAAAAACAAATAAAAATATCATAAATTTATACCTGATAATAATTTATATTTCATAATTTATGAATATATTAAATTTATAATTCTGAAATAATGAATTTTAGCTATAAATCAAATGTAAAAAAAATAAAAAATTAATTATTATTTTATGAATATGGGGAATTTACATTTAAATTTTAAAAAGAATACATATTGACTCTCTCATATTAAAATATGCAATTCAATAAAATTATATCATTTCCTACAAACAATAATAATACTTTATTATATCATTTTGATTAATGCATAATAATCATTGGGATGTGGAAGTTAATTGGCAGCTGATGTGACATCTATCCACATGATACAATTATATGATAGAAAAATTTAGAATCATGTCATGAATAATTGAATTTATTAGGGGATTATATAATATTATAGTATTATTTGAGGATAATTTGTTTTTCAACATTAGATTTAACATTCAATTATTAATATAGATGATGTTAACATTTATGTATTAATGATTCTCAAAAATAAGAATAAATCTATATTATTGGTGAATAAAATTATTCATAATGAAAACATTATGTCCAGATTTATAATATATGGTGATGTAAAAACATTGTTTTCTTCATTCTCTTTTAGACATGTATAATTTTAATTACTACTAATTTATATTTAGGTATGGAAGGATAATCAAACTAAAAATGGATATCTCGAATTATGTTAAATAATAATATTTTTTCTCTTTACTAAGTAGTACTTTGGATAGTTTTAATATATCAATTTAATTAATCTGAATATGGTTAATGAGGAAGAACAAAGAAATTTGCTCAAAAACCACCACGATATAGAGATTAAGTACTTTTTATTCAATCTCAATATGGGTAGTTCTCATGAATATGATGCTATTACTAATATATTATATTATTTGTGATAGGATTTCTTAATGTGGATTTGTACTGAAATTTTTAAGAAGTCATCCCTTGAGATATTATTCTTAGAGGAATCACTTAATAACAATTTATCATGATTCGTAGATTTTAATATTGGTGTATGATCAACATGTGTAGGGTCATTTCTATATAAAATTTTATATATAATAATATTATTAATACAATAATAATAGACTTACCTTACACAATAATATAATATTTATATCAAATTAGTTTTGGTTCATTAAAAATTGGAATATTAAATATTGTCTTGACACTATTTCATAATTTTTTTTCCAATTATGGTAATAATCATGGAATAAAAAATTTCATAAATGGTTGGAGACTGAGATTCCATTGAAAGGATGAATGAGAGATTTATAATAATCATTATTAGAAACATTGTTTTTAATAAATATTTTTTCAATTGGTTTGGAATTATATATTCTTCAATTAACAATTCTATGTTATTTAATAGATATCGTAAAAGCTATTTGAAGAGAAAATGTGTGGTTAGGAATAAAGACCAGTTACCAACATTAATATTCAATATTAAGAAGGACTATCTTAAATGTTACATTATAAATTTTGTTTATATATTTAACATTAATGTTATTTCAATTTAGAGAGGTTTCACTATAGTAACTCATCTCCTCTATAGTGATGATATTATTATTATATTTTAAGGTTATAAAAAAATAATGTATTTTTTTTATCATATTTAGGTTTTTATATAAAAGATAAATAGGGGTATATCTAAAATTGTAATCAGTATAGAGCATCCCATATTAGTATGTTTTATCTTATGAAATCATTATTTTAAAGGTTTTTTAACATCGTTTCATGTATTTTTTAGTCACATGTTCTGTGATCGGAGTAAGGTTACTTATCATGAATCAATTTCATCTCCAATCGTTACAAGAATTATCTTAGAATCATAAATCCAATCCATGGATAAAAATTTTATATTATTCAAGGATTCTATTTATTTTAAATTTTTAACTCATTATTGTGGTACAAATGTCTATGTGACATGATTGATATACTCAATTTTAAAAAAACATCACATAGAGTAAGAAAATCATAGATAGAAGAATTTTTATAGTCCCTTAAAACCATTGATTTAGTATAATATGTTAGGGGCATAAAATTTATAATATATTTATTTTAAATAAATGCCTAAAAATTAAATACATTTTGAAAAACCATTTCTAATGGACTAAAAATAAAAAGGAAAAAATACGATAGATTTGAAACTACGATTGTAGACATAAATATATGTTATAATAACTCATAAATATATAAAACAAAGATTTAATATTATATTTAAATCTTCATTCAATCAAGAAAAAACTAATCTTAATTTAAACGTCTAAAATTCAACATTTATAAAAGAAGTTGTAGATATTTAATAAAAATTTATTGATATATGAATATTATTAAAAAAATAAATATCTCAATAGGATATAATCTAATTTAAATGGATTGATCATTTGAAATTATATATATTTTTTATTCAATGCTTTAATTTGATAAATATTATAGTGATAATATTTGATATTTTATTGATCGATATTTTTTGAACAAATGCAGTAAATCTTATTTTATGAATATTCGTTACAAAAAATTAAAATCCCTTCAAGAATCATTATAATTTAGTTTAATTTCTATAATAAATACAAAAAATTATAATTTCTATAATTATTTAAACATATCACATAATTATCATGGCACACAGTTGAATTCTTAGACATAACCATCATAAAACATTTCATCATGATTTGATGAATGGAAAAAAAATATTGAGAATATATCCTCTTTAATATTAAATAAGAGATATATCAATGATACCATAATAATAACAAGAGCATAAGGGTTATTGGTCATGAGAATATAATTTTAAAACCCATTTACAAAATATCTAATATCATAATCAAAATTCATGTAATAGAGAATTAATTTTAGAAGACATGAATCGTAATTTAAATGTTGATCACAATTAATGAGATCAAAATATTAGAATTGAAATGTTCCATAAACATAAAATTTTAACATTTTTTACATGATTAAATTAAAATAGGACGAATCATTAAATTACTACATATTATCAAGTGATTTTATAAACATATGACCATTATAATAGGCCCATATATAAATTTATGGACACGAAACCAAGTCTACACACATATTGGTTGATAGGAAAGCTAGGTATGTATATAATATTGTGAAAATTAAAATAGATTCATGAATAAATTAATTAATTAATGGATTTTACATATTTATGAAAATAATTGTAGGGATTTATCCAACCCAACCCCATATAGTCATAATCCAATAATACTTGTTCTTAATGATCATTAATAATTCATTATATAATAATTCATTCAAAAGAAATGTTATCTATAATAATATGATCATTTAATCATATAATTTCCTAAGGAAAGTAATGTGGTTTCATTAATATCTAATCATATAAATAATAAAATATAAATTGGTTTATCTAGAAGGATATCATTGTATCATAACCCCAGAAAAGATTATCTAACGTCAAAATAAAATATCATTAGAAGAAAATTACAATAATATATGATTTTAATTATCATGAATAAAATTTTATATTTATTACGACATCACGTCATATAAATATAAAAATCTAGATATTAATATTAAATTACTTTTATATAAAAAAATAAAGAATGTATAATATAATGATAAATTCATTATTTGGTTTCTATAGTGATATATTTTGTTCATGTAGTGTATGTTAATACAATGATCCCATTTACATTCTTAATATAAAGGAAAACCTATCTCAATCAGAAAATAGAAATATTAGTCCATGTAATAGATTCATAAAAATATCATATATTGGAAAAAATAAATATAAAAAATATTACGATATTAGAATAAATAATCATGAATTTTTTATGAAAAATTTACACTGATGAAAAAAGGTTTTCCACTAAAGAGAGAAATGATGTTATTTTTTTCTAATTTTTTTTTTGACTCATGAGATCAATGTTTGAGGAAATTGATATCTAAAAATGTATTCTCATGAAATAAAAATAGTACATGATATTTAATGATATTCAGGAGATATATATCTAAATATCAATTTATCATAAACTAAATCACAAAAAATTCTGAGAAAAAATGAGATTATATCAGAAATCTCATTCCTAATATATCGTATTTCATAATACATAGTTGAAATAAATTATATTAAGATTTTTATAAAAATATTAGATTAGAATAATATTAAATATCATAGAATATTTATTTTTATTTTAACATCCTATAACTCATTTATTAATCACTATTTATTTAAACCACTATTCTAGGTGATAACTACTTCGTTTTTCTAGCATGTTGCCGATTGGAATTCTTAGACATTATAATTTGTTCATGCATCCATCGTCTCTAATATTTTATACATGATGTTAATATAATATAAATTATATACATAAATACATATCTATATTCAATAATAAAACTTACTGATAGAAAAATAAATTAAACTATTAATGAAAATAATGGATCATCTATACGCAGGAACAAAATTTCCATTTTTGATCGATTAACAATGGATTAGTAAATAATGAATCAAAATTAAATAAATATATTAATAACATACATAAAATATATATTTGATATATGAATTATTATTACCATCCATGTAAGGTAGTGATGAATAAAAAATGGCACCTATTTGTAGAGGAGATAAGGAAAATGTACACATAAGAAATGACATAAAATTCCATAGAATATAATGAAGGTTGATAATTTTTATTCAATAATAATATTATATATTATATATTTTGATGATATATTTTTCATTTTTTAATGGGTAAAACTCAAATTTATGAGATATAAGGAGAAATAAAATTAATACTTCATTATTAAGAGTTATACTTTTTGTTGAGAAACCTATTTTTGAATAGTACTTAAGCCATAAAGGGATTGTATTTTTTAACTACATGTACATATAAGATGTGCATAGAGAAAATAAGAAGGTACTATGGTAGCGATATTTTGATATATAAGACTGCAAATGTGTGGGATATATATGATAAGAGGATCAATTTTATAAATGATAGGAGGCGAAACCTTGGAATTGCCAAAATTAAAAAATATAATTGGTGAATTATCATGAAAAATACATCAAAATACAAAAAAATAAATGGAAAATAGGATAATGTATAAATATTATCATCCTATGATATATAGGAAAATTTTTATGCCATTTTGAACTATATCAATTTGATTTAACACTTGGTTTAGAAATATTATCCATAACTCGAAGAACTACTATATCAATATTAAAGGTTAATAATTTTACATATATTAGGAAATATGGTTCATAAATATAAATGGGATGTAATTTTCAACCTTATCATATATATAATTTCTGAATTCTATATATTAATTATTTTGAAATAATTTAATAATATATTATTTTCATTAAAAAATATTACATTCATTTTTTTAGTATTATTTTAATTTGGCACTATGGGAAACATGAAAATAGTGGAATTTTAAAATAAACCAGTCACAAAATAATAATATGTTTTCGTAATATATAATTTCCATTTAATTAAATCATTCACCAAATTTATATTAAATCTAATTTTATTAAAATAATTAATTTAATTTTCTGAATAGTTGAAAAAATATTGTGTTGATGTTTCTAGATAATTAATGGTAATTATTATATTAATAAAAATTATAAAAACCCTTCTATGAGAAAGTAATTTATGATTTAAATATTTTTAACTAAAATTTTACACTTTTTATACAAATATATAGAAGTTATTGTTATTAAATTCAATACAGTTTCATTATATATTCATAATTTTCTTAAATTAATTAAAAGGTCACAATCAATGTAATATGGCTGACATTGACTATATATAAAAGTAATTGATATAAATGAATGTAATATAATAATCTAATAGGATAAAGTCACGTGTTAGAGAATACTACATCCTTATCATAATTTTTAACCATATTTTACACCTTTTACCATTAATGGGCAGATATAAATTTATTATGATCACCATTCACACTATCTAAACAATATATCGGAAAGTCAAAAAAACATTCTCTTTATTCAAAGTATATATTACATTATTCAATATTTAATTTATAAAAGATAATGAAATTAATTATCAAATATGTGTTCAAAATATGATGAAAACTATTTTACTAATATTATAATTTTTATGCTAAAAAGGATATTAATTATTATCCCTTTCCTGAAAGCACATTAGATTAATAATTAATTTTTTTAATATATTATGTATAAAATTAGTTTGTATAATTCACTAATTTATATTAATATTATTTATTAATATTATTACATAATGAAAACATAAAAATGTCTCCATGAATTTCGAATGATTTTTATTTTTAGTTAGAATCAACTTATAGGAAATGAATTCATTCAATAAATATTTATTCCATACATATTTCATTAACGAGTCATTAAAATTAATGAAATACAATAAAATGGATAGGTTATAATGGTATATTTTATTTTGTTTTGATTATAAATTAGTTTTGGTGTATCAAAAGTTATGTAGAAAACATAATTTAAAAAGAAATATGTCATAAAATTATGTAGCTTTAAGTTCTACCATATTAAAATTAAATAATCTCTATAAATTTCTTAAAATTAATACATTTAAAATGAGAATATAAATATGTCATCACATCCTCAGGTTCCCATGTAGATTATTAAAAATTTTGATTCATCATCTAGACATTAACATGTTTAGTAGTGTTGTTTCATATCACTTCATTAATATGATAATATATTTATGCTGGTTGATCATAAAATAATGGTAATACATAATTGGTGCAATATAAATGTCAATAACATGTGATTTATTAGTTATTATATCCTATGGAGTGATGTGTTGAACACATTGTGAAAGTGCTGGTGATTCAGTGGATATGCTACGTGATAATCTACCATCGATTATCAATAAAAAATCTTGAAGGGGTAAATATTAACAGGTAATAAAATTCAATTCATATTGAACCTCACAACCTTATTCATTTAGGACACATAGAAATTCATTTTTACCAACATATAATTACAAATTTATCAAATTATTAATAGCATTAATTTTGTTTCATCTCAATGATGCCTTGATGTGATGCCGAATAGGTCAAAAATTCCCTCCCATTTTATTATATATCTTAATTCCCAATACAATTACTTATATATATTAATACGATCACATTAGTGTTATTACATTTTTTCTCCAAATATAATTTTCTCTATATTTTCCTTGATATTATGCTCAATATTAATGTTCATGAAAATATTTGTGGAATTACTGAACACACGCTTCTGACATTAGTGTTAAAAGGTGCCTCAACTCTCCTGAACATAAAATTGGTGGCTTGATTTAGTTATCACCATCAATTAGTTGACTATATTGATATATTTATTTTTTGGATATTAGTGATTAAACGAGTGGGAAATTGTTTTCCTTCTCAACAAGAGGCATATCATGGTTCATTTCCCAATGGGGGGAACAAATGATCATTTCTTTTTCTATTGTTCCACAAATTTTTTGTGGATCACATTGATATAAATTTAGATATTCCTATTACTTCCATATAAAATGGTATTCCTAGAAAAAGGAAAGGAGGGTATGTTTTCTTGAAATTACACATCCATTCCACAACTGTTCGATTACTCACAATATTGTAAAAACGATTGAGTATTTTTTCAAACAATATAAAAAAGAGTTTGTCACCCGACCACCACCTATTTTTTTCATATTAAATGTCTCAAAATAACTAATGGAGTGTGTGGATCTCATTTGTGGAAGTGTTTCACTATTGAAAATATATTTTCTTCAAGAAATAGAGTTATTTTTATTCATATTTAAATTATTGGGTTAATTTTTCTCATCAAAAAATCATGGTAGAAGAGACAATGAGAGTGGTGGTCATCCCTATCCCCCATATGATTGGGACTGATTCTCTTGCGGGACTTTTTTGAATATTTATATATTTGAGAAGCCTCCAACATAGATCATATTCTCAAATAATTGGGTCATATGTATTATTATACAAATGTATTAGATATATATCTCTCATTTATATGTTATTAGGGTGATTCCATGTTCATTTTGAAAGTTTCGAGAGATGTGAGACCTATCCCTACAATGGTCTATAACTAAACTATAGATATAGTGAATATTAGAGGTGTGGGAAATGTGAAGGATATCATTAATGTAGATAGTACAAAAGACGATTTCAATAAAACCCAATATGATTCAATCCTGCTCTTTTGGACATTCAATTTTCTAGATCTGAATGTTCCAACTGCTCCATGGTTAGGTATCTAGGCCAATAAGTCTATTCATGCTCAATATATCTCCAAAATCATTTAACTATGCTAAATGGGGAATATATTGAGAATTTTATTCATAAAGAATTGTGAACATATATTCCATCATGTAAAATGATTTAGGTCAGATCAAGGTCCCTTGATATAATTGAAATGAACTACAAGTAAATAGACACACAAACAATGATGTGCTATAAATAGTACCCCCACAATATTATGAAAACTGGGAATCTATCAAGAAATACCCAGAAAGGATACCATATCTCATGAAATTTTCCAGTTTTAAATGGCATGAAATCAAAGAAATGACATAAATACTCAAATTTAACAAAATCAAGATTACCATATCCTACGGTAAATTATGAAAATATATGGTAGAAACAAGATAATAAAAATAAACACCGGTAAACAATTTATTGATAATAATGGTAAGTCGAGTACAAAAGATGAAACTTCTAGTTATAGATTTTTGGAGTGTCATGTTGGCATGATAATAATATTTGAATATTTTATGGAAACTCTGGTTGACATAGAAACCATCTATGATCAAATGTTTCAACCAATTTATATAATTGAATAAAGTGAAAAAAGAGGTCGCTGACAGAACAAATGTCCATGATCTCTTGCTTCACTATAATTAATATATGTTGGTAGAATATTTCAAGATCATTGTTTCATATGAGGATTCACATTGGTTGATTTAAAGAACACTTATTTTATAATTGAATAATGAACACGTTTCATGGATCGATAAACATAATCTAGTTCTTGTATGTGGCATCAATGTGGTGAAGAATACCTTGGAGGAACATATATACATGGGAAATGATTCCATTACACTTTGAAGACCTCATCAATGAGAATCCATACTTGAAATTATCATCTATATAATGGAAATTATATAGGCTTATCCATTCCAAATCTATTAATTTATTCGATAATAAACAAGTTATCTCATATCTGGTTTGATGTTTTATTTGGTATCATTAATATTATTGGTTTCCCAAATTCCCTTAATATATTTTTCATCAAATGAAAAATTAAATTATTTGTAATAATAAGTACTTAAACTCAAATATGTATCAATATCCTATTTAATAATTCATAAGAATATTAATGCAATCCACAAACCATGATCTTATATAATAGTATTTGTTACTCCATGAAACCCTACAAAATATATAATATATATTAGAGGAATATTATCATGAAATAAATATTATCTAATTAAATTCTAGTTGTTAACTACATAAGATGATTAGAAAAATTTGAAATACCATTCTGTCAAAATGTTTTGGGAGTCTTATGGAAAAATATAACTTGATATTTTTCACATTTCAAATCTCATGTGTTTAATTGTTTTTGAATTGAAGTTTAATATTTTCTCTTATCCTTAACTTTCTAAAATATGATTCACCATGATACATAAATTTCCACATTTTTGTAAATATTTTCCCAGTAGAAATACTCATTGATATATCTACACATCATTTATATATACAATGAATACATATTATTGAACTACGAACATTATCTCGTAACTCCTTATTTAAATCATATATGGACTGAACAAAAACATGGTTCATTAACAATATAATCAGATAACAATAATTTTTGAACTTCGAATCATTTCTCTATATAAATTGTTACTATATATCCTCCTTATGTAGTTATTTTACCTTTACATAGATTGACTCGTGAACCCTCATTTGACATTAATAATTGTTTATCCCTTAATTTAATAATTCCATATCCCTAGTTTTATAATCTTGTAATATTTGATATTCTATGATCCACATTAAAGATATTCTTGCTTGATCCTTTTTAATTACATCATCTTCCGTAGTGTTCGCTTCTTTAGGGTTGTAATGTATTGAGAATAAATTCTCATTTATCAACTCCATCGACTTTTATTGTTGAGAAATCAATTGTCTCTAAGATAATTTAATATTTAAATATTTATGATTAATATATATATATATATATATCAATATGTACTATATAAAGATAACTTCACCCTATCATTAATTCAATCATTACCATAGTAAACTCAAAATCATGAGTTGGGTAATTTTTCTCATGAAATGAAAATTTTCATGAGGCATTGGCAATCACCATTTAATTTTTCAAGATAACACATACCAACCCCCTATTTGACGTATCAATATAGATCAGAAACCTTATGCACTATATGGTAGTGTTTTAATAGGTTCAATAAATATAATTTTCCTCAAATGATTAAAAATTTAATCAAATTATTTTTCTGAAAGAATATTTCCCCACTACCTCGATCACATAGTGATTGAATTATAAAATAATGTTAAATTATCTATAAAGAGACAAAAATATACATAAAACAAATAAAAACTATCAATTTTAGTGTCAATGATTTTTTGGTAATATTTTCAATAATATCCATCTTTTATAGATCAAATTATATACACTTTACTGAGATTAGATGTCCTAAAAATAATTCTTTTTATATACAATGTTTTCATTTTGTGATTTTTAATAGAACTCTATTATCAAGGTCCATTAATAATATAATCAAATAAAATTAATACTATTCAATTATTGGTGACTATATTTGAATATTATCTATAAATACTATCATAAACTAAGAAAAGGTAATATATGAATACTATA
This sequence comes from Viscum album, assembly GCA_963277665.1. Lineage (NCBI taxonomy): Eukaryota > Viridiplantae > Streptophyta > Magnoliopsida > Santalales > Viscaceae > Viscum > Viscum album. Next base: position 1,862,708,035 of record OY728151.1, on the reverse strand, counting down.
TTCATTAAATCCATGACGAAAATGATGAAATTATTATGAAAAATGTATCAGTAGAAATTAATTGTGTCCATAAATTTTCTTTAAAGTTGTCCTAGTTAGGTCATCACATATGATCGACAGTTTATAGTATATATATTGAATACAAATCATGGAAATCAATTAGGTCATCATAATTGATCAAAAAACACGAAAAATGCATGGGTAATAGTGTATTTTTGATTGTGGTCTTGTTCATTTCTCGATAATAAATGAGATGTTACATATATCCATATTATATCATTATAAAACAAGAAAAATCAACCCATGTCTGTGAACATAGAAGAATAAATCCATTATCATGAATCTCTTAAAGTTGGTTGTCTGATTTATGCAGCTTAATTGGGTCCATTCTATATGGTTTCATGAAAATAAGTTTATCAGAAGGCATGAGTTCCATTTGAAACTCATGATCATGTTTTGGGGTAAGATTGTGAAATTATTTAGGAAAAACATATAAAACACCCATAGAGTTGGAATATTAATGTCTTTCTGTTTCTCCCGACCATATGAGATAAGAAACATTTTTCAATAAGAATCAAATCCAATGCAATGGGAAAAATTTCAATATAGTGTTCATACATATCATCACGTAGACTGATGATCATATGATGGTTCAAAATATCACATCTCCCAACCCTACGTATAAAACGATGTTTTCATTATTAAAATTAATACAATTCATGCATAATATAACATATAATCTAACATGAGGGTGAATAATGAGATTTACATGAATAAAATGACCATATTAATTAGTAAAAAATTATTCGTATACTTGATACATGAACATAAAACCATTAGTATTTTTCATAGTTAATTCATCACCTAATCACATGGGTTGTATTATGGTAACAATAGATAGTAAATATTATATAAAAGAGTGTTTTTATATAAAATGAAATAATATATTAGTAGTTATAGAGTGTATGGTATTTGTACCTTTCCCCACATCATTATAATACTACATAAGATCAATTATGACAACATAATATTTTTATTTATATCTTATCTTATGAGGTTCGTAATGATGATCATCATCACTAAGATTTATATTTGAGTATGGTTTAGTATAATTCAAAAAATATTTTTAGTTGAAATAGTAGACTTTGGGTTCTGTATTCTATTGAGATCTCTCTCAAATCATATCTTTTATTTTCCACTTCATATAATTTCATCATATTTTTTCTCGATGACGAGGCCTCCCACACATGAATAAACTTATTTTATCTTTAAGTAATTTACCGAATATCACTTTCCATGATTTATGTTATGTAATATGATAAAACAATTTCATCCATCAACCTGTCATTCCAATAGAGTTTCTATGAAGCCCCATATTCGTTTCATTATCATCTAAACTATGATAGTATCCAGCTTCCATTTATAATTTTAGTAAACCTCGAATGACTTATTCATAGGATCTAAAGTCTCGTATGGCTGATTCCCTAAAGAGGTTTTATTTTAATCCTTTTATGAGTAGATCAATATTAAATTTATGTTGGATGGAAATAACATAGGAGTATGTTTCGGGAATGGTAAATTTTTCCTCTAAAGTTCTAATATATTCACCATTATTCCTCTGTAACTCCTTTATTCTATCTCTATTTTTTGTACAAAGAATACGAAGAAGGTATTTATTGAAAAATGACATCATAAAATCATATAATTATATGGATACAATTTCATAAAATTTACTCATATTCAATATAATTTTAACACATTGATTTGTTTCTCCTTAAATATGATAAATAAATAAAATAAATTTTTCATTTTATAAACATTAGAGAGCGTAAAATATCATTTAAATGGTATTGATCCCTTTCTTGGTAGCTAGTGGATCATAATACCCACTAACTGATGGCGGATGTTACCTCATGAAATAATCAATAGTACATTGTCCAGTAATTTGATTATTTTGAATCTTAGTATGATTCAAATCCTAAGAATGTTTTGTTAGAATAATAACTATATTATATATTCATGATCCTATATAAATATTTTTCTGATGTCTAAAATAAATATTTTGTTTGTCCCATTTTATTTTATCATGGTTTAAATAGGTTCTAGCCACTAACTATATATAAAAGGAACATTTTGATAATGAAACATAGTGTTAATCATAATTATCATAAAAATTCATTTATAGGATGTCGCAACCTTGCATTTTCATCCTCTATTAAAATCTTTCACAATGGTTCATATAGAAACACAACGTTTACCAAATTATACCCCCATAAGTGTCAAACTTGTATTTGGGTAATGAAAAAAAATCACAAATCACCAGAATTATGGTTGAGATATACTTGTCCATATCTTTTTGGGTATATTAACACTAGATGCATATTTTTAAAAAGACAATTAAACTAGTATTATCTATACCGTGATATATTTCTATGAAAACTATATAATTTATTCCATAAAAATCATTTTGATGTTACCCAATACAGAAAATTATCCATAGTGATTACAAAATTGTTTTATAATACAAATGTTTAGTGATTTAATAATCCTTGATATGAAACCAACTACCTCACCCCATACTTTTCACAAATAGATATTACAACTTAATAAAAAAACATTATTTAATATTGAAATTCATCATATAATAATAATTGTTTATTGTCTTTGGAGGATTAGATATAGAGTAATCTTATTTCATGAAATATCATCATTGTATCTCATAATGATCATCCCACATAGTACTGATCATAGATATACCCTACCTAAAATAATTTTTTTAGGATTGGAGGAAACAAAGCATATGAATGGGTGATCTTAGATTATCAATAAGCGTAAACAATAGAGATATCAATTATAAATTAACCATAACATGAGTACAAGTGTTTGACATAATGATCGTTAAATTTGAAATAAAAAAGCTAGAATATCATTGATTAAACTCTCAAGTGATGGAATAAATCAATGATGTTCATAATACATGAATCATAAGGGAATCAATGGGCATGAGTGATAGGAGCCCAAAATTTGGCATATGAATGTGGTAAAAATATTATAACATTGAAAACATATTTAAATATAATACAATTCAATCATTTATTTAAGGAAATGAAATGAGGCCTTATTATAAAAGTATTGACATGACCCCACCTCCATGAATAATTTTATTGGCATGATATTAGGTCCATGCATAAAATTAATGATATGAATTCATGGTTAATTCATTAATGTTTTGAACATGAAAAATGGTTCATGCATAACATTATTAATTCATGTTTTATCTACTTATACCCAATGCATTGGTTGGATATAACCCCTAGAAAAGAAGAGGGTTTCATAAACCATGGAAAAATGGGGTTTGTAAGAATTTAAATATATATATCATATTATAACCCCTAGAAAAGAAGAGGGTTTCATAATTTTCTCATCATCCTAATCATATAACATTCAAATAAAGAATAATTATTATATCATTAGATCACATAACATGTAAAACATATATTACATTATTGGATGTTATCATTATGTGAAAATTCCAATTTTGGATCTCTATAATATTTCTTGAGGAAGACAACCAATTTATTTTGAAATCACTCTATATAACTATAAAGTCAAAAATAATTTTAAATATACAATTTTCATTTTTAAATATTATTTGAAACATGTAAATGATGATTCAAATTATTGAGTGTTAATTTTGATGGGAAATTTTATCCAGCCATTGTATGATAGAACAATGATTCCATTCAAATTTTTGGGGATGATTAAATGTATCCAATTAGGAAAATAAGTTAAACATTACATTCAATTTTTTTAACAAAATTCAAAAATTTGTAAAAATGTATTTAAAAAATCATAGAAGACTGATAAAAAAATTGTATATTTTTTTAAATACAAGGATATAAAAGAAAATAATTTTGAATTAAGGGAGAAATAAAGTCAGTTTTCATTAATAATGTTATTTTAGTATCTTGTATAATAAAATTTGAAAAAAAATAATAAGAAATTACATATTCTCAAGAAAATTTTTTTATCATGCATTTCATGATATTATTGAAACATAGGTCCTGAAATTTCATCGTTGTAAACACAATACTATAAAATCCCAATAAATAACAATATTGTAACAAAACATCCTTATCACAATTCTTGAATTTCATCATACACCAATGATACTCCTATATAAAAATTATTTTCAATAAATATATTTAAGAATAATTATCATATATATAATATAATATATGATTCCTACATAAAATCTTTCCACAATTATTTTGAATATTCTTTATTAAAATCATTTGTTTGGAAATAACTACTTTATTATTAATGCATGTTTTTGTTTATAAGTCTCAATACATATACTTTTATCCTGGTCCCATAATCTCAAATATGAAAAATAATATATTAATATCATATATATTCTGTATATATATATATATATTAATTTGGAAATATATTGATGGTTATGATCAAAAATTAATTTCACCATTCATTGATATGTTTGGTCATACATACGTATCGATTATATTACCATTTTTCTATAGATTTAATAAAAAAATGGTAAAAAATAGTTAACCGTTCCAAAATTTTAATTATATTATAAATAAAATATATATTTATAATATATTATAATAACAATCCAATTAAACGTGGGAGGGAAAATGAAATACAGTGCAATGGGGAGATGACAAGTCGTATGCATGCATAGGTGATGATTTACAATTCATTATCAATTAAATAATGTATTTAATGGATGATAAATCATCATAATAAAAAATGAATATATTTAAAACGATTCATTTATTTTCTTATAATGAAAAAAATGGAATCAAAATTTTTTGAAAAAGAAATAAAATTTGAAACTCATATTTAAGAGTTATATCACCTAATTGGGAATGCTTCTTTGCCATACACCAAAATCCTTAAAAGGATTCCCTTTTAGAAAGTCCATAAGATCTAGGTTGTGATTATGGAATCCCGTAACGTATTATTTTAGGTATTCTATGATCTAGAGGGATCAGAATGGGTAATAATGATATAAGAATATGTCCCTTTTATATGTGAGTGGTAGGTAACTATTAGAATTACATGAAAGAATAAAATATAATTAGGATATTATGATTATAAATAATTTTAAATGGAAATAAATTCAAATTAAATGAGTCTAGGGTTTATATATCATCATCTGAAAAAATTTATAAAGAATTTGGTTTCATTTTAAGAATTATCATTTTGATTAACCATTTGGATAACAAATTTTAACCTTAACAACAATAACAATTTTTCCAATGTTAAAGGGTCGTACATTTTCTAAGAATGTCACAATTGGATTATATGTAATTCCTTGACCCTAGTTACCTATAGTCAATGTATTATTATATAACATTGGCATGATGACAAGAGATCAAGTCTTGAAAGATCGATCTGTATAGTAGTCTTGGAAGTACTGGATACAAACACAAGTTTTACAATACATTATGAAATGGAAAAAACAACACTATGACTCCATAGAACATACTCATATCACTTAAACTATATCTTCAAGTCAATCATAATATACTAATTTGCATCTTGGAAAAAATAAAACATAAGAAATGGGTGATCTCAGATGCATAGTAAGGATAATAATATAGCAGAATAAAAAATAAGCATAAATCATTAATCCAATGTAAAAGACTGTATCACAATCCATTTATACATAAACTTCATCATAATATGGAAAAGTTAAATCAAATTATGTCATTTAAATATTCACATGGATATTCTACTAGATTAATATTCACATGTATTATCCATATCTAACCTCATAATGATGGAATGCATACTGACGGACATCATAACCACATAGTCAAGGCCTCGTGCCAAGATTACATATAAAAATATTTTCAATGACTTGTTCTAAGACACTAGTTTTTATCATGAGACCCACTGATTCATTTAGGGTAAATAGCAGGCCGCACCCATCATATTAAATATCCAATGCTTTCCTCATATGAAAAGGATGAAACATTACATAAACATTCATATTAAAACTAGACTACGAAATTTTAATTCTTTAACCATAAAACATGAATGGTATAAAAATAGCACATCCACAATCAAAAATATCACAAAACATTCAATAAAATATAGAATATTGTATTATAATAAATAAACTTCAAACAACTGTAAAATCAAACCAAGAATGATGACATAGAAGAAATCAATCCAAAAAATATTTGAGTGAAATATCTCTTTATACATTGAAATCATTGAAAATTCACGTAATTTTATAAGAATAAATTTATTTGGAAAATATTCTTATAAGATTTTATGGGAAGCTTTTAAGGAGTTATAATGGTATAAAATAGCTGCTTCTGCGATATAAGTCAAAAAGATTCTTTCCTTAATTTTCTGAAAAGGTCATAAAGTACATTGTTTGGAAAATGATTGAAATATTACATTGAAAACAATTTAAAAAATTTCAAAAAAAGGTATAAATGAATTTAACCCATAGTCTACAAAATAGTAAAAATGTTTTAAATAAATATTTGAGAAATATAGATGTGGATGATAAAGAAGTCCCAGTAGATACCTACGTATAAACAACCTCATATAATAAAGAGTTTGTATAATTAAGCCTTACCTTGTAATTTTCCTTAGTCAAGGATATGTTAATCCCTCATATAATGGTAAAATTATTATTATTAAATTATAAAAAAACACATTAATAAATACAATATCATATTGGATCCTCTAATGTTGCTTTGTTGATGACATTTCATTAGTATCATTGTTTCGATTGTCAACTGATTCATTATACATTACATGTTTTTTATGTATGTCCTATTTCATATGGATAGGATGTATTTGATTCATATAAATATTGATGTTAGGTTTTTAAACATTATTTTTTAATCATCAAATGAACATCATTCTGGAATGGTTACGATGGGGAATGAGATCTCACCGTGTCATGGAGACGGTAAGTCGTACGTACACACGAGTGACTATAACATTCTATTGATGGGGAAAATGTACATAATTGGATGGTATGTTATATATAAATAATCATTAACATGATATATTTATTATTTACATCAATTATACTCATTATTATGCCCATACAAATAATAAATTGTTGAATAACAAACTACACCACGACATGGAGACTGTAAGCCATTCGTACACAAATATAGTGACTTTTTCATTCATATGATTGATAGAATAATGAATATAGTTTTATCATATTGATAATTAACTTATTTTATGTGAAAGGTACTGGAGTTATTATTTTGTAATGGAGAAAACAAATAAAGAGGAAGAGGAAAAGAACTTTGAAAGATGTGATTAAATAATTACCTCTTCTTTGGGTGCTTCCTTTTCATTTGAACAAAATGGATCATTATGATGGATTTATGATCAATATAATGCCTCTAAGTTTAAGTGATTTTAGTTGGAAGGACATTCGAGTAGTTTTTGGATGATCCAAATGGCTTTCGAAGACTGAATTTGAGAGAAGGGGAAGCACCCTTTTATAAGAGAGGTGAGTGGCACTTTAAGAAGAGATTGAAATATTAATTTATCATACATTTATTTTCGTTATATAATAGATTAAAATTTAATTATTTCAAGGAAAAGGTGGGTATGGGCCGAAATAATCTCAACCAATAGGTTATAGACATGTTTAGGTCACCATATTAACCATATCTTTTAGATTTAACTCTTAGTTAAATAGTTTAACATTTACCATATATTGTAGAATTTTTATATTACATGGTTAATAAACATACTATAAAATTACAATAGAATGCAGAATGGTTTGATAATGACATATTTAACCTTATTTAATTCATTCGGCAGAATATTATATTTTTGCGAGTATTATAGCATTTAATAAAATAGTATATGTTTTAAAATCTCATTTATGACATTTTTTACACTATTTTGCATTTGTTTTTTTTAAAGTCAAAACAAATTGATTACTTAGAAATTCATAAATTGAATCAATAATAACATTTCATATTAACCTATAAAATTTGTGTATTTCATAAAAAAATTATTTACATTTATTTTTACATTTACAATATCAATTATTTTAATCTTTAATTATTAAGATAAATATTGCATCAACATTGTGTCATAAATAAATTTTATTATTTAATGTCTTAAAATTATAAATAATATTCCATGATATATGAAATATTTTTATCTTTATAATTAATTTTTATAGTCAAATTTATCTTTTGTATTACCCCATATTAAAAATAGTTCAGTTATTAAAATTTGAATTTAACAATTTCTACTATACTTTAAATAAAATATAATAAATGTCATAATCAAGTCCATCAGGATAAAAAAGGATCATATTTTATTACCAAGATTTATTTTTGTAGAAATAATCTTATTCAATATAAATAATACATTTTTTGAGATAAATATAATATCATTTTCACCTATAATTACCCTATTTACTTTTAACTGTGGTAAATAAAATTCAAAAGTAACTATTCATCAAAAAAAAATTCATCCTATTGAACCACATTTTTCTTACTAATATAAACTGTGTATGTTGGATTTTTTAAAATCAATTCAAAAAATTGGTAAAATTAGGTTTTATGCAAATTTTCAAATGTTCCTAGAAGGTGGGTAAAAGCTGTTAAATTGTTCGATAAAATTTTCAATATATATAATCTTATTATAGAAGGACTCTAATGAATTAAATTGGAATAATATAGGTATTATTTATCTATTTTTACATTAAAATGAATTCAAATAATAATAATAATTTTTTAAATAAAAATTCGATTTTAAACAATAATGTAGTGTTTTTCACTACTTATCAAAACATGAATGTTTTCACAAAAAAAAATTCCCCCTAAGATAATTTTGATATTCCGAATCCAAAAATGAAGTCCATATTGAAAAATAAAATTTATAAAATTATAAAAAAGTGTGTATTATTATTCATAACTACTTTTTAAACTACTAGTTTGATTGGTAATGGTGTGCTAGAACTTGGTTCTGTATATAACACAAGATATTGTATTATTCAAAGAGAAACATACTGTGGAATATTGGGGTGTCAAATTATTCTCTCCTTCAAATAATTTAATCCTAAAAATTTCTAGAATATTACTGCATAAAAATATTCAGGTGGTTCTTCATCATAAGTTCCTCTGGTTCCCACATTACCTATTCCATTTTATGGTTTCTCCGGAGAACTTTTACCTTATGAGTCATTCGGTTTCTTCCCACTTGTTCTCTGGTATCAAGAATCCTAATAGGCTCCTTACAATATGACAGATCAGGTTCATGTTTTATATCATCATAGGTGAGTACATGCATTGTTTTAGGCATGTATTTTATCATCCTTGATACATGGAACACATCATGAACTTTGGAGATACTTTGAAGCATTTTCAAATTGTATGCTACACTCCAATTTGCTACAGAATTTCAAAAGGTCCGATGTACTTCGGACTTAATTTACCCTTCTTCTTAAAATGTATATTACCCGTCCATAGAGATACCTTCATGAAATCATGATCTCCAAGTTGAAATTCCAAATCCTTCCTTCGTTTATCAACATATCTCTTCTTCATAATTTGAGATGCCTTCATGCGGGTTTGGATAATTTTCCCCTTTTCCATTGTTTCCTCTGCATGTTCTAGGGAAATGAGTTTTATTTGACCAACATTATCCTAACAAGTTTGTGTGAGACATCACTTTCCCTATAAATCTTCATTTGGTGCCATATGAAAACTTTAATTAAATCTATTATTATAGGAAAATTCTACCAGAGGTAAATACTGATCCAACATTCCTTGAATGTCATGTGTGTAAGATCAGAACATGTGTTCTAAAATTTAAATGGTCTATGCTATTTGTCCATCCGTTTAAGGGTGGTAGGTAGTGATCAAACTAAGTTCAATATCCATATCTTTCTAAACACTTTTCATGAATCTTGATGTAAAATGGGGATCACGATTAGAAATAATCGATTGGGGTACACCATGATGTCTTAAAACATCATTAATATATAGTATTGATGATCATTAATGTGGTAAATCTTCCCTTATATAAAGAAACTACAATAACGTGGTAAGATGATCAATATAGACCCATATTTCATCATTCCTTCTAGGAGCCTTTGGTAGACCCTTGAACAATTCCATCGTAATATCATCCCATTTCCACACAGGTATGGGAATAGATTTCATGACTTCTCAAGGATGTTGTGTTCCAGCCTTCAAATATTAAAAACCGATACAACTTGACACGTAATTAGAAATCTCCATCTTCATTTTGTACAACTATAAATGTTCCTTCAAATCCTTATTCATCTTAGTGAAACAAGGGTGTATAGTGAAATTGAAGATATGAGCATCATCCAAAAAATTCCCTTTTTATATCAAGTATGTCGGTAACATAATGCCTTGTCCCAAATTTCAGAATTCCATCTTCATATACAATGTTAATCAATCTCCCATCATTCACAACTTTAATTTTCTTTGGAAACTTCTCATCATCAGTCTGAGAACTATTTATCCTTCCTATAAAATATGGTTTGGAATCCATTTGAATAAGTATTGATGTTTCACCTTCCTTGATTATTACTATATCCATATTTACTTGATAAATGAATATGGGATCCCTTTCAACTCTCATATTGTTCAAAAATCCATGATCCTTTCTTATGAAAGCATCTTCCACCTTATTTTCATTCCCCATGTTGTAGTGTGTAGTGAAATAATAATCCTTGAGTAGTTCACACCATCACCTTTGCCTCATGTTGAGTTCTTTCTGTAGTAAAATATACTTCAAAATCTTGTGATCAATATACATCTCACATTTCTTCCAATAGAGATAGTGTCTCCATATCTTCAGAGTAATGATTACTACTGCTAAAAAAATATCATGAGTAGGATAGTTTTGTTCCTGAATTTTTAGATGTTGTGATGCAATAAAAATAACATTGTCATTCTGCATAAGGACACAACCCAGTTTTTTCTTTGAAGAATCACTACAAATAATAAACCCATCATTCCTTGATGATAGAGTTAAGATAAGATCCTTGACTAATATTCTCTTCAGTTATTCAAAAAAAATATTCACACCCTTTTGTACAAACAAATTTAATCCCTTTCCATGTGATCTTGGTTAATGGGTTAGCAAATTAGGAAAATTCTAGATGAAATGCCGATAGTTACCTACTAAAACAATAAAACTGTTTACCTCAGTCATACTGGTCTATGATGGCCATCCATGGATTTCCCTTATATTTGAAGGATCAATAGATATTCCATCCTTAGAGACAATATGGCCAATACAAGAAATCTCTTGAAGCCATAATTCACTATTTCTAAACTAAGAATTATGCATAGGTGATTTTTATGATCCATATAGAGTTTGAAGTATACCATGATATCATTAATAAATACAACTAAAAAGTCATCAATATATTCTTTGAGAAATATATTCATTAGATCCATGAAAATAGAGGTTGCATTAGTAAGTCCAAAAGGCATTAATGTAAACTCGTAATGCCCATACCAGGTTTGAAATGATATGTTCAGAATGTCTTCCTTCTTCACACACAATTGATGATATCTAGGTCAAAGTAAAATCTTCGAAAAATATTGAGATCAATGAAGTTGATCAAATAAATCAATAGTGCGAGGCAGGGGATACTTGTTATTTATTGTAATAACATTGGTCTCATTATATTCAACACACAACCTCATCAATCCATCTTTATTCTTAACAAAAATAAAAAGAGCTCCCCATGGAGAAACACTAGGGTGAATAAATCCTTTATTACGTAATTTCTCTAGGTGTTTCCTTAGTTCCACTAATTCCACAGTGGCCATACTATAAGGGGTCATTGATATGGTCCTTGAACCAAGAATAAATCAATGGAAATATAAATTTCACATTCTGGAAGATGTTCACGTATATCCTCAGGAAACAAATCAACATATTATTCTAAAATAGGTACATCCTCTATTTGAACATTCCTTTACTAACCCACAGTTATTTCACCCCTTCCTCCATAATAATTTAATTTAGTAGAGCTACTAGTGGTGGATCTAGATGAGAATCAGATGCTGATTTTTCTACTCTAATGATAAGGTATTTCTTATCATCATAAAAAATTATAACCTCATTATTTTTATAATAAATTTTTTCATCATGGCCCAAAATCAATTCCATTTTGAGGATTATATCAAATTCAATCATGGGAATTACAATAATATCTGTAGATAAAGCACATTTATATACCATGATGGTAAATGATTTACAGAACATTGTTACTACTATACTCCTGTTGGATTTTTGACTAACGAATCCCTTGTTAAGTTAAATTGGAAATATGAAATTTTCATAGAAAACTTGGAAGAGATGAAAGAATGTGATGATCCAGAATCAAATAAAGCATTGGCTAAATTTAAAGAAATCATTAAAGTACCTACCACCACGTCAATAGGAACATCAACCTCAGTAGTAGCGATCACATAAGCTTAGTCCTTCCCCCTTAGCCTTTTCTGAGGTATGTTTCCTAGACACTTAGGACATTAATTTTCATAATTCCCCATTTCCTTACAATTGTAGCATTCAATATTGACAACCTCTTTTTCCCTTGCTATCAGGAGCTCGATGGAATTTTTCTCCACCCTTGTAACAAACTCCCTTCCCCTTTAGGCATGTATTAGGATGTTTATTCCCATAATTACTACATAATGGAAATTCCACATTTCCCTTCCACCCCTTATCTCTTTTTTCAGAGTGTTCAGCAAATCTCTTCTTCTCTTGCATTTAATTAATTTCACAAGACTAAGAGAATTCTTTTTATATCATGATAGCACATGATAATATGAATTTGTATGATGAGAATGATTATGAGACTAATGCTCAACATAGAAATGGTTTTATCCCATCAAATAGTTAGTCAATCTAACTTCTTGGGTTACATATATAATTAGAAGCATTCCGTTCTATCCTTGAAATGTTAGCCACATAATTTGCGATATTCCCATCCCCTTTTTTTCCTTTGTCGTAGAAATTTCCTTTCCATAAATGACCAATGTTCACAAGGAAGGTATTTTTATAAGAAAATATCATTAAACTCCCTTAATTCCATATTTGATACTTCTTTATCCTCTTTTGTGTTTTGAACTAATGACAACAGTTGATCTGCATCTCATGAGAGGTGATAAACTGCCATGAAAACTTTATCCCTTTCAAAACTCCCAAAGAATGAAATATTTTCTCTAAGGAACTTTACTATTGCTCAGATACAAATGTTTTTTAGTCCTATTGAATTATGGTGGTTACTACCTCATGAAGCGGTCAAACATTGATCCTCCGCATTGTGGATCAGGGTGCTCCATACATGTTACATTATTATTCATAACATGTGTGTGTTTTCCCAGTATGGTTATAAGTTGTTCATCCCCAGTTTCTTCACAAGCTCCACTATAATTGTATTGAGTGTGAGGGAAATCCCAACATGGATTACATGCATTGATACAGTTTCCATTCCTTCTACTAGGCTCCATTTCGAAACAATGTAATAAACTAGGTTGGTTAATAAATCACAATACATAATTCCAAACATGTAAAATACATAAAATAAATTGAACAGTTTATACATATAATCCATAAAAATATTTTCTTTTGGGATGTATTTACTCATAAATTTGTCGTAATAGTTTATAGAGAAAATGTGAATTATCCTAAGCATATTCCCTGAGAGTATCTAACTAGGGGTGTAGTAATGCCCATTGTCATGTACAAGGATATCTAGGGTCAAGCCCGAAACTCCTTGTCGAAGTTTTCACTCCTAAGTACATCTATTCCAGAACCATGTCCACTTGTATTCTATATACAGTGATGATTTTCTTTGAAAACCCACACAATATCTACATTAATAAATTTTTTGGATGTTATTCAACACTAATCCTCAAAGTCTATCTTAGTGTAATGTTCCCTAATCAGAGTTTTTCTTAATCTAGTTTCCATGGTTTGTACTAAACTTCCTTTTATAACAAATCTAACACCCCAACCCTAGTTACCAAGAGTTAGTGCATTATTACATAACATTGGTATGATCACAAGAGATCAAGGCCTGAAATACCGATCAATTTTGTATCCTTGGATGTACTAGATACAAACACAAGTTTTATGTTACAATATGAAAAGAAAAAACAATAACGTGTATCCTTATAACCGACTAATAACTCTTAGCCATTCCTATAGTTCAATCATAATATACTTATTTGCATCCTTGAAAAAATAAAATATAAGATAGGGGTGAGCTTAGATTCTCAGTAAGGATACCAATATAGGGGAATATAGAATAACTATAAACATTTAAGACAATGTATAAGACTGAATCAGAAAACCATTAAAAAAAATCTTCTTCATAATATGGAAAAGATAAATCAAATAATATCTTTTACATATTCACATGGATATTATTCTATATGAATAATCACATGTAATATTAATAGCTAATCTCATAAGGATGGAATGCATAATGTCGGACATCAAAACCACATAGTCAAGGACTTATGACAAGAATACAAATAAAAATATTGTCAAGGGATTGTTCCTAGACAATAGTTTTCCCCATGAGACCAACCAATGCATCAAGGGACTATAGCGGTCCCCACCCATCACTTACTACATCCAATTCATTCCTTATTTGAAAGTGTTGAAACATAACATAAACTTTTGTATTAAAAATAGCATACAAATTGTTAATACTTTAGCTGTTAACCATAAAGGGTATAAAAATATCACATCCACAGTAAAAACTATCACAAAACCTTCAATTCAATATGAATGTTTGTATCATATTAAATCAACTTCAAACAATTTTAAAATCAAATAAAGGATGTTGATATAGATGAAATCAATCCAAAAAATATATTTGTGAAATATATCTTTTTACTTTGAAATAATTTAAAATTATCATAATGATAAAATAAGAAATTTAGTTTAAAAATATTCTTATAAGATTGTATGGGAATCCTTGAAGGTGTTATAATGATTAAAATAGCTGCCCTGGCTGTCTAAGATAAAAAACACTCTTTCCTTAATTTTTTGAAAACATAACAATGTACATGGTTTGGAAAACAATGGAAATATTCCTTTCAAAAAAATTTATAAAAATTAGAAAAATGGTATATATGACTTTATCCCATAGTGTAGTAAATATAAAAATTGTTTTGAAATACATTTTTAAGAAACACAGATGTAGATGATAAAGAAGTCCTAGTAAATACTTACGTATAAACAACCTCAGATAATAAAGAGATTGTAAAATTAACCCTTACCATGTAATTTTCCATAGTCAATTGTACGTTAAACTCTTATATAATGGTTAAATGGTTTTAAATAAATTATACAAGAAACACTTACCTAAATATGATATCATATATGAACATTAATTATTTATTGGTTGAAATTTTTTTACTAGTATCTTGTATTGATTATTAACTGATTCATTTTCCATTATAATTTTTGTTAGGTAAGTCATGTTTGTTATCGATAAAATTTATTTGATTCATATCCAAACTGATATTATGTTCTTTAACAATATTTTAATTCATAAAATGAACTTTATTCTTGAATGGATATAATTGGGAATGAAATGTTATCGCGTCGTGGGGACGGTAAGCCGTACGTTCGCATGAGCGACAATATCATTCTATTGATGGTAAAATTGTTTTTAATTGGATGATATAATATATATAAAGAATAATTAACATGTTATATGTACTATTTACATCAATTATACTTATTATTATACCGATTTAAATAGAAAAGTGTTGAATAACAAACAACACCTCGACGTAGAGATGATAGGCCGTATACATGCACGTATGTTCACTTTGTCATTCATAGGATGGATAGAATAATGAATACGGTTGTACAATATTTATAAAAACATAAGAATATGTATAATTTACCAGTGTTATTTTTTTATGGAATCAACAATGAAATATGATGTGGAAGAAGAAAATAACATTTGAAGAGGTGATGAAATAATTACCTCTTCTTCGTGTGCTTTATTTTTATTTGAACAAAAGGGATATGTAGGTTGGATTTATAATCAAATTAATTCCTATAGGTTGATGTGGGGGTATTTTTGAGGACATCTGAGTAGTGTTTTCCAAGCCAACTAGCTTTTGAGTTGTGAATTTGAGAGAAGGGAATGTGCCCATTGATAAGAGAGGTAAGGGGCATTTTATAAAGTGTTTGAAATATTATTTTATTATTAAAATAGTTTTAGTTTATAATAGATTAAAATTGATTTATTTACTATATAAGGTGGATAAGGTTCTAAATAATCTCACAGAATAGGTTTTATAAAATACTAGGTCACTATATTAACCTTATCTTTTATATTTTACAATTAGTTAAATAGTTTAACATTTACTATGTCTTCTTCTATTTTTATATTACATGTTTAAAAAACATACTATAAAATGACAAGAGAACCTAAAGTGGTTCATTAATGACATATCTAACCTTATCTATGTCTTTTGGAAGAATATTTTATTTTTAGGGTTATTATATAGTTTAATAAAATAGTATTTTTTTTAAAACTCATTTATGAAAATTTGGACACTATTTAGTATTTTCATTTTTTTTAAAGTCATAAAAACATGATTACTTCTAAAAAAATATATTAAATCAATCATAACATGTCATATTTGACTATAAAATTCGTGGATGGCCTAAATAGTTCCAATTTACATTTATTTTAATATTTATAATATAAATTATTTTAATAATTCATTAATAAGGTAATTACTGTATCATCATTGTGTCATAAAAATTAAAATATTTAATGTCTAAAAATCACCTGTAATATACCATGATGTAGGAAATCATTTATATTTCTCATTAATATTTGTAGTCTAATTTATCATATGTATATCCCCATATTAAAAAAATGTTTAGTTATAAAAATTGGAATTTAACACTATTAACTCTACTTTAAATAAAATATAATAAATGTTCTAATCTAATACATATAGATAAAAAGGGCCATATTTTCTTTCAATGGTTGTTTTTGGTCGAAATATTCTTATCTAATAGAATTAGGACATGTGTTAGGGTAATTAAAATACCATTTTTACCTTTAATTACCCTATTAAATTTTAACTATTGTAAATAAAATTCAACAGTTACTATTCACTAGAAATTTTTTTCATCCTATTGAACCAAATTTTAATTACCAATGAAAATTGTGTCTATCGGATTTTTGAAATTCAACTCAAAAAAGAAGTAAAATAATGTTTTATTCAAATTTGCATATGTGCCAAAAATGTGGGTAAAAGACGTTAAATAGTTCAATAAAATTTTATATATCTAATATAATTATAAAATAACTCCAATTAATTAAATTAGACTAATATAGGTATTATGAATAAATTTTGACTTTAAAATAAATTCAAATAATAATTATTATTATTTAAATAAAAATACGGTTAAAATAATAACACAATGTTTTTCACTAGTCATCAAAAATTGAATGTTTTTTGAAAAATACCAAAAATTAAACGTAAACAAATTTTGATATTCCAAATCCAAAAAATGGAGTTATTTTTGAAAAATTAAATGTACAAAATTTTAAAATGTTGGTATTATTATTCATAACTACTTTTTAAACGGCTTGTTTGATTGGTTGTGGTGTGCTAGAACTCGAGTAAACGTAAACCTGAATCTATTGTAATATTTAAAGAGAAATGTACTGTGGAAGCTTGGGGTGTTACATGATATATAGACAAGAAACTTTTTTTTATAATACATATTTTCCACTATATTTGTATTATAGTTTTTTAATTTGTAAAATATATACAATAATTACTTAAATTAAATATGATTAATTTCATTTATGGAACCTATTATTTTTATTTGATTGAAGTGAAAAAATATTGAAAATTATCATGAATATAAACCATTAATAATGCTAAAAAAATGATAACTAGGTCTATAATGTTTCATTGTGGAACATCATTTTCCAAAAATATATTACATATAATATTCTTAATATCATTTATTTAATTTTTATATTAATTGAATAAATACATTATTTATGTTTGATAAGTACTTAATGTATTAAAAATTATATATTATATAATATTTTAATAAAATAATTGACCAATCAAGTAAATATTTAAAACCAATGTCATATTCCATTATCCTTATGTAAGAAAATTTATATTTATTAGAGACAGGAGAGTGACATTTTGTATTCATTATTATCACAATGTAATGAAATAATCAAATTCAATTAAATTTAGAACCATGGGACCATATATTCATGTCTTAGATTAACATGATGAAGTAACACTTATCTAATTGGACAAGGGAAACATTTTGGGAAATTTTAAATCCTTATCAAAATGATTGAACCATATTTAACTAGGTTACGATTTACTATGGTGACAAAAATTTACTATGGTTACTATTCATATTAGAAAAAATTAAAATGTTACTATTTATTTGATCCTATTGAATCAAAATATGGAATATCTTTTTCAATATTCAATTTATATAAGTTGGATAAATCAATTTTAAAAAATGTTTAAAAAACATGATGAATTTTTTTAGAAGAAAAAAATATATTTTAACAATCATAAAACTGTATTTTTCATATCCAAGGAAAATAAAAAAACTATAATAATGTAAAATAATTTTACTTAATATATATATATATATATATCACTAAAATCATACACCAATACTGAATAATTTTATTTATTTTGATAATAAAATGTTCCCACATAACTGTTTTTTTGAAACATCTCTTTTAATTTCATGAGATTATTTTCAATTCTATTCAATTTATTACCTATGAATTAACTTTATACAAGTTCTAATTGAAATTAATTATTAATATAGTAATATTAATGGAAATAATTTAATGTGTTACATTAAATTTCAGATCATTTATGTTCATGTTTTCTTGTATTGAAAAGTATCATATATATTTTCTTTGAAAAGAATTTTATCATATAATATAATGGGTTTTGAAATTTGTTTTTTTATTATTAATAAAAAATATCTCATATTTTATAGTCTTAGTTCATAAATATCCTCTTTTATAACTTTTTATTAGCTATGGATTAATACACAAAGAATCTGGTTCATTATGAGGATTCTTAACAATGGACATTAAATTGACAAATGTATCCATCTTGTTATATTTTATAAAATCACAAAATATTTACTATACGATATGTATAATGAATATCTTGACCATAATTTGTTATTTTCACATATTTTGATTATCAAAATATAATAATCATTTTCAACTTTATGAACACCCCTGATATTAGGATAGTTCGTTGAGAGCTATCTTATTTTTATACATGAACCTACATATTTCACTACTACTACAGATTTCTTTTCAATAGACTATGTGTGAAATAGTAAATATTATATAGAATGCACATAACTAATAAATATATTTTGAATAATTTTATTCTTTAGACATTACTGGATAATTTATTTATTAATATCATTGTCACTAACACTTTATAGATATGTTATAATGGTAATTAATTTAGTTATCTAATAATTATGAGAAGGGTTCGAATATTAGGAAATTTTAGACCAATCATATATATCATAATGATTATATGTTAGTTTTTTCAGTTTTTTAGATAATTAAAATATCATATACATCATATAATATGAATCATAGATTGGATGGTTATTGATATTTCTTTCATGAACGTAGTGTTTATATATTGTTAGTTTCAATGATAAATTTTGAAACGAATATTATATTATTTTATAAAAATAGGTTATTATAAAATAGTTTTTGGTTTATATGATAAATGAGTTAGACTATACTTTTTATTTATTGTTACTTCATTATCAGGTTTTATGAGATTTTGATGAAACTCAATCTTTCTAGGATGTTGAGGTTGTATTACGTAGCTTCATAGAGTTCATATTTTCCAACAATGTGTTGACTATGATCATATATCAGGAAGAAAGAATATTGATAGAGTATTTGGTGAATTGGTGATTTTTTTGTCGAATCATTACATGGTATAATTTTTTCATTGATTTTCCAAATTTTCATTACGATATAAACCAATGTAATACAATTTTTTATAGATCCATTAATTAAATGAAATTTATTTATTATATTAAATATAGACCATGATCTCATCTATATTCATTAAAAAAATTTATTTTATATTTTTTATAAAAATTTATTTTTCCACAATGAATATTTTTGTTTTTTTTTTGAAAAACCTTCCAAAATATGGAATTAATATTACTACATTCAAATATAATATCTAGGAATATTTCATGTTCTCCATTAAAAATATTTATTATTTCATTACTTTATAATTTAATTTTTTTTCTAATCTCAATATAACCACCTAATAATATCATCATACATTGAATTACATTTATATAACAAAAAATTGAATGTTAAAAAATTATTGAACTCGTTGAGAATGATGCAGTATTGGTTTTCCAAACATTGTTACTTTATTTGTGGTGGATGAAATAGATGAAATTGATGGATATTATTTTTTATGATTTTTGTGTCAATTTTAGATATATATCATATATTTTGTTTAGATTTCATTTTTTGGTTTTTATAAATTTGAAAAATTTCATGTTTTATAATAATAATCTAAACTCCAAATGTTTTCATTGTAGTTATATAATAAAAAAGGGATTTGTTATTAGTTTGTCGTAAATATAGAAAAGTAAAATCATTAGTATACCTAGTACACCAAAGTAAAATTATATATTTCATATTTATATATTTAAATGTAGTAGTTATACATCATAATAACCCAATAATATATAATACTAAAATGGTAATATTTAAGATTAACTCAATGTTGTGGATTTGACTTATAGACACCAACATCTAGTATGAAATTTTGTTACTTTTTTATTTTACTTTTCATTTTTTACCACTTAATTGATGATTAGTTTATAGGGATTTATTTTTTAAAATATTTTTGGAGGTCAGGATATGGATGAGAGGTTTATCATGGGAGTGGTCATGGTCTTGAAGATGTGATAGATTTAATAAACCAATCTGCAATCTGATAAGGGGAACTAAACAACTAGTATGACTTTAGTTTATGTGTGATGTTATTGGAATATCACCAGCTAGTTCGTAGAATCCTAAAACCCATCTAGTTGAAATTCATGAATTTTAGGAAATCATTGACGTTTCTCTAGATCATATGTGGTACCTAGTGGCTAGATAGTGACACAGACATTTCTAGGAATATCTAGTGAAACATATTAACTATAATTCCTTTAATATCCATATAATATCCATAACACCCCACTCAAATTACATTTATTTGAAATAAACTCAACGGATATCTAACAAAAAAATTTCTAAACCACTTTAAATCTCCCATGTAAGAAAGTGTTAGTTGATGCATTGTATATCTTATTGTTAATATAAAATCAATAGGATCTTGGTTCATCTATTCCACCTCAATATACCACTTTATAAGTTGTCTATCCACATTATAGTGAAAAATTTAGAACATAATTTGGTGAATTTTGGTTCTAGGGATCTTCCCTTACCATTATAGTAATCATATCTCCATTGGAAGATCATATTTTGAGTGGGAAATGATGTTGGTGGTTTTAAGTAGGTGGTTTTGTAATAAAATTATAATTAGTTTTGACCTATAATGCATGTTTTTTTAATATAGTGGTTGAAGCCACATTTTTTATGAAATAAGACACCAATTTGTGTCTGTATATATTTAGACCCATTACATATCTCGGAGGCTAAAAGCCATGTTTACTATAAAAAATATCATGAAGGCCCTGAGGGTCGAAAGACCTAATTTTTGGCTTGGAATCCCATTTTTTCCTAATGAACCCTTTGGATAATAACAATGAAATATTAAATGTTTTGATAATGTACCTCCACATACATAGTCCATTCAACACTACCTGCGACTATATAGTGGTGTCACTTATACAGTTCCAGCACTACTATAATAATTATACTATACATTGTTATAGTTATGGTACACTACCATAAAAAATTTCCCCATCCTTGGTTTAAGCTTGGGTATTTTGGATGTTGGAGTATAGGGCATACCACTATGCACCACCACAACTTCCCATTATTTCATGATGATTTGGAAATGAATTTCTTATTCATTTAGAATTATTGAAATATGATTATTGAAAATTATTTTGATATGGGATGGATAATGGGAAAACAATAATTTCAATATTTAATTTCAAACAATGTACTGATTTTAATAAATTGGATTTCATGTAAAGTAGTCATTTGATGAAATACACTATCATTGATCATTGATAATGTCTTGAACCCACACTCAAAAGATGCCCCTCTATAACTGGAAATGAAGATATAGAGATAATGACCCCAATGTCCCCACTTCAGTTGGCCATGGGGAGGAAACCGCCACAAAGGGTATACAAATCTCACAAACTAGAATGAATTACACAGTTATAGTAACCATGATCGAGATATAAGATGTATAAAACAAACAAGAATCCAATATATATAAATATTACTAAATCCCACAACCAATCCACATGCATGTTTAAAGAAAAATTGCTACAAATATAAGTGAACTCTAAAGTATGTACCAAATGTAATGCTTAGAACTGACACGTAAGCTATCACAAAGACTGATCTAGTAACTCCTAACACAGTCCCTGTAGTTCTCATGGAAACCTGAAGTATTTTTTATAATGTAGGGTGAAAAAACCAGTATACTCAGTAGGAAAACCGAAGTCTATCATACAGAGGAGTGAGAAGCATACCAATGCTACTATGAGAAATTAAAAGAACCAGTACCACATATCAAGGTATACTAACCATCCCCACCTCACCAGGGCATTCCCAGAAAGTAACCTAATACATGAAAAGTAATATCTTAATCACATCGAAGATAGGGTACCCCATAATATTTTCCCACTAATTATCCACTCTGACACACTAATGGAAAACATCATGGTGCTCCCACTTATTCAAAAAGTACCACATCACGACCTGCCTACACACACCTGGGACTCACAGCTAGTCCCGTGACATGGGAAAAATAAGCTCAACACTTCTCACCCAAACAGACCTGGGATTCACAACCATGACCCTCTCATTGTCACTTGGGCTACATTCCACATCACATCCTGAACACAATTGGGAAATCACAGTACATCTCATCCCAAAGACAGTTGTGAATCCAAAAATCATCTAATCCCAAAAACATCATGGAAAACACAACTCACCCTCACACACATGGGCCTCAAAAACCACTACCAAATGGCAGAATAGTGGAATATCACCGCCTAGAAGAGGGAGAAGGGAAGCTCGGGTGGCCAACCATCCATCCTCCCACCGAGTTGTTAGGGAAAGACACCCACCCCCATGAGAATATGGGTGTTCAGAACATAGTGATCAACTTGGGTGGGGTTCATATTGAAATACCGAGGATATAGATGAAGACACACACACACACACACACACATATATATACAATACAAAGCACTCAATCCCAACCAATGGGTTTCCAACCAACAATCATCCCAAAAAAAAATTCTACATCCTCTAAATGCATTTATTAGGGATAGTCACTTCCAAGTTTGATAAATGAATGGTAGTTCACAACAAGACACAAATCAAATAATCCCCATAGACAACTCATTTAATTGAATATTATTTAATGAAAAAATAATATGTTATTGATTCCATCTTTACCCATGCAACAACTAAGAACAACTAGAAACAAGAATCATAGGAAAACACTCCACACCAGCACAATAATTTCAAAAGGGGAGGAGTCTACTAGTTTATTGAACTATTCATTTACTCTCCATTTAACACCCATTAATGCTATTAAAAAGTACCAATCCGGATACATAATGTGAGGCTTTGGGAATACTAATCATAGAGAAACTCTAGACGAATTTTACATACCACCCACTACAATAATCATTCTTCAAAGTCATACCACCCTATCTATCATCTAAATAAATAGATACATCAACTCACAACCAATACCAAAAACAACATATTATCAAAACCATACCTAGTATCCCTACATCATAACCCCATCACACTGATCACATCTAGTAACTAAACAACCCACAACCCTTCTTGACTGCCCCACTGTACAAACACAGCACAACCACGAAACCACCCATTTCAAAAAACATAGACGAACCCACACATCCCTTTCATAACACATCTTTTTTTAGTTTCAAAAATGTGATATTTTTCAATTTCAACTAATTAAATTATTTGTGTGATCACAGAAGCCATAAGATCCCACATAATCCATTTATTTAACTTAATATATATCGTTAATAAATTTCATATATATAACATCGTTCAAAAGAATACCAAAAATATGTATTCACAAGGAATCATAGGTGCACCCACAAAGTCCACCAATGGTCATGATTTTAAGTAGTCATATAACCCATAAAGATAAAAATATTAACAGATAACAAAGAAGAACATAATTCAATTCCCATAACCCCTCAAGCTAATCTTTAAACTAATACAATTATCTTTATTTATTTCTTATTCTGATATCTTCACAAGGATACATTCATACACCCACCCTGCATGATACACAAATAAAATAGAGATAAAGGAATCCCTACCACAATGAACAGATGATCGGTAACATCTTAATGCACCAAAATAGATTTAAAGCAGCAGGGAAAAGTCTCTAGGGAATCATTATTCAAAGGCCACAAAACAAGCACACAATCACTCGGGGAAGAAAGGTTATGAGTACCTCGTTCCAAGAAATGGTTGAAACATACAAGGAATAATGGATCTCAGATTTAGAAAGGGCATATCCTATATCAATGGAGGAATGGTTTTAAAAGGAAATAACGTCGAATTTTGACCAAGACCATTCAGTTTGGCCATTTAAAAGCCTCATGATTTTAGAGGAGTCAATGATATTATTTGGGCCCTTCCAAATGGATTCAAAACAACTTTAATATGGAATTAAATTAATTTTACATCAAATAAAATTTAAAAGGGGAGAAACAAAAGAAAATAGGAATATTGTAGAAAAACTGGAATTTAAAAAAACTATCAGAAATGACCCACCATTGGGTGAGTCACCAAAACATGTAACCGATAGACGAGACACCGTTGGACGAGATACTGGTGGATGGGTCACTATTGTGGGAGTCACCATTAGATGGGCCACCGATAAATGAGTAAATGTTGGTCAACTCACCATTGAATGAGCTATCAGTGGATGAGTCACTGTCAGAGGAATCACCGTCGAACGAGTCACCATCGCGGGCCACCGCTGGTGACAAACAGGTGCAAGAAACCATTGGATGAGTCACCGTAGCTAATCCACATTAAAGAAAAACTAGTGTGAGTCTCCACTACAACTCACCATCAGGACCTACCATCAGGACTTACTGTTATTAACTCACTGGTCCTAACACACCATTGTGAGTCACCAACATGACTCACTATTAAAACGATCTACAACTGGAAAATTGGAATTTTGAAAAACTCATGAAATGAGTCAACATTACCTCTAAGAACTCCTTCAATACTATATTTTTTATAATGTAATAAACCTTAGGGTTCTGGTCCATTACATTATATACCCATGATACTACTATTTCACTCAAGAATTCAAAATCGAACCCAGATGGAAAAGAGGTGTCTGAAACACTACCCCAAGAGACACCTCCCAAGGATCCCACTATAATGAAACACCATTATTGATACTGAGGTCTAACTATAAACCACCTTTTGTTGTTAAAGGGATGTCGTGAAAAAATAACATCCAATAATAACTCCTCAAACATCTGCTAAGCTAACGGACCATAAGATAGAACATGCTAGCACAACAACCACACTATCTGAACATACAAATCAGATATTCCCATCCTTGATGTCAAGATACTATCTGTTCAGGGTGAAACTGAATCGCCTTTATGGGTTTAATCACATCACAATTAATGCATCAAGATTAGGAATCTAGTATTACCATTTTCAAATGTTAAGGCTCTAACACACATCTTGGAACAGGGAAACAACTCATATTAAAACAAACATGCTCCAAACATTACAATTCAATGAAAAAAATAGGAAAAAACTCAAAACAAATCTTGGTATTGGGCATGCATCTGACTTCTCGCTCTCATAGACTAACCTCTTGGCCACCATACAATACCCTTGATCCAAAGGGATGGTCCATCCACACAACACCTTATCTTGATGATCCAGGATTTCTACTAGAACCAACATTTATGTCACATCATCATCCATAACCAACTCTCCCAAGTCAATGACAATGGATTCATCAGGAAGATACTGACAAAGCTAAGAGATGTAAATGATGTTTTGGATCCACTCCAACTGTGTGGGAAGTTCCAACTGAGATCCCCCCCCAATAACTCGCCCAAACTTCTCAAAGGGTCCGATAAATCTTATATAATGTTTTCCCCCACTATGAAACCTTAACATCCTATGTCGAGGGGAAACCATAAAGAGCACATGGTTCCCAACCTCAAACACCAACGAACTACTCTTATGATTAACATATGAAATATACCAGTATTGTGCCTATTTAATCCTCTAACTAGCAAGCCTCACCTTCTATATCATGCTTTGAAAAACTTATTGGCCAAGAAATTTTCCCCCCAACCTCTATCCCTCACAATGGTGAATGAAATAGTCTTCCATACAAGGATTCAAATGGATCCATGCCAATGGAAGAGTGATAGATTTTATTATCAAAAAACTCAACCAAGGGAAAATTTTACACCCAAGATCCACCAATGTACAAGATTCATGATCAAGACATGTCTTCTAATGTCTGGATAGTTTATTTTTGTTTACCCATCTGTCTAAGGGTGGAAAGAAGTGATGAGGCGTAACTGAGTTCAAAAAAAGTCTACAAACCCCTCTAGACTCTCATGGTAAAACATGCATCATGATCCAATAAAATTGACATCAGATGTCCATGAATCCCCATAAAAATATCCACATACCACTTTCCCATAGATTCCACTATGTCTGACTCCTTAATTTCTATGAAGTGATTGATATTTTTAGTTGATCCCCTACTACCTAAATAACATTACAGCTTCCCTGAGACCTAGGTAACCCTGTGAATAAATCCACTGATATATAATCCCACTTATATTCAAGGACATATAATGGATACTACAAATCATCAGCAAAATGGTTCTCATCCCTTACCTACTGGAACACTAAGCACTTTTCCACATACTCTGCTACAACCCATTTCATCCCAGGCCACCAAAACCATATCCTCAAGCCATGGTACATTAAGAAAATTTTTAGGTGTACAACTTTGGGTGATCTATGATGCTCATGGAGGGATTACTTTCACATTGACAGTATAAAAATAGTCTTCCTTCAAACAGTTCCAATTTATGACCATCTTACGACCATCCCTCTGGAGCATCGCCAGTGCCAACATGATCATGCATCACCTCTACCTATGAGTATCCACACTATTACTCCTCCTCCTATTGTATTAGAGAATACTAAACTATCATCTAAAAAAACATCCTCTACCACCATAATCCCATGTATCCCGGTGTATGGCTTCCAAATCATCCATATGCATCCATAGATTCCTTAACTGCCTCCTTATTTGACATTCTTCTTAGAGCATCATCCATGACATTCCCCTCTATTATGGTGCAGGGTATCCCAAAATCATAGTCCAAAAGAAACTCCATCTACCTCCATTATTTAATGTTAATATCTCACTATAAAAAGATATACCTCAAACTATTATGATCGAAGAAGACCACAATGTACTCTCCAATGAGGTATTTCCATTAATGATTCTGTACCAATATAACGGCTGATAACTCTTGATAATGGGAGGAATAGTTATGTCAATGGGGATGTAACTTCCTAGACCCATATGATATGAGTCACAAATACTGCATCCGTATGCATCCCATGACTAGACAAGAAGTATCAAAAAACTCCTCGAACATCACACATTCATCAAGAAACTAGATCACTAGAGCACTGAAAAACATCCCCTTCATATAGCCGAATGCTGCCTAGAACTACTCACTTTACACAAAATTCTAGTTATTTCGGGCTACAGATGTTAACAGAGCTGAAGACCGAGAGAAATCAGGGAAAAAAATTGGGTAATAAACTACTATACAGAGAAAAAAAAAGAACCTCTGCAACATTCTTTGGTGCTACCCAAGACAAATCTACATCGACCTTCGATGGGTCAATTTCACCACCTTGCTGGGACACTACATGCCCAAGGGAATTCAACTCTTGGATCTAGAACATAAACATGGAAATCATTTTATAGAGTTGGTGGCATAAAAAGAACTACAAGGATGTCTTGAGATGCTTAACATACTACTCATATGACCATAGCTAGATCAAGATTTCTTTCATGAATATGATAATGAACTGGTGTGGGAAGTATTGGAATATGGTGTTTATAAGACCCATGAACATAGTTAGTGCATTCGTAACACTGATTGACATGACCATGAACTTAAAGTTCTCATACCTCGACCTGAAAACAGTCTTCCGGATATCACCCCCTTAATCCTCATCTAGTGATATCCAAACCATAGATCGAACTTAGAAAACAAAATGACCCCTCCCTGCTGGTAAAAAATATCTTCTATCCTTAAGAGGGGGTATGTTTTCTGACCATGACATGGTTCAACATACTATCTTCACACACATACTCATAACACCATCTTCATTCTTTACAAATAAAACTAGAGAACCCCACAGTGACACACTGAGCCTGATAATTACTCTTTTCATCATTCCATCTATCTATATTGTCAAATCTTGAAACATAGAAGGTTTCATCCGATAAAAAGCCATCAGAATATAAGAATCACCTAGTTTCAACTCTATCATTAACTAAACATCATAAAGAGGAGGTAGTGTCACTAATCTATAGGAAAAACAACCAAGAACTCCTCAACAACCCTGTGGACATCAGTGTCCACTAGTTCTATTGACAGGTTAGCCAACATGGAAAGAAGAGGATCCACATGGAGACAGCCCACCTGACAGCTCCACTCATTGACGAGTGCCAATCATAGACCATCCACATCTGAAATCATGACTCTTCTTTAGACGATTTTGATACTATCACAAAAAAATAAAACAATTATATGTTGAGAATAACATTTTATGGTTTCATCTATATAACTAAGATATCCCCTAGGACTGATGCGGCCCATAAATAGTCTACATCCATGAGACACATCAAAAAAATTTATTGACCCTCTTACTGGCATACACAACACTAGGGGAATTGAAATACACCTAAGGTCTAGTCCAAGACCCCGGGCTATACCAAGTGTAACGAAGCTGTCGAAGATCCCAAATCAAACAAAGCACAAACAAGTTTACTAAACAAGATGATCATACCTCGAATGATCTATATACTTACTGGAACTAATGAACCTTCCATGTGAAGATGACCATGCCAATATATTCTTCCCATATGTTGAAAACTACCACCTGGACCACACCTAGTCCGATGTCCCTAAGAACACCCTAATGGAGGCCTTTACCTGATCTATCTCCCCTCAGTGGATCATGATCCATTTTTCCCTAATGCTGAAACGGCCCAGCCGACAATTGCTTCTGAGGTAGGTATAAAACATGCCCAAATCCACCATACTGAGTTTGAACATCTATAAGAAAATGATTTTAATGATGCCCATGGTCTCCACAGATGATGCACATCTTCCTCAATCCCACAAGAAAGGCACGAGGACTAGAAGGTCCAAAGGGATACTTTTGAGCTTGACTCCCCGCCTTTCAGAACCTTAAAGGCCTTGGAGTCTGAGTCCTGCTATCAGTAACCCTACCTCTCAAAGAATCCCGTTGGTTCCCCTATCACGGTAAAAATCATCATGATTGCATCTTCTCAAATACCTCTTCCTTCATCTAGACCTCCACATACATTGTCATGGTAATGGGAGTAAACATGTATTGGAGAGAAAGACGAAGTGCCTCCTCTTGAATTCTCTCATGAGACTCCTCATTCAGAATGAGATCCTGGGAATAATGAAGGAGATCCTTAAAATTTATCCCTATCTACCATACCAGAATACCCCTCTACTATAGGGAGAGTAACTCCTATATCTAATTAGAATTCACGATTGTTGAAAGGAAATATTCTCATAACTCATAAAAAGTCCCATAGAAAATCAGATTCTTTCATATCGCCCATGAAATATTTTCACCAATGACGCGCAAATCCCCACATCTAAAGAACCACCAAAGGAACATAGTATAGTATAAGAGGTTGGGTCAAATCGTTGGTGATCACAGTCTCCTCGATCTAGATATTTTCCTCCATGTTTGATTAACTTTACTCATAAATCACTGGATTCTTCCACTAGAAAGACCACAATTTTCCCTTACAGTGGTAATCCACCTCTACTAGATCAAAACTTCACTGATCAACAATATCTTACTATTGATCCTAGAATACCTGAGTAACCCATGGTTGACAACCGAGTTCCATAGATGAAAACGAAAACAAGGAATCACTAAGACTGAGTAGTATATAATTTTATTTATTATTCATTTTAATTCATTTAACTCATTTTTTATCCATTTAAAATTCCAAAAAAACACCCCATTTTATAAAGGAACACAAGTTATTATGATCTATGTACCTTTCCTAAGGTCTCAATCCTGAAAAAAATGTAGCCTCACTTTTCCATTCGGTAGGCTAAGAGTCATTTCATTGGATCATGGGGGGATCCCATGTCCAACCCGATCTTCCTTATCCTATGTCACACACCAAGATCAGTTGACACTTTTTACCAACAAACACATGCAATCCTTAGAGTGCCTAACTCTAAACTCCATCTTATATCCCAACTATCACTTGTTATACCATTATATCACGAACCATCCCTCGAATGATTCCCCTCTTCAAATGGAAATAAAGAATGGGAGATAATGACCCTTGAGTCCAACCATTAGTAGGTCCTGGGGCAGTGACCAACACCATGGGTATTCAAATATCACAAAATGGAAGACATTACAACTTTATAGTAAACATGATCAAGAGATAAGATGTATCAACCTCAAAACATCTCCAAGACACATACACAAACACACACAAACACACACATATTTATATAAGAGATACAAAACCATACCACATTCATGTTTAAAATAATGATACTACAAATTTAAATAAACTTCAAGTAATGTACCAAAATTAAAGATACAAAGTGACACAAAAACTGTCCTAAAGTCCATGCTAGTAATGCAAAACATTATTCCCATAATTCTATTGGAATGATGATACCAATTTTATAATGTAGGGTGAGCATAGAAGTATACTCAGTAGGAAAAAAATTCTCCAATAAAAAAGTGGGAGGAGCATACTAATGTTCATGTAAGAAAATAATAGAACCAATATCACCTTAGAAGGTAAACTAAACATCCCCACCTCAACAAGGCCCACTGACCAGGTAAATCACATTATGTAATGAAATATAGTATGAAAATTTATTATCAGGTACCCCTCACAACTTTTAAATTGATTATCCACTCTCACACCCTAACATAAAATATTATGGTGGTCTCACCTCTTCTGAAAGTACCATGTAATAACACACCCACACACACATTAACCTTACAGCTAATCCCACAACTTAGGGGAACAGAGCTCAACATATATCACAAATAAAATCTATTCCTCTCAACCATGTACCACCCACAAACACTTGGGATACATACCACATCAAATCCCCAAAACAAATCGGAATGCTCAAAATATCTCACCCTGAATACACCTGGGGAAGCACAAATCATATCATCGTGAAGACACCTGAGAAAATAAAACTCTTCCGCACAAACATGGGACTAAAAAATCACCACACGTTTAAATAATTGTGGGATATCACCTTAAGGAACAAGGAGTAGGAAAGACCAGGTGTCCATCCATCCAACCTCCCACTACGATGTTGGGGAAATACACATTCCCTTGTGACAACATGGGTGTTTGTCACATAGTTCTCAACTAGGGTTGGGTGAATATTAAAATCATAAATAAGTACACACAAACACACAGATATATATATATATATATATATATATATTACCAAGAAATCAATCCAGAACTATGGGTTTCCAACAAACTATCAACACACAAAACCACTTTACTTCATCCTATAATTTTATTTATTAGTGACGATCACTTCAAAAGTTGAAAAATGAATTCTAATTCGAAATAATCCACAACTCCAATCATACCCCTAGACAATTCATTTTACCATATCTAAATATTTTTTAAATTGTTATTTTTTTCATTCCATCTCTACCAGGGAAACTATTAAGAACAATTTGAAATAAGAAACACAAGAAAAAAATCCAACACCACCACAATATTTTTAGTAGGTGAATATATTTCTATTTTAACAAACATCCCACATTCTCTCTATTTGACACCCATTCATTCTATAATAATGTACCAATAAGTAGAGACATAGTGGCTCTTTGTGGATTCTACTTAGGGAGAAACTCTAGAGGAATTTCTATTACCCAAAACTATCATCATAATTCTTCAATGTCATCCCACCCAACACATCCTATCAACAATGAAAACCCCAAACACATAGACATAACCAACAACACATATCATCACAAAAAAACATAGCATCCCACTACATAAACCCATCACAAAAATCACATCATGTAAAACAACAATCTAAAACCCTTCAAGATATCCCCTCAATAAAAACACACTAAAACCATCGATCCACCCCATACTTCAAACCCATAACCTATGAATCACTGCCATAGAACATATTTTTTAGTTTTAAAATGGTTATATTGTTAAATTTCCACTTGTTTAATTAAGTGTGTGATCAAAAAAGCCCTGTGATCTTGGGGAATCCATTTATTTAAGTAAATATATCTGGTTAATCAAGTTAATTTATTTACTATTGTGAAACAAGTGACCGACAACATGAATTTACAAGTAATCATAGGTGAGAACAAAAATACCAACAACAATAATGAATTTAGTAGGTATATATCCATTTCAAATCACAATATTAACAAATTACAAAGAAGAACAAATGTTACTTTCCCCCATCCCTGCATGTTGATCATTAAACTGGTAAAATTTTCATTATTTATTTTGGAATTATACCACCATAACAAGGATAAAAAAATACAAACACCCCATATGTTATGAAAAAAAATATAGATAATGGAATTTCTAGCTAGAGTAATACATGATCTGCAACTTCTAAATGTGCCAAAATAGTGCGCATGTAGTAAGAAAAAGAATCCATTGAAATGCATTCTAAAAGACATAGTTCAAGAAAACAATCACTTGGGGAAGAAATTATCTAAGATAATTGTTCCAAGAGAAAGGATAAACAATGAAGTAAGAAAGGATCTCATCATTAGAATGTACAGATCCTATATCAATGGAGGAATGGTTTTAAAATCCATTAAAATAGGATCTTGACCAAGACCATGCACTTCAACAATTTAAAAGACTTATTATTTTAGGGGAGTCAAATATATTATTTGGTAACTTTAAAAAAACATAAAAACAACTAAAATATGGAATTAAATTCAGTTTACCTCAAATAAAATGCTAAAGGGGGGAAATTTTCACAAACTGAAAAACTGGAGAAAAATAGGAATATTGAAAACATATTAGAAATGAATCCCCATCGGGTGTGTCACCATTACGAGTCACTTGTGGATGAGTCCCCATTGGGTTACTCTCCATTGGACGTGATAACAATGTATGAGTCACCATTCATTGAATCATTGCTGGATGAGCCACATGTAAATGAGTCACTGTTGGATGACCTACCAATTAACGAGTCACAGTTGGGTGACTCACAGTCAATCGTGTAAAGACCCGTAAATTTCAAGGAAATTTTTTTTCTTTATTTTCCTTGGAATTTTACAAGGACGCAGCTTCTGACGGAACCTGATTCCGAGGCCCGGTGTGCCCAGAATCACTTTCCGAAGTTTGGCTCGGGTACGTTCAGTGAACGGACGAGCGGGTTTTTTCTGACTTTTAAACCGGTGCCCAGAATCGAATTTCGAGGGCACCGATGGAATTGCACCACCAGTTTTTTCTTAGAAACACCTCTTCTAGAGTTTCGTTTGCTCGGTTGTGGTTTTTAATTTTTGGATTTTATGTTATGAAAAAAATAAAGTTTTGTGACAATTTTATTTTTATTTCACTTAAAGCTGCTTAAAAACCACTTTAAGCTATTTAAGCTTAGTTTAAATGGATAGGGTGCAATCCAAAATATCCTACCCACTTGTTAGGACATTTGTGGGGTGGGGCCCATATGAGCCCCACCGTTTCTTTCCGCTAAGTAACGCACCCGCGAAACCACTATTAAATAGAAGTCAACTAGGGCGTTTTCTTAAACAATTAAACGCTCCTATTAATTGGGCGGTTTATTCGTTGAAATTAATTCTATAAATTAATTTTGTTCATTTCTTAACAAATTTTTGTTTTGTTGGAATGTTAATAAAATAAGGCCAACACACCTTCTTTTTGAAATGTTGTGTTAAGACTTTGGAGAATCTCTAAGGATCTTCCTCCTTCTTCGCGAAGAACGTGAAGAACGCAAAGAACGCGAAGAACGCCGGCCACCGACGAAGAATGTCGGACCCGCAAAAATTGACGATGTGACACCGTGTGCCGCGTCGCCGACGTTTCCACTCCCACAATGTTCTTCTGCGACGTTACTTCATCCGCAACAAAATCTTCGATCATCCGTTGAGGTGAGAGATTGCGGTTCTTTAAATTCCTATG
This sequence comes from Viscum album, assembly GCA_963277665.1. Taxonomy (NCBI): domain Eukaryota; kingdom Viridiplantae; phylum Streptophyta; class Magnoliopsida; order Santalales; family Viscaceae; genus Viscum; species Viscum album. Next base: position 1,862,673,191 of record OY728151.1, on the reverse strand, counting down.
TGGATTATAACTCAATATGGATTTAATTATTAAAAATTAAATCTGTATGTTCTTGATCCTCGGAGATCGTCGAAGCGACTCCCTTCAGCAACGACGCGGCGCCCTTCTGCGATGCGATGCTCCACCTGTTCCGTGACGGTCAATTCCGCGAAGAACACACATACGACGAGGTAGGGGTTTGTTGTGAAATAATTTATATTCTCGTAGTTGTTTTCTTCTAAAACAAAAGAACATGGATCAAGTGTAATTTTTAAATTATTAAAAATTGTTTTTGATACGTTTGTCATGTGTTAATTATCTTCACGTTTGTATCATCTAACGCGGAGGGTGCGGGCTAAACAAACACGGCCCGACAACCCTCGACAGTTCTTCATTGTTGTGCGGATTTGGTTGGTGATGACAAAACGTGCCGCAGAGGCGATTTAATGATTCCGCAGTGAAGAACGGGACCCAGGAGGAGCAGCGGCACAGACGGGAAGGAAATCAGACCACCAGAGCAACTCCGGTGGCCCGCGAAAGCCACCGGCAGCGCCCCGGCGCACCGCCGGACAGGGCAGCCACGGCTGAAGCCGCAGCGGCGGCGGCGCCAGCAGACCCGCGGCCGCGCGGGTCCGGCGCACACGGGATGCGGCATTGCCATGGCCGTTGACCAGGGCTAGCTAGCCGGGCCGGGCCACGCCCGGGCCGGGCCGGACTGGGTCCAGTCGGGTTGGACCAGGTCGGCTTGACCCGGTTCGGCCGACCCAGGGGGGGGCTCATACCGGGTCGACCCGGGCCCAGACCTCTGTTTCCGGACCTTTTCGGTCTTTTGCTCGTAACATGAGCTACGGGCCTCTGATCGACGCGCCATCAGCGGCAACACGGTCCGTGGATCGAGGCGGTCTTTTCGGTATATTTCACTCAAGGTTTCAGAATACTTTGGGTTTAGCCGGGTTGGTTCGTCCACGAAACCAACCGGGCCCTCAGAGTGGAAACGCTCATATCTTGAGCTCCGGACGTCCGATTGATGTGCCGTCAACTTTGTTGAATTACTCTAACTGAGACGGATCTTTTGGCTTTCCCTACCTGAGGTTTGGACGCAGGTGAAGTCAGGTCGGGTTGGATTTGCCTTCGAAACCAACCGGGCCCCTTGGACGAAAAAGCCAATAACTCTCAGACCGGGCGTCCGATTGATGCACCGTCTACGACTTTGAGTTCCTGTTGGCGATACAAAACTTTTGGATACATCAAATCTGGACTATGTGTCAGTTGATGTATCAGCCTCTCGGCTCGTGGAGCGGACCCTCTCGAATGAGCTTACTGTGTGCGGGAACCCTAGAGCTGGCTGCAACTGCTGCTGTGACGACGAAGACTTTACAGAGATCCTCAGTGGATTCGACTACGACGATGATGAAAACAGTACGGGAATCCTCCGTGTTTCGGTAGTGACCACTACGGTACATCTTGGGATACATCAACTCCGGACTATATGTCAGTTGATGCATCGACCTCTTAGATCGTGGAGTGGACCCTCCCGAAACGAGCATGCTGTGTGCGGAAACCCTAGAGCTAGTTGAGACTTCACGACTGCTTATCTAACGACTCGGTGTGTTACGGATATCCCGACGGAGGAGAACTTGGTTGTAGCGGAAGACCCGTGACAGAGTTGCACTTGGTTGTAGCGGCACAGGGGAGCGTTTGGTTGTATCGGCAGACCCCCGACAGAGGTGCGCTTGGTTTTAGCGGCACAGGGGAGCGCTTGGTTGTAGCGGTAGACCCACGACAGAGGTGCGCTTGGTTTTAGCGGCATAGGGGAGCGCTTGGTGGTAGCGGCTGACTCACGACAGAGGTGCGCTTGGTTGTAGCGGCACAGGGGAGCGTTTGGTTGTAGCGGCATACCCACGATGGAGGAGCACTTGGTTGTAGCGGCACGGGGGAGCACATGGTTGTAGTAGCAGGCCCACAGAACCCGATAGGTGGAGAACTACATCAGTCCAAGGTTAGAGGGAAGTGCTTGGTTGTAGCGGCATAACCACTACACTTGGTGGATAAGGAGTTTTCCCAATAGGTTTGGGTCCAACATCTTGATCGATCCAGTGTGGGTCATTGCGAGGGTTAATACCTACAGATCCTTTGTGGGTCCGAAGGCTTAGATGAATCAGTGGCTACATCTGATCATCTCTAACGTCATACGAAGAAGTACCTGTGTGAGCTGAATCCTGTTTTACTCTCCTTTGTGGATTGTGTTGAGCTATCCTATGTGGATTACTTTTGCTCTCCTTCGTGGATTTTGTTGTGCTATCCTATGTGGGTTTACATTTTGGTTTCCTGTGTTGACTGGGTTGTGCATGGGCTCAGATGTTGGAGACGAACGAGAACTGATGACTTAGGTATATGTATGGGCATATACCTAAGCAGTGTCGGATGTTACTTCATGATTGTATCTTATCCCTTTGTGGTTTATCCTATTTGGATTTCGGGAGACCTTCGGGGGTCTCGGGGTCCCTACTGAGTAGCTTATACTCACCCCTGCACGGGCTATGCCCGCACTACATTGTGTTGGTTGCAGACGACGGACAACGCTGATCTTGGTGGAGGCTTGCGGAGTAGGACGGTACCTGGAGGTGGACCACTGGGTGGGGTGTACTCGGAGCAGACGGCTGGACCGAGGAGCTGTGGAGGCTATCTGTACTCAACCTTCAGGTGGGACTTCCAGAGGACGGCTCGACGCGGCGACTTTTCCTTTCAGTTGCTGTTTTTCCCCTTTCAGTTGTACTTTACAATTGGGCTTTTATTTCCGGCCCCCATTACATTTCTGCACTTACTGTTGTACTAGCATTTTCTTAGTGTTTACCTCTTCCGCTTGCTTAATCTGTGGTTCTTGGTTACTTTACAAAGGCAATGCCTTCCCTTTTTTATCGGGATTTACGCCTTGGTGCTAGTCACCAGCCCCTGGCCTATGGAAGGCGGGCTTGGGGTAGTCACGGCACGGGTCCCGAGGACGGGTCGTGACAAATTGGTATCATAGGTGGTCGGTTCTACCGTGGACTCTGATATTTTCTATGTGAAGCAATAGTGTTTAGCATATTGGGTGTGGTTATCAATCCAGGGAGTCCAGTGTTAGTGCGGCGGTAGAGGTATCCGTACACCAGGACCCTGACATCTGATTTCCGACTTAATGCACGAAAACATTGATTGCATGTGTGTTTCAAGTTTTTGTTGAGATTACTTTATGTCAGACCACTAGGTATACTGTTCTGACCATGGCGTAGCTGTTTCCTTTTCAGGATGGCCCCACGACGGCAGCCAGCTAGGGTTCCGAGCGATGTGTGTGGCGAGAGCCCACCGAGCGTCGAGGACTCGATACAGGGCCCTTTGACAGCTGAGGCACCGGCGGTACCTATACCCACCGAGCCACCGATGCTACCAGCCCCATCCGTTTACGATGCACGTCACCTTAGTGCACTGCATGAGTTCCAGCACCAGCGACCGCCCAGGTTCCGTGGGGAGACGGACCCTCAGGCCGCCGAGGACTGGCTGGAGGCAGTTGTACGGGTTTTCAGATTAGTGAGGACACCAATAAACCTCATGGTGATCCTCGCAGCGAGCCTCCTGCACGCGGTAGCAGGCAGATGGTGGAGTTTGATGCTCTAGGTGCACGATGAGACATCTCTCCTCTGGATGGTCATTGAGATCATCTTCCGCTCCGAGTTCGTCCCAGCCACCCTCCGTGCGGTGCGCATCCAAGAGCTGCTACAGCTACGGCAGGGCAGCATGACAGTGGCTCAGTACTTGGCGAGATTTACTGATCTCTCGCGCTACTCCACAGATATGGTACGTGACCCATTCTCCCAGGCCCGGACCTTCGAGCAGGGACTGAGGCACGATATCAGGGCTTCGATGATCTCCCTCAACATTCCGACTCAGGCAGGGGTGTTGGAGCGAGCCTTCTTAGTGGAGAGCTTCCTTGCTGAGCAGTCTCCAGTAGCAGGACCCACCACTTGTCGGCATGCGACAGAGTCTTCTGCAGCGGGCAGTAGACAGATGACGCAGGGGTCCAAGAGGACTAGACCTACAGGTGGTCGACAGCATGACTCTGGATCGTTTGTGCGAGGCACTCGGGGTGGACAACGACTTTCCATGAGAGGGCAGTGTTACCCCTGCGGCGGGATTGGTCACATGGCTCATGACTGTCCGACCCGCCATACAGATGACCCGCAGATGAACGAAGGACCCCCCAGGCAGAGGCAGAAGTTTGATCAGGGCGGGCCGCAAGGAGTAGGCGGCCATGGCAGGGGAGCTGGCCGTGCAGTTGGAGGTGGACAACGCTTCGGGGTGTTGCCACCACCACCATCAGGATGTCCACCCCGACCACAGGGGACAAGAGGACATGGGAGATATCACCTTCAGGCAGCTGAGGCCTACGATCATGGAGCTCCGGGAGCAGATGGACAGGAGCAGAACTAGTGGATACGTCTGTTGTACTTCTAGTTCCTTGTTGCTATGGTGCAGTGTCTTTGTATTATGAGTCGCAATAATAAAAGGCGCGTACCTTTGTGATGTTTTCATTCCTATCCTTTTTTGTGTTGTTACTAAGAGGTTCCAGTTTAGACTGTTGGCTTGACCCTCACTTGTGAGACATCTACTGGAGGAGACCCAGTTACCACACACTAATGCCGACAGTGTGACTTAACCCTTGGAGGCGGGAGTAACGGTTGGATCTCTTGGTAGTAGCGTCGAGGCCTTACGATGTCATCCTTGGTATGGATTAGTACCATCCATGCCGGGGTTGACTGTATTAGGAAAATGAAGTGGTTCATCCAGGGGATGAGACCAGATTTCTTTTATCGGCAATGAAGAAATCTATGCAGCTCTTGTGGGACCAGAGATGGTCCATGCCACGGCAGAGAAGATCCAGGTCATCCAGGAGCAGATGAGGACAGCTCAGAGCCGACAGAAGTCTTTTACTGACAGGAGGCCGCCTCTAGAGTTCGAGGATGGTGACCACATCTTCTTGCGGGTCTCACCTCGACGGGGTTTATAGAAATTTGGCGAGGTGGCTTATCGGCTGGCTCTACCACCTCAGTTGCACCGGGTGCACGACGTTTTCCACGTATCTCAGTAGAGGAGATACGTGCACGACCCGACACAAATATTTGACCATGGAGTGCTGGTCTTTGATGATGGGGCGACTTTTGCGGAGGTCCTAGTGGAGATCGAGGATCGACATGAGCGGGTCCTATGTGGACGATCGATTCCTCTAGTGCACTTCAGATGGCATCTTGGGAACCTCCAGGAGAGCACTTGGGAGCGGGAGGCTCATATGCAAGCTCAGTACCGCCTTTGTATCCCTATGTTTTTGGGGAAGCTTTACGGGGACGTAAATCCCTGTGGTGGGAGTAATGTAAAGACCCGTAAATTTCAAGGGAATTTTTTTTCTTAATTTTCCGTGGAATTTTACAAGGACGCAGCTTCTGACAGCACCTGATTCCGAGGCCCGGTGTGCCCGGAATCACTTTCCGATGTTTGGCTCGGGTACGTTCAGTGAACAGACGAGCGGGTTTTTTATAACCTTTAAACCAGTGCCCGAAATCGAATTCCGAGGGCACCGATGGAATTGCAGTGCCTTTTTTTTCTTAGAAACGCCTCTTTAGGAGTTGCGTTTGCTCGGTTGTGGTTTTTAATTTTGGGGTTTTAAGTTATGAAATAAAATAAAGTTGTGCGACAATTTTATTTTTATTTCACTTAAAGCCGCTTAAATACCACTTTAAGCTGTTTAAGCTCAGTTGAAATAGATAGGGTGCAATCCAAAATATCCTACCAACTTGGTAGGATATTTGTGGGGTGGGGCCCATACGAGCCCCACCATTTCTTTCCGCTAAGTAACGCACCCGTGAAAACCCCTATTAAAAAAAAGTCAACTGGGGCGTTTTCTTAAACAATTAAACGCTCCTATTAATTGGGTGGTTTATTCATTGAAATTAATTCTATGAATTAACTTTGTTCGTTTCTTAACACGTTTTCATTTTTTTGGCATGTTAATAAAATAAGGCCAACACACATTCTTTTTGAAATGTTGTGTTAAACCTTTGGAGAATCTCTAAGGATCTTCCTCCTTCTTCGCGAAAAACGCGAAGAACGCGAAGAACGTGAAGAACGCGAAGAACGCGAAGAACGCTGGCCTCCGACGAAGAACACCGAAACCACGGAAATCGACGACATGACACCGTGGGCTGCGACGCCGACGTTTCCTCTCCCACAACGTTCTTCTGTGACGATTCTTCATCCGTAACAAAATCTTCGATCATCCGTTGAGGTGAGAGATTGCGGTTTTTTAAATTCCTTTGTGGATTATAACTAAATATGGATTTAATTATAAAAAATTAAATCTGTATGTTCTTGATCCTCGGAGATCTTCGATGTGACGCCCTTCCACGACGACGTGACGCACTTCCGTGACGCGACGCTCCACTTGTTCCACGATGATCAATTCTACGAAGAACGCACGTACGACGAAGTAGGGGTTTGTTGTGAAATAATTTATATTCTCGTAGTTGTTTTCTTCTAAAACAAAACAACCTGGATCAAGTGCAATTTTTAAATCATTAAAAATTGTTTTTGATATGTTTTTCATGTGTTAATTATCTTCATGTTTGTATCATCTAACACGGAGGGTGCGGGCCAAACAATAACGGCCCGACAACCATCCGCAGTTCTTCGTTGTTGTGCGGATTTGGCGGGTGATGAAAAAACGTGCCGCAGAGGCGATTTAATGATTCCACAGTGAAGAACGGGACCCGGGAGGAGAAGCAGCGCAAACGAGAAGGAAATCGGACCGCCGGAGCAACTCCGGTGGCCCGCGGAATCCACGGGCGGCGACGTCAGCAGACCCGCAGCCGCGCGGGGCCGGTGCACACGGGACGTGTCATTGCCGCATCCGTTGACCAGGATGGCCCCCCGCGGGGGCCGCGGTGTTGTCACACGGGGGCAGCGTGTTCCCCCGCGTTGTGGGGCCGCTCGGCCGAGCCGAGCCGGGAGGGCCAGCCGGGCCGGGCCGGACCGGGTCCAGCCGGGTCGGCCCGGGTCGGCCCAGGCCCAGACCCCCGTTTCAGGACCTTTTGGTTCTTTTTCCAGTAACATGAGCTACGTGCCTCCGATCGACACGCCGTCAGTGGAATCACGATCCTTGGATCGAGACAGTCGTTTCGGTATATTACACTCAACGTTTCGGAATACTTTGGGTTCAGCCGGGTTGGTTCGTCCACGAAACCAACCGGGCCCTCGGAGCGGAAACACTAATATCTTGAGCTCCGGACGTCTGATTGACGTGCCGTCGACTTTGTTGAATTCTTCTAAGTGAGACGGATCATTTAGCTTACTCCGGCCAAGGTTTGGATGTAGGTGGTGTACAGTCGGGTTGGATTTTCCTTAGAAAGCAACCAGGCCCCTGGGATGAAAAAGCCAATAACTCTCAGACCGGGCGTCCGATTGACGCACCGTCTATGACGTTGAGTTCCTGTTGGCAATACAGAACTTTTGGATACACCAAATCTGGACTATGTGTTAGTTGATGTATCAGCCTCTCGGCTCATGGAGCGGACCCTCCCAAATGAGCTTGCTGTGTGCAGGTACCTTAGAGCTGGCTGCAACTGCTGTCGTGACGACGACGACTATACAGAGATCCTCAGTGGATTTGACTGCGACGATGATGAAAACAGTATGGGAATCCTCCGTGTTTCGGCAGTGACCACTACGGTACATCTTGGGATACATCAACTCTGGACTACATGTCTGTTGATGCATGGACCTCTTAGCTCGTGGAGTGGATCGTCCCGAAACGAGCATGCTGTGTGTGGAAACCCTAGAGCCGGTTGAGACTTTACGACTGCTGATCGAACGACTCGGTGTGTTACGGATATCCCGGTGGAGGAGTGCTTGGTTGTAGCGGAAGACCCACGATAGAGGTGCGCATGGTTGTAGCGGTACAGGGGAGCGCTTGGTTGTAGCGGCAGACCCACGACAGAGGTGCGCTTGGTTGTAGCGGTACAGGGGAGCGCTTCGTTGTAGAGGCAGACCCACAACAGAGGTGCGCTTGGTTGTAGCGGCATAGGGGAGCGCTTGGTGGTAGCGGCTGACCCACGACAGAGGTGCGCTTGGTTGTAGTGGCACAGGGGAGTGCTTGGTTGTAGCGGTAGACCCACGACGGAGGAGAACTTGGTCGTAGCGGCACGGGGGAGCGCTTGGTTGTAGCAGCTGGCCCTCAGTACCCGATAGGTGGAGAACTACAGCAGTCCAAGGTAAGAGGGAAGCGCTTGGTTGTAGCGGTATAACCACTGCACTTGATGGAGAAGGTGTTTTCCAATAGCTTTGGGTTCAACTTCTTGATCGATCATGTGTGGGTCATTGCGAGGGTTAGTACCTACAGATCCTTTGTGGGTCCGACGGCTTAGATGAATCAGTGCCTACATCTGATCATCTCTAACGTCATACGAAGAAGTACCTGTGTGAGCTGAATCCTGTTTTACTCTCCATTTTGGATTGTGTTGAGATATCCTATGTGGATTACTTTTTCTCTCCTTCATGGATTGTGTTGTGATATCCTATGTGGGTTTGGGTTTTGCTTTCCTGTGTGAACTGGGTTGTGCTTGGGCTCAGATGTTGGAGCTGAACGGGAACTGATGACTTAGCTATATGTATGGGCATATATCTAAGCAGTTTCGGATGTTACTTCGTGATTGTATCTTATCCCATTCTGGTTTATCCTATGTGGATTTCGGGAGACCTTTGGGGGTCTTGGGGTCCCTACTGAGTAGCTTATACTCACCCCTGCACGGGCTATGCCCGCACTACGTTGTGTTGGTTGCAGACGACGGACAACGCTGATCTTGGTGGAGGCTTGCAGAGCAGGACGGTACCTGGAGGTGGACCACTGGGCGGGGTGTACTAGGAGCGGACGACTGGATCGAGGAGCTGTGGAGGCTATCTTCACTCACCCTTCAGGTGGGACTTTGAGAGGACGGCTCGACGCGGCGGATTTTCCTTTCAGTTGCTGTTTTTCCACTTTTAGTTGTACTTTACAGTTGGGCTTGTATTTCCGGCCCCCTTTACTTTTCTGCACTTACTGTTGTACCAGCTTTTAATTAGTGTTTACTTCTTCCGATTGCTTACTCTGTAGTTCTTGTTTACTTTACAAAGGCAATGCCTTCCCTTTTTTACCGGGATTTACGCCTTGGTGCTAGTCGCCAGCCCCTGGCCTATGGAAGGCGAGCTTGGGGTAGTCATGGCACGGGTCCCGAGGATGGGTCGTGACAAAACGAGTCATCATCATGAGTTATAGCTGGTGACCTACCGGTTTGAGTCATTGTTGGACATTTCACCTTCACGAGTCACCACTAGAGACCTACTAGCGTGAGTCACCATTGGGACACACCATCCCAACCAACCATTGTGACTTACCATTCTGGACTAACCAGTCCTGACCCACCGTTGGGAGTCACCATCACGAGTCACTGATTCAACTCATTGTTGGGATGATCTATGGCTAGAAAATTGAAATTTTGGAATACTCCGGAAATGAGTCACCATCACCTCGCAGAACACCTTAAAGTGTTTATTTTTTAGAATGTAATGGACCAGAGAGGTCTGGACCATTACATATAAATGATACAATGAAATTATTTATTACATTGACATTAAATGAGTTGTTTTGAATGAAATGAGTGTTGGTAAATTTTCCATTGAGGTTTATTCTTGAAAATAGATATCAAATTTTAAATCATGATAATTTTTATAATGAAATGATTAGTTGTTAGAAGTGATTTGATATTGTTACAAATTAATAATAAACACATGTATACATTTTTCCTTAAATAAAAAGGTAGCATGGGTAGTTTTGCTGGAAATAATACATACACTACATAGAATATCACTACCTATAAATGGTTAGATGATGAATATGATAAAAAAAATTATTTTATAATGTCTAATATTAGGGATTTAATTATATTCTCCCTAGGCTTGTTACCTAAAAATTTCTACCCACCGATATTCTTATTTCCACTAGATGTGTGAGATCTACTATTCAAAATACTCCTCATGTCTCTTAATCATGGTTTTATGGTTGAAAATGGTTCATTGAAAGGATATGTAAATTAAAATGACATTAAATGATTAAATCATTTATAATTTATTAAATATTCTTATTTGTTTCATTTTTTTTGATAATTCACTACTACACCTATTTATCTCAAGAAAAGTAATGTTTTGAAATGCATGTTTTTTATGAACTATGAAAATATATATATATATTTCATTGTTTGATGCTATAAATATTTTGTATAAATGTTGTGGTGTTCATAAGTATTTCATAGAGTGATATTATTTTGATTTAATTATCACTCTCTATGATTTTACTTGGGTCATTTTTAGATATTCATATTTCAAGTCCACAGAATGGAGATGAATTCTATAGAGCATATGGATGTTTTGGATTATTCAGACATTTGGAGTTTGTGGAAACTAGTGTAGCATGTTATCCACATTACTAATAGATACTTTGGTATTAATTTTTGATATTAAATCGGATGACTTTGGTTGATATACCATTTTTATCCATGATTCTCTCTTACCGTGTTACTTGTCACTTGTGGGATTCTTGAAATATAAATTTTTAACTTTTTTTTGAAAAATACTATTTATTGTTGAAATTTTATTATTAAAAAACCATTCCATATTATTATTAGTTGTTACCTGGAGCATGTATCTAGTTCATGGGAATCGATGACACCCTTTATGTGGTTCCAAAATTGATTTCATTACTATTATGTTGGATATCCTAGTTTTTTTGTGAAAATTTGTATATGATATATGATATTTCCATTATTATTTTCAGAATCCAAGTTGGGATGTATTGGTATGAATGTGACAATATTTTCCAAACATATTAGGTTAGTTAAAAGGGAGTTACAACCCATCTATCATTGTATATACCAATCTTATCTGATGTGATATTGGGAAATAATTTATTTGAGGATTTATTTTATCTGGTTTATTATGTTCTCTAAATATTTGAACTGAGAATTTTGATTTTGATATGGATTAACATTCACCAACATGATGATCACATGCCTCTTGATTTACCATTTATTTATTATCTATTGATTTTGGGATTTTCCATACCCCAATGAAGATGTATGAACACAATTGGAGAGAAATATATGGATGAACAATTGTAAGTGAACCTTCAAGTTGATCCGAATAAATTATATGTTTTTTTAATGTAATAATGTATCTAAGAAAAGTATCTAAAATGAAATTCCTAGTATAAGGTGGATGTATTATTTATTTCTTGATGGTAGGAATGTGATTTTCTAGTGGAATGACATAAGGGATCATTTCAAAAATCTATTCTATCAAGAATTATTTGATTTAACTAATTAGATTTAGTTACATAACCTATATATATTTGTTATTGGAAGGTGAATCAGTATTCAAACCACCTTAATAAAAATATTTATTTATCCAATACCATCATTTGATAATGGTGGATCGTATTGATTAATATATAACTATATATTAAATAAATATTAAATCTACCTACAATTCTGAATCATTATATAGGAATAAATCGTAGACATCCGGAGATAGATAACGCGAAGGGTATATGATTCCCTTATTAAAAACATCAATTAAATTAATTTAAACATGTTTGGTAAATTTTATTCACTATATGTAACTATTGAAAATTTTATGATCCTGTATTGGATGATTGTTACAATATCACATCATCTATTATCATTAGTGGGTCAATTTTTTGCCCCTGATTTGGAGTTTCAAGTCTACATTGGAGAATTGAACATGATATTGAGTTAATATGGACCACATATTTTTTGTTGGGTAGGAAAATACTACTATTTTCATTTGAATTGGTTCCAGAATATTTGGGTAGTGATATTTTTATATTAGCAGTGGAGTTACCTAATTTCATCCCATAAATATTTTCCATTTTTCCATGGATGATATAGTTGGATTTTACATTTTACTTCCTATCAGGTACCTTTCTAATCTCTATTACCTCTTAAAAAATGGATCCATATGAATTAATTATGTTTGAGACAAAATTGGGGGACTCATTTTACATGGGATTTATTGTTCAGAGTTTGACACATTATGTAGAGCGAAATATTTTTTCCTAGTGGCGCAGTAAAACAATTCACCTTTATACTGACTACCAAAAGGACAGTCACATTTTAGTGAATAACATGTATTTATTTCCCCATAATAATAATAATTTGTTTGACATAATGATAGTGGATAAGTTGTTATCCAATATTCATATATGATATGGTAACAAAAATCATAGGATCAAGGAGTATTATATCCCAAATAATGATTTTTTTCTGATGGTATATTCACTAAAAAGTACCTTTTATTCCATTCAATTTGACAAATTATCATTTTGTGTTTTTATTGTGATGAAAAGGATTCATCACTTGTACCTTGATTCATTCATTATATTATTTTTTTGTGAAATATTTTTTTACCTTTAATATTTGGATGGTCATGTGCATCCCTTGAATGTAGTTTTAGACATCTTAAGAAAAACCAACATTGTTAAAGGATTTATAAAATAAATTTCAAGAATCTAAATATAATGTTCATGGGGAACCTGAATTCCAAGTAGGGTATTTCATTTTATCCAATGCATTTTATAGTTTTAATGACCTGGGAGGCTTTATTTAATGTCTTCAAATTATAAATATTCATATCCTCTGTGTGGTATTAATAATGATTTTGATATATTTCTCAATCTTTTCCTCTCTATTGGTAGATCTTATATGGATGGTCTGATTTTCTTGGGATTTATAATTTTATGATTTATTTTATGAGTTGACAAATAATTTCAATTTTTTATTATTGATGACTCTAGGAGGAGACAATAAATGCTATGTGGGATTATGTCATGCATTAAGTTCAGTTTTTTTGTTCTTTTCTTATGTATGGTGATCACATGGTGTAATATTGTTATCATCAGCTTCAACCTCACATGAAGAACTATTCCACACATAATATAAAACATGTAGTTGTGATGAATGATAAAAAATGTTGGAATACTTTTCTTTTTTGAGAGTCGTTGTCAATCATATATTCTCATAAAATATTGACTAATATATTTTAAAAAACAAGATAGATACTTTGGTAAAAGTGATTGATTTGGACCAAAAATCTCATGAAATTTATATTTTCTAAATCCATAAAAATTGTAAGGTTTCTATATATTAACTAAATATGAATATTTTTATCCATTAAATGAATTAATAATATATGGTATTAAATATAATGTTTCTCTTTGGTAGTAGGTATTTCCAAGAGCAATAGAATGAATCCATGGTTGTTTTCATGATCATTTAGATGAAATTTTCTCTTTTAGAGATTATTATATTTGAAAATTATATTAATAATGATTTATGAGTCACATTAAATTCATTATATGGTTAGAGGGGGGACTATTCTTGAAAGTTTTGTATCATCTATGTGTTTTTTTACTTAAAGATATGGTTCATTATACCGGTACCTATGTGGATTTTTTATGGTAGAGTATAAATATTCATATTGGTTACTACACCCAAGAAAGATGAAAATGTTTTATACGATATGGAATTCATTGTAGTGTCCTTACATGAAGAAAAACATTGATGATTTTTTTTATCATTATTATACTTGTTATTGGATTATATTCAAGCATCAAAATCCTTTTGGTCGACATCATCCTCTTCATATGCAAACATGGATGTGGGATGAGATATTTATTGAAAATGTTTATGGGTTTAAACATACACTTTTAGTAATGAATTTGATTTTATAGTTGACTGAACAATTAACCGGATCATATCCTTTTATTCTAATTTATGATATGAATGGAATTTAGGAATAATGAAAAATTTATGTTCATGAGATCATTAATTTATATTGAATTATTTCTCCCTTTATTTTAGATCAGTATCCCCAATTATCATTTTTTCATAGAGTGGCCTTGAATATGTGACTGGATATATGTAATGTTGAGGATGGTATACCATGACCAAATATATGGTATAAAATAATAAGCAAAAAAATCTACAGAAAATGCAACATGATTTGTCTACAACTATGGAGGCTTTAGGTATTTATACATTGTTCTGGTTTAGTTTTCTAGTAGAACTAGTTATCATATATTATTAAAGAGGCCCCTTTTGATTCATCATATTTATGGACATGAAAATCCATGCAATGTTGTCAGTGATTAATGAATATTCACATTTGGGACCACATCTGGTCGAATATATGTTGTCAATGATTCATCTAATTTCTAAAATTATGGTAAAAACATACAGAATATATAAAACTTATAATGAATTTACAGTTCCTTTATGTGTTCTCAGTAAACTATAAGTGTTTTTTAGTGTCTCACCTTAGTCGTTTCCCAAATAGATTATAATATATGGGATATTTTCACTGATATTCATCAAATTGTTTTAGAATCTTTAGTGTATTGTAATAGTGTCATACCACATGGATTTTTTATCTCATAGGTAATCAATACATAATGTGATGTATTTGTACCATATAATGATATACCTTTTAGTCCCAAATACTTTCTTTATATTTGAGTTCCTTGACATGAAACTAGATGTGATTGTGATTGGGTATGTAATTCAATTAATCTAATCTCTCATAATGGGTCTTCATGGATTGTCTATACCTTAGTTGGGAGTTATATTATAGCATGAAATTCATATTTATGGGATGTGTGAGTGTTATACATTAAAGAGATAAAAGAACATCACCTATATGTTATGGAATCATATTGAATTTATAACATGGGGAAGTGATGATATATGTTTCTTATATGTGTAACATATGGAGAATAGTGTCTTGTATAAACCACAACTTCCTTATGTATTTTATTTATACTAAATATAAGATCTCATTACCTAATTGATTCATGGTAGTTTAATGCTTATTAACTCTTTTTATAGTTAGTTTTTGAATCCAATAGGATAATATTGAGAGTGTGAATGGCTGGGTAGTTATAATATGTCTTGGAGGCCCATTGAAAAAAATAAGCTCAACGATAGAACCTTTGGAATCCTAAAAGAAGTGTATTTATATAAGAATCTCACAAACTAAATAGCAGTATCCCACTAATGAGCCAGTGGAAATTCATGAATTTCTGGAATTCTAGTATGTGAAACTGACTCACTAATAGAAAATATCATTTACATAGTGATGATGATATGGAATAACAAATAGAGGGTAGTAAAGTATATATATATTATTTATTCGTTATATTATTTATAAAACTCATCCCTCAAATTTCCTTCAAACCTAAACTCCATATTGGGCCTTTAATTATTAATATGGCTCTAAAAACCTAGATTCATCATGGATAAATGTGTTTTTCAGGTGATTGGATCTCCTCATGTTAGTGTAATCACGGGATAATATGGATTTCTCCAATCATCTTATCTATCCATCTTCAATAGTAGTGGATCCTTATCTCATTAATTGATATAGATAATGGATTATTGAATTATGTCTCTAGGATTCTCCCTCTGTCATTCTACCAATCGGAACTATGTTGGTATATACTATTATGGGGGATTTTTTATAGCCATTTTTTATATAGTTGGATTTAAAAGGACATTTATATCACTAAAAACATAAATTCATATTTATTTAAAAATGAGTTTCTATTTAAATTATAATGATTTATTTTTTATTTATGAATTATTTATTAAACAACATGGTGTGTGTTTCTTAAAAATTGGTTATGGAATTCAAAAAAATGATTGATGTATATTGGATTTGAATTGAATTAATGATTTGAAGAAATAATTTGAGTTTGATCCTTCTGAAATGATTTCATGAAATGATTTATTAAATCCAAATGAAATGAATAATATTTGATGAAAATATTTTTGGTGAAATCCGCTTTGACATTTATTTTTGAAATGCTAAGTCATGCTTTTAGTAAATGAAATTATTGAAAATGAAATGATCCTATGTTCAATATTAGTTGATAATGATTGGAATAAATGGTGTCATACATATGATAACTTTACTTGAAAAAACTAAGTGTGTGTGATGTTATGTGGGATGAGTATTTGTTATGCATTCATTATGTCTTCAACGAAATGTTTTTATGATGAAAATGAAACTAAAACAACTTAATTATAGGGAGTTTATTAGATTTCATTTTATCATATTCCCCCTATGTTTGGTAAATAGGTATCTGTGAACATAGGACGTTGTATATCACTGAGATTTATAAGAGTACATGTACTAATATAACCCACGGTACCTTGACCACAGATCAATTATTGATAAGTGAACCATGAAACTATTTAGACATGAAAATGTTTTGAAATATATTAATCAAATCTAAATTGATTAAAATTAATATTCATGTGTATTTTTATGAAAATAAACTCTTGTACTTATTTTATTCTAGAGATTTAATAATAGAAAATTCATGTTTTGATATGAACATTGAAAACATTTGCATTCCTTCTTTTTGGAATGATTATTTATTGGATATTTTTTTTATTTAATAAATAATTCTTGATGATATTCTATTGGAATTTTATTCTCACGCCCTAAATTTTCCTTTCATAATTTTTAAACATTAATATGACATGTCCAGTGAATGGAAGGGAACAACAAAGAGTATGTGGAAGTTCGTAATTAATTAGGCCTTCTATGTTGGTGGTGACTAGTGGTGTATGTGAACGACGTGTTGCATGAAGATTTATGATATGGTTTTGATGAATGATGTATGGACTTTGGGTGTTGTACTATTTTTATGACTAGAATCTATCTAATTATTACTATATTATCTTATGAAGTGTTTAGAATACCAATTTTTTAATTTTTTCCATGTTTTTCATTTTCTTGATGATCCCATAGTGTAAAAATTAATTTTATATTATAAATTTTTATTCACAAAAGTTTGTCTATATCATAAGGGGATCAGTTCAAGTTCTGTAGAAATTGATATGGTTACCATATATCTTGGTTATACAAGTTGGTTCCTAATTGGATACGATTAAACTAATTCATTTTATAAATAGATCTGAACTATACAAGATCAACTCCAATGTGTTTTTAATAATGAATGAGTAAATGGGAATTTTTGGAAGGTACATTAGATTAAATTTACTGTATGGTTGAATTAAAATGTGGATATGTATGGTTATGATTGATGATTTATGACTCAATGATATTTAATCAGTTTTTTTATGAATAATTTTGAGTTTCTAGAGGCTATGTAAGAGTAAATTATTCCCAAGTATAAATAATTAAGATGTTGTGTTAGAGTAATCAATTTTTTTAAGATACTACTTACGATTCATTAGATTGATTTGTAAGATTAATAAATTATTTATGGTAAATAATAACAATTAAATAAAATGATGAATTATAATTATGTGATTAGAAATTAAGATGAACAATGTATTAATATTTCATTTAACATGATATTATTGATAAGTATTGATGAAATATTTTTTTTTCTATATGATTATTTTTTCCAAAAAATTATTACTTGATTTTATCTTGTGTAAATTAAAATTATATTTCACATTTCATGGATATTGAAGAAAATTAGACATGATGACTTAAGGAGAATAAAATAAGAATATATAAAATAATCCAATTTTTGGTTCATGCCTTATGAATATTATTTTAATATATTATTACTATTATATTAATTAAAATTAAGTTATGGAATTTCCCAATCATAATGAAAATGGTTATATTATTATTAAATACATTTTCATGTATCATATTGTTTTATTTAAATGAAGAATTATAATCTTTTTGAATTTGAAATTGAAAAAATGAACAATATTTTTTGTGTCATCATATTAAAATTGTATTCTTGTGAAATTTTCAGATTTCTCTAAAAAAATTAATTCTTTATAGAATTTAAAAAACACATTATAAATGAAATACATAATTTTTATGATATTTATAAGTTATAAAAATGATATGAAATGTTATTAAACAAATAGTAATAATTATTATGGATAACATAAAAAACATTTAATACAAAAATAATCACATATAGAAAAATTATAATATATTTTGGCCAAAATATGAAACTAATTTTTAGTGCCCATGCATTACATATAGAGTACTTAGAATGTAAAATTTTTATTCCTTGAGATAGTATTTGAAATCATAGAATATAATTAACATTTGGCTAATATATTTATGAAAAATTATTTACTATTTGATTGATAGATATAAATTTCTGATTAATATTACCAGTGACATGTAAAATTAATGTGCAATTCTCCTGGATGTCTAGAAATATAAAAATTATAAATAAACAAGTTATGATGATGTAGATGTGAGTTAATATTTATATAAAAGGGCTTAAATTTTAACATTAAATTTTCCTAATTTGTTTTATGAAAATTTATTAGCTAATTATAGTTATTAGAAAATAATAATAAATTTTTATGCCAGACTCACATAGTTCTTAAAAAATTATAATAGTCTATAAAATTATTTAAAAAAAACTAAATTTCAATTTTTTTTTTGTGATTTATGTTTTAACTTAAATTTTAAAGATAAATATAATATATTAGTTATTTATTATATTTTTATATTCTTTTAATTTTTTTCAAAATGTTTTGAAGTCAAATTAAATAAAATATCCCTCAAATGAAATTATAGATATTTTGGAATAATATAATTTTTATTAAATTATATAAAATTAATAGAAATAGTTTATTTATTAAAGTTAATTTTATATGGCTTAAAGTAATTTTTTTCTCAATTTATGGGCTGGATACCATTTTATTGTAACTTTAATGGCTCTAATATTGAAAATCAGTTTAATTCAGTGGTAATTGTCTAAATTGTTTGCAATGGTTAACATTTAGAGATAATGATGGGAAATCTTGTATTCTTGTAAAAAATTTAATTGGATGAGGATATTTGTAATAATAATTATTCAATATTACCAATATATTTATTTTTTAACAAATTGACAAGACTAAAAATTTATATTAATTTAATATTCTTATTAATTCCATGAGTTCCCCTCCAATCAATTAAAAAGGGAAACACATATACTATCTTTGTCAAAAATTTAGACCACTATATCCTAGTAAATAACTTCCCAAATTAATTCTTTACATTACCCCATAACCAATATTTACTATTTTAATATTAAATCCAAAATATAGTGGATTGACATATAAAACTAATGAGGATCTCTCAGGAAGAGGCATTGTTTTTA
This sequence comes from Viscum album, assembly GCA_963277665.1. Taxonomy (NCBI): domain Eukaryota; kingdom Viridiplantae; phylum Streptophyta; class Magnoliopsida; order Santalales; family Viscaceae; genus Viscum; species Viscum album. The sequence continues at coordinate 1,862,653,921 of OY728151.1, read as the reverse complement.
ATTAGATGATTTCATTATGTTCCTTATCATAACTCATTTAAATAATCATAAATAATGATGAAATAGTAACATTAGTATCATCCATATACTGATATATTAGTTTTAAAATTTCATAACTTATATCAACCTCATCCTCCATCAAATGGGATATAACAAAATTGCTCATTAGTATGTTGGACTACTACCTCTCGAACCATTGTAATTCATCCTCTATCAATACTTTTCAAGCCCGGTAATAATGATGGATTTAAAATATAAATAAATATATATATATATATATATATTCATGAAATATTTATCATTCTATATATGTAAAATATTCTATATCTTTTTTACATTTCTATCCATTGAAAAATGACAACGTCATTAACTTGGTTCTCTATATTACCACCAATATGAAGCAATGTGAACTATTTTTCATCACCATATCACATAGATGAAATATAAAACTATATATAAAGAAATAATACTAAATTTAAGATATAATAATTTTTACAAAATTTTAAAATTGTAATTACAATCAATCATTCTGGATGGTTGGATAATTTAGTCATTACATATACATACATACAAGATACCGTCACCATTATTAAAACATAGATTATTATTTTTAAATAATTTATGGTCAGTTTAAAAATTATAAATAATATATTAATATTAAAATTATACCGTATTATTGATTTGGAGAGGATGGAATAATGACCTCTTCGACCATATTCTATTAAAAAAAAATTATTGGACATATGCATTGAATAAAATGACAACATCCAACATACAGTAAGTTAACGAAATAATTGTATATAATATTGTATTAAATAAAACAAAATTAATATTAAACATGAAAATTTCTTCTAATAAAGTATATAATTAACATAAGATGATTATTTATGAATATTAATAGGGTGCCTTACAATTGAGACTCTTTATAAGGGACACGTTACAGTTAAATCATCATTTTAAATGTCTTTTCTATTTATTACCTAAAAAATTTCTCCATTTTTTTATTGATAAAAATATTTTATCAATGTATTTATTTTTCATTTAAGTAACTTTAAATTTTTTTTTTAAATTTTATACTTTTATTTAATTGTTTTAGAAATTAACTTTTTTTTATATGATAATTTTTTTAAAAATAAAAATAAATATATTGTTTTTTACTATAATAGTTTCAATGGTTTTCAATAATTTCATAACCATTATTTAATGTTTCTAATCCTCTAAAAAATTCCATTTTTTATTCATTGAAAACCACCTTTTATATTTCATGGGGGTGTTTAGTAAGTGTTTTAAAATGAATTGGTATATTGATATCCATAATTTTTTTCCCAATGGTGAAAATATATTGGGATGGAATTGTATAATTTAATGTGTTAAGATTCTGTTGTCTTAATTTTATATTATTAATGATTATAGTTAGTTCTACTATAAACCATTAATGGGTGGGTCAATTAATAAACAATATCAGGTGGTTATATTATAATAAATTAATGGGTGAGTCTAATATATCTATCCAATGTATTAGGTAAATTTATAGAGTTTACTAGTTAGGTTTTTCCTAAGAGATTATTTAAATTTAATATAAATGTTTTTACATATGAATTTGTGATATAAAAATGATGTATGAAGTCACAAAAAAGATATATCAATGATTAATCTTAGTTTTAAAATAAATCAAAAGAGTTTATAAATAAATATAATGTGGTTAGGTTTTAAGTAACTCACATTCAACTTGTTAAGAATGAAATGTAAAACATGGTGAAAATTAATCATGAGTTTTTCTCACATTAAATGATAAAAATTTGAGTATTTTCAATATAATGAATAATTATCAAATAATTTATGAAAATAATTTTTTGATTATTTTATTTGACTATTAAGAAAATATTTATTCTGAGATCAAAATATTGATTGAAATAGGAAAATATTTATTATTATTCATTGAAATATTAGGCTTCATTCATTCATTCTGTATGTCTAGTACTGAGATATTTTTTCTCAATAAATGTTTTGAAATATTTTTGATGGGTTTTAAGGAAAAATATGGAAAATGAAGAGATCAGGAATAAATTTTTGAATATTTTCCATGAAAGGTTTTGTTTTCATTTTATTTGTTTTATATTATGTAAAAAATGTATAAGGTGAATGTGTGTACACTTTTTATGTATGAGTTTGTATTGGATGTGTTGTGGCCTCAATTTCTAAAAATATATACCTTTTATATCCTTAGTATATATATATATATATGAGTTTTGGTGACATAATCATTTTTATTATTATTGTTTAAGTCCATGTTCTTATAGTTTGTATCACATGAACAATCTATATTTTTTATAGGTTAATATAATGTATATAGTTACCCTTAATTGATTATAAGATTTCCATTTGGATTTTTACAATCTATGTATGTTTAAAATGGTTTTCAAGAGAGTAAATATGTGTTACTTAATATGTAGAAATTTTAATTGTAATATTCTTCCAAATTAAATACCTATAATTGTTTGTATTAGAATATAATATTTTTTAAAATTATAGATTAACTAATACATGATATAAATGGACATGGTATCCATGATTGAGAGAACCCATATCCAAAAAATATTGATATTAAAATATTGAAGATTTTTTTGAGATAACAACATCCAACATTTAGTAGATATGTTGAAATAATGGATTACGAGGGATACATTAAAAATCTGGAAATGATATTCAAAGATATGGGTTATTTAGAACATTGAAAGTCACTCATTTATATTTCCCTTTTTAAAGGTGAAGCTATTAAATTTTGGTTAGTTTTATGAATAATTGATTATTATAATATATTGATACCATATATGGAGAAAAAGTTATAGATATTTTTCTTGGAAAATATTTTTCTAAAGTTGAATTACATAATATGGAAAATCAACATGTGGGATTTAAGAATGGTGGTGGTGGTGGGGGGTGATTTATTGGTCTCTTATGATGAAATATTTATCCTATTAAAAACCTACAGAAACATTCATTCATAAATAATTTTAGAAAGATTAATCATATTTACTCAGCAATAAATCCATAATATTAATGGGTATTTGTCTCTTGTAAAATTAAAATTTAAGAGAATAATGTTCAATTTATTAAGATTATATAAATAGAGTTAGAGGATGGAAGAGTTTGTAAATGAAGAGTGTGTGAACCCTAGATTCAGAGTACCTATTCTCGTCGATGAATCAGGAAAGAAAGCTGATTTTCATGCTAGGGTTGTGGACTACATTGGGCATAAATATATCCTCAGCCATTGTGCAAAGAAAAAGACTGATGTGTCGCGAGAGACAAAATCAAGCGGGTGCTTTGCAGATGTGGTTAAAGGTGTGGGAAATACCTCATTTCTTGATTGTAAAACTATGACCATAGGATGAATTATTTTCAATGGGCGTGTTGCACATTTCTCTGAGAATCAGAATTCGGTGGAGGAACGGATTAGGCTCTGTAGATACTCGATCATTGCAAGGGTGGTGAATCCAAAAGGGGTGAGGCCATGGACGTTTAGTGAACTCATGGTGAGAATTTCTGACATTTGAGGATTTAATGATTGGAAGATGACATCAATGGGCCTTGGATTATATCATATCATTTTTCCATCAGATGAGCTCATGCGTCGCGTCTAGTGTCTTGGCTCGGCCTCCCTTAAGCCGGGTTTTCTTCGAATTCCTGAATGGGACCTGAATTTTTATCCCAGCACTATAAAAAACACATTTTTACAAATTTGGATTTGTTTCTGTAATCTGAATTGGATTTATTGGAATCCTCAAATTCTCTATGATATGGCCTCATCAATTGGAATCCCATTCGACTTGATAAGCAGACTTAGAATCCTACCATTGGACACTGTGCGAGAATTTTAGTTGAAGTTGATATGGAAACCACTCTTGTTGAGGAGGTGGTGTTAACCTCCCAAGATGATAGTATCACTCATGGTATTATATATGAGTGAAAGCCTAAATGTTCTTTGAATTGACACTTCTTTAGTCATGTCGTTCCAGACTGCAATAGAAATAAAATCTGCAATATTAGTAAGGGCTGAGGGTATGATGATGAGAACTGTAGGAATTTCAAGAATAATGTGATTCTAGTCAAGGTTGGTGGTAATCCCATTGATGATAAGGGAGATCATAATGAACCATCCAAGGACTTTGAAAAATGTGGGATGGTGGCTGATGGAAATCATATAGACAGGGATCACTATAATGAAGTTGATGAAAATGGTGTGAAGAACAACTCTGAGGTTGATGCATGTTCTAACAAGCCTGAATCGGGTCATCATGGCATTCACAGATCTAATTGTTCAGAAGTTTCTACTCCTTTAGATGGGGATGGCGTGCAGAACAATGAAGGTGGTAATCGAGAGGTGCATATAATGTTATCAATTTGGTTGATTATGATGCTGCAATTGTGTTTGCTGATAATGTAGATTATGATGAGGGTACACATCTCCAGGATGCAGACCCGACCGATAGTCCTAGGAGTTTTCCTATTCCTAATGATGCTAATTCTATTACTGTTGAAAAGCATGATGCAGATCCTGCTTCTACTGTGAATCGTGTTCAGGATTCAGGCCATGGAGTTTCTCTAATGGGGAACCAAAATCATGATTCGGGCCCGAGACTGTACCTTGACCAGATTGTAGAGAATGACTTTTTTTCTATTGAGCAGGGGGACTTCTCATAGGTCCATTCTTCAAAGGTTGTGAAAAGAATACTGCCTGCTATCTTGTTGATTGTTCTAGCTAATCCTGTCAACAGATTATCCTTGCTATAATCGGTGGGGGAGGACACAAGAACTGAGCTTGATGACCAAACATCAGATGATGGTAATGGTACTGACTTTGCTCCCTCTGATAAGGATTATAAACTGATTTATGATGGGACTAGCAGTAGGCTTAGGTAAAAAAAAATGAATATTCTCTTATGGAATTGTCAAGTGATTGGGAATCCTCCCATGGTCAGATCCCTTAGACATTTTATTATGACTAATAAGACGGTTCTCATTGGCATTGCAGGGCCAGGAATGAAATTTGTGAATTGGAGCTCATTCAAATGGGAATCCATGGGATACTCCCTAGTTTCAAGCAATCAGTTTACTTGGAATTCTGAATCTTTGTGGGTGATGAAACATGACAGTGTTGTTGTTAATTCCATTTTGATTGATTTTTAGTTTGTCACTTTTTCATGTTACTTTAATAATGTCTATCTTGTGGTAATGTTTGTTTATTCCATCAATATTTACACAAGAAGACAAGCATTGTGGAGATTCTTAGCTGATATTTTTGAGATCATGATGCACAATTGGGTTCTTCTTGGTGATTTTAATACGGTTCTGAGGCCAGAGGAGAAAACTGGGGATTACTTCTGTCATGTTTCAGTTGCATTGAAAAATGTATCCTTGTGGAGGTCCCCATTTCTGGTGCTGATTACACATGGATTAGATACACTGTTAATGGGAGACATGAGAGTAAACTGGGCATATTCTTTGTACAAGTGGTTGATAGAAATAGGGTGATTGATGTGGCAGGGAGAACCCTAACATGTTTACATTCTGATCACAATCCTATACTTCTTGAGGTCTTTCCCAATAAAGTCTTGTTAGACCCTCTACCTTTCAAATTCAATAATTCTTGGATTTTTATTCCTAGATGATGAGATATTATTTTGGATACTTGGAATACTAGTTTCATGGGTAGCTCATAGCACATTCTCTATTGTAAACCGAAGCTAGTTAAGGCCTGGATGAATCAATGGAGTAAGGATTCCTTCCCCTCTCATGACAGTGATATCCGAGAGGCTGAAAATATCCTATCAGATCTTCATAAATATGGTCTACCCAAGATGTTCCCTTTCCAAATAAAATACAGGTTGCTTTATTACTGGACAAGCAGTTGGCCCTTAAGTAAAATCTGGTTCATAATCAACCCAATGTTAAGTGGTTAAAGGAAGGAGACATGAAATCAAGCCTCTTTCATTGCATTTACAATAATAAAACGTCCAGGAGGAGACTTAATTCTCTTAGCATTGATGGGAAGCTTTTTTGATTCAGAGAGTGAGAATATTGATGTTGGGACAGACTACTTTGTTAAGCTCTATTCAGATATTGGAAATGATAATTTTGATAAAATTATCCAATGTTTTGACCTCTCTATTGAAGATGGCCAGAATAATAGACTCATTGACATACCTAGTGCAAAGGAGATACCTGATGCCATATTTTCACTGAACATTGATAGTGCTGCAGGTCCAGATGGATTTACTAATAAGTTCTTCATGTTCTATTGGGATATTGTTCACACCGATGTTACCAATGATGTGAATGAATTTTTTAGGTCATCTTATATTCCCTATGGGATGAATTCAAAAATTATTTTCTTAATTACTAAAAAGGAGAATTCTATGGACATTAAGGATTTCATTCCTATTGTCATTGGGAATACAATACCAATGGTCATAAGTAAGATTAGAGATCAAGGGTTGGGTGAAATTCCCAAAGGACTCATATCTAGGAATCAGTTTGGGTTTGTACTAGGGAGAATCATCCAAGACTTCCTATTTATTGCCTCTGAGTGTGTGAAATCTATGAAAAGAAAGGTTGAGGATGGAAATATGGCCATTAAAATTGATATTTCAAAGGATTTTGATACCATAAGGTGGAGTTTTCTGTTTACTATTCTAAGGATGCATAGCTTCTCTTAGAGGTTTCGTGATCTTTTTGGGTCCATATTATCCAGTGTAAGACTGTATATTTTGGTCAATGGTTTTCCTAGAGGGTTTTTTCAACACTCAAGAGGTGTTATGCAGGGTGAACCTCTTTCTAGTATGCTATTTTCTTTTGATGAAGATTATTTAAGTTGGTGCCTCATTGATCTAGATAATTTTGGATAGTATGAACAAATGAGAATTGGAAGGGACCTGTGTACCAATTCACACTTACTTTATTCTAATGATATCCTGCTTTTTGAGAAGGCAATAAATGTTACCATTTCTTGTATTAAAGGAATTTTCTCTCACTATAAGGAGGTTGCAGGCCAGGTCATTAATTGGAGAAAGTCCTATTTGTATTTTGGTGATGGAGATTCTACAACAAGGAAAAATAGAACTATGATGAAGATAGGGTTTAAAAGGGGCTCCCTTCCTTTCACATACCATGGTTTACTACTTTTTTAGGTAAGATTTAATAGATCTCACTTAAAAAATATTGTGCTGCGAATCACCAATCAACTATCAGGCTGGAAAGGGAAAAACATGTCCCAAGCTGGGAGAATTTGTTTGGTTAACTCAGCGATTACATCAAAGTTTGTCTATTAATTTTCTCTGTATAATTGGAAGAGATCACTGATTAAAGATTTAAGTGGCAGAATTAGAAACTTTGTTTGGACTGGCTCAATTAATGAGAAGAAATTGGTTACAGTTTCCTGGAATGATTTTATTAAGCCGACACAAATGGGGGGATTTGTTTATTAAAGACATTCGAATCATCAATGACACTCTGATTGAATAGTTTTTCATGAAGATTTTTTTAAATCATCAACCCTCCAGGGAGTTTTTGATTATTAGATTTACTGAAAAATTGCAGATTGGGTATGTCAACTATTTGTGATTCTCTGTCTCGTCTGCTCTAAAGCAGGCCTATTCTAATCTTATGGCTCGTTCGAAATGGCTGGTCCGTAAGTAGTCCAATCTGAATTGCTAAAAATCCATTTGGATATCATGGTACATTCGTGATGAGGTTATCACTCCAGACTCTATAAAGCTCAAATCAATTACTGACCTTGTTGTAGACCCATATATGTCAGAAATTCTGCCCAGTCACCTAAGAATGGAAGCTATGAGGTACTGTTTTGCTGATTATGAAATTCTGGTGTGGACTCTAGATCTGAATGTCCTCTTCAGCACAAAGGAATACTACAAGTCTTTTTGTGGCACCTTGATACACCCCCTAGATGGGTTGTAGACTTCACTAAGCCCTTTATTCCTCATGTGCGCTCTCTGATATTATGGAAAATATGGAAAAGTAGGCTGCCCTTGTAGTCCTTGTTACAGTGTAGTGTGATGTCCCTTGCCCCGATCTGTCATATCTGCTTGGAATTAGATGAAACCATCTCACATATTTTTCTCTTTGGAAAGTTTTCTCAAAATATATGGTGTTATATGCAGCAGATTTTTCAATGTTGCTTGAATTTTCATTCGGTTGATGGCTTAATGCAGGCCATTAGCACTACTAATTTCTACGAGAAAATTCAAGCTCTTGTTTTGGCTGCAAAAATGGCTAATTTTGTATTTATCTGGAAGTCCAGAAATGACCTGATATTTAATAACACAGAACAGTAGTTTCACAATGGTGTTCTGACAATGAATCGTGATATTCACATGGCTTCCAATATCCAAACTGACTATATGAGAAATTATGTTTCTCACCTGGTTTTATTGAGATATCATGGTCTTAATGGAAGGACGAAGAAGCCACTGATGATGAAATGCATTTGATGGATTCCGCCGCTTCCACGGTTGATAATGGTTACTGTTGATGGGGCTGCCTTCGGTGATATTGGGCCCTCTGGATATGGTGGGGTTTTTCGTACCTCGCGGGGCTTTGTTAAAGACAGTTTCTTTCATTTTATTGGCACTGGATTCACCATTGATTCTGAGCTCTGGGCCATTATTTATGCAATTAAGTATGTTTTCCATTTAGGTTGGAATGAGTTATGGGTAGAATCAGATTCGACTGTTGCAGTTAAAATTGCGAAGGAGCGTTTGAGGAATGTGCCTTGGGGGATTCTACCAGCCTGGATTGATTGTCTTCGGCATTATATCTTGCTCTCCTTTGAAGTAACGCATGTTTACCATGAAGATAATCAAGTGGAGGATGCCATTGCGAAAAGGGAAATCAATGAGGTCACCACCTTTCGGTCATTTCTGGCACCTGACTACTGTGCTAATATTGTTCAGGCGAATTATTGTGGTGAGGTTTATTCTCGTCTTTGTAAGGTGACTCAGTGATGTCTTGTACTGTACTTTTGGTTTTATTTTTATTTTATTTCCTGAGGAGCAGTTTTTCTTGTCTCCTTGCTTTCGTGGTATAAATAGAGTTTTCAAGTGATATTGTTTTCTACAAAAACATGTATCAAAATATGTCTATTTGGATGACAATTTAGAAACAACAATAGAGGATATATAAAGGTAATAAAATCAATATTCTAGTTTATAACATAATTTATAAAAAGGACCCTATGGAATGATATAATAAATTTAGGATGTGCTTCCAATGTGGTGTATTTTCCAATTGTCACATGAATTAAAATATAAATATTGTGGTAGTGGTAATTACAATTTTGATAAATATGAATTAAGGTTCCTTTAAATGCAATGCTGGGATCCATTATGTCGATGCGTGACAAAAATATAACACAAATGATAGAAAATAGAGGGGGTATAAGTTTAAGGGAATACTAAAATACTTTTTTACAACATCAACATATATTGGTCCACAAAACAATGTTGAAATAGGTACAATTAAATTTTATTCATTATATGATAATGCATTTTTTAATCCGGGTTTAATACCCCAATATTTCTAAAAGAAGAAATTTTTTGATACCATATGATGCACAAAACCCAAAGCATTGAAGGAAATATAAAACCCTAATATTTTATGATCTACTTATTTTTAAATAAGTTTATCCACTTTAATATATTTCACTACACGTAACCTATATTTTAGATTGTTTTACATGAAACAATGAGTATTAATGAAACCTGACATATTAAAAAAATACTCTTCTTCAACATGATAATTAAAACCTAGAAATTAGAATTATTAGCATGAATAAAATAAAAAAAATTATTAAAATATGTTGTTTACAATTGTCAATTTTTTTATTTATTGATCAAATATAGAATTTGAACCATTTCAATGAAATAAAAATGTTTTCCAATTTTTTTTACAAGACAACTTGTTCCCACTTTTTTCACAAAAACAAAAATTTAACATTTAAAAATTTAGAAACATTATTTGAAAAAAATAATTTCTGAAATCCTAATATAATTATTATCCTATGGTAATTTTTTAAATATTTATGAAACGTTTCTTTTTATAATGAAAAGTGAAAAACAATAAATTTTAATTGAAAATTTCCTTTCTATTATATTATTTATAATGCTAAATAAATTATATCAGGCCCCTTCATGAAACATTAAATAATATAGTTAATTCAATTAGAATTCACATTCATACATTCTTAACAATCTTTTCCACTTAATGTTTTAGTGAATTTGGTCATAACTTATATATAAAGTCCCATATAATTACAAATATTCACTTCTTCTCAATATATATTAGTCAAAATATGAATCTTTTGCAGTAAAATATGATTTATGTCTTTAAAAAATTCCATAACATCAAAAATTAATTATTCCTTTCCTTTACCCATCCATAGACCCTGGAAAAACTATTTTAAAACAATTGATGAGTACAAGAAGCAAATTATGTTTACTAAAATGGAATAAAGAATATTTTAGTCCATGAATGAAAAGATTTTCACAATGTTATAACTTTTAATTATAAAACATAATCTCTTTATCATTGGTTTTGAAATCATATGTTTCATGTTAAACCATTGGAACCCTACATAAATAATAAAATATAATTTTTTGAATATATTTAATGTCACTCTAATATATAATGTCTCTCCTCTAGATACCTATGTAGTAAAATTAATGGTTACCATAAAATAACCATCATATTATATTCCCATAATCTCATATGAGAATCCAAACTAGTTATCAACGCAACTTTACACAATGCATTAACGAGATGTGATGGGCTCACCCATCCACGATTTATCCAAACACCAGACATCAGCATAAAAATTACTAAAAACTATAATATGTTAATTCCACATAAGGCACACCTAAATGAAAGATTATTGTGGAACATTATTTTTTTCATTTCGAAATCACATTCTATTTTTAACAAGTAGCAGACTTTTGGCATAAAAATTTTTATATTAAAATAAAATTGTAAAAATGAAAATGAAACATCAAATAAATAAGTCATCATGAATTTAAGAAAATATGCATATCTGAATGAGAAAAAAAATTTCATTAATAAAATGTGTTGTTATTTGTAAAAAATTATTTTTAAAAATAATTTCCCTTGTCTTTTGTCTGAAAGAATTCCTCAATTGTACTGAATGTCCTAGATAATCAAATTTGAATGATTAATTACATTATTGAGAAAAATTTACAAATATATTTTATCTAATAGAAATTTTTTATTTTTATTTTTCCCATTTCAATGTGTTATTAATATTTTAATTTTTGATACATGGGCGTTTATTTCAGGGTTTTACAGTCGGTTCCATTGTGTATAATTTTGGGAGTTATTTTCAAATATAGAAAAAGCTATATAAGTGTAATTATATGATTTTGATAAACCTATATAATTTCAAATGGTCCCATATTTATTTTCATATATGAAAACTATTCAATATATATAATGATAAGAATGAAAGTTAGTTTATTTTAGTGAATTTCTGATCATCAAGAACTACTTTTGGTAAAAAAATGAACTAGTTTTGGATTGTTTTTTAATATTATGCCTATAAATTAGTTTTAGAACATGAAAAAAATTGTAATATACAAATTAAAATATGTTTATACCATAATACTTGTTTTATTACACTATTTTACATAATTTATATAAAATTAAAACTCATCAACCATGGATTCTATGAATTGACACATCATAGATTAATTTTTTAATTTTTTACAATTAAAGGACAAGTAAAGAGGTTTGATGATTGATATTGCATTAAAAAAATGTAATTTATCTATATGTATGATGTTAGTGTTTTCAGGTCACTTTGGATAGGGGAGGTGGGTATAAAATATAAATAATGAAAAATAAAATAAAAAAAATCATATGATAAATAATGGAGGATTTTACTGAATCAATTTTGTCTCCATCAGAACCTCATTACGGAAATTGGTTTTAGTGTTTTGGAAAAAATAGTTATTATTTTAAGAGGGGAAGAGTATTGGGAAAGTAATTGGGAAGATTTTATATAATCTACAAGGATTTTGAGGTGTGAGGAGAAGGGGTGGTGAGAGGTCATATTTATTGGGAGATGAGAGGGGTGATTTTTTTTATTCCTTTTTATTATTATTTTGGATCAAGACTATTAATAGTCGCGATTCTTGTAAAAAATAATTTCGATTAGTTCATTTGATATTGAAATAATGGGTTAATTGATTATAAATGTCTAAAAATATATCTACTTAACTGATAATGTTAAATACCAGAATTACTTTATTTCAATATTTCCAAAAAATCAACTATTTGAGAATAATACCAAAAATTCACTGTAACGCTTTTTCAATGTGTGGATTCAAAAAATGGACTCCATATTTCAAAAATAATATTCTAATTATGAGTAACTATATTTTTAATTAAAATCATCATTTATTAAAGAAATATCAATATTAATATTATAGTAGATTTTAAAACAATTTGATATATTAATTAAGGTCGAATAAAATTATCTTATAATTAAAATACCCAAAAATATTAAATTATTTATCTATTTTATGAAATTAATTTTTTATTTGAATCATTATATGAATTATAAAATTTTATATAAACACATACATTTAAGAAAAATAACCAATATTAATTAATAATTTTTAGTGAATTTATTTTCTTATACCATGATATAAATATGTCATATTTCCACATAGAAAATTATTAATTTTATTTATAATTTTGTAGGTGGGGTAACTATTTTATTAATTTATATTCCTTAATTTCTATAAGTATGAATTATTTAATTATATATATATTTTTTTAAAAAAACTATTTACTTTGAGAATGATAATAAATTATTCTATAAATATATGGGTTGTTACTTTGTTCCCCACATCTGGAAATTAAATCATTACGATTTTATTCAAATAATAAACAAGTGAAGATACATTTCTCTCATAACATTTTCTGATTACCATGTTTCTTATTAAAAAATTTGGTTTCTCCACAAAATGATAACCTTGTGAATTTTTTAAGTATGCAATACCTTATCTATATGGTCAAGAATTTGCATAAAACTGAAAAACATAGAGGTAAATCCTCTCCATAGAAAAATGATCCATCTTTTTCCCAGATTTCATAGGGTCTAATGAACAGCGGAATCAACTTCACATTCTTACCAAAGAACAATCACACCTTTCCATATAGAACCATTCAAATAAAATATATCACCTACATCAAATTAAAATGGTCCTTCCTTCAGTAATCCACATAACGTTTCTTCCTTCTCTGATCTATCCTCAAGTATTGCTGAATCATCAAAACATTTTCAACCATGTCCTCTTCCAATTAGGTTTTCATCAACATTTATTCAACTCACTCATCCCAAAATTAAAGATTTTTAACCTTCATTCTGTATAATTCTTCAATATATTAAATCTGTATAGTTGAATGAAGAAAAATATTAGGAAAAAATCACCCAAAGAATTATTTTAATATAAGCATCCATAGAAATCCAATTAAAATGATTGATGCATATCCTCCAATATTGGAGTTACTTTCTCTAACTGTCCATCATATTGAGGATGAAAATATGTCGTAAATTTTAATTCCATTCCCAATGAATTAGGAAATCCATTACATAAGATATAATTGAACCTATGATCACGATAAGACGAAAAAGAGAGAGTAACTCCACATAAGCTGACTATCTCTTTGAGGTATAGTTCTGAAAGGTGATCAAAATACATAGTATATCAAATAGAATGAAATTGTTTATATATCTTTAGTTGTTGAATAGTATCAAAAATTAACGTGTTAACACAATATGTTTTTAAATCCCACTATGAAATACCTTTATATATTTTTCCATTTCCACTCTAGCACATGAAAAGGTCAGAGCATCACCTTCAGTAATTGTTATTATGATTTTTGCTTCTAGTAAGTAAAACATATCATGGTATAGTAAAAAATATATCTTTTCATTCAATACCACTAGTAATACTCCCAAGGGTCAGTATATATCTTAGTTCTTATAGTATGAAAGGAAAAATAATAATAATTAGCTTTACTAAATAAAACATTTTTCTACTGTGAATCACATGGAAGAAATAATCTCATTTGAAATATCAAAACATAATCTTTATCAATGGTAAATTCCTTAATCATACCAGTTATAAAGAATTATAACTTTTTCTATAATTCATTGTATTCCATATGATCTTTATCAATTATATATTATAGTGACTACATAACAGACATCTGAAATAAAATATAGGAATTTCATACACCAAAAACATCCAAGAGATAATTCATCAAATATTCAACCAATGAGTAATATTGTAAAAGTGTAATTGATAATTTAGCATGATGTTATTGACTCATTGAATATAAATATTTGATTTCTTTTTCATGATGATAAATGATTGTGAAATCATAATAAATTATCTGTTTTAGCCACCTCCCCTTCCCCAAGTTCAATTCCTTATGAGTAAATAAATTATTCTAAACATTATGATCAATATATATTCTACATTAGGTCCATTAAAATTATGTATTCAATATTTTTAATTGAAAACCATGTCTTCTAATTAAGTATCATGCGTGGGATAATTTAAATAATGATGTTTAATTTTCCATCAAACAAAGGCAATTAACTGATCATTAAATATTATATCACAACCACGTCCCTATAAAGAAGCATCACAATTGATTAAAAAATATCAATATATGGATGGTAGGGAAAAAATAAAGCATTCACCTACTATATTTTTAGTTCATGAAAAAAATCACATTCCATGGTCAAAATAAATTTCACCCCTATTCGTGTTAACTTTAGTGACCAGATACATAATTGTGCAATATTTTTCTTCTTCAAATTTTCAGTAATATTCTATTAATACATAAAAACTATAATTCTTAGTAACAATTATAGGTCTTGGAAATTCATCAGACACATTTATTTTGATGGGACTATCTGTTACAAAATTATTATTTATTATATTCACATGAAATGAAATTTTTTGTAACCAAATATAAAATTTTCTAATTAACCATTATAAGTTATTTTATTCTAGGATTTTCATAACAATACATATATTTTTCATAATCCTCATAATTTTATGAATAAAAATAAATACCATTAATAAATATAATAATAATCATATCTAAATATTCATAGAGTATTCTATTCATAAGACCAAAAATACAACAAAGGAATTTATAAAACCACATGTAATAACAAAATAATCCTAATTCACATATTAATTAAGGAATGTTGTTTTTATGATTGACATTCTCCTTTACCTTTAGTTGATGGAACCAAGATATCAAGTAAATCTTGTAATAATGTTGAGCTCCCTAGAGTAGATCAAACAAGTAATTGATATGAGTAAAGGGATAAAAATTATTAATAGTGATTTTAATCTATGATCTATAATCAATCAAAAGATACATGGAACCCACTTTTTGTAAGAAAAAAATTTGATCGACCTATGGTGAAATTTTGGGTTGAATATAACCACTAACTGTATTTTCATATAATATCCTTTTCATTTCTAGATGTTTTACTTGATCCATTTTATGAAGGTGTTTTGAAATAAGATTATCATGACAGACTAAATAAACAGTAAAATCATCCTTCATATTAGGTATAATATCAGGAATTTCATTAGAAAAAACACATAGATACTCATTTACCATTGAAAAACAATTAATATGAATTTTCCCTTTTTTTGAAAAAAAATTCAACAAAACATTGATTTCCATATTTTATTATATTATTATATTCTTCTTATGATATCAATTTCATGATGATCGTGACACATTGTGGGGATAAAGAACATCGAGAACTATTCAAGGTAGGGGATTCGTGGATCCTCTAATTGTTTACGTGCAACCGTAAAGATATCATGATTTAGCCTTTGGATCACAATGAAATTGACCTAATTAAATACTTGAACTTGATTAAAAGTCTAGGTTTGATCGCATGTTGTTTCTTTGTACCGGGATAACGGTTTGCCTCATGTTTTGCTAGATAGAGTGATATCTATTCTTTCTTTGATTAGTCGTTTGTTCTTGATGGAAATTGATAAATAACGTAAAGCCGGAATTATTTGGTAATTAATTGACTAATGAAAAAGAGGCATGTGAACGAATCTGGTTGTTGTTGTTGGTGAATGTTGTTTAAAAGCGTGTCAAGTTAATTGTTTAATTAAATTGTGATATCTATGATAGCTTTCGGGTTAAGTTGCTCGTAGTTGGAACCATCCAATAGTGAATTGGTTAACTCACGATGGATTAAAGAACTTGTTGTTGATAAAAGATAATGCCTGGTAGGGTTCTGAATTACCCTCTTGCTTGTAAAGTCGAATGCCATGTGGTTTGGAGCCATGAGTGCTCATTTTGTATGAAATATGGATGCCTTGTTAAAGGGCCAAGAGCCATTTGATGTGATGTTTGACTTCTTGCTGCTTATGCTGGGAGGAGACCCTGGAGCGGTGTTGTGATATGAGGAGGAAGGGAGGCCTTGTAGTTGTGGCAGAGGATGATGCCTAGAGTGGCGAAATGCATCAGTCGATGCATATGGGTGTTGGGGAGGACACCAAGGATGATGGTATGTGATGGATGTGATGGCTGAATGTTTGGTGGTTTGATTGGTTGTTTATCTACTTACTTTTACCCACTACTCATGGCAGCTGGTTTCTCTTACCCTTCTTCCAAAAGAGGCGAAGACACGCGGGGTATGCCATGTGCTTTTCCTTGTTTAGCCTCTCGAGGGAGGATGGATCTACGCTCTTACCATAGGTGGAAAAGACTCGACGGGTATTACATCTACTCATCGTGTTGAGCCCCCATGCGTTTAGTAGCATAGGTTGCTTTTCTAGAATTCCTGGGAATATAGGAAAGTAATTTCATTAATGAATGATTGCTTAAATGGTGATAATCCATGGGGATAGAGAAGATGGAATTTTAATTGTGATTTTGAATCTTAAAAGGAGCAGTTGATTTTGAATGTGATGCCAATTCAGTTTAATGTGGAATTTTCCATGGTTAATTAATTTTTAAAGAATTAATTAACATACAATGGAACTGATAAAAAGGGAATGAACTAATCTAATAAAGCTCTTTAAATGGTTGCGTGCTTATAGGATACCTAGTCTTAAAAGTAGCATCCCTGATTCTGAGAGACTTTAGCTATAGTTATATCTAAGACTAGGTAATTCCCATAGTGTGGTTGTGAGTCATATATATTCTATAATTTTATGTTTCTATAAGCTACTCCACCCAGTTAGTAAGGGAAACTGACACCCTGGGGATTTTGAGACCTAGGGGGTGTTTTCCCCAACATTCTGATGGGAGGTTGAATGGCTGAATACCCCCTTTAGCCGCACTCTATTCTTTTGGTAGATACTAATTCCTTTGGAACATCAGTTATTTTTCCCCATATATGTGTCTAAAGGGATGTAATGGCTTGTGGTTATTTCACACCCATATTTTTTGAATATAGCATTCTATAGACTACTATAGGTGTAACGTGTATATGCTGTGATGGCTTGAGGATCCTTACTCGGCGTATGGGCTGTGATGGCTTAAGGTATAATACCTAATTTATGATACACGTTATGCGAGCTATGGGGGCTCCCGAAAACTACCTAGTTACTTTTGGTTTTGAGGATGGTGTGGTGCTTAGCCCAGGTGTCAATGGGCAAGCCTTTGTGGTGCACGTGGTGCAGATTGTAGAGCTTAGCCCAGGTGTATACGGGAAATCCTTTAGAGATAGATGCACATGACATATGTCATTAGGGAAAAGTAGAAAACCAGTGGGGATGTAGTAGCAGGGTACCCTTTATATTCTTTCCTATATGATATATTTTGGTATGCGTTACATAGTGAGAGTATCCATGGTGAGGTTGGGAACTTAGTATACATGTTTAGGTGATGAGTTAGTTTCACTTGTTGTTCACTAGGCTTTAGCATTCTTTATTTACTTTTTCACGAGAGGCTTCAGGGAGGATCCTACTGATTATACTTTTATATTCACCCTAAGTATATATAAACTGTTTTTCAGGTCACTTGGAGCAGGTTAGAGACCAGGCTGGTTGCTAATAGCTTGTGGTTGTAGGAGCTGTTCGGGCTTGTGGTCGCTGCCGTTTTTATTTTCTTTTGGGTACTTGTATTTTTACCCTTTCAATTGTAGTACGTTTGAATGGAATTTCATATATGTACTTGGGATTATTTTATATTTCAGTTCTGAGTTGGATTTGGTTGGTGCCTATCTTATCTCTCTCTTCCACATGTGTTCTCTTAGAGGGTAATGCCTCCCATTTGTGTGTTTACTATACCCTCAGTGCCAATCGCCAACCTGGGGCCTACTGGAGGCGGGAATTGGGGGTCATTATCTCCCTTCTCAAATTTCCGGCCTAGGAGGGGTACACATTTTGGGGAGGGGGACATCACAATATTGGTAGTCATAGTTCACTCCTATGACCATCATAGTTGAAAAATTACCTTATGTCTGCCTCATGCGATATAAAATTTAACCCAATGTATTTGAGGGAGATATAGGTCACATCCATATCATAATGAAATCATACATACATATTCCAAAAGATCATAAATAATAATATTATAATGCCTGAATTTAAACAGGTATCATAAAACATTAATCATATCATAACCTATTTAAAAGAGACAGGTTTCATAATCATTTTATCAAATCATGATCAACGAAATGAAGTGGGTTTCATAATCATATAACCCATTAAAAAGAAACAAATTTCATAAAAATAATCCCATTAAATATAAACCATTTATAGAAAAAATATGAATTTGATTCATTGTATTGTTTCCACAAAAGTAAGGAGTAGCACATATTTATGTTATTTTATATGGGAAATATTTTTTAAAGATCATTTAAAAACATTTCTTTTGAAATTTATCCTTCTTATCAGAAAAAATTTTCTTTTATATAAATGAAATTCAATATTAAAAGGATAAATTATCAATAAAAATAATCTTGAAAGACTATAAGATAATCCGCAAAGAATTATTAAATCACTAAATAACTAAAATACATTTAAACCAAATATGTTTAAAAGAATCATTCTTTTCATAATTATTTTCTTGAAATGTAAAAAAGTACCTCATTATTGAAACTAAAAAAATATTCCTTTCAATCCATTTTAAATAAAATTCATACAAGGGTAAAAGATACATTATGATCATATAGAACAGTAATAAGAATGATTTTAAATGAATTTTTATTATATATAAACAAGGAATAAAAATATATCCTATTAGATACATACATATAAACAATCCAAATAATAATGTGATTGTGGAATTAAACCTTACCATATGTATGATTTCCTTCATACATATCTAAATATGACTTATATTGGATTACATAATTTTATTATCTTATTCTATATAATTATTCATGTGTATCATATAACATCGTATTATCACCTATTGGTCAATAATATTTTATAATTACTGTTCATTTGGGTATAAACATCTTCCTTTTCATATGCATTAATAAGATATAGTTATTTAATTTATAGAATAATATTAATATAATAGACAACATATTTATATATTATATTCACTTAAATAATAATTTTTTATTGGTGACCATGAAAAAAATATGAATGTCATGAAGAATGTAGGTGGTACATAAGTAGGAGAAAAGATATCCTTCCCTTAATTGTATAATGGTATATGAGTGGATGGTATATTTTTTTCAATAATCAATAAAAAGTTATAATTATAAAATATATTAATTTTTTCCTTCATTATACCAATCCATGTAAGGTGTTAATGAAAAATAGATTACACCACAACATATAGATGGTAGGGCGTATGTATGCACCCACGGTGATTTCGTGTTTCATATGACTGATAAAAGGCGGAATATTGTTGTTCAATAATCATTATAATATCTAATTATATTTTTTTATTGCTGATAATATATTTATTTATTTATAATTGAAAAAAACATTAAGAATAATTACAAAATTAAATACTCTTGTAAGTGTCGGTAAAGGTGATTAACTCTTCTTCGGAGAACAACCTCATGGTCATCAATTATGGACACTAGAGTGGGTCTTTTGAGAAGAAGAAAACTTCCATAACTAGGATAAGGTTGTTTTTAATGGAAATGTTTTGGTATTGGTCGAGATATAAAGAATATGGTGTTATGAGGAAGTGTGGGAGGAGGTTCCTTTTTATTAGAGAGGGGAATGACACTCTTGGAAACACGGAAAATATTAAATTTATATTAATTTATTTTCGATTTAAATGTATAAAAAGTGATAAATTTCTATGATAAACGTGTATGGGTCTCTATCATCTCAAAAAATTATTTTTACAATTTTTTGGCTAGAATAATAACCTCGCCTCTTAGATTTAACTATTTGTTAAAACATTAAATTTTCTCTTCAGAGTGTGGCTTTTACACTTTAGGATTAATTTAGCTACATAAAAATGCAAAAAGAACTCCAAATGAATCATTGATGAATATTTTGAAATTATTAATATTATTTTTCATAATTATATATTTTTATGAATTTTATATCCTTTAATAAATTATTATTTATTTTGAACTATAATTTATCCCTATATTGATACTATTCAATATTTGATTTTCAATAAATATCCTACCAACATGATAACATATAAAAACACTCCTAAAGTAACACTAACATATCCAATATATATAAAATAATTGTACGTAATTAATTTTTTTAAATTATATTTAATTATATATTTTTAATATAATTTATTTGATATTTCAAATAATTGAACAATTCATGAATAATTATTATAAAAGATGTTAATTAAATTTTTTATTCTCTAAAAATTGGAAACAAATTTTCACGAAGAATATAAATATATTAGATTTGAGATTACTATTTATAGTTTAATTTATCTTTTATATAAACCTATATTACAAATTACATACTTATTTAAAATACGGGTATGCTATTTTTATCTTATCTTGAAATAAAATATAATAAACATCATATTCTCACACAAGTCGTTAGAAAATGTCATAATCTCAGCATAAAGATTATTTTGATCAATATCCATTCATATAATGACATTAGGAAAAGTGAGAGGCTAATATTATAATATTATAATATTATTTTTACCTTTAATTACTCGATTTACCCATAACCATGGTATAAAAAATTGACTAAAGTTACTATTTATAATTACAAAAAAAAATAAATGAAACCAATTTCTATAATTTGGACCCTGTACATCAAAATATGTATTCATATTTTGAAAATAAAAAATATTTTTGAAATATTAGTTAATTTAAAATTAATCTATTTACCATGGTGATAAAATGGTCTATTAATGATAAAAAAATATTGAAAAATTATTATATATAAATTCAATATAAAATTTCTTCCAATGACTTAAATTATATTAAATTATAAAAAATTAATGTAACTATACATTAAAACCATAAAAAATATAATTTAAAACAATAATATTTTTGATGAAAAATGATGTTTTCAATTAAAATTTAGTATTTTTAACTCTTCATCAATACATGAAGCATATTATAAAAACCCCAAAAAATAAATCAACTTAAATTTTCATAACCAAATTTCAAAGAAGATGTTTATTTTTCTAATATAATATAATATATTTTCTTTTTCAAAATTTTGATTTAAAAAGGGTTCCCCATTAAAAGGTGATAAATTTACATTTTTCAAAATAATGGTTTATGTATAAAATTATTTCGGTTCATTTCTATGGATATAAAATTTAATCATAGGATATCAAAAATATTTAATTGAATATATAACAAAAATATTTTCTTTAATACCACTATCTGAATTAAATTATATTAATTTATTAATACAAAATGGTTTAGGATAATAAAAAAATATTTCATTTATATTTAATTAGTATATATTTTTATTTATAATTAATTTTTATCCAATGAATTCAAATTTTAATAAGTTATTTAATAATATTCATAGTCTCTAATTTAACAGTTAGGTTGTTAACTTATTTAAATAATAATAAAATAATGATTCATTGAATGTCGATGTTGCATGTAACATACACCTTGTTAGTGTTTCATGTTGAATAAACCAAGCTATTGTTGTATGATTTAAATATTTTATTCTCTTCAATGAAAGGAATATATTAAAATTAATTTATAAAAAAAAAGATCACAATAACTTGGGGTGTTACATGTTGTTTGTATAATTACATTCAAACAATGTACAATTAGATTAATAGATAGAAACATTCTCATACTAATTTTTTCTCATTGTCAACAATTTTCTCTACATGGCCTCTCACTTTTCAAGGGGAAATGATTTTTCGAATAATATTTCGATAAAATACGACATTTATAGATTTTTTATTCCACCCTCTATAGTGTTTTGAATCAATTATAGACATCGGATTTCATTTATTGGGAGATGATAAACACCAATGGAAACATTATACCTTTCATCACTTCCAAAATAGAGAAATAATTTCTCTACGTAACATATCCATTACCCAACAATGAATATATTTGAAATCATAATGAATAGTGGAGGTTTCTATAATATGAAGCGGTCTAACAATGATACACCATATTATGGATGAGAAGGAATATCCATAGAGGAATGGATATTGGTCAAAACATAAGTTATCTATCGAAACATAGTGGAATTTTTTAAACTCCAGCTACAGCACCAACTCTAGCTAATTTTCATTTTAGGATAGAAATCCCATTTTTTGATTAGGACCATTAATATGGATTCTTTTCCTTCCTATGGGATATGTTTCTAAACAAAATATTAGACTATATTATAGAATAAATCATAATATATTACATCAAAATTTGTGAATCTGTTCACATAAATTAATTTTTTTTGAATAAATGATCTCAATATAATAAGGTTGGGTTCTTTGGGAAAATTCACAATTTTCATTATATGGTATTATATCTATTATCATTGTTTTAATATAAATTAATCCATTGGTTTCTACTAAATTTTTTGTAATACTTATTAAAATACCCTAGATCTCAGTATCATACAGTCAGTCATCACATTATTACATTAGAATTAGATAAAAATAGTTACCTAAAAAAGATAAAATATTTTACTATTTTTCAATTATGAGAAACATACATTAATCCTAAATTATAATTGAAACCATAAAATAAAACAAATTATTTCCCTTTAGAACACCATTTTTCTCATATATTACTTATGAATCTAAATCATATTATACATATTTGTATCCTAATGAAAAATAATCATATGAAAGGAGTGATATCAGAAGCTCAGTAAGGGAAGGATTATAATGGAATCCAAAGAATGCATGAATAATATAGTGTAAAATAAATATCTATCATATAATTACATTATAACATAAGATAATAACATATCCATGTTTATCATATATAATCCAATAATAAGTAGAAAATCAGTAATTATTATCCTTAAAATGGAAATATAAATTTTTGCACATTATGAATAAACCATCAAGGCCTCAATCAAAGACAACATGCATAAATGTTTAAGGCCTTAGCCAGTATCCTAGATAGTTAGAATAATGAGTCATACCAAGGCATCGAGGGATTATAGTGGGCCCCTCAAATCACATACAATGTATAAATCATTAATCATAATAAATCTGTGGATCATAATCAATATAAACATTAATATTGAAATTATTATAAAAAATCCTAATAATATCCTCAATCAGTATGAAAAATAATAAACCATCTAATGTAATATGGTTAGAGGTATCAAAATAGTACATCCCAAATCAAACTGATCATACAGAATAAATATAAATAATATGGATGGTATAATCAAGAAATATCAACAATGGATTTTAATTAAAATAAGAGGTTTTCTATTTATTATTATAAATATCATAAAAATGTCTCTAAAAATATTCTATAGGAAAATAAACTTTTAACTTTGAAAATCAATTTTTAGATAAAAATGGATAATATAGAAGGGAAATTGTTTCATAAAATAGAACATTGAAAAATTTTAATGGAATATTCAAATAAAATTTTAGCCGTCACTGAGAGAGAATATATTTATTCTAAATATTTTAAAAAACAATACTTTTAAAATTCATTTAGAAATGTTGAAATAATACATTATTTGGAAAATGATAAGAAGAATCCATTAAATTCATTTTGTGAAAATAGAATCATGTGTAAAAATTACAATACACAAATATAGGATATTATTAAATAAATAATTTAATTTCATATTGAAACTAAGTATATTGATGAAAATTTTTCACCTTCATAGGTGAATTCCTAAGCATTCCAAAATATAGATGATATTATAAAATAGATTGTCACCTCATGTTTGACTTCTTTAGAAATTTTTGAATCCACCTATACAATAAATATGTATTTATTTTAAATAAATTTAAAACAAAATCCCTTTATAAAATACCACTAATGAAATAATTATCATCTTGTACTACTCATTTCTTATCAATTGTTTGTAAAAAAACTTTTTTGGGAACAAAATACATTATTTTTTCTTTTATTTCTTGGTATAATAGTTTGGTTCATTAATATTTTATCAAGGTCCCATCATTCCCGATTTTTAATTACAAATTATATATCCTATATATTCATTACAGATTTATTTAATGTAATCCATTAATGTTGTGTATAAAAAATGTATTACACAGTTCATGGGGACTGAAGGTCATACATATGCATGAAATTTGTTTTCATTATACAATGGATGATAATAATGAATAAGGAAAAATAAATATCATTTATGTAATTGTTGTTATATCATATAAATCATTCATATTCATTAAATTCTTACTTATTACCATCTATATTAAAAATAAATGAGAAAAAAATCACATCAATTCATAGAGGTGGTAGTCTACACATACAGATGAGAAAATCTTTCTTTTTCAAAAGGATTGGAAGGGAAGAAGGTAGATATGTTATTATTATTTATGAATTATATTTACATTATAAATATTCTATTTAAATACTAAATTTATCATATTTCTCATGAATAATAATTGGTAATGAAAAATGAATCGTATAGTTACACCGAGAATGTAAGCTCTATGAATGCATGAGTGATAATTTCACATCCAATAAGATGGTACGGGTGGGGGGGGGGGTAATGGGGGTTTCATAATAATAATTAATATTATTTATACTGAGGATATTGATGATATTATTTTATAATAACTTATATATATTTAGAATAATATTAAGTGGGAATAAATTAAATGATATCTGGTAAGACATTGTACACTTCTTAGAGAGCCTTTTAGGTACATTTCAAGGGATATTGGATGGAATTTAATGTGAAAAATCACCTCAATAATATGGAGATAAATATTGAGAAGAGAAATGGAACAGTATTGGATGAATCATATTGGAATATTCTGTGTGAATAAGTGATGTAATAAGCCCCCTTTTACTACGAGGTTCACTTTTCATTTTTCAAAAAAAAAATTAATATAAATTTATTCTCATGAAACATTCCTTTAAAATGAAGTGGGATTTATGAAAATGTAGGATAATGTCCTAATACCACCAATAATTTGAATTGAACATGATTTATTGTCATTTTAAACAATTGAAAACCAATGATTTTATTCTTTATATGTATAGACCATTTATTTCATAATACTTTGTTATTTGTATTTATACAGTCCAATTTAAATTATTGTTAATAACTGTCACATAAAAATAGATCATGTATTATTGCAAATTTATCTATGAAAAAAATCCTATCTATGATTTTAAAATTATTTTAAAATATAAAAACTATAAAATCATGTGGTTTTATAATTATTATAATTGTTATATTATTTATTTATGGATTCAAATTTTAATGGAAGAAAAATAAATATTTCACCCTATATTATTAAATATGACAACTAAATAGTCAATATAATTCATTTTTTCTTAAACATTACGATGTACTTATTTTTTGGAAGGTAAAGATCATTTAGAGGGTGTTCATCTGTTTAAAACTATTGGGAATAGTTTTTGAATTTTACGTTGAATATTTTGTTTGAAATAATTTTTTTTGTATTTATCACATGTAATTTTATGTGAGTACCTTAGTGGTATACTCTGATTCACATAAAAAAAATATCTTATAAATTATTATTTTTGAATGATTATGTTCATGTGTAAAACTATGGAATATATGACAATCACAATATATAATAATGACATTTATGGACCCACATTAATGTGTATAACTATGATAGTTATATCAATATTTAATTTTACAGGATCTAATTATTAAAAAAATCATAGTAATGAGAGATGACGAATTCATATAATATTTTTTTGGTATACTAATGATCATTTATGATATTAATTGAATAATTTTGTTTACATGAATATTTAATTGATCAACACATTTATTCTCCAAATATTTAAATTTTCTGTTCATAGGAAGTGGCTTGAGATTAATCATGTTTTGATTTTAACCCTGATGTATTAATATATAGAATTTTAGTGAGATATGATTTCATTCATGATATGTTCATGTATTTTAATCTATGATAGAATTTCTAACATGAAAATATCTATTTTATTTCTCATTTTATATTATATTAGTGTGGGATATGTAATGTGTAGTTATCGAATAAGAGAAGTATTAACCTATGTTTATTTATATAAGCATGATATTATAGTAAATATATATTAGACTAGAATAATATTTCATTGAAAATTTTTTTGGTAGTAGTTTAATGACATTGAGGGTTTTATTTTCTAGATATTCATTATAAACATGAAAAAGTTATTTATTATGATGAAATGGTTATTTTTATAAATATAGGTTTATGAATAGGTGTAGGTTTTTTTGTTTATTATTTGAATGAGTACATTAATCATTTCATAACATACTAATTATAAATGGAATTGATATTGATATAGAGATGATAAAAATAATTTCATGGATACTATGATAATGATTTATGTTAATTCATTGACATTATGGATTTTATAGTCTGAGAAATAGAAAATTATATTTCCGAGGATAGATTGAGGATTAGAGTTACATATACTATTTATCTAAGTATCCTTGATAATATTCTCATATTTTTTTCCAATATACATTATATTGACTTGGTAGTTCATTAATAGGGTTTTCTTGTTGTGTTATCAATATACATGTGATTACATTTATATTATTTTTTAAAGGATATATATGTAGAAATTTTAAGTAATGATGTATTTATAAATGATATAGATATAAGGAGAATGGTTTCTCGAGAGTGTTCATGTAAAACTTAGGTAAACATGTTTTAGTGTTTTTATAGGTTAGGTAGTATGATATTTTGACTGATATATATATAAATATTGTTAGTTATTTTTATGAAATTAATTCATTTTTCCTTTTTTAAATCATTAATTAATTTATGAATAATTAGTTCACATGATTTGGGAGATATTTATTTCATTTTATGTTGAATCTCTACATTCATAAAAGGGAATTTTGTCAATTTTTCATGATTTATACACTCATTTTTTTATATAAATATATGGATTATTGATGTAATAACATGACAACCACATTATATAGGTTCAGTAACCAATTAAGGGGTCTTTAAATATTCAGTTCAAGATAACTATATTTATTACAATGAAAAAAAAAATTATGATATATCTTTTACCTCGTATATATTATTGAAACAATTTTAACTTTTATTACATAATATTTAATTTTTCACAAATATAATAATACAAATGTTTAAAATTTAATAAATTATTATGTATATATATATATATATATTTTATATTCTTCCAGTAAATATGATGAAACACTATATATTCCCATGAATTATTATGATACACTGAATATTTTATTTTTCTCAAAAACACTCATTTGAATTTTAATTTAAAAATATCACATCATAATATCATTACATTGTCGTGATGTAATAATAGATTCTATAATATATATATATATATATATATATGTTTATCATAATTCTATATAATAAATAAAAAAAAATACCATCAAATTAATTATATAAATTTTTTTTATCACCTTCAAATTGAAATACTCAATTGTAAAATTTGACAGTTTTAAATAATAGAATAATAGGTGGATTTGAATGAACTAGTCTTCTTTTACAGGGTAAAAATCATCATTTTCACAAAAATATTTATATAAATCTTTCCATAAATATTAAGAAAACATAGCCCATACTGAGATTATTCTATAATACACAGAAATGTGAATGATGAAGTCAAGGCTTCTGTGTGGATCACATGGTTGAAAATAATGAACGATGAAACCTTTAAATGTGATGATTTATGTGGCAATAATATATGAAATAAATGGAATTTGTTAGTGAATTTATATAAATTCTCTACAATATATTGAAATTCATTTTTTTGTTTATTGGGAATTATGGGAGATGGTTTGAGGATATCCCCAATTTATCTGAAGAAATATACTTTAGAGACAATACATTAATATTGACTTTTCTATTTCAAGGAATATTTGAATGGTATATAGTTCATACATGTATGTAAATATAGTTTATTTATATATAATTATCCTGATTTTCTTGTAATGTTGGTCAACATACTCAATCCAATAACAAGGTTGACTTTTATTCATCACACTGTTATTCTTCTATGTGATAATTTGACTTTCTATATTTTTTATATTCTAATAAAATGAAATTATAAAATGTGCATGTACTGTACATAATTAATGAACTATAATTATACTTCACGTGAATCTACATTGAAACTAATGATGCATGAAAAAACAAATTATTATGATGGAAATGATTAGATTCTGAGAAGAACCACTTCATAGTGATTCTTTTGTGGATATTTTGATTACCTTAGTGATTCTTGTGTTTTTATTTCAGAATAAAAATGGAATATTATATTTAATCACCAATATATTTTATAAAAGAAACCTACATTTTATATCAAATTCGACCCGCAACACCGTGCTTCAATGAACCATCATTTAGATTATGGTTACAATCGAGTACTTAAATTGAAAAATATAAATATAATTAAATAACAAATGTAATATATATATAATTAATAGAGAATGTTTTTGTAAAATTTTTATTAAATAATCATAACTTTTTTAGTAATGTAATTTAGTTCTTTAAAAACATATTTTCGTGAAAAAAGAATTTATTTATTTTCAATAAAAAATGGTCAAGTTAGTTTTTATTAATTTTGGAAAATATATTCAATAAAAGTATTTTCATTTTTTCATAATATAAAATTTTATGTTGGGAGAAATTTTAGGTTTTTTGAAAAAATATAGTCTTTTTAGTTTATAGAGAACAATACTGATTGTAAAAAAGATCAGTTTATCTATAATTTATGAATCGATTTCAATATACCCTATTTTATTGAATATTATTCCATGTAACATGATTATTATTTAATTATATTTATCCTATTAAATTTATTTTCCATCAACATAATGTGCGGTTTTTTGTGTATATTTGACTTTCAGTATAGAAACATGATCATTCTAAAAAAAAAATGTGAATAACGTTTCACTATTTTAATTAACTAAAAACCCTAAATAAATAATTATTTAAATGAATCATAAAGATTATATATATTCATATTAATTTTTATTATTAAAATAATTATTATTATCAATAATGTTAATATAATATCATATTTTCTTTGAGAAACACACTTCTTGAAAACCCACTATTTCATCGCATCGATAGTTTTAATTTTTAAATTAAATATTCCACTTATATAAATATAATTCTATTAAAAATTTTCACATTTAGAATCATTATAATTTATATTTTTTAATGTGGTGAAATAAATGTTTTGCGATAATTCATTATGAAAATTGTAAAACTTAATTACCACTGTTAAGGTAAATATTTATTTACTAGAGTTAAACTAAAGGTATAAAGCTTAAAATAACCTAAAAACTCATCTCAAAACTATTTTATGTCCATATTTATTCAATATAATTTAATTTTTTGTAATTAACCAATTTAAATTTTTAATGTAACAAACATGGGTACACATTTTTCTTTAAAAAAACAAAATGTGGCACTCACCTTACAAAAAAAGGACACCCGACCTCATATTTTATTCACATCATTAAACAATTTTGGTCAAGATAATAATTGGACAAATAAATTGAAATCATCAAACACATTAACCAATAATGAATTTTTTTTTAATAAAACCATTCTAGGAATACATTAGTTATAATCATAAAAAGGTACTCTGAGAAGAGGTAAAATTATGAACTATTCATTTTTTTTACTTCTTCCCCCTCCATTAAATATTATTCAACTATTATAATATGAAAAGATAAG
Source organism: Viscum album (assembly GCA_963277665.1). NCBI lineage: Eukaryota > Viridiplantae > Streptophyta > Magnoliopsida > Santalales > Viscaceae > Viscum > Viscum album. The sequence continues at coordinate 1,862,623,540 of OY728151.1, read as the reverse complement.
TATCTATAAGATAATTTAAGGTTAATATATTAATTCCATAACATAAATCCACATCCTCTCAAGAAAATGGGATATGAAATCATCATTCGTCTATATGGTGGACTACCGAATCATAAATTGACGTTATTCGTTTTCACTAAATACCTCTCACAACATTTTTTAATAACATATTTAATATATATATATATATATATTATTTTCATCATATTTATACATATTTATTTATGATATAATATATACCTTTATAAAATCCATTTTGTTTTGATAACAAAATGTCACTCATGTGTACGCTGGACTACCACTTCAAGAGGCGATGTGATTTGGTTTTAAATAATGCTTTAAATGGAAGATAATAAGGACAATGTTAATGAATATATATGAAATAAATGAAATCATACTTATACTCATAAATATTTTATCACTATGGAAAAAAATATATCATTTTGTTTCCTACACAAACAAATGATAACGTTGTTCGAGTATGTGAGGAATACCACTTGTACAAAAAAATTAATATTTTTCATCACCACATAACAAGAATTATATATATAAGAAATTTTAAATAAATAAAACAATATGTATCATAATATTATCTTTATTTATTTATATTATAATCCAAACCTTTTTTCAGTAATTTTCATTGAAAAATGGAAGTGTTACTGTTGCGTACGTGTGACCAATGATCTAAATGACTTTAACACACTACATTTAACCTAAATAATTAATGGATTGTTTTAAAGATAAAATTTATAAAAAATTTATAATAAATTTAAGATTATTATTCTTAATATTTTTAAATAATTACCCCATTTACCATGGTAAACAAACCAATACTGTTTTTAAACAATGACATGAATATTGTCAAAATAACCTATATGGACATAACTAATTAAAAATATAAAAATTTCATTAAAAATAAATAAAATATATGAATTCATTTTATTTTATAAAACCCGTGATATTTTCTTAAAAACTTTATAATTTATGTATGTTTATCCTATAGGAGTTAAAGGACATTGATGGAAATCAGGGTCATAAAGTAACAGTTTTTAGTTTTTCTTTTAATTTTGTGAGTGATATTCCACATTCAATACATGTAGTTATTATGTGGAGTATATTTTTTCTACTATACATTTAATATTACCAATCCTTCATAAATCATGAATTTTATGATTCCATTTTAATTAATTTATCCAAGTGTATTAAATTGAATGATACCAAGTGTTATAGTGTTTCATAACAGAATTTTGGTTTTCTGGGTTATAAAACATATTTATTGACTCTGATATGTTATTAATCCATATGAATTGATAAATAAATAGTTTTATTATATATTTTATTTTTTATTTATTAAGGTTTAGTACACATAATCCATCCATTTAATAACTCCCAATTCAGTTATATAATCTTTGTTTATGTTAATCATCGCAAATTCATTTCATCGGGCCCTATGTTTATGATATAAACATTATATATTTGTGAGTAGTGTATGGTATCCTTCAATGTTGATAAGTAATTTGCCTCCTTATTTTTATTATATTAAAATTTTCAGTCGATGTTATTTTCTCATGGGTCATACAATTGAATAATTCTCAAAGTGGAAAAGGATTTATGTCACTATCTTCTATCCTTCAAAATTGTATATGTTCATGTTTATTTTGGAAGAAATAATGTGATAAAAGTTTCATGAACCTCATAAAATTTTCCCTTCTCTAGTTATCAGTGCGGTCATATTTTTTATTTATATTAACTTCAATATTTATGTATAAAACATAATGAAAGTAATTAATAAGTGACGCTAAACATTTATTTTGACTTTATGTAGAATATCTATCATTCCAATTTCAGTGTTATATAATATTTTAGAAAATTATCTTTATAAAAAGTATATACAATTTATCAAATCTATTTTATATGATCATTTATCTTAATTTAAATGGTTCTAAAAGTTAATTTATTTACAATATCCAAATGGATATCTTTTGAATCCCTTTATCAATTTTTTTTGAAAAATCATTATTTTTTACATTTAAAAAATTAATATATTTTACCACATTCCTAAAAAAAATTTTATTATATAATTAGAATTAATTATTCCAAGGATTTATTCAATACAAAACAATTCACAATATTTTGTTTTTTTCTTCTAAAATTGATATTTGAAATGAAATATTTACTTCACTTAAAAATGTTTTAAACAGTTTTTAAGGGTTTTTTGTTAATTAATTTCTATTTTTTTCAATTTCTATAAGGGGGATATATTGTAATGATATCATCATAATTATTTATATTAATGGATTATTATTATTTCAAAGATATTTTTATTCAACCCACTACGATTCCATAGGATAACAAGTGTTCAATCTGATTATTGTAAAGCCCATTTTTTACATGGAAATATAATGTTTAAAAATTAAATTCATTGTAAAATATATTTTTTGATAATATATTGATGATATATGTGGAATAATTATTGTATCTATGATATTATGTTGAAATAAATTATCTATGTAAATTATTCAATAAATAGTTTGGGGTTATTTTTTATTATAAATTGTTGCTTAATTATAAACTAGTATGGATAGTTCAATTACAAACCACTGATGGGTTTTTATGTTATTAACTTTGAAAATGTGGTTTTGTGAAAAAGCAATGAAGGTTGAGTTCATTATATAACCCCCCTGCATTGGGTACTCTTTAAATATATGTCAGCAATGATAGTAATTCCATTTAAAAGAACTATATGATGAAATTTTTTCCATGATACATATAAGTTTATCTACTATATATATGGGTATTTAATGTTTCATTTGATGAAAATTGATATCACATGGATAATGATTATTTAATCTCATGAACCTTTCAATTATCAATACCTTATTATATTCATTCTTGTATGGTTACCTTGGAACTTATGGGAATGAGTATTCTAATTCTATAATCATGTACATTGATTATGTCATTATAACCTTATTATTTTGTTATATGCATTGATTATATTTAATAGTGAATTCTTATTTGTATCCTTATTGGAAATTTGAGGTCACCCTTCTTAGTTTCATTTTCCTTAGGTTACCAAGAAAGTTGTTGAGTTAATTATTTCTAAAATAGTTTCAAATGTATGATGTTGATGACCTAATTGGGAATATTAAAATACTTGTATTGTAGAAAATGTATTATTTGACTTCATCAATATTGATTACATAAATGATGATCTTAATTTTTAAAAAATTAACCTAAATAGTCCTTGAGAATGTATGTGATCCAATCACTAAATATGATATTGAATGTTTTGGATGGAGAAAATGGGGTCACATTTATGGGTATGTATGCTAGAAACGTATTTATTAAGATTTTAGCACTGCATCATGGAGTATGGGTTCAATTTCATTATAGACATTACCAAAGGAAAAAATAATGTGATTTGATCCTTTTGAACTCTCTTGAATGAACATTTGAAACATAGTATCTATTCTCCCAAGGAATTCTGGATTAATGGGATTTTATGGTGATGGTGTTGCGTCCTTCCAAACATGTGTAGATATTATGGGTTTACCTCGATTGTTATCCATTACAGACCACTAGTTACAAGACCCAAAAATTATGCATGGAAAAATCAAAATGGTTTTGATAACATTGGATATTGTAATGTTTTAATATGATGTTTCCTTAAGGATTATGGAAATGATGTTTTTTATATGAATATGAATGATCATAATTTCATAGTCATAAACACCTCTTTTTTGATTTAATTTATTGAAAAATAATACGGTTAAAGCCTTTTAAGTGATATTTTGTCAGGTTGAAGTGTGTGAAAATATATTGTTTAATGTCAAGTATTTAATTAAATATTCATTACATAAGTTTTAATGTATTGATAACCATTAAGATTCATACGATATTAGACATTTAGGTAAATATGGGAACATATGTTTTATCATATAAAGAAGCATGAGTCTAAAAATTGATTTGGTATCCCATTGTTTAATGTTATTTTAATTGGATACAAACATATTTGTGTGCTTATAAGATGAAAGGTATGAGATAAACATTGGGGTTAAAAATTCGTTTTTTTGGGATGATATTATTGCTATTTGGGATATATAGTTTTATAAATATGAAATTATTTATCCTCATCATTGGGTGTAACTATTTAATTATTGATATTAATGGTTTTTTTCATCATATGAATGATTATTCGATTCAAGAATTAAAAAAATGATCTAACCATTTTGTATTTATATAATGTTTAAGTACTAATGAAATTACATTATTATAACATTTAATAGTATATATTCATTTAGATTTTATTTTAGTGCTTCAAGAATGAAATTTTATACATCAATCCAATGGCCTAAAGGCCTTCATTTTTATTGATTTTGATAACACACCTTTCAAATGGTGAGTTGGAACCCTTATAAAGCCCATAGGTGTAAGTATTACATGAACCGTAGGCTATTGAGGAATTCATTTCCCATAGGATTCAAACATTACAAACAACCCAGACTAACTACTTGGAACTCCTCCTCCCCAGCATCTTCATCGTGAAATAAGATCTACACCATCATATGGCAGTTCGGCTAGGCTATCCCATGCATGCACAAGCTTGTCCCAATAGCAGGCGCCATACCCTCTAATTCTTTCAATCCTTGTAGATTCTGCTGTGGTGAAATCTCCTATCTCATCCTTATATAGAGTTTGTTCTTTGTAGGTTGTCTAGATTGTATCTGCTATTAAGGTAGCCCGAAGGCCTTGAGGTGGCCTTAAGGCCTTACTGGACCGAAGTCTTGGGTGGCCCAAAGGACATAAAGGACTCGAGGACCAAATCGGTGGCCCGAAGGCCCAAACGGGGGAAAATTCTTGGCTACTACAGTGCCAATCAGTGCCCGATACAGTCCCACTATAGTACCATAAGAAATTGTGCCTCCACCTGGATTTGATCTCGGGTCACCTGGATGCACTTAAGAGTCCTCGCCAACCGGGATGATGCTCATGTGCTATACATCAATAGAAAATGTTTGGAGTAAAATAAGAAATTGAGGATGAAAAATGAAAAAGTATAAAATCATAACTTTAATGTAAGAATATTTCACTTTTCTTTTATTATAGATTTTAAATAAATTCTTGAACAAAATAAAATGTTTCTTTGAACATGAATATTATCTTAGAAAACATATTCATTATGAAATGATTGTCTTTTCACTCTTCACAGATTGACTGTATTGAGGTTCATAACATTTCATTGATTATTTACATTCATATTATCTGCGATACCTATCGCACACTATAGTTTTTTGGATGTACATATATATCAAAATCAGAACATCCCACAAATTTTCATATATTTTAAAACATTGTATTTTTAATTCAATATTCCTTTTATATGTCTTTTTCTGTCATATCAAGGGATTATTTTATTATCCCATTTTACGATGTGGGTTTCCAAAAAAGTAATTTAATTTTTAAATATATAAAAACCACCATTATAAAGATAAGGATTAAATTTTTATTATGCAGTATATTAAATTGTGAGAGGCTATAACACATTAATGTTTTAGCAAATAAATGAATGTTTGATAGCATATTCAGAATGTAACATTGAGTTAGAATGACATGTGACATATTTTACCATTTCAACCAAGAGGTTAACTATTAGATTATGAATATTATTAAATAATTTATGATATATATATATTTCATAATAAAAAAATTATTTATAAACTTTTTTAAAATAATCAATCCATTTTTAGTAATTTATTTTAATTATTTATAAAAATGATTTCTACATAAATGAAATTTTTCATGAGAAAATCTAATAATAAATTTTTTGTAATTTTATAAAATATATTTCTTAAGATAAAATTATCTATTTAAATCAACATATCAAAATTTTATTTGTGTGAAAATTTTGTATTTTCTAGAAATTTTTGATTTCATAGGGTATAGTTAAAAATATAAATTTTTAAACAATGTCATATCATTATCAATAAATTAAGATATTTTAAAGTAAAATTATATTTTATAAAATAATTAATGTTTAAGAATTATTATTTAAGAAAATTTAAAACCTATAATTTATATTATATTAAATTAATATTTGATCTTAGTTTATGTTTTTCTTCGGGTTTATCAGTGGGATTTTTCTAAAAACTGGTTTAAAGTGAAAAATATTTCTCTTTATTGATACATAAGTAAAATCTTATTAATTATTCATTAAAATAAATGGAATAAATAATAAAAATTAAATATTAATTTATATTCATAGTATTATTGTTATTTTTAATTGATAAAATAAGAAATTAAGTTTTCCTGAAAAAATACACTTTTCAAAACACTCTTTTTGTCACACATGTGGGTTTAAATTTGAATTTAATTTTCACAAATATGATAAATGAATTGGGAAAAAAAATTAATAAATTTAATTATAAATAATTTACATTTCATAATATGTGAAAATTAATTTTATACCAAAATTACTTGTGACACCAGTAAAAATTAATAACTAGTTTGAAGGTAAAAATGGGTTTAACAGGGGGTTTAACACAAATGATTTGTGTTAAAATTTCCTAAAAAACGTTGTCAAATATAATTTATTGAAATATATTGAACAAAATTTTTTTTCTTTTTATTATATTCAATTTATATCCTTATTTCATGTGAAAAATGTGGGTACACCATTTTCTTTTCAAAAATTACAATTTTTCCTGTTACCACACTTATTAGAGGACACCCCCTATGATGTATTATTCTCTCTAAAAAACGGTTGGTTCTTCCATTACCATCCCAGATAACCTAAAAACCTTTATCGACTAATCTTAGAATCCATTGTTTGTTCAGAAATCAATCCATCTAATTCTTCAGGTGTAATCTTATAAAGGGGGTCTGGGAAGAGGTAAAATTCCTAACAATTCATTTCGGTTTTATTAATTCTTCCACATCCATTTTTTACAACTATATAAAAATTATTAAAAATTATATAAAATATAATTATATGTTATTAAACAAATTTTATTACATAATTCTATCTCATATTCCATCAAATAGAATATGAAATCATTACTCGTGTGTACAGTGGGAACCTGCCTCGTAAACCTATGTCATTTGATTTCCATCATCACCAATCAAGAATTATAGTAACAATATATATAATTTGTATAAAATATATTTAAATATATTTATAATTATAGAGTTATTATATCACATATACATTTTTTAGTTTTGATTTCATGGAGGATACAATAACATAATTATAGTGTATGTAGACTACTACCTCCCCACGCAATGAGATTCATTTTGAATGACATTTTACATGGAACGTAATAAGGATAACGTTAGTGAATATCTATGTTATAAATGAAATAATAATTTTAATCATGACATATTTATCATTATTTAATTATTACATTTCATTTTTAACCTTACCTTGATAAATGGTAATGTTGTCTGTGTGTGTGTGGACTACCGCTTCCACAAAGTGATGTGATTCTTTTATTCATAACCACATCACAAGAATGATATATAAATTAATAATTAATGAAATAAACTGCTAATTATGATTTTATTATTATTATGTAAATTTATGATAATATATTCACTCATTATATAATTATCATTGAAAATGGAAATGTTACCCATGTATAAGAAAAAGCCACCATACATGATCGTAATGTAGTTCATTTATTACATCCATTTACACAGTTAGATTTGAACATAATTTTTTTGAATAAATATATTATTTTTTCATTATTTCTATTCTATATATGTTGAAATAATTACCTAAATGACTATAGTCAACACAAAAAAGATATTTTGAAACAATGAACTTAATTTCCTCAAAACACCCTATGTGGACATAACTTAATAAATATTTTAATGTTTCATTAAAAATAATTAAAATAAATTTATTATATATAAGATATTATAACATTATATTTTTTTTAATAAATAAAATAATTCATGTAATCATGTTAGAGAAGTGTTAAATGACATACAGGGAATGTCGGGACTCAATTTAATAGTTTCTCATATCTCTTTTTATTCTGTTTAACATTTTCCATATTACCCACCTGTAGTTATAATGTGGTTAAAATACTATCCATCAAACATTGTATATCACGAATTCTCCACACATCATGATATTTTATGATTCAGTTTAATAGTTTTATCCTTGGGAATTGACATGAAGTTTACTAAGTGATAAAGAGTTTCTAAAAACAATTTTCCTTAACAGTGTTATATAATATCATCATTCAATCCATTATGATATAATTATACGTGAATTGATATATAAACTCTTTATTGATTTTCCTCCTATTTGGTATACATGTACATTTCTTAATTAAAATATCCATTTATTAACTCTAAATTCGTTGATATTACGACTACATGGTTTAATCATCCCAATTTATTTTATTTTGGACACATGTTTTAGAGAATAATGTTAATTAATTTTGTAGAGAATATACTGAGATTTTGGAATTTTACATCTTGGATCTTATTATTTTAATTATATTTAATGTTTAATTTTATTTTATTCATTCAAGGGTTATAAAATTAATGAGTTTCCAAAGTGGACATGGCTTTATATAGACATCACCTTTCTGTCATGATTGTTTATATTCATATTTATTTTTGAGAAGATAATATTAAATTATATTCATTTTAAAAATTATATTTTATTATCCCCTGGTTATGAATTTTGTTCCCATTATTAATTTACATTTCCTCAATTATTGATTTATGAAACATCAGGAATGTAGTTTCTATGTGAAATTGATCATGAATTATTATATTAGTTCTTGAATTATTCTCTTATATATAATTTATTTATAATGCGTTATCAAAAATATTAGTTTAAAAAAATATTTCAAAAAATAATTTGACTTGATATTTATAATTATTTTAAATTGTTGTAAAATGAAATTTATAAACATTTTCCAAATGCGAGACATTAAAATCATTATTAAATTTTTTTTTGGAAAAGCATGTTTATGTTTAATAACAAAAAACATTAATTGATTTTACCACCATCATGACCATTATTTTATTGAAGAAGCGTTTATATTTTTGCAATAATTTTTCATTTCCAATATTTTGGGAATTTTTTATTTATAAGAATGAATTTTAAAATGAAAATGTTATTTTCCATAAAAAATTTGTGATATAGTAATGGTATTTAAATTCATCATTGTCAAAACCCCTTGTTTTTTGTGATGGTCCAAAGTGTAAATTTATTAACGATATCATCATTATTCATTCTTGAGATGGATTATGATTGTCCAAAATATATTGTTATAGAACCCCTTTCTTTTCCACAGGTTAATCATGTTTTAGGGAGATTGTTATAGAACCCATTTATTTACCACAAGATAATCTTTTTTGAATGAGAATGTTATGGAAACCATTTCTATTATAAAATTTAATCATGTTATGAAAGGAATAATATATTTTTATATGATTTTATTATATTAAGAATTCTATATTATCTTTATTTATTATATGATTTATGGAATTATTTTATAATGCGGGGTGGTCTAATTAGATTCCCTGGACAAGTGGTTTCATTATAAGTAAATGACGAGTTGTTATATTTTTAACAAAATACGGGTGCTTCCATTATAAAAAATGGATGTGTTGGTTTGTTATAGACCTCCAATGTATTGGGCACTCATAAGATGGAATTATTCCTTATAGGATATTCAATTTATAAGGGTGATATGATGATAATGATTCCAATACTTGAATATTATTTATTCATTCATTGAATTGGTTTATATTTCATTCATTGACCAACATTGATACAATATTTATCATCATAATTGATTCAGATGAATAATTTCATTTTAAATTCCTAATTATAGGGATTCATGATTTTATGATCAATTTTTTATGGTTTTTATTAGTATTATGTTATAAGAAATTACTGTGATTATTTCATCATACGCTTTGTCTTATCTTATATTCAATGATGACATTTAATTATTAATTCTTATGTTTACCAATACTTTGAATTTGATATCACCCTCATTATGTTCCCTTTTCCCTTAGTTATCAACTATGATTTTGGATGATGTATGTCTATAAGGATTTCATACAAAATATGTTTATTTCTTATTATATAATTTTATAAGAAAAATATAGTGTAAAAGATACTCCCTTGAACTATTCAATATTTTTTTTCAAAAGGTCATTTCTAATTCTATAAAAAACTAACCCAAATTATATTACATAATATAAGTTATTTAATGTTCACATTTCATATTATACGTTTTGGATGGTAAAAATTTGTTTACCGTCATCAGAATCCATGTTATAAATGTAATATTTATGATTTTAGCATGAGATCTCGGATTTTGGGATTATATTATTTATGGTTTTCCTATAAGAAAAAGCTATAGATAATTTTTCTTTAGATAATATAAAATAATCATATGTATTTTACTCAAATGTAATGTGTTTGATGATGGATTTTATAAATTCATCATATGTTGTTTGGGTAAATCATGGGACCTTAATGATGGATTTTGAGTTCAATAGATCAAAATATCTAGACTATGATCATATGAAATGACAATAACACATTCAACATGGGTAATATGAGATCAGAGTATTCCTTTAAAACATATAGAATATTAATATATATTTAAAGATAAAAAAATTCATGTTTAAGAATCATTTTACAAGATCCTTTTCTTTATAAAAAATATACAAAATTTCATGCATGGGGATATTTCAAAAAACATAACAGTAGTGGATTTATAATACAAAAAAGAGTGAAACCCAGCTATGAATTCATGATGTTTATGAGGAATAAAATGGACTATGAAAAGTACATTTATTATGGTAATAAAATAGTAATATAATTTATAATATCAATTATAATTATTCACCTATATATCAATATCATGGAGTTTCTATATAATATGTAATAAATTTATTCATAGTATTATTCCCTGAATACATTTTTTATAGGGAAGAAAAAAATCTGTTTTTATATGGATCCCAATACTGAATACCCGTAGAATAATTATTCTTTATTAAGTGATATAAATATTATATAATCTGTATTGATAGTGTATCAAATAATATGAATATTATAGTTTTGATGAATTTATGTTCTGTAAAATATTTATAGGATGAGAGATATATGAACTAATTCCAATTAAGTGTGATATTGTATTAGATGTGCTGATATGATCAACAAAATTTATCTAAAAAATAAAACGACAATCATAAATTAAGGTTAATAAGGGAAAATATACACTTCACAATGATTTTTTTGGTTGAAGACCAATTCAAAGAGGATTTCATGACTTCCCTGGAAGAATAATTGGTGGTCCTATAATGATCACAAGGGGGATAAGTTTTCAGGAGAATGATTCACTTTGTGGGATTAAATTATAATGAACTAATTATGAGGTGGATATTAGGAGGACATGAAGACATAATACTGTAAGTTATTTTCATTGGGATGCGTTGGGGTAATGTAAATAATGAATCCTATTAAAATTTCATGTACTACAGTAACGTGATTTCAAATGTAAAAAATATATGTACCAACATTACATGAAACAACATTGATGTTCTATATAATTTTATCATCTCATAAACCCTTTTTTCTACGAAATCATTCATTCTTTATACAAGCATAGGTATAAGAGAAAAAATAGGAGTGCATTGATTATTTATCTTTCTGTAGAGGTTTATTTAAGAATTAGTATTTGTAAAATATAATTTTATAAAATATTCACCCCTCCCCTTCTCGGTTATCTCATTGAACCAAGGAATAGAATATTTGATCATAAATCTATGTTTCCTATGATAATAATCAAAATTATTTAAATAATTAATATAATGGGTTTTAATTCAATCTTTAATATCTTAGATCCTTTCATTGATGAAATGATACTTTATGAATGAGTGAATTGATTTATTCAATATTCAGATACATAGTTCATCGAGGAAAGTGATGTATTTACAATGGGATTTACTCAAAAAATAAAGATATGATCCATGTAAATGTGTGTGGATAATAAATAAAAATTTATATGTTAAATAATTCAAATTAATAATTTAATTACAATAAAAATTGTCTATAATATAGTGGTAGGACTTTCAATATCCAAGGAGGTTTTGAAAAAACATAAAAATACATTTGATGATAATATGAAGACCACATAAGCAATGAATATTATTTTCAAAGAGATGATTAAATATATTTTATTGTTGGATGATGATGATATTTATTATTAGGTTACCATGTTTATTCTTGTAGTTAGTAACATTAGATGATTCCGTGATACTTTGAAATATTCCACAATTTTAAAGTTGTTGATGAGAAATTACAAGACATTATTTGATTCAATTGTGTCTACCAAGGAAGAGATTACAAATCTCTATATAAATGATCTGAACCACATTATTATCAATGATGAAATTAGAACATCCATGTTGTTCCAAATGAAAAAAATGGATAAATGAAATTTAAATTGTTGAATGATCCTAATCTATGGGATGAACCACTCTAAAAAACAGATGATCAGGGTGATGAAAAATATAATAGAATAAGGTATCTTATATAAAAAAATAAGTGGAAGATGAATGTATAAATGTATTTTCTACTGATGTGATTCTATTTTAAATGGTTTTAGACATTTGAAATTAATTTTTTGAAAAATGAAAAATAAGAAACCGATTTTTAGATTAAAGATGATGACCATTCTAGAGGAATGCGGTGGAAATTTGGAGAAAATAACTATATTAAAAAAAATTAGTTCATTAAAATTAATATAAAAAATAATTCGTAAATAACAATTTAATGACTAATTAAACTAATTTGATTCAAATTATATTCTCTCAAAACATTATGTTATCCCAAAAAATCACATTGACCAACTTTCGAAGGTTAAAAAAAGCTAGGTCAACTAATGATAAAGATGAAGAAGAAGAATATACTTTGTATATTATAAGATAAATTTCTTTGGAAAAAATGGTTTAAAATAACAAGAGAATAAAGATGAAAATGATTTTAGAGAAGGATAAAAAATCAATTATGTAGAATTATATTATATCATAGAAGATATAAAAATTTACACAGTAAAGATTATAAAATACTAATACATATAGGAAGATCATGAATAAACGATGCATGGAGATAATATGAAACTAGATGACTCAAAGTCTCAATTTCTTAAATATAAAAACTTATTAAGATGTCATGTGATGATTATGAGTCAGAATTTGATAGTCTTGATTAACCATTCCAGCCTACCGAGAATCAAATCCCATTGAAAAAGGTAATTTTTTTATAAATTCATATATGTAATATGATTATTTCTTTTGGTAAAATATATTTATTTTTTTAACCTAGATTCATTCGTCCAAAATAATATTTTGAAAATTTCTTCCTATAGTAAAATCATTTGAACATACCTATTTAATGTAATTTTCTAAAAGAAAAATGTTTCATAATGGTGGGAATGATCATGAAAAGAATACAAAATAAAATCATCATCATATTGAAAGTGAATTCTTGACGGGACACTACTAATGAGGTGGAATTTTTTGTCACAATGTCAATGAATTATGGTATATGTTTTCATTTATATAAATTTTCATCTAATCAATGGGTAGCTGAAAAAATAAAATTGAATCTGTACTATTAGAAGTCGAAATATTTATATTGTAAAAATAAATGATTTTAAAGAATGGACTAAAATAATATCACATACCACTAAGGATGACATGAGTCTAATGAGATGTATCAAATATGTTAGTAATTGTTCCAAAGAAGTTTGGAAGATGATGTATGTAAAACATTAATATTGCAAGTAAAGAAAATATGAAAAAACACATGTTAATGATAATATTGAGGAATATACAAGGAAATTATCCATTTTGTAGATGATAGTATACAATTCATACATATGAAAATTAAAAAAATAATGAAGATGATTTAAGCATCTGGGGATAAAGTTGTATTTTATTATTATTCATTCAAATAGTACCTATGTTGGATGTTTTCCATAATTAGCGAGACCCCTAAACCATATACAATGTTAAATGATATTAAAATAGGTTGACTAAATACGAAAAATATCCCTAATGAAGAAAATTGAAATAAAAGATAACATTCATTGAGATATAACTCTTAGCCTACCTCCTCTAATTAAAAGATAAAGGTGTCCCCTCCTATTTCCTTATTACAATAAGTGTCATATAATATATCGAATTAGTGGAATATAATAGGGGTATATGGATAAATCGTATAATTTCAGGTTATATGAAGATTTATAATTCCATCATGAAGTACTAATAATGAAGAATCAAAATTAAAAAGGAAACTTATTTCAATCCATAACAGGGTGAACAACACGAAGAGATTTTTCAATAGAGTTAAACAAAAAGATATCATTATTTATATATAGTCCAATAAAAAATGAATATTTTGGTATTCCAATAAAATATTTTTTACTTATTTTGATTAATAAAACATGTTTATTTCTGGAGAGTATTGGTTTTTTTGTGGTGGTGAAAAGCTATCATATATTACCATTCTCTTGAGATTCATTGGATAATTTACTAACATTAGTATATTTTTTCTATTTTATATAAATATTTTGACCTTCCCATATATAGATATTGTTTTTTATGTCCTGATAAAATTTTATTATACACTGAAAAATCCGAGTTCGGTTAGACTAACCCTAAAATTTATTAATAAAAAAAGAAAAGTAGATGGTTATGAAGAGAATTGGGAGTTAAATAATCGAGAACGAAACAATCCAATCATGTCATCATCCTCATGGGAAACAAAACAACTAGGAGCCTTAAAGTAATACATGGTACACAATTCCAATAATAATCATTTATGGGAAGCATATTTTTCAAGATTCTCTATAGAAGGTGAATCCTCATGGGTTGAAAAAAGGGATATTTGAACATAATAATTCAAGATGGAGTTTGAGTGGAGGTGTAAACCAATATGTTATAGAATTAATTGATATTAAAATTTACATTTCTATTAAGATTCCTAATTAGAGGATCCTCATACAAAAGGGAATAACATTTAATTCCTAGATTGTCTTGATGATCCACCATGCCCACTATGTTATTTCTATTATACGGAAATTGTGCTATAGTCATTCCATGTAGAGTATATGGTATCTCATTAGTGATCCAAAGACAATAAATCATGGATATTGGAAATAATTAAGGCTAGTTTTGCTTCTCACTATCCATTTTTAATTATGGATAATATCTTGAAAAGAGTGTTTGAGAAAACGCCAAATAGATGAAGCAATATATTGTGTATACCAATTAATGAGCATCATTTTAATCTTGTATGATAGAAAAACCATATAATTGTCATTATAAGTTCATATATTCCTTTTAAAGTTATGAATAAGTCTTTTATTGAATGTCTTGATATCTTTTATCCCTTGGACTCCCATATTATTGGGATTAATAGAATCCATACCCGAAACAGTGATCAAGATTCGCTCATGAATAGAACCTATCCATATAAAATTCCACATCATGCCTTGAAGTTTATCAAGGAGATTCCTTTTCCATATATTGGGTAATAATGAGTAAAAATATTTAATGTGATCCCCATGTTGATAAGACATATTCCCATATCTTCAAACAATGATTTACCATTTTATCATGCCATCTAATTAATTATGTGCAAATAAATACTATCATGATATTGCCACTACACTTCAGCAAAAAAAATTTTATCTCCTTGATATGTAATGGGAAAATACCTTTTAATAACCCCAAGATCCTTAGTTGTTTTATTTTGGTTTCCAGAACTGATTCCATTCGAGAAATTAGTGATCAATTTATCATAAATAATTTGTTATTTAACCATTTCGTCACAAAGTGAGAATAAGGCCTTGATAGATGAGATACTACCCATGGAGGCTTTACTATATATGTTAATTTCATCTATATAAAATAGTTTATATGGTATGAGATTATCTCTTCTTACTTTATTCTTTTTCATGATTGCAATTCGAGAGTGCTCAGTAAGACATCTACACATGTATTGCACTACAATGGAAAAAGGATGACCAAATAACGGATCCCCATTTCAAACACCTATTTTAAAATTTATATTACACGTGGGGGATCCATGGATGATAATGGAATGATTAGTAGATGTTAAAATATAATAGATAGATTGATTAAGTAACTTGAGATTCTAAACCTCCTGATAATTCTAAGGAGGAAGCTCCACCAGAAGGTGTCAAAAGATTTATAGTTGTCAATTTTTAGGGAAATGATTCCTTGATATTCCATAATTTTTATTAGGATGATGATTTTTGATGAAGTAAAAAAGGAAATTATGGATGATCCTACATGGTATAAACCCAAAATAATTATGAGAAATGTTTTCCTGGATGATTCTACCCAATCATGACATCATGATATTGCCAATTATTTTAGGAGTAGTGATTCTGATAGACATAGTTATGAAATCTTATATGTCAATGACATTTTTATTATTTGGAATCAATGAAATGAAATTATAATTTCTTACATGAGTCATATAATCCTGGGTAAAAAATATCATACTGTATTAACCAGGTAATTTTAAAAAATATCATCGTAAAATATAAATTCATTTTTGTAACACCATATGTTACATTTATGAATTCCATATTTAGAGAGAATATATCCTCTTTAATTTCATCCTTTGTTGGAGACATTTTGAGGTCAATATTTTTCGATTAAAAAATATAAGGGGAAATGTTTTGAAACATATCTTAATTTCTCACTATATCATAATCTATGTGTAGGGAGTCATATATCTAAAAATGTAATTTGAGAGCTCACTCTTAGAGGTGTAGAGAAATCCACCAATCTTAATAGCCATTAATCTAACCTCTGTCTATTTCCCCATTCTTTCTATAAAAAATATTCAGAGATTATGTCCCCATCTATTTTCCATTTTACATTCCAAATGATATGGTCTAGCCTATCATTCACTATTAAATTATTATTTATCTTGGAAATGGATTGAATTTCCTCACTTTCTGGAATCTTCATATGAAGATCCAAAATTTGATAGGTATCTATGTTTTTTCAATTGGATTTACCTAAAGATAACTATTATAAAAATTAATCCTACTATAGTTTTTTAATTATATATTTATATTATTTTTTTCCGTAAGAATATAAATTGTGCTGTCAAAATGATTTGATTGATAGTCCTCAACAATAATTCCCCTACATCCATGAGTAAGAAACCACCCATTGTAAAATATAAAAGGAATAGGAGTAGATCTGACATTATTTAATGTAATGTAAATCACAACAGGATTATTCATTCCTTTTATAGTATGATATTCCATTTGTGCATAATTTTGAATAGCTAACTACACTTGACAATGTCGTTTGATCTGTTCCATCATACTTGCGATGTATAATAATGACATAAACCGTATTTAATGTGTGATAAGAATTTTATACTGAAGATCCATTTCAAAAATTTAATAAGATATATGGGAAGGGATGTAAATCACTGACATGAAAATTGTATTATAGTAATGTATGGGAGAGAAATAAATGATTACACATATTTACTTTATGGATTTTTGTTATACCAATTTGGTTAAATACCCATAAGGGGGTGAATCAGGGTATGACCGATTCAAACAAATATTACTTTAGATCTCATCTAATTGTATAAAAAACAACATTTTCCATACTTTTCGTATAAATATATGAATAAAAACGTAATCATTTATGAGACCCAACAATTTTTACTTTGTTCACCCTCGCTGGGTTATATGTATGAATAAAACAAGGAAAATGTGTCGATTATACCAAATCCACTAAGGCTCACTTCAAAATGACATGTTTAAGGATAAGTCTCTTCTATTCCTAGGATCACTAACTTTAAGAGATTTCGGGCCCTTTCCATGCATTCCCAATGGTCACTCTATACAAAATTTTTTTCTGGCTCACTACCAGTGGAAAGAAACACCATCATCTTCTTCCTTTGATCACTGCTCTTAGAAGGGATCCACTCATAGTTTATAGAAATATTGGTACCATTATTTTAATGAAATAATTCATCCTAAAAGGTATGTAGATTCTTTCTTGAATTCCCTTTTCACCCATAGTTGTAATACACTTTTCGGAATATTATTAGTTAGAAGAAATTGCTTTCACGACTTGTTTAAGTCTTTTTGTGAACAACCTTCTTCATCTGCGATCTGTAGTACACCACATACTGTGTGTGATTCACAAAAAACATCTTTTGCGTGCTTCCTCTTATTCCATGAACATGTACTGCCTCTACATACAACCTCTGTGACCCACCTCCACATACCTCTTTTGCATTATATCCTAATTATCTCATTCACTTTTGTGAACCATCTATCCTCTACGGACTACCTTAACTTCATCGAACCACTTCTTCTCTGTGGACCACATCTCCTCCGAAAAATTCTTTTCATTTCTAAATATAGATCCCTACAAAAAACATTCATTTATTTTTCCCATGAACTACATCACCATTCATGGAATCCACCCCCACAAACCACTTTTAGACATTTCTGAATTTCTTCTCAGAGAATTTTTTTTGTATTGAATTTTTCTATATGTAATGATGGGATTATTGTTTCTTATATAGGAAAATAAATGCACAAAATAAAATAATCTGTTTACTTGAGTCTCCAATAGGGTACATCCTTTAAAGTTTTCCATGCATCACTTGAGATCCATAATCATCCCGCAAACCATTTTCTTTACGTGGTCTACGTAGCTGCATTGTTCCTTTACATGATGCCTCTGATTTCTTAAACAAAATGAACCCCTTTATGACCCAAAAAATCTCCAACTAATTTTCTTTAAAGATTATCTATCCCCTGCACTACAAGACTTATATGTATTTTTTTCCACCTACGAACCGCTATCCTTCCTGTGAATAGTTTTCCTTACATAGTCTGTGTACCATGCTTCATGGTCCTCATAACACATCTACGCTGAATCATTCCTTTTAATATTTTCCAAATAAATTCTTCATTTCTCCTACATGGTCCATAAAATATCCTTCACAGTCTTCATACTGGTCACTCCAACATAGAAATCCTTTTTTCCAAAAACTAACTCTTAATTTTTAGGCCCAAAAACTTGGGAAACACTAGGAAATTGTGTCACCTTAAAAAACTACTTTGGAAAAATCCAATAATGTCTTTCGTAGTCATATAGGTTTTTCAACAAAGACAATCACACCTAATAACAACGAGAGGACTCCTTGAGTTATTTATTATCCAAATATTGTGTGATGGGATCAAAAATAAAAAAAACTAGGGGATTTTTGTCCCCAAGCATGGACTATACTATTTTTCACCAATAATATTTTAAACTATCATAAGATGTTTTAATTTTTTGGATATATTAAATTGATTCCATAATACATGGGAATGTAAATGATGATTTTCTAGACACTAAATGGATCATTTGGCTAGATATGATCTAGAAGAAGTCCTTTAAATGTGTTGATTGACGTGTTGATCGTCATGTAAATTAAGGATATGTATTGATGGATTGAGTGATATTTTCTAAAACACTATCTAAGTGAAGATTAGGTTCTTAATATGGTAATAATATTTTTTTTGGATATTCTAATTTGATGTGATGCAAGAAACCATGTAGTCAATATATTAATTATACAATGTCATCCTCAAGGTCAATCTAAAGAGTCAATAGTTTTTAGATATATTTTTCGGATCCTATTTATTATAGTTTATTTAGGTATAGTTTATTGGATATATATTTATCAGAAATCCACAATGTTGACCAATTTCTATGGTAAATTTTTTTAAAATTACTTGGTCACAATTTGTCTGATAATATGAGTTTTCATAGTTTCTATATTTTCATGAAATGAATTTAGATGATAATTTTGATATTAAAAATCTGGCAGCTGAAAAAAAATCAATTCTAGAAGAGTTGGTGTTTGAGATGAACTGTTCAATAGTGATTCTTCTATTTTCAACTTTGTAAACATGGTATCTCTATGGTACCCCAATGATAAATGTAAAATGCATGAATATTTTCCATCAATTCATGATTTTCATCTTGAGTACTCAAATAATAGGACATCAAAATTATGCTTTTGAGTTGATTGTGTTTCTTTTCTGATGGATCATTTCACATCATCATAACTATTTTTGAATGATCTTTTTTTTTTGAAAAATAAAACAATGGAATTTTATTTATAAGTTTTTGTTTGTGGATCATATATCATGAGTGTAAAAAATATTATTATTGTTGAAATAATTCTTAAAAAGACATCTAGATGTATATAATTCAATATATTTATGTTGAAAACAAACCAATGACAATTTGAGATCCATGATGCAAGATAATGATAAATATAAGATATTGATTTGATTTAATTAACATGTAGATTCAAAAATAAATTAAATTATTTTATTTCATGGAGAATTATTATATGAAACCTGATCTAAGACATCATTGAACTTAATAGTAATATCATCACTGACTCAAATGAGTTTCAATGATGAAATAAATATATAATATCATTACGTCATTTAAATTTTGATATCACTTTTTCAAATTAAGATCATGGAATTTAAATATCAATTTGGGAAATATTAATCATGTTATTATTTTGTGAACATATATTTATTATGTCAAAAGAAATTGAGTGTGTAATGATATCATACTATTTAAACTATTGAACAAAATTATTTTGTATCAAGGGAAAAAAATATAATGAAGGAGAACATGAGAATCATATTGGATGGAGAATACATTCATCATGAATATTTATTTATTATGTTTTAAAATAAAAGTAGATGTAATGGACCATTACATTAACAAGTTATATTTAATAATAAAGATATATGTTTTCATATGAATGAAATTCTCATGACACAGGGATGTGCATACATGAAGGAGTGCAATTACAACTCACAAAATTTACCAAGAGAGGTAATGTTGGAGAACATTTTTAAGAGTATTTAATAAGGACTACTAAAAAGAATTCAAGATTTAGTATAATGATAAAACTAGGAAGGGGAACTATGATTTTCTTGAAATATATTTTTCTTGGAGTATTCTACTATATAGAACCCTTTGGGATTCACCCACTACAAACAATTGAATATCATATATTTCAATTGAAATTTTGTATAATATTTTAAGAGAATCCAAATTATGATTTTTGGAGATATCTCTTATATTGAAATAAAATTATTCATTATGGGAAAAAAATATCTTGAAAAATCATATAAACCATGAGACCTGTAGGTGTTAAATGTTGAACTATGTATATCACTATATCTTAAGTGATTAATATTTTTCATACTCGGGTAATGTTGAGAAAAAAAAATAAGAGTGGACAAATCCATAAAAAATATACAGAGGATAAATTCATAATGAAATTTTGTAACAAAAAAATAGATAACATATTCTCCAACTCTCCCTCTATTTTATTACAATTTACCTAGGAAGAACATACAATGAGATCAAACCCAAAATCAATTATCATGTATTAGTAACATCATCATGGAGCTCTGATAAAAAAGTAAAAAACAATAAAAATAATTTTATTATATTAATGGAGTCATACGTATATATTAATGTATATATATATGGGTGAGTATGAATCCATAATGTAATAAATAAGAGTCTTATAACATGGGCTTATTGCACAATATAAATTTATCTGAAAATAAATATCTGTAAAACAACATTATGAATCTAATAACCATGGTAAATATACAAAATTATTAAAAAAGTTGGAATATATATATATGTATATAAAAATATGTATATATTATGAAGTAAAACAATCCCATATTAAATAATTCCATATATACAAGTAATTATCTATCTAGCTTGACTCTATGAGAAGTCTAAACTCATATGAGGATACCATTTGTCTCTAATCTAATTCGTCACTTGGTGGTGTGGAGAAATGTTCCCCAATTGGATTAGAAACCAATTGAAAATTAAAAGTGACCACATATATGAATTTTGAATGTAGTTCAATATTTTATTGATGTAAAATTAACACAAAAAATTTATTTTCAAGAAAAAAACAAAAAACAAATGATTTTGAGGGTTCTATAAATATTTCTCTATTTTTATTGAAACTAATTTAACATAGATTTCATACCTCACCATGTTTATTAGAGAAGTTTTGTGATAGTGAATCTATTGTAAATCAACCATTTTTCTAGTTAAAACCAATATAAGAACATCTATACAGTGGAGAAGTAAAAAATCCTTTATTTGGTGGATTATCATTAAAATAAAATGGATATACTGTAGTGATTTCAATTTCACTACTTAATACTCTATCATGAACATAAATTTATAGGACATTATGCATAAAATTATATTTTATCCCTTATTTTCCAAAATATCTCTAATACATGGGAAGATCACCCTATAAAACACTAATTTAATGGACAACCTGGTTATCATACATGTTAGGATGATCCCTATCACCAAATAGCCAATATGAACACACAAAACATGACAATACTCATGTGAAATTGGTTTTACCTTATTACAAATATGATTTAACCTTATTACAAATATGATTTAACCATATGAATGATACATGAAAAATGATGTAGGTAGTATTAACCTTAGGTAGGAAAGGTAAAGGATGGCCTTACCATTAAACAAGATGGAATTACCCTAGTATGATATCTAAACTACCGAGATGTGAGAACAATACACCTTTATGCAATTAGGAACACATTGGGATAAAATAAAAAATTACTCGCTTGGTCAATCAATGTTGGTGTTATTTTAATTAAACTAAAAAATTAATCCATTTTACCTCTTAGAAATGTTATGATCTTGATTATCTGAATCTCTTACCTCACATTAATTCCTCATCACTACGAAAAATAAAACATGCTATTTTTAAGAAATATCATTATATAAGGATTGTTAATTCTTGGGGAAATTGGGAGGCATTCCATGATTACCATAGAAAATAATTGAGAATATAATTATATTGGATCCCCAAAAAAGTTTGAAAATATTATTTTACCCTATAAAAAGGGAGGCTATAATGAATCCCTAGATTGGTGTTAGACTAGAATAACATGCATTTTTCTATAAGATCATCATATTTCATACCTATATTGTCTTAAAATTATTTACATATTTTTCTACATCAAAAAATAGTCTACCTAATGTGATAACTGTTGAACATCATATTAGTATAATTTTCTTCTCCACTTAAACTCATATAATAACATTAGTAAGAATGAGACCATTTTACATCACAATATCACTCAAAATATTCAAATCAGGAAGATTGATTTTTTCTTCCAACTTATATTAGCTATATTATATCAAAAAAATATAATCATAATATAATTAATATTAGAACGATCTTATAAAACTAATCATAATATTTTTCAATATGCGTAATCCACACTGCATTTTATTTACTGCTTTTCCCTAATTTTAACAACTTCTTTTCATTATCAATGAAAATAATATGCACTAGCTTTTCTACTTTCCTTATTAATCATTAGATCACAATATGTAAAAATGTTCTTATCAATTTCAACAAGGCCACACATCGAATCATAAGGATAAAATCTATATTTGTTATTCACCCTATTTTTCTTGGCACATGTAAAACCCCCTTGTATTATTGTACCAACAACCACCTATTTTTATGAATCCTTGATCAAAAATAAAAATTTATATTTTTTATTTAATTAAATGGTTGTTTCCTTTTCATAGAATTATTTTTTCATTTATTTACCAAAAAACATAAATCTTTTTGAATTAAAATATTTCCAAGACTCCAATATTTCAATAATAAAACAATTCATATAAAAACATGGATGTAACTAAATAGAAATACATGTATAGATGTATAAACATCATATGATCTTTAATATATAATAATAATGAATATCCTCAACATTAAATTCTCCCTACAAAAAATAATAATATCATTAATCCCTTTACACAAAATACCAATATAAAAAAACTATATTCCATATTTATATTAATGTTTTGATGGTTGCAGCAATGTCCCCAATTCATTATAGAACACAGCTTGTGGTCCCCCATTCCTCTTCTACAATAAAATTTAATAATATCAACAATATCCATGATATAAATATTTCTTATAAATATGATGTAATTATTAAATTCTGATTAAATATTTATGGTTCTGAAATTTGGTACTAGAAATCTACATTTGGGACATAGGATAACTCAAAAATTTATTTTATTCTTCAATAACATATAACTGAATTAAAATTAAGTATCAGTCTCAGTATCCTCATCGTCACTGATATGATAATTTTCATTATTTTTAGTTGAAATATTAATATTCATTCATGCACAAGACACTATCATGGAATCTCTATATGCGACAAAATTCTCAAAAATTATTTTCTTTCAATAATAAAATAACATAATGATAAATGTTCTAGATCAATATTTATTGACATTGTTCTTGATAAATGACATTATTAAATGACTATGTTAGTATATTAGTGACAACATATAAATATAAATTTATGTAGATCATGGAATACATCTATCACATTTTGAAATAACTCATAATCCTTTCATCCTAATATCCTAAATCATTATTATAAAATAGATACCATCGATGACCTTCAACTTGGGAGTATCCTATAAAATTTTTTTTAATAAAATGATCAATATAAACAAACCATGAAGTTTATAACACTGAGGTAATATTAATTTGGATCCAATGATTTAAATTTCTCCTCCACCTTATCATTGGTCTTGTAACATTGCGAAAATTACTCGCCAATGTGTTCATGCTGAGCATTGAGGTAGATAATTTCAATTAAATCATGATCATCCACATATTTTATCATGAAATATATGAACATACCCAAAGATATAATATTCACAAATCCTATTGGGTTGTATATTATAAATACATCATTAAGAAGGTATGCATTACATCATGTTGTAAAATTCACTTTATATGGTCAATTTATCATAGTAGAATTACATTCCATTTGAAACCCATTATAGTAGATATAGTTCATGTTTATAGTATAATGACCATAGTTTATCTAGTCTAGGGGTTTTTACTAGTTGTTCATGATGTCACATGTATATCCCATCAGGATGTTGGAATCCGTTAATTATATAGATTCATGGGTGACATTAAGTCCACCATTCCCACACTCTTCATGTACCATCACAAGAATGATCAATATATATTATAATTCTCAATAAATACATCAACTAAAAAGTATTAAAAACCCCTTCTTTATATATATATATAATTTTCATCCTTATAAATATATTTCGTTAAATTACTAAAGCTATTCATTCCTACTTTTTTAATTAATTATATTTCTATGACAACCATTCCAAATATTCATTTAATTCTTTTTCAAATATAATCTTTTTATATAATCTGTTGTGATGAGAAATCTTTTTTTGATCTATTATTTTTCAAAAATATTCATGTCCACATTTCCTTGAAATCTCTTAAAAAAACAACCAAAAAAATGTGGGATCTATAATCAATATATTGTCATAAATTTTTCCACACCACAACCCCATAAGTCCTCGGATCCAATTTAGTTTCAAGAAAACATGGGGTATAATTTTTTTTATAATAACGAATATGAATAATTACACATCATGCTCCACTAGAAATGATATTTTCATTTTAGGTATTGGAGAACGAGATAAAAACAATACAATTCCTTCAATAGTGAATATAAAGTACATTATAAAGCAGTCAACAATCAGGGAAACTCAAATATACTAATCCTGTAAATGAAAACCGATTGAAATGTAGGGTGATCATATGAATGCCTAGTAAGGGGATTTTTTTAAATAAAATAGTACATTAAATAACACATTTTTTGAAATCATTAGGTTAAAATTATTCATAATACTTTTTATTAAGGAAATTTTACAAAACAAAGAGCACAACATAACATTTTGTCCCAAAATTACAAGTGAATGTTTGATTGAATATTTTCAGAGTTACAATAAAACATGTTCCAATCATAAGCATGCTCATTCAAAATATATGGTGTGAAAAAAATAAAGAAACTCTTATTCTAGCTATAATAAGTGTGACATGCGAATGTGCACTTAATGAATTTAAAAATGAAAGTAATACATGACCAAAGATACACATAAAATGATAACTTTAGTTTCTTTTCTTTCTAACTGTAAACCTTAAATTGGCAAATAAATCTCTGAATTCTGAATAAACATTATGCCATATGCATTTTCTTATTCTGATACTCGTATGTACATTCTCTTAACAAAGTATATTCTACTACTCGAATTTCCACTTTGTTAATTAATTATCATAAACATAATGAGGGATGTGAAAAAGGAAGAATGTTGCTAGGACTTGTTCTATGACCATAAACTCCCTATCAAGGCCTCCTTCCAAGAACATTAATCAAAATTTTGGAAAAGCCTCGAAAAATTCAACTTCTATTTGTCTCATGAGACCAACTGATGCATAGAGGGGAAATAGAGGGCCCCATACTTCCCATAATATGTCCAATGCATTCCCTATATGAGCGGGGATAAACATAAACAACATATAAATTCATATTTAAACTATTATATGGAATGTAACTGACTTTCCCCGATCATTAAACATAATACAATAACAATTCCCGGTAATATGTTGAATGGTTTTAGGATAGATCATCCAAAATAAAATTATTCATAAACCATTCAATAAATAGTGGCATATTACATCATAAATGATTAAACCAAATAATACATAAGAAGAAACAAGATTACTGAATCAGACAAAACTACACTTATAATATCATTAAGCAAACATTGTGATAAATACTCTTTTATTTTGAATGGAAGTGTACTTTTGGAAACTTTTTTTATAAAACATGAAGTGATGTAACATATTATTTTCATAATAAAATGAGTTATTTTATAAAGATAATGGTTTATATAAAAATAGATTTTAGAGTTCCCTTTAAAATAGGTAAGAATTTGAGAAATTCCTTTGAATCAGGCATGTATTTTGGAAACAATTTCGGATGATCATTTTAAAACGGGTAACTATCTATATAATAAGGAAGGTTTCTTATTGGTAAATATATAAAGAAAATTCACAAAAATTTTATGAGGATTACATAAT
This sequence comes from Viscum album, assembly GCA_963277665.1. Taxonomy (NCBI): domain Eukaryota; kingdom Viridiplantae; phylum Streptophyta; class Magnoliopsida; order Santalales; family Viscaceae; genus Viscum; species Viscum album. Next base: position 1,862,596,380 of record OY728151.1, on the reverse strand, counting down.
AATATATAATAATTTCATTGAAGAAATTATATAATAAAAGTAACTTGAATGAAAATGGGGGTTTGGGGGAGAAAACACACACAAGTTATATATTTAAAATCAAAATAATATGTTCAATTAAAAAATTCTTTTTATTTATCCAGGATGAAAAAATTTCAAGAAAATTTTTTCAAACATCAAAATAATAAAAAATCTAATTCACTATGTATAGATAAAATATTAAATACATTAAAAGTCATTAATTTCATTTTTTCCAAGGTATTATTTCAAACTCAAAATTTTGTTTCTTTCTTCCAAAAACATGTTGTATTAAATTTTTTCTTCTCCAATTTTTTCTTTTAAAACACAAGGTTTATGATTCAAATTCATTTTAAATGCTAAATCATTATACTTATAAAATATATGAAATGAGTTTATTAAAAACAATTTTATATTTATATCTTTAATGCACCCTTTAAACATTTGGAAAACTCATTATACCTAGATACTTTAAATTAAACCGCATAAATACCCAATAACTATAAGGTCTTATTGTCATTAGACACTCAATGATCACCTCAAGGAGGAAATGGTTGGATTATATTTAAGGCCTTATATACATGAATTTGGGTGTCCAAATTTCAAAAGTTGGGATAAAGATGATGGTGCTCATCATTCCGTTGATGCTTAGCACGATTGCTGTGGCTCTGGCTATTCTGATGTCCATTGTGACAGATTCAAAGGATCTTGAATATATTCATGGGATTTTTGTTGAATGGGGTGGTATCCCTATAATTATAATAGGTATCTAACTACTTATTTTTGGTTAGTTGGATTCTCATAGCCTTGAAGGGATATAATCATTTTAGAATTTAATTAAATTAGACAAGCATTCTTTTTATATTGAAAACATTATTAGGATAACAGGGATAAATAAACAAAATAAAACCATAATATAGTTGTTATTACATCTGAAATAGTATTGTATCATCACTTTACCCCCCCCCCCCACTTCAGAGAATTGTGTCCTCAGAATTCTAAAACACACGTACACAGCCAATAATAGAACTAGACAGACTTCACCCCTAGGTCCACACCTCCAGGACCACCACTTCAGATAATACAATGATATCTCCTGGTGGATCCCCAAATTAGTTTTTAGTTCATATACCTCTTTGTCCTATATGAGCAATGAGCATTCAGGGTCAAAACCATGCCTAAAACATTTGGTCTTCCAAATAGTGGCACGAGAATTGTGGTGGTCAGAGATTTGTGAGTTGAATAGTTCTCTATAAATCTCTCAAACTACATCCTTCTTGAAAACTTCAAATTCATAAAGCATCCCACATGTAAGAACCTGGTTCTTATTCTCGAGTTATAGGTTTATTCCATTCCTTTTTCCTTAAGTTTTTTTGAGAAAATTAGGAAAATGGGGAAAAATCCCAAATTTTGTGGGTACACACCGTGTGCTTTTCCACACGCCGTGTACTTTAGCCGTGTGGGATGAGTACAAAGGGCGTGTAGGCCTATCAGCGATGAAGGGTGTAAAAACTGAATACACGCCATGTACTAGGTATTTACACGCCGTGTAATCAGTCGGCAGGTGAATAGTAAGGCGGTGGAGGCAGCTGCCCGTGGAGCGATAGTACACACCGTGTAATCTGGAACACACACCGTGTAAAGATGTCAACATATGAACAATGCGTCAGTGGAAAGAATCTGTCAGGGGTACAGTTTAAAAAATGAAAATTATGTGCCGTGTACTTGAGAGTACATGTCGTGTAGTTTGTTTTTTGCTTAAAATAGGAATTAGACTCCTCTATTGGAAGAGGAGGCAGAACCGCCATTTGGAGATGGGGAGGACGACCAGAGCTTTAGCGATCACCCAATCGTGCACCCGAAATCTAATTCCGCCTCCATCAATCATGTTTAGACCATACGGGTAAGCCCTCCCCTCTCCTTGCGCTATTCTTACCATTATATCCTGATGGAATGTTATTTGAGGTTGAATGTGTGAACTTTTATCCCATATCGACGTCATTTATGGAAGATTTTGGAGACATCGTTCACGTATACCGATTAGATACGATCTGGGTAGGTGTTCTAGTGTTTATTTCCAATTGTTGAGTTGAATTTGTGTACCATTGTGCTACGAAACCATGTTTGGGGTGTCGTATGGATGAGAAAATTGCTGAAGAGATATCTAGGATTGCATAGATAATCTAATGATATGTTTAAACAGATTTTTGGGATCACTACATGGATCCAGGACCACCCCGGGGGTGTGTTCCTCTGTTTATCTATTTGGCTAGGATACCTGAGGGTATGCCATGATTATATTGTTCTTTGAATTTTCTTGAGAGAAAGATTATATAAATGATTGTTTATGCTTTGGGTGTGGCCCAGTTTCTCTAGCCTAAGGGAAGTGTTCTATTAGCATGAGGCCAGTGTTTTCTTAGCCTGTGTGTGGTGTTTGGTTATCCTGAGGGTATCCTTTGTTCATGACTGTGGGTAGTAGTCTTCATTCGTATGGGAAATATCATGGATTCCTTATGGCATTGATCGTTATGCCTGAGGGAAATCAACTGTAGGTATTTGATTCTGTTACCTGAGGGTAAGGATAGTATGCCTGAGGACACAACTATTTAGAATATTCACTGTGGTGTATTTCTATGTGGTACCTTCCAAGCCGAAGAAAAATCTTGGAGGTGTTAAGTAATAATTAAAATGGTAATGAAACTTGTAGTGATAGTTAATTTTGAGTACTTAATAGTTTACTGTATTTACATTTTCACACTGTTGTTGCATATTTTCACTGACAGTTGGGCACTAGCATTTGGTGGGTTCCTACTAGGATTTATTTCTCAAACTCTATTTGGGTCATGTATTCGGACAAAAAAGATTACATTTTTGTAGGTATCGACTGGTGAAAGGGCCTCTACAATGGTACATGATTGTAGTAGAGGAGTAGGAGTGCATGAGACCGAGCTTAGTCTTGCGATGTTGCTGTGTTCTGTTTACTCTATTTTGTATTGTTTGGTTGTACCTTGTACTTTACGTAGTATTGTATTTTACTGTATTGTATCATGTTTTGGCAGCTTTCATAGAATAGTGACATGCTGCAACCTTATATATATGACTGCTGGTTCTCTTTTTCTTCAGTTGTGAATTTTTGTTGTATATTGTATACTGCTTCTGTTGTTGTATGTCATTTAACTTTTCTGATGCGCTACACTTTGACAAATGAGGGCATAGTTTGACCACAATTAGACCTGGGCCCTTGCTCATAGTCGGCTGCCTCTACCATTTGGGGAAATGCGCTTGAGGTCATGTGACCAACCGGGTTCGAGGTACCTGTTGAGTGGCTTCTGGATCAAGGACGTTACAAAGTAGTATCAAAGGAGGTTCTTTTCTTTGACTTACTGTTTGGAGCCTTAGTCAGGGATATGATGAACATGGTAGTTGGTAATAAGTTGTTCCTAGGAGTATCTAACCCGTTTATAGAGAAAATCCATTCTACCTCGTTTATTGCAATTTTTCGGATTTTACAAATTTGACAGTTGACTTGATTTTCACCATTGGATGACTCATTTGTGGTGTGATTTTTATATATTATACTGGGTTCTATTTAGTAGCATCCCGATGAGATGAGGGTACTTCATCTCATGCATCATTTAGGCACATCCTATAAATCAAATGTCAAGTAATCTTTCCATTCCATATAGGTGCATTAGAAATTTCATGTTGTTGTGATAGTTGTTGTGCTAAAAAAACAATTTGTTGAGATAGCTTCTTTGATAAATAACTACTATTTCATAGGGTACTTTTGGGTGAGATTTTGATATAATGAACTCCAAACGTTGGTTTTTGGGGAGTATGTGCCCTCAATAATAGAAATTTGGTGGATCATTGACGAGTTTACTTTGTTATAACATGTGTAAGATGCCAAGATTTGATTCACGGGTCTTATGGGCCCTCATAGATCAGAATTTGGAACTTAGGTGTTGGTTTCAGTGTTTTTCTGGGCACTAGAGTTGTTTCTAAGGCTTACAGTCTAGAAAAACCAGGATACATGCCGTGTAGTTTATAGACACGTGTCATGTGTTATTCTGTTCGTGAAGAAAAAAAATGTTTTATGTATACACCGTGTACCCTCAGTACACGCCGTGTAGTCTCTTCCTGTGTCATAGACCATTTGGGCGGGGACACGGTGTAGGGAATGGCATGGGGAAACATGTCATGTACTGATTATACATGACGTGTAGTGTTGACATGGTGTCCACCCATGTAACTAACAACATGGATAGAGGAAACCTTAAGACATTCACATCGTGTCTACCTTGAACATTCTGTGTAGTCTAACCCAGGTACCCAGTCGTGTCATGAACAACACGGGTCGGTGTTATCTTTATTTGTACACACAATGTCCTACTAGAACATGCCATGTAGTGTCATCTATGTAACCATCCATGTAGTGAGAAACACAGGTCAGTCTAGGGATTTTTTGAACACGCCATGTCTCTTTGAAACACGTCGTGTTGTGTGAACTAGGTACACAGTTCGTGTCACGAACAACACGAGCCAGTGAATGCTTGTTGTGGGACACGCCATGTAGTTTTGTTTTAGGAGAGCCTTGTGCCTTATCTGTGTATAAGGACTTGGGCTTGGAAAGAGGATTCAAGAACACACCATTTATTCCGAAGACACGCCATGTGATATGGGTGTTACACGACCAGTTTTAACTGGAGTACACGCCCATGTGAATGGCTTGTGAGAACACACCATGTAGTATTAATACATGTTGTGTAGTAAAGTTTTTTAAATCTTGAATTTTTCTTTCTCATGTTTTCTTCTTGGTCTCCTCGTTTTATGTCTTCTGTAATTTTGATCTAAGGTGTGCTTTGCGCTTCTAGAGTCATGCCGCCGAGACGACCACCAGTTGTTCGCCAGGAGAGCGGCATCAATTATACTCTAGAGATGGAAGGCCATGGGATACCAATGGATCCTCCAGCAGTTCTAGATTTGCTGCCAGCCATTATACCAGACACAGCTGTGTATGCGATGTTCCGTGAAGGCTTTATGTGGTTCTTGCAGACCTTCCAGGGATAACTGCATGCCGCCACATCTATGGAAGAGCTGGAGAGTATATTCCAGCAGCAACATCCACCTATGTTTTCAAGGGACAACAAACCATAGGTTGCGGAGTCATGGATGGATTCGATCCAGATGATATTCGAGCATCTGGAGACACCTCCATGGAGGAGGGTCAAGCTCACTACATACATGCTGCATGATTCTACCAAGAGGTGGTGGGATGTTACCACCAAGTCTGAGAATCACCCAGACATGGAATGGGATGATTTTCAAGAATAATTCTATGACATTTTATTCCAAGAGATTCTGTGGATAGATCAATCTTGAGAGTTAATGAATCTACACCAGGGCTCCATCTCAGTGATGGACTATTCTACCCGCTTCACCGAGCATCATCGTTTTGCACCCGTTATGGTGGGTGATGAGACGTTGCGGGCTTGAAGCTTTGAGGATGGTATTTTATATGACAATCAAGAACTAGTGAATGTTTCCAGGTTGAATATGGTGAATGATATTCTAAACCAGACACTAATTACAGAGTGAAACCAATGGGAAGCTAGTAGTGTGGGCCAGGGCGGTTCGACACCAGTTTCTGGTACTATTTCTACCGGTAAGAGGAAATGGCGGATGGAATTCTCTCAAGGTGGAAGTACTAACTAGAACAATACTTCATGCGGCTAGTTCATGTGCTACTAGTGTGGTAGAGAGTGGCACAAGAGACCTCAGTGTCCCCAAGACCCTGTGGATTGCTGAGATTGCAGTAATATGGGCCATCTGCAGCGCTTTTACAGGGCGATTCCACCAGTGACTAGTGAGAGGGGTTCTGTATAGACTCTGTGTGTGGGAGCAGGACCAACAGCTTCATACCAGTCAGGAAATAGGAATACATTAGGGCATGCATACAAAGATGTTGGTCATGGACGTGGTAGCCAGACACTAGGATCTTAGAGGTAGCAGGGTGAGAGAGCTCAAGGTAGCCCGGCTGTGTCACATGGTCATGGAACTGGGCGGACATATGTCATGAAACAGACCCAAAATGTGTAGGATACCAGAAATTCTACTATTAGAGGTACTATTCTAGTTGCTTCTATTTTATCTTATGCACTTTTCGATCCGGGTGCCACACATAGCATTATATCTGTTCTCGTTGTGGAGAGCCTTGGGATCTATGTTTCTTCTTCTTCGGATGTTATCAAACTCGACACTCTGTTGGGAGCTAGAACGAATGGTGTGCATTATTGTAGAGAGATCCCCCTAGAGGTTGGTGGGGGTCACTTTCCATGGGACCTCTATGTCATGGACATGAGAAGCTATGATGTCATTCTCTGGATGGACTAGTTGGTACCCTTTTGAGCCTTTGTAGATTTCTATCGTCGGAGGTTGAGTTTCATGTCACCAGAGGGTAGAGAGTTTCTGTACATGGGCGAGTGGGATGTCCGGGCGAGATGAGATGGACCCGAGAAATGTGGGTGTGGTGGAGTCACAGCCCCGATTGCGAGTTTATATCTGGATGATCACGGGACTTGTCAGAAGGATTTCCCCCCAGTAGTTGATCATTTTAGGGATGTCTTCCCGGATGACTTTTCAGGTATTCCTCTAGAGCGATAGGTTTATTTCTCATTTGATCATATGCCCGGAGCAGCACCGGTTTCCATTCCATCTATTAGGATGGCTACACCTGAGTTTTAGGAGCTCAAAAACAAGGTGGAGGAGTTGTAGGCACAGGGTTTCATCTGACCCAGTACTTCTCCTTGGGGTTCTCCGGTCTTCTTTGTGAAGAAGGCAGACGGTACCCTCACACTCAGTTTGGATTATCAGAAGCTTAACTAGTTGATGGTCAAGAAACAATATCCATTTCCAAGGATTGATCATATTTTTGACCAACATTGAGGATCACAAGTGTTCATGGAGATTTAATTGAGATCAGGATATCATCAGTTTTGCATTAGACCATCAGACATACCACTTACATCTTTTCGGAGAAGACATGATCTATACGAGTAGCTGGTTATTCCGTTCATACTGACGAATGCGCCATCAGTTTTCATGGCTTTGATTAATTGTGTGTTCCATACTTATCTGGACTATTTTGTGGTAGTCTTCATGGACGATATCTTGGTGTACTCTCACACTCGACACGACCATTCCACACATCTTGAGATCGTACTGTGTACACTGAGAGAGCATCGGTTATATGCTATGCTCATAAAATGCCTCTTTTAGATGGACCAGATAAACTTCCTAGGTCATATCATCTTAGAGTTAGGAGTTGAAATAGACCCAATGAATGTGAGAGTAGTAGTTTCACAGGAGTATTCTAATAAAGAGTTTGAGATATAGAGTTTCTTGGGGATGGCTGGTCACTATATGTGTTGTGTACATGACTTCTCTTGCTTAGCAGCACCGTTGACGGGTTTGACTAAGGAGGGTGTGAAGTTCCTTTGGCCAGAAGCTTGTGAGACAGCCTTTTAGGAGCTGAAGGGACAGTTGACATCAACACCAATCCTAATACTTCTAGAGGAAGTGAAGATTTATAAATTTTACTCTAATCCATCAGGTATTGGGCTGGGAGCAGCGTTTATGCAGTGTGATCGAGTAGTTGCGTACAAGTCTTGGCAGTTAAAGCCACGTGAGAGGAATTACAAGACACATGATCTTGAGTTGGAAGTGTTTGTTCAGGCGCTACACTGTTGGAGACATCATCTCTTTGGAGAACATTTTGTGGTGTTCACGGACCACAAAAGGCTCAAATACATCTTTACCTAGTGTGACTTGAATCTGAGATCGCGGAGGTGGGTAGAATACCATCGGTCCTTGAAATTTGATCTTGCCTATGCACCTGGTAAAGGTAACATAGTTGCTGATGCACTGAGTAGGAAGACTCAGATATAAGAAGTTCATGAGGCCAGTGGTGAGTGACAGCTTATGGATTTGTTCTATGAGATGCATTTGGAGGTGCACGATTGTCAGGGGAAAACCTATCATTCTTCCTTATCTCTGACTTCTACCCTCTTGGATAGAGTGAGGATGAGATAACTATCTGATTTAGAATGCCTAGTTCTATGGGAGTCGGCGGAAAGTGAGGACCCTCCTCTAATATGGAATATTGGCGATGATGAGGTACTAAGTTTCCAGGGATGAGTGTGGGTTCTAGGGGATATACATGAGGAGATGATGCAAGAGTTTCATGCTTTTGTGTAGGCTGTTCATCCCGGTGTTACCAAAGTGTACATTGACTTGAGATGTCAGTATTGGTGGTTGGATATGAAATGGGAAGTAGCTGGTTTTTTTACGAGATGTTCCACCTGTTAACAGGTGAAGGAGGAGCATTAGAGGCCAGCAAGACAGCTACAACAGATACCCATTCCATAGATGAAATGGAATGATGTCACGACGGATTTTATGACTACGTTACCAAGGTCACCTCGAGGCAGTGATGTCGTGTGGGCTGTTGTGGAAAGAATCATGAAGGTAACTCACTTTTTGTCGATCAAAGAGACCTTTGGTGTTGATGAGGTCAGGAATATTTATATCTGAGTGGTCATACGTCTTCATGGGGTCCCTCGTTCTATCATTTAGTACTGGGATGCCCACATTATGTCTTGTTTTTGGCATTTTTTTCAGAGGGAACTGGGTAAAGAGGTGTTTCTGAGCACAACATACCACCCTCAAACTGATGGCTAGTCAGAGCGTACAATACAGGTGCTTGGGGACATGCTACAATCATGTGTAGTAGACTTTGGTGGCTATTGGGAGAGGCACATACCCCTGGTCATGTTTGCCTACAATAACAGTTTTTAGACAACTATTGAGAGGACACCTTACGAGGCTTTATATGGTAGTCCATGCCAATCACCGTTGTGCTGGTTAGAGGCATGAGAACTAGATTTACGGGGACCACATCTCATGTAGGAGATTTCAGAGCAGGTCCAATTGATTTAGAAGTGGATGGCTACTATATAATCTCATCAGAATTCTTTTTCTGATCGCTATAGATGACCCTTGGATTTCATGGTCTGGGATTAAATTTCATTGCGTGTTTCACTAAGGATGGGACACAGGAGGATCGGGAGATTGGTTAAACATTCCCCGAGGTATGTGGGACCGTATGAGATTCTGGAGAGAGTCAGGTCAGTTGCCTACCGATTTCAGTTACCAAAGAGGTATTAGGCCTTGCCCGACGTCTTCCATGTATCTCAGTTGGGCCATTATCACTCAGACCTGTCTCACATCTTTCATCCCATGGAGGTTAAGCTTGAGGTCGATGAATCCATTGAAGAGCATCTGATTCATATTGTTTATAGGAGAACAAAGGTTCTTAGAGGCCGGTTAGTTCCTCTCGTACGAGTGATATTGTAGCATAGATGAGTGCAGGAAATGACCTGGGAGTGGGAGATTGATGTACGTGCTCAGTGGCCTGAGTTGTTCACAAATGTATATTCACCACCATTGGAAGGGAAATTCAGGGACAAATTACTTTAAGGGGGGAAGTTTGTAAGAACCTGATTCTTATTCATGAGGTATGGGTTTTTTCATTTTCTTTTTTCCTTAAGTTTTTTTGAGAAAATAAGGAAAATGGGGAATAATCCTAATTTTTTGGGTACACGCTATGTACTTTTCTGTACGCCGTGTACTTTGGTTGTGTGGGATGAAAACACAGGGCGTGTAGGCCTATCATCGATGAAGGGTGTAAACAATGACTACACGCTGTGTAATAGGTATTCACACGCCGTGTAGTCAGTCTACAGGTGAACAGTAAGGTGGTGGAGGCATCCGCCAGTGGACCGACGGTACTCGTCGGGTAATCTAGAATACACTCCGTGTACTCATGTCAAAAGATGAACAATGATGTTGTGGAAGGAATCCATCAGTGGAAAATTTTAAAAAATGAAAAGTACACACCATGTAATTGAGAGTACATGCCGTGTAGTTTGTTTTTTTCATTTATAATGGGCAGTAGCCTCCTCATTTTGTAGAGGATTCAGAATCGCTATATGAAGATCAAGAGGATAGCAGGAGCTTTGGAAATCACCTGATCGCACATCGGGAATCAGATTCTGCCTCTGTCAATCACGTTAGGACCGTACGGGTAAGCCCTCCCCTTTACTTGCGTTGTTCTTACCAATTATTTCCCAAGATAATGTAATTTGAGCATGAATGTGTGAATTTTTATAGCAGATCTACGTTGTTCATGGACGATTCGGGAGGCGTCGGTCACATATACCAATCAGAGACTATATAGTTATGTGGTCTGGTGTTTATTTACAACTGTTGAGTTGAATTTGTTTACCGTTGTGCTATGAACCCATGTTTGGGGTGTCGTATGGCTATGGCCTTTTCTGAAAAGATATCTAGGATTGTATAGATAATATAATGATAAGTCTAAATTGATGTTTGGGATCACTTCTTGGATCCAGGACCACCCCGGTGGTGCATTCCTCTATTTATCTATTTAGATAGGATTGCCAAGGGTATGCCATGATTATATTGTGCATTTAATTTTCTTGAGAGAATATTTATATAAATGATTGTTTATTCTTTTGGCACAGCCCGATTTCTCTTTCCTAAGGGCAGTGTTCTATTAGCTTGAGGGCAGTGTTTGGTTAGCCTGTGGGAGGTGTTTGGTTAGCCTGAGGGTAACCTTTTCTCATGCATGTGGGAAGTAGTCTTCATGCCTGAGGGAAATATCATTTATTTCTTGGCGAAATGACTGTTATGCCTGAGGGAAATCACCTGTGGGTATTGGATTCTATTACCTGAGGGTATGTATAGTATGTCTGAGGACACGACTATTTTTATTATTCACTGTGGTGTTTTTCTATATGGTACCATCCAAGAAAAATCACATGCTTGGAGGTATTATGTAATAATTAAAAAGGTAATGGAACTGGTAGTCAAAGTAACTTTTGAGTACTTACTTGTTTACTGTATTTACATTTTGACACTGTTGTTGCATATTTTCCCTGATCATTGGGCATGAGCCTTTTGTGGGTGCCTACTGGGATTTATTTCTCACACCCTATTTGGGTCATGTCTATGGCCCACAGAGATTACATTTCTGCAGGTCTCAACAAGGGAAATGGTCCCTATAAAATTACATGATTTTAGTAGAGGATTAGGAGAGCATGGGACCAAGTTTAGGATTGTGATGCTGCTATATTTTATTTATTATGATTTTTTTGTTTGGATATACCTTGTACTTTGAGTTTTCTTGTATTGTATTGCAGTGTATCCTGTTCTGGCTGCTTTCCTAGAATATTGACATGATGCATCCTTATATATGTGATTGTTGGTTCTCTTTTATTTCAGTTGTCCATTTTAGTTGTATATTTTTTTACTAATTCCAATGTTGTACTTTATTTATCTTGTCCGCTATGCAACACTTTGACAAATGAAGAGGTATTTTCCCCACTATCAAACTTGGGCCCTCGCTACTAGTCAGCAACATTTGGCGTTCGAGGAAATTATCTTGAGGTCATGTGACCAACCGGGTTCGAGGAACCCGTTGTGTGGCTTCTAGATCCGGGACGTTACACCATATATACTAAAAAATAGTACATGGAATAGTAGGTCTCTCGTGTGTCACCCTCCAAAGCAGCTGCAAATTTTTTTCCTAAGGCTTGATAGTTCTCGGACACGGTGGAACAATGGATGAGACCTTCAGGATAATTCTCTCTTTGTATGTACTCTGAAAATTGTGCATTTGCGATATATTTATAAATGTATCTCTCTATATTATAGAAAAGAAGGTTATTTGAGCTGTGGGACACTCTATAGAGGTTTTTTCAGGTCAGACATAGGTTTGTGAAAGGGTCGTAGTCTCTTGAACATGACTTGACAATTATGTGTTCTAGTAATTCAGTGGGGAGTGATAAGCGGTTGGTTGGTGAACACACATCATTCATCTGAAAATTTTAAGTGACATGTTTTACTCAGTAAGGAATACCATATAAAAACATAAACATTATTTTGTTAAAGCATATTAATGTACCAAAACATAAAATATAACATTATCCACTTATACAAGGTTCATAAGACCGAAGGTGTCACACAATCATTCGCTCCCTCTCAAAATTCACTATTATGGATTTCCTGAAATCCTCTGAGATGTCTCTTAATAGGTACAAATAGTGTTGGTGATTTCCTCAGTTTCCAGTTAAGCAGATCCCCAAAGAGGTTCCAAATTATTCAATCTCTTCGATCAGGATGCAACGTCTGCAACTAGAATCAACCACATGTAGACATCTAATGTTAAGCGTGAGAGTAGCATGACACATATCATGTTGAGAGACATAATTCTGAACATGATGTTGATAAAATGAATTGGAAGAATCATCCCAAAAAATCTCAAAGCCCATTTAATTACAATAGAGACTGTAGGCCAAGATTTTAATTTGGAAATCTGGTCGGAGGCCACCCTCCTAGGAAGGCTATTAGAATTCTTCTCGAGCTGAAGCATTCTCTCTTTGGGGAAGGTATCTAAATAAACTCTCAAGTTACATTCTCTTCCATTCATAGAATGATAATTGGGTATTCATTATAATAAAATAGTCAAAGAATCCTCCTTAGTGAAGTTAGAGTATGTGAGTTGAATTGGATATGTGGTAGAGGTGCAAGTATGAAAATTGAAGGATCTCAAAAAAAATTCTTATCCTTCTAAACATGATTTTTCCACTATAGTTTATAATACTTACATTGTAAGAGGCATAATGCTTGATTCATATGCCATCTGAAATTTTTAAAAAAACATCTACTTATTAAGACATATTCATCTTTTTAATGTTGTTCTAATTTTCTACGGTTATCTAAACCAATAATCTGATACCAACTATCACGCCCTTTCCCCATACTATCCCAATGTTAATGCAGTTTCTAGAAAACATGATGTGTAATTTTTCTTATAAAACAGAAGAAGATGAATTACACATCATGTTCCACTATAGAGGATCTTTTTAGTTTAGGTCTTGGTGAACGAGATACATATAATATGATTCCTTTAATACTGAACAGAAAGGACATCATAAAAAAATCACCAATCCATGTAACTCAAATCTAATAAAACTATAAAAGAAAAAAAATTAAAACATAGTGTGAGCATATAAATGCCCAGTAAGGGGATTTTATAATAAATTAATACTTAAAATAAGACATGTTTAAAAACATTCCTTTAATATTAATAATTAAAAAGTTTCTTAAGGAACAGTTGCAACACATGGAGAACAACAAAACATTTTGTCTAAAAATTACAATTGAATATTACAAGAAATATTTTTAGAGTTGCTATGAAACAAGTTCCAATCATAATCTTAATTATACAAAATATATGGCATCCAACGTAACAATTAAAGTGTTATTCTAACTATAATAAATGTGACATGCGAATAGTTAAGTAAAAAATTTACAATTTAAAGTAATACATGATCAGAGTTGCACATAAAATGATAAATTTTATTTCTTTCCTTTTCAACTAAAAAAACTAAACTGACAGATAGATCACTGAATGTTGACTAAACATTATGCCGTAAGCATTTACTTCTTCTGATACTCATTATTACATCCTCTTAACAAATTATATTCTACTAGAGAATATCCACTTGGTTAACTAATTATCATAAACATAATAAGAGAAGTGCATATCCCAGACTATGTCAAAGCCTCATTCCATGACCATAATCTCTCTATCAGGGCTTCATTCGTAGACCATAAATCAATATTTTGGAAAGGCCTCATCCAATTCCATAACTATTAGTCTCATGATACATACTGATGCATCGAGGGGCTATAACGGGCCTCATACCCCACATAATTAGTCTAATGCATTACTAATATGTGTGGGGTAATCATAAACAAAATATATATTCTTATTGAGATAATGATGTAAAATGTAACTATCTTTCCCAAATCATTAAAAATGAAACACTAACTATTCTAAGTAATATGGTGAATGGTTTTAGGATAGATGAACCAAAATAATATTATTCATATAACATTCAATAAAATATGATATATGTAATCATAAATGATTAATCCCAATAATATATAAGAATCAATAGGGGTGATTAATTAGATGTAAATATACTTATAAAATCATTATGCAATTTTTGAGATAAATACTCCTTTATTTTTGAAAGAGTTCTTTGGGAAAAAATATTTGTATAATACAAGTAGTGAATTAAGATATTATTTTTATAATAAAATAAGTAATTTTAGAAATATATTGGTTTCCAAAAAAAGTATTATATAATAATATTGAAAATGGGTTAGAATTTGAGAAATTCCCTTGAATCGATCTTGTATTTTGGAAACAATTTTTGAAGTTCCTTTTAAAACAAGTAACTAACCTTAAAATAAGGAAGGGTTATGGTTGGTAAACAAATTTAGAACACTCACATAGATTTTATGAGGATTTCAAAATAATATATAAGTGTTTAATTGTGGTTAGTAGACCATAAATGGTAACCTAATGAATATATCGGTTCAGGTGAAAAACCCCTTCATAGTTTTATATTTAAAATCCAAAACATATTTTCAATTAAAACATTGTTTTTATTCATTCGGAATGAAAAAATTTCTTGGTATCTTCTAAAAAATTCTATATAATAAAATATATAATTCAATAAGTATAGATAAAATATTAAATACAATAATTGTCATTAATTTCATTTTTCCCAAGGTGTGCTTTCAAACTCAAAAATATGTTTCTTGGTACCAATACCAACCTGTATTAAATGTTTTATTCTCCTAATATTTCTTTTAAAACACAGGAGTTATGATTAAAACAATTTTTAAACGTTAAATAATTATCCTTCATAAAATTATAAATATAGTTTATTACAAACTTGTTTATAGTTATAACTTCAATGCACACTTTAAACATATGGAAAACTCATTATACCTAGATACTTTAAACTAAATCACCAGAATAGCCAACCGCTATAAGGACTAATATTCATTAGAAAATCAATGGTCACCTCAAGGAAGAAACAGTCAAATTATCATTAAGGCCTTATATAAACATGAATTAAGGTGTTCCAATTTCAATAGTTGAGACAAAGAAGAGGGTGCTCATCATTTCTCTCATCCTTAGCATGATTGTAATGGTTCTGGCGATACAGATGTTCTTCATGATAGATCTGATGGACCCCCACTATTTTCTTGGGATTTCTTTAGTATTTTTAGGTCTCCCTAAAATTTTAATAGGTATCCTAGTAGGTATTTTTTTAGTTCGATTATCATAACCTTAAAGAAATGTATTGATTTTCTTGTTTAATTAAATAAAAAATCCTTGTTTTTATTTTCATAATATTTTTTTGATAGAAAAGAAAATTTTAAAAAATAAAAACATAATAGAATTATTATTACATGTGAAATAGGTCTCGGGTGTCAAAAATTAGTTATACCTTTTAAATGATGTGTTAATATTTTTTGTATTTATTACTGCACTCACCCTTTCTAAATATCAATTCATTTTTCCTTCTATACCCATAAATGAAATAAAATTAAATGTACATGGGAAATATGTATCAATTAAAACATATAAAAATTATTTAATCAATTATATACTATGTTTAAGGATCAATGAATGATATAGAAAAATATAGTGTATTATTTACCCAAATATTGTTTCCCATACAAAATGAAAAGAGACCAAATAAAAGGGGAAACTATAAATTTATAATCAAGAGTTTCTATGTCTAAATCTGGTTGTGAAAATGGTTGATATGATCTATGATAAAATATAGAAACAAATTTTTAACACATATTACTACATTTTTTTAATAATAAAAAATATACAATTATAACCACAATGATAGTGATGACCACTTCCTCTGGAATACTAGGTTCAGAATACCTAAAATGAAACATCGAACATTGAATAATTATTTTATTCACTATTTTAAACCCCTAAATTAAATACATCCATAATTTTTTGAGAAAACCAACAAAATAACCGTGTGAAAGGTGTGATCTAAAAATACTATCAATGGAATAAACAAGATAAGGAGGAACAACATGTGATTCAAAGGTAGAACATGATTTTATAAAAGATAAGGTATACGAGTAGTAAAATGGAATATTGATATAAAGGATATTGTATCATGTTCTTATAATACCATAGGAAATGTGATATTAGCCTAAGCTCTCACACAAATATTTTTTAAGGAAAACTTCCAAGACAACATCACCTAATGGATTGATTCCCATAATGGATTAGGTTCACTCCATAATATGATAACAAATGAATTAGGATACACAAACATTATCTAATGAATTTGAAGGATATATTATTCCAGAACAACATGTCTCATTCGTTTATTATACCTGAACATTTGTTCTAAAAAAATAATTCAATCATAATCCATACATTATGTGTTTCCCATGGAATGACTAAGGATTCCTAATTTTACCACGTATCATAATCAAGAGAGGTTTCTTAATGTAGGAATTTGAGATACGAAAATAAGTCAATTTTTACCCCATAAATTGATGTTTTATTATGCTGGGATTATATGTATGATATATATATATATATATATATATATAATTTTGGAACAATCTATGTCATTAATATCATATATAATGTTAGAGAGATAATCTCTATAACCCAATGGAAATGGTAGGGTAGAGAGATCGATTACCTCATGCCCAATTCGTCACATGAATTATTTATAATTACTAATAATAATTTGATGTTATTAATTATGTTTATAAATAAATCTATTAATTATCATTATTCATTTACCTTCATTCAATAACATTTAATATTAAATTAGGTAATCATTCAGGTTCATGTTAGACTATTTGACTATGTCCAGTTTGTATAACTAAAATCACATTGGTAAGATAAATATGATAAAATAGATTATGATATAATCATATTAAAAAATTCATTATATAATAATAATTTTCATACATAAATAATAATTTTAAATATATCTATTAATTATATGTTTGAAAAATGAACTACATAATAATAGTGGTTATGGTAGGACATACACACACATTAGTTGCATTTCAATTTTTCGATGATCATGAAGGAAACAAGTAAAGAGTTATTTTACTTTTTTAGAATTATAATTATATCAAAAATATAATATTATTTCATTATATATATTTAAATGTACCATACATGTGATTTGGTATTAAAATAATTGAGTCAGATCACTTTATGACGTGAAAGTACACCATACAAATAAATGCCATTTAAATTTTTAAGGAATGGAATGTTAATAAAATATATGATATATTATATTTTATTATTGGTTAATATTTCTTGATTATAATATATAAAAGTAAATTCATAATTCTAAACATCCCTACGAGGTGATGATTGAAAATGAATTACATGGATTCGAGAGGCAGTAGTCCACTGAACAGATGATTGATGGTTTTAATACCCATTTACAGAAAGAGTAGATAGAATTTGGGTTTTAAATTAAAAAATTAAATCCTAATTATATATATAATATTTAATAAAATATTTTATTATTAATTACTATGAATTTAACATTGTGGAAGAAGAAAAAAAATAAAAATGGTCAGTTAAGAATGTTTCCACTTCTTTAGACCACCTTTTTAGGATTATACCTAATGTCTTCCATGATTTGGTGCACAATAAGAAATTATCGTTGAGGATTAGGGGAGAAATTTAGTTAAGATATTTTTTTAGTAATTATATGAAATTTTTTAATTTGGATGTGTGTAATGGATAGGGGTGGTTCTATATTTTATTATAGGAGGGGCATACTTATAAATACTGAAAGCTATTCAATAATTGGAAGTCACTATAATTCCATGTAACATGAACATTTATTGAAAAATGAATGGTGGAGGGATATGGATGAAAAAACCACTACCATTAAATAGTAACTTATTTAAAAAAAATTATCCCCTTTAACTCAAATGTTGCTTAGTTTTACCCATTTAATGTTTTACCAAAATAATAAAAAAAATTTAAAAACTTTTCTATATTATCAACACAAATTAAGTTGCGTTTATTATAGAATATAAATTATATTTATTACTAATATGGTATACATTTATTAAATTTAATTCATATATGTATTAGAATTTAATTTAAAATTAAAACAACATATATAAAAAATTGTTTTTCAAGAAATGCATTATTCAAGCATAATATTATATTATAAATACTATATGAATAAAATTTTCAATGAAAATAATTTAAATATATATTTATAGATATATTATTTATAAATATAAATAAAATAATTCCACATTATAGGTTATTTTATTTTGTTAATATAGAGAAACATTCCACACTTGTAAAGGATTTCTGAAAAATTATTCTTAAATCATAAAAATTAACATATAATAAAATATAGAATAAGAACGATTTAAATATAAATAAATGGAAAAAAATAAATAATTTTTATTTTTTAATCTTAATAAAATACAATGTTATATTTAAATTATGTAATTTATCAAAAATAAATGCTAGTTTTCCCAAAAATCAAAATTTTCACTGTTCATAGAAAAAATCAATTATTTTTTTCCAAAATACCTAAATATTAACCCAATGATAATATATAATTAAATATTTAGAAATAAATATTAAATTTTAAAAACTAGCAAATATAATGTTTTCAAAAAATAATTATAATTTTATCTCATAAAACAAAAAAAATATTTTTTAGAGGAAATACGATTTTTGTAGAATAAAATATCATTATTATGTTTGAGTTACTATTTATGAAGAATTCATAATGATATTTATATTTATGGGGATATTTCTATATATTTCATCAATTATTCAAAAGTATAATGATGTAAAATTTATCATCTAGGTAGTATCTTCCATAATTCAATAAAAATAATTTTATTTTATTGTGTTGTTATATTGAACTCATTATTACATTTACCACATTGAATCAAGGAAAAAAAAAATTAGATATGAAAATCAAAAAAAACATAGGGTGTTATATGATACACCACTTAAGTAAATTTTACCCTCTCAATTTTAACTTTTTCATTATAATTGATGGTGGAACAATTGAAAATTAATTTATAGAAAATGAACATTATAAAAGGGTTTAATAACATATCCCCATAAAATATTGAAATGGAAACATAGAAAATAATATATAACTAGAATTCAACATTGGATAACACTACTAGTAAAGGATACAACGTATTTAAAAGAAAGACCCATTTACAAGATTACATTATAGCTTTTTTTAAAGCGGGAATATACCAAAAATTTATCCAAAATGGGAAGAAAATATTTAAAGTTACTTTATCTAAATATTGGGGACCCTTTTACAATCTAAATTAAGTGTATAAGGAAATAAAATTTATAATAATGATATAATCTTTTAATTATTTTTCACCAGAGTTCCATTTTTTTTCTCTAAATGACTTTTTTTAATGATTATTTTTTATTTCTATCACCAAGATCGTCATTTATTAGAACAAATGATTCCTAAAATAAATATCAATATATTAACCTAGTATTTATAGATTAAAAAATAATAAATGGTCAATAAATGGCATGGTAATACAAAAAATAAATACACCATAATTTTAATCTCCAAATCCAATCTTCATAGTAATTCATTCGATGACAATATTATCCAACATCACAGAAAACCACAACATTATACGATTTAATGGTGTGATTCATGGATAATATTTAATGGTAAACAACATTCTATACATAATTGTTACAAGTACATCAAACAAATGAATGATTTCCCAAAATATCAGTAGTCCCAAAAAAATTCTACAATTTCAAAAAAGATATATACCCAAAATTTGATTACAAAAATGTTCTTAATATTTATCCATTTAAATTATTATAAAAAATATATTAAAAAAGGCACCTCAAATAAGGTATAGGTTGAAACAACACCCATATCATGATTTAGATTTAGGTTTAAGCCCCGTGACCCATCACACTTCCAAAGGTTTTCTCCAAACATACATGCTATCATTTTTATAAGACTATAGAATAAATTATTTAAGGATTATATTCACAATTCTCATTAATATTATAAATATCACATGACTATTATGTACATAGTCAGAAATAACATTATTAACAAATAATTGTTTTAACTTCTACAGTTATCTATGTCTCTCAATAATTTAAATAAAACTAGCTTTAATTGAATATAATTACCCCATAATCATTTTCTTATCAAATATTATATTTTACTCAATAATTGCTCTTTTAATTGAATGTTACCTTAAAATTAAATTACATTCTGATTTCTTCTGTTATATTAAATATATTCCTGATAATCCTTAATGAAAAATTCAACATACAAATTTTTAGTGGTTTCTCGATTCAAGTAACCAGAATAACATTGATAAATTACATGAAAAAAATTTATTCATTACTTCATACACCAAAACACCTAAATAATATCCCATAAGTGATTTTCAAAATAAATTATATTCTAAATTAATATTTGAAAAATGGCATTGACTTGAATAATGAACAAGTTATGTATATATAATACATTGAACTATTAGTGGTTATTTTTGTTGATCTTTAGTTTTGTGCATATTATTATCAAGACTCTTAATTTTTCATTAGTAAGGAGCTTCTTTGTTCCCTCATTTTACACAAATACAACATCTTCCAATTACTTTAATTTATTTCCCATTGTTCATATTATAACATATTTCACATGTAAAAGATTTCATATTCTTGTAGTTTTCATATTTAAAACATGATCTTCTATAAGGATCCATACTTCAGTTAATTGGTGTATTTGATAACTCAAATATGTTATAGTTGTGAATCGAAATTTTGGAAATACTATGTTGAAAAAATTCTTTTAACTATTGTTCCCAACAGTTTATACAACTTTTTATTGAAATAATTAGATTTCTAAATTCATTGGTTATTGGGATAAATTCTTTTATATCGCAACATTACATAAAATGCATATGTAATTAATACAATAATACATTATCATCAAAAAAGAAAAACTTATAGACATAAAAAATAACATTTAACTGATTTGTGTATCCTGAATTACATGTTTCTAGGTTCCAAGATATGTTATCCATGATAATGATTCATATTATTTTTCCGAACTGAAAAATATGTTTCTGTCACTCCTAATGGTTCATAACGTGTTTCTGAATTTCCCAAAAATATCGCCTAGGATTGTGAAATAATGTGTAAATAAAGGCCTATTTTTTTGAACCATGTAACACTCAATTAAAAATAGATTCATCTTTTTGATGTTAATTTCGCAATGTACATTTACTTTTGAGTCAAATATACTTGTAGTATCCAAAATAATTCTAGTTAGTATAAAATTATTCCACTTATATAACTTATAAGATTCTAAAAGTCTCTAATATTATTTTCGAAATCCCTTCTCTTTATTACACATTAATTCCTGATTTACTGCAAAATAATATATAGAAAACAATACTGGAGATTAAGAAGTATACTATCTTTGGGATTTTGGTACCACAAATAAAACCATAAAATAGGGAATGAAACATATTTATTTGAATCATACTTAACATCATCATACTATTCCTCCATACTTATAACTGAATGGAACAAACTGGAGTGATACATATGGAATTGGTGTGTTTGATATCATAGTAAGTGAATAATCATTTAATAACCTAGAAAAAGTAATAAATTTTATCCAATAGATATGTCAATGGGTCATAAAAGGTCTAATAATCATAAACATTAAAAATGAGTCTTGATATATGATTATAACAAACGGAGAGTTGGGAAATGTGTCATCAATATAAAATAATTTATCATATACAAAGGTTATGGAAAACTGCCCAGAAATCACATTAGACAAATTATCATGGTGGTTTAGGATCACTCTATAATCCCATGAATGTAATCTCATGAGACTAATAAATTTCCCAATGCATTGGAGCACTATATAATTTCAAGTGAACCCACCACATTCATTTCGTGGACATGCTTAAGTGTTCCACATAGATCATAAATCGTGGAATTTTTATCCATATAATTTATTCCATGATCATGGTTTCTGAAATACATACATATTGGTATAAAATAATATAATTACATGTGAATAAATGTGATAACCATTGATATGAAATGGGTATGGGTTTTCACTACACAATTGTTTGGAATAGAAAATACATAATAACTTTTTGTAGCATAATGCAGGCATTTAACTGTTCATGGAAGGGAATAATGGGAGTGAACATGGTCTCTCATTATTTAGGGATCCTAGGGGAAATAAATTGAATAAAGTATATTGAAAATAGTAGTAAATGGTGATAAAATTTATAAGAAAACGGAGAGGCATAAATAAATATGAGAAAGAGAGGATTTTTTACATTGAGAGAGTTATACCAAATACATCAGAGGGGTTCCAAGAGAGTTTGGGGGAACCTTGAGAGGAATCATGAGAGTGAAGGCCTATTCCCATTATTTTTTTCAAATTTTATTTCCAAAAGTGAGGTGGTTTTAATTATTTTATTATGATATTGACCAAGTATTTTAAAATAATACAATTACCGATGTAGAAGTGAGAAATTTTTTAAATAAATGGTTTTAAATACATAAAATATATAATTGTTTTGTAGGATTAATATAGGCTCTATAAAACTAATAAAATAAACATATTATTAAAATATTTTAAATGTGTAACATAGATTTATTTGTGGATACCCACTATGGTATTTATTATAGCATGTTTATAGTCATTTTTATGTAAAAATACACAATGCATATTTATAACATATTTAATCTGTACATGACAATTAAATTATCTCAACAAATTATGAAAAATTAACCTTCAATAAATTTGAAATTACGACTCCAAAAAAAGATTTATTTCATCCAAATAAATTTACATGTAGTATATTTTTCACTATTAAAACAAAAATTGACATTTAATAAAAAATTATGGGTTTTTTTAGATTAATAGTTTTAAAACCAATTTAAAATAAATACTTGACTTTATTAAAATCAAATTATCATTTATATTTCATAAAATTTATTTATTAAAAATAATTCAATAAAATAGTTACTTTTAAAAAAATTACTTAATTATTAAATTAATTATTGTAATATCAATTTTTCTTAAAAATATAATTTTTGTTCTATTATATCGAAATAAAAAATAGATATAATAATATAATGAAAATATAATCACTATTAAATAAAATATAAATATTCATATTATTAGGGAATTGATACTTATCCTATTAATACACAACCAATATCTTTAATAGTAAAGAGTGTGACGGTGAGACATGCATGGGGTGGTTAAGGGTTTAGGGTTTGGACTGTGTCATCGATGAGCTTGAACTTCTTTGGTAAACAGTTTTTCATATGCTTATGTTTTGGGATATTAGCATGGAATTGGTTAAGGTAAAATCTAAGTGACTATACCTCCATAAAAATCTTTATAAAATGGGATTCATAGGGTATGATATTACTAGTTGATTCCATCTCATCATCTTTTTGTGCTTTTTAGTCTTTTTAAAAACCTGTATTTATCATAATCAAATGATCACTGTTACAATGATATTTTATCAATGGTAATGATGCATTAAAAAATATTAATCTGTTATGATATAATGAAACGAAATAGTTGTACATTTATTCTATATCAATAATATAGAAAAATATATTTAATAAAAATCATAAGGGGAATTTTATTTATAAAAGTTTAGGTAAGTATAGTCTTCCCCCATTCATAAATTTTTTTTCGTAAAATTTTCATTTCAAATAGTAAAATAGATTAATGTAATATTGTTTCATCAATTACTCTTGTTCCCACATCTCATCTTGAATCTTGCGTTTAATCTGTAGCACTTTGACCATAGGCATTTTTTCCATAGAATATTGTCTCTTTGATCAATTATCATCACTGGTTACTCCTCATCAGAAAATTCATTATCCAAAAGAACCTCCTCTTGATTAATTTCATATGAGGGGTTAGATATGTACATCCTCACAAGTGGTATGTGAAACACATCATTTATATCTGATATGTTTGTTAGTTGTACTAGTCAATAGGCCCCACTCCAATGCGATTAATTTTCTCAAAGGGATAGATGTATCATGGACTATACTCTTCCTTATTCAAAAATATCATAACGTTATTACATGAAAAAATGTAAAGGAATATTGTATATCAAATCATAAACTCAATCTCTCATCAATGAATTTTATCATTTCTATTTTTTCAGCTCTAAGCAGCCTTTATGTGATGTTGAATGGTTTTGAACTATTCCACTAGATCCTCAAGAATTTCAAGACCTTTTAGTATGTGTTCCCCAAATTCCTTCCAACATGCATGTTTCTTATAACTTTTACCATAATGGGATTCATAGGGGTCCATTTGAATTCACGAGTTGAAACTGTTATTGTATAAAAACTCGTGCAGAGGAAGTTTTTGATTCCACCCTCATTTAATGTTAATTAAGAATTATCTTAAAATTTTTTAGAGTGATTAGATAGTCTTATCATATTAGATATCAGATTGAGGGTCATAGGATTTTATGATGTTGAAATTTATATTTATATCATGATGGAGACTGCTATAGATCATTAATCTAAATCATGGATCTCTATTAGATACAATTGATTGTGGTGTTCCATAAAACATCTCCACTTATGCGATGTATATACTTTCATGTTGATTGAGTGAGAACTCATATTTAGTTACAATGATGTTAGCAGGATTTCAAATATGACCCATCCCTGTATATATATTATTATTTACCTTTGAGGACTTAGGAAGAATGATGAAAAAGTCACTCGAAATGTTTTCCCATATCTATATAGGTATGGGTATGGGTTGTATCATCCATTTGGATATTTTACAATCTACAATACCTTTCTAAAAAACAACACATTTGGATGTATATTCTATGATATTCTTCTTCATATTGTTCCACTGATATTTCTTATAATTATCTAGACACATATTTGTACTTCCTAGATGGAATGACAAGGTCGAGCTGCATGAATCATTAAACAGCTCCTTCTTTAACTCAGGATTTTATAGTGCACATTGTCTGGACCCAAATCATATAACTCCTTCATCACTGACATTTTACTCAATGGATTAACATATTATTATAGCTTTCACTTTCTTATTAATTCCATCATTATCTCTTTGAAATTATTTTCTCATTTCCAAAATGGATTGTTCCATAATCCATTGTGAAATTATTAATGATATTTAATCCTTTATGATTCCAATGTCCATTCATTTCATGTTTCATAATATCAGATCCTTCTCAATTATAACTAATTTAAAAAATTATATTACCCTTTGTACATAAGGAATCTTCCACATTATTTTATTTACCAAGATATTAGTGGATAAAGGACTCATAGTCCTTCTTCTACCCAATCTATATTTATTTGAAAATATTAAGATATTTTTCTGTAAACCAATACTTGAGGATATTATGATCTATATATATTTCAGAATTCTCACCAAAGATTCAATTCAACAAAAATTTATTGGAGAATATCCCTACAACAAACTATAAATCATCAGTTGGGTAGTTATGTTCATGAAGTCTCAATTTCCATGATAGCTTGGTTATCTCATTTTCATTTATTGTTAACACACATTCTAATCCCTTATCTGATGCAATGTTAAATACAACAAAAAGTTCTGCACTTGTGGGTAGTGTGAGTGAAGGTGTAGTGGTAGGACACATTTTCATCTGCGTGATTCTCACTTTACATTCATTATACAAAAAAAATTATCTCCCTTATGATTTAGATTGGTTAGTGGTTTTGAATATTATATGAAATTTCTCATAGATTGAAGATAGTACAATGATAATCTATGGAAACTATAGATATCTCTAGCATATGTTGGCCTCTGACATACTTCTATTTATTATGTATTTGAAGGGTCCATATATGTCTAATTTTTTTTATAATCATAATAGATAACGAGACTTACTTAAACCAAAACTGACATTTTATTTACAATGTATAAATCTTCTCTATTCATGTGGTTATTATAAGTGTTCGTAGATATTAATGATACTCCACCATAATTTTTGATTATATTATAATATCACAAATAAATAACACGAAGAAATGAATATGTATTCTATAAATTCTCTATCCATAATGTAAATGATGATTTTTAGAGAATTAGTGAATTTGAATGGAATTAATATGAAATTACAGTTCTCATACCTTGTATTGAAATTATTCTTATGGATTTAATCCTTCACAATAACATGTAAATATCAATCAAAAATTGTCCTTGGATAAATATTGTGATCAACGTTTATGATCAAAAAATTCATCAATACCTAGAGGAAAGTATATTTTACTTATCCATATCTTAAAGAACTCATAATATTCAATGAATCTTATCAGGGAAAAATCAATATTATTAATTAAATGGGATAGTGTAACCCAAGGTAATGGAGTCAGCATGAAACCTTTATCTAGATTCACATTTATTAGTTTCATTATCTCTTTTAGATCCACAAAACACATTATAAAGGACATCTTGGATAATAGTAAATCCTATGTATATGGTCAATTGAAAATTAAACCTCTCATCTAGAAGGCGGACCAAACAATTATTCAGGAAATGATTTCTCATATTCCATCAAAACAGTCAAGTCTAAGAGGATGATATTTTACATAGAAAAATAATTTGTTATATATATTCTTAGTCAAAGTGATATCGTATTCATGTTTACGATGTTGGTCCAAACAAAGAATCTTCATTCTCCTCGAAGATATATAAAATTAGGTGATGGTTCATTATATGAAGATTGATTTATTTCTAAAGGAAATTTTTGATTTCTTTATATAGGTAAATAAAATACATGGCTGTAATTTCATTCAATTATAATATGCATAAAATCATAAGGGTTTTTTGAGATTTTATCAAAAAAAAATTTGGGGGAGGGGTTTTATAATTGTGATACATTAATTTCCCTATTTTATATCATCAATGATAGCCCTACATTTGTACTTTGTGGTGGTGTTTGAATACTGATACTAAAATTATTTTATGAGAAATAATTCATAAAAACAAAATAAAAAATTACATTTTTAATTGTTAAATTAATAACTAACTAACATATAAAAACTTTTTTGATGTGAACCACCTCATCATTTGTTATTGAAAAGTACCTCATCATTCCATTCATGTTTTTGGTTGTCTCTGAAAAACCTTTTCATAGTAAATTAGTCTACAATGTGTCCTATTTCTATGTATATGAAACAACGAACACTGTATTGTGTGTTTATTGGAGAATTATTTATCACCATTTCATTTGTTGGATTCTCCCATTGGTAATTTCAAGCTAAATATCCTTATGTCATATACCTAAATAATTACATTGTTCCCATTAATAGATTTTCTAGGTTCTTATATCCACACTTTTGATAAGTTGAATGTTGAAATAACTTATCACCATTATATTTATATAATAGACCTCTAGAATGAAACACCACTTTTTGATTCTTATCCATGGGATAACTTTGAGATATGTTATTATATATTTGAACTCAAGGGAACATTGTACAATATCATTATTGGTATCAAAGTCTCAGATCACAAATTATTTTGGTATTATAGTTTCTATCCCACCAAATATACAGTTGAAATATCATTTGGGTGTGTTGAAAAAGAAAGAGGTGTATCATGAAGGTACTGTGATGTTTTCCTCATGTGAATTGATAGAGTTATCATGTTTTTAATTTAAGGAAAGTAAATCAATTTAATTTTTTAAGAATGATATATTAGAAAATATTTTTAATTTTTTTTTCTGAAACTCATTCTTCCCCATTGCATTGATATCATATTCATGCATTGTATTCAAGATCAATTTCCACCACCAATTAGGTTCTCCATCAATTTGATAAAAATATAGTATATTCTTATCTTTCTCAGAACATTAAAGGGAGGATAATATTTTTTCAATGGTGTTGATCCATTATTCCATAACCAAGGCATTAATTGATCCATTGATAGTCCATAAACATTTGTCACATAAAGGAATAAATTTAGGATTTCCATTATTAGGTGGATTTTAGTGTTACTCTAGATCCATGACTCTATCCACAACCTATTTTAGCTATGATATTATAATAATAATGTTCTATATTCATACTCCAATTGGTTTTGGAATTTCATTTGTATAGATATCACATTTCACTTCACATTTGATGATTGCATGATTCATCGGGTTTCTAGAAATTGTCTAGAATAATGAAAATGTTAGGGATGAGACTTTTCAAACTATTAAATACACTAACAGTAATGAAATGGAAAAAATTGGATAACATATAAAGGAAATTTATACCTTAATATATGAATATCTCAGGAACAATCATCTCTATCCAATATCTACTTCCAAAAACAAAATCTTATGGTAAATTTATGTTTCAATAATAATGGTTTATAGTGAGATTGTGAATTTACAAATGAATATCTTATTGGAGTGTCTGAAAAGGTGTATCACAATTCCTGTTTTTGGGAACCATTTACCAGGTGAGTCTATCTCAACAAGGTTATTTCAGGTTCTACAAGTTGATACATATGCTTGTCGAAAATATAAACTACTATAATCTTGAAAGGAATGTATATGTTTGATAAACAACATAAATTATAAATTACCAAAACATTGGGATGACTTTATATACTATGTTTTGTCCCTAAGGATTTAATAATTGTTTTCTAATCCTAATACAAAAAATAACTATGATTTTATTTTATACCAACTACTATAACCCTTCTATTTATTATACAATAACTAAGGTATTATTAAATAATATTACACATTAAATATCCTATAATATCCATACGTCTATTGTATTTTTGATTTTGTTAAATTACATAACAATATAAAAATAAAATACATCATTTTATTGAATATTTTGTTATCATTCCCATATTATTCCTTCATACATAAAACTGCATGGGATAACTTCGGGACATACATAAGAAATGGATGATCTATGAGGGCTATTACGGGAAAAAAATGGAATAACATGACTATAGTAATACATATTAAAAAATAATCGAATAAATGAGTCATAAATATAGTGATAAAAAATAACATGAATAATAAGGCATGATATAGAATTATAACATAATAGAAACATGGGAAAATGTTGTAACGATGTAACACACTACATCATAAGAATAGATCAAGAATAACTAAAAATTCATCATGATGGTAAAAATCCCTTGGTGTATTAGGTTATACCCCTAATCCCTTCAAAAATTTCTCATGATACATAAACATTACCAATTTCATTGGTGCACTATATAATTCCCAGTACACCGATCACATTTATTTCAGTATGATACTTTATTTTTCCACACATATCATAATACCAAGAATCATTTATCATAAAATTTTATTCTATGATCAAGGAGTAATGATGAAATAAATTTATCTCCACAATAAAGTAATTATATTTGAAATTATATGATAACCATTGATAAGAAATCAATATGATTATTCACTACACAATTGTTTGTCTTGGAAAATCATGGAATCTTTTTAATGAATGATGGGGTCAAATAATTTTTCCTCAAAGGTCATAATGTGAGTGAAAGGGGTATATAATAAATTATGAATGATCTGGGTTTTTAGAACTTATGGGAGAACATACCCTAACATTATGAAATAGGGATAAAATGTAAATGAAAATTGAGATTCTTGAACAAAGAGGAGAAAGAGTGGATTCATTACCCTTATATGTTGATTCAAAATTCATTGGATGAGATTCATGAGAGAATAGAGGATCCTTAGGAGGTAACTAGAGAGAGGATGTATGATTAATTCAATCCTCAATGGGTTTTAGTGAAGTGAAATGGGATCTTGGGTGTGTTTATATAATAAATGAGAGGGGAATGTATTATTATTTCTTAAATTAAGTTTTTGGACTCTATATAATAAAATAACAATGACCAAAAAGATTCCATTCAGTTTTTTACATATTTTACATCAAATCAGAATTATTTTAATTATTTTATAAGGAAAAGGGACATAATTGTTAATATTATAACCACACTGATGTGGAAGTGAGTAATATTTATAATAAAAAAATTTAAACATCAAAATATATTATCTGCTATGGGGGATTTATAATAGGCTTATAAAAATAATAAAAAAATTAAATATTAAATTATTAAATTGTAAATAGATATATTTTATCAGGTATACGTATTATAGTATTTATTATATCATTTTGAGTTATTATGATGTCATAATAAAAAAATATATTTACAACGTATATAATTTTTAAATGAAAATTTTATATTATAATAAAATTACGAAAAAATGGATATTATAAAAATTAAAATTGGAAAATAATATTTATTTTATCATAATAATGTTCTAATTATTTTATATTTCACTTTTAAAATAATAATATACAATTTTTGAGAAATGTTGGGTATTTATGACAATTACTGTTTTAAAAAACTTATAAAAATTACATTTATATTCATAAAAATTATATGATAATTTAAAATTAATATAAAATATTTAATAATTATATTTTTAAAAAATATTATCAATTTAAAAACTAAATTAAGTCTTTAATTCTTTAATTGAATTTGAATATTACTCTAAAAAATAATTTATTTTTTATTGTACGAAAAATATTTCCATTTATAAAATAAAAATATATTAATTATTCAATAAAATAAAAATATTCATATTATTAGGGTATTGATACTTATCACATCAGTACCCTAGAATCTCCCTTTGGGTATGGTTGGTAGCTGTGAGATATTCAAAGGGGTTTTTGGAATTTGTGGTTTGTGTAGTGATCTCAATGAGATTGAAATTATTTTGTAAAGGGTTTCGATCATACTTATGTTGTTGGATATCATCATAGTCTTTAAAAAAGTAAAATCATAGTGATTTTATGTCCCTTAGAAGCTATAATAAATGGGATTCATATGGTACAATAATATTTGTTTATATCTATCAGTTTATTTTTCTATGTCAATTAGATTTGTTAAAGACAGATATTTATAATAATCATATGAACACGGTTCAATTGATATATTGTCGAATGGTGTTGATACATAATAGTATTTTGAATCCTCTAAGATATAAGTAATTCAAATAATTTCCTATGTTTTCAGTTTCCATTATATATAATAATGCATTTTACTAAATCATAATGGGAATTTTATTTATAAAACATTGGGTTATAACATTTTTAAAACCATGAATTTTTTTAGTTAAACCATTACCTTAAAAAATCACCTAAAAAATAAATCCAATCATCCATGAATCCTTGGTTTTTTATGAAATCCAATAAAGTAATTATTTATGTATAAATAATTATATGTTGTACAAGAAGAGGGAAAATTCAAGACATTTCTATTTTTTTATTACTTATTATGCCTTAATGATTTTTTCCCAACTATGATCATATTATAAAATATTATATATTATATATTGAAATTTTATTATTAAAATTTCTCGGCATAAATCTATCTCCTTTTCTATGAAGTGGAATGTGAAATCCTCATTCGTGTGTATAGTTGACTGCCACATCATAAACTGATTTCAATTGTTTTCTATCAATGCCTCTCAAGGATTGAGGTATTGATAGATAAAGTGTATATATAAATGTTATTTTTTTAACATATTTATACTTCTTGATTTTTAAAATAAAATATTACCTAATAATTTACATTCCATGAAAAATATGATGATATCACATGTGTGTATGGCAGACTACGACCTTGTCAATAGTTGTGATTAGTTTTTTTCTAACATTTATGTGGAAGGTAATATTGATAATATTAGGGATTATATGTGATATAATTGAAAAAATAATTATAACCAAGGTATATTTATCATTTTTAAATATAATATATATTTTTTCATTATTACATAGTGAAATGGTAACGTTGTTCATGTATGTGTGGACTATCGCCTCCATAATGTAACGTGATTTTTTTTCATCACCACATCCCCAGAATGATATATTTAAGTATATATAATGAAATAATATGGTATTTATTACATTATTATAATTATAATATGATATTATAATATATTTATTCCTTTCAAAATTACCATTGAATAATCAACTTGTTACTCATGTATATGTACATACTAACATTCCCATGATCACAATGTTGTTCATTTTTCATAAGGGACTTTTTAGGAATGGGTTTAAAATTAAAATTTTGGAATAAATATGATAATTTTTTCAATCTTATTAATCTATATATGATGAAATAATAATATCATTGGCCGCTGTTAAAACACCAAATATATTTTGAAACACAGAACTCAACGTCCCCAAAATTTCTTATGTCGACATAACTAATTAAATATTTAAATGTTTCATTATAAAGAAATGAAATACATGAATTATATATAAAGTATTAAAATATGTGAATTTCTTAATAAATTTAATAATTTAAATAATATTATTATATTGGAGTGAATGGAAATACTACGAAAGTTAGGACTTGATGTAAGGGTTTCTCATCTCCCTTCACTTCTATGTGAATTATGATATATTCCTCTATTTTCGTATTTTATGGTGCAAATAATATCCATTTAACATATAATGTCAACAAGCCTTCTTAAATTAAGAAATATTGTGATTCCATTGAATTAAATTACCCTAGGTGATTCAATTGAATGAAACTAAGTTGTAAAGTGTTTCGTAACTCAATTTACATTCATTAGGTTTTAAAACATGTTCGTTGACACATTATGATACTATTATATTTTAATTGATATATAAATTTTTACCACATTTTTGGTATGGATTTAAATTTTTTCAACATAGTATATCAATTAAATAACAATCAATTCAATGATATTATCTTTTTTGGATTAATAATCCCAAAAACAATTATTTGGGACATATGTTTTCATACGAAGTAAAATTATTTATGTGATTTACTATACTGATATTTTGAAATCTTATATCCCAGATATTCTTATATTCATGAAATTTAATGTTTCATTTGATATCATTCTTTTAGGGGGATTCCAATTAAGTAGTTACTAAAGTTGAATATGTATTATAGTACAATCTTCTTTCCATCAATATTATTTATGTTCATGTTTATTTTACTAGAAAAAATATGATATTAATTTATTTAAACGAATATTTTTTAGAATATAATTTATAGGAATAATTTTCATTTGTTTAATTTTTATTTCCACCCTTATTGATTTATAAAACATCAAGAAAGTCATTTGTAAGTCGTACAGATCTTTTATATTTCAATTAGATCATCTATATTTCTCATATATATACATGATTTCAAAAATGTTTTAAAAAATAATCTTCATAAAAAAATTATTTCGAAATGGTATTTAATGTAATAAAATGATATTTTGGGAAGTATTATTTTTGAATTAATTTAATTTTTTCAGTATTCTCCATTTCATAGAACACTAAATATAATTGATTTACCTGAAAGCACCAAGTAATTATTGATTTTTATGCAACATGAATTCAAGGTTTCAATACATGTAAGGCAAGGATTATATTGCGTTAAAAAATAATTATGATCTTATCATGTTACACACAATGTTGAGTTCTTTTGAAAACTATTGATGCCTAAAATACCATGTTTCAGAAAACTTTAATAAGCCATTAATAATATTATGGAAATTTTATTATAGTCACCAAATAGCCGTTGGAATTATATTTAAAAATAATATTAACTAAGTTGTTAAATAATGATTTAAACATGTTTATAATTTGAATCAATTGGTCATTAATTATCTATAAATGAAGGTAATAACAATTTGAAAATAATGAAATTGATTTTCATTGAAAAATATTTTTCTATCTGAAGACACAATTTTATATTAATAAATAAAAAAACTATTTCGAATGGAATTAATAAAATTTATTTATTTCATATTCAATTAAATTTCTTTTTCCCCCAACCAATAGTTTTTATAGGAAAAATATAACAATAGATCCAATTTTATGAATAAAAAGATTTATTTTTTTACAAGATAAATTTTACCAACATTTATTCCAAAACCATGTTAAATATATTTTTGGAAAATTTTAAAAAAAATTATTATAGTGTTGGTCGGAGTGGACACTCAAGAGGTGGGTGAATTGAGTTCCAATTAAAATTTCTGTTAAAAAGATTTCTCTTAAAATCACCAATTTAAAAAATACGTTAAATTGTAGTGAATTTATACATATTGTAAAAGTTCAATTAGTGTCTCAAAGATTGATTAGGTCTCATTTAATTTAATCAGGAGATTAAATTAACTTTTGAAACTAACTTACTGGTTCACAATAAGTATAAACACTTGCTAATTTAACTATCAAAGTAACTTTAAAAAAAATTGTTTTTCAAATTAATTAGTATCAGAATATAAAATATATATAGTACACTTTAAACATAATCAAAGATTAACAATAGATATAACCAAGAGGTTCAGTCTCAAGCCGAGACTTAGTCCTCTCAAACAATTTATATAAATTTGATCCACACCCTGGATCGGGGTAAACAATAGTGCAAAGACTGTCCAGGTACTAAGACCTCTACCACAGTTCTACGTGGGAACAAAAACAATAGCACACAGGAAATCCAGGTCACACTTGAGCTCTTCCACAATTCACAGTGGGATATAGTAATGTGTAAGAAGTTTCGAGTGAGGATTTAGTATCCTGTAGTTTAGCACAAGAGACAGTGTGTGTATAAAATATACAGAATACACACACTGCTCGAAATTTAAATTAAATAATCACAGAGAGAGTTGATATCAGTTTTAGAAAGATCTAGTGATTTGAAGTGCAGCTCTGGACTCCTTTTGATTTGTCAGAATTTTCTCTGACTCCTTCTCGAGTTTTTGTCTGAAAAATATAGGATCATTTTCTTTATGTTCATTTTGATCTGCTTGAGTTTATGAAGTTCTTTTGTTGTATTTCTTCACTCCTTGAATAATGTGCAACTTGTCTTCTCCATTAGGTATAATAGCTTCGAATATGTCTATTGTTCTTCCTGTATGAATTTAGCCTTTCTCTTATACCTGAATGCACCACATTCAAATGACAGTCAGCCCTTGCTTTACCACACTTCACATCACATTATGCCCGGCCTTTGTCTTTCCTTTTATAGAATTCAGCTTCAACAATGGGAATGATTACCTTTTCATGGGTACTAGGTACAATTACCTGACATTCCATAAACCCACATTAAATAAAATTGATTGCATTAAAAACATCAATTATGACTATTTCTTAATAAATAAATAATATTGACAAAAGTACAGTTTAGGAAACATTGAATGGTAAGTCTATAAGTAACTTCTGTTGGTAGATATGTAACGATGTACTTTTTATATAAGTGAGAACTTATCAGTAGATCTTTCGTCTTGTACCTATAGCTCCTTGTATCGGTAGCTGTTAGTCTGTGTATCAGTAGCTCAATATACCTGTGACTCCTTCTATCGATAACTTGTTTGTTCTACCAGTAACTCGCTTGTATCGGTAGCTTCATAGCGGTAGACTTGATTATATCAGTAGTCTTACTCTATCGATAATTCAGTAGACTTGTTCTATCTTTAGACTTATGTAACAATAGCTTGTATCAGTAGAATTCTAGATTGTGCATATCGGTAGCTCCATTCAATTCCAGTGATTATGTGTATATCGGTATACTTATGCATACCTGTAGACATGTTCTATCGGTATCTTAGCTTCTACAGGTAGATGTCTGTATTGGTGTACTTATCTTTCGTATGTGCTTAACGATGGACTTATACAAACCAGTAGCTCTACGTATAGGTGAACTTTGTTTATCGGTGATTATGTCTATCGGTAGACAACGTACTGGTAGACCTGTTTTAGCATCTATAAGCATATCACTTACTTACACTTATTTGTTTTATGAAAAACATATCTGATTGAGTTATAATTATTTCAAAATTTATATAAACATAGATAAACATTGATTAAAATATTTCAAATATTATTTTAATATAATTATCAGCTTGATAATAGAATTCCATAGATTGAAATAATTAATGTATATATACACATTATTTGGGATTATCAATGCATGTAAAAGCATAATTGGGATTATCAAAACAGGTGAGGTCAACAATCTCCCCCTTTTTGATAATCACAACTTATGATATAATAATCCCAATATAATTAGTAATGTATTAGAGGATAGTTCATTAGCTCAAATTGTATTATAGAAAAAAATATATCTTAAAGCACACATATCAAAGATAAAATAGGAAACAAATGGATCAGAGGAAAATGAATTAAGCTTAGAAAAGATAGAATTTCTCCCCCTTTCTCAGAAAAGTTATTATTCCGAGATTTCGTTCCCTTAGATAATATTTCTCCCCCTTTGTGATAATAAAAAGTGGGACAAGAAGGAATAACACATGAATAAAAATTCAGATCACATGGAAAAGAAATTAAGATCACATATATTTCATGAAGAAAACAGATACAAAGAAATAAAAAAAGAAAAATAGGTGATTCCTATCAAAAAATCCTTGACAATAATCAATCCACATCCTCATCATGAGATTTCCCTTTGGGATCAGAAGAAGATTCAGGTGAGGAGGATGCAGATGAAGGCTTAGGAACTCCAGAAATTATTAGAGGTGGCTGAACTACTGAGACTATTCCAGGTATGTACTGTATAGATCTCTGAGTGGTCATAGGAGTAAGGCTTCTGATGGCTTGGGCTAGATTCATATGAACATGAGAAGTAGTAGAGGCATAGGTAGGTAAATCTGGAGGTATAATCACTGGTCTCGCATTGAAATGCAAGAAAGGCAACAAAAGATTTCTGAAATGCATAATTATTCCACCTCCTCTCTCCTTAGCAGATATGAAATCATCCTTGTTCTCCATGAATTTTTCCAGTGTAGGGGTCAACTCTCTGAGCTTGCGGACTTGTTCTCTGAAGGATTGATTGACAGGAGGTAACTTTATGTTATCTAACATAAGCTTGAAATGGTTGTTATGCTGATGCTTGGTATAAACCCTTTGTAAATAATAATTTACCTTGTCTTTCACTTCTTTATGAGAGGAATAAGCTTCTGTCATATAGTCCTAAACAATCTTCATTATTTCTCTCACTGAATCTCTAGTAGAAGTCACCACTTTGGCTAGATCGGACGAGTCCACAGTGCCATTGGTTGATTCTGAAAGAAGCTCCTCCTTCATCATAGCTCTAATCTGATCCAAATCCACCGATGGTCTGGAAGTAATAGAACCAATAGAGAAGGTTTATGTTTCCTTGAAATTTTTGGTCGACCCACTGATAAGATTTTTTACTTGGGAATCCTGGGATCTAACATGATCATTCATGGTGGTTTTAAAACATTCAAAGACTGATACCATCTGACTCACAACACTTTTGACATAAGCTAAGTCCTTTTCTTCCTGAGGTCTAGAAATCATATAATATTCTAACGAGATAACAGACTTTTGTAGAACTTCAACATATTCTTCTAGTTTAGATACTTGATTCTGGAATGCCGTAACTTCTTCCAGTATCTCTGCTACAATGGTAGAGACATTACATCCAAGAGGGATTTCAAAGGACTTTTGTAAATTTCTCATTTCTTCAACAAATCAGTTCTTTAACTTGGAAACCGAGGAACTAAAATACTCAGTCAGCTCATTCTTTAAGGATTCAAGATCAGCCTTGGTGATCATATCAGTAGGTGCAACCACAATAGGTGCTCTTTCAAACACTATACTGGTCACTGAGTCAATCATAATGGATTGAATGGATGACACCAGTGAGGCTTCCATTTTCCTAATTTCTTCCAAAAAAACTAATTTTGAGATCAGACACGAGCTTATACAGATCATGCATTCTGACCACATCTTCAGGTAACAACACATTCTTAATATCATAATTTGTTTTTGGTCTATGGAGGGATGCCTCATTATCAGAATATGGATAATCCAATCCACAACCCACAAAGCCTTGGTCTTTTTCCCAATCCTCAATTTCAACTACCACTGAAACACTGCCAAACCGTATTGGATTCCCCCCTCAAATGGTGAATTCTCTTGTATAGAAACAACATTCTCAGCAGGTCTTTATTCTTCAGAAGAATCTTCTACAATCATCTCCATCTCTACAATAGTAGGAGGCTCCTCAGGATTAGGCACATGTCCTTCCATCTTACCCACTACTTCCTTAACAAGAACAACTAAGCTTCCAATCAATGGAATCAAACTTAAGTAGACAAAATCATAGTCTTCATATTCATTCTCTCTTTCTTCTTCATTCTCAGGGGCTAGCTGGTCTTTCTCAACAGTATGTGCTTCATCTTCTAAAAACGTTTCCTATTCTGAAGATATAATTTCAGCAACAGGACTTGGGGGTAAGTCCAGATCCCTTTCACCCGCCATATAAGTCTCATCTTCATTAGTCTCATCACTGTACTCGGGTTCTTCTTCAACAGGTCCTAGTCCTGGATCCATCACATCCATAGGCCTTAAAGGATGATCCACAGGATTTAACAAATCACATATATTCTTGTCATCATTAAGACACTATCTTCTCCTTGGATTCCAGTTGATCTTCATATATTTTCAAACAATGCTTGGGATACAAAAATTAGTCTTTACTACCACTGTCTCATCCTGAGACTCAGCAACCCCTTTCACTTTGATCATTACTAAGATCATCATGGAAAATAATAAAGCATTGGGTTTTGACTTTGGTCTAATCATATCCTACATTTGAATCATAAGAATCCTCCATAGATTCACTTTCACACCATGTCTCAAAAGATGTATCAAAAAGATATCTTGATATCTTAAATTAGAAAAGTCCCCTCTTCTTGGAATTAAAACATGCTAAAAAAAGTAGAACAAAAATCTATTCTCTACATCCATTTCAGCAGCTACCACCGGTCTTTTCATACAACTACCAGTGAGTTCCTCCAAAGCAGTCTCATAATCAAATATCTCACTTGTAGGTGGTATTGATCTTGTGAAATATCCAGGAACACCTTTATGTGGAACCTTTAGTCATTCATACCACTAGACAGATGAAAAGGATATGTTTTTTCCATTCACAAAAGAAATCATTCGGTTCTCATCTTCTAATTTCACAAAGCTAACAAACTCATAGAACTGTTTCACTAGCTTCAGATAGTAGGCGCCATTGTTGATCAAAAATCATTCTAGCCACTTTTGATCTTCTAGAACCTCTTGAACTAGGGATTTACTAGATAGTAGCCATTCCACACACAGATTATTTTCGATTAAAATAACTCTATTCTATAAATGCGGGTCACTGGTCGCCTTCCTGACCTTGTTCTACTAACACTGCTACTTCCTTCTTGGTCTGTCTTCTGCTTCGTTGCATTCAGCTCATCAACAACATCTCTAATAGAGAGAATTTTGGTTTTTTCCATTTCTAGTTCGAAGAACTTGGGGTTTCCAAGAGATTCAGGTGCTAAGTCTTGAGGGAAAAGGGTTTGATGTGGATCGAAAAGAAATTAAGACTTAGTTTTATCATTTTTTGAATCATAAAATAAGTAATTAAAATATAATAAGTAAATATAAATGATACAAATTCTGGTGGCATACAGAAGTTTAAAACAATGCACAATCGGTAGGGCATATCAATGAGGATTATTATCAGTGAGGTACATCGGTTAGGCATCACATCAGTGAGGTACATCCGTGAGATATCACATCGGTGAGGTACATCGGTGAGGCATCACATCAGTGAGATACATCGGTGAGGTATCGCATCGGTGAGTTATCACATTGGTGAGGGACATCCGTGAGGTATCACAACGGTGAGGTATCTACTGGTCAAACTTAATCATTCCTAACTCATGTCTAATGTAACTTAACCTATCAGAACATAAAGGTTTGTTGAAAATGTCATCTAATTGATGTTCAGTACCTATAAATTCAATAGTAATATCACCTTTTTTGGTAATGATCTATTAAGAAATGGTGCCTTACAACAATGTGTTTGGTCATAGAGTGAGACACTGGGTTATTTTAAATGTTCATTGCATTGGTGTTGTCACAGTTAATAGAAACAAGCTTATAATCATATCCATAGTCCAAAAGATGTGTTCCATCCACAAAGTTTGTGTACAAAAACTACCAGCAGCTATAAACTCTCCTTCAGCAGTAGACAAAGCTACAGAATTATGTTTCTTACTACACCAAGATACTAAGTATTTTCCCAATAAATTACATGTTCCATATGCACCTTTTCTGTCTAACTTGCAACTAGCAAAGTCAGCATCTGAATAACTCAATAATTCAAAACATTATATTTTTGGATAAAACAAACCCAAAATTTCAGTATGTTTAAGATATTTGAAAACTATTTTAACAACAAGTAAATGAGTGTTTTTAGGATTATCATGAAATATTTCAAACAAACAAACACTAAACATAATATTTGGTCGACTAGCATTAGGATAAAGTAAGATTACAATCATACCTCTCTAATTGGGTTGATCCACTGGTTTCCCAGTTTTATCTGCATCCAATTTATAGACAGTACTCATAGGAGTATCATTTTCCTTAATATTATACAAACCAAAACGTTTTAGAAGATCCTTTATATATTTAATTTGATTCAAAATAATTCCATTTTCATTCTGAAAAACATGAAATCCAAGAAAATATTTGAGTTCTCCCGTTATATTCATTTCAAATTCAATTTTCATAATCATTGAGAAATCAGTACATAAAGAATGTTTGGAAGATCCAAAAATAATATCATCAACATACATTTTTACTATCAAAACATCTTTGGAAATTCTTTTAATAAAAAGAGACGGATCAGCAATCCCTTTAGTAAAACCATTAGATATAAGAATGCTACTGAGTCTATCATACCAAGCTCTTGGAGCTTGTTTCAGAGCATATAATGCTTTAGATAGATTGTAAACATGATTTGGAAAATGCGGATTATTAAATCCAAGTGGTTGTTCAACAAAAACATCTTCAATTATAAAACCATTTAGAAATGCACTTTTAACATCCATTTGAAATAACATGAAATTCAGATGAATAGCATAGGAAAGTAAGATCCTGATAGCTTCAAATCTAGCTATAGGGGAAAAGGTTTCCTTATAGTCTATACCTTCCTCTAGACTATAACCTTGAGCAACTAACCTAGATTTTTTTCTAACTATATTTCATGACTCATCAACTTTGTTTCTAAAAACCCATTTAGTGCCTATGGTCAGTATATCCTTATGTTTGTCAACTAATTCCCATACATTGTTTCATTAAAATTGATTTAATTCTTCTTTCATATCCATTACCGAAAATTCATCATTGATTGCATCATTAACATTTTTAGGTTTTAACTATGAAATAAAGGCTTGATGTTCAACCTAGATTCTTAGAGAAGCTCTAGTATTTGTCCCTCAATCAAGGTTACCAACTACAACATATAAAGGATGATTCTTTAGAGTCATAGATGATATAGTAAAGGTAGGACTAGAAATTTCAGGCTCTTCACTAAGTTCAGGTTCTATAGAAGCAAATTCTGGAATATGTCTGGAACTGGATGTATTTACCATAGGTTCATTGGTTTTATCATTAAGGTCCAGAACAGACAATTCTTCTTCAAGATTTTCAAGAGAAGACTTATGTTCATGTGGATCAGTCTCATCAAACATGATGTGAAAAGATTCTTCCACACACTTGGTTCTTTTATTGAACACTCTATAGGATTTTTTAGTTATAGAATAACCAAGAAAAATTCCTTCATCACTTTTGGGTGCAAAATTTTCAAGATTATCCTTTGTATTGAGAATAAAAAAATTTCAACCAAAAACACTAATGTAACTAACCGTAGGTCTCCTATTATTCCATAACTCATAAGGTGTCTTCATGATAATAGGTCTAATTAAGACTCTATTAATGATATAACTAGTTGTGTTTACAGCTTCAACCCAAAACTAAATAGGCAGATTATATTCATTAAGAATAGTCCTTGAAATCACTTGAAGGGTTCTATTTCTTCTTTCTACTACACCATTCTACTGAGGTGTTCTAGGGTCAGAGAAATTGTGACTATAGACATTGTGTGAAAAGTAGGATTCAAACTCATTATTCTCAAACTCACAGCCATAATCACTTCTCAGGGTTTTAATCTTATGTCCACTAAGGTTCTCTATAGATTTGGAGTATTTAATAATGTAAGAACAAGCATCACATTTCTGAGATAAGAAGTATACCCATGTATATCTAGAAAACGCATCTACTAGGACATAAACATAGTGCTTCCCATTTAAACTAGAAACTCTCGATGGTCAAAAAAATTCCATGTGAACCAACTCTAGAGGTTGAGAAATTGAAACTTAATTCTTTCTTTTAAAATATACTTTATCTTTCTTTCCCTTTTGACATGGATTACAGACTTTGTCAGCATGGAATTCAAGTTTAGGTAGGTATCTAAATATGTTATTCCTTGTCATTTTTCTACGTGAGTAAACGTTGCAATGTCCTAATATTTTGTGTCAAAGACAAGATTCCTTATGAAAAGCATATAAGCAAGTAATGTTCTGTTTAGCTGAATAATTCAAATCAACAACATAAACATTTTCATTTCTCAGAGCACAAAATACTAAAAAAAATTTGTAATAAAAAACATTTTAAGAATCATTTTAAAATTTATCATTAAAAACATCATTACACAATTGATAGATACATAACAGATTATACATATGTCCATCAACAAATAAAAGTTTAGAAATTAAAACTGAGTTAGTGTTTCCAATCTGGCCTAGGCCGATGATCGTTCCTTTAGAATTATCACCAAAGGTGACATGGCCTCTATCAACATTGATTAAACTTTTGAGTCATGAGTAATCTCCAGTCATGTGTCTTGAACATCCACTGTCCAAGTACCATACCTTCTTATGAGAACACTTTAAGAAAGTTTCCTACAAAACAGGTTTAGATGGAAAATGATTTTGGTACCCAAATCTTCTGGGGTCTAGACAGGTTAGAAATCAAAGCTTTAGGTACCCAGATTTATGTTATGGGTTTTACAGAATCAATAGATTTTGAATGATAAAATCTATTTGATCTATATTCATA
This sequence comes from Viscum album, assembly GCA_963277665.1. Lineage (NCBI taxonomy): Eukaryota > Viridiplantae > Streptophyta > Magnoliopsida > Santalales > Viscaceae > Viscum > Viscum album. Next base: position 1,862,553,260 of record OY728151.1, on the reverse strand, counting down.
TGGATAACTAGTTGAAGCATACAGATTCCCAGGATTAAAAATAGCAGCATTCTATCTAGATTTGGAAGTGAATCTAGTTTTAGTAAACTGTATCTGTCAAGGATGATAGCCTATTCCAGTAGTATATTTTGGTGACACTTGTTTTCCAAGAAATTGAGTAAGTGTATCTTTTCCATTTCTGATTTTTTAAGTCCTTTTTCAGTTTCTCATTAGACATTTTCAGTTCTTTATTTTCCTTCAGCAATTGAGCATTCTTGTATTTCTCTATATCATGGGTAGATTTAATAGTGCTAGATAAAGATTGCTATTTATTTAAGGCTTTTTACTTATCCATAAGTTTATTACAGGTCTCTTATCGCATATTAAAATATTCAAATAATTATTCAATGGGCAGGTTTTCAAATTCAGAATCAGAATCAGAATAAACTCTGGAATAGTATGAATTTAAAGCAGGAGGGTCTAGGGTTACCTAAGATGTTTTTGACATAAAACACATGTTAGTGCAATTTTGTTCAGATTTAGAAACTTTAGATTAAATTGTGCTGTCTTCTGAAGCACAAATGGTAGCCTCCATATCATTCATGTACTTATTGTCCTTGTATTCATGTTTCTTCTTGAATTTCAACTTTGGACAGTTAGCTCTAATGTGACCATTTCTCTTGCATTCATAGGAAACAACCTCATCAGCCTTATCATTTTTCTTCCAATCCTTTTTCCAACGACCTTTGTAGTCATTTTTTCATCTGTAGTTTGATTTTCTGAAGATTTTATTCTTCTTATAGAATTTCATTAATCTTATGGCTATTTGAGCCCTCTCATCATCACTATTAGAGTCTGAACATTCACTTGTTGAACTTTCAGTAGGTATGTGAACTTTCTCCTTTTAATTGTTTCTTTAGGCAGTATAATTAAGTGCCAATGACTTTCTTTTTGGTTCACAATCTTCTTCCTTATTCACATTGAGTTATTCCTCATACATCATTAGCTTACCAATTAATTCTTTAACAGGCAGTTTGCTGATGTCGCATGATTCTCTAATGGAAATAGATGTGCTTGTCCATCTTTCTAGCAAGCATCTTAGTATTCTTATAATCTGTTCTTTTGTTGGAACAACTTTACCAAGAGAGGTCATGGTGATGACAATATCATTGATCCTAAGATACATGTTAGAAATGGGTTTATCAGACTTCATTTTAAAATTATCATATTTAATAGTATAGGTATTCATCCTCATTTCGTTGACATTGGTTGTTCCCTCATGGGAAATAACCAAAGTGTCACCAAATTTCATAAGCAGTCTTGCACGTAGATATTCCATTAAACTCTTAATATACTAGAGCACAGTACATGTTATTCATAGTTTTACAATTATTATAGTATGCAGTCTTAGTAGGTTCATCCCAAGTAGTTCATTCAGATTCTATAATTTTAAATTGAGTCTCTATAGGAGTCCAGATATCAAATACAATACTCTATAAATGAATTTTCATCTTAAGATTCCACTGGGTATAATTTGTCCCATTAAATAAGAGTGGTCGATGGGTAGAAGAACCTTTTAATATATTATCCATAGATAAAGTTTAGGAAAAATATTTAAAGATATAAAATTTAGAACTAATAGAAATTTTAGATATTAAAGATACAACTAAAATCACAGTTGAAAAAACAGTGTATTTTGAAAACTTTTGATAGTAAACAAACCTCTGATACCAAATGTTGGTCGGAGTGGACAATCAAGAGGGGGGTGAATTGAGTTCTAATCAAAATTTCTGTTAAAAAGATTTCTCTAAAAATCCCCAATTTAAAAACTACGTTAAACTATAGTGAATTTATACAGATTTGAAAAGTTCAATTAGTTTCACAAAGATTGATTAGGTATCAGTTAATTTAATTAGGATATTAAATAATATTTTTATACTAATTTACTGGTTCACAATAAGTATAAACAATTTCTAATTTAACTATAAAAGTAACATTAAAACAAATTTTGTTTCAAAGTAATTAGCAGTGTAATATAAAATATATATAGTACTTTAATCTTAAACAAAGTTGAACAACAGATATAACCAATAGGTTCAGTCTCAAGCAGAGACATAATCCTCTCAAAACATTTTTATAAATTTGATCCACACCCTGGATCGGGGAAAACAAAAGTGCAATGACTGTCCAGGTACTAAGACCTCTACCACAGTTCTATGTGGGAACAAAAACAATAGCACACAGGCAATCTAGGTCACACTTTACCTCTTACACAATTAATAGTGGGATATAGTAATATGTAAGAAGTTTTGAGTGAAGATTTTGTATCCTCCAGTTTAGAACAAGAGACAATGTGTGTATAAAATATACAGAGTACACACACTGCTTGAAATGTAAATAAAAGAATCATCGAGAGAGTAGATATCAGTTTCAGAAATCTATAGTGATTTGATGTGTAGTTCTGGACTGCTTTTGATTTTTTAGAATTGGATCTAATTCCTTTTCTGGTTTTTGTCTGAAAAAAGAGGGTTGTTTTCTTCAAGTTCAGTTTGATCAGCTTGAGTGTATGAAGTGCTTTCGTTGTAGTTCTTCAGTCCTTGACTAAGGTGTATCTTGTCTTCTCCTTTTAGAAGAATGGCTTCGTATATGTCCAGTGTTCTTCCAGTACGAATTTAGCATTTCTCTATTATGTGAATTCACCAATTCCCAATGCTATTTAACCCTTTCTTTAGCACACTTCACATCACATTATGCCCGTACTTTTTCCTTCCTTTTATAGCATTGAACTACGACAATGGGAATGATTACTTTTTCATGGGTACTAGGTACGGTTACCTGACACACCAACAACCCACATTAATTAACATTGATTGCATTAAAAACATCAAGTTTGACCGTTGCTTAATAAATAAATAATATTGACAAAAATAGAGTTTAGGAATCATTGACTGGTAAGTCTAAAAGTATCTTTTGTTGGTAGATATGTAATGGTGGACTTTGTATAACAGTGAGCTCATCTCGGTAGCTCTTTGATCTTGTACCGGTAGCTCGTTGTATCGGTAGCCGTTACTCTGTGTATTTGTAGCTCTATATTCTGGTGACTCCTTCTATCAGTAGCTTGTTTGTTCTAGCAGTAACTCTCTTATATCGGTTGCTTCATAGCGGTAGACTTGCTTATATCAGTAGAATTACTATATCAGTAACTCGGTAGACTTGTTCTATCTGTAAACTTGTGTAATAGTAGCTTGTATCAGAAGATTGTTAGTCTGTGCATATTGGTAGCACCATTCAGTTCCAGTGATTATGTGTATATCGGTAGGCTTATGCATACCAAAAGACTTGTTCTATCGGTATCTCATCATCTATCGGTAGCTGTCGGTATCAGTGCGCTTATCTGTGGTATGCGCTTTCTAGTAGCTATGCGTATTGGTGACCTCTGCTTAGCAGTGATTATGTCTATTGGTAGACTATGTACCTGTAGACCTGTGTTAGTAGCTATAAGCATATCAGTGACTTACACTAATTTGTTTTATGAAAAACATATTCGATTGAGTTAGAATTATTTCAAAAGTCATATAATCATAGATAAACATTTATTAACATATTTCAATGATTATTTTAATATAATTATCAGCTTGATAATAGAATTCAATAGATTTATAGAATTAATGTATATATACACATTATTTGGGATTATCAAATCATGTAAAACCATAATTGGGATTAACAAAATAGGTGAGGTCAACATATAGAAAAAACTTCTTCATTGATAGAAGAATATCATAATTCACATTCGTGAATTTTTTTATTTTTCTTGTAAGATTCAATTTTTAATGAATATTGAATGAAATGTTGAATTTTAATGGAAAACTACTTTTCCGTATAAAATATTTATATAGGAAAAATTTTGTTTCTAATTTTTTTAATGTATAATTAGTAAAATTTTACAACAAATAATATAATTTTTGAAAATTAAACAAATTTTTTATTGAAATTGGATATAAATTTTTTTCGAACTTTCAGACATTTCATTTTGAAACAAAGTTTTCTCATTCCATCAAAAAGTTTAACTTTAAATTAATTATACCCAATTATGTGTTTAAAATTGTAAAAAATTGATTCTATATTTGGAATCATAAGTTCCATATTTAGTAATTAGGTCTCTTTTTTTGAATAATATATTTAATATGTTTAGAAATTTCTCTTACTATAGTAATGGTTAAATCCATTAATTAAGGGTAAAAATAATATTATAGATATTATAAAACTATCCTAACATGATAAAAAATTAAATTTGATGAATTTAATTTGACACTTACCACATAAAAAAGTAAATATAATAATTCATTGAGCACTTTTCAATGAAAATGAAATAGATATTATTAAATTTAAATGGAGTGGAAAAATATCACACTCTTACTTTTAAGAAGTATAATATTTTCAACATGGAGTGAAATACGAGATATTATAATATATATATATTATACATAATTAAAAATGATTTATCTATTTCAAGGTATTTTTATAATTTTTAGTGTAAAATAGTTTCCAAAGATATTTACACAATAATGATGTAATAATTATCCATTTAATGAATGAATCAATTAAACTATATCATAAATATTAATAGAAATATAATTTTACTTAATTAAGGTGCTTCAAAAAATTTATAGTTTAATTTGACATGTATGGGGTATATTAAATGAGAAATTATTTAATATAAATTAAACTTTTTAGAAATAACAAAAGCACCCCTCCCGTCACATATAAAAGGGAGCCTTTTATTCTATTTTATTCACATATTTGATACCATTTGGTTTTGAAAAAATATATCTTAATATCCTCAAAATTTCACTCATGTTATCATACATGATTATTTTGGGTAGAAATCAAACTAAAATATTCCTTTTGTTCAAAAAATTGATATACCGAATGTAGATGAGGTTTTCGTGAGTAAGATGAGAATCTATACATAAGTTAAATGATTTTTCCTCACTTTTATTTATAAGGGACACATTCATTATACACTACTAATTTAATTTGTGCAGTGATTATAAATTACATTAAAATATTTTATGATTCATTTTCGGGAAAATCATGGGTATTCACATACCCATTTGATGATTTATTTTTTCATGGGGTTTATGTTTCAAACGTTACCAAATGGGTAAAGGAATTTTGTCTCAAATTTCATTCATTTATAAAAATTTTATGTTATGTGCCTATATATGTACACAAGTTTTATATTATTCTATTCAAATGGTTTATCATGAATATCCTTATTTTAATGTAATATATGTTTCATTTAATGTTATTCTCTCTTTAGTGAATTTTTTTTGTTCCTTTAACGTAATGTTTAATAAAAAATTATTATTGATTTGAATGATATTTCATGAATTTTCAATGAAAATTGTTTCCCAGATGATAAAATTTGTTTTCAAAAAACAATTTATAATAATTCAAGGTCATTTTGAATAAAAGGATTACTTAATTTATTCTGATTTAAATAGACATGTATTTGGAATGGATATATTCCCCTAAAATTATTTTCAAGTGATTAGTTAAAATAATTTCCAATTTAAGATGACAATATTTGATGTTACTAATATTTTACAATGGATATTATCTAGTGATACCATTTTTAATTTTTCTATGTATGGTTTATGTTTATGGTGGATTGATAATTAGAAATTTCTTTTCTTTCACATGTGTTATGATATAATGAAATTATATGAAACTAATTTATTTAATCAGTTATGATATGATTTATGTCCTCCTAGAACATATAAGTAAGGTTTTAATAATGTGACAGGTCGAGTTTGTATACCACTCTAACGCATTGGGTAAATATTTTTATCTCATGAAATAGTGACAACAAATAAGTTGACAGTATTGATCCATTGTGAGATGATGGGAAATCCCAATCCACTCTAGGAATATGGGGAAAACTGATCCACTATAGGATGATATGGGAACCATTTCATCTATGGGAATATAAGAAAAAATTATCACTTAAAAAGAACATACTATAATTGGGGATGGTAGTGTGTCACACGTAGTTGGTGAATAACATATGAATTAACCATTAGTGTTTTGGTAATATACCTTCAATTATACATTATGATATTCTATGTCAACATGTGATCTATAATTTCATGTCTTACTCCAATTTTATGGTTTCATGGATCATCCACATGATTCACTTATATTTCATATTTTATTAGCATCCCATCATTAATTTCATGATTCAATATTATGATATTTGTTTGGGAGTTTTTTCTTTTAAAATTTTATTCTCCCATATTCATATCATTATTCCTTTGATATGCACATATATCTTCCTTTTTTACCCATACTAAGAATATATGTTATCCCATTCTTTTATTTCATTTCCACATATTATAAATAATTTTTTTATAGTTGGAGTACTAAGGGGGGTTATATTTATTAGAGATGTTGGATATCTTTCTAAAAATTAAAATATTGTGTTCCATGTTTCCAAAGGCATTAAAATATTATGGTCATTGGATATGATTTTTTCTAATGTAAAGATTATTCATCTAAAAATATGTCATATCCCTGTTTGAAAATCCTTGGACATTATATTTGGTATAATATAAATGATTTATTCATCATTTAGAAACTAAGATGAGATAACTTCAGTGCAATCCCAAGAGTGGTTTCTAAGAATGTGTCTAGGGATGTCTCTAAGGATATGTATATCTATAGATTATAATAATAGTGTTTTTGTAACAATTTTGAGTAACCAAGGATTTGAAAGTTTCTTGTTAGAGTAATTGAATCCATAAGGCAGGGAGGGGAAAATTAGTGATACCCTTTTTTCATTTCAATTGAAAAACACATCCCCTCCTATTAGATATTTCAATTCCATGCTCAAAACAAAACTAACAAACATCCATATGAAGGAAAAGAATTAAAAGGATCATGATTCTATAAGAATATATAAGCGCTTGGTATGGTTTTAAAATGATCCAATACCACAGATTCCACTCGATATCAATCCATGGATTATAATGAGTCAGATACACCCATTCACTCATGTATCACTATGAAAAAATCCCACTAGTGTGTGTGCACCCTATTTACTCAAATAAGGTAATAAAATTATTCAGTAAGAACTCACGTTACCTGAAATTAATATTAATTAAAAAATTTATTTAATTGAAATATAATTCATCAATTATTTACCCAAAATAAAGGTATGAACATCATTGAATTTTTTATGAAAAATGAGATTAATTTTCTTAGGTATGATTTTCCCAATCTGATTCCTCCGAGTATGATTCATCCAAAAAAATTCTTTATGTAAGATTTTTTATAGGATATAATGGAAATGAATCAGAACCACTTACATTAAGAATAAAATTATTCCTTAGGTCGAGAAACCCAATATAGAAATCCCAAATCAGATTAATCCACCCCGATACGATGGGCAACAGAATAAAAATTCACTTTTACATCAAAACCTCTCTTTCAAAATATGGGATTGAAGAATTTTTATTCATTATAGAAACTCATATCCACTCTCTCTACTATTATGAAACATACCACATCATCTAAAAAATACCACGTACTTTTAGGATTTTATTGGTGACCCAAAAAAAGGTTTGGGCGGGAATCCAAAAAACATTCTCACTCAATTAAATTCACCCAAATATAAATTTTCCCTAAAATTATAGAGAAATTATGACTTTTTTATTGCTTCTAGATGCTTCTAAATTATTCTTCAAACTTCATCCCCTTATTTAGACTTACATTTGAATCATTATTTTTGTTCAAAACATAATTTTGAATTTTCTCAAAATTATTTCATGAATTCATAGAACAATATCAATAAAAATCCAATTTATAATAAAATGGATACCATTATTATTTTTTGAATATGAATCTCATAACTTTTTTTAATCAAAATGATTCAGTTTATTATATTTATTCCCATGAATATTCATTTAGTAGTCTCCTTCTCACCTATTTCTTGACCCGCGTCTTAATCAATACATTATATTCTCCTCTTCTTTTGAATGATTTAGAAACCAACAAAGTAATTCAACCCTTTTTTAATGGTTGAATTCAATTTAGATATCGTTTTCTCCGTATCTTTTCTTGACCCACAAAAAATAAACTTCTTCTTATCTTATTCTCTTGATCCATTTGTAAAAAACCTCATCTCCATTATTTGACTCTATTGAATCACTTTAAAATTATCTTCTTTCAAATACCTGTGATTGTAACATGACTTCTTTCATGGATTTGAATTAATTTGATAATAGATTTAGTATCATCAGAATCTGATTGGAACATATATTTCGATTCATTCTAGTTATATTATTTTCTTCTTAACCGATATATGATCTTTTATGACTTAAATTTGTCTAGATATGATCATTTTGGATACAATAATTTCGTTTTCCACATGGATATGATTATTTTGAAAAACAATCAGCATCATCCCTTACAATTATCTACCACCCATTTATGATAAACCTACTTATGATCATTTATAGATACAATAAATTATGTGTAAAAATGGTTTATGGCATATCCTATGGATTAGTCTGATGCTATAATATATTGGTACCACCTCTTTCACCTAGTTAGGATTGTTTTCAATAAAAAACCATGATCACATATTTATCTCTGCCACCTAGAAATGATAATTCGAGTTATGATCCCTATACGAATGGCAACAAATCTTTCTTGTGGTAGAACTATTTCAATTGAAATATTATCTTCCTTCAGCATGAACTTTTAATCAACAAATTCTCTTTAATCGACACCATGTTTTAATTGAAAAGTTCTCTTCAATTGACACAACCTTTTTATCATCACCACCTTTTTAATCTGTATATTCACAACATTCTGCACCACTATTATATTCACTCCACCTTTCTTCCATCATGCATGACTCAAAGGTTCTCAATAATACTTATGATTTATATGAAAACGAATCATCATCGAATCATCATAATTAAGTCATCATAGTAATAGAGACTCGGATTCAAAAACATCCACATCATTATAATTAGTTACCGAGTGAATATTAGGAATTTTACATCCACCCAGATGTATTCACATTCATTACACACATGAGTTGTGTTCGATCCAAAATATTTATTAAAAATAGATTCTTCTCATTATGATATACATTCACATTGAATTCAATTATTTTGAAAACATGTGTCTGATTAATTTCAAAACATGGATCCGATTATTTTGAATACATGAATCCAATTATTTTGAAAACAATCCAAAATATGATTTTTCAATAAAACAACTGAGGTGACTTCAAAAAAATAATTCCTTGACATCAAAAGACAACACATGAATACTAGAACACCTTCATCATCAGCTTGGTACAAACAATATACCTCTTTTTATTTTGTTTTCAACCGTGTTATATAAATTACTGAGCTTGTTATCCGCAAAAAATTATATACATATCAATAATTCTATGCTTATGTGAGCTAAATCATTGTATGAAATAAGAATAATTGACAACAGAACCATGTTGTCCAAAAATAGTTATTATGAAAATATATTTATATTTATTCCTCATCTCTTCCTGAACCCCCCTTGAATACAAAAAAATTATTTTATACAATAACTCCAACAAACATTTACTACAATTCACTCCCAAAAAATTTTCAGAATTCACAAATTACCCACAAATCTCACTTTAATGAAAAATATTTATGAAAATATAAAATTATACCCCTTGAAAATAGAATCAAAATGTATGAAATGAGAGGAGAAAAACTTACCATAATCTTGAATAGATAGTTGTTAAACACCCATGTTCAACCTCATTTTATAAAATGATTTTTTCAGTAAATGTTTTGGGAATGTTTCATTTACTTATTATAATGTTAAAACATATTCCAAATTAAATTCATAGTTCTGCACATGATATTTTATGAAATGATATTTTATATCAATATATTTTCAACAATAATTTTGGATGGGATTTCAGGTGACATTGATTGTGTTTTGATTGTCACACCCCAAGAGCAAGGGTCTCTTCACTTCAAAAAATAGATCTTCTAATTGAGTCTTCATCCACATGTTTTGAGAAGTGGCTTGACTAGAAACAAAATTATCAACATTATCCATACTCAAAATAAATGAATTACATTTCATTGAATGAAAACATGTAAAATTATTTCCCATAAATAATACTCCACCGGATGTAGATCTTTTATCGTCAGCATTTCTTACCCAATATGCCTCTAAATAACAAGACAAATCAATACATTTTGAGATACAATACCAAATTCCAAATTCTATTGGCCTTTGATGTTTCTGAATATTACTTTTCCAGTAATAAGATTTGATTCTTTTGGATAACTCTAAAATATTTCACATAAGTTCATAGAAAAAACAATTTGGAGTCTTCAGGAAGTAAAAAAAATATGCTTCCAATCATTTTCTAATGCTCTTTTTGAACAACTTATTTTCCTTCTCTATCATTAAATAGCTTTGTTCTCATTGATATTTTTGTGGAATCCCGTTTTTTTCCATGAAACACCACCTGAGATGTTCTTTAAAAAACATTTCATGGGATAGAAAAATGTATTTTTTCTTTTTCAAGATTTTTAAACCAAGAAAATATTTCATTTCCACTAGCTTGGAAATTTAAAATACCTTCTTTATCTCAATAAATAATCATTCACAACTTCTTTTTACACACCCAGAAAAGATGATATCATAAACCTAAATGATTACAATAAGGGAAAACTCTTGAATTTCTCTCATATAAATATTTTTACCCACTCTTCCTTTCATGAAATTCATCTTCCTTAAGAATATATCCAATGTGGAATACTATTCACGGAGAGATTATTTTATACCATACATGTAAATCTTCAATCTGTATAGAAAAGTTTCCTCTTTTCCAACAACAAAGACACAAGGTTGATCACTATATATGACTTATTCGAGATCACCATTTAGGAATGAGGATTTAACATTCATTTAAAAAATCTTATAACCTCATTATACAGAAATATAAATAAATATTCTGATATTTTCATGTCTTGGCACTAGAGAAAAGATTTCATGAAAGCCAATAAACCCAATTTGTGAATACCCTTGTAAATCCAATATTTTTTTATTATAAACTCACCTTTGCTTTCATCATTTTATGGAAAACCCTTATTTTCCAATAAGGTTTTTATTTTTATGATTGGGAACAAGTTCCCATGTATTTTTCTTTTCATTATGATCCAATAATTCATTTGTGGATTGAACCCATTATCGATGCTCAATATAATATTTCATGTCATTTGGCTAAATTTTTTAATACAATTTTGTATGTGTAATATAGTTTTTTATACTTGTTTGAACCTTTTGTGGTTGATCTCAAATTATATTCTAAACATAAACTTGTTTCCTCATCCTGGGTTTAGGTTTTCAATAATCATCTTCACCACGTAAAATATTTGAGTCTAATTCTTCATCATGTGAAAAAATAAAATTTTCTGTATCCTTATCATAATTGTTTTCTTCCACTTTCATAGCATCCTTTTCTATTAGAGCATGTTTATCTTCCACTTTTTTTCAATTAAATTCACATAAACTGAATCAATAATTATATTTGTACCATATTTTAATCATATGTATCCTCTTCCTTACAAATCATTAGAATAAAAGATTGCAACGTCTCATTTATGCTCAAATTTTAACAGATTCAAACTTTCATATTGATAACACTTGAAAACCATCATGTGTTTCAAAAATGCAGTTTTTATATAACACAATTCATATAGTGTCATACATAATTTAGTACTATTGAAAAACTTATTTTGAATATAAATAACAGTACTCCTGGCTTACCTCCAAATGTTATAATAATGGTTATCTTCACGTAACATGGTTCTTTCCATTTCAATCGAGAATCTATTATTTCTTTCAGAAGCCCCATTTTGTTAGGGTGTGTATGTAAAACTATACTCATACAGAATTCCATGATACTCATGATAGTCTTCGAACTCATCACTTCTATACTCAACACCATTATCATTTTGTATTTTCTTCACTAAATTATCACATCCCTTTTCTTCTTTTCTTATGAAACTATTATATATTTTCAAAGAATATAATTTATGTTACATATTTATGACACATATAATTCATGTAAAATCCTAAATAAATGTAATGAATTACTTATTTTTAATTGTTTATTTTTTTCACATTTTCCAACATATGTCTGAATGAACCAACTCAAGGGGTTTTCTTGAACAAATCTCAACTTTCTAATAAAAAACATTAGTAATAGTTCCTTTCTATCAAATAGTGAAACAAAAATTTCTCCTTCATGGAAAATGAAGAATTTCTTTAACACTTTCTATTTTAGATATCTTTTCCATGTTTCTCTGAAACATGTCTCCCAGAATTTTATGCCACAATTCAATATCTTCCACTATTGTAATGTATCAAGAGATTTTTACTTCATAAATCTGAAAAAAAACTCCATTTTATAAATTTTCCCCTTTTAAAAAACATCCCATACACTTAAAGATTCACAAAAACCCATGTTTCCTGATGATAACATTATAATCCTCCTCACATTATTGTGAAACACTATGTAAATGTTTTTACAGACCATCAAAATAAAATGATTTCTAGGATTCCGTATTTTCTTTTTCCGTGATGGCTAATCCAACTCCTTTTATTTTCAAGGATTCGTCTTTACCAAATGCATGAATGCCTTCTAGAAAAACATATACATTATTAAACACATATAAGTCTCCTATCCTATGAGAAGAACACCCACTATTATGTTTCTAAGGGGTTTTTTCCTTTTGTGTATTTCAATGGAGTTTAAAAAACTAGTACTTTTTCATTATTATTTATTTCCTTCACATCCAACTTGTGAGAACTATTAAGAATATTATATAATATCAGTAACAAAAGAAGATATAAATTTTCATGACTTCCAGGTTGTTCACATCTTTCATAAATTATTTCCACAGGTTGAAACCTATTTTCAATATTCATTCAGCCATTTTCAGACATCATCACAACAATATTTCCAGTCTTCTTTCTTCAGAGGGATTGAATCCCCCTCATCGTATTATTTTAATAACCATTTGGATAATATAAATTATTTTCACTAAACTGTCACATAAATTCCATGTGTTCAAAACCCCCACAATACAATCAATACCCAATGAAAGAGTATTTTCCTTAGAATCCTCAGAATGATTATAATTGTGAATATATTTCTTAGTCAACTTCTTCTTATTATTTTTTGAGCCACCATCCTTTGTGCTATCAATAAAATTTTTCTTCTTCTATTCAGCCATGATAGAATCATAAGTATGTGAAGGTTTTCCATATCTAGATAAAACTTTTTTGGACTCATGATTTTTTATAACTTCTTAGATCTTCAAATTTTCCACATACATAACATTCCAAACATTTTTCATTTCAAAACAATTCAATTTTTCTTATCACCCTTTAAAGGTAACATTTATTTAAAATTCTCAAGTTTCTTTTTATGAAATCGTTCACCAACATCACAGATAGAATTTTGGAAACTAGTACTTATCTTTTCAGATTTAGATCTTTTTTGTTGAAAAAATTATATCTCCTATTTTTTTCTTTCAATTTCTTTTCCAGATGCTCATTAGGAGTATTTTATTCTTTAATATATTTCTAAAGATCATAAATATTTTTCACTATAGTCTCATTCTCAATAAATTTTTTTCCAATAAAATAATTAATTAAATTTTCAGATTCCATAGCACTTCCTACTTCTTCCTCATCCATCAATAAGAAAATTCATCATTAGGATTTTAATAATTATTTTTATTCCCATTGGATTTCAGTCTTAATTGTCTCCCAATTTCATCCATGATCTAAATGGATTTCATTCATCATCATTACTATCATATGAATTCTTTCTTCAAGGTAAATATTCCACAAAGTGACCAATGCCTCGACATTTGAATCATTTCATCAGATGTTTCCCTTTGTATTTAATTATACCGCTTTTTAATTTTTTAGATATAAAGGATAAAATATCATTGATATTTTGACATACCTAATTTTCTGAATCAGACTCACCATATTTGTTTTCAATAAGAATATTATTAGGATTTTCATACAACATGTCCTTGATAGTCATTTCTCTATCAATTTTTTTTTCACTTTATATCTTTCTCTCTTCTCATTTCATAAGTAATAAAAGTGTTATGAAAATTCAAAAAGTGAATTTTCTTTAGTATCTACTCCTTCAAATAAATAATCTTTTGCATCAATTTTTCCAAGTAGTATTTTTCAGATCTTTTCAATAACAATTAACTCATCTAGCTTTTCCCCAAGATGGCTAATATTTCTCAAAATGTCACTCACCCTGGTAAGGAAATCCCCAATATATTCATGCTCACCCACTTTCAATTCCTCATTTTTTAATGTATATATTGGATGTTTTTATTTTTCTAATTTTGTATTGTATTCATATATGATTTTTAATTTTTCCCATAAAATGCTTGTTATGACAAAAACATTCAATATTATGAATTCTATTTCAAATACTAATTACAATATATCATTCTTGGACCATCCATCATTCTCCAGATTTTATATATCAATAGGTGAAAGAGGATATTTATCATAAGTTCGTGGAAAACCAACTGTTGCAGCATCAATAACATCATAAATGATAGATATAAGATAAAGAAACATTACAACCTTTTAGATGTGATAAATCTTTCCATCAAGGACTAAAATACCTTTACTGTTAACACAGTTCAATTTCACCATCAACAATGAATAGTGAAGGGAACGAAGATCTAATAGAACATGAAAGTGCACAGTCAAAGTAATTATATCACTGACTATGGAAAGGTGATAATCAGGGATACTATTTATCTTTTATTTTTCTTTTAAATTGAAATAACCATAACCTCCTATTAAGGATTTCAATATACTAGTGAAATCAATTCTAGCACACATCCATAAGAACACAATGATTTACAATGTTCAATAATCAAAAAGAAAATATATGTCCTTGGAATGGTTTGGAAATGATCCAATAACATACAATCCATAATGAAATCAATCCTTGGATTACAATGAGTGGGACATACCATTTCACTCATTTATCACTAGGAAACAATCCCACTAGTGAATGTCCCCTTCTTAACACAAATAGGGTAATACAATTTTTATGAAACAACTCATGTTTCCAAAACATATTTTCAATTCAATAAATGTATTCAATTGAAATACAATTATTCAATTCCTTTCCTAGAAGAAAGGTAAGAACCTCCTGAAAATTTTTATGAAAAAATTGTGTCTGATTTTCCTCCACGTAAGATTATTCTAAAATAATTCATCAAGTCCAACTTTCTGATATAATACAATAGAAATGAAGAATGACCACATTAATTTTGAATAAAAATCATCATCATTATGATAAACCCTATAAGGGAATCAAAATGATGATTAATCCATACCTTTATAATGATCATCTGTATAGAAATTCACTTCTCCATCAAAACATATTCAACATATTATCTTTACTAACAAAATCTTCTTCTCCCTAGAAACTGTGAGCCTTCCACTCTAATACAATGAATAATACCTCATCATCTAAACAGTACCATATACTTTATTCCTTTTATAGTTGACACAAAATAGGTTTCAGTGAGAATTTGTAAAATGTTCCTACTAACCTAAATTCACCCAAATCAAAATTTCCCTCTAAAATACTAGACAAATTATTAATTCTTCAACACATATCCAAGATTCATGATTCTTCTTCAAACTTTATCTCACTCTTTAGACAATCAGATGAATCATCAGAAAATTTTCAATGCATAAGTCTGATTTTTAGCTATCCATTTTATTCAATACAATGTTCTGTATAAATTAAAAACAAATATATGATAAAATCGATACCATTATAATTCTATAAATGTGACTCTCAGAATATATTTGAATAAAAAAAATTCATTTTAATGTACCACTCCACCTAGGATATTTATTCAACAATATATTTCTCCTTTCTTTTTATTGACCCACATGAGATTCAAAAATTCATGTTCTCCTATTCTCTTGATTAAGTTGGAAACCTAAAAAGTAATTCAACCCTTTTAAAATTATCCACTACAGTGATGATATCATTTTGTCCTTCTCTTCACATGAACAAATAAAATAAATCATTTTATTATCTTCATCTCTTGAGGAAATTGGAGAACAAATCATCTCTTTTATTTCATTCTTTGGACGCACTTGAAAATTCCCTACATTCACGTACCGATGCTTTTATCATGGATTCTTTCATGACATTGAATTCATTTGAGAACATATTTGGAATCATCAAAATCCAATTGTAAAGAAAATTTTGATTCATTCTAGCTACAATATATTCCTCTCAACCTAAGTACAATATTTTCTGATTCTAATTTGTCTTGATACGATCATCCTATGTATGATCATTCTAGATATGATCGTTTATTCTTCTCGATGGATATGATAATTTTTAAAAAAAGACACTATATATTACTCTTCACCTCCATATGGAAATGATAATTATGGGTATGATCATTTTTGGATGCAATATATTCTTGGTATGAATTGTTTATGGTATATATGATGGATTAGTCGAATGCTATAGTAAATCTATTATACCAATTTCACCTAGATATGATTGTTTTTATAACTAAGAGTTATCAATTCTTATGCTCTGACACCTAGATATGATAAATATTTGTATAATATCTTTCTGATCGATATCATATCTTTTATTTGGATCAACCTTTTCAATAGAAAAATTCGCTTCAATCTGCACAACCTTTTAATAGAATGCGTCACTTTAATCAGCACGACCCAATCAATCAGAAACTTCTCGTCAATATACACCATCATTCCATTAACATCCATTTAATCCAATAATTTTTCATCATAATATTTCAATTAATCCTATGATTTATCAGAAATAAAAATCTATAATGAATCATTAAAATTAATTCATCATAGTCCCAGAGTCTCTGATTCAAAACATCCACTTCATTCACATCTGTTCTAGTGTGAATCTGATGTCATTTAACTTTTATCAAGATTTATTCACCTTCATTATAGACTTTAGTTGAGTATAATCACAATATTTTCATCCAAAACACTCTCTTCATATTATTATGGACTTTTACACAGTGTAATATTCCTTTGAAAATAAGAGTCTAATTTTTTTCAAAACATCAATCTAATTGTTTTCGAAACATGAATCTTATTATCTTGAAAACAGTCCTAAATATTATTGTTACCATTAAAAAAGTGGGGTGATTTTCAAAAAAATTATTTAATAATAAAAGACAACACTTGAATACAAAATAACTTCATCATCATATAGGTCCCAACATGAATAAACCCAAAGTGTCCTAGTTTGATATAATATATGTAATTTTATATGGTTATGTGTTTCTACAACTACGATGACTTATTATCACATGATTAATTAATGTTATTGTAAATATTGAAAACTAATAGGAATAGGGTTAACAATGAATTTTTCATATATGGAAATTAAGAACATTATGGAAATCGATGTCGATAGAGGAAATATCATGCAGATAATAGTGATAGGGGTGTGATTATTGGTTTTATATATGTTGGTAAAGAGACAAAAAATGGAATACGAAAGTTATGGGATGTTATAATAGTATTTCCATTATAATAATTATAATAATTACGATTTTAGTGAGGTTGTGGAACCATATAACATGATTCAAATTTCATATTCTATGAAAGAATAACATGATGAAGCCTGTGTAATGGTTTATGAATAAATTTTTGCGAATTTTATGTACATATTTTTTAATTAAGTGATTATATTATAAAAATCATGAAATATATAAGAATATTAGTATTAGTTTTTCATTAATGATTTAATATGGTATGTTTAATGTTGCTGAATACATAGGAATGTAATTTAATGATAAGGGGATATTCATGGGATACACAATGTTAACTGAAATATATGACTTGATACATTTAAATCATTTAGATAATGATTTTTGGATAATTATATCAATGTTTAAACATTAAAATTGGATAATACCCATTATATAAGAACTGATTTTGAATATTTTGAAAAATTGGTTTATTTTATCATAGATAGAGTTTATTATTATTTTTCTGGTTCTATTGAATACAGACAATTACATTTGGAATAAGGAAGCATTAATGATTTCATTATGGAATTTGGTTAATTATCATGTTTCAAGAGAATTCATGATGGTTGTATTCAAATTCTTGGTATATGACAAAAAAGATACACATTATGATGGTGAAACAGGATACACAATGGGGAGATGGGGAAAGCATATCCAATATGGGTAGATGGTTAAACTTGATCTATTATGGGGAGATGGGGAGACATGATCCCTTAAAAGTATAATATTATTATTGGGGATGGTGGTGTGACTCATCCTGTAGGTATATGCCCCAAGACGTTCCCTAATAATATTATAAGTCCATCTTGATTTATAGGGAATGATAATTGATGTCTATGTTTCTACAACCATTCCAATCCTCACTCATATGTTATGTTTTCATGCATTATTATATTTATTCCATTTTTATTCATGTCTTATGAACAACCAAAATTAAATTCCTTGATTATTGATTATGATCATTGATATGGATTGCTTTCTTGTCAAATATTATTCTCTTGTTTTCATAACATTTTACTAATAATAGGCTTATATATTATCCATGGGTAACCTTTCTAAATATATAATATCATCTATTTTTAAATTTCCCTTCCCTAGGATAGAAATAATGGTTTTATGTAAGATTAATAAAAGGTAATTTCATATACTAAATTTAAATAATGTGTTTCATGATTCTAACAACACAAAAAAATTTACAATCAACAAGTATTTGATTATATAATGTAATGAATATTAATCTAAAAATATTTTATATCATTGGATGTAAATCCTTGGTTGTTAAATTTTTCATGGTATTTTACATTTTTTAATTATTTTAGATGGAAATTTCTTAACGTTTTCCAAATAGCTCACTTTTGAATACATTATTAAAAAATTTGGAAAGGAATTTATATTTTTAATAATTACACATGAATGTATTTTCCATTCTTAATGACATTATTTTCATAGAACCATCAATTATATGTTTCACGTTTTGTTTGTAAATAAGAGTTCTTTTTCAATATTTTTCGAATTTATTATTTTTATATGAAATATTCAAAATAAAAATTTTATTTTACAGAAAAATGAAAATGGTGTTTTTATTCAACATAATCAGAAAACCTAGTTTTTTATATATTCTCTAATGTGGTTATTTAACAATGATTCCATTGTAATACAATCACTGGATTAATTATGATTAGTTTATAGATATTTTTAGGGAAAACGTTTATTTTCCACATGTTAATAATGTTTTAGAGAGATTTTTATCAAACCAATTTCTTTTAAATGGGATAATCATGTTTTAATTAAATATTCGTGGAACTCATTTCCTTCCCTCATGTTAATCATGTTATGAATAAATTAATCATTAATTCTATTAGTTTATTATTAAAATAATTTTCAATTCAAATTATTCATGATATGGTTCGTTTAATTTTTTTTTGATGAAGGGTGGTTCTACTAAAAACCAATGATGGGTGGTTCCATTATGCCCCATTAATGGTTGTTTTTATTATTAACCATGTACATGTGGTTCCAGGATAAACAAATGGGGAGTGTTCCTGATATAACACCAATGTATTAGTAACTATGAAGTTTGAATTAAACCACATTGGTTATTATATTTGTAAGAGTGATATGATGATAATGGTTCAAAGATATCAATATATTTTTATATGTAATCTAGGGGATAATATGGTTTTCATTGATAAATTTTATCATTCAATATATCATGATTATTATTGCTAGTGAATCTTTCCATTGATAATGCCTTATTCTAGACATTAATTTTTGAAAATCCATGTATTGTTAGGTGTGCATAATCTTATGTTTTACTCATTTACATTGATTATTTCATCATTCACTTATTATATTCTTATATTAATGGATTACATTTAGTTTTCAATGATTATTCTTATCCTTACTTATAATTTTAGTCCACCTATATTATTATTTCATTATCACAATTTATCAACTCTGATTTTTAATTAATTATTTCTAGAAATTTTTCTTACTGATGAAGTTGATGTCATAATAAATGATATTAAAGGATGGGTATAGTGTTAAATGATACTATATTAAAATAAAAGGCATTGTCTGTGTCAGATTTTTTCTTATTTATCTAAATCACTGATACTAAATGGGCATTAACAATACAACTCGTCTTGTTTAAACTTTTGTTAATTTATGTTTTTATAGTAAAAAATGGGTTACCTTTATAGTTATCAATGTTGGAAATGTAGGGTTTATGATTTCATCACTAGATCCATGATTTTAGGTTCATGGAAATAATAGTTTTGCACTAGGAGAAATATCTTATTAATATTTATTCAAATCATATAAAATCAACGTATTCCATTTTATTCAACTTTATGTCTTTCAATATTGATTTTAAAAATTCATTATAATCTTATTGAGATATCACATGGCCATTAATATTGAATATGGGTTTAGCATATCATTATCCATGGATATAGATCATATGACTTTAGAATAATCCTTTGAAAACTTATCACATGACATCTGTATACTCCTTTAGAACAAAATGAATTATGATATGTATTTTGAGAAAATTAAATAGATATATAAGAACAATTCCCCAATATGATGTTCTATATAGATATGATATATAATCTCAGGCCAGTCAATTTTTAAAAAATGATAAATTAAGTGGATTTCGATGAGAATAATAATAATGAAGCATTAGTGGGTCTTTAAAAATTTAATTTGATGAAATTTTTTGTTTAAAATTAGTTTAAATGTGATAATAAACATGAAAATTCATTTAACAAAATCAATAAGAATATTTCAAATACATCCAAGTATTATGGAATTTCCATATTAATTATAGGAAATTAATTCATAGTTTTATTCATGGAATTTATGTTAGTAAGAAAATAAAGAATTCTATTTTCAGAGGGATCCCAATACCAAATCAATATAGAATATTTATTTTGTTTTAAAGTGTAGGAATGTGATATAATATTGATTTATTGTGCATCAATGAGAATATAGAATTAGGTTTAAATTATTTATCTATACAATATAGAATGGATATGATAATTATGAGCTATTTCCTACTACTATTGATATTTTATCAATAGGATAATAGTGATCAATGAAATTGATTCTAAAATTTACAACACAATGATACATAAAGAATAATAAGGGAATCACATACCTTTCACCAATATTATGGATGAGAACTATTCATGGAGAAGTTCATGAGGTCCCATGATGTTTTTCATGGTAGTATAAAGATCACATCAGGTGGTGGCATGATACTTTTTGAGATGGATTCTATAGGTTGGATTCAAGTATAATGAACATATTATGAGGTGGATATTGTGAGAATGTGGACTATAAATATTATAAGTTATTTTATTTTTGAAACATTGGGGGATTATACATCATGATATGTTTGTGGAATTTTATATAATATAGTATTGTTATTTATAGTTTTCAGAAAATGTCTCAAAAATTAGTAGGAGGAAGATAGGAGTAGGATTTTAAGTCCTATCCTCACAAATCCATATTTCTTGTCAAATCTTCTTTTGTAATACTATTTTATGTCTATTAGAAAACAATATTAGTCCATTTAATATTTAATATATTGTATAAGGTTATTAAATATTGAATATTTTTTAAAATTCAGATATAAAACTGATCCATCTCCTCCTCCTCTCAATTATCTCAACAGGCCTGGAAAAAATGATGTTATCCAAGATCCATTTTCCAAACATTCATCATTTGATAATGATTTACGATAAATAGTTTTAATTAAATAATTAATACATTATATTATTCCATTAACATAACGAAACATATATGGATGACATAATAGAATTCTCCCAAATTATTATTCATAGGTCCTCGAAGAATGGGACATAATTATAGTGGTATTTAAAAAAATTATGAGACGATACATTTTTATTTTTATAAAAATTAAATATAAAAGTATATGTGAATGCATCTAATTTAATACTTTCATCACTATATGAAAATTTGTTTACTATTGTGATGGGACTGAGAACAACCATGTAGAAAAGGAAAAACATAGAAATATTTTTCATGACAATATGAAGATCAAGTAATCTATGAATCTTATTAATAAGGTGATTATTGAATACATTTTAATGAATTGTGATGTGGATATTTTTTATTATTTTAGTTTTTTAATTGATATAATTAGAAACATTAGTGGATTCAATGATACATTCTAATATACATTCTTTTAATGATGATAATTTTCACAAGCCAATAAAGGTCATCTGTGAACCGGTTACCTGAGCTAGCCCGTGTCATGTCCCGAAGGTTGTTCCCAATCCCCACATGCTAGAAAATAGTGTATAGATTCTAAATAAATCTATTGGAAATGATTTTTCCTATAAAATAAAACTAAAAAAACTATAATAAATAGAATAATAAAACAAAACTCTAACATAAGAAAGAGAAAAAAACCAGACGATAAAACATACCTTGAGATTACCTCATTGATCATAGCCAACCACAGAGCCAAACTTGCAACTAGATTGATCTAAAATGGAGAGAACATGATAGTGAAAAGATAGTGGAGGTGTGAGCCCCTAGATGCTTAGTAGGGATGCCAAAGATAAACCAAAATGTATGCCTCACCTTTAAAGTGAAATCTAACATTTCTTATTTGAAAATAGGATATAAAAAATAATATTTTTATTTTTTTACCAAAATAAGTAACCAGATTATAAAATCAATAAAACCACATTAAATTTCGCTCTCTTCAAATTAAATTCCATTACATATAATTCATTTCTATAAATTCCTTTAAAATTCCACATGTGATGAAAAGTGTTTTAAAAATGAAAAACAAGCAATGGTTTGCTAAAATTAAATAACCAAAAGCCCAATAATGATACTGGAATATAAAAGTATGAAAACAATTGTATATCCAATACATCCTTAGAGAGATCCCTGGATGTACTTGGTTCTGAACCACCAGATTTTATGTGGTGAATCTCTCTAGTCAATAACCAACCGATTTCCCTAAACTGACCAATCTAGTGACAAAGCTCCCACATATTAATTGTAAATTATGGGGAGGGGGATACCATCATGTCTAATCAGGGTTGATCAATAATCACAACTAGACCCTATAAAAGATTCTCATATAACCCATGGTAATGTAATACAATGTAAGTATGATACCCTTGCCTATGTGACTCACCTTACATTCCATAACCTACATCACCTACCCCATATACTGACACTACCTATATGATATCCCATATAGGGTAATCCCTAATAAGTGTTACCATTATACAAAAGTCATTTATAAGTTCCAACTAGTCTGTTACATAATATAATCATATAAAACATTTATTAAACATTTCAGGTTTTTAGTCGGGCTGTTATATTTTCAAAACCACCTCCATTTATTAATATTACTTGGTGCGAACGAAGTCTTATATCATGTCCAAATGAAATACAAATTTAAAAAATTTCTTAACCATTTTACAAGATGAATACCAACCACTTCTATGATGAAAATTCCAAATGTGCCTTTAATCAATGTCCAACATTATTTCAAAACGATGTTGAAAACCCATGAATCACACAAAGTGAACAATTGACCTTCCCTGTCATTTAGAAACCAATCATCTTTTACCAAATAAGAAACATGCCTAGTTTTAAATGGAACATTAAAAACCACATTTGACCCCCCCCCCCAAGTACCAACACACCATTTAGAAATAAAGGAATCATTTTGATAGTCGAATGGAAAATTATGTAGGAACCATTTGAGAACTGGGGTTCAAGAAAAACATTCTTTTTATGTTACGTGTTTTTTTGAATTCCCATATATGGGTGAAATTCATTCACCAATGGATGTTACCTCATCCAATGAATGAAATTGATATCCATGAAAACACCCAAATACATTTTTATGAAGCAAAACTTTCTTTTAAACCAAACAAAAACGTTCCATATAATTACCCATACACAAAAAAAGATTTAAAAATAAGAAAAATAACTCTAAAACATTTTTCACCAACTCATAATTTTATAAAGAGGCATCTGAGTCACACAAATCAAACATAATTCTCATATCAGAATTATCCATTCCACCATCACATCACCAAATCCCAGAAAAACATTAAAACACCCAAATTCATTTTAAAATACCAATTGGCATTTCATAGAGCAAGTGGAATTCATGAATATATATATATGTGAGTATTTATGAAGTACCTTGAAAAAAAAAACAACACGAATTTTACATAATAAAAATACAATGAAAATTTATACTCACACATGAAAATAATATTATAGAGTATTTAAAGAACTAAAGTAAAGGTAAAACATTAAGGGAATGTTTCAGAAAATAAATGAATGGAATCACATGGGAAATTATATATATGTATATATAAATAACACACAAATTTATAATAATGATTTTAAAATAATAAGTAATCATGGAGCACAAATTAAAGTACATGGAATTGGAAACCCACCACAAGAATATAGTAGACAAAGATGAGACACATCAGTGGTGGAAAAATTAGGTAGAGACCACTCATAATCAGCCTATAATCACATGCACAACCCTATATATATATATATATATCCGTAATCCAATACACATATTCCCAGCTTATTGTGGGAATACATACATGGAGTACATATATATATATATAATATATGCATACCCTATGTTTATGTGTATGTTCCCTCAATCATTGACCATAACTAGTTATAACATATTCTAGAATCCCATAACATATTGTAATTGTTCAACACACCAAATAAAAAATAAAGTGGACTCATAAGCATCTTAGGAAACTAAAATAGAGGGTGAGAATCAGTCACATGGAATAGAATCTTACCCCTAATTGACATAGGTGGAGGAAATTACCCAGAACCACCTTTCCAATGGTGGATGTTGCCGGAACACGAACAAAAGGGTTTCAAGATTCTCTTTTCATAGCTGTAAGTCAAAGAACACCAAATATCATATCATGTCAAAACCTTATGGTTCGGCCCACTCATGTAAGGCGACGAACATGATGAAAATATACCATGAGAGGAAAGAGATAATGGGATAAGGCCTAAACATGGCAGATTTAAATAGAAATTGGTGGAAATATAGATGAAATCAATGTGAAAGGATGTTTCCCAGCTATAGTTGGAGGTCTGACATAAGGGTGCAGTGTAAGAAGGAGGTATTCTGGGGCCACAACTATAGGTGGAAGAGGGTGCCATATGAGACAAAACTGATGGGGGTGTAGAGATGATGTGAGGATTGAGGAAGCAAGGTGGGGAGGGCATTTCCCTATGCAATAGAGGGGAGAGGGAAGGGGGTATGTTGGGTAAGGGAGAGGGAAGGGGGAGGATATGTAAAAAAATAGGGTTTTAAAAAATAAATGTAATAATTATATTAGGTTTAATAATAATAATATTAATAATAAAAATCATGTTAATAATCATATTATTAATAAGAATATTAATAATATTTATTTCAAATATAAATTTTAATATTATTTATTTTTTTAATAATAATATAATTAATAAAAATACAAATATGAATAATATAATTATCCAAAACAAAAATAATATTATAATTATCGTTTAAACATTTAAAATATTTTATTTTCAAAAAAAAATTATTTATTTTAAAAAATTGGTCAATCGTACTGTCACTTGGGCTGACCACACAGTTACTACTAATAGTGTGGTGCAGGTACACTGGCCTGAAAACTTCTAAAATTATCAAAATTCAAAAATTTAAAACCAGTGCTCAATCCAAACCTCAATGAAAATATAAAATTCCTTGAAAAAAAATATAAAATAATTTTAATGGTCTGGGTGGGAAAATTCTCCCCCCCCCATAGATACTTTTATCCCCCATATAGGCACCAAGTCAATAGTAAACCAAAACTCGAGTCTATGCATAGAAAAACCTGAGGAAAACATTGAAACCCAAGATAAACATACACTCCACCATCCACACTTGACTGATTCAAGAGGAAATCAATGACCAAGATTAATGGGAAAACATTAAGGGTTTCCCCCACCATAAGAAGTCAAATATCATGGGAACCATAAAACCCAAACAATGCCACCAAAACATAAACATGAAATTCACAACCAGGGAACCCAGAAAATTGGGAAACTATGTTGAGGGAACTAACAAAACCCATTATCTATGTTATCCAAAAAACACCCCCAATGAGTTTTGGAACTCGTATAATGAACATCATCCATCTCCTCTACCATAACCAGAACAACATCACCAGTAGAATTAATTTCCAAACACTGGGGAAAACCAACACAATGAAATATTAATCAAATTGCAGACCCGATCAGATCCTCAAGAATCAATTTTCCCAAAAACAGACATATCCAAATGATCTCAAATGAAACCAAAAGAAAAACCAACCCATGAGAGGGCCAAATATTCCCTATGAAAAATAAATGACTATATAAGGCAAATTTCTAGTGTTTGAACAGCTTGGATAACAATAGAAAAAATACACCATAACCATAAAATGACATGATGAACATATAATTACATGAGAAGAAGAATAATTTATACCTAAATATATCTATTCCAAGACGAAACATAAAAAACTATGAAAAGGTCTCACATTTCACTAATATATCTGACTGTTCAGGAGATTCACCCTACGACCTGAGGCTTGGGTTATGATGGTTGATGAATATACTTCCTCACAGTCATGTAAGAGTATCCATTGGTCACAACACATTCTTACAGAAGTTATTCCAATTGGACATCTCACAGTGACTAGAATGGCCACATCGACTGTAAGACATTAGAGGGATACAACAAGACATCTTTGAATTCTTAAACACACCCCATTGGTGGCACTCCACGTAGCTTTTTGAAGAACAAGATTCTAGAACAAATGATTAAGAAACCTATTTAATAGATTCCATCTTCTTGAACTTATTTCCATATAGGGTATCCATACCATGAAAAAGAGCTAATAGATTTCCAACCACCAATGAATGAAATTGAGGAACCAACTATTCAAATTGGTCAATGTACCTTTTACCAGTGACTTAACCTACCAAATATCCTACCACTCTGCCAACTTCCTCAACCACACCTCCTTAGGTATGAGCGCTTAAATAATTTTGACCTTAGACATATACCATGTTACCCAACCATCCATTGATAATAGGACAACCAACATCCACTGGCCCCAAATTGGACACTTGAACAACTCCAAAACAGAATGAACTCTAATAGTCTCAGGAGTTCTAAACACCCTTAAGGCACTCTATACCTATTTAATCCATATATCATCTTCTAACGAACCTATAACATTTATAAATATAAGAAAAACCAATATTACAATGGAATTTGGAAGGACTCATTAGAACATTGGGGGAAATTTTTAGGCAGAAAATTCCAAAAAACATAAAAAAATGAAATCGAAATCAAAACAAAGTATGGAAAAAAGAAAAACCTCATTCCAAATGAACAATCTAGAAGACATAAAACATGCCAGTAAATCTAAAATTAATAACTTTTTAAAAATTACATTTCCATTTTAATTTTTCAAAACATCCTATTTCAATAAACTACCCAGAAAAAACCACATTTCACAAAACAAAAACCATATTCTAAAATTAAAAACGGGTTCTGAAACCATTTTCCAGCACAAAAAAAATCTTATGGAAATAAGATTAAGAATTTATTATCAAACCCACACCCCCTGGTGTCATATGAACCATCACATGTGTGTCTATAAAATTCCACTAACATCATTTCAAAAACAATTTCCACCACACACTTTTTATATAAGACCTACACACTTTCGGATTCTCATAGAGAGTATCATGGGTCATACCCAATCAATTTTCACAGCAAGTCAAAATATTCAGAAAAATATAAAAAACAATTTAAATTTTAAAACATATATTACCAATTTAAATCAAATTAAAAGAAATCATTTTAATTTCTAAAACCCTATTTCCATTTTGATAAAAACACTTACACTAACTAGAACAAAAAAAACCATAACCTGCACCAAACAATTGGAATGAGGAAATAATAGTCACTCTAACCTGATTAAACTTTAGTGAGACATTCCCAATTAAATTATAAACAGATAGGATGTAATTGAATGATTCAATCAGACTCCACATTGGACACTATTCAATGTGAGATCACAAAGTTACATCGACTTATTTTTTTGTCATCCCTCAATATAGAAAGAAAGACAGAAGTCTCAAATCCCGAACTACCCCTAAAAACTTGAGTACCAGAATAAGTAAGATTTAATGACTACCTTCCCACACCTACCTATTGAGAACCAATAGTCCTAATCTCTAACTACCAGACACCCCAAATTACACGGGTTTTTTCTGATATGATTTCTTCATGAACTAACCTGGGTCAACCCAGAACCTATTACCCGAATGACCCACGACAAGGCCCTAAGGGAGTTCCCGATCCATAGGGATAACAACTAGTGCCAAAAAATAAAATCTATTGGTAATGAATTTTAACATAAAATAATAACAAACAAACAGTAATAAATATAACAACCAAACTAAATTCTAGAATAGGAATTAAAAGAAAACTAAATGGCTAATAATCCATCTAGATGACCTCATGGGATACCACCAACCAAAGAACCACACTCACTTATAGATTGATCGAATATTGAGAGAACCTAAAATTGAAAAAAGAGAGTAGGTGTTAGAACTATGCTTCTCTATAGGGAAGAAAAGTATATACGACACCCGATAGATCCCCTTTTAAGTGAAATTCAATCAATCTAGTTTAAAAATAGGATATATAAAAAACAATAATTTCATTATTTTACAAAAACAAGTAAAGGGATTTTAAAATAAATAAAAACCCCATTACATTTCCATTTTTCCAAAATAATTTCCATGGAATATATGTCATTTACATAAACTCATTTAAAATTAATCTAGTGCTGAAGAAAGTTTTAAAGATGAAAAGAAAGTATAGGTTCCCTGAAATCTAATAACTTAATGTGACCCAATGAAATGATAATATACAAGTATGCACCAATGGTAATTTCATAGACATATCTGTAAAGATCCTTAAATGTACTCAGTTTGGAACAAGTAGCTATTGTATGGTGAAGATCCCTAGTAAATAACCAATTGGCCACCCAAATCGGACCAATCGAGGGTCACAACCCGCATGGTCTAACAGAAAATCAAGAGGGGTAACAACCCATCTTATCATGGTTGATCATAAATTATCACTCAACACTCTAAAAGTCACCCATAATCCCCATGGTTAATGTATATTGAGTTTGTATGAGGCCCTCACATCCATGACTCAACTTACCTGTCATACCTACACTGGACTACCACGTAGACATACATTACTCATATGATAACGACTATATGGAAATAACCAATATGTGTTCTAACCAAACATCATGTCATTTATAAGTTCCAACCAGACCGTCACATAACAAAATCTTATAAAAAATTTATTAAACATTCCATGTATCCAATCTAGATTTTATATTTTCAAAACCACATTCATATATAAATATTACAAGGTTCTAACTGGGACTTATATAATATCAAAATCAAATACACTTTCAAAACATTTATCAGTCATTTTTCAAATTTAATAGCAAATAATTCTATGACCGTAATTCTAAATGGACCTTTAATCGAAATCCAAAATTATTTTAAAAACCTTGGTGAAAACAAACAAGACCCTCAAAGATTCTAATCGACCTTCCATGACATTTAGAATGAAATAATATTTAAAAAAATAAATCACATGAAATGTTTTAAGGGAGCATTCAAAACCAACTTTGATGTCACATAACACACCAACACACCATTTAGATATAAAGGAATCATTTTGAATAGAGAACAAAAAATAGAGGAACCATATCAGAACTGTGGTTCAAGGTAAACATTCTTTTTGGTTTCCATCTACATTTGAATGACTATATATATGTGCACCTCATGCCCCCATTTATGTTAAATCATGAAATAAATCTCTTTAAATATTCATGAAAAAAACCAAAAACAATTTTCAAACTCACCAATTCATTTTAATTTAATCCCAAACATTTTACATAATTTCCTAAGCACGTAGAAGCATTTAAAAACCTATAAAATCAGTCCAATAACATTTTTAAAAAAATCATTATTCTATAAAGAAACTCTATGTCATAATACTCACTCATAAGGCTCATAATAAAATTATCCATCAGAACAAAATATATCAAAAGATATAGAAACAAAAAAAACCAAAATTCATTTTTAAATACCAATAATAATTTCATCGAACACATGGAATTAATATATATAAATATATATATTGTCATATTTAATAAATCACTTGAATAACCAATTAAAACCAATTTTTCCTCCTAAAAACAATGAAAATTTAAACTCACAATCCACAGTAATATTATAAAAGATTTAAATCATTTAAGAAAAGATCAAACATTAAAGGATTGTGCCAAAAAATAAATGGACAGAAACTTTTAGGATTGTACATATATGAATATATAAATTAAACATAAATATAAAAACATTCTTTGAAAATGATAAAAAAATCAGTGAGATTAAATTAATGGTGTGAGCATAGGAATAATTCCTTAACATGGGAGCGGACGAAGCCAAGTCACTTCAGCACTTGACAGATTAGTTGGTGACAACTCATAACCATCCAGCACACAAATTCACACACAGACACACACACACACACACACACACACATATATCTCTTTAATCTAATACACATATTCCATACACCTTGAGGGAATAAATACATGGAGGATATATATATATATATATATATATATATATATATTATACAAACCAAAAGTATATGTGTGAGATCCCTCAAAAGTTAACCAAAACATGGAACAACATATCTATGAATGAAAAAACATAATTGAAATGTTCAATGCACCTCAAATATATTACAAGGGACTCAAAATCATCGTAAGGACTTAAAGTAGAGGGTGTGAAACAATCAATGGGTTTATCAAACATAACCCAAATCAATGGTGGTATAATGAATTGACCTAAACCACCACCCCTTCAAAAACAGTTATTGGAACATAGACCAATGATTCCCAAGAGGCCCTTTACGTGGACCTAAAATCGAATAACACTGAAAATCAGATCAAATAGAGACCCTATGGTTTGGGCTACTCGTGTAGGGAAATTTTTAGGCTGAAAATCACCAGAGTAATGAAATAGACGAGGGGAGGAATCCTTAAAATGGAATGTCAATTGATAAAATAGTTGAAATATGGATGAAATCAACATTCAAGGATGACACAAAACTGAGGCGCGACTGGAGGTGGAGGTCCAATTTAATGGGAGACAAAATAGGAGGTTCAACACAGGTGCATATGGAGGTGGAAGAGCACGCTAGATGGGATCATGCTGACGATGGTGGGGAGACAGTGAGGGGATAGAGGGAGAAAACTGAGGAGGGGATGACACTATGAAAGAGAGTAGAGAGGGATGGGGTCATGTTGGGTAAGGGAGGGGGAATGAGGATGTTATGAAAAAATTAGGATTAAAAAATTGTAAATGTAAAAATAATATTAGTTTTAATAGTAATAATAATAATAAAAATAATCCTAATATTAATAATATTCATTTCATTGTTAATTAATACTAATATTAATAACAATTTAATAATAATAATAATAAAAATAAAAACAATAATAATAATAAATATTTTATAAATAAATATTTTATTATCTACAATAAAAAATATAATATTATTATTGATTGGCAAATTAATTTAATTCATTTTCATAAAATTCTATTTTTTCCAAATAACTGGGAAACCACATGATCACTTGGATTGAATGCACAGTTATCGCTAACTATGCAGTGCCTGTACACCGGCCTGAAACCCAAAACACTTTCACACCTCAATAAATTTAAACCAATGCTCAAATCGAACCTCGAAGAAAATACACAAAGCTAAGAACTAATACAATAAAATAATTTTAAAGGTCAGGGTGTTACATTTATAATAAATTCCCATGAATTAATTGATCCAAAGATGTCTACCTAGGACGTGATTTGAAATACTCAAATTTATGAGCTAAACCACACTCTTATCTACTATGATATATGAAAATGATTACTACTCGAAATGAAAATAAATGGATAAATTGAATTAAAATCATTGATTGAGCCCAATATATAGGACATACCCCTACTAAAATAAGATTATCGTGACGAAAGATAATATAAGTGAACCAGGAAATTTGTTTAAAAAATATAGAGGTAGAGGAATGTGTAAATGAATATCCCTATAATGTGAATCAATTTTATGGGTTTTGGGCCCTTTGTTATTATTTTTCTAAAATTTAAATTGATGTAACTTAGACTGAGATGGAATATGGGGACCATTCTATAAGAAATGATATATAATTATGAAAAACTATCCATATGAATAAGAATAATGTTAGTAAATTTATGGTGAACTTAATCCATAAAGAAGGATGTGAATACTCATCATACTGAATTGAATCAAATTAAATCATCACATATGATTATGTTATCCTTAAAACATGACCCTCATTATGAAGGATGAAATCATATATTTTTATCATGGTGTGGTGGAGAGGAAAATAAAGGATATTCTTATTATATGAAAATGTAAAATTTAGAGACCTACAATGATGAAAATAAAAAACCCACAAATATGGTAATTTTGTTTGAGAAAGACAAAAATAATGATTATGTGAAATATTATAATGCCATATGATAGATTAAATATTCAATGTTAAAGGTTATAAAATATGAAAAGATGTTGGATGATATTAAATAAATGATGCACTCAAAGAATGAGAAATCAAATGAGGCTTAATGTCAATTTTATAAAGTTAAAAAATGATTTTAGATAGCGAGTGATGGTTATGTGTGATAATTATAGAGTTAGTATGAGTCATTATATATTTCATATAAACATATGCTTAAAAATGTTCATTAATTTTTTAAATTCTCAAATGATAATATATATATATATATCATTTTATTTTACATATTTTTATGCTCAACCTAGAAACGTTTGACCAAAATATTGTATTAAATAATTTCCTATGATATTAAGGTCAAGTGAAGATATGTATTAATGGGATAACTCCATAATAATATAGAATAAAATTTAATTAATACTAATGAAATAAATATATAATAAAAAATTGATAGTGAAATATTCAATGGATACTACTAGTGATGTGGAATTTTAAGGCATACTTCCTTTCAATTTCGGAACAATTTTTCTTTTAAATGAATATATAATTATTCATTAGGGAGTAGAAATAAAAAAATGGAATATGATCTATTATTAGTCGAAATATTGATATTGGAAAATGATTGATTTTAAAAATCAACCGGAATGATCTCACACACATATAGGGATTATATGAATTCAATAATAAGTAACAAATCGAGTAATAATATTACTAGTCCCATTATAAAGATGAAGTATGCATAAAATGAATAATATACAGAATTAAAATAGGAATGAACTATTGTCCAATATTACTTGATTGGAATATGGAATAACTTTGTTCATGTATTATATGATAGAATATAATTTAGACATAGGAAAAGGAAAATATGAAGAAAAAGATGCTAGTATATGAGGATTAAGTTCTCTTTTTTTCTTCTTAAATCTAATATTCCCCACATATGATGTCTGTTAAATTTATTGAGCCCACCAAGATATATATAATGATAAATGATATGAAAATTGGGAAAAAATACTACATAATATTTTTAATTATTAGATTAGAATGAATTGATTATCTTTGTGGTGAGAAAACTCACACCATTCCTCCTCGGATTAGAATATTTATGTCCCCTCCTTATTCCATATTATTTTATTTTTAAGAAATTAGAGGGAACTAGAGTAATATAATAGTGGGAGACATATAAATGTTATATTATCATGTTATTATAACTTATATGTTTCCCTTATAGTTTACTAATGATGATGGATCTACCATGACGAAAAACATTATGTCACCCCTAAATGAGGAGTAAAACATGATGGTATGTGTCTGTAGTGTAAAACCACATTAAATATTTAATTTTGGATAGTAAAATATAAATTTTGGGTTTCTGTATAGAAATAAAACATATCATAATTGATTTTCTTATGAAAAATATATTTACTAAGGGGGTGTTTTTTATTGTGTGTTGGAGGAAGAATTGTAGTAAATTTCCAGTCACATAAAATCCAATGATTTATTTATTGAATTGAGCACATTGTATGTAATTCATATAAATATATGGATCATCCCACATAAATGGATTTTTAATGTATCAAATTATTATGTCCTAACCTAAATTTTATATTTCATTGTGAATTCTCATTTTTTCTATAGTAGGATATACCAATTAGAAATACTATATAATAACTAACTGCTCATGACTATGTTATGTTAGATTCTCCATCATAATTCCAATATACAATAGTGATTTAATTTATATTGTATCTGGGAAAATATGTTTATATGGAAGATCATGTTCTCAATGTGAATAATAATAATGGCAAGTGATGTACAACCCCACCCTAAAATTTGTTTTTCATTTCAGAAGGGCTGAGAACGAACTGATCACACATGTTAACATTATTTATATGCGGGGAGTTAAAATATATTTAAATCTATAAGATCATTGTCCCTATACTTTAATTGTATTTATTTTATATAAGAAAACCATCAACTGATATAATAAGTTTTATTTAAAAATTGGAGATATTTACAAGAAACAATAATACATGGGAATATTAATGAAGAATTAGTAGCTACCACATAGATTTTCTGGATAGATAGGTTTCGGGATCTATCATTTAAATTTTATTATTAATGTGGTGACCCTAAAGGATAATATGGAAATGTGTTGATGGATATAGATATATTTTTGGAAACATCGTTGATGTGAGTTGTAGTTTCATGTGGAAGGATAATTATATATTAAAAAGAACATAACTAAAAGTAAGGGAATACACTTTGGGGTATATCTAATAGAAGTATCATGTCTTACTCATAGTTTATATGAATATTCATCAGTTTATAAATTATGTACATCCAAGATATGTTAGTTTACTTATGTTTTAGAATATATATTCATCAGAAATGGAAAATGTTGATCCCTTGATATGGTATATTTTTCTATATTCCATGTCAATAATCATGGTGGAATTAAAGGTATACATAATTTATATATTTTCATGAAATGAAATTAGATGATAATTTATAGATAAATCTTGATGTGGTTGTACAAACCCAAAGGTGATCCTAAATGAGATTCTCTTTGAGATGAACTATGCGAGAGTGACTATTCTATGTTTCTTTAGATTAATAAGGTGGTTATGATTTCCATATAAGAGGAATGTAACAGAAATGAATATTTCCATTAAAGTGCATGAATCTCATCATGAGTATTCAAATCATGGGATTTTAACAGAATACATTTCATCTGATTTAATTCTTATTAGTATAGATCTTATGACATCATCATATGTATATTGAGCTAGTAATTTTTTTAATATGAAACCTATGACATATAAATGTTATTTCAATGATGATGGTTAATATGAATTGAGTTCAATCCTTATGAACGATAATTAAATACACCAAAAAACATCAAAAATGTAAAGAATTCATATATTTTTATAGTGAAACAAATCTATGTTGAGATGAGTTCTATTCACCACGATAAATATCAACATAAAAACTAGATATGTTGTCATTAAAAAAGATATTATAGAATAATGTAATGAATTGTATTTAATGGGATATAATAATATATAATAATAACTAAATAATAGTTTAATTTATGTGTAATTCTATGGATGAATGAAATGAATATTTAAGGAATGAAAAAAATAAATTATGTTATTAATTAATTTATATGAATGTGTCACTTTTTCATTTTGTTATCATAGAATTTAGCTATCAATTATGGAAATTTTAATCAAGATATTATTCTATGAAAATATATTTATAGATGAAAACTATTTTATAGTGTGATGATATCTTGATAGTGAAATCCTAGAGAATAATTATTCATTTTAACTGGAGAAAAACACAACAACATCATGGATTAAATGATCATAGCACAGGATAGAGAATAAGGTAAAACTGGATATTTATTTTTTAAATATTAAATTAATTTGAGATGAAGGAGCCCTTTCCCATGACCTATTATATTGAATCCTAGAGAGAGATATGTTCGTGGAAAAGAAATCCCCGAGATGTGGGTTTGTGAATACATGAAAAAAGTCATTTCCAACAAACACACTATATTGAAATATTTATGATTGGAGACTTATTTTTGGAGGATTTTATAAGGACCCTTGAAAAATATTTAGGATTTAGTATAAATATCCTACCACGAGTTGGCACATTGATATTATTTAAGTGGATTTAATTGGGAGGATTATAGTATAAAAACCGATAAGGATTCAGGTACTATAAAAAATAGAATATTAAATATTTTGATTGAGTTTCTATATTTTTTTTTAAATAGTGTAGTTTTTATTATTATTTAGATATATGTTTTTATATTTTATTCTAATGGATCACTATGCAATAACAATTTCATGGAGCGTCATCGAATCTTAGCGAGGAATTGGTCTTCAATTACTATCTTTACAAATCATTATGTGTGAGGACATTAAATTTTTTTCATACTAGAATACAGTTGAGGGAAGAATGTATTAATTTACCAATCCTTGAAAATGATACAAACAATGAATTCATAAGGAATATTTATAGCAAAAAATAGATAAATAAGTCACTCATTCCTCTATGTGATTTCCCATTCCCTCATAATAACATCCTTGATGATAAACCCCAAATCCATCCTCTAGTTATAGTAACAATGTCACAGAGATATAATACAAAGAAATATACAATCCCATTAATTATTATAAGATAATAAATTTACAGATATACATTAATATTTATATGTGGGGCTGTGTATACAAAAAACATGGAATCAACATGAGACTTGCAACACATGGAACTGGAACAATAAAAAGTTATCTCAAAATAATTATTAGTAAAACATCATGTAGAAAAAAAAGTTATGTGTATATATTTATTGAAAACAACATGATAAATATAAATATTATGAACTCAAAGAAGCCCAAGTAGAATCATTAAATATATCTTAATATTTCATTATTAAAAAGGATTTCATGAGATGATAATGCCCACAATAGAACCCCACATTGATATAATCTGAGTCATCAAATAGTGGAGGGAGTAAATGTTCTCATATTCATATGGAAACCATGTCCATATTAATAAGGACCCTTTATATACAATGTGAACATACTTCAATACATTGATGTTTTTATAAGAACACAAATCAGATTATTTCCATGAAAAAAAAATCAATTATTTTGAGAGATTCGTCAACAAATATACATTTAAATGGAAAATAATCAGACTTAGGTATCAAAAATATTCATGATTAGTTAATAAATAATTTGATAGTGAACCCACTAGACATAATCAATTTTCATGTAAAAAATGGATTGGTCATAAATTAAGATGATAATCTTGAATAATTTCAATGGTGTCTTACCAATTCAAAAGAATATGATATTTTTTTGTGATGTTTCTATCAACAGTTCTGATTCCCTTTCACATAAGGTTTTCAGAACTCAATACATTATCATGAATTTCATCCCATGTGTTTCAACATAACTAATCTATACATTAATATCACGCCACGAAAACACTAATGATAAAAGACAACCTAACTATCTTACTTGTCATTATGATCCTCATTACCAAATAGGCAAGATAAACCCATAAAAAATGAAGATACTCATGTGAAATTGTATTTAACTTTTTTATAACAAATATATACCCTTATTAATTATTTAATCATCCATGTATAGGAATAAATATATTTATATATAAAATAAAATGGATGGTATTAGCCATAAACATTATGGAATTACTGCTGCATGGAATCTAAACTACCCTGATCTGAGAATAAAATATCTTTACCCTATTAGGACCACATTGCGATAAATCGAATCTAAGATGTTATGTGAATCATAAATTTTGTCATTTTACATGAACAAATAAATTTACCTACTTTAACATCTTCAAATAGTTATGATCTTGATTCTCTCAATCCCTTACCTCAGATTAAATCCACATCACCCACACAAATAAGACATGATATTTTAAATGATTATTATTCAATAATAATATTTAATACTAGGGGAAATTGGGATGTATTAAATGATAAAAAATGGAACTAAATAAGAACATAGTTATTGTAACACCATGAGATTTTGTGAATAATTGTTTTTTAATTAATTTTATAATTTTTTTGATAATTTTCATTTCACACAACCCAAAAAATCGATTATTTTATATTAAATAACTAATTTTTTTTCATTATACATAAAACCATGTTAAAAATTCTCTATAAGAATCATAAATTTTTGTTAGATATACACGGATGATCGATGCTAGCTCATGTTACAAAAAAAATTCACTTTCCTCGAACACATCTGTAACATGTCGGACTATGTTTTACAGAATAACAATATATTATTTAAGATAATAGGGCCATTAAATAAGTATATATGAAATGTTTTAACTAATTAATGAAATTATATGGTTTTCCAAAATATAAAATTAATTAATTTTTACAAAATTAATTAGAAATAAATATAAAAACCAATTGAATATAATAGAAAAACATATTACACACACAAAGCTGTTTTACCTTAATAAATTTAATTAATTAAATTTAGTGAGTGATATCAATGTGATAAATATATTATATTATTTTAAATAAAATATTTTTTTTAAATTCATCCAATTGATTTCATTATCTTTAGATAAAATAAATCCATTTTTATCCATAACATAATTAATTTCTTATTATGGAATTTTTACATCCATTTAATGGATTTTTTTTTAAAATACAATTATTGGAAAATTTAAGGATTATTTCGGTCATAATAAACCTCATATCTGAAATATAAACATAAAAATTTGGTTTGTGTAAAATTTTCATATTTTTAAATAATGTTTCATTTTTATGGAGTAGTTAAAAAATACCAAATTTTACTTCCAAAAATTATTTTCATCTAATTTTGTTATGGATAATTTATACTTTAAATTGGATTCAATGTTTAATTATAAAAACAATTTATAAATAAACCCAATATGGATAATTAGAATAACATTAACTTTGATATTGAATATATAAACCTAGAAAACATTTCAGTTTTTTTAATCTAAAAAATAATATTGTCGATCTGATTGTGGGATTAAATTTAAATTATTTTCTTCCTCATATGTGATTGGAATTTGGAAAATGAATTCCGTATTTTGAATTAGAAAATTTTATTATTTCTAATGTGTTGAACATATTATTGATCTAAAATATTAGTGAAAATAACTAAAATTAATTTTATTGATTAAGGTAAAATAATGCACTACTAGGGACTAACCCATATACATAAGTTCTAAAAATGATGACAATTTTCAAAAAGTAATTTCTTAGAATCATTTTGAACCTATAATCACATGTATCAACTTTGGACCACTATTGGATCCACATTAAAGGGAATAGATATAGGTGTAGTTCCCTTTCCCAAAATATTCAATAGTTCCACTCCTTATCAACTATAAAACAAGCTTATCTCCTCTCAAGACACTTTTTTAAATGAACCCACCCAGGTTAGATGTATAACTGGAACCTGACCTAATCCCCCAAATTCTTGAAGGGTGTTCTAGATCCCTTTTTATTAGTGAAAAACACTTTATCATTGAAGAAAAAACTAGAGGGAACGTTTTCACCCAACTTGTAAAACTGAATGGATTGTTTACACACAAAAAGACAACTGATGTCTAATAAATTTATGACATAACCATAATTATATTTCCAAAACAAGACAACTGAAAAATACCAAATGAAAAAATCTACTCCACGTGATCGTGTGGATGTACTCCAACTATCTCACAACCATCTACCAAGACCAATTTACCCAAAACCTCACCACCTCACTACGACACCTTTACATTCCCTACATTGAAATATGTAAAATGTTCTACGCAACACTGATGAGGTGCACAAGGTGTGAGCCAACAAGCTCAATACTATCACTCTGGGAGATTTATAACAAGCCTTAGTATAACAATTAATGTATTCATATTTTAAATAAAACATGGCATGACAAGTAGTAATATACTTTAATATAAAAAAATTTATACACTTAAATTTTTTATAGTTTAAACAAAAGATGTTATATCATTTTGGAAGAACATTTTCAATATGATATTCATAGTAAAAAACCCATATATCAAATGAAATCAATAAATCCAAGAAAAAATAGAATCATTATTTTCCTCAACAAGGATCTCTAAATGTCAGACTATAAGACTAATCATATCACAATAATCATGTTCAAAATCCACTTACATGAACATAGGTTAAAGAAGTAGAGGAATACCCTCTAATTGCACCCCATAAAAAATTAAATATTTTTTTCAAAGTATAATTGTCCTTGGAAATAGATGATGTTACCATTAAAAACATCTTGTTAATCGCAAAAAATGGATAATGTCCTCATGTTAAACCATCCACCTGTGTACCCAAGGAAACCCATGTGCTAATTTTCATAATTTAGTATAATTTTTTTAAACATGTTCGAAATAATTTCACAAAATCTTTTAAAGGCCTTGAAAATACCCCCATTTTGTTCCTTTTTTCATCAACTAGGGGAACAATTTTTCATAAAAATTTGTTTCAAAACATAAAGTCATGTAGAAAAATTCCTTTTATAAAATAGATTATAAATAATGAACAATAAGGTCCATCGACATAGAATAGAATGGAGAAGACTACCTCAAAACTATATTACAAAAGAGAAAAATTGGATCCACCAGAAATGAAATCCCAATGATGAAAAAGAAGGTTCCAGAATCCAATCCTCATCACAAGCTAGATCGAATTTAGAAAACAAGGGGTCAGTGGAAAGGAGGAAACCCAAAAACCGCAAGAATGAATGTCCTCGACACCATGAAAAAAAATGGAATGGCCTTCAGAATGATATCTCACATCAAATCAAGAATAAGACATGAATAAACCCCAACATTGAAAAATAGTTCTAACAACACATCCAAATTATGCAACCATGATCAAAGACAATAATGAAGATAAATGATCACTCACCCGGAGAGATGCATTATGACAAAAAAATAATAGATGGATGATTAGATCCTTCTAGAATGAGAGGAGTCTCCCAAATATCACCTTCAAATTTTCATTGGTCAAGAGAATGATTTTCTATAGGAACAAATGAAACAAAATAGCTACAATAATATTTTAGAAACTATATGCAGTCTATTCCATGATGTGTATCCTGATTACATGACATGTAACCGAAAATATCCAACATATGCCTGAAGTCACATCCCATAAAACTATGACCATGAAAATTTATTAACTCAATACATGTAAGGTTTCTTCATGTTGTTTGAAATCTCACATCATGAAGTCTTTCATGACTTTTATCCAAGAACTCTTAGACATCATGTAACCAAGTTACATAGCATGATATCCTCCTACTAAATTTAGTGATAGATGGTCAAAGCTAAGTGTCAAAAATATATATGACTTTACCATTATAGGTATCCTCTTAATTTCTTCATGGTCTTATATCAAAAAAATTGGAAAGGAATAAGTGGTTATGTTCATTCCAATTAAATTGGTAATGATATGTTACAAACTCCCCCCTAAAGACTTTGCATCCCCAAGATTTCATATGGAAGATTAATTCCGTAGAAAAAGATGTGGTCACTGCTCCCTCATCTGTAGATCACATTAAAAAGAATAATGAGATTCTAACACATGTTTTCATATCACTCTAACCAACTGAATGAACTTACAATTCAATACATTCACTTAACAATCAACAATCTCAACTGATTTCTCAAAAATAGAAACATATGGCTAAAACTCAATTTCATCCCAACTCATAATGTGAGTGGGTTAGGATGGTAGTTTTTGAGATGAGATATGTGAAAAACATCCTAAATACCTATCAACAAAAACAAAAATTAAAACCAACAAAAAACCCATCCGAGCTGCACAGTGACCTCAAATGGTCCAACATATACCAGAGCCAATGTTCCCTATTTTCCAAACCGACGATGACCAAACATAGGGGAAACATTCAAAAACCCCCAGTTACCATTGGAATAATCCATAGGATGAGGCCTATGATATTCATAAATTTTTTATCAACTATCATCTATACGCAGACATTGATGTATATACTGAATATTTTTTTATGTCTCTCCTACCTAACTAAGTCCAATTATGGATTCTTCAAACACCTACTCCCAAAAAAATAGGTGATCTCCATGAGCGACCATGTATGATCTCGAGGTTTACCATTCATAAAGATGACTAATATATTTTTTTGCAAATTAATTCTTCCATTCCTAAATAGATATATAATGATCCCCTAAAACCTACGAGACATGCTTGAATTATATCCTCAAGGATTTGAATCACACACTCAGATTGACCTTCAATATATGTATGGTATATTTTTCTCAACATGACCTGAGTTCCCAATGCCTCTAATATAAATTTCTAGAACCTCAAGGTTAACTGAGGAAACCTATCTAAAAAAATAGTAGAAGGACACCCATGAATCCTCATGATCTCTTATATATATAGCATTCCCATAATTTCCACCATAGTTGTGTCTTTTATTGTAATGAAATTAGAATACATATTCAACGGATCAACAACTACCCGATAGAATTTTTCTCTCGAGGATTCCATGGTAATCCGATACTAAAATAAATGGAAACCTCATTAAATTTCTTGACTATCATTGGGAGTTGTTGAAGTAAACTAGTAATTTTCAACTCCTCTTCCATTATCTAATTTTAGGTGTAACTGCATGATAGATTGTTTGAAACGTAACACTTATTACCCAGTCACTAAAATCACTGTATAATGTAATAATACATCTTCATAGTGAATGTATTGAGAACACATGAAGATCAGTGAAAATTAAACAATACTAAACTCCTAAAATATGTTGGGATGAAAAACTGCTTCCTAATGTGGAGTGCAACCCCATAAGAGACAAAAAAACCAGAAACATTATCCCCGCCATAAAGGCTTCATTGATTTTTTCTAACCTATTGATCATACTACTGAATCAATGATATAGATTCTAGGATAGATGATGATAGCTGAACACTAGTCAAAACTAGTAATGAAATATCCTCTGGATCATCCAACTGAAATTGGGAAAAAATACCTTTAAGGATCCACCCCCCCCCCCCCGCATCGATTGTAAGACAACATACAATGGGGTTTTACATCCAAGTGCATCTGTAAATACATTCCCCTTCGATTGGGTGTAGGTGATATCGACATCAAATATCTGAAGGAATTATTACCCCGGCCGAGTTCCATATATATGTATTTTTTGAGAAAATCTATAACTCAAACATTGATGATAAAAAAAGACTAAGAAAATTTCCCCAAATAAGTATTTACACCAATATTTTTGCAATGCATAACTACGAAATTCTATAAATCATAATAGGGGTAATTATTATAATGCGGTCAAAGATAACAAGAAACAAAAGCAAACACATAGTCATACTGCATAAGCACACATCCAAAAGTATAACCAAAATCATCACTAAAAACCAAGTACTCTATACCAGGATCTGGTATGATAAGTAAATGTGATGATGTCAGAAGTTGGTTGAGTTCATTGAATGATGTATGAAACCACTCATCATAGTTTAGTATCACCAACTTCATTGTAATATTAGTGAATGGGGATTCCATATTAGATAAATCCTTAATAAACAATCAGTTGTATCCAACAAGGCCAAGGAAGTCAATATTTCGAAGACATTATGTGGTTCCTTCAATGAAAAAATATCCATCACCCCTTGTGAATCAACAGATATACCATGGTTAGAAATATTTTTCCCTATGAACATCAATTACAGATTTTAGAAATTAAATTTCGAAATCTTTCCATATAAATGGGTACTTCATAGAATTTTAAAAACAAAACTCATATGGTACTCATGATCACACTCAGATTCCTAATTTACCAGAATATCATCCATGAAATCAACTG
Organism: Viscum album; assembly: GCA_963277665.1. NCBI lineage: Eukaryota > Viridiplantae > Streptophyta > Magnoliopsida > Santalales > Viscaceae > Viscum > Viscum album. Next base: position 1,862,508,926 of record OY728151.1, on the reverse strand, counting down.
AAAAACAGTCATGGTATTTATAGAATATTTGATTCAACTAAGCCATTAAAACTACGGGAGAGTAATTCAGACCAAAAGGAAACACAATATATTATTTATTTCCACAAATTCACCTGAAATCTATCTTTTGTATATCAAACTTATGGACTCCAAATTGATTATAGCCTGAACGAAGATCAATATTTGAAAACCAATTTTTCCCCATTAACTACAGACAAATCATCTACATGAGGAAAATGATAATTTTCTAAAATATTTCAAGGTTCAACTTATAATAGTCTACACTTAACATTAGTAAACCATATTCCTTCTTAAAAAAGAAGAGTGGATTCCCAAGGTGAAATTCAATAGAAATGAAACATTTTTCCGTTAGGTCATCAAAATGAATCTTGATCTTTATCAGCATCATAGGTTTTATATGATAATCAGGTATCTATATCAGTTGCATACATGGTACCTCATCAACCATAACTTCTACCTTTCTCTCTGGAGGAATAATTGATATGTAATCTGAGAAAACATCAGTAATATCTCAAACAAAAATATCAAGATCAACCACATGAACTTCTCATATAATAGTTTATATTAGATTATGATCTACTAGAGGATTACCTTGTGGAGTATCAACTACACCTCCCTGCGGAACTCATGGAATATGTCACGTAGGTATTTTTATGCACACTAAAATATAAAGAATGATCAAAGAAAATTGTAAATCATAGTTTAAACCAGAAAATTCATATGTAGGAACTACTATTTAAAACCAATCACAACAATAGATACACGAATCCCAAAATTCCATGAAAACTTGAGTCTCACCTTGACATGAGATGGCCATTAAATTATTGAATCATACCAATCGTGTGTCAATAATCTTTTCTCTAGTATAACAGACATCCCAAGAGATGAAATAATTGGTATAGAACACCTCTAATACCACATTATAATGAACCAACATGGGTTTCCCTCAGAACATGAACCCAACCCGATCCACCAAATACTGAATGTTTTTTCATGATCCCTAGGAGTTGGAGACATGAACTCAGGAATATGACAACATACCGTTGGAAATAATTTTTTCCAATTTGTACAAACACATGGAATGTTTACACATGAAAAGTCATTATTAGTATAATAAATATATTCAAAAACCATAAGAATAAATAATAAAATAATAATTGAAAAAGACTAAAACTGAATGGATACTCCATGTGATGGCGTATATGAACTCCCACCATCTCACCACTGTCCACCCATCCCTGGTAACACAAAACCTCCCCACCTCACTGTAGCTCCTTTCCATTCCCTACATCAGAAGACATACAAAGGTCTATATACCATTGAATATGTGCATGAGGTGTGATATATAATTATAAATAGGGAACCACCTAGGATTTCCACAAAAAAATATATATATACCAATTAATGCATCTTAATTTCCTATAAAACCTGACATTATAATAAGTAATGCAGTTTTATATAAAATAGAGTAAGAATTCTGTTTTTTTAGGTTTTAAAACAAAATAATGTATATCAATTTCATAATACAATTTAAATATAAATTTTCATAAGTACAAATAAGGATATCAAGTAAAACAAAAAATCCATGAAAACTAAATAGAAGAACATGTATTAGCACCAAGGATCCATATAGGTTATACTAGAAGACTAATTTACCAAAATATATCATGTGAACAGTCTGGTTCTTAGATTATAGGCCTACGAAGAGGAGGAATACCCCATGAGTAACCCCACCACAGAATCAATATTAGTCCTATCGAAAACCAGAACTTGAAAATAGAGGAAAGCCTATGAGGAAACCTCATGATAATCCCAAATAATGGATGAAGACTTCAAGATAAACCTTCCCCATAAGAACCCAAGGTTACCCATGGGTACATTTTCACAAATCAATCCAATTAATTAAAAACCATTACCAATCAATTTTTGAAACATATTCCAATGCTTTAAAAATAATATATTTTTTATCTCATTAATAAATAATAAGAGAAAATAATCTTTAATTAAAAATTCTTTTCAACACACACAAATCAATGAGGACGATTCCTTATATAAATCTATTTATGAATAAAGAACAATAAGGTTTATCAACCAAGGATAGAGAAAAACCACCTACCTCAAAACTCAGGTTTAACACACTCACAAAATTATCCAACAACAATGAAACCCAACAACAAAAACGACGCACCTAAAATCCATTCCTCATCAAAAGATTGATCTAATTTAGAAAAATCGGTTGAAGGAATGGAGGAAAACAACCGACCTCAAGAATGAAAACCCACTACCCCACAACAAAAAAAGGAATGACTTCCAGAAAGAGATCACAAAATAGATATAGAAGAATTTATGGTGAAAAAATACATAGACTAACATATCCGATAACTCAATCCTATGGTTCTACCATAATCAAAGACAATGAATATGAAAAAGGATCAATCACTTGGGGAGACGCACCAAAACCACAAGGATGATAAAATTATGATCAGATCATTGTAGATTGAGCACATTTTCATTAAATGTCATCGTAATCAACCTAGGTTAAGAGAAAGTGAGTCTAGGGAAATAACAAAAACAAAACCTCTACACACATGTTTTAAAATCTATGCATGGGAAATTAATTGATTTTTAACCCGATTAGATGAAGTGTAACTCCCAAAGTCTCACATACACTACCAATCCTCTCTCGTTGAACTAAAAAACTGACCATTTATTAACACATAATGTGATAGATATATTAACATCGTGTTACCCTTCAATGCGTGAAGTCCTTCACTACATTATAAAAAAACTCTATAATTTCTTGTAACCTAGTTACATAGTGTGAAATCTTGTAGTAGCCTTTATAAAATGCTGATTTAGGATAAGAGTCCAAAAAAAATCCTACTTTTAATTTATAGGTATCCCCTAATTTCATCTCAGCCTTTTACCAATACAGAAAAAGGGGAATCCATGATGTGGTTAAGTGTATAACTGAAAAAATGGTAACATGATGGTACACCTTTTCATGACCAATATCAAACCAAATATCTCTTAAAGATCCCTCAACTCATCCGATATGTTCCCCTTATGTAGAAATCAACCCATGTAAGCACATTTGTGAAAAAAATTAGTTACCTGAATATTTGGTAAAATTCCACCTCATGTTCTTTATGTTAGTTCCATTATCTACCCACTAACCTCTTCTTATTATAGAAATATTTAACACAAAATATTTCTACTAGATACTAATATTTTATTATTCTATGGGTTCAACCTACATAGACTCTCACTTCCATATAAAAGGTATCAAATATACTCATTATATGTGTGACGAACTAATACCTCACGAAACAATGATTGTTCATTTTTCTTTTACTACCTTTCCTTGGGGAAATTGTGATGGAAAATAATTTATATATGTTGTATATTATATTTATTTAGTATTTAGGTTTATTTAATCCTTTAAAACTCATATCTTTATACTTTCTATTTAGTTTAAATATGATAATTTCATTCGAGAAAGTGTGGAATACTACCCCATCAAAGCGATGTGATTCATTTGCATAACACATGGAATGTATTAAGGATGTTCTAATTGATTATATCTGATATATATGAAATACAAATGATAATGGAAGAATTATATATATACATATATATTAATATATTTCACTTAATAATTTTCTTTCAATATGATAATAAAATGGATAAAACATTCATGCATATATACAACATACCATCTCCAAGAACATTGTATTCCATTTCATACATCAAAATTATATAGATTTTAATAATATGAATATATTTAATATAAGTGATATAATTTCATGGTTTATATTTTAGAAGTCATGAAATATGTATAAGGACCATTGATATAAAAAATTATTACACATGAGAAAAAAAAAGAAAATATCACCTAAAGTGAAACCTTAACTTAAATTTGTTTAAAAGTGGGTAAAATAATGTCATAAAGAAACAATATATGTTATTATATATCTTAATATTATTCAATAAATGTTTTTTTATCAATATTTATGTTTATTATAAATGAATTTTTTTTGAGTATGAACAATTTCAAGACATAAGGAATGTGAATTTCATATCATGTTTTTTCCATGATATACATGCCACATACATCACTCATTTATTTTGGGTGGTGTATATACATAACATGAATGTACTATATGAAACATAAAATTATATTTATGTGTATTTTCATATCCCTTTTATCATATTTCACTCATTGTCTTAAGTTTACAAAATTTACGAAATCAGTATGTTAATTTATTCTCAATTTTTCATTCTTTGAAAGACTTTTTAGATGATGAACAGATATTTTTATATTTGGTTTATAAAATTCCATTAACATAAAATATCATGATACACATTATTTTAATGACATTTTATGCTTCATGTGGTTTTTTTTCTAACATGGGTGGTTTAATTCAATGATACCTAGTGGTTAGAGTTTATTGAAACAATATCACCATTTATTGAGACTATTTATGATTATGAATTCATTGATGAAATATTATGGTCCATATATCAATAAAACCCCTGAATATTCTTATCCAATTTATATTAATGACATATTCATATATGACCACTAATTTTACAATCATTGGTACTAATGATAACTTAGAAAGTGATTTTATGAAAATACAACTTTATCTCCCTCTTCGGTAAATAAAATTTGTTAATTCAAAACCTGGTTTCAAATTTGTCTTAAAAATTTATGTTTCAGGGGATTTAAAAACGTTTTCAATCCTTATTTATATTTTTTCAATTTATTTTAAATGAAATTATTTTCAAAAAATTTCCAAGCTTCTTTTATATGTTATTAAATGTTTTTTTAAATGTTTTTAATAATATTTTATATATTTTTAATGAAAATAGTTTGAAAAATGTTTTCAAGACATATTTATTTTATTTTAAATTATATGTAATGAAATATTTTTCAAAATATTTTTTGGATTCTATGGTATGTTTTCAATGAAATTGCTTTCAAATCATTTTCAAGATTCTTTCATGCGTTTTTGAGGAAATTGGTTTTCAATCCATTTTATTGTTTTGATTCTAAGATTTAAAACTAATTTCAAATAAAATAGTTTTTTAAATGTTTTTTAATATATAAAAAAATTATAAATTTTATTTTCATAAGGAAACTTTTTAAAATGATATTTCAAAATGATTTCTGATTTAAGATGACATATGTCAGTGTTAATAATACAATTCTAGTGAAATGATTAAATATTACCATTCATATTCATTATAGGAATTGTTTATTTATTTTTTTATAAAAATTATGAATCTAATTTATATTTCTTGAGTTATATTCTTTTGAAACTGACTTCCTTCCCAGTATATTATTTTGATAAAATGTTCTTGAAACCATTCTCGTTTTAAATAGGTTATGATATGATTACATGTTTATGATACCCATTTCATTTCATGGGTTTAGATTTTATTTGTTATGATTTTGTAGTACATGTATCTATGATTTTATTATGAGAAATTTTGGATGCATATCTACCCCCAATACCTTGGGTAAATATTTATATCTGATGAGATAGGCTAATTGGTTATTGGGATTAAACCATGACATAAAATATGTCCACATGAGTGAACTATGACTACAAATATAGTATTAAGAGTGAAAGCATGATAATAATATGTCCATGGGAGTTACCTATGACTACCAATATTTTATGGGGAGAGAAACCATACTATCGAGACAAACATGGTAGTGATGCCTTGAAAACTATAGAAATAATTTAATATGAATATGTTTTTTCTTCAATTCCATGTTTCATACCTATGACATGATTTCAAGGATTGTGTTATTTATATCCATATGATTCATGCCCTATGAACTACCAAACTTTATGCGATGATTCATTTTTATGTTCTTTGATATATAGGGTATAATGGTCTAATGTTTTGATCATGTTGTCATACCGCTCTGCTAATGGTTTCGGTTACATGCCCCCTTATTTACCATCACTGAGAAAATGATTTCCCCCTTTTTTATGTCACTATACAATGTAATGAAAATATTTTTTTCTGTATTATGTGTATAATAATTTTATTAGTAATGAAGAACTTTGTGTGAGATAATTTAGATCCCTTATGTACTACTATTAATGTTTTAATATTTTTGAAGGCAACAAAAAAATATGGTATTTGGGAAACTATTTTTGTAATAATTTAAGTATTTTACAAAAGTGATTTAATTTATATGTATGTTAAAATTGGGTTTCTATAGTTTGTATTAGAAAAAAAATTTAGTTTACTATTAAAAACTATGGTGAGAAAACCTTAGTGAAAAACCTAAGGAAATGTCTTGGGATAACATTAAGGATTAGGAAAAGTATAGGAAAATATCCTCTATTTTTGTAATGTTTAGAGTAAATAATTTCCTAGAAATACATCCCTAAGTAGATACTTAAATTAGATATGGATCTGAAATAGATTTACCATGGAGTAAAGACTCTGACACGTTGTTTCGGTCCTGACTCTTGTAATTTGGAACAAGAAAATGGGCCTTGTGGCACTTGTGGATTGACACCCCTAGGGGATATGGTTTGGAAATTCAAAAACACTTCCTGAACAATCATGATAGTTTTAAATGGTTGTTTCCTATGAATAATCTAGGATAATACTAGGGTGTTATTTATTGAGGAAGTTGTACTGATTTAGGCAACATAAATGTTAATTGTCATGACTATGTTGTTTTTTATATTATATTTGTTTTCACTCTGTGCTTTTAGGTTTTAGTCAATGGAGAGGTCTATAACGAACATAGTTAATATTGAATGTTTCAAATGTTGAATTTATCATAATTATGAAAATCGATTTCCCAATTGGATATCATGTAAATAGAATCAGGAATGTGGTTTGAGTATTTGTTATACTTAATAAGATAAAGAGATCACAAATGATATGTGAAATTTATGTGATATTGTTAAATTTTTGCTAATGTTAAAAATAAGAAACATGATTTTATTGATGTGGATGAAACTTTATACGTGAATGGAATTTATTATCCCATAAAATAGTCATTAAGGAATAGTTTGATGATTAATTAGTAATGGTATATGAATGTTTTGGGTGATTGAAGTATTTATGACTGTGAATTCATAGATATTGTGTAACAAATCATGAAATATATAAGTAATTTTAGTATAAATATTAACTAATGACTGAAAAAGACACACCTAATGGAAACTATGACTTGAAAATTTGATATTTTTATTTAGGTAATGTATCCCATAATTTGATCAAGATGTTTATAAAATTGTTTTTAGCTTGCATAAAAAGATAATTAATTTAGAAAAGTAAACAGTATAACACTGATTACTATGAATCTGATTATTTATTTATTGTAAAAATGATCTATTCCATCATTGATGATGTTTAAAAATTCTTAGATTTATGAAATATATCTAGAAACCTTTTTAATAAGCATGTATGCATCTTTTCAAAAATTCATTATGGAAAATCTGGTTAATACCATTTTCAATAGAATTTATGATGTGGGTATTCACGTGATTGGAATGGGACCTCTATGAGATACCTTATGTTATATAGGGTATCAGTGTTATTATGAATTAGTGTGATTATTTCTAATGTTTTCGATTTTAATAATTCATAATGGTTATAAGGTTAACAATTTGTGGGATGTTTAAGTAAAACATCATATAATGTTTGTGAGATTAATGTATTATCCCTCCACATTATGATATAATCATAATTTATATGCATCTCTAATTTTTTTTCTTTCAAATGGAATGTGATCAGAGAAGGGATGACTTATCGTGGATCTCATGATCAGTTTTTTCTTTGGAAATGAACAATTTTCCGTACTTTTTAGAGAAAGAGGTAATGTGGAAATTGGTCAAGACATGACCCAAGGGGGAGATTTTAGTTTTGAATGGGAATAAAATCAAATAATATTAACATTGAATGATATTCCTTAAACCATAGGGAAATGATCATGAAATAAAAAATGTTATCCATGTACCTTCTTTTTTGATGAATTATATGGCACCCTAGATCATCGCAGATTTAAAAATTTGTAAATGCTAATTGCTCCCAGACCAATTTCTCTATCACTATCCTACAGAACATAATAGTTATATTTCTCTTCCATAAATTTTTTCCCTTTCCCCCTAGGTTCTCTTACATGGAATCCAAACTATTTATTACTCTCGGTAAGTTTTATGGTTCCAACATTGCTTTCAAAAGGATGTTTTATTGTTTATTTTTATGAAGTGGGTTTTTATTAATTGAAATTAAAACGATTAATCATTTTATAACCTAGAATAATTTAAAGGGATAAATTTATTTTAATGAGTGTAGAATGTAACAAGTATAGATTTTTTGAATACTAATTTTCACATTAATTTAATATTTTATTATATTTTCCATTTCACGCAGCACTTAAGATAGATTAATTTCTGTTAAATTAATATTTTTATATTAAATTATAAACAACCCAAATTAATCATTCACTCCAAACAACATGAATTTGATATGGATCTATAAGGTAAACCGATGTTATCTTTCATTACACATGAAAATGACTTTCCTTGATGGCTTCTATAAAATGAAATACTATGATTTACTGAATAACTATATATTATTTGACATAACCTAGCCATTAGAATAGTTGTTATGAAAAGGGTTAGACAACATATGAACATATATGGTTAAAAAAATATATATTGAATTTTTTGGGTACAAGTTAATTATAAATGAATATGAAATCCAATTGAATAAAAAAATATTACTATAGCCACAAAGTTGTTTTACCATAATAAAATAAATTAATTACAATTAGTGAGTTGTATTAATGTGATATAAATATTTTATATTCAATCAAATATATTTTATATTCATCCAATATATTTTATATTCTTAAGAAAAAAACAAAATGCATATTTATGCGCAAAATATTATATTTCATATTTTGAATTTTTAAATCATTTTAATAGAGAAAGTCCATTGATTTTTTTAGAAATTATATGTATTATATAAGCCAAAATAGACATCATATTTGATATATTATCCTTAAAATTTTTTGTGGGTAAATTGTTGGTATTTTTGTAAGGTTTAAATTTCAACAAATAGTTAAACAAATGAATCTTAGTTCAAAACAAATTTTTAATATAACTTATTTATACAGATAAAATATTTTTTAAGTTGGTTTTAAATAATAATTAGATCTTATTTTTACCAACAAACAAAATTTGAGTCATTTTAATGAATTTCCATTAGAAATTGAATATAAAAACATAGAAAACATTTGGATTTTATTACATTAAGATCCCTCATTGTTGACCTAACTATGAGATTAAATTTAAATTTAAATTTTCCACTTATGTAACTGAAATTTGGAAAATTGGATTCAATATTTGGAATGTGAATAATTTAAAATTTCCAATAAGGTCAAATTAGTTTTTTACCAATAAAATTAGTGAATATTATTAATATTCATTACTTAGAATAAGGTTAAATTAAGATTAACTATGGACTAAAACACAATATTATGTTATTAAATGACATAGAAACGTTAAAAATATCCATTTGATATCCATATTTTGATCCTATAATCACATGGATAGACTTTGAATCATTTTTGGAACCACTCCACATGGGAAAACATTGGTGTAATTTCATTTCCCAAAATTTACAAGAGTGTCACTCCTCCTCCACTATATAAAGGCCTTTTATCCTCCACTTCCTCACACATCTCAGGACACATTCGATTCACTAATATTTTCCAAAAAATCTCCTAAAAATTCCTTCCATCATTCTATGTTCCTCCCCTTAGGGGAAATGATATCCATGGAATCCCTTTGGGGATGACCAAAATGAGTTACCAGAATAAGAGGTAATATTCTTCCTTATGTTATTTTATGTTATTTCCATTCATTACCCACTCAACACTTCTTATTTTTGCTTGTATAACAAAAAAAATATCATCAATATACTGGGTTTTTTATGTTACAAAATCTACCTAAAAATATACACACTTTTACGTAATGGGTAAAAAATATAATGTTTACATTTAAAAGGAAAAACACCTAACAAAACAAGGATTATTCATTTTTCCATTAGCTCATCTCATGGTGGACATTATTTAACATCCTAATACATTTATATTATGTATTTCTTTAACCATATAATGGGTTTTATTTTCTCATTTTTAGTATAGTACCGAGAAGGAATTGGGAGAATACCAATAATGTTAAAGTCACATATTTTTTGGACTCTCAACTTTAGATGGACTTTTCTACGGGATGTAGGGTTATTCGAATCCATTTAACCAGGTAGATATTGTGTAAGAGTTACTAGATTAATGTAGTAAAAGTAGGAACATTGTTAAAGGTTACATATTGGGAAGAGATCATAGACATAATGAGTTAACAAATTGTTGGGTTTTCATCTGAGGTGATGGGAATATGAGGAATATTAGCTACTTTGGTGGTTACTCACAGTCTAATTGGGTTAGACATCATGTAACGCCACGTGTATTGTTTTTAAAAAAGGAGGGTGGGTTTTTTTCATTCAAATAATTCTCTATGAAATATTTCCCATGAACTAGTGAAATTCATTATTGTTTTTGGGAGATGCCTCCACTTCTAGATCGACCCATTTGACATTCGATCACTATTTTAGTAGTGGTGCATCTTTCCAGGTAGGATACTATTTCATTTCTTCATTTCCATGGATCTAGGTAGAACTCTAATGTTGTGTTCTCAAATTTGATAATCTAAATTGGTGTTTCCTCTATTTTTTTCGAAGATCTATTATGAAATTTCATTCCATAGTCCATTCCTCCATTATTTGCGGTTCGGAGGGCCTTCATTTTTTGTTTATAGTATTTAATCTTATCCTATATCTCCTTTCTTAATTTGATTGACCCTAAGTTGTGTGTATTGATTCTAGGGTCTCTTTTTGTAATTATGGGTTTCATGGTTGGTGTATCCCGATATAGGAATGTGCGAGATGAGTTTCGAGGTTACTGGTTCTTTCTATTGCCCATGTATGAAAAAAATATTTTTTTTATAAAATTAATTTAGAAATAATTTATTATGATTTTTTCATGATTATTTGTGCATGTCTAAATGAAATATTAAATTATTTTTTTTCTTCTTTAGTTTTCATTAAATGGAATGAAAAGGTGTCTTTTCAATGCATTGAATTATTTTTGAAAAATTAGTGGGTATAATTACCATATTAAATTTTGAATTGCGTAAATGATTTCAAATTACCTTTATAATATTGAGTTTATTATGAAAACACGAACATGGGATACCATGGGTATTAGATTGATGTTCTTATTAGAGGCCATTTTTTATTGTGGGGGTTCACTTTTTGTTGTTCTTATTATCCTATAGTGTAGATTATTGGCTCTAGGTACACGTATAACTTTGGTGTTTCTCATTCTAGGTTGTCTCCAAAGTCCAATATTTTATAAAAATGGCTTCAGGTACTATAGTGGACTGTTCATTGATTTTTGGTATGAGTAGTCTCTTTCATGACATGTTTAATTCCTTAGTGGTGTAATTCCTATGAATCTACCACTGTTATTTATTTCAAGGAATTTTTGTTTTATCCTTAATATGATTTTTTATTCTTGTGATATAAAATATGGAAAATGTTTTTTAATATTGATATACTTGCTTTGGCTTTAGAACTGTGATAAAGAGAAAATTTTAACCATGTATTCTATAAGAATTATTATTTATTATCCTAGTACATTTTATTTTAAATGAGATAACATGAATTTTTTTGTAGAGTATTATTAAAGAACATTTATTTGGGATCTACTTAACCCCTTTTTATCTCACCTTACGCACCTCTTCGGTGGTGTGTAGACCTATGTATGTATTACAATCCAAGGGAATGAGAGGTGACCTATTAAGGCGATGTTGATTATTATATACTTTGTTTGGTAGATTAGTCTTAGATGGTGGGTGTTCTTGACCCTATCACATGGAGTAGCTACATGGTTATGGTCCATTGTAGTTGGTCTTGAATCTAGTAAATTTAGTATTCTTTTTTAATTATTTTGTTTTTTTCTTATTTATAATAGAAATGTAATATATTAATTATCCATCCAATAATCCATAATTATAATTTTGAATAATTTCCATGTCTTTTTTTGGTGGGAGAAGTCTGGAATCTTATTTATTGGTTTTCTGGGTGCTTTTGTCTAGCCCAAGGTAATCAGGAACCCCATTCATGAATTTTAAGGATTGGAAAGCGTGCCAGGTCTGAGGGTTACCTGGGTCAGTTTGTTAAAATTTGTTAACCAAGGTAGTATGTCTTCTAGAGTAAATGTCTTGAGGAATATGTTAGACTTGAGATTTGATTTTTGTCAGCAAATAGGTATGTTGTGATAAGTTCCAAGCCATATCGTGTTGTGATGACACTCATGTTTCCAGAGGGTTTTTGGAAATATGTCTCTAATGTTTGTTTTTTTGTTAATTCGATGTTTATCATTATAGATTTTCCGGTTTAAATTGATATTTGATCTAATATATCATTGTTGTTATGTTACATTGTGCAGTAGTATGCCTCTGATACATCATCTATGGTCACCTTAGGATGGTGCAACTGATGCTCCTAAAGGGAATACACCAATAGATCAGAATGTCCTCAACAATGTTTTATGAGAAGTTCATGCTATTGATCAGGATGAACCATAAGTTCCGAAGGGAGATGTTGAGGGACAATACAGAGTTGGAGGAGAGAGAGAGGTAGATCATGATAATTATTGATTGAGAAGTCACTATTAATTTATGAATGAATGAATCTCATGAGGTGAAGGACTGGATGTATAAGATTGATAAATCCATTTAAATTCTATAGAAACATAACAATATCATGGTGAATTTTGAAACATTTAGTTTTGATGGTTCATAGATGAAATGGTGGGATTTTATGGTCTAGGAAGGCATACATGTGGACTTGGATTTAAAGGGTTTCAAAACCATGTTCTTCCAGATGTTTTCCTATACTCTTAGATATTTAAAAAGAAATTTGGAGTTCATCTCCTTACATCTAGAAAATAATTTTGTGATGGAATTAAAATATCATTTAGATGATATTTTACATTTTTTCTCTAGGAATGGTGAAGAATGATGAGTTGATGGCTCAGAAGTACAGTCGGTGTTTGCGACGAGATATTAAATCACAAGTATTTATGTTGAAACATTATACCTATACATATACCGTTAACGAATCTTTGATGGAAGAGATGATTATGGTGGGAATGGTTGGGTATTAATCTCCTTCCTTCCATATAGTGGTAGATTAAGTGGAATGGATAGTAGAAGAGGAAGTGAAAGGATCATCAAAAAATTGGTGTTGGAAGATCATTGTATAAAACCTATTTGACACCACCTTCTATAACTATTACTATTCCTTTGACTAGCTATAAGTGTTTCATAGTCAGAAATAATAGATGTTATTCTACTATTCGTATGATGGCATGGAATATATTATTACATGATGGCCATTTAAAACGTTTCTATTAGGATGTGAATATGACTCATTAGGTGTAGTGTCCATCGGATCAAATGGATACTACGTTGAAGTAGAATGTTTCCATGAAAACAGGGCTCCAACCATCGGCCTCAAGAGTGATGCACTTTCACGTAGTATATGGATATCTTTCCAAGTTGATTCTAGTTTGGATATTGTTTGAGTTATTGTCCTTATTTTGTATTTATTATAGTTTGATTTAATTGATACAATTTCCTCCCACTCATTCATATCTATTGGTTTTGTTGATATACATAAACATGTAATAGAAAATATGTCCTTGGTAATGGAGTTAACAACACCTCTAGGTAAGAGTAAGTAGTAGGGGTTTTAATGTCCTTATTTTTCATTAATAATAGGGTAAATAGATTAGGGTTTTGATTTTCACATTCTTGATCGGGGCCTGTAGGACATTTCCTTCGGCATGGATGTATTTTTTCTCATCATGAAGTGGCTTATTGTCATCATCGGTGTGTTTTTTTCATGTTACTGATGAGAGCTCACATGTGTTTCAGGGGGAGTGAGATCTGAGGTTTGTCCATACAAGACCATCCCGCATAGTGTTTAAGAGTTTTGTGTGTTCCATTTGAATTAATTCTGGTGAATTTTCTTCTATTGTTGACTTTCCCATTGTTGTTTGGGACTAATATGATGTTTTCCAAGATAACTTCTGAAGTGTTCCTCAAGAGAGAGTGGATGAGTTTATGATTAAACTGGTTCTAGGTACATAACCTATGTTGATACCATATTATGTTAAGGAACTAGTAGATCTGTTGGAGTATATGAATCAATTGGATAAACAGTTTGGAAATAGTTTAGTTCTCCCTAGTGTTTTTCCCTTTGAAGAACCTAAGCTCTTTAAAAAGTAAGATGATGGTATTCTTCGTCTGTGTGCATAATTTCGATTTTTCAATAGGTAACAATTAAGATAAAGTATCGTTTTTCCTGGGTGAATGAATTTTTTGGCAAGTTAATGATTGAGAATTGGTTTTAAAATCTTGATCTTCGGTCAGGTTATCATCATCTAAGTGTTGTGTTGTCTGATATATTGAAGTTATCATTTTGGAGTTGGTATGACCATTATGAATATCTCGTGATTCCTTTTGGTCTCACTAACAATCCTATAGTTTTTTGACACTAATTAATAGGATATTCCATCAATATCTGCTCACATTGGTTATTGTTTTGGTGGATGAAATTTATATTTATTCGAAATAGGAGTGTTTTCATGATCACCATTTGTGTTTGGCTCTAGAAATTATAATAAGTCACTATTTTTGTGAGAAGCTTTAAAAATGTAGATTCCTAATTAAGGAAGTGATGTTATTAGGGAAAAACAAATAACATTAATTATCAGTTGACCCAGAGAAGGTTATGTTTTTCTATTATGGAAATAAACCACAAAATTTCATTACGATACAAATATTCATGTTTTTCTTGGATAATACTCATTGTTTTTTAATGATTTCTGTAATATGGAGTCTCATTTCGCTACTATTACTTGTAAATACATGAAATTCACATGGGAAGTGATATTTCAGTCTTATTTCTATGAACTAAGACGAATACCATTATAAGAACTTATTTTGTTCTTACCTGAGTATGGTATGAGGTATGTGGTATTATGTGATTCTTTTGGTACTGGTTTGAGATGCATTCTTATGCAGGATGATCTTGAGGTAGCATAAATATCTCCTCATCTTCCACCGAATGGCAAGAAAAACCCCGCTCATTTCATAGATATTTCCATAATTATTCATTCACATAAATTTTGGTGGAACTAAATTTTAGGGGAGTGGTTCATGGTGTTCTCTGATCATAAGAGTTTGAGTTATTTATTTTCACAGAAGCAGTTGATCCTTAAAAAAATTCCATGGATTGAATAAATTCATTCCTTTGAAAACAATATTAAAAAACATTTTGGGGAAGGGATATTTAATCAAATAAACTATTATAAGAAATGTACCATCGTAGGATGATTTGGAATTGAATGAGGAGCAGAAACTTTTGGGACTTTTCGCATAGATTAACATGGATTATTAGGAGGATGTTTCAGGTAAGGTTCTAAACAGTGTTCATTTATCATCATTATCCAGATGTATATTTTGTAGAGTCAGCAGCATTATCATGAGTTCATAAAAATTCTAGGAAGCCTTTATGGTGGGGATATCATTTATTTTATGGTTGGAGGCCGTTTCTAGATGGTATTTGTATTCATGTTCTATACTGAACTTTGAGAAGTGGGTTATCTTCCTAGAATATTTTAGGAGATTAGTTTTGTTTAAATTTCATAGATAAACATTTTCCATTCATCAATGAACTATGAATATGTATTATTTCGTGAGATAATTGTTATAGTGGACAAGTATTAAATGTGACATTGCAGATTATGTGTTATACTATTACACTTATCAATAGATAGATAAAGAGCATTTGAAACACTCTGAATTACTTCAACCTATTTAGGTGCCAGTCTACATGTGGGGTGAGGTATCCATAGATTTTTTTGATGGGTTACCACATACTTCTAGAGGGAGAAATTCTATATTGGAGGTTTTAGATTGGTTAACAATGTATTCTCATTTCATTTTGTACAAAGTTACCTCTAAGGCTAAATATCTTACTAAGATGTATGTCCAATAGATTGTGAGGTTACATGGAAGACCTTATACCATTGATTTTGATTGGGATCCTATGTCTATGTCATGGTTTGGGAAGATTCTTGAAGGGGAACTAAGAAATATGGTAAATATGACCACAACATACCATCCAGAGACAGACAGTCAGACTAAGGAAACAATTTGGATCCAAGATGATATGCATCATACCTGTGTCTTGGCCATCGATGGATCAAAGGATATGCATATGTGACTGGTTAATTTTGTTTACAATAATAGTTATCAGTCATTGATAATAATTTATCCATTTGAGGTGTTGTATAGTCTCCCATGTAGATCACCTCTTTTCGGGTTGAGGTGGGCGAAGTAGATTTGGATTGACCAAGGTTGGATCAAGAGATGTCTATGATTATTTAGGATGTACATCATTGTTGGGTAATATCTCAAAGTTGACATAAATCAAATGTAGATCAATGAAATCATCCTCATGAACTGTCCATTGTTGACTGGATTTTCTTTAATGTTTCACCATTTTTAGGATACTAATGTCTTGTAAAATTCAGAATGTTGGTCCCTAGATATGTTGGACTATTTGATGCCATTGGATGGATTTGGAAGATTTCTTATCAGTTATAATTTCTAGTCCATTTTATAGGTATTTGTGATGTTTTCAACATGTCTCAACTCAGGAAGTACCTTATTGATCTCTCCCACATTTTGAGTAGATATTAAATTGAGTTAGCGTAATTTTTTTTTGTTTTGGAGAAACAAGTTTAGATCGCTAACTCTCATGTGAATGTATTGTGTGGGATGTCTATTCCTTTTGATAGAGTACATTGGAATGATATATATGATTCTCATGAGACTTGGGAGCACAATTCATTGACAAGGGAGTATTTTCCTCATCTTTTTCAAGGGATCACATCTTCCTCATCACTTATTGGTGACAAAATATCTTTATGGACAAGCATTTTTGACACCCTGTTACCAATCTTCCATGTTCATTTTTAACCTTGTTGTGTTTTTAAATTTATCACTGCCTGATATGACTGATTTGGAATTTGATAGATTCCTATAATGGGGAAGTCAAAATTTTGTTGGACTCTCATCTTTAGCCACCTTTTTCCATAGGATGTATGGGGATTTCATGCCATGTATCTATGTTACACAACGTGTAGGAGATTCTATCTTCGATTCAAGAAATTATTCATGTTGTGAAAGGTATGATATGATGATATCCTTCACATGTGAGTTACTAATAGGTTGTATTTTAATTTGAGGCGATGAGTATTCAAGCATATATAAAGGATTTGGTAGTTAAATATCATGTAACTGAGTTATATGTCAGGTATCTCTCTACACATGGTTTTCTAAATAAGCATGTGACTATTTTTATTTTAATTCATTATATATTCATCATTTCCCTAGACCGTGGGATATTTCAAGGTAATATTGGTAGACTCTCATCTTTCTATACTCATATGATCAGTGTATGATCTCTATTGCAATTGAAGTACATCCCTATTGGTAAGTGATCATTCTACTACTTCATTTCCATTAATCACAGTAGTTCCTTTGGGTTGCAGTATTGAATTTGTTGATCTCAATTTGTGTTTCTTCTTATCTTTATCCAATATTCCTAATGTGATCTCATTCCGAAGGCTATTACTTTATCAGTCATGGTTTACTGGGAGTTCTTTCTTTAGTTATGTTGTATTTACTGTTATAATATGACCCAAGTTCTCAATTGGACCAATCCTAAGATGTCTTTATTGGATTGTATGGTCTCCATTGGTGTATTTGGGTTTTATTTTTGTTGGATCCCATTATATTGTGTGCGATATGAGTTTTGAGGGAGGTTGTTCTGCCTATAGTATGTGTTTGACAGAATTTATTGTTCCTGTTTATAAATTGATTGATAACATTGTTGGTGAAATATTCTCATAAATTTATGTCTGTGTTATAATGAGATTTTGAAGAAATGTTGTTTTTTATGGTTTTTGATAAATGAAAAGAAACATGTTATTTTTTATGCATCGAATTATTTATGAAAAAGAATCATGTATGGTTACCCTATTAAAATTATAATTGCATAAGTTGGTTTGAAATGTTTTTAAAAACACTGAGATGATTATGAAAAAATCACTATGTTACCTTATCTAACAGGAGTAAGGTTTACCTTGATCCCATCATTTATTACAAGGGTTTAATTCATTGGTGCTTCTCTTATCCTATAGTGTTTAATATTGTCTCCATGTGAATATATGATTTTGGTGTTTCACATTCTGTGATGCCTCCGTGATCCTAGAGTGTATATAATAGGCTTCAGGTACCACAATGCATTGTTCATAGATTTTTGGGTTTGAGTAGTCTGCTTCCTGACCTATTGTGTACCTTAGTGTTGGGATTCAATTGTTTCTACTATTGTTTTTTATTTCATGGATTTGATGTTTTACCCTTGATATGCATGTCTTTATTGGTAATGATGATGTGAAAAATGTGATTTAAAATTGATATACCTGCTTTGGATTTAGATTTTTGATTATGAGGAAATATTTACCATATTTTCTTTTACACTTCATTACTTATTATCATGAAATGTTTTACATTAAATGATTATACATGAATTATTATTTAGATACTTATTGTGGAACACATTTGTGTGATCATATTTATCATATTATCCCATACCCCGTGCAACTTATCTATATTTCATAGACCTAGTTATATATTCAAATGCAGGGAAAGGCAAGGTGTAATAGCTAAGCAGTGAGTATTCATGTCTCTACATTTGTTTATATGGGGAGGGAGATGGGGGGTGTTATTCAACACTATCACATAGAGTATCTACTTGGTTTTGGTCTATTTCATTTGGACTTGTCTTGTTGAGAGTTTGGATATTTTTTTAGTTGTTCTGTTTTCCACTAATTCCTTGTAGTTATTGAATATATTTATTTTCGTTCCAATTCTCCTTATTCCAAATTATATATTTATTCCATGTGTTTGTTCGGGTGGGGAGAAATCATTATATCTAGTTTTTCTTCCTCAGTTCTTTTCGACAGTCAGTGCTGGTCGGTAACATTCTTCCAGTATGTGATGGAACGGTTCAGGTGCTATTTTTAAGGGTAACTCAAGTTGGTTCATTCCAATTTAGTATCAAAGGTCGTCTATCCTCTAGGGTCCATGTCCTGGGGTGTCTGTTACACATGATATAAGATTTTTAGAACATGATCTTTATGTTGTGATATATTTTTTTCTAGATGATACCGCAACAAGACTCATTTTGTAATGGGATGTTAGGATACATGTCTATATTGTTGGTAGATGCTTTAAATCTTAATTTTTTCTTATGTATTTTCCACTTAATCCTGAGATTTGTTCTACTATATGATAATTCATATCTTCATTGTGCAGTAGTATTCCTTTGATACATCTTCCATGAGATCATATGGAGGGTAAAAATTATTCCCATAAATGAATCCACCAATAGATCATAATCTCATAGAGACTATCATATGGTATGTTTTTTCTGTTTATAAGGATGTTGAAAGTGTTCAAAACACAGTTGTTTAGGTATATACAGGGGTGGGTGAGAGAGAGATCTATCATGATAATTGTTACATGAGAATACATTGTACATTAAAGGAACTAAAGAATCCAAGAGGTAGATGACTGTATAGATACTTTGTTTCAATAATTCGACTACCTAAAAACACTTAAGAATGTGAAGGTGATGTGTGAATAATTATGGTTTGAGGTTTCCAGTAAGCCATGGTGGGATTCTATGGTCTAGGTAGACAAACACATGGACTTGGATTGGAAGGGTTTAGAAACATTGTTTTTCCATAATTTTTTCCTTGAGTCCCTAATATTGGAAAATTATTTGGAGTTCCTATCCATGAAACAATTAGAGCTATAATTGATAAAATACAATAATAAGTTTTTTGAGCTTGTTGGTTTTTCTTATGAAATGCTGAATAATAAGAATCTAGAGGAATATAAGTACCTATAGTGTTTGTGAACAGATTTTAGGTTGTTGGTAATTATATTAATTTTTTTATCAATGTTGAGTCAATGGACAAAATTAGGATGTAACTTATTGATATGGAAAGCAAGCATAGTTTTCCTCCATCTCTCTAAAATCTAGTGGCAGTTTCAGTTTCATGAGTGAGAACAAGAGTAAGTGAACAGATCATCTCATGAGTGGTGGAGTTGAGTATCCGTAGTGAGCCTCCTCTACATTGACTACTATATCTAGAAGTCTTATTTTTTACTTGCTATAAGTGTGTAAATTTCAAAAAGACAAGATGTTTTTCTCTAATTCCCATTAATTCATGAAACTATTATGGATGTAATGGTCATTTATATCACTTATTTGAGGCTATGACTACACCTCATTATGCATAATGTTATTTGGATTCAATGGATATATATTGAATTAAAAAGATTCATTGATAGTAGGGCTCCATCCACAGGCCTCTGGAGGGAATAACATTTAGATAGTAGATGAGTGTCCATCGAAAGTCAATGCAGGTCTGGAAATAGTGAGAGGTACAATCCATATTGCATCTTTAGTAGTGATTGAATTATTTGATAATGGTGTATCCCACTTGTTGATTTATACATGTTTTGTTTTTATTCTAAAATATCAACATATATTATGTCCTTCATAATTAATTTATCCCCACCTCTTGGTAATAGGAATTAGTAGGGGTTTCAATGATCTTATTTTTTGAAAATGATTGCTGATGTAGAGTTGGTCTCATATTTTCACATTATTGATCTAGACATATTTGATATTACCATCACTATGGATTGTCTTGTCTCTCATCTAGATGATCTTGATTTTCATCATCGACATGAATCATTTATTGCTTAAAATGGTATCTCACATGTGTTTCAGGGGGAATGGGACATGAGGTCTGGCCATGCAGAACCTTCCCTATATTATTATAGAAGTTTTTTGAGTTCTATTTCAATTGATCATTATTAATTCTCTTCTTTTATTGAATTTACTATTGGTTTTTATAATTTTATAACATTTTCTTAGAACACATCTCCTTTAATCCACTAGAGAAATAGAGTGAGGTAGATTTTACAATTTGCCTAGTTCTAGGTTCACAATTGATATCAATACCTTCTTATGGTATGGCACCAGTTGAGCTAAAATAGATCATGAATCAGTTGGATGACTACATTTGAAAAGGCTTCTTTATGCCTTGTATTTAAAAATAGACATCCCCTATTCTATTTTCCATGAATGAAGATGGTTCACTTCGATTGTGTGTACAAAATCAGAAGTTGAACTAGTATTAGTTATGGATAAGTGTCATTTTGAACATGTGGATGATCTGTTTGTACAGTTAATGGGGGAAATTTGGGTTTCAAATATTGGTATTGTCTTAGGCTGTCATTAGCATAGAGTTCAAGAGTCTGATATAATGAAGACGACATTTAGTATTAGGCATGACACTTATAAATATTTTGTGAATATTTTTTGTCTAACTAAATGTCCTATAGTTTATTTTTCGAAATTGATATATTTTATATTCCATTAATATATTGAAAAAATTGTGTTAGTGCTTGTGGATGATATTTTGGTTTATTCAAAATCTGAGTGTGAGCATGAGAACTGTTTGAGTATGGTTCTATAAATTCTCAGATGTGACTGTTTTTATAGTATTATTTCAAAATATTTTTTTTTGAATTTAACATGTGAAGTTAACAGGGGGGAAAATTATCAACATGGATAATTAGTTGGTCCAGAGAAGGTGAAGGATATCTAGTGTGGGAATAAATAGTATAATTTCTTCGAGATACTGATATTCCTTGGTCTTTCTTTATACAACTGAATGTTTATTAAGGATTTCTCTATATTGGTGTCACATTGGAATTCTATTACACAAAGAGTGATGAAACTCACATGGAATGTAATGTTTTAGTGTTCTTTTTATGAACTAAAGTAAATTATTACATCATATCATATTTTAATCTTACATAGTCCTATTATGTTGTATATGGTGTTTTTCTATGCTTCTAGAGCTGATTTGGAATGTGTTCTTATGTAGGATGTACATGTGGTATCTTACAACTCTCATCATCATTGGTCGAATTAGATGAAAACCCAAATTCAGGATTCACTGATTTATAAAGTTATTTATTCATGAATATGTTGGTGGAGCTCCTTTTTTGGGATAGGTTCATGATATTCTTTGAATATAATATTTTTAGTTATATATTTCCAGAGAAGGGTTTGAATCTCAAATAAATATCATGAGTAAAATAAATTCATATATATATGAATTTGATATCACCTAAACCCTGAGGAAAGGGAAATGTCATTTCAGATGCTCTTAATCAGAATGTAACATCATAATATGTTTTGGAATTGAAGGAGGAGTGGATCTTTATGGGGATTTTAACTGAATTTTACATGGATTTTCATGAGGATGTTTCATGTATGGTTTTGAGTAGTGTTCACTTAACATCATCACTATTTGATTATATTTTTCAAATTCAGTAGTATGATGATGAGTTAAGAAAAATTCTCATATGCCATTATAGTGGGGAGACCATTTCTTGTTGGTATCTCTCTTCAGATGTGATACTCAACTTTTGGAAGTAGGTTCTCATACCAATATATGTGAGGAAATTAGCGTAGTTAAATTGTCACAACTCATCATGAGGATTTCATTTATGAAATATGAAGTTTTATTACGACATGAGACAATGATTCTGGTGGTCAGGTATAATTTGTGACATGATAGATTGTGTTTCCCACAGTTACTCATGTCGATGGATAAAGGGAGAGAAATTGAAACAGTCTAGTTTTCTTTAGAATATTCCTGAGCATGTTTTAAGGATAGGTGACATATCCATGGATTTTTTAGTTGTTTAATCATAGACTCCCTGAAGGAGGAATTCTATTTGGTACTTTTTTAATTGGTGTAATGATCCATATCATTTCATTCTGGACCTAGATAACACTAAGGTTGAAGATATGGATATGATGTATGTCCAAGAGATTTTGAGGTTACATGGGAGTCCTTTTGTCATTGATTCGTATATATAAGGCCCCATCCTTAAACCTTACATATTATTGAATTAAATGAATAATTCACATTGAGGATCTTTTCAGGTTTATTGTTTTAGAGAATTAGGACATCACTATTACATCTCAAAAGATTACAAAGTAGAAACTTCTACTGTGTTTCCATAAAATAAAAACTCTTAAAAAGAAACATGTCTAGTTCCATGTTTTAGGTAGCATGACTTTCCCTTGATCCCATCCTAGACCCTATTCCGCGTTAAGCCCCGTGAAAAACATTTCAAAAACGTGGGATGAGCATAAAAAGCTCAGTAAGGGATACATAAAGAATTAAAACTGTTAGTTTTTTAAAACAACAAGTAAACCATGTATACTTTATCAAAGTAATACCTTTAACCTTTCAGAAGTAGTAAAAAATCTCTTCAATGAATAAAAGATCATTACTTACCCTTTTGTAACCAAAATATTACCATAAATCCTGTATAAAGAACACATAACATAAAAAGGTAACTTGGGACATAAACATACATAAATGGAATAACCATTCGGTCGACTTCTTCACATACTTATTGGAATAGCCATACGGCCGACTTCCACACATACATAATGGAATAGCCATACATCCAACTTCCATACCTAATGCATTGGAGGTTATAACGTAACCACCTGTCATGGTATTCACAGAACCACCCGTCATAATGTCCAAGTACCATTATAAAATCATAAGACAATAGACAAATATAATGGAAAGAAAACATTTCCACATTTTGATCACAATATATCACATAAATATATCGACATAACAAATCCTTTATAAAAACCATTTTCAATACCAAAATACATAAAATCGTATATGGTATTTATTTCATTTTAAAAAAACATTACGGCTTGTTGATGAAGCCAAAGACCAAATAATACTCGCGGCGGCGGAAAAGGTCGTTGTCACCGCATACGTTAAAAGAAACATTCATTTTTGTCGTTTAGTAAAACGCATCATATAAAAAGATTCCTTTTGAATAAAATTAAAAGTAAAAGGTGTTTATACACCATATAAAAAAAAGTTGTGTGTAAAACCAAATATGCCTCAATGAATGGAGATTGAGACGAAGTCCCTTACAAAGTCGGTATCCTTAGATTGAGGATAAATCAATTACATGATTATGTGTGTCAAATACGAATACACAAAATATAAGTGGATATTAAGTGTAAAACAATCAGAGGTCATTCACAGATAATCATGGAAAAACAAAACCAATGACAAAGATATTTAACTCAATGAAATGATATTGAGTTATGATTTCCGATACAAGTCCATCTAAATGACATAAGAATTTATTAGTGAGATGATTATGTGTAGAAATAGTATATCCACACAAAGGTTTGTGGAAAATACAACATAGAGATTCCACACATAATCTTGGAATAATAAAATCAAGAATTAGAGGTTTAACCCGAAGAATTGAAAGTTGGTTAAGATGTTCCCTTACAGAAATTCGACAGCCTAACGGCGTCACTTCAAAACTCATAAAATGAGTTTATGAGAGATAAATAGGGTATCTCATCACTTGGACATAAAATTTACATTAATAAAGATATAGAAGAACATATAACAACATAATATTATGTGAATTAAAAGGCATAACAAAAGAAGTCTTTTAAAAAGAGGAGGGTGAAAGGTTCCCTTACCGACTTGGGTAACTTTCGAAACGTACACCCCATTGAAGAAGGATCATAAAATGAATATGTAAGTACCCATAAATGAAATTATATTACACAAACTGTATGATAATGGTAAGTACATACACCAATCAAAGGAAATGGTGGAAAATGTAGCATAAATCTCACGAGAATAAAATTGAGATGAAAAATCCCTTACGAAAACTCGACAGCCTAACGACGCCAATTAAAACTTTCAAAAATGGATTGATGAGATCAAATAGAGTCTCTCATAATATTACAATAAAATGTACATCAAGAGTAATATAAAATAACATCCCCCATCATAAAAAATAGGAGCTTAAAAGAAGTGACATAAATGAGAGTACTTAAAAAAGAGAGATGTTAGATCTCTTACGAAAATTCTGCAGCCTAACGGCGCCACTCAAATCTTCCAAAATGGATTAATGAGAGAAAATAGGGTATCTCACCATATGAAAATAAAAATTACAGTAGTATTAATATAAAAGAACATCACAATCATAATAAATATGATCTTAAAAGTAACTACATAAAATAGTGTACTTGAAAAGAAAGAGAGGAGTAGGATCGCTTACCTCAAGTCCAACTTGTCTTGTTCATTTCATTATATTCCTGAATAATAAACTTTGTTCAATTTATAATTTCTTAAGGACCTACTATAAAGATTATTTTTCAGTTCATATCACATATTTTAATGTTATAATAATTTGTTAATAATGTGAGTTCATATCAGACGTTTTTGTCGATGTTTGGTACATGAGTCAAAAATGAACTTGTTTGAAAAATGATTGTCCGTGTAGTTATAAGTAAATAATTTCCAGAATAGTATTAATGAATAAAATATATTATATATCCAGGACATATTCATTTTATTCTATTCCATATCATTTGGAGATAACTAATGAAAATCATCGTTCATGGAGACGGTAGGCCGTACGTACGCATGAACGCTACTTTCATTTTTTCTTTGTCATATTAATGGAATTAAAAAAAATGAGATATATATATATATATATGTTATAACTACAGAATGATATCCATAATTTATATGTAATATATCACATATATATCCATTATATATATGTACTTATAATAGTACATAACATTTTGAGATAAGAAATGAAATGTACCATTCATGAGACGGTAAGCCGTACGTACACACGACGCTACTTCCATTTCTATTTCATATTTAACGGAATTAAAACATAATGATACATAATAGTATTTTAATTCCAGTATGGTATCATATATACTATCATTAAATATATCCTTTATACATACCTCAAATGGTATTAACGAATCAAATCACTTTGAGGGGGCGGTAGTCCGCACTTCCTTAAATGAAGATATCGCGTTTACCCATAATGGAAACCATAAAGATATGCCATAAATGAAAAATACAGAATATTAAGTAAAAAATAAACATATTATATATCGTATATAAATATAGTGTCATATTAATGGACACCTTTGAATGTGTTAGAAGAATGTTGAACAATCATCGTTTCGTGAGGCAGAAAATCGCCAACCACAGAAACAGTATGTTCTTTACCCATTAGACGAAGGTGTGTGTAAGTGTAGATCTAATCCTTCTTATAAAAACATCATAGTATATTTACGATACTGTATTTGTTACAAAATAAATGAATAAAAATCGTTTAGGGGGTTGGAGATGCAAAATAAAATAAAAGGACTCAAGTGAAGACATTACCTTAAAATCGGGTAACTCCTTTTGGTTTGAGATAAATGGCTTCCTTGGGAAGACTTATGCCCAAAGTGAGGCTTCAAGGAGTTAGAGAGGGATGTGGAGAGACAAAATGGGACGGGTTTGGCCGAACCAATGTCTTTGGAAGTGTGGGTAAGGAGGTACAGGTGGGGGCCTTTTATAAGAGGAGAGGAGGGGCACTCATGGAAAGTAAAGAAATGTTACTTTATTTTAGAATGATTTTCGGATTTTAATGGTCACACATTGATGTGATTCTAGGATAAGGTGATAAGGGTTCGAAATCCACCCATCCAATAGGTTTTTGACATGTGTAGGTCTTATATTTTACATTATCTTTCCATTTTATTTAAATCGTTAAATAATGAGGTCATCATTGCATCATCATGATGTCACAAATAATTTAATTTATTTAATGTCTAAAAATTATAAAAAAAATACTATGATGTAGGAAGTCTTTTTATCTTTCCAATTACTATTTATAGGCAATCATATGACTTGTATAACCCAATGTAAATTTTTTTTATTAAAACATCTCATGTTTGTGTCATTTTTACATTAACATTAAATAAAAAGGTATTTATGTCAATTTCCAACCAAAGTGGCTCCATGGGGTCCTCATGTTGACCCATGGATTGTCTTGGTCGGCCATGACACATCCAAAGAGGGTAGGACATGTGTCTAGGTCATTTCATTTTATTAAAACATTATTTTTACCTTAAACTACACTAATTACCTCTAATCGCGATTAAAAACATAATAAGTTACTATTCACCAAAAAATTATTTTAATCTCATTGAACCACATTTTACTTCTTAATTACAAACATGTATGTCAGATTTTTGAAATTCAAAACACAAAGATGGAAAATTTTCATTTAAACGGAAAAATCGGTTTTTATAAGTACCACTTAGTGGTTTCACTATTCATCAAAAATTGATGTTTTTTAGAAAATTACCAAAAATTCACCCTAAGCTATATTTGATATTATGAATTCACAAATTATGTCTATTTTACAAAATTCAAAACATATAAGTTGCATTAATTAATTTAAAAATTAATTCCCGTTGTCAAAACAAATAGCGTGTTTTTATGAAACAAAATGTATCAAAAGATTGACACTAGTTTAAGTCCGATTTCAAAGTGAAATTAATTCAAACGAACACTATTGGATTAAATGGTAAAAATATATTCTAATTTCACTTTAAAATAAATTCAAAAGATTATTTAATCATATAAATAAATTATATTAAAAAGATGTTTTGAATTAAAATACAACATTTTTAACTATTCATTAAAAATTGAACTTTTTCGGAAAAATACCAAAAATTTACACAAAGTAAATTTTGATGTCCCGATTCTAAAGAAGAATTTTATTTTGTCAAATATAATAATAAAAATTGTCCTAAAGTGGATTTAAAAGAGGTTCACCATCAAAAGGTGGTTAATCGACCTTTTAAAGAATATTAGAATGTTTACGCTTAAAATTGGATTCATTCGCATTTTTATTCCTCTAACATTTATTGTAAAGAGTAAAAATATTTGACAAACATATATAACCATTTTTTCGTTAGTTCTGTTCATTCCAGCCATTACAACGGCTAGGCGTTAACTACCATTTAAAATAATATTATTTTATTATTAGAGTGCAACATAAGATTCCCAAGAAACTCGTTGTTGCATATTGGGTACGCCATCGAGCATAGCGTCCCCTTTAAAGTAATATTAATATTTTATTCAAAAATATGGATAAATATAAAAATGTCATATTCTTTATTTACCTGGGGTGTTACATCCTTCCCCCCTTTTGGGAATTGCGTCCTCACAATTTTAAAATTGGGCTCGGAAACATCCTTGAAAGTCCCACATCGGAACAAGAGTCAGTAAAACAATCACGTTAAAATAAAGAAAGTGAAGTACAGAGGTCACCATAGATAACCCATAATAAGATTCCAAGTATGAAAATATGGACATGGAGGAAAAAAACAAAGGGTCATGTTCTGATAGAGAGTGATAGTAAACATGTCTAGGAGAAAGTTAACCATAATAAAATCACAAACTTGTGATGGGTAAAACAGTATTTGATTCCCCAGTAGGAGAAGTTAATAGACAACATTTTTGTTTTAAGTTACTTTTTATTGAGGAATTTATTCATTAGGAAACATAATCACCTATCTTGTTGACTTTCATCTTTTATTAGATTCCTTACACAAACTCATATTTTCTCCAAAAGACGAGTATTTAGGAAGATTCACATTAAGAGTACTATAACCAACTTCTAGAGAATCACCTAATCCAAAAAAGAGAACTATATAATTCCCATGTCTTTAGACTATAACCAAAACCACAATGGTTAGTACAAGATCAGATAATCCAGAAAAGGATAACCCTTTATAAAAAGAAAATCTATTCTTAATCTCCAAAATTTGTCCAACAAAACCCAAAGTTCAACGAGGACCATTTGATAAACAATTTGTCCATAAAATTCTTCAATGTAAACCAAAATAAGAATGAATCCCAAATATTTGATGGATTTAGTTACATAGTCTTCCAAGGTAAAAATTAACTTTTATCTCAAAATAACATCAGTTGCTCTTAAATTCTCATATTGAAAAGTAATTAACCTAATCATATATGCTCGATGATAGGTTAATCATATGCATAGATAACCCAAAATAAAGTTACTATTGATTCCTAAAATCATCTAACTAAAAATAATAAGTCAAACTAAACAGGGACTTCACGTAGTCCAGTGGTCGGTGATAAATACCAGCCGCACTTTTGTTGTGGGTTCGATTCTCGCAGCTTTGTCTGACGCGACGGGTTGTCACACGGTCTGCGTGTTGTCCTTTTTCCAAAACTATATAATTCTTAGAACATTCCCCAAAATAAGATAAAATCTTAAAAAATGATCATAACATATTTTAACCTCAAGTTTATCTCATGCCTTTCATTTTCCATCATAACATATAATAACCCATAATTACCTCAAAAGTAAGGATCATATAAACTCTAATGGTTACCTTTATAATTATTACCTGAACTTCCACATCGATTGGTCATTTAGTACATGATGCATTACAGATCATACCAAGGTTCAAGTGGTTGATCATGAATCCTTGATAGTTGGTTTAGAACAACCATGAGTTTCCTCATTGAATCCCTGATTTCATCCAGTCTCTTAATTAGAGAACCACCTATTGTCACTTTGGAGCCTGCTAGATCCATCCATTCACTAAAAAAAGAAATGTCAGTGTGAGTATATCAACAAAACCATCATGTACTAATGAGGAAGGTAAACACTGAGATATACTTACTCATTCACTTTATCTAAAACCAGGACTCTTTCTGAAATCCTAACCATTATGGTAATGTCACTTATTCTTAGAGGATACCCTAACCTCTAAAGTTATATAAACCGACCTTTGTTACCAACTATAAGGCCCCATCCTTAAACCTTACTTATTATTGAATTAAATGAATAATTCACATTGAGGATCTTTTTAGGTTTAGAGTTTTAGAGAATTAGAACATTACTATTACGTCTCAAAAGATTACAAAGTAGAAACTTCTACTAAGTTTCCATAAAATAAAAACTCTTAAAAATAAACATGTCTACTTCCATGTTTTAGGTAGCATGACTTTCCCTTGATCCCATCCATGAACCTATTAAACGTTAATTCATGTGAATAAGATTTCAAAAACATGGGATGAGCATAAAAATCTCAGTAATGGATACATAAAGAAAGAAAACTGTTATTTTTTCAAAACAACAAGTAAACCATGTATACTTTATCAAAGTAATAACTTTCACCATTCAGAAGTAGTAAAAACAACTCTTCAATGAATAAAAGATCATTACTTACCCCTTTGAAACCAAAATATTACCAGAATCCCATATAAAGAACACATAACATAAAAAATGTAACGTGGGATATAAACAAACTTAAATGGAATAACCATACGATCGACTTCCACACATACTTAATGGAATCTCCATACGGCCGACTTCCACACATACTTAATGGAATAGCCATACGGCCAACTTCCATGACCAATGCATTGGAGGTTATAACGTAACCACCCATCCTGGTATTCACGGAACCACCTGTCATAATGTCTAAGTACATTTATAAAATCATAAGACAATAAACAAATATAATGGAAAGAAAACATTTCCACATTTCGATCACAATATATCACTTAAATATATCGACATAACAAATACTTTATAAAAACCATTTTCATTACCAACATATATAAAAGAGTATATGGTATTTATTTCATATTTAAAAAACATTACGGCTTGTTGAGGAAGCCAATGACCAAATAATACTCACAGTGGCGGAAAAGGTCGTTGTCACCACGTATGTTAAAAGAAACATGGATTTTTGTTGTTTAGTAAAACGCTTCGTATAAAAAGATTCCTTTTGAATAAAATTAAAAGTCAAAGGGGTTTATACACCGTATAAAAGAATGTTGTGTGTAAAACCAAATATGCCTCAATGAAAGGAGATTGAGACGAATTCCCTTACAAAGTCGGTATCCTTAGATTAAGGATAAATCAATTACATGATTATTTGTGACAAATACAAATACACAAAATATAAGTGCATATTAAGTGTAAAACAATCAGGGGTCATTCAAACATAATCATGGAATAACAAAACCAATGACATGGTTATTTAACTAAGTGAAATGAGATTGAGTAATGATTTCCGATACAAGTCCGTCTAAATGACATAAGAATTTATCAATGAGATGATTATGTGTAGAAATAGTATATCCACACAATGGTTTCTGGAAACTACAACATAGAAATTCCACACATAATCTTGGAATAATAAAATCAGTAATTAGAGGTTTAACCCAAAGAATTGAAAGTGGGTTAAGAAGTTCCCTTACAGAAATTCGATAGCCTAACGACGTCACTTCAAAACTCATAAAATGAGTTGATGAGAGATAAAAAGGGTATCTCATCACATGGAAATAAAATTTACATTAATAAGGATATAGAAGAACATATCCCAAAATAATAGTATGTGAATTAAAAGACATAACAAAAGAAGTCTTTTAAAAAGCGGAGGGTGAAAGGTTCCCTTACCGACTTGGGTAACTTTCGAAACGTACACCCCATTGAAGAAGGGTCATACAATGAATATGTAAGTACCCATAAATGAAAGTATATTACACAAACATTATAATAATGGGAATTAAATACACCACTCAAAGGAAATGGTGGAAAATGTAGCATAAATCTCACGGGAATAAAAGTGAGATGAAAAATCCCTTATGAAAACTCGGCAGCCTAACGGTGCCACTTAAAACTACCAAAAATGGATTGATGAGATCAAATAGACTATCTCATCATATTAAAATAAAATGTAGATAAAGAGGAATATAAAAGAAAATCCCCCATAATAACAAATAGGATCTTAAAATAAGTGACATAAATGAGAGTACTTAAAAAAAGAGAGAGGCTAGATCACTTACGAAAATTCAGCAGCCTAACGGCGCCACTCAAAACTTCCAAAATGGATTGATGAGAGAAAATAGGGTCTCTCACCATATGAAAATAAAAATAACACTAGGATAAATATAAAATAACATCCCAATCATAATAAATATGATCTTAAAAGGAATTACATAAAAGAGTGTACTTAAAAATAAAGAGAGGAGTATGATCCCTTACCTCATGTCCAACTTGTCTTGTTCGTTTCTTTATATTCCGGAATAATTTTTTTTCAATTTATAATTTCTTAAGGACATCCTATAAAAATTATTTTTCAGTTAATATCACATATTTTAATTTTATAATAATTGGTTAATAATATGAGTTCATATCAGACGTTTTTGTCGATGTTTGGTACATGAGTCAAAAATGAACTTGTTTGAAAAATGATTGTCCATGTAGTTATAAGTAAATAATTTCCAGAATAGTATTAATGATTAAAATATCATATATATCTAGTACATATTCATTTTATTCTATTACATATCATTTGGAGATAAAATATTAAAAGCACCGTTCATGGAGACGGTAGGCCGTACGTACGCATGAACGCTACTTTCATTTTTTCTTTGTCGTATTAGTGGAATTAAACAAAATGAGATATATATATATATATTATAATTCCATAATGATATCCATAATTTATATGTAATATATCACATATATATCCATTATTTATATGTAATTATAATAGTACATAACATTTTGAGATAAGAAATGAAATGTACCATTCATGGAGACGGTAAGTTGTACGTACGCATGAACGCTACTTCCATTTCTATTTCATATTTAATGCAATTAAAACATAATGATACATAATAGTATATTAATTACAGTATGGTATCATATATAATATAATTAAATATACCCTTTATACGTAAGACATATGGTATTAACGAATCAAATCACTTTGAGGGGGTGGTAGTCCGCACTTCCATAAATGAAGATATCGCGTTTACCAATAATGGAAACCATAAAGGTAAGCCATAAATTAAAAATAAAGAAGATTAAGTAAAACATAAACATATTATATATCATATATAAATATAGTGTCATATTAATGGCCACATTTGAAGGTGTTAGAAGAATGTTGAGCAATCATCGTTTCGTGAGGCAGAAAATCGCCGTCCACAAAAACAGTTTGTTAATTAACCATTAGACGAAGGTGTGTGTAAGTGTAGCTCTAATACTTATTATAAAAACATACTAGTATATTTAAGATAATGTATTTGTTACAAAAGAAATGAATAAAAAGAGTTTAGGGGGTTGGAGAAGCAAAATAAAACAAAAGGACTCAAGTGAAGACATTACCTTAAAATCCGGTAACTCCTTTTAGTTTGAGCTAAAAGGCTTCCATGGGAAGACTTATACACAAAGTTAGGCTTCAAGGAGTTATAGAGGGTTGTGGAGAGACAAAATGGGCAGGGGTTGTCCGATCCAAAGGCTTTGGATGTCTGGTTAAAGAGGTAGAGGTGGGGGCCTTTTATAAGAGAAGAGGAGGGGCACTCTTGGAAAGTAAACAAATGTTACTTTATTTTAGAATGAGTTTCTGATTTTAATGGTAACACATTAATTTTTTTCGAGGATAAGGTGATAAGGGTTCTAAATACTCCCATCCAATAGGTTTTGGACATGTGTAGGTCTTAGATTTTACATTATCTTTTCATTTTATTTAAATCGTTATATAATAAGGTTATCGCTGCATCATCATGATGTCACAACTAATTTAATTTATGTAATGTCTTAAAATTATAAAAAAAATAATATGATGTAGGAAATATTTTTAGCTTTCTAATGACTACTTATAGGCAAAAATATGACTTTTATAACCCCATGTAAATTTTTTTTAGTAAAACATCTCATGTTTGTGTCATTTTTACTTTAACATTAAATAAAATGGTATTTATGTCATTTTCCAACCAAAGTGGCTCCATGGGGTCCCCAAGTTGACCCATGGATTTTCTTGGTCGTCCATGACACATAAAATGTGGGTATGACATGTTTCTAGGTCATTTAATTTTATTAAAACATTATTTTGACCTTAAACTACAATAATTACCTCTAATCGCGATTAAAAATTTAATAATTTACTATTCACCGAATAATTATTTTAATCTCATTGAACCACATTTTACTTTCTAATGAAAACCATGTATGTTGGATTTTTTAAATTCAAAACACAAAGATGGAAAAATTTCATTTAAACGGAAAAATTAGTTTTTATAATTACCACTTATTGGTTTCAGTATTCATAAGAAATTGATGTTTTTCAGAAAATTACCAAAAATTCTCCCTATGCTATATGTGATATTCCGAATTCAAAAATGATGTTTATTTTACAAAATTATAAACATATAAGTTTCATTAATTAATTTAATAATTAATTCCCGCTGTCAAAAAAAATAGAGTGTTTTTATGAAACAAAATGTATCAAAAGATTGACACTAGTTTAAGTCCGATTTCAAAGTGAAATTAATTCCAATGAACACTATTGGATTAAATGGTAAAAATATATTCTAATTTAACTTTAAAATAAATTCAAAAGATAATCTAATCATATAAATAAATTAGATTAAAAAGAGGTTTTGAATTAAAATACAACATTTTTCACTATTCATTAAAAATTGAACTTTTTTGGAAAAATACAAAAAAATTTCACAAAGTAAATTTTGATGTCCCGATTCTAAAGAAGAATTTTATTTTGTCAAATATAACACATAAAATTGTCAAAAAGTGGATTTAAAAGAGTTTCACAATCAAAAGGCGGTTAATCGGCCTTTTAAAGATTATTAGAATGTTTACGCTTAAAATTGGATTCATTCGCATTTTTAATCCTATAACATTTATGGTAAAGAGTAAAAATATTTTACAAACATATATAATCATTTTGTAGTTAGTTCTGTTCATTTCCGCCAATACAACGGCTAGGAGTTAAATACCATTTAAAATAATATAATTTTATTATTAGAGTGCAACGTAAGATTCCCAAGAAACTCGTTGTTGCGTATTGGGTACGCCATCGAGCATATCGTCCCCATTAAAGTAATATTAATATTTTATTTACAAATATGGATAAATATAAAAATGTCATATTCTTTATTTACCTGGGGTGTTACAGTATTGCGATCCTAGGTTTACCTAAAGGTTCTTGAGGAATCTATAATATGAAATGGGATATCTTCTCAGGTTTATCAAATCTTATCATTCATATATAGAAAATCAGAAGGAGTGAGTAATACAGATACTGGGAGATATAAATCGTGACAATGTCTAAGACGTTAGTGGAACATGGGATAGGTATATGAGACTGATTGAGTTTTTTTACAAAATAAATTATCATTCATCGATATGAATGGTTCCATTTGAGGCATTTTATGGCTACCCATATAAATCACCTCTATGTTAAAACGAGGTGGGTGAAGTTTCTTCAATTGGAACAAGTTTTTTATGTGATGTCAACAGTGATTCCGGATGTATATTGATGTATGGTTACAGTCGAATGTTGATAGAAATTGTATGTGGATCAATAACATCAAAATATGATATTTTCCATTGGAGACTAGGTTTTTTATTATTGTTTCTCATTTGCTGGGTCACCAAAATTTTAAAGACTCGTAAATTTCAAGGAATTATTTTTTCTTAATTTTCTTTGGAATTTTTCAAAAACGCAGTTTCTGAAAGCACCTGATTCCCAGGCCCGGTGTGCCCGGAATCATTTTCCGAAGATTGGCTCGGGTACGTTCAGTGAACGGACGAGCGGGTTTTTCTAACTTTTGAACTGGTGCCCGGAATCGAATTCTGAGGGCACCGATGAAATCGCAGCGCCGATATTCTCTTAGAAATTCCTCTTCCGGAGTTGCGTTTTCTCGGGTGTGGTTTTTAATTTTCGTGCTTAAAGTTAGGAAATAAAATAATTTTACAACAACTTTATTTTATTTCACTTAAGCCACTTGGAAGCCACTTGAAGTCACTTAAAAGCAGCTTAAACTGAGTTGAGACGGATAGGGTACTATCCAGAAATATCCTACCCTCTTGGTAGGATATTTGTGAGGTGGGGCCCGCACGAGCCCCGCCGTTTCTTTCCGCTAAGTAACGCACCCGCGAAAACCCGTCATTATGAAAATCAACTAACGCATTTTCTGAAATTCTTAACAGACCATTTAATTGGGCGGTTTATTTCGTGAATTAAATGGGTGGTTTCTTCTTTGAATTAATTCAACGAATTGATGGGTCGTTACTTACCTTTTTCGTTTGTTGGCGTTATAATAAAATAAGACCAACAAGTATTTTTGGAGGATTACATGTTGAGAGGCTTGATAGAATCCTTGAGCCTTCATCCACCTTCAAGAAGAACGCAAAGAACGTGAAGAACGCCGACCTCCGACGAAGAACGCTGAACCCGTGGAAGTCGACGACGCGACTCCGTGTTCCGCGACGCCGACGTTCCCTTCCTGCAACGTTCTTCTGCTATGTCTCTCCCTCCGCAACGAATCTTCGATCAGCTGTTGAGGTAAGAGACTTCGGGAATCTCTTAAACCTCTCTTGTGGTTTCTTTAATAAAACACGGATTTAATTTTATATAATTAAATTAAATATGTTGTTTCTTGGTCCGTTGAGTTTGCCAACTCAACGCCGGATTCCGTGACGACGCGACACCCTTCTGCGGTGACGCGACGATCCCCCCTTCCACAACGAACAAATCTGCGAAGAACGTGCGTTCGACGATAACTACGAGGTAGGGATTTTATTTTTTTGGAAATTCCCTTATTTCCCGTGTTGTTTCCGTTCAAGAATGAAGAACCAGTTTCATAAAACGATTTTATTTCATTAAAAATTGTTTTCGGATATATATTCATGTGTTGAATGTATTTCTCCCGTTGTTTATCTCTAACACGGAGGGTGCGGGCCAAACGAACACGGCCCGACAACCCTCCGCCATTCTTTGTTGTTGTGCGGAATTGACGGGCGACGATGGAACATGCCACAACTAAATGTTGAGGATTCTGCAGTAAAGAACGAGTCCCAGGAGGAGCAGCGGCGCAGACGGGAACAGAATCGGACCACCGGAGCGACTCCAGCGGCACGGGTGGCCGGCGCGGCGGCGCCGGCAGCCGGGAGCGGCGGCGACCCAGCGTGCCGCCGGACAAGGCCGTCGCGGCAGAAGCCGCGGCGGCGGCGCTCGCGGACCCACGGTCGCACGGGTCCGGTGCGCGCAGGACGCGGCTGAAGCCGCGTCTGGTTGTCCGGGGCGACACCCTGCAGGTGCCGCGGGGTTGTCACGCGGGGGCGGCGACTCCCCCCCGCGTCGCTCGGGTTTTCCAGGGCGACACCCCACGGGTGCCGCGAGGGTGTCACGGCTCCCCCCCCGGGCTGGCCGAGCCTGGCCGGTCCGACCCGGACGGTCGGACCGGGTCGACCCGGTTCGGCCGACCCAGGGGGGGTCGGGCCGGGTCGGCCCGGGCCCGGACCCCCCGTCTTCGGACCGTTTTTGGTCAAATACCTGTAACGTGAGATACGGGCCTCCAAACGACTCGCCGTCAGCAGCAACGCGATCCTTGGATCGAGAAGGTCATTTCGGTATATCGCACTCAAGGTTTCAGAATACTTTGACTTTAGCCGGGTTGGTTCGTACACGAAACCAACCGGGCCCTCGGAGCGGAAACGCTCATATCTTGAGCTACAGACGTTCGAATGACGTTCCGTCAGCTTTGTTGAATTCCTCTAAGTGAGACGGATCTTTTGGTATACTCTGCCCGAGGATTGGATGCAGGTGGAGTACGGTCGGGTTGGTTTTGCCTTAAAAACCAAACGGGCCCCTGGGACGAAAAAGCCAATATCTCTCAGACCGGGCGTCTGATCGACGCACCGTCTGCAACATTGAGTTCCTGTTCGTGATACGGAAATTTTGGATACATCAACTTCGGACTTTGTGACAGTTGATGTATCGGCCTCTCGGCTCGTGGAGCGGACCAACCCAAACGAGCTTGCTGTGTGCAGAACCCTAGAGCTGGCTGCTACTGCTACTTCGATAGTGACGACCGTGCAGAGATCCTCAGTGGACTGCCACGACGACTGTGCAGAGATCCTCAGTGGACTGCGACAACTACAGCACTCAGCGATCCTACGTGGATCAGTGCTACAGGTCCTGTGTGGGCCCGATCCTGTGTGGGTCTGATCCTGTGTGGGTCAGCGCTCAGCGGTTCTGTGTGAGCCAGCGCCTACAGGTCCTGTGTGGGCCCGATCCAGTGTGGGTCATTACGGGGGTTAGTTACCTATTGATCCTTTGTGGGTCTGACGACATAGATGGATCAATGATCATCTTTATTGTCATCCAAAGAAGTATACCTGTGTGAGCTGAATCTTGAGTTACTCTCTTTTGATAGCAATTTGTCACGACCCGTCCTCAGGGCCAGTGCCGTGACTACCCCAAGCCCGCCTTCCATAGGGCAGGGGCTGGCGACCAGCACCAAGGCATAAATCCCAATAAAAGGGAAGGAATTACCTTTGAAAAGTAAACAAGCACCACAGAGTAAGCAAGCGGAAAAATAAACACTGAGTAAAAACTGTACAAGCTGTGCTGAAAGTAAAAGGGGCCGAGCAGAGCATGACGTCCTTTTCAGTGGATGTACCTTGGTGCCAGTCGCTTTACGATAGGAGGTTCTGAGAGAGTTTCACACTTCTCCTTTGGCGGTACATCCTGGAGTGGCGAAGATGTACCAGGATCTCAGGTGACAGCACTGGTGGCCGGGCATGAAGAAGGATGTGGTAGAGTTCGTTTCACGGTGCCTCACCTGCCAGCAGGTGAAGGCAGAGCATCAGGTACCAATAGGTTTGGTACAGCCCTTGGAGGTCCCAGAGTGGAAGTGGGACGGGATATCTATGGACTTCGTGACTGGACTTCCTCGCACTTCCGGAGGTCACGACTCCATTTGGGTGATTGTTGACCGACTCACCAAGTCGGCACACTTCTTACCCATCAGAGAGCAGGGCTCAGTGGAGAGCTTGGGGCGTCTCTACGTTCAGGAGATTGCACGGCTTCCCGGTGTTCCATCAACTATCGTCTCCGATCGGGAAACTCTCTTTACTTGACGGCTTTGGAAGGGGTTGCAGGAGGTGTTCGAGACGCGGCTACGACTGAGCACTGCCTTTCACCCTCAGACGGATGGTCAGACAGAGAGGACCATTCAGACTCTCGAGGACATTCTCCGCGCATGTGTCCTCGACTTTGGTCATAGCTGGGAGGACCACCCACCCTTCGTGGAGTTCGCGTACAACAACAGCTACCACTCCACCATCGGGATGGCCCCATACGAGGCATTGTACGGCAGGCCTTGCAGATCTCCTTTGTGTTGGACAGACCCTGGGGAGTCAGCACTTGTGGGAGCAGAGATGGTCCGGGCCATGACAGAGAAGGTCTAGGTCATCCAAGAGCGGATGAGGACAGCTCAGAGCCGGAAAAAGTCATATGCTGACAGGAGGAGGAGGCCACTAGAGATCGAGGACGGCGACCACGTCTTCTTGCGTGTCTCACCTCGACGTGGTTTGTGGAGATTTGGCTGAGGCGGAAAGTTGACGTCACGCTTCATCGGACCATTCCAGGTCCTCAGCAGGATTGGCGAGGTGGCTTATCGCTTGGCTCTACCACCTCAGTTGCACCGGGTGCACGACGTCTTCCACGTATCTCAGCTGAGGAGATACGTGCATGACCCGACGCACATCATTGACTATGGGGAGCTAGACGTGGATGATGGGGTGAATTTTGTGGAGGTCCCAGTGGAGATAGAGGATCGACAGGAGCGGGTCCTATGTGGGCGATCGATTCCTCTTATGCGCATCAGATGGCAGCACGGGAACCTCCAGGAGAGCGGTTGGGAGCGGGAGGCTCAGATACGTGCTCAGTACCCACATTTGTTTCCCTAGTTTATGATGTATCTTTATG
This sequence comes from Viscum album, assembly GCA_963277665.1. Lineage (NCBI taxonomy): Eukaryota > Viridiplantae > Streptophyta > Magnoliopsida > Santalales > Viscaceae > Viscum > Viscum album. Next base: position 1,862,468,831 of record OY728151.1, on the reverse strand, counting down.
GGGACGTAAAGCCCTGAGGTGGGAGTAATGTAAAGACCCGTAAATTTCCCGGAAATTTTTTTTCTTAATTTTCTTTGGAATTTTTCAAGAACGCAGTTTCTGACGGCACCTGATTTCGAGGCCCGGTGTGCCCGGAATCATTTTCCGAAGTTTGGCTCGGGTACGTTCAGTGAACGGACGAGTGGGTTTTTCTAACTTTTGAACCGGTGCCCGGAATTGAATTCTGAGGGCACCGATGAAATCGCAGCGCCGGTATTCGCTTAGAAACGCCTCTTCCGGAGTTGCGTTTGCTAGGATGTGGTTTTTAATTTTCGGGCTTAAAGTTAGGAAATAAAATAATTTTACGACAATTTTATTTTATTCCACTTAAGCCACTTGGAAGGCACTTGAAGCCACTTTAAAGCAGCTTAAACTGATTTGAGACGGATAGGGTACTATCTAGAAATATCCTACCCTCTTGGTAGGATATTTGTGAGGTGGGGCCCGCACGAGCCCCACAGTTCTTTTCCGCTAAGTAACGCACTCGCAAAAACCCGTCATTATGAAAGTCAACTAACGCGTTTTATTAAATTCATAACAGAACATTTAATTGGGCGGTTTATTTCGTGAATTAAATGGGCGGTTTCTTCGTTGAATTAATTCAACGAATTGATGGGTCGTTACTTACCTTTTTCGTTTGTTGGCGTAATAATAAAATAAGACCAACAAGTCTTTTTGGAAGATTACATGTTGAGAGGCTTGACAGAATCATTGAGCCTTCATCCTCCTTCATGAAGAACGTGAAGAACGCGAAGAACCCAGACCTCCGACGAAGAACACCAAACCCGTGGAAGTCGACGACGCGGCACCGTGTTCCGTGACGCCGACGTTCCCTTCCTGCAACATTCTTCTGCGACGTCTCTCCCTCCGCAACGAAACTTCGATCAGCTGTTGAGGTAAGAGACTTCGGGATTATCTTAAATCTACCTTGTGTTTTCTTTAATAAAACACGGATTTAATTTTATATAATTAAATTAAATCTGTTGTTTCTTGGTCCGTTGAGTTTGCCGACTCAACGCCGGATTCCGCGATGACGCGATGCCCTTCCGCGACGACGCAACGATCACCCCCTTCTGTGACGAACAAATCTGCGAAGAATGTGCATTCGACGATGACTACGAGGTAGGGAATTTTTTTTTTTTGGAAATGCCATTATTTCTCGTGTTGTTTCGGTTCAAGAATGCAGAACCCGATTCATAAAACAATTTTATTTCATTAAAAAATGTTTTCGGATATGTATTCATGTGTTGAATGTATTTCTCCCGTTGTTTATCTCTAACGCAGAGGGTGCGGGCCAAACGAACACGGCCCGACAACCCTTCGTCGTTTTTCGTTGTTGTGCGGATTTGACGGGCGACGATGGAACATGCCGCAACTGAATGTTGAGGATTCCGCAGTAAAGAACGAGTCCCGGGAGGAGCAGCGACGCAGACGGGAACAGAATCGGACCACCGGAGCGACTCCGGTGGCCCGCGGAAGCCGCCGGCGGCACGGGTCGCCAGCAGCCGGGAGCGGCGGCGCCCCGGCGCGCCGCCGGACAAGGCCGCCATGGCAGAAGCCGCGGTGGTGGCGCTCGCGGACCCGCGGCCGCGCGGGCCCGGCGCGCGCGGGACGCGGCTGAAGCCGCGTCCGGTTGTCCGGGGCGACACCCCGCGGGTGCCGCGGGGTTGTCACGCGGAGGCGACGTCTCCCCCCCGCGTCGCTCGAGTTGTCCAGGGCGACACCCCGTGGGTGCCGTGGGGGTGTCACACGGGGGCGGCGGCTCCCCCCCCCCCCCCCCCCCGCGTCGCGCGGCCGAGCCGTGCCGGGCGGGCTGAGCCGGGCCGGTCCGACCGGTCGGGATGCGCCCAGGCCGGGCCGGACTGGGTCGACCCGGTTCGGCTAACCCAGGGGGGGTCGGGCCGGGTCCGCCCGGGCCCGGACCCCCCGTCTTCGGACTGTTTTCGGTCAAATGCCCGTAACTTGAGCTACGAGCCTCCAAACGACACGTCGTCAGTGGAAACGCGATCCTTGGATCGAGACGGTCGTTTCGGTATATCGCACACAAGGATTCAGAATACTTTCAGTTCGGCCAGGTTGGTTCGTACACGAATCCAACCGGGCCCTCGGAGCGGAAACGCTCATCTCTTGAGCTACGGACATCCGATTGACGTGCTGTCAGCTTTGTTGAATTCCTCCAAGTGAGAATGATCTTTTGGCATACTCTGCCCGAGGTTTGGATGCAGGTGGAGTACGGTCGGGTTGGTTTTTCCTTAAAAACTAACCGGGCCCCTGGGACGAAAAAGCTAATAACTCTTAGACTGGGCGTCCGATCGACGCGCCGTCTGCGACGTTGAGTTCCTGTTGACGATATAGAACTTTTGGATACATCAACTTCGGACTTTGTGACAGTTGATGTATCGGCCTCTCGGCTCGTGGAGCGGACCCTCCCGAATGAGCTTGCTGTGTCCGGAACCCTAGAGCTGGTTGCGACTACTACTTCAACAGAGACGACCGTGCAGAGATACTCAATGGACTGCGACGACGACTGTGCAGAGATCCTCTGTGGCCTGCAACGACTACATCACTCAGCGATCCTACGTGGATCAGTGCTACAGGTCCTGTGTGGGCCCGATCCTGTGTGGGTCTGATCCTGTGTGGGTCAGCGCTCATCGGTTCTGTGTGAGCCAGCGCCTACAGGTCCTGTGTGGGCCCGATCCTGTGTGGGTCATTGCAGGGGTTAGTTACCTATCGATCCTTTGTGGGTCCGACGACTTAGATGGATCAGTGATCATCTTTATCGTCATCCGAAGAAGTATACCTGTGTGAGCTGAATCTTGAGTTACTCTCCTTTGTGGATTGTGTTGAGCTATCCAATGTGGATTTACTGTTTACTCTCCTTTGTGGATTATGTTGAGCTATCCTGTGTGGATTTACTGTTTACTCTCCTTTGTGGATTGTGTTGTGCTATCCTGTGTGGGTATACGTTTTGCTTTCCTGTGTGGACTGGGTTGTGCTTGGGCTCGGACGTTGGAGCCGAACGGGAATTGATGACTTAGGTATATGTTTGGGCATATACCTAAGCAGTGTTGGTTGTTACTTCGTGATTGTATCATTCCATTGTGGTTTATCCTTTGTGGATTTCGGGAGACCTTCCGGGGTCTCGGGGTCCCTACTGAGTAGCTTATACTCACCCCTGCATAGGCTATGCCCTCACTATGTTGTGTTGGTTGAAGACGACGGACAACGCTTATCGTGGTGGAGGCTTGCGGAGCAAGACGGTAACTGGAGGTGGACCACTGGGCGGGACATACTCGGAGTGGTCAGGTGGACCCGAGGAGCTGTGGAGGCTATCTGTACCCACCCTTCAGGTGGGACTTCCAGAGGGCGGCTCGACGCTACGGCTTTTCCTTTCAGTTGCTGTTTTTCCTTTCAGTTGTACTTTACAGTTGGGCTTGTATTTCCGGCCCCTTTTACTTTCAGCATAGCTTGTACAGTTTTTACTCAGTGTTTACTTTTCCTCTTGCTTAGTCTGTGGTGCTTGTTTACTTTTCAAAGGCAATGCCTTCCCTTTTGTTTGATTTACGCCTTGGTGCTAGTCGCCAGCCCCTGGCCTATGGAAGGCGGGCTTGGGGTAGTCACGGCACGGGCCCGGAGGACGGGTTGTGACAAAAATATTAGAATATATTGAATGTTGGCTCTGATATATGTTATACCATTTAGGTCACCTAATATATCAAGAAGGATTCTTATCAGTTTTCATTTTGAGATTAGTTGATCGGTATTTCTGGTGTTTTCCACATGTACCATCTCATGAAGAACTATCATAATCCCTTCCATGTTATGAGATGAGATGAAATTTAATTAAATATAGAAGATTATATTTTGGAGAAATAAGTACAGATATTTAACTATCATGTGAAATTATTTTGTTTAATTCTATTCCATTGGTTAGATTATAAAGGACTACAAATCAGAATATCCTAAGACTTGGGAACATTAGTCATTGATAAGTGATTCATCGCATCATCTTTCTCTAGGGATTACATATTCCTTAGGAATAATTGGGGAATGGAAACTATTCATGGTGGGGATTTTGTATCATCCCATTACTGATATTCTCGGTACCAATTTAATTTCATTGTGGGATTCCACTTATCGTTGTCTTTATATGGCTAGGAATGAATTTGGAGGAATCATATACTGTTGAATTCACAAATTTATTCGATTCTAATATTTAATTTTCATTTTCTGCATGCTACTTAGAGATTTAATGTCATGTAACTATGTTACATGACTTGTAAGAGATCAAGATTCATCCCTTGAAATGATTCATACAATGAATTGTTAAATGAAGTTATGAGATCCTCTACATTGGGATTTAATAAAATGTTGGATTTTAATTTGAGGTGATGAGTTTTTTAGTTTATTGAAGTATTTCTCATTTTCTAGTCATGTAACTAGGATAAACATCATGTAACTCACTTCATAAAATTACTAAAACAGGTGTGGATTTATTTTTCATTTGGTTCACTCTCCTGAATTCATTTCCCTCAACGCAAAGAAATTCATAGTCCATTTAAGGAGACTCCATTCCTTCTATATTGGCCTGTTTTACATTTGAGGTCTATTGAAGTTGTGGTGAATCTCTCTTTGAAAAGTGACCATTCCTATTCATTATTTCCATTGATTTTGGTAGAATACTTCGGTTTCCTTATGGTATCCATTGTTCTAAATTGGTGTTCCTTCTTTAATTCATCCAGGATTCATTGTGTGATCTCATTCAAGAGGTTGTTCCATAGTTTGTTTTGGTTTATAGGGCATTCATTCTTAAGGTTTGTGGAATATCTGCTTAACCGCTGACCATATTTTTAAATAATATCAATACTAAGATGTATAGATTGTATTTTTGGGACTTGGATGGAGTTTTTGGGATTCATTGTTGGTGGATATCGTTACCGATGTGTGCGAGCCGATTATCAAGGTAGGTGGTGCTGTGTATAGCATGTGTTTGATAAACTGTAATGTTCCTTTTTTATGAATTGACTTATAAATATGTTTTTATGAAATTTTCATAAAATTTTTTGTGTGATAGAATGAGATTTTGTATAAATGTTTTCCCTGGTTTTCGATAAGTTGAATGGAATGTGTTATTTTCAAAGCATTGAATTATTTGAGAAAAATAAGTGTGTACGGTCAGAATATTAAATATTTAATTTCATAAATGATATTTAAATGATTTTCAATTTTTTTTATGTTTATGAAAAAAAATATGGTTTATCTTGGGTACTAGCTGGTAAGTTTATTTGGAGGACAACGTTAATTGCAGTATTTCATTTCTGGGAGTTTCTCTAGTACTAGATTTCATATTATTGTACCTATTTTTATAAATTATATTTGAATCTCACATTATGGGGTGTCTCCTAGGTCTTGGAGTGTAGATAAATGGCATCAAGTAACGCAATGCACTATTTATTGTTTTTTTGGGTAAGAGTAGTATATGGAGGAACCTATTGTATTCCTTAGTGTTGTGATTCCTGTGATGCTACTTTTTTTGTATTTTTTCTATTTGTTGTTTTATCCTTGATATTTATCATCATTATTCTTATATATTATATGGAAAATGATCTTTTAAATTTATATACCTACCTTTTCTAGAACAATGATAAAGAGGAAATGTTTTGCATGTTTTCTATAAAACTTCATTACTTTATATCATTCCATGTATTATTAAAAATGAGAATACATGAATTTTTTTACCGAGAATTCTTATGGAACACCTGGGAGGGATAATATTGTTCATGTTATCTTAGACCATCTACTTCACTTCAGTGTTGTGTAGACGTATGTATGTCATCCATTATAGGGAATCACAAGGTGGCACATTGTAGGGGTGAGGTTCTATGGTAGTTGATTTTGGTTGATGGTGGTGAGATGGTGGGAGTTCGTCCACACTATCAAAATGAATAACTATTGAATTTTGGTCATTTTTAGTTGGGCTTTCTTATGGGAAATTTTGGATACTTTTTAGTTGTTTTGGTTTCCATTTCATTCATACAATTATGGAATATATTTATTAGCTTTCTATTGATCCTTCTTCCTCTGTGTATATATATTCCATGTGTTTTTTCGCATAGGGATAAATCATTACCTCTTGATTTTTTATTCCTGGGTTATTTTTCCTAAACATGGGGGATGTGGAACAACATTGGGGTATGTGACAGAATGGTTTGAGTACTAGGTATAAGGGTATGTAGGGTTGGTTCGTTACAATTATTATTTTGGAAATCCCACAATGAAGTTGGAGGATCATGAAACAACCATTTATAAGGTTTTATGAATTACTCTACCATAATTATGACTTTTCTAAGAGATTCTTGAGGGACAAATCCCATTGGAATGAAAAACTGTGTAGGGTAGGTCCATAGTGGAATGTATCAGGATCATGGGCTGGACTAGGTTGTTATAAATAGTAATAGATCCAGTGTCCATTTGATGTACTAGTGAGGAAGTTGGGCCCTAATAGGGGAGGGGGGTTAAGAAAATTCCTCATAGAAGGAGGGGGAGCATGAAAAATCCAGTTATATGGTGGTCTAGATAGCTCTCCAATCAAGTGGCCTTTTTTGGGGGGATGCCTAAGGGCTAGAGCCCTTGAAAATAAAAACCATATGGGGTAGGCCCAATGATGACAATATCAAGATCATGGGATATGCATATCCATTACACATTATGATAGAAACTCTATTTATATATGTTATATAAAATATTTATTATCTAATTAATATTCATTAAACATTTTACAACACATATCATTATAAGTTTAATTTTGTGTGAATATGATAATTTTGTTTTAGGAAGTGTTGGCCACCGCCCACACAAAATGATATGATTCATTCACACACAACATGGAATGTATTAAGGATGGGTTTAGTGTAATTTTATGATATATGTTATATAATCATGATAAAGGAATAATTATATATATATATATATTGAAAAATTTATGTCATTTACTCTCTAACATTTTATATGATAATAAAACTGAAACAACATTCATCTATATGTATGGGCTCCCAACACCGTGAACACTGAATACTATTACATACTTATATATTATATAGTTAATTTTAATACACACATATGGAATATAATTGTTTTTTATATCTAATTTTTTATTCTGTAAATCATGCTATATGTAAAAGTACCAATGCTTTAACAAATTATGAAACAAGTGAAAAACAAATCAAATATTACCCAAAGTGAAACATTAACATAAAATTGTTAACAAGGAGGAAATATAAATTCATAATCAAACAATATATGGTATTACATATAATAATATTCTTCAATGTAATATTTATCATAAAATTGCATTAATTATACCATATTCTTTTTTGTGTACGAATAGAGTAAAGACATTATGGAAAAAACTTCATAACATTTTTTATTTTCGTGAGATACATACATTATACACTAGTAATTTCTCTTATGTGGTATATATACATGACATGAATTTATTTTAAGAACATAATATTTAAATTTATTTTTTATATATATACATTTTATGATATTTCTCCATTGGGGTTTATTTTCTAAAACATAGAAAATCAGTAAAGTAATTACATATAAATATTCCTTCGATGATAAATATGCCATGTTATGCACAGATATTTTTCTATTAGTTGAAAACAATGTATATAACATGATATGTAATTAACATACTATGTTTCATGAAATTTTTAGCATTATTTTATTTCATTTTCTTCTATGGTGAGTGTAATTCAAAGTTACCAAGTGGTGAGTGTTTATTGAAAAAATAACACCGTTTATCTAGATTGTTTATGATTATGCCCTCATTGATGAAATATTAGGATCCATATATAATGATAACTCATTAATATTATTTTTCCTTATATATTTATTATGTTTTAAAATAATGATACCATTTTCCAATATTTTGTACTTAAGAGAATTTAACATTGGATTTTTGGAAAATCCATCTTTATTTACCTCTATAGTTAGAAATCTATGTTCCTTCAAAACCTTGTTTTCTAAAAAGGTTATAAGAAAATGTATAATGATTAAATTTATTTAAAAAAATTACAATTCAAATTTATAAATTTTCAATGTATATTCAATGAAATGATTTTCAAATCTTTTTCTAGCTTATTTTATAAGTTTCTAAAGAAATGGTATTCAAAAAATATTGATGATTATTATATATGTCATCAAGGAAATAGATTTCAAATAATTTCATGCCATATATATTTGTTTTTAATATATTTTAAATGATTTTTTAAAAAAAAATTCATTATTATTTTATAAGTTATCAATGGTTATCAAAACAATAAATAGATTATTTTATAATATTTAAAGGAAATGGTTTTCAAATACTTTTTAAGTATTATTTCTATGTTCTTAAATAATATTCAATGAAAATGGTTTCAAACTATTTTCAATTTTAATGAAACATTAAAAAAAGGAAGGACATTTCATTATGGAATGAATTTTTCAAAATATATTTCAAAATTACTTACCATCTATGATGAAATCTATTGGTGTTAGTCATGACTTTTTGGGGAAATACATCCATTAATGGTATTTTTCGTAATGGTATATGTTTTTATACATGATTATTATATTGGTTTCTATGTCATAGGATATTTTTTTTAAACCCACAACTTTTCACGAGTAATACATCTCATAAAATGGTTATGAAAATTGAATATTTTTCCACTGGTTATGATATGATTATATGTTTATCATACCCATTTCCTTTCATTGGATAAGATATGATTTTTTATGATTTTAAGCTCATTTATTTATGATTTAATTTTTATATGGTCAATACATATTTCTACAACTAATGTATCATGTAAATATTTATATCTCATGATAGATGCTAAGATGGTCTTGTGAGTAAACCTTTGCTACAAATATGGACATGGGAGTGAACCAGGACTACAATGAAGGTATGAGGTGTGAAATAATGCTAATAAAATGTACATGTGAGTAAAAAATGACTACCATGTTGATTTGGAGAGTAAACCCATAATAACAAGATGGCGTTTCCAGTGATGCCATGTCTACTATAAAAATTATATTATAATATATTTTGTTTACCATAATTCCATGTTTTATTCCTAATTATTTATTTCATGGATTATGTTATTTATTTTCTTATGATACATGTATTATTAAATGCCATGATTTATGAAAATATTAATTTTTAGTATCTTTTATAGGAATGATATGATCTTATAATATTTTTATCTTGTTCTTATAAAACTATGCTCATGGTTATGGTTACATGTCTCCCTTTTTTACCCTCACTAGGAATCTGAATAACAACTTTTTATGTTTCCTTCTCTATGTTATAAAGATATGTATAACGTATGATTTGTCTAAGAATCATTATAGATGTGGATAACCTATTGGGAGATAATTTAGCTCACTTATGTACCAGTGTTAACATTTCCATGTTTCTAAAGGCATTAAACTACTACAGTCTTCAGGAGTCCATTTTTGTAATATTTTAAGTATTCCGAAAAAATGAGGTATTGTTTATGTACATAAAGAATGGATCTATATAGTTATTGTGGGTAATCTATAATATAATTGTGAATATAAATTTTGGTACACTATAATCATGAGGGTCATAAATGATTATGATTCCCCAGATTGGTGATAGACCAGACTAACATGAAGCATCCGACAAGATCTTTATAATTCATGTGTGTGATTGAATGAACATATTCATATACTTTTAAATATCAAGAGAATAATCCACATAATGTGACCACTTTTGAATATAAAAATTATATTATTGTAATCTCCTCTTAAAAAATTATACACACATTTGAAATAAATAAACAATTCATCTTGACAATAGTACTCAAACAATTTACTGCAGAATGTATGTGTTTTTTGTACTCATTAAAATAATTATGTGCATAGAAAACAATATAACCACCATATTACATACATCAGAGAAACATTATAGTGTTATTTATCTGTTTTATATTGGACTAAACAACACTCTATTTTATTAAATCCTCTACAATGTTAGCATCCATTTTTATTATTAAATGAAAATAATAAGCATTGGATCTTAAACTTCCATAATTCTAAATTATTGAATATGATTTAAATAATTTCTTATTTATTATTACATGGTTACATAATAAAATTTTTTGATAAAAAAACATTGAATATTAACCCACATTTTCATAGAAAACAAAAAATCTTCTATTATTCATTATAGTACAAAACCCAACCATTTTTACGAATCATTGATCTCAAATGATATATATATATATATATAATAATAATTATAGTATGTTTCATGTTAGCATTATTTATTCATAATATATTTAACAAAAAATATAATTATATTTGAATTCAAATCTATGGAAATCTCAAATCTATCATTCAGAAAACATAGACATGAAATAAATTATATAAATAAATGTAAGAACTTATTAAAATGTCTAAATATTGTGGCCTCATCTATATACATTAATACTGAATTGCATCATCATTAAATTTTCACCACAAGAAATATTAATAACATTAATCCATCGATACAAAAAACCCATATATTTAAATAGTATTCCAATATTTATATTTAATATTTCTTGGTTGTTGCCATGTCCATCATTCCTTATTGCTCAATGCTTGTGGTTCTTCATTCCTCTTCCAAGAATAAATTTCACTATATCCATGGTTTAAATTATTAATATAACGGTGTTTGTACACTTTAATTTTTATCATATATTTACCCTCTAGAAATTTAGTACATGAAAACTAAATTTGTCATTTTTGTTTAATATTAAAAAATTCATTTATTTTGATGCCTCCTGTAACTGAATTCAAAAGAATTAACAGTCCCACCACCCTCACTATACGTATTATTATAAATTTCCATAAAATTTTTAAATACATTTATTCATTCTAGAAAAATTCACTTTCATGATATCTTTATTTGTGTCATAATGGTCACAATTTATTTTCATTCTATAAAGAAACTAGTTCCCAATAATTGATTCGGATAAAAAATCATTGATGTTATACTTGGTCACCTACTTTTATAAGTGATTTTTTTTATAATAATGATAATATATATATATATATATATATATATTAATTTATTTAGTTCATGGAATCCATATATTTGTTTTAAAAATAACTCCTATTCATTCCACCATAAAATCCGAAAACAAAATCATAAAATAGAAACTGCCGATAAAAAACTACATGGGAATGTCTGATTATGTTTTACTGTATATAAGGATCACTATGTCAATATCATGAAGTTTATCATACTATAGTGTAATTCATTCTTTTTAATCAAAAAAAATATCCCTCACATTATAATTAGTCACGTAACACTCCAGTAATTTCTTGTCATTATATTCATATTGAGCATCAAGAAAACTAATTTCTATTAATGCTTGATCATACACCTATCTGGTTAAAAAATATATGAAACTAACATGTGAGACCATATTTACCTATCAATATTTTAGGTTGATTTGAAATCATTCATTGGTAGGTCTATATTTCCCCACACATTAAATTTCACATCATATGGTAAATTTCTCTAGTTCATTACCATAATGTTTGGAAACACTTTTTTGTTATTTTTGTCATCAAGTTATTTTATTGACCATGATTTATATCTTTAGGAAATTGGTACTAGTGTTTCTAGAAGTAAAATGAATAAAAATGTAAGATGTTTGTAGTAGTTTATTATATAGTAACATGAATGAAATTGAGGCCCCTTCAAAAAATATTCATGTATGATGAAAATATTCATCCATATATATATATATTATATTTATGGTAAACCACATGGATTTAATAACATCAAAAAATAAATTATCATATATATATATATAAACCAATTAATTAAAAAGTTATTTTATAACATAACATTAACTCTACATACAAAATTTTCCTTAATTGTATTTCCAAAATAACCATTCTAAAAATTCCAATAAATATTTTTCATATATAATCTTATAGGACAATAGATATTAATGTAACAAAATTGTGTGTTCTCTCATTTTTATAATTATATATCCTCACAAAATATTGAAATATCAAGATAATAAAAAAAATTCAAACAAATTGGGCCCTATAATTTCTATATTTTAAAATATTCATTACACCTCTTAAAATATGTGTGTACATTTATTTTCACTATTACCAAACTGTCCCATTGACATTAGAAATTCATTTTATATTATAAATACCAAAATGAAATGAAATTGAAATGTTCAAAGAAAATTAGTGTCAATTAAGAAAAATATAATATATTGAAACCCTCATACATTATTCATACTGATCCATATATGGTATATAAAATAGTAGGGTAATATTATTGATACTACAGTTTCCCATACAAAATAAAATGATAAAAAATAAAATGTGAAACTGTAAAACTATAGTCTCTAATCATTCAAATTAAATTAAATAGTGAAAATTATTGATACTAATTGAGATAAAATATTGTAATCCATTCCATATACACTTATAACTACATAATTTGTAAGAATACATTTAATTCAATAAAAACCTCAATGATCATGAGAACTTGTTCCTTCAGAATATTAGGTTAATATTACTCAAAATGAAACATTAATCATGGAATAACTATTCTTTTATAGGTAGTGTGGTCCTAAATCCAATATATATCATAAAAAATTACCGGTTAACCAAGTAAATATATGAAGTTAATGGGTGATTTAAAAATCCTTGTATGGGAATATACAACATAAGGAGGTGTAATAGATGATTCAAATGTAAAACATGATATCATAAATGATATGGAACATGATTAGCCAAATGAAGGAATGATATAAAGGACATGTTATCATTAGAACATAAAAGAATAATAAATGAGGAATAATCTAAAATTATGACATAATATTAAGTCAATGATATCTAAAAAGAGTACATAACATGGATGAAGTAATCCAAAAATGAATTAGGTAAACTCCATAGTCCAATACACGATGTATTAGAATATTAAAACATTATAAAATTCATCAGACAAATATATAATTTAAAACCCACCTAACTCATTCATTTCATGTACATGAAAATGTGTTCTAAATTAATAAATAAATCATAGGGAATAAACACAATTCTTACCCATGGAATGAAATATTTTTCATAATCATACCTCATATCATAGTCAAGAGAGGTTTCTTAAAGAATGAATTTGATAACATAACATATAGAATGTATAAATCCTTCTATGGAATATAGAATGGCATTGGTATATATATAAGAGTCATGTATACCTAATTTAAGAAAATTAAATGTTATTTATTTTAGTGTTATTATTAGTTATATATTGAATGATCATAATGTAATGGAATAAGTATGTTAGAGAGATTCCTTACCTCGATCCTGATCCCTCGTGTGCATTCATTAAATTTCCCAATAATGTACATTTGTAAATAATTTTTTTTTTCATGAAAAAGTTAAATTATATTAATAATATTATTTATTTAATTAAATTTTTATATTAAATTACATAACCATTTATGTTTATATCGGATATTTTAATAATGGTCGACTAATTTTTCTATAATTACATTTTAATATTCACTAAGGTCAAAAAGATTATTAATTCATCATTTAAATAATTATAATCATGTAATAATTTCCCTTTTTACATGTAAATAAATGTTTCAAAAAGATCCATGATTTTATTTTGAAAATGAACTACGTTATAATCCTGGAGATAATACGTCATACGTATGCATTAATAATGGTTTCGCCTTTTGAAGATCATGATGGAAAGAAGACAAAAATTATTTTATCTTCCTATACTGATATGATTTTTTATAAATATGTTATTATTTTTTAAAATATTCTTACATACACAGTCCTTGTTATTCAGCAAAAAAAAATTGAATCCCATCACTTTGGGAAGCGGTATACCCCATACACATGAACAACGCTATCATTTGAAATGGTTTGAATGATAACTAATTTTAAGATATATTTAATTTAAAAATGGATAATATTTAATTAGTTATATATATAAAGTTAATATTATATTTATAAACATCCTTTATAACCAATTATGGGAAAAATTACATTAGTTCGTGAGGCGGTAGTCCTCTGAACCCACGATTGATGGATTCATTTCTCATTTGAATGAAGTGTATCAGGATTTTGGTGTTTGCATTCACTTAATAACATCTAAGTTTATGTAATATTATTAATTTATTATTTTAGGATTATTGGGTATGATTATAATGTTGTTGAAGTATAAATAAAATAAATATTCTCAATGAGGAGTGTTTCATCTTCTTCAAACCATCTCATTATGATTATACCTAACATCACAATAGAATTTTAGCTTCATCAGAAATTGGATTTGATGATGGGGGATATATGTTATAAGAGTTTTTCATTATAATTATCTAAAATAATATGTTTCAGAAGTTTGTAATAGTTATGAGAGGGGGTGAACTATTATATTAGGTGATGATATTTCCCATAAATACCCTAAACTATTGTATAATGGGAAGTCAATCTCAGGAATATTACAAAAAAATTAAAAACAATTGATTTGTGGAGAGAGTGGGATGATTAAAAGAACAATAAATCAATGTAAACATGTATTAAAAATCTTTTTCTTTATATATTGATGGTTCACCATTTCAACCCTTTTTAATTTTTTTACCATGATAACTACTATATTACAGTTTTTTATAAGTTATGATGAAGAAAAATATAATGAAATTATTAATAAACATAAATTATTATTATTATAGATATGGAATCCTTATTAATAAATTCAATTCTTATATTATTAAATTTTAATTTAAAATTAAAACTAGATTCTTGTCAAAAAAAATATTTTTCGTGGTATGTATTTTTAAAAAATAAGACGATCTTAGAAAAGATATATGAAATGTAATTGAAAATAAATTAATTTTAATTCAAATTTTCCAATATATTATATATAAATATAAAATAAATCATTCCCCTTTATTGGTTAGTTTAATTAGTAAATATTGAGGAACTTGATGCACATTTACATAATTTTTAGAAAAAAAGCATTTTAATGAATACAAATAATCTTATTTTGTAATCAATTATAATGATTTGTTAAATATAATTAATTACATAAAATAATACTATATAATATATATCTAATTTTGAATTCATATTATGAAAACTATATTGGCTTCTAAATTACTTAATTTATTATATAGAAATTGCAATATTACAAAAAATATAAATATTTATTATTTAATAAAAATAAAAAATTAAATGTAATCCTAAATACTCAGCCTTTGTTAGTATATATATAATTATTTCAAAAGTAATTTTTTTTAAATTACATTAATAAATATTTCAAAAATTTATTATATTATAATATAATAAAAAAATATTTTTTATGAAATGTTATTTTGTAGAGTAAAATGTCATTATTAATTATTAGTTCATATTTTTAAATATTGTGAAAATATGTTTATATTTATAAAAAACCTTTTATATATTTTGAAATATATTTAATATTATTTATAACATCCACATTAATTTCTAGGTAACATCCATCATGATTAAATGATATCATATTTTTGATATTGTGTATTTCTTTTAAGATCAATATTGCATGTAACATAAGGTATCAATGAAATAAAATTTCTTTAAAGATAAAGGCATTCTAAATTATCTGGACCTAATGTCTGGACCTGTTTCCACATATCGGTTCCATGATTCGGTCAATTACATAACCTAAAGAATTCCTCTTTGAACTATTGAGGCTATTAACTAGTAGAGAGTGCCTAATAGATATATCTTGGGATGATTAAACCCTTATTATAAAAACAATAAAAAAGAGAAAAAAAATAAAAAATGATAAAATGATAAAATTAAAATTCATAATAATCTCGTAACCAATACAAACCAATATAAAAAGATAAAACAGAAGATGAAACAATATTATATGTAATATGTATGTATGTCTTCCATTATATTGGTCAACATTTAAATGAGAAACTAAAGTTAACAACAATGAAAATAGACATGTGGGTCCAAACGTCATTTCTAGTTCCCTCATCCAAGATCAATCCCAAATCGTTCATCGAACATTGGTTCTTGGCCCTTATCATATAATGAAATCAAGAAGTCTATTGTATTACATATTTAGTATCCCAAGTAGGGTGTCCGTACAACATAGTTAGCCAAAAATGGTGTCTAAAACAATATATAGTCTATAATAGTGTATAAAATTGTATACATATTAATATAGAAATATAATGAAAATCATTTTAATATAAATTTTTTTCACTAATTAACCAAATAATTCCCTGATTTCTTGAAGTCAGTCAATCCATAAATAACTACTCTATCATGTTCTAGTGTCTGAACCATCCCCAAAGAAATGTCACCTTTTATTAGACCATGTTTCTTAATTAATAAAATTATTTTAAATTACCATTATATCATTGGGTTCCTAGAGCACCGATTTCCCACATTTTTGGTTTTTTCAGAAGAATTAAAAGTCCCACATCTACATTAGGACATGTATACATAAATATATTAGGTTCAAAGTGTGGAATTTTATCACACCATAGGTATTTGGATACAGAATTCATGTCCCACAACTATGTCATTGATATCCCATTACATGGTTCCTTAGATTCTTACAATTTATCATCAATTATCATCATTCGTCATTCAACCATTTCACACATAAATATTTCAATAAGGAACATTTTATAAGTCATCAATTTCACCTTATTAAAAAAATACAAGGGCAGATTCGCATTTCCTAATCCAATTCCTAGAACATTTTCAGGATCCCATTTTCCCTTATCCTTCATAATCATGATACTTACAAATATCGTAGTTACATTATTCGATAAATTCCATTAAAAAATTAATTAAATTTCTAATTAATTAATTAAAATCAAGATAAGTTTTATATATGTACCAATTAAAATTTTACAATCATAGACATATAATGAAAATCAATACTTTTGGAATTTATTTTTAAAACACCTATCTCAAGATCATTGAAAAAATTTTAAGACAAAAATCTCTTAATTTATGTCCAATGATCAAGATCACAATTTCTTGGATGACCAATGTCCAAAACTAATGATCAAGATAAAATGGATTAATATCCAAAAAAACTGAACATATAAAACAATTTCTAATATAGGTAAACACATTAATATTCATCTTGAAAGAGAGACTGGAAAGATTGAAACCCAATGAAGGGAGAAATCAATTACCACGAGGAAGATGATCCTTCATACATATCTTTTATTCATTATAAAATGGTTTTATGGAGCCTTAGAGCCCTCTAATGTGCTTCAACATTTTTAGTAATAGGGTTATGTTCATGCTAGATCATTTTTTGGATACTAAAGGGGGTTTGTATGTTTTTAATAAAATTATCAATTGAGTAAATCCCACATGAATGACTTATTGAGTGGAGGTGTAGTATATTACAAACATCATAACATAACTGGGAATCACTACAAAGGGTTGAAGGATTCTTCTAATGATGGTGCATAATTTGATAAATCGTCCCCCAGTTGTGAAATTCCCCTCTATCTGTGATATTTATGGTTTCATGGGGGTAAGCGCATGTTTTTGAAAAACCAGGCACCAACAATGAACTACCCCATTCTCATCCAAAATGCCCAATTTTACCCAAAACATGAAAAAATCAAAATGAAACCACCATATAAAAAAACAGATTTGAAATAGTAATCATAAAAAAGAATGTTACATCTCCATAAATATTTAAAATTTTACAAAATTTTCACCTTATAACATATTTTATCTCTATAGTACTCTATGAATCTATATGATTTTGAGGTTTCATGGTCGGAAAAATGACCTTATATAACATATTCTCTCTCACATGTTTCCCCCTATACACATCCATGCGGCCATAATAATCAAACCAAATGTACAATGTTTCCCCGAAACACATTCTCACTACAATCCATATCATGTATCAGATTCACCTCTAAGGACTCATCAGTCTCATGCTCAACAAGATTAACAGATACCACATGATAAGGTTAAGGATTATAATTATTTAGTTTTTATGCATGAAAAACATCAATGATAGAAATATTCCAATATGGAAGAGACCACTAATATTCCCCTAGTCAAACTCCCTCTAAAAACATAAATGGATAGAAAATCCTAGGTTCCAACTTTCCCTGTCTCTAAATCCAACAGTGAAAAAACGCAGAAGAAAATAAAAGGAAAACAAGATCAACACAAATTATCTCAATTGGTCATTGAATTCAGTCATCATGCGAATTCTTCTTAATCAGATTTATATCCATTCTTTTCCAAATCAACAGAAACTACTATTTTGTCTCCAATACAAGGATCATCCTAAATTACACTTACTCATCTACCTTGATCAAACATGTAGGTGACCTGCAAGGTCTAACAAGAAGAACCATATATGTTTCGATATTTATAGTCTCTCAGTAACATTTTTTATAAGAGAACCCAATGATCAATACGTGATTCTAAAAACAAAACATCAAAAAATAGATTTAATTCCCATAAAATATCATTGATAATATGAATAGTACATTCAAACATCCCATCATCCTGAATATCTAAATCAGTACAAAAAATAAATTTGTAGGAATCACTTCATATAGTTATTTGTAGAAGTATGAAGTGAAACAAGAGTGCTAGTATGAATCTATACTCCAAAGCACCCCGTGATGATTGATTATCTCTCGGACACTCATATCTCCCAACACATGCACAGATAATGTATCCTAGAAAAGAAAGAAATTTCTGCATTCATTAGTAGATACACAATTACTGAAATAAATTCATTCTTCCAAGGTGTTCTTGAGAGATCCACCATCAAGTACATGGTAATGTCATCCCACTTACATAATGAAATAGGAAATGGATGTAGTAAACCATCAAGGTCATTGATGGTCATCAATCACCTTCTAAAAAGATTTTTGATGTGTCATGAACAATCCATCTCATTTTTAATGCGCTTCCATGAATACTATCAAAATAGGTATTGGTAAATTTTTTCAAACCCATAAGAACCTTCCACATAGAGGCTTGAAAATCACACAACATCTCCAATCACATACTCGTAGGCACGACATCAATATTTATAACATAGATGAGGTCATCTTTATTCATAGTGTAGTTGGATGGTGACCCCCATCATCAAGGCCATCCCTTAAGAACTAATACCCCAGATCCTTATACTACCAATCCATAATATGGGAAAAATGTTTCACTCTACAAACATTGATATGAGGTTATCCTACTTCAAGATCTCCCTAACCACAACATAAATCCCACCAGCAAGGTCATAATCATCAACTCCAAACTAGTCTATTGAACTTCCCAAGTGTATGCTATGAATCTCAATACATCCACAACATAATTTCACTTCTTTTTCATATATGATACATCATGATCCAAACCATTAATATAATCAACTAATCTACACTGCTATAGATTTAAATCTCATTGTGAATATATACAATTTAAACTCTCTTGATCAATGTACATAACAATCATGTCACCCAAAAGAAAATTTCTCCAACAATTCAAGGTTTATCCCACTACGGCCAAATCAATATTAGTTGTTGGGTAATCTGTTTATCATTACTCTCCTTTTGTGACCCATAAGTCAAAATTAGAACAACCTGCATCAACAATACTCCATGTAAGAAACATAACCCATCATATAACACTATAAACACATCATCCAAAATGTGTAGGATCAAGACTGGTGATGTAGTGAAATTTCTCTTCACTTCATGAAAATAATTATCACATCATCCAAAAAATTAAATCTTAATTCCATTCTTGGTAAATAGCCAAAGTGGTTGTTTCAAGAAGGAAATTTCCATTAGGAACATATGATAATAACCTATTATACCCAATATTCTGTAGATATAATATAAATTCTTGGGATTCTACCAAGAAACTACTACATCCACCTTCTTGGGTTCCACTAACACATCTTTGGTCAAGATGATGTATCCAATGAAGTGTAACTATTCAATAAAGAATTTAAACATCAATAGATTTGTACATAGTTGATTTTTTCTTAGTGTACTCTAGATAATTTCATGATGATCGTCATGATCATAATGTGTCTTGGAGTACATAAAAATTAATCCATAAAAAAATGTCAATCTAATCTAGGTATGGGTGGAATATTTCATTCATCAAGTACATAAACAATGCTATAGTGTTTGTGGGCCCTAATAGCATCATGATGAACCCATATAGGTGATTCCAACTTATGAAAAATGTTTATGGGAGAATAAAACGTTTAAATATTAAAAATTGATACCTTAACATCATTTTAACCATGGATAATAAAAAACACCACCAAATATTCAATGATATATTCTTTCAGAAAAAGAATATACATGTTCTTCCCTATAATCTAGTTCAATATAAAATAATCAACACATAAATATGAGGCACTTACATTCATCTTAGAAAACAAGACCAGAGAACCCCATGGTGACATACTCAGACGGATAAATCCCTAATCCATCAACTCATCCAACTATGTCTTATGATATTGAAGCTCTATTTGTTCCATTATATAAGGTGTAATAGATATTTTCATATATATAATAATGAGATCACCTGTAAACTCAACATCTCTCTTAGGTGGAATAACTAAGAAGTATTCTAGAAAAACATCATCTAACTACTATACTATTTTTATAAATACATGATTCTATACACCATCATAATCTAGAAAAATACTTGATTCCTAGGTGGTGGGTTCCCTTAGTTGTCGATGAACTCTCCTAATATGGCCCACTGTGATATCCCAATTTCTATGATGAACCTTACTTTTATCCTTAGGAGATGTAAAGGCCACCATCCAAAAGTTACATTGAATGCTCTCAGGGTATTACACCAAATTTTCCACAAAAAAATTAAGTCAAAGCCTTAAATGTCAAAGAGATAAAGGTACATAAGAAAATGATACTCCCCAACCTCTATAGAACACCTCTTTCAAAAGAATATGTCTATGAAATATACACCCAATGTTGTGTCAATTTTTATGACTCCTCACATGAAATCCTACACCACACTAAAACCTTTCACTTATTGAGAAAATATAATAGTGTGAGAGGCTCCTATATCAAATAAGTCACAGTGATTTGTGTAATCTAAAAGAACAGTACCTTTTACTGTCAACAGTGTACACTCATTATCCATATGTGGGGGGTGAACTACATGATAATGTATTTCCCTACATCCTTGTATTATATTCCATATACACTAATATGAAACAATATTCTAGTGTGGAAACACATTAACCAGAGTACCCATACACTGCATCATCCACCAAGGCAAGTAAAAAACACGCTACGATACTCATATTGTGTAGAAGACCCCTTCCATAACTCTGATTGAACATGTATCCACCTTATCTACATATAGGTTTTGGTTTAATTTAAAACATTTTCAACTGATCCATCCCTGAAGAATATCGATACACAAATGGTGTCATTGATACTAGATATGAATATGCCTGGACCTACGACAATGGTAGAAGTATATATGGTAACTGATCTTGGTAACCAATCCATTTCCATGTATAGTCTATTTACTATCTCCATGGATAAAATTTTCATAGAAAAAATTTCTACTCAAGAATAACATGCCTCTTTTTTATAAAGAAGTAACCATGTTCATCCAATAGAAGATTCCTTAATGATCCCCTTTTATAAGAGATCCGGATTCACCCATCATAAAACATCTTAACCATAATGATGTTATCATAGGAAAAAATATCACATTTAATCTCATTCTAAAAATTCATTGTTTCAGTATCCTCAACCATTGAAAAAACATGAAACATTCTCAATAAATTAGTAAAGTGTCCCTCAGAGTTCATAAAATACATGCTCCACTAATAAGAAATTCTGAAACCAACTTCCCCCTCCCACCGTAACCTCTAAATGAAAAATTTCTAAAAGTAAAACTCATGAAATAAAATACACTCAATATTATATAGGTATCTTCACCAATTCTGGATGAATCACAATTGCTTTCCTTGATCAAATAACATATAATCATCTAGTTTGACTCTTTTTTTAGTAGGATACTATATGTTGTCAAGGATCTTCTTGATATTCATAATCCAAAAACCAAGCTTCCTATGGTCAACCCTATGAACTGAATGTCAGAGGGTTATGAAATTTGAAATCAAATTTCAATTCAAGTATGATAATTATATACCATCCTTATCTCTTTCAATAAAATACATAAAGTAACCAATGTCCTCATAGAACAATTCTATAGCTTCCTCACTCCGAACTATTAGAGCATTAGGTTCCACTATGAGAGGAAAATTTCAAGCCATTTCTTATTGTGGTCCAATCAGCCACTATCATCATAGAGGCATATATATACAATGAAAAACCCATGTCATAGTCACATAACTCAACAATAAAAAACCTGCATATGAGGGATTCAAGTTGAGAAATATCAATTCATCACCCATACGGCCCACATGGGAAAAAACAATGACATTACCACTACCCTCAACCATCTCTCATCTATTTTAAAATTTCATAGTGTGAAAACAAACATAATTCATTATTTTCAATTGAAACCCAATTATCATTTTTATTAACCACATTTAGAAAAAATTTAACGTTTTCTATTTCATATTAGTAACATTTTCATTATATTTATAGAAGTATTAAAAATCCTTTTCATTTAAATAACTCACCCTTAACATACTCTTATGAGCATCCCTAAAATGACTCATATCACAAAAATTCTGCAGTGGCTAGAATGATTCATTTCTATAAAACCTTAATCTCATACCAATCCATAAATAAAATAAAATAAAATATTAATATCCCACAACAAGTGTGGCACCTAAGTTGAAATAACATCCAAATAAAAAAACAAACATCAATAACATCAATCTCATCCTTCGTACTTGGATTTTACCATCGTATATGGGTTTTCTACTACCATGCATAAGATAATTTACTAGGCCCAAATATTCCTAGTCTTATGTCTACATTTACAATATAGTTATAAAAAAGAGAAAAAAGAAACCCCTATGATACCACATTGATGCGTCACAACTTGGGGACCACATACCGGTTCCACAAGCTAGCTGGTTACAAAACCTCAGGCAGATCTCCCCATACACCATAGGGTGACATCTTTTATGGAGTATCTAATTGATATATCATGGGTATACCATTTAATTTTAATAATAGATATAAAATTTTAGAGATAAACAGCCAATACTTAAATGATAAGAAAAAATAATCCGAACAATTCCATATCCAATACAAAAAAATACACATTATTTACCAAAATAGGATAAAATATCCAAACCAATAAATAGATATTTAATTCCATTAATGTGTCTTGTTTCAAATGAAACTCAAAAAAATTATAACTAAAAACTCCTAAGTTAATACTAACATCGTTTCTGGTTCCCTCATCCATTATCCATTCCAACATTGCCATATGTCATAGGGCAATTTCACTTATCCTATCCTATAAACATGATATCTATTTTGACATAGATCAGGGTGCCTGAGTTGTGTGTGAGTAAAACATAGCAGGCCACCACCCGTGGTGTTTTCAAAAGTATCAAGTCTGTAATAGTGAATTCATTTTTAATATATTATGTGAAAAAAGAAATTAAATTATTTTTACATTAAATTATTGTTCATTTGAAAAAAAATAACGATTGAGGTTCATGAAGACACTCAATCCATCAATTATAACTTCCACATGTGCCATAATATAAACTGTCGCAAAAGGATATAATTTTTTCTTAAATCATTGGATTTGATTAATCAAAAAATTTAAGATTCACATTTAATCAGTGGGGGTCTGGAGGAGAAGAATGGAACTATGTTTCAATATGGAGCATTAATCCATATCCCACAACACAATGATCACATTTTTACAACAAAATATATATATGGGGCCTAGAGTGAATTTCTGGAACCCTGTGGGTATTTGTAGCAGTATTACCAATCCCAAAACTCTTTCATAGATATCAAATAATTTGGTTCTATATTTATCCATAATTTATTATCAATTATCACAATTCATTATTAACACATTTAAAAATTCCATTTACCAAGAAGGAAGAATTTATATGTCTTCAATCTTATCATATCATCAAAACATAGGGGTGGAAACATGTTTAATAATACAATTACTCAATGAATTTTATTTATCTATTTATCATTCAAATTAATAATCATGATACACACCAATTTTATAATCACATTATTCAATCAATAATATAATCAC
The DNA here is from genome assembly GCA_963277665.1 of Viscum album. Taxonomy (NCBI): domain Eukaryota; kingdom Viridiplantae; phylum Streptophyta; class Magnoliopsida; order Santalales; family Viscaceae; genus Viscum; species Viscum album. Next base: position 1,862,444,480 of record OY728151.1, on the reverse strand, counting down.
ATTAATTAAATAACTAAATAATTAATTAATTCAATTAATGATTTTTTCTGATGTGGGAATTTATATTTCATAATAACATACTATAATTTAATATCAAGACTTGTAGAATTTACTTTTTAACAACCTACATCATGATCGTTGATATACGTTCTTCATACCGAAATCTAGAAACTAAAGCCTAAAAATTAAGATTAAGATTACACAAAATATCATGGAACAAAACATAAGGTGAATATAAAATGGAATAATATCAAATAAATAATATATCTACACCTATCTCTAATAGATTTAAACTAATTTTTCTACATCGAGAAAGATATAAATTAATGAGATAAAAACAATTAGGGAAGAAATCACATACCTTAGAAAGGATGATCCCTCAAACAGATCATACATTTTTCAATAATGGGGTTCAAGGAGCCCTGGATCCCTCCTAAGAGGTTCAAAATGTAGTGTTATAGGATTTGGGTCATTCTGGGTCGATTTTTGGATGATACTAGAGGTTCCTATATTTTTAATAAAATTTTCAAAGGAATAAATCCCATGTGCATTGTTTACTAGGAAGAGGATCATGGTTAGAAAAACTATATGCCTTAAATCGTAGCGGTCTCATTAGGCATACACAATTACTCGTATGATGGAACAAAATTTTGATATTCTATGTTTCATCCATGAAATTCCATTATTTATGGTATTTAATGGTATGTTGGGGCTAGGGTAATGATTTAGGAAAACAAGGTGCCAATAGTGTAGTTCCCATTTTTCTTCCAAAATTCTATATTTTCACTTAAAACATCTTCATTGTAAAAAAAATATATACAACAAATAGTGGAAAAAATAAACATTAAATGAGGATGATACATCCCTATAAATGTTTTGTTTCATCTAGGAAGGGTGTGTATTAAATTGTGATAAAAACACCACCTTAAATGAGTCACTACACAAATTAAAGACATGATAAATTAATTCATTTATTACTATGAATTTATGCATTATATAAATGAAAATAACTAACTTCTCATAGTGGTAATAGATACACTAAAATGATGACTTTTGAATTACGTACCTTCTAAGGTATAGTTGGTTGTTCCCCAATCCTATATCAACAACATAGAACAATTTAGATTATTTTAATTAATATAATATATCATAAATATGGGGAAAATGATGTTGAATATTTTTAAAATATTTATTATATATATTATAATAAGCATAATGTCAATTGAACCATACACTGTAAATACATGTATAATTTGAGTAGCTAATGTGATAGAAATTGATTAAAAACTCATTTACTTATATTTCTTCCAACTAGGATTTTTTTCCAATAATATACATGCAGTCATACTAAAATAAGACTGTTATATGGGAGTTGTTTTAATTAAATGTATAGTAAACATTACATTTATATTTCATGTAATATAAAAAAAATCATCAGGAAGGACATCAATGTATCAATCTATTATATAAGGTATATCCTTAGTTTGGATTGTATAAATATCTACCATGTTCATTCTTTCATATTAATATGAAATAATGTTGGATTATATTCTTAAAGAAAAAGTAATTCTTGAATTTATTCCATTTTATCAATTATGTATGTGTTATTATATATTTAATTATTTCAAATTAACCTACTAAGAAAACAATTAATAAAAAATTTTAATGCTACTAACCAGTTATTCCCCAAAATTAAAACCAAAAAATGTAATTTTAAAATATGGGGAACTCATATAAAATCTATATTTCATTAATTTTTAATGAGCATGAGATATAATTAAATATTTTATATTTATATTACTCGGGTGGTATCATGATTCATAATATATAAGGCACCATCACCCATTAAATCCATATTTTAGTCACATCATGCGAGGAAATAAAAGAATAAAAGAAATAGGATTAAATCAAAAGATGCATTAATGTAGAATTAATATTTATAATTCCATACACCATTAAAAACATGGTGGAATTCTTGGTTTAATAAATCATTCAGACAATGCTTCATTGATTTGTTCAATATTAATTCAATATGAAGTCCATTTTATGTTAACAAATATTATGGAAACCACTATGACAAGATCAATTCTTGGGGTGATAGAAAATATATTGAGATCATATATGTGGATAATTTGGTGACTAATTTAAATTATAATTACACAACCTATTTTAATTTTGTGGATATTAATGGAAATACAAGAGATAACACATTTGTCCATAGTTAATGAACTATTTATGTGGTGTGGTATATTCCCTCTCAATGTTGTCTAACGAACACATTGCAAAATACAAAAATTGATTAGTACATCATATAAGAAGAGAAACTAACCCTAATTATTGGATATTAGGTAAATTATAACAATTTAGTATCCCTCCCATCTATTATTACTTCCAATATTAGATTTTCCACCTATTCATAGATGGGAAAATGTGTTCCCTCTAATATGTTTCCCAGAAATATCATTTTCATCCACCATAACATTATTTATCATATCACTATAATTGTAAGTTCCAATGATCCAAACAAATAATTGAATGTATATTAATAAGTATTATATGAACAAGATCACATTAATAGATTCCATTTATATCATATTCATCATTAAATTTACTACGTGCGTGAATCATTATTCATATTAGGTAATTAAAATATCATCATATTTATGATTAATGAAATATGTAACCTTTAATATATGTAATGTATAATAATAGACTTGTTTGTTACAAAAATATTCATGTAATTTCAATTTGTGGAATTTCTCAGTCTTATCTTCGGTCACTTGGCCCAACCATCACAATTTCAAGTATTTATGTATATAAATTTATGTCTTTATATTTATTTTTGTTTGGTAACATGTAAATTGTTAATATATTTCATCCTAACCATCACTGATTTAGATTTATTGTTCCTTATGCTTCCTAGAAATATTAGTTGGTGTTTCTTTTTAAATTTAAATCGGAGAACCATTAAAGTTTATCCTTAGTTTGATTTCAATTTCCCTGAGATGTAAATTCATTATCAATTTTATGAATAATCCATTTGATTAAAATTTATTTACATATAATGGGGAGAATCCAGAATGATTCAAATACATATTTCTTCATTTTAGATAAGAAATAATATATTATTCATTAAGTCAATACCTTTGACCCTAATGCCTTATTATTTTTTGTGGCCAGATACATAATCAACTTATTTCCTTACAAAATTTGAATATCTTCTATAACATTCTTATATCATATAACCCTTCATAATCATATCACTCCAAAAAAACATCATTCAATATCGATTTGTTTCACTCTAATAATGGCCTTTAATTTTTCAGTGTTTTAGGAATAAATATATGCTTTTAATCATATGTTTTTAATTAATGAATATATTTTGAATATTATTTGAAAATTATCATGGGTTTCAGATAGTTGTAGAGGGAATTAGGATTGCATACATTTTTTCCAAACTCTAATGATTCACAATGAAATTTTATTAAATGTTTTAATATCAACTGTGGTGGAACACTATTTAGGAGGTTGAGTTAAAAAACTATGAAGCCTCAAAAAATTACCATGTGATACCCTCTATGGTGGACCACAATTAAAGAGAGTTATTTTTTAAACCATGTCACCCCCATGAAATATTATATGATAGCTTTTAGTTCCCACTCCATTGTGTGCACATAGTTTGACAACACATGTACCCAAACCATGTGGGTCCCTAAGAGAGACAAAATCCATTCCATGGTTTAGGAATAGTAATAGAATCCATGCAACCAAACCTTGTGAATGTTAATTTAAAGATGATAAAATCCACATAAACTACCCTAAACTGTTTTATTGAGATGTTATTCATTCTGTATGGAGCTCTATCAAATCATGAGAGTCCACATTCCTTCAATGGAAAATTCCTCTCATATTAAGAGTATATCGAGAATATAAAAGTGTATTAATTATCATATGTTTATTAATGTGAAGAAAAAATCTACATTTGTGATATTTCATTATGATTTTCCAATTTTCTATGGGTTCAATTCTTATATTTGTCATGTTTTTTCCAAATATACGGATTCTAATTTTATCTAATGTTTTAATCGTGGATTTTTTTTTAAAATTCGTATATTTATCAATTAGTCATTTACATCCCATTGAAAAATTCAACATCTACATGGAATGGTGGATATATTCTTGTAAGTTTTCATAAACTGACAACATTATCACTTTATTCTTTTTTAATAATATCATTGTATGGTATTCTGATAATAGATTAATGATGGTTAAAAACACATTATATAGAACATAGGATCTCATCTCTAATTGTTGAGGAATTAGTGATATGTTCTTTAGGTGAGAATATATTGGTTTAATTGGATTACACATCTTAATCATATCATAGAAGAAGTTCCATTTATGGTGTTCATGGGGTATATAAATCTATAACCACCCTTCATGACATGTAATCTCATTCGAACAATTTTCTTACCCTTTTTATTCATTACTAAAAATATGATATTGGCATCATAGGGATGTGACCATGTCCAATGTGGTTGAACTATGTAATCCAGGATTTGATCTTTTAATTCGGTACATCATAAGAAGAAATTATGTGAGATGTTCCATTACATTTAGAGACATTTTATACATATGTTCCCCTATTATGATTCTTGGGACTGTGGATGTTCTTGACTTTATTGATATTGATCACATATTGGGGAGTTTTTAGACTATGATACCCATTTATTATGGTTGATTCTAAGTAGTTGAACATGTTTCTTATTTTCATTAAGATATAAAACCGAAGTTATTTTTTATTTCTACTAATTATGATTATTCCATGATATACAGAGGCTCCTGTACTCACCATGTTTTGTGTGTTTTTATACAATTCCCTTGGAGGTATAAATCTTGGTACTTTATTAATTTAGACTATCTTTGGTATGGTTATCCATTATATGTGGAGTGATCAAGAAATATGACCATGTTGATGGGGGACTATAAATAGTGTTGGAGAAGTATATCATACGGTCCCATCATAATACTCAAATACTTTTGGATAACATGAATCAATCTAAAAATCAAAGAAATTTAGATATTGAGTATCTTCTTGACTATTCAACCATGTTTCATGACCCAAAACACAATGCCTTGTAGATTATGAGAATCGTATTAATCACCACTATGGTTAGTTATTGATTACATTTAAAATATTTTTATTTTCATTCCAAAAGGGAGAATTAAATGGTATGGTTGGGTTGAATTGTGGTATTTTTGGCACAAAATTGTTGATTTATAATATTTTACTATATCTTTTACATTTGTTGATATCATGTAATATACATTCTAAACCAGTGCACACATGTAAATAACAAATCAGTGGTTTCATGTTGGGTTTTTAATCACACCAGAGATGGGTATCTCTATGCACAACCAGACATTATGTATAAAAATCCATGAAAGGGAAAGGATCCCACTGGTTATGGTTGATATGAGGTTCATGGTAATTGTAAAATTATCAGGAAATATACTAGAGGATTCAAAAGTGTGTGTTTATTTATTTATAATCAATTTATACCATTATGTGTATCATTTTCCTTTGGGAGCCTTGTTTAATTATTTCTGTGACATGTTCACTATCTTTTGTAACATTTTATATATTTAAATTATTCTATGATATATTGTATTTAATTTATAATTGATTTAAATTTTAATTTATGCATGTAAACATCCTTGGATATATTCTCATGATAAATTCTTTTGTAGATATAGACTACTAATCGGTGGATTTATTTGTTTTGGGAGGAACAAAATAATTCATATAGATATTTGACTCAAACCTGTTGGTTGAGATCATGGAAAATTAAATAGTATCAAAGGAACCATTATCTATATTCTATAAATGTTACTCTAGGACATGGAAGAAAAGAGATAAATTTTATGGAACTCATGTAGTGGAATTTACATTTTAATGGCGATATAATCTAGAACCATCCAGTATGTTTTGGTTTTGTGGATTGATATTATAGATGTATGGTATTTTTTAGGATTCAAATATCATAATAAATCACATAGGATCACATTTCATATATATATTGACTAATATATATAAGTTCATTAATATATGACCTTAATTATTTCTATTTTTTAGCATTGTCTTTATTTTTTATTGAGAGATATCAATTATATTCCATGATATTGATATATATATATATATATCTAATTCAGTTATTTGATATTGAGAATGTTTTTCCTTTTTTTATTCATATTACAGAGACTAATATAGAGGTTTATTGGACTATGGGTATTCCTAAGATGGTTATACCTTCAGTTTTGGGTATCATCTAAGGATACCCATTATGTGATTATTTAAATAGAATGGGAACATTCTGAATAAAATCATATTCTCTATTTTTTCAATATGATTCTAAAGATGCATCCTTAATGAAGACTGAATGGACCACTAGCTGATATGGGCCAGTATTCATCATTTTGGTAGTATTCATTTGTTCCACATCATTTTGTGAAATAGGTGTTCTAAATTATGATCCAACACCTTATCTACTAGTGGAGGTAATAATACTACCTCTATGGGTATTCACCATTCTTATCAAAGCCCATGACAAAGGGGAAACAAGTTCTATGATCGACTACACTATAGGCTTTTATCTCAACGATTCACTAGCCTAACCTGGAACATGAGGACAACAAACAAGTTGACGACTAGATAGATTCATCGAGGGTGTATACAATAAATTTTATAAAACAAAGGATAAGATTGATATTATGGTAGTGGTCATACAACAATAACATACCTGGAGATAGTGGATCATAATAGGAACAGTTTGTAAACATGTAGATCCCACCTAGTTGGACTCCAAGGACCTCTTTTTTAGTAAATAAATTAATATTATGATGTATCTAGATCATATAATAGTGTTTATAGTTCTATTCTACATGTATATGATAACAACCATAAAATCCCCTCATTTCACTCATTTTATCTATATATTGTATGAAAAGTGGCATAGAATTCTAGGATGTTCATGATCAGTATTCATCATCACATAAAACTATATGTAATGTGTTGATAAAAAATGATATACCTAGAGGTTATGTAAAAATAGATGAATATTGAGGAGGAGATAGAGGATTTTGAAGTAGTTAGAGATCTTCATCCATTCAGTAGTGTTGCAGGCATACCTCAGACTAATGAAATGATATGAATTGTTTGTAGTATGATGTGGATGATCAGGTATACATATAATGTTTTTGAATTGTAGGAGGACTAGAGTATGAATTCATTATAACCACCATGAGGAGTTATATTGTTTACCAACATTGATAAGGGGGAACATTTTGATAATTAATGTACAAGACATTAGGTCAGATTTTGGTAGTGTGGAAGGATATGAATCACAAATCATTCAGCAATATAAATTAAATGTTTTTGTTTAGAAGGATTATGATACATGTGAAATCTATAACTTGAGATTCTAGTTGGGGTCCGTAATAACATAATCACATTTCGAGGACTTATATGGCTGATTTAATAGAGAGATATGTTTGTAGTGATGAGGTTACTCATGTATATATCATGGACCAAACTTTTTAAAAATGTGTCGAGAGACATTATATAGTTTGAGGTATTGTATTCATCACATCAATGTTTTATACTTCTTTTGTTGATGTCACATCCTCCAATTTAGATAAATATATAATTTTTTTTATTGGAAATGACAATACATTCAATGTTTCATTGGTGTTCCTATCCCTAAAAACAATATTGGGCTTCAAATTGGACCTTATTTTTTTTATTAATTAGTTCCCTATGGATATTTTTGGCTTTGTACATTTTTTTGAAATCATTAATCCATGTATAATAATGATTAATTTTATTTGAGACATAGACTACTCGACCATCATATGAGATCACATTGACTATAATTAGACATGGTTATTATCTACATCATGTAATGTATAGATGTTCATGATGAATAGTGAGAGGGAGTTGGGATAAATTAGATTTCTTCTAGATACGGGACAATATGGGATGATTATAGAATGTATCACATGATTTGATTCGTTAGTAGGATCAATGGTATTTCTATCAGAATTTCCTCATGTTTTCGATCCCCACCATGATGTCTTTGAAAACTAGTTCAAATGACATGAACCTTATAGTGTATATATTATTAAATTATCTGTCCTTCCACAAATGTATCTAATATTTATAACCCCTTTTCTTATGGCATAATCTGATTTTATGGATCAAAATTTACAACACAAGTATTTTGGATAAAAGGGATTCAATATGCCCAGTACATCACCATGGGTGGAACCATTATAATTAACATAGATTTATTATCATATTAATAAACTCTAAAAAGATTATAGTAAGATAAATTTGGTGAACATTAAGAATAGATAATATTTTATGTGGTAGGAATCTCAATTTAGAAAATTGTAGTGATCTGATATGCTCTCCATGATGGATCGCTTATCGAGCTATCCATAGTATTAGTTAAAAGGGGAATAAATTTTGAACGTTGTGTTTAGGATATTGTAAGGACAATAAAATTACCTGTTTTAAATTTGGGTCTTAAAAATTCCATATTACTGATCATGGAACTCATTAACTAGATCATTCACCCATACTTATACTCATTTTTTAATTAGTTGAGGATATCCTTATATATTCGTCAACCCTAGATCACTATACCAAACATCTCGAGACACTCATGTGTACATATTGGGATCACATTCTTTTGTCCAAGATAATAATTCATAACTTTAGGATTCTAGATGTGAAATTCTTAGTGCATGTGCTCTCTGAGAACAGTATGTTAGTATACCTAGAGAAATTGGAGGTTATGATGTAATGGAAATTTTCCCATAACATGATCTATTTTTAGATATTTTTAGGTTTATTAGTATACTGTCAATGAATTATCCAATAATTATCCTTTTTATTAGCACCCATGATATTGCTGATAATGAATTGGATGATCTACAGTGGTCATCTCGGTGACATAAGATTTTTCACAAGTTAATGGTAATTACAAAAATTCAACTATAGTTCATTAATCCAATTCTAATTGTTGGATATACTGTATATCTCAAATAATATGGATTTTTTGGCGGGATGTTTTTATATTGAATAATCATGTATACGTTTATGGGTTATGTCAACTAATCTCCAATTAAAATATCTATCCTATGTATGACTTATAGATGGAATAAATAGTCCATGATTTGATGTTTCAATGAAACTATCTCTTCGGTTATAGTTTTTTTTTCTTTACAAACCACAAGTGACACCACAATATCATCAGAAAATTGGTTCTGTATTTGAGTAAGAATCACTTCACAAAGTACTTCTAGATGTTTAGTATTTGGATTAATTAGAACTTGTAATCAATAACATCATTTCTCAATATCTTGGATGAATGATGTAGATAAATTAGGATCCTGTTGATAAGACATTGAGGGAAAAATTGAACCGGATGTTCTTGATGGTCCATTGGACGATTCAGTCTACGAAAGACAAGAGACAAAGGACATGTAAACCAATAGTGATCAAATTTTCCCTAGAAAACTAAGGAACATAAATTTTGGAATTTGACCGGATGTATATTGTTATGTGGTAAAATAAATAGGGTAGTGAAATGATACGTGAGTGACAATTGAATGGTAATGTTTTGACCAGAGTATATGTGATAGTTTTATACCATAGTTCTATCAAGGAATAACTATGAAGATAAATATATATATCTAAGTGAATAGTACATCTTGGGGTTATATATATAAACCATTACATTAGTAGGTAGTTTCTATGGCTTGTTATTTAGAGTGAAATACTGGATCAGTTTCTCAATACCATATATACAAGACGAATAAGATTTTTATATAATGTCACAATAGTTTACTCCAACCATAATTTCTACCTATGTGGATGTTTTAGGACCTCACCTTTTCCAATGTAATAGGGATGCCAAATTACCCTATGATTCTTGAAACTATTTGAGTTGTTCATTGATTACATCATAAATGTTATTCATATGATACTTATCTATGATACTTACTCGGTATATGAGTTTGGAACAATATATGTATCAATGATTCTATATTTTCATGGTGTTCCCATGATAGTGGTATCTAATAGAGACACAAATTGTATTTTTATGTGTTGTAAGGTATGGTATAATTCATATGGGACTCAACATAGATTAAGAATAATTTCCAATCCTGTGACAAGAATAAATTTCAATGGGATGATTCCTATATGGAATGATTTGTTTTATGCTTGCATCTTATAGCTTATTGGTGTGTCAGATGATCAGCATAACAAGGTGTAGTTTTCATTAGACAAAAGTTACCAATATACAATCCATACGTATGAGTATGTGGCACTCTATTATGGGTATTTTGTATCTCATCATTGTTGGGACATGGATAGGGAGGAAGTGGTTTTGTTTCCTGACATGTTATAATAGATTTTTGAGATAGTGAAGATAATTTAAAAGAGAATGATCATAAGAACAATAAGAAATATATTATATAAAAATAATAGGAGGATATATTTTTTGTTTACTATAGGGAAATGAGGTTTTATTTTTTCTAATCCCTATTTATTCCACAAAAGGATTATAAATCAAGGGAACATAAAGCCATGTTTTGTTATAAATTTCATGATACTTTGGTTCTTTAGGAATGTGGAAAACCATTTGTATCATTGTTTAAACAATTGAGGGATGTATGATTTATTTCACGTGTCGCAAATTTTCAGGTACATGTTTAATCCACCACATGTCATTAGCTATTGGGATATTGAGATGGAGCCTAATGCATCATACGTGGAATTTCAATAGAGGATTATAATCATAAAAGGGAATGTTATTTGGGGAAAGATCATTCCATAAGTTTATATCATTTGAAATCAGTGATTAATCCAAGAGCATAACGAAGACCAAAGGAATATGATTGGGATCATTAGACTTGTTTATCAAGAAATATACCTTGCGATGCCTCTCTAGGATTAGAAATAATTAAGGTGAATATTATAACATCATTGAATTTTTTGAAAGTGTAATGAATAATTTTCATCAATAAATAACATTTTTAATAGTTTTGAATTAACATGGATGATATTCAGATGTTTATAGTGGGTTTTTGGGATTTTTATTCCCCTTTTTTATGGAAACATTTTGAGAATAGTTTTCCCCAAAATTTCTAAGTATATAGAAAATGCTACACTAACAGGAATTAGCACCGGGGGTGATATATCATTAATGAACACATTTTATCAAAATTTGTGGATTATCTATCATAAAATTTGATAAATATTGAATTATAAAATTATGATGAAAACGTATTCATCAAAATACCAATCCCTCATGATGAAATTTGAGACACAATAAAGTTCTTATAGCATGGTTTTAACATAGTTTGAATATCCATGAACCCAAACGGGACAGGTTCCCTAGAAAGGCATAATGTGTCACAAAGTTTAATATTTATTTTTCCAAATTACGTGACCTAATATGTTTGTGATAATTTTATAATTTTATGATCAAATTTAATATCCATTTATTGAATATTCTTACCCAAGGTTAATCCCATAAGAATCCTTCATGAATCATGAGACTCCTCCATCATTCCATGATGAATCCCTCCCCTCCAAAGATTAATTCTAGTAGATCCAAATGATTTTATGTTAACAAAATGTGGTGTATGATCAGACAAACTCTATTTTATGGGTATCATTTAGATCTACCTCATATCCCATGATTCGTTTTATAGATTTTCCATGTAATTGTGTGATCTATAATGTGAGACAAAATTTAATGATTAATTAATTCATTGTTTCTTGAATAGAGGTAGTTTTAAAATTTTCAAAGAAAATAATCTGACCTATGATAGATATCTTATGAAATGGGTGATTTTTTTGTCCATTGTCAATAATCATTCAGACCCTATTCAACTTAAATATCATATTTTTCCCCTTATCAAATGATTTACTGGTGAAAAATTAAAGTGATTTGACTATATGTAAGGTTTCATTATATATTTATGAGAAATCCATATTAATAATTTAATATAAAATAGTTTTATTTATTTGGCATTATAGTATTTCGAATATCACGAAAAAAATTATTTGGAAGAAAAAACAGGATGAATGCAATTCTAGAACCACACTTATCGATAATGAATTTCTGAGGGTGTTGTTGCTAAAGCTCAAAAATATTGAGACAGAAGTCGAGATAGGAATCCTTGATGATCATAATGGTTATTCATGTTAGGTTTACATTATTCAAAATTTTCCCATTGATTAATATTTGTTAACATCATCATTGAGCATGTGGTCGGATGTTCTATAGAATTTGGGGACCTTATATTGTCATGTTTTCTCAATTTGAATCATTTTACGGCAGATATTGTTGAACTATCTTAAAATGGATTCCATTTAAATATTATTATACACTATGACACTCAATTTTGATTTCTGATCCTATTAGTTTGATTGTGTGGAATTATTATACATTATCATTTGACCACTTGTTATTTTATCTTACTATTGTTTCTCATTATTACATACTATACTACACAATCTATACTCTTACATGTATTGTTTATTTTAAAATGTAATTGGAGGTATTATTCGTTGTAATTTGTTCATATTCAGTATAATTGGTGAGTAATTGACTAGAGGGGGAGTATCAATGAATTTTGAGGATGATGGTGGTGGAACTATACTTAGGAAATGATGATGACATACTTCTGGAATAGCCTGAAAATTAATTCTTTTCTGGCATGGTATGTTTCATTTAAAATCGTATATCATTCAGATATCTATTAATAAGTTCACCAATCATACATGAGAACTAACCTAAATATCGGTGCTTTTTAGATTTCATTTAATATTATCATCATCCTTGTGTATATTTATTAACCACATTGGACGTCTTTTGAATTTTTTATTTCATGGAGTAGCAGAATGTTCTATCATGGATCAAGGTGGAAATGATATCACATGAAACCATGGTATATGATTTTCTATTATTATGTGATCATTTATGGATATAAAGGGACTATAATTTTATAACTTCGAATTTTTTAAGGAAACAATCATGTTTTTATAATGAGTTTTATTACTCACTACTTGGATGAGAATATCAATCCACAAGTTGGAATCCTGTTTATGGATACATAAATGGATAAGGTCCCATGGAATATGTTTGAGATAAGGAGAAAAAAATATTATTTTTATGGGAAATAATCTACATGATTCCACATTTTCCCAATATTGATTTACCAATACTCTATATAATACAGTATTCTTTTCCACATTCGGATCCTAGTTTATTTATTTCGGCCACATGTGTGATACCTATTGTTACATAATTTCTTTTTCATCATCCATGACATATTATATTGATTAATTTTTTTAGTCAATAGATATTATAATAAGATGGTATTGTTTCCCAATTCATGAAATTTCTACCCTAGTGTGTAGTTGGTATTCTGTTATATATGAGGAGGCCTGTATGTGGTCTTGTGTCTCTTTAGCTTAAATCAATTGGTTGTGTTTTGGGGATTTACATCTCCCAAGAGTCCTTCAAATATTTTAATGGGTTCAATCCCCATCGTATTGATAAAATAACGAGAGATATAAATCATTACCAAATAAATCATATTTTGTAAAATCCCTCTTTCTATATATAAAAAATGATATATATATATATATATATTAAAGAATATTGTAATAAAATAATCATTAAATATAACATCAATTTACATGTCACAATAAAATATGTTTCGTCAAATTGTTATTATAATAACATCATAAAAAATAATTGAAAATAAATTGGATGGTACAAAAACATTGTATCCATATTGAAGACTATAAAACATCTATATAATTTGAAAAATAAAAAATATACTTTTAAAAGGATTATTTAATCCTTTATATAATAATATGACAATAATATCCATTAATCATGGGAATGTTTTATGTAAAACATAAAAAAATAAAAAAATAATTTCTTTTAAATAAAAATTGAAAATTGAAATGTATTATTCAAATAATATAATAGTCTTTAATGTGGGATTATGAAAACAAGAAGGAAACATTAAATCAATGATAACTTTAAAATATTTTTCAAATATTAATAAATCACATATTTAGAAATTTTTTTGAAAATTAATATTTAACCATTAAGATGAATTTAAAATATGTTTTCTTATTACAATAAAATTTTATTAAATTATAAAAATAACATTTGTTAAAATAAATTTTTGTATGTGGATAGTGATGAAAAATTATCCCTATAAAATTGTAAATAATGTGTTTTTATGGAAAAAACAGATTACAAATACAATTAAGTACCACTAAGAGGTGAATGAAAGTAAATAATTAATACAATAGAAATTAATACTTCAATCCATTGTTAGATGAAATAAAAAATATATCACATCTACCTGTGGAGGTGGTCATCCTCACCTAAAGAGGAACAATATTATAATTTCACATTTGATGGAAAGGTTGTAGAAAATAGAAGAATCATTAAAATTAAAGTATTAATTATATAAATTGTAGTTATTTAAGCATGAATGTATATTTATTTAATATTTATCCTATGTTATCGAAGTATGAAACTGAAATTATACCATAAAAGAGAATTACCTCTTATTTGAAACCATTGTATAAGAATACACTACAATCCTTTAAAACATAGTAAATTAAATAGACCAGATGCTATATAACTTGTGGATAGATGTTAGAAATGTATTTTTTCAGTGATTGGAATTGATATATGGTTAAAAAAGAATACATAATGAAATATTTGATTTCCTCATTTATAAATGAGGTCGGCGTAATCTTTATAACACATAAAAATCCAAAATATAAAAACATCTTATCATACATCATGTGGGCCAAAGAAAAAAAATTAAATTTTAAGATTTGGGTTGGTCAAAATTAACATACCCGGTAACAATTTTGTTTCATTAAAAATATTCTATCTGTTATCTCTATTTTTACACCCTCCATAAATAATCTATTTTATCCTTACATTAGTGGCATTGTTTTACCATGAAAACTATTAATAATGAAAATAACTAAATTAAACACATTTCTAAATTTCAATTTCAATTTTCCCAATATGAATAAATTTAACCATATTCTATTCATATATTTTTTAGTAAATATTATTAAACTAATTATACAATATACAATAAAAACCATTTATGAAAAATTTTATTTTAATATATAACATAGAATTTTATAAAATGAATTTATTAGTAAAACAATCTGGAGAATTTTTCTTTTATTAATTAATAAGTTTTTAAAAATTTATATTTAAATAATTCAATAATATTTACTAAAATAATTATTTATGATTAAAATAAACTTCATGCTTAAAATATTTTTTTAGAAAATACAACTCTTCATTACATTATAATCTATTATTATCATTTCCAATCAATTTATAGCTGATGAAAATATATTATACATGTGTAATAATTATTTTATATATTATTAATAATGTGAATTATATTTTTAGAATATTTGTTTTGAAAATAATGATTATATTTTATTTTCAAAAGAGTTTATCATGATGAAAAATACTTTATATGTGAATTAGATATTATTTTGATTGTTATTTTTCAAATAAATAAGATAATGTATTTATTATTTTATAATTTATAATAATAATCCACATAATATTAGGGTATAATGATAAAAAATTTAATGAATAGATTCCTGATGTGTTACATGGAATGATATTCTCAGTGTCTCCCTCTTTTGTATTTCCTAGTATTTGTTATAGGTATATATTCATATAACAATGATGAAAATAACCACTTAGTCACCTCCAAACACAATTTATGTGTTCTTAAATGTGTATAAAATGACAAGAAAAAAATAATATTTTAATTTCAAAATATGAGTAAAATAACATCAAATAAAATTATAATTTCCATGGGGGGATGTCTCTCAAAAAGAAATTACATTGATGTTTCAATGGATAATCCCATGAACATATGGTTATGATGAACTAAAATGTGTTGATGAATAAATTTTAACCAAGACTATACTTTTATTAGGATGAATATTATAAATAGGTTAGATAAAATTTTTACAACTAAAATCAATATCCTAACACATCTTATCTCTATTCATATCATCACTACTAATGGACCGTATCTAACTAATACTATTGACTGCATCCATGTCTCATAACAATATAATAGGTTTGAGTGAGTTTTAAATAACATAAGGGGAATCCCCTAATAACTAATGAAATGTAATAAATTCTAGTTTTTATGAATTAATTATTGGATGGGTTATGATCATACATAATAAAAACTTTGACTCGTAATTAAATTCATATATTAATTTTTTTTAAAACCCCATAAACCAAACTCAATAAAAATATAACATCTTTGAAGTTATGGTTTTAATGAAATAATTAAAACCAAATGTATCAATAAATCAAAATACCCAAATATTGAACAACATAAAAATATTAATTATACTATGCTATGAAAAATGATTAGATCCTATCTTTATATACCTGAAACATTATATAATGAATCATGGAGATATAATATAAATGTAAGAAACCTATTACTTGTTAAAAATCTGGATTGAAAACATCTACATACAAACCAATGTAAATTTTTGGGGTGATTATATAACCATGTAATAAATCAACCAAAGAATTCTGACACACACAAATAGGATATTAATAAATTAGATCATAATATATTTATATATTGATTTAAAAGGAAATGAATTACCCATGAAAATTTAAAAAATTATATTGAAATTGAATTAAAAAAACATTTTTTAAACCCAAACCATTCCATGATAAAACATCAAACATGTTAATCACATTTTCTATCGCATTATATTCCCAAAAAAGTTCAAAAACATGTATAAATCCCAATTTCCTCTAAAAATGACATATAATAGTGGAGTAAACTAATGTGAACCAATTTCCATGGAAGAGAAATTTTTAAAAATAAGGAGAATTTATATAAAATGTTAACTCAAACCAAAACCATCCAAAAGGCTATTTGTTAGACACAGGTCCAATGAAAAAAAGAATCATGTTAATAATATTTTTTACATATGATTCACTGTTTTAATAAAGAAAGTATAAGTCTCTGAAATGAGAAGAATTTATATTATTTAATAATGTAATTTTGTAGAGAATCCAGAAAAATATAGTTATTCATCTATCAAAAATTGAGATGAATGACTTTTAAAAAAATGGGAGTCACCATAAACACTTTAGAATCTACCCATTCAGAAAACATAGTGATCCGAGAAATTATGAATGATTTTATCTAAAGTAATCAGGTAAATGGTCATGTTGAGATCTTATTGATATTATTACACATGTTTTCCCATTGAGACAGTGATTTAGTCACAAATTGCTGGAAATTCAGTACATCCATTGAAATAACGTTGACCAACACAAAAGTCTCACCTATAGACGAGAGATTTTAATCTATCCATTTTAGTTCACTATTCCCCCACCATGAAATTGACAACATCATGGTGAATTAATTATCACTATTTCAACCTCACAATAATTCATAATCGAAATAAACTATACACAACCATTCCATGTATATCTTTCATAGTATAGTCATTTTTTTACACAAGGGGATTAACTCATGTAAAACATTGATCAATAAATTGGTAATGGACATATAATGCATAATGGTTCACCATAAAAATATATTTATTCTAATTCCAACCTAACAAGAAAACCCAATTGTAATCTATGATATACCAAGATTCAACTAAGATATATCGTCACACATGAAACACAAACACATAGGAACCATATTAATAAATTTATGAATCACTGAAAAATAAGATGGTTTTATCCTTATGTGGGATAGTAATATACTTATTCGAAATATATATTACCCTATGATATGATCAGATTAACTTCAAGTCTTTGGGATATCATTGTGTGGTTTGTTTCATCACTCATGTGAAATAAAATACATGTTTTCTAGATGGGGAATTCCTTTATCTGAAATATCAAAATTGCTATTAAACTAATAAAAAAGGGAACTACATTACTGAAATTAGATTCACATTATATGTGATGAAAATACTATAACATATATTATATTAATAATGGTATCCTTATAACTAAGGGAAACACCCACTAGATCATACATATCCCAATTTTGATGAATATTGTGTGGTTCACCTATTAAACTCTCAAAAGAGAAAATGTTCTATTTAGAAGATGAAAAAATATCCATCTTTTCAGTTTGAATGCCTATGGTGGGAGAATAAAGAATAAGAGGACCCCACCGCCACTCTTAGATGAGAACTAGAGAAAAAAACTTGTTCTGTGGAAACTACTACACTACACACTCCACTACCCTAATCATTATGTCATGGTTGAACATAAAACCCAAATAATTTCTCTTTAATAAAAATAACCTCTCCAAATTCACCAAAACAAAATAGATCCAATTCCTATATAAAAATTTAACAGAATTATAATGTGCCCCAAAACAATAATGTCATATATTATCAAAAAAATAATTTTCTTATACACCGCAAATGCATAACAATATTTCAATATTTGAATAATTATTAAATTGTACATATCGAAAATCCTGATACATGTATGACTTCAAGAGTCCAAAATAATTTATTTCAAAATATAAATGAAGAAATTTAAATAATATAATATTTATAATAATAAACATAATAATATTAAATTCATCTCTCTTTTAATGTTTCTGCATGATTATCAAAATCAATTTTGAATCATATTATAAAACAATATATAGGAATCATTATAGAAGAGGGGTTATTTATGTATTATTTGTCATAATTATAAAATCAAAAATACATCCTAAATGGTGATAATATTGGGCATATTTTTTTGAATCATCCTATAATCCACATTCACTCATAAATTCTGAAAAATATAAATAAGATTTTAATAAATAATTTTGGATCTTACCAAAAAATATGCATAACATGGAAATTAAAATAAGAAGTTTAATTGAATAATATATTGAAAAATTACAACTATAGTCTTGAGGGGGAGAATATTTAAAATAAAAATATAAAATAAGAATATGATAGTGAGGAAATTAAAATTTATGAGTGGGGGAAGTATGAGTTAGATAGGGAAATAAGGGAATATTATTGGAAGAATGAAAATATGAGGGGGTTAAAAAATAATTGGAATAAAGTTAAATAAATCAATTAGGAAGATAAAAAATAAAAATTTAATATGATAACCAATAATATTTTTTTTATTCTATGTAATCTATAATTATTTAAATTTATTTATATGAAATATAGCATTAATGACATTATGTTCTAGAAACTTCAATTTTCACAAAACAATTAGAAGTTTATATCAAAAACATTAAGACCATTAAATAATAATTTTCCCCTTAATAAGAATCCATGGATGTACCCTCAATAGGTAGTTTTAAAACTATTATAACCCCTCTACATAACATAAAACTTTACGTCCATTTATTAATCATATTACTAATGAAAAATATTGTGAACATTATTTTTTGAAAAATTTCAAATTTCATATGTTCCGTCTAAAATTTAATGTCGTCTTAAAAGTAAGAAAAATAGTATCTATTAATTATAGTAAAATAAATTATAAAAACCATATAATTTTTTTCAATTGTAAATCCGAGATTCTTGTTTCAAAATATTATGAATTTAAGCTCATATAGTGGAAGAATATATTAATAATTCAACCACAGGGTTTCTAGTAAAAAACCATCTTATAAAAAATTAATCAAAATCAAGGATTCCAAATATAATTCTCCTAGAGAACCAACATTTACCATCACCACGCATGATCATGTTCATGAAAATGATACCCAAATACCTTATATAGTTTATTTTTAAGTCGACCATAATAACTTTTCATCAATGTTTATATTTATAATTGATAAATTCAAAGATACCAATTGATGATGATAGATTTTACCCCCTATGACTTAATAATTACAATATGAAACTATCCTGAAAAAATACAAATCCCATATGAAATATATAATGTCTCAAATAAATTAAAATTTATTTAAGAAAAATTGTTTCATTAAATTCCCCATCAAAAAACATTTTATTTTAATAAATTTTTAACAGAAATAAAAATTTTTCTTTTTTAGAAACTGTGAATGATATAATATTATACTTATATATAAAAAAATATAGGTTAAAATATAAATTTACATGAATAAGTTAGTAAATAAGTAATATTATTCAATCTATGTCATTTTAAAAAATAGTTATGGAGTATAAATATATATCATTCCATACATTAATGATCAAAATATCTAATTCATATGACTTATAATGTCAAAAAAAATTCTATTAAAAATATTAGTTAACCTAGGAATGTTAAAATATAACAATGACTCGTTAAGAAGAATAGGTCTCTCATTACGTTCTTTACAACTACATATATATAAGTATAAGGAACATTTTAAATATTAAAATAAATAATTAAAAAAGTATAGTACTACATATAATAATAAAAATTTCATATATAATTTATTTTATAAACATTTAAATGAGAATCCTTATATTTGATTATTTTTTAAATATACCACAATTTATATACTACTAAAAATTAAAATGAAATAAACATTATTTATATTATTTAATTAAGTATAATATATTCCAATAAATTTATCCTAAATAATTATATATTCAATATTCATATATCTGTCATGGTAATGTACAAATTTATACCCTTAAATAGTGACTCACTAATCATAAAATATATAATTTTAATCAAATTTATCTATAAGACAAATAATTAACATAATAAAATATGTTTAAAATAAATTACAATATATATAATATTATAATATTTAATAATTTTTTATATATGAATATAATTTTTTACAGAATAAATAATATATATAAATTTGTAGTATTTATGAAATAAACAAGGTAGTTCCAATCATTCATGAATAATAAATAGTAAAAACAAAACTAGAAAAACTAAAATGATATTTAGGAATAAATATAGTAATTAAAATAAATAAACGTCCATAATTTATGTTTCTTAGAGATCTAAATTGATACTTATGGTTTTTTTGATGTTAAAGAAAATCAAAATCCAAAATATTATAAAACTAAAATTGTATGTGATATTAATAAATTTATAATTGTACATTTTTAGTTCTTTTCATATAGAAAATCATATATAAGATATTTTCATATTTTAAAAGTGTAATTGAAATATTAAAACTTATATTTTAATTTAACTGTAATATATAATTAAAATGTGAAGACCCGGAAGTTCTATGGGATTTTTTTTTTCATAAATACAAGTGAATTTTACGAGCCTAAGAAAATTTATGGCGCTTGATTTCGAGGCTCGGTGTGCCCAGAATCAATTTTTAAAGTTTTGTTCGGGTACATTCAGTAAACGTTTGAGAAAGATTTTATAACTATCGTACCAGTGCTCGGAATTGAAATCAGATGGCACCGTTGAACTCACAGAGCCAGTATTCTCTTAAGAAAACTTTCAACTCGATGACAGTTGGTTGAAAATGGATGTTAGTTTTTGGGTTTTTAATAAAATAAAAATAATGTTTTATGTGTATTTTTATATATTTGATTGTTAAAACCAACAATGGGGGGATAGAGGTGGGGGCCACCGCACCATAACCTCTCATGAGGGGTTATGGAGGTGGGGCCCATCCGAGGTCTAAACACCTCGTATCAATTAAAGGGGTGGGGACCACCCGGGCTTTAAAACAGCTTGAAACTCCCCATAACTGGGGAGAACCCTTGAACTTCCCTCATTAAAGTGGAAATCCACTCAAACCATTAATTAATTTTATATGAAATCTTTTGGATATTTTGGCCAACAATTAAATAATGGGTTAGCTGAACACATTATTTTCGGTTGGAATTTTCACTTGGGGAGAACTTTGGGAGAGGGGTTGAAAGAGCTTGGAAGAATATATTCTCCCAATAAAGAACATGTCTTCCGCCAACGAATAATGGTCTTCATATGTGATAAGAAGGGGAAGCGTCTTCCTTGAAGAATGCTAACGACATCATCCACAACTACTTCGTCTTCTTCCCAGTGACAACGAATCGATGTCCACCTTTCCGTGACATCGTCAATGAACAACAATATGAGGTAGGTGATTTTACGTTTGAAATTGTTTTTATCCTTCAACGTACAAATCTTGGTTTCTGTTTTTCCAATTGTTATCATCATAACGTGGAGGGTGAGGGCCACACCAACACAGCCCAACCCCCCTCTGTTTTCTCTTGCATGTTGATGAAGGCAGAGGTGGAACGGTGCCTCCGGAGGAGAGGCAGAGCAACGACGGCTGGCATTGGTCCAACCGTGAAAGAAATCGGCAGCGCAGGGCCGCTGGGTCACCGGAAGGGCACGACGTCGTTGCGCCACGCAAATGAGGAGGCCACAGACCTTGGCTATTGCGGTACACATGTGCGGTTGTTAGTCCACCGGAGGGGGGGGGGGCCGTCACTCCGCATGGAGGAATAAGTCTTGCCCCCCTAGTCGCGACAGTGGAGTAACTACGTCAAGCTGGGCAGGACACCGGCCCAGCAGACCGGCTCGCCGCTCGGCCAGCCGGACAAGGTGAGCCCATCTTGGGTCCTGTAGGTTACCAAACCAGCACCTACCGTTGGTTGCGTTCGGAGAAAGTGGTGTGCACCCCCCCCCCCCCATACACACACACACGGCTCGAGGGTGCCCTATAGGGCACCGCCAGCCAGGCCACGCGTGCTGCCGGGTAGGACCTAGCCCGGGCTAGACCCAGTGCGGTCCAGACCCAGTGCGGTCTAGACCCCGCACGAGCCAGGCCACCCCCTCGGGCAGGGACGCCCTCGGGCCGGGTCAGACCAGAAGACCGGGTCAGACCCCAGTCCAGACCCATTTGACCCAAAATCACCTTTTCACCCATAACATAGGCTACTGGTGTCTGATCGACAATCCTTCTATGGCGACAGAATGCTTATAGCGAGATTTTTCTTTTGGCATACCCCATTTGAGGGTTGAAAACAGTTGGTGTACGATCGGGTTGGTTTGAACATAAAATCAAACCAGGTCCCAGTAATGGAAATCCCAATAACTCACAGATCACACGTTCTTTTGATGCTCGGTCCATTACGTTGAGACCCCTATGATGAGGATCACCTTTGGGATACTTCTTCATTGAGTTTTGTGATAGTTGGAGGATCGACCAGTAGTTCATGGAGCAGATCCTCTTGGAGACAAGAGAGCAGAGTAAGAAGACCTAATAGATGGATGAGACTAGATGACTGTTTGTCCGATTCGACTTGGAGTGACTCGACAGGCCCATTAGAGAGCACCTCTGTGTCACGCGGCAGCCCCATGGTTAGGAGTGCCTATGTGTGTACGCAGTATACCCATAGTACTCGAGAGGAGGAGTACCTCAGCAGGTTATGAGGGGGAGCGCCTCTGTGTGAGCGTGGAAGACCTGTGGTGGGGAGCGCTTCTATGTGATTCAGTAGACCCACAATACACGACATGAGGAGTACCTCAACAGTCCAATGATAGTGGGTATAATATTTGTGTGATGTGCCAGGCCCACTGTATTCGATAGTTTTGGAGTACACCATCAGTTGAGGTCCCAATAGTGTAACTTGGGATGTTACTTGATACTACCCCTTGAATAAATACATGGTTTGAGCTGTGTATTTGAGTTTTGTGTTTTCGTCATGATCGAGATGGGTTAATAGATAACATAGGTATATGTACGGGAATATTCCTATGTAATTGTTATCTGTTGATTTCATATTAGTGGTTTATCCTTGTTGGATTTAGTGAGACCTTGAGGGTCTCGGGTCCCTACTGAGTATCGTTATACTCACCCCAGCATGGGATATGCCCGCACCTTGTTGTGTTGGTTGCAGATGATGGATAGCGCTGACTGAGAGAGAGAGAGTAGTAGAACTGGATGGTACCCGGAGGTGGACCACTCGGTGTGACGGTACATGGAGGAGTCGGACGAACGTGGAGCGCTGATGATGCTATCTATACCTATCCTTCAGGTACAGTTTCTCGGTGGATGATCCATCAGCTGTTTGATTTCTTTTAGTTGTATTGTTTCTTTTCCGTTTCATTGTACTTTACTGTTGGGCTTGTATTTCTAGCCCTTTTTTACTTTCTAGAACTTCTTTTGTATACCGTTCTTACTTAGTTTTTCTTCTAGTTGTACTCTGATTGTGAGTGTTTACAGTTATAAAGGAAACTTTTTCCCAGTTTAGTTATTTAGGCCTTTGGTTCAAGTCACCTGCCCCTGGCCTATGGAAGGCGAGATTGGGGTATTGAGGATATGGTCCCCAGGGGAAGGGTCGTGAGAAATTGGTATCATAGGCATCAGTTCTACTACATAGCTTAGGACTCTGATATTTAATTTCTATGAAGCAATAGTGTTAAGGGTACTATGTGTGATTTTCAGTTTAGGGAGTCCAGTGTTGGGGCGGGTGGCTGACATATCAATACATCAGGACCCTAAATTCGGATTTCCAACTCAATGCACATAATCATTGATTGCGTGCATGTTTTCAAAAGTTTTTCTTTATGTCAGCTCAACCAGGTCTCCTCACCAAGTATAATCTTTTGACCATGTCACATCTGTTTCTTTCAGGATGCCTCCCCGCGGACGACCAGGTAGATCCCCGAGAGTCGTACACTCAGACAACCCACCGAGTGATGAGGCCTCAGTGTAGGGCCCTTTACTAGAAGAAGCACCAGTGATACCACTTCCCGATGGGCCACCGATATAACCAGACCCAAAAACAGACAATGCACGCTGCTTGAGTGCATTGCATTAGTTCCAGTGCCAGAGGCCACCCAGGTTTCGGAGAGAGAAAAACCCACAGGTGACTGAGGATTGGTTGTAGACTGTGGTGAGAGACTTCAGGCTAGTAGGGACACCAGCAGACTAAATGGAGATCCATCCCGCGAGTCTTCTTCAGGAAGCAACAGACAGATGGTGGAGCCTGATGCTCTAGGTGCATGACGAGGTGACACTACACTGGACAGAATTCGAGAGCCTATTTGGGGTGGAGTTTTTCTGAGCCACCCATCGTGCGGTGTAGATATAGGAGCTACTACATCTACATCAGGGTTGCATGACTATAGCTCAGTAATTATCAAGGTTCACCGACCTCTCGTGCTAGTCTCCAAATATGGTATGGGGACCATTCATCATGGCCCGGAGATTCATGTAGGGTCTCATGCGATAGATCATGGGTTCGATGATCTCACTCAGCATCCCGATGTAGGAGGGGGTGTTAGAGTGATCCCTTATAGTGGAGATTTTCCTTGCTGAAGAGTCTCTGACAGCAAGACCCACCACTAGTCGACATGCAGCGATGTCTTCTATAGATGGAAGTAGACACATGATGCAAAGTTCTAAGAGGACCAGACCCACGGGTGGAGAACCGTAGGACTTAGGATATTTTGCGTGGGGAGCACGGGGTAGTTATTTACCTGCTAGGAGCAGACAATGCTACCTGTGTGGAGGGCATGGTCACAAGGCTCATGACTATCTGACCTGTCATTCAGATGATCATGAGACTCTTGATAGACCTCCCAGGCTGAGGCAGAGATTCGATCGAGGCGGTCCGCAGGGCCCAAGAGGACATGGATGAGGAGCTTTTTTAGTAGCTGGCGGTGGAAGACGTTATGAGGTTCTACTGCCACCACCACCAGGAGGTCTGTCCCGATCACAGGGAGCAGGTGGACATGCGAGAGATAAGCTTCAAGAAGCTGAGGCATACGACCATGGCTCTCCGAAGATTATTTGAGGTATAATCTATGTCTACATCACCTTAGCTTCAGATCTTACAGACATCGGTTCTAGTCACTCTTTCATTTCCACTACCCTCATTCAGATCTCGAAGATTCCGACAGAGTCGTTGGCTTGATCCTTATGGCTAGAGACTCATATGGGAGCTGATTCGACAATTACGCACTAGTTATGGCAGTGCGAGCTTACATTAGGATGCGAGAGCTTCAGATGGGATCTCCTAGTAGTGTTGTCGAGGCCATATGATGTCTTCTTGGGTATATAATGTTTATCTACAGTCCATGCTCAGATTGACAGTATTAGGCGAAAAGTGCGGTGTGTCTACATTGATGGGACATGGTTTACTTTCTTCGAAAATAAGGGACCATTTTCTGCATAGTACGAACTTACTCGGAGGGGGGTGGCACTGAACACTCATCATTTGGCATGCCTTACCGTCGGAGTAGTTGATGTGGAGAGTTTGAGATATCCTGTAGTGCTGGACCAATACATGGATGTTTTACGTGATGATGTTCCCAGATACCTCCTCATAGAGAGGTGGACTTATACATTGACATTTACCCAGGGATGACACTGATATCTACCCTAGAATATCATATTTCTCCTGCTGAGCTTCAAGAGTGGAGGGTACAACTAGAGGACTTGCAGGGGAAGGGATTCATCCGGCCTAGTGTTTCTCCCTGGGTAGCCCTAATTCTGTTTTCCAAGAAGGTGGACATGATCTTGAGGCTCTGTGTTGACTACCCTCTCTTGAACTAGGTGACCATGAAGAACAAGTACCCACTCCCAAGTATTGATGAACTCTTTGATCATTTTAAGGGAGTTCGGTAGTTCTCAATGATAGACCTCAGATCAGGATATCACCAGCTCATAGTTCGAGTTGAGGTTGTGCAAAAGACGACCTTCAGGTGTCGATACAGCCACTACGAGTACTTGGTTATTCTATTTGGCCTAAAAAATTCTCCATCATTGTTCATGGGTCTGATGAACATGATTTTATATCATTTCCTATATCAGTTTGTCATGGCCTTTATCGACGACATCTTTATCTACACGACTAATGAGGAGGAGCATGCCTACCATATGAAGGTAGTACTGGACATACTCCGAGAGTACCAACTTTATGTTAATCTATTGAAGTGCCAGTTTTGGATTCAAGAGGTTCACTTCATAGGACATGTCATCTCGAAGGCTGGAGTTGATGAAGATCCAGTGAAGATTGGGGCAGTACTTTCTTGGGAGCAACCCAAAAGTGTGACGGAGGTACGGAGTATCCTAGGCTTGGCTGGATACTATCGAAGATTCATTCCATAATTCTATAGAGTTGCATCACCATTATCATCAATGAGGAAGAAGGGGAAACCCTTCATGTGGTCGGAGAGATGCCTATAGAGCTTTCATAAGCTCATGCAGAGGCTGACTAGTGCCCCCATCTTGAGGCTTCTAGAGGAAGGCATAAGGTACGTATTTTACTTCGAAACATCTGGTGCCGAACTTGGGTATGTCCTGAAGGGGGAGTGAGCAGTGATCACATATGGTTCTTGGAAGCTGAGACATCATTAGTAGAACTACGCTACCCATGACCTAGAGTTAACAATAGTGGTATTCACCTTGAAGATGTGGTGGCACTATTGATGGGTGAACGTTTTATCATGTACTTTGATCACAAGAGTCTCAGGAATATCTTCTCTCAGAAGGACATGAACATAAGACATCGGTGATGGCTAGAGTTCCAGCAGGACTATGACTTCATGATAGTCTATACTTCTGGCAAGGGGGATGTTGTTGAAGATACGCTCAGTAGGGGGATTGGTATACAACTTCTAGGAAAGGAGATAGAGTAGTTGGCTGATTTATAGATATCCTTGATGGATAGGGATGGAGCATCATTCCTACAGTCTCTTATAGTCACTCCTCCACTTATTTATCGAGTTAGGGAGGAAAATGTGGAGATGTTGACTGTGAGATGTGACATGCTCACATATCCACAGGGCAGGCGCCTGATGGAATTTCAGAAGGTGGGGAGCATGTCATCATGTATCGAGGACGTACTATTGTGCCAGTGCCACTTCTAGAGGAAGTGTTGAGGGAGTTTCACACATCCCCATTAGTGGTACATCCAACAGTGGCAAAGACGTACCGGGACCTTCGACGACAGCACTGGTGGCCTGGTATGAAAAAGGTTGTAGCAGAGTTTGTCTCTCTGTGACTCATTTGTCAACAAGTGAAGGCGGAGCACCAGCTACCAGAAGGCTTGGTTCAGCCTTTAGAGGCCCCAAAATGGAAGTGGGATGGAATATCCATAGACTTCGTGAAAGGTCGTCCACATACATCCTGGGGCCATGAATCAATTTTTGTGATCGTCAACCAACCCAGCAAGTCGCTCCACTTCCTACAGATCAGAGAGAAGGGTTCAGTGGAGAGAATGGGACACCACTATGTGCAAGAGATTGTGAGGATACATGGAGTACCTTATCTATTGTCTCTGATCATGATGCACGGTTTACTTCCCAGCTATTGAAGGGGTTGCTGGAGGCTTTCGAGACATAGCTTCTCTTGAGCACTGCCTTCCATCCTCAGACGGATGGCCAGACTGAGAGAACTATTCAGAACCTCGAGGACATTCTCTATGCATGTGTCCTCAACTTCGATCGCAGCTAGTAGGATCTCTTGACTTTGGTGGAGTTTTCATACAACAATATTTATCACTCCACCATCAGGATGGCACCTTTTGAGGCCTTGTATGGTCGACCTTGCAGATCACCACTATGCTGGATAGACCGAGGGGAGTCAGAACTAGTGGGACTAGAGATGGTAGTACTACTACAGAGAAGGTGCAGTTCATCCAGGAGAAAATGAAGACTACATAGAGCTGGCAGAAGTCATATGCTGATAGGAGACAGAGACCTCTGATGATCTAGGATGGCGACCACATCTTTCAACGGGTCTCACCTCGACGAGGTCTACTGAGATTTGG
This sequence comes from Viscum album, assembly GCA_963277665.1. Lineage (NCBI taxonomy): Eukaryota > Viridiplantae > Streptophyta > Magnoliopsida > Santalales > Viscaceae > Viscum > Viscum album. The sequence goes on along the minus strand of OY728151.1, from coordinate 1,862,415,655 downwards.
CCGAGGCGGAAAGTTATCTCTTCCATTCATCGGAACTTTCTAGGTCCTATGTATAGTTGGTGAGGTGGCTTACCGCTTAGCTCTTCCACCTCAGTTGCACCGGGTGCATGACGTATTCACCGTATTAAACTTGAGGAGATATATGAATGACCCTTCCCCCATCATCGACCATGGAGAGATGGATATCGATGAAGGGGCGACTTTCATGGAGGTTTTTGTGGAGATTGAGTATCAATAAGAGCAGTTCCTTCATGGATGGTCGATACTTGTGGTGTGTGTACGCTGGTAGCACGGGAACCTCTAGGAATGAACATGGGAGCGGGAGGCTCAGATTCATGCTATGTACCCCCATCTGTTCCCACAGTTCTAGTTGTAGCTTAACGGGGTGTAAAGCCCTGAGGTGTGGAGAAATTAAAGAGCTGGAAATTCCGTGGAATTTATTTTTCATAAATACTTTGTAATTTTATGAGTCCGTGAAAATTTACAGCACTTGATTGTGATTCCCAGTGTGGCCCAAATCAATTTCTGATGTTTTGTTTGGGTACTTTCTGTAAACATGCAAGCAGGATTTTATAAATTTTGAACTGTTGCTCTGAATTGAAATCTGAGGGAACTGTTGATCTCACAACACTAAAATTTTCTTAAGAAGACCTTCACCTCGATGACAGTTGGTCGAGAATGGAAGATAGTTTTTGGGTTTTTAGTAAAATAAAAATAATGTGTTTATCCTATTTTTATTTATTTGGTGGTTAAAATAGCCAAGAAGAGGTTAGAGGTGGGGGCAACCACACCATAACCTCCCATGAGAGGTTATTATTATGGGGCCCACCCAATGTCTAAACACCTACTATCAATTAATGTTTTGGGGACCACTCGCGCTTTAAACCTCCTTGAAACACCCCATAAGTGGGGAGAACCCTCGACATCCCTCATTAAAATTCCAATCCACCAAAAGCATTGATTAATTTAATTTGAAATATTTTGAATATTTTGGCCAACAATTAAATAACGGTTTATCTTAACCCATTATTTTTTGTTGGCATTTTCATTTGGGTGGAACTTTGGGAGAGGGGTTGAAATATCTTGGAAGAACTAATTATCCCAATGAAGAACGTTTCTTCCACCAACCAAGAACGATCGTCAACTAAGATAAGAATGGGAAGCGTCGTCCATGAAGAATGATGGCGACGTCGTCCTTGACTACTTCATCTTCTTCTCGGTGACAACGAGACGACATCCGCCTTTCCACGACATCGTCAACGAACAACAATACGAGGTAGGGGATATTACGTTTGAAATTGCTTCCATCCTTCAACGTATAATTCATGGTTTGTGTTTGGCCAATTGTTATCACCATAACACCGAGGGTGCGGGACACATGAACATGGACCGACCCCCCTCCATTTTCCCTTGCTGGTTGAAAACGACGTCGGCGGAACGACGCCATCGGAGGAGAGGCAGAGCAACGACGGCCGGCGTCGGGTCGACTACAAAGGAATCTTGTGGCGCAGGTCTGCCGAGTCGCCTGAAGGGTGCAACTCCATCACACCACGCAAAGGAGGAGGCCGCTGTGGTACATAGGGGAGGCCGCCAGGCTGCCAGTGGGGTGCGGCGCTGTCTCGCCATGCGGAGGAAGAAGCCGCGACACCCTGGCCGCGATGGTAGGGTAAAATCGGCCGGCTGGGCCGGCCGCCGGCAGAGCAAACCAGCTGGCCGCTCAGCCAGTCAGACAATGCGGGACCCTCCCGTGTCCTATGGGTTACCAAACTGGTGCCTAGCGCCGGTTCTATCTATAGACAGGGGGTCTGGCACCCCCCCCCCCACCCACACACGTCTATGGTGCGCCCCGTAGGGCGCCCCCAGCCACTGGCTTGCGAGGCCACGCGGGCCGCAATCCTAGCCATGCAGGCCGGGTCACCCCCTCAGGTCGAGCCACCCCCTCGGGCCGGGATGCACTCTCGGGCCGGGTCAGACCTGCGGACCGGGTCGGACCCCATTTCAAACGCGTTTGACCTGATGTCATCTTTTCACCCATAACATGGCCTACGTGTGTCCCATCGACGAAACGTCAGCGACGATGAATAGATTCGATCGAGAGGGTTATTTTGGCATAACACACCTATGGTTTGGCCACACTTGGGGTATGATCAGGTTGGTTTGAACCTAAAATCCAACTAGTCCCTTGGAATCGTAATGCCAATAACTCATAGATCGGGCGTCTGTTTGACGTACTGTATGTTGTGTTGAGACCCCTATGATGAGGCAGACCTTTGTGATACATCTTCATGGAACTTCGTGAAAGTTGGAGGATCAACCAATAGATCGTGGAGTGGATCCTCCGAGAGATGAGCGAGCGTAGTATAGAGACCTTGTAGCTGGTGGAGGCCTGACAATTGCTTGACTGATTTGACTCGAAGTGACTCAACTGGAACAGTGGGGAGCACCTCTATGTGACGCGGTAGACCCATGGTAGGGAGAGCCTCTGTGTGAGAGCAGAAGACCCATGATACTCGACAAGAGGAGTACATCAGAAGGTTACGAGGAGAAGCATCTATGTTTGAGCGCGACAGACCCGTGGTGGGGAGCACATATGTGTGACGCACCAGACCCACGGTACTTGAAAGGAGGAGTATCTCAGCCATCCAATGATAGGTGGAATCACCTCTGTGTGACGTAGCAGGCCTACTGTACTCGATAGAGGATGATTACACCATCAACTGAGGTTCCGGCACTGTGACTGCAGATGTTACTTGATACTTCCCCATGAATAAAATCCAATTTTGAGCTGAGTCATTGACTTTTTTGTTTTCCTCATGATTGATATGGGTTATTAGATAACATAGGTATATGTATGGGTATATACCTAAATAATGGTTATCTGTTGATTTAATATTTCGTGGTTTATCTTTGTTGGATTTAGTGAGACCATGAGGGTCTTGGGGTCTCTAATGAGTACCATTATACTCACCCCTTTATGAGCTATGCCTGCACTTCGTTGTGTTGGTTATAGTCAACGGGCAGTACTGACTGAAGCAGAGAGAGTAGCAGGACTGGACGATACCTGGAGATGGACCACTTGTCATGACGGTATAAGTAGGAGCCTGATGAACGTGGAGCGCTTAGGGGGCTATCTGTACATACCCTTCATGAAGGGTTTCCCCATGGATGAGCTAGAAATTGTATTCTTTCTTTCAGTAGTACTGTTACATTTCCATTTCCTTGTACTTAAATGTTGAGCTTGTATTTCCGGCCCCTTTTACTTTCCAGTACTTCTTTTGTATATAGTTTTACATAGTGTTTCTTCCAGTTTCTCTAATTGTGTTTGTTTACAGTTATAAAGACAATGCCTTCCCATTTTAGGGATTTACTTCTTTGGTGCTAGTTTCTAGCCCTTGGCCTATGGAAGGTGGGCTTGGGGTAGTCATGATACGGGCCCCGGGGGACGGGCCATGACATAAAATTATGATAATAGTTATAATTTTTTCTAATTGAATTCCTGAAATTAAAATAATTAAATGATGATGTAGTTTATTGATAATATATTCTTATTATTTCCTCATTCATTGAATACTTTTATTTATAAATTTCATTATACATGTATAAACATTTCCAAATATTTTCATTATTGTATTCACATTTTAAGGTAATTTGTTATGAATATCAAAATTTAAACAATTGAATCATAATTCACAATTTTATAACTAATCTATATGAATGGAAAACCCAATACATTTTCAATCATTTATCAAATTTTTGTTTATACAATAATTAATTTCTATAAAAAGATCATAATTTGTTGCATTTTTTCCCTCATTAAAATAAAAATATCTCCTAATTAATTTATTTAATTGATTTATTATGGATACGACTATCTAGATATCATGTTATTCATCATATAAACTAGATATGAAATTTCACATATTTTTAATAAACTTATCCAATAATCTTATAATGAGTAATATTTATGATTATATTCACATATAGAATGATAATAAATACATAAATTTATTTCATAACAATTTGAATCATTAATAAATTAAAATAACTCATAAATAGACAATTTTTATTGATTATATACATTTCTTTATTGAGTATCATCCCCTTGAAAACATAAGATATTGAATGATAATTATCTATGGATACACATTCAAAATAATCAATATTATATTATTAACACATAACCTACTGAAAAATTCATACTTGTAAAAATTATCATATTCATGCCCATTCTGGATGATTCCAGTGAAGATAATATCCACTTTGTTCTTGATTAAAATGTACACCATTTTATTGTCATTGTAATCACTGAATCTATTATATAGGATATGATCATAGAAGGAAACCATTTCAAATTTTTTATTATTAAATGTGGTTCTAATGTTTTTCTCATTAATCCATAGCGGCACTTCCTCCAATCCTATGATGCAAAATATCACATTAAAAATATTGATTGAATCCACTAATAATTACCTTATTTGTCTCTGATAATTATATCATCCATCCAACATTTAGTCTAATCCCCATTCCCACAGTGCACATAATTTTTTATATCCATGAATAGTATCAATTGACCCCCAAATACATTCATTACTTTTACTCATAATATTTCTTCACAAACATTATAAAATTCATAAATTTAATCAATGGTCTATTAAACAATGTTAGTGGTATTTATTATTATTTTCTATGAATCCTTTATTTATTCCCCTTATTACATTAATTACTAGCGCCATATAGTATTACATTATCCCTTTTTTCCATATTTTATGAAATATATTGTCTATATTTCATATTCATATACTGATGAAAATATATAAGTGTTTTCTATTTCTGATCCTATATCAAATGTGGAGATCAATTATGATGTATGTGCTTCCCTAAATACTAGTTTAGTTTGTGAGAATGTCGATCTGTCATTTCATTCACATTATTCTATTTTTGATAATAGATATTCTAATACACAAAACCAGACATCAACTTCCAGTTCATGAATATTCTAATATGTTATTGTATGACTCTCGTATGGGTCAATAATTTCCATAAATGTAATTTTTAATTATGAATAATGGAATTACTATAACCAATAATCAGCGGGGGATCTAATTATATTACTAATGTTTGTATATTCATTCATGTTTAATTTGATCTAAAATTACTTATTTAGATACCTCATACGGAATCATTGAAATCACAGTACCATCCCTTTTTATGAAACCTTGTTAAATTTGTGACACAAATCTAGTGTATTATTTTAATGAAATATCACATAATAAAAAACGAGGGGCCTTTATAGGCCACAAAAATTAAAATATGAAGATTGGTGTCCAATAAAAACTTCCCTTATAGATATTCATATATGTCATAACACATCTACATGAAAATGCATGACCCATATTTGATAATGTTGGGAAAACATGTGGCATTATCTTTAGAAAATGTGTTCTCATATTAAGTCCTAGAAATTTGAATACATCAAATTCCTTAATTACTATCATCAAGTGTTTGAAGACTGATAAATTAAATATTCCTCCAACTACATCATTAATAATCGTGGAAAAGGATTCCCAACAACGTGAAGAGAGAATAAAAATGAAACTTAGAGTCAAATTACAACACCTCATTGTACCATTACTTCTCTTGATCCTTATTTGTCTTGTCCACCGACCCCTCAATGAAAAAAAAGGATCATCATAGAGAAATAATAATTTAGAGGTAGATACCTCTCTCAAATATGCATTCGGATTTTGATAAAAAAATCAAGGTATTTAATCCCAAGAATGGGCGACATTACCATCATATAGATTTTAGAAGTTAGACTTAATATGATTAGAGCTCCCGAAGTATTCATGATAATACTAAATAAAGGATATATATCAATACATGATATTGATTTCATATATTATTGTGTAATAATAAAATGTAAACAAAAATTTGTTAAATCCTTTGTTGAAACCATGAAGCTCAAATTGATCATAAAAAACTCCATGAAATTATAATGTGTAGATTGATCTTCAATTATTTCCTTCTGACATGAAAAATATTATATATATATAAACATTTAGCATAACATGTATACTAAATGTGATCCTCCCTAATGCCTCTACTGATAAATTGGAATGAAGTGTAATAAATCATATTGAGTAAACCAATGATCCAACTCATAACAAAAGAAGATATATTAATCATTTCCCATAATAACTATGGATCATTACCCACATAACATATAATTTATGACCTTGATATAAATAACACATATAAATAAATATATATAAATTCTATTCCTAAAAAATATCCCCTTTGGGTTGATTTTCTCCAGACCCATTTTCCTATCTAATGATAAATTATGTCATAATTAAATAAATTCATACCTGGTGTGAGTTGGGAATTGGACCTAAATACCATATCCCCACTGAAGTCCCTAAATATAATTCTGGAATCAATACATATACCAATATAATCATAACTGCCACTCATAACATCGGTAGTGTAAAACTATTTATTTTTTGAGGACACATCAACCTGTCTATTATATGTAATGAAATAAATTGTAAATGCCCATAGACTACACACATGTAATAATTTTTAGAATATTACATAACTATTACATAAATTCACAATAACCATACATTATCAAATATATACACATACTTTTATATAAGATCACAATTGTTCATACCATCATCTGATACATCAACCGATGATATTGTTCGGGAGAGGGGTTTTTCGACTATTTATATCGTCATTAAATAGGTTATTGCAGGAAAACCATAATATCAAATGTCTTTTGGATACCTTATTGGTATGGGTGAGTTAATATGAAATAAAAAAAACTTAAAAAAGATTTACATATAAAAAAACTATACGGGAAACAATCTAGCCTAAGACTCAATAACATTTATTAACTATTAAGAAACCTGACAACCACCTATAAAGAATATTTATGTTAAAAAAATTCATAAATAATGTTCAATTTTTTTTAATTAATGTTCCATTAATTTATATTATCAAATTTTCATTTAAATTTATATCATTTTCATATTCTATAATAACATTCAAAAGTAGAATTAATTTATTGTTTGTATTATTAGTTATGATCTTGTAAAAAGTAATCATAAATAACAATCAATTTTCTATCCATAATTTTGTATCATTTCATCAAAATATATTTACTCTAGTACTTATACTGATATACAACATTGAATGATTCCCCCATATTTCATATCAAGAAATGGTATCTAATTGTAGGAAAATGACCCTTGAAATAAAAATCATTCATTATCCATCAATTATGCATCGAGATATAAGTTAGAGTCATCAAGAAATCCTAGATATAAACATTTATCACATTCATGGTTTCGCATTCCATTATAATTAACATCAATTATATAATTTTCATCAACAATCCTCATAATAAATAGAACCACATTTGACCATCATCATCCTAAATGACACACTGTTATACCCCCATCAAAAAGATGAATCCCCATTCCACCACCATCATCAATTCAACCATATTTTTTATGTATCCATTCAGAACAAGGATCAAAATTATATGAAAACATTCATATCAAATATGTTTGTCCATTAATATTTTTAAAGTTATATATGATCATAAAATTACAAGATCGAAGCATGATGAATTCATAAATTATTATTCTCAAACCCAATAAAATATTATTTAAAAAATTAAGCCACTTAAATTAAATATTGATTTACTTGAATTATAGAATTGTTTTTCCAACATTTTAGACATTAGGATTTTTTTCGTAATAGCGACAAAAAATGTAACTTGCATCAATAATTTTTTACGTGTTTATGCAATTTGAAAAAGTTTGGTAAATATTATTATTGTTGATCATTAAAATAATATATAAAAATAGGATGCATTATATTGTTTATATATTTCATTAATTAAACAAAATTAAACAATAAAAATTACATATAGAAAAGTAGATATCATAGAATATTCTGAATACCAATAAAATAAAAAAAAATTATTCATCAATTCTCTACCAATAATTTAATTCCCTCGATGTAATAAATTAATTTTTTTTGACAAGTGATAATATGAAATTAAATTATATGGATTAAAATTATAAATTATTTCTAACATTATTCATCCAAAAAATCATACTATTTCTAATTAACTTCAATAATTAATAATATTAATAGCTTGACCATAATTAATAATAAATAAAATTACATTTCATTTATTGTAAGGATATTTTTTAATAAATAATAAAAAAACATGCATTTTATCTCTGTATTTTTAAATTTATTAAATATGATTATATGAATATTTTTTCATGTTACTCATTTTTTAGATAATTATATAATTATGGTTAGTTACATTAAATATAAAAAACTTACCACATCATTATTAATTGACACATTAAACAAAGTAAAGAGAGGGATTAATCCCAATCCCATAGATGATTTGATTAGTTCACTATATACGTAGTAGTAGAAAGATGAAGTGATCTATTTAGTCCAAAAAATGCATTTAAGGAGCATGATGAATAAAATCATATAGATTAGTTATTCATCTCAAGAATCAAAGTAATGATTGTGATCACCTAGATAAGAGAATCATTAAAATGTGTGAATATTGGAAATTTTTTATTTTCTAGTATGCATATATAGATTCCACAAAAATAAAAAATGGTTATTAAATTCAATTTATAATTGACTTATTTTTAATTAATTATCTGACTAATAATTATACATATTAATAAAAGGAAGTCAATGATGATTGGTTAAAACCCTTAATAAATTCTTAACAAAATGATTAACAGATTAAATATCATAATTTAAATTTAAATTTCCTAATATTTATAAATAAGTTAGAAGTATAAAATTATAAATTATATCGTACAACCCCTATATGAGATTTAAGAAATCCATAAGGGTAACATGGTTTGACAGTTTCGTGTCTACTTTGTATATTTCCTTCAAAATTTTATGATGCCCTTAATTAATTGATCAAAACATGGACTACCATATTTTAAAGCCTTAAATTCATTTGAAGACCCTTTGGGGAGCATTAGGATATGTGGAATATATAACGTTTTGGTAGAATCTAACCTCACATAGTGTGAATTAACATCCTTCTACCCTTATTAAATGGGGTAATTAACAACATAACCATTACCCACGATGTATGAATGAAATAAGACCACTAAATACGTCTTTAATAATAGTAGAAACCATTATGTAGAAAAATTTGAATTTTTTTCCTATAGGGAAATCCAATAATTCATTTATGAAACTCCTATTACCGATAAATGTTTCGGAACACCATCTTCTACCTTTATGTGACTAATATAAAAATACTCTTACCCTTATAAAACAAAAATGGATTTTCTATGGGTAAAAAAAATTTAAGGGCATTGTATTTATAATTTATCTATATTTTAAATAAAACGATAATTGATTTATTAAAAATTCATGGAAATAAAAAACACATCCTCAATTAATAAATATATTTTTATCATGAAAAAATTATATCCAAAACTTTCATGAATTTAAATGTCATTCATTATGGATTAAACAAATTTAAAAGCAATTTGTAAAAAATGAAAATCTATTTTGAAATTTTATTCACCCTTGGATAAAAGAGGATGAATCAAGAGTATTATGTTCCTTTATATTGGTTACATTTCAAACTGTTTCTACCCTAAATAATTCAAATATAACAGAAAATTATATGGATATGGTACAAAAAATATCAATAACACAACTAGATACCTATCAAGGATATCACAATATTGGGAACACAACCATCACACTATAGGAACAAAAAAACATAATCATGAATCCTAATTAAAAAAAATATATAAAATACATTAAGAGAGATAACTCTCTATTAAGAACATATCTAATAATTAATGGTTTTATCATGGGGAGAATTAATCTCATATATGAATAAGATACTAGATATTTTGAGAAAATAAAATCTAGAATAGACCATTACTCGATAATGATCTTGCATTTGTTACTCCCAATAACAATTATATCCAAATAATGCCAACAATGGGTATATATATACCAGTAACATATCCAATAGGATATTTATATTAATCATACAATGTAAGACACTGAGTTTATAGATGTGGTGTATCATGTCTGATAGAATATTCGACCTGAAACAACAATCTTATATGATCATGTTACCTATCAATAATTTAAACTATTGTTATTTGTAGATATAATTAAATACTTATGATATTTTTTAATGCATTAAACATCAGGTTGTACAGAAATGTGATACACAATTGAAATATTATTATTTAAAAATGACCTTTATAAAAAATGATTAGTTATAATGTTTAAAAATGAAAAAATAAAATATGAAACTTATATTTTTTAGAAATATTTAAAATAAAATAAATTGTATATAATTTATTAGAAAATAAATAATAATCATTTAAAATTAAATGAAATGTTTTCTAAAAAAATTATATTTTTCAAAAAGGCTATTTAGTCTACCATTATTCAAATAATGTAAAATTAATATGGAGGACTAGTAGAATTTTATTAAAAATTTAAATTTCATTTATTTAATATACATGTCAAAATTATATTTTTCTGAATTTTAGTTAATTTTATGAAAATACTAATTTTTTATTGAAGAGTTAAAAATTCAAATTTTTAGAAAATGTCCTTTTTAATTAATTAGTTCCAATGTTAATTTATATTATATTTTCTAACATAAATTAATTCAGTAATTATCCATTTTATATAACTTTTTCATTTGAATAAATCACTTATTTAATTCTTGTATAATAACAACATAATCTTTTAATGTATTTTCCTAGGAAAAATAATTTTTTCTACACATCTTTGACAATAATTTGGAAGTGAATTCTGCAGCTAACATAGAGTGAATTGTTAAATGATTCCACCATAATTTTCAATAATCAAAATTTATGTTATATAATAAGATCGACATTATTTTTGTCCGAAATGTGTAGGGAAAACATTAAAACATATTTACTGATGTTAAGTTATAAATGGTTTTTTCGAGGGTGATAAAACAAATATAATGGTTAAAAATGAAATAAAAACATTTCATACAACTATTTTATGGACATATTGACATATTATTAACAATATGGTTATATATTTACCAATTTCTTTGTCTATTTTAATAATAAAATTATGGTCATAATTGATTCATTTCAAAAAAAATTATCTGTTTCCTCATGCCTACTAATAAAATCCTTGTAAGGGCATGGATCCTTGTAGATTGACCATTTGCATGTTTCCAAGATAATGAGGTTCTTGGAGGAGGCTTAGAGGATTTTTGAATGTTTTTGGTTATGAAATTACTAAAATAAGAATAATTACCGGATTTGTAAGCTTTACACGTCATGTTAGGCCAATTAAAAATGTGTACATTTCCATGATTAAATAATAAAAAGGTGTTGGGTTATTTTGTGGATGTTGAACCCTGTGAATTAAACGGCATTAATGGGGATTAAACCCCATGTAAATACATGATGATGTTTGTTTCAAATTCTTTCATCCACTTAGGATTGTTAAAACTTATGGACGTAGTGGCTCTTATTCTAATCTTAGGAGACCCGTAAAACCCCTCTTCAACATTTTAGGGATTCAATTTTTGGGGATTAATCAATATATTCCATCCATTGATCCTCATTGATCCTACATATATTCTACCTCTGTTCATATACATTCTTCAATACATTTCCTCTTGGTACTCATTTCCATGTGATGGCTCTTGATCTTCATGTTTCTAAAGGAGTTTTGTTTATTATTTGTTAGAATAGGTTTGATGTAAAATCCTTGGGTGGTTGAAGTTCTTGTGATAGAGGCTATTAGAATCTGCAATATTGTTCCAATATCATGTGAAGAACACTCAAACTCATTTTGAGTTAGAGGATTAATTTCTTCTCCACTTATTTATGTGTAATCATAGGGATTTATTGATTTAGAAACTTATATTCTGATAGATTTAATTAAAAAATTTATTGAATTGAATTAAATAATTTATATCATTCAAACAAATAATTTTTTTTGTTTATACCACGATAATAGGTTCCCTCTTTTTTAATATATTTTTTTATGAATGTTGTTCATTATATTTTTGGATTACCATGTTGAATTGGTAAATAATGTAATTCTATAATTAATTAATTATTATTTGCATTAAATATTAAAGTATAATGATTAATGAATATAGTGTGTGGTAATCTTAATCCTACAAACATTTTTAAAAGAATTGGACTTCCATGTTCTAATGGAATTGAATAACGATGTGAAGCATGCTGATGCATATTGATAAGTTAATTAATGTAATGTTAAATTTATTGTTTAACTAATTTATGATAGATTTTTATAGCTTTCTAGTTAGGTTTGTCACTGTTGGAACATATAATTATGGATCTAATTAATTCATGTTTATATAAGAATTAGTTATGTGTTAATAGGTATTTCCATTGTTGGGACTTATTTCCCCATTCTCAATTAATGTATGAGTTCCTTTTTCTTTATATCCCTGAGGTTTCATTGCATGTGAATTCCAAAAGCCTCTCATTATGTCCAATAGATATGTTTCATTGGTTTTTTCCTCTTTCATATGATGCAATGTGAGCATGGGATAGATGAGCCAAGAGGAATGTTCTGGTATTTGGGGAGGGAAGGCCGGGATGTGATGTGGGCTTCATATGTAACAACCCAAACTCTTATTAATGGAAATTCCTTTTGATCTAAAAAAATGCCGTGTTATGTAAAATGGTTATATAATATATTAAATTCCTTGGTTTTGTGTTTTTTGGATTTTAAAATACCGTTATGAATTGTTATCGTTTATAATATAACCGTTCAACAGTGACCACATGACTAGTATAAATATTGGGGTTATACAAATCCAATTTACTCCAACAAAGGACGCTATGGGCTCATCCAGTAGAATGGATCCATACGTAGCCCATTTTTTGGAGTTTAGAAATGAGCTAGCGTTACTAGACTTTGCTCTTGAACAATCTCAAGTCGACCATCAACACATTAAGCTTGAACAGAACCTCCTACGGGAGAAGTGGATATAAGGACCAAGTCTTAAAACTTATATAATTTTCAATTATATGAATAATTCACATTGAGGATATTTTAGGTTTAGAGTTTTAGAAAATTAGGCCAAAACTATTACATTACATCTCAAAATTTACAAGGTAGAAACATCTTCTCAGTTTTATTTTTTTATAAAATAAAAACTCTTAAAAAAGATTCATGTCTAGTCCCATTTTTTAGACTGCATTACATTTCCTTAATCCCATCCTTGACCCTATTCATCTTTAGGTCATGTGGAAAACATTTAAAAACTTGGGATGAGCATAAACACCTCAGTATTTGTTTTAAAATGAAGAAAGAAATCGTTAGTTCATCATTTCATACATAACATGACCGCTTTAACATATCTCATGAAATCATATGATTTTGGAATAACACAAGGAAAACATAAATCATAAAGGTAACTTGTGGAATTCATATCATACTTACATTGTACCTATCACACCTATGTAGGGAGTTACATTTGGAATACCCATCACAGAATATTCCCCAAATCTCTTAGGAGAAACATTCACATTAATCTTCATCACGTTACACAATGCATTGGAGAGCTATCTCGGGCTCACCCACCCTAGGTTTATCATAGAACCACCCGTATATGGATACAATGCCCAAGAACCCTAACATATTAATAACACATAAAACAAACATAACGAAAAGATACAATATAAACATTTCAATAAAAATAAATTATTAAAATATATTGACATAAAAAAATACATTTTCAAAATCATTCTCAATACCAAAATATGTAAAAAATTATGTGATATTTATTTTCCTTTCAATAAAATTACAGCTTGTTAAGGAATCCGAAGATCTATTAAAACTCCCGGCGGCGGAAAGGTCGTTGTCACCGCGTATGCTAAAAAGTAATATTATTTTTTTGTTGATTAATTAAACTCATCGTAGAAAAAATATTCCTTCTGAATGAAATTAAAATTCAATAGTTTTTATATAGTTTATAAAAGAAAATCATGTATTAACACAAAATATGCCTCAATGAAAGGAGATTGAGATGAATTCCCTTACCCCGTGTCCGACTTGACTCATTCATTGTTTAATCTCCTAAAAAATAAACTAAAGTAAATTTATACTTTCTTAAGAACAATTTTCAAGTTTATTTTTCCTTTTATATTTCTTATTACTATGTTATAATCATTATGTAATCATTTATGTTAATAACGTTCGTTTTGTCAATATTTCATACTTGAGTCAAAAATCGACTTCTTATAACCACATGTTGTTCACATAGACAAAATTTAATTATATCCACAATGATATTAATGATTTAGATATCACATATATCATATATATCTAGTATATACATGTATGTATAATATTACATAACATTTGGAGGAATGAAATGAAATGCACCGTTCATGGAGACCGTAAGCCGTACGTACACATGAACGCTGCTTTCATTTATAATTTTTATTTTATGCAATTAAAACATAATTATACATAGTTATATTATAATTTCAGTATAATATCATATATAATATCATTGACTCTATCCTTTATTAATCCCAAATATGGCATCAATGAGTCGTATCACATTGAGGGGGTGGTAGTCCGCACTTCCTAAAATGAAATTATTGCGTTTACCCATAATGGAAACCATAAAGGTATGCTATAAAACCAAAATAACAATTCATAAATATATAAATAAACATAATATAAATAATATATAAATATATTTCCATCTTAATAGCCACCATGAGAGGTGGTAGAATATAATTGAACAATCATCATTTCGTGAGATGTTAGTTTTCCATTAACAGAAACAGAATGTTCTTCACCCACTTGATGGAGGTGTGTGTAAGTGTAGTTTGAATAGTTCTCATAACAACATACTAGTATATTTATTATACTGGTTTCTTTATAAAATAATGTAATAAAATGATTTTAACATCTGTAGAAATAAACTAAGAGAAATGAAGTTAAGAGAAACAGTTACATTTATTTTGGGTAAATCCATTTGGTTTGAACCAAATGGAATTCATGATGTGCCTTCTGCCTAAGGTAAGGCATATAAAAGGAGGAGATATAACTTGATAGCTTATTTGGGTAGGGGTTGGCTGAGCCAACAGGCTTTAGTGGTGTGATTAATGGGTTATAAGTGATGGAATTTTATAAGGGGGATGAGGTCCTCTTTAGAAAAATTTGCAAATATTATTTTATTATATAATTATATTCGTCTTTAAAGGTCAAAAAAAATTAAAGTAGAATATAAGACGACTTATGGTCGAAATAAATTCATCCAATAAGAATTGTATGGCATTTGGATGCTATTTAAATATTTATATTCTTATTTGTTTAAATCATTTATAAATGAGGTAAATACTCCATCATTATTGTGTCATAATAAATTTAATTTTTATGATGTATAAAAATTATAAAAAAATACCATTATATAGGAAATATTTTTATATTTCCAATTAATATTTATATTCAATAAGATAACTTACATAACCCCTTGTAAAAATTTATTTACTAAAAGTTATTTGTTTTTGTCATTTTTTCCTTTAAGTTAATTAAAATAAACTATCATCATCACTCCCATGTGGCTCCATGGGGTCCAAAAATCGACCCAAATATGTCCATGGTAAAAAATTATTCATCCAACAATGTTAATACAATTTTTACGGTAATTTTGTATTATTATAATATTATTTTTACCTTGAATTACTCTATTTATCTTTAACCGCGGTAAATAAAAGTCAAAAGTAACTATTTTCCAAAAATTATATTAATCTTACTAAACCACATTATACATAATAATAACAACATTTTATTTCAGATTTTTTAAATTCAATTCACAGAACCGGTAAAATTTCATTAAAAGAAAAATGTCAGTTTTTAACAACTACTTAGTGGTTTCACTTTTCATCAAAATTTGATGTTTATCAGAAAACTACAAAAAAAATCAGCCTAATCGATATTTGATATTCTGAATTCAAAAATGATTTATATTTTACCAAATTCAAAAAAAAAAAAATTTCATTAATTAATTTAAAATTAATTCTCATTGTCAATACAAATAGCACGTTTTTATGAAACAATAACTATCAAAAGATTGATACTTGGTTATGTCCAATTTCAATGTGAAATTAATTCCAATGATGAACTTTAGATTAAATGGTAAAAAAATAATATAATTAAACATTAAACCAATTAAAAATATAATCTAACTATATAAATAAATTATATTAAAAGGTACTTTTGAATTTAAATACAATATTTCTCACTATTCATTAAAATTGATTTTTATAAGAAAAATACCAAAAATTTACACAATATAAATTTTGAGGTCGCAAATCAAAAAAAAGAATTTTCTTTCGTCAAATAGAACATATAAAAGTGAATATAACTATATTTAAATAGGGTTCACCATCTAATGGTGATAAATAAATCTTGTAAGGTAAATTATGTTTAAAATTAGATTCATTCACATTTTAAGCTTCTAAATTGTATTGTATAAACGTAAAAACATTTAACAAACATTTGTAATCATATTGTAGTTATTTCCATTCATTCCCACCCATTCAACAGCTTGTCCATTAATACATTTAAAAAAATATTATTATATTATTAGTGTGCAACGTAAGATTTCAAAGAAACTTATTTTTGCATATCAGGTATGCCATCGAGCATATCAACCCCATTAAAGTAAAATTAATATTTAATTCAAAAATATGAATAATTATGGAAAATGTATTATTTTTTTTACCATGGATATTACATCCTTCCCCCCTTTTAGGAATTTATTCCTCGCAATTTTATTCACTTGTCAAATAAATGGGGGATATTAATCCCTCAAATCATTTTAAGATTCCTGCATTTCCTCTTCAACCATATTGTTTTTCCATAAAATATTTACCTGGTGAATTACATTAGTCCGCAACAATTTCTCTCTACGGTCAAGAATTTGGACTGGTTGTTCCTCATAAGAGATATTCTCTCCCAAATGAACTATCTGTGTACTATAAACATGATATGGATCTGGAATATACATTCTCAACATTGAAACATAAAAAAATGGTGTTCCTAGGACAAACATGGAGGTAAATCCACTATGTATGCAACTGATCCAACATTCTCTACAAATTCCTAATGTCCAATGAAACTCATAATCTACTTTCCCTTCTTACCAATATACATCACACTTTTCCATGGAGAAACATTGAGAAAGACATGATCACCCACCTCAAAAGAAAGCCTATTATCTATATAACTTTTCTGCCTCCTCTGAGCTATTCTAATGTGCTTCCAAATCAACTGAACCTTTTCAACCATATCTTCTACCAATTCTGGTCCCATCATCATCCTTTCACCAACTTCATCCCACAAATATAGTGTTAGACATCACTTTCTATATAATTCCTCAAATGGTTCCATCTATATATTAGAATAAAAACTGATATTTTAATAATATTCAACCAAAGAAATATTTTGGTCCCAACATCCATGGTAATCTGGTGAACAAGCATGTAGCATATCATCCATGGTCTGGATTGTTCTTTTTGACTTCCCAACTGATTGCGGGTGAAAAGTTGTACCAAAATAGAATTCACTACCCAATGACTTCTGAAGATCTTCTAAAATTTAGAAGTGAACCTAGGATCATGATCAGATACAATTGAGTGGGGAACTCCCTGAAACCTAACTATCTCTTTAACATACAACTGAGAAATTTGATCAAGAGAAAAAGTATCTCAAATAAGAAGGAAATGAGAAGATTTATTCAATGGATCCACAATATCTCAGATTCCATTATTACCTCATGATGTCTTCGGTAATCCCACAATGATGTCCGTGGATATATTTTCCTATTTCCACTCTATCACCAGTAACGACTGAAGCATCACTTTTTTTAAATACCACTCTTATCTAACACATTGAAATGTCAAACACATCACAGTAAATCCATAAATATCTCTTTTAATTAAATCCCACCAATAATACTCACAATGATCTTTTTACATCTTAGTACTACTAGGATAAACTAAAAACAGATAACATTGAGCTTCACATAACAACTCATTATTCAACTTTGAATCACAAGGCACACATAATCTCTTCCCAATCTCAAAACAAAATAATTATAAATTTTAAATTCAGTAAACATACCACTCTAATAATACTCTACCTTTTTCTATAACTCATTGTCTTTCTTCTGAGCTTGCTTAATTCTATCTGATAGAGATGATTTCACTAAATCCTAAAAAATAACAGAATAATTTCCTCAACCAACAACTTCTATTCCAAAGTTTATCAAATCCAAAACCAAAGTATCTTGTTCCAAATATATCATGGTTAATGAAGAATTACATTTTCGACTCAAAGCATCATCCCCTTTATTTTCTTTTCCCGGATGGTAAAGGATTGTGCAATCATAATCCTTAATTAGTTCTAAAAATCTCCTCTGTATGATGTTCAATTATTTCTGACTGAATATATACATCAAACTTTTGTGGTAAGTATATATTTCAAATTATACTCTACACAAATTATGCCTCCAAATTTTAAAAGCACAAATAAAAATAGCAGTTAATTCCAAATCATGTGTAGGGTAATTAAACTCAAGAGGATTCAACTGATGTGAAGCATTTGCAATTACCAGATCATTATGCATATGGACACAACCGAGTGCTTTCAACGAAGCATCTCTGTAATAACAAACTCATAATTTCTAGATGGTAGTGACAAAACAAGAGCATTCACCAACCTTCTTTTCAATTCCTAAAAACAATAATCACATTCTTTTTTCAAATGAACGTAACATAATTTCGAGTTAACTTAGTCATTGAACTAGATAGTTGTGCAACATTTTCAACAATCCTTCAGTAATAAACTGTAAATTTAATAAAACTATAAATCTTAGTTATATTTTTATTTCTTGTCCCTTCTTAAACAACTTTTGTTTTAGTAGAATCAACAGTTATTCCATTTTTTGAAACAATGTGACCATTAAAGGAAATTTACTATAACCAAAACTCACACTTCCGATATTTCTGAAATAGTTTCCTTTCATTTACGATTTGAAAGACAACCCGTAAATGACATTTATGTTCCTCTTTACATTTAGAATAAATAATAATATCATCAATGAACACAATCACAAACATATCCAAACATAGCATTTTTAATGAAGTATTATTTTTCTGACTCAAAGCATCAGTCACTTTATTTTCTTTTCCCAGATGGTAATGAATCATGCAATAATAATCCTTAATTAATTTCAACCATCTCCTTTGTCTCATGATCAATTCTTTCTGAGTGAATATATACTTAAAATTTTTGTACTCAGTATATATTTCACATTTTACTCAATACAAATGATGCCACCAAATTTTTAAAGCAAGAACCACATCATCTAATTCCAAATCATGACTAGGGTAATTTAACTAATGATGTTTCAAATGACATGAAGCATAATCTGTTACCTGATCATTTTGTATAAGGACACAACCAATTACTTTCAATGAACGATGACTATAAATTAATAAATCAACATTTCTAGTGGGTATTTCCAAAACTGGAGCATTCACCAATATTCTTTTCAATTATTGAAAACAATCATCACATTATTTTTTCCAAACGTCCTTAAAACCTTTTTTATTTAACTTATTCGGTGGACTAGATAACCATGAAAATGTTTCAACAAACCATCAGTAATAAACTAAAAAACCATGAAAACTATGAATCTCAATTATATTTGCGTGTCTTGGCCATTATTCAACAAATATTTTTAGTGGGATCAACAGTTATGCAATTTTTTGAAACAATGTGACCATGGAAATAAAATTAGTGTAACCAAAATTCACACATTTTGAACTTCCCCAATAGTTTAATTTATTTTAAGGAATGTATTAAAACCATTAAAATATTTTCATTCCCCACTTTATTTTTAATAATAAACCAAAATATCATCAATGAACACAACCTAATACTTATCTAAGTAATAAAGAAAAATTTTATCACTAAGATCCATGAATAAAGTTGGTGCATTCGTTAAACCAAAAGGAATAAATACAAATTTATAATGGAAATATCTAGTATGAAACACATTATTCAGAATTCATGCTTCCTTTACATTCAACTGATGGTACCTCGACCTCAAATAAATCTTCAAAAAATACTGATCTCCCAGGAGCTGATCAAACAAATAATTGATATGAAGCAAAGGATACTTGTTCTTAACAAGGATGTTATTCAATACTCTATAATCAATGCAAAGTATCCTTGATCCATCTTTCATTAAAAAAAGACAGTATCACCCCATGGTGTTGTGCTAGGTCGAATGAATACTTTATCTAATAACTCATGCCATTTATTATTTAACTCTAAAAGTTCAATTCTAGCCATTTGAAAAGTGTGTTTTGAAATTGTCTTGGCCTCATGAACTAATTAAATAATAAATTGAACTTCTCGATCTGGTATAATACCTAGAGAATTATCATAAAAAATATCAAGGTACTAAATTACCACTACCACTTCATTAATTTCAATATCTCTGTTATTTTCAAAAATATGTTCAAGGTAACATTCATTTCCATCTTTTACTAGTTTCTCAGCTTCCAGATATGTTATCAAAATAAAGGGTTCATTCTGGTACCCAAACTGAAATTATTTCTAAAAAGAAACCTCTTTATCTCTGTAGTAAATCATTTCATGATAAATAGAATGCCAATCCATACACAAAATAACATAAAACTCTACTCGAAGCCAAATAAAAATGATGGTTGGTAGATTCTTTCCTCACATAATGATGTAAAGGTTATTATAATTTATTTTTGTCAAAATATTTCCTCCAGGAGTTTTTTCCATAACATACGTATTCATATCATGAGATCGAATTCAAAATATAAAAGAAAACTTCTTAGAAATTAATGAGTGTGTGGACCCTGAATCAAACAACACATTGGCATAATCTGATCAAACATACATCGTACCTAATACTACTTCATTTGATGGCACAACATATGATGAAATAGTTTCAAAGGACATCACCACCCCTTTCTTCTTGTATTCCAGCTGCTTTCCCTCGGTTGAGTTCGTCATTGGACACTCATTTGCATAATGACCCATTTCATTTCACTTAATTTTTTTCTTTTTATAAATCAGATTTTGTCTTATCATTAACCTTCTCTTATTTAGTGGAGTTACGAGCTTTATTTCCCATTTTACCACATCATTAGCACTTATCGGAATTCAAAATACATTCCCCAACATGATTTTCACCACAATTTTCACAAAATATAAACTTATGTTTCTTACCATGAAATTTTTTTGAAGAGTTCTTCCATTTTTCTTGCCACATCAACCACTTATTCTATTGTTTTTTAAATAACACCTGATCGTCGACAAACTCAATTTCCACCTTCATTGCACAACGTACAAGTTTTTCATAACTTTTGAACTCACGAGATGCTAAAGCCCCTTGATACATTGACTTATATCCTGAGTAAAAATAGGTCATTTTACTATGATGATCTCGTATAAAATTTGTAGCATACCTTGCAATCGAGAGAATTTTTATTCATAAGCAGTCACTGGTTCATCCTCCATCCTCAATTCTAAGAATTGTTTTTCTATTATAAGACAAACCACCATAGGAAAATATTTCCCAAGAAATATGGATTTGAAATCATCCCAATCAATAATATCAACCTCTTCACTATCCCTGATATTTTTCACCATCAACCAAGGTACACCTTCAAAATGGTAAACAATAAGACTAAGGTTTTGATGTTATGAACACCCCATGACATCAATAAACTTATCTAGTGCTTTAATCAACCCTTCTACTAGCACATCGTCAGATCCCCTCTAAATTATGGGGGATGTTGCCTCATGAAATGCTCCACTACTAACATGTTTCTATGTGGTTGATCTGGAAGATCTTGTGCATGGATACCACCACCATTTATAGCCTTATTCAAATGTTCCATCAATGCAAAAAACTATTTAGTTTCGATTCCAACCATCATAGGTTGCTGATTTGGATGGTTGTCTTCCTCAACATGTCATCCCAACCTAGCTTCCCTATTTCCTCAGTGGAAAACCATTATAAACACAGAAATATCTTAGGCAAAGCAACATGGTAATCTGTAAATTCTATATCATTTTAATATTAACATAATGTAATTTATGGATATTAATTTAAAAATACACTAACTCCTATAGATAACTAAACCAACATCGGATACCAACAATAAGACCCGGCCTTAAAAATTACATAATTTTGAATTAATTGAATAATTCACATTGAGGATATTTTCAGGTTTAGAGTTTTAGAGAATTATGACCTAACTATTACATTACATCTCCAAATATACTAGGTATACACTTCTACTCAATTTCCATTTTTTTTACAAAATAAAAAATCTTGATAAAAAAGAGTAATGTCTAGTCCAATGTTTTAGACAACATGACTTTTCCTTGATCCCATCCTTGACCCTATTCATCTTTAGGTCCTGTGGGAAGCATTTCAAAACATGGGATGAGTATAAAAATCTCAGTAAGTGTTATAAAAAAAGAAATAAAATGATAGTTCATCATTTCATACATAACAAAAGCTCTTTAACATATCTCATGTAATAATCAGATTTAGGAATAACATATAGAAAAACATAAATCATAAAGGTAACATGTGGCATTCATATCATACATACATTATAGCTATCACAGCTACGTAGGGAGTTACATTTGGAATACCCATCACAATATATTCCATAAGTATCTTAGGAGAAACATTCAAGTGTATCTCCATCATGTTACCCAATACATTAGAGAGATATCTTGGGCCCACCCTCTCTAGTTTTATCACAGAACTACCTGTATATGTAAATAATTCCCAAGAACCATAACATATGTAAAACACATAAAACAAACATAATGGAGAGATAAAATTCCAATAATTCAGTCACAGTATGTCATTTAAATATATTGACATAAAAAATCCTTATCAAAACCATTTTCAATACCAAAATATGTAAAAAATTATAAGGGATTTATTTTACTTAAAAAACATTATGGCTTGTTATGGAAGCCAAATATCAAATAATAGTCTCAATGGTGGAAAGGTCATTTTCACCGTGTTCACTAAAAAGAAACATTATATTATTGTTATTTAGTAAAAAGATTCCTAGAAAACATATTACTTTTCAATGAATTTAATATTCAAATGTGTTTATTCAGAGGATAAATGAAAATCTTGTGTTAAAACAAAATATGGCTCAACGAAATGAGATTAAGACGAAGTCCCTTACATCATGTCCGACATGACTCGTTTATTCCTTAATATACTGAATAATAAAGTAAAGATAATTTTTAATCTCATAAGAACATTTTTCAAGTTTATTATTCTTTCTATATGACTTGTTAACATGTTATACACAATATTTAATCATTTATGTTAATTACATTCGTTTTGTGGATATTTGGTACTTAAGTGAAAAATGGACTCCTTATAATTACAAGTTGTTCACATGGTCCAATGTTCATTATATAGATAGCGATATTAATAATTTAGATATCATATATATCATATATATCCATTATATACATGTATTTATACTAGTACAAAACATTTGGTGGTAAGAAATAAAATCCACAGTTCATTGAGATGGTAAGTCGTATGTACGCATGAACACAAATTTCATTTATATTTATAATTTTAATATAATTAAAACAAAATGATACATAGTTATTTTATAATTACAGTATAATATCATATATAATATCATAAAATTCATCCTTCATACATCCCACATATGGAATTAACAGGCCATATCACTTTGAGGGGGCGGTAGTCCGCACTTCCTCAAATAAAATTTTCATGATTTTCCATAATGGAAACCATAAAAGTATGCTTTAAAAGAAAATTACAGAACCATAAAGAAAAAATAAACATAATATATATAATATATAAATATAGTGTCATCTTAATGTCCACCATGAGAGGTGGTAGGAGATAATCGAACAATCATTGTCTCGTGAGGCGTCAGTTTTCCATTCGCAGAAATAGTAAGTTCTTCACCAATTAGATGGAGGTGTGTGTGTATGTGTATATTGATTCCTCCTCATAAAAAATCATTTTATATTGAGGCTAGTAGTATTGTTATAAAATAACATAATAAAAATAATTTAGAGGTTTTAGAAGTAAAATAAAAGAAAAGAAGTTAAGAGAAACTGTTACCTTTAATTTGGGTAACTCCCATTGGTTTTACCCAAAAGAACTACGTGAAGGGCCTTCTACCAAATTTCATGCCTGTAGGAGGAGGATAGGGATATTAGTAGCTTATTTGGTCTGGGATTGGACGAGCCAATGTGTTTGGGATGTGTGAGGAATGGGTTAGAACTGAGGGCTTTTATAAGGGGTAGGAAGGGCTCTTTTGGATAGTGTGAAACTATTATTTTATTTTATAATGATATACAGTTTCTAAAGGACCAAAACTAATTACAATAGAATATAAGATGCCAATTGGTCAAAATAAATTCATCCAATAAAAATTGGACAGGTTTTGGCTGTTATTTTAATATTTATAAGCTTATTTATTTAAATTATTTATTAACGAGGTAAATATTGCATCATTATTATGTCATAAATAATTTTAATTATTTGATGTCTAAAATTAAAAAAAAAATAACTTGATATAGGATTAATTTTTATATTTCCAATTAATATTTATAGTCAAAATGATAACTTATATAACCCCTTGTAAAAATTGATTTACTGAAAGATATTTGTTTATGTCATTTTTGCCTTTACTTGAAGTTAATTATAATAAAGTGTCCTTATAACTCCCATGTGGCTCAATGGGGTCTGAAAATCGACACAAAGATACCCATTGTCGAAAACTACTCAACAAATAATGGTAGGACAAGTGTTAAGAAAATTTTTTATTATTAAGAAAAATCTTTTTTACCTTGAATTACCCTATTTACATTTAACTGTGGTAAATAAATCTCAACAGTTATTATCCATCAAATATTATTTTCATCTTATTGAACAAAATTTTACTTACTAATAACAAACATGTATGTTATAAATTTGAAATTAAATTCACAGAAGTGGTAAAATCTCATTTAAATGAAAATGTCGGGTTTTAACTGATACTTAGTGGTTTTACTATTCATAAAAAATGAAGTTTTTCTGATAATTAACAAAAATTCAGCCTAAGATATATTTTTTATTCTAGATTCAAAAAAGATATATATTTTAAAAAATTCAAAACATATAAGTTGCATTAATTAATTTTAAATTAATTACCATTGTCAAAACAAATATCATGTATTTAAGAAATAATAACAATCAAAAGATTGATACTTGTTTGTTTCCAATTTCAGTGTGAAATTAATTCTAATGACCTACATTTGATTTAATGGTAAAAACATAATATAATTAAACTTTAAAAAAAATTAAAAATATAATATGACCATATAAATAAATTTTATTAAAAGGAACATTTGAATTAAAATTCAATATTTTTCACTATTCATAAAAAATGATTTTTAGCCGAAAAATACCAAAAATTTCCTGAAATAAATTTTGATGTCCAAAATATAAAAAAGAATATTATTTGGTCAAATAGTGCATATATATATGACTACAATTACATTTATTAAGGTTTCTCCATCAAAAAGAGATAAATCAACCTTTGAAGGTAAATTATGTATAAAATTGGATTCATTCACATTTCAATCCTCTGAATTTTATTGAATAATTTTAAAAACATTTAATAAAAATATATAATCATATTGAATTTTGTTCTTTTCATTCCCACCAATTCAATGACTAGGCATTACCTTCATTTAAAATAATATTATTATATTGTTAGTGAGCAATATAAGATTTCAAAGAAACATGTTGTTTCTTATCAGCTACACCATCGAGCATATAAACCCCTTTAAAGTAGACTTAATATTTAATTCACAAATAAGAATAATTATGGGAAATTTATTATTCTTTATTAACCTGGGATGTTACATCCGTCCCCCCTTTTGGTAATTTCTTCCTCAAAATTTTATTCACTTATCAAATAAGTGGGGGTATTTATCCCTCACAACATTTTCAGATTCTCACATTGCCTCTTCAACCATATGGGTTTTCTGAAAAACCTATTACCTGGTCAATTACTTTATTCTGTAACAATTGCTCTATACGGTCAAGAATCTAAATTTTTTTTCCTCATAAGTGATTTTCTCTTCCAACTGAACTACCTCTACACTTAAAACCTGAGATGGATCTAGAATATACATTCTCAACATTGAAACATGAAAGATATTCTGTACATGGGACCAACTTGGAGGTAAAGACACTTTGTACGCAACTAATCCAATTTTCTCCAGGATTTCATAAGGTCCAATGAACCTTATACTAAACATTCCCTTCTTACCAAAATTCATCACACTTTTCCATGGAGAAACATTGAGAATTACATGATCGCCTACCTCAAATGAAATACCCTTCCTCTAATTATCCGCATAACCTTTCTGCATGCTCTAAGTTGTTCTAATGAACTTCTGAATCATATGAACCTTTTATGTAATCTCTTCTAGAATTTCTAGTCCCATCAACATCATTTCACCTACTTCATCCCAAAATTCTAGATATTGACACTGCATTCCATATAATGCATCAAATAAAGCCATCTGTATACTGGAATGAAAACTATTATTATAAAAATATTCATCCAAAGAAATATGTTGGTTCTGACTTCCCTAGAAATCTAGTGAACAAGCACGTAGCATATCTTCCAAGGTCTGAATTGGTCGTTCTGACTTCCCATCTGATTTTGGATGAAAAGATGTACAAAAATTTAATTTAGTACCCAACAACTTCTAAAGGCCTTTCCAAATGTTAGACGTAATCCTAAGATCATGATCAGATTCAATGGAGAGGGTAACACCCTAAAACCTGACTATCTCTTTAACATATAATAGAGAAAGTCGATCTAGAGGCCATGTTTCTTGAATAGGAAGAAAATGAGTAGATTCAGTCAACCGATCAAGAATTACCCATATTGCATTTATTCCTTTAGATTTCTTTAGAAATCCCACAACGCAGTCCATATATATATTTTCCTATTTCGACTATGGAACCAGTAAAGACTAAATCATCCCTATTGGTAATTTCTGCTTTGATTTAACTTACTAACATGTCAAACACTTCATAGAAAAATCATCAATATCTCTTTTCATTTTATCTCACCAGTAATACTCACGATGATCTCTGTACATCGTAGTACTTCCAGGATGTACTGAAAACAAAGAACATAAAGCTTCATATAAAAACTCATTCTTAAACTGTGAATAATAATGCACACATAATCTATTCCCAAACCTCAAAACACAATCATTATCCACATTAAATTCCTGCAACTTACTGTTCTGAACCAAGTCAACTTTTTTCTGTAACTCACTATCCTTCTTTTGCGCTTTCTTAATTCTGTATGATAGATATGATTTCACTGACACCTGAAACAAAATAGATGAATTTTCTGCACCAACAACTTCTATTCCAATGTTTATCAAATAAAAAACTAAAGGATCTCATTCCCAACATAGCAAGGTTAATGAAGAATTAATTTTTTGACTTAATACATCAGTCACTTTATTTGATATTCTCGAATGGTAATGGATCATGAAATTATAATCTGTAATTAATTTAAAACCATCTCCTCTGTCTCAGGATCAATTCATTCTGGGTGAATATATACTTAAAACTTTTGTGGTCAGTATATATTTCACATTTTACTCCATACAAATGATGCCTCTAAAATATTAAAGAAAAAACCACATCAGCCAATTCCAAAACATGTGTAGGGTAATTTAACTCATGTTGTTTCAACTGACATGAAGCATAATAAGTTACCTGATCATTCTACATAAGGGAACAACCAATTCCTTTCAATGACTGATCAATGTAAATAACAATATCACCATTTCTAGTAGGTAGTTCCAAAACTGGAGCATTCACAAATATTTTTTTCAAATCCCAAAAACATTCATCACAATTTTTTTCCTAATGAACATAACATATTTTCTAATTAACATATTCGGTCAATTAGATAAACATGCACAATTTTCAACAAACCACTAGTAATAACCTGCAAATTCATAATGGCCATATCTAGTATGAAACATGATCATCAGAATTCCTTCTTCCTTTACTTTCAACTGATTGTACACTGACCTCAAATCCATCTCCGAAAAATACTAAGCTCCCTGGAGCGGATCAAACAAATCATTGATCAGATGAAAATTATTCATGTTCTTAAAAGTGATGTTATTCAATGCTCAATAATCAATGCAATATCTCATTGAACCATATTTCTTTTTAACAAACTAGACAGGAGCACCCCATGGTGATGTGCTAGGCTAAATGATTCCTTTATCTAATAACTCCTGCAATTGCGTCATTAACTCATAAAGTTCAATTTTATACATTCGATAATGGGGGGTTTGAAATTGGATTGGCATCAGGGACCATGTGAACAATAAATTTAACTTCTTGATCAGGTATAATACCAGATAATTCATCATAAAAAATATCAAGGTACACATTTACCATTGGATCATCAGTAATTTCAACAGGTCCTTTAATTTGAAAAATATGTCCAAGGTAACATTCATTTCCAACTTTTACTAGTTTCTCATGTTCTAGATATGTTATCAAAATAAACCATTCATTATTATACACAAACTGAAAATATTTCTTAAAATAATCCTCTTCATCTCTATAGTTAATCATATCATGATAAATAGAAACACAATCCATCTCCAAAATAAGATCAAACTCTACTCTAGGTAATAGTATAGAGATTTCAGGTAGATTCTTTACGCACACAAGGAAATGATGGTTATTATAATATCTTCTTGTCACAACATTTCCTCCATGTGTTTTTACCATAATTTATGTATTCAAATCCTGAGATGGAATACCCAATTTACTAAAAAACCTCTCAGAAATAAAAGAGTGTGTAGACAATAAATCAAAAAACACATTGGAAAAATCTGAAAAAACAAATAGTGTACCTCATACTGCATCATTTAATGTCCCAACATTTGCTGAAGTAGTTGTAAAGGTCTTCACCAAACCTTTCACCTAGTTTTCTAGTTGTTTTCCTTTAATTGATTTCTTAGTTAGACACTCATTTGCGTAATGACCCATTTCATTGCACTTAACAAAATTTACTGATTGTAAATCATAATTTGTCTTACCATTACCCTACTATTTGGCAGTGTAATTATGAGCCTTATGTCCCATTTTACCACATCGATAGCACTTACTGTAATTCAAAATACATTCCCCAACATTATTTTTACCATAATTTTCACAAATGATAATCTTATGTGTCTTACCATCAAGATTTTTTTAATATTTCTTCCCTTTCACCTACCACCTCGACCTCTTATTCTATTGTTTGTCAAAGAACACATGATCATTAGAAATCTCCATTTCCACCATCTCCACACAACTAATAAGTTTTTCAAAAATTTTGTACTCATGAGAAGATAATTCACTTCAATACATTGGATTTTATCCTTAGTAAAAGCTGTTGATTTTAGTATGAATATATCGTCTGAAATTTTGTGCATACCTTACCAGTCGAGTGAGTTATCCTTCCTAAGAAGCCACTGAGTCATCCTCCTACAACATTTATAGGAAATGATTTTCTATCCTCAGACAAAACACCTTATGAAAATATTTCTCAAGAAACACTTCTTTCAATTCATCCCAACCAAGACCATAAATCTCCTCATTATCCTAGATATTTTTAATCATTGACCACCACAGATCAACTTCACCTTCAAAATGGTAAACAACAAGACTAATCTTTTGATGTTCTGAACACCCCATGACATCAAAAATTTTCTAAAGTGATTTAATCCACCCTTCGTCTAGCACAAGGTCAGATGATCCTCTAATTTATGGGGGATGTTTCTTGATGAAATGCTCCACTACTAACATGTTCCTCTGTGGTTGATCTGACTGATCTCGTACATGGATACCACCATCATTTGTAACCTGAGTCAACTACTCCATCACTACATCAAAATATTCTGTTCCGATTCTGACCATCTCAGGTTGCTGATTTTGAATGTTGCCTTCCTCCGAATGTCGTCCCAATATAGCTGCCATGTTTCCTCTGAGGAAAACCATTCTAAACATAGAAATATCTTAGGCAATGAGACATGGTAATCTATAAATGCTATATCATTTTAATAGTAAAATAACGTAATTTATGGATATTAATTTCACAATACCCTGACTCTTAAAGATATCTAAATCGATAGTTGATACCAACTATAAGGACTCAGCCTTAAAAATTACAGAATTTTGAATTAAATGAATAATTCACATTGAGGATGCTTTCAGGTTTAGAGTATCAAAGAATTATGCCATACTATTACATTACATCTTAAATTTACAAGGTAAAAACATCTACTCAGTTTCCATTTTTTTCATAAAATAAAAACTCTTGATAAAAATAGCCATGTATAGTCACATGTTTCAGACAAAATGAATTTTCCTTGATCCCATCCTTGACCATATTCATCTTTAGGTCCTGTGGAAAACATTTCAAAACTTGTGATGAGCATAAAAAGCTCATTAAGGGATTTAAAAAAACAATTAAAATGATTGTTCATCATTTCATACACAACCTAAGGTCTTTAACATACATCGTGTAATCATAATATTTAGGAAAAACACATAGAAAACATAAATCATAAACATAACTTGTGGAATTAATATCATACCTGCATTATAGTTATCATAGATACATAGAGAGTTACATTTGGAATAACCATCACAATATATTACCTAAATCACTTATGAGAAACATTCCAGTTAACCTTTGTTAGGTTACCCAAAACATTAGAGAGATATCTCAGGCTCACCCGCCCTAGGTTTATTATAGAACCACCAATATACATAAACAATTCCCAAGAACAATATCATATTCACAACACATAAAACAAATATAAAAGAAAGATAACATTTCCACATCTCAATGAAAATATATCATTTAAATGTATTTACAAAAAAAATACATTATCGGAACCATATTCGATACCAAAATATATTTAAAAGTATATGGTAATGTTTTTCCATTCAAAAACATTACATCTTGTTAAGGAAGACACATATCAAATAATACTCTCTGTATTGGAAAGGTCGTTGTCACAACGTACGCTAAAAAGAATCATGTTTTTGT
This sequence comes from Viscum album, assembly GCA_963277665.1. Lineage (NCBI taxonomy): Eukaryota > Viridiplantae > Streptophyta > Magnoliopsida > Santalales > Viscaceae > Viscum > Viscum album. The sequence goes on along the minus strand of OY728151.1, from coordinate 1,862,384,333 downwards.
CATTTAGTAAAATTCTTTAGAGAAAAAATATTCCTTTTGAGTGAATGTAATTGTCAAAGTTTTTTATAAAGAATATAAAATAAAATCATGTATTAAAACAAAATATTCCTCAATGAAAGAAGATTTAGATGAAGTCCCTTACATAATACTCGACTTGACTCGTTTGTTCTTTAATCTCCTGAATAATAAAGTAAAGTTAATTTCTAATTTCATAAGAACCTTTTTCAAGTTTATTTATCATTTTATATAACTTTTTACCATGTTATAAACATTATGTAAGCATTTATGTATATAATGTTCGTTTTGTTGATATATAGTTCTTGAGTCAAAAATGGACTTTTTATAATTACATGTTTTTCACATGGTCAAAAGTTCATTATATACAGAATGATATTCATGATTTAGATATCATAGATATCATATATATCCAGTATATACAGGTATTTATAATTGTATATTAAATTTGGAGGTATGAAATGAAATTCAAGGTTCATGGAGACGGTATGCCATACATACGCACGAAGGCTACATTCATTTCTATTTCTTGTTTTAATGGAATTAAAACATAATTTTACACAGGTATATTATAATTATTGTATAATATCATATATAATATAATTAACTCTATCTTTTATACATCCCACACATGGCATTAATGAGTCATATCACTTTGACGGGGCGGAAGTGTGCACTTTCTCAAATGAAATTATCAAGTTTTCCCATAATGGAAACCATAAAAGTATGATATAAAATAAAAATACAAAATTATAAAGAAAAAAACATTATATATATCATATTTAAAATTAGTGTCATATTAATGGCCACAATGAGAGGCGGTAGGAGATAACCGAACAATCATCGTTTCGTGAGGCGTTAGTTTTCCATTCACTGAAAGAGTATGTTCATCACCCATTAGATGAAGGTTTGTGTATCGGTTGTTCGAATAATTCTCATAACAAAATGATAGTATATTTATGATACAGGGGATATAAAAAAAGAAAGGAATAAAATTAGTTTAGGGTTTGTAGAAGTAAAAGAAAAGAAAAGAAGTTAATAGAAACAGTTACCTTTAATTTGAGTAACTCCCTTTGGTTGGAACCAAAAGGGCTTCTGGAAGTGACTTCTTCATAAGGTAAGGCTTCTAGGAGGAGGATAGGGATCTTAAGAGATTATTTGGGCCTGGGTTGGTCATGAAAATGGGATTTAGAGGGGTGAGTAATTGGGTAAAATTGGGGGAATTTTTTAAGGGTAGGGGGGCTCTTCAGGAACGTGTGAAAATGTTATTTTATTATATAATGATATTTAGTTTCTAAAGGACTAAAACTAATTAAATTCTAAGATAAGATGACTCATGGTCGAAATAAATTCATCCAATAATAATTGGATAGGTTTTGGATTCTATTTTAAGATTTATAATCTTATTTATTTAAATCATTTATTAATGACGTTAATACAACATTATTATTGTGTCATGAATAATTTAATTTATTTGAAGTCAAAAATTATAAAAAACTAACATGATGTCGGAAATATTTGAAAATTTTCGATAAATATTTATAGTCTAAAATATAAATTATATGAAACCTATTAATAATTTATTTACAAAAAGATATTTGTTTATCTCATTTTTTCATTTACAATAAGTTAATTAAAATAAAGTGTCATTACCACTCCAACGTGGCTCCATGGGGTCCCAAAATTGACCAAAACTCAACCAATATTATTGGAACAAGTGTTATGGGAAATTGATTTTATTATAATATTTGTTTTTCCTAGAGTTACCCTATTTACATTTAAAAGCGATAAACAAAAGTCAAAAGTTACTACTCACCAAGAATTATTTGCATCATATTGAACAAAATTTTAATTAATAAAAAAATGCCGGTTTTATTTTTTAAAATTCAATTCAAATAAGTGGTAAAATATCATTTAAATGAAAATTATAGTTTTTAACTACTACATAGTGGTTTCACTATTCATAAAATATTGAAATTTATAGAAAAATACCAAAAATTAAGCCTAAGATAATTATTGATATTTAGAATTCAGAAATGTAATCTATTTTACCAAATTAAAATAATATATATTGAATTTATTAATTTAAAATTAAAACTCGTTGTTTAAAAAATAGCATGTTTTTAAGAAACAATAACTATCCAAAGATTGATACTTGTTTTTGTCCAATTTCAAAGTGAAATTCATTACAATGAAAAATATTGGATTAAATGAAAAAATAATAATATAATTACACTTTAAAACCAACTTAAAATATAATCTATCCATATATATTAATTTTATTAGAAGTCACTTTTGAAATAAAATACTATATTTTTCATTATTCATAAAAAATGAATTTTATCAAAAAAATACAAAAAATTAACCCACAGTAAATTTTGATGTCACGAATCTAAAAATAAATTTTATTTTGTCAAATAGAACATATAAAAAAATCTATAACTATAGTTAAATAGGGTTATCCATTAAAAGGCTATAAATCGACCTTTTAACATAAATTATGCTTAAAATTAGATTCATTCACATTTGAAGCCCCAAAATTTTATTTGATAATTGTAAAAACATTTAACAAATATGTATAATCATATTGTAGTTAGTTGTATTCATTCCTTCCAATATAATTTCTAGGCGTTACCTATATTTAAAATAATATTATTATATTGTTTGTGTGCAAAGTAAGATTTCAATGAAACCCATTGATGTGTATCAGGTAAACCATCGAGCCTATTAACCCCTTTAAAGTAAAATTAATATTTAATTCCCAAATATGTATAATTATGGAAAATTTCTTATTATTTATTTACCCGGGATGTTATAGTTGTAGCTGATAAAGATTATCAACCAAGCGTTGTTATCTAAGCCACCCCAATATTATGTCACCATCGCACACCTTACCCTTATGTTTTATTCTGGTGTTATAAGGTGTTATGTAACAATAACCTATCACTAAGATTAGGTGAATAAATTTTTTATAGAATAAATAATATACATTCAATTTATTATTCATACATTGAAAATAGTTTTAAATAAAAATATTATTTTTAAGTTAATATTCAATTGTGAAATATATTTCGATGATTTAATGGATTTCAGATTTAAATAATATTTTTATAAAATATTAGTAAAAAATTAATTTTCATTAAATATAAAAAATCATATAATTTTTAAGAATAAAATTGTAATTAGGAAGTACAAATTATCCAACAGTGAATTTTTAATAATTTTTCTGAGATGTTGGAATTGTTTGGGTAAAAATTAAATACCTTTTAAATATATAACATGTTTTATAACATCATAATAACCCAATTGTGGTGTTATAAAATATAATAAATGGAATGTTAGGCCAATATATATTTTAAATTAAAAATAATGTTATTTTTGGTTTGATATATTAATTTTACAAATCCTTGTGGACTCTCCATGACTTATAAAACATTTTTACATTTTAAAATGATTTTCATGAGAGTGCGACTCACCTCCACATAAAGAAGGATAAAATTTTATGACCATAGGCCATTTTACTTATATAATAATTTTGTCGAATCCCCTTTGGTAAAAACCATGTGCAAAAACCAAGGGTTGGTCTGTGGTTTTGATTAGATTTATGAAGGGTGTCCAAAACTAAAATAATAATGAATTCCCTCTCTTATATTATATAATCCCACCCATGATCCAACTTCCTATTCACTAAAAACCATTAGTGAAAGATCAAAATCATACATCATCTCTATATTATCCTCCCAAGGTTCCCCAAGTTCCTAATAAGCCTCTCTCATGCCTCTACCATGACATTTGGATCATACTTCCAAGTAATGGATATCTTCCTTTCTAATTATTTTTTCAAATTTCGTTATGTTTTTATACCCTTTTATTTTCAAATATAAATGTTTGGGTATGATTTCAAACCTCACCCATACTTATATTATAATGTTTTAATGATGATAGACCCATTTATCTCTCAGTAATTCCTCACATGTACTCCCACAACCATGTCGAAATTCTGTAATGGATTTCTCTCTCCTCATTTACATTCAAGAAGTTATTGTATATAAATCTTCCTATATTCATTACATATGTTCGGACGTGTATCTATATTACCCCAACTAATTTATAATTCATGTACATATTATGAGATACCCATTTATCTCTCATATCCATTTTTATGAATTCTTATGTCACGTCGTTATGCTGCCGAAATTGAACTACGATTTTCCAAGCCAAAGTCATTGTGTAGTGAATACAATGCACATTTCTCTATCAAGGGTAATATCAATTACTCTCATTTACTTATTTATTATATAGTGTCATGAATGTATTATAAATTCCTTTATCCTAATAAATCCAGGTTATATGATCCATGTGAGATACCCTAGTATGAAATGAAATAATTAAAAAGGGTGTGCCCTGATAGTTCTCTAATGCATTGGGTAAAGATTAGTATCCTAATATGTAAACTAAAATGTGGTTTTACTCATGATAAGTCAAGTTTTTGGAGGTTTTACTTATGATCCATGTCCAATAAACCATGAATCATGCTAATTTCTTGTTAAATGGTGATCCCACATTTCAATGTTATGATAATCAAGCTATATTAGGACTTTGTGTCCATGTTTCTCTTCTGATACATTGTTATTCCTATTTCATAACATGTATTTTATTCTTCATGTTATTCATTATTTACTCCCATACTATGATTTATTAATCACTGATTTCTTATGCATGTACTCAAGATATCCATTGCAATGCTAAGTATGATGGAATGTGTGTGGTCATGTAAATGAAGTTTCCAATAAGGATTTGTATTTTTATTTTAAGATGTTATGTAATGTTCCAAACATGAAAATATACTAGAACTCTCAATATTCTATGTTGTATTAATCGATGATTTTAGGTAATAAATTATGTTTAAGTGTGTGATAATGATCCAGGTTGTTATAGTTGGTATCAGAGGACATGATTAGTTTTTTTTTGGATTAGGGATAGAAAACACTAGTTAAAGCCTTAGGGTAAGACTAAGTATAAAAAAAATACCTAAATTTTTGGGAGTATTGAGAAAGTGTTTTATCAATAAAATACATCCCTGTCAAGATATGAGTTGGTGGAGTTGGATCTATAATAGATGTATCTAGGGGTAAAACCCAAAAACACTACTTGGGATAGACTCGAATGAGAACAGGTGAATTACCACAAGCCTTACAACACTCTTTTTATGACACTCCTAGGGGATATGATTTGGTAAATTCATAAGCATAGTATGAACCATTATTAAGGGAATTAAAAAATCACCCTAAGAATATATATTGGGAAATTTATCATGGATAACATAGATAAGTTAAGTAAATAAATGCAATTTATTAGTTATCCAGTTTTTTTCTTGGAATCCCCATTAGGTGTTACCCAAAACATTTCTTTTATTCGATCCAATTACTAGTAATATGAGTAATTGGGCTAACAACTGATGTTAAGATCAATGTTTCGACTACTCTAATGATATTCCCTAACTGATGGGAGCGGGAATCACAAAATTTTTCATGATACTCTATGAGTAAATTCATGTTATAAATAGATACATCAGTCAAGAGGAACCTTCAACCCACCCCCCCCCCCAAAGAAATAAAAATCCACAATCTTGAGCTTCATGAGACAATGTCCTCCTACTTTTAGTGGATTATCTTATCCCTCAATCATCAAACAATAGATCAAATCAATTGGGAAGATCTTATATATCCTTCAATGCTCTAAAAAAGATTATGTACATATGTTTGCATATTGTGTGAAGGGAGAAGCTAATCATTGGTGCAAAATGATCCAAAATAAGATTCCTGTGGAGCAGATCGAGGCATTGGAATGAAATGATTTTTAGAAAAAAAAATTATAGATGTTTTCCTCGAAACCTTCGACTTAAGATGGAAAGGTACTTCCTTGACATCATGCAAAAAGATGTCGAATCCATCGGAGCGTATGAGGAAAACATAACAAGGATTTCATGATACTACATGGCAATTACTATTACCCCTGAATGCAAGGTTCACCAATTCTTTTGTGGGATAAAACCTAGACTAAAGAAAGTCCTAACAATCAGTGACTTCGAGAGCTATGAGGAAATTATCTGATGTGAACTCATGGTCGAAATGGGGATCGACTATCCTTAGGGGTATCATATGGATAAGAATTATATGGTGTACTTTAATTCTAGTGGGCCGATGGATAAATCCAATGGTTCTATGAAAATCCATCACCCCACTTGCCAAAGGTGTAGAATGAAGCACCCTGAATATTTATTGAAGGGGATGAGGAAATGCTTTATGTGTGGATGAGAAGGGAATCTGGCCATTAACTACCGACAAGAAAACCTCGCGTCTGTGAAAAATGATAGGAACACTCCATTAGACCCTCAACATGTTGTTCATTACATCATCTCTATTGAACCAAGTCACTTGGAAAACCAGTGACCTAATACAATGGTTTTCAGAGGCAACCAACAACCTTCAAGGTATCAAGGGAGAGATTTTTCTATCAGTACCGCCATAGTGAACCCAAAAAACAATGTGGTGATTGGTACGCTTGTTATACATTCAAGAATAAGGAATGTAATTTTTTATTCTGCTTCTATGCAATATTTTATGTATCATCTGTTTAGTATAACAATCCAAAAACCACTAAAAATCATCAGAGTAAATATATCATTGTGAATAGAAAAAATTGGAAATCATTGAATCCCATGAATATAACTCCTCCCCTATAATAAATTGTGGATTGAAAATCACAGAGAACATCATCGTACTCCATCTAGTGTAATTTTATGCAATTCTTAGCATGGATTGGCTTTCCTTATATCGATCAATCATAAATTACTATGAGAGAGAAATTACTCTCTATATAGAAAATCGACCCTTGATTTTATATCTGTGCAAGGAGTAGGATGAATCTTCTCTAGAATTATCATCTCATGTGTGGGTATTTCTAAAATATCAGCATGTGTATATTTCTCAGATGATTGAGTTTATGGAAGCAACCATCACTGAAGACATCCCATTTGTGAATAAATTCATTGAAGTGTTTCCAGAGCAGTTTTCTGGTCTTCCTCCTATAGGATCGTTAAATTATATATTGATCTTATAACATGGGTGTTTCCAGTATCCATGACTCCATATAGAATTTCTATTTTAGAGCTTAAGGATCTTAAGAAATAAGTACAGGTGAATCTGGATAAAGGGAATATATGCCCAAATTCATCACCATTGGGTTCACTAGTCCTCTTCTTCAAGAAGAATGATGGGTCAATGCACCTTTGCAATGAATATCATGAGATCAAAATAATAATAATAATGTGCATGTATACTCCGCCATGAATTGGTGACTTGTTCAATCAGATGTGTCGATCACAATACATGTCCAAGTTGGATTTGTAGTCATGATATTACCATGTCATGGTGAAGAAGGAGGATATCTACTATACTTATTTTCATACAAGGTAATGGCACTATGAATTGATATTAATCACTTTCAGACTCACTAATGCTCCAACAATCTTCATGGACCTGATGAATTGACTCTGTAGAAATTACATTGACAAATTTGGGGTAGTCTTTATAGAAAATATTCTAATGTGCTTGAATACCAATGAGGAGCATGAGGATCATCTAAAAATTGTACTAGATACCTTGCTAAAGGAGAATCTATATGAAAAGTACAAAAAGTGTGAGTTCTGGTAGAAGGAGGTCTAATTCTAAGGTAATTTCATTTTAAGCGATGGGATATCTGTGTATCCTTCTTAGATATCTACAATTTAGGGATGGCTGATGCCAACATTGGAAACCGATATCTTTAGCTTCAAGGGGTTAGATGGACATTATCTTCGATTTTTTAGAAATTTACCATGATTTTCCAACCCACTTACCATGCTAAATCGAAAGGGTTTAAATTTCTATTAGAGTGATGAATGTGAATTGAAACTAAAGGAGTTTAAAAGGATGCTTATCACTATTCATATGCTCACACTACCCACAGGTGGAGTACTTTTTGTGGTATTATGTGATGATTAAAAGATGGGAATGGGTTGTGTGATGATGCAAAATGACAAATTCATTTCATAATATTCATCGAAATTAAAATATCAAGAGAAAAATAATCCAACCCATGATATGGAGTTGGCTATAGTAATATTACTTTTGAAAATTTTCCAACATTACCTCTTTAGGGATAAGGGTCAAATATATAAGGATAAAAAAATCCTCAAGTGTATATTCATACAGAAATAGTGGAACATGCGATAATTAATATGGTTAGAGCTAATGAAAAACTATAACTGCTCAATCCATAACCACCTAGGAAAGTGAAAAAGGAGGAATATGATCTATGTTGAAAGGTCCCAGTGATTCTATCATTGAAGATTATTGAAAAGGATCCAATATTATTACATTTGAGGAAGTTGGACATAGAATCATAAATAATGGAACATCATCAATACTTTCATAAATCATTGTTCAACTAACTCTTTTGGAAATTTTAAAGGATTCTAAAAAGGATGATGTGGGAATTAAGAAAAAAGTGGAAACTATCAAAAAATATAAATCCTCAGAGTTTAATGTTAATGAAGAAGAAATTATGAGATTTTTCTCAAGACGATGTGTTCCATCATGTATGGAGATGGAGAATGAAATTTTGGATAATGTACATAGTTTGAGTCTCTCTTTTCACCCAGGAAACACAATGATGTATCGAGATATCCAAGATCATTATTGGTGGGATAACATGAAGATGGAGATTACTGAGTATACATCAATATGTCGGGTATGTCAGCAAGTGAAGGCAGATAGGAAAAACTCAAGGGGGTGATGCAACCATTACACATACCAATATGGAAATGGGATAACAAAAACATGGAAATTGTCCTCGGAATTCCACATACATATAAATGAAACAATGCTATCTGGGTTGTTGTGGATCGTCTTATATAGACTACGCACTTATTTTTATTTTGAGAGGATTTCTTGTTGGATCAACTGGAACAAATATATATCAGAGAAGTGGTATGGATACTTAGAGTACCACTATATATTTTATCTAATTGAGATCCAAGATTCCCCACTATGTTATAGAAGATTAATTAACTTGATTTGAATACTGAGAAGAACCCTAGTATGGCTTATCATCCTCAAAAAGATGGCCAATTATAGAAGACTATACAATCAATTGAGGAAATGTTTAGAGCATGCTCGATGGATTTCAAAGGAGGATGGGATCAATAACTTCCCCTGGATGAGTTCTCTAACAATAAAAGTTTCCACTCAATCATCCAAATGGATCTATATGAAGCCCATTATGGGAAGAGGTTCAGAACACTGACATGTTGGGATAATGATGGGGAACAAAAACTCCTTGGTCCAAAAATGGTTGAAGAAATGGTGGATAATTTTAAGACCATCCAACATCACATTAATGTTGCTTTGGGTTGACAAATGATCTATGCTAATAATCATCGACGAGACCTAGAGTTTGATGTTGGAGACATGGTATTCCTCCACAAATCACCGTGGAAGAGATTTATGATATTTGGGAATAAGGGAGAGCATAGACCATGGTACATAGGCCCTTTTGAGATCCTTGATCACATTGATGTAGTGGCCTATCGACTAGCACTACCACTGAACAAATCTCAAGTACATGATGTATTCCATGTATCACTCTTGATGATGTACATAACTTACCCATCGCATGTAATAAATACAAATGTGGTACCATTGGAGAATGACTTCTCCTATGAAGATAAGCCAATGAAGATAATATATTTTAGGTAAAATGTTTTTCAAAAGAGACAATTCACCTTTTTAAGGTGATGTACAGAAACCACATGTTTAATGAAGTAATGTATGAATTAGTGGATGTGATGAGGCTGAGTTACCCACATCTTTTTTATTGTGGAAAATAGAAATTTTGAGGGTGGAATTTCTTTAGGGGGGATGATTTTAACGACCCAAACTATTATAAATGAAAATTAATCTAAATCTAATTAAGATTCATATTATGTAAAAATTTTATATAACATATGAACTTAATTGGTTTTATGTTTTTTTATTTTAAAATACCATTTTGAATTGTTACTATTTCTAAAATAGAAGTTGAATAGTGACCACATGATTAGTATAAATATAGGGCTTTAACAAATCCAACTTTCTCATTCAAAAGAAGCGATGGACTCGTCCTGCAGAATTACTCCATACGATGCCCATATTTTAGATCTCTAAATGGAGGTAGAATCACTAGGATTCATTCATGACCATGTACAAGTAGAGCTTTCACATGTTAATCTTGAACATAACATTCTACAAGAGAAGTGGATGTTGAGAGAGATTACCAGCCGAGAAATGTTATCTGAGCCACCCCAAGAGTCATTCACTGACACACATCGTACCCTTTGGTATTATGCAGGTGTTTTATTAGGGTTTATGTATCAAGAAAGTAATATTAGTATTATATTCATTTTTTGTATAGAATAATGAATATACATTCAATTATTTTTAATACATTGTAAATAGTTTTATAGCACAAATAGTATTTTAATGATAATATAAAATTAATAAATATAGTTTGAGTAATTAATATATTTTTGAATAAATTAATATTTAGTAAAATTTTATTACTAAATTACTTTTTGTTAAATATAAATGATCATATTATTTGTATGAATACAATTGTAATTTTTATTAAGGATTGGAATCATGTTTTTGTCAAAACCCATGCATTTTTTTAATTTCAGTTTTCATTTTAAAAGTAAAAATTCACATATTTATAAAATTATATAGATAAAATGAATATTACATTTGGAATCTAGATGTAAAATTATCCAATGGAAAATTTTTCATAATTTTCTGAGAGATTATTTTTTTGTGTAAAATTTAAATACCATTTAAATATATAATTTGTTTTATGAAAACATAAGGACCCAATAGAGATATTATAAAAAAAATTGGTTGTTTGGCCAATATTTGTTTTACATTAAAAATAATGTGATTTTAGGATTCATTAATTTAATTTACAAGGCCTTAGTGGACCCTCCAAAACATATAACACATTTTAACATTTCAAAATGATTTCCTTGAGAGTGTGACACACCTCCACATAAGAAAGCCTAATATTTTAAAAAGATAATCCATTCAACTTATAAAATAATAATTTAATAACATTTTCCAAAAACCATTGGAAAGAAACATTGGTCGGTTTGTGATTTTGATTAGTTTAATTATGGGGGTCCAAAAACTAAACAATAAAGAATTCCCTCTCTTTTCTTATATAAACCCACAAAAGCTCCATCTGACTCTTCACTCAAAACTTGTGCATCTCGACCAACCACTTCTTGCCTCTCTCTATAATCTCCCCAAGGCTCCCCAATCTCTAATGTATCCTCTCCCAAACATCTCCCAAGCCTTTGGAATCACACTTCCATTTAAGGGATTTCTTCCTTTATCATTTTTTTCCATATTAATTTATTTTTTATACCATTATATATTTAATTAAAAATGATGGGTTATGATTTTTCCCCACCCCCGTACTAAAATACTTATGTTTGAATTATGAGATACCCCTTTATCTCTCATTAATGCCTCCCATGTACACCTGTTACCATGCCGAAATTCCATAACGGGTTTCTCTCTCATGGTTTACATTTAAGAACTTCTTTAATATTATGCATCTAAATTACATTAAATATGTTTGGACTTGTATCTATATGTCCCCCATTATAATGAATTTAATTTAGATATTATTATATAACCCTTTATCTTTAATCATCAATTTTAATGAATTTTTAGGTCACGATGTAATGATGCTGAAATTGTAATGCGATTTTCCAAGCCATAGACATTCTGTAGTGAATAGACTGCCCAGTTATATGTCAAGGGTATTCACCTTTACGCACATTTACTTATTGAATATATAGTTTCATGTATGTATTCTAAATTTCTATATCATATAATAAATGAAAATATTGTATGAATCAATGTTTTAGGGTCCATTTGGCACACTTATGCATTAAATGAAGTGATTAAGAAGGGTGTGCTCTGATAGCGCTCGAATTCATTGGGTAAATATTACTATCATGATATTTAAATTTTAATGAGGGTTTACTCATGTTTATTCCTAACATGTAGTGTATTATTTATTTTGTGACTTTTTTAATCCCTTACAAGGATTTATAGCTCAAAATTTTCTTTTCCATGTCCTCTGGTCATCCCATGCAATAGAATATACAAAAGAATATGAGAGGTCAGGTAAAATAAGTTAATAATAAAGATGTGTATTTAATGTTTTAGGTTGTTGTGTAAGGTTTCTAAGCCAAAAAACATAGTATAGATCTTGTTCATATAATATTTACCAAGTGAACATTTTATGTAATAAATTATGTTTATATGTGTAATAAAGATAATGGTTGTTATATTAGATGTATGATCCTAGAGGGTTATTATGTGTTATTAGGAAAATTTGTAGTTGTTGTGGAAGAAGTTTACCATTATGATTTTGGAATTCATAAGAATATTCATGTGGGTGTTAGAGTGGGAATTGGGGAAAACATAAAGGGTTGATACTAGGCATATCCATGGATATGAATGTTGGATGCCAGTTTAATTTGGTGTGTGTCTAATGGGTATATTATTTTATTATCAACTTTCATTTTCCAATATAATAGAAAAGAAGAATATTCTTGGATTTATACATTTTTTTTGATATATTATGATATTTTCCTATATAATTTGGTATTATGGATTGAAATAATGTCAATTAATTAATTAATGTTTAACCCATGGGGTGGGATCTTGCTGGTGTTCAGTAAAGAGGTTATAATTCTAGTATGTCGTGGACTTGATTTACTTATGGGCAGAGGGCACAATTTTTTTGATGATAACATAATATAATTTTGAACATGTTAATGGTTACTTAATATATATTAATATAATTTATGTAAAATGAAACTGATGAAAAGTGGTTAATTAATTTTATGTATCTTTTTTCATGGTTGGGTTTTTATAGAATATCTGGTCATAGTAGTGGTATTCAAGAGTCTGAGATATGTTAGATGTATTTGAGTTTGATAATAGGTTATGCCCATAATATGAATGTGATAGATGTCATTGCCTATACGTTTTTTATATTACACAACGTGTTAGCTAGGGAAACTAAGACATCAGGGATTCTGAGCCATGTGAGGTGTTCTCCCCAACATCCCTATGGGAGAATGAATGTATGACTACCCCCAATTCCCTAATATATTCTATTGTTAGTTACATTTGCTGGTATGAGTAGTGGTTCTTTTTCCCCATATATGTGTGTAGAGTACTTTAATGGATTTTGGTTATTTCACACGCATGTATTATGGATATACATTCCTAAGGACTATTATAGGTATAACCTATATAGGTTGTGATGATTTGGAGATCCTTATTTGGTGTATGGGATTAAATGGATTGAGGTATAACAAAAAATAATAGATTCATGACATAAAAGACGTGGTGGAACATGAAAAATATCTTGTTACATTTGGTTATGTGTAAATCGTTGTGTGATGCATGTGGTGCACATTGTAGTGATTTTCCTCGGTGTCTACATACCACCATTTTTAGAAAAATATTCTCATCATGTGTGATGTTGTTGTAGAGAAGAGAAAATTTGGGGATGATTTAGTAGGTAACCCATGATATTCTATATTATGTTATATTCTCTTCAGAGAAATAAACTGTGAGACTAGCCATTGTGAGGACGAAACATAATATACCAATTTAGGTGATGTGTTTCTTTCACTTGTTGTTTGTTGTAATTTAGTAATGTTTCAATATCTTTTGAATGATAGGCTCCAAGGGTGATCATGTTGAGTATACATTTATACCACATTATGCATATTTCAATTATTTTTAATGTTTGTTGGAAATGTTTTCTGATTAAGGTGGTTACAACTATCTTATGGTTTAGTAGAAGCTATTTTAGATTTGTAATAACTTCCATCCATACTTGTATTTTAGTACATGTAAATTACCATCAAGTTGTAGTATTTATTGAAAATCATCACATATGTGAACATTGGAATATCAATTATATTCTTGTTTGAGGAGGATTTGGTTCGTGTCTTTCACATCTCTCTCTTTCTCTTAATTTCTCTTAGAGGTTAGTGTATCCCAACTTCATGTTAACTATACCCACTGTGTTAGTTTCCATCTCAAGGGCTTCTGGAGTTTGGAATCTAGGGTCACTATCTCTCTTCTCCTGTTTCTCCTCCAAGAGGGGTATACTATGTGGGGAGGGGTTTATGATAGAGTTGTGTAAGAGATATGGTTGTGGGATAAGATGGAGTTTAGAGTTATTCATGGGTGAGGTTGCATGGAATAGTATAGAAATTGTGTTAGATGATATTAGATGGCACTGTAAACATGGGAGACCATATTTTTCATATGTATTTATGTCTCCAAATGACATGATTCACAACCCAATAAGCATATATCAGCTACTAAATGAGGTGATATTGGGTATAAGGTAGAGAAATTGGAAAGGGTCACGAGTCATTATTCATTATGTTTTTTTTGTAATCGATAGAATAGGGGATAGGTTAACCTGAAATTAATAACAAACTATTAATTACTTTAATTTTTGTAAATATTATAGGTTTAGGAGCTCTAACTCATTTTTCATTTGCATACATGGATATAGGTCAATTTTCTTTCCATGTTCGCACAAAAGATGTTTAACAGGTTGCACCAGCAGATCATTATAGAGTGGTGGTTGACGATGATGACACGTGAAGAAGGAAACTTAAAGATATTTAGTTCCTGAGACTATATAGGTATAAGGGATATGTTTTAGAAGTAGTAATTGAGGATGCTTTGGAGGAAGATGAAATTGTCTTTTGTTATATTTGTACTCAAATAGAGAATTAGGTAATGTTGGCTTTGACAATGATGTGTGGTAGTTTAGGATCCATTTTAGGATCCTTTTATTATATGATTTAGAACTGTTTTTAGATGAAGAGACCATGGTGTTATATAATGAGGAGGAATTGAATCTCTATATCATGTTCCATGTCATTCTGTTTATGCTGAAGATGTTTCTTCAGGTGCTCGTGAGAGAAGAAGTAAACAAGACAATGTTAGCTAGAACTTTATCATTACCAGAGTTGAGTCTCTCGGATTCATCATGAATTAAAGCTATAGACCAGGGTAGCTATTTTTTAGGATATAAGAGATTTCGATCATCAAGGAGTAGGTCTCAACACATAATCTATCATTTATCTAGGGGAGTAATATTTAAAGACTATTCTACGGGATTACACAATTGTTTTTCCGGTTGATTATTAGTTCATCAATGGTGACAGTGCCCATGATTTTTGAGAAATTATTATGTGCCAGTTATTCTTATTCAGGTTCCTCCACTATGGTAGTTCTATCCAATGTAGTAGTAGTAGGTTTCTGTAGTTTAGGATAATTAGATAGTATATGGGTTTGTAAGAGGACATCGCATGGATTCTCCCCATCCTTCTAGATTACAGAGAAGACATGTAGGTGGTCATCATCAAGGTCATAGAGGCCATAGAGTGGGTATTGGTTAGCTTCATGTGTTATAATTTCCCTCTCCAGGAATGTAATAAGACATTTGAGGTAACCTTTTCATGTTTTCAACCTGGGTTAAATCCCTATCTATTCCAGGAGTGACACACTCCTCCACATCACGTGACCTTTTCCATGCATTGTTATATGTGGTAAAGATAATTATTGTTCCATTGGCATTGACTACACCCATTGGAAGTCAAGAATTCATGGTTGATGATTGTAGAGAATGTGAGATAGTGTTAGGGAAGAAACACAAATGGGGATATTTCCCATGTTCGTGGATACAACCATATGATATCATCCAAGGCATGGAATGATTTTATTCAGTGCATGCAATTTTGGAATGAATCAGTAGGTAGGATGTGTTCTTTAATACAGATGGAGAGCTAGTAGTGAATATTGGTGAGTGAGACCCTCGGATGGGAAAGAGTCAGGTTCAGTTCTTGTCATCATTGATGTTTGATCTAAGGTTTATTTAGTCATAGGTTCTGCAACATGTTCTTCTTAGGTTTATATCAGAGTACCCTTGGGTATTCCGAGAGGTGTTTGTAGCATTACCTCATCAACGAGAGATCAAATTTGGGATCAAACTATTTATAGGAATGTCTTCTATTTCAATGTATCCATATAGGATGGTTCCTTATGAGTTATGAGATCTACATATATAAATCTATGGTATGTTTCAGTGTGGTTTTGATCAGTCGACTATGTCACCTCTGGGTTTACTAGTTTTGTTAGTTAAGAAGTCTGATGGATGTTCTGGGATATATATTGATTATCATAATTTTAATGAAGAGATATTGAAGAAAAACAATACTCTTCCATGGATTTATGATTTATTCAATCAACTGAAGGGTTAACGTTTGTTTGGGATGATCAATTTCTTGTCAGTACAACATTAGATGCTTGGGATGCGTGAAGATATCCAAAAGACTATATTCCATTATCATCATTGGAATTACGAGTTTGTTTTGATTATGTTATGTGTGAAGAATTATCAGTCTATGTTCATGGGGTTAATGAACGATGTGTTATGTGATTTGAATTTTTTTGTGGTTTTCATTGACGAAATATCTATGTAATCAACATATGAGGTGGAGAATGTAGGGCATCTATATTCTATTTTGATAGATCATCATCATAATAATTTTTTTTGTAATTTTACTAAAATCTGTGTATTGGGAATGAGAATTTTGTTTTTTGGGGCATGTTGTATCCAATATTTGAGAAGACACGGAACTATTGATGATATAATCAGCTGTGTTTTGGGCATCCGTCAAGATAGTGGTAGAGGTACGATGTTTCCTTGGACATACCGGTTACTATAGGAGGATCATTGATGAATTATATTCAGTTGTGAATCCTCTATCACTATTTAAAAAAAGGATCTAGAGTTCTTATTGTCCGATTAATGTTATACATATTTTGAGTAACTAAAGGATATGTTGGTCCATGATACATTTAATTATATACTAATATAAGGTGTTTAGTTTGATGTTTTTTGTGATTCTTCGCGTCATGGGTTGGGATGTGTTCTGATTAACAAGGGGTTTGTCATTTCATATTAGTATTGGCAGTTACATCCCCATGAAATTAACTATTCCAACCATGATCCCAATTTTCTAGTGGGGGTATTTTCCTTGATGTTTTTGATAAATTATCTCATCAGTATGAATTATTTGGTATCCACCAATCATAATAGTTTGGGGTATGTATTCTTCCTATGTAACACCAACATGTGCCATAAATGGTAGATGGAGTTCATACAGGACAACAACATTGATATTTCATATACTTCATTATAGGGAAATGTCACGGCTGATCCACTATGCATGAAGTCTCATAGTGATGAAATGCATGAATATGGTTATTCATAGAGAGTAATGGAATAACAATCTTTATTTAATCTCATTATGGGAGAAGTTTTGGGAAGAGGATATCTTTTTTAGATGAATGTGCAGTCATGTATAGGGAAACAAATAGAAGAGTCTCGATTGGGGGATCGAGAGGTAGAGGTATACAGAGACATAGTTTGTGTCATGGTCCATGATGGCTGGTCTAATGATAAACAACTCTGAGTGTTGTTTCAAGAAAATATTTTTCTTCACTAGGTGATGCATTAAAATTTTCCCAAAGAGTTCCATAGTTCTCCTTTAAAAATACATCCTAGCATGATAGACATAAACCACGATTTGAGAGGTCAGTTATTATGTCCTATGTAGAAGTTTATAGTTTTATAGGAAATGTTTTGATGTATATTATTCTAGAAGGTAAATGTTGAGCACCATGTCATAGTGGTCTACCCCATCCATTATCTGTTCCTCAGTGGAAGTGGGAGGATATCATGAATGAAATAGTTACAATTTTACCTCCATCCTTTTGAGTCTATGACACTATATGGATGGTAGTGGATCATTTGATGAAATAATACAACTTTATAGTGATCTAATAGTCAAACATATTAGTTGTTTTTAAAATGAATCAATAGAAGGTGGTGAGACTCTCTGAGGATCTGAGGATGACCATTCCTGTTCGAGATTCTTATTTTACCTCTAGGGTATGAAGAGGTCTTCAGCATCGTTTTTGTTGACAATTATTCCTTATAACTACTTTTATCCCAAAAATGGATGGTTAGATAGAGTGTACCATATAGAATCATGAAGACATGTTGTGATTTTGTGTCTTGGATTTTGGAGGTTTATTGATGAGGCACATTCCCTTCATATAATTTTTATGTAAAAATCATTTTCACTCCACCATCGGTATAGATCCATTTGAATCCTTGTAGGTTTGGCCATGTAGTTCTCCATTGTGCTAGGATAGTCTTGAAGAGTCAACAATTCATGGACCAAAATTGGTATAGAATGCAACATATATTGTTCAGGTGACTCTGAAGTTTATGAAAGTAGAGAGGGATCATTAGAAATACTATCTCTACCATATGATGAAACCTTTGGTGTTCAACGTTTGGGATTGTGTGATCTTGAAGGTGACTCCCCATCATGGGTAGTGATGTTTCTGTCATGGAATTGTGTTTCCCCCCTAATGTTTTGGGACTTTCAAGATGTTATCTCAAGTCGAAGACATGGAATATCGAATAACACTTACCCTGATGATAAGATAGATATAAAATGTTTTTCATGTGTCGTAACTCTGTAATTATATTAATGAAGACTCTTAGGCATTCTATTGGGGAAAGATCCAAGTTCATGTTGATTCTTGAGGAATGACATGTAGAAATCTAGAACCTCCAAGAGAATATATTGTGCGGGAATTCAAACCCATTGGTTCATTTATTGTAGTGTCATAGTGGCATGAGAGTACCTAGGAACCTGATTCACAGTAACATGATCAGTACCCCGAGTTGTTTGATGTTTATCTCTTCTCTTATATCACTATTCATTTTGATGTTGGGAACCTTATCTGGTTTTGAGATTCCATGATCTTGTTACTTATTTTGGAATAAAATCATTAGAGAGGTATCTCCCCTAAGAAAGTGTTTAGGATATTTAGGTAGTTATTGTGTGGTTCCATGAAATTATATAATAGGGTGGTTGAGCTCATGTGGTGGTGAGATCCTTGAGAGGTATCTTTTAGGGTGGTTTTTTCAGACAACCCTTTCCTATTTTCTCTGTTGGTTTTTATTGGATTCATGAGAACTATAATGTTTTGAGTGGTATCTAATGTATGGTTCTAGATCCATGTGGATTGACACAATGCATGCTTCCAAAGACAGTGGGTCTCAGTGGAGGTATGGATGAGTTTGGGATTAAAATGTTTGAAATATGATGCATTACAGGTAATGTAAATATAAAACATGATGTATTCAAGATATTGACTTGTATTCTTTCTAGGTTAAATAATAAAACGAATACACACTTTCAGCAGAAACTAATCCCATAAAATTACATGATGTGAATGGGGATTAAACGTCCGGAAAATACCAAATTTGGAATGTTTTAATCATTTTAATCTACTTGGGTTTTTTAAAACCTAGGGCCACTCTCCATCTCATCCCAAGAAACTTGAAATCCTCTTCGTCAATGTTTTGGGTATTCCTTTTTCAATGATTGATCTCAATAATCCCTCATTTGATCCGTATTTGATCCTATGTATGTTTTACTTATGTTATCTTGTATTATTCTATATGCTTCCTCTCATTCATATTTTCAATTGGATGGTTCTTGATAACCATGTTTCTAAAGAGTTTTTTTGTTAGTTTTTTGTCATAGTTGTGGTTCTGCATCATCGATATGATGTAGTTCTTATGGGAGAGATGATCATGATCCACAATGTTGGTCTATCCTAAAGTGAATAAAATCGAAACTCCATTTTAGGTAGTCTATTCATTGATTATATATTTATTTAAGTAAAATTATTGAAATATCATGATTAATCCATATTTATTCCATTGAAATTTAACTAATAATTACTTAAACCAAATTAATAAATTGTTATAAATCACATAATGATTTTATTGTTTGTACCATGATAACAGGTTTCCTATTATTTTTCTAGATAGTTTGATATATATGATGTTATTTTTATATTTCTATTATCATGTCTCAATGGTTAATAATGATAGTCCTGAATTAATTGTTAATTAATTGTATAAAAGATTAAAGAGTCATTTTTAATCAATCTGGAGTGTTGTGATCTTATTTTTTCAAGTATTTTGAAATAAATTTTCATTTAATGTGTTAATGGAAATTAAGAGTGATTTTAATTATTTTAATTATTTTTTACAAAACAAATAATTTAATTTCAAAATAATTGTCTAATTAATTTTTGATCTCTTGTGCCCAAATTCTGGTATGGATTCCCATAGTTGGAACGTATAATTAATGTATTAGTTAATTCAATGTTGAATATGAATCGATTGTCTGATAAAAGATATTTCCTTTGTTGGTATGGAGATTCCCACTTTATTAAAAAGGATTATTTCCATATTCTTTAGAGTATTGAGGGCTTATTTTATATAAAGGCTACACATATTGCTTTAGGGCCAAGAGACTGGTTTCTATGATTGTTTCATGATACTTGTGATGTGATGTTATCCTGGGATAGATGATCCTAGTGTTTTGTTTTGGTATATGTGGTGGGGTGTCCTAGATATGCTATGGTCCCAGGGTGGATGAGCATCATGGGCTGTTGTGTATTTTTATACGGGGGTGGGTTGGTGGTGATAGTACTTATAGTAGTAGATGATGATTTTGATGGTGAGATACATTGGCATATTCATGTGGGTGTCTGAGAGGACACCATATATTATAAAATGGGATGAAGCTATACAAACCCATTGATATGAATGTTCCATTACTCTTTGGATTTTATGTCTGAATGACAACAAAGTTTGTTGTTCATATTATTTCCTTTCCCCACTCCTTAAGGAAGATGAATTTCCAAGGTTGTTTATCATGATTGGAAGATTAATATTTTTCAATAATACCTAGTAATATGTAATTTAATAACATTAATAAATGAATAAATGTTTAATCCATGGGGTTGGAGTTTTCTAGGATGCAGTGATACTGTTATAATTATGAGAAGTTGTGGGATCAGTTTTCATTTGGATGGAGGGAATTGAACTTCGTTGTGATTATAATGTAATGTAATGAAAAAAGTCTAAATGTGTAATTTAAGGTAATTGAATTTACTAAAATAACGTGGAACTGATGAAAAGTGATAATGTAATTAAATACAGTTCCTTAAATGATTGTGTGATTATTGGATAATTGGTCTTAGCAGTGGCAGCCGAGATTCTGAGAGACAATAGATGTAATTGATTATGATAATAAGTTATTCTTATAATGTAGTAGTGTGATATAATAAATCATGTATGTTTTTTATACGATACCCCACCTATTGGTTATTGAAACTGACATCCTAGGGATTCTAATCCCGGGCTGGGTGTTTCCCAAACATCCATATTGGTGGATGGATGGAAGAATACCCAATTTGTCCTTGCTCTCATCTCTTTGTAGTTACATGTGCTAGTTTGAAAAAATGATAACATTCCCCAATTATAAATTTATATGGACGTAATTTCTAGTGGTTATTTTACACAAATTTTTTCTGGATATTGTTTTCTAAGGATTTCTATAGGAATAACGTGTATAGGCTGTGATGGCTTGAGGATCCTTACTAGGTGTGTCGGTTATGATCGATTGATGTATAACACCTGATGTATTATACATTATATATAGGATTTTGAGTATCCTAAAAACAACCAATATATTTTTGGATATGTAGATGTGACGGTGTGTTGAAATTGGTGAACGTTGTGGTGATTTGACCAGGTGATTGCACGCTATTTTATTAAAGATAGATGCTCACAATGAGCTCTATTAGGGCAGGGAGACACACTATAGGTGGCATGGTATTAGGGTTCCATATATATTATTTATTATATTATGTGATCTTTAATGTGATACATGGTAAGGTTAGAAAATTTGTAACCTATTTAGGTGAGAAGTTAGTTGTAGTTTTGATTCACAATTTTTAGCATGCCGTAATTATATTTTTCATGAGAGGATATATGGAGGATCATACCGAGCATACTATTATATACACCCTAAATATATATAAATTTTATTTAATTTATTTTATGATGGGTGGAGATCAAGCTGGTCACTACTATCTTGGGGTTTTGCAGAATCTTTTTGGTCTTCGTTTTCACTATCGTCCTTTCATTTTCATTGGTGCTTGTAGTTTTCCTTCGAGTTATAGTAGTTCTTGAATGTTATTAAATATTTTTCCAATTTTTTTGTATATCATAGTATGATGTAGAGTTATTTGGTATCTATCTTATCTATCCTCTTTAGGAGTGTTCTCTTATTGGGTATTGTCTATCATCTATGTGTCTGTTATACCCTCAGTTCTAGTTTCCAACCTAGGGCCCACTAGAGGTGGAACTATGGTGTCACTAACTCTCTTATCCCTTTACAGACCCATGATCATTACACATTTTGGTGAGGGGGTTATGACAAGACCAATAACTCTACCATATTATTCACACTACTAGACCCTATAATCTTTTAGGACAATCCAAAATGCCTTTTTTACATCCATAATCATATAAAACGGGCCTTGGTTAGATCATAAATCCAATATATGAATTCATTTTCTCAATCCAAAATGTTGTTTACTAATGAAGATGTAATTTTTTTAAATACAAATTTTCTTTTTACTTCCTCAAAATCAAAATAATACTAATCATCACTTATTAAATAATAACATAAAAATATAAAATATGAAGAAATATTGTTATTATTTGTTAATAGTCTATATTTATATCCTCTTCTATCAAATGTAGTATGAAACCAACAATCATCTGTATGGAAGACTATCTTCTCACATACCAATTTAATTTACTATACATCGACACCTCTCTCGTCTAAATATAATGACATGTTTAACATGTGTATATAATATTTACTCCATTATTATATGTATTTATTTATGATATGATGTATACCTACATACTATCAATTTTTTTTGGGATATTATAATGTCAAACATGTGTATGGTAGACTATCGTCTCGCGAAGTTATGCAAAACCTTTTTTTATTTTTATTAACATGGAAGTTGGTAAGGTTGAAAATAATTAATAAAATTGATATTTAAGACATAATATTACATTATTTTATATAATATCCCATTAGAAATCTTACCGTCAAAACGACAGGAAAAAAACGAGGATCATGCAAAAAAGCTTTATACAGCCTCCACATGACAATATAAAAATTTATTCATTTTATTATTAAAAAAATAAAAATAAGGATTGATATGATTAATTTAAATATTATATAATACCTAGAAATTATTTTATAAAGGTGAATTAATATTAATTATCTTTTAGTGAAATCCATCATATAAATTGAAAACTTGTTTATGTGTATGTTTGACCTACCATATTCATGAATTGTGCATTACATTATCTGTTTTAACTTTTATTGATTAATATAAATACATATATAATAAATATATATTATACGAATATCATTTTAGGATTTTATATATTATTTATCTATGATCTAATTAAAATTACCAAATTTAATGCACTAAATCCTTCATGAAAAATGATGAAATTACAACCTGAAAGAGGGATTTTCACAAAAAAAATGTTAACAAATAAAGCTTGAAATAGAATAATTAAATAACATATTGTTTGAGATATTCCAATACGATTCAGTAATACATTTAAAAATAAATCTATCTTTATAATACAAGAAGTACGTACACCAAAAAATGATATCACATATGAGGTAATGGTTTCTGGTCAAAACATTTAAATCATTAGACATTCTAAAAACTCACCAAATATTTATTTTTGTGTTTAATATAAAGATCCTTTTTATTTTTATATGCTGTATAATTTCCCATTTATAGTATTTAGAAATTCCATTTATGTAATTTCTATCATGGAGTTCATGATCCCAATGATACAAAAGTGGTATAAGTTTATTTAAAAATTTTAGTATTATTTGTTATAATTTTTACTCTCCCTTGGGGATTTATTTTTTATTTTGAAAGAATAAAATCAATTTACATATCTTATTATTACTCATGAACAATTAAATTAACTGTACAATTTCCCACACTATTTTCAATATAAATTCATTGATAAATGTTTTATGAAAATATTACAATATTTTAATTTTCTGTCAATAATAAATTTTCATAGAAATAAATGTTATGTAATACTATATTAATATATTTTGACATTATATTAATGATTTGTTATAGAAATTTCTACCCATGTTTTATTTATGTTTTTTGAAAATTTTATTTATCAAATATTCTTATCATTTCCTTAAACTAGTCTTTTTTCCGTTTTAAAAAAATGTGAACTAAACTTTTCTTTAATGTGTAAATCATGTATGTAATTTCCAACATCATGATTTTTTTTAAATTAGTACACTATCAAATTAAAATATAATTGTAAAATAATATTAATTCAAAATTATTTTCACAACATTTACTTTTAAAAATGATATCAAAATAAAAAATTTATTTCCCTCAAAATCATTTATTGAAATTTTGAGGGTATTCCTAATTTTTAATAACATTAAAACATTATTTTAATTACAGTCCTCTAGAATTATTTTTTAATAATACCATAAATTTTATTTCATTGGATAGAATATTATTAGATTGAATGAGGATGAACAGTTTTATTACCAATCACTATATACATGTGTGTGGTTTATGATTAGGTTGAACTGGTTGTGGTTATTATTTACATTTTGTTTGTCAATTTATATATATAAATTCATATGTTGATTATTTTTCACCCATTTTGTATCTCTAACTCATTGAGAATAATATGTTATTGGTGGGTCTCAGTTATATAAATCTCGTGAATGTATTGAAATGTCTTAGGAGTGAAATCCGTTTTTTAATAGATCGGTTTCTACAAAAAAAATAAACTATCATTTGAAAGGAATACGCAATATGTTTTCGGTGTCTGATATTATTCATTTCCTTATTATGAAATCATTTATTAACTCCTTTATGAAAATTAATTAGTTAAAATATCAATATATATTTTTCAGTATCATGTAATTATGTATATTTCATTATATTGATATTCATTTACTCATTCCATATTATTCTAATGTTATTGTTCAAGTGGCATATGTTTTAGTTACATACATTCCCATGTTTATTATTTTTAATTATTATTAAAAAACACTATTATATTAACCTTATTACGAATTTGGATATTCCCTTTATTATGTTTTATTTCCTTGTATATTTGGTAGGTTTTTTAAATATGTAGGGATATGATAAAGTGAAACTTTTTATTATCAATAAAATAAATTTTTTTATTTTATTTTGTAAATTAAAAATTTAAATTAATATATGTATCTAGTTTACCAATAATACTAAAGAATTATCCCCTTGGGAATAATATTATTATTATATTATGGATATAGGATAAAGATACTGTTGACTTAGATATACTAGAGTAGGGTTATTTAATGTTGGTATCAGAAGATGTTTAGTAAAAATATTCTTATTTATATTTACGAAAAAATTATTTATGGAGAATAAACCTATGATTAAAACTAAGTTTATGTTTTGAAAAACATCCTAATGTTTTAGAATGTAACGGTTTATTTATTTTTTCTTATAAATACATTAATGAATGGATAATAAAATTGGATGTGGTTATGTAATAGATGTATCTATGGGTAATAACACTGAAATGTTATTCTAGACAATACATTAGCTTTTTATAGAATAAGATAATTTTCCTTACTACACACATGTTTTGACAGAAATGATTTACATTCTTTGGTTAATTCACAATTTCATTGAGATCCATAAAATAGTATTATAAACTATTTTTAGGATTTGAATAAATTCCCAATGAAATAATTTCAGTGATTATGATAATATCCATAAATAGATTTATAAATTTATATTAAATTTTTTTCTAGTTCATTTATTATTTATATATATATAATTCATTATTTTATGATATAATAGTGTATCGTAAAATATATAAATGTTGCATAGTTGAAATAATTTTAACTGCATCAACGCATGTACATCATGTAAATATTACCATCATGGGGAAGATAATGAAGCCAGAGATTGTGCTATAGTTAGAATTGGTGAAATTATAATGATGGTTAGGTAGCTGGATCAGGTGTTGAGTGAAAATATTGAAAATATGTAATAGATTTTTGATATACTATGTATCGTAGTAATATTCGGCTTTTCATTCATTAGTATGATCCATCATTCTATTGTTCTAAAAATTCATTTGATTCTGAGAAATGAATATTTTATGGGAGAAGATATTTCTCACTCTTAGAAGTACTGAAACGAATAAAAATATTATGGATGTTTTTAATAACTTATGTGACGATGATCAATGGTTTTCAGTTATTCAATTCATTAATGATGGTGAAGAAATAATAAAAAATGACTGCAAGTATTTCAATATACTCTTCTATGAAAAGTATTTTTGATAGTTTAAATGAGTGTATATTGAGGTAGAATTCATGAATACATGATAAAATAAAGATTCAAAAAAAGTTCACTATAAACAAATCATTAAATGTGTCACATGGAAGGATATAGAAATAAAACACAATTCAAGGAGACTTAATGAATATTTCATATATTAGATCAAGAAAATTATTCTATGGTTACTTTTCACAAAAACATTATCATAATATGATGAAATTGTATCGTAATATATAAATATAAAGAAAAAATTATACAAGTCTCATGTATTTTAAATGATGTAATAGGATCAGATGATGGGAGAAAAAATATATAAGGGGATGAATATAAATAATGATTTTACCACATGTGATAATAATGGATTGGAACACCCTAATAATATAATGAGGGAAATGAATTTTTTCTATAAGTGAGGATATAAAGTCCACCCTATTCATTATTAAAACTGAATGAATGATTGATCCAATGTGTAATGATTTATTTACAAGTATTTGGAAAGAATAAAATTATTTACCAAAGTGTCCAGGGAATATACAACAAAAAACGTTAATCGCCCCAGGACCAATTAATATTTTACTATGGATGATGTGGAATAATGAATTTATACATTTGGAATAATGAATAGTTTTTAATATGTAAAATTTCAATTGTTTTCTTATCATTAGAATCATAAAATGTAATAATATTTTATTAATGTAATTTTATTTAATGATTTTATATCATATGTGGAAATATACATATTACTAAGAAATGTGATTTAGTATAATGGTGAACATCTTGTAAGACACATGCTTGAAGAAATATAAAAATTAATATTTATTGGCTGTGGAGATAATAATGATAACTATTTTTTATGGGATTGTATTTTTTTCAATGCCATTGGTTATTGATCTGATAGTGTAGGTTATAATTTCAAGAGTTTACAACATGCTTGGATTTGTGGATCACATTAGAAAATATGTGATTTTATTTTTGTAACCACTCATTTCATCATTATATTATAATGATGATATAGGATTTAATATATATCATATGTGACCTTAATAGATTCTTTATGTTTTTTGGAAATCTAATTTTAGGTTGATTTTGGAAATTTTGTGACCATAAATGTAAAATGTTGAACTATGAATTTTTTTAATCATATATTGGATTAATATTTTGGTTAGTAATTTATGAATTCAATTCGTTTAAAAATGTAGAGTTAATATTGAGATAATATATATTAATTTTTTATATTCTATATCTTTTACAAATAATTTTTATATTAACGACCAGTGGAAGGACTTGAATTTATTTTTGGGATCTTAAAATCCATTAAAATATGATTTTAGTGCATCATGAATGAAAAAAAATTGGGATTTTTATTTAATAGAGTAAGAGTTAGAATAGAATTGATTAATTAAAAACCAAAGTATTAAATTGTTCTTATGAAATATAATGATAGTATGTATGTATATTTCCTCCTATTCTATGATAATAAAATAATTCCTCAACTATAGTAAAATTCTCTTAAATAGAAAATGTTATACTTAAACATTAATTAATTCTGAATCATAGTTATTTTAACCATTTACATTTATTTGATTTTTTAGTTACCTACCTTCTCTATATTTTTTACAAACCTAGGATAGATTATCACTCTCAATATCTATAAAAATTCATTCTTTTCTTTCATGTTAATATATTCACAAACCACCTCTGTTCTCCTATACGAAAACTAGGTTATATGTTATTAAATATGTACATTGTATATAGATTTATTTCCTATACATATTTTTTTTATTGATCTTATTTATAATATCATTTTCTAAACCATATATACTTAGATCAATGAGAAATTATAAGGATGGAATTTTTTTAAGGGGGTAAAATATAACACCTTGAGATTTTAAATGAATGATATTATATTCTATAGAATAAATGTCCTGAATCGACTATAATAGATGATAATGTAACACCATGATTATTTGAAATATAATTATTTATAAAATAATTCAGTCCTATTCATAGCTTTTTATGCACACGACATAGAGATTCAATGAAATGTGATAATCTAATAATTTTTTTTTTCATTTAAACATGACCATTATTACCTAGACATTATATTGGAGGGCATGAAAATGAATAAATAATTAATTAAGATTAAACATCTTATACATGTATAAAATAAATAAAATGGTATCTATTTATAATAAATAATATATGAATTATTTGAAATAAAATGAATCATTTTCTTGAAAATTCATTTATTAAAAATGTTGCGTTGTCACTCTTTTCCCATATAATTTTTATTTAATTTTTATGTATCATATTTTTTATGAATGAAATAAATAATTTTATTAAATGTTTGATAATACTATCTTTGGGTGAATTTCTGAGAATTCACCATCAAATTAATTTTTTGATGAATTGTAAAAATATAAGGCCCTGACCATAAACATTACAAAATCTTGATCTACATGAATAATTTGACATTCAATCACATCCAGGAACATTTCTGGTTTATTTCATTACAGAATTAGGATATTAATCATACATAACAACATAAATATTAAAAATAAGCCACTTCTACTCACTACCAATTTATTCTATAAAAAAATATTTAAAAAGAAACACTATTTTGTTTCATTCTTGAAATCATAAATTTTAATTGATCCCATCATTGACTCTATTATCCATTAAATCTTATGATTTTTTTCAAAACTAGGGATGGGTATAAAAATATCACTAATGGATACACAAATACAAAAAACAATTAGCCTTGTGCACACATGTAAAAATGAATAATTTATCATAATGTAATACTTTTCACCTTTATGATGTATTAAATACTCTTCACTATATATAATATCATTTAATATCCTATTTATAATGAAAAGGCTATTATAGAACACATATACAGTAACATATAACATATAAAGGTATCTTGGGACATAATCATACTTAAATAGAATAAAAATACATTCCATATCCTTACTTATCGCTCTTATATATAGAATAACCATATGACATACTTCCATTACCAATTCATTTGAGATTATAATTTAACCACACATATTGGGATTATCATTGAAACACACATATTTGGTTTATCATGTAACCTCAAATAGTTGGATTATCACATAACCACCTGTAAAATTTCCATTTATAATTATATATTCTGAACACATAATATATTGAAAATGTCAACATTTCGCTAAAAATATTTCATTTTATATCCCCAGAAATCATTCTCGGATATTGAAATAGACAGTCCACTTTAAAAACCATTTACAATAATAAACAAAAAAATGTAATAAGTTATCTATTATTATTATAAACACATTTTGTCTTATAGAGGAATCCAAATATCAAATAATATTCAAAATGGTAGAAAATTCATTATCCATGCATATGTTAAGAAAACAATCCATCTATTTATTAGTAAAACGCTTCATAGAAAAATAATCCTGTCAAAAATATTTTAATGAAATTAATTCTCAATGTGGTTAATAATAAAATGTATAAAGGAATGTGGTGTATAAAATCTAAATATTATACAATGAAAGGATAATTAGGTGATGTCTCTTACGACATGATAAACACTTGAATACAAATAATTAAGGAATTAAATTAACAAAAACTTTAAATATCATGCGAATATACTTATTCATAATATAAAGTGTCGAAAAGATTTTATATACACATTATAGGATAATAAATGTGCATAACATCATGAAAGGACACAATTAAAGGAGATTGAGATGGAATCCCTTATTAAGAGTCCTACTCGTCATGTATTTTCCCTATTGTTTTTGATAAATAAACATAGGTTAATTTATGCATTATTGAACACCATTTTAATTTTTATTATTCAATTATATCACTTATTACCTTGTTTTGAAAATTTGTTAATTATTTGAGTTCTGGTTGGATTTTTTTTATATTCAGTTCTTCATTAAAAATGTTATTTTATGTTCTGAATTGACATTATGGTCATAAGTCCATCATATCATGAATAATATTCATGAAATACCAATAAATTTATACATCAGTTATACAATTAAAAAAACAATTTATTTATTATATGAAAAACTAAAAAAATCATAGAGACGGTAGGTCATACAAATATAAGTGATATGGTGATAAAAACGATTCACATCACTTCGTGGAGAAAATAGTTCAAACATATGCCCGAACGACATTATAATTTTTATGTGCATGGAATGTAATAAAATAATATAAATATTATTCTTATACAGTGATATATATGTAATTGATATCATATATAATAATTTATTCAATCAATACAACCCGTCTTGTTAGAAGGTAATGAATGAAACTATATCGATTTGTGAGGCAGTATTCTGCCATACACAAAAATGAAATGTTATTTTCCCATTTGATGAAACGGGGGATTGATTTAGGTGATGGCATTAAAACTAAAACATCTCAGTACATTTAAGATACTTTGGTTCTTATTTCATCATGTATGAATAATATTTAAAGGATGTGGAAGTTGAAATTAAAAAGAAACTGTTAAAAATAATGACACATGTTCTTCGGATGATCACCTTTTAAGATCACATTAACACCTATAATACTGGTTTTATGCCAAAAATAAGGAATTAACAATGTTTAGATGTATATTAGGATGTTTTTTGGGAAGATATTATTGGAACCAAAGGGTTATTGAATTGTGAGAATTAGAGAAGAGTGGGTACGATATTCTAGTAGAGGGTATGGGAACCATAAGACACTCTTAAAATATTATATTAAGATAGATTAATTTTTTAATATTAATGAACATAACATGAGTTATATCAAATATAATATTGGTATAATTCTAATTAATCTAAACAAATATTTTGTACATTTTTTTTATATTATTTAATATTTATCTCTTGAGTTTACCATAAATTATTAACTTTTCATTTTAATTGTGGTAAACATTTTAAAAATTAATAGGCTATAAATTTTACTTAAATGAGGTAAATTTAAAAGTATTTGTCACATTATGAACATTTAAAACTGATTATACATACTTCTTAATTTTAATATAATTTTTTTATTTCTAAATAATTTAATAATTTAATATTATTATAAAATATCAATTATGTAAATTTTGACTCTATTAAATTTATTATATTTAAATAAAATCGGAACGGAGAGATAACATTGAAAAAAATAATTTTATAGTCATATAAAATGTCATAGTATCCTATTATATTTTTCTATTTCATAAATTATCTCACGTAGTATTTATTTTAATATTTATAAAATCATTAATTTGATTATTTCATAAATAAATAAATCCCTACATCATTATTGTGTCGTAACTAAATTTAAAATTTAATGTCTAAAATTATAAATAAAATACTGAGATGTAGGTAATATTTATATATTTTTAATTACTATTTATTGTCTAAGTGATCACCTATATAACCCCTTTTTAAAATTGATTTAGTAATAAGAGACATGTTTATAATATTTTTTCCCTTTACTTTGAATTAAATGTTATAAATTTCATAATCAAAATAGTCTGCCTTAAAAAGGATAAATAATATGCCCATGGATTTTATTTGTTTTCAATAACTCATCAAATAAAATTAGAACAATTTTTAGGTTAGTTTTATATAATTATAATATTATCTATATCCTTATTGTCCTGATTTACCATTTAACCATTGTAAATAAAATACTAAAGCTATTAGTCAACAAAAAATATTCTGATCCTATTAAACAAAATATTTCATACTGATTACAACCCTGTATTTTTTTTAATCAATTAATATATGTAGAATGTTAAATTTAATATTAATCCCATTTTCCGAATGAGAAATTAGGTTTTTATTTAAAACCTTCAAAAGTTCACATAGTTTTTCTATTCAATTTCAATATGAATGTACGTTAAATGAATTTTATTAGATTAAATTATAAAAAATTAATCTCATTACACTTTTAATTTAATTAAATGGTAAATTTAACTATATAATAAAATTAGATGAAAAATTAGTTTTGAATTAAAATGCAGTATTTTTTTCTATTCCTCACGAAATGAAATTTATCAGAAAAATACAAAAATTTAATCAATGTAAATATTGATGTCACATTTGAAATTAAGAAGTTTATTTTATCAATTAGAGTATATAAATGTGACAAAAACATTATTTAAGAAGGTTTAACCACCAAAAGGTGGTGTGACTACCTTTAAAAAATGATTATTCGATCCTTAAAATTATATTTATTTAGATTTTAAGTCTCTAAAATGTATTTGATGAAAGTAATAAAATTTAATGAAATTGTGTAAATAGAATATAATCATTCCTATTCATTCATGCCAATATACTTACTAGGCGATGACTAAAATCTAAAATAATAATATTCAAAATGTATTATTTTTTGATATATCTCAGTCTTATGTGCAGGATACCATTTTTAGAGAAACCCATGGTTGTGTGTCAGGTATGTTATCATACATATCATTATTTTTTAAGTAAAATAAAATTTCAATTCATAAATATAAATAGATATTAAACAGAATTATTCTATAATTACCTCAGATTTTACATCAGCCCCTTGGAAATTACATCCTCACAATATTAATTCTGAGTTGATAAATAAGTTATGAATTTTCAAAATACGTTTTTTAAAATACAACATCGGATAAAGAGTAAATAAAAATTCATCATTAAAAAAAAGAAAGGATAATATGAAGGTCAACATAGATAACAATTACTGTGATTCCATGAAAGAAAACATGCATATGGGAAGAAAACTAACAATCATGTTCTTAAAGTGAGTGATAGAAAACATGATCATGGTAAGGTTAACAATCAAAAAACCATATGATTTTGATCAAATAAAAGTTCATTTATTCAGTTGTATGAATAATAAATAGATTATTTTTTCTTTCAAGATGCATTTCATAGATTTATAGAATTGATTTACTTCCTTTTCTAATAACATATACAAACTTACTTACTTTAGGAGTGGAGTTTCATCGATTATTCAATTTAAACCAAAAACTTATCCATTTTACTCTGAACAATTAGTTATAGGATGAATTTTTCAAGCCTATATCATCTTCTAGAGAAACACATAATCTTGAAAATATTAACTATCTATTTCTCATATTATTAAACATTTACAAAAACAAAAATGATTATGAAAAGAGAATATATATCCTCAAAAATAATATCCCTTTATAATAGGAAAGACTACTTTAAATTCCCAATATTTAATACTAATAATGAATGTTCATCATATACCATTAAATAAATTATTGTCCAAAAAATTTAACAAAATAATTTAGACTATGATTGAAACCCAAAATAGGGATGTATTTTATAACATATTCTTCCAAGAAATTTTTTAACATTTATATCTAAATAACATCTAACTATATTAACATATTTCTCAAATATCACATATTATCTAAGATATCTTAATTATTTCTATAAATAACAAAAATATCAATAAATCCACAATTATTGTATTTAACCATTACTACTCATATAAGATTCCACATTAATATATTTACCTTCAACATATAATGGTCCCAAAATAGTGAACATCTTTCAAAATAACATGTATCACTTAATCCCTAAATCATTTTCAAATATCATGGTTATCTATTAGATAAAATATTTTTCTCCCAAATCAAATTATTCTGAATCCAGAAAAAAATTTAAGTAAAAAATATTAATTCATACTAACTATGGACTCCACTTAGGCCATTGGTAGGAGATAAATACCTATCACACTTTAGTTGCAGGTTTTTTTCCATAGCCCTATCCGTTGTGAATGGTTTTCACAATGTATTTTCCATTTTTCTAAAACTATATAATTCCTATAACCTTCCAAAATGAGATAAAATCTTTTTAAATAACCATATCATCTTCAAATTTCATAGTATATCTCATGGATTTCATTTTTCACCCAAAAATGTAATATACAATAATTACCTCAACATCAATGATCATATAATCCAAAATGGATATTTATATCATTATAAATATTTACACACAATAATAGATAAATTTTCCTCAAATAATATTTTCACAAAACAAACTTCTGGGTTACATATACTGAAAAAGGTCTTCCAATGTAATATCATCATCAAAATATCATTAATACTTTTAGACATTTCATCATCCATAGATATAACATAACCCTCAAATTTAAAAAATGTAGACATATTAATCATCAAACATTTTTCATGATCCGTTATCCATGTTTTTTATTCCTTAATAAATTATTCCAATAATGAAAACAATAATCATGTCATAATATTCAATAATGTGAAAACATGAGTCATGAAATAATACATACCTTTCATATATTATTTTTAGTATCATAATACTTAATTAGATGGTCATTATGTATTTCTAAACATATATTTATATTGTATAACTGATCCCATTCTTACAACTTCTTCATAAGACATTTATTTTCATAATTATCATACTCCCCCAAATATAAAACATTAAATTGATATCTCGAGAAGAACCTCATTCTCATTCCTTGAGTCAAGTGGATTCCTCCTTTTTCCATGGAAGTCTATTTCCTTACGACCATCCTTATAAAAATTATATCATCTTCCTATACATTCGACACACTTTCATAGGTGTTTCATTACACATTCTTGACACACTTTTCGATTAATATAAATTTCCTTCTCATTATTACCTGAACTTCCACAAGGACTAGTTTCTCTCATATATGATGACATAGAAATATCACCGTGGTTCAAGAGGTAAATCATGACCCATGATATTTTGTTTAGAATAACAAAAATAATTAACATTGAATATCCCATTTCATTAGGTACTTATTCAGAGAACCAATATAGGTTCCTTCACATCCATTTTTTACTTTAGTTCCTATTCGATCCATAAATTAACTAAATCCAATGAGGTTAGCCTAAGTATATCAATAAAATCGTCATATACTATCACATGAGGAAGATAAACACTATTATATACTTATCAATGTTTAAAAAGCTCATTAAGTTTTTCTAAAACAAATGTGACTCTTTTTAATATGATTACCATTTTGGTTATATAAATATTGTCACTTATGCTTAAATAACACCCTAACCTCTAAAGATATCCAAATAAGAGATTGATACAGAATATACGACCTCACCCTAAAATATAACACAATTATGAGTAATGTAAATAATTTAACATTCAATCACATTGAGGATCTTTTATGATATAGAGATCTAAATAATTATGAAATAACTTATTAATGAAAACATTAATATAAATAATTTCACACTTTTACTCAAAACCCATTTTTTCATAAAACAAATTTGTTTAAAAAGAAACATGGCTTATTTTCTTTCCTAAACATCGTATGTTTTACATGAACCCTTCATTGAAACTATTCTCCTTTAAATCCTATGAAAACGATTTCAAAACATTGAATGATCATAAAAATATCACTATGG
Organism: Viscum album; assembly: GCA_963277665.1. NCBI lineage: Eukaryota > Viridiplantae > Streptophyta > Magnoliopsida > Santalales > Viscaceae > Viscum > Viscum album. The sequence continues at coordinate 1,862,348,309 of OY728151.1, read as the reverse complement.
GATACAGAAAGAAGGAAACCGGTTAGACTTGTGAAAACATGAAAACATGAATACATTATCATAAATTAATATATTTCACCTTTATGAAGTAATAAATACTCTTCAATAAATATAATAAAATATAATTCCATTTTTATAATAATATAGTTACAATAAAATCCAAAAATAGGAACATATATCACATAAAGGTAACATGGGACATAATCATACATTAATGGAATAACCATACGGTCAACATCTATAAACATCACTCTTACAAATAGAATATATATATATATATGAGTTAAATAAACAATGCATTAGAGGATGAATCATAAAAAACAATCCTTGGATTATCACGGAACTGTCTATCATTTCATAATCATGTAACCACCCATATTTAGTTTGTCACATAACTACCCATCAAATGTCCATGTACCATTATACAATTAGAAAACATAAATTATTGCAATTATCAACATTTAACGCATAAAATTTAATTTTCAATCACATGAATTCATTTCTAGGTATCATAATATTCAATCCACTTTCAAAACAGTTGTCAATAAAAAAACCTAAAAGTTAATAAGTTATTTATTTATCATTTAAAAACATTTTGGCTTGTAGTGGAAGCTAAATATCATATAATAGTCATATGGGCGGAAATCTTTTTGTCGCCGCGTAGGTTAAAAAAATCCTTTTTATCATTTACTAAATATATTCCTAGAAAATTATTTCTCCCCAAATTATTTTAATGAACATGAATTTAAAAGGGGTTTAATTATACAACATATAAAAGATGGTGGTGAAAAACATCAAAATAAGCTTCAACCAAAAAAGATTTGGATAAAGTCCCTTACCCCATAAGAAACACTTGAATACAAATATTTTTGGAATATCATTATATATACATTAAATATAATGATAATATACTAATACATGATATAATGATCCTAAAGAGTTTTATATACCCATTTTTGAATTATAAAGTTGCATTACATCAATATATGCCTAACTAAAAGGAGATTTAGATGAAATCCATTACCTCGAGTCTAATTAAAATCATATTTTTATTTTTATTATAGAATAATAAATTTAAGATAATTTATACCTTCTTGAGAACCTAGTGAATGTTTATTATTCATTTTATACCACTCATTACCATGTAATAAAAATTAGTTAATAATTTTAGTTCATGTTAGACGTTTTGTCGATATTCACTACCTAAGTTGAAAATTAGCTTGTTATGATGTAATTTTTTTTAAGTTTATATTTCAATCATATATAGAATAAAACTAATGAAAGAATATCAATTTTAAACATTAGTTATACTGTTAAATAAATTTATTTGTTTATTTTATGTAAAATCAACAATGTTATATTCATAGAGACGGTAGGATGCACATATGCATGAATAACTTCTTCCATTTTTCGTCGATCCTTGTGGAAATAAAGTAATTATTAATTTATTTTTTCATAATGATAATAATAATATTAAAATAATAATAATCATATAAATAAATTTTTATATATATCATAAAAGTGATCTTTTGAATAAAATTAATTCACATCACTGCATAGAGGTGATAGTTCACACATACGCACAAATGATTTTACCATTGTTTATGTGCCTAGAAAGAAATAAAATTAATGGGAGATTTTCTTTAAAATGATAAATTCGTATTTTATATAATATATAAAAAATTTATTAAATAATTATTACTGTTATTGATTGAAATTAATGAAAAAAAAGTAGTATCATTTTGTGAAGCAGTTGATTGCCGTTCACACAATCAAAAAGATCATTTCCTTTTTGATGAAACTAGAAATTGATTTTTGTAATGATACTAACATAATTCAATTATATTATATTTAAGTTACTGGACTTTTCAGTTAATCAAATATTATGGATATTTAAAGTAAGTGGAAGTAGAAATAACTGCATCATTATTGGGTCATAATTAAATATAAATTTTTAATGTCTAAATATTGTAAATTAAATAACATGATTTACGTAATATTTTTACCATTATAATAATTATTTATAGTCGAATATATCACTAATATAGCCCCACATTATATTTTTTTAATTAATAAGAGACATTTTTGTGATATTTTTTCCTTTACTTTTAATTAAATGTTACAATCGTCCTAATCACACCAAAGTGTTTTCAAAAGGAAAAATATTCCACCCATGGATTATCATGGTTGGATATAACTAATCCAATAATATTTTCACAAATGTTATCTTATTTTTGTTATTATTATAATATTATCTTTAACCATAGTCACTTGATTTAGCCTTAAATAGTGGAAAATAATATACTAAATTAGTAGTTCAGAAAAAAAAATATTGATCATATTAAAATACATGCTTCATAATTATTAAAAAAAATTATGTATGTTTTTTAGAATTATATTCAAATAAGTAGAAAAATTATAAATAAAATAACATGATTTAGGTAATATTTTTACCATTATAATAATTATTTATAGTCGAATATATCACTAATATAGCCCCATATTAGATTTTTCTAATTAATAAGAGACATGTTTGTGATATATTTTCCATTACATTAACTTAAATGCTATAACCGTCCTAATCACACCAAATTGTAGTCAAAAGGGAAAATATTCAGCCCATGGATTATCATGGTTGGATATAACTCATCCAATAATATTTGAAAAAAAATTTAAACTTAGTTTTGTTATTATTATAATATTATCTTTACCCATAGTCACTTGATTTTGCCATTAATAGTGGAAAATAGTACACTAAAGTAGCAGTTTAGAAAAAAAAATGATCATATTAATATACATGATTCATAATTATTAAAAACATTTATGTTAGTTTTTTAGAATTATATTCAAATATGTGTAAAAATTAAATTTATTATTAATCCATTTTTCAGAATGAGAAACTTGGTTTTAAGTAAAACGTTCAAAAGATTAAATAGTGTTTCTATTCAATTTCAATATGAAATTGCTTTCAATCAACTCCATTGGTTAAAATTCTATCAAATGTTATCAAATTAAACCTTAAAACAAATTAAAAGTAAAATATAACTATATATATTAATTAAATTAAAAATAAATTTGGAATTAAAATTAAGAATTTTTCAGTATTTATTAAATATTGAATTTAATACGAAAAACTCCTAACTTAATCTAATGTAAAGTTTTACTTCCCACTTGTAAATAAGTTGTTTATTTTTTTCAGAATGATAATATGAAAGTGAAATATAATATATTTACAAATATTTCTCTATCAATAGGTGGTAAAACTACCTTATCAAAATAGAAGAGTATTTTATGCTTAAAATTGGATTTATTATGATTTTAGGCCTATAAATTATATTATAAAAACTAAATAACATTTTATAAAAAATTATAAACATAATTTAATTAGTTATTTTCATTCATGCTTATACAATTAATCGGTGATGAAAACTATTTAAAATAATAAAAATAAATAATTTATTATTTTTTGATATATCTCAGCCTTTTCTAAATCTTAAAATTTTAGAGAAACCCATTTTTTGATGGTCGGTTACACTATCAGAAAAAACAAACATTTTTAATTAAAATTAATTTCTATTAATAAATATTAATTGATATGAAAATGTCTTATTCAATAGTTACGTATGATGTTACCGAAAGTACTATTTTTTTATTAAAAATTCAATTTTCATTTATGTTATATAAAAGGATAAAATATATATTAAAAATGGTGAAATGAAATATATAATGATTATAATAAAAATAAACTAGTTAATGTTATTGGAATAAATTCCATATTGATAAGTAATATAATTTTTTTCACCATTGTAATGTTTTTCTTTGGAAAAACTATTTTTTCTATGTGTTTATAAGTTTAATTAAAAATTGACTAATACTACATAACTGGAACAATATTTGACAAATGGATTAAATATTATTAATTATCTTAATGTATAATATCTAAATATTTAAACATAATTTTTGATTATAATTAATACAGAATAAAAAAATTATATACTATTGTTAAATTAAAAATATGTTTTCTTACGGTTAATCATATAAGAGAAGATTTCAAAAGGACCATAAAAAATCTAATTAAACAATTTTGTTGAAATATTTAGAAGTTCTAAAATATATGGTTTTATTTTTAAGCATTCTTAATGAGTTTGGAATGATAAATATATGGGAATAATTCATTTATTTTGAAGAATTCAATTGTATCCTCTTGCCCACTTATAAATGGCCATAATATATACACTCCAATTAAAACACCCAAATAACCTTGTATCATCCAATAAATTCAGAAATATCTTACCTACATACTTATCCAAATACTATATTCCTTTTTATATCCTAAATATAATCTTGGAATTCATTTCCTTAAACCTAAAGAGGATTCCCAGAAAAGGTACTATATTTGACTATATGTTTACATTTTATGCCTTCTTCTCCATAAATATTATCATAATAATATATGATAATTTAATAAAACATGTTTATACCATATTTTAAAATTTACTTATGTTAATGAAATAACATATTACCATTTAATCATCCATCAAATGGGAAATTGTACTGTCGATCTTGTGAACTTCAGACTAGTCCTTCATGAACTAATATAATTTGTTTTCCATCACGAACATTAATGTACGGATTAAAAGAAATATTTGATTGATATAAAATGTTTTAATTTCATTATTATACTTTTTAAATCAGGATATCACATTAACCCTTGTACTTTATCTTATGTGTGGGATACGATATTATCGTATGTCCGTATGGTGAAAAAACGCCTCACAGAGCATATGGTTTTTTCACAAATTAATTATATAGATGGTTTTAATTTTAAAATTTAAGAACAAATAAGTGATATTTGTAAAATAAATATACTTTGAGGAAAATTAATATCATATATAACATCTTAAATTCATTCATTGGAATACAATGACACTGATTGTGTTGACATGTGGACTACCGTATCCTTATAGTGATTTGAAATGTTCATCAATTTTCATTTACATGGATGTTAATAATTATGCATATTGAAATTATAAAAATATATATAGTACGATATTGATTCTAGTAATCATAATTAATACTTTTTTTTCTTTTCATTCCATCTGATAAGAACAATGGAATCAATATTCAAGCGTACATACAGACTACCATCTCCATGTATAGTGTAATCCATTATTTATATATATATCATATATTAATATAAACACATATAAAAGGAATATATATGATATTTATAATATGGTTAAAATTATGGTTATACTAGAACCATGATCAAGTGAATATTGAAAAAACTAACAAATTAAAACATAAATGAAAAACGATGTAATTAACACACGAAATAAAAATTTTTAAGAAAATTATAAATAAAAGGGTGATAAACAAATATAGACCACATATTTTATGAGATATATTAATGTTTTTTCAATTATAGATGTCTAATAAATATACATTTAGTATACTAGAGGAATAGTCATGTATGAAGGAAATCAGATATAAGGTTAGGGCTTCTTGTCTCACTTTTACATCCAAGAGATGTATTCCATATTGTCCACTTATCACATTATAGGGAGTATATACACCACCTTTTTATTGGTATTATCATTAATATATTTATGTTTATATTTTTAATTTTTTCAGTAGCATTTATTTCTTTCACGGGCCTTACGAATCAATATTAACCAAAGCGGTAACTATTTATTTCACATTCTCATTGTTAATCAGAGGTGTTTTTGTTTATGGATTTCATGGGGGAATTAATTTTTATTTATCTAATAATGTTATATATTTCATTATAATTAGGATATTGACGAAAATTTCATCTAATATTTTCATATTTCCCACTCTTCTTAATATAAAATGATTGATAAAATGATTTTACGAAAATAAGAAATTATTTCACTCTTCGGCAAAAAATCCTTATTCATAAAAATATATTCCTTATAATAATGTTTTCAATTTTTTAAATATTATCAAGTTGATTTATTAATTAAATTTGTCATATGTTTTAATTTTAACACTAATTATTTTAAAGAAACATTCATGTCATTTTCCAAAAAATGGTATGGATGGAATTATTTGTAAAATGTGAAATGTATCCTTATATTAAAGAGTATGAAAGGTATTATATTATTTCATTTATTAAGAATAAATTTTTTATTGACTAATACTTCGGTAAAATTATAATTTGAAAATAAATTTATTTTCAATTTTTGTTTTTAGAAAATGTTTTTTAAATAAAATCAATGTATGAATGTTTATTTTTTCATGAATTTTTTATTAAAATATTATTGTAATTATATTTATCACACAAAACCATTTATTGTAATTACAATCTAATAAGGGTTGTTGTATTGATATAATCCAAATTATATCTATGAAACATGTATGGTCAGATTGAAAGTGTATATAATAACTTATTACTATTAACCATATTACTCTAGATGATATAGATTTTTTTATCTAATTGGGGTATGTATTAAAATATCATTTTCTAGTTTTTATTATAATTTTTTTTTGAAAAAGGTTCACCCAATTCATATGAGGAATGCTTTTGAAATTGCATTTATGTGTGGGGATTAGTTATATATATCCCCTAAATGCATCGACAAGTTTAATTAGTAAAATAATTTTGATAAATTAGAGAGATTTAAACACATAGATTTAAAATATCAAATGAAGATTCTTTATAGTATGTTTTTAATGCTTAGAACTCTTCTTTACATCATTATGAGTTCGGTTCCTGATGTCTATTTGATTATTCTATTAGTTAGTATATTCATAGATATGATTCAACCTTAGGTAATTATATATAATAATTTCTTTGATCATCATTTATTCCATCCATATCATTCTAAAGTTATTGTTTTAATGGAATTTATTTTAGTTATCTACCACATCATGTTTATTATGATTATTTATTCTTGAGGTATTTCATTGTATTTATAACATTACTAATCATATTATCACTCCCAATTGGTATGATTTTCAACCAGGATACTATGATGAGTTTTGTGATTGGATTCGAGGGACATTTTGAGAGGGAATATGGAATTATAATATGATGAATTTGGTATATATTATGTTTTCAATTGTAATTTTATTTTCATGGATGCGTCTAGTTGACCAAGAACATTATACTAATTTTTCCGCTAAGATGTGATTTAGTGTATCTTATAACAATATAATAAACTATTCAATGAATATACCCAACATGGTTGTTAGTCATAAAAATAATTCATTACCAAAAACCAACACTACAAAAAAATACCTTTCAAAAAAATCTATTGACATTGATATAAAAAAATATAAGTAAATTTATATCAGATATAATAATAATATATCATTCACATTTGTAATTATATGTTGTTTATTTAATCAAATTAAAATATATAAAATATTTATCCTCATTTATAATGTTAGGGGAATAAATTCAAATTTTTAATAGCTTATTATAAGGTTGTGGCCTAGATTCCAAAATACAGGTTCCCAAAGTCGGTTCACCACATATCCTCAAGAACACCTCTATATACTGTAGAGGCAACTGGCTAGTGGTGATGGTCTAAAGGTTGTTCAATGGGGAGACAATAATCTCATATCAATGGATAGATGATATAACTTGTTGTCATCAATATTGTAACTAATAATATTTAATAAATGATAAAAAATAAAAATTGAATCCTGATATAGAAAAAAATTAAATTATATAAAATTCCAAATAGCCATGTCACATATACAATAATGATTCCCCACACGACCGATCAAATATAATGGATTAAATAAAATAAACTAAACTAAATGTACATGGCTGTACCACTAGTTGCGGGAATGTCCACATACCCATACACTAGACATTGTCAAACCATTCTAGCCTAATCACAAGAATCAACAATAGAAGCTACATGAAATCTGGAAAATATAGTACTCATCCATATCCATCATGATATCTTTTCTCAATAAGAAAATCAGACATAAGGTTTGTCTGAACAATGAGGTGCATGTAGAATGGTGATAAATAATATCTATATTCCATTCCAATGAACATACTATAAATAAAAACTCATAATTACATTCACATTAAATATTCTAGATGTATTCTATATGTAACTATAATAAACATGAAAATAATAACATAACATAACATAGTTATATATTCAATCCTCAGGTCCAAAATCCCAATTGATAATATATACATACACAAAAATCTAAATTTAAATGGACATATTAAATAAAACACACACATATATATTTATTTATTTAAAAAATTGAAAAACAATTAAATGGTGAAATCATACGAATGGATCCATGAAAAATATCATAATAAACAGAATATATAGTCTATATTCGGACCCTCCAACTAGTCGTCGTGAGATCTTGTGTCTAAGGATCAAATATGGATATTGTACATATCATGACATATATCATTCATTTGATCCTCAGGTCCATAATCCTTATCAACAATTCATGCACAAGAAACTACCTGAAATTTCACTATGGAATCTGTAACAGCCCGAGATTTTATGAAAAATATTTTTTTTATTTCACTAATGTCTTGTGTTGTAAGCTACACCAAAAGGAGCTTGCACAACACACATCCTTGACTTACCTTGCATTACACGCAATCGCGACCTTCCTCGATAGCGTGTGTAGTACGCAATACCGAGTTTCACTAAACAACGATATGCTATTAAAATATTATTATAACTAGCCGTTATGAATAGTAATAACCACCTTTTAAAATTTTAGAAATTTTAGCTCTCAAAATGGACTTCATTTTTGGATTCGGAGTATCGAATTTAGCCTAAGGTGAAATTTTGGTACTTTTCGGATAACTTTCATATTCTGATGAATAGTGAAAATTACTAAATTATAATTAAAAACAACTTTTTTAATCAAAATAATTAATATTGATAAATTATTAATTTGAGTTGTTTTAAAGTATATTTAGAATATATTTTTACAATTTAATACAATGTTGGTCATTGAATGTAATTTCACATTTAAACCAGACATAATCAAGTGTCAATCTTTTGATAGATATTGTTTCTTAAAAACACGCTATTTGTTTTAACAGTGGGATTTAATTATAAAATTAATTAATGCAACTTCTATGTTATGAAATTGGTAAAATATAATTCATTTTTGAATTCGGAATATGAAATATAGCTTAGGATGAAATTTTGGCATTGTTCTAAAAAAACATCAATTTTTTATGAATAGTGAAACTACTAAGTGGTAGTTAAAAAACTGAATTTTTCATAAAACATAATTTTACCGCTTCTTTGAATGGAATTTCAAAAATCCGAGAGACACGGTTGATGTCAGTAAGTAAAATGTGGTTCAATGAGATGAAAATAATTTTTGGTGAATAGTAACTTTTTTACTTATATTTACCACGGTTAAAAGTAAATAGGGTAATTAAGGGTAAGAATGATATTAATATTACCCTAAAACATGTCCTAATTCTATTGGACAAGTGTATCTCGACCAAAAACAACCTTAAGTGTAAATTATTATCATTTAGGCCCACTTGGATTAGATTAGGACATTTATTATTATTTAATTCAATGAAGAGTTAAAAGAGTTAAAATCAAAGTTTATTTACTAAAAAAATTTTTATATAGGGTTGTACATGAGATAAATTCGATTGTAAATATTCATTAGAAAGAAAAAACGATTTCCTACATAATGGTATTTTATTTGTAATTTTTAGACATCAAATAAGTTAATTTATTTATGACACAAAGATGATATAGTAATTATCTTATTTATGAAATATTGACATAATTGATTTTATAAACACAAAAATAAATGTAATTTTAGACTTTTTATGAATTACACTAATTTTATAGGTTACTATGATATATTAGTATTGATTTAATAAACTTTTTTCGAACATATAATTCTGTTATGACTTTCACAAAAATCATATATCAAATAGTGTCAAAATTGACACAAAATAGTTTTTAAATTAAATATTATATTATTAATTGTTATTTTATTCCTAAAAATCTAAGGTTCGGCCAAATGATTTAGATAAGGATATATGTGTTAATAATATACAATTTGGGGTTCGTTTGGCATGTTATAGTAAGTGTATTAACCATATAGTGAATGAAAATAAAAAGACACGGTAAAAGTTAAATTATTTAACTTAGAGTTAAATCTAATTGATAAGGTTAAAATAATACCCTAAACTTGTCTAAATCCTGTTGGATGATAGGATTTCGACCCATCCCCACTTTAGCTTCGAAATAAGACCCTTTGGAACCATTATAAACCGATTTTTACTTTAATATAAAATAATATTTTGAGATATTCCTAAGGTGCCCCTCTTCTCCCTTATAAAAGGACACCTCCTCCCCCTCCTCCTCACACCAATTTGAGCACTCAAGCTCGGACAAACCCTGCCACAATCTCTTCTCCACTTCCCTAGAAACATCCTAGAGGTTCTGGTCTTCCTCAAAGACCAATTTTAGTGCCCTAAGAGGAGGTCTCAAAGAGGCGCTTCAAAGAATAGGTAATTACTGTTACCAATTCTTTCATCTTTATTTCTTCTTCCACTTCTTCTTCTTAGGTTTTTTCATTATGAAGTAATAACATCAGTATCACTCATATACTGATATGTTATTATAAGTATGAAACAACCCTATTTCACCATCTATCCATCCTACGGAAAAAGAAATCACCGCGCGTGCGTACGTACGGAATACCGTCTCCACGCCGTGGTGTAATCTATTTTCCACCATCACTTTACAAGGATGGGTATAATGGTGTAATGACTAACTATTTATGATTATTATAAAGTAATATTGACACTGAAATAATATATATATATACTCCAATACAATTCCACGATCATAGGAACGATATCATCACTCGTGCGTACGTACGGAATACCGTCTCCACGATGTGAAGCGACTCGTTCTACATGATCATCATTACATAATAATTATATAAATGAATTGAATGAATAAATATGATATATGTTACACTAATACCATTCTGGATATAAGTTATCTATAACCTTAAAAGAAGAATATGAATTTATTCGGCAAAACACGCATAAGAACAAAAGGCAATAAAGACCCGAGTAACAAGTAACAATGATATATTACTAACAAGAAGCTAAGAATATGACCATTTATGATATCATATAAATATGTATGATTCTGGAATAAGTCAATAACATTATTTAAACCATTATACAGGAGCTTCGGACTCGTACAAAGCAAATCGAACCTAAGGTAAGGGAAATATCACAATCTCATTTTTATCCGAGATTGTTTATTCATAAGTATTTACTGGGGTGTATTTTATCATCCACATCCATGTTTCATCAATATTTAATATTATTTCCGTCCACCTACAATTGTTTAAATCCATTTTTACCCTTCGGTGAGTTTTTAGTAAAATAAATGAAAGGAATCTTTTGTCGTTTTTCGTACGAGGTACTTTTTGACTTTTCCGACAAAAGTACGAAGAATGTTTTTTTTAACTTATATGGCATGAATAGATTTCTAAAACATAATTTCCAAGAAGATTCCCTTACAAGTATTCAAGTTTATTTTTAATAAACTTCTTTTAGTTTAAAATTGTATGACATGTTATGAAAGGAAAAGTGTTTTTGAAGTAGAAAGGATATTTTCCTCAAGAATGAATTTGAAGTATTTTATCAAAATTATTTTCCATCTAAGATAATAAAAGGGTTCTGTTTTTATCCCTATTATTACATGGATTTGATTATGTTGTGATGGAAACATTTTTATTAATTCCTTTATCTTATATGAATTGTTTTATGATGTCATGTTGTTTAAGAAGCCCATTTTTATTACATGGGTTATATGATAATGTATGATTTATGATTATGTGGCACACATAAGAAAGGATTCATTATAAGATGGGTGGGACCTATATCTCCCTCCAATGCATTGGGTAAAGATTTTATATCTCATGAGATAGACAGGGCTGGAACAGTAGGTTATACCGGTTCAGTGAAACAGGACTGAAACGAGTGTTACTCGATTCAGAAAGGGACTTTGTCCACTAAGATAGTCTTGGCAATGAGTCATGACTAAAAAGAATTGATTCTCTATGATTATGTGTGAATGCCACAAAGTTTCATGTTTTAAGTTATGATTATTGTGATTACATTTCACTACCATGATTTACCCCATGTTATGAAATTATGATCTCTTTTGCAGGTTAAGATTTCCAAAAGTTATGTTCTTAGGTATATGATGTGATTGATATTTCTTTTGTTTACACTTACCAAGAATTTGAGCTCACCCTTTTATGTTTTCTTTTCCCCAGGATATAAAGAAAGGTTTTAGGTAAAAAAAGGAAGATCTTTATGGGAGATTTTCAATATCTTTCACCACGATTAGAAGATTACGTTCCGAGTTTCCAAAGACACTAAACTATTACGATCCTTGTATGTGTGTGTTTTTGTTATGTACTAAGTATTCCGCAAAAGTAATGTAAAGTCTATGTACGTCAGGATTCGGGTCTCTACAGTTGGTATCAGAGAAAAGTTTTAGTCAACCTTTGGAAACTAGGATGCGAGAACTTTAGTGAGATCCCTAGAGATATTTCTACGGTATGTCTAGGGATGTCCCTAAGGTTAAGTATACGTATAGGTTATAGTACTAGAACTACGCTAACGATCATAGAATTAAACCTAAGATGTTAGATATTAAAGGTACTCCCCCTTTATTATGTTGTTTTCCCTAGCATGATTTTTGCCTCTCACACTATTCTTTTTGGGTTTTAGACGATGGCTGGAACCCGAAGGAACCGTGTTCATCAATGCAATGGACAATGCAATGATTGTCCTCCTGAACAAACACATGTTATGGGAGATGGAGTGGAAAATCTTATTGCTATACTTACACAAGCTATGAATCATTCTGGACTTCCAAATGAGCAGAGAAGGGAACAATATTCTATTGAGTCCTTCATTGAGGCAACGTCCACCTTCTTTTAGTGGGTCTTCTGATCCACTTGTTTCTGAACAATGGATCAGTACCACTGAAAATATATTTTCAGTTCTTCAATGTTATGAACATGATAAAGTCATCTTAGAAGTATATCGTTTGGAAGGTGAAGCTGATCAGTGGTGGAATCTTATCAAGAATACAAGGCAAAGAGATGAAATTGAGTCCATGGAATGGGACGAGTTCAAGAATGTATTTTTCAATAAGTACTTCCCTCGTATTCTTCAAACAAAGATGGAGAAGGAGTTTCTTGAACTAAAGCAAAAGGATGATGAATATGTTGGTATATACGAAGCGAATTTTGCAAGACTTGCAAGGTATGCATCTGGCATTATCATCCAACCTGAAATTAAAGTTGATCGATTTTTCAGTGGCTTAAAACCAAGTCTTCGAAGGGCATTAGCTATAAGAGACTTCAGTAGCTATGAAGAAATTGTGTGTTGTGCTATCAAGGTAGAAATGGAAGTTGGTGTTACATATCCATCTCATGGTTTTGACAAGAAACGAAAGATGGGGTTCAAGAAGAAATCTCAGAATAATGGTGAAAAGAAGATGAATGTTTCCTTATGCACAAAGTGTGGAAAGAAGCATGGTGGAGATTGTCTTAAAGGGACTAGAAAATGTATTAAGTGTGGAAAATAAGGTCATCGAGTAGCTGAGTGTCGAAGTAATGGAAAAAGGGTTTCTAATGATGTGAATAAAGCAAACAGTGCAGAGAACGCACCACCAACACTTCAATGCTTTAAGTGCAAGGAAATGGGGCATTATGCTAATAAATGCCCAAATCCAAGGGTTAGTGATGATCAACATGAGAAACCACTTAAGGTAAAGTACAAAGGGAAGTCACATGCGATCACTATTGGCGATGTTGAATATGACAATGATGTGGTGGAATGATTAAGTGTTTATGTAATGGGATTCCAAAATAATGTTGTATATAGTATCATGGAATATTGGAATATTTATGTTTTGGTCTATTGTGGTTTTAAATAATTTTATGCTACCGGTAACCATGAAAAGTGATTGAGACATTTTTGGTAAACAGTTGATATGAGCATAATGAAGGGATAAGAAGATAATGAGATGTTTGATTGTATTCATGAGCTCATGATTGATATAAGGACAAAGTGATATCATTGTTTGAGTATATAGAATTTTGAGGATTTTGGTATGTGGAAAGTGTTAAATTTTAACTGCATTCATGTTTTCACTAAGGTATTCAAGAGAATACATGATTAAGGACTTTGAATGTTTGGAATGTGACCAACAAAACATATCTTATGATATATGGGGATCGACGATGGTGTTAAATCTCTGGTAATCGTTTTCACTATGTTATGAGAGTGGACTGAAGTATTATGGATAAGCCTAAAGATTGGAATGGATTATGTTGGACATAAGTTATTATTGTTTAAGGATAGAAGTTTTCTTGATATTATTGATGGGATTTTATAGTAATATAGTTTTAGAAAAAGGACAACCTGCAGGATGGGCGACAGCCCATCGCGTCGGACAAGGCTGTGGAAATTGAACCCACAACCGAAGTGCGACTGGCCTTTATCGCCTACCACTGGCTTACAGGAAGTCCCTGTTTAGTAGAAACTAGTTTTATTATATTAAGTTGTATGATATATGAAGTATAAGTCCATTTTAGGAACCATATATGATTAATCTCACTATAGATCGACTTATGTATATAATTTTTGCTAACCTTTTGTTTAAGATAGATGGAATGACACGTCATTCTATCACATGATCTGCTAACACTTCACGAATAACAAATTCAACTTCATTTATTTACGAGATGAAGTGTAAATTTTTCAAGGCACGAACAATAGTGCGATTGTACCAAAATAAAGTAAGTATTTATTCTAATTCAAATTCTTCAACTTCAGGGAAACGATCTTGAAAACGAAAAAAATGTTGTCCTATTGATCTTATATCTGATTAATCGGATGGTACCTTAGATCGTCACAAATTTATGGATTTGTGATTGTTGGATTTTCCATAGCCATGTTCTCTACCACTCTCCATCAGAACATGATGGTTAGATTTTTCTTCCATATCCATATTTTCACCTATGTGGAAACCCAGTGATTAGTTTATTTGGGTAACCGTTCAGTTTCATACATTTGTTTTTAAATATTGGTTTTGGTATTCCTTTTTACGATGTGGGTTTCTATTAAAGAAACTTTCGAATAGTAAACCATTTATAACCCCGACGAATTTCGAGGGCGAAATTCGTTTTAAGGGGGTAGAATGTAACAGCCCGAGATTTTATGAAAAATATTTTTTTTATTTCACTAATGTCTTGTGTTGTACGCTACACCAAAAGGAGCTTGCACAACACGCATCCTTTACTTACCTTGCATTACACGCAATCACGACCTTCCTCAATATCGTGTGTAGTACGCAATACCGAGTTTCACTAAACAACGATATGCTATTAAAATATTATTATAACTAGCCGTTATGAATAGTAATAACCACCTTTTAAAATTTTAGAAATTTTAGCTCTCAAAATGGACTTCATTTTTGGATTCGGAGTATCGAATTTAGCCTAAGGTGAAATTTTGGTACTTTTCGGATAACTTTCATATTCTGATGAATAGTGAAAATTACTAAATTATAATTAAAAACAACTTTTTTAATAAAAATAATTAATAGTGATAAATTATTAATTTGAGTTGTTTTAAAGAATATTTAGAATATATTTTTACAATTTAATACAATGTTGGTCATTGAATGTAATTTCACATTTAAACCAGACATAATCAAGTGTCAATCTTTTGATAGATATTGTTTCTTAAAAACACGATATTTGTTTTAACAGCGGGATTTAATTATAAAATTAATTAATGCAACTTCTATATTATGAATTTGGTAAAATAGACTTCATTTTTGAATTCGGAATATGAAATATAGCTTAGGATGAAATTTTGGCATTGTTCTAAAAAACATCAATTTTTGATGAATAGTGAAACTACTAAGTGGTAGTTAAAAAACTAAATTTTTCATAAAACTTAATTTTACCCTTTCATTGAATGGAATTTCTAAAATCCGAGAGACACGGTTGATGTCAGTAAGTAAAATGTGGTTCAATGAGATGAAAATAATATTTGGTGAATAGTAACTTTTTACTTTTATTTACCACGGTTAAAAGTAAATAGGGTAATTAAGGGTAAGAATGATATTAATATTACCCTAACACATGTCCTGATTCTATTGGACAAGTGTATCTCGACCAAAAACAACCTTATGTGTAAATTATTATCATTTAGGCCCACTTGGATTAGATTAGGACATTTATTATTATTTAATTCAAAGAAGAGTTAAAATAGTTAAAATCAATGTTTATTTACTAAAACAATTTTAATATAGGGTTGTACATGAGATAAATTCGATTGTAATTATTCATTAGAAATCTAAAAAGATTTCCTACAGAATGGTATTTTATTTTGTAATTTTAAACATCAAATAAGATAATTTATTTATGACACAAAGATGATGCAGTAATTATCTTATTTATGAAATATTGACATAATTGATTTTATAAACACAAAAATAAATGTAATTTGAGACTTTTTATGAATTCCACTAATTTTCTAGGTTACTATGATATATTATTATTGACTTAATCAACTTTTTTCGAACATATAATTCTGTTATGACTTTCAAAAAAATCATATATCAAATAATGTCAAAATTGACACAAAATAGTTTTTAAATTAAGTATTATATTATTAATTGTTATTTTATTCCTAAAAATATAAGGTTAGGCCAAATGACTTAGATAAGGATATATGTGTTAATAATATACAATTTGGGGTTCGTTTGGCATGTTATAGTAAGCGTATTAACCATATAGTGAAAGAAAACAAAATGACACGGTAAAAATTAAATTATTTAACTTAAAGTTAAATCTAATTGATAAGGTTAAAATAATACCCTAAACTTGTCTAAATCCTATTGGATGATAGGATTTCGACCCATCCCCACTTTATATTCTAAATAAGACCCTTCGGAACCATTATAAACCGATTTTTACTTTAATATAAAATAATATTTTGAGATATTCCTAAGGTGCCCCTCTCCTCCCTTATAAAAGGACACCTCCTCCCCCTCCTCCTCACACCAATTTGAGCACTAAAGCTCGGCCAAACCCTGCCAAAATCTCTTCTCCACTTCCCTAGAAACATCCTAGAGGTTCTGGTCTTCCTCAAAGACCAATATTAGTGCCCTAAGAGGAGGTCTCAAAGAGGCGCTTCAAAGAAGAGGTAATTACCGTTACCAATTCTTTCATCTTTATTTCTTCTTCCACTTATTCTTCTTAGGTTTTTTCATTATGAAGTAATAACATCAGTATCACTCATATACTGATATGTTATTATAAGTATGAAACAACCCTATTTCACCATCTATCCATCCTACGGAAAAAGAAATCATCGCGCGTGCGTACGTACGGAATACCGTCTCCACGCCGTGGTGTAATTTATTTTCCACCATCACTTTACAAGGATGGGTATAATAGTGTAATGACTAACTATTTATGATTATTATAAAGTAATATTGATACTGAAATAATATATATATATACTCCAATACAATTCCACGATCATAGGAACGATATCATCACTCGTGCGTACGTACGGAATATCGTCTCCACGATGTGAAGCGACTCGTTCTACATGATCATCATTACATAATAATTATATAAATGAATTGAATGAATAAATATTATATATGTTACACTAATAACATTCTGGATATAAGGTATCTATAACCTTAAAATAAGAATAAGAATTTATTCGGCAAAACACGCATAAGAACAAAAGGCAATAAAGACCCGAGTAACAAGTAACATTGAAATATTACTAACAAGAAGCTAAGAATATGACCATTTATGATATCATATCAATATGTATGATTCTGGAATAAGTCAATAACATTATGTAAACCATCATACAGGAGCTTCGGACTCGTACAAAGCAAATCGGACCTAAGGTAAGGGAAATATCACAATCTCATTTTTATCCGAGATTGTTTATTCGTAAGTATTTACTGGGTTGTATTTTATCATCCACATCCATGTTTCATCAATATGTAATATTATTTCTGTCCACCTACAATTGTTTAAATCCATTTTTACCCTTAGGTGAGTTTTTAGTAAAAGAAATGAAAGGAATCTATTGTCGTTTTTCGTACGAGGTACTTTTTGACTTTTCCAACAAAAGTACGAAGAATGTTTTTTTTAACATATACGTCATGAATGGATTTCTAAAACATTTTTTCCAAGAAGATTCCCTTACAAGTATTCAAGTTTATTTTTAATCAACTTCTTTTAGTTTAAAATTTTATGACATGTTAAGAAAGGAAAAGTGTTTTTGATGTAGAAAGGATATTTTCCTCAAGAATGAAGTTCAAGTATTTTATCAAAATTATTTTCCATCTAAGATAATAAAATGGTTCTGTTTTTCTCCCTATTATTACATGGATTTGATTATGTTTTGATGGAAACATTTTTATGAATTCCTTTATCTTATATGAATTGTTTTATGATGTCATGTTGTTTAAGAATCCCATTTTTATTAAATGGGTTATGCGATAATGTATGATTTATGATTATGTGGCACACATAAGATAGGATTCATTATAAGATGGGTGGGACCTATATCTCCCTCCAATGCATTGGGTAAAGATTTTATATCTCATGAGATAGATAGGGCTGGAACGGTAGGTTATACCGGTTCAGTGAAACAGGACTGAAACGAGGGTTACTCGATTCAGAAAGGGACTTTGTCCACTAAGATAGTCCTGGAAATGAGTCATGACTAACAAGAAATGATTCTCTATGATTATGTGTGAATGCCACAAAGTTTCATGTTTTAAGTTATGATTATTGTGGTTACATTTCACTACCATGATTTACCCCATGTTATGAAATTATGATCTCTTTTGTAGGTTAAGATTTCCAAAAGTTATGTGCTTATGTATATGATGTGATTGATATTTCTTTTGTTTACCCTTACCGATCATTTGAGCTCACCCTTTTATGTTTTCTTTTCCCCAGGATATAAAGAAAGGTTTTAGGTAAAAAAAAAGGAAGATCTTTATGGGAGATTTTCATGATCTTTCACCACGATTAGAAGATTACGTTCCGAGTTTCCAAAGACACTAAACTATTACGATCCTTGTGTGTGTGTGTTTTTGTTATGTACTAAGTATTCCGCAAAAGTAATGTAACGTCTATGTACGTCAGGCTTCGGGTCTCTACAGTTGGTATCAGAGAAAAGGTTTAGTCAACCTTTGGAAACTAGGATGCGAGAACTTTAGTGAGATCCCTAGAGATATTTCTACGGTATGTCTAGGGATGTCCCTAAGGTTAAGTATATGTATAGGTTATAGTACTAGAACTACGCTAACGATCATAGAATTAAACCTAAGATGTTAGATATTAAAGGTACTCCCCCTTTATTATGTTGTTTTCCCTAACATGATTTTTTCCTCTCACACTATTCTTTTTGGGTTTTAGACGATGGCTGGAACCCGAAGGAAACGTGTTGATCAATGCAATGGACAATGCAATGATTGTCCTCCTGAATAAACAAATGTTATGGGAGATGGAGTGAAAAATCTTATTTCTATACTTACACATGCTATGAATCATTCTAGACTTCCAAATGAGCAGAGAAGGGAACAATATTCTATTGAGTCCTTCATGAGGCAACGTCCACCTTCTTTCAGTGGGTCTTCTGATCCACTTGTTGCTGAAAAATGGATCAATACCAATGAAAAGATATTTTCAGTTCTTCAATGTTCTGAACATAATAAAGTCATCTTAGCAGTATATCGTTTGGAAGGTGAAGCTGATCAGTGGTGGAATCTTATCAAGAATACAAGGCAAAGAGATGAAATTGAGTCCATGGAATGGGACGAGTTCAAGAACTTATTTTTCAATAAGTACTTCCCTCTTATTCTTCGAACAAAGATGGAGAAGGAGTTTCTTGAACTAAAGAAAAAGGATGATGAATCTGTTGGTATATACGAAGCGAATTTTACAAGACTTTCAAGGTATGCATCTGGCATTATCATCAAACCAGAAAGTAAAGTTGATCGATTTTTCAGTGGCTTAAAACCAAGTCTTCGAAGGGCATTAGCTATAAGAGACTTCAGTATCTATGAAGAAATTCTACGTTGTGCTATCAAGGTAGAAATGGAAGTTGGTGTTACATATCCATCTCATGGTTTTGACAAGATACGAAAGATGGAGTTCAAGGAGAAATCTCAGAATAATGGGGAAAAGAAGATGAATGTTTCCTTATGCACAAAGTGTGGAAAGAAGCATGGTGGAGATTGTCTTAAGGGGACTAGAAAATGTTTTAAGTGTGGAAAAGAAGGTCATCGAGCATCTGAGTGTCGAAGTAATGGAAAAAGGGTTTCTAATTATGTGAATAAAGAAAACAGTGCAGAGAACGCACCACCAACACTTCAATGCTTCAAGTGCAAGGAAATGGGGCATTATGCTAATAAATGCCCTAATCCAAGGGTTAGTGATGATCAACATGAGCAACCAGTTAAGGTAAAGGACAAAGGGAAGTCACATGCGATCACTATTGGCGATGTTGAATATGAAAATGATGTGGTGGAATGATTAAGTGTTTATGTAATGGGATTCCAAAATAATGTTGTATATAGTATCGTGGAATATTGGAATATTTATGTTTTGGTCTATTGTGGTTTTAAATAATTTTATGGTACCGGTAACCATGAAAAGTGATTGAGACATTTTTGGTAAACAGATGATATGAGCATAATGAAGGGATAAGAAGATAATGAGATGTTTGATTGTATTCATGAGCTCATGATTAATATAAGGACTAAGTGATATCATTGTTTGAGTATATAGAATTTTGAGGATTTTGGTATGTGGAAAGTGTTAAATTTTAACTGCATTCATGTTTTCACTAAGGTATTCAAGAGAATACATGATTATGGACTTTGAATGTTTGGAATGTGACCAACAAAACATATCTTATGATATATGGGGATCGACGATGGTGTTAAATCTCTGGTAATCGTTTTCACTATATTATGAGAGTGGACTGCAGTATTATGGATAAGCCTAAAGATTGGAATGGATTATGTTGGACATAAGTTAGTATTGCTTATGGATAGAAGTTTTCTCGATATTATTGATGGGATGTTATAGTAATATAGTTTTAGAAAAAGGACAACCTGCAGGACGGGTGACAGCCCATCGCGTCGGACAAGGCTGTGGAAATCGAACCCACAACCGAAGTGCGACTGGCCTTTATCGCCTACCACTGGCCTAAATGAAGTCCCTGTTTAGTAGAAACTAGTTTTATTATATTAAGCTGTATGATATATGAATTATAAGTCCATTTTAGGAACCATATATGATTAATCTCACTATATATCGACTTATGTATATAATTTTTTCTAACCTTTTGTTTGAGACAGATGGAATGACCCGTCATTCTATCACATGATCTGCTAACACTTCAAAAATAACAAATTCAAATTCATTTATTTACGAGATGAAGTGTAAATTGTTCAAGGCACGAACAATAGTGCGATTGTACCAAAATAAAGTAAGTATTTATTCTAATTCAAATTCTTCAACTTTAGGGAAACGATCTTGAAAACCAAAAAAAAATGTTGTCCTAGTGATCTTATATCTGATTAATCGGATGGTACCTTAGATCGTCACAAATTTATGGATTTGTGATTGTTGGATTTTCCATAGCCATGTTCTCTACCACTCTCAATCAGAACATGATGGTTAGATTTTTCTTCCATATCCATATTTTCACCTATGTGTAAACCCAGTGATTAGTTTATTTGGGTAACCGTTAAGTTTCATACATCTGTTTTTAAATATTGGTTTTCGTATTCCTTTTTATGATGTGGGTTTCTATTAAAGAAACTTTCGAATAGTAAACCATTTATAACCCCGACGAATTTCGAGGGCGAAATTCATTTTGAGGGGGGTAGAATGTAACAGCCCGAGATTTTATGAAAAATATTTTTTTTATTTAACTAATTTTTTGTGCTGTACGCTACACCAAAAGGAGCTTGCACAACACGCATCCTTGACTTACCTTGCATTACACGCAATCGCGACCTTCCTCGATAGCGTGTGTAGTACGCAATACCGAGTTTCACTAAACAACGATATGCTATTAAAATATTATTATAACTAGCCGTTATGAATAGTAATAACCACATTTTAAAATTTTAGAAATTTTATCTCTCAAAATGGAATTCATTTTTGGATTCGGAGTATCGAATTTAGCCTAAGGTGAAATTTTGGTACTTTTCGAGTAACTTTCATATTCTGATGAATAGTGAAAATTACTAAATTATAATTAAAAACAAATTTTTTAATCAAAATAATTAATTGTGATAAATTATTAATTTGAGTTGTTTTAATGTATATTTAGAATATATTTTTAAAATTTAATACAATGTTGGTCATTGAATGTAATTTCACATTTAAACCAGACATAATCAAGTGTCAATTTGTTGATAGATATTGTTTCTTTAAAACGCGCTATTTGTTTTAACATCGAGATTTAATTATAAAATTAATTAATGCAACTTCTATGTTATGAATTTGGTAAAATAGACTTCATTTTTGAATTCGGAATATGAAATATAGCATAGGATGAAATTTTGGCATTGTTCTAAAAAACATCAATTTTTGATGAATAGTGAAACTACTAAGTGGTTGTTAAAAAACTGAATTTTTCATAAAACATAATTTTACCGCTTCTTTGAATGGAATTTCAAAAATCCGAGAGACACGGTTGATGTTAGTAAGTAAAATTTGGTTCAATGAGATGAAAATAATTTTTGGTGAATAGTAACTTTTTACTTTTATTTACCACGGTTAAAAGTAAATAGGGTAATTAAGGGTAAAAATGATATTAATATTACCCTAATACATGTCCTAATTCTATTGGACAAGTGTATCTCGACCAAAAACAACCTTATGTGTAAATTATTATCATTTAGGCCCTCTTGGATTAGATTAGGACATTTATTATTATTTAATTCAAAGAAGAGTTAAAAGAGTTAAAATCAAAGTTTATTTACTAAAACAATTGTTATATAGGGTTGTACATGAGATAAATTCGATTGTAAATATTCATTAGAAAGCTAAAAAGATTTAATACAGAATGGTATTTTATTTGTAATTTATAGACATCAAATAAGTTAATTTATTTATGACACAAAGATGATGCAGTAATTATCTTATTTATGAAATATTGACATAATTGATGTTATAAACACAAAAATAAATGTAATTTGAGACTTTCTATGAATTCCACTAATTTTCAAGGTTAATATGATATATTAGTATTGATTTAATCAACTTTTTTCGAACATATAATTCTGTTATGACTTTCACAAAAATTATATATCAAATAGTGTCAAAATT
Source organism: Viscum album (assembly GCA_963277665.1). Classification (NCBI taxonomy): domain Eukaryota; kingdom Viridiplantae; phylum Streptophyta; class Magnoliopsida; order Santalales; family Viscaceae; genus Viscum; species Viscum album. Next base: position 1,862,324,855 of record OY728151.1, on the reverse strand, counting down.
GACACAAAATAGTTTTTAAATTAAATATTATATTATTAAATGTTATTTTATTCCTAAAAATCTAAGGTTCGGCCAAATGACTTAGATAAGGATATATGTGTTAATAATATACAATTTGGGGTTCGTTTGGCATGTTATAGTAAGTGTATTAACCATATAGTGAAAGAAAACAAAAAGACACGGTAAAAGTTAAATTATTTAACTTAGAGTTAAATCTAATTGATATGGTTAAAATAATACCCTAAACTTGTCTAAATCCTATTGGATGATAGGATTTCGACCCATACCCACTTTAGCTTCGAAATAAGACCCTTTGGAACAATTATAAACCGATTTTGACTTTTTTAACAGCCTGAGATTTTATGAAAAATATTCTTTTTTATTTTACTAATGTCTTGTGTTATACGATACACCAAAATGAGCTTGCACAACACGCATCCTTGACTTGCCTTGCATTACACGCAATCGCAACCTTCCTCGATAGCGTGTGTGGTACGTAATCCTGAGTTTCATGAAACAATGATATGCTATTAAAATATTATTAAAACTAGCCGTTATGAATAGTAATAACCACTTTTTAATTTTTAGAAATTTTAACTCTCAAAATGGACTTCATTTTTGGATTCGGAGTATCGAATTTAGCCTAAGATGAAATTTTGGTACTTTTCGGATAACTTTCATATTCTGATGAATAGTGAAAATTACTAAATTATAATTAAAAACAACTTTTTTAATCGAAATAATTAATAGTGATAAATCATTAATTTGAGTGGTTTTAAAGTATATTTAGAATATATTTTTACAATTTAATACAATGTTGGTCATTGGATGTAATTTCACATTTAAACTAGACATAAACAAGTGTCAATCTTTTGATAGATATTGTTTCTTAAAAACACGCTATTTGTTTTAACAGCGGGATTTAATTATAAAATTAATTAATGCAACTTCTATGTTATGAATTTGGTAAAATAGACTTCATTTTTGAATTCGGAATATGAAATATAGATTGAGATGAAATTTTGGCATTGTTCTGAAAAACATCAATTTTTGATGAATAGTGAAACTACTAAGTGGTAGGTTAAAAACTGAATTTTGCATAAAACTTAATTTTACCACTTCTGTGAATAGAATTTCGAAAATCCGAGAGACACGGTTAATATCAAGGACTAAAATGTGGTTCAATGAGATGAAAATATTTTTTTGGTGAATAGTAACTTTTTATTTTTTTTACCACGGTTAATAGTAAATAGGGTAACTAAGGGTAAATATGATATTAATATTACCCTAACACATGTCCTAATTCTATTGGACAAGTTTAATTCGACCAAAAACAAACTTAGGAATAAAATATGACCATTTAGGCCCACTTGGATTAGATTAGGACATTTATTATTAATTTATTTAAAGAATGGTTAAAATAGTTAAAATCAAAGTTTAATAAGTAAATCATTTTTAATATGGGGTTATACATAAGATAAATTCGACTATAAATATTCATTAGAAATCTAAAAAGATTTCCTACATGATGCTATTTTATTTGTAATTTTTAGACATCAAATAATATAATTTATTTATGACACAAAGATGATGCAGTAATTATCTTATTAATGAAATATTGACATAATTGATAATATAAATACCAAAAGAAATGTAATTTAAGACTTTTTTATAAATTCCACTAATTTTCTAGGTAACTATGACATATTAGTGTTGATTTAATCAACTTGGTTCGAACATATTATTCTTTTATGACTTTCACAAAAATCATATATCAAATAGTGTCAAAACTGACACAAAATAGTTTTTAAATGAAATATTATATTATTAATTGTTAATTTATTCCTAAAAATCTAAGGTTCGGCCAAATGACTTAGATAAGGATATATGTATTAATAATATACAATTTGGGGTTCGTTTGTCATGACATAGTAAGTTTATTAACCATATAGCGAAAGAAAACAAAAAGACACGGTAAAAGTAAAATTATTTAACTTAGAGTTAAATCTAATTGATAAGGTTAAAATAATACCCTAAACTTGTCTAAATCCTATTGGTTGATAGTATTTCGACCCATCCCCACTTTAGCTTCGAAATAAGACCCTTTGGAACCATTATAAACGGATTTTGACTTTAATATAAAATAATATTTTGAGATATTCCTAAGGTGCCCCTCTCCTCCCTTATAAAAGGGCACCTCCTCCCCCTCCTCCTCACACCAAATTGAGCACTCAATCTCGGCCAACCCCCGCCATTTTCTCCTCTCCACTTCCCTAGAATAATCCTAGAGGTCCTGGTCTTCTTAAAATACCAATCTTAGTTCCCTAAGTGGAGGATTCAAAGAGGCGTTCCAAAGAAGAGGTAATATCCATTACCGATCTTTTCAATTTCTTTCTTCTTCTACTTCTTCTTCTTTAGTTGTTTCATGATAAAGTAATAACATCAGTATTACTTACATACTGATATGTTATTATAAATATGAAACAACCCTAATTCACCTTCTATCCATCCTACGGAAAAATGAAATCACCGCGCGTGCGTACGTACGGAATACCGTCTCCACGCCGTGGTGTAATCTATTTTTCACCATCACCTTACAAGGATGGGTATAATGGTGTAATGAGTAACTATATATGATTATTATGAAGTAATATTGATACTGAAATAATATATATATACTCCAATACAATTCCACGATCATAGGAACGATATCATCACTCGTGCGTATGTACGGAATACCGTCTCCACGATGTGATGCGACTCGTTCTACATGATCTTCATTTCATAATGATTATATAAATGAATTGAATGAATTAATATGGTATATACTACACTAATAAAATTCTGGAAATGAATTACCTATAACCTAAAGATAAGAATAAGGATTTATTCGACAAAACACGCATAAGAACAAAAAGTTATAAAGACCCGAGTAACAAGTAACAATGAAATATTACTAACAAGAAGCTAATAATATGACCATATATGATATCATATCAATATGTATGATTCTGGAATAAGTCAATAACATTATTTAAACCATTATACAGGAGCTTCGGACACGAACAAAGCAAATCGGACCTAAGGTAAGGGAAATGTCACAATCTCATTTTTATCCGAGATTGTTTATACTTTGGTATTTACTGGGGTGTATTTTATCATCCACATCCATGTTTCCTCAATATGTAATATTATTTCCATCCTCCTACAATTGTTTAAATCCAATTTTACCCTTCGGTGAGTTTCTAGTAAAAGATATGAAAGGAATCTTTTGTCGTTTTTCGTACGAGGTACTTTTTGACTTTTCGGACAAAAGTACGAGAAGAATGTTTTTTTAACTTAAACGGCACGAACAGATTTTTACGCTTTTATAAAGCCTTATTTTCATGAAGCTTCCTCCAAAAGATTTCATGACTATTTTCAATAAAATCTCTTTCTTTTAAAATTTCATGATGTTTTGTGAAAAGAAATTTATTTTGAAGAAGAAAGGATATTTTTCCTCAAGAATTCATTTCAAGTGTTTTATCAAAATTATTTTCCATCTAAGGTAATAAAGGGTTCTGCTTCTATCCATGTTTTTACATTGATTTGGCTATGTTGTGATGGAATTATGTTTATGAATTCCTTTATCTTATATGAATGGTTTTATGATGTCATGTTATTTAAGAATCCCATTTTTATTACATGGGTTATGCAATGATGTATGATTTATGTGGCACACATAAGAATGGTATCATTATGAGATGGGTGGGACCTATATCTCCCTCCAATGCATTGGGTAAAGATTTTATATCTCATGAGATAGACATGGCTGAAATGGTAGGTTATACCAGTTCAGTGAAACCGGACTGGAACGAGGGTTACTCGATTCAGAAAGGGACTTTGTCCACTAAGATAGTCTTGGCAATGAGTCGTGACTAACAAGAAATGATTCTCTATGATTATGTGTGTATGCCACAATGTTTCATGTTTTAAGTTATGATTATTGGGATTTCATTTCACTACTATGATTTATCCCATGTTATGAAATCATGCTCTCTTTTGCAGGTTAAGATTTCCAAAATGTTATGTTCTTTTGAATATGATGTGATTGATATTTCTGTTGTTTAACCTTACTGAGCATTTGAGCTCACCCTTTTATGTTTTCTTTTCCCCAGGATATAAAGAAAGGTTTTAGGTAAAAAAAAGGAAGATCTTTATGGGAGATGTTGAAGATCTTTCACCGGGATTAGAAGATTTTATTCCGAGTTTCCAAAGACACTAAACTATTACGATCCTTGCGTGTGTGTTTTTGTTATGTACTAAGTATTCCACAAAAGTAATGTAATGTACATGTACGTCAAGCTACGGGTCTCTACAGTTGGTATCAGAGGAAAGGTTTAGTCAACCTTTGGAAACTAGGATGCGAGAACTTTAGTGAGATCCCTAAAGATATTTCTAAGGTATGTCTAGGGATGTCTCTAAGGTTAAGTATGCGTATAGGTTATAGTACTAGAATTACGCTAACGATCATAGAATTAAACCTAAGATGTTAGATATTGAAGTTACTCCCCCTTTATTATGATTTTTGCCTCTCACACTATTCTTTTGGGTTTTAGAAAATGGCTGGAAACAAGATGCTTCACGATAATGGAGGATATGATGGACAATGGAATGATATTCTTTATAATGAAATGGGATTTGGAAGTCCAAACATCATTATTATGCCGAATCAGCAATATCATAATATGATCAATAAAGTAAAATTTGGTAAGTTTCCTGACTCGGCTAATAAGAGAAAGATGGAGTTTCATGATGATCATAGAGGAAAGAAAGTTCAATTTCCCCTATGTAAATCATGTGGGAAGAGGCATCAAGGAGAATGTTTCAAGAGAACTGGAAGATGCTTTGGGTGTGGAAAAGAAGGACACAAAGCAAGTAAGTGCAAAGGAAAAGGGTCGGTTAACACCATGGATGAGGATAATGGTATTGCTACGACATCAAAAATGGTTAAGTGTTTTAAATGTGGAATGTATGGGCATTATGCAAACAAATGCCCTAAGGGAAAGACTCATGAAGAGAATCAGTATGGTCATATGGGTAGTATTTATGTGGATGATGATGAAGAGACTACAAATGATATGTGAGATGAAAGAATTTTTGAAGCTCGGTCAATGGTTTGAGAATGTAGTGGAATGATTACATGTTTATCATGTGTAATTTTGGAATAAAGAGACATCTATGGATTGTTACACTGTTGTCTTTCCTTGTGTTTTGAAAGTGTATGATTAATGTTACCAGTATCCATGAAAGGTTATTCAGATATTTTTGGAATGTAGATGATATGCGCATAATGAAGGGATAAGGAGAAAATTAAATGTTTGATAGTATTCATGAGCTCATGATTGATATAAGGACTAAGTGATATCATGGTTTGAGTATATAGAATTTTGAGGATTTCGGTATGTGAAAAGTGTTAACTTTTAACTGCATTCAATTTTTCACTAAGGTTCAATGGGTATTCACGAGAGTACAAGATTAAGGCCTTTGAATCTTTGGAATGTGACCAACAAGATATATCTTCTGATATATGGGGATCAACGATGGTATTAAATCTCTGGTAATCGTTTTCACTATGTTATGAGAATGGACTGCAGTATTATGGATAAGCCTAAAAATTGGAATGAATTATGTTGGACATAAGTTAGTGTTGTTTAAGGATAGAAGTTTTTTCGATATTATTGATGGGATGTTATAGTAATATAGTTTTATAAAAAGGACAACCTGCAGGACGGGCGACAGCCCATCGTTTCGGACAAGGCTGTGGGAATCGAACCCACAACCGAAGTGCGACTGGCCTTTATCGCCTACCACTGACCTACAGGAAGTCCCTGTTTAGTAGAAAACTAGTTTTATTATATTAATCAGTATGATATATGAAGTATAAGTTCATTTTAGGAACCATATATGATTAATCTCACTAATAGATCGACTTATGTATATAATTTTTGCTAACCTTTTGTTTGAGACAGATGGAATGACCCGTCATTCTATCACATGATCTGCTAACACTTCACGAATAACAAATTCAACTTCATTTATTTAAGAGATGAAGTGGAAATTGTTCAAGGCACGAACAATAGTGAGATTGTACCAAAATAAAGTAAGTATTTATTGTAATTCAAATTTTCAACTTTAGGGAAATGATCTTGAAAACCAAAAATGTTGTCCTAGTGATCTTATACCTGATGAATCAGATGGTACCTTATATCATCACAAATCTATGGATTTGTGATTACTGGCTTTTCCATAGCCATGTTCTCTACCACTCTCCACCAGAACATGATGGTTAGATTTCTCTTCCATATCCATATTTTCACCTATGTGGAAACCCAGTGATTAGTTTATTTGGGTAATCGTTACATTTCATACTTTAGTTTTTAAAGCCAAGTTTTGGTATTCCCTTTTACGATGTGGGTTTCTATTAACGAAACTTTCGAATAGTAAACCATTTATTACCACGATGAATTTCGAGGGCGAAATTCATTTTAAGGGGGGTAGAATGTAACTGCCCGAGATTTTATGAAAAATATTCTTTTTTATTTTACTAATGTCTTGTGTTATATGCTACACCAAAATGAGCTTGCACAACACGCATCCTTGACTTGCCTTGCATTACACGCAATCGCAACCTTCCTCGATAGCGTGTGTGGTACGTAATCCTGAGTTTCACGAAACAATGATATGCTATTAAAATATTATTAAAACTAGCCGTTATGAATAGTAATAACCACTTTTTAATTTTTAGAAATTTTAACTCTCAAAATGGACTTCATTTTTGGATTCGGAGTATCGAATTTAGCCTAAGGTGAAATTTTGGTACTTTTCGGATAACTTTCATATTCTGATGAATAGTGAAAATTACTAAATTATAATTAAAAACAACTTTTTTAATCGAAATAATTAATAGTGATAAATCATTAATTTGAGTGGTTTTAAAGTATATTTAGAATATATTTTTACAATTTAATACAATATTGGTCATTGGATGTAATTTCACATTTAAACTAGACATAAACAAGTGTCAATCTTTTGATAGATATTGTTTCTTAAAAACACGCTATTTGTTTTAATAGCGGGATTTAATTATAAAATTAATTAATGCAACTTCTATGTTATGAATTTGGTAAAATAGACTTCATTTTTGAATTCGGAATATGAAATATAGCTTGAGATGAAATTTTGGCATTGTTCTGAAAACATCAATTTTTGATGAATAGTGAAACTACTAAGTGGTAGGTTAAAAACTAAATTTTGCATAAAACTTAATTTTACCGCTTCTGTGAATGGAATTTCGAAAATCCGAGAGACACGGTTAATATCAAGGACTAAAATGTGGTTCAATGAGATGAAAATATTTTTTTGGTGAATAGTAACTTTTTATTTTTTTAACCACGGTTAATAGTAAATAGGGTAAATAAGGGTAAATATGATATTAATATTACCCTAACACATGTACTAATTCTATTGGACAAGTTTAATTCGACCAAAAACAAACTTAGGAATAAAATATGACCATTTAGGCCAACTTGGATTAGATTAGGACATTTATTATTAATTTATTTAAAGAAGGGTTAAAATAGTTAAAATCAAAGTTTAATAAGTAAATCATTTTTAATATGGGGTTATACATAAGATAAATTCGACTATAAATATTCATTGGAAAGCTAAAAAGATTTCCTACATGATGGTATTTTATTTTTAATTTTTAGACGTCCAATATCTTAATTTATTTATGACACAAAGATGATGCAGTAATTATCTTATTAATGAAATATTGACAGAATTGATAATATAAATACCAAAATAAATGTAATTTAAGACTTTTTATGAATTCCACTAATTTTCTAGGTTACTATGATATATTAGTGTTGATTTAATCAACTTGGTTAGAACATATAATTCTGTTATGACTTTCACAAAAATCATATATCAAATAGTGTCAAAATTGACACAAAATAGTTTTTAAATGAAATATTATATTATTAATTGTTATTTTATTCCTAAAAATATAAGGTTCGGCCAAATGACTTAGATAAGGATATATGTATTAATAACACACAATTTGGGGTTCGTTTGTCATGTTATAGTAAGTTTATTAACCATATAGTGAAAGAAAACAAAAAGACACGGTAAAAGTTAAATTATTTAACTTAGAGTTAAATCTAATTGATAAGGTTAAAATAATACCCTAAACTTGTCTAAATCCTATTGGTTGATAGGATTTCGACCCATCCCCACTTTACTTTCGAAATAAGACCCTTTGGAACCATTATAAACCGATTTTGACTTTAATATAAAATAATATTTTGAGATATTCCTAAGGTGCCCCTCTCCTCCCTTATAAAAGGGCACCTCATCCCCCTCCTCCTCACACCAAATTGAGCACTCAAGCTCGGCAAACCCCTGCCATTTTCTCCTCTCCACTTCCCGAGAATAATCCTAGAGGTCCTGGTCTTCTTAAAAGACCAATCCTAGTTCCCTAAGTGGAGGATTCAAAGAGGCGTTCCAAAGAAGAGGTAATATCCATTACCGATCTTTTCAATTTCTTTCTTCTTCAACTTCTTCTTCTTTAGTTGTTTCATGATAAAGTAATAAAATCAGTATTACTTACATACTGATATGTTATTATAAATATGAAACAACCCTAATTCAGCTTCTATCCATCCTACGGAAAAATGAAATCACCGCGCGTGCGTACGTACGGAATACCGTCTCCACGCCGTGGTGTAATCTATTTTTCACCATCACCTTACAAGGATGGATATAATGGTGTAATGAGTAACTATATATGATTATTATGAAGTAATATTGATACTGAAATAATATATATATACTCCAATACAATTCCACGATCATAGGAACGATATCATCACTCGTGCGTATGTACGGAATACCGTCTCCACGATGTGATGCGACTCGTTCTACATGATCTTCATTTCATAATGATTATATAAATGAATTGAATGAATGAATATGGTATATACTACACTAATACAATTCTGTAAATGAATTACCTATAACCTAAAGATAAGAATAAGGATTTATTCGACAAAACACGCATAAGAACAAAAAGTTATAAAGACCCGAGTAACAAGTAACAATGAAATATTACTAACAAGAAGCTAATAATATGACCATATATGATATCATATCAATATGTATGATTCCGGAATAAGTCAATAAAATTATTTAAACCATTATACAGGAGCTTCGGACACGAACAAAGCAAATCGGACCTAAGGTAAGGGAAATGTCACAATCTCATTTTTATCCGAGATTGTTTATACTTTGGTATTTACTGGGGTGTATTTTATCATCCACATCCATGTTTCCTCGATATGTAATATTATTTCCATCCTCCTACAATTGTTTAAATCCAATTTTACCCTTCGGTGAGTTTTTAGTAAAAGATATGAAAGGAATCTTTTGTCGTTTTTCGTACGAGGTACTTTTTGACTTTTCCGACAAAAGTACGAGAAGAATGTTTTTTTTAACTTAAACGGCACGAACATATTTTTACGCTTTTATAAAGCCTTATTTTCATGAAGCTTCCTCCAAAAGATTTCATGACTATTTTCAATAAAATCTCTTTCTTTTAAAATTGCATGATGTTTTGTGAAAATAAATTGATTTTGAAGAAGAAAGGATATTTTTCCTCAAGAATTCATTTCAAGTGTTTTATCAAAAATATTTTCCATCTAAGGTAATAAAGGGTTCTGCTTCTATCCATGTTTTTACATTTATTTGTCTATGTTGTGATGGAATTATGTTTATGAATTCCTTTATCTTATATGAATGGTTTTATGATGTCATGTTATTTAAGAATCCCATTTTTATTACATGGGTTATGCAATGATGTATGATTTATGTGGCACACATAAGAATGGTATCATTATGAGATGGGTGGGACCTATATCTCCCTCCAATGCATTGGGTAAAGATTTTATATCTCATGAGATAGACATGGCTGAAATGGTAGGTTATACCGGTTCAGTGAAACAGGACTGAAACGAGGGTTACTCGATTCAGAAAGGGACTTTGTCCACTAAGATAGTCTTGGCAATGAGCCTTAACTAACAAGAAATGATTCTCTATGATTATGTGTGTATGCCACAAAGTTTCATGTTTTAAGTTATGATTATTGGGATTTCATTTCACTACTATGATTTATCCCATGTTATGAAATTATGCTCTCTTTTGCAGGTTAAGATTTCCAAAATGTTATGTTCTTTTGAATATGATGTGATTGATATTTCTGTTTTTTACCCTTACTGAGCATTTGAGATCACCCTTTTATGTTTTCTTTTCCCCAGGATATAAAGAAAGGTTTTAGGTATAAAAAAAGGAAGATCATTATGGGAGATGTTAATGATCTTTCACCAGGATTGGAAGATTTTATTCCTAGTTTCCAAAGACACTAAACTATTACGATCCTTGCGTGTGTGTTTTTGTTATGTACTAAGTATTCCGCAAAAGTAATGTAATGTACATGTACGTCAAGCTACGGGTCTCTACAACTTTAATATAGAATAATATTTTGAGATATTCCTAAGGTGCCCCTCTCCTTCCTTATAAAAGGACACCTCATCCCCCTCCTCCTCACACCAATTTGAGCACTCATGCTCGGACAACCCCTGCCAAAATCTCTTCTCCACTTCCCTAGAAACATCCTAGAGGTTCTGGTCTTCCTCAAAGACCAATTTTAGTGCCCTAAGAGGAGGTCTCAAAGAAGTGCTTCAAAGAAGAGGTAATTACCGTTACCAATTCTTTCATCTTTATTTCTTCTTCCACTTATTCTTCTTAGGTTGTTTCATTATTAAGTAATAACATCAGTATCACTCATATACTGATATGTTATTATAATTATGAAACAACCCTATTTCACCATCTATCCATCCTACGGAAAAAGAAATCACCGCGCGTGCATACGTACGGAATACCGTCTCCACGCCGTGGTGTAATCTATTTTCCACCATCACTTTACAAAGATGGGTATAATGGTGTAATGAGTAACTATTTATGATTATTATAAAGTAATATTGATACTGAAATAATATATATATATACTCCAATACAATTCCACGATCATAGGAACGATATCATCACTCGTGCGTACGTACGGAATACCGTCTCCACGATGTGAAGCGACTCGTTCTACATGATCATCATTACATAATAATTATATAAATGAATTGAATGAATAAATATGATATATGTTACACTAATACCATTCTTGATATAAGTTATCTATAACCTTAAAAGAAGAATAAGAATTTATTCGGCAAAACACGCATAAGAACAAAAGGAAATAAAGACCCGAGTAAAAAGTAACAATGAAATATTACTAACAAGAAGCTAAGAATATGACCATATATGATTTCATATCAATATGTATGATTCTGGAATAAGTCAATAACATTATTTAAACCATTATACAGGAGCTTCGGACTCGTACAAATTAAATCGGACCTAAGGTAAGGGAAATATCACAATCTCATTTTTATCCGAGATTGTTTATTCGTAAGTATTTACTGGGGTGTATTTCATCATCCACATACATGTTTCATCAATATGTAATATTATTTCCATCCACCTACAATTGTTTAAATCCATTTTTACCCTTCGGTGAGTTTTTAGTAAAAGAAATGAAAGGAATCTTTTGTCGTTTTTCGTACGAGGTACTTTTTGACTTTTCCGACAAAAGTACGAAGAATGTTTTTTTAACTTATACGGCATTAATGGATTTCTAAAACATTATTTCCAAGAAGATTCCCTTTCAAGTATTCAAGTTTATTTTTAATCAACTACTTTTAGTTTAAAATTGTATGACATGTTTTGAAAGGAAAAGTGTTTTTGAAGTAGAAAGGATATTTTCCTCAAGAATGAAGTTCAAGTATTTTATCAAAATTATTTTCCATCTAAGATAATAAAAGGGTTCTGTTTTTATAACTATTATTACATGGATTTTATTATGTTGTCATGGAAACATTTTTATGAATTCATTTATCTTATATGAATTGTTTTATGATGTCATGTTGTTTAAGAATCCCATTTTTATTACATGGGTTATGCGATAATGTATGATTTATGATTATGTGGCACACATAAGAAAGGATTCATTATAAGATGGGTGGGACCTATATCTCCCTCCAATGCATTGGGTAAATATTTTATATCTCATGAGATAGACAGGGCTGGAACGGTAGGTTATACCGGTTCAGTGAAACAGGACTGAAACGAGGGTTGCTCGATTCAGAAAGGGACGTTGTCCACTAAGATAGTCTTGGAAATGAGTCATGACTGACAAGAAATGATTCTCTATGATTATGTGTGAATGCCACAAAGATTCATGTTTTAAGTTATGATTATTGCGATTATATTTCACTTCCATGATTTACCCCATGTTATGAAATTATGATCTCTTTTGCAGGTTAAGATTTCCAAAAGTTATGTGCTTATGTATATGATGTGATTGATATTTCTTTTGTTTACCCTTACTGAGCATTTGAGCTCACCTTTTATGTTTTCTTTTCCCCAGGATATAAAGAAAGGTTTTAGGAAAAAAAAAGGAAGATCTTTTTGGGATATTTTGAAGATCTTTCACCACGATTAGAAGATTACGTTCTGAGTTTCCAAAGACACGAAACTATTACGATCCTTGTGTGTGTGTGTTTTTGTTATGTACTAAGTATTCCGCAAAAGTAATGTAAAGTCTATGTACGTCAGGCTTCGGGTCTCTACAGAATCAACATTACTATAGGGGTATAAATTTCCAAGAAGTGGGTGCACCAATACTGACCTCAAAAATCTACAATAAAATATTATGGGTCAAATCCATACATCCGGTAAAAATGGTCCATCTAATTATAAAAATTTAACTAGGACCTTTTGTATAAATCTAAGGAATCTATGCATGATAATGACAGACAATAACTATATAATTAATTTCTCCAACCAATATATCTAACTAATTCATACATAGATATACATGTCAAACTCAAGGAATTTATAATCCACTTTCCCTATGATTTCATCCATGTAATTCCTATATAAGACTCCATTATAACATTATGAGTACATAAAACACCTACCCAATGATTATTTATATAGAAATATTGAATGGGAATCTAGTATCACTCAAAACATATAATATCATCCCACCCTAGGAGTTCATATATGATATTCCATGATGTGAATCTTGTATCACTCAACGTGTATATACACTATCTACATTATGAGTCCACTAATGTTACTTCACCATGTGAATCCCATAACCCTCAAGGTGTAAATAAACTATCTTTCCTATGAGTCTATACATGTAATTCCTATATGGAAATCTACTATAAATTTATTCCCATATAACAAACCCACCATATGAGTTCATACACGAAAATCCTACATGGGAATTAGGTATCAGTTAAGGTGTATATAAACCATATACCTTATTATTTTTTTCACCAAATTCCTACAAAGAAATCCATTATAGATCTAGATAAATAACATCTTCACTAAGAGGCCATCCATTGAATTTCTACATGAGAATATAGTATTTCTCATGGTTTATAAAATCCACCTATCTATTCGGGTAGTCTAGATAATTACTACATGGGAAACCACAATTACTCGAGGTATATATAAACGAACATCCCTAAGATTATGTCCATGGATTTCTTACATTGGTATCATGAATCAACCAAGGCATAAGATATTTTATCAAATCCCTAGATAAAATTCTAGGGATCTCGATGTAATGTTTTCATAAAATCTTGACTCCCTGAAGCACATTTGGTAATCCTAATAATCAATTGGATTCAACATCCTGACCCCTAATGAATTCTTAGTCAATGAATATAATTATATTGGCTCAACAGCTATTCCCCTCATATTATGTTTGGGCCTGCCTATATATCACGTATTATATGACAGATTATGTGAAGTACATGTTAAAATCATGATAAAAAAACAAAAAAAGGATAAAAAGATGGATTTCAGGAATAACATATAGAGACTGAAAATATACAAGGTAATGAATATATAAGAGAGTAATAATGGATGAATTTATAAAACCACCACAAAAAGACCATATATCACATGCTTATAATTTTGGAATGGGTTCTAAGTTGACTCCCATAACAATCACTACCCAACTATCATAAACTATCATTATGTTGTTCAATCAATATGGCATCGGTTTGGCCCCTCAATTCAAAACCCATTTAGAGGCATTCAAATTGTGCTCCTGAATTTCTACACATATGTTAATTCATCACACTCACAATCATATGCAGAGAAGATAAAATCTAGAAACCTTTATTGGATACTCTAATGGTTTTAAAATGGAGACATATTTCATTATATCCGTATAACAATAAATTTGAAGAGTTGTATTATATAGGAACCTCAATAACAGAAAATTTTGGAAGAGGAATCCAATATGGGACCTCTAGAACGTGTAAATTGGTAATGGGATTCAAAATTGGATTCCCCTAGTCTATTTAAATATAAAGGAATCCTAAAGGGCTGATCAATGATATAAATTGGATTGAGAAATCCTATGTGGGATCCTCTAGTTCAAAATGTATATCGAGGCTTCCTTTATGGGATCTTTAAAAAAATAAACCCTTGAACTACTCAGTTAGAAGGAAACATCTATCAAGGGAGACATACAATATGTTTGACCTATAAAGTATTTGGTCAAAATAAAAAATAAGATGCCTCATATTAGTTAAATGGGTCTCACTCTCAAGTGATATCAAGATATGATTAATGGATGATAAACCCCTCCATTCAGGGAAAATCATAAAACACATCGAATGCATACTTAGATCACATAATGTGATTTACCTCCACTATAAATTGTAAAAAATTAAAAAAAATTACTAATCACGATTAAACTTTTTACTCTAGGGAATATGGATTATGGAAACCCATAAACAGCAACCAAGGGATAAGTAAAAGGTTAGTGTAACAAGGTACATGATGTGTACCCTCAACAATCAACCAAGGAGTGTACATCAAGTCACAGAAATGAAAAGTGAGATGAAATCCCCCCACCATGTGTCACAACTCTCATTGTAATCAATAAAACCACCTATATAATAAATAAAAATTCATTATACATATATAAAATAATATTATTATTATATCTAATACAATATGTGGTTTTACAATAACATTATATTACCCTCTTCTTAACCATTCTAGGTAAGGGTTACGCTTCACGTAATATTCTATTTTTTCGTTTGTATCTTAATTTGAAAAGTATTTGGTCCTTATACTAATATTATGATTTAAAAAATGTAAACCATGATATAAATATAATTTATATTCATTATTTTTTATTATAATAGTCTATATAATATAGAATTTTGAATTTGAATACACCATTCATGAAGACGATAGGTCATACGTACACCTGAATGTTGTATTTTGTTTAATTATCATATTGAAAGAAATAACATAAATGATATATATATATATATAATTATTAAATTATCCTTATTATATCTCATGTATCATATATGATCACTAAAAACATCCTAAATACATTCCATTTACTGTGTGAACAGATCACATCACTTTGAGTGGACAGCAGTCCACACTTCCTCAAACAAAATTAACATATTTACACCTAATAGTTATTATAAATAAATTTGTGGTAAAAGTAAAAAAAATCAAAAAAATCAAAATAAATATAATATATATCATATATAAATAGAGTTTCCATCATAATGTTCCTATGATAGGTGTTAGAGGAGAAAATGAAAAGACATCATTCTCTGAGGTGGTATTTCATCATATATGCGAACAATATGTTTGTTACCCATTAGATGAAACTGTTTGAAATTTTAGGTGGAACCATTAATATAAAACATCTATGTATATTAATAATTCTAGTATTGTTATACAATAATGTAAATAAAGAATAATTTTGGAGTGGAGGAGTAAAATAAAGAAATGGAATTTAAGGGAGGGTGTTACCTCTTATTTGGATAAATTCTATAGGTTTTCTTCAAAGGGATTCCATAGATGGATTTATGACAAAATTGATAATAAAAGGAGGAATTAGAGGTTATTTGGAGGATATTTTAGCATATATATTCTAAATCAAAGTGGTTTTATAGGTGTGATGATGGGTTATAGAGGTAGTGTTTTTGTATTGGAGGGGGAGTGGCACTATTGTAAATACCAAAAGGTATTCAATATGGTGAGGTTTCATTTAAATATTGTGCCACCAAATTGAAAAAAATGGAGTAATGTGAATTTATGGTCTAAATAAATCTACACCACAAAAAATATGTTCATTTAAATTATATTGTTCCTTAAGTTCATAGATTCCCAATTTTTTTAATTTTTATTAAAGCATCTAGTTTTCTAAACTATGTTATTTAACCATTGAGATTAAAATAAAGTGATATTTATAAAAAAAATATCCACTTAATTATAAATATGGTACATAATTTATAAAATTAAAATATAATGTGTTTTGGAAATTAATTTTTAAAACAAGCGCATCTAACGAGATAAACACTGCTTACACCCAGACTGTACTAACAATATTTTTATAATCTACGAGTCAATAATTTAATAAAAAAATAATAATATGCCCATTATTATACGATATTTAATATTTTTTACACTAATTATCCCATGGAAAAATATATCATTTTAATTAATTTAACTCATTTCATTAAAAATCATTTATTTTAAAAGAACAAAATAAAAAATTTGACATTATTTATTTAATTATAATTTTAAAATAGAATAATAATATTAAAATTAAATTAAATGAAATTTAATTCAGTAAATTTTTTAATATTAGTCTTTAAAAATAAATAAATATAATCTTTCAATCAATTCAATTAACATTTAACATTTACAATATCATTTATTTTAGGTAATTATTAACTAAAAATTCACTATTTTAACATTTCGAAAGAATTTTAAGTAAATAAATCATCAATAAATTTTATTGGTAAATTATTATTATAACAATAACCATGTTATATTTCAAATTCAAATATATATCCTAATATATGATGATTTTTTCACATTTCTAATGTTTATAAATGTAAAAGGTAAGGAAAGTTCCATTTTTTCTTTTTCCCTTATATAAAATTTTATAAAGGGAACCTATATTTAATAATATCCCAATAAAATATTAAATTAGAAATTATAAGATATATGGTTTAATTATTTCTACATAATAGAATTTTCACATGTGTAATGGTCATTTTACTCCTTATGATTAAGGTTTAGTTCTTCATAAATATTAATCCTACTTAATTTATTTAGATAAATTTTAATCTCATTCCACAATAATTTTGGTAAAAAATAAAGAAGATGATATTATAGAAAAAATATCATTTTTATTACAACTATGTATGTCCAGATTTTGAAATTAAATTCATAGATGTGGGATAATTAGGGTTAATGAAAATCCCGAAAACATGTCGGGTAGGTGGGGTTCTAATGTAATAACATTCAAATGATCTAAATGTTTTTATATATAATTAGAAAAAAACAATTATTTCAAGCAAATAAATTGGATTAATATATTCATTACATTCTTGTTTTGACAATAAAAACAAATTTAAAATATAATTTTATGCTACTCATTATTTTAATATATTGGATTATTTTAACTAAATTGGAGTAAATTATTACAATTAATCTTAAAATAATGTTTCTCAAAAATATCAAAAAAAATTCACCCTATTCTAATTTAAATATTATGAATTAAAAAATTATGTTCATTTTAACAAATTGAATTAAAATTAATTTTAGAAACTATTTTTATTAGTGTTCCTAAAAGTCCATAAAAAGATGTTTCTTTAAGAAAATATTATTATTCAACATATAAATACTTTACCAAAACCAATACATATCACTATAAATGTTATTAATTTATGAGAAAACATTATAAATAATATAATACAAGTATATATTACATTTTATATTACTAATTTTATCATCTATAATATACCAATATCAATAAAATAATTAAAGAAACAAATACTATTTTGTATTAGCATAGTATTGTATGTATCATATGCAAAGTCAGTGTTCCGTGTAGTGAAAAAAAATATCAGTTCAATATTAAATGAATAAATGACTTAGTGAAATGAAATAGATCAATGAAAATTAATTCAATTAGAAAAATTTCTATAAAAACTAGGGGTTCTTTATTTTACCCCCTTAAAATGAATATCACACTAAATATTCATTTGGGTTATTAAGGGAATAATAATTTTTTTCCTTAAATATAAATACTTAATTAATAATAAACACTAAAACATACATAATAAAAAAGAAATTTTGAACCATAATGGTGACCCAGAGTATCAGAAAGCTAGGTTTCAACATATGAGAACATAGATGTATTGTTAAATCATTTTCATGGAAGATAAATATAACTATCATGTCCCACATGAGAGTGATAGAGAACATGGTGAAGATAATGTTAATAATAAAAAATCCAAAAATTTCTTATGACCCAAGGGACTTTATGACTCAATGGAAATTAATGTACTAGGAAAAAATTCTTAGATTGAAGATAATTTTTTCTAAAGTAGAAAAATGTCCAAGAAATTATATACTTACATGATTTCAGGAAAATACAATCCTTTAGAGTTCATTGATCCACCCAACCTATATCTCTATAATGAAAGCAGAATTAATCTTTACAAATGCAATAAAATATCAGGATAACCATGATACACCATCCCATTAGTTATCATCAACACGAAGTAGTTTGAACAAGCAATCCAATATTTAAAATAATCCCTATATAGAGATATAAAAAATTAATCATATATAATTCATCAGATGTTTACCATAAATAGTACACAAATGGTTAACCTTATATCCCTTCCAACAGATGAAAATAAAAATCATTAAAAATAAATTCATGAAATATGTTTAATTATGATCCCCTCATATTACAAAGTAAAACATTGTTGTCGCATTCTAAGAATGTGTCAATTTGTAAAATATGAATGCATACTTATTCCATTAATTAAGTCACAAATTTTTTAAATTAATGAATTTTTAAACTCCGTCCTTGATGACATATGACACTTTGTCAATAATCAGTTCTAGGGTAATCCATACTATCCAATTTACTTAATAATATCCAATATATATTTATCCAAACATCATTATCGCAACATAAAGAATTATTTAAGGGTTACATTCCCTTGATAAAATTATCAATATTCGATGAAATCTTTTTTCCATGTCAACCTCACCATTCAACATTTCCTTTTCGATACATAATGAAAAAATATATTGAATGTACTTATAAATTTCTTGATTTATATAACATAATCATTTAATTTCTAAACATATGTAATTTATACATCCGACATTATTCTTAAACCTTTAATTAGTCTTTATCGACTTATTACATAATTCCACGTTCCTAGAATATGGAATATGAGTCATGTTTTATCATTCCACTACCATAATCTATTTGTTCTTCAAATGTAAACAATACTCGAAAAAAATTACATATATTTCACATGTCATTTGCTACCTGTTAATCATTATTAGTATAACCAATACTCTTACTAACAAATAGATTATCATTATGTTATTTCCACTTCAGAAATTGATTCACATAATTCTCATACTTTCCACATCTAAAACATTAAATGTTAACAATATCTCTTTGTGTTATCTCTATTGACTAAAACGAGATGGTATAGTGTGAGAAACATTTATCACATTGGGATACCAAATAATCATGGAATGTTACTTAAAGGGTGAATAAATCATAGGTTATACTTTTTAATATATGACACCATGGGGTTTTAATAGGTTTTTCAATGTTATCCTATATTTAAATTTATCATGATGGACAATAAAGTGTTTCTAAATTTCAAATGTGTATCCTATGAGTAAGCCAAACCATGTTTTCAATAAATCCAGTATTCCAATAATTGATTACCCTGAGTCTGGCTGGTGACATCTTGTAGAAGTTGTTACCCATAGGTAAATTTGTTCTATATCCACATATACATTTAGTATTCAGATTGGGATGTATTTCTATGAAACCACTTACTGTATTTGTTTAACAAATTTCCCTGACAATTTCCCAAATGTTAACTCATACTTATACTTATCCATAAATTAATCATTAGAAATATACATATAAATATACATATGGATCTAAACTATGATTTTTATTTATAGTTCCAAATTATTATCTATACCTTCTCTCTTACACCATCTATATCTACCATCAATTTTCATTAAATACATTACAAATATTTATCTGAATAATTAATAAATTTTACAAACAAAATCCCAAATACTATATTAGTCTTGTGTCTTGGTAAATATGGAAACTGAGTCACTTGTATATAATTAAACTTCACTATCTCCCACTAGGTTCTTCCAAACTATCACCCTTATATTAAACATCAAATATAATATGTATCCACATTACATGGGAAAGGAAACTATAATATTCCAAGAAAATAAAGAATATAAAATTTTTATATTAAATAATATTTTTTAATTTAATTTTAATTTTACTTTAATGGGGATGATATGTTTAATGGAATACCCTAAATGAAAAAATGTGTTTCTCCAAAATCATATGTTGCACACTAGGCCGAGTCATTCTAAGAAAAACAAAAATAATTTAATATTAATATTTTAAATAGTAGTTAACACATAGTTATTTAATTTCTAGGAATGATAGGAATAAACAATATTATTATTTGACATGTTTGTTAAATTTTTTAACAATATTCCAATAAAATTTAAAGGCTTTAAATGAGAATGAATTCAATTTTAAGCATAAATACTCTAAAAGGTAGTTTTAACACCTTTTGATGGAGAACCCATGTCAAATCTAGTTTTTTCTGTTTAATATGTTTCATTTGAAAAAAAAACGTATTCATTATTAGAGGGACATAAAAAATTTACGTTGGGTAATTTTTGGTATATTTTCTAAAAAAGTACATTTTTAATGAATAGTGAAAAGTAATGCATTTAAGTCCAAATTGTCTTTTCATCTGATTTATTTATATTGGTAGATTATTTTTTTAATTTTATATTAATTTTAAAAATATAAGATTTTTTAACATTTAATAATTTTTTTGTCATTTGATGTAATTTCACTTTTTAAATAGTTATAAACACTTGTCAATCTTTCGGTAGTTATTATTTCTGAAAAACTGGCTTTTTTAGAACGAGAATAAATTTTATAATAATTTTTGAAAATTATGTGTTTTGAATTTGGATAAATTGATTCAACATTTAGAATCATGAGGTCCGACTTGTTTAAATAGGTAACTATTATTTTTATACATTTTGAATAGTATGAGGAGTAAATATTTTATTTACCATGGTTAGAGGGTAAATCTCGTAAATAATAGAAAACAATAATATTATATTAATATTAAATTACCCTAAAACATGTCCTAATATTATTTTATGAGATATATCCAACTATGAGAATCCGTGGGACTATTTTAGGACCTAATGAATCCACTTTTGTGTGAAAATGACATTAAATAACTTTTAATTTAAGGATATGGAAAACATAACCTAATCATGTATCTTCTGGTAAAACATTTTTTCATGTGGTTATATTAGTTACCATTTACACTATAAATATTACTTATAAATATAATAATATTTATTACATCATGGTATTTAATTTATAAATTTTAGAGAGAATATAAATAATTTTATTTATGACATAATGATGATGCAATGATTGCTTCATTAATAAAAGATTCAAATACATGATATTATAAATGTCAAAATAAATGTAATCTGGTTATTTCTATGTCATGATTTAATTTAAAATATTATAGTTACATGTTATCTTTGTATTAATGATAATTTTTTATATCAATCATGTTTTTAGGTATTTTTAAAAAAGTCATGATTTGAATAGTGTCAAAATTTACATAAATCTTATTTTAAAATATAAATTCTTTTATTAAATATTATAAATTTTAAAAAAAATATATGATACAAAAAAATAGTTACCAAAAATAAAAAAAAATTATTTTTTACTCTTAAAATGTTTATTTTTCATGTTTTGGTAAATATATTGATTCTCAACGTGTTAAATGTTTGATAAAACGGTAAGAGTAAAAAGGGTTAAATAAAAATTATAATGATTAAAAATATCAAAAACCTATCTAATATTGATTGGGTAATTTTATTTCAACTTATATTCATGTTATATTATATCTATATTAATTTTGATTCATTTATACTCGTAATATAATTTATGAAACAATAATAAATCAAGATATTCATAAAGTGCTCCTCCACCCTCTTATAAAGGGGGAAAACCTCTATCCCATTACTCACATATGCCAAGATCATTGGGTCATCCAACAAATTAAAAAATAATCACCCTACACCCCTATTTTCCTCCTAGATTCCTTTCGGTTGGTATAAAAAAATTCCAGAGATCTCTATGGATCAAATGAAAAGAAGTTACTCGATTTGAGGTAACATATTCTCTCATGTTTCATTCCATTATTTTTCATTCTCCACTCCCTATGCTCTTTATATTCATTATTTATATAGGAACACATGAATATTAAATATATTAGGTTTTTATGTGAATTATTCTCACTAAACATACACGCTTCTCAGTAAAAAGGGTAAAACAAATTCTGTTTCTTTGGACGACGATCTGCTGCCTCACGAAACAATGTTTGTTCAATATTCTCCTAGTTCCTCTTATGGTGGCTATAATGATTGAAATATAATTATATATGATATATATGATATTTATTTTGTCTCTATGATTTGTTGATTATCATTTATATCTTATCTTTAGGTTCTATATGTTGTATAAATATGATAATTTATTTTGAGAAAGTGCGGACTAATACCCCCTCAATGTGAAATGATTCAATCATTCTATACATTGAACTTATAATGGATGGAGTTAATGAAATTATGTAACATATATAACATGAATATTATTTTGGAATTATAATATACCTATGTATCATTTACTTTTCATTCTTATAAATACATAAAAGATATGAAAGTAGCGTTCATGCGTACATATAACTTACCTTCTCCATGAATAGTGCATTTCATTTCTTATATCCAAATTATATGGACTATTCTGAATACATATATATAGGATATATATGTTATATATGATATCTAAATCATGAATATCATTCTTTATATAACATAATTTTGACCACAATGAGATTTTGTAGTTATAACAAGTTCATTTTTTACTCATGTCACGACCATCGAAAAAATATCTATAATGAATTAAAATAATAAAATAATTGTTATAGAAGGGTAATAAGTGGTTTAATAGGAATAATAGACATTAAAATGGTTCTTAAGCAAGTTAAAATTAACATAGGTATATTATTTAATAAATTGAAGAACAAACTAGTCATGTCGGACATGAGGTAATGAACATTGTCTCAATATCCTTTATTTTAGGAATATTTTTATTTATACACTACTTTCTTCCATAAGGTGTATAAAACCCTTTTAATTTTAATTTCATTCAAAGGGAATATTTTTTCTACATATAGTTTTACTAAATTACAATGGAAATGTTTTTTATAGTATGCAGTGACATGGACCTTTTCAACGCCGTGAGGAACATGTATATAGTAGAGCATTTCATGAAGAAAATTCCCCTATCATTCATAAGAACTTATGAACATATTCAAGTGAATGGGTGGATCAAAGAACCACAAAATATTTTCTTGGTCATGGGTGGTACATAAAATGAATAGGTTACTCTTGTTTTTTATCATTTTGATGGAGAAATAGATTAATGGTGGTCGATGGTTAAAAATATCAGGGAATGTGTGGAGATTTATTCCCTTGGATGTGATGAATTCAAAGATATATTTATTATGAAATATTTTTCTAAGGTGGTTCAACTGATAATTGAAAGAAAATTATTGGAATTGAAGAAGGAGGATGACTCATTGGATACATGCAAATAAAAGTTATCTCAACCAGAAAGGTTTCCTTCAAATTTCATCTGAGATCATAGTAGTAAGATAAATCAATTATAATTAGGAATGAAGAATTGATATGGAAGAGAATTAAACTCCCATGAATTAAAAATCCTTTGGAAGCATATCTTGTGTTCCAATAAGGTATAAATGGTGTTTTCTGAAGATCAAGTTATTCAAAAGGAAATGAAAAAGAAGAGGTTCCATTGGTAGGAAAAGGGAATGAATTTATTAAAGAATCCTCGAAGTCAGAAAATAAAATTTACATATTGTGAGAAGTGTGGAAAAAAAATTATTGATAATGTTTATCAAAGTCTTGGAAGTTGTTCCGTTGTTATTAGAATAGTCATATTGGTTTTAAATGTAAGGAATATTATCATGCAAGAAATTAAAAGACAATAGTAATTTGTTTTAGTTACAATGAGTTAGGGGATTATGCTAATGTGTTTCCCAATATTATTTCCCAAGGTGGAAACTAGACAGATCAAAAGTAGATGGTTGGGGAAAAGTCATTTTCTACAACTATGATTGATGTGGTACCATCTAATGAAGTGGTATCAGGTACCTGGATAGTTTTTTCTAATTTTCCTTATGTGTTTTGTGATTTGGTATCAACACATTCATTCATATCTGATAAATATTCATGTAAATTGGTAATTCCATCTCAAGTTATAAATCATGAACATATGGTAAAAAAACCTATAGGATATGTTGTGGAAAAATGAAATTATAGGAACTGTCATGTCATTTGGTGCGTAAATAATCTACCTGCAATCACAATTATTTTGCGTCTAGTAGAGTTTTTTGTTAACTAGGGAATGTATTGGCTTTCTATTTACCTCAATAAGATTTATGGTAGAGGTAAGGAGTTTTCTTTTCTAAAATACGTTCAGTTTTTGTACATGAACGAACCCTTATCTCCGATAACATATCAGGAAGCTGAGATACTAGTGAAAGATGGAAATGAATTTTAACATGCACATAATGCAAAAAACAAAAGAATATTTTTAGATTAATTATGTTCCAATATTAAATAAGTATACTTATGATTCTCTTAAGGAGTTTATTGGTATTATACTTGATAGAGAAGTTGAATCTTCTATTGAATCAGTTCATGAGGCTATGATAATTTCAAAACCCGCTTATCAAATGTCTCAAATTGAAATTTCAGTGTTAAAGATACAATTGCAGGATTTGTTAGGAAAATGTTTCATTCAACCTGTCACAACACCATGTGGTTCTCCAGTCATGTTTGTTAAAAATAATGATGGTTCAATGAAATGTTTCATTGATTATAAAGCCTTGAATAATATAACAATTAATAAAAACTATCCTTTTTATTATATAGATGATTTTTTTGATCATCTCCAGGGATCTCAATATTTTTTTGAAGATTGACTTGAGGTTAGGGTGGCATTAGTTGAATGAAAAGGAAGAAAACATTCTGAAGACTATGATTCCTACTAGATACATCCATTATGAATTTTTATTTATGCCTTTTGGGTTAACCAATACACCTATCGTATTCATGGATCCTATGAATAGAATTGACCATGAATTCATTGATACATTTGTGGTTGTTTTTATTGATTTTATATTGTTATATTACAAAATTATATAGGTACATGAAAGTAATTTACGGGTTTTCTTGAAAACCTTAAAGGAATAAATTTTATGGAAAATTCAGCCAGTGTGAGTTTTGGTTAATGAAAATTTCCTTCATTGGTCATATTGTTCATAAATAGGGAATAACTATTGATCCTTCTAAAATCAATGTTCTTGAAGAATGTCCAAGTCCTAGAAATATAACTGATCTTTTTAGTCTTTATGGTTTAGATGGCCATTACTGATGTTTTGTTGAAAATTTTGCATTATTATCTATACCACTAACTTTTTTAAATAAAATATGAGTTAAATTTATCTAGACAAAATAATGTGATGATTGATTTTCGGAATTGAAATGAAGATTGGTGAATGTTCTAGTTTTGGAATTTCCTTCAAAAAATGGTGAATTTGTTATCTATAGAGATGTTCAATTTAATGGACGCGGTTTTGTCCTATTGTAGAAATATTAGGTAGTTTCTTATACTTCACGTCGGTAGAAAAATCATTAGATAAGTTACCCTACACAAGATATGGAATTATCTTATTTTATATATATATAAATTGTGAAGAATCATTTATAAGGCATAATGTGTAAAATATATACTGATCATAATTGTTTGAAGTATATATTCACTTAGAAATAATTGAAATGAGATATAGGAGATGATTGGAATTAATCATGGATTATGATTGTATGATCCATTACCATTCAAGAAATTTTAAAAAACTGGATGATGATTTGAGTCAAAAATATAATTCTACATTAACCATGTTATGTTTGGAACAATATCATTTGATTAAAGATTAGATGAAATCGGGCATATATATTGTTGGTGCGGGAAATTAAACTTTTTTGTTTTAGGTGTTAGTGAAATAATCTATCTCAGACAGAATTAAGCACGCCTAGAAGGATGATAGTGAGTTAAAGAAAAAGGAATAGATGGTTAATAATGGTAAGTTTCATGAATAAAACATTGATAATGATATTATTTTGAGATTTTGGAAGAGATTATGTGTTGCTAGTGATTGACAGTTTTAGAATTATTTTTTATGTGAAGCTAATTGATCTCTGTTCTTAGTTCATATCGGCACTACTAAATTGTACAGAGACCACGTGGAGTATTACTAGTGGGATATAATAAAAATAGATATTTCAAACTTTATTTGGTATTTTTTGACTTATCAAATGGTTAAAACAGAATGAAAGTTACCGAAATGGATGCATCAACCTTTACTAATGTAAGAGTGTAAATGGGAAAATATATCCATGGACATCATTGTGGGATTACTAAAGAAATCTCGAGGTAATAATGCAATCTGGGTTATTGTTGATCGATTGACTAAATATTCTCTTTTCGTTCTTATTCAAGAAACATTGCCTCTAAATCAACATTATCAGTTGTATGTTAAAGATATAGTCATGTTATATGGAGTTCCCCTCTTCATTATATCTGATCACGATCTAAGGTTTACTTCAATCTTTTGGAAAGGCCTTTAGAAATCAATGGGTATTGAATTAAATTTTAGTACAAATTTTCATCCGCAATCATATAGATAGTCAGAACGAACAATTTATACTTCAGAAGATATGTTACATGCTTCTTTAATGGATTACAAGGGAATTTGGGACCCACAAATTTTGTTCATTGATTTTTATTATAAAAAAAATTTTCATTTCAGTATACATACAACTCCAGTTGAGGTATTATATGAGAAGCCATGTTTGTAAGACCTAGACCCTACTTACATAGTGGTGGTGTATTATTACATAACATTGAAATTATCACATGATTACATGTCTTGAAAGATCGAGTATTTTAGTTTCCTTGGATGTACTAGATACATACACAAGTTTTACATTACATTATAAAAAAACAACATTTTGTTTCCATAGAACACACTCATATCCATTATTCTATCCCTACTGGTCTATTATAATATACTTATTCGCATTCAATGAAAAATTAAACTTAAGAAAGGGGTGATCTGAGATGCTAAGTAAGGATATCAATATAGCTGGATTTAAAATAAGAATAATCATTTAAGCCAATGTATATGACTAAAGAACAGTACCTTTAAACATAAACATACACATAAAATGGAATCGATAAATAAAATAATGTAATTTAGTTATTCACATGGATATTCTACTAGATGAATAATCAGATGCAATATCAATAGCTAATCTCATAGTGATGGAAATCATAATTCCAGACATCAAGACCACAATGTCAAGTCCTCTTTAAAATAATGAAAATAAAAATATTATCAGGTCCTTATTCCAAGATACTAGTATGTCCCATGAAACCTACTGATTCCTAGAGGGGTTATAGCGGGCCTCACCCTTCACTTACTACATACAATGCATTCCTCATCTGAATAGGTTGAAACATAACATAAAAATTCATTTTAAAACTAGAATATGAAATTTTAATACTTTAACCATAATCCATGAATGGTATAAAAAATCTCATCCCTGATCAAACATATCACAAATCCTTCAATACAATATGGAAGATTTTAATCAGGATAAATCACCTTCATATAAGGGTAAAATCTAAAAAATTATTTTGACTATATGAAATCAATCTGAAAACTATTTGAGAGAAATATATATTTATAATTCGAAATCATTTAAATGTCATGTAATTATAAAATATTTTCTTAAATTTTTCTTACATGTTTGTAAGGGAATCTTTGAAGGTTTTATAATTGCGGAAATTATCTACCCCCACCATATATGTTAAAAAACATTCATTCCATAATTTTTTGAAAATGTCATAAAGTACTTGGTTTAGAAAATGACTGAAATATTCCATTAAAACATTTTAAAAAAAATAAAAAAAGTTATAAATGAGTTCAACCCAATGTATTGGAAATAGTAAAAATGTTTTGAAATACATTTTTAACAAACACGAAGGTGGATGGTAAATAAGTACACGTAGATACTTACGTATAAGAAAACTCAGATAAAAAATTGATTTTAAAATTAACCCTTACCTTGTACTTTTATTAGTCATGGGTACACTAACCTCAAGTATAATTGTTAAATTATTTTTATTAAATTATACAAGAAACACATAAATAAATATGATATCATATATGATCCACTAATATTTCATTGTTAATTATATTATGGTAGTAACACTATTTTTATTGATAACTGATACTTTTTCATTTATATGTTTTGTTATGTAAGTCATGTTTATTATATATAGGATGTGTTTGATTCATATGAAGAATTATATTATGTTCTTATACATTATTTTTTAATCCTCAAATTATCATTATTCATAAATGGTTACGATGGGGATTAAAATCTCCCCGCATGGTGGAGACAGTAAGCCGTACATAAACATGAGCGACAATATCATTCTTTTGATGGTGAAATCGTATGTAATTTGAATGTAAATTATATATACAGAATCATTAACATGTCATATTTATTATTTACATCAATTATACTCATTTTTATACCCATCAAAACTATGAAGTTTTGAATAAGAAACTACACAATGACGAGGACACTGTAAGTTGTACTTCTGCATGTATGGTGACATTTTCATTAATAGGATGTATAGAATAATGAATACAGTTGTAACATATTTATATTAAAATAAAATTTTGGGGAAGGTAATGGAATTTGTATATTTGTATGGAATCAACTACTGAATAGGAAGTGGAATAAGAAAATAACATTGAAAGAGGCGATGAAATAATTACCTCTTCATTGGGTGATTCCTTTTGATTTGAACAAAAGGGATGCATAAGTAGGTTTCGTGATCAATTTAAGGCCTCTAGGAGGAATTTAGGGTGGTTTGGAGGAGATTTAATCAGGTTTTGTTTAATCCAAATGGCTTTGGATGTGTGAGTTTGATAGAATGGTATTACCCTTTTATAAGAAAGGTGA
Source organism: Viscum album (assembly GCA_963277665.1). NCBI lineage: Eukaryota > Viridiplantae > Streptophyta > Magnoliopsida > Santalales > Viscaceae > Viscum > Viscum album. The sequence goes on along the minus strand of OY728151.1, from coordinate 1,862,295,314 downwards.
GGGGCACTTTCCGAAGAGCTTGAAATATTAATTTCTTATAACATGATTTTCAGCTTATAAAAGACCCAAATTAATTTATTTCAATGTTATGGAAGGTATGGATAGAAATAATCTGTAACAATAGGATGTAGAAATGTTTATGTCACTATATTAACCTTATCATTTAGATTTAACTATTAGTTAAATAGTTTTACATTTACATTATCTTCTTGTGTTTTTATATTACATGGTTAATAAGATTATTATAAAATTCCAATATAACCCAATGTGATAAATTAATGACATTTATAGCCATATATAAGTCTTTTGGCATAATATTATATTTTTATGAGTATTATATCATTTAATAAAATAATTTTTTTTAAAAACATATTTATGTCAATTTAGACATTATTTAATTTTTGTATTTTGATAAAGTCATCACCACTTGATTACTTTGTAAAAATAAATTTAATCAATACTAACATGTAATATTCACATATAAAATTCATGGATGACATAAAATGTTTATATTTACAATTATTTTAATATTTATAATATAAATTATTTTAATGATTTATTATTAATGTAATTACCACATAGTCATTCTGTCATAAATAAATTTAACTATATAATGTTAAAAAATTATAAATAAAATACCAAGATATAGAAAATCCTTTAATATTTTTCATGTATATTTATAGTCCAAATTATCATATGTATGACCCCATATTAAAAATGTTATATTTAGTAAAATTTCCATTTAACACTTATAACTCTACTTTAAATAACACATTATAAATGTCATAATCTAATCCAAGTTGATCAAAAAGGATCATATTTGATTCCTAAGAATTATTTTGGTTTAAATAATCATATTCAATAGAATTAGGATATGTATTGGGGTAATTATAATTTCAATTTTTTCATTATTTACCATTTTTATACTATTAACCGTGGTAAAAAAAATTCAAAAGTTATTATTCACAAAATTTATTTTCATCTTATTGAACAAAATTTTACTTCTGATGAATACTCTGTCTATTAGATATTTTATATTCAATTCAAAAAAGGGTTAAAATTACATTTTATACAAATTTTCAAATGTTTCTAGAATATGGGTAAAAGAGGTAAAATAGTTCAGTAAACATTTATATATCTAATCTTATGATAAAATAACTCCGATAAAATACATTAGAATAATATAGGTATTATGTATCTATTTTGACTTTAAAATAAATTCAAATAAATAAATATCTAAATTGAACTTCAGTTTTAAAAAATAACACAATGTTTTTCACAATTCATTAAATATTGCATGTTTTCATAAAAATACCAAAACATTTCGGTAATGTAATTTTGATATTCAGAATCCAAAAATGAAGTCCGTTTTGAAAAATAAAATTTATAAAATTTTATAAAGTGGTTATTACTATTCCTAACTCCATTTCAAAAGGATTTTATTGATTAGTCGTGGTGTTCTAGAACTCTGGGCTGCGTACATTGCAAGCTATTGTATTATTCAAAGAGAAATGTACCATAAAAAATTGTGGTGTTACATTATAGACTCCATAAATTAACTTCTTCCTCGAAATTTCTAGAATATTACTGCATAAAAAGATTTGGTTGGTTCTTCATCATATGATCCTCAGTTTCCCACATTTCCTCTTCCATTTTATTGTTTCTCTAAATATCATTTACTAGAATAGTTGTCCTGTTTCTCAACACATGTTCTTTGGTACCAAGATTCCTTATAGCATGTTCAATATATGATAGATCAGGTTCATGTTCTATTTCATCATAGTTGATTATATGGATTGTGTTAGGCATGAATTTTATTATCAGTGAAATGTGGAACCCATATTGATCTTTAGAGAGACTTAGCGGCATTGCCAAACTGTAATCTATAAATCCAATTCGTTCCAGAATTTCAAAAGTCCCTATGTACTAGTGAAATAATTGAACCTTTTTACTGAAACAAATAACACCCTTCAATGGTGATACATTCAAGAACAAATAATATCCTACCTGAAATCATAAATCCTTAATTTGTTTATCATTATATCTCTTCTTACTACATTGAGCTCCTTTGAGGTTGGATTGGATAATTTATAACTTTTCCATAATTTCCACCAAAATTTTTAGTCCTGCGAATTTTCTTTCACCAACATCAGCCCAACAAGTTGGTGTGCAAATTCACCTTCCATATAAATCTTTAGATGGTGCAATTTGAATACTTGAATTTATGATATTATTATAGGAAAATTTTGACAGAGGTAAATACTGATCTCACAAACCTAGATAGTCATGTTATCAAGATCCCAACATTTCTCATACTGTTGGTATATTTTATTCTAATTGTCCATTAGTTTGAGGGTGGTCGGAAGTACTCAAACAAATATCTGTATCATGGAATTTCTGAAGTCTTTTCTAGAAACATGATGTAAAACAAGTTTCTTGATCAGAAACAATGGATAGTGGTAGACCATAAATAATCACAACATTGTAAATATATATTCTTGTTAAATGTTCATGTGGTAAATCATCTCTTATAGAAAGAAAATACGCTAACTTGGTTAGATGATCAATAATGACCCATATTTCATCCTACCATATAGGAGTCTTTGGTATCCCCATAAAAAAGTCTATCATAATATCATCCCATTTCAAATCAGGTACTAGATGAGGTTTCATGTCTCCTCTAGGATTTTGTCTTCCAGTCATCACCTATTGAAATACAATACATCTTGACACATAATCAACTATTTCCCTCTTCATGTTGTTCCAACAAGAATGATCCATGAAATATCTCTTCATGTTAGTGATACCATGGTGTTTAGATAAATTGGAGCTATGAGAATCATCCAACAATTCCCTTTTTAGATCAGGTATGTTAGGAACACAAAGCCTCCTCCCAAATTTTAGTATCAAATCTTCACATAGGAAGTCAATCAATCTCCAATCATTCCCAGATTTAATTTTCATTTGAAACGTCTCATCATCTGTGTGAGAACTTTTTATCATTTCTAGTAATGATTTTCTAGAAATCATTTCAAAAAGTATTGATGTTTCACCTTCCATGATTATTCTAATATAAATATTTTCTAGATCAATGAACTAATGATCCCTTTCAAATCTTTTCTTTTTCATAACTCTATTATTATTTTTTCTTAAAGCATCTTCCTCATAATATTCCTTCCTCGGGTGGTAGTGTATAGTGAAATCATAATACTTGAATAGTTTGACCCATTTCCTTTGCCTCATGTTATGTTCTTTTTTGGAGAAAATATACTTCAAACTCTTGTGATTTGTATATATCTCACATTGTTCACAGCAGAGACAATGTATCCATATCTTCAAAGAAATGATTACAGCTTCTAACTCAAGATCATGATTAATATATTTTTCTTCATGAATTTTTAGTTACTGTGATACACATTCCATAACTCTATCATTCTATATAAGGATACAACCAATTACCTTCATTGAAGCGTCACTATAAATAGCAACCCCATCATTCCTTGATGGTATATTCAAGACAAAATAATTGAATAATATTCTATTTAATTCTTCAAAACAATCTTCACACTATTTTTTCCAAACTAATTTAATCCCTTTACAAGTGAGTTTTGTTAATGGGTTATTCAATCGGGCAAAATTCTGGATGAAACGACGATAGTAACCTACTAAAACAATAAAATTAATTACCTTATTTATACTCGTATGTGCTTGAAATCCATGGATTTCCCTTTTATTTGAAGGATTAATAGAGATTCCATCCATAGAGACTATATGGATATGAAATGAAATCTTATCCAACCATAATTCACACTTTCTAAACATCCCATATAATTCCTTTGTTCTAAGAGTCATTAGAATAGTGCGCAAGTTATTTTCATGATCTTCGTAGATTTTTTGATTTTACCAAGATATCATCAATAAATTACAGTACAAGGGCATCAAGATATTCCTTGAAAAATAACTTCATTAGATTCATGAAAATAGAGGGTTCATTTGTCAGTCCAAAAGGCATTACAATTATCTCGTAATGCCCATACCTTGTTCGAAAATCTGTCTTCCAAATGACTTTCATCTTCATGCACAATTGATGATATCCAGATCGAAGGTCAATATTTGAAAATTTTTGACCTCCATGAAGTTGATTAAATAAATCATCAAAGGGAGTTATGGGTTACTTTTTTTATTGTAATAGTAGTGATCTCCCTATAGTCAATAAACATCCTCATTGATCCATCTTTCTTTTTAACAAAAAGTACAGGTGCTTCACATGGAGAAACACTAGGGAGAATAATTCCTTTATTATGTAATGACTGTAGTTGTTTCTTTAGTTCCAATTATTCCATAGTGTCCATTATATAAGGGGACATCGATATGGGACTTGGACCATGAATTAAGTCAACAGAGAATTCAATTTCTCATTATGGAGAATGTATAGGTAAATCCTCTAGAAAAACATCCATATAATCTTTAACAATAGTTACATCCTCTATTTGAGCATTTATTTCCTCACCCATAGTTATTTCACTCCCTTCCTCCCCAATAATTGAATTAATTATAGCTGCTAGGGGTGGATCTAGATGAGAATCATATGGTGATGTTTCTTCTCTAATGATAAGTTATTCTTTAATATCATCAATAATTGTAACTTCCTACTTCATATAATAAATTTTTTCATCATGGTCCAAAATTCAATCCATTCCAAGGATCATATCAAATTCAATCATGAGTATGTCAAAAATATTGGCAAACAATGAACGTTTATATTCAATGATGATAAATAATTGACCAAACTTTGTTGCTATGATACTTCCCAATGGATTTTTGACTGAAAAATACCTTTTTAAGTCAAATTGGAAATGTCTAATATTCTTGGAAGATATGGGAAATATGAAAGAATGAGATGATCCAAATTCTGATAAAGCCTTGGATAATTTTAATGAAATTATTAAATTACCTAACATTACATCATTAAAAACTTTATCCTCAACAGTAGTGGGCCTTTCTCCCTTGGCCTTTTCTAAGATACGTTTCTATTATATTGAAGACATTTGTTTTTATAATGCCCCATTTCTTTATAATTCTTCCATTAGACATTGAAAACCTCTTACATTACCTTGAAATCACAAGCATGGTTGCATTTTTTTCCATAGTCATAACAAAACTCCATTCCCCTTTAGGCATGTACCAGGATGTTTCTTCCCACAGTTAATACAGGATGAAAATTTTACTTTTCCCTTCTTCCCCTTATTTCATTTTTCCAGAGTTTTCAACAAATATCTTGTTATCTTTCTTCTCATTAAAGTCATAAGATATAGTGATTCATTTTTTTATTTTTACGGCACATGATATTATATCTTCATACGATGAGAAGGATTGTAAGAAAAATGATCAATGGAGAAATGGTATTAACCCATCAAATAATATATCACTCTCACTTAGTGGGTTATGTATATAGTCTGCATCATGCCTTTATAACCATGTAATTATATCCTCATACGTTGCGACATTATTATCCTCCTTTATCTTTAGACTCTAAAATTGTCTTTCCATATTCACTAACTATTCGTGAGGAAAGTAATTTTCTATAATAAGATCATTAAACTCCATCAATTTCGTATTTGATATTTCCTCATTCTTTTTTGTGTTTGGAAATAATAACCACTATTGATCTGCATCTACTACGAGGTGACAAGCATCCATGAAATTTTTTTCCCTTTCACTTCTCCCCAAAGATGAAATAATTTCCTTAAGGAACTTATCCATTTCTCGGCTACATAGGTATTTGTAGTCCCATTGAATGTTGGTGTTTGATTCCTCATAAAGTGGTATAACATTGATCCTCTATGTTGTGGATCAGGGTGATCCATACAAGTATGGTTATTATTCATAACCTTAGTGAGCTGTCCCAATATGGTTATAAAATGTTCATCACCCGTTGCATCACCAATCCACTATAATAATATTTAGTAGGAGGGGAATCCCTAAATATATTATGATCATTGATTCAGTTTCCGTTCCTTCTAGAAAGCGCCGTTTCTAAATAATGGCATACACTGGGTTAGTTTATGAATCACAATGCGTAATTCTAAAGTTGTAAGATACATAACATAAATTGAACTGTTTATGCATATAATCCATAAAATTGTTATCATTGAGGAATTATATAATCATAAATTATGTATATGGGTTTGTAGAAAAAAATTGAGTTATCCTAAGCATATCCCCTTAGAGTGTCAAACCATGTGTGTGGTAAGTCTAGTTTTCGGGTACTTGGATACCCTATGTCAAGCCTGAAACTCATTTTCAGAGTTTTCACTCCAAGGTACATCTGTTCCAGAACCACGCCCACATATAGTATCTTGAGAGAGATTTTTTTCTTGTAAAAGAAACACAATATCAACATAATGAAATTTTTAGGATGTTCTTCTATACTAAACCTCAATGTCTATCATATGGTAACATTCTCGGATCAATGTTTTTCTATAAATAGTTTCCACGGTTTGCAATAAACAACCTATGATACCAACTATAATGCCTTGACCCTAGTTACCTAGAGTATTCACATTATTACAAAACATTGGAATGATCACAAGAGATCGTCTTCTGGAAGACTGATCAGTTTAGTAGCTTTGTAAGTACTAGATACATACACAAGTTTTCAATTACATTATGAATAGAATAAAAAAAATTGTGTCTCCTTAGAACACACTCATATCTCATATCCTATCCGTCCAGATCAGTCATAATATTCATTATCACATCATGGGAAAAATAAAACACAATAAAGTGGTGATCTCAGATGCTCAGTAAGGATAACAATATAGCAGAATCTAAAATAAGCATAAACATTTTAAGAAATGTATAAGACTAAATCAAAATACTTTTAAACATAATATACTGCATTATATGGAAAACAGAAATCAAATAATATCATTTACTTATTCACATTGAAATTCTACTAGATGAATAATTACATGCAATATCAATTTCTAATCTTATAATAATGGAATGCATATTGTCGGACATCATAACTACATAGTCATGGCCACATTCCAAGACTACATATAAAAATATTGTCAAGGCCTTGTTCCAGGACACTAAATTGTGTCATGACACCTACTAATTCATCAATGTGCTATAGTGGGCCCTGCCCATCACATACTACATCCATTGCATTCCTCATATGAAAAGGATGAAACATAACATAATATATTGTATTAAAAAAACATAGGAAATGTTAACACATTAACCATAAACCATAAATGGTTCAAAAATATAAACTGAAGAGTCTAGCATACCACAAAACATCAATTACTATATATAATATTATATCATAATAAATCAACTTCAAATAAGTGTAAAATCAAACAATGGATTTTAACGTAGTTGAAATCAATCCAAAAACTATTTTAGTGAAATATATATTTCTACATTGAAATCATTTAAAATCAAATGAATTATAATCCAAAACATTTATTTTAAAAATATTCATATATGCATGTAAGGGGAGAATCAATGGTTTTTAACAGCTAAAACCAGATGCCCTGCTATATAAGTCAAAAAACATTCTTTCTAGAAATTGTTTAAAAGGTCATAATGTACATGGATTGGAAAATGACCAAAATATTCCATTGAAAACATTTTATTAAAATTCATAGTAGGGTATAAATTACATACACCCATAGTCTACTAAATAGAAGAATAAAAATTGAAATAAATTTTTATGAAACATGAATGTGCATGATAATGATGTCTATACAGATACATAGATATAATCAACCGTGGATAATATAGAGATTATAAAAATAACCCTAGCTTTGTACTTTTATTTCTTCTATTGTACGTTAAGATCATGTATAATGGTTAAATAATTTTTATTAAACTATAAATGTGTAACATACATAAATATGATATCAAATATTATCCATTAATATTTCTTTGTAAATAATATTTCAGTAGTATCATTATTTATATTGTTAACTGATTCATTTTCTATTATATGTTTTATTTTGTAATTCATGTTTATTATTGATATTATGTATTTGAATCATAGCTAAGATTATATTATGTTCTAAAACATTATTTTTTAATCATAAAATGAACATTATTCTTTAACGGTTTCAGTGGGGAATGTAATCACATCACGTCGTGGAGACAGTAATCTGTACGTACACACGAGTGACAATATCATTCTATTTAGGGTGAAAATTTATGTAATCAGATGGAATATTATATATACAGAATCAATAACATGTAATATTTGTTATTTAAATAAATGATAATAATTATTATACCAATCAAAATAATGAAGTGTTGAATAACAACCTACACCATGACTTGGAGATGGTATGTCGTAAGTACTCACATATGGTGATGTTGTAATTCATATTATGGATATAATAATTAATATGGTTGAATCATATTTATAATAACATCATAGTTTGTATAAGGTACTAGATATATTATTTTGTTATGGAAACAAAAAAAAGAGGAAGTGGAAGAAGAAAAGAACTTCGAAAGAGGCGATGAAATAATTACCACTTCTTCGTGTGCTTCTTTTTTATTTGAACAAAAGGGATCCTTAGGATGAATTTATTATCAACATAAAGAATCTAGGTTTAATTTTTGGTAGTTGGTAGGATATTTGAGCATGGTTTGGCCGAGCCAAATGGCTTTGGAGGTGTGAATTTGAGAGATGGGGAAGTACCCTTTTGAATAGAGGTGAGGGACACGTTAGGAAGAGCATGAAATAATAATTTCTTATAAAATTAATTTAGTTTTATAAAAGATCAAAATTTATTTATTTCATGGTTAAGGAGGGTATAGGTCTAAATCTTCTCAAACAATAGGTTTTGAACATGTTTAGGTGACCATATTAACCTTATCATTTAGATTTAACTTTTAAGTTAAATAGTTTAACATTTACCATGTATTTTTTTATTTATATATTACATGGTTAATGAACATAATATTAAATGACAAGATAACCTCAAGTGCTTCAATAATGATATATCTAACCTTATGTATATTCATTGCCAAAATTGTAGATTTTTAGGAGTATTATACCATTTAATAAAATCGTATTTGTTTAAAAAACTCTTTTATGTCACTTTTGACACTATTTATTATTTGTTTATTTTAAAAGTCATCAATACATTATTACATCGAACAAAATAAATTGAATCAATAATAACATGTAATATTCAGCTATAAAATTCTTCTACTTCATAAGAAATTTATATTTAAATTTATTTTAATATTTATAATATCAATTATTTTAATCTTTCATTAATATGGTAATTACTGCATCAACATTGTGTCATAAATAAATTTATTTATTTAATGAGTAAAAATTATAAATAAAATACCATGATGTTTGAAATATTTTAATATTTATAATGAAGATTTCTACTCAAATTTATCTTATGTATATCCTCATATTAAAAATAGATTAGTTATTAAAATTTGAATGTAACACTTTTAAGAATACATTAAAAAACAATAATAAATGTCCTAATCTAATTCATGTTGATTAAAAAGGATAATATTTTATTCCTAAGGTTGATTTTGGTCGAAATACTCTTATCCAATAGAATTAGGACATGTATTTGCGTAATTATTATATAATTTTTACCATTAAGTACCCTAAATACTTTTAATAGTGGTAAATAAAATTAAAAATTACTCTTCACCAAAAATTATTTTCATCCAATTGAACCACATTTTACTTAAAATGACAATTGTTTCAGTCCGATTTTTCAAAATTAAAGTCACAAAAGATAATAAATTATATTTTATTCCAACTTGCAAATGTGCCTAGAAGGTGGGTAAAATAAGTTATATAGTTCAACAAAATTTTATATAACTAATCTTGTTATAAAATTAATCTAATGAATTAAATTTAACTTATATAACTATTATTTATCTATTTTTACAATAATATAAATTCAAATGAAAATAAAAATTATTTAAATCAAATGTTAGTTTTAATCAATAATAATGATTTTAACTATTAATAAAAAATTTAATGTTTTTAGAAAAATACAAAAAATTCATTCTATAATAAATTTGATATTCCAAATCAAAAATTGAAGTTGATTTTGAAATGTAAAATTTAATCATTTTAAAATGTGGGTGTTACTATTCATATATACTTTTTAAATGGCTAGTTTAATTGGTCGTGGTGTACTAGAACTCAGGGCTACATATAAAAAAAGCTATTGTATTATTCAATGAGAAACATAACATGGATGCTTGGGGTGTTCCGGTATCGAACTACAAATTTTTTATGATGAATTAGGTGAAATGAATCTGATGGGACAAGAATTGGAAGAAGAGATGGGAGAGAAAGTTTAGTTGATACAGTTTGAGGATAGCTCAAAGAAGAATGAAATGTTATGAATATAACAGAAGTGAGGATCTTTCTTTCATGGTAGGTTATCATGTCATTATCAATATTTTCCATGTAAATTTGTTATTCATTTTGGTATGAATTTAATGCTGAGATCAAGGTTTATTGGACCCTATGAAAATCTAGAGAAGTTGGATCTGTTGCCTATAGAGAGTATTTACATCCATGTCCATCCCATGTACATGATGTTTTTATGATTCAATGTTGAGAATGTATATTTCAGATCCAAATCATTTTTAGCCCATAGGTATTTCAGTTGGAAGAGAATATTTCTTGTGAGGAACAACCAGTCCTAATTCTTGACTGCATAGGGCAATATTTATAGAATAAGGTAATTCATCTGGTAATGGTCTTGTGGAAATATTATATGGTTGAAGAGGAAATATGGAAATATGAAAATACTTTAGGGTATAAATATCCACACTTATTTGATAAATGAATAAAATTTCAAGGATGGAAAATCAAAATGGGGGGAAGGATGTAACAACCCAGTTTAAAAGAGGATATTACATTCTCATATCTATTAATGTTTGTGAATTAAATATCAATTTTACTTTAAAGGTGTTTCTATGATTATTGGAAAATCTGAAAAACAACAATTGGTTTCTCTAAAATCATAAATTTCACACAAGGCTGAGTCATATTAAGAAAAATAATAATAATAATATATTATTATTTTTAATTGTAGTTAACTCATAGCCACCATATTGGAAGGAAGAAAAATAACTAACCATACTATGATGAACCATCGTTTCTAATTTATTTTACATATATCCAATAACATTTGGAGGCTTAAAACGAGAATGAATCATATTTTAAGCATAAATACTCTAAAAGGTCATTTAACAACCTTTTGGTGGAGGACCCCTTTTAAATCTAGTTTCTGTCACTTTTATAGATTCCTTTGGGAAAAATAAAATTTTACTTTTGAATTGGGAAATCAAAATTTTCTTTGTTTAATGTTTAGGTATTTTTCGGATAAAGTGCATGCTTTAATGAATACAGAAAAATAATGCATTTTATGTCAAAGTTGTCTTTTCAGCTGACATTTTTATATGGTAAGGTTAACATTTTAATTGGTTTTATAGTGTAATTAGATTATGTTTTTACAATTTAATCCAATTTTTTTCATGGGATGTATTTTCACTTCTTAATTAGACATAAACACAAGAAAATATTTTGATAGTTATTTTTTCTTAAAAACACGTTTTTTGGTTTTGATAAATGGAATTATTTTAAAACGAGTTTCTGTAAATTCTATGTTTTGAAATTGTAAAATGGATTCCATATTTGGAATCATGAGGTCCAAATTTTGTAAATCGGAACGTTTAATTTTTGGGAATTATGAATAGTATCTCTAGTAAATATTATATTTACTACTGTTAAAAGGTAAATCTGTTAAATAAGGGTAAAAAATAATATTATATTAATATTAAATTACCCTTACATGTGCCATAATCATATTGGATGAGATATATCCAACAATAAGAATTCTTGGGTCTATTTTAGGTCCCCATAGTGCCTCTTGTGTGCGAAAAAGACATTTAATTACTTTTAAGTTTATGTTAAAGAAAATACAAACAAAACAATTATATTATGGAAAAAAATATTTTTATGGGGTTATACAAGTTTCCCTTTCGAGTATAAATATTACTAGAAGGATACAATTTTTTCTATCATCATTACAGTTTATTTATAATTTTTAGACATTATATAAATAAAATTATTTACGATACAATGAGGATGTAGTGATTGCTTCATTAATAATATATTCCAATAAATGATATTATAAAATAACTGTAATTTAATTATTATGATGTCATCCACAATTTTTTTGGATGATAGATAAATGTTGTATTTGTATTAATGAAGTTTTTGTCAAATTAATCGTGTTGTAATTTGTTTTTAAAAAATTCATGATATGACAAAACATATATAATTCGTATATTTTATTAAATATTATAAAATTCCAAAAAATTAAGGTTTCATCCAAATTGTTATCATAAGTCTAAAATTTTACTATTGACTCTTTAATTGTATACTTTTCATGTTTTTGTAACTATTTTGATTCTAAAAGTGTTAATTTCAGTATAAAATGGTAAGAGTAAAAAAGGCTTGAATAAAAATACAATGATTAAAAAATATACAAAACTGGTATAACTATTATATGCTGATTTTATTTAAACTTATATTAAAATTATCTTCAAACATACTTTATTTTGAATCATTTATATTTGAAATATTATTTTTTTAAAAAAATCAAGGTATTCCTTAAGTTCCCCTCCTCCCTCTATAAAAGGGAATCGCATCTAACCCCTTAATCACTCCTCTCATGATCTTTATCTCATCCATACTCTTCCAAAATAATCTATCAACATCCCTATATAACTTTTAAATGCCTCCCCCTAGGCAGAATCCAATTCTAGGTAGCCAATTCTCTTAAATCAAAAGAAGTTACCCGCTTTGAGATAACTTCTTCTCTCAAGTTTCTTTCAATTATGTATTCTTCTCCACTCCATATTCTCTTATTATTCATTGATTTTGTAAGAAAATCAGAATCCTAAATATTCCATGTAGCTATTATAAGAATGATAACATCTACACTTCCACTCACCTCTATCAAATGGGTATAGAATATGTTGTTTCTTAAGACGGTGAACTACTGCCTCACAAAACGATGGTAGTTCAATTATCTCCTACCCCATCTAATGGTCACCATTATGATGGAAATATTATTATATATGATATTATTGATATTTATTTTATCTCTATGATTCTTTAATTTTCATTTACAATATACCTTTATTCATTTCATGTTGTATAAATATGATAAATTAATTTGAAGAAGAGCTGACTATCGGCCCCTCAATGTGATATGACTCATTCATGTTGTACAAGGAGCATATAAAGGATGGAATATATGAAATTATGTAACATATATAATATAAATATTATACGTTAATTATAATATAGCTCTGTATCATATAGTTTTAATTACATTAAATATAGAAAATAAATGAAAGTAGCGTTCATGCGTACGTACAGCTTACCATCACCATGAATAGTGCAATTTATTTCATATACCCAAATGCTATGGATGATTATAAATACAAACACTCTGGATATAAAATATATATATGATATCTAAATCATGAATATCAATTTAATGTTAATGGAATTTTGACCACATGGAAAATTTATCATTATAACATGTTTATTTTTTACCCGGGTTCCAAACATCGACAAAATGTCTGATATGAACTCAAATAAATAAATAAATTCTAATATCAAGTTCATAAGTGATATAAATGAAATAATGGAATTTTAAAAGGTTTTGAAGAAATTAGAAATTGACTTTGGTTTATTATTCAGTATGATAATGAATGATTTTCTCATGTCATACACGTGGTAAGGGACATCATCTCAGTCTCCATTCTTTGATGCATATTTTGATTTATACAAGACATTATTTTACATGGTTTATAAACCCCATGTATATTAAATTACAATAAATGTGAATCATTTTTCTATATAGATTTTTACTGAAATATATTGTTAATTATTCATTTTAACGTACGTGGTGACAATGACCTTTCTACAACTGTGAATATTATTTAATATTTTTATTCTTTAACAAATCATGGTGTTTTTAAATTGAAAATAAATACCATATAAACATTTTACATATATGGGTATTGAAAAGTATTTTGAATGTGGATTTAAGATTTCAATATAATTAAATTATTTATTGTGATTTAAAAAGAAACATTTTTATTGAAATTTTCATATTTTCAATATTTTATGTGTGATGATTATATAATGGTACTCGTACATTTGACAGGTGGTTGTAGGATAAACCAAATGACAATCGGTTCCGTGAAAAAATACGGATCAATGGCCACATTATAACCTCAAATGCCTTGGGTCTGGAAGTCAGTCATATTGATTTTGGATTTGTAAGAATGATTTGTGGAAGTCGACCGTATAGCTATTCCATTTATGTTTGATTATGTCCCATGTTTAACTTTTCTAAGTTATGTGTGCTTTATATGTGTTTTATTATATTCTTTTGGTTACAAAATAGTAAACAATGAGAATTTATTATGGGAAGAGTATTTACTACTTCATAATGGTGAGAAGTATTACTAATGATTAAGTATTCATGGTTTAAATGTTGTTTTGAAAAAAATAATAGTTTTCATTCTTTTTGTATCCCTTATTTTGATTTTTATGCTCATCCCATGTTTTTTTAATTGTTTTTATCATGGATTAAAGTAAAATACGGTAATGTATGTGATCATAGAAAAGTCAATATGTGTATAACAATGAACTAAACATGTTTCTTTTCATTTAAGAGTTTTTATTTTATAAAAACAATGATATTGAGTAGATGTTTCTTTATGTAATATTCGTGTTTTTATGTTTATGTAATGACATAATTCTCTAAATCTCTAAACCTGAAATAATCCTCAATGGGAATTCTTAACTTAATTCAAGATTAATAATGTTTAAAGGTGGGGACTTATAGAATCATAATACGGGTTGATCTAAAATTCTTAGTAAGGGTTAACAAGCGAGACTTGTGTGAATAATCATGAGTACAAGCATACAAGAACATAGTAAAAAAAATAGATGATCATAATATACTATTCATAGATCATAATCATAAATCATGAAATAGAAAATATCCCTTTATGAGAAATGAATTATAAGGTAATAAGATCATAAGATATGAAATAACATCCTAGGAATAAAACATTGAATCGCAGAAAACAGATAATCACATAGAAAATGATTTCCATAGTAGTAAAGTAATTAATTCCAAGGCCATGATAGTGGAAAAATCCATTTACAAAACTAGGTTCACACCCCTTCAAACGCTGTATTACTGAAATGAGAACACTCCTTGGTCCAACCGTATAATATTCAATAGAGTTCATTTCACATTACAACTAGTCTATCTCATGATATATAAATCATTACCCAATTCATTTAAGGGAGACATAGGTCTAACCCATATCATAATTAAATCATACATAACTATGAAACAAACATATACAATCATATCATAACCTATGAAACAAAATGGGTATCATAAACCAGTAATCATATTATTACATCTGAAAAATGATACAGGTTTCAAAATAATTTCATCAAAAGAATAACCTATGAAAGGAAGTAGATTTCATAAGAATATAACTATTCAATGAAAAATTGATGTCAAAAGCATCATTCCATCAAAACAAAAACCAATTACAAATGAATATGCATTGAAAATTTGGATCATTTCATTTAAGAGAATGAGTATCCTCAAAAGTTGTTATCTTAGATAGAAAATTAAGTAGAAAGATATTTTGAAAACATTTCTTGAGTAAAATATCCTTTATTCATTGAAAAAGTCTTATTTAACAATTAAAAAAAATTTGGAAATAGTATTTCATGAAAATACAAATTAATGAATATAAAGAAATATTTTAAATCCTTTTGGAATCCATTTTCATTGAATCGTACAAAAGGGAGATTGAATACATTTTGAAATCCATTTTCCTTAGAAATATAGAAGTTAATCTTGATAAATAATTCGAAACAAATTTCCTTGGAAATACGTTGAAATAATAAAATTAATTATTAAAATCATTTGAAATCCATTTACTTACGGAAATATAAAATATTCTTGAAATTGTATGTAAAATTAATTTTCTTTAATACTTATCAAATAAAATTTAAAAAAAATTAAAAGAAATAAAATTTAAATTTTTTATTGTAATCCTGAAAAAACAATTTTGAATAACTATTTTATTTTTGAAAAAAAATCTTAAAAATTATCCTTCTAACAAGAAAAGTAATATTTATATAAATGATCATGGATAAATATGTATATGTTATATGATATAAGAAGAATATTCATTTTTCATTGTGATATATTTCAGAAATTCCACTTTTGAAAAGAGAAAATAAATTTCCATTGAAAACTTTTATAAAAGTGATAAAAATGAAAAATTTATTTTAATTATTTTCAAGTATTAGTACAATACTCATGGAGATTATTTTTAGAAAATATTATTTTGAAGGAACCTAGATTTACGATCGAAGAGAGGGTAATGTTGGGCTTTGTTGAAAAGACATTCTTAAATATCTTATATTTTGAAAACTGAAAAAATGGTTCCAATAAATTAATAAATCATGAATAAATTGAGGATAAAATGACTCAAGAATTTTCTTGAGGTATGGATTATAATATTTCATCAATGGACGCATAAACATAAACAATCCAAAAAAATCAATGAGAATATTTTTGTAAACTCTTACCACGTGGTAACAATGAAACATAATCCATTTATAAAGAAATTAAATTAAATAAACCCTGAAATGTTATCCAAATAATTAGATTAATGATATAAAATTTCAATGTCATTATTTTCAAATAACTATAATATAAAGATATATAATATGACATGTGTCTCAAAAAAGAAAAATAATGAAAAAAATAATTAACTGATTTGGTATCTTTTGAAAAACAAATCACCTGAAAGAAATGACATAAAATGGATATGTAAATAAACATAAATGTATTTATAAAAATTAAATAATACATCCCTATGTATTATACACACCACACAAAAAGAATGTGTGGTGAATAAATCATGTGTCGTGCATAAATATAATTTGAGATGTGATCCCCATACATTGGGTCCTGAATCTCATGACACTCATTTAAAAGACCAGTATAATAAATATAAATTTAATGTAAATATATCATTAAAATATTTTAGTATATATAATAACATATATTGTTTTATTACGACTTTATATTACCTAAATCTTATCAATTCCATGTTAAGGTTACGCTTCAGGTAATATTTTCATTGTTTGTTGCATGTGTCATAATTTATTATTATTTTATTCATTATATATATATATATTATGATTTATATAATGTAACAAATGATATAAACATCATTTATATATGGTATATGTGTATTATAATAATCAGTATACTATAAATTTATGAAACTGAATACACCGTTTATGAAGACTGTAGGCTGTACATACGCAAGAATGTTTTTTTATTTGGTTATCGTATTTATAGAAAAACCTATATGGAACATTTGTATATCTATATATAATTATTATATTTTAATTATTATATCATATATATTATATATTTTCACTAAACCCATCCTCAATGCATTCCATGTAGTGTGTGAACGAATCACATCACTTTGAGGGTGTTGTTGTCTACACTTAATCAAATGAAAATATCGTATATACACAAAATGGAATGTATAATGATATTTCTAGTATAAAGATTAAATAATATTAAATAAATAATAAATTTAATATAAAATATATAAAAATCTATTTTCCATCCTAATGTCCACCATGAGAGTTGCTAAAGGAAAACGAGAACAATAACTGTTTCGTGAGGCGGTAGTTCGTCATACACATAAACTATTAATTTGTAAACCGTTATATGGATGTTTTTTATCTTTGGGATTTAAACATAGTATAATTACATCCTAGTATATTTAGGATTCATATTTTTTATTCCTTCATGTAATAAGAATAGTTTATGGAGTAGAAAAATAATTAAAAATAATGGAGTTAGAGGGAGGGTTTTACCTCTTAAATGGGTAAATCCTGTTGGCTTTACCAATGTGATTCCATTTAAGGATTTATTCCCAAAGGGAGTAATAAGGGGGGGGGGAGGTTTGGTTTTGGGATGACATTTGAGGATATCACCGACGAACCTATATATTTTGATAGGTTTGAAAAGGAGATGGAGTGCATGCATTTTTATAGAGAATGGTGTGTAGAACTCCTATAAATTCCAAATGGTATTCAATAATGGGATGCGTCCACTTACTAATGTTAAAAAAATAATGTAAAGATAATGGTTTAATGTGAATTAATGGTCTAAAAATCTACGTGAAAAATGTTTTTTTAAGATGGTTCCTTAACTTCTATGATTCCTCGATATTATTATATTGGATTTTAATAATGCATGTTGTTTTCTAATATAAGTAATTTTTCCTTATGATTAAAATAAAGTGACATTTATAAAATAATATAGATACACTAAGAAATAAATATTATACCTAATTTAAAAAATAAAAATCTCATTTTGGTTGGATATTAATTTTTAAAACAAGTTCATGTGATGTGAAAAACACTATATAAACTCATACTATAGTAAGAATGTATTCATTATATATCAGTCAATATGTTAGTTATAAAAGAAATTGTTATCCCTTATTATACTATATATAATATTTTTACACCCTTTTAAATCACATGGAATAATATTTTATCTTATTAATTTTGAAAAATTTAATAACATATCATTTATTTTAAAATAACATTTATGTCCATTTTGATATTATTTATCCAATCTGTATTTTATAATATCAATCTAATATTGTAGTTGAAATAAATTTTATTACATATTTTCAAAATCATATATTAATCTTAAAAAATAATCAATGATAATAGTTAAATCAATTCAATTTAATGTTAGCATTTATTGTATCATTTATTTAAGTTAATTATTAACAAAATAGTCACTACGTTGGAATTTCGTAACAATTTTAACTAACTTACACATCTCTAAAAAATATTGATAAATAATAATGATAAAAATTATCTATTAAATTATCAAAAGGATATATATTAAAAAAATATGGTGTTTTTAAAAATATCATTATTTTATAAATGTTAATGGTAAATAAATTTCCCTTTTTGTTTTTTTTCATTACATTACCTTCCATATAGGGAAATTACATTTATTAATATCCCAATATATAGTAAAATTCTAAACAATAAGGGATAAGGTCTTATTATTGGATCCAATGTATTTTTGGAAAACATTCTAGGTTATTTTGGTTACCATGATTTACATTTAGGCCATAATTATACATAGTCTTAACATAATCATTATGATTAATTTTAATAGCATTAAAAAATATTATGGGAAAAAAATTAAGATAATCATATCAGACTAAAAATATATTACTTATTAATTTTTTTCGGTTCGTTAGTTAAAATTCAAATCCATGTAGTGGGAAAATTAGGCTTAATGCATATCCCATAGATGTGGTCAGAAAACATGTTTTAAAAAAACATTCCAATGGACAATAAGTATTTATAGCTTATTTCAATATTAAAAATATTCCAATGAAATAAATTAGATTATTGTAGACTCCCCATATGACACTGAATCATGTGATTTATACATGTTAGGATATTAAATTTGGTGATGAGGCAGACCATGTGTATGTCATGGACCAAGGACTAATTGTCTATGGAGAGGGATAACAAACCATTGAAGGTAAGTTCATGTTAAAATATTCTATTAATATATTTCTTCATATTTTCTATATTCTAATTTCATAATTTCTAAATTTTTTACTTGTCCCCAATTACCAAATAATTTTTTTACATAGTTTCATTCTATAAATAAACATTGATGATGAAATTTGAAAGGCTCGTGAGATTTCTAGATTAACCTATTGAGATTGTCACCTATGGATATTTCTGTTAATTCATGATTATAGAGAATATTATCAATGATGTGATCCTTTTAATTTAATTGTTTACCCACATTCATGCTCAGATAAAATGATATCACTTTTTAGTATCAATTATTTTAAATAATAGAGACAAGTATTTGATAAATTATGAGGAAAATATGAATGAATTCTGATTTGGACCTTATTTTAGATATATTAGATCTATCCCAATACGTTTACTAGGATTATCCCTCATATAAGAACCAAATTTAGGGAACACATCATTTTTTCATTTTTTTAATATGTAGTAGGATGTATTTGTAGATGAATTTATAGGTATTTTTCTAAAATGTGAAGTAATGATTGTTATTTTCCCAGTGTTCAGAGCATTTTTGTTTTTTATTAATCCTTATTTTATGGTCGTACTCATGTTTAAATAAAATATGATTCATTTTGAGGGACTAGAGATGATGGTTTTCATCATACCATGTCCATGCCTATGAGATACTCACATTTTATTACCTAAGAAGGATGATAGTTTTATATGGATTCATATGGACTTAAAGAAGCTGAATCTGTTGATGGTATGAAAAAAAATACATGATATATGATTGATGATCACTTTTGTCCACTATGGTGTTTTAAGGTGTTCTCCAACATTGGTCTCTATTTATTCTTCAATCTATTTTTGGTTATAGTGAAGTATATTCCTAAGATGGAATCTATGAGTACCTATGGAATGTATAAGTAATTGGTTTGGACATAAAGATGTCGAAATTACATGTACGTTATCATGTATTAAATTAAAAAATTGTACTATCTATAGCATGAATATTTAAAAATGTAAATTCTTTTATGAAATCCTATTTTATTTTCAGTCATTTGAGTTACATAACAGGCACCAAGAGACCATTCTGAGAGCTTTAAGAACACTATATTTTTTTAATCATTTTATGTGACTGTTATATTAGATAAGATCATTTCCTTGGCCATGTGGTCATTTAGCCAAAAATTATTTTTGACCTGAAGAATGTGGAATCCATTATATCATGGTCTCACCCACAAAAGTACATTATGTTAGGTCCACTAGGTCAGATACCCATGGAGGGGGGGAGGGTTCATTAGGTTATAAAATATTAAAACAATTTCCCCTTCTTATCATGATTCATCATTTACCAAAACAAACATCTCCCTTTATCCTCTAGAAATATATGAATAGAAATGATATTTTTCACATAGAACAACTACTTTACTTGGTTTAACCTCATAGAGTTATGTCCAAGGGGTATACAATGGGGTTGTGTCAGTGTATCATATCAATTAAATCTCACTACCAATTACAATATTCTATATAGATGAAATTTGTTCCCAGGGTCGCCAACATTACAATATTTATGGTTTTCTCAATAGATTTAAATTGGTAAATATTTATGTCTCTTTCAATATATCACTACTACTAGAAAGAATCATTGCTTTCCTCTTCCTCTGCTCACTACTTTTCGATGGGATACATTCAATGCTTATGGACATGTAGGTCCCTTCATTTTCATAAAAACATGCATCCTCAACAATATATAGATGAAATGTTGAAGTACCATTTTAACCCATTGATGAAATTCCCTCTTACATGAAATGTTAATTTGGAAAAATTACTTTTTCCAACTATTTAAGGGTTTTGGAAATATTCCATGATTCCTCCACCAACCACCATTCATATTCCTAAAACTACATAGAGGGTATGCTTTTCAGACCACCTATTCTAAAAACTGCCTCTGCATTCACTATCGTGTACCACCTCTGTATACAGTCTCTACAAACTGCTTCCATGTACCGAAACTACGAACTGCCTCAACATCGTCAGAATTCCTTCTTCTATGTACAACTCCTTATGAGGAACACTTCTTCTACTTTCACCGAAATATCTTTGCCACCTACTTTACCATTCACACAATTATACGTCACAAACGTATTTTTGACTTTGCCTAATTACCAGAATTTTTTTCCTCATATGAAAATAATAAAAAGTAATTATGGGATTAACTCTCATTATTTAGGCAAATAGATCTGAAAAACCTGATAATCAAATATTTACCCAAATTTTAACCACATATCATGATCCTGTGAACAATTCTTACCTACACAGCCCATGTAATTTTTTTTCATAATATCAGAAAAAATGTCTATCTAATTTTCATGGATGAAACACCATCCTATGAACCATTTTCCTTCCAGGATCCTAAATCCCTTTTATGTACCCAATTCTCTTCATTAACTATTCCAACTATTTAGTTCGCATACAATTTTCCATCCATGAAACCTTCTTGCCTATAACTCTATTACAATCCGAGAACAATTATGCATGTTCCTCATACTATGTACCCCTATGCAGAAATAATCATTTTCCATAAAACAGAATCATGATTTTGAGGCCCAAAATCATTTCTTATACTGTAAAACTATGCCACATTTAACACCAATATCCACAACACACAATCTAAACTCATTTGTGGTCATCTGGCCCTACCAAAAAACACCATTACACCCAAAACATATTGAGAAGACACCTGGAGGGATTTTACCATCACATTATGAATATGAGTTTCCTTATAATAGTAAGATACTTATTATGGTTCATTTATAATTAAAATAAGATTAATAATGCCCTACCCGGGTTTGGTTAAGTGGTACTGTGTAAGAAGGCTACTCACTTGAAACAGAATTGGCATAGGATTAAGTCTGTCCAAACTCTAATTTTTCTGGGGGTGTGTGGTGTATAGTTGGTGGGTTGGGACAAGCATAGGATGGGTGTGTTTCCCACATATACATCATTTTAAAAAAACATGTTATCCAAATGAAATTTTCTTAGTGGTACCCTATAAGGTGGACACTCCATGGAAATTGATGTGGCTCAGGATTGAGTACTGTCACACTCAAAATTAATTGAGGGCATGTGGTGTGCAAGTGGTGGTCTAGCCCTTGGATTGGCATAGTGGGAACCCACCTACACCTCGTTATCCAAATAAAATGATTTTTTGAATGAGGGTTGGTAATGTGGTACCATGTATGTAGGCCACACCTTAGAAACAGAACTTGGACATGTTTGAGTCCTACCACACATTGATTTAGCTGGGGTCATGCGACATGCATGTGTTGAATTTGGCCCAATACAAGTTTTTTTTGGATACCACCTATAACTTATTACCCAAGAATACATTTTCAACAGTGGGTTGGTTATGGGGTAATGTGTAAGGTGGCCACTCCCTGGAAATGGAACTGGTGCACATTAGAGTCCTTCCATAGTAGAATTTTTCTAGGGGCGTGTGGTGAAATGGTGGTGGGTTGGACCCAGGAAAGGTGGGATATAGACATAACATATAACACATTGCCTAATAACACATTATACAACCCTGGATGGCTTTGAAATTCTATATATAGTGGGAACTCCATTGAAATTGAACAAGATCAGGATTCAGTCCTTCTATAATTGAAATTAGTTAAGGGCATGTGAAACGCAGGTGGTGGGATAGTCTCAGGACATACATGGTTTAGCTCCCATTTATACCACATTAACCAAACAACATAGCTTCCAACTAGGGACTTGTTAGTGGTACGTTGTAAGATGGACACTCCCTGGATGCCAAACTAGATCTTGTTAGAGTCTTTCCATAATAAAAATTAGTTGGTGGTGTGTGGTACATATGTGGTGAGTTGAGACAATGTAAGGCATGTCGTATCACCCACATCTCCCACTATACCCATATAATAAATTTATATATGGGTGATTAACCATGTGTTAAAGTCTCCCCATAATCCTACATCAGATCCAAGTTCAAATCATTGTGGGAATGATTTTTCCCTAGAAGGTGGTAATGTAGGCATGTAGTGAAGCAAGAATGACACATCACTAGTCGTTCGGGATGGTTTTTTGGAATTTTGGCCATGTAATGGGAATCATGGCATATCAGACTTCAGGCCTTGTAATAAAAAACAAGTCTTTATAGGTAGGATATCCATTTTGGGGGATATTGTTATCCTTTTTAGGTTGTGTGTGTGGTGTGGGTGTGTGTGTTTAATGTAATTGTAGCCCAATAACCTAATATATATAAATATAAGATGTGATAAAAGGGATTTCCAAGAAATGGTTTATGTTTGAATGGACTTAGAAGTATGAGAATGTATTTATTGTGAAGAATATGGGGTTTTATTGGTTCATGTTTTGATTTTATGAGATCTAGGGATAAATTACATTGATTACAAGGATTCCTATTGGAAAGGGATGTGAGTTATATTGATTCATATTGATTAGATAGTTTCTTATGGGTCACACCATCTTTTTACACTTTATTATAACCATCTACCATAATAAATATAGTTGGGTATTATGGTTAATAATTTTATTTTCTTAGTGGTATTATGTCTTTAGTGATAGGTAAATTATTAATATGGACCACATGATCCTCCATTATATGTTCAATCACAGGGATCTCAATTTGAGGAAGATGTGATGGGTAATGTATCATTCAAAATTAATGTATGATATTTCATATTATCTAGGAAATGTTAATGACATTACAAAATCTCTTAGTAAGAAAATTTCATGGATACATGATTTTATTAAGTGAAAATGAATGAATGAATGAATCAATATATGTTTGGTGGAGGAATTTCCTATGAATGTATCTTAAAAAAATGTATTCATTTAATTTTAACTATTAGTAATTAAATATTAATTATTGAACCATGTGAAGCTTGTCCAATTGTAGGATCTCAAGTGTGTGTGGTTAGATTAGTGAAAAAAATTGTGACCCAATTCTACTATATTCATTATACAAATATTATGTAACTATGATACATGTGTTTATTTTAGTGGTAATATCTATGATATATAAGTTCATGATAGAATTTAATTGTTCAAAATGGGTAGTGCGTCATGGATCAACAATGATCCACCCTGTCATTCGACATCAGATCTGGTGGCCTAGAATAAATAGGGGCATCATAGGTTTTGTATCATGATTCATTACTCACTAGGGGATAATGTATGAGAATCATCATAAATATGGTTTTATTAAACAACATATAGTAACACTTTTTAGATATTTTATGATCTAATAATGAAAACCATGAAAGCATTACCATGGACCCCAAGGGGTAAAGATAAAATTTTCAAGTAAGTGGATGGGAAAATTCACATTTCATTTTGATCTACGAGACTCTCATAGTTGATGTGACAAGAAATATTTATCTATGTGATATTATAAGACAATAATAAGTTTACCTAATAATTTTATATGATTTGGATTAATATTTAATTTTATGATTACTTCATGGATTGCAGAATGTCATATGGATTCAATTAAATCTGAGTATAATTCATTATTAATATTATGATTCAAATTCAAAGAGGAAAATTATAATTTTTTAGTATATTATATATATATTCATAAATTAATTCAGTAGATCATAGGATGAGAACTTAGTCGTGGTTTAAATTTATTATAAAAACATATTTAAGCACTGTATTATGATGTCACCCATTTAGGATCATTATAGTGACCATGAAATTCAACTCATTATTGGCTTGGGCAATGTAATTATGTTTTGGGGGATTGTAGGGTATAATAGGGCTCTATGATATTCTAGATAATTTAGAATATTTTGATGATATCTCTGATAAGTAAGAAATAATATTTCAACCATTGGAGGGGAAAATTGCTTTTTTATATAAGAGAACATGATTTTCCAAGACTGACTCCATATTTAAGCCTCTAGTATTTGTAGAATTTATAAAATTTGGTAACATGATATACTTGAACATTCAGTATCAAACACCATGTTTTAATATTGGACTATATTCTAGATAATTATTCTCACTAGTGAGGTATTCTCATTATGTTTATCAAGTCTCATCTTCAATGGTAAATACCCAATCTTAAACTTGTAATGAACCACATGGATATTTAGATAGATAATGATGCATTATACATGGATTACCTTATCCATATTATAAAATTGATTGATAAAATACATAAATATAATTTGATTCCACTTCTTATGGTTCCATGAAATAGTTGAAAAATGTATAAGAAGATAATGATTGGAAATAAAATTTTATTTTATGATAGTTTATGTTGTTTTATAAGAACTATTTATGGTTAATCTAATGGAATTGAATTATTAAGAAAGGGAGAACTAACAAATACATATCAGTTCATGTAATAAGATATAAATATTTAATATAATTCATATTTTATCTTTTGGTTTATTATTTTTATGGGATTTATAGTGGTAATTTTCTTGTAAAATTGTCTCCGTAAATAATGGTTGTAATGTTGATTTAATCGATTCCTATGTGATGGATGTAAACAGCCATCAAATTCAATGTGGGAGTCTATTGGTTAGATAATGATGTTACATTAGTTTTTTTTGAAATTTTTTAATTACCATATCCAACAAGTGAGATTCAATTAGCGATTCAGTGTTTATGGTAGAAACCAGGTGGTTCCCCCTACCACATATTCTGGATACATTCCAGCCACTAACAAGCCCAAGATTTATTCCATTATCTATGTTAAATTTAACAAGTAAATTTTCAATTACACTCTTTTCCATCGATTGTTAATTACAAAATCCGACCATATCCCCCTATTTTTTACTTAATATAATCTCCCTTGAATGTTGATATATCCCATTAATTCACCATTTTCCATTCAACAATAGATTAATCTATTGACTCCTGATTAGTAGGATTTCCTTATATCTTTAAGATAATTTTCTTCCTCCTTTAATGATGTCCATATATATAAGATGGACAAGTTAATTCTATGTATATGCAATGATGTTTTCTTCCCTATATCGCTGACCAATGAAAAATCTAGTGAGTTTAGGACAACTCTATATCTTATCACAAACTACCTTCAACTATGTTCATCATACATGAATTATGTTATAGATCGTCTTCCAAGACCAAAAAATGATGGAATAATAATGATATATTGATAACACAATGCCATTATTTATGTTATTTTTCTAGAAGTTATTTTATATTTATTATCAACTTTTTATATTGATGGTTGATTTTACATGTCAAAAATACATCATTTCTTATAGTATGTTCTCTTATGAATGGTGGGATTTTGTGGGTTAATTTAATATATTAATCACCTTGAAAAACTAATATTCTTGTATTCCATTTGGAATTTATACTCAAATGGTATTATAATATTTGATCTATTAGATTTGGGGTTCTCTTATTGTTTGAAAAATTACTTAATAGTATGCTAATTAATTGACAATAGATCAAATGAATTATAGTCATCATCTTCATCATGTACGAGAAATAGATTTGCTGAAGGACTATGTGAGGTATGCTGCTATAGAACTAGAAAATATATATTGAAATATCCTATAATGTATTTTATATTCCTAATCATTTATGTGTCTATAACTGATATTGGAAACCATGCATGAAATCATGTTTCACATGGTAATGACATAATTTACGAATCAATACTTTAATGAATATTGGATTACATTATCAACGAGATTGAGATAAGTATTTCTTTACCATTTTGGAGGCATGTATTGATATGATTCCTATGTTGTAATTGATTATTCATAGTTTTTTATAGAGATCTGTTGTGAATTTTTAAATCCCCTATGAGCAATATATGATCTTTAATTGCATGAGTATAGTTATATAGACTATTATCCATTCCAGATTTTGATCAAATGTAATTGAATATTTCTTATGATTCACATGCTTCAATGTTTTGTTTTTATTGTAAATATTCTACCATTTTAATTCTAAATACGATTACTTTATAATCCATGTTCTTGGTTCTTGAAATATGAATAATAGCGTGATATGTTTATCCTTTAGAGGGGGAGTGCACACAAAATGTGACAATGATGATTATGGGATAAAAACATTGTATGAGCTAAATGTCTTTGTTCTCGGTCCCATTGTAGCATCAATAGGGGAATGAATTAATTGTGTATTTACCAAAAACATATATATGATATATTATCATTGAGGAATAACCAATAATGGATGTGGGTTGTGGTATCCATGTGGTTTGATCTGACTCGTTGCATTGATACAAATGAGATACATATTAGCCATCATTGAGGCTAGCTCATGGTCACTTGATAACATTTGGATTATCTTTCTGTCATGATGTCATGGATTGAATGGGAAGTTCTTGCAGTGGAATGGTTATCAAAGTAGTTTTCAATATATGATTATTTATTATTTTTTTTAAATTAAATATATCATCGAATAAACTAGTTATACCGGTGCATAAATGATAATGACATAATAATGATTTCGTAATGGTACTTATTAGTCACACCCTGAATGATCTTATGAAGGTGTGCTCAGATGTCATGAATCGAGATCTTTGTATGTGAAAAAACGCTCTACTATTACATAATAAGTTAATCATAGAGCTAGCAGTGTTCCCAATATACTCTCTAGAGAATTTACATATCATTTCCATTATTTATCTTCTTAACCCTTCATATTCTAGTTTTTATGGACCAATAAGGTTATAGTTATATTATGAATATGAAATTAGTTCCATTTTTTTCAAAATTATAATACATAGTCTTAGAATTAATTTTTTTTTATTATATTTATTTATATATATGTTATACATAAATTATTATCAAGGTTATAGTCCCCCCATAGATTGTGTTTTGACACGTGCTACTATATGATAACCTCTTGAATATGAAGAGGAGGGAAAGGGGGTCGTGTGGTTCCCATGGCATTAACTTGTGGTTAATATTTTATTCATTTCAATTACTAACCCCATATTAAATCATTTATCTCAATCATCACAATTGATACCAATATTTACTGACCCCCATGGTACCCCTCTATGATGGGAAATAATGAAGTATAGGAGATGATGCCTCATGACCACCTCTAAGATTAAATAGTCATCAAATTAGAACCAAATGTATATAATCTTAAACTTGTCAGGAATTGACTTTAGAAACGAATGTGTTGATTGAGATAAAATGTGATAAATCACAAAAAACATCATCAAATAATAAATAATGAATGAATAAATATATACGATGTGTCTTAATACATAACTTGATAAAACAGAAATGAAAACAATGTGATAGATCATATCAATTCACCAAAAATATCTAAAAGATTCTGAATAAATCCCCAAACTAGTAATAAGTACCCCAATCCCAAAATAGCTCCTACTGACTTGAAAAAATTTTCTTATAAAATATGTGTTAGTATAACATGGACACTCAAAATGATCTTCCATAAATCCTCTGATAAGAAATATGATACAATCATATAAGTTCCTATTACGAATGAAAATAAAATTGTGTCCTCATCTGAACCTATATATTATTATCTTCACATCCACATCATGTGTCACTAAAAAAATAATGTATATAAGTTGAACCAAAAAAATAAAAACATATATATTGTGAAAAAGGTACCATGAAACAACTTCCAGTCAGTTTTTTTCTCTCATTCCCAATGTTTTCTAATTTTATGGAATAATATATTCCACAAATGATGTTATCCCTAATGTGATAAGTGTATCAAAACTACTATCCTTAGTCACGTGTAGGTAAAAATGTCAAATTTTGGCTTCAGTACACATATAAATATAGTAATCATCACCATCCACATCTTTATCATTGTAAATTGGTTTCCATTACCAATCCACCAAATCCTATTTGTTATGAAATATACCTCAATCACTAACTTATGAAATGTTAAAAACCACTAATAATGATTTCTATTTTATATCAATAATAAATTATATTTCTATATCAAAAATTTAGCATAGACCACAATATATGTTTTTGGGAAATCACCACTTGCAAAACCCCAATGTATAAAATAGTAGAAGAGAGTGAGAGAGAGAGGTCGTAGTCAGCCATTTTTATCCTTTTTAACTATACTATTAGTAAAAAACTCCACATAACCTATGGTTTTTGTTTTCCCTTATAACGTTTTAGGGGGTGTATAAGAAATAGAAAACATATAAAATAATCATAGCTCACTACCACACTATATGAAACTATCTACACTTAAAATCATATATACATATGGACAAACATGGCACATATTTTTCACTTTTTATGAACATATATCATATTAGAAAACAACTACTCTTCTACATATTAATTAATTATCAACTTGTAAATATTATTTTTTTTCATTTGGATGATTAAAATATTATTCGTCTATCATAATTCAGGAAGAAACTACAAATAAATTATTTATATTATCAATTATATCATTACCTTATGTGAATATTAACAAAAAATCATGTTATTTAATTAACTAATTATCATTTCATAATCATTTTGGTACTATAGGACTCTCGGAATTCTACCACATTATAAGATTCTCTTACAGTGCATATAATAAAATAGAGTACCAGATTTTAAAAATGAATATCTAAATAAAAATCAGTCATTTACTATCATGTATTAATCAAGATAGAAGTAATCACCAATGAGCTAGATATGATCAAAACTATTCACGACATATCTAGTGTCGCAAACCACGGAACATAACATGAAATCTAGATTCTTATTTCACCCTCAAGATCATAACCCACACCTTATGGTAGAATAATTTGAATAACCCAAATATCATTCAACCAACACCATCATAACCATTACCTTATGTCACCACTATCAAAATACAATTATTATTAGACATTAAATAATTAACATAAAGAATATTCATTATAAAATACATAAGAATCAATTTTTTATCCAAAAATATCTTTAAATGAAACTATATACATTATATCAAGTTGTTCAAGCCTCCAAAAATCATTAATGAGATTTCCTAACCCTATTAAAATAACCATTAAGACTTTTTTTTGATCTATCTTGGATTAAATGGTGTACGTTCAATAATTTTGAACTCATTGAAACCCATTGCTGTATCAAGTAATTTTCAAAATAAATATTGAATAAATATAGATGCAATTATATGTTTATAAAATTACAATAAGAATAGATATTATTCTACTCATTCATTAATAAGTTAATTAATAAAAACATCTATTTGTATACTTTTTTGTCTATTTCAAGAATTTAACCATACTAAAAAATAATGAAATATTACAAATATGTATAGATCACACTATTTAGTAATTATGATATGAAAACAAATAACTCAATCAATAAAAAAGATCTAAAATATAGATACATTTCTATAATTAAATGTATTAATTTATGTTTAAATGAAATAAGACCCGTTTAAATTATATAATATCTAGAATAATAAAATATTTACCAACATATAAATAAATAAATATATATATGTAATATAAAATTATATATAATTCATTTCTATAAATAATAACAATAATATTTAATCCAAAATCTAAATTCAATAAACAATTAATAACATTGTATAACATTAATATTATATTAAGAATAATACACTATAGGAATTTCATCATCATTTTTGTAATATTTTATTTTATAATTATATATCAATTCATCAGTAGAATCTTTGTTTGGATTATTATCATTATATGGACTATAAATTTCATTTAAATAAGTCATTTAAACCATGATTAAATCTCATATTCACATAAATAATGATATGTTATATACCCTACATGCAGAATATTTCTTCCCAAATTGAACCCAAATCATAATATTAATAACAAGATATTTTAATTCAAGCAATTTATGTAACACAATTAGAGGAAAAATTATGGATCAATTAATTATATATTTTAACACACAAACAGAAGGACATGAGAATTCCTATAGTAGATAAATGATAAATAACTCCAATGTGGGAAAAGAAATTTTATAAAATATTCATATATAGGTTCCATGATGATAACTAATATGGAAAAGATTAATACGAAAATTGATTCCATTTTAATTTTTACAAACACTCATTTTATGAATACTAAATTTGAGGAAGAAAAATAATTTCTTTTCAGACCCTTACCAAATTGATATTAACCAGATTTATAAATATAATTATATTATATATGTTAAAATAATATTTTAAGGTGAACTATGATGAGAATAATTAATTTTAATTAAAATATTCCTTACCCTTAATGAGTCATTCATTTTGTGTATGGGTAACACAGTTTTGACATAATGTGAATTATTACTGTAAAACATAAGTTAGATTCATTGGGATACTATTCCCCACTGATCAAAATAGTGGTTAACATATATGAAAGCCTTATAATATTTGGGGAATAAATTTTTGTTGTAGGATTCATATATTCTTTATTACCAAATTAGGAATGACTCATATATTAAAAATGAAAACAACATATGCCACATATATTAATTATGAATTGAAAGCCTTACATTTAATCATGGTTTAAAAAAATAAATAGACCTTGATATAGGCCATGGGAAACAATGAATATCCTCTCATTGATAAAATCATTCATTATAGTACCTATATAGATATCCCATTTAGGGGTTTTGTAAATAATATGATATATATGTAGTATTCAACACTTTCCCCAATACTTATTTTATAAATATGATAAAATTACAACCGTTTCTCAAAAATCATGGCTCTTGTAGATATAATAAAATTTATATGAACATTATATTTTTGATTAATCAAAAATCAAAAAAACAATTGGCGGTATTTATAATTATTTCCAAATATTAAAAAACACCTCTCAAATTAAATATTGACTATTATGAATCCCAAATTAAATTCTAAACAATAACATAAATCATTGAAACTATAATTATATATTTTTTAAACAAATTTGAAACTATTTAATAAAACATGAATAACACTTTCGAACAACCAGACACCACCGAATAAAAGATGAACCCATTGTATTATTCTATTCATTGACAATGTTATAAGAATATTCCTGTAACGGAATATATAATTCATCCTAGATGAAAAATACATGAGTAATTTTGTGACACCCCAAATTCATCCAATAGTATAAATTTCATGAATTTTCCATCCAATATGGATTCCAGTCAATTATAGAATAGTTGATATTGGAAATGAAATTATAAAACCTAGTTAGGGTAAATATATCACTGTAGTCAAGCTGTCTTTTTTCATATGAATTACATAGTATAATACCACAAATTATTTGAATTTATTTTCACTAAGAAATATATTTTAAATGTTCTGGTATATGGGATTCCATGTATACACATTAATTTATATACTATAGATATATTATTTTCTAAAGAAGAACATTATGAATATGTTTTCGGTTTGGTGGGTTAAATAGGAATCACCATATTAGGAAATATATGAAGAATTTTTATCCCACAACTAATGGATTATGGAGTCATAACATGACTAAATTAAAGTAAGGAAAACATTATGAAATTTTGATGTTAACATAGATCATTTAAGAAAATCTATTTTTAGGTGAAGATTATTTTTCATCTTAGTATATTAAATTATATCAAATTGATTAAATGTTTTTATTAATTAATTGAATTATATTTCTAAATAAATGAATAAAATTTATTTTTTAATAGTTATTATGAATGGAATGATATTAATATATAGTTCTGCTTCAAAAATTAATTTTTCATCCCCAAATAGTTTTATATAATATTTTTCATTGATATTATAAAAAATTTATAAGAAATTTAAATCGTCCAATTGATAAAATGTTATTTATTTTGAAATATCCAATTAATAATATAGTTCAATTAAATTTTTGGGATTATTTTTAAAATAATGAAATTTTGTGAATAGTTATAAAGTTTCATTTAAATATATTACATTCGTTTTCTTTAAATAATATATTTTAGAATAATTAATATTTTATGGATTTGGATCTCAGAAAATATATATTTTATCTAACACAACTTATTTAATTCAATATATATCAATATTATAATAGATATTCGTATAAGTTCATTTTTATATTGAAACTTTTATTTTTAAAATATGTCTACTCAATAAATTTTTTGAACATATATTATGCGGTATTTTTATCACCATTAAAAATTTATTATTGGAAAATTAATTCCATATTTAGAAACATGATTTATTGAAAAATTTATAAGCTCAATTTATTCTTTTGACAAATAATGATGCCATGTTAAAAACTGAGTATTCATGATTGTAACATCCCAAGTAAATAAAGAATAAAACAATTTTATATTTATTAAAATTTTTGAATTAAATATTAATTTTACATTAAAGGGGATGTTATGTTTTATGTCGTACCCGGTATGGAAC
This sequence comes from Viscum album, assembly GCA_963277665.1. NCBI lineage: Eukaryota > Viridiplantae > Streptophyta > Magnoliopsida > Santalales > Viscaceae > Viscum > Viscum album. The sequence continues at coordinate 1,862,261,167 of OY728151.1, read as the reverse complement.
AATGGGTTTCTTTGAAATCTTATGTTGAACAAAACATTGGGTCATACTAAATAACAATAATAATATAATATTATTTTACATGGTAGTTAACACCAAGCCATTGTTCTAGTGGTAATGAACAGAACTAACCATAATATGATTAAACAATTTTCTTAAATGTTTTTACATTTATCAAATAAAATTTATAGGATTAAAATATGAATGAATCTAATTTTATGAATAAATATTATAATATTTTTTAAAAGTTAGATTAACAGTCTTTTCATGGAGAAAACTTATTAAATATAGTTTTGTTAACTTTTATATGTTCTATTTGAAAAAAAATTAAATTATTATTTACTAATGGAACATAAAAATTAACATTGGGTAAATTTTTGGAATATATCTCATAAAATTCATTTTTAATGAATAGTAAAAATTAATGTATTTTGTTTCAAAACTGCATTTTAATCTAATTTATTTATATGGATACATTATATTTTTAATTGGTTTAAAAGATTAATAAGATTATTTTTTTAACATTTACTATAATGTTGGTCATTCGAAGAATTTTCACATTGAAATTGGTCAAAAACAAGTGTCAAGATTTTGATAGTTATTATTTCCTTAAAAAACATGGTTTTTTGTTTAGACAATGGATATTAATTTTATATTAATTAATGCAGCTTCTATGTTTTGAATATGGTAAAATTGACATCATTTTTGAATTCAGAATATCAAATATAGCTTATGATATATTTTTGTTATTTTTATGAAAAACGTCAACTTTTGATGAATAGTGAAAACACAAATTAGTAGCTAAATATCCATCTTTTTCAAATAATTGAATTTTTACCACTTTTGTGAATTGATTTTTGAAAATCTGTAATACATGGTTTTTATTAGTAAGTAATATGTGGTTCAATAAATTGAAAATAATTTTTGGTAGATAGTATGTTTTGACTTTTATTAACCATAGTTAAAGTTAATTAAGGTAATTCAAGTAAAAGTAATATTATAATACTATTAAATTACCCTAACATGTGTTCTATTCCAATTGGAAGAAACATTAACGACCATGGGCATCCTTGGGTCAATTTTGGGACCCCATAGATCCACTTATGAGTGATAATGACACAATATATTAATTAATATAATGTAATGAAAAAAATGACATAAAAATATATCTTTTATTAAATAAATTCATATATGGGGTTATATAAGTCAACTCATTGATTATAGATGTTCATTTGAATGATAAAATGATTTCCTATAACATGGTATTTTGTATTATAATTTTTTGACATAAACTAAATAAAATTATTTATGACAAAATAATGATGCAATATTTACCTCATTAATGAATGATTTAAATGAATAAGATTATAAAGATTCAAAAAATATCCAAACCTATTCAATTATTATTGGATTACTTTATTTAAAACAATATTCATATTATCTTTTTATTTAATATGTTTTGGACATTATGAAACTGAAAATCATTATATAATAAAATAATATTTCAATCTTTCCTAAAGAGATCCTCCCCCCATTATAAAAACCCCTCACCTATAACCCATTACTCACACCTCTCAAGCCCATCGGCTTATCAAAACACTTCCCAAATAGTCTATAATGATCCCTCACTTCCATCTATAAGCCCTACCTTAGGAATAAGGCACTTCAAGAAATATTTTTTGTTCAAACCAAAGGGAGTTACCAGATTTAAAGGTAACACCGTCTCTAAAGATAATTTATTTTATTTTACTTCTACAACACCCTATACACTTTTTATTACATTATTTTATAAAAACTCCAGTATCCTAAATATACTAGGTTGTTGATAAGAGAAGGATTTGAACTACACTTATACAAACCTCTATCTAATTGGTAAATAATATACAGTTTCTATGGATAGAAAACTACTACCTCGCGAAACGATAATGGTTCAAACTTCTCCAACCATCTTTTATAGTGGCCATTAAGATAGAATTGTAATTAAATTTGATTTATATTATATTAATATTGTCTCTATAATTCTGAATTTTTCGTTTATATCATTCCTTTAGGATTTCCATAATGGGTAAATATGATAATTTCATTTGAGGATGTGCGGACTACCGCCCCCTCAAAGTGATATGACTCGTTCATTCCATACATAAAACGTATATAATATGGTGTTAATTAAATTAAATAACATTGATATTATAATATAATTATCATATACCTATGTATTATTTAGTTTTTATTTAGTTAAATATTAAATTAAAATGAAAATAGTGTTCATGCGTACGTAGCGCTTACATCTCCATGAGCGGTGCATTACATTTCATAACACCCAATGATGTGGAATATTATAAATACATATACACTAGATATATATTATATCTAAATAATGAATACTTTTCCAATGATAATGGTCTGTTGACAGCATGGAAAATTTTGAATTATAATAAGATCATTTTTTAATAATGTTTCGAACATCAACAAAATGTCTGAAAGGAACTCAAATAAATAACAAAATGTTATATATGGGTAATAAGTGATATGAAAATAATAATAAAATGACAAATTATCTTAATGAAGTATAAATTAATTTATTTTTATTATTTAGGAAGAACACGGAACATGCAATTCAAGTCAGACATGAGGTAAGAAGTTTCTTATCTCACATTTCATTTCGTGAGATTTCTATTGTTCAACACTTATTTATTTCATATGGTTTATTGTTTACTGCCATTTAATATATATTATCATCATTATACTTATATTAATGTAATTATGTTATAAATTTTGTGTTTATTAACTTTTGGTCTTATGACTTGATTGATTACAATGAGGTAAGGGGTTTTCATCTCACCTTTTATTCCCGCGAGATTAATGATTGGTTTGCCTCTATTTCCTTTTGTGTGGTGTATGTACTACCCATTATTGTATTCTTTGGTTAATATACATTATTTTATGGGTATTTTCATAATAATTGTTTATTACTTCATTCATGTGGGGTATGTTTTGTAAGTTACCAAATCATTAAGGGAACTTCTTAACCAAATTTCCATTCATAGGGTTAATATTCTAATTAATAATTATGTCATGCTATGATTATGTGTGGAATCACTATTTATTTATATAATTTATTATTTATAGTCCCCTTTGTGTGGATATACATTTTATAAACATAATAACACCATTGATAAATTCTAATGTCACTGATATGAACTTGATAAGGGTAATCTTAACTCAATTTCCATTCATTGAGTTAAACATCAGGGTAGTTGGTTTGGTTTTAAAAAGAACATGTGTGAATGTCTTCTGATAGATTTACACTTCATATAAAATCATATTGAGTATTTTTATATTTCTCACACATTATTATTTAATTGATTTATTCTCAATCTAATGATATAGTTTTTATAAGGGATTTCGTCTCAATTTATATTCCATTGAGAATTCATTGATGTTATTCACCAATTAATTTTTATATGGTGTTAATACAGTCCTTTTACATATTATATCATGAATCCAATTATTTTCATGATATTATAATGTTTTGATTAATTTTATTCCTCAATTATTTGTATTGAATAATCTCTCATTTTTTAGTAAAACATTAACTAAAATATAATTTTAAATGATTTAATGATTTTTTCTTCAAAAACGTTCACATTAATGACCATATATTAAAATTTATTATAAGAATTTATTTATATGGAGATGAATATTTTAAAATTAAAATTTCTTTAAATATCATCAAAGTTGAATGGGATACTTTTAATCCATAATGTATTTACTAAATGTATTAAATGGTTTTGAAAATGGTTTAATAAAGCATTGATTATGTCAATATACTGAAACAATATATTTGTGATTGCATGCTGGAAATGTTAGATTTAATTTATTGTTGTTTTATCTATCATGAATATGTTATGTTTATTAGGAATTTTTTATGTATATGGCTGGTAATGTGATAATCCTAGTGAGGGTGAGCCCGTGATAGCTCTCCAATGCATTGGGTAACGTGACAGAGGTAATAGTTAAAGTATCTCATAAGAGTTTTAGGGAATATATTGTGATAGTTATTCCAAATATAACTCCCTACATAGCTATTAAAGCTACAATGTATGTTTTATATGGATTCCACAAGTTACATTTATAACTGATGAATTATATGTGTTATTTATCAATCTTATGATTTCATGAGGAATGTTAAAGTGATTATGTTATGTATGTATTGATGAACTAATGTTTTATTTCTTCATTTTAAAACCCTAACTGATAATTTTATGCTAATACCAGGTTTTTTAATTTTTTTCACTGGTTATAAGGTTGGGTAAGTTAAAGGATGAACTCAAGAAGATTTATATCAAGAAAAGAATTATGGGTTACTTTTAAGAATATTTATTTTAAAAATAAATGTTGATATAGAGTTGAAGTATCTACTTGGTTATTTTTGAGATGAAATGTAATACTTATGGCCTAATTCTCTAAAAATCTAAACCTGAGAATATCCTCAATGTGAATTATTAAGTTAATTCAAGATTATGTAATTTTTACGGTTGGGGCCATATAGTTGTTATCAAACGAAAATTTAGAAAAGATTAGGGATTATGAGTTTTAATTAAACACATGGTTAGTCTCTCTATCTACTCCTTATGATAAATCATTATTTTATAACTTTTTCATATCAGTGAAAGATAGTTACAAATAGAAGTTGGATGATCTCAAACAACATTCCTATCTCTCCCTAATGAAATGCTTTCAATAATTAAGGAAATTTCATGTTAAAATGATTGTGAATCTTTTTCTAGCATACAACTCACTTGCAAGAAGTTGTTTGAGATATCAAACACCTCCACAATACCTCAATATCATCATGGATTATGGGTTGTATTTAATCAAATATTATTTTCACAATATTCTCATATTTTCAATAACGGTAAATATTATCATGTAATTTTCAAATATTTTACCTTATCAAATGATTTTGAAGCATATTATGATGTTGAAAAAGGTGCCGAAGAAGGAAACCCATTTACAACCTATTTATATTTTCTTTTAAATTATATTATTTCATCATATAATTATGTTATTTTAAAAGGACCATTTATTTAAAGATTCAAATAAAACTCAGTCCTACTATTTTATAAAAATAATGTTTTATTATATTTTTTAAAATTATAAGTTATACATGATTATTTTCTGAAACTATTTTTCGGTGAACCCCTATACGACACATGTTGTTCAAGGTGTATTTGGATGAAGGAAGAAAATGATTTTGAAGGATATATAAACCATTATAAAAATGAATGGACCTTATACCGATGTGAGAAAGATGTTAATGACACCATGATGACACCACGATCTCGTTATGATGTACTTTCATTTGGGATTAGTTTTATTTTATAATTTGGAGGCGAAATAAAAAAAATGAAAATATATGTAAGTCGTCATTAAGATGTTGAAATCTTAATGAGTTGGGATGAAAATAATAGACATAACACAACCTTGGAGGTTAATATATGTTAGGGATATTTTTTTTGTTTTATAAAAATGACAACCCATAAGATGGGTGACAACCCGCCACAACTGGAAAGGCCATGGGAATCGAACCCACAACCGAAGGGTTCTAAGGGCACATCGCCTTCCACTGGCCAACATGATGTCCCTGTTTTATACGAATCATTCGTTTAGTTAAATTATTTTATGTATCAATAATATGTTTATTTTGGGAACTTATGCATTATCAAATAGATATCCTAAGCATAGGAAAAATGATTTGGTGATTATGTGATAATGGTTATTTTGGAAGATGTTTTCTCTTTTGTGGAAACAGTATTTTCCTAAGGAATATAGAATATTATGGGTTTCATTTGTGGAATAAGGGAATAAATTTTATTTTGGAAAAATTTATGTTTTATGTCTATTTGGGTTATTTATAGAAATGATTAACCTGTCATAGAGATTATATGATTAGGTTAATTTCACTTCAGTATGAGACATTAAGAGTAGTCGATGTTATTTGGAGAAAAATGATAAGATTTAATGTGGATGGCTAAGTGATTAAATCCTTCTGAGTATTCAGTTTCAATCTTAGTTCAGCTTACATTGAAATATTTTTTGGATAGTCGTTTATTGAATGGTCTTTGTTGAACATTGGGTATTGTTTGTCTACTTTTGGAGATTTGGAACAATATTTATTTTTTTAAAAGATTATATATTTTGGGATTATCTGATCTTATACTAACCATTTTGGTTTTCGTTAATGGCTTAAGATAGGGAAAAAATATTGTTCATATTTGGTGGATTATGTGATTCTCTAGAAGTTGATTCTTGCACTTTATATGTGATCATGTCATCTTTAATACTAGATATTTTTTAGAAAAGATGAGTTTTGGGTGGAAACTTATTTAGGGATAATACTCTACTTCAAAAGTAAGTATATTTCCTTATGTGCTTATTCATCTCATAAAAAAATATCCAAAATTATGGAATGAATCTTAAAACAAAAAAAAAATTGTTTTCTGTTTACTTTTCCTACTGGGAAACCAAAGACTCTTTAACCTATCACTAGTTTGTGATTTTTTGGTGGTTAGGTTTATGCTAATCATGTTTTATTCCACTCTCCATCAGAACATGACACTTTGTTTGTCCTATATATCCATGTTTTCATGGAATACTATAATTGGATATATCGGGTGACCTTTGTAATTCACATCCATTATTTTAATGTGATATTTTTATACTCTTTTTTTGATGTGGGACTTTTATTAAGGTTTCAAAGACCTGTAATGAAATTACGAAGACACAATTTATAAAAGTGGAGAAGGATGGTAGATACCTAGTAAATAATGAATAAATTTTCTTCATATTTATAAATATTTGGGAATTAAATATTAATTTTACATTACAGGGGATTCTATGTTCGATGGCATACCCAATACGCAACAACATGTTTCATTGAAATATTTTGTTGCAAATAACATTGGGTCATTCTAAAAAAAATATAATATTATTTTAAATGGTATGTAACACCTAGCCATTGTATTAGTGGTAATGAATAGAACTAACCATATTTTGACTAAAAAAATTTTATAAATTTGTTTACATTTATCCAATAAAATTTAGAGGCTTAAAATTTGGATGAATCTAATTTTAAGCATAACTACTCTAATAATATTTTAAAAGATCTATTTAACACCTTTTGATGGAGAACCCTCTATAAATATAGGATTGATAACATTGATATGTTCTATTTTACAAAATAAAATTCTTTTTTATAATCAGGACATCAAAATTTAATTAGGGTGAATTTTTGGGATTTTTTACTAATGAAAATAATTTTTTAAAGAATAGTAAAAAATACTATATTTTAATTAAAAGTTGACATTTAATCTAATTTATTTATATGATTATATTATCATTTTAATTGGTTTTAAAGTGTCATTATATTATATTTTTACCATTAAATTTAATTTTGGTCATGAGAAGTAATTTCAAATTGAAATTGGACATAAACATGTGTCAATATTTTAAGAGTTATTATTTCATAAAAAAACAAAGTTTTTGTTTTGACTACGGGAATTAATATGGAATTAATTAATGCAGCTTATATGTTTAGAATTTTTTAAAATAGCCATTATTTTTGAGTTCAAAATATCAAACATATCTTAGGAATATTTTTTGGTATTTTTCTATAAAACATTAATTTTTTATGAATAGTGAAGACACTGAGTAGTTGTTACAAAAATGAATTTTTTATTTAAACAAAATTTTATAGCTTCTGTGAATTGAATTTTGAAAATCTGTCACATATGGTTATTATTAGTGTGTAAAATGTGGTACAATAAGATTAATGTAATTTTTGGTGAATAGAATCTTTGGAATTTAATTTACTGCGGTTAAAGGTATATATGGTAATTCAATGTGAAAATAAATTTATAATAATCTAAATTACCCTAAAATGTGTTCTAATACTTTTGGATGATACATTTAAGACCATGGGAATCCTTTGGTTTATTTTGGCACCCCATGGAGACAATTTACAGTGATAATGACACATTATATTAATTAGTTTAAAGTATTGTCAAAAATGACATAAACATATATCTTTTAGTAAATCAATTTATACATGTGATTATATAAGTTATCACTTTGACTATAAATATTAATTTTAATGCTAAAAATATTTCCTATATCATGGATTTTTTTTATAATTTTTATACATCAAGTAAATAAGATTATTTATGACTCAATTATGATGTAGTGTTTTCCTCATTAATGACAGATTTAAATAAATAAGATTATAAAGATTAAAAAAAATATCTGAAACCTATAAAATTCTTATTAGATTACTTTATATTGAAAACTATTCCTCTTATATTCAGATTTAATATGTTATGGACTTTTAGAAACCGAAAATCATTATATAATAATACAATATTTTCAGACATTCTTAAAGATCCCCTCCTTCCCCTTATAAAAATCCCTCACCTGTTACACATTACCCACACATCTCAAGCCCTTTGGATCATCCAACCTCTACTAAAATAATCTACTATTATCACTATATTATTCCTCGAATCATTAACTTTGGCATAAGGAACCTTAATAAATCCTTTTTGTTCAGACCAAAGAGGGTAACCCGATTTAAATGTAACATATTCTCTTATGTTGTATTCTTTTATTTTACTTCTCCAACCCACTAACCTATATTTATTCAATTATTTTATAAACTAAGAAGTATTACCAATATACTAGGTTGTTTATATGGTATTTATTCTAACTACAATTTCACACACCTTAGTCTAATTGGAAAAGAACATACTTTTTTTCTGGACGAAAAACTACTCTCTAACGAAATGAGGATTATTAAATCTTCTCCTACCGCCAATTATAGTGGCCATTAATAAGAAAATGAATTTAAATTTTATGTATATTATATTTATATTTTCTCAATACTTCATTATTTTTCATTTATATCATAACATTATGATTTCCATTATGGGTAAATACAATAATCTCATTTGAGGAAGTGCAGACTACCACCCCCTCAAAGTGATATGACTCGTTCATGCCATACATGGAATATATAAAAGACTGATTTAATTAAATTACATAACATATAATTTCTATTGTAATTATAATAAACATATATATTATTAAGTTCTTATTTCTTTAAATAAAAATAGAAATTAAAGTAGTGTTCCAACGTTCGTACGACATGTCGTCTCCATGAACAATGTGTTTCATTTATTATCTCCAAATGATATTGAATATTATAAATACATATAAACAAGATATATATGATATATTTGATATTTAAATTATTAATATCATTCCCATGATACTGGACTTTTGACCACATGGACAATTTGTAATTATAACAAGGCCATTTTTGTCAAAAGATCGGAACATCGACAAAATGTTTGATGTGAACTCAAATAATTAACTAATTGTTGAAGCAACGTAATATGTGATATAAGAGAAATAATAAACTTGATAAATGATCTTAAGTAAGTTTAAATTATGTTATGTTTATTATTCAGTAAGAACATAGATCATACGAGCCAATTCGGACATGAGGTATATTAATCTAACATTAAATTTTTTCATATTTCCATTGTTCAACACTTATTTATTGAATGTGGTGTATTATGTACATCCATTTGACACATATTACCAATATTATATTTATATTAATGGTGTTATACTATTCATTTGGTGGTTATTAACATTTGTTCTTACAACTCAATTGATTACAATGAGGTAAGGGGGTTTCATCCCACTTTTTATTCTTGTGGGATTCGTGATATGTTTACCCCTATTTCTGTTTGTAAGGTGTATGTAAAGCCCATGATTTTATTATTTGTGTAATTTAATTTAATTTATCCATATTTAAATCTTCATTTTAATATCCAAATTTTATGTGTTGTATGCTTCGTAAGTTATGAAATCAGTAAGGGAACTTTTTAACCCAATTTCCATTCCTTGGGTTCATATTCTAATTCTTAATTATGTCATGAAATGATTATGTGTCAAATTAATATTTTTTTATTTATGTTTTAATTTTCACAAACTTTTGTGTGTATTTACATCTGATAAACATAATCACTCCATTGATAAATTCTCATGTCATTGATATGAACTTGATAAGGGTGATATTAACTTAATTTCCATTCATCGGGTTAAACATCCAGGTCATTGGTTTTGTTTTAAAAAGAACATGTGTGAGTGTCCTCTGATTGAATTAAAATTAATATCCAATCATATTTTGCGTATTTATATTTTTTCATAGATTATTATGTAATTGATTTATCCTTAATCTAAGGATACATGTTTTATAAGTGATTTCATCTCAATTTACATTGCATTGAGACTTCAGTGTTGTTATGCACCAATTCACATTTATAAGGTGTTAATATCATCCTTTGGTATATTATATCATGAATCCCTTTATATTAATGTCATTATAATGTTTTTAATAATTTTATTCCCCAATAATTTGTATTCAATCATCCCTGATTTGGTTCAGAAAACTTTACCTAAAATATCTTTTTAAATAATATAAAGATTTATTCTTTTAAAACTTTCACACTAATATCCATGTTTTAAAAAATGGTTATAAATGTTTATTTATATTGAAAAAAATGTTTTGAAATTAATTTTTTTTTTCAAAATCATCAAAGTGGAATGGGACACTTTGATTCAAAAATCACTTTATTTAATGTTTTAAAGGGTTTCGAAAATGGTTTAATAAAGCATTGATCAGGTCAATATACTGAAATAATTTGTTATTATCGCAAGGTGTAAATTTTATCTTTCCATTATGGTTATTTTTTGTGTTATTAACATGTTATGATTATTGGATGTCGTTTATTTATATCAGTGGTTCCATGATAATCCTACTGAGGGTGTGCCTGAGATAGCTCTCCAAACCATTGGGTAAGGTGACAGAGGTAAAAGTTAAAGTTTCTCCTGAGAGATTTATGGAATATATTGTGCTAGTTATTAAAAATATAAATCCATAGCTAGTTGTGAATGCTAAAATGTAATTTTGATATGTATGCCATAAGTTACCTTAATAATTTATGATTTCTATGTGTTATTCATAAATCTTATTATTTCATGAGGTTTGATAAAAAGTTTATGTTATGTATGTATTGATGAACTAATGTTTCATAAATATATTTTATAACCCTTACTGATCTTTTGGATCTCATCCCATGATTTTGAAATGTTTTTAATATGGTATATGGTAGGGTATGATAAAGGAATAACTCAGGATGATTTATATCAAGAACAGAATTATTGTTTTATTTTAAAAATTATTATTTTATGAAAAGGTTGATTCTTAGTAGAAGTATCTACTTTTTAATTTTTGATATGTAATTTAATAGTTGTGGCCTAATTCTCTAAAGCTGTAAACCTGAAAAGATCCTCAATGTGATTTTTTTATTAATTCACGATTATGTAATGTTTAAGTCTAGGGCCTTATAATGATAAGCGAACGTTACAGTGAAATTGAAATTACATAGTGAAGGAAAAAATTCATCCAACCATATCAATTATTTGTTAAAATGATAGTTTTCTCAACCAATCCTTTTTCATTGAATTTTATTGGGATGTCATCCCTTGAACAATTTGTCTACTATCAAGGGATGGAACTGCTATATTTATTAAAAATTAATTTTCTACCATCTTATTCATTAAATATATTTTAATTATTATGATACAATTAAATAAATATTATGAATGAATGGTGATTAACATGATGATTTATAATAATTATATTTCCTAATAATAATTTATTTTTATATTTACAATTTTGTTAAGTTATTTATAATTCATTAGGGACATAGATACAAATCATCTTGAAGAACATAAAAATCAAATAAATGGGTTTGAATATATTATATGTGGTGATATTTAGATTATTTCTGATATGAAATGAATTTTATGAAAAATTATCATGTAATATATATTATTTAGGTGATTTGACGCTAAATTCAATTTTATTTTTATTAAATTTAATTCAAAGTATAGTAAGAGTCTTTCAAATTAATTCAAATGGTAGTTAATATGTAAAATGAATTTATAAATCAATATAAAATCATAAAAACAATATAATACATAAATAATATGGGAATATTATAGGATTAAATTACTATTCAATATATTAAAAAAATTTCATTTTCATAAGTACGTTACTCATTTTTAAATATTGAATACATTCTTATAACAGTTAGGGTTATGCATGGTTAACAAGGGGTTAAACCAAAAGGAATGATCTTCTATGAAGCATTGGACTATGAAAATTTTATTGGTATTTTTTATTTCATTTTTTTCCACTCTTACATTTAACATATAGTATTTTTTCCATATTACACGAGTTTGGAATATATTATATTTTCAAATTAATTGTGTTTGTAAGATTTCCACACACCATAGTTTTTAATGTGAATCCCTTATCCTCTATTCCTCACACTACTAGATCCATTTATCATGATTATTAACTACCCATATTACATCCCCAAATATATTCTCATTTTGAGGGTATTTTATACTACAAATAAAATCATACAAGGCTTGAGGTGAATTCTAAATGTGGTTTGTCAAAAATATGTTTAACTCTTGAATAAATATTTTTAAATTTTTATCTTCTAAATATTTATAATCATTAAAAAATTATATCATAATAAAATAATTATTTATATATATCTCAATTACATATTATTTATTTTAAGACCCATTTTTTTCTCATTTTCAATTATTTTGTAAATTATTTCTTTGGGTGAAATGTATTAACCTGGGAGCCACACAATATTAGACTATATCTATTGGTCACATGATCTTAAGAAAGCCTCCCAAAACACCAGAGGCTACCGACTAGAAGGGTTGGTCTACTAAATCGATCATGGGGAGATTAAACTATATTTTTTCATTGTATAACCCCAATATAAGTAAATAAGGAATAATAGAAAAATAGGTAGTCATAAATATCATCGATGTCATAAGATAACCAAAACATAAAATACAATATTCAACTGATCAGTAAAACATTATATTCTAATGTAATTTTAAATGTTCTAGAAAAATGAATCTAAAAATAAAGACACTAATGAATCCGAAGTGAGTTTGGAACCATGTAGGGTTCTATAATCCATGTTCCTTCCCCAAATAAAAAATCTAATCCTAGGTACATTCCCTAAACTCATGCTACAACAATTAATTCTATTCGAGTACCAATTAGGCAACCCAGGTCGGGTGTGAGTTCATCATAGTAGGCCACCACCAATTATTTCTAAAACAATTCCAGTCAAATGATAGTGTATGATTTTATATAATGAAAATATGACAATTCATAAAAAAATAATTGTCAAATTATCGGTTATTATTTATTTAATCACATTAACTCATGCATTCTTGGGGATTATTGTACCTCTATACTAGATTCATATCATGTCAAAGCCCAATGTTTTCCTTAAGTAATATAATATCTTAATAACAACTTCAACTCATACTAGAGCTCTAAGTATTCAAATTTGATATGATATCTTAGTACACTATTCGACTCATGCTGGAGTTTGAACTTTTATTTTGTGAGGTCATATCTCTAAGTGACATTAATACCATTCTATAAATTCACACCTAAATTTGAATGTTACCAATATAATTTCAATAAGTAATATGACAATGAAACCATTTTAACTTCTCAATTGAATGACTATATTCAGATTCATTTACATATAATAGAAATGATTATGTTACCATTTAAACTTCTAATTTTAGTGAACAAGATCCCATTCATTTACTCAAAAGTACAATTAACATTATACCATTTATACATCTCAATTTATAATGACCATGTTCCCATTCATTCACACATAATTTATTAACAATTAATTCTTAACCTTAATTTAATTATTAAATAATTTTTTTTTATATACATCAATATTCTTAATTAACTCCCTATCTAATTAGGTATGAAAATCCATTTATTAATTCATCAATTGATGAATACATAACAAACTTCATATCCAAAATTAATTTTCATGAATTAATTATCTCATTTTAAATCTCAAATATTCATAATTAATTCCACAATTAATTATCTAGATCATATTATCATGCCACATAACAAATTAATGAGTAATTATATCAATCTAGCCAATTCAATACCAAAAAATTAATCCACTGATTAATTATCAAGATTAAATCCCCTAATTATAATAATCAATTCCCACCAAATTAATTATATAATAAGTCATTTTCTTACTCTAATAACGAATTCCTCAATTAATCATTAATTTCCACAATTATTCGATAAATAAATTTGTCAAAAACATTATCCAAATTTAGTATTTCGCCTAAAAAATAAATATATGAAGTCTAAAATTTTTCATACACCCATCAGATCTATGAATATGGGAATTAGATTTTAGACCACCTACCTCATTTTCCTGATGTACTTTCATTGAACAGAAATCGCCAAAATCTGAGAAGAACAACGACAATGATCTGAGTTCTAGATCTATATCCCTAAATCAAGGTTAATTATTCCAATATCTAATAAATATAGACCTATATCATTAATTACTGGCCTACATCTCATATTAAATGATTTTATCTAAATATATTATTGATAAATTCCACCATACGATCAAGGAATCATAGAATATAGAACATGATAATAATCAGGATGAGATCCACTTAATGAGGGACTTGAAAATCATCGATTCAAGCATTGAATCTAGATGAATGGAGGTCAGATGGCCTTTGATCCCCTTCAGATGGATATGGAATCATCCAAAAAAGTAAAGGTACTTGTCTAGGTCATATTGGTGGTGTTTCAGAGGTTAGGGTTATTTTAGAAATAAATTTTGGGTGAAATAAACTAAGAACATGGTTTTTAGTGAAGGGGACCATGATTATGGTAAACCTTGTAGAAACCATAAGGCCCTCCCTTTCTATTATCACATAGTTACCTAGGATTGGGAGAAGAATTTTAAATGACCATGCACTAATTGTGTATGATACATTCTTCTTATGTTTTTATAAAAAATATCGTCAAACTCACTCTATCGCAAAATACCAATAAAAGGTACGTAAAAACAAAAAATGTTCCAAAAATTTCATATGGGAAAACATTCAAAAAGGTCAGGAACATACATTCTCCTGACTATGTTATAGATCATCCTCAAGCTACACATCTGTGATTCTCTATTATTTCAAGTCAAAATGATTGGACCATTGAACCCTCATGTATTCTTCCCTTTCCCATGTTTTATCTTTCACAATTCCATGTTGCTATAACAAATGAACTATCAGCATGGTCTTTCCCCACAATGATTTTTCACTGCGATCTAATAAACATATCATATGTTCCACAAAGGACACATATATATCTTGTTCAACCCCATCTACATTGATCTCGTGAGATGGGTTGGGGAGATACACCAATATTTTGGACACATGTATGACATCATTAATAGTGTTGTATTTTGGTGGAAGAGACAATCTATATGCCACCAGACCAATTCTCTCCACAACCTAAAACAGTCCAACAATCATGGGCAGTAACATGCCATACCTCTGTATCATATTGTGACACAACATAGGAAACAACTAAATGAAAATATGATTATCTTATGTAAATTCAATGTTCATATTCATCTATCAGCACATGAAATCATCCTACTACGAGCCGTACGCATATGTTTTTGAATAAAAAAAACCTACTCCCATGCCTCATGCACAAATCTCAGTCCTAAAAACTATGAATCACCTGTATCCATCTATCATAGCAATGAAATACATGGACTACCATAAAAAAACATCATGTTGTTCCATCTATATAGTTTTTTGATAACTATTATTACATGAAAACTCCACTAAACCCATTTTCATATCCCAAGACACCCCAAAGACAAGAACAAATGACCCATCATTTAAAAAAGTACATCCATAGTATTCATCGACATCCCATCTTTCTATGGGTGGAAATCCATACTCAATAAAACCATTTAATCAAGCATTTACTACATGCATTTACAGAAGCATGATGTAAAGCATGAATGCTAATATGAAACTATAGTCAACATAACCACATGAAAACAGACTAACTCAAGGACAAATAATTTTATTATCAGATCTAATGTAAGGGTTTCCCTCATATGCATGAAATACTCTACATTTTCTAGTAAATACACAATTACCCAAATAATGTCACTCTTCTTAAGAATATTTAGAATACCCACCACAAAATAAATTTTCATGTTGTCCCACTTCTATTCCAAAATCATGAAAATATATAATAAACATCCTTGTCATTGATTATCTTCTTTCCCTACTAATAAGTGAAGCCTGTTTCAAAAATCGTAATATCTACTTTTTCATGCCCGGCCACAAAATCTGTCATCTTAGGGCATAATACACATTTTCACATCTGGATGCACTGACCACTTCGAGGCATAAAATTCTCACACGTGATCCTCTTGTTTTCTCAAAGGCACATAAAATTTAATCTTCACATAGATGATCATGTCCTTTACTATAACCATTCCAATTGTATCTCCACACCATAGATTCTTCACCTCAATTGTAAGAACTCTATATCGTCATACTATCTATCAATAAATTGACTCAAATGTGTAGCATCCATTGGAAATGAAACCAATTTCTTCTACTCCTGACTCTCCTTAACCACCGCATTCATTTAATCAACAAAAGTCACCATATTATAATATGCACTCAAATCTGAAACCATCTATGTCTGATTTTTCTTACATAGGGAATCAACCCCATTGTTTCCTATCCTCTGCATATTTGACTATTAGAAATTAAATGACTGCATATTATCTAAAAATATCCACAACCAAATAGTAATGTCAGGTTGTGGAAAAGAATTCTTCATCATATTGTGATAGGTATTAACAATAAACTTCTCTCACAAAATAGAGTGTCACCTAAACATAATATCGCAAAAAACTATTACAAAATGAGTTGATAAATAGGGTATTTATATTCATTTGGATTGAAATACTGAGACACATACACCACGGCTTGATCCCCTTGCATCAACACAAGTCCATGTCTAATCAAACATCATCTCAATAAGCTGAATATTCCACTCCATACTCTGGTGGGATCAATAATTGTTTTGATGTTAACTGCTTCTTCATATCCTAGAAATAATTCTCACATGCTTCCAACCATTCAAACATTATACCCTTCATAGTAATGTATGAATGCATCACTAACAAACTGTAATAGGCATAGAGAAACCTTCAATAATATCCACCAAATCCAAGAATTCTTTGAATATCAATTACCATCATTGAATGTACCCCAGAAACCACGACATGAACCTTATCTCAGTCCACTGACAAAAACTCATCCTTGATGATGTGTACCAATAAGTGTACCTTCATAATAAAAAATGATTCTTAGATAGCATGAAATATAATTGATGCACCCTCAGTGCACTCGGGATGATGTCAATAGGTTGGGAATAACCATCATCATTCTTGATGTACCATAAGATTTCGTCCACAAAAAACACAACAACTTAATCCGGATATTGATAAATGGTCATATTCATTAAATACATAAACACATCATGGGAAATTTTCATTGTAATAAACATTATGACAAACTCAAATTGGCCATACCTTCTGCTAAAAGCATTCATTGGTATATCAGAAAAATAACTCTCTACTGATGTTACCAGGATTTCAACTAGATTATTGAGAACACACAATCTCCCTTCATCAAGTTAAATGGACCATCAATAAATAGAAGTGGATATCTGTTATTTATTTTCATCTTAATATAATTCAGTTAATCAACAAAAAAATGTAAAATCCTTTCATCCTTATTTTTGAATAATATAGGAGATTCCCATGTCAACGTATATGGATGGATAAATCATTTATCCTTCAACCACAATAATGATGTCTTCATCTCTTGAAGATCAGTCGGAGGAATTATGTACTGTGGTATTGATAATGGCTCAACCACTATACTATGATCAATAATGAATTCAATATATCTGTTAGGTGGTATACATGAGAAATTTTCAGGAAATAAATCGTGAAACAGTTCTACTACTAATGGAGGGAATCTTACCTAAAACCACAATTTTATAGAAATAGACTAGAAATGTGTGATGTGAGTGCTCCCAATTGCGGAGTAATTGGCCCTTCATGGCTTGATTGGATTTTCAACTTATCAACGTGAATGTATAAGTCTCTCTTATGATATTTGAACATAACTATTCTATGGTAGCTGTCGATGTGGGATTTGTGTGTTACTATCCAGTCCATATCTATAATGAGTTAAAAGCCAATAATATCACGAAAATAAGGATCCCATAGAAAAAAAAATCCTAGATCTCCAGAAAATTTCCCTTGCATTGAAAGATGTCTCTAGACCATGTTCCCAAATATGTATCGATAGACATTACTCCGCCATTGAAATCCACATCTAGGATCAAACCATTGACTTTTTTTGAAGATATATAAGATTTATAGGCACCCATATCAAATAAGGTACTAGTTAAAGTAGAATATACTAGAATAATACCTCCCAGTATTGATGGCCCAGCCGTGCCCTCAATAATTGTAGGCTACAATGCGTGTAACAGTCCTACATCACATCCAAGGGATATTTTATGACTCCCATGAGTAGAACCACTATACTAATAAATGTAACATATCCCAGCAGCACCACATCCACTTCTTCCACCACCTCGGCCAATAGAACACCACCTCTCAGATTAATATGGTGTATAATACCCCCTTACAACAATTTGACTCTACCCCGCTACGCACTCAACACTATTCTATCACTACGACCTATATAATTTATATTTGTTTCCCATATATCCACAAGACTAACAATATAATGGTGTTTGGGGAATTGTTCAATGATTTTGTTTGAGCCTATCACACTAATGAACGCTCACCCTATTACATTCTTGTCCAACCGTAGCCCCTATACAAGTACTCTACATCCCAATGCCCTGTCTAAAGTTATCATAACGATGCTACTTGATCTCATACATATTATCTATTTATCAACCAAAAACTACTACCTTTTTAGTACTAGAAGCGTCCCATAGTTTTTCTTCTACTATGAGAGCATGATGAAAAATGTCAGAAAAATTACTTAATTAGAAAATATTTGTTTGATAAATAATCTCACAGTTTACTTCATCATAAAAATGTATCTTCTTAGCTACCTCATCTGTTTTAAATGATGGAGCAATGCATTGTAGATCTGTGAAGCGTCCAGCATAATAATTCATGGACATACTACCCCTGGAGAGATACATAAACTCCACATATTTTTTTTATCTCCAATTTGTTGGATCTAAGTTCATCCAGAACCACTCCAACATGTCATTCCATAATATACTATTAGTTTGTTGAGTTTGTGACCGAATGTCCCACCAATGCTTCTCTAATCCCCATAGAATCTATGTATCCATCTTGGACCTCCACTAAATAGGAGTCCTCAAATTTTCATGTATTGTCTCAAAAGAATCATCCCAGAATACAGCTTCCTCAGTCCCACCCGCTCTAGTAAATGTCAGAGTGTGGTGCTTTTGAAACCCCTTAGTCAACTAAAACATTCTTTTCAAGACCAATCATAGGTCCCCATTCATGAATTATTTAAAATGATGATAGTCCACCTAGAATTTCGACACTTCATCAACATCTAGAACCATCTGTGCCTCTTGTTACATAGCTGAAAGAACATTCTTTTCCATTCCCCTAGGCCACCCCGTCAAAAAGCATCATAGGGTCATATTCTTTACAATACCAAACACACATCTATGTTCTTATAAGATACCATACTAAAATTTTCCTAAGGGGAATAATTAAACCAGGCCAAAACATGTTTTTCCCCAAATATCACAACATAGTCAAAATCGAGGTGCAATCACTAACCTTAACCATCATACTACTAGGTTTTGGCTAACAAGGGTAAAAAAACTATCATAATAGTGTTTTTAATTTAGACACACAATTATTTGAATTTCACATATTTTATACATCATTTTTAATTTTTTATGTAATTTTTTTTATTTTAATCTCACAAACAAGGAAAATAGTGTTTGATAAAAAATTTACCCACAACATGTTGTCCCATATGTGCCTAAAATGTTGCATGTCACATTAACCTTTAGTGCCCAGAATGATGCTTGTAAACTCAATTCTTATGAAATTCTAGGGCAGAAATCAATACTAAAAAATCACAGAAATGAAAATCACATCACACTATATGTGGTTTAACCATGGTGAAATAACATTAAATTGTTATAGAAATCCACAATAATAACAATAACACCATCAGAAATAAGGTTTTCTATAGTACATGGGTATGAAGCTCCCATAAACAAGCTTATTACTGTGACCCACCTCATATTATTACCATATCTACCTTTGCCCAAATAGTAATATAAAAACGAAATAAAACATCTCAGAAACCAATTTGTAATATCCCGACCAAAGAGCTACACAACGGTGGCCTGAGCCAGTTGGTTTAATGACCTTAGGTGACACTACCCATGTGCCAGAGGCCGCCGACTAGAATAGAGGGTCCAACAAATCGATCATTGGGAGATTATACCCTATATTACCTAATTAAAATACATAGAGAAAAAAATAAGTAATAAAAGAAACATATGTAATCACAAAAATACACTAATTTATTAAGATAAAAACATTAAAATATTTTACATAAAGGGAAAACCAGTTATGCCAACATAATTTTCAAAGTGAAAAAGGAATTACTGAAAATAAGGACCCTTAAAAATCCTAAGAAGTTCATGAATAGTTTACGGTTCCCTCATCCATGTTACACCCCCCAAATCTGCAATCTATTCCAGGGCCATTGACCTTAACATCTCCAACAAAAATAATGTCTTGTTTGGTACCGGTCCGAAAACCAAAGTAGGGTGTGATTACAACTCAGCCGGGAACCACCAATGCTTTCTAAAACAATTCCAGTTAAATGATAGTGTATGATTTTCTATAAATAAAATGATACAATGAATAGATAAGAATTTATCTCATTATCAATTATTCTTTAATAAATCAAAATAACTACATGGTTATTAGGGAAAACCATACCTCTATATTATCTTCAACTCATGCTGGAGCCCAAAGTGTTCCATAGAAAATATCATATCTTAATACCTGCTTCGACTTGTACTAAAGCATGAATAATTTAAAGGTGATATGAAATATTAGTACCTAATTTG
Source organism: Viscum album (assembly GCA_963277665.1). NCBI lineage: Eukaryota > Viridiplantae > Streptophyta > Magnoliopsida > Santalales > Viscaceae > Viscum > Viscum album. The sequence goes on along the minus strand of OY728151.1, from coordinate 1,862,239,920 downwards.
ACTCATGTCAATGTTAAAAGTATAATCATATGAGGCCATATCTCAGAGTTCCTTTATTACCATTCTTTGTATTCACACATAAATGAAAATGTTTCCAATAATAAACCAATAATTAAAATGTGAACATTACCATTCATACATCTCAATAGTATGAACTTGTTCACATTCCTATAGACATATGTACAATGACCATGTTACTCTATACACTTCTCATTTCAATGACCATGTTACCATTACATTACTCACATGTACAGTGACCATGTTACCATTTATATGTGTCAATTTAGAATGACCATGTTCCCATTTTTTCATAGAAAATTAATTAATAATTAATTATTCACCTCTATTCCATTACTAACTCAAAAATTACAAAATAAATCAATATTTATAGTAAATTACGAAATTAATTATGTATTCTGATCAATTAATTAATTCATCTACTAATTAATCAATAACACAATTAATATCCCTTAATTTTTCCCTAAATTAAGTATCCCATTATAAATCGTAACTATTCATAATTAATTGCACAATTAATTATCTAGATCACAATATCAAGGAATATAATTAATTGATTATTAATAATGTAAATCTAGAAAATTAAATATATCATAATTAATCCCCCGATTAAGTAACTAAATTACAACCCCTAATTCAAATAATCAATTTATCCCAAATTAATTGTCTTATAGTACATCCCATTGTCCTCGTTATTAATTCCTCAGTTAATCATCTATTTCAACAATGCATTGATAAATAAATTATTTAACCTAATTATCCAAATTTGGGATTTCAATTGTTAAAGAATACCTGAAATTCTACCAATTTTTCATACACATAAAATCAATAATTATGGTAAATTGATTTTAGTCCACCTACCTCAATTCATTGATGGACATTCGTTTAACGGAATTCTCCAAAATGTGACCAGCACAACAACATAAATAAGTGTTCCAAATATATATCCATAAATAATGATCAAGGATATAACGATCTTATTAATCTTGGACTGTATCTATAATCGTATATCCAAATCACAAAACTAGTTTAGATATAAAGAATATGTGGCTAAATTCCACTAAACAATCATGGATAGACTGATGACAGAATGGAATAGACATCAGGATGATATCCACCTACCAGGAGAAGAGTTAATATTTGATTCGGGATTTAAATCATTTTTTACTGAGGTTGTACAGCCCTAAATCCCCTCTGGAAGACAATAAAATCATTCTAAAACATTATGGTACGTGTCTAGGTTGAATAAGTGGTGTTTCAGATGTTCGAGGGAGTTTAAAACTAATGTTCATGTGGAATGAAACCGAAAAAATGTTTAAACATTATATATCACCATATAAGAACAATATGAGGTTTGGGAGGAAGTTATTGTTTAGACTTAGATACATTGGCCACATTGAGATCATTGTTCACAGTATAGTGGTTTCAAATCAACCAACACGCCTACTGTACCTATCTCAATTACATGATTTTCTCCATGTATTTCCCTAGATGAAGAACATAATATGAACCTTATGTATAATTAATTGAGAGTTGAAGTCATATTATAAATTTTATTCATACTTGGAGAATATAATGAAGGTAAACTTTTTTAGATTTAATGTTCTTATAAACAATAATCCTCAATAGGTAAATATTTTGTGGTGGAAGCACATGATTAAGGAAGTGACACGGGATCATAAAGAAGCAATGGAATATTCATATAATATTTTTCTTTATTTATTAAATTAAAACTATATTGGAGAAATATAATAATTGGGGAATATTTTAATTACTAAAGTAGTTATAATGGTATTGTTTTATTAAAAAGTTTGTAAATTCCATAAAAAAACATAATGTTATTGTAATAGCATACAAAAAATTATTTTTGGAGAATATTGAATGTTTTGTCAAATTTTAAAGGCTACTAAAAACTATAAATATTGATAATATATCCTTCTTATGGTGACCATTTATAATATTATATGAAGGGTTATGATATAGTATATTTCCGATAATAGAGTATATTTCGTCAACCACAACGATCGTCCCCTATAAAGACCATTTATTGAAGAAGAAAATTTATTTAACATCACTGATATTTGCACATAACCCAACCCATTAAATGATTCAATATTATTGGAATGAGTGGAACCATTTATCGGAGAGGTTCACAGTGGTTGAGAACATCATTGACACTATGTTCTCCACGACATAACATGCAAATATAACCCTCACATACCTTAACATAAGGGAAATTGACTATCTAATAATTTGTAATATGTGTAGACCCTAAAAATATGATTTTTTATATTTTATATTCAATAAATTAATTAATAAATATTTCCAACATCAAAATTACATTTAAAATAATAAAATAAAGAGTTTGGTGAAATTAATATTTTGAAAAGATAAAAAAATTATATTTTTAGAAAATATATTTTCTCAACCAAGACACACTATTCAATGATACCAAGAAAAAAAATTTCATTAAAATAAATTTTTTAAATAATATGTATATAATACTTATTATAATAAAATTCTATGAATACATATTCATTTTTATGTGTATATAAATATTCACAATAAACAAAAATTGTTCTATAAATCATTATTTCGAATTTAAAAGTCTAAATTCTCAAATATTGATATTTATTTCAATTAAATACTTTTTATCTTATAATTAATCATGTAAAAATTATCCAAATGTTAATTTTTTATTATTTTTGGAGAATTCGGTATTTTTCGTTAAAAATTAAATACGGTCTAATTTTACAATATGTGTTATTACATCATAAAAATCCCAAAAAATAATATAAATTGAATACAATCCAAATTTTGTTCTAATTTTGAATAATTTTTTTAATGTTATATGATTAATTTTATAAACCTTTTATGAATCCACTAAATCTTAAATTGTATTTTATAGTTTTAAAGACAATTATTAATTAAAATGGGTCACTTCAACCCCAAAAATTGAGTTATTTTAATTTATTTTTTTGTAATTAATAATAAATAATGGAGAACACTAAAATTTCACAAAAATCATATTGAAACCCCAATTTAATGGCTTATTTTTTTGATTACATTATTCTATATAGTTCAAAACCCTTATTTAGAAATTATTGAAAATTTCCCCACAATTTTTCTACATAATACCACCCAACCTCCATTTAATCAACACTAAAAACTCATTGATAAAAAAATTATAGTTCCTTTCCATCCCTTGATCCAACCCATTGTTCCTAAATATATTTGTATTATCCTCCATAGATTTCAGAAGTGACCACTCTAGGTAAGGGATCATTATTATATAATATTTATTAGAAAATATTATCTATGTAATACCATTTGATTTCTAATTTTTAATGTCAGGATGTGTTCATCAAAATTACTATTTCAATACTTAAGATTCCTATATATTAAGGGGATCTATTTAGACCTCATTCACCCATTTTATAAATCATTTCTTATACCCATTTTAATGATTAAAGTTTCTTTTGATTTGCCAGTGAATTTTTTTTGTAGTGAATACCCATCTCCATTTAAACTAAAAGTTATTCACATAGATTTAACTATCTATAAATTATTAGGTATTTATATTTGTCTTATCCACAATACTTAATTATGGTATTATTATTGATGAAGGGAATCCTTCTGTTTTATGATATATTTGATAGAGTTATGGATATAAATGATATAAATATTGTGGGCGGGACAAGAAATATATATCCCTCCAAAGAATTGGAATTTTTTTATCTCGTGATAATTAATTTATGGTACATGTGAGACTATATTAAGCACATATTATTATTATTTCTTGAATTTTATCCATGACTTACGTTTATGATGTTCTATTTTGTTTTGATCTTGCATTCCTTTAAACCGTTTTGTTTTCTTACTACAACACGCCTCATTTTTTTATGTTTTTTATTCTCACCCTTCTTATGGTCCCTTGATATACCACATGGATCACATATACAATATTAAATTATTCAATTCTTCGTCTATTCCCTTACTAATATTTATTTCTCACCCCTTTCTTTTTACGTCCCCAGCCAATCCCATGATATTCTAGATGACCCGTGTTAAATAATTTCATGTTATATAATTTTTATATAATTTTATAGAAAAATTATTTCAATTTAATTAATTGGGTATCTAATTTATCATAGAAACTATTCATCAAGATCTTATGGGGTTATATTATGTGTATCTTTATGTAAAAAATCTTGAATAAATGTGTCATAAATTATGGGTTGTCATATTTTGAATCATATCAAATGGAATCAAATTTTGAATAATCTAGTAAAATTTAATATATGGAAAAAATTACCTTTTAAAATATACTTATTATATAATGATAAAAAGTTATGAAATTATGTTAAATATTAAATCAAAATTTATGGGGATTTAACTATGTGACGGGGCATAAAAGTTTTCGATTATCTATTGAATTGTCTATGGATAAGAATACTATAACAATTCATAAATCATGTATATTAATAATATATTACATTCATTTAGTATACCATGATAAGATCAATTTATTAAATTAAATATATTAATAATTACATTATTTTCACTCCCCTTACGTTTAAAAGGGCTCCGCGTCACCGATCTGGTTCTGACATATTTATCATCTTATCTTGACCAATAACAACATAAATTCCATACCATACTTAAACCCCTAGCCATGATGATCTTTTATAATTTAAATTATAAACAATAATAATTCAACTATAAGCTAAAGGTGATTTTTTAATGAAGAGGAATAAATCCTAAACAAGCGTTTTCAATTTATTTCCACTTTAACCTCTTCCAAATCAAAATATTTCATTATCATATATTATAACCAATATCTAAACTATGTAGAAAAATTATTATTATTATTATTAGAAAAACCTTATTCATCACATTTTACTTCCAATGGTGTCGGAAATCATCGTATGTGTGTACATGTCTAATACCACCTCCATAAGTTATATGCATCATTTTATATCACCTCCTGTCATGGATGGTTAAAAGAATGGATTTAATTCAAATATATGACATTAATGACATATTTATCATTATAGAATGATGTAATTTAATTTATTTTTGTACTCTTATATCCCATTCAATATTATGTGATTTTTTTGTGAATAAGTGGATTAACACCACCACAAATAAACGATACATGTAATCCCATACATCCTTATATAGTTGTTATGAAAGGTTTTTTTGAATTTATTAATAGATTAATAATATAATTATTCATTTTATTAAAATATGGTATCTAATACTTCTATTAGCATGGTAAACCATGTGTTATTTTGAAAATTATGATTGGAATGACCTCAAAAATTATAACATGCACTTAATTATTTTTTTTAATGTAAAACATATTAATTAATTATATAAGTATAATATTTATAATTAAATTAGTATAAAAATACTCATATTCATAGAAAAATTTATATAACATTATTATTAGTGATTTAGGGAATGTAATTGAGTAGACACGATTTAAGATATTGAATTTTTAATTTAAAATGTGTTTTAAATGTTAAAATTTCTATTTTTTCATCCATATCCTCATTCATTAAATTGTGGTATAAATCATATTATTAAAATGAAAAATATCTTTAATATATTTTTAAAACATGTTTAACTTTGATTATGATGGTTTTAAAATTTTAATTTTAATAAGTTTCCAAGTTGTTTATTTTTAGTATTTTTTAAAAAAAAATGAATGAGATGAATCTATTTATTAAATTATTATGAATTTGGATAATTTATCAAAATCATTCCCATTTTCAAATAATATTATTAACATTAATTTTCCCTTATTTTTTCTGATGAATATCCTATTTCTACATATTTTTGGAATTTTTATGGAGTTATCAATGAAATATTATTTTTAACTTTCTTTTCAGGAGGATATTAAATGTGATTTTATTTATGTGGTAAACTAAATTATTTATGAAAATTTATTATAAAAATGAAATCATCAATTTGGTCAATCTATTTTATGGTCCTAGTAAATTTTTCTTAATTAATGGTTATCCTGGTATAGTTATATAGATATTAATTTTATGATTTTGTTGTCTAATGGATTATGTCGTAAAAAATAGATTGTGTTATTAAATTTATATGATTTATTCAAATTGTGATTTTTAGAGTTATGTGATGACTATTTTGTTGGCTACAAAAAAATAATTTTTATTCCTTTAAATTAGGTTTTATTATAAGACCATTTTTCATATAAGGGAAGATAATCACCTTTTTGTGATGAATGTTTATGGAAATTTAATGTCTAAAATGCATGCTTATAATTTTTTTTGGAGTGATCCAATTTTACACGAATCGTACGTGTTTGTTATATTTACATTATGATTCATAAAGATATATTTTATTAAATATATGGGAGAATATGAATATTTTTTTTATTAAGATAATGGTTATTTTAGTTCCATGATTATTATGAATAAGGAATTATTTCTTGTGGGATTTCATGAATTTTCAAATAGTATAATCACATTCTCTTTTTATCAACTTGTAATTTTTTTACTTATCCAGTATATGAAAATGTTTTTAAAGGGTTTTGGTTGAGTATAAACTGTATAATTTTATATCAGTCCACTAATTTGATTCTACTTAAAAGAAGAAAATATTTCTTTAATGAAACTATATTTTAAATAAATAATTCTTATATTTGAGAAAAATGGACATCAAGTGAATGTGTAAATATTTTATTGTAATAAATTGATAAATATAATTTGTCTCTACTTCTACAAAAATTTATAAAAACAATATCCTTGAAATATAAGAAACTGAAACCCTTGTAGTAATAAATCAAGTATTTATATGTATTGTAAGATATAGAGTTCTATTGTTGGTATTAAAATAATGTTATAGAAAACATTTGGGAATGTAATTATTCTGATTTGTATTGTTTTTGAATTTATGAGGCCATAATGGGTTAATAAGTCTATGATTAATCACATGATCATAGGAATAGAAAAACCTTGGGAGTTTTTATTAACTGGGAGTAATTTAAGATAAATGTATTTATTTCTAATAGTAGATAATGATATACTTAACCCATTTTATTATCATATATTTTGAAGAAAAGGTAATTTGAGGAAGAATTTTTTAAAATATATTAATGATATAAGTTAAAATCAATTGATAACAATTAGGGGTTTTATGAAATATGAGGAATATGTAATTTTTTTTATTTTTTATAAATGGGTTTTATATTTTAGAATCATCTATTCTATCATATAAATGACTATGTGATTGAAATTTTATTTTTTGACAATTTGATTAATGTTAATTTTGTGTGGAAATTCACAATGATTGGATCATTTTTGAATTAAGGTAAATGGAATAATTTTTAGCTATTTTGTGATTTTATTTATGGAATTGAGGTTTCATTTCATTTTAGAAGAACATATATTTCATTATAGAACTATGTTAATACATATTATTTATGGAAAATTTTAGAATCTAATGAAGATTGTATGGTCCAAGACTATAAATTTTTTATGTGAATTATTACTTTATTATTATTGTATAGGTATAAACAATATGTGATCTTGGTAGAATATTCGACTAAAAAATTCTTATTATAATGTTTCATTTTTCATAATATATATTTTTTGATGAGTTTTAAAATCAATTATTTATATAATTACTAATTTTCAAAATTTTATGTCATTATTTAATTATTTTAGATTTATGTATGATGATGTAGTCCTATAGAATGTTATTTTATCTAGTGTAAACCATTTTGGTTCTGGATAATATTCAATATATGAGGAAATGCATTTTTTATATATTATATTATCTGTTAAAATTTATTTTTAACTATTTTTTAATGAAACAACATTATATGTAATAACATTTTTGGGTGTAAGTGATTGAATCAAAGTGAACATTGATATAAGAAAAAACAAATGATGAAATTGTTCATATAAAATGCAATGAAATATTGTCATTATATTTTATGGTGTTCACTATATTCAACTTAAACAAATTCATCATGTCTAAGAAATATATTAAAATAATTATATTATCATTTTACCTTCAAATCTAACAAATTTATGGAATTATTTATCTGATATAAATTTATACTTTTGGGTCTTTGACATATTCATGGTATTGTTCATTAACACTATTTATTATGTTATAGACTATATTTTTTTACACTATGTATACGTATTTATTAACTTCTCAATGTTGATCTCCTTATATTAGATACTGATAATGTATTATTTAATAAACCCATGATTTACCCCTTTTACTATATTCAATAAGTTGTTTTACTGTACATTTTACTATCTGGAATTCTAATAATGAAAATTTTAAATATCAAAAATATTTTTTTCATTCACAGTCATATGTTTTTTCTTCCACTACAAGAAATTTAATTTATAAGAAATATTTCAATGAATTTTTTCAAGATATGGGAAAATATAGAAGGGATGAAGTTTAATTAATAGAGTATAATATAAGACCCCTTGATTATGGAATTAATTTTCTTTCATAAAAAATGATGATAGTTTGAGGTATACTCAACATCGAGCTTTAATGAGACTTGATATACTATTATTTATATATGGCCATTATGACCCAAGAATTGTGTTGGAAGGTATAAATATAAATAATGGTATTATTAATTTTTGGGGATTTATTTCCTTAATAAGATTAATAATCAATAAATCATTGAGTATTAATTGTTTATAAATGATGGGAAAATCGTAGAATGTTAAAAGTTTTATTCTATTAGAGATGTTTTTATATGTGAAATTTATTGGGAAAAAAATAAAAAATTTATAATTTTTATAAAAGATTCAAATTATTTTATTATATATATATATATATAATTAATTAAATTGAATATAATTTAATAATTGTTATTATATTTGTAATGGGAATGTAGTAATTTTATGCATCAAAAATACATTTTAGTAAAAAAAAATCATTAAATGAATTTTATTCTGAATTTTATAAATATTTTATGCAATGTTTATAAATATTATTTTATAAAATTTATTGTTTTTTGAATTTATAATATTAAATTTTTTATAGTGTGTATAATCGGGAATTTTGTAAAATGTATAATTTTTTTATATAATATAGTAATACATATTTTTCAAATATATTAAATTTTAATACATTATTATGATGTATACAATTTTTACATTTTTTTATGAACCATTGGATTGAATATATATATTTTAAATGATTTTTTTTTAAAAAAAATGTTTAATATGTGAACACAGAATATACATTTGCGAATAAAAAATATATTTTTTTTCAAATTTATTACTATTTTTGGGTCACTGAATGTATTGGTATGGTCGTAAGGTGTTAATCAATTTTATATTGAAAAAAATAATAATTTTTTTTAACTAAAGAAAGATTCATTTAAATCAACTTAATAATTGTTTTTATGTTGAAATTATTTTTTTCTCATATCTTTTTTCCATAAAAATATTTTCATGTGTTTATTGTTTTTAGTGTTATTTTAAAAAAATCATAAATATATATATTTTTAATATAATTAAATGGATTATATATTTTTAATTAGAATGTGCATCTTTTTAACATATGCTTTTATTTTTTGAATATAATTATGTAATGTTGTGGTAAAAATTTATGTTGATGTAGTTCATGATATAGAGAGTTTATTGGCATTTTTACTTTCAGATAAGTCTTTACATAAAATTAAACATATCCAAATGTGATCGGATATGCTTACATTAACCCTACCACATCTTGAATATGAATCTAGGATTCCATGGTTCCACAATACCATGAATATGTCGGTATAAATTTTTATACCTTTTATTAATTACAAGAATATCACTACACTTACATATTAAAGGGTGTCACTTTTAATCTATTCATCACATGTTAGGAGAAACATAACTAGTCTAGGACATGTAGAAATCTATTCCAAAAAGGTTGTCCCGTGATGTAGAGTCTATAGTATCGGTAAAATACTATCCTATAAATATTAAGGTGAAATAAATTGGTTGTTTTCAAATGAATAGTTATACCACTTTATATATTGTTTTCAATTTATTTCTTCTTCAACCTAGAAAACATATTTTAATACCTTGAAAAAATGTATTAATTTGATAATGATAAAAAAAATTATGCTATCATACAACCCTTATTCGTCGCTTTTTTCCATCTTATGGAAAACTAAAACATCGTTCATGCGTAGGTGGGGACTATAACCTTCACGATGTGATGTGTATCTTTCCACTTAACAAAATCTAGTATGTGGTTATAATAAAAGACTTAATATATATACATATATATTATTAATTTAATATTTAACATTCTTTATATGTACAATATAATATATTTTCTTACATGATATCTGATTAAAATATGTTGAAAACTTAAATTTTTTCATGTGTGATGCCACCTCTATGAATGTTTTGACCAATTATTCCATAATTATTTACATAAGTGGTATTAAAATATTATATAAACAATAAATATTGAAAAAATGATATTAATTAAATTTAATTTTTTTTTTTAAATTTATTCATTCACCAAGGATGGACTACTAATAGTTTTTGGTCAATAATGAACAAAGAAAACTACAAAATGTCACACATTAACTTAATTATTCATAAAATAAATAAATAACATGTTATTGAATGATATTATAGGAATATTTATAATTAAATTGTAATAAATATGTTATTAAGAAAATAATATATTAATTAATTTTTATTATTAAGGATTTATGGAATGTATGAAACATTACTAGACATAAGGTATGGAATGTTTTAGTTAGATTATATTCATAATGATTTATTGTATATTATAAGAGTTTTATTTAATCCCACTATAATAATTATTCCTTAATAAGCTTCAATTTACTTTTTACATAGTTGTGAAAATAATATCATATTTAAAGTTCTTGTAGGAATGTTTTAACATTTTTTTAAAATGGGTATGCCCAATTTTATATTTGAATCCAAATAGTACTATATCATATGATTAAAAAGAGTTAATTATGTAGTTTTATGATGAAAATTATGTATTTTATGCATTTTATGGATTTTATGTTTTATATGGTACTTGGAGTTTTTTATGATGATAGGAGAGAATGATCGAACTCTCTAATCCATTAGGTAATGATTATTTTCATCGGGGAATTATTTATTAAATAATCAATCATGTTACTCCTTTTGAAAGTGTTATATTACAAGTGATTTTATTTATAATATTATAATTATTTACCAATACTGATCATACTTGTTAAAAAAATCAAGATTATTATATAATCTTCTATTATTTCATATGATTTTTTATTAATGATTTAGAAAATATTTTTTTACTTATAGGGTATATAGATTATTTATTAATATTATAGTTTTTTAAAAAGAATAAAAACTTTATTATGTTCTTTTATGAAATTTCTAATGGACTAAAAAGATTAATTTATGTTTTTATCTATTAATTATAATTTTTTTACTCATAAAAAATTTCAAATACATTTTACATGTATTAATAATTTTTAGGAATTATATAATGGTCCATCTAATTCTATATGGATTTCAATTTAAAAAATATAATATATTATGAATGAAAAATGACATTAAATTGGAGATAATTTGTTTTTTGAAAAATTGTAATTGAATGGAAGTTTACTATATTTATTTTTAGGATTTTTAATATTGAATTTTTCTTAGTTTTATAATACCCTAATCATAAATGATCCTAAAAATGTAGGAAATTGAAACACATGTTCTTATAAATAAAGTATTTTTTTAAGATACGAAGTGAATATTTGAGGATATAACCATGTATAAAAAATCTATATAATTTTAATGACATTAAATGAAACTGAAAATAAGGATTGAGTACAAATAAAATAATTTTCTCTTAAAATTCTCGATGACATATTTAATTCAATGTTGGTGATAAGGATGTCCTTCATATATCTTATTGGAAATAAATTAAAATATTTATGGGTAAAGGGAAGGTAATACATGGGTACATTAATTTTCTATAGATTTTTCATCATACATGGGATGTATTATATATCTTATCTATCCCTCCATATCTCTCTCTTCTATATTATGTGTTCCATGCATCACTTTTGAGGAGTAACCTGAAATATCCATCACATGTATTAATCTCAAAATCATTGAAATTGGAATTTGATTACCCTTATGAGTAACAACATGTGAATATCATGAATCAGGGATATAATTTATTATGATATAAGTCAATCCATGTAGATAAATATTTGTGGTGTAATTAATCATTAAGGGAATCTATTGGAGTATGTGAGGATTAACTGTTACAAAATCACACATACATTTTATTTGTATGTAATTTAATTAATAGGATGAAATTATTTTCAATGGGGAAGTATAAAAAATCACATGATTTTAAAATATATTACTTCTAAAAAAATTCTTCCTTATTTTTACATGAAAACCCAAAACAGATAAATAGATATTTATTTGTTAAATTTTAAAAATGATCATTTTAATAAAATTATCGATTTAATGTGTCTACATATAATTTAAATATTTTAAAATCCATATAATTTTCACTGAGTAGTGGTTTTGTTCTTTACGATTATAATTTCTAACATCCATTACACGGAAAAACAAGAAGTAATAGTAATATTATGACATTAATATGAAATAAATGATTTCGTGTATGATCCATCAATATTGAATTGTAGAAAGATATAAAAATATATATTTATCTAAATAATTGTGATAAAATAATTTATGGAATACATCAGACATTTATTTTAAAAAAATATTTAAGTATTAATCCATCAATTATTTCAAAAATGTTGGATCCTACATTTACATGTATTCTGAATAGAAAAAAATTAATGTGAACAATATTATTCAATTTATTAAATCCATGAATTTTACATAGTGTTATCTTCAATTATTCTTAATGAATGGGAAAAAATATAGATAAGATCATACTGATATAAAGGAGAGGCATACAATATAAGATATCATAATGTATGTATCGAAAAAATTGTTTGAAAAAAAAATAATAACAGTAAAAATAATTTTTATCAATTATTCAATATTCGAATAAACCCAAGGGAATATAATATCTGTGGAAATAATGAAAATTAAGGACAATAATTAATAATATAATATTATAATAATATATTATTCTAGAAATCATGCATTAAAGAAGAGATCATTTTTACATGACATAACACATAAATGATTATAAAATATCAGAATACACAAACAAGTTTTTCTCTTAAGGTAGTCCAATAAATCGAGGGACTTTAAATATCAAGATATATCCATACATTTTTTTATTAAATTAATTTTTCATAAGAGTTTTCAATTAATTTTATAATATTTTAGAAGAAACATGTTAGATATTATGTAAATATCAGAAAAATTGATATTTTTATAATGGATGTATTGTAAAATCATTTCCTCGAAAATGGAATTTTGTTTCTATCATCGAGAATATCATGAAAATAGTATTTGAAATAATGGATTCTTTTAATTTTAAATGGATCTTCACTTTTTTATGAAATAAAGGTAAGGTGGTGAGGAGGAAATTTTAGTGGTTTGGTTATAAATGTACAATAGTCGTGAACTATATAATTGTTGGAAAATATATTGTCAAGATTCATAAATATTTTTTAAATTATCTAAATCATATCCCTTCGATTTATATAGTTAGGTGTGTAGTCTTTAGTATAATAACCATGCACCATGTTCTGATTTATTCGATACTCAACAATCCCTTTACATTCCAGTTACCCCGTGGTTCATATATTTTATAGCTTCATCAACATACCAATATTGTGATGTGGATGTGATTATATGAAACCCAAACACACTTAGAATTACATATTTTAGGATTTTTATTCATTATGATACCTTATGTAAAATATTAATCAAAACTACATTAAAATATAGTGCATGTAAATGATATTATTATATAATGGAAACATTAAATAAATAAATTATAAAATCCAATGGTCAGTATATTCCCCATAAAATTAAAATAATTACCATATTAAAAAATATGTATCAACAAAATAATTTTAATCAAAATAAATGTTAGTGTAATAATTGTCTAAGACTAACACCCATGAATCTCTGATATAAAAAATACTATCTTACCTATATATATTAGCATATTATTCATATCTAGATCATTTTATTAAAATTAAATTATAATTATTATCTTTATCTATATTACATCGTTATTAATTATTTTAAATTTTTTGTTTGGGAAATCTAGATCATTTTAAACTAGTTTCATAACAGTATAGTTTTTATTCATTCTTCTCTAAATGAATATAATTTAAGAATAAAAAATATATTGAACCTCATTATTTATAATTATTATTTAATTTATAATTTCGATCTATGTTAGTTTTCATTGCAACCATTAATGATTAAATCATCAATGAGCATATTTGAGGGATTTTTAATATATGTAAATTGGTACCATAACTAATGGGGTTGATATTAATATTACAATTATACAATGAAAAGAGAAATTATTATATAAATATTTATATGATATATTATTACTAATGATTTTTTCATGGGAAATAAATATTTGTATTTGCAGCATTGATTGAGTGGGAGTTTTAACTAGATGAGACAAGAACACATTATAATTAATATATGATTACGAAGTTATTTACAAGTAATATCATTATAATCATATAATAGTTAGCTCAAATATTTTTTTAGTGTGATATTTTAGAATTAGAATTAATTATAATATTAATAAATCCAATATTAATTTATAACATTGTATATGGAAATAATTTATTTTTTCCATATAATTCCCTTTAGGATGGTTAAATTAGAATGGATGTTTATTAATCATATTTACAAAACATAGTCCGATTTGACTTATGAGAACACTAATATATTCATATTTTTATAATTTACCCATTAAACACCTTATCTTGACATCATAGGAATGGTTGAGATGAATATAAAAAAATTAATTATCCATTCCCTAGAGGCCATTTTCATAATGATAGTGTGGAAAATGATTTAATTTTACATATAATAGTATAAATGCATAATATGTTTCTATAAAATAAGGATTTTTTAAATATAAATATTATTAATCTTATTATCCATTATGAACAATTTTTAATGTTTTTATGGAGAAAAAACATGATTCTATGTAGAGGTAGAATCCGATATACAGATATGAATGTCATTTTCCAATATAGGAAATGTTGAAATATGGATATTTTTCCCAATATAAAAATTAAAAACAATACCAATAAATCATTCCAATATATAAGAATGTAAAAACTATATTTTTATATTCATGATAAATAATAAATTAAAATTGGAAAAATAGTACTCATGTTGAGGACTTTGGCATTCCTGTATTAGACTCCTAAGAAAATTACTCATTTAGATTGATCAAAATCATCATAAAGTGAAATTTTATTATACAAAACATATGAAGGGTAGATTATAAAATTTAAAATGAAATTTTTGAGTGGTATTTAATGAGTGATTATTGGAAACATATAACAGTGGTGAGTATGGATATTTTTGAAAAAAATTTCTTGTATATAATGAGATCAAATGTTTCGAATCTAATGTAGTACAAAAAATATAAATTATTTGAGAGGAGGATGATAAGAGGATTGAAATTCCTAAAACCTAAACTAAAATAATTTCAAAATACATTACAAACACTTTCCAATTATATTATACCATTTATTATTTAAAATTTTATTATGCTAAAATTGTGTGTACAAAAGTAATTTATTAATTTTTCCAAAAGTAATGTGATATTATATAAAAAAATACGGAATTAATAGGTATAAATTATATATAAACATTGCAATTTTGTCTTCTAAAATTAATGGAGAATATTTTTTAATTAATAAATATATAAATGTTATTAAACAATTTTAGATTAAATTAACATATATTCCGAGTTATCAAAAACTAGGTCGTAAAATAATATTAATATTTTCAAATTAATAATGTGATGTATAATTGTTTTTCACATGAATATGGAAATACAATCATCAATTTCATTATTATATAAATATTATGTTGTTAATGGCATTGTAATTTTAAAAATTATAATTTTGACAATTCGGTTAATATTAACTATTTCATAAAATTCCTAAAAAATCATATTAATCAATTTTTAAAATTTTAAAACCAAAGATGAATTTAATTTTATAAAATTATAATAGCAATTTCAATTTTTAGTACATGAATGAATTAAATCTATTTATATTTAAAATTATGTAGTATTTTTTAGATATAATTTTTACATTTTCTAAAATAATCATAGTAATTATATCCCCCCCCATAAAATTTAATTTGTCCTTGAATTATAATAATGTTATTCAACATAAAACGGTTATCACTTGGTCATATATTATTTAGGATCTCATGTTTCCTCCCTTTTTTTGGTTTTCTCCAAAAGAATTTCACTACATGGGTTGATTGTCTCCTCAAAACATACATACTTCGTTCAAAAATATTGACAACCTATTTATTATTTGAAAAAACATGTAGAAATTATAATCAATAATTGGTGATTATATGAATTTTACCTTGTATGTATTTCTTTAATAATTAAATATAGATGGTTCACCTGACATTAGAAAAATTTTGTGGCATATCGAACTCATAATCTATACCTTCAATTAGTTCACGAATTACAAAATGACCAATGAACATATGTCTTTAATTTCCCATTTTACAATATCATTCTATCACCTTACAAAGTATTAATATTTTTAATAAACAATCATAAATCTGAAATATCTCTTATTTCATTTGATTGTTAGTATAATATTTTTTCCTTATTTTTGAATCATTGATATGATTCAAAAAAGTACAATCATTTTTTCCTTTAATAAACATTTTTTTGACACAAGATTACTTTCTCTAACATCATCTAAGCGTGTTGGATTAATATGTACCATCCCATAAAATTCATCACATAGTTCAATAAGGATTTTTAAATTGAAATTTTTATTCTATGAATAGTTCAATAAATGTAGATATTGATACCATTATCTATGGATACCAAGAGTAAATGATCAGAAAATTTATTTTACACAATGAATAGTCAATTCAATCTACTAACAAATTTGGGGATTATAGGTAGTGATTTGATATACCACAGTGACTATATTCTCTTTATGGAAATTAAAAAAAATAATGTGAAATAAGGGACATCATCAGAAATGATTAATAGAGGTTCCTAATGAAGTCCCCTGATTTCATTAATTCAAATTTAGAAATGGATCATAGCGGTAAGAGTTACATTACTTCTATGAAATATTATTAATTCATATGGGGATTAATGTTGAATAGTATATCCTCATTAATCCTTCAAGACATTGGATTTCTAGTGATAATCAAAACTGAAATATTATAAAAAAATAAATATATATGTGTGAGTAGTGATTTATTGATACCATTAGGGTGTTCCCTTTTACCACATTCCTAATGGGACACGAATAATCATGAAAAATCATTTTCAATTTCAAAATACCTATCATTAATTAAAAAAATGATCTCTTAAATCACAATACATTATTGTACTGTAAATAATTATAGAGAAACATGAGTTTTGTTCATTGTCAAGTAGATCCCTCTTCAGTTCATGTCTATATGGAATAAAATAACCTATTTACAAATATAAAAAACTTATATATATAGATTATGTGGTCAAACATCCAATATAAGTAAAATTTTATAAGGTTTATAATAATTATTTATATATGGTTCTCATGATATTAAATTATTTTGGAGATTATCATTATATCATCAATAAAAAAACCATGATGTTATGAAGATAATACATGATTAATTTAAATGATAACTATATTGAATGAAGGTGAATTATTTAATTTAAAGTGAATTACTCTAAACTCATAATTAACATATATCATGTGAAATGTTTAATCAATATAACATTGTTTTACCTTTAATTTTTAATATCTAGAGTGAAGATCAATCTTTGAAATTTATTGACATCCATGATGTTGATAAATTATTTCAACAATTTTGGTTAATGTATATTTATTATTTAAAATAATTTCATTAATATAATTATAATAGATGAAAAAAATATTAGAGCTATATGTTTTCTAATAAAAAAAATAGGCGATCTAATTTTTGAATCCCTAGTGTTTAGGAATCCATTTTCACACAACTCAGGATGATTTTTTTTAACTCTATATAAAAAACAAGTGTTATTCTATATCGAGTTTTGATTATGGATATTGAATTAAGAATGAGTTTATTAGAAATTTTTTTAATTCTATAGGATAATATAATGCGATTCATATGAAAATACATAATAGTATTTTATATGATGATTTATCGTATATCCTAAATATTTAATTTAAATAAATAATTAATGCCTTCACTTCCTCTTATCATGTAATATCATTTTGGTGATCCACTATAGTTTGGTCTAGAAAAGACTTTGGATCTAAATTCTCTCCATATAAAACAACGTTTTCCATGACCCATTAAGTAATAATAATCTATTTTAGATATAAATAATATCTCATATAAAATTTTGATTCATATATTTTTAACATATTAATTCAAAATAATATATTTTTATAATAATAATTTTTTCAACAATGTAATATATATTCATGTTAATAAATAAATTATTTTTTATCATCACGATAATAATATTCTCATCACGATAATAATATTCTCATTATATACCTTGATCTGTAACTCTGTTGCAATATAATTATTATATATTTGATAGATATTATTGGAAATACATAATATAAATAAATTCATATATCTTCAATCAAATAAATAATTTTAAAATATTGAGTTTAGGATCATATAACTACTTTATTTCAATTAGTACATTAATATCACTTATAAAAATACTATAATCTCATATTTTCTTCATCATTTTTTTTATTCTATATTACCCACTCATATGTGGTATTACTTTTCATAATTCCCCATATCTTTATATTTAATTAGTGAAACATGATAAGATTATTCCTTTAATTGAGATTCATGAGTATGATGGGAACATTATCAATACATAAAACAATACTCACATTCATGTATATAAGTACATGTGTGTTTCCTTCCATATTTATTACATGTGGGAAATTCCAATCTTTTATTCTTCCCTACAAGAAAACATCTCCTTCCATTATTCTTAGTAGACCTATTATTATCTAGATTTAATTTTTAAAAAAAATCATGGAGAACACATTACCTATCTCTATTTGACACGATAATAAATTCTATTTTTTTAATATAATTTAATAATGGATCTTTTTGAAATTTTCTCTTTAATATGTTAATAACATTTAATGTTGCTTTCAGGTCAACATACATTCTCTATAGCGATTCTAGCTAGGATTTTAATCTTATTTTTATATAAAAATTTTCTTCCTTATCCTTGTGTCTATTATATTTTAATTTACAATTCATTTCAACCATTTTCCAATGTGTCATTTAGTTTTCATAAAATATCTTCTAAAACCACTAATATTCCACATCAATTGACTCTAGGTCATGTTTATTTTTCATAATTACTAACTATCATTGATATATATTTCCCTAAAAATGATAAAACTCCATGATGCCTATATCCCTTTCAATAGCACCCATATCACAAAATATCTTTTCCAGGGACCTTGCCTATTTACAACATACCAATGTATTTCTAGTTCCATTTAATAGTTGAATTTATTTACTCATGATTTAGTCTATTAATGTTCCAAAAAATATGAATCGTAATTATTTCTCATTGAATTTATAGTTATTTATAAATATCATCATCACTTATACTAATATAGATACAAACTAATTTTCTATTACTACATCCTTGTTGAATTACTCAAGTATAAAATGCATTCATTGACTACTGGTGTATATAAGGTTCATATCTTTATCATTGAACACTATATATAAATATTATAATTCAAATAAATAGCTCATGACACCGAATTTGAGAATAAAAGATCTATTATGTTTTCTAGTTAATATTCAATTAATTATTACAATTTTAAATAATTTATTTTATATCTAACTATGATTATCTAAATATAGTCCTCATGGTTTTTACAAAACAATCTCATATACGAAAAAAAATAATCTAAACATTTTAATCCTTCATTAAGTAGTATTATTACATTATTATCATATAATAATTGTTTTCTCATTGGATCCATTATATTTTTATACATGAAATATTAATCCATACTTATTTTAACATTAAAGAGAAAAATATAAGATATAGTGTATGAACTCTATGAAAAAATTATTATTCCTTCTTGTATATCAGGGAAAACAACAAACATTTCTATTGTAGGTTTTAAGGGAAATTGAAAAAAATATTTTTGAGCTCAGTTGATCAAAAAAGACTAACATATAATAGATGTTATCCTAACATAATTATGGAATAAATTCCATTGGATAAAATAAAAATAAATAAATTGTTATAAATAATTAATAATTTGGTGATACTAAGGTAACAATATATCTATAAAAATAAATAAAAATAGGTTTAATATTCATTAACATCTAATTAATGGAAAGTGTAATTTTTAACATTATGGAAAACATTTGAGACCTCATTACTTGAAAACATATATAAAATTTTTAGGCACATTCAAAATATGTTTTATTTTGATTGATGATTCCTACTGATTCATTGAGTTTTTATCTATATCATGACCCACCTCTCACAAATATTGTCCAATGTATTCATAATAAGAGATGAAAAGATATTTTATAAAATTCCATAATTAATTTATTTTATATCATAGAAATATAGTACAATGTAAATCCATATTATGAAAAAATGGAAGAAAAAAATTTCCTAATTCAATTGAATAATCATTATATATATTTGAATGGAATGAAAAGTTAACATTTATATTATATACTATTATATACATATTTTGAATTGTATTTTCAATTGAATGAATTGGAGGTTGTATAGATTTATATTTTATAGAATTAGATTATATATACAACATTTTAATTTAATTTGGAATCCTGAAATGTTAGGATACCAATTTATTATACAGAAATTTCTTATTTACATTTAAATTGATCATGTAAAATATTTAAAGCATCTCCCATTGGAGTTGATATCCTATTGTAAATTATAAGGACAAATAATTATAATCCAGGTAAATATTAATTTGATAATAAAATATCATTTTTATAGTAAATACCCCCAGGTTGTTGTCTTCCACAAAAATATCCACATTATGGTATCTATTAAGGATGTAATTATATATTAATTTTCATACACACTACTATATTTTATTTCGTATTTTTTCTAGTGAATTGTAAAAAAATTCTATGAAAACAAATATTAATTATATATCCTGAAATTTTAAATCAAATATGTTGTATAAAAAGATAATTTGTGATTTAATAAATGAAATGGGTAGTATGTACACAATAAAATTGAAATTTGGTACACAATAAAAAATATGTCTCATGAAAAATATTTTTTGAGGAAGGATTCATTGTCTTATCTCTATAAATCCATTAATACTTATTATGAAATATATAATATTATCTATAATTCATTTATAATTATTTTTTATGGGATTGTTACTTAGTAATTATGAATTTTAAACATCCTGTGTGAGTAATCTTGATTATTTTACACTAGTTTCATAATAGATTTCTATTTCTTCTTTATTTGGAATATGTTCATCATATTGAGTTAAAAATGTAATGGAAATGATACTTTATTTTTATTTGAAATTTCATTATTTCTTCATAGGGGATTATTTTATAATCCATAAATAAGACTCGTCGATTACCATGTTTCTGTATTTTTCAGGTATCATACTTTTGAATTTTAGCTAATGAGTTTAATATTGATGTTAATATTAATAAAACTATATTTGGAAAATTAGTTCCATACATATATTATAAATAATTAGTAATTAATTTCTCATTTAAATCTATGTTTTCAATATGTAGTGTTGTTCAAGTAGGTGGTTAAACTGAACAAAAGAATAATATACCACAATTAATGGTTGATTATGAAGTGATTTGGTTGTCATATAATTATAAATGATAAATGATGACCATATTTAGAATTTAATTTTATTATATATTATTCTTTTGTTGTATAAAAAGTATAATATAAACTATATTATTTTCTCTCGTCATATTTATAATTCATGTTTCTAATAAAAAACAATTTGGGATGGTTGAGTTTACAGTGATAATTTATTAGTCATCATTTTAATATTTTTCTATTTTTTACAATATAAAACTCTAATGAAATCATAGAAATCATATTTATCAATAAAAAATTCTTATTACCAAATGTGATTGGTTTTGATGAAAAATAAATGGAAATATATAGTTCTATGGAGAGGGTAGTTCACATATATATACAAAGATAATAATTTTTATTTCCACTGAAATTGTTAAATATGTAACATATATAATCATTTAAGAGTGTAAAATGTTCTATAAATATCATTATAATTTACAAAATTCAATATTATAACCTTCCATTTATGATTGTATGGAAGATGAAACATGATTCATTGTAGAGAATGTAGTCTGCACAAATGAAAATATAACCTTTTTGTTTTCCATAAAATATAAATGGAACATTTCTGAATTTTTAATCCCTTAAAAAAATATTATTTCCATAAAATATATAATTATTTAATTGTATAGTAATGAGAAAAATATATTCATAAAATATTGATAGAATATTTACAAAAATATAGAAAATTAGAAAGAATGTTTAGGAGTCTGGCTTTTTGTTGGGGGAATACTTTGAATGCAATGGTGACACAAATATTTTTTTTGGAAGTTTACTATATGAGAATGATGAGTTGTAGGTATTTTAAATATAATTAAATTTTATGTGTGGTGTTTAAGGGGTGGTTATAGAAAACTTTTATAAGTGGTGAGAATTACTTTTTTTATTATTTCATATTAATAATAAGAGATAATTAGTTTCATGTCACATGTGGCTCCATAAATTAATAATAATTTTGTAATGTTTTTATCAGACTCAATATTTCTCAAAAAAAATTAAAAAACCTAATATTGTTATCCATAAATCCTAATTTATTAATTACTTTTACCATTATTTATTTTACCGCGATAACATAATTTTTTACTTATTAAATATATACATTATGTATAAAAAATGGGTCATTT
This sequence comes from Viscum album, assembly GCA_963277665.1. Classification (NCBI taxonomy): domain Eukaryota; kingdom Viridiplantae; phylum Streptophyta; class Magnoliopsida; order Santalales; family Viscaceae; genus Viscum; species Viscum album. The sequence goes on along the minus strand of OY728151.1, from coordinate 1,862,216,728 downwards.
TTATGTTATATCATTATTAAAATACGAAATGTTGAATTTTTTTTATATAAATTAATTATAAAAAAATTAAAAATATAAATATACTAATTTATTTTTAAGAATATTCATATTTACATAATATTGTATACTCGATAATTTGACAAGGGAGATATGATGTAATTAAAAGTTGTTGGGTAGAATATCCATTAAATAAGTATAGTTCTAGTTCACATTATATTTTTAAAAGACCTGAAATAATTAAGGGTTATCATTAGCTTTTTTCCAAATCATACAAACACCTTCCATGGGGTAAATTATAATAATAAATGATCCCCAATATGAAATTCCAATTCACTCATCAAATGTCAGCATACCATTTGATCATAATTAAGGTACATGGATGAGATTATGAATTGTCATTACTATTTATGTTATATCCTCAATATATTTTTCTCTTATAGGATTTTGTTTTCATATTTCTCCAGAAATGGTGAAAAATGATTTCTCATCCAATAAAATTCTTAACAGTGGATCATCATGATTTGTAATTGGTGAATGTTCTTTTAAAAAAAATCATCCAAGGTAGATTATACTTTCATTATCATTGGAACACAATAGAAAAATATGTCTACATGTAACATTATTTATTTACATTCCTTTAATATTATCCATAATATAAGGGATGGTGGGTTCTATTTATATGTGTTACAGTGTTGCGGGATGATTTTGGGGACACATACACAATCTTGATGTGATCTGAGGGTCATAATCTTATACGTTATTTAGTGGATCCCCATAATTTTTGATAATTTTATTTACATTTTGTTTTTAAATGTTACCAAGTAGTAGGTATTCGATTACTACTTATAAATTTCATTAATTAGTATAGATTTCAGTGGTGATCCAAAAATAATAATTCATCCCATGATACTTTTTACTTCATATAGAAAATCACACTAAAATAGTGTCCATCATACATACAGATATGGGAAGAGTCTCCATAACAACATTAAGATGTTTTATTGCATCCATTGTATAATGGTACTATCCATCATGACACATAGTCTATAATTTCCCCCTTCACACAAAATCATAAAAAATGTTTCCTAAAATCAATAAAAATGTTTTTTCTAATAATACATATAGATAAACTGGTGATATGGTAATCATCTTGTACCTATATATTTCGTTTAATTATGGATAGACCATATAACATATTTTCAAATAGAGACACACTATATTTACATATGATGCTTGTTAATTTCCCAAATAATTATTTTTTTCTATTATTTCAATGAATTATTCACTGTTGGTTCTCATTATCCCCATCGATTTTAGAGTAAATACTGGATTATTATTTTTATACCACCAGGAAGATATCAAGATATTCATTGATTAAAATATTTAAAATTTTTATAAAATTCAGTGATCCATTATTAATTACTAAGGTAATTAAAAAATATTAATTTCTTCCAAATTTTATAAAAATTTCAACTAAGGTATACCATCATTCATCACCCATATATAATGATTAAAAGAGTAAATATCAATCTCCGAAAAATATTGATATAATTGAATCTGACCATATAAATCAACCGTTTTTTTAAATGAAACATTCTATATATGTCGATAGAATTCATCTCATTGTAATCAATGAAAAATATCGTAGACCAAAAAAAATTCAAAACAAAATAGTTTTTCCCAATGGTAAAATAGTAGGGAATATATATACCATATCACCAAAATCATTATTTTGTTTCATCAACTAAATAAATACCTTTGGTGTAATTTTTTTGGTAGTTTTAGATTTGGATCTTGAACCATGATTGAGTTAATGTGGAACTCATTTTCAATCTCATGTGGATGAAGAGGATATTTTAATAAAAATATATATATGTTTTGTAGTAAGGGTAGATATAATAACTATATAATTTCATTAATATATATAGATATTTTTTCAACATTCTCTTATCTTAAATTCTAAATTTGTTGTGACATATGTCCTGTGTCTATAAATAATTATACAGATAAAATTTCTACCATAAAATTGTTGGATTCCATACAACGTTTATGAATTTCTATATCATCATCTAATTAATAATATTTTGAATTATTATTTTTCAGAAAATCCATTTATTTGATTAAATCAAATTCAAACATAGGTAAAATAATTAATTTTTTCTCAATGTTATATCTATTCATATTTATAAATCCCACTCATAAAATTATCATTACAACAAGAATATATCTAGATTTATTAAAATTGTACTAATTTTTCGAGTTATTTGAGAATGATTAAATTTTTTCTATAAAAATTAATGATATATAGGAGTAAACAAATGTAGGATTATTTATATAATTAGCTCCCTTGTAGTTTAGGATAAAATTTAATTCTACCATTCAATTTTATACTTCTTCCAAGACTATATTGATCAAATAATCTCATTTATTCACCGAAATTCATTTTGTAGTAAATTTAATTGATGATTTGGGAATTATATTTCATATTGACTATTTTACACATAGATAATGCACTGATATTTTATAAGTTCATCCATGACTTTTCATTTTGATGAATTATGGAATTTTATCTTATATTTTAAAAATTATCACATTCCATTCACAAAATAATATAATTAATTATTTTTAATGTTATTATATATAGAACATTAAATTCTATATTTACTCCAATTTGATATACTTATCAGTTTGTGGTGCTCATTAAACTGCTTCACCTACAAATTCACTTTGAAGATGTATGTTTTTTATACGAACTTTTCCTTATTTAGGGTACTATAGTCTATATACTCATATGAATAATTTTTTTTGGAAATTTTAATTCCCATTTTTGTCCATATTTATCCAATAAATGAAGTATCAAAAATTAATTTTTGGTCAATACATAATATCTGAAACATGTATAGATAAATTCATAATTTTATCCATATAATTAGAAATATTATCATATTTATTTTATCCATGACTGTGGAATTCACATAAAATTAATCAATTTCGACATAAGGAAGTTATTAATAAATTAATATATCATTAAATGTTATATTATCTATGAAATATACCATTACTTACACTTTATGTTCAAAATTAATGACCACTATTAATATAAATCTCCCATTAGACAAAATCCCACTATGATAACCTTGTCCCATTCACAACATCCAAAAAAATGAAATAATTTTTGTAGAGACATTATAAATATCTCATCTACTTGAGAGTCAGTAGTTACATTTAATGATAATGATTTTTATCACTAGATGTTTTTAAACATAGATCCATAACATTGTTGATCGATTAGATTCTAAATGATGGTGAGTTTATTATCCATAAAAATTCTCAAATAATCTAATAAACTTATGAAATATTCATTTATCACTCATTCATAAAAGAATACCTTCATACTAATATTACTATATTGACAATGGTTTTTAATTTTATTCCATTTCCTTATATTTTCCTCAATATCTAAAAAACTCTATACACATAATTAATTATTTATATTAAATATTAAAATGAAATTAAAATTAGTTTTTCTAGGAAGTTTACAATAATATAATTTGTGGTTGTATTACTATATGTGATGTTGGACTAGGTAACAATATTTCATGACTGTGTGGTTTATATTCAAAATTATTTTCTACCATATTTAATATCCATGGAATTATAAACATATAGAAACCATTAATATTAAATTATTGTTGATGAATAGAAGGCTTACAATCAGATTCAACAACATAGTAATGTGGGAATAATATATACATATATGCATTTTACATTACATTTGTGGAAATAAAATATATTATAATAACTCAATGAGAAAATTATTATCCCTTATAGTTAATCCAAGAAAATTTCACATTGTTATTTTTATGTTAATTGGGGAATGTAAAAAACACCGTTTGAGCGCAGATTCTTTGTTATGGGTAGCATAAAGTAAATGAAATTCTAACATAACCATAAAATAAATAGTATTAAAAAATAAAATAAAAAAGGTGAAAATAATTTCAAAAAAATTGATTATGATGTTATACTATATATAATAGAAAAAATAAATACATCGATATTAAGTACAGATCCCAATATAATTGAATGTAAAATGATAGAAATCATAAAAATAACATCAAATCATTATTCTAATACATCATACAAAAATGTTTAATAAATTGACATGTTCTCTAAAAAAATTCCTAAGACCAATAGAAATATCGAGGGTCAATTTATGTTTGTTCACACCCATCAATGATTATATTACATTCATTAATTAGATGAGTTTATATAACATTTCAAATAATTCACTAAGGAATTTTTTACCTAAATGTTGAATGGTTTAAAAATTGATATCCAAAATATTTAAATATTGAATACTAATATTTCCCCATCCAATTGAATAATGTATCTATGTAGGATTACATCCCAATAATTAACTTTGAAATTATGGAATATTATCAATGAAATATGAAGAATCTTCTGAATTGAAATAAATTAATTATTGTGAAGGGGTGTTTTCAAGTAAATAGGATACTAATAAATTATAGTTACTATGTATATTAGTTTAAAATGGTATGAGGACAATGTAATGGTATAAAAATATTTCATTATTATTCATAAATATTTGATGAATTATCCAAATCATTTATAATTGGAATATCCTTCAAATTATATAGTATTAGGCCGACTCATTATGAATATATTGATGATTGAGATTCAATTAAACACAATTATTTTAAGGCAATTTTATATAAGTCAATATATTCTAAATTCACACCCATTTGATGGTATCCAAAAACAAATATAAATTCTTTTGAAAGCAACCACACTATTCAACAAAATGTTTATGATTTCTCGTTATTATAGCATCTTATAAAACATTAAATCATACCCCCCCCCATTTAAAAATAGAAATTGAATATATCATACAAATAGAATAAAAAAATAAAACCCATGATAAAAAAATGAAATCTATTTTATAGAAATAATATAAATCATATTAGGTTAATAATAAATAATATATGAATTTTATGAATTTTATAAGAATGTTCCCTTTCGTTGATTCTTGACTTCTACTAATGTGATTCAATATCATCTCTGAAAAAATAAATATATTGATTTCATTTTTTCAGACCATATTACTAAATTAGTCCTTTTATAAATAGAATTTATTTTTATTCTCTACAAGTATTTTAATTAGTTATTATTTATTTTTTATATAGTGTTTTAGTAATCTAGATCATTATAAACAGGTTTCATAATTGTGGGAATGTAATTAGTTTTTCCCAAAATTTTAATTATTTATAGATCATAAATGATACTATAATTTATTTGTTACAATTATTTATAATTTCATAATTTCAATCAATGTGAAATTTGGTTACTACCCTTAAACATGAAATCAGAGATGGATATATTTTTATTGTTTTTAATAAAGGGGCATTAATAACTTATATATAGAGTTTAATATTAATGATTCAAGTAATGATATAAGATAACAAAATTAAAATTATTTTTGACATATTTTAAATTTAAGTATTTTCTCATTTTCGTCACAGATAATAATATAGATAATTGATCAAATAGGTACTTAAACAGATAAAAATAAGAATGTACAATAATATATAGATGATTCAAAAGATATTTAGTTACAATATATGTATAAAAAATTATACGAGAAATATATTATTGTTAATAGTGTGATATAATCAAATTATAAATATTTATAATAGGATGATATCATAATGTTGTGACAACTTAGTACAAATGATTCATTTTTTCAAATATAACTCATTTTAGGACAGTTGATTTTAAAAATATGGTCTATTTCACATATCATTTATTTTTGTACAATTTGGCCTTTAATAAACATTTACAATTTCATAATTATATTTTATATCTATAAAACCCAATATCCTGGAAAACCAAGAAAGGATATGATGAAAAGAGGTTAACTAAAATAAATTTATCCATGTCAGTGTTAGTCTGCATATACACTTGTATAAGGATATAATTTTTAATTGAAATAGAGATTTATGTAATTTGTTTTATAATGTAAGAACCAGAAAATTTCATTATTATTATAAATATTTTTAATTCTATCATTAATAACACCGTGAAATATTGTTATGGAAAATGGAACATGATTCTTTGTGGAGGAGGCGGTCCACACAAGCACATGAATATTATTTTGGTTTTTTTGATGGTAATGTTGAAAAGTGGTCACCATTTATTACTATTTTATAATAATATTTAAATTAAATAATACTAATCATATTACCTTTCGAAGAGAAAACTAAATATATTAAAAATTAATGAAATAATGGACAATTTTCATTTATTTTTAGTACTTTGGAACTACATTGGATGAATAAATGGAAAGAGAGGGATCAGGATAATATATTTTGGATAGATACAAAAAAATATTCAATGAGAATTCATGAAATATTAATTGATGTATATTTTTAAGTTGAAAAAACATTTTAGTGGTATTTAATTAGTGTTGAGTATCCCCTTTTATACATTGTGTCAATTATATTTTTAAATTATTTCAACTGAAAATATAGATAATTCACATTTCACATGAAACAAGGAACAAAAATAGAATGTATTAAATAATAGAACGAGATTAGGTTGATAAAATCTCAACAACACCTTTAAAAATCAATCCCTAGCATGTTTAATGACCATTCCCCCCAATTTATTACTTTCACTATTTTATACTCATTATTGGTAACAATTTGTAATTTAGTAATTTAAAATTTGGGAAAAAATAATGTGTTATATATTAAATTTTATAAATCATATAATTAAAAATATTAATTAAATGTTATTAGGTTTCAATTAAAAAATTGATGAATATTATATTAAAATAATAAATTTATTTTGTGATAAAATTACATCTATATATAAGTAAATTAAATAGGAATATAAAATATATAAAATATAAAAAATTGAAAAAATTTATTTTTAAAATTTATAATATGGAATATAAAATAAACTTCTATAGTATAAAAGGGTTTTATAAATATCCAAGTCATTCATATATATAATCAATTTCATAAAATTTAGAGAATTTATAAAATCAATAATTTTACCCATTCACCAAATAATTTATTATATTCAGAGAATATGAAAAATTCTACTAAATAAAATATTGGAATTAAAAATACCAAATGATGTTAATTTTTTATATTCATGATAAAATTTAATTTTAAAATATTTTTTACAAAAAAATACTGTTGTATGTTTTGCATTTTCTAATAGTTTTGGGAAGTTCTTTTTATCTACTGTAGTTGGGTTATATATATTATATCATTAGTCTGCTCATTGAAGGTATGTGCCACTAGTATATATTTTCATTGAATGCGAGAAACATAAACAAGAGTTAGTATTATTTTGTTGTAATAATTTGAAGGATATTTTAAACTCTCAGAAATCAAAATGGTGTCCATGATCATGGTACCACCAACCAAGAATAAAAATAACTTATTCTTGACACATATATTTTATAAGGAGTTATTGAGGTGTTTTGTAATTATAATTTAGAATGATATAAATATTTATTATTAATGTAATAAATTATCTTTAATATGTATTTATCCATCTTATTTTTTTGTTATATTTTTCAAAAGTTAACTTTCTCATTATATTTATTTTCTTAATGATTCTTTTCATCACCTTTAAACCAATAATTAAATATAATTAATTTTTTTTATTTCAGATTATCAAAATTATAATAAGTTGATTTAGTTGGAATTTTTATGAAATTATTTATTTATAAATGAACATTGAAATATATATTATTCAATTCTTTAGTTATTATTTCAGTATAATATAATAATCATGATATTAAAAAAATATTATTTTTTCTCAAATAGAAAAACTAATCTGGAGTAAAATATAATAAAACATAAAAATATTTTTATTTGATAAAATTATACGTCGAATTATAGACCCAATGATATATTTTATTCCAATAAAAAGTATGTTTGGAAATTTCTATTTAATTACACATTAAGAAAGATTAGTTATACTGTATATGACATTGAAATTCAGGTAACAATCACTTGATAAAAAAAACCAAAAATGGGTTTTTAACAATATTTAACTTCGGTTTGTTATAAGTTCAATTATATTTCCTCAAATAGAATTTTTAAGATAAAATTTTTATTATGTAATGTGAATTTATAATTATGTCATTTCTTATCAAAATTATATATTAAATTTATTAAAATAATTATCATATACGTAGTCATTATTTTCAAATAAATCAATATTTATAATTTAATTTTCTATCCATAAAAATATGTTACTACAGTAAAATATTAGCATAACGGAAAAGGATAAAATAATATAAAATTGATAAATCAAAGGGTAAATCAATAAAATATCCCAAAATGTTATCTTTGAATGGTTATATAGAGGATATAAAAAAATATTAATGTATTCTTTTTATAGACCAAGAAACTAGTATCCCAGATCTATTTTCATGCTTTATTATATTAAGATATTTATATATAATAAAATCCCAAATGGCGAAGCAGTTTTACAGTATTGGGAAAAGAGAAACAAGCATGATAATCATTTTAAATTAAGAATATAAAATAAAACCAAACAAGTAAAAAATGAAATTGAACTAAATCATAAAAACACATTTAATGTTTTATTCCACAGATCATGGGTAATTGAACCAAAATAAGAGTGATCGCCAATGGGAAAAAGGGGTTTAGTACTATTGAAGATATCGTTAATCAATAAGCATAATCAATGTGGAATGTTAAATAACTAAAATAATATTTTATTTAATAAATAAACTAATATAGAAATGAATCTTGATATAATAACTTATTGAAAATATAATGTATAATCGAAATAAAACAAATATAAAGGATGTAAATTATTATTTATTTGACATATTATTTACCATGATCATGATTATTATATTGTATTGATGTATCATCAAGACAATTTAAATTCAATAGGGAAAACTTCATCTTATTTGTCTCATTGATTCAAGCCATGAGACTACTAATTCATCAAGGTACTATCTATAACCACAACCCAACCATATCATAAATGTCATAAGAAATACCCATTTATAAAATAAATTATTTATCCCATGGATTTTTAAGATTCCCATGAAAATTGATTTCTTAAATTGAATTAATTTGCAATGAAGAATTTACATGTAGTTTCCTTAGTTTTTAAATGGATGATTGAACCGTTGGATAAATGGTTTTCCAAATTTATTATTGATGTGGGAAATTTGTTTATGATTTGGGATATTGTAATTGAGATATAGAATCTTGTTGTGTTTGAGATAACTAATTGGGGGAATTTATTATGAGATGATGTATGGCTATGTGAGATAATTATTGGTGAATTAATTATATCCCATAATGTTTATTATGATAATTAATTTTCAGATTAATTATGAAAATTTGAAACGTGGTTTGTATAATTAATATGGAGTATTAGTTATGGAATAATAATTTTGTTGATTGATTAATATGTTGATTAATTAATTAATGAGTGGTGTACATAGTTAGTTTTTGGGATAAATAATTATATTTGATATGTTTAAATAATAAATTTATTATTAAAGAAATGATTTGGATAACATTTATGAATTAATAAATGGTGTTAATGATATAGAAAGAGGCTTCTAGACATGGTGTTATATGCCAATTGTGAAAATTGGGTATGATACATGGCGTTGTACCCCAATAGTTGATTAATGTTTTTGTGAGATAAACTAGTAGACTTGGAGATCTACACTGATTGGGAAAGAGGGGTGTTAAACATGGTAATCTACACTAATGATGTTTTTAGTGTTAAACATGGAATTTGACACAAAACTAATGATAATGATGATTTGTGATTTGAACTATAGATATGAATCGTAACTGAGTTTAATGTTACAATGGAAGAATAAATGAAATGGTGATAAATGTTTAATTATTCATTTAAATTACTACATTATAAAATTTCAAAAACTATATTTTGACTAGAAATGTTTTACACGTCATTGGTGGTGGCTTACTATATTGTACCCACACCCAAAATAGGCCGACTAATTGGCACCTGAGTATAAATTTGTATTATAGGGCAGGATAAGGGAGAGTCCCTTGGATAAATAGTATTTTGGGGATATAACTTGGGTGAGGTAACCGAGCGTGATTCTAGACACACAGGGGAGTCATTGATTCATCATTTTCAGTTACATTATAGAAACATGACACTTGATTTGTCATAACATGCTTTCCATTTTAGTTGAGTATTGTATTTCCTTTTTTGGCTACCATGTGACATTGGTATAGTTATGGATACATATATTCTTCCACATATCATTATTTTAATTTGATTCCATTGTTATTTTAACCTAATATATGATGGTATAGTCTCCACATGAATGAATTACCAGACCATCACTGCTAGTCATCTCCCTTTAGCGTAATGGGTGGTGTTCTTGAGGGCATGTGACCAACCAGCTCAGAGCACCGTTTAGTGGAACCCAAGTCAGGATGTTACACATTTGATACTACTAAAGGACAATGATTCATACCCTTATATGTAAAGAATCTAAATTTCCAAAAGTAACTTTCATTTCTCACTTAGAAAACATAGTGTAGGTCATAATATTCATGTACCAAAACATGTGAATAACATCATCATGTGTTCTATTGAAACATGAAAAATTCTAAAAAACCAAAAAATCCTTTTTAAAACATGAGTGATTATTTATTAATATACTAAATTATATGTTATTGGATATTTATCTTCAAAATTAAATTTTAATCCCCATCAATGGTGGTATAAACCACTATTCAATTAAATAGTTAATTTTTCCCATGGTAGTCATTACATTGCAATTGTCTCTATCTATATCAATCATCTCATTATCCAAACATCAATATCAAAACATGATGATGATGTTTCATGTCAAATTTCATACAGTCATTTTATTCTATGAATTTTAATTTTCCACTATACCATTTCCCTTGGTCATTGGTACCTTTCACCATAGGATTACAAATACTTAATGAAAAACTACTCGAGTTCAGTCATTATATATTTCAAAATTCATATAACCAGGATATCATTGATAAAATTCTAAAATGAGGTAAGTCCTATTTGGAAAAAATGAAAATTAATCATTTCACTTATTTGTGATAATAGAATAATCTTGGCTATAATCCATTAGCTTTTACTAAGGTATATTCCATTGATGCATGAGAAATTAATTTTCTACTTTCCCCATCACCTTGTAGATGAATAGTTAAACACCAGAAAAAAAATTATTACCCTTGAAATCAAAATCCCATAGGCCTTTCTCTCAACACATGTATAATTAAATTTCATTTTATGTAAACAATATGTAGTTTCATTCAACAAATTTAACTTGTGAAAAAAACCTTCCTTTCCTTCTTCCTTTTATCCATGTTTTTTATATAATCATCCTCTTCATTACGAAACGTAATATATAATCTGAAAAATAGTTAATTATGTATAATAAATTGAAAAATATATGCATATCAAAAAATATAACCATAATAATTAATTATTTGGTGATATATTAATTTTCAAATCCATTAAAATTGTTATAAAAAGGTCAATTATGCTAATATTATTATCTGGGAGTTTCATACAATGTGTATAGTATGGATCATCGTTATTCACTAGGTTATGGTCATTTTTATCCTAGTGTCCCCCTTTGGAGTTTATTACCCTTTGGTACCACTATGCGAGATCCATGTCCTCATGTAGTATCCAGAAATGAATTTATTTCAAGGGAAAAACACATAATCTCTTACTTTTACAAACATTAATATTTTCTTCTCTACTTATCATCAAATTAATTCATATTATTATATTCCCTAATCTGTTTTTTCCTAAATCTAGTTCAAAATATTTTTACTGAACAAACATTAATAGAAACTATAAAGATACTAGGAAAATTATCTCCAAGATAGTGTTATACATTATTACATTTTCATAGATACGCAAAATCAAATACAAAATTTATGCTATTTATAATTTATTTGGTGAATTATATAAATATATGGTACCCATTTTACATACGGAATATAATATTAATCATAATAAAAAAATAAGGATGAAAAAATACATCCTTACTAACTCATTAAATTATTTTTTTACATCATGGGTAATGAAACAAAATTATGGTTATTTTAATTAATAAGTATGGGAATTCCCATAATAACCTATTACAAATCAATAATCACAATCAACATGGAAATCTTATTTATTGAAAAAAATTGAATTTAATAAATATACATCGAATGAAATGAATCTCTAGATAATATCATAGTTAAAATCTCATGGATAATAACACTAATAACATAATTATTAATGAAAGAAGTTTTTAATTATTAGACATTTTGTTTCTTAGGGACATGCTAAATTTACCATGAATATATAACATTGTGATAAATTATAATGACTAGGTAGAATCCTCATATGATTTGGACAACTGATGCTTATAATGAGACTACAAATGCATATAAGGGATATGTATAATCCATCACAACTCATTTCCTTCAGTTTCAAAATACATACTCAATTATCAAATAATCAGCTTAATTCACAAATTTTTTTTGTTATCATTAGGTATAAGTATAAGGAAAAGGATGCATACTTATCATAATTTCCCTAGTTAATCAAATTAAATAAAAAGTAAACATTTTATATAAAAATGATATATTATTTAATAACTAATAATATCTATTAAAATAATTATTTATATATAATAAAATTTTCATTTCTATAAAATATGATCAAAATAATTTTTTTAAAGATAATGAAAATGTTCACAAAACATTGACATTGTCCAATTACCTACAAAACATGAAAATTTTCAAAGAAAATATCCATGGATAAGATACCACAAATTGAAAATTAAAATTATATGTTTTAATAATTAATTGTGTTATTTCATTTCTATTTTAATAATAAAACCCATAAATAATAAATTAGGTTCATTACAATATAATATGCCTCAATGAATGGAAATTTAGAAAACATCACATACCTTGATTATGACTCGTCACATTCATCCTTTATCATCCAAAAAATAAGATCTTGTTAGTTATATAGATTTTTAATAAACTTTTTCCTGATATTATATTTTATTAATATTTTTACATTATAAATATTAATAATTAGTAAATTTAAGACTAAGTTGTGGTTATTTACAATATGTTCCTAATGTGTAAAAATTGTTTTCGAAGGATGATTATTGGTCTATTAGGTCACTGTTTAAAATTTTAAAAAACAATATCATGAATTAATTATAATATTTAAAATAAATTTTATATTTTTGACCAAAAATTAAGTATGGTTTTGAGAAATGATGTTTGTTACAGACATGGAAAGATAGGTATTACCACGCTTGAGTGACATTTCCATTTTGTAATTATAATATGTAATCGTGTTAAGTAATACAATATCATAATAGAAAGATAATAATTTAATAAATAAAATATGTTTTCCTAAAATAAAATTATATATACCATCATGTTATGAAAAAAGAGTTGTTTTTCTTAATGAAGATAATATTCCATACACAATCACAAAATAAGTGTAATCATATTCTATTGTATGAAATAAAATGATATATTTAATTTCGATAATGATAAAAATGTCATGATTATCTTAATTATTTAATTAAAATCACATATAATCATTTATTGTTTTCTTATATTCATACATGTGCAGCCTTAGTGAAAACGAATCACATCACTCTGCTTTTCAATAGTCTTCCGTAAAAATGAGAGATGATGTCATATCCCAACAGAATATAATATAAAACATTTATATAAGATATAAAGACATAATTGGAATAATTATATTATATTTATCAAATATATACATTCAATCCATTAAAATTCCATCTAGTGAAAGTTGGAACTGGAAAAAATGACATAAGTATTCAAGGCGGTAGTTCACCATACAAGTGAATAATTATTTCCTAACCATTTTATGGAACTGGATGTGATTTTAGATCAAAAAATTAACATAAAATAATATTATTATTGGGAGTAAAATATTGGTATTATATTAAATTTTTTGAAAAATTATTTGAAGGTGGTGGAGGTATAAATAAAATTAAATGTCTTCAGGATTAACATTACATATTCTGTGGGTATCATCCTCAGGATTCCACAAAATCATTACAAGTATTTATTTTTTTAAAAATATAATATATAGAGGTAGAGTTGAGGGAATCTTGGATGTTATTTTTATAGGTCACGACAATCCAAAATTGTATTAAGTAGTTAATAAGATAGAAGAGGGGGTGGCCATTTATATTTGAGGTGAGTGGGAACACATAATTTTTACTAATTTCACATTTCATTATTATCAAAAAATTTGGGATACTAAACAAGCACTTAGAATAAAAACATATCTGTTATGAAAATATTTATTTTTCAAGTAATTTATTTTTCATTTAATTATATTAAATTAATGAACATGATTTTTTAATAAATTATTGTTATTTATAGAATTTGATTTAACATCTAGCTTATAACCGTTTATTGTATTTTTATCACACGCCATCCAGTATGACACATATCGGTGTACAGATCCATACTGTAACGTTACCTCAATAAATGACTCCCAATATTATTGAATCTACGGTCTTGCGGTGAGGGTCAACAACACAAAATGGGGAGAATATAGCATCATTATCAAAGAAACTAAATAATGTATATATATATATATTAAAACCAATGACAATAATTGTATCCCGAATAATAACATTATCTTAAGATACTCAAATAAGAAATACAATATCCAATAAATAATGTAGAAGATATTTTATGTCATATATATTTCATGGTTCAAAAAAAAGATATACTAACAATCCAAGGCAGGATATGACACAATGTAGGGTTCTCTCATCCAGGCTCCTTCCCAACTCAGCCATCTAACACATGTCTCTTCTCCTTCTCTGGTTTGAAAAACATGATTCTTATTTTGGTCCGGACCTGGAAACTTGAATAGGGTGTTAGTGAATCTTAGTAGGACATCACCAATTTCACCTAAAACAATATTCTATCTATAATATTGTATTTTGTTGTATAAATAATAATGTACCCAAAATTAAATAAATATCCCATTGAAACTATATTTATTTAACAACATAAATTAACATGGTTCATGACGACACCAAAACAATAAATACCATCTTTGTAACATCCCTGATTCTTAACTACATCACATAGAGTATCATAATTTATTACCAAAAAATAAATTATTATTATTTAATTATAAATTTCATAATTTTTTCACTTTGAACCATATTCCATTGCCAATATTTTGGTCCTAGAATTCCATGACTAGAACCATGTGGTTACTTGAAGAAAATGTTGATGCCCCAAAACTGATTTATCCATCAATCAAAAGTGTTTGTTTGAAGAATTAGTCAGTTTGCCACATTCATTTAACACATGTAAGAATTTTGGCATATAATACCATGTCTAGCACCCTGTGGGTATTTGAAGCATCAATTAGTGTCACAAAACCTATATTTTTTTTTTAATAAATCACACTTTTCCAATATATCAAATTTTATATTTTTAATCAACATTGACCCTATTAATATCAGTTCACCTCATAGTATATCATTCCAATTATAAATACATTATTTCTTGATCACTTTTATAAAATGTAAAAATATGTAAAAATCAATTTTAATCATTTATCTAAATTAATCATTTAATACATTATCCCATTAATGTTATGTCAAATATACCTTGATTCTTAAAATTAATCAGTTTCATATTTCACATTTTATTATCAAATATATAATCCCATTAATTCACTATTTTATTAATTTCAATATCCCATTAATTCCATAATAACATCATTCCATTAAATAATTAATTTTTTATGAAATCAGTTTCATGATATGATTTAGTAATGTGGAAATTGTTTTTTCACATTTTCTTACACATAATGATAATCAATACAATGTAATTTTTAATTTAAACCACATACCCTAGGGTATTTTAGGAGTGTTATCAAAACTAGAAAACCCAAAATTGAAGGGGAATGTTCAATTTAATAGTGAACAACAATATTTATATCAAATATCTAGTTTCATGATAAAAAGTTAATGTAAAATAAAAACATAGGAATAATCCCATTCCAAGGTATAGAAATCACTCCTCTTGATCTACAATGTGGGATTTGAGAATGGGACAACCATATGGGAAGAAACACACATCGAGAGAGGCACATATCCATTAATAAAATCATCCAATCATCATGAATGGATTCCAAAACTCATATGAATCCTCCCCATAACATCCAAAAATGAGATATAACTTCTTAGGTCAATCATGGTTTAACGAGGGTGAAATTCATGGGTTCGGTAAATTTGAAATAAAAAATAATTGAAAATAATTATACGCACACAATTTAATGGTCTAGGTGGAATAGTCTTCAAAACCATGTTCCCTAACAAATATCTTCACATAGGAGTTGGAAGGTTTTAATAATATGGAACATAGTTTGAAAAATAATGCACTAAACGTGAAATCCCCCTATATCAGGGGTTTCATTGTTTTCTGGGGGTAGTGAGCTTGATTTGGCAAAACCAAACCCCAATGGTGCTCTTCCCAAAACCACTCTAATATTAACCAAAATTCATATGGACACTCCCAAGACAAGATCAATAAAAATATACCAAAATGGAAAATATTACCTATAATATAGAATGGGTCATCTCTTGAATAGGATTTCATTTTCGATCTCCTAACATTATTACATCTCATCATTGAGCATTAATACCAAGAATCTCTGTAACACCCTGATATTTTATGAGATATATAATTTTTTAATTTATTTCATATATTCAGTTGTACGCTACACCAATATTATCTTTCACAATACGCAAAACCGTATTATCTTGTAGTATACACAACACTAATCTTGGATCATGTTAAACACGATTTCATGTTTGTTCGATAGTAATTATTCAATGTAGCATTGAGTGTATATATACATATATATTCAATGTATAAATGAAATATGGTTGTATTTTCTTATACTCAACAACAAAGGAGTCTTTCACTACACGCAACCCTGACATGGCTTGCGTTACACGCAATCACGAAATTCCTCGATAACATGTCTAGTACGCAATATTGGGTTTCACTAAACAATGATATATTGTTATAATATTATTATGGACTATTAGTTATGAATAGTATTAAATAAATTTTGAATTTTAAAACATTATTATTCATCTTACACTTTTTTCTAGAACATGGTATGAGAAGAAAAATAATTTTTTGGGTAAAATAAATATTTTTCAAAAAATGCAGTTTGCCTCCTTTTGATGGTGCACCCACATTAAATCTATTTTTTGACATGTTTATAAGTTCAATTTGACAAAATACAATTTTTCTTTTGAATAAGGATATTAAAATTTACTTTGGGTAAATTTTTAATATTATTCTGATAACTTTCATATTTTATTGAATAGTAAAAACACGGTATATTTTAATTAAAAACTAATTTTTTCATCGGAATAATATATATGGTTAAATTATAATATTAATTGTTTTTAAAGTATAAATAGAATATATTTTTACTATTTAATATAATGTATGTCATTATAATTGATTCTACGTTGAATTCATAGGAAAAATTACTTCAATCTTTTGCAATGATTTAACTTTTAAAACTCATTTTCTTAACAACAGGATTAATTTTAAATTAATTTGTGCAACTTTTTTGTATTGAATTCAGAAAAATTGATTCCATATTTGGAATCAGTGGGTACAAATTATGTTAATAATCTACTTTTTATTTTTGGGCATTATGAATAGTAACTATGGTAAATTTTATTTAGCATAGTAAAAGGTAAATTTGGTAATTAAGGGTAAATATAATAATATAAAATTACCCTAACACTTGTCATAATATAATTGGATGTTTATATTTCTTAGTAATTCATATTGGGGTCGAAATTGAATCCATTGGAACCCACTTGGAGGTGATTAAGACCTTTAGTTTTTTTATTTAAAAGAAAGTGAAATATGTCTCACTCAACTTTAATAATTAAATTATTTTTAATATAATTTTATACAGAATATAAATTCGGTTATGAATACTTATTTGAAATATAATTTTTTTTATTTATCATGGTAATTTATTTATAATTTTTAAGAGATATTTAATTTCCTTAATATCTTATACATTAATGATGCAGAAAATATTTATTTAGTGAAAAATATGTAATATAGTTTTTATTGAAATAATAATACCCAGTAAAGGCATAGAAACCTGACCAAAACTTATTGGTAGTGTATATATACACCATAATAATCCAATTACCTAATATATTACCGTTTGGAGTCTTATATAAGGGATTATGGCACTTATATTATATTATTTTAAATGAGGTCAAAGTTGTCACCTTAATAAGTTAATAAATATAAAATTTTAAAAGATGGTTGTTTTAGAATCTAAATCCAACTAAAATAATTATTATGAAATCTATAAGATTTATCTTCATCATTGTATTTTATTTTTAATTTTTATGCAACAAATAAGTATATTTATTAATTATTCAAAAATGTTGTTGAAATTATTTTATAAAAAGAAGTATCAAATAAATGGTTTACAAATAGTTAACTAAATATTATATAAACTATTTAATGTTCTAAACTAATTTTATAGAGTAATATGACATGCTATAAACCTATTAAATATTTTAGTTCGAATATATCCTATGTGTGAATTTTATTTATATTTAAATAAATTAATAGTGTCAAAAATGAAACAGTTGTTATTTTATGAAAATATCATATTATTAAATTGTTTAAAAATCACAATAATATTTAAAAATTATAAATTGAAATTTATATAGTATATAATGTCATAAAGTTTCCAATTATGGAAAATTTACAACACATAAAGAATTATTTATAACCATTTAAAATTTATAATTTTATTACCACAAATAAAATTAAATAGATTAAATAAGGATAAATCAAAATGATAAGGTTTAAAATAACAACAAAACTGGTCTAAATATTATTGGTTGATGATATTACAATCATATATCATCTAATATTCGAATTTAGTAATTTTTGGAGGTATTTATGTGGGGTTGGAATTTATACTAAACAAATTTTTTTTGAGGATTCCAATGGTGCCCCTCTCCTCCCTTATAACATGGCACCTCCTACCTCTCATATTTACACTACATTGAGCCTTCAGTCTCGGCCAAAACCTCACCATTTCCATTCTAAACATCCCTACAAATATTCTAGAGGTCCTGGCCTTCTTCAATGGCCAATTTTAGTGCCCTAATAGGTGGTTTCAAAGAGGCATGTCGAAGAAGAGGTAATATCCATTACCGATTCATTCAAATTTATTTCTTATTATACTTCCTCGTATTTAGATGTTTAATTATGAAGTAAAAAAATCAGTATCACTCATATACTGATATGTTATTAAAAATTTGAAACAACCCTATTCCACCTTCTATCTAACCTATGGATAAATAAATCACCCCGTGTGTGTACGTACGAAATATCGTCTCCATGTCGTGGTGTAATCTATTTTCCACCACCACCTTACATGGATGGGTATAATATTGTAAAGAATAATTACATGTGATTATTTTAAAGTGATATTGATTCTGAAATAGTATACATACACTTTAATAAAATTCCATGATCATGGGAACGATATCATCGCTCGTGTATATGTACGGCCTACCGTCTCCATGAACGGTGTATTTCATTCCATTTATCAATCTATCATATATATGTATATGCTGAATATTTATTATATATTAATCATTTTTTAAATTCTGAAATTACAGAAATCAGGATATAAGTAATAATATAAAGAACAACAAGTTGAAACACGAACGATAAATGAAACGATTTTACCCAAAACGCGGGTTTCACATGGATTTACAAAAGAATAGGTAATATAAAGTCATAAGTTACCCATATATGATATCATAACAATGAATATGATTATGTAATAAGTCAATGAAATTATTTAAATCATTATATAGGATGTTTGGATATATACGAAGAATATCAGACATAATGTAAGGGATAAATATTCCAATCTCATTTTTATCCGAGATTGTTATTCGTAAGTATTTACTGGGGTTTTTTTATCATCCATATATATGTTTTATAAAAAAAATTCATGTCTGTTTAATGTCCTTTTTACCCATTTTTTAATTTTACCACATGTTGGATCAATATTGGTGTCTTTGTCATCTAATCGTGATTTGTGTTGTTATTGACTGTTTCTTCCACACCAAGCAGTCATTCCCACATTATAAAGACTGTTGAAAATTTATCCCCTTCCTGTTCAATCCCAAAACAGGTTGTTCCATGTGGGAATAGTGTAGTTTGAACTTCCATTATTAACCTTCCAACCCTAAGAAGCTACAGATATTGAGAAAATTCTTGTAATTCTCCAAAGAAAAAAAATCAAGTACCATCTCTAGGTACACTAACAAAAAAAATTCAATGATTATGTGACCCGTGAAATTATCCTGATCAATACTAAATTGGTTCATAGGTATATTAGAGTATATAAAATTTTCCCTAAGTATACTCAAGATAATTTCAAGATGTTGGAAATTATCATCATAATGATTGAGTACACCATGATTTCATCAATGAAATGAAAAAAAATATTATATAGGTAGAGGGGAAGATTCGGTTCGTCACGTCCATAAACATTGGAAGTGATCTCATCAACCCAAAAAACATTATGAAAAACTCATAATTGGAATAAATACATATAATAGAATTTTGGGGTATATTATAAGATTGGACACTCAAATGGGTATACACTAATCTCAATTCTAAATTATATGACACATATTCCTCTGTAAAGCCAAGTATTAAATCAATATGTTAAAAAATATCAGTTCTTCACTTCTATTTGATTA
The DNA here is from genome assembly GCA_963277665.1 of Viscum album. Lineage (NCBI taxonomy): Eukaryota > Viridiplantae > Streptophyta > Magnoliopsida > Santalales > Viscaceae > Viscum > Viscum album. Next base: position 1,862,195,778 of record OY728151.1, on the reverse strand, counting down.
AAGTAATTAAATTAAACAAATAAGAGAAATATTACATAAACCATATTTGGTTATAAAATTTGGAAATTCTAAGGTGACCTAATTTGATAAATAAATATATTATATATTAACTCTAAATTTTTTTATTAAGGTCTTGATTCTATGTGGGAACCACTATATATGGATTAATAGAAATTTTCTTATCCCCAAGATTGACCACCATTGTTACATCTACACCTCTCTCGTGTGGAAACCCAGAGAAGTCCTTAGAAAACACGTCTTGGAACCTATCCAATGTATGTGTAATGGCATATTCTAAACACGCCCATTATTAAGCCCAATAATTGAAACCTGGGCAGTATGCTCCCCTAGTTTATTATGAACTGTCTCCATATGGTCTACTATAATATCCAACACTCCATGATGAATATAAATTTCACCCTTTGGAGATCTGAAATTTACTCCCCTTTAGAAATAATCAATTTTTTCTTGTTGTGATACTAAAATATCCATTGACAAAATCATGTCAAATCATATCTTATAAATTATGTATAGATCCAAAAGGAAGTGATACTCCCCAACCATGAGGAAACACCCCTTTCAGAGACATATGTATCATTGTTGTTCCCCCAATGGTGTATTGATCGTCATATCCTAGCTCATAAACTTCAATATCAAAGTCAAATAATTCAATATTATTGATGATATAAATTAATTATAGGAAAAGTTATCAAATAATTAACCATAAAGTGAATAATCTACATTAACAGTAACTCCATTTTTTGATGGACCAGCCTTTCTATCCACATGTTTAAGTTTAACATCCTGAAATAGCCCTTCCCATATTCCTTGGGCTATAGTCTGAAACCCTGGAGAAACACCACTATACTAATTCATGTTCTATTTCCCAGAATCACCACACCCCCAATGTCTACCACCAAATCTCATAGAACAAATACTATAATAATATGACGTAGATGATCCCCTTATCATACAATGGATCGATCTTACAACTCAATAAGTACCCATCTATTGTGGGTTCTGGTTGAACCATTGTAGTTGTCCCATCATTCCATAATCCTGAAAATCTAATGGTGGTTGAGGAAAATGTTAATGAATGTGACCCAGCATACTGCACTAGAAGAAGGTCATATGATCAGGATTATATGTGAATGGCCATTCCCCATGGCCACATTGCTTACTATCTCCCATGTTTACATTCTCATAGTGGCGCTTACTACACTCAGAAGAATAACCTTATAAACATCCATCATAAATAACATGTGTCCAAATAATAGACTCATTCAGCATCCCATCAGATATGAGATCATGATTTACCACATTAGAATAACTTTTCATCCTAATGATTTTATCATAGGACATCATTTCATATGTAATCCCATCCCGAAACTGAATTGAACCAATATCCTCATCAATGGTCAATTCTATATAAGAGAACATCAAAAATGTAAATCATCTAGTATAGCCCATCATGGAGATACTCCCCGGATTCAATCTAATTACCTCTGCTTCCCTCTCTATCCTGGGTGTCATAGGGAAAATGTTCTCCCAAAACATATCCAAAATTTCCATCCACTCCATACAATCATGTAATCCATACCATGTCTAGATGTCCCAACAATGCTTTACTTGACCAGGTAACATGTAATCACCCAATTTAACTCTATTATATGAAAGAGTTTCTATGTATTCATGGATCATATGGACATACACAATCCATAATATAGATACTTCAGTTCCACCCTCTCAGGTTACAAATATAACCATCGTGTAAGGTCTGACATTCTCTTCACAACCCACCCATAATCTATGCCCATAATCTACATAAACTATGGAATTCTCTCATGAGACTATTCCCTATCTCCCTCACCTTGCACTATAAATTCCATGGGCTTTAAAACTGGAGGAACATTTCCATATATATCTTCCTTTCATCCTATAAATAAGAATCCTTATGGAGTTGTAACTCTACCATACTAGACATACACATTTAGAAACATAACACAACTATAAAATCCATCCATCTCTTCATTTTCATGATATATTGTGAGGGTGGTATAGGCCCTTAAGTGACACCCCCATGATTCCAAATGCTAGATATAAATATTTAAGTGTTTCAATACATGAGGGGGATGATTTACCCATTAAGAATAAAACAACTCATCCAATGAATCCAAATCAAACAAACTAATATATGATTCATGATAAAAATAATTATAAAAAACCAATTATTTTATATTAAAACCTTCCAAAGTGTACATGAATAGAATCTATTAAAGAAAAAATGAAATTAGAGGAATATGAATAATAAAATTCCAAGATAACCACAAGACCCCATGGTGAATAATCCTCATTCTCCAACATCTACAAATAGACTATGTTCCATGATGTAGAGCTAATGACATGTGACACATTAACTTTTCCCATGTCCTGGTAGATGAAATACTTAAAAGCACCAATGTTCTAAAGTAGGAATGAGTAATAAAACTATGCGGTTTTTTCCAATGACTTCCCCACTTACACCTCTAGGATAGAATAGTTATCATCATTTATGTAAAACTAGTTTATATAAAACAATTACTAAAATTATTAACAACAAAATATAAAAATCATCAAAAACAGTTCATAACCAAATATTAAAAGTTCTATATCAACCAATTTTACATTAAGAATTATTTTTTGAAAACAAAAAAAACATTACTTTTGAAACCATTCCACAAAATACAATTTTCATAACAATTTTATTTTACACACCCACAATACCAACTATGCATGATGCATTATGAAAGATCAACACTCATGCGTGGTCTATTGCAGATCGTCCATGCCATCAAAAGGTAATTATTTTCCATGTTCCATTACACATTTTTCACCAAGAAAAAGGTGAAATTTCAACCAGGACACATAAATGAATCCTAGAAATTGTCACCTTGTTTGAACACAAACCATTTCAAAACCAAAAGGGAAAACTATTTCATTAAAACTACCCATTTATTGAAAACATTTTTCCCGAGAATCCATTTCCAAAATCTAGGAAATTCATATTTTAAAATCACCATTTTACAATAAATTACCTATAACACATTGCACAACAATTCCCTATGATCCCATAATTTCATGAAAACTGTAAATCCTCACTAAAAGGACATATATCATGAATATAAAAAGATAGAACTAAAAATTTCAACAAATTAATACAATTTTAATCTAATAAATTCAATTTCATCATGTGTAGTCGAGTGTCAAGCCACCAACCATGAGGGTTTTGGTGAATATGTTTAATTGATGAGGAATGAAAATAAAACTGAGTTAAAACATCATGAACGCTCCTTGGATATATTCCCCTATCAAAAAAACCAAATCTACTCATATTTAGAATTCACAACATTATATATTCCAACAGTGAGTGTATATCTATGAAATAATTTGAAGAGGATATGTAATCCAAAGATAGGATAAAATAATGTTTAATAAGGAAAACATTCCCTGATAAATCAGCTTATAATCATTATGTGATGCTCTTGGATTACCTCGAAATTTGGAGGAGATCATTCCTTGACATATGGGGGGACCCCAAGTTAGTGATGAATATGATAGAAGATTATATACTGAAATGAAAAAATGTGTCAGATCCACATTCTCTAGAGGTTGTTTTAACTGGCCATGCGTTATCCACTGGATTAAAGATGACCCTTCAAATAGTCTCCACATATAGTCTTCAAATCCATACCCCAACCATTCTGAATACACATCCTCAATATTTCAAAACCATTTTCTAGGCTTATAATTTCTCTTAGGCTAACACATGGTTTGGAAAAAACATGCGTAGCCCATGCACATTCCCATCAACCCCAAAAAAAATTAATGTTCTCCAAAATCATCCATAACTCACTCATAATAAATATATACATAAAATAATAAACCAAAGGTTACATAATAGAATCCAGGGGTGATAAATTTTCCCTAACATTGGTCTTTATATCCATATAATGTAGAAAATAACAGGTTCCCTAATTGGTTTTCGGCCATTGATCCTTTATTTACTTCACAGATTCCCAAATCCCTTCACAAATCTAACCATGTTGCCACAAACCCCCAAATAGACCGACTATTTTTCCTTGAAAGGCATTATATTACCCATACATAATATGTATCGAGATATGTACCAAAAATAGAATCCAGATTGGGGTCAACGTGATTCCATCTGATCACATGGTCCAGATCAAGTTTATACATTTTAAATTGTGATACAGGAAACAGATTGTGCACCACACTGAACATTGGGGGAAATATGAGACAATATTCCACCTCACCAACCAATTTAATTATCTCAAAAGCTCTTATGTATTAAGGATATTAAAATACCTTCTTTCCAAAATGATGATTCCCAAGCTAGGTGGAAATCCATAAGAACACATTATCACTCACCACGAATGACAACAGTTGTCGAAAATAATCCACATATGATTTCTAATGACTCTGATACATTTTCATTCCCATCTGATCAGCTGAATCTTATCCATTGATTATTATAAAAGGATTGGCTCAGGTATTGATGTTTCACATGTTTCCACCCAACAATGTAGATAATGAAAAGGATGCCGAAAAAATTATTCAAAAGGGGTCATACGTATCGACGCCCAGTACCTAATATTATATGAGAACTCCTCTAATAGAACATGATCTTCCCCTAAGCCACCAAAATTCATTAAACGATCCCACATAATGTATTCAAATTCTTTTATAATTCATTAAAATTTACCTTCTTTCTATGGGTGATACACCGTACTCATAATCAATTGAGTCCCAAGGAAATTCAGTAAGTATTTCCCAAAACATTATATGAACCTCAGATACCTATCTAATATGATTGTAAGTACTATTATATGAATATTAAATACATTAAAGATATAAATTGTGGACATATCATCCACCATATGTGTCTATTTAATTTGGATGAAGTGAGATGACATGGTGAGTCGATCCACTGTCCTCAAAATGGAATCATGTTTCTGAATCATTCATTGGAGTCCTTTGAAAAAATCCATAGCTATCATCTACCATTTGGATACTTGGATATGTAAATAATAAATCATACCTACTAGTCACTGATGTAATTCCTCAACTTTCTCAGAAGATAATAATATTGAAAATAACTCGTTGACATTTCATTTCATAATGCTCCATCAAAACTATGCCTTAAACTCTTTATACATATTATATTTTCCAAGATGAGTATCCCATATACAATGGGTATAATCATGATTTATTTTTTCTTGAAAATCAAAAGGTTCAACCATATGATTCCTAAAGCATGACACAGAACCTCCATCCTGCCTCCAACAAGCAATGATCTCCCCACAATTGAGTTTTGAACTCATTATCACATATTATTGTCAAATGATTGTGCTCCATTAAACAACATTAATAATTTATGAACTCCATAATCAGATAAGAAAACCACAACATCACCATGATCTTCACATTACACATTCATATCATCTTGGACCTATATCAACTAACACTCATCTGAGGATTCTTTTTTCAATTGAGCATATGACTTTCTTCTTAATTCTTCAGCCTTAGTATTTCCTTTACTATGTGACTACATCAAGTAAAAATCAAAAATTTGTAGATACTTCATAAAACTTATTTACCTTAGAAATGTATATTTTTGTGAGAAAATATGTTTGAAGCCCTTATGCTTCATGAAAATAGTAAATTTATCACTAAATACATAGTGACAGCATACCTTCATGGAATGGAGAAATATAGCCATCTCCAAATACTCTGTTGGGTAATTATTCTCCTAAACCCTCATATTCCATTATCCCTAAGTCACAACATGATATCATTCCATGAGAATGCCCCAGAACCCTGATCTTTAAGCATCACCATACACCACATACCCTTGTACTGATTCTGGAAAAATCAAGATGGATACTGATATAAGGAAATATTTTATATTTTTAAAATATTTTTTTCATTCTATAGTCCATTGGAATGGAACATTAATCCTTGTCAATGATGTTATTGGCAGGGCTTGTTATGGAATGTCATGAACAAAGCATCGATATTGAGCAGATATACCAAGAAATCATCATATATTAAATAAATTATTTAGTGTTTTCCTAGAGATAACAACTTCTACTTTTTAGGGATCAATAGAAACAAATTTCTCAAAAATTACCTGGCCATGAAATCATACCTCATATATCCAAAAATAAAATTTTGATAAATTTTCATACGAACGAAGATCTATCATGATTTAATTTTTTCCCAAATGTTGTTCATGCTCTATTATTTTCCTTCAATACACAAATACACCATCTATAAACACCATAACAAAAGAATCTAGATACCAATGAAATATCTAACTCATTAATTCCATTAATAAATTGTATAATTCGTAAGACCAAAATGCATCACCAGATATTCATAATGGCTTTATTTTCTTCTAATATCTTTCTTTGAAATATCATCCTTCCAAACTCATAATATGAGATATCCTGATCGCATGAAAATTTTGGAGAGCCACTAAACTCTCCAAAATTAATAGAACAAATCATCAATGTGTGGTAGTGGATATTGATTATCTATTATAACATGTTTTATCTTACAATAATCGATACACCATCATAGAGTTTGTTCTACTTTCATTAGAAAAAAGACTGGTGCATCCCATGAAGATGTCCTCAGCATGATGAAAACCTTTATTTTTATCTCTTCCAACTACACTTTCATGTCATATAATGATATTGGTTCCATCCAATAAGATGAAAGGGATATAGTACTGGTCCCCCGAAGTAGATCAATTTGTAGCACCACTTCCCATAGTGTTTGGAACCCCTAGATGTTCATGGGAAAAACATCTGAGAATTGATACATGAATAATAGAAATATAATTTTCTAAATATATTATACCAATTCCAAAGTCATCCCTACCAACTTGTAATAGACTATTCCCACTAAAGGTGCTAACGCTCTCGTTGCATCTGTATTTACAACCATATATCCATTTAAGATATGATCAACACTATATTCTATAATGAAACTAACTATCCTTATATAATTTTTTATGTGAGCCTCGTAAATTTTAAAGTAATACATACCAAGGATTGCATCATATACATCAATCTCCAACACCAAAAATTTCAATTAATAATCAGCTCCATCAATAGTTATAGAACATGCGCTACAAAGAATGTATCAACATTCTATTTCTCTAAGGGATGGTTGATGTTTTATCACAAAAGAAATCATGTAATGTTTTAGACATATCAATTCCAAATGATGAGAATACATAAATGAATATGATGAACCCCTATCAAACAAAACATTCATGATGTTATAATTCAACAAAATTCATCCTCTCACCAGAGATGGTCCAGCCTGATCAACCACAATCAATATCTCAACACTACCATTTTTTTCCATCAATGCACTATTCTCCTTGTTGCTGATGATATTGACCATTCTGAGGAGTTATGGTTTTCTAGAAATACTACGGATAGTTTGACTATTCTAATGGGACTGATTTTCATATCTTCACTATGTCGAAGCTTATGATGCATGAGACTCTTAATATGTGTCTTGTGCACCTGAACCTAAAGCAATACATTAATATCACATCAAACGACCCATCATGTTGAAATTATTTCATTCTTCTGGATGTGATTTATACTATCAATTCTTGTGGTCGATGTATATACAATGGAAACATCACACTTTTTTCATGGGCTCAGAGATTGATTCAGTAATCCAATTGTCTGATTTTTATTCCCACTCCCACAATGGATGTCAGTGTCCCTCTTCCTTTTATGTCTAGCCTTAGAGTTCCCACCATTTCTTATAAGTATCATTATAATTCCTCCTCCCATGGATCATGAGATGTCCCTTTGAGACATTGTTTCTCTATTTAACCTCTCTGTATAGTTAGAAATATAGAGCACAATATTCATCAAGACAATGTCCTACTTTAGCACTAATTATAAAATTCATGCCTTCAAGGACACACTCTAAGCATCTTTAGGTAAAAAATTTAATAGATTCATGAATTTATCTACATATATAGTGGATGATATATTTTTCAACTTTAGGATGAAGAATTCCTTTTTCCTTTGATTCGTGAATGTATGAGGATATAATTTTTTATGGAAAATATTATCAATATACTTCAACGAATGGTATTGACCCACTTTAACTTGCACTTCTAATTCCCACAACTAGATTTAAAGATCCTAAAAAATTTAAAAGTCCATCTTAACATTCTACTTTTCAGGTGTGATGATGAAATCGAAGATACAATTCATTTTTTTCATCAATTTCACTATTTTTTCTGCATCAGAATCACACCATATGAGGGATTCGTTTGGTTTATGGATGTTAATGGAATGATACACTTCTCTTGGATCATCCATCTAGTCCCCTATATTGACCACTTGAAATTCATGGATAATACCCTACAACATTTTTTGGTTCACTTGGAGATTAGTATCAACCATGTTCTCCGTAACATCATCTTGATGGTTTTGACGACACCAAATCTGTTCCATTTTTTATGAAAACAACAGGATCTATAGGTCTCACTCTCTAGAAACTGATGGCTTATCATTTCTAATTCTATCCCATCAATTATCACATCAGTTGTTTTAAAAAATCATCAATTTATATATTCAACTATCATTGAAAAATTATATACTCTCTTTTGAAAATCAAAACATTTTCTATATAAACAAATTATGCTCTTTTCAAAGTATTTCATTTCAAAACAATGAATTTTTTTTGAAAAAACATTACATAAAATGATATATCGTTACTCAAAATGACATATGAATTCCTAGTGTGGTGGAATTCCTCTATTTCATGTTAAGTTCATATCATTGGGAAAACCAATGAAAATGATATTCTAATATCCTATATGTGTCTGCAAAATACTTATGTACGAACTCTATGTTAGATATAAATTCAGCATAAAAAGGTTAACTATGACTTTTTTTGACGTACATTAATGTCCTAAAAATCATAAACCTTTATATGATCACAACTAAATGAATAAACAATAATTAATTCAATTGGATGACTAAGAAAACTTATTACTACTGGTTACTCATTGGAAAGGACAAGATGATACCACTTATGTTAATAATTCTTTCATAACAAACAAAAATTATACAATTTGTGACATTTCACCTTAAAATAGTTGTCTTGAGATATTGGGAGGGTTCTATATGGCCTTAATTGAAATCCCCATGACATTATTGTCTAGAAATAAATGCGAAGTTTTTCAATACATGGGGGGATTATTTACCCTATAATTATAAAATAACTCATAAAATAAAAACCCAATCAAACAAACCATTATCCGATGAATGATAAAAAAAAATACAACTCATCCAATTAATTTATATCAAAACCCACCAATGATTACTAAAATGGAAGCCAAAATAACATCAACGTAAATAGAGAAGGATGACTAATAAAACTCAAATATGACCACAAGACTCCATGATTTTACATCACCAAATAGAATATGTATCAGGAAGAGGTGATAAATATGTGTGAAAAATCAGATTTTCCTATATCCCAGTAGATGAAATTTAAAAAATCAAAAATTGAATTCATGGTTTAATACTATATATCACTCAGTTTCCCCGATAGACTTCTATACTCAGGCCACGAGGATATAAGAGTTAACAAGTTTTATATAAAACATTTTATATAAAATAATTTGAAAAATAGTTTATAACCACATATAAACAAATTAAAAAATAGTTCATGACCAAATATAATCATGATATTTATAATAGAATTTTCTAGAAGGACCTATTTTCAAGAAAACTACGAAACTATTCATTAAAATCATTCTTCAAACTCCATTTGGCGTAATAATTTATTCCACACAAACAAAATATAAACTACACATGCTTAGTTATGATATTTTCATACTCATTGTTGTTGTCTCATGGATCAAACATGTCATCATAAAGAAATTATATTCCATGTTCCATTACACCTATGCCACCGTGAATGAGGTCAAAATTCAACCATTCCTCGCAAATGAAACATGAACAAACACACACCATGTATTCCCAAAACCCATGTCCAAACCAGTATGCCAATGAAATATTTCAATTAAAAATATACTTTTATTTGAAATATTTTCCACAATATGTCTGTTTTAATATCCAAAAAATTCATATTTTGAAATAAGTAATTAAAAATCATGAATCTAAAAAAAATATCACAACAATCCAGCATGGACCCAAAATTTCACAAAAAAACCATAAATCATCATTAATGAATATTTTTGTCATTAATAAATGATGATATAAAATTTTTAACAAAATATAACAATTTGAAAATAATATATTAAATTCAATTAAGAGTATTCTTGTGTGAGGCCACCTCCTTTGAGAGTTTTGAATAAAATTCTAAATTGGTGAGGGATAACAATCAGACCTTGTTAAAACTTCCCAAACTCACCTTATATCTATTCCATTATCATAATAAAATTCAAATATAATCTTATTGTAATAAACATCTATAGATATACCCAAAATGGTAATATATTTGAGAAAATGAGATATTATGATATGTAGATCTAAGACACACAATAATAATGATTAATAACAAACACAAACCATGTAGGATTAACTTATAATAACCATGTGAAGCCTTTAGATTGAACTCAGATTGATGAGAGAACCTTTTTTGACCATTGGGGAAGAAAAATCATGACATGGAGACACATAGGATAGAAAACGGCACTTAATTGAAAGACATGTTACATCGACTATTTAAATAGGTGGTTTTGACCTGTGAATGGTTTAGTTGCATGGTTAAACCAACCCTACTCTAACCATGCATTATCAATGACCTTAGTGATGACCATTCACATGGTTTATTCATATGGTCTTCAAAATAACTTCCCAACCCTGTCGAAGCCACTGCCTCAAACATCCAAATCCATTTCAAAGAAAACATTTTTCTCTTAGGGTATTGAACGGTTTGGATAAACCATGCACAACACATGTGTATTCCATTTATCCATAAAAAATATTTTATGATCACAATACTCTTCCAAAATTCGACCAAAAAAATTATACACATAATATAATAAATAGAGGGATACATATGAGAAATTCAGGGTCATAAAACAACATTAACACATATTCACAATAGGGATTGATGTAAATCCCTAACAATCAATTCTCACAAACCCTACCCCATGGTCAAAACACACGAGTAATCAACGAATTTTACCATCCCTCTTCTAGGCCACGGTTAAAATAGGTAAAAAATTAATAATATTCATTTTCTCATTAGACATCAATTTTTGCATTTAGAACCATCAAATTTTTAATTAGTTATAATTTTTCTAATTTCATATTATGCATAATTTTTATGTTAACCATACACAATAATGCAGAAACATTTTTTTAGAACAACTTTTATAAAGACTAGTTTTCTCATGCATGCCTAAAATGTTTCATGTCACAATAAATATTGATTACCTAGAAAGATTCATATACACATAACTATTGTTCTATATAGGTCCACATGTAAAATATTATAAAATATTAAAAAGAATTAACATCAAAAAACATGTGCATTGCACGATGTCAAATAATATCCAATTATATCATCAAAAACTAAAAAAATAATACCAATGTGGGTATTGTGATTTACAGCCACACGTTGGATTGCAAAACCCAAGAGAAATCTCTTGAAAATGGGGAGAATCAACACAATATCATATCTAACTTTCCTGAACTACAATACAAAGGAATAGAAAAAAACTCCTCTAACAACACTTTTCAAATCCAAACCATGTTCCACATATCTGTTCTCTAATATATTCATATATGTTACATAAGGCATAAAACCTTGAACATTATAGGATACCACTAATAGTGATGGTCAATGATAAAACATGGGACGACTATACACTATTCATCAACGTGGCACAACAGTGAAAATAGATAATCAATAACCCATGGAGATAACCATATACAGAATAATACTGGATTCACAAGATGAAAGAAGAATAAATAATACATAAAAATACAACGAATTAGATATTTAATATCTTGTGTGTATAATTTTACATAAGAAAAAACCAAAATAAAGACACACTGATATTCTCAATAGGGTTCTGAGACCATTTCTAGTTCCCTCGTCCATTATACATTCCAACTTATCCATCCAATATAGTTCCCTAGCCCTTATAATATCTTAATACCAATAAGTCTCTTCATGAACCTATAAAGAATCCTTAGTAGTCTACAATTATAAATCATCAGGAAACCATCAACAAAATCTAAAACAATATCTAGTCTATACAAGTTATATAAATTGTATGAACAATAATGTAAAATAATATAAATAGATATCATATCTCATTACTCATTATTTATCCATATAATTAAATCATGTTTAAAATGAAACCTATACAATCAATTACATCATTTTCCCATGACAGAGTGAGAACCATATGATATAGTGAATTACAATTTATTATCAAATGGTATTTTATTAATCATTTAATGATAATTTATTAATTACTTCCGTGTGGAAACAGAGTCCAACAATAACATTTTTTTCCTAGAATTCCATGGATTGTTCCTTGTTGATATTTTTAGAACTAGTCTATTTCACTAAACTTATTTATCAATAAATCACATTTAGTGTTTTGAAGCATCATTCTATATTCAAGAATAATTAATCAAATTCAAGAATTTGGGCTTACAATGTCTTGTGTAGAACTTTATTTGTAATTGAAACATCATTTTTTGTCTTACAAACCATTTATCAAGAAATAAATCATTCCCCATCTATCATATTTTATAGGATTAATCATTATTATACCTCTTATAAGAATTTCACATCATGGTATACCATTTCAATTATCAAAACATTCAGGGTTTAAAACATTATTCACATTAAGTAAATAAAAAAATTCACCATTAAACCATTTATCAATATTAAATAATTTATTCCATTATCACATTAATTTAAAAAAATTCCACTCATTACCAAATATAATCAATTAAATACTAAAAAAATCAGAAATCTAATATAAAATACCATTAATTAACATATTTCATTATCCCAATTTCCCATCACTTCTATAATCACATTATTCCATTAATTAAATAATTCATTAATGAAATAATTTAACAATGTGATTTAAAAACATATATATTCTTATTTCACAATTAAATAAACAAAAAATATAATAAATACTATTCTATTTTCAATTTAGACCACCTAACTCAAGATATTTGATGAACATTTACCTTTTCAGAAAACCATAAATTGAACTAGAACGTTCAATTTCACAACGATCAATATGATATTGACCTAAAACCAAAATAAAATATTAAAATAAATCATATATACATTATATTTTTATAAAACAACTCTAATGAATAAATAATAAATTTATTTTAATGGGATGGAGTGAATGGAGAATGAAAAAACCATTCTGGAAAGGAACATATACCAGGATAGGTGCATATCCTTCAATCAGATCATTGAATCATAATAAACATAGTTATCATGTCATATTAATGAACTCTTGGACTAAATAGGTGATAACAAAATTCTTATTTTGAGTGGGAGATAAAGAGGATAAATTCCAGGGGGGTTGGGAACATTAAAATACAAATTTTTTCTAATCTAATTTTGTATACATAGTTTGGACTGTTGTACACCCAAACCATGCACCTCTGATTGGGTTCATATGAAAAATACTAAGAGGGATGAAGGTTTTACAAACCATTACCGAACCATGAAACCCCTATCTATCTAGGGTTGCAAGTTTTTCTAGGTGTATGTGATATGGTTTGGGAAAAACATGTTCCAACCATCCACTACCCAATATTCCCCCAAATTCTCTCAATATTCTCTTGAAAACTCTTATGTATTGCCTCAACAAAATATATATCAAAACAAGGGAACATTAATAATTGAAAATGATCATGTGAAATCACTATAAAAGATTTGTATCATTCAATTATGCTTCATTTAGTCTTGGGTTTTCAAGTTCTACAAGCTATCAAAGAGATTAAATTAAATGAAATATATGTCATTGGTTTCTAAATCATGGTGTTTTATGTCTTAGAAACTAAAAAAACTTTTTATTTTAGAATTTATTTTTATTTACAATATTAATGGTTTATTCATTTTCAACCACTTTCAAAGAATAATACTCCCCTATTCAAATTAAAAAATTATTTTATGAAAAAAATATATCCCTCTAATATTAAACCATAATCCTTATATCCTAACATAAACACAAAAATATATTTTAAAAACCTCTTCTTACTCTACCCATAGTTACTACATCACATTCCTATATGAAGTATAATAATATTTTTTCATGTGAATATTTATTAAACCTCTCATTTCAATATGGCCTTTCAAGGGGAGATTTAAACTCCCAATGTACATGATATCATCCTCTTGCTAATTTCCAAATAAATTTATATTTCATGTCATATTCAATTTGTCTTATCTCAAATAAAATTTAATTAGAATAATTAATCTTATATAAAATCATTATAATAATTTTTTAATAGCATGTTATTACTCATTTGATTGATTTATTACTAACTTGTTAGGTTAGCTTTTACCTTCTACATGAATGGATTTATATGGATTAAATGAAGAATTATTAATAAATTCAAAATAAATGCAATATTAATTAGTAATAATAAATGAAATATATCATCCTAATTAAATAATTTTTATATATAATAAAATCACTCAATATTGTTACCTAGGCATTGATTATTGACTGATAATATTTTGGTTAGTCCAAAAACCTCTAAACTGATCTATAATTTTTTTCCATGTATCTTTATGGAAACATAATTTCGGAAAAAAATGATATCCTTAATTAAATAATATTTTTTTTATATTTAATTGTAATATCAATATTTAATTTAATATAAAATAACATATTATTTGTAAAAAACTAGATAAAAAGTATCATTACCGATGTCATCTGAAAATATTGTACAGGAAACACTCGTGAAATAAATTGAGAACATCATTACTAATTATGTAACATAAATAATAGTACTATAATTATATTAAATATTTTTAAACATTAAATATTTATTATAAAATGTTTTTTCATACAAATGAATAAAATATATTGTTAAATTATAAGACACTGATGATCCATATTTTATAGAATCTAAATAATATATATTAAATGATTATAAAAAATATTAATATAAAATGTTATAATAAGGAATAATTTTATAATATATTTATTCAAGAATTATTTATCTTTAATCATTACAAATATTCCTTTGTAATATTCCATTGTTTTTTAAAAATAAATATTTTCAAAATTTTATGACATTTGTTATTTTTTTAATGGTTCCCTAATGAAAACTATGTTTCTTAAGATGTTTAAAATAATATTTCAATTTCTTTTATATAATTATGATTCATATATATAGTAAATAATAATACACTTTTTAGGGATAATCTATAGTGACACTATCCATACACTTACATTACATGATTTATCAGGATCTTTTAAAGAAAGTTTAATGAGACTAATGTTTTTTTAAGAACCCCTATTATCAAATAATTAATGGTTCAATTTTTTTGTATAAACTTATTTTGGTCTAAATTATGACATTGGTGGAACTGTTATAGATTTATAGTAAATTTACTAAAAATTTATATAACATGAAATAATGATGTAATAAATGGAAGGGATCGTAGTTATCCATGATTACATATTAATGTGTGTAGAATATTTTCACTATCTATAATTCTATCATAATGCGTGGGATTATTATTTTTATATATTCTAAAAAATTATTGATGAACATGATTGAGATAATCTATATTAAAAATATGATGATATCCAAATCAAAATGTTATGACCCATTTCAATTGTATGCCTTTTTTATGTGTTTCCATGATTTGTGATTATTTTTACCAATCTCAAATACAAGTTGCTAATAGATATAAATCAAAAAGGAACATTATATGATATGATACTCATATTTATTTATAAATTATAAATATATTATTCTATTAATTTTATATTTCACTATTCTCATGCTTTTAACTTATGATTATTGGTTGTTCTATGATAATATATCAAATAGTTTTATATTACAGTACATATTACCTCAGAAATTCATTGGTTTAAAATTATAGATGTATTTTTATATGTATTTAATAAGTATATGTATGTATTATGTCAATACTCATTAATAAATTTAATGGAAATAAATTTTTAATAACAATTTTCAATTGCTAAAATATATGGAATGCAATTATTTTAGTTCAAAATTTTGTATTATTATTTGTGAGATATAATGTATTAATTTCTAACATGTTATAAAATATATACATATTTATCACAGGTTTTCACAATTTTATGATATCCATATTTTATTTTCATCACATAGAGAAATTAAAATTTCAATGGATTAATTTATTCAAGGGTGAATAATTCAACACATTGGAATTTTTATATGTGTTTTCCATTAAATAAATACCATGTCTAATATATTTTAAAACATTAAGTACTGAAGGAAATGATTAATGACATATTTTAAAAAATGTGATTTTTTATTAGAAATCATATGGAATGGGTAAATGACATGTAAATAAATTAAGTAGTTGAAATTAAATATTGAATATATATTTATCCATTTTTTTAAAGGTTAGGGAAGGCCCCAAATTATATTATTAAAAGAAAAAGTTTGGAGAGACATCAAGCGAGCCAAAATCAAAACCAAACAAAACAGAATGAAGTTTTCAAGAACCCCTTTCTAGGGGACCAATCTTATTTCTGATTTTCTCTACGATGAACTTCTCCTAGCTCCGCATCTCATACCAGAGATATATATTGACGCGCCCACGCCCACACCCCCTCCCTCGACCTCCATTGTATTTGGATTCTATTTCCACAGCTTGTTGTAGCAAGGTTTCTATGTCCTCATCAGAGATATCCTCTTGAGACATCTCTCTTCTTTTCATTTCATCAATTCTATTATCATTCTTCTTTTGGCTTCTTGTTCTAACCTTCTTCCATGCATCCTCTTGTACCTCCCCATAAAAATATTTCCCATGATTTGACCACCTCACTTGCGTAGCTGGGGTGCTCAGTCCCTGCACACTAACCACAACATGTTGATCATATGGAACTTCCAATGATGTACTCACCTTCTTATCATCCGAAGGATTGGTCTAAGAATCTAGCTCCTGAATTTTTGTTTGGTCAGCCTCCACATCTGGTAAATAAGAATCTGTATGAGGGTCCTTTCACGCATTTCCAGCCACTACTAGTGGTTCTAATATTAAAAAAGGCAGCTCGGTTTTCCCAGAAGATCCAGGTGTAGCAACCTGGGTGGTCAGCTTTGAGGGAGTGAGCGAGGAAAAGACATGCGGTATAACAATTCCTACCTCATTTTGAGTCTCAGATTCAATAGACACCAACTCAACACCAGGAGGGACTTGGGCTGCATCCTTGTTACCAGAACAAGCTTGAAATGCAGCTTGATCATCTCGCTGAACATCAGTGATAATCTGAGCAGCATAAGAAGGGTTACACTCAACATCTTGAGCTGTATCAACATCCAAAATATGACATGTTTATGAATTAACAAGATTAGAAATAGACAAGGTAGGGGTCTCCATGTGTCCCTCTTCCACAAAATCTTCCCATGATCTTTTAATTTTCCCAGGGTTTAAATTTTCACTGGCATCCACTGGAATTGTGCTAGCAGATTATCCATTCACTATAGGCTTATTCTTAGATAAATGCATCTTAGTTTGAACCTGCATAAATCCAGGTTTCTCCTTTTAAAGTTTGGGGCATGTTTTAGAATCATGCCACCGAAGTGAGAAAATCTTGCAAGTCATATGCCTCCTGCAATTAGTTTCATCATGTCCTATAACTTTGCAATCCAAATAAAATTTAGGTAAGCTTTCATACTCAATTTTCCGCACTAATTCCTCATCATCAGTGGATAAGAAATCTCTATCAATTAATTTTGAACAAAGATCAACTTCTACAAGGAATCTAGCAATGTTACCGTACCTGGATACTTTAGTCTCTCTATCCATCCTGATTGGAACACCAATAGCTAAGGCTATATCATATAGAATCCTAGGATGCCACAGTATCCAATTTAGGAAAAAAAAATTAATCCAAACCTGTACTGCAGTGTTACCAATTTCAATTAGGTTGAATGTTCTATCCAATTCTCAAATTTTCAGAGCTCCGGGCTTGAATGAAAGTGAGATGAAGCCCCATGCTCGTAACTTGAGATCCTATGAGGGGAAGAGAAAGTGGTAGAATCCCTTCCTGAGGGATACACATTTCCATGAGCTGAAACCCCAGATCTCTGAAAGCCGCTGTTCGAGGTTAACCATCTTCCACGGTTTTGATCCCTTCTGAAGAATTAGCCTAGAAATTATTGAGTGATCCCCCAACTCTAATTTTCCAACCAAATAACAAAACATTGAATTCCGAAAACCCATCAGTTATATGAAAGTAAATCCTGAGAAAATTATCTATTTTTATACTTAATTCATAATATACATATAAAATCGAAATCATTGATAATTGTATTATCTCATAATATTCAATTTAATAATTAATAGATAAATATTTGACTATATAATTACATCATCATGAATTCATAATGTTCTTGTTAATCAATCCTGAGACACAGTAATATGTGTTTATTCTTAAAAAAGAGGCATTTTAATCCCACGGGGAAGCACATAGGATATTAAACCCCTTATCTACATTATAAGCAATATAGGTATTTAATTCAAAGAATATAATAAGGGTTATTTTGTAAGTACTCTCTCAATGATGCATAACAATTGTTATAAGATTTATTTAAAAACGAAACTCATTATCTAGGTGATGAAAAATCAACTCATTTGTAATTACACCAACACATCCCTATATTACAGGAAAATAATTCATAAATTATTCACCACCAAACGTTTGTGATAAATAACATTACTAATTGTGAATTTATACCCATATAATTAAATTTATTTAATTATGTTTTTCAGGATCATTTTGAAACTAATAGTTGATCATGTATTGAATCGTAATATAAAATGTCATTTTCACATGGATGGAAATGATATGGAATTTATCCAAAGAGTGTAATTCAATTCAAAAAATGAAAAAAAAATTACCTGTGAGAGACTAATGAAATTTCATAAAAAAATACAAAAAATTACAATTATATAATAACTGTAGTAATTAGATTCATTCATCACACCATTGAGAGAATAATTTGACATATCAACACATAGTACTGGGATTATTATGTGATTCCCATTGATATAATTATATATATTAAAGAGTCATAAAAAAGATAATTAAAAATTATATTTGAAATTATAATATAATTATTATAGTACCATTCATTAAAAGAATTTTTTAACCCATATTAGTATTTGTGACTATATTTATCATCAAATTTTTCCATGACTATTTAGGTTGTTGGGTTTATGTGATGTTATCATCCCTATGTTTGGTGAAAATGATTTAATAATATTATATTCCATATAATTGAATCATTTAAGTTTGTTTTGTGAATTTAATTAAGTTATCCCTCAATCTATTTCAGCAGTCTCCCTCTACAAATGTATTCACTATTCATTTCTATGATTATATTTTATTCCACAATTGGATCATTTAATTTTTTAATTTGAAAATTACCTACGCTTCTTCTCTTATTTATGGATTCTATGAACTTTGTGTTTCATAAATACAATATTTTAAATAGTTTTATTTCCCTAAAAAATACAATTATTATTTTGTTCATTTGAAAAATGAGAATAATGTGGGTTTATAATATCTATTTATACAGCAAGATCACATAAAAACACTCCTTCATAGAAACCTTTTTCATTTATATCACATTAATTTAAAATTCATGGTTTTAGGATATTAATAAATTTATACTTTTTTAATTTATGATGAGTTTTAAATTAATAATTACAACTTTCATGTCCAATGATGTTGTCATCATAAGTACAAATGGATTCTTTCACCTTTTATCAGAACATTTGAAATTTTATATTCATTATATTGGTAAGAGAACAAAGAAATTTTTATATTATGGACTGTTCTCCTAATATCCTATAATTTCATTGACTTGAAATCCTCATTTTATTTCATGTTATTAATGAGAGTCCATCATAGTTCAGTTGCCCATTAATAGCAACAAACAACTAAGCATTCACTATGCAATAGAGAATAAAAATTAAGATTTATATCATGTTGATCCTTTACTATGAATTATGTTTTTAATAAGAAACACTTAAATTTGGCTGGGTTCTATTCATAAAGGACTCAATTGAGAGTTATTCATACCTTGGTTCATTAGATATTTCCTCGTGATTCATGTTAATCTTAAAATATTTGGATGGTTAGGTTACCATTTATATGAAAATATATATAGTAGCCACAATATTTTTGGTTTATATTGAGAAGAATTCATAAAATTAATATCTCTCTCATTGTTAACACGATTCATTTTTGTTCTAATAATTTCCAGAAACCAAGATGTTCTCTATCTGTATTAAAAAATTATAAACATATTTTGAAATCATATGTTCATGAAAATAAATCCTATAATGTCAAAAATAATGAAACCACAATTTAAATATCTGAATTATTTGGTTCCTATTATTTTACATTATATACTTAATAGACGGTTTTAGGTTATATTACTTAATTATAATGACAATAAATAACAAACCATACTTTGATAAAAACATAGTTGACCTGAGCACAACATAAACCATATTACATAGTTTTAGAATTTTATTTTTTAAATCTGAAATTTTGTCATGCCCTATAATGTATATGATTTATATACTTGATAAATATTTACATAATCAACTTACGTAAAATTATTTTCAACATCTCCTATAAATATTATTTTTCATTTTTTTGACACATCATATAAAATAATTTTATTCATAACTTAATAAATGGATTCTAAATAAATGGTGAACCAAAATACTTTTTAATGGTAAAAAAGACGAGTTATCAATCATAGATCCAGTGTACAAATATGATATATATATATATATATATATGAGAATATAAATACTTTTCGTGGCCATTAAGTTGGATAATCATAAGAAATAATATATATATATATATATACTAAAATATAAGTCAATAAATATGGAATTGAGAATGACATTATAAATTAGTCATAGGACAGTGGAATTGGGGCTTAATAAAAATGAAAATTTTTAACAAAAGATATTTTTTTATAAAATAGGAATATGGAACAAAAAATCAATATAAATAATGAAAAAATTTATGGATAACCATAAATACATTCACATCATAACAATTTATGCTATCCACCATCCCAAACATTATCATAATTGGTATAGCCCCCCAAATTATTTAAAATAATGTACTTGGGATAAACAAACATATCCTTTTCAAATATCATGATAAATAACACTCTACCTAATTCACTACATGTTTATAATTGACCTTTCTTCATATAAGTTTTAACCAAAAATATGTGTGGCATGTGAACTTTAAAATATTCATAATTAAATCGTAGATTAATTAACCCATGAAAAATAAATAGGTTGCATGAACATCCATACAAAATTTCAATAAAATTTTAATAGAAATATATTGATTATTTTCAATATAACATATTCTATGTGATGTATAATAAGATTTAATGAATGTAGAAAAATATTAAAAACATTTAGCATATAATAATTATTTTTCTAGTGAAATAAGAATAAATAAAAATTAAATTTTTTCTAATAGATGAGATAATATATAAGAAAATAATAGACGAGTAAATTTACTATGAATGATAATGAAAAAATAAATATGATGATTCTTAATGTAAATATTTAAAATTTTGAGAGAATTAATTCTTGTGAATTTTTTGGAGATATTTCTTTTACCCATTATAATTATTTTCCAGATTATTAGAAAAGTAATGTTTATAGAAAATTAATATTATTCCATTCAAACAATTGTATTATTTTTTAGGATTGAAAATATACTAATAATTCGTCGAGGTATAAATATGTAAATCCATCCTACAAATTTTTTTAAATCCACATGCATGATAAAATCATCAGACTAAAATGGTGTGGTATTGTTGGTTTAACTTCCATGAATCAACTATGGTCAATTATGAATGATAGGGATTGTAAAATGGTAGTAAAAATATTTAGAAATATGAAAACCAAATGGATAATAATATAGTCTTGGTTTGGGATTGACATATCATAAAATTTACCCTAATGGGAACACAATAATAATAATTTTTATATAAAAATGAGATTGTAATGAAGAAAATATCTTTTACTAATGTGTTCCATGATTTTTATTTATCAACATTTAAAATAATCAAACACATATTAATAACCTATTTATGAATTATATATAATTATATATACCTTTATATTTTAATACCATTATCATTCATTTGAAATATTATAGTTTGTAAATGTTTATTTTCATCAACAAATGTTAGTATTATTATTATTTCGTACAAGATTCATATGCTGATAGTGTTCCTGGTTATTTGATAACAAGATCCTAATTCCATGATTATTCAATGAATTCATATCCATTTTTAAATTACTTATGTGTTTTAATGTCAATTCAATTTAAATTATAGGCATGCTTCTCTATAATATATTCCATGATGGTCATGTTAAAATTAATTAATGATAACCATTAGTTTTATTATAATGTTTTTTATTTTCATGTATTTCACATAAATCCGTATTCATGATAAATATTTCCCTTTAATATCTTATATAATTAGTTTTAATTTATTCATTCATATTCTATGTGAAAATGGTGATGTTATAATAACACTGTTAATATAGGTTGTTGAACCAACCCAAATATGACCTTGTAATACTAATGAATGAGTATTAGAATATATTAATATAATATAAAAATCATTTTTTCATAATAACAATTACTTTAAGGTAAAAACATAAAAATGTAGGATGATATTTAAAAATAGTTGATATAGGTTGGTTATTGGAAAATTATGGGATATACTATGATAATTAGAGAACTCCCACAATATAAAAATGGTATCCAATGAAATGATGAAATAAATAAAATATATTATATCCAAAAGATAAAACAATTAATGAATGAATTTTTGGAGGTTAAATTTAAATCTATTCATTTAATAATAGATTTTATTTAGTGGTTTGTGGGGATATAGGAGGGGACTATTTATTATTTGTTATTGTGTGTTATATTCATAAAAATTCATTTCATAAGTTATATTGTACCTATATCCAAATCAAACTTGATTAAAAGTGGACAATAATTTTAATGGGATATGTTGTTTCCATCAAATAACTAATACAGTCCTTCATAGATATGTTTTTATGATATTTTAGGCATTTAGTACTATTGTATCCCCTTTTTTACCTCATTTTATCTTTAATGTGGAAATTATATTTTTACAACTATAACATCACTTTATGGACTAAAATGAAATTGAGATATTTTTTTAATTTTGATATGCTGAATACAATTTGTAGAATTTTTAATATATTTAAAATTTTAAATATTATTAAATTAAATTTTAAATTATATCATTAGATTTTTAATTTTGTTTATAGAAATATAATTGTTATGACCTAAACTACTATAAGTGAAATTTCCCTTTTTGTTTAGTTAAATGTGTTATTTTGTAAAATCGATATAGAAAACACATGCACTCCATTTTTTTATTATATATAATTGGATTTAAATGACCTTTATGTGTCATTATCGTTGATAATATAGCCATTTAATAGTGATCACATTACTAGTATAAGTATTGATTTTTAAAAATATCATTTCTACAAAAAGGAGTTGATGGACTCAACCAAAAGGAAAATTCCCTATCAATCCATTTATCAATGTTTCTGAGGGTTATAATATTATTGGGATCTTCCCCATACCAATCCCAATATGATATGAAAAATAATAAGCATGATTGAATCTTTTTATCGGAGAATTTCAAGATCATCGTGATCATGACCCAAGCCATGCCCACTAAACGAACCCATGAATTCTTAACCATCACACAACTTAATCTTAGGATGTATGATGATGTATAAAAGGTATATATATCAAGACATAATAATTATTATTATGAATATTATTTTTTTATAGAATAGTGAATATATTTTCATTTTATTATATTTGAAAAATAAAAATAGTCTTTTGAGTTAATATTCAAATTTAATTAAAAAATATATTTTGATGATTTAATAAATATTATTTTACTAAAATAATTTTATGAAATTATTTATGTTATATAAAAATTAAATTATAAATTTTATGAGGTGAAATATAATTTTTATTAAGATTTAAAAACTATTTTTATCCAAACCCATCAATTTTCAATAAATATCAGTTTTTTATTTTAAAAGATAAAGTTAACATATTTAGAAAATTATTTAGGTAGAATGAATATTTCTATGGAATTAAAATTTAAAAATAATACAAATGTGAATTTTTCATCATCTTCTGAGACAGTTGAATTTTTGGATAAAAATTAAATACCTTATAATATAGTGTGTTTTATGACATCATAATGTCCCAATTGTGATGTATTAAAAACTATAAATGGAAAATTCATCCA
This sequence comes from Viscum album, assembly GCA_963277665.1. Classification (NCBI taxonomy): domain Eukaryota; kingdom Viridiplantae; phylum Streptophyta; class Magnoliopsida; order Santalales; family Viscaceae; genus Viscum; species Viscum album. The sequence continues at coordinate 1,862,171,098 of OY728151.1, read as the reverse complement.
AATATATGTTTTCCCATTAAATTTATTTGATTTTTTATTTTTTTATTTATTTTATAATTCCTGAGTGAATCTTCCAGAATATATAATATATTTTTCGATTTTATGTTCATTTATTTAATAATGTGACTCACCTAGACATAATCAAGGTTAATATTTTAATATTTTAGGCCTATTAAATTATAAAATAATTTATCAACACTGATTTTTAAAAACCATTGGGAAATACAAAAGGGATGGTTTTTGGTTTTAATTATTTAATTATACAGATTCCAAAACAAATGTTTGTGAAATATTAAAGAATCCCCCTCTCATTTCCAATATAAACCCACCCTAGATCCAACATCATTTCACTCAAAATTATTATATCACATCCATACACTATCCTACCCTCTCTTTAATACTCCTATGGTTACCCAAGCTCCCATGAATCCCTAATTCACGCTTTGGAATTCATACACTCTAGTAAGGGTTCCTTCCTTTCTTATTTTTATCCAAGTTTCCTTATATAGCTACACAATTGTATTTTAAATTAAAAAATTATTGTGTAATATGCTTCACCACCAACATAATTAACTTCTTATTTTGGAATTATTAGATACCCCTTTCCCTCTCATTAATCCTTCCCACATAGACTCGTTACCATGGTGAAATTTCATTATAGTTATTCTACCTCTCCACTTTCTTCAAGTTTCATTATTATGTTATGCCTTCTATTACCAAATTCCTTATATTGTGAAATGTATTTATATGATCATTTTACTATCCAATTAATGTATATATTATGATATACCTCTTTTTCTCTCATCAACCCTTTTTAATAACTATTATGTCACGCGATTAGGCTACTGAAATTTCACTGTGTGTTTCCATTACAAAATAATAGTGTACTAGCTATCATAGCCATTACATATCAAGGGTGTTAAATTTTAAACACATATGACTTTTTAATTTAGGATTTATATGAATTTATTTCATACCACTTGAACATCGAATAAATTAGGATGATGAATGATTCCATGATTTATAATCAATATGGCACTCTTAAGCATGAAACCTAAATGAATGTGAGAAGTGATCTTAGAATTATATATTACTCCAATGCATTAGATAATATTATGTTTCAGGACACATCATGTTGGGAATGGTTTTTACCTGATTCCATTAGGAGAATATATAAACTATAATTATTTGGATGTTTATCCTCAACCTATGATGTAATGTTTTATGTTGTTTCCATATTTCAATGTTATGATTATCATGATATATCATGCCTTTATGTTCATGATTATTTTATAATCCATTGATATGTTTGTTGTATAACTTGTATTTTATTCTTCATTTTATTTCATGTTTACTTTCATATTGATATTAATAGCGCACCGCTTTCTTAGACATGTCCTCTGGTTGCCCCATGAAATGTTATGAATGAAGGAATCTTGTGGTAATTTAAAGGAGGATTTCAATCAAGATATTTTATTTTAGGTTTTATAATCTTATGTAATGTTCCTTATTTATCAAGACACTAGTTTTCATAGACATTTAGGTTGTATTAGGTGTAATTTTTTGTCATTAAATCATGTATTAATATAACAAAATGAATAGGATGTTAATTTTTACTATTATAAAAAAATTTATTTATTTTTGGGATTAGGATTAGAAAACTCTAGTAAAGAAACTAGGGATAATGCGATGTTTAATAAAAACATACATAAATACTTGTGGGTATAGGTCATGTGTTTTATCATGAATATACATCCATGTATGAGTAAAAACAAGTGGATGTGGCTTTAGAACATATGTATCTAGGGTTAAAAACCCAAAAAAAAATCTTTGATCTAGATTCGAATGGGAATTGGTGCACAACATAAAACCTTGATTCACTCTTGGTTTGACAGTACCTAGGGAAATTAATTAATTAATTCATAAACATAGTATTTAGACTTATTTAATGAACATAAAAATTCGTTTATAATATACGTAAATAAATTAAATATTGATAACTTACATTGAATCCTAAAATAATAAAATTTAAGGAAATAAATTTAATTTATAAGTGATCATTTTAATTTAATTAGATTCCACTATTTATCATTAATTGTTTAATATACATACCCATAATTTTCCTTTTACCCTTTCCAATTCCTAGTAATAGAAGGAATGATGATAACAACATATGGGAAGATAAATGGAATAACTACAGTAATGAAATGCACAATCCTGTAGGAGTAGGAATAAAAAACAATGTCATAATACTCTCTCTGTTAACACTTTTCTTAAATAGATACTCGGATCAATTTGAAATTATATCCCCCATCCCTAATAATGAACAAGTCACAATTGAGTTCTTTTTGTGAGAAAGTTCACCTACTTCAAATGGATTATCTAATGAGACAATTTCCGAATAATGGATCTACTACATTGAGTACATATTATATACCCTTCAGTACTCCTAATAGGAGAAGGTTCTTCTATATTTTTATCCTATGGATGGTGAGGAAAATCAATGGTGGTAATTTATCGAAAATACAAAGCCTAATGAAGATATTGAGGTGATGGAATGTAAGGGACTCTAGAAAATGTTTTTTGAAAAAAAAAATCTTCACACCCTCTAACTAAAGATGGGAAGGGAATCCATTGAACTCCATCAAAAATAAAAATAATCCATTATATTGTTTGATGAAAACATCACAGGTCATGCATTTTACACCACCGACATTAACATTTCCCCTAAATACAAGGTTGAAAACATTTTTGTGGGATAAAACCTAGACTATGAAAATCCCTATAGATATGTGACTTTTATAGCTATGAGGTAATTTTCTGATGTTCACTTAATGTTGAAATAGAGATCAGTGAATCTTAGGGTTATCAAACAGAAGAGAAGTGGATGGTACAGTAAAATTATACCAGTCTTATACAGATATATAATTTTTCCAAATAATTTTAACATCCCACATTGTAATTTTTGGGAAATAAGTACCCTTGAAATTTCAGGATTGGGGGAGGATATGCATTAGGTGAGGGATGGAATGAAATCTAGATAGTCATTTCCCAAAAGAAAAACCTATTACTGTGACTAGGAAAGGGAATTATCTGGTAAACCCTCTGTGCATTGTTCATTACTACCACTACATGGATCCCATGCATTTTTGAAACCAATGCACCAATATAGGGGTTTTCCGAGGCAACCAGCAACATCCAAAATAGGAAGGGTGACCTTTTTCCATCACTACCAAAGATGTTAATCCTAACATCAAAGTGGTGATAGGTAAACTATTTATTCATTCAATAATAGATAAAATACTTTTCATTATTGATCTAGAAATTATTTTTTATCTTTAAATTTTAGTAGAACAATCAAAACACCACAAAAATGCATGGATATATATATGTCTTTGAAAATAAAAAATTGTACAATTATATCATTCCTTGTAAATAACTCATCCACTATCAACGTATAGGTATTTAATATTCAAGATAATTATATAATACATCCCTTGGTGGAATTTGAATCAATTATTAGCATCAATTGGATTTCCTTTTATTGATCCAACAAAATTGTAGTTCGAGGTAAATCAGTATCCATATAGAAAATCAACCCACAATTCTATAAAATTTAATGGAGGAGGTTGAATCATTTTTTAGAACTATCATCCCAATCATGGATATAACGACAATATAATAATTCATATCTTTCTTAGATGATCATGTCTAAAGGTGTAACCATCTTCAAAGACATTCCTATTGTGAGGGAATTAACTGATGTGTATCCTGAGGAATTAGTTGGTCTTCCTCCTAGTAGATATTTTGAAATCATGAATAATCTTATAACTAGGGTGTTTCCAATATCCACAACTCCATATAGAAAGGCTATTGAGGAACATGAGGATCTATATAAAAAAATATGGAATAATTTGGATAAATGGTTTATATTCCCATGTGCATCATCATGGGGTTCCCCATTCCTCTTCATCACGAATAATGATGGGTCAATACACATTTTCATTAATTGGAAATAGCTCAAAAAATCACATTAATTAAGAAGTATCAATTTCCATGAATTTTTGACATTTAATATAAGATATGTAGAGAAAAATAAGTCTCCAAGGTGGATCTGTGGTCATGATATTACCAAGTAAGGGAGAAGGGGGATATCCCCCAGACTGCTTTTCGTACATTGTATGAGAATTATGAGATCATAGGGATGTCATTCAGACTCGCTAACACTCCAACAATATTCAAGGACATGATGAATACTGTATTTAGAGATTACCTTGACCAAAATATGTTTTTATTTATTTAATATATTCTAATATACTCCTTATGGAATAATGAACATGAGGAGTATTTATGTAATGTGTTAAAGACCATGTAAAAGGAAAATAATTAAACCTACTATAGAAAATGAGAGTTCTAGATGAAATAAGTCACCTTCATGGGGAATATAATCACAATAAATTGGATATTTATGGACCCTTCTAAGGGTCATGAAACTGAAATATGACTGAGCCCAACATCTATGATAGATATTAGTAGTTTACTTGGATTAGATGGATATTTTCGACGATGTGTGACAAATATATCACTATATTCAAACCCTATATCCATGCTTAATTAGAAGGGAGTAAAATTTTATTAGAATGATGAATGTGAAGAGAGTTTCAAGGAGTTGAAAAGGAGGCTTATCATTATGCCTGTTATCACATTACCGAAAATGGATATATATTCATTGTCTTTAGTGAAACATCGACTAAGGGCCTCAGATGTGTGTTGATGAAAAATGAAAATGTCTTTATCTTTACTTTTATGTAGTTGATACTTAATGAGAAGCATTATATAACACAAAATCTAGAGTTGTCTATAGTAATCTAAACCTTAATTTTTTTTCACATTACCACTATGGGGAGAATCGTTAAATATATATGGGTCACAAAAGCCTCAAGTATATATTAACATAGAAATATTTGAATATGATCTAATAAAGATGGAAAGAGTTGATCAATGGCAATGAATGATCATTTAACTACCATCCTGGGGGAGAAAATATAATTCCAGACACTCTGGGTTGAATGCAACATGAAACGTTTTCATTTGGTAGAATCGATAAGGATCCCATGTTTTTATACTTGAAGATGATATACATGGGAATCATTATGGAAGTCACATCATCAATCCTTTGTGATATTACTTCTCAACTATCTATTCTGGGGAGGTTAAAGGATGTACAAAGAGATAATGTGGTAATTCCAATGAGAGTGGAATCAGTCAAAAAAGGTAAATCCTCATAGTTAAATTTTAATGAAGAAGTTGTTGTATGATTTGGGGTATGAATATTTGTACCATCAAATCTAGAATTAAATAAGTTTCTGTAGGATGATGTGTATTTCTAAATATTCTCTATCCACCCATAATGCACAATGAAATATCAAGATCTCCAAGAACAGTATCGGTGGAACTAAATGAAGAAGTATATCATATAATATACATCAATATATATTTTATTTTAGAAATTGAAGGTGGAAAGTACACAATATAAAGGGATGATTCAACCCTTGCCCATACCTACTTGGAAATGGAAAAAAAATCACAATGGACTTTGTTACAAGGAATCCTAAGGCATCTATAAAAATCCATGATATCATGTTGTGGTGGATTTAATAATAAATAATGCACACTTCATTGTGATTTGAGAGTATTTCTCAGGGGATCAACTTATAAGGACACATATTAGAGTAATTGCGAGGCTTCATGGTGTACCACTGTATATTTTAACTGATTGAGATCTATGATTCAATTTTATGTTATGGTAGTGTCTCCTATATGCTATGAATACTGAGTTAAAATTTAGCACGACCTATCACCCTCAAACTGATGGCCAATATTAGTGGACTATCTAAGAATTTGAGGAAATGTTGATATCATTATCAATGATCTTCAAAGAAATATGGAATCAACATCTTCATATGTTGAGTTCTCTTACATAGAAAACTAAACTGAAGCATCCAAATGTCTCTCTATGATGACCTTTATGGGAAGAGGTGCAGAACACCTACATGATTAGATAAATATGGGTAATGAATACTACTAGGTATTTAAATGGTATAGGAAATAGTTGGGAAGTTGAAGACTAGTAAATTTCACAACAAGGCTATATAGAGCCGATAGAAATGATATTCTGAAAATAATTGATAATACCTAGAGTTTGATGTTGGATACAAAGAATTCCTCTTAATATTTATCAAAAACAGATTAATTATAATTGGAACAAAGGGAATGATTAGTTCAAAGAACATCATCCATTTTGAGATCCTTGATTGCATTGGAGCGATGGCATATTGAATAGAAGTCAACCTTAAATTGTCTCAAGCAAATTATGTATTACATTTATACCTCTTTAAAAAGTATATATCAGAACCCTCCCATGAAATATATCATGATGAGGTACCCTTGGATAATTACCACTCTTATGAGGAGAATCTAGTGGTGATCTTAGATCGTAGAGGCAATGTTATTCAGAATAAGACAATGACCATTGTCATAGTGTTGCGAAGAAACCAAAAGTTTGGAAAACCTCATGGGACCTAGTGGAGGTGATTAAATAGAGTTACCAAAATCTATTTTGACATGGGAAATGACAATTTTTTGGGATAAATTTCATAAGGGTGGATGATTGTAATGACCCGATCTATTATAAGTTAAATTTATCATTTGATTTAATTAAATTTATAATTTTGTAAAATAGATATAGAAAAAAATAAAATCTATTTTTTATTATATAAAATTGGATTTAAATTTTCGTAATGTATCATTACTATTGAAGATATAAACATTTGATAGTGATCATATGACTAGTATAAATATTGGGTTTTTAAAAATACATTTGACATAGAAAATTGTGGTGCTGGCCTCATGTTGTAGGATCTATCCATGGTAAGCCCATTTATCTAAGATTCATATATAGATAAAACTATATTTTATTTCCCTATACCGATCCCATTCCATGATCTGATAAGATAAGCATGAGAAAAACCATTTATGAGATATGTTCACGCTCATTGAGATCATGACCCAAATCATGTTCACCGAATGGAACCATGAAAGCCCCATCATATTTACACCATACACATATGGAATATTCTAGTTTAATAATGGTACAAATATCGAGACTCTAGAAGTATGATTATATACATTATTTTTTAATAGAACAATCAATATAAGTTCATTTTATTATTGTTTTGAAAACAAAATTAGTGTTTTTGGTTAATATTCAAATTTAATTAAGAAACTTATTTTGATTAATTAAAAAATATGTTTATAAAATATTAATATAAAATAACTTTTGTTCAATATAAATGATCATATAATTTTTATGATGCCAAATATAATTTTTATTAAGGATTAAGATCTATTTTTTTGCCAAACCCATCAATTTTGAATAAATATCTGTTTTTTATATTAAATATCAAATATTACATATTTATAAAATTAATTGGATAAAATGAATATCATTTTTTGAATCTGGACATAAAATTTATCCAATGGTGAATTTTTCAAAATTTTCGGAGATAGCCGAAATTCAAGGTTAAAATTGAATACCATATAAATATATAGGGTGTTTTATGACATCATAATCACCCAATAGAAATGTAATAAACACTATAAAAGTGATATTAAGACAAATATATGTTTTAACTTTAACATAATATGATTTTAGATATGTACTACTTGTTTTATAAAGCCTTAGAGAATCCTCCAAATGTATAATCTATTTTATGAATTTAAATTCATTTATATAATAATGCTACTCACCTCCAAATAAGAAAGGATAATATATTAATATATTCAGCCTATGGTATTATAAAATAATTTTTTCAACTCCTCTTTGGAATAAATAATTGGCAAAAACTATAGGACAGTTTGTGGTATTGAATATTTTATTATATAGTTTCCAAAACCTATCTTTGTGAAAGATTAAATAATTCCCCTATCATTTCCTACATAATCCGACCCTAGCTCTAAATTACATACACTAAATAAAATTTTATCATGACCTAAATCTATCCTCCACGATCATGAATCCCCCCCTGGTTCCCATATCCCACATAAATATTTTTTTCAAGTTTCTGAAGTCACAACCTCATGCAAGGGTTCCTTCCTTTCTCATTTTTATCCATGTTTCCTTATATTTATACACCCATTTGTTTTCAAAATCAATGATGTCATATTTTTTTGAAACTCTCCCTTAATTCCCTTATTTTTTTAATGATGAGATACACCTTTCTATCTCATTAATCCATCACACATACACTCGTTATCATGCAGAAATTTCATAAGAGTTATTTCATTTCTCCTCTTTCTTCATGTTTCATTATTATGTAATGCCTTATATTTTCTAATTAATTTTTTTGGGACATGTATTTATGTTCCCCTATTACTATACATTTCATTTATATATGGTGAGATACCACATTATCTTTCATAAACCCTTTCTATGAACATTTATGTCACACTGTTAGGCTGCCGAAATTTTACCATGACTTTTAATTCCAAAATAACTGGGTAGTGAATACCATACCAATTCCTTATCTAGGGTGTCCACTTTTATACACATATAAATTTTTTACTAAGGACTTACATGTTTTTATTTCACACCCCTTGATATTGGAGTAAATTATTTTGATGATTGATTACATTTTTTAGGCTCTATGTGGAACACTTATGAATAAGAATGAAATTAAAGTGATGGGTGTGCCCAAAATTATATAGTTTCCCAATTCATTGGGAAATTTTTATTATCTTGATACATTTTGGTAGGGATAGGGGTTTAAATTTTTTATTTATGATACATTTTCCACTATTATGTCCTTTAAGATTATACTTGTCCTATGATGAAATGTTTTATGTTGTTTCTGAATTTCAATGTTATGATTATCATGCTATATCATGCCTTTATGTTCAGGATTCTTTTATGCACCATTGATATACCTATTTTCTAACATGTATGGTCTTACTCTTATTATTACATGTTTATTCCCTTACTGGTCTTTATAGCTCACCACTTTCTTATGTATGTCCTCAAGTTATCCCATGATATGTTATGTAATAAGGAATCTTGATATGTGGTTTATCTCACCATTCATATATTTTTATTCAACCATATATTGAAGAAAATTATTAGATATTAACTTTATATAATGGTTTTATTTTTGATTAACTGTAATAGTATTTGTTTTACACTTAATTGAAAATAAGTAATTCTAGATTTAGAGGTAGAAAATACCATTTATGGGAAATATATATGTTTTTATAGTAAATGGTTTCTCATATTTCAATAAAATAATAAACCCTAAATGGATTTTGTAATAGGTTACATATTATTTGTTATTAATATTTTAATTATAAAGAGTTATGATTTTGTCACATAAGTGTATATAAAATTGGTATGAATATAATATCGCTTCCGCATAATATCCACTATTTTCACTCTATGAAATATAATTTTGAGGGTATAAAGATCTATATTTAATAATATTAATCAAAATAGTATATATAAATCAATGGAATTTTTGTATTTATTTTTTTTCGAAGAAAATAAATATAATATTTAGTGTCGACAAAATATTTTGATTTTATAGTGAACAATGATATTAAATAATTTTTTCATTCTTATAAAAATATATATAAATTTCTAAAATATGATCCATATTATATATATATATATCATTGAATAAACATCAAAGAAATTATAATCCACTTTTTTTAATTATAATAGCTTATATAAGATTTTATAACGACAAAATAATCTCATATCAATATGGATATTGATATTTCATTGATATCATTCTTTAAAAAAATCTATAGTTTTTAATTGATAAAAATTTGGTACCATGAATCTTGAAATGTAGAAATAATAATTTCTAGTCATGATGATCAATGATAAAATAATTTTCCATGGATTTCCTAATTATTCAGAAGCTATACATATCTTCATTCATTGCCCATTTAGAACATCATCGTGGTGTATGTCTATGTAATTATGTCATTTCACTCTTCCATAATAAATCTATTTGAGGACCCATTATAAATTTTGGATTTTGTTAGGAATATTATATTTTTTATATATGTTACCTATAATAGAAGGAAAATATGATGTTAATTGATTTAATATATATATAATTATATCATCATGATATCTAAAAACAACTTTTTTTGAGATTTATTTGATCCACCATTTAAATTTTAACCCATATAAAACAATAACAAATCCATTTTATCAAACAATTTTTAGTAAATGATATAGTGATCAAATACAGCATATTGGAATCTATGATCTCTTAGATATTTATCTTGATTTTAATACCGAGATATTGGAGTTTTCATTAGATTTTAAGGTACAATATTTAATCAAAATTCATTTCATTTTTTATGTTTCTCAATATATTTGATTATTAAATATATTTTTTAATCATGGAATATATAATGAAAATATAATTCTACATCATTTTAAATTAACATTATCAACTTTAACACTTAAATATAAAAAATTATCATAAGAATTTTCAATCATTAAATCATATAAAATGAAAAATAAACAACAATTATTTAAACAAAATTGTATCATTTTCACATAATCTCTGCTCTTTTTCAGTTGACATTAATTTCAATACAAATTTTTTTTGAATACTTATTTGATTCAAACAACATTTTTATCTTTTGGATTCAAAAAAATTTCCCATGTTTTATTACCCTAAATCTGACAACGAAACTCATCCATATTGATCATACAATAAAAATTCATTGAATCCATATAAAAACATATAGGATATAACATGAAATGTATTAATTTAATAATTTATAGTTTTAATTAGTCCTGGATGAAGAGCAATTTTCCATTCAGTAATAATATTGTGTTCATTAACATGTACTCTAAGATTTAAAGTGTTCATTATGGTGGATTAATAAAATTTCTCATCATTAAAATAGTAAATTATCTTGTTTTTTATAAAATAAAATACATTACTATACCATCATTATCTTTTCAGGTTTATAGTGTTAGAGGAATTAGGAAATAAATCATACATAACATCCAATAATCATGCATAACATCCAATAATCATACAAGAGGATTGTAGTGGACCGGACCCCTCCGGTCCATTCCTTTGTTAAAATCGATGTGGTCAACATGACGCGCGTTATAATGGTAATTTTAATACTGATGATAACGTAAAAATATGTTAATAATAATGATGATGACATAAATTGTGTGATTAATTAAACTAAAAAGAATAATCATGATAAAATGATTTAATTGGTGTTATTATTATTAATGATGTGAAGTGAGAAGGTGTGTGATCCATTAGACGTTGATAAATGAAACATGCAGTTTTTTTTTAATTGAGTAATTGTTGAAATTAAATTTGAATAATAATTATGGCTGTTGTGTTATTAATATTATTCATAATATTAATAATAATGAGAAATTGATGAAATGAGTCATGGTATTTATTGCAAAAAAATTAAATGAAGATGCAAGTGGAAGCATGGTGGTGCGTTCATAAAATTAAAGGTGAGTTCGTTATTTTGGATTTATGAAATTGAATGGTTTTAATTTAATAAAATTGGTTTCAATTTAATCAGTGTGAAATAAAAATAAATAGAATTAAAATAATTAAATTGATGGATGTTACACGACATTGATGTGGCATGGTCGGATTCAGATATCCAACAAGGTGGTTTAACGTGGTCAATGCGTCGAGAGTAAATCTTTTTGTTATTAAAAACAATAACGTCGGTGAGTTAATAAAATAAGTTGATGAAATGTTATTGTTATTGAAGAACAATAAATAACAATGATGGCGTAAAACTATATGTGAGAGGTTAATAAAATTAAATGTATTAAAATGGGGTTGAATATGTATATTATATTAATTTTTTTTTGTCATTTAATTCAATTAAATGAAATGGTTTTGAGTCGCATGGAATGGTTGTGCATAGGTTCTCCCAAAATTGAATTATGAAATTAATAACATTGATCGTATAATAAATATAATAATACAATTAAAAGGAAAATGGTTTTATTTAATAAATTATAATAAATTTATGGGGAGGCGCATGAGATGGGGAGGGGAGGCGTGAATGCCCCCTTTCCCTTGTATAAATCATTTTTTTATATAATTTGATTTAATATATCATATATTTTATATAATGTTGATTTAGTATATTAAAATAGAAATATAATAATAAAATAAGGGAGTGTTCATGGTGTAAGGGGAGAGATTCACGCCACAAGCCCTTTTGATCAAAATATTAAATTATTATTATAATAATAAAATAATAATATTATTATTTTGGGTGATCAAAACATAAAAAGTCTATAACTTCTTCATATGGTGTCGGAATGACGAACTGTCAGTGGCAGTGTAATCCTGTAATTAAGACGGTCATTTTAAGACCAGTGATGGATACCTTTTTATGAGTTATGTCTCGGGTCAACGAAACACACATATTAATAAAATTGACGTTATTATTAAAACGCGTGGAAACCGCGTGACGTGTCGTGTGTTGACCAGTCAAAACACGTAACGGGTGTACGGTCACACCGTGTATTCATCAATACACGCTTCATACAGTTTTACCTTTTCGTTGCCTATATAATAAAGGGTCGCGAATTATTTCCATACAAATTGCTTCTTCTTCGCACGACGGCACTCTTGGATGATCAAGAAGTCTTCCTCCTCTAACTTCATGGTCCGAGCTCCAAATTACGATCCGTCAGCGGCCACAGGATCGTAGCGATGAGACAAAGCTTCTAAGCCCGGACTTGTCACCTTTCTTTCCGGCCTTCCTTCTCCAGCTTCCATCCTAGGAGGCGTTTGTCGGGTTTGGCGAAGGCGGAGGACACCGAAGGATGTCGTCGGAAGCGACGTGATCGGGACATTTTGAGGTAGGGGTTTACCTTAATCTCTCTTTCTGGTGCAACATGCGGGGTGGGATATTTTTCTTTTGTTCCATGGGATGCAGTTGCACTTTAAATAAAGATAATAACCGGATAAAGAAGGGTTTGGGGTTTTGTGCTGTTTCTATTGCCTTCCAGTTTCTTTATCTTCTGATTGTGATTTTGGATTGAAAGACCTTTGCCTACTGAAAATCAAGGTCGTTGGTGGCCTTTGCGTGCGCAATTGATATCTGAATTGTTTGTGGTTGGTTTTGTTAAATCATGGAAAATGGATAAGCACGTAAAGACTCGCTGATTAAATGAGAATGAAAAGCTTGTGTGATCACCCCGGTTGAACAAATTTGGAATAATGAACATGTTGGTGGTTTGGTTGTTTTGTAGAAAATGCCTTTATTTATGAAAAGTGTTTTGATTATGAAATGTGTTTTGAAGTAAAAGTTGTTTTCAAATGCGGAAATGTTTTGTGTGTGGAAAGGGTTTTATGTGTGGAACTTTGAAATAAATGAATGATGGAATGTTGTATGGTTGTGATAATCTTTTGTAAATGAAATGGCATGTGGTTGCTTGTGTTTTACCTAACCTTGGTTGTGGATGGCAGGGATATGTTTGTGAAAGGTTTTGTCTGGATGATAGTTTCCCAGTAGTAATAATTTGTTAAACCATTGCATGAAACATGAAAACCTAAATGGGGTTGGGGGATGATTGTATGGTTGTTGATGCATGCTTCGTGGTAGCAGTGCCGAGAAACATGCTCAGTTTCTCTTTTTAAGAAGCCATAGGTTGGGCTGTGTATTTGGTATATGTATATATATAATTGTATCTTTGTGTTTTGTCACACCACACCCATGTCAAGCACCTGTTACGAACACTCCCATTTTATGGGAGAGGGTGTTCCCCCTTAGTTACTAGCTCCTTCCTGCTCCTTCTTCCATAGCCTATGATGGCTTGAGGTGACCTTACACCCAAGACTCTTCGGGTAGGTCTCGGAGGCTGTGATGGCTTGAGGCGACCTTTAGCCCAAGACTCTTCGGGTAGGCTTACCGTTCCCAAGAACCTTTGGGATGAGGCCCAGGTGTCTGCGGGCGGGTTAGTGGTTGTGGCCCAGGTGTGTGCGGGCGAGATGCGTAGTTGTGAGGCCCAGGTGTGTGCGGGCAGGATGCGTGGTTTGGCCCAGGTGTGTGCGGGCGAGAAGAGTGTGGTAGCGTCAGGAAGTTTTCCGTTAGGAAGAGCAGCATCTAATTAAGTGGGAAATGGTGCGGGGTACCCAATACTTTTGTTCTATATATATATACTAAACTTGTTTGTGTTACTTGGTGAGTGTGACCAGTGAGGCTGGGTGGATAGTTTTTTCTTTGTTAGTTTCTGGTTCTTCTGTTTTCTCACGGGACCTTAGGGTGTCTCCCCACTTGTGCACGAGAGCTTTAGATTTCCCTACTGAGTATACTTGTATGCTCACCCTACGTTTACTTTCAGGTTTCCAGGAGGACTACCAGGGCCGTGCGGGACCCTACTAGTCGGGCAGTTGGAGTTGTTGCAATTTTTGTTCTCTTGTTTTCTTTGGCATTGTACTTTTGAGCTTCCTTGTACTTGTACCTTGTTATAAAAATTTTTTTAAACATGCATGTGCGCTTGGTTTGGGTTTATTTATATACACTTGTTCTTTTCCCTTTTTGGTGGTTTACTTGTTTTATTTCCCGATCCAAAATAATAAAAAGGGTAATGCCTCCCATATTTTTGAAAACTCATACCCTTGGTGCTAGTCGCCAACCCGGGGCCTACTGGAGGTGGGACTCGGGGGTCATTATCTTCCTTTCACCATTGCCAGATCAGGAGGGGCATCTTCGGTGGGAGGGGGTCGTGACAGAATGGTATCAGAGGTGATGGTTGAGAGATAGGATGGAGTCTGGAGTTAGGCACTGTGAGGATTGCATGGGATGGTAGGGCAACAATGTTTGTTAATCTTGGTGCGTGACATAGGCCCGGGAAGACCGGCTAGGACACGGGATTTTAGGGCCCCCCGTGATCCGATGCAAGGACTCTGAGCCTACCGAATGACCAAGTGAGACTATATTGATTGCAGGGTAGAGACCCTAGGGAAGGTACATGCATCATCATGTTTGTGTTTTACGTGATTTGGGTGTTCTGGGGGGGGGGGGAATTGAAATAAAATGATAATTAAAACTTTGAGTTTTTCCTTACTACTTGGGCTTAGGCGATCCTTGTTTACCATACAGCTATGGAACCTGGACGGCGTTCCCAGGTGGCTCAGGCGGCCGAGGCCCAGCAGGTTCAGGCAATCGATCAACTGAGGATCGATCGAGAGGAGGAAGATAGCCAGTGGAAGAAGACCCTCTGTTCTTTCCAGCGTCAGACTCTCAAGAAGTATGAGGGAAGTACTTCGGACCTGGAGATGGAGGGGTGGCTTGAAGAGCTAGGGATCGCTTTTACCTTGATCCGTGATCCGAAGGAGTTCTGGGTCCCCCTAGCGGTCAG
This sequence comes from Viscum album, assembly GCA_963277665.1. NCBI lineage: Eukaryota > Viridiplantae > Streptophyta > Magnoliopsida > Santalales > Viscaceae > Viscum > Viscum album. Next base: position 1,862,155,650 of record OY728151.1, on the reverse strand, counting down.
TCAGCTGAGAGGCGCGGCGCGCCAATGGTGGATGCTCTACCTTGGGGAGAGGAAGGAGGCAGAGATTCCAGGGGCTGACTTCGAAAAGGAGTTCCGAGAGGAATTCCTTTCTTCTTTGATCAAGGCGGAAATGCGTCAGGAGTTGCTCTCCCTTCAGCAGGGGAGTATGACTGTTCGAGAGTTGGGGATTAAGTTCAAGAATCTCCTACGCTTTACTCCAGAACTCTTTCCGGATGAAGAGTCTCGGGCGAGATGTTTGGAAGAGGTACTTCGTCCTTCGCTCCAGTATGCTGTTACCCCCTTCACCCTTCCAACATACTTAGCCGTATAGAAGAAGGCGGAAGTTGTAGAAAGGATGCACTCGCAGGGAGGTGCACCACGTGAGGGGATCCAGCCTAGTTCGTCGAAGGGGAAGGCAGTCAGCAGCAGGTCTCCTGCGACGGGACCTTCCAGTTTCAGGCTAGTAGGGAGCTGGCCCCAGCAGTTCCAGTTCAGATCTTCAGGTCCTCGTCCCTTTTTCACGAGCCCAGGACCAAATTGTTTTTCTTGTGGAGGTTTCGGGCACGTTCAGAGTCGGTGCCCGACCCATGATCAGTACGGTGGAGATGGACAGGTTCAACGCCCTCCTCAGCAGCACCAGTCACCGACAAGACCCTTCCAGCAGCAACAGGCTCCAGTCCCTTTGAGGGGAGATGGAGCAGGTGGTGGCCAGCCACAAGGAGTTCCTCAAGGATCCCAATCGGGACGTGGTCGAGGAGGCGGACATCAACAGAGAGGCAGAGGAGCTCAGTGAGGATAGTTTCATGCATCAGAGGCAGCATCTCTAGAAGGACCAGGGATCGATAGAGATGTGTTTGGGTTTTCTTGAATGATCTCCTTTATGTTTTGTTGGGAGCATTACACTCCATTGTTGGAACTCTTTTGCCCATTCTCTGGGTCTGGACCTTGTTTTTGTGAGTTTTAATGCTATGTTGTTTCCCGCTTTTCTTTAAATGTACGTGATGATCCGTATCATGTGGGGAGGGGAAGACTTAATCCCTAATCGAGACACATTAATGTGGATGCGATTTAACCCGTGCAGGCGAGACACATTGGGCAGTGTATTTGGTATATGTATATATATAATTTTATCATTGTATTTTGTCGCACCACACCCATGTCAAGCACCTAGTTCAGAACACTCCCATTTTATGGGAGAGGGTGTTCCCCCTTAGTTACTAGCTCCTTCCTGCTTCTTCTTCCATAGGCTATGATGGCTTGAGGTGACCTTACACCCAAGACTCTTCGGGTAGGTCTCGGAGGCTGTGATGGCTTGAGGCGACCTTTATCCCAAGACTCTTCGGGCAGGCTTACCGTTCCCAAGAACCTTCGGGATGAGGCCCAGGTGTCTGCGGGCGGGTTAGTGGTTGTGGCCCAGTTGTGTGCGGGCGAGATGCGTGGTTGTGAGGCCCAGGTGTGTGTGTGTGGGATGCGTGGTTTGGCCCAGGTGTGTGCGGGTGGGAACAGTGTGGTAGCGTCAGGACGTTTTCCATTAGGAAGAGCATCATCTAATTAAGTGGGAAATGGTGCGGGGTACCCAATACTTTTTTTCTATATATAAATACTAAACTTGTTTGTGTTACTTGGTGAGTGTGACCAGTGAGGCTGGGTGGATAGTTTTTCCTTGTTAGTTTCTGGTTCTTCTGTTTTCTCACGGGACCTTAGGGTGTCTCCCCTCTTGTGCACGAGAGCTTTAGGTTTCCCTACTGAGTATACATGTATGCTCACCCTACGTTTACTTTCAGGTTTCCAGGAGGACTAACAGGGCCGTGCGGGACCCTACTAGTCGGGCAGTTGGAGTTGTTGCAGTTGTTGTTCTCTTGTTTTCTTTGGCATTGTACTTTTGAGCTTCCTTGTACTTGTACCTTGTTATAAAAAATTGTTTAAACATGCATGTGGTCTTGGTTTCGGTTTATTTATATACACTTGTTCTTTTCCCTTTTTGGTGGTTGACTTGTCTTATTTCCCGATCCAAAATAATAAAAAGGGTAATGCCTACCATATTTATGAAAACTAATACCCTTGGTGCTAGTCGCCAACCCGGGGCCTACTGGAGGCGGGACTTGGGGGTCATTATCTTCCTTTCACCATTGCCAGATCAGGAGGGGCATCTTCGGTGGGAGGGGGTCGTGACAAGGATACCACTAAAATAGTATCTACTTTTTTCCAAAATAGAAAACATAAATAAAACATAATTTATTTGAGAAATATTCATAAAATATGAATTTCCCTACTTATTGCTATTACACATTCTTATAACATGTGAAAAACATTTAAAAACATGGGATGGGCACAAAAACCTCATTAAGCGATATTGGGAATGAAATCATTAGTTATGTGATAACATAATTCCTAATAAAACCCATTTCATAAAAACTCATTATCATGAATGCTAAAATCATGTACTTTCCTTTTGTAATTCTTATCATATAACTCTTATAATCATCCTTACACATGGAACCACCATTTGGTCAAATTCCATCTCCAGAGTACTGAATTCATTGTAGAGCTATAATGGGGTTGACACGTTATATCTTGAGCTATAATGAGCACATCCAAACATATATTCATATATAATTGACTCAAAACAACATAAATATTCCCATGGAACATATCATGGGAATAAAGAATAATGTAATTTGGAGAACCTACTCATGAAATATATATATAAATAACAATGTTTTTAAAATTAATTAAAGAGACTTTTAAAATGATTTGAAAGGTAATGTCCCATAAAAATATAATTCAAGTAAGAAATAATAGAATCGAATGGATATGTCTATACACTGTAAATAAAAATAATACAACATAATATAAACACAAATTACTCACAAAAATAAACTTAGTACATCATAACGAATAAAGTATAAGGTTAACCCAAAGAATAGAAATAGGGCTCATATTTCTCATACCTTAGGTTCATCTAATAACAAACAAGTATAAACCTCATGTATAATGGTTAAAAGAGTATTATTAATTTATTACATAAACAAATACATTTTTATAACACATTGAATGATTATTTCAACACATCATATTACCATTTAGTTATTATTATTCTCTTCCATTCGTTGTTTTGGGAGCGTTCTTTACATGATTTCCATGGACGGTTTGTATTTTATTTTCGAGTTGTTTGGAAATGAAATTCGAGAAGTGGAATGAAATCTACTCATATGTTTCTAAAATATTGAATGATTCCATATGTCCTTTTGTTTATATATAATGAGTATTAATCCTTAGATAAATCTTTTGTGATATATGTTTTGACCATTTTTACGAATCATTCATAATCACAATCTAGTTTCATTGAAGAAAATAATATTATGTATATTTTTTAAATATAGAACATGAATTAAAATATATCATAAACATTAAATTATATTCAACTATTAAAATTGTTTTATTACCAGTTTGGAATGATGTTTCATAATTTTTAAACACATCGTCCATGATATTGGTAACTTAGCACATCCCAGACGGTGTTTTAATTTTCATTAGAAGTGGAAGTAGAGAAGAGTATTGCTGATGAATATTTCCACAAAAATGATAAAAATGTTGATTATATATCATAATAGGTATTTCATTCCCCTTGGATATTTGTGGTGAAGAGTGTATAAGAAAAAAAAATAATTTTAACGAAAACACAAGAAAATAAAAGTGGATGCTTACCCCATGATCCCTTCTCCTAGAGATACTCAAAAATAACTATAATTTTAGCCTTTTGGATAGACCAGTAGGTCATGGATGTGGGCAGAGCCTTGGGGAGAATAATTGTTGGAATATTGGAAATGCTCATGACTTAAGATGTGAGAGAGGAAGATGCGAATGAGAGTTGTGTTTATATTGGAGGAGATAAGGGTTTTAAATTATTTATATCACCATTTTAATATTTTTTCCACGATTATGAATAGTATTAATTCATGTGATAAAAATTGAAAAAAGATCATATATGTTCAAAACATGTGGTCTCACAATAGTCAAGATGTCAGAAATAATATATTTAACTGATAATTTTCATATATGATATTTTACATTATTTCACTATTCATAAAAATTTTATGAATTTTAGAAAACTATCAAAAAATCACCCTAACTATTTTTTGATGTGTAGAATCCAAAAATGAACTCTAATTTTTGAAAATAAATTATTAATAGGAATAATTATTTTAAAAAAATCTTAGTTTATTAAAAAAATAATTTCAACACTATAAAATATTTAATATCACCTTTAAAAGTTAATCAATATCTCATTATCTTTTAACATTATGAAAATAAAATAAAAATATGAATTACTATTTATAGGGGTAATATTACTATTCATAAAGGTAAGATACTATTCACAAAAAACATGTTGGTTCTATCATACTCCAAATTACTTACTAATCACAACCACATATATTCATTTTTCGAAATTCAAATCACAGCATCCGAAAAATTTATGTTTAACTGCTAGTTTGTAAATATCTATATATAAAAATGTTTAAGGAATTTTAATTTATTTTCAAATCATTGGTGTGTTATATTCTCCCATCCATATGGAAATTACATCCTCATAATTTTATTTACTTATTAAACATGTGAGGATACTTTTCCCTCTTATAATTTTCATATTAGCATGTTCCTTCTTCTAGAAAAAGGTTTCACCACAAAATCATTTCCCAGTAGATTACCTTATTCTGCAATAAATTCTTTCTACGATTAAGAATATAAACTAGTCACTTTTTATAAGTATGGTTGTGTTCCATCTGAACTTTTTCTTGGCTCAGAAAATGAGATGAATCTGGTACATACCTTCTCAACATCAAAACATGATAAGCATTGTATACCTGTGATAAATACAAAGGCTATTCTACTCGGTAGGCAACCTAACCAATGTTACCTAGAATATCAAAAGGTCCAACCAACTGTGGACTCAACATCACTTTCCTTCCAAAATCAATAACACTTTTCTATTGTGAGTTTCTTTATAAAACATGATCACCTACCTCTAATAAAAATTCTATACTCCAATCATCTTCAAAATAAAATCTGTCTTTTATATGTTGTCCTCATGTGGTGTTGGATAAAATTCACCTTCTCATCCACTTCCTCTACTAATTCAGGTCTGATAAAATTTCGTTATCTGACCTTATCCTAATAAGAGGGTGTTTTAAACTGCTTCTTATATAATTCCTTAAAAGGATCAATATATATATTTGAATTACAACTATTATTATTAGAAATCTCAAATAATGAATGATTCAAATCCCAACTACCAGGGTAGTCCACTAAACAAGCTAGAACAATATCTTTTAATGTTGTAATTGTTCACATGGTTTATCAATCAGATTGAGGATGAAATGTATTAATGATGTTTAATTCTGTACACAATGAATTCTGAAGTCCTTTACAAATTTCATAAGTGAAACTAGGATCACTATCAGATAAAATGGAATGTGGAACTCCATGTAACCTAAAAAAAACATTGAGCTATAGTCTTGAAATATGATCCAATGTCATGGTATCCAAAATACGAAAAAGATGATCATATTTAATAAGTAGATCAATAAAAACCCATATTGTATTGTTATATACAGAAGTATTTGGTAGTCCCACAACCAAGTCCATAATATGTTATACTATTTCCACTCTGGAACTAGTAAACACTGATGCACCACCTTTGCTAACAAGCATTTCATTAGCCTATTGACATGTAATAAATTTCACTATAATATTTGGAATATCACTTTTCATTCCAACCCAGTAGAAATATATGCAATGGCTCTGTAAAACATACTATTTCCAGGATAAACTGAAAATGTAAAACTATGGGATTCATTCAATAAATATTTATTCAAATGGGAATCAAAAGTCACATACAATAATTTTTAGAATCTCAAAACATAATATTAATCATGGTTAAAATCTGGAAACATTTCCATTTTAACCAATACTACATTTTTTATAGCTCATGATATTTCTTCAGCGCTTGATTATTCTATCTAGTAACGATAACTGCCCTAAAACCTTAAAAAACATATGTATTTTCTTCACCAACATTTTCTAAACCAAAATTCATTAAATCATTAATCAATTGGTCATGTTACAAAAGTGACATGGTTATTCTATAATTACTTTTACGACTCATTCCATCAACCTATATTATTTAATTTTAGGATGCTAATAAATCTTGCGATCACAATCCCTGATTAGTTCCCTATTTCTTCTATGACTCATGTATAATTATTTTTGAGTAAGTAAATAAATCAAGAATCAATGGTTAGTTCCCTATTTCTTCTATGACTCATTGTTTTGATCTAGTTCATTGTAAATCCTGATAATTTTAATGGATTTTTGGTGAGATTAATGTTGAGTTTTTAAGGGATATATATTTGTCATAATCCTACCATGTTTTCCCCATAGTCTGTTTGGGGATTTTAGAGAATGTTGTGGATACTTTAAGATTTGGTAAAAATGGTTAGCCCATTTCCATATTCAAAAACAAAATTATTTTCTTTTATAAATCCTTCATTTTTAACATATTTCACCCATTAAACTTACAACATATCGTTCCATGACCTATTAATCCCACCCTATCTATTTGTAACCCCTTAGGAATTCATAATCATTCAGTATCTGGGTTATTTATTTAGGTATTGGGCCAATCTGTGTGCCCATTTCCAAATTAGAAAAATATTTTGTTACTTTTATATAATATTTTTTTTTATTTTAAGGTAATTACACCTCTCACTCTAGCCCACAAACCCTAGGCACACTTCAATGGTCTTGTTTCCCTCTTTTCACATCATATGAATTAGGTATAAGGGAAAATATCCTCATGGTTTCTCAAATCATCCAGATTTAAAAAGTTAATTTGTTTCTTTCATAAATCATTAATGTCTTACTCTTTTACCAGAAATAATCCTTCCATAGTTATCCCCATCTTCTGGAGCCTCTCCATTTTGATCCAAGACATTCCATCTCCAATATGGGTTTGGAAGTAAGGGAGGATGAAGAGTTCTCTTGTGATCAATGATAGTATCCCTCTCCTTTATCTTCCTTCCTCCTCCTCCTTTAATTTTGTCAGGTCCATATTTTCGCCCCTAGTCCTGAACGACCTAAGGGTATGTCATAATTTTATTTAATCTGGGTTTTTTGGCTTGATTGGGTCTGATATTCATAGGTTTTGGGTTTGTAAACCCTAATAAGGTGTTATAGGTTGTGTGTTTCCATTCTACATTAGTATTGAGGTAGTTTCCCCAATGAACATTCCATTATTATTTATGTTTCATTTTTTTCTCCATTTTATCAACTTATATAAATGTATTGTTTTTGTTTAAAACCTTTAGATAATCCTTTTGGTGTGAAAAAATGGCAATTTATTCCTTATTTTTTATATAATGAAGTTGTTCCGTGTAATCATACACAACGATTATTTAAATAAATGTTCCACTGAATTTAGAATTTGGTTTATGGTATTTATGACATAGTTTAACTACATTAATAAGTGTTTGGAAAAGAAATTTTGTCTTTATATTATTTTTAATTTTATATATAGTTTTTTTTATAAATTTTCCTTACCTCAATATCAAGAAAGTGTGTGGTTGGATTTTTGTGTGCTCAAGGGGATACAGAATAATTTGTATATCTTATTAAAAAATAGTCAGCATGATAATAAATGATTTTGGGTTCTATATATGAGTATAAATATGGTTTTGGGTTTTATAATCAAATGAGTATGAGTTTTTAGGGTGTTTTTTCATGTGTTCTTGATAAATGGCTCGTTTGACTTATATATTGAAAATAGATGGGTTTTAAATGAGTGGACAAAGTTTTTAAGGGGTTTATGTAATTGTTGGTTTTTGTGAATGGTGTTCTTAAACCTATTTATGAATATTGTAATATATTATCTTTATAAATGGTTTTATTGAAGAATTCTTAACGTCCCATTTTGCATAATTCGTGTAAATCTAGTTTTCTTGTGTATTCTATGTTGTATCATTTTGGGTCATTTTATGATTCATGTAATTGATTTATTTAATGTTTTGGGGTGAAATATATGATTTGATATTGTATTTGTCGGTTTTTTTCCTTAAAGGATCATTTTAAATGGGTTTTTGTGCAAATCCTCATTATACTCCTTGAAATTATTTTATGAAAATTTAATGTGGTTTATTGACATGTGAACGATATGTGAAACATGGATGTGGTCTGTTTGGGGAATGTATAATTTGTAAATGAAATTTTCATGTGTAATGGTAATGTGATAACATGTGGAACATGATTGAGCATATAGAGGGAAACCTATGTATCTAGGTGGGTGGTTGTGTACTATTATGCTAGTGATCATATGTGGCTTCATCCCTATTTCACATAGTATGTTTGTAAAAGAAACCACTAACTAAATTATTATGATGATGTTTAGGAACACTATGTTATGGGTTTTTTCGCTTATAGTGGCTTGATCATGATAACAAATATTTGTTATGGTTACTTTTCAATGAGACACAATGTACCTAGGTCCCACAACTGGCTAGTGTATCTGGAGGTTCTCTTGACATGTGCTCCTTGGATATTTGGTACACACTGTTGGAATATGATGTGTTTGGTTGGAAAATTCATTATGGTGTTTGTACAATTTAAAAAATTTACATTATTTAAAGCCTCCCTCCTGAAAATTGTTTTCATTTTTATTTTTCTTATCTTTGAAAATTGATCTAGCTTTTTCTGTGTAGAAAAAATGAATTCTTTTGTATGATATCTTTAATATCATGAATATTTGTTTGGAAAAAATACTTTTATATATTGTTTTTCATTTATGAAATTGATTTTTCATTTATATTATGTGTACGTTCATTGGGAATAGAATATTGGGATAACCTTATGATTTTAATACACATGCTTATAGATTTCATCTATTTTTATCCATTGTTTTGGTTTCAACATGAATTCGGTTTCATTGAGAGGCATGTGATTGTTCTATTAGTGAGTGACCAAAGAGGTCACATGGAGTTACATGGTCATCTGTTTTGGTCAGTTTAGTTGTATTGTTCAATTATACTTTTAGTTTTTTAATATAAATGATGGTGGTTTATTATTTATATTAATGTGTATTGGTCTGTCCATTCTATTTGATGTTTGAATTGTTGTTTATATTTAGGAGAAATCATTCCCTTGATTACTCTATTTATTCCCTCAGTGCATGTCACTATAATGGGAGGATCGGGAACACCTTTTGGGGATCGTCGAAGAGTGGTCCAAATGACTGATTATAGGTCTACTCAGGCTAATTCATGATGTGGAACATCTATGATATCAAAAGGGGATATTAAACCATATATCCTCTATGGAATTAGATTAACTAAAGTGGGGTATGAGTAGTGGAAATAAAATGTTACAATACAAATGGATTCTATTAACGCTATAGTGGTGATTTGAGTGATTACTAATAGTAGTGAATGAATATATAGAGAATTTAGTAGGTCTGTATAAGAAATAGATGGGCTACAGACATGATGAGTTATAAGTGATGGAAAAAGATTCATATAAGAGAGATCATTGTTCGATAGGTCTCCGGTCATTGGTCTTTAGAAAAATGTAATTCTATTATTATATTCGTATGGTACATATTATAATTTATGTCATCAATCTTAGACAAGTTATAAAAAATTATTCAAATAACATTGCAAAATAATAGTAATGGTCATCATGAAAGGGGTACTAATAGAAACATGTACTTATTCACAAATTTATTCATATTAATTGATCTACACAAATTCCAATTCTTCCACCTTGATTCCTTCATATGAACTATTAAACTAGTATAGAGATATAATGAATTTTTTTTACTTATATTTCGCATAGCTAAATGATTTCATCATGTTTATATCATATTCATTATCACCAATTTTTTTTACACACAAAATTGATGATAAAATTCATTCAAAATTGAATGAATGTGTGTGTAATTCACCACTTGGAATTATTTATTACACAAAAATTTATAAATAAAATTCACTTAGGATTGAATTAAATATAATATAATGTAATATTTTTATAAAAAACACATTCATATATTTGTTTTTATTATATCCAATAATATTTAATTTATAATTAATAATATTTACAATTGATAGGGTAGTCATTGAATTTTTATCACATGATTAGAATATATAAAGGTTTTTGATAATTCCAATAGGTAGAGACAAAGGAAGTGATTTTCTTTACCAATAGAATCACAACATATAAATCCCATTTGTCAGAGAATATAATGGGGATATCATAAATGGTAATTTCCCTTAACTAATCCCATTATACAATCCATCAACTTACGTATGATCATAATCATTTTAGGGAGAAGTTGAACCCCATTGAGATCATGGCCCGAAACATGTATTTCTAACCACCCTATTAAAGTATCACTATCGCAAAACTAATATTTATAGAATATTTTTTTGTATTGAATGGATATGTATCATGATACTAGAAATATGAGTGTGTAAATTATTTTGTATATAATAATAAATATATTTTCAATCAATAATTGTTACTTTATAAATAATTTTTACTTTTATTCAATATAACAGAGATTACTTTTGCGTAATATTCAAATTCAATTATGGAATTTTATTTTTATGATTTAATGAATTTCTTAATTTAATAAAATTGTAATAAAATATTATTATTAAATTTTTTTATCAAATATAATTGATAATATCATTTTTATGAATTAAAATTAAAATTTAATAAGGTTTTTAAAATTATTATTGTCAAGGAGTATATATTTTTAAATAAATATCTGTTATAATTTTCAAATTGAAGATTCAATTTTTAAGAAAACAATTATCATGAAATGTATATTACATTTGGAATCAGAATATCATAACTATCTAAAAGAGCATTTTCATAATTTTTTGAGACAACATGTTTTTTGGGTAAAAATGAAGACCCATATAAATATAAATTAGGTATTATGACATCATAATTCCCCAAAAGTGAAGAAATAAATACTATTAAAGGTATCCAAGAAAAAATATATCTTCTGATTTTAATATAATATAATTTTGTATATAATTTCTTTATATTACAATTCCCTTGTAAATCCTTCAAAATAATTAATATATTTTTTGGTTCTAAAATAATTCCATTAATAGTATGACTCACTTAAAAATAAAAAAGGGTAAAATTTTATTAAGATTAGACCCTAGACGTAAAATATAATTAAAACCCCACCCGTTTGGAACAATCAATTGGAAAAACAATGGTAATGTTTTTTGGTTATTTTATTATATAGAGTCCAAAAAAATGACTAAGAAATATTAAATAAATCTCTAATATTCTCCTATAGTAACCCAACCAACATCGTATTTCCCCACAGTTAAAATGCATTGATCAATTACTTACACTATATTTCTCATTATAGAGTCCTCCCAATGTACCCATAACATATAAAGATGATCCTTAGATGAATTTGATGTCACACTCTCATCGTAAGGGATCCTCTCATTCTACTTCTTATTAAAGTTTCCTTATTACCATATGTGTTTTAGTTCCTATTAAAAATCTTGTATAATGTCTTTTCATTTCCAAGATACTACCTTTTTTATTTCCAAAGTATGAGTGAAAAATTTCTTCATAGTGAACCATTATATTAATTTTTAGGTTACTCTATTATACTAATGAAATATTACCATGAATTTCCTTTTAATAGTAAATATTATAAAAATTTCATATCAACAATAATCAACATTATACACTTATATTTTTGGAATTATGACATCCATATATTTATTCCACAATCTTTTATTGTAGAATAATATATAATGATTATAGAATCCATGAAGTATGATATATTTGATCCATTCCACGTGGGAATGATATGAATGTGATGAGTGCACCACGAATTATAAAGCTATCCAATATACTTGGTAATGTTTAGTCTCTTGGGACGTTATATTAGAATATGGAGTAAACCCAATTCATTTTTGGGAAATTTTTTATCATGACTTTTTGGAAGTTTTCATTGACGTATGTTTATGATGTAGTGTTTTATGTTTTCCCAAAAATTCCTAAGTTTCCTTTATGATTATCATGTGTTATCAGGCGTCATTCAAAACTAGAAAAAATGCATATTTATGAGGTTCAAAACTGTTTCAATAAGCCCAAAAAATGTGGCCATAGCATACGACCATAGTTTTGGCCAACTGTGGACCCTATCGTTGTGGTAGTAGGTCCCATCCTACTACCACACTTTTAATCATGGCAATAGCTGTCTATTGCCACAATTTTCAAAATCGTGGCACTAGGCCTAAAAAATAGCTACTGTGACCGTTGCCCTATAACCATGGTATAAATTGTGGCTATAGAAAGCTAGTTTCACGGTTTAATATGTGGATATAGCCTTGGTAATCTGTGGCATAGCCTAAAAAAAAAATGTCACCAGAAAGTTTCGATCCCTATTCCTCCCACTTACAAACCAGCGTACTCACCACTAAACCACACACCAATTCGGATATATATATTATTATATATTTAATAATATAAATCATGGGAATAGCATCAAAACTATGGAAGTGGGTTTTCCCACTAAATGTTTTGCGGGAATTTATATCCCACGGATGCACGAGAACCCTATTTCCATGGATTTGGAAAACTGTGGCTATAGGACATTGAAAAAATCAGCATATATCCATAGTTTTTGAACCATGGCTATATGACAAAACATTGTGGCTATAACAATGACCTCTAACCCCGATTTTCAAAACCGTGTAAATATACCATTGAACCGTGGCTATAGCAACCTACTGCCATAGTTTTAAAACCATGGTTAACGGTTTATGGCAGCAGCCTCATTTTCTAGTAGTGATTATTCATATTTTTGACTAACCCTCCTTTTATACCCAATTTATATGCCTATTGTATAACATGTGTTATTTTTGTTCAGGTTATTCCATTTTTACTACCTAACTAGGATTTATAACTCACCTCTTTCTTATATATCTCCCATAATCTTCCCATTATGTTTTACATGAAAACTTGTGAAGGATGTTTTCAATAAAGATGAGGTATTCCACATATTGTGTTGTTATGTAATGTGTCTAGTTTCCAACGAAACTATAATTATCAAACATCTAGGTTTTATTAAATTCAATTTTAGTTTATTTATCATGTATTAATTTCTAATAAATATATGTGTTTTTATAGTTTGTATAAATGAAATATTTTAAATATTTTTGGTATATGAACTAGGATAATCGACTAAAAGAAAACGAGATAATACTATGTCTAAGAAAAAAATACCTATATTTATTAAGTATAAATTATGTTATTTATAATGAAAATAAATCCTTATATGTATACTATATATGGAAGTGGATTTTCAATATATGGTCATGGGGATAAAACATGACAAAACTCATTGAAATGGACTTGATCATGAAATGCTACATGATAATGAGACTTAATACACACCATTATTGACACAACCATGATATATGATTGGGTAATTTAATAATATCATTATAAACCATTATTATGGGGAAAAAAGTAACCATGAATATATATTACGAAATAGATCATGGATAACATATATTGAAGCCTATAAATTCATAAAATATTAAATAAATATAATTTTTAATATATCCTTTAATAATTTTGGATTCCAATTTACATGATTAATCCTTTAAAAATAATCATCCCAAATTTTTCCCACATCGGGATAATGGCCGAAAATATGATGAATTAGGTAAAAAATCACTGCATTGAGGAACCTGATGAATGTGCCAACAAGATTCCCAATCCAATTGGAGAGTTAATCACACATATTATGATGATACACTCTTATATGACTCTAGATATTAATAAAATCCTATATGTAGAGGAGCATAAAATCCCCCTAAGATATAAAAAGTACAATTTAATGGTTTATGAGACAATGGGAAATGACATTAAATATATTATCTTATTCATTAATCAATGAATAGTGGATGAAATCTATTATGAATATCTTCCACATCATTCAATGTCTTAAGAAAGAGAATGATCAACTAGATATATATTTCTTGACGGAGAATCTTTTTACTGGTTCACATTAATCTATAATATGATGCATGAGGAATATATTAAATCAATGGGGTGGAAGTAATTATGGAAAATTATTTTTGATAAATATTTTCTTTACACTCTCGGACCTAAAATTTAAATATATTTTCATGACCTCAATAAGATACATGATCAATCTATTAGGAAATATGATGAAAACATAACATGGATTACATGATACACATACATCATTCTCCATACTCCTAAATTCAAGGATAACCTCTTATTGGGTTGGATAAAAAATTGTCTATGAAAATCCATACTGATCCAGGACATTGATGGATATGAAAAAACATTCTGATGTGCCCTCAATATTGAAACGAAATTCATTGATTCCTAAGAATATCATTAAAATATGAAGTAGAATATGGTCATTAATTATGGTGTTTTTATGGATAAATCTAATAGTGCCCGGAAATTTAAACATCCCACATATCAAAGGTGAGTAACGAAGCATATAGTTAATTTCCATATAAGATAAAGAAATTGATAGGTGTGGGAAAAAAGGAAACCTATATAATGATTTTTTATAGGATAATCCCACAAATCTGATAGATTAATGGAATTCTATAGTCAACCCTCAATCGGTTTTTCATTTTATCAACTCAAAAATACCAAAGAACTTTTGAAACCAATCCATTATGCAAATGGATTTAAGAGGCAACCAACAACCCCCATGTAATAAAGTGTTAGTTTTCTCTATCACAATTCATGAGTAGGATCCTAACATTGAGGTTATAGTTGGTACAAAAGTTATTAATTAAAGAATATGAAATTTAATTTTTTATTCTAGTTAAACACATTAATTCATTCCATATATGTTTATTAGTAATTTTAAAACAAGACCACAAAGTGTGGTAGTATAGATTTTGATGAAAATAAGAAAATGGGGAAATTATTTCATCCCAAGTATATAATTCCTCCACTATCAAAATAGGGGTATAAAATTCCAAAAGAAACATTGCATTACTCCCTATGCAAGAATATTATATAATTCTATATATGGATTGGATTTCCTAATATAGGGAAAACATTAATTGTCATGATAAATAAATCACTCTCAGAATTTTGAATCATAATCAGATTCTATTAACGTTTATGGAGGATAATAAATATTAATTAGAAATAACATCTCTTGAATGTATGTTATTTACCAATAAGAAAGTGTATCTAGAAAAAATTATTTAGTATAAGGATGGAATCATCTTGGGAGACATTACGATTGTTTTGAATAAGATTTTGTGTTTCCCAACGAATTTCATGTTCCTCATCCTACCTGATAGGTTTTATTTTCAATCAAACATATACCTAAAGAATTTCTTTTATCTAAGACACCATAGAGAATTTGTTTTTTAAAACCTATCATGATTATGTTAAAACTATAGGGTAATCTAGATAAAGGGTTTATATTCCCATGTTCTTCACTACAGGGTGTACCAGTACTCTTTATCAAGACGAGGGATGTGTCAATGGGCTCTTTCATTGATTATCCTGATCTAAATAAATCACTATAATGGAAAAGTAACTTTTTCCCTGAATTTATGACTTATTTCATTAGATACATGCACAGTAATTATTCTCCAAGGATGATCTTTAGATGGGATATGAACATGTTAGTATAACGATGATGAATATCCCCAAGACATCTTTTCATACAATGTAAAAGAACCCTTAGTTATTTGGGACTCAATTAAGACACAGATGTTCTCGATAAATCAAAATGGACATGATTAATAGATTCATTAGATTCTACATTGAAAAAAATTTGTAGTATTTATAGATGATATTTCAATATTCTACAATACAAAGGAGGTGTATGAGGCATATCTTAGAACTTTTCTAAAGACCATACGAAAGGATACTATCTAATAAAAATAAAAGAAAATGTGAATTAAATTAATTTGATGTATCCTTTTTGGAGTATAACATAGTAATAAAGGATATATTTTTGGAACCATAAAAGAGAGAAGAAATCGTCTGATGAATGAGAATAATATTTGTGACAAATAACTTTATTATCCTTAAATGATTAGTGGACTATAGTCGAGTTGTGAGAAATTTATCATGTTTGTAAAAAGTTTTAAACAATATATCTTAGAAGGGGTTCGTGTTTTCAGGAAATAATTAATTTTACGATATATTAATTGAGAAAAAAATGAATCCTTTCACTACACTTGGACTCACACATACCACAATTGGAGAAAATTTCATGGTATTAAGTGACACGTCGATGAATGGATTGGGTATTTTGTTAATGAAGAATGATAATGTCATTGATTTTCCGTCAATTAAGTTGATAGTTTCTGATATGTAATTCTTAAAACATTATTCGGATTTGGATTCAATGATATTATAACATATGTTTTTTTTATTAATATCTTTGGGGTAGAGTGTGATATATATATATCAAAAAACCCTCAAGTATATATTCACACATAATGAGTAGAATATGAGCCAACGATGATGGATAGAGATGATCAAGGACATTGAATGATAAATTATATAACATATAGGGAAATAAAATAATGTTTATGATTCCCTAAATATATTGTATCCCAAAATTCAATCATTTATGAAAATAGAGAGGGATCAAATCAACAAAGATTTGGGAGGATGGACATGGGAATAATAAATGAAGGAACATCATCAATCTTTTCACAAATGATTGATCAACCATCCCTTTTGGAGAAGATATAGGATTTTGAAATAGATGATTTTGGAATTCCAATGTAAATGAAAACTATAAAAATGTGTAAATAATGATACTTCATTATTAATGACGGAGGAGTTTTGATAAATTGGTCAAAAATATGTGTACCGTAAAATCCAGATTTAATGAAGGGGATGTTGGATGATGCACATAGATCATCCTTATCCATCCATCATTGAACTGAAAATTGACATCAAGATCCTTGATAGCACTATTTGATGGACAATATGAAGAATTAAATAGATAAATATATATTAATATGTCTTATATTTTTACAAGTGAAAGTACAAGTGTAATCACATAAGTGGAGGAATCAACCATTTCCCATAACTATAGGGAAATGGGAAATCATCACCTTGGAATTTTTCACTGGACATATGAATAAAACAAAAAGATATAATTTTATTTGGGTTTTGGTTGATCTTATTACAATGAATACTACGATCATTGCTATTTTAGAGGACATATCACATGAGCAAAATTCATGTATATACATTAGAGAAGTGTATATACATCATGGAACACAACTATTAATTGTTACAAATAGTTACACAAGATTTACCTCTAAATTATGGAAAAGTATTTAATAAGGAATAAATAATGAATTTAAAATCATCATGGATTATCACCCTTTATCATATAGCTAATCTGGTCATATTATCTATAAACACGACGACATGTTTACATCTTATTCATTATAATTAAATGGAGTATGAGATCAAGGATGATGTTGGAAAACACAAATGATTAAGTCCAGAAATGTTCGAAGAAATGGTGGAAAAGTTTAAGACCATTCATTATCACATCAAGGATTCTCAGAGTCGAAATAAGAGCTATTATTATATTCAACCATGATATATAGATATTTAAATCGGAGATATTACATTCCTCAAGATAACTCCATGGAATAATGTGTTTATATTTTGGATGATGGTAAATATTGGTCCACAAAAATCAGCACTTTTGAGATACTTGATAGCATTAGTGTGGTGGCATATCAAATAGAACATTATCCTAATGTTTCAAAAGTACATGAAGTATTCCATGTATATTTATTAATAAATTATTTATATTATACCTATAATATAATCCATCCATAGGTTGTACCATCAGTGAATGATAATTTCAATAATGATCATCTAGTGAAGATTCTAGATCATAGAGACAATGTTCAATGAAATAAGATGTTTCACTAAGTCAAATAGTTTTTGACAAACCAAATCTCGCCGAAGATATGTGTTAACAAGAATATGAGAAGATTCTAATTTATCAAAATATGTTTCAGTTTGGAAAATTAAAATTTTGAGGGTAATGTTTTTTATGGGGGAGATTGTTCCACCCAAATCATTTATAAATAAGATTCCCTATGTGATTTAATTAAATTGATTATTAAGTAATATTATTATAGAATTCACATGACCATAAATGGTTTTATAACATCTTATCATATTTAAAAGAGATTTAAACATCATTAAATTATATTATATAGTCATTGAAAATGGATACCTTATTACAAAAAATATATGGTTATGGAAAATTAAAATGACATAGAGAAAGAATGTGGTGACCACCAACAGTAGGATAATACCCTATGAAGTCCATTTATCAGAGATTCCCTGGGGATATAGTATCTTTATTTTCCATTGATTATATTCATGAAGAGATCCAACATCTTAAGAACGAGGGAAACTATTTGTGGGAGAATTTCAAGCCTATCGAAATCATAGCCCAAACCATGTACACAGAACCATACGTTGAATGCATCACTATCACACATGTGACACTTATATGTTTTCCTTTTTTATTAAATAGATATACAACATGATCCCAAAAATATGATTTTGTGCGTTATTTTTTAAAAGAATAATGAATATTTATTCATCTTATTATTGTTACAATATATATTATTTTTGTTCTGATTCAACAAAACAATGTGTATTTATTTGTTAAAATGAAATAAAATTATGTAATTTATTTTGATTAACTAATGGATTTTTTAAATAAATAATATTTTAATAAAATATTTTAATTACATAA
Source organism: Viscum album (assembly GCA_963277665.1). NCBI lineage: Eukaryota > Viridiplantae > Streptophyta > Magnoliopsida > Santalales > Viscaceae > Viscum > Viscum album. Next base: position 1,862,136,785 of record OY728151.1, on the reverse strand, counting down.
TTTTTACCAAATATATGTTATCATATTTTTTCTTGAATTGATATGAATTTTTTAGAGTGGTTTTAAAACTGTTATTGTCAAAAATACCAGGATTTCAAATAAATGTTATTTATTATTTCAAAATTGAAAAATTAAATATTTATAAAAATATTTTGAAAAAATGAATTTTATTTTTTAAATAATAATTTCAAAATTACCCCATTGTGATTTTTTAAAAATTTTTGGAATCATTTTAATTTTTGGTATAACTTAAATACCGTATAATTATACGATTTCTATTATAGAATCGTATTTATCCCAATGTGATGTATGAAATAAAATAAATTCTATCAGTAAAAAATATATTTTTTAAATTACAAATAATTTGATTTATAATTCTTTGAATAATTTTATAAATCTTCATGATTCCCCATAAAAAATAATCATATTTTGAGGTATTAAAATCATTTGTTTAAGAGTTTGACTCTATTAAACATCAGAATGGGAATTATTTAAATAATTTTGTACCATGGAAATTAATTTTTTTTTAAAAAAAGAACCATTTGGAAGAAACCATGGTCACTTACATTGGATGGTTTATGTTTGGGTTATATTATTATTTGGAGTCTGAAACCTGTGTCTGATAAATATTATTGAAATTCCCACTCTTCATCTATATAAACCCATCCAATCTCACATTTCCATTCTCTAAAAATCCATTTAGATCATATTTACTCTTACATCTCCTTTATAAATCCCTTATAAGGTTCCCTCCCATGCATTTGGCTTCACACTCTAAAGGAATAGGATCCTCTCATTGTCATACTAGTTAATTTTTTTATATTCCTTATAAAACCATTTAATATTGTTGGAATAGGTACAAAAATGTCCATGATACATCCAATTTTATGTCAAAAATATTATAGTCTTATTTTTATCTTATAAAACCTATTTATTAATTTTTAGGTGACTTCTTTATGGTACAATAATTTCAATACAATTTTCAATTGTGTAGTGAATACCATACCCTTTTCTAACAAAGTTTGTTAACCAATATACACTTATATTTGATTGAAAAAAGATAAAAATGTATTTATTTAACACTCCTTGATCGTGGAATAAGATATTCTAAAGAATGAATCAATGTTTTTTGAGAAATGTGGAACAATTTAGAATGAGAATTAATCAAATATGGATGGTGCTCTAAGAATTATATAGAAAACCAATTCATTGGGTATTATTTTTCCAAATGAGAAATCATGTTGGGATAGATAGTAAACCTGATTTCATTATGGTATTGTTTTCCATCATGATGTCTCGGTATTTATCCTTGATTTATGTTTATGATGTAGTGTTTTTTGGTTCTTCCTCATTTCTCATTTATCCATTATGATTTTCATGTTATATCATGCCTCTTAATTCATGTTTATTATCCCGACATTATTATTCCCCATTGATATGAAAATTATATAACATGAATAATTTTCTTCAGGTTATTCTATGATTATTCGGATACTAGGATTTATTTCCCACCCATTTATTAAGTTTTTCCCTATGTTTTCCCAAACAGTTTTTTGTGTTATCATGTTATGGATGTTTTCAAATATAAATGATATATTCTACATTTTAAGTTTTTATTTAGTGTATCTAATTCAAAAATACACCATATTTATCAATCTTATGAGTTTTATTAATTGTAATCATATTTAATAAATAATTTATTAAATTGTATTAAAGACATGGGTTATTATAAATTTACATTCAAATATTTCTAATTTTAGGAAATAAATATCATCATCCCACTAATGTTTCTGACACCCATATTATCTACATTAGTGTTTAACCTCATTTCCATGAAGTATTTTTTTAGTAATAATTTTTTAAAAATCATCATTGACTATTATGTGAATGGAATGGTTTGTATATTTTATAATGTGATATTTTTTTTCTTTATTTCCTAGATAAATAAAAAGACAATATTGAATTGACGTGGAAATATTATCAATATCCATTTTATATTTCTCAAACAATCAATATTTATTCGATGTACCTTCATATCCTTAACCATACTATTAAAGAAATAAAATATTTAATTAATAGATTACATTGGTTATATACACAATTCCTTATTTTTATTCCAAATCACACATAACATTGATTGGCATACCATTGATTCCACTTAATAGATATTTATAGTCTTCAATAACATAGATTTTGATAAAAACACTCCCAATTGATCAACGATTCTTTTAGTGTTAACGTATTATTATTTATTTGTTATTTCCACAAGTTCTCTAATTGATATTTTTTTATAAATTCATGAAATAATTTCAGGTATGAATACGTGATAAGATATCAAATAAATGATTCGAATCATTCATTTATATTTGGATATTTTTTTCCTAGATTATTGTAATTATATTTTGTTTTAAAATAGTTCAATTATATTTCAAATTGATAAAAATATCTATAAAAATAATTAATTTATTTATTTCACTTTCAACTACAAACCATAAACTCTAATATCATTTATTATTCTCTATAGATATTATACCCAGGAGACTGTGAATTAGGTTTGATCGGATTATATATATTAAATAAAAAATTATTTATTCATAATTTTTTTTAAAATACCCATCTATTCTATTAAAAATGGAAAATAAAAAAATCAATTGGCCAAAATTCATTCTACACAGTCAAGACTTACTAGGTGGCATTAATGGTTAATAGAAAAAATTAATGACTTAATATAAAAAATCCACTAAAGTGAACTATTTTTAAAAGTGATAGAAATGAATAATTCACCCTAATAGATGAATACCCCTCACAACATAGAATGGTAATTACTCTCCCAATAAATAATTAATTTGTATCCCTCAATAATTGATCTTTTACCTCACAAATCCAAAACTTGATTTTTTTTCCATCATTGGTGTAGAAATCCTTTTACAGCTTCATCCTAATCAGTAACACATATTTTTATCCTATTTTTTGTCCCGATGTAATAATGGTATTCACTCAACCATAGTTTGGAAGGGAATAAAATATTGTATATTCTATTATTATTACCATTTCCTTTTATTAAATATCATTTGACATCTCCACTTATTTAGAGTTGATGGATGGATAAAATCAATCCATGAAACAAAAGGTTTCTATTGTCAATACTCCAATATTTTAATATTACTAGATAATTTAATACTCATAAAAGGGATATAATATATCTCTTAATCAATGTTTATATCATAGTAGAAAAAAAGTATTTAGTAAAATAACATAATTTATTTCTTATACATATTACAATATAAAATAAATTATTATTAATTTATTTCACAAACATCATTATACATAATAAAATGATGGAATGATACTTATGTAAAATTCAAAAAATATGAACATTTCAAATCCAATATAACATATCATAAATAAACATTATATTTAGAAAAACATTCAAATTATTTAATCTATATTTAAATAAAATCCTTTTTGTTATATACCACAAAAAATTATATCCCTTTAAAACATTGCTTTTAAACACCATTAATGTAAAAAATAAGGAATCCTATTATGGAATGATCTTATATAAGAAATATAAACCCCAAGAAACATTATTTATCTCCTAAATCTATCACAATATAATATTTTCAATATTGTAGAATGCTATTTATTTATCGATTTGATTTAAATACCTTTTCAAAAAATTAATTATATTTTTTATACTTACTATCAAAAACAAACTATTAAAAATATACATCCATATAAAAAAATTATATAATAACAAGTAGTTTGTCCTGGAATGATTTTTAGAACTAAAAAAATAAAATCTATTTAAAATACATGAATTCAAAAAAACTTAAATAAAATTGATTTCATGGGAACTTTTGAATGATTTTAAAATCTTCACAATAATCAGATAAAAAACCACACTTATAGTTTTCCAAAAATAGTGACTTTTAAGCATATACAATTTTCATAAAATAATTAATTAATTTGAATTTAAACTTATTTTTTTCAACATCCATCATTATATTCATTTTCTTGAGGGGGATGTGAGATGTTACTTTTACTTAGGCGACATCGCCGTGACTCCAAAGGCTCGCAATAAATGATGAAATGTTTCAATACATGTGGGGGCTATTTTAGACAATAAGAATAAATAAAAAAATCAAATAAATACAAAAAACACTATATGGTGTATGATAACAATAAAAGAAGATTCAACATTTTATTTATCAAAATCACTCTATATTCATGTATCATATATGAAGACTACAATATCAAAGTAAAAGATGAAAAAAACCATAAAAATTCCATGAAAAATACAAGACATCAAAACACCAAAAGCTCTAAGATCCTTCTACACAAATAGCCCAAATATCCCGATGTAGTGCTAAAAACATGTGATACTTAACCTTCTCCCATGTCTTGGTAGATGACATATGAAAAAGAACAAATGTTTTAAAGAATAAATGACCACTAAAACATAATTTTTTTTCTATAATGATTTCCCTACCCATATCACTAGGTTAGAAAATTATTCATCATTTATATAGAAAAATGTATATAATTTTGTTTTAAAAATATATTAAATCTATATATAAAAAGGTTATATACTAACTATAAATACAATTACATACATATTCATATAAGGTAATGAAACAATTATTTTATAATCATTTCATAAGTTCTATTGGGAATAACAATTTCAGTCCACAAATCCAAACCCTTGTCCATGCATACCTCACTCTGACAGTTCCATCCTCATGTGTATTATCTCATTGATCTACCACGTTGTAACAACATAATTATATAACATGTGGTGTGTTTCCATTTTCATTGAACATAATTCTATAAATCAACCAAGCCTCATAAAGGAAATATGAACACACACACCTAGTATGCCCAAAAACCATGCCAATCACACACATGAGAAAACTAATTCAATATAAAAACATTTTTATTGAAATCATTTTTTTTCCAACATCCCATTTGAAAATTCCATTAAATACATATTTTAAATTCAACATTATAATACCATGAAAACAATGAAAGTTTCACAACAAGTCACCCCAATTAAAGTACTTCACTAAAAACCAAAAACTGTTACAAATGTTTACTTATATAATGATCTGATCAACTATTTGGAAATAAATTTCATGATTTTAAATCAATTTGAAACTATTTCAATTAGTTATATCATGAGTAGTCAAATGTGATGCAAATTTCCACAAGAGTTCTGGTGAAAACTACCAATAGAATAATAAATGTGACAAAACTGGGTTGAAACTCTACAAACCCACCATAGATTAAAAAAATAGATATAGGCTAATATGGATCCATAATCATAGATCCAACCACAATTGGAATAAATCTATGAAAACGAGGGGAATGGTGAAGTGAATCTAAGAAATTACATCATGCATGATGAAGAACAAAGCCTTATGGCATGAATCGTGATTCAACGCAACAATAGATGGCTTTAGATTGATTCAGAATTGATTGAGACAGGTTCTATAGACATTGTGAGTGAAAAATCTAGAGATATAGACATATAGAAGGAAATTTTAGAGGGTATATATGATAAATTGAGAGGGATTTAATTTTTACAGATCTAACCATGAACTGCGCTCATTTTTGTCCAAGTTATGATAAAACGAGTGTTAAATGTTATCTTGATTATTCCATAAGGAAGACCTCACATGGCTTGGTGGAAAAGTTACCAAAATGTACAATAGCCTCACCAAATATCACTATCTAACAAATACACCAGACAATATGAATTATCCTAGGCTACCACATGGTTTCAAAAAATCATGCGAAGGCCATGCAGCTCACCTTTTCACCCTACCTCAATGAGCATGGTTTCTTTCATGTGTTTTATGGTTTCCACAAACCATTCCCCACTCATTCACCTATATAAAATCCCACAAAACACTCAACTTGTTTGGTAATATCTCCCAAGTATTAGTGATATACATTATATAAATAATAAATAATAAATATAAGATACATACTAGAAACATGGGGGTTTTACATTCTCCCCACCATTTATCATTTTTCCACATAAAGTAGATAATTGCCAATTTATTGAAATAGTTCCAACCATTTATCTTTAATCTCCTTATCTCACATCCTTGTCTCTTACAATACAGGACCTTTTTTCAACAAAACCCACATTATGGAAGATATTTTACCATAAAAATTTATCTTCCTTATCCCCAGTCTTCATTGGGATATGCAGCAACAAAACATCCACTTGTAGGTCAATGTGATCCCATATAATCACATGGTTAGGAATTGGTTTTTTCCTTTTCTACTATGATATGTGAAACACATTGTGTACCACACCAATCTGTGGTGTCGATGCAAATTGATATTCTACCACACCAACTTCTCTTAGTATATCAAAATGAACAATGTATCATAGAGATTAATTTCCTTGATTACAAAAATTCCAATGTACATGACTTAGAGAGATCCTCAAGAGCACATGATCACTCACTACAAATGAAAACTATTCTTTATTAATGATCCATTTTTGATTTCAGATGACTTTGTGACGTCTTAATTGATTTCTTCATAAACTAAATATTCTTTATTATTTCTTGAATAATTATCAATCCAAATAACAATGTATCACTTATTTCCTCAAAAAATGTGGTGAATGACAAGGAACTCTATAAAATTCATCGAATACAGGCATATGCATTGAGGCCTGATAGCTATTTTTATATTACAACTCCACCAATTAAACATGCTCTTTCAATGAGAAACCAAAATACATTATTAGAGGCCACAAAATTTCTTCAAATGTTTATATAATACTTTTGGATTTCTTGATTTTATGAGGGTGACATTCTATACTCACATTATACAGATCCCCAAGGGATATCTATAAATATTTTCAGAAATGATACATGAACATCAGATATCTGTTTGATCGGATCAAGAAAATTATTGCATTACTCTTTATCCCTTTTTGATATAATTTTTGGATAGATCCCCAACCATTAGATTTTCATAAACAGAGATATGAAGAACCGACTTGGTAAACATATACACTATCACCCCTACGACATTGTGTTTCTAAACCATTCTATAGATACATGTTACCAAATACATCTATATATTCTCCTCTTTCCACTTAGGGATACATTAGGACTATACCATACACTCTGGTCACTATTTCTCTTCTTAATCTTGCTAGAAATTTAAGCATCTCAAAACCAAATTATCCACATTATGTTTCCTACCGATCCACCAAAACTATTCTTTTAAGGACATATACATCTTCTTTATTCCTTGATGAATATCCTATATTGGTATGCAGTAAGCCTAAAGAAGTTGTCAATGACAAGAAAAAGTCAGATCCATAAAATTTCTAAGCCACACTAATAATATACCATTCAACTTCAATCACTAAATTGTCTCTCCACCATTGGGTTATGTACTTGTTGAAAAATATTCTGCATTGGATTTTTTCCATATTTAAACATCACTACCAAATCCAGAACCACATACACTAAAAAAGAAAAGGTATCATTGTCTCAGTCTTCTTATTCTACATAAATTTCATCTAGTAACTTCATCAACTACCCTTAATTTGAAGACTCTATTTCCAAATGGGTTTTTGAGTTTTTTATTAATGCATATGTCACTGAATTTCCATTACCTAGTGTATACATCAGTTCAAATTCGAACATTAAGAGACACTCCATCCATCCACGTTGTTTCAAATTCGTATATAATTGGGAGAAAATATTTCTCCAAAACTTATGATCCATGAACATAGTACATTTATCACTAAAGAGATAATTATTCAGTGTCGTCAATGTATGGAAAACAATAGCTAACTCCAAATCATGTGATAGGTATTTCTTCTCTTGAAATCGTAACTACCTTGTTCAATAAACAATGTCATGGTCTCCTTTCATGAAAAAAAAACCTGACATAGTTCTCAGAGCTTCACAATACTTCACATACCCTTGTCCTAATTCAAAAAATATTTGATACAATTGCTGATGTTATGAAAACATACAACTGTTGAAATGATATATTGAATTCCATAGTCAATTGGATTTGAACATTCTTATTTTTCAATCATTTTATAGGAAAATAAAGTCATGAAAAGTCATGCACGGAGTGTTTATGATAATCAACAAGGATAAATAAACTCCATATCTAAAAAACATTATTTGGTGGTTTCCATGAAATAACATGTTCTATCATCTCCAGGTCAACAAAAACACCACGTTCAAAAATAAAATGGCCTATAAACATAACTCCTATATCTAAAAATCACAAATAGATTATTCAGATTAAAAATTATGTTATCTCATGATTCCGATACAATCAACATGTGATGCTCATTATCAAAACATATCCTTGAGTACACCAATATGTCTTCAACAATTACAGCAACAAAAGAATCCATATATCATTGAAATATTTGATTCACCAATTCCATAAATTGCACTGATGAATTTTTCATACCGAATGGAATTACCACATATTCATAATGGTCATATCTTACTCCCAATTTTTTTTCTCAATATCCTCCTTTCGAACACACAATTTGGTGATATCCTAACCACAAGTCAATATTTTGATAACATATTATATCCAATTAATAGATCTAATAGATCATAAATTCATGTAATTGGATACATATTCATTATCAAAACATTGATAAGCTTATGACAATTCACACACATCCATAGATTTATAGAATAATTCTTCATGAAAAGGATTGGTGCTTCCCACAAATACGTGCCTAGTTGAATGAACCCCATACATTACATTTTTTCCATCTATAGTTTTAGTTATAATAATAATAATATTTCAAATAGATAATACAGATGTGGTATAGTGCTGGTACATGGGAGGAGATCTATCATAAAATCCACTTCCCTTCCTGGTGGTAAAAAATAGAAATATTTTGGAAACACATCAGTACATTGGCCCACGACTACTAGAAAACTTCTATTCTCAATCTTTGAAAACATTTCCAATGAAAATGAAAAAAAACCAAAAAAATATATCATTCCCACTACTAGTGTGAAAATTAATGTTTCACCTATATTTACATCTCTTTCTCCACTAAAGAGATGCTCGAAGCTTACCTAGTGACATTTCTTATACGAACAAAAAATTCCATTAGTATCTCTCTCTAAAAAAAATAGGATAAAATTTCAAATTATATCACCTCAACATTCACAAAATTTCATTACAAAACCATCTATTACCATGTTAGTAATTTTTTTAAAACATTCAAATTTCTTTTTAAATTCAATCCTTTTTAAAAATACCAAAACCATACTCCTTTCCAAATCATTTATTTGAAAATAGTATTTCAAAATTTTCACAAATCTAAATATTTTTAAATAATCAAAAATCATTTTTCCAAATAATGTATGATGTCATAGTGGGAATTTATTGCACTAATTAATGTCATTATATTCTCATTGGATAAAATCAGGCAATGATATTTTAAACATATATGTTTCTCCAAAATGTTTATGTACATAACTTGTAGAGACCCAAAAGCTTGACGTACATGGAAAATACATTACTTTTGAGGAATACTTAATACATAACAAAAATAGACACACATGGACCGTAATAGTATAGTGTCTTTGGAAACTCGGAATATAATCATATAATCGTGGTGAAATATCTTTAACATCTCTCATAAAGATCATCCCCATTTGTTTTCTTACTTAAAACCTTTCTTTATATCTTATGGAAAATAAAACATATAAAAGGGTGAGCTCAAATGCTCAGTAAGGGTAAGTATGAGAAAATAAAACAAACCATATACATTTGAACATAAAAACATGAACATAATGTTTAAACATCAAAATCATGAGAAATGACATAAAATATGGTAGTATGCAAGGAATTGATTATAATGTAACATCAATCATGATAAAATAGTTTTGAAATAAAACTTGTAATTGTGGAAAAACATTAAACACTTGTAATGATTTCCATAGTATCCAAGGCGTTGCTACCAAGACCATCTTAGTGGACACAGTCCCTTACTGCACCGGGTTTACTTTCCCTTCCATCCCTATATTACTGAACCAGATTTTCTTTTCGTTCCAGCCATGTTTATCTCATAAGATATAAATCTTTACCCAATGCATTGGATGGAGATATAGGTCTCTCCCATCTCATATTGAAATCATTCTTACGTGTGCCACAAAACAATCATAAATCATTAATCATAACCCAAAGAATAAATTGGGTTTCATAAACATCATTCCATCATAACATAATCCATATCAATCAAATGGATATCATTTCACCATAAGAAAAGTGAAATAATATAAATCATAGATACCTTATACTAGAAACATACACATATGAAATAATGTCATCTTAGATGGAAAAAGGATTTTATAAAGCACTTGAAATTAAATCTTGAGGAAAAAAACCATTCTTCTTGAATTTCATTTTCTTTTCACAAAATTCCATGCAATTTTAAACGAAAAGGGTTTTGAAAAAAATCATGAAATCCTGTAGAGGATGCTTCTTGAAAATGAGGCATTATGAAACCATAAAAATTCCGTTCATGCTAAATAAGTTAAAAATAACATTCTCCTCGTACTTTTGTCGGAAAAGTCAAAAAGTAACTTATATGGTAACCAAAGGAAATATTCCATTCATACAATGTGGTAAAAAGTCAATAAAGGGTAAAAATGACTTTATAAATTCATGGAAGAATATTAAACATTTAATGAAAACATTTTTAGAAATCATGGTCATGGATGATAACAATAACCGCAGTAAATACTTACGAATAACAATCTCGGATAAGAATGAGATTGGAATAGTTATCCCTTACCTTAGGTCTGATATGCTTCGTACGTATCTGAACCTCCTGTATAATGATTTAAATAATGTCATTGATTTATTACAACATTATATTAATTGTTATGATATCATATATAGTTCACTTATGACTTTATATTACCCGTTCTTTTGTAAATCCCATGTTAAAGCAACGTTTTGGGTAAAATCAACTTATTTATCATACGTGTATGGACTTGTTCTTATTGATGTTATTATTACTTATACCATGATTTAATTACTTACAGAATGTAAATCATTATTTATATATCATATATATTCATTATATATCCATCATATACATTTATTTATAATAGTACATAACATATTGAGGTAAGAAATGAAATGCACCGTTCATGGAGACAGTAAACCATACGTACACATGAGAACTAATTTCATTTCTATTTATTATTTTAATGGAATTAAAAAATAATTATACATAGGTATATTATAATTCCAGTATAATATCATATATAATATCATTAACTCCATCCTTTATACATCCCATATAAGGCATTAACGAATCACATCACTTTGAGGGGGCGATAGTCTGCACTTTCTACAATAAGATTATCGTATTTACCAACTATGGAATCCATAAAGGCTTGATATAATTGGTAATTAAAGAAGAATAAGGAAATAATAAACATAATATATATCATATATAAAAACAGTTCCATCATAAAGTCCACCATGAGAGGCGGTAGGAGAAAATCGAACAACCATCGTTTCGTGAGGCCTTAGTTTGCCATCATAGAAACATTATGTTCTTCATCCATTAAATGGAGGTGTGTGTAAGTTTAGTTCTAATAATTCTCATAAAAACATCCTAGTATATTTAGGAAACTATTTTTGTTACAAAATAAAGTATTAAAAAGAGTTTATGGGATGGAGAAGTATATTAAAAGAAAACAACTTAAGAGAAACTATTACCATTAATTTCGGTAACTTCCTTTGGTTTGAACCAAAATAACTTCTTAAAGTGACTTCTTCCTAATTTAAGGCTTCTAGGGGGAGGATAGGGATTTAGGGAGCTTATTTGGCCACAGTTTGGACGAGCCAGAAGGCTTTAGTGGTGTGAGGAATTTCATAGAAGTGGTCTCCTATTATAAGGGAGAGGAGGGGCTCTTTTGGAATGTGTGGAACTGTTATTTTATTATAAACTTATATTCAGATTAAAAAGGTCCCAAAATAATTAAAGATGAAGATAAGATGACTCATGGTCGATATAAAATCATCCAATCATAATTGGACATGTTTTGGAAAATACTTTAATCATTATAATCTTATTTATCTAAATCATTTATTAATGAGGTAAATACAGCATCATTATTGTGTCATAAATAATTTAATTTATTAGATTTCTAAAAATTATAAACAAAATACCAACATGTAGGAAATAGTATTATATTTTAAATGAATATTTATAGTCGAAAAGATAATTTATATAGCCCCTTATAAAAATTAATTTCTAAAGGATTTTTGTTAATGCCAATTTGGTCCTTACATTAAATTAATTAATCTAATGTGTCATTGTCTTCCATAAGTAGCTCCATGGGGTCCCTAAATCGTCCCAAGGATTCCCATGGTCGTCTATTACTCATCCAATATGTTTTGGACATGTTATAATGTAATTTTAATTATTATAATATTGTTTTAACCTTGAATTACCCTATTTACCTTTAACTGTGGTAAATAAAAGTAAAAAGTTACAATTCACCAAAAATTATTTTTATATAATTGAACAACATTTTACACCTTTATATTAACTGTGTCTCTTGTATTTTGAAAATTCAACACACAAAAGCGGAAAAATTATGTTTTATGATCAATTTCAAATGCTCCTAAGATGTGGGTAAAAGACGGTGAAAAGTTCAATACAATTTTTATAAATATAAATTATTATAAAATGATTTCAATGAATTTCATTGAAGTTTTATAAGTATTATGTATCTATATTGACCAAAAAACATTTAAATCAAATAAATTATTATTTAAATAAAAAGTTGATTTTAACCAAAAACTCAGTGTTTTCACTATTCATCAAAAATTAATGTTTTTCATAAAAATTGAAAAAATTCATCCTAAGCTATATTTGATATTCCGAATTCAAAAATGATGTCTATTTTTCCAAATTCAAAACATAGAAGTGGAATTGATTAATTTTAAATTTAAAGACCCGTAAAATTCAAGGGAAATTTTTTCTTAATTTTCTTTGGAATTTTACAAGAGCGCGGTTTCTGACAGCACATGATTCCGAGGCCCAGAGTGCCCGGAATCAATTTTCGATGTTTGGCTTGGGTACATTCAGTGAACGAATGAGCGGGAATTTCTAACTTTTGAACCAGTGCCCGGAATCAAATTCCGAGGGCACCGATGAACTCGCAGTGCCGTTATTCGGTTAAGGATACCTTTTCTGAGGTTGCGTTTATTGCGGGTTGAGAGTTAGTTTTTGGGAGTTTAGAATAAGATAAATAAAAATTGTGGAATACAAATTTTTATTTTAACATGTTGGTTATCTTCTCCCAAAGGGAGTAAGATGTGGGACCCACATCCACTTTACCTCCCTTGGGAGGATTAAGTGTGGTGGGGCGCACACGAAGCATAACTCTTCACCTTCTTTTTTTTAAAACTCCCTTAAACTTCTCTTTTAATAACATGACAACATTGTTAATTAATGGAGTAAAATTTTTTGAATTTCAAACCTTTGAAATTCAAATTTATAATTGTGTGAATAAAATAAGACTTTAGCTTATTTTATTAGGTTTAGAATTTTCTAGCCACCTTGAGAGAATTTGGAGCATTCATCTTCTTCTTCTTCAAGCTTTGATGAAGAACGCGAAGAACCTTCGGACATCGACAAAGAACGCCACGTTCTCAGGAACCGTCTTCCGCGACGTCATACCCGCGATACCGACGACGCCTTCTTCCGCATCCTCTCTTCCGTGACGATTTCCCGCGACGAAATCATCGTCAAAGAACTTCGAATCCTCGCTTCACGACATCAACGTCCTTCTTCCGTGACGCCGACCACCGCGACGCGTCTTCCGCGGGTCGTTGACGATCATCGATCTTGAAACCGAGGTAGGGGTTTGATGTTGCTTATTTATTTATTCTCGTTCTTGGTTCTAGCATGACAATCTTGAGGATAAATGTTTAAGTGTTATCATCTAACGAGAGGGGGGCCGGACCGCACAAACACGGCCAAATCCCCCCTCCTTTGTTCTTGATTATTATTATTTTCTTGTGGATGAATGAAATGACGTGGTGCCGTCTCACCATGCAGGAATCATCACGGCAAATATTGCGTGGCGCCGTCGCGCCGCGCCATGGAAATATTATCATGAACGCGACGCTGTCGCACCGCGTCGAAGGAAACCGAAGGCGCCGCGGCCGGAGCGGGGCCGCGGCGGAGGGGCGCGGTGCCGTCGCACCGCGCTGGACGACGAAGGCTGCGGCCGGTTTCGGGCCGCGGCGGAACGAGAAGACCAGCGGCTAGCCGGGCCACCTGTGTCAGTAGCCGGAAGGGGGACCGGCCTTGCCGGTCCCGTTGAGGAAGGACCGGCCGGCCTGGTCGGGCCGGCCAGAAGGGAGAAGTGCTGGGGGAATTAATTCCCCCGGCTAGCCAAAAACCGGCCCCCCATAAAGGGGGGGGGGGGGGGCGGTTACACCAAGTGGGGGTAGTGCCCCCCCGTTTTCCTCAAATTAGGCCCCCCACGTGAGGGGGCCGTTTTTTAAAGTGGGGCGCGACAGGTTGCTGCGCCGCCAGGCAAGACAAGCGGGGGCTCTGCCCCCCGCGCGTGGCACCCGAGCGGCGCCCAGGCCGCGCCGCCGCCCGGGTCGGGTGGGCGCGGTTCAGGGGAGAGCACAGCTTCAGGAAGCTGAAGCTTATGATCATGGAGCTCTGGAAGCGGGTGGACTAGTGCGGGACTAGCTCTAGGCATAGAGGCCTTTGCCCATAATGCCTCTAGCTTCGTAGTTTGTGTTTCCTTGTGTCCTTGTACTTTAAGTTGACGTAATAAAAGATACTTGCCTTGGTGACTTTTGTTTTCTTGTCTTTTGTTTGTTTTTACTAAGAGGTGCCGGTTAAAAACTGTTGACATGACCCTCACTTGCGAGATTCTTACTGGAGGAAACCCAGTGACCACACACTGATGCCGACAGTGTGACTCAAACCTTGGAGGTGAGAGTAACGGTTGGATCTCTCGGTAGCAGCGTCGAGGCCTTACAACATCATCCATGCCATGAATTAACTAATCATGATGGGATTGACTGTATTAGGCAAGGAATGTGGTTCATCCATGGTATGATACCGGATTTCACTTTTCGGAAAAAGAGAAATCTTTGCAGTTTTGTCGTACGGTAAGGAGGAAAAGGAAACCCTTTGTGTGGTCAGACAGATGTCAGCAGAGCTTTCCGGAGCTGAGACAGAGATTGACAAGTGCACCTATCTTGAGGTTGCCTGGGGAGGGAGTAGGGTACGTAGTCTACTGCGATGAATCAGGGACCAGACTCGGATGTGTTCTGATGCAGGAGCGGGCAGTGATCGCCTATGGATCACGACAATTGAGGCCGCATGAGCAGAACTATGCTACCCATGACCTGGAGTTAGCAGCAGTGGTCTTTGCACTGAAGACATGGCGACATTACCTGATGGGCGAGCGCTTTAAAGTCTTTTCTGATCATCAGAGTCTCAGGTATATCTTCTCGCAGAAGGACATGAACCTGAGACAGCGGTGATGGCTCAAGTTCATCCAGGACTATGACTTTGAGATAGTCTATACTTCTGGGAAGGGGAACGTAGTAGCCAATGCCCTCAGCAGGAGGACGGGCATTCAGCTACTTGAGGAGGAGACGGAGCAGCTAGCCTCTTTGCAGATATCCTTCGTGGATAGAGATGGAGAAGCCTTCCTCCAGTCTATCACAGTAACCCCTCTACTACTGCAGCGGGTCAGAGAGGCACAGCGTGAGGACGCTGACTGTGAGACACGGCGTGCACAGATATCCTCGGGACATGCACCTGATGGTTTCTCCCTTGGAGCAGAGCACGCCATCCTTTTCAGAGGACGTACCATGGTACCAGTCACTTTGCGAGAGGAGGTGCTGGGATAGTTTCACACTTCTCCTTTGGTGGTACATCATGGAGTGGTGAAGATGTACCAGGATCTCAAACAACAGCAATGGTGGTCGGGCAAGAAGAAGGTTGAAGTAAAGTTCGTTTCTAGATGCCTCACCTGCCAGCAGGTGAAGGCAGAGCATCAGCTACCAGCAGGCTTGGTACAGCCCTTGGAGGTCCCGGAGTGGAAGTGGGACGGAATATCTATGGACTTCATGACTAGACTTCCACTCACCTCCAGAGTTCATGACTCCATTTGGGTGATTGTTGACCGACTCACCAAGTCGACACACTTATTACCCATCAGATAGCAGGGCTCAGTGGAGAGCTTGGGACGTCTCTACGTTCAGGAGATTGTGTGGCTCCACGGCGTGCCATCATATATCGTCTCCGATCGATATGCTCGTTTTACTTTCCGGCTTTGGAAGGGGTTACAGGAGGCATTCGGGACGCAGCTATGTCTGAGCACAGCCTTTCACCCTCAGACGGATGGTCAGACGGAGAGGACCATCCAGACACTCGAGGACATGCTCCGCGCATCTGTCCTCGACTTTGGTCGTATCTGGGAGGACCACCTACCCTTGGTGGAGTTTGCGTACAACAACAGATACCACTCCACCATCGGGATGGCACCATACGAGGCGTTGTACGGCCGACCTTATAGATCTCCTTTGTGCTGGACAGACCCTGGGGAGTCAGCACTTGTGGGACCGGAGATGGTCCAGGCCACGACAGAGAAGGTCCAGGTCATCCAGGAGCAAATGAGGACAGCTCAGAGCCGGTAGAATCCATACGCTGACAGGAGGCGGAGGCCACTAGAGTTCGAGGATGGCGACCACGTCTTCTTGCAGGTCTCACCTCGACGTGGTATTCAGAGATTTGGCCGAGGAGGCAAGTTATCTCCGCGCTTCATCGGACCCTTCCAGGTCCCCAGCAGGATTGGCGAGGTGGCTTATCACCTGGCTCTACCACCTCAGTTGCACCGGGTGCACGACATCTTCCACGTGTCTCAGCTGAGGAGATACGTGCACGACCCGACACACATCATTGACCATGGGGAGCTTGACGTTGACGATGGGGCGACTTTTATGGAGATCCTGGTGGAGATAGAGGATCGATAGGAGTGGGTCCTATGTGGGCGATCTATTCCTCTTGTGCGCATCAGATGGGAGCACGGGAATCTCCAGGAGAGCACATGGGAGCGGGAGGCTCAGATGCGTGCTCAGTACCCTCATTTTTTTCCCTAGTTTTTGATGTATCTTTACGGGGATGTAAATCCCTGAGGTGGGAGTAATGTAAAGACCTGTAAAATTCAAGGGAAATTTTTTCTTAATTTTCTTTGGAATTTTACAAGAGCGCAGCTTCTGACGGCACCTGATTCCGAGGCCCGGAGTGCCCGGAATCAATTTCTGAAGTTTGGCTCGGGTACGTTCAGTCAACGAACGAGCGGGAATTTATAACTTTTGAACCGGTGCCCGGAATCAAATTCCGAGGGCACCGATGAACTCGCAGCTCCGTTATTCGCTTAAGGAGGCCTTTTCCGAGGTTGCTTTTATTGCGGGTTGAGAGTTAGTTTTTGGGAGTTTAGAATAAGTTAAAAAAAAAATTGTGGAATAGAAATTTTTATTTTAACTTGTTGGTTAACTTCTCCCAAAAGGAGTTAGAGGTGGGACCGACATACACTTAACCTCCCTTGGGAGGATTAAGTGTGGTGGGGCCCACACGAAGCATAACTCTTCACCTTCTTTTTTTTAAAATTCCCTTAAACTCCTCTTTTAATAACATGACAACTTTGTTAATTAATGGAGTTGAATTGTTTGAATTTCAAACCTTTGAAATTCAAATTGATAATTATGTGAATAAAATAAGACTTTAGCTTATTTTATTTGGGTGAGAATTCTCTAGCCACCTTGAGAGAATTTGGAGCCTTCAGCTTCTTCTTCTTCAAGCTTTGACGAAGAACGCGAAGAACCTTCGGACATCGACGAAGAACACCACGTTCTCGGAAACCGTCTTCCGTGACGTCATACCCGCGATACCGACGACGTCTTCTTCCGCGTCATCTCTTCCGTGACGATTTCCCGGGATGAAATCGTCGTCAAAGAACTTCGAATCCTCGCTTCACGACATCGAACTCCTTATTCCGTGATGCCGACCACCGCGAAGCGTCTTCCGCGGGTCGTTGACGGTCATCGATCTTGAAACCGAGGTAGGGGTTTGATGTTGCTTATTTATTTATTCTCGTTCATGGTTCTAGCATTACAATTTTGAGGATAAATGTTTAATTGTTATCATCTAACGAGAGGGGGTTCGGACCGCACAAACATGGCTGAATCCCCCCTCCTTTGTTCTTGATTATTATTATTTTCTTGTGGATGAACGAGATGACGTGGTGCCGTCGCACCACGCGAGAATCATCACGGCAAATATTGCGCGGCGCCGTCGCGCCATGCCGTGGAAAGATTATCATGAATGCGACGCTGTCGCGCTGCGTCGAAGGAAACCGAAGGCGCCGTGGCCGGAGTGGGGCCACGGCGGAGGGGCGCGGTGCCGTCGCACCACGCCGGACGATGAAGGCCACCGCCGGTTCCGGGCCGCGGCGGAACGGGAAGACCGGCGGCTAGCCGGGCCGCCGGTGTCGGTCTTTTGCTCATAACATGAGTTACGGACCTCCGATTGATGAACCGCCAGAGGCGATGCGATCCTTGGATCGAGTCGGTCGATTCGGTATATCGCACTCAATGTTTCGGAATAGTTTGAGTTCGGCCGGGTTGGTTCGTACACGAAACCAACCGGGCCCTCGAAGCGGAAACCCTCATATCTTGAGCTACAGACGTCCGATTGACGTGTCGTCAGCTTTGTTTTGTTCCTGTTAGTGAGACGAATCTTTTGGCATACTCCGCCCGAGGTTTGGACACAGTTGGAGTACGGTCGGGTTGGTTTTGCCTTAAAAACCAACTGGGCCCCTGGGACGAAAAAGCCAATAACTCTCAGACCGGGCGTCCGATCGACGCGCCGTCTGTTGCGTTGAGTTCCTGTTGACGACACGGGTCTTTTGGATACATCAACTCTGGACTTTTTGACAGTTGATGTATCAGCCTCTCGTCTCGTGGAGCGGACCCTCCCGAACGATCTTGCTGTGTGCGGGAACCCTAGTGCTGGCTGCGACTGTGACTGCTACTGCTATTTATACTATGATTGCGACGACGACAGTACAGAGATCCTTAGTGGATTCGACGACAACGACTACAACACTCAGCGATCCTACGTGGATCAGTGCTATAGGTCCTGTGTGGGCCCGATCCTGTGTGGGTCCGATCCTGTGTGGGTCTTTGTGCTCAGCGGTCCTGTGTGAACCAGCGCCTACAGGTCCTGTGTGGGCCCAATCCTATGTGGGTCTTTGCGGGGGTTAGTTACCTATCGATCCTTCGTCGATCCGACGACTTAGATGGATCAGAGATCATCTTTATCGTCTTTCGATGAAGTATACCTGTGTGAGCTGAATCCTGTTGCTTTCCTGTGTGGATTGTGTTGTGCTATCGTGTGTGGATTTCGTTTTTCTTTCCTGTGTGGAATACGTATACATTCCTGTGTGGACTGAGTTGTACATGGGCTCAGAGGTTGGAGCGTATTGGAATTGATGAATTACGTATATGTATGGGCATATACCTAAGCAGTGTCGGTTGTTACTTCGTGTTTGTATCTCACCTTTGTGGTTTATCCTTTGTAGATTTTGGGAGACCTTCAGGGGTCTCGGGGTCCCTACTGAGTAGCTTATACTCACCCCTGCACGGGCTATGCCCGCATTGCATTGTGTTGGTTGCAGACGACGGACAGCGTTGATCGTGGCTGAGGCTTGCAGAGCAGGACGGTACCTGGAGGTGGACCACTGGGCAGGACGTGTTCGGAGCGGACGACAGGACCTGAGGAGCAGTGGAGCTATCTGTACCCACCCTTCAGGTGGGATTTCCAGTGGACAGCTCGGTGTAGCGGCTTTTACTTTAAAGTTGTTGTTTTCCCTTTGGAGTTGTACTTTACTTTCAGTTTGGGTTTGTATACTGGACCATTTACTTTTCCGAACTTCAGTTGTACTCTGTTTTTACTTAGTGTTTACTTTCTGCTTTCTTTCTCCGTGGTGCTTGTTTACTTTACAAAGGCAATGCCTTCCCTTTTTATCGGGATTTACACCTTGGTGCTAGTCACCAGCCCCTGGCCTATGGAAGGCGGGCATGGGGTAGTCACAGCACGGGCCCTGAGGGTGGGTCGGGACATTAAAAGTAATTCCCATTATCAAAACAAATAGCATGTTTTAAGAAACAATAACTATCAAAAGATCATCACTTGTTTATGTCCAATTTCAAAGTGAAATTAATTCCAATGGCCAAATTTGGATTAAATGGTAAAAATAAATTCTAATTAAACATTAAAAACAATTAAAAATATAATCTAGCCACATAAATTTTTGCAATGAAAAAAATTGTTTTTAATTGAAATATAGCGTATTTTTACTATTCATCAAAATATGAAAGTTATCATAATAACATGAAAAATTTATGCAAATTAAATTTTTATATCTTGATTCCAAGAAAAAATTTTATTTTTTCAAATTGAACTTATAATCATGTCAAAAACAAAATTTAATGTTGGTGTGCCATCAAAAGGCGGAAAATCTACATTTTTTAAAAAATACTTATTTTACTCGAAAAAATGATTTTGTTTTCATACCATGTTCTAGAAAATATGTAATATGAATAATAATGTTATAAAATTCAAAATTTGTTAATACTATTCATAACGGCTAGTTCATAATAATATTATAACTATATATCGTTGTTTAGTAAAAATCGGTATTGCGTACTACACATGCTATCGAGGAAGGTCGCGATTGCGTGTAAAGAAATCCAAGTCTGGGTGAAGTGTAGTGAAAGACTCTTTCGTTGTTTCATATAATAGAATCCAACATATTTCATTTATACACTCAATGTTGCGTAGAATAACTACTATAAAAATTGTGTGTAACATGATCCATGAATAGTGTTGTGTATACTGCAAGCTAATACGGTGTTGCGTATAGCGCAAGGTAATATTGGTGTAGCGTACAACACAATAAATCAATGAAATTTAGAAGAATATTTTTCATAAAATATCTGGATGTTACATTCTACCCCCCTTAAAATGAATTTCACCCTCGAAATTCTTTGGGATTATAAATGGTTTACTATTTGAATGTTTCCTTAATAAAAACCCTCATCGTAAAAAGAAATACCAAAACTTATCATTAAAAAATAATGTATGAAATGTAACGATGACCAAAATTATCTAATAACTGGGTTTCCATGTAGGAGAACATAGGTGAAAATATGGATATGGAAGAGAAATATAACCGTCATGTTCTGATGGAGAGTTGTAGAGAACATGGCTATGAAAAAGCCAACAATCAGAAAGCCATAAATTTGTGATGATCTAGGGTACCATCTAACTCATCAGATATAAGGATACTAGGAAAACATTTCTTTGGTTTTCAATCTCATTTCCCTAAATTTGATGAATTAAAAGAAATACTTACATGATTTTGGTACCATCTCACTGTTGTTCGTGCCTTGAAAAATTTCCACTTCATCTCTTAAAGAAATGTTGTTGAATTTGTTATTCGTGAAGTGTTAGCAGATCATATCAAAGAATGATGGGTCATTCCATCTGTTTCAAACAAAAGGTTAGAAAAATTTATCAAATATACATATGTTCATATATGGTGAGGTTAATCACATATGATTCCAAAAATGGACTTATACTTCAATTATCATACTTCATAATAAAATAAAACTAATTTCTACTAACCAGGGACTTCTTGTAGGCCAGTGGTAGGCGATAAAAGTCTGTCACCCATTGGTTGTGGGTTTGATTCCCACATCCTTGTCTGACGCGACGAGTATTCGTCCATCCTGTAGGTTGTTCTTCTTCTAAAACTACATTATTATAACATTCCATAAATAACATCGAAAAAAGTTCTAGCCATAAACAATTCTATCTGATGTCCTACTTAATCCATTCCAACCATTAAGATTAAGGAAATTACTTCTGTCCAATCTCATAGTATAATGAAAATGATTACTAGAAAGGTCACATAACAAGAATGTGAATACCATCATTTATCATACGATATATCTTGTTGGTCACATTCCAAACATTTGGAGGCCTTAATCATGTATTCTCTTGAAAAATGAATACCCATTGAACCTTTGGGAAAATATGAATGCTGTCAAAAGGTAACTCTTTCCACATACCAAAATATAATAACTTCTATATACTCAAACCATGATATAACTTTTTCCTTTTATCAGTCCTGAGCTCATTTCATTTTCTCGTTATCCCCTAATTATGCGCATATCATATGATTTCCAAAAATATTTCATTCACTTTTTCATGGTTACCAGTACCATAAAATTATTGGAAACCACAATAGACCAATACATAAATATTCCAATATTCCACAGTACTATATACAACATTATTTTGGAATCCCATTACATGACCACTAAATCATTCCACCACATCGTTGTCATATTCAACATTGCCAATTGTTATCGCATGTGACTTCCCTTTTTTCCTTCGCCTTAAGTGGTTTCTCATGTTGATCATCATTAACCCTTTGATTAGGAAATTTATTATCATAATTCCCCATTTCCTTGCACATGAATCATTGAAGAGTTGGTGGATATTTCTCTGTAGTCTTTTCTCTATTCACATCATTAGCAACCTTTTTCCCATTACATCGACAATCAACTGCTAGATGACCTTCTTTTCCACACTTAAAACATTTTCTAGTACACTTTAGGCAATCTCCACCATGCTTCATTCCACACATTGAGCATAAAGAAACATTCATCTTCTTTTCACGATTTTTCTGAGATTTCTCCTTAGACTCCATCTTTCATTTCCTGTCAAAACCATGAGATGGATATACAACAACAAATTAAATTTCTCCCTTGATGGGAAAATGCACAATTTCTTTATATCTATTGACGTCTCTTATAGCTAATTCCCTTCGAAGGCATGGTTTTAAGCCACTGAGGAATCGATCAACATTGCATTCAGGTTGGGTGATAAAGTGAGATGCATACCTTGCAAGACTTGTAAAATTCACTTCGTATATACTAAGAGATTCGTCATGCTTTTTCTTAATCTCAAGGAACTCCTTTTCCATCTTTGTTCGAATAATTCGAGGGAAGTACTTATAGAAAAATATTTTCTTGAACTCAAACCATTCCATGGAGTCAATTTCACCTTGGGGCCTTGTATTCATAATTAAAGTCCACCATTGATCTGCTTGGCCTTCTAACTGGTAAATAGCCAGAAATACATTTTCATGTTCCGAATAGCGAAGTATGGAAAATATCTTTTCAGTGGTACTGATCCATTGATCATCAACAAGTGGATTATAAGACCCGCTGAAAGTAGGGGGACATTGCCTCATGAAGGACTCAATAGAATATTGTTCCCTTCTCTGCTCATTCGGAAGTCCAGAATGATTCATAGCATGAGTTAGTATAGAAAATAGATTTTTTCACTCAATATCCCATAACATGGGTTTCTTCAGAAGGAAGATCATTGCATTTTCCATTACATTGATCAACATGGTTCCTTCGGGTTCCAGCCATCGTCTAAAACCCAAAAAAATAGTGTGAGAGGAAAAAATCATGATAGGTAAAACAACATAATAAAGGGGGAGTAACTTCAATATCTAACATCTTAGGTTTAATTATAAGATCGGAACCATAATTCTAGGACTATAACATATACTTATACCTATCCTTAGGGACATCCATAGACATACATTAGAAATATCTCTAGGGATCTCACTAAACTTATCGCATCCTAGTGTCCAATGGTTGACTAAACCTTTGCCTCTGATATGAACTGTAGAGACCCGAAATCTTGATGTACATGGACATTACATTACTTTTTCGGAATACTTAATACATAACAAAAATATACACACAAGGACCATAATAGTTTAGTGTCTTTGAAACTTGGAAAATAATCTCCTAATCATGGTGAATGATCTTCAACATCTCCCATAATGATCTTCCCCTTTTGTTTTCTTACCTAAAACCTTTATTTATAACCTGGGGAAAAGAAAAAAATAAAAGTGTGAGCTCAAATGCTCAGTTAGGGTATGCATGGAGAAAATAAAACAAATCATATATATTTGAACATAAAAACATGAACATAATGTTTAAACATCAAAATCTTGAGAAATGACATAAAACAGGGTAGTACATAAGGCAAAGATCATAATGTAACATCAATCATGATAAAATAACATGGAAATAACACTTGTAATTGTGGAAAAACATTAAGCACATGTAATGATTTCCATATTAGCCAAGGAATTGCTACCAAGACCATCTTAGTGGATTATTTCCCTTACTGAACCGGGTTTACATGCCATTCCAGCCTTGTATTATTTAATCTGATTTACTTGTCGTTCCAACCATGTCTATCTCATGAGATATAAATCTTTACCTAATGCATTGGAGGGAGATATAGGTCCCACCCATCTCATATTGAAATCATTCTTACGTGTGCAACAAAACATTCATAAATCATTCATCATAACCCAAAGAATAAATTGGGTTTCATAAACATCATTCCATCATAACATAATCCATATAAAAAAATGGATATCATTTCATCATAAGAAAAGTGAAACCATATAAATAATATAGACCTTATACTTGAAACATACACATATGAAATAATGTCATCTTAGATGGAAAATGGTTTTGATAAAGCACTTGAAATGAATTCTTGAGGAAAATATCCTTTTTCATGAAAATAATTTTCCTTTCACAAAATGCCATGGAATTTTAAAAGAAAAGGGTTCCAAAAATAATCATGAAATCTTGTATAGGAAGCATTATGAAAATGAGGAGTTATGAAACCATAAAAATTCCGTTCACGCCGAATAAGTTAAAAATAACATTCTCCTCGTACTTTTGTCGGAAAAGTCAAAAAGAAATTATATGGTAACCAAAGGAAAGATTTCATTCATACAATGTGGTAAAATGTCAATAATTGGTAAAAATGACATTAAACATTCATGGAAGAATAGTAAACATTTTATGAAAATATTTTTAGAAAACATGGTCACGGATGATAACAATAACCCGAGTAAATACTTACAAATAACAATCTCGAATAAGAATGAGATTGG
This sequence comes from Viscum album, assembly GCA_963277665.1. NCBI lineage: Eukaryota > Viridiplantae > Streptophyta > Magnoliopsida > Santalales > Viscaceae > Viscum > Viscum album. The sequence goes on along the minus strand of OY728151.1, from coordinate 1,862,111,619 downwards.
AATAGTTATCCCTTACCTTAGGTCCGATATGCTTCATACGTATCCTAACCTCCTGTATAATGATTTAAATAATGTCATCGACTTATTACATAATCATATTCATTGTTATGATAACATGTATGGTTCACTTATGACTTTATATTACACGTTCTTTTGTATATCCCAAGTTAAAGCAACATTTTGGGTAAAATCATCTTCTTTATCATACGTGTTTGGACTTGTTGTTCTTGATATTATTATTAATTATATCATGATTTACATACTTCTAGAATGTAAATAATGATTTATATATCAAATATATTCATTATATATCCAGAAAATACATGTATTTATAATAGTACATAACATATGGAGGTAAGAAATGAAATGCACCGTTCATGGAGACAGTAAATCGTACGTACGCATGAACGCGACTTTCATTTCTATTTATTATTTTAAAGTAATTAAAACATAATGATACATATGTATATTATAATTCCAGTATAATATCATATATAATATCATCAACTCCTTCCTTTATACAACCCACATAATTCATTAACGAATAACATCACTTTGATGAGGTGGTAGTCCGCATTTCCTCAAATGAGATTATCGTATTTACCAACTATGGAAACCATAATGTCTTGATATAATTGGGAAGTAAATAACCATAAGAAAATAATAAACATAATATATATCATATATAAATACAGTTCCATCATAATGGCCACCATGAGAGGTGGTAAGACAAAATCGAACAATCATCGTTTCGTGAGGCATTAGTTTTCCATCACAGAAACATTATATTCTTCATCCATTAGAAGGATGTGTGTGTAAGTTTAGTTCTAATACTTCTCATAACAACATCCTACTATATTTAGGATACTGATTTTGTTACAAAAGAATGGATTAAAAAGATTTTAGGGTTTTGAGAAGTAGAATAAAAGAAAACAACATAAGAGAAACTATTACCTTTAATTTAGGTAACATCCTTTCGTATGAACCAAAATTACTTCTTGAAGTGCCTTATTCCTAATTTAAGGCTTATATGGGATGATAGGGATGTAGGGAGATTATTTGGTCAGATTTTGGACGAGCCAAAAGGATTGAGAGGTGTGAGTAATTGCATATAAGTGGTTTCCATTTATAAGGGAGAGGAGGGGCTCTTTTTGAAAGTGTGGAAATATTATTTTATTATAAACTTATCTTCGGTTTCAAAAGGTCCCAAAATAATTAAAGATGAATATAATATGACTCATGGTCGAAATAAAATCATCCAATCAGAATTGGACATGTTTTGGATAATATTTTAATCATTATAATCTTATTAATTTAAATAATTTATTAATGATGAAAATACTGCATCATTATTGGGTCATAAATAATTTAATTTATTGATGTCTAAAAATTATAAAAAAATTCCAACATCTAGGAAATCTTTTTATCTTTCCAATGAATATTTATATGTGAAGAGATAATTTATATATCCCCTTATAAAAATAAATTACTAAAGGATTTTGGTTAATGCCAATTTTTTCTTTACATTAAATTAATTAATGTAATGTGTCGTTGTCTTTCATAAGTGTCTCCATGGGGTCCGAAAATCAACTGAAGGATTCCCATGTTTGTACATTACTTATAAAATAATGTTTGGACATGTTTTATGTTAATTTTGAATCTACTATAATATTCTTTTAACCTTGAATTACCCTTATTACCTTTAACCGTGGTAAATAAAAGTAAAAGTTACTATTCACCGAAAAATATTTTTATATAATTGAAACACATTTTACTCCTTGATATTAAACATGTCTTTCTTATTTTCGAAATTCAACTCACAGAAGAGGTAAAATTATGTTTTATGAACAATTGCAAAAGCTCCTAAGAGGTGGGTAAAAGTCGGTGAAAAGTTCAATACAATTTTTATAAATATAAATTATTATAAAATGATTAAAATGAATTTCATTGATCTTTGATATGTATTATGTATCTATTTTGACCTAAAAAAATTTAAATAAAATAACTGATTATTTAAATAAAAAGTCAATTTTAACCAAAAACTCAGTGTTTTCACTATTCATCAAATATTGACATTTTTCAGAAAAATACCAAAAATTCAGTCGAAGCTATATTTGATATTCCGAATTCAAAAATGACGTCTATTATTCCAAATTGAAAACATATAAGTGGTATTGATTAATTTTAAAATAAACTCCCATTATCAAAACAAATAGCGTGTTTTCAAGAAACAATAACTATCAAAAGATCATTACTTGTTTATGTCAAATTTCAAAATGAAATTAATTACAAGGACCAAAATTGGATTAAATGGTAAAATTATATTCTAATTACACTTTAAAACCAATTAAAAAGATGAGCTAGCCATATAAATTATTGCGATGAAAAAATTTGTTTTGAATTAAAATATAGCATATTTTTACTATTCATCAAAATATGAAAGTTATCATAATAATATTAAAAATTTATCCAAATTAAATTTTTATATCATGATTCCAAGAAAGAATTTTATTTTGTCAAATTGAACTTATAAACATGTCAAATATGATATTTAAAGAGGGTGCGCCATCAAAAGGCGACAAAACTATATTTTTTCAAAAATACTTATTTTACTCGAAAACTTGATTTTGTTCTCATACCATGTTCTAGAAAATATGTAAGATGAAAAATAATGTTATAAAATAAAAAATGTAGTTAATACTATTCATAACAGCTAGTTCATAATAATATTATAACCATATATCATTGTTTAATGAAACTAGGTATTGCGTACTACACACGCTATCGAGAAACGTCGTGATTGCGTGTAAAGCAATCCAAGTCAGGGTGACGTGTAGTGAATGACTCCTTCATTGTTTCTTATAACAGAATCCAACCATATTTCATTTATACACTCAATGTTGTGTAGAATAACTACTATAAAAATTGTTTGTAACATGATCCAAGAATAGTGTTGCGTATACTGCAAGCTAATACGGTGTTGTGTATAGCGCATGGTAATCTTGGTGTAGCGTACAACACAAGACATCAATGAAATTAAAAAGAATATTTTTAATAAAATCTCGGGGTGTTACATAACTCAACGGTAACTTGATGTTCCACATAAAATGGATAGAAACTTCTCTTCATTCTCTACATCTCAAGTCCCAAAAATTCAACTCATTTCTATGATCCATACCAATGGAATAGATTATAATGAACTCAACTATAAGACCAATATAATTGGTGACTTTGAGTTCCCCAAGGAAAGGAACCATTTGAGTTCATTTGTCCCAAACAATCATTTGGGATGAAGATAATTGATTCCAATTGTAATGTCCCTCTAACTTCTCATTGACATGAGAGGTTAGTGAGATGTTTCTAGGAATTTTGAGACATCCCCAAGATGCCTCATGCTCGAAATAAATTCCAAATATTTTCATAATATATTGGGCATGATTCAGCATTTATGAATAAAAAAATTACCCCATAAAACCAAACTAATCAAACCAATATAAGATGTATTATACTAATGAAAGACAACTCAAAATTTCATTTAAAAAAACCATAATAAATCCATGTACCACTAGGGCAGACAACAATATCCATGTAAATAGAAAATTACAACCATGAGGACTCTAAGAATGATACAAGCCTCCAATGACCCACATGATCCAAGATCTTACTCTATCAGTATCCTAATTATCCGGAAGTAGTGCCCAAATAGTGTGACACTTTACATTTTCCCATTTCTTAGTAGATTTCGTCTTCAAAAGCAGCAAATGTCCAAATTAGGGGTGAGTACAAAAATATATAATGTTTTCCCCATGAAGTCCCTACTCTATCCCCTAGGATATAAATCTTAGAAATATTTTTATAAAACCATTTATATATATAATTTCTAAAATAGATTATTTCTAAATATAAAAAGGTTCTATGTTGACGAGTATTCCCTCCAAATCCATTATTCAAATATGGTAACCAAGAAATTAATTTATAACCATTTCACATGTTCCATTTGGCATTACCATTTCATTCCACATATCCACACCCTCAAATGTGCATGCTTCAATATGACAATTCCATACTCATGAGCTATTTCTTGTCAATCTACCAAGTCATCAAAAGGTAATTATATCCCATGATCCAGTACACCATTTGATCCAAGAATGATGTCAAATTTAAATTAATACCCATAATTGTAATATGAACATACATACTATTTATTCACAAAATCCATGCCTATCCAAACAAGCCCAAACCACTCCAAAAAACAACTATTTTTTTGAAAATCATTTTCTATTAATTGATTTTATAAATACAGTGACACCAACTTTTAAAATCATAAATCTAGAGCACCTTGTTCTAAAAATCACCCAAATTCCAAAATTCAAACAAAATTGATAAATCATCACATTAGAGGATTTATTTCTTCCATTTCACCATTATTTCACAATAAATTTCATTCAATTAAATAAATTTTAAAATAATCCAATCAGTTCTAGAATGGGGATTCAATATTAAAGACAATACATCTAGTGATTTGTCGAAAATGATGAACGACATGAAAAATATCAGAAAACCAAGTTATAACTCCAAAAAACGCCTCAAATATATTCCCCTATCATAAACCCCGCATATAAAGGTATTTGGCATAACAAAACCAAAGATCAACCCACAATAGGTGTAGATATATGAAGTGTTTAGGAAGGGAGAATTAATTATAGGAAAACAAATTATGAATGATGAAGAACAATTCCTTATTGTAATAATTGGGGATCAGCACACTGGGGGATGGATCCAGATCACTTCCAAATCACTTGGGAGATGTTCTCCAACCATCAAGGGCGGGAAATACATGGGTTGGGCCACATAAGAAGAAAAATGAGTGGTATATAGTGTGAAATTAGTGATATCTGCCTTTTAAGTATCTAACATTTACCCGTGCACAGTTTAGTAACATGGTTAGATAAATCCTGCACTAACCATTCTCTTTCATCGTCCTTAAGGAATAAGTCTCCTGGTTGGATCGCACAGTTCTCAAACCATGTTCCATCCTTGCCAATGCTGAGTGTCCAACTAATGCACTACGTTATAATGTTTCTCCTATGCGTCCACATGGTTTGGAAAAACCGTGTTTTTCTCGAGCACCTTCCATTTATCTCATTTCTCACTTTAAACAATTTCATAAATAGCATTCATGGTTTACACAAACAATGAACCACCCATTCACCTATAGAAAATACACCTAAACCCTAAATTCTTCTACAAAATCTCCCAAAGAGCATTAATATACATTATTAATATAAAAAATTATAACAAAAAGGTTACATACCAGAACCAGGGGTGTTACTATTTACAATTATTTATTTATAACATAACAAAATTCCAATACAAATGAAAAAAGAACCATTTTCCTTATATATAAATCATTACTAGATCTAATTAAAATACCTAAAAATAAATTTATTTTTTTATATGAACCTTCATTAAAATTGATGATGTGTTTAATAACAAATCCAATTCAAGATGACTTTTCATTAGACAATAAAATGTTTATCCAAATAATATAATAAAATATATGTGTGGGATCATTCTATAAGAATTTATAGTTTTATTAATTTATTCATAATAGTATAATCGATATACATAGAATTACATAATAATTATAATATATGAATATACATAAAATAATTAATAACATTCAGCGATTAATAAGGTAAATAATTTCCAATATCGAGAATTGAAAAAATGGTGATTTTAGTTAATCCTCACATGGAAACCCATCAACACAAAATATACTAGAGGGTTCATTTGGTCACATTCATTTAAATATATAAAATAACCAACAAAAATAATAGCAAAACAGTAATCATAAAATCAAATAAAACATTTCAATTTAATGTTTAATATGTTTCATTATGATATCCTCACATGACTACTGAACAAATATTAAATATAACTAACATACACATTATTTTGATTGTAACAAAATTTAAAAAATACAGAAATATATCACATATTTTTTCACATCCTGATATTATTTGTTTATTAATATTTAATATTGATTATCCTTAACAATACTCTCATAGAAGAATGAAAAACTATTTTCCCAAATTCCAACCCATATTACAATAATTCATGTATATTTAAAACAACCCAATAAATCGTGATTTCAATTTTTTATATAAGTCCATCAGTGAATATCTTAATTATACTAGGAATATTTTTTTATAATAAATTTTATTTTGTCTCAAATAGTCCTCATATGGTTATATTATTCCTGAAGGAGATATCATCAAATTATTACACTATTAGGGTGTTAATATGTCAAAATTATATATATATTTGATTCCCTTTATTTAATTTTATCCATTAAGAAAAATGGTAATCCTAGCAATTCCCTGGAATATTAGAAATTTTTGCGGCAAATGGAGCCTCAAATGACTTACAATTAGTGGTTTTATAGGTTATGCATATGGAAAAACATAAAATTTCAATTTATTGACTTTATAGGGTCAATATCATATTTTACCACCATTCACGTTCACAACATGATCAACTTCAGCATTTTCAATATTAATTTAATCCTTCTTCTCCTAATTAAGATAATTTTAAAGAGTTTATTTAGGTATTAATATATATATATAACGTGTACACCGATATTTATATTTTTACTAGTCAATGTTAATAATTTTTGAACACTAAAACAATACATGAAATTGTTTTATAATAACTTGATTTAAAAAATACCATAACCTAAAGAATATTCTTTGTATAATATGATTACCTTGTTAATCATATAATGACCATAAATGGGTGTTATATGGCCTCCTACACTTCTACTGATATTAAAATGTTAGAAAAAAAATTATTATGGGTCAGATAACACATTTTGGGAAGAAGGTACTCCAAATATTGGATGAATTCAATCATAATTTTGAAAATTCATGAATATGTAGATATCAAAACTAATTCAATATGAAATTAAATTAAACGGATATCTAAAATAAATGGAATGCACGTTTTTATAACATCATTAATTCACGTCGACATAAAAATGTCATATATCACTAGATAAAATATTATAATATAATCCTTTAAATTATATAATTATAAAAAGTATAAATAAAAAATGTTGAATTATTTTCCAGTCCTCATCACCACATTGATAGTAACTCCAAATTCAATCCAATTTACACCTGCTCAATAACCCATATTAGACCCCTATTATAACCTATATATAAACTACCATATTTTCACTTCTATAAGGATACATGGGTATTGTTTGAAAATAATAATAATTAGAAAATAACAAATGGGAAATAAATATTTTTCTTAATTATTGTTGAAACAAATATATATCAAAATAGATGGGAACCAAAGAACATGTAAAGTGTAACGTGTGATACATAAGAACAGTTTCATTGATAATGAACATAATTATTCATATTACCTACATTTGATATGAGGATCACTGACCCTTCAATGATTCAAATTGTTCTCAGGATAGAAGATAATTCAACCAAAAATATCATATATAATTATACAATTAATATGGTGATGTAAATATTGGATAATATCTATAATACATGTAGACAATATAATAATTTTTTAGTCACTTTGAATATGATTGCCTCTATTCCATGTAATTAAAATAATATCCAAATATATTATATTATACCATCCCAATCCTCACATATTATGCTTGAAAATAACCTAGAGCATATACTAGTCATTCATGATACCAAATATTCTAGGATAGATATATTCTATATAAATAAATGTTTGGGAGTGCCCCAACTATAATTTTAAATATAAAAATTACTTTCATCCAATAAGAATATACCATTATAGAAGAAGGTGAATGAATATGTCTTATAGAAAACAATATATTTGTTTAATTGGTGAAATACAACAAAAAAATAATAATTTGCATATTAAAAAAGAACATTGATTATCAGTATACACAATATACTAGAACATATCATATATTCCTTCTCAATTTGGGCATAATGTATCAGAATGAGGTGGTGCTATGAGCCTTCTCTACAACCAAAAGCCACATCCCATTCATGTGGGATACATATATCCTTGAATTTTTTATTTGAGAGTAATATTTTTATCCAATCCTCATGACATAACCCATGACCAAATATTCCTATTAAGATAAAATACTTCATTCTATTCTCTAATGTTTTAAGAAAAATGATCAATGAAAAAGAAGCCAAATATAAAACAACCAATAGGTCATAACTCACATTTCAATAATAAGATACATAATTAAAAACATATTTAAATTTAACGCACATGGAACCTTTAAATTATTAAATTATCTTATAATGGATTATTCCAACCCATTGAATATATGGTTTCAAATGTGAACCAATCCTAGGGAGACTATCTAATTTTTCTATACTCAAAATAAAAATTTTATAATAACCAAATATTTCTTTAAAATATCAATCATTATTATACTGAATTTAATTCATTAGATTCCCCACTCAGGTAAGCCACTCCCATGATGAACAATATAGATAATCTATTTTTAAATCACTCATATATCATTATATATAATGGAAATCATATATCAACCTAAAGGTATCCAGTATTTCAACCTTGTTACTAATGAAATTTATAAATCTAATTTGAGTTCAATTATCAATCATACCTATGGTGTATAATCTATATGATTCAGGGATTGACTCTAAATCTCAAGTGAAATTCTTATGTCATAACCATCATATCCTAGGTAGCCTAAACCTATATTATTTCATATATATGAATAGTCATGTTCTAATACATGGTCCTATCATAAAAATAGCTTGTTCTGAAAGACTAACCTATTTAATTATTCACACATTAAAGTGTAACAATCCCCATATAGAGATTCATAATTAAAAAATATCATTTAGTTATCATTGTTTCCCATAATCCAATATATCATCAACACATATGTAATAATTAATTTTAAATTATATAATAATAAATTATTTAATTAAAATAATATTGTAAAAGATAGTAAACCTCACCATGATATGAGCCATTATTATTATAAATTGGATCAATATCTTTTCCACTATGATGTCCTTGAAATATGTAAGAGAATGTACATACATTTAATATTAAGTCATGACAAACTAGTTACACAATTTTGTAATAATGTTTTCATTTAATCACATGTAATTCGTATAATGTTAAACAAAATACATTAATGTATTATCAAAAATATAAATTATCATTTAACCAAAATTATAAAATTATCATCATTTCATTGAGATATAACCCTAATATTGTGAAATAAAGGATAATTAAATTATATATATTAGATGAATTAAATAATGTGTATGATGATTCTATTATATATCAAAATGACACCCACTTTTATTTAACTATTTCAATTGATTAATAATGGCCTACACTTTACATATTATTTAAAGAGGCATTGGGACTGTCAAATTCCATGAAAATAGATTCATTATCATATGCCACCATTTATTGAATGGGATTTTGGTACAACCCACTAAGATTAATTCTTTTGTTCAATGATAAACATTATCATTTAGGATATTCCATCTCCCCTCTATTATAAAAAACATTTATACATTTTTTCAATCCTAATATAATTCCGATCACAAAATAATTTAATAAAATGAAAAATTATTCAAATATTCAATACACGGGAATCTATATTCTCCTAATTTAATAGTAATAAAATAAAAAAATTCATTATAGATGTTCCACCATAACAATTATTTTCATTTGGATGCATTATTTTGTGTCTCTGGATCACTATGATGAATAGTGATATCATATTTCTTCTTACATCTCTACGTATATGAATGGTTGTCATCAAGACACAACTTCAACTAAACCCAAAAAAATCAATTATTTGAATTTATCGTTCTCTAAAACATTACAATTCTTATAAGTTTCATTATTTATTATATTTATTAAAATTATATTTTGATGATACTTGACCTCATGTGAATATCACTTAATAATACTCTTTTTAATGACTTCTTCCAAATTTTAGTCAATAATATCTTATCCAGATCCAATGGTGCCACACTTCCCCATATTATTCATGTAATACATCCTGAATAAATTCATTTATTAAAACAAATATAAAAATAAGTTAATCCCTCATCCAAGACACACACTTCGAATAATGACTATTTCGAGAATCAGAAACTACCTACAATGGACATCGATCAAAAAAGTTATGTGTTCATTTCTCCGTAATAAATTTCTATCTCACCCATGTCTCATAATAAATAATTTCATAATTTGAAGGAATAAATGGGATGCATATAATTTTTCAGAAACTATTTTTTATGATAAACTATAAATCATATAGGGTTCCATATAAATGAATTAAATATCTATAAATTTAGGAAACTATAATTATAGATATATAATATGTCAAGACAAAATTTCATTACTAATGTGAAAAAAACAAATAAAAGTTAAATACATTTGAAGATATAGTTTTATCATATATCTTATATTTCAAATATGTGCCCAAATAATTATTAGACCATAACGAATAAGAATAAGAATTCAATAATTATATTTCGTAGTATAAGGATGTTTATAAAATATATGATCAACAATTAAGAGTTATATTTTCCATTGATGAAGGTATTAAAAAGAATTATGTGGATAATAATATTCCAAAAAAAATTATAAATTCATTTTAGTCATATCAGATGAATCTACGTAGTTCTTAGATGGACAAATGTAAATTTTATAGTATCTAAAAAAGGTAAAGGAGTTCAGAATGTAAAATAATACAAATACACAAAATGAGAAATCATTATTAAATAATGATGTTATGTTATATTATAATTCAACAAATGATTTATTATTATTCAATGGTAAATCATAATATAAAAAATAAACAATAATAACATAAACTATTTATATTTCTTCTTCTATATGGACATCCAGTTGGGTAGATATTCAATGTAGTATTTTATTTGAGCTCGCATGAAAATGTAAAGACACATCAAGAATTTACACAATAAAATTATGTTAATTAGTTTTGGTAGCCTATGGTACACCGTGAATAATTCCAATAAATTAAAAAACTTCCCATTATCATTTATTTTTATACACTCAATAATAGTTTGAATTTCTGAAAAAAATTCAACCTTTTTATGGATACCCAAATATCATTCATTATTCATTGTGCACCAGGTTGTATAATAAAAAATTAATTTATTTAAAATCCCACATAAAATTTAGAACTTGAATAGTTTGATTCGTAACACTATAAAATATTTTGCTATACAACCTCATATTAATATGTAATTCATTGAGTATCGCAATATATAATATCCCATCAAAATATAGAACACTAATACTAACACATTATATCAAAATACATCGTTATTATAGGATAATCAGAATTACACTACAAATATAAAACAAATCATCTTAACCTTCCAAAAAATAATAATAATATTACATGTGATTCATAAAATGAATTGACCTATATAAGGTAATATAAAAATTAATATGGGCCTACCCACAATTAAAAATAAACTAATTATGTTGAAATTGAAGATCAAATTACATATCATAAAAAATTAAAGTTTTTTTCATGTACTAGTGTTTTTAATTGAATCAAACATTAAATTAATCTTTAAATTCACATTAATGTGCCATTATGATTAAAATTGTTATTATGATTTATTTCCTATAATATTATTTCACTCCATACATGGATAAATTCTTATTGGAAGTATACATAATAATTTCTAATTGGTTTAATATAGGTTGATGTAGAATTTATGAATGTAATCTACAAATCAAAATTATCTATGTTTCTAGTATTTATGTGATACTATATTACTATTGGTTGTATGATTTTTATAAAATGTGAATTTAATATTATATAAATTATTTTTATAACATTTATTTTCATGAATTATAATATAAAAATCAAGATTAACGTGGATGTTATCTTTATTATGTGGGTCTAAATAACATAATCCTTAATCCATCACTTTATTATTCTATATAATTTATGGAACAGTAATAGTGTAACAAAATAATTGATATTCACCAATCCCTTATAGTTGTGAGTAGACTATTTTATCCAAATGGGATATGAAAACAAAGTCATAAGGACTCGTGTATTTTTTTCTATTTAATAAATGAATTGGTTTTGGGGAAATATAATACAAAAAAACATAATATAGTAGAAAATGCAACAAAAAAATAATTAATGAAATGTAATAAATAAACAATCATGATTGAAATTTACATTTAGGTTTATAATAAAAAATTATTCCTTGCAGCTTTAGCATAATTATGAAGTTAATTACATTTACGGATTCAATATTATTACTAATTCATGGTTTGTTAAAAAAAATACTATTTCAATTTGATATTTTTCCCAATGTTTGGTAATTTATTCCACAAATATTTCTGCAAAAATAAAAAAATAGTGGTAATCATATCACCCAATGGTCACGGTCTTCTGCATTTTAAGTCTCTTAAAATCCGAAAAAAAATTCATTCACATTTCAATAATAAAATATAAATATTTTTTAACTGTAAAAAATTAATGAAATTATAATTATGAATCGATGGTTAGGGATAAAATCTGTGATGTACTTTTTTAATGATGCACCCATAATCTAAATACAACCCTAAATTTATTAATTTTCTCATCCCAAAACATTGGTTAGAATGAATTATTGATAAAAACATCAACACCACCCTTGGATATATGAATAATTGAGGATTAAAAGCTAAGAAATAAAAATAAAATAAATACATTGAATTAAACAAATATCATTTTTCTGGCATATGTATTAAAAGTTAAATCCCATATCTTTTTGTAAATGGATCCAAATCAAAATGTGAAGAACTATATTTGTTGGAAAATAAAATTATATGGTGTGTTCAAAAGTAAATTTCAATTATTATAGTAATCCCAAAAAATGTTGTTTTTACTATATGTATGTTAACTGTAACGGTAACAAATTAATTTCTCACACTCCATTTGTCAATTGATGATGATATATCGAATTTATCAATAATTAATTGGTATGTAGTATCAAATTAATAACCAAAAACATCAATAAATTTTATATTTTTTTAATGTTATACATATATTTGGGTTTTCCATAAATGGTACTTGGGAATGTTCCCTTGGCATCTAAGCCCTATCTCCAAAATTTTTTAAAAAATTTGTTTTTATATAAATGTATTCTTGAAGCATTTTATTCTCAAAATATTCTCTAACGTGTGAATTAAATATAAAAAACCTAAAATGTTCTTAAAAATTAAAATGATGCATAGGATCCAATTTAAATCATATAAAATTAATTAAATTATGTTTAACACAATGATATACATGCAAATAATATATTAAAATGAGTTTCATTAAACAGACCTTCACTTAATCGTTTTATTCCCTTAAAAAACCCATGGAATCAATTAAAATATAATACAAAAACAAACAAGGGAATAATTAGATTAATTTTATTATAAAAAATATTTTAGAACAATTAATTTCAAATGAACATATCATTTCTATTTCAAATCATATCAATCATGACTCTTTTGTAATTCCAATTATTGATGTTTCACCTTTTTCACGTAATTATTCATGTATTCCATTAATATTCATGGAACATATAAGAAAACAGAATAGAATATTCTATATAGACATAAATAAAGGTTATTTAGTAACACATATTCTTAATATAAAATATGTACACTCTATATATACACATGTATGTATTCAGAATATCCACATTGAAATCCAACAAAAAAAAATCAACTCGACAGGGATAAGAAAATAATGAATCTAAAGATAATAATTATTTATAATATATAAAAAATTAAACATTGATTCTTAACAGTATAGGATATATTAATTAATATTACCAAATAATAATCACTAATAATTCATTAGAAATAATTACCTCTTATAACAGCCTTGATAAAAAATTACTCAATATCCTTATACACATTCTCAGAGTTCATCAAAATAAACATTGAATATAATGAATAATTTTTTTCATCATTTAAGAATATATTTTCCATTATATTTATAATATTAACACCATTAATTGTAGATTTTTACACATATACCTAAATGGAAGAGGAATTCACCACTCAAAAACAATTTATAGAACTTTAACCAGGTTGTACAATTAATGACCAAAAACCCACACTAAATATGTAATTTTAAATTATGTGATAATATAATCAAATGATGATTACAATGGAATATGGGATTTTAATTTGGACTCTTATCATGGTAACTATGTATCCCTGTGATCTTAAAAAATTATCAATTGTATAGTATGACTCAAGATCAAATGTGGTGAAGAATATGTTAACTGATTTCCTCAATCATCTTAATTTCATATTGATTAATATTGATTTGATAAGAAGATATAAAAAATTATTATATTTGTTCATATCTATAGATTCTAAAAGATATGAATGTAAAATAATGAAAATTTCAAAAAGGGTTAGAGAATATTCTATGAACAGAAATAAAAATACTTTCTTCCATCTATAAAGACCCAAAGCTTGACGAACATAGACATTTAATTACTTTTACAGAATATCTAATACATAACAAAAATAGAAACCATAGGATTGTAATAGTTTAGTGTCTTTGAAAACTCAGAATATAATCTTCTAATCTTGGTGAAAGATCTTCAACATCTCCCATAAAGATCATCCTTCTTTTCTTACCTAAAACCTTTATTTATATCCTGGGGAAAATAAAACATATAAAGGGTGACCTCAAATTCTCAGTATGGGTAATTATGGAGAAAATATAACAAACCATATAAATTTGAAGTTCAGAACATGAACATAATATTTACACATCAAAATCTTGAGAAATGACATAAAACATGGCAGTACGTAAGGCATAGATCATAATGGATCACCAATCATGATAAAACAGCATGGGGATAAAAAATGTAATTGTGGAAAACCATTAAGCACATGATATGATTTCCATAGTAGCCAAGGCATTACTGCCAAGACCATCTTAGTGGACAAAGTAACATTCTCAATCGATTTCACTCCACGTTCCAGTCCTGTATCACTGAACATGATTAACATACCATTGTAGCCATGTCTATATCATGATATATAATTATTTACCCAATGCATTAGAGGGAGATATAGGTCCCACCCATCTCATAATTATGCCATTATTATGTGTTCCACAATTTCATAAATCATACATCATAACAGAACCCATGTAATAAAAATGGATTCTTAAACATCATTCCATCATAGTATAATCCATATAAGATAAAAGGAAATCATAAAAATAATTCCATCATAACATAATCAAATCAATATAATAATAGGGATAGAAACAGAACCCTATATTATCTTAGATGAAAAATAATTTTGATAAAATGCTTGAACTCCAATCTTGAGGAAAAAATCATTTCTACATCAAAAACATTTTTCCTCTATTAACATGTCATAAAATTTTAAACTAAAATAAGTTGATTAAAAATAAACTATAAAACGTGTACCGAAATCTTCATGGAAAAATAATGTTCTAAAAATCCATTCATGTCATATAAGTTAAAGAAAAACATTCTTCTCGTACTTTGGCTGAAAAAGTCAAAAACGCACCTCATACTAAAAACGACAAAAGAATCCTTTCATATATTTTGCTAAAAAATCACCGAAGGGTAAAATTGTATTTAAAAAATTGTAGGAGGATATAAATAATATTACATATTGAGGAAACATGTATGTGGATGATAAATATTCCCCAGTAAATTCTGAAGTATAAACAATCTCGGATAAAAATGAGATTGTGAGATTTTACCTTACCTTAGGTCTGATTCACTTCATACGTGTCCGAAGCATCTGTATAATGATTTAAATAAGATTATTGACTTATTACATAATCTTACACATTGTTATGATATCATACATGTTCATATTATTAGCTTCTTTATTAGTATTATTTCATTGCTACTTGTTTTTCGGGTGTTTATTTCTTTTTGTTCTTATGTGTGTTTTGTCGAATAAATTCTTATTCGTATTTTTAGGTTATAGATAACTAATTTACATAATGTTATTAGTGTAATATATATCATATTTAATCATTCAATTCATTTATGTAATAATTAATCATTGAAGATCATGTAAAACGAGTCGCATCACATCGTGGAGACGGTAAGCCGTACGTACGCACGAGCGATGATATCGTTCCCATGATCGTGGAATTGTATTGAAGTGTGTGTATACTATTTATGAATCAATATCACTTTATAATAATCATATACAGTTATTATTTACACCATTATACCCATCCAAGTAAGGTGGTCGTGGAAAATAGATTACACCATGGCGTGGAGATGGTATTCCTTACCTAAGCACACACAGTGATTTCGTTTTCTGTAGGATGGAAAGAAGGTGAAATAGGGTTGTTCCATATTTATAAAAACATATCAGTATATGAGTGACACTTATGTTATTACTTCATAATTAAACAACTAAAGAAGAATAAGTAGAAGAAGAAATAAAGTTGAAAGAATGGGTAATGGACATTACCTCTTCTTTGAAGCGCCTCTTCTAAACCTCCTCTTTGGGCGCTAAAGATGGTCTTTGTAGAAGAAAAGGACATATAGGATGTTTCTAGGGAAGTGGAGAAAAGAAATTGGCAAGGTCTCTCCAAGCATGAAGGATCAAAGTGGTCTGAGGAGGAGAGGGAGGAGGTGCCCTTTTATAAGGGAGGAGAGGGGAACCGTAGGAAAAACATAAAATATTATTTTATAATAAAGTCATATTTGGTTATTAATAGCTCCAAATTGATTTATTTAGAATCAAAGGCTAGTAATGGGTAGAAATAATTTCTACCAATAGATTTATGCATGTTTAGGTTACTATATTATCCTTATCATTTTGGTTTAACCCTAAGTTAAGTAATTTAACTTTTACCGTCTCTTCTTGTTATCTTACATTATATGGTTAATACACATACTATAACAAGCCAAACGAACCACAAGTTGTTCATTATTAACATATATAACCTTATCTAAGTCATTTTTCCGAAACATAGATTTTTAGGAATAAAATAACAATTAATAATATAATATTTGTTTTAAAAACTATTTTATGTCAATTTTGACACTATTTGGTAATAGATTTTTGTGAAAATTATAACAGAATTATTAGTTCTAAAAAAGTTAATTAAATCAATAAAAATATGTCATATTAACCTATAAAATTATTTTATTCTTAAAAAGTCTCAAATTACATTTATTTTCGTATTTATAATATCAATTTTGTTAATATTTCCTTAATAAGGTAATTACTACATCATCATTGTGTCATAAATAAATTAAATTATTTAAAGTTTAAAAATTATAAATAAAATACTATTATGTACGAAATCTTTTTATATTTCTAATTAATATTTATAATCGAATTTATCTTTTGTATTACCCTACATTAAAAATGTTTTTAGTTAATAAACATTGATTTTAACTATTTCAACACTTCTTTAAATAAAATAATAATAACTGTCCTAATCTAATCCAAGTGGACCAAAAGGGTAATAGTTTATTCCTAAGGTTGTTTTTTGTCGAATTATACTTAACCAATAGAATTAGGACATGTGGTAGGGTAATTATAATATCATTTTTACCCTTAATTACCCAATTTACTTTTAATCGTGGTAAAAAAAGTAAAAAGTTACGATTCCCCAAAAAAACATTTTATCTTATTGAACCACATTTTACTCCTTGATATTAATTGTGTCTTTCATATTTATGAAATTCCACTCACAGGAGTGGTAAAATAAGGTTTTATATAAATTTGAAAATTCTCCTAGGAGGTGGGTAAAAGACGGTGAAAAGTTCAATAAAAATTTTATATATCTAAAATTTTTATAAAATGACTCCAATGAATTACATTGAAATTATATAGGTATTATATATCAATTTTGACCAATAAAAAATTTAAAAAAAATAAATAATTATTTAAATAAAAAGTCGGTTTTTAAATAGTAACCTAGTGTCTTCACTATTTATCAAAAATTGAATGTTTTCTGAAAAATACAAAAAATTTACCCAAGGATATTTTTGATATTCCAAATCCAAAAATAAAGTCCATTTTGAATGATAAAATTTATAAAATTTCAAAAAGTCGGTATTACTATTCATAACGGCTAGTTTTAATAATATTTTAATAGCATATCATTGTTTAGTGAAACTTGGTATTGCGTGCAACGCAGGCTACTGAGGAAGGTCACGATTCGCGTGTAAATAAAGACAAGCTAGTGTTGTGTGTAGTGAAATATTTTTTTGATGATGTATATAAGATAAAAACAAAATATTTCTCATAAAAATCTCGGGTGTTACATTCTACTCCCCTTAAAATGAATATTCCCTCGAAATTCGTCAATTCGTAACAAACATATGAGGATACATCTCCCTCATCATATCCTCAAGATCCCATGTAGCTTCTTCTAATTGGTGGTAACTCCATAAATATTTCACCAAGAGAGTGTTCTTGTTCCATAGAACTTTTTCACTACAATCCAGAATCTCTATCGGATGTTCTTCATAAGAAAGATCTTGATCCAGCGGTACAACTTCTGAGATTAGTACATGTGAAGGATCGAGTATGTACTTTCTCAGGAGAGATACATTGAACACATCGTGAAATTGAGAGAGATTTGGTGGAATCACCAATCGGTAATCTATCTTCCCATCGCGATCCAGTATTTCGAAAGGACCGATATACCTAGGGCTCTACTTTCCCTTCTTTCCAAATCTCATTACTCTCTTATATGGAGAAATTAATAAGAACACTTTATCACCCACTTCAAACTCTAGGTCTTTTCTTCAGTTGTTGGCATAACTTTTTTGTCGACTCTGAGCTGCTCTTATGGATTGTTGAATAGATCTGACCTTTTCTGCCATCTAATCAAAAAGATCTGGCCCTAATAGCTTTCATTCCCCAACTTCATCCCAGCAAGATGGAGCCCTGCATTTCTTTCCCTATAGAGATTCATAAAGATCCATCTGAATACTGGAGAGAAATCTATTATTATAAGAAAATTCTACTAAAGTTAGGTGTTGATCCCAACCACCTTTATAATCCATAGAGAAATCTCTTAACATATCTTCTAGAGATTGAATTGTTCTCTTAGACTGACCATCTGTCTGAGGATGATAACCAGTGCTGAAACTCAACTCTGTATCTAAATTATGTTGAATACTTTGACAGAAAATTGAGGTAAACTGTGGATCCCGATCAAATATAATGGATAGTGGTACTTCCCAAAATCTTACCACATTCTTTACATATATCCTACAAGCTGATCAAGAGAGAAATATTCTCTAATAGTAATGAAGTGTGCCATTTTCGTAAGATGATCACCTATAACCTAGATATCATTATTGCCTTTGGATGTTTTAGGATGTCCAGTGATAAAGTACATAGTGATGTTTTCCCATTTCCATTCCAGTATGGGTAATGGTTGTAATATCCCCTTATACTTCTGTCTCTCAGCTTTAAATTGCTGAAAAACCAAGCATCAAGAGAAATATTCAGAAACATCTCTTTTCATGCCATCCCAACATAAATACTATTTCAGGTCCCTATACATCTTCATGCTTCCAGGATGAATATAGAATGAAGAACAATGAGCCTCATCCAGCATCTCCTTCTTTAATTCTGGGATGGGAGGAACACAAACCCGATTCCGGAACCTTATTATCCCAACACAATAAAGGATGAATAAAGGAACATTTCTCACCTTCTTTTGTAACTCTACATCTTCTTTCTATGCCTCTTTAATCTTCCCACGTATAGATGCTTGAACATTCATTTTGGCAAGATATGATTTTCCCCCTTCAATTATAAATCTATGATCCATCATTTGTAAATCCATAAATATTGGATCTTTTGATATCCTCATCAGAGATAAGCTAGCATGGTCTTGTCAACATAATGCATCTACCACCTTGTTTGCTTTCCCAGGGTGGTAATGAATTGAGCAGTCGTAATCCTTAATTAGCTCCAACCATCTTCTTTGGCGCATATTAACCTACTTTTGTGTGAAAATATAATGTAATATTTTTTGATCAGTATAAATATCACAACATTCTCCATAAAGATAATTCCTCAAAAAAATTTATGCAAATATTACCGCAGATAACTCCAAATCATGAGTTGGTTAATTTTTCTCATGTATTTTCAACAGTCATGAGGCATAAGCTATCACCATATCATTTCTCATGAGAACATTCCCCAGTCCCTGCTTGGATGCATCACTGTAAATCACAAACCATTCTCTACTATAAGGTAGTGTCAGCATAGGTTCACTAGATAACCTTCTTTTTAACTCCTTGAAATTCTCTTCACACTCCTCCATCCAAATGAACTTAACTCCTTTTCGAGTCAACCTAGATAGTGGATTAGATAATCAAGAAAATTCATTCACAAAACGTCGATAATATCCTACCAAACCATGAAAACATGGGATCTCAGTTACTGCTCTTGGTCTCGACCATATTTTAATAAACTCTGTCTTTGCTGCATCCACGGATATCTCCTCTTTTGAGATTATGTGACCCAAAAATGAAACTTTTTTAAACCGAAATTCACAATTGGTAAATTTGGCATAAAGCTTATCCTTTCTCAGGGTATTCAATATAATTCTCAAGTGATCTTCATGTTATTCCTCTCTCTTTGAATAGACAAGAATATCGCCTATAAAGACTACCACAAACTGATCAAGACAGTATCTAAAGACTCTATTCATCAAATTTAGGAATATAGTAGGGGAATTAGTAAGACCAAATGGCATCACTACAAATTAATAGTGTCCATACCTTGTATGGAAAGCCGTCTTTGGTATATCCTCCCTTTTGACCCTTAATTGATGATACCGTGAATGATGATTAATCTTGGAAAAGTATTGAGCTCTGTGTAGTTGACCAAATAAGTCGTCAATGCACAGGATAGGATATTTCGTCTTGATCGTGATCTTGTTAAGTTCTCGATAATCAACGCAGAGCCTCATTGATCCATCTTTCTTCTTAATAAATAGAACAGGTGCTCCCCAAGGTGACGCACTAGGGCTTATGAGTCCTTTATCAAGATTCTCTTGGAGTTGCTTCTTCAATTCCTGCAAACCAATTATGGATATTCTATAATGTGTCTTTGAAATGGGCATAGGAACTGGTATGAGTTCTATTGAAAACTCAACTTCACAATTTGGGTGAAGACCTGGTAATTCCTCTAGGAAGACATCATCAAACTCTCATAAAATTGGTGTATTCTTAATCATGAGTTTCTCTCCAACCATTTGGGATAAATAACCTTCATTTAGTGGAATCAAGACCCATAAGATGGATGAAATTTCAACTGGAAGGTTATGTTCATCCATACATTGATAGATGATCATAGATTGATTTGGAATATGAAATGTGACGTCCCTTCATTGGGAATTTATATGAGCTCCATATAAAGAAAGCCAATCCTTTCCCAGAAGAACATCAAATTCCACTATAGTATGGATCACAAGATTTTCCGGAAGAATTTTCCCACAAACTTCAATCGGAGAAGAATTATAAACTTTTGATGCGACTGTTGTGCCATTAGAGGTTGTCATGGATAACTCAACATCTAGTTGTTGAGTTAATATGGCGATACCCTAAGAAAATTCTTCAGAAATAAAAGAGTGGGTGGATCCAGAATCAAATAAAAAATATGCTAATTTAGAGTGGATGGTAAGTGTACCTTTCACCACTTAGTTCTCATACTCCACATCTCTAATAGAAATTTCATGTGACATTCCTTTGTTATTATCCATAAGAGTTTTTTTACGTCAATCATCATCAACAACCCTTGGATTAGGGCATTGATTGGAATAATTCCCCATTTCCTTGCACTTGTAACATTGAAGTGTAGGAGGTGCACTCTATGTGGACTTTTCTTTGTTCGCATCACTAGATATCTTCTTCCCATAATTACGGAATTCAAATCACGATGACCTTCCTTTCCACATTTGAAATATTTACTTGTCCCTTTAAGACAACTTCCTCCATGTTTCATTCCACACTTTGAGAATAAGGGAAAACTCATCGTCTTTTCAGTGTGCTCTTTATACTTTCCCTTGAATTGAATTTTCCTCTTCTTATCAAAAGAATATGATTGATGGGTACTCCAATATCCATATCAACCTTAAGAGAACATCGAACGATTTCCTCGTAGCTATTGAAGTCCCTTATGGCTAACACCCTTCAAAGACATTGTTTTAAGCCACTAAAGAATCGATTGATCTTACTCTCAGGTTGGATAATAATCCCAGAACCGTACCTTGCATGTTTTGTAAAATTTTCTTCATAGGAACCAACAGATTCATCATCATTTTGCTTCAGTTCATGAATCTACTTCTCCATCATTGTTCAAAGAATACGAGGGAAGTACTTATTGAAAAATAAGTTCTTGAACTCGTCCCATTCCATGGACTCAACGTCATATATTGGCCTCGTATTCTTGATAAGAGTCCACCATTGTTCAGCTTCACCTTCCAAATGATATACTACTAAGATGAATTTATCATGTTCAGAACATTGAAGAACTGAAGATATACGTTTAGTGGTACTAATCCATTATTCATCCACTAATGGATCAGTAGACCCGCTGAATGAGGGTGGGAACTGCCTCATGAAAGATTCAACAGTGTTGCTCCTTCCTTTGCTCGTTTGGAAGTACTTCCTAATTCATAGCTTGAGAAAGTCTTATGGGAATGTCTAGAATATTTTTCATTTTAGCTCCCATAACATTTGGTTGCTTAGAGGGACAATCATTGCATTGCCCATCACATTTCTCATTAACACGATTCCTTCGGGTTCCAGCCATTGACTAAAACTATAAAGAATAATGTGAGGAACACTAATTATAATAGTAAAACCACATAATCAAGAATAAAATTTCACACTTAAGGTATTATCATAGGTTGGACATGGACATTTCTAAAACACTAAGATTTTTCTATGCTTAGATATATCCAAAGGGTTTTTACTAAGGCTTTCACATCCTAGATTCCCATGGTTGAATATAGCCTTTCCTCTGATACCAACTGTAGAGAACCAAAGCATGATGTATATAGACATTGCATTACTTTTGTGGAATATCTAATACATAACAAAAACAGACACCAAAGTACCATAATAGTATAGTGTCTTTGGGAACTCGAAATATAATCTTCTAATCTTGGTGAAAGATCTTCAACATCTCCCATAAAGATCTTCTTTTATTCTTACCTAAAACCTCTCTTTATATCATCAGGAAAAGAAAACATATAAAGGGTGAGCTTAAATGCTCTGTAAGGGTAAGCATGGAGAAAATAAAACAAACCATATACATTTGAACTTCAAAACATGAACATAATATTTAAATATCCAAATTTTGAGCAATGACATAAAACATGGCAGTACGTAAGGAATAAATCATAATGGATCACCAATCATAATAAAATAGCATGGGGATAAAACATGTAATTGTGGAAAACCATTAGCACTTGATATAATTTCCATAATAGCCAAGGCATTGCTGCCAAGACCATATTAGTGGATAATGTCCCATTCTGATTCGATTTCACTCCTCGTTCCAGTCATGTATCACTAAACCGGATTAACTTACCATTCCAGCCATGTCAATCTCATGAGATATAAATCTTTACCCAATGAATTTTAGGGATATATAGATCCCACCAATCTCATAATGATACCATTCTTATGTGTTCCACAAGATCATAAATCATACGTCATAGCATAACCCATGTAATAAAAATGGGATTCTTAAACATCATGCCATCATAACATAATCCATATAAGATAAAAGGACATCATAAAAATAATTCCATCATAGAATAATCAAATCAATGTAATAATAGGGATATAAAAGAACCCTATATTATCTTAGATGGAAAATAATTTTGATAAAATTCTTGAAATCCATTCTTGAGGAAAATATCCTTTCTACTTCAAAAACATTTTTCCTTTCTTAACATGTCATACAATTTTAAACTAAAAGATGTTGATTAAAATAATATTCAAAACATATAAAGGAATCATCATGGAAAATAATTTTCTAAATATCCATTCATGTCGAATAAGTTAAATAAAAACATTCTTCTCGTACTTCGGCCGGAAAAGTCAAAAATTTACCTCGTACTAAAAACAACAAAAGATTCATTTCATATCTTTTACTAAAAACTCACCGAATGGTAAAATTAGATTTAAAAAATTGTAGGAGGATATAAATAATATTAAATATTGAGGAAACATGTATGTGGATGATAAATAATCCTCAGTAAATTCTGAAGTATAAACAATCCTGGTTAAAATTGAGATTTCAAGATTTCCCCTTACCTTAGGTCCGATTTGCTTAATACGTGTCCGAAACTCCTGTATAATGATATAAATAATGTTATTGACTTATTCTAGAATCTTACTAACTGTTATGATATCATACATGGTCATATTATTAGCTTCTTATTAGTAATATTTCATTGCTACTCGTTATTCGGGTGTTTATTGCTTTTTGTTCTTATGTGTGTTTTGTTGAATAAATTCTTCTTATTATTTATAGGTTTTAGATACCTCATTTCCAGAATGATATCAGTGTAATATATATCATATTTATTCATTAAATTAATTTTTATAATCATTAACCATTGAAGATCATCTAGAACGAGTCGCATCACATCGTGGAGACGGTAGGCCGTACGTACGCACCAGCGATGATATCTTTCCCATGATCGTGGAATTGTATTGAAGTGTGTGTATACTATTTAATAATTAATATCACTTTACTATAATCATATATAGTTATTCTTTAAACCATTATACCCATCCAAGTATGGTGAGGGTGGAAAATAAATTACACCACGGCGTGGAGTCGATATTCCGTACGTACGCACGCGCGGTGATTTCGTTTTTCGTAGGATGGAAAGAAGGTGAAATAGGGTTGATTAATATTTATAATAACATATCAGTATATGAGTGATACTTATTTTATTACTTCATAATTGAACAACTAAAAAAAATAAGTAGAAGAAGAAATAATAGTGAAATAATCGGTAACAGACATTACCTCTTCTTTGAAGCACCTCATCTTAACCACCTTTTAGGGCACTAAAGATGGTCTATGAAGTAGACCAGGACCTCTAGGATGTTTCTAGGGAAGTGGAGAAGTAAATTTTTATGGTTTTTCCTAGATTGAATGCTCAATGTGGTGTGAGGATGAGAGGGAAGAGGTTCCCTTTTATAAGGGAGGAGAGTGGCACCTTAGAAAAAACATAAAATATTATTTTATAATAATGTCATATTCTGTTTTTAATAACACTAAATTGATTTATTTCTAAGATAAAGTCAGGATGGGTCGAAATCCTCTCTAAATATAGATTTTAGACAAGTTTAGGATACTATTTTAAACTTATCATTTAGAATTAACTCTATGTTAAATAATTTAACTTTTACCATGTCTTCTTGTTATCTTACATTATATGGTTAATAAACTTATTATATCAAACCAAACGAACCCCAAGTTGTTCATTATTAATATATACAACCTTATCTAAGTAATTTGGCTGATCCTTATATTTTTAAGAGTAAAATAACAATTAAAAATATAATATTTGTTTTAAAAACTACTTTTTGTCAATTTTGACACTATTTGGTAATTGATTTTTGTGAAAATCATAACAGCATTATTAGTTCGCAAAAAGTTATATAAATCAATACTAATAAGTCCTATTAACCTATAGAATTAGTATATTTCTTAAAAATTCTCAAATTACATTTATTGGGGTAATTATAATATCAATTTTTTTAATATATCCTTAATAAGGTAATTACTACATCGTCACTGTATCATAAATAAATTAAATTATCTAAAGTCTAAACATTATAAATAAAATACCATTATTTAGGAAATATTTTTATATTTCTAATGAATATTTATAGTCTAATTTATATTATGTATAACCCTACATTAAAAATGTTTTTATTTATTAAACTTTGATTTTAACTATTTTAACACTTCTTTAAATAAAATAATAATAGGTGTCCTAATCTAATCCAAGTGGACCTAAAGGGTATTATTTTATTTTTAAGTTTTTTTTAGTCTAATTATACTTATCCAATAGAATTAGGACATTTTTTAGGGTAAGAATAATATCATTTTACCCTTAATTACCCTATTTAAATTTAACCGTGGTAAAAAAAAGTAAACAGTTACTATTCATCAAAAATTATTTTTATCTTATTGAACAAAATTTTACTCCTTGATATTAACCGTGTCTCTAAGGTTTTCGAAATTCCACTCATAGAAGCGATAAAATTATGTTTTATTTAAATTTTCAAAGTAACCTAAGAGGTGGGTAAAAGACGGTGAAAAGTACAATAAAATTCTTATATATCTAAAATTATTATAAAACGACTCCAATGAATTATATTAAACTTATATAGGTATTATGTATCAATTTTGACGTAAAATAAATTTAAATAAAATAAATAATTATTTAAATAAAAATTTTGTTTTAAATTAGTAACATAGTGTTTTCACTATTCTTCAAAAATTGAAAGTATTCAGAAAAAAAACAAAAATTCACCCTTGGCTAATTTTTATATTCCATATCAAAAAATTAAGTCCATTTTTAATGATAAAATTTATAAAATTCCAAGAAGTGGGTATTAAAATTCGTAACGGCTAATTTTAATAATATTTTAATAGCATACCGTTGTTTAGTAAAACTCGGTATTGCGTACAACACAAGCTATCGAGGAAGGTCGCAATTGCGTGTAAAGAAAGCCAAGCTAGTGTTTTTTGTAGTGAAATATTCTTTTGATAATGTATAAAACATAAAAACAAAATATTTCTCATAAAAATATCGGGTGTTACACCATCAATCAATAACATGACTAAAAATAATATTTTAACTAAATGGAAATTTATATAAATTCAAATCAAAAACTTGAATAATATCGGAATTCATATTAAAACAAGATTAATAGTAAAATGAGATTTTAACTTTTAATATTTTTATATTTTTATTTATCAGTAATATTAATGATAAATCATATTCTTACAATATTTAAAAATATTTCTTCTAATTAATGTTGTCTTTGAGATTAGCCAGGGGAAAATAGATAGTGTGGTTTGTTAGTAACATCCCAGGATTATTATTTTACATTTTCCCTCAGGTGAAAAACTATTTTAGGCTAAGGGAAATTTGACCTTAAACATGACTAGACAAACTATAGTGAAATAATTGAATTAATAAGTGAGTGATAATAAAAAGGCACAATTATACTCCCCTAGGTGGTAAAGGTCTAAATTGTGTGAGGAAATGTTCTTAGGTACCCCTTAATGTGGTTGGAATGAGAGGTTGTGATGAATAAATATTGTTTGAATGAATTTATATACAATATAAAATATATATATTAGATATCCAAGAACTACATACAAAATAAAAAGTGATATATCATATTTAAAAAAGAATTAGGTATAGTCAATGACTAGCCTCAATAGAGAAAATTTCTAATTTTTTGGATCATAGATATGATAATGTGCTTCTATGGAATCCAAAATTAGGGAATAAATTGTTTGTTACAAGGATGTAGTACAATAGACATGAATAAATAAGTCTATGTCCTCACCAATTATATCAAATGTAAAATTCAAAACTCATTTATATGGATTGAGATCTTGTTTTGTGTATATTATGGTTGTGAAACTAGTTTTAGGGTTGGGATATGATAAATGAAACTACCCAATATCTGAATACTAGAAACAATTCATCAAAATATTCATTATTAGTAAAATTATATGATCCAAATATTTATTAAAAGTTGTCTACAATGGTGGGTCTAATGATATGGTTTGTGAGAGGTATTATGGTGAGACAATGGTGGGGAAAAATATGGGAAGCTCAGTGGTGGGTAGTTACGGTTGTAAGAGGATTGGTTTGATAGATTTGGTGATGGTGGTGATCAATATAGTGACCATAATTTTAAATAATTTTTATTTCATAATTATATATTATATTATTACATTAGTAACTTCCATGTATCATTTGATATTAGAAGTTTTAGAAACAAGCTACATTATACAAGAATTTAATAATGGAAAAATAAATAGAACATTAATTAATTTTCATTCAAGAATCTTTTATTATTCAATCCTATGTATCTTCACTAAATGTGATTTAGTAGGGGATATATATTTGCAATTTTTTATAATAATCCCTAGTAATGGATAACTATGGAATTAGGACCTGAGAAACCAATATTAAGAAGTAATGAAGAATAAAATGAATTTATAATCATAATCACAAGATACATAACAAGGAATTTATTTTAAAAACTTTATTGTAATAAATACATCACAATGGGTAATCAAAAAATTTCGAAAAAAAATTTCTATGTATTTTCAACAACATAAAATAAACGTATTATCTGTGGTGATAAATTAAATACCCAGTATAATATGGCACTCCCAATGTCTTCTATTCATATTTAATCACTGATATGTGACACATTTATCATATATAACATTGAACAATTTCATGAATTATAAATGTTGAATAAATTCGGTATATCATACAGAATCATTGAGTGTATATATATTTTGGGAAAAAATCAACAATTTTTAGTAATAATAATGGAATATAGGTCACATATTTTAAAAAACCCTATTTCTTAAGATTAAAAAAACCTATATTAATTCACATGAATAAAAATAGTATTGGGTATTCATAAAAAAATTAGGGTTATGGAAATTTAATGTATGATTTGGGCAGTATAAAGGTAAGCACACAAATTATGGAATTTGGTTAGTGGGTGAGATTGGAAGTCACTCATGGATAAAAAATGAGTGTGATAGTTATGGAATGATCCGATAAAGATCAATATATTTTAATTTGAAGACTAAACTCCAAAAAAATACAATGATAAAATGTTGATAAAAAGAATCAATTTCCACAAGTATGGATTTCAAAAATTAGAAGAGTGATTCCATGAGAGGAAGAGATATTGAGATCAGATAACCTTCAACAGAAGCATATATTTGATATAAATAGATGGGTTTATATTCAAAATATATTGTAATTAAAATTATTTATTTAGAGAGGTGGGTATTTATAAAAAATTAAGGGAATTATTCATTATTTTTATAATATATCCATTGGAATTATATGTTATGGAAAATAAATTTTCCATATTATAGACAAGTGTTTAGGTAATGGAAATGGAATTAATATGGTAGTATTTTATATATTTTGGTTTGAGAGTTGTAAAAAACCCTTTATATATTCGTTATGGAATTAGAGTCTAAATTTTTATTGAAAATAATATTTTAATAAAATTAATTTATTTTTTAATAATTGAAATTATTTTTATAGCATTAAAAATTAATTTTATTTCATTGAAAGACATTTTGTTCTTAAAATCATTAACTTTTTTTTAGATTTAGTTTTATTAATTGTCACATCGATATTATATATTTATGAAGATGAAAACTATTCAGAAAAATAAGTGTATTTTTCTAGTAGTGACTAACAAATAAATTATATTATAACATTATATAATTTTAATTATAATTATATTGAGTTGTTTATCGCAAATTTAATGCTTATTATTTGAAATTAAACTATTATCTATGCAAAATGTTTAATATAAATAAAAATTATTTATTCCAAAAAAAAAATCTTAAATATAAAAAAATATTTATTCACTTTAAGGGTATATAAATATATAAATATCAAATGTATTGTTTCCTAAATAGAATTCGGGAATATAAAAATATACATAAAATTTAATTTTAATAATTCTGAATTTATATAGAAAATATTATTTTGATATATTATTGAATATTATAACAATTACAATAGTTATGTGAATTTTTTATCCATGTGGTTAATAATCTAATTGTTAACCCTAGAATCCTAAACATCACATTTCTTATTAAACTTTTTATATACTCCTAAATTATCATAACTCATCATTCAATACATCCCCAACAAATGGATCTAAAAATAAAAAAATATTTAATATAATTTTCCAAATGATTCCCTTTATTTTATATTTGATCATGTAAATAGTCGTCTACAAGGGGTAATTTTTTCATATGGAGTGTGAAATACCCATAACCAGAAGACTACAGATTGTGTCAACATTATTATATTGGTATAGTTATAAGGGACCTCAACATATAAGATCCATTAGTTTGAAAGTGTTGGAAAACAAGATAAATACACGATTCACTTAAGATATAGGTAATATAAAATATTTTAAATAAAAAAATTATTTATTAATTGATATTATTCATAATATAATTTTTCATATCATGGTGCAATGAGAACAAGTTATGGGTTATAATATGCCGCCTATAATTGTTACATACATAAGAATATATAATGTGTCAACAATTAATAATTAATAAGGTAGGTAAAATAAAAAAAATCATTCCATTAAATCAATAACATGAGAAAAAAAATTAATCGATTGATAATATCAATTTGGTTATATTATTCACAAAAATAAACATATTACCAATGATGGAAATGAATTCTATTGGACATCATGATCTTAGACGTCATGATATCTCCACCATCAAGACTTATTCCAAAACAGTTTTGAACTTTAGGAAAATATGATATTGTATTTTAAATTGATTTTATTGATGATGAATTCTGATGTGTTGATGGGACATATAATTTTTTCCCCCAGATTTCATTTAATTTCAAATTCATTACTCATATATCAAATGATTGATTTAATTCATTTAAAATATTTCTTAACAATAGATATTGGTTTTGGCGAAGAATATGACAAATCAACATTTCATCATTAAATAATATAATATACCAAATAAAATACCATATGTATAATTTTCTATGGTTTAGGGAATAATTATTTACAATATGTATGATTATGGGAAATAAAAAACTCAATGATCACTCTAAATTGATTTTTTCAAAATATTTTTAATAACCTAAAAAAATAATTGGTATATAATGACCATCAATTCATCAAAAATAATTTTTTTATATAAATTATTATATTTAGTGGGAAAAATAGAAAATATATGATAATAACTTTTTTACAAGATAATTAACATTTCAATATATTTTAAGTCATGTAGTAGAATCTAAATGGTGTAAAATTGTTTTGTTGGTGAGAATGTATGTTAATTAATTTTATGTTTCAAAAATAAATTCTTATTTTTATAATGAGAGTTAATAAATGACTCAACTAAATGAAAATATTTTGGGATTCCACTAATTGTATTAAACAAATATGGATAACCTTAATCATTGTTTATAAGTCATTTTTGTAAATAAACCAATTTTAAAATATATTTATTTCGGGGGAAAAAATATTTGATCAACATATGGAAAAATATCCCCATATCATTTAATAAATACTCCTGAATGTTTAACATGAATTTAATCACTAATCACTATGAATACATAGTTTTCATGTTAAATAACATAATTTTGAACTATGTACACCACATAAAATTAAATAGTTTCATTTTACAATATATTACTCGATGGAGTCGAAATTGGTGTAGATTATATTAATTCATGTTTCATAAAGGTTTATATTTCATTAATTTCTTGTATAATGGTTTTAAACAAATTATTAATTTATAACCAAATCATATTAATATTTTTAATATCATATATTTATTTTTTAAAACATTTTATAACCAAATCGTCCAAATTCAATCATTATTATAACTATTTTGGGTGTAAACTAATTTTCTTTCACTAAGATGTTTTGTCACAAAAGTTGTAGTCATTATACTTATATTTTTTTAACTTATTATCCATAACATTAACCATGAAAAAATGTGTTATATTTAAATTTAATCTTTCTGTAATACATTCTGTTGATTGTGGAAATGAAAAACAGATCACATATGTTTATGGAGCTGCTAATCCATATGTATTCACGGGTGATGTTATAAATTTCCAATAGATGAAAGGTATAAAGGCAAATATAATATATAATTTACATAAGAATATTATTTTTAAATAAAATATATATTCCTCGAATCCATCATTAAAAAATCTATTAAATGTTGTAATGAAAGAGAAATTACACCACAATGTATAGATAGAAAGCGGTACACATGAACGATGGATGATTTCAATTTTAAAAGGAAACAAATTGATGGAAAATTGATGTACAAGACTAATAATAAAAAATATTCATATTTATAATAAAAATTGATTTTTAGGATAGGTAATATGGATTTATATTTTTTTTATGAATAAATAAATTCAAAAAGAGTTGGTCAAGAAGATTACATCTTCTTCAAAATAGTTCATTTATATATTCACTTACGAAACATATCGTTAATATATTTTATAAAAGGATCCAACATAAATTATCAAAAGGACACTGAGAAGTGTATTGGGTAGTTTTTTATAGGTTTATATTTCTATAATTGTTGTCATTAATTTAGAGAGGTTTTTTTTATAAGTAATGGGAAGGGTATTCATGGAATTTCCTACAGTAATTAATTATGTTTCTTTCAAAATGGTAGAAAATTGACATAATTAGAATATATGTTATGAATGAGTGTAAATAATATCATTAAAAAATTGAGATGGTTTGGATGTTATTTCACCCTTATCTTTTGGTTTTAACCCTAATTAACCCTTTCCAAAATTAATGTACTTTTAATTTATTCTATCTTGTCAAGGCCAAGAATATATCCATAAAATTTTTACTGACATAGAAATTTATGATGGTTTCTTTTTTCTATAGTATACCATTACATTTAAAAAATATAATTATTTCAATGACTTTTATTTCGTTAATAAAATTATTATTAAATTATATCAATATATTCATTTTTGACAGTTTCCATTTAATTTGATATTAAATAAATATATAAAAATATGTAATTAAAATACAATACATTAATACATCACTGGAATGATAAATTTATAAAAAAAATTCAATTAAATACAATAACTAATTCAAATTAAATGAGTTTTAGTATTTTAATATTATTTATTAATATTTATATTACTCAAATTCATTTTGTCTCAACGTTGCATGTAAATTTAAGGTAATTATATATTAAATAAAAAAATTATATTTTTTAGTGTTTTAAAAATAATTTATTTGTTTTTATTTTCATTAAATAAATTTTCAATGGGGATTGAATAAGAAATAGTTATTTTTATTATCTCTATCATAAAATATTTTATATATCAAAATAATAAATGAATATTTTTTTTATCTATCACTATCTCTAAAGTATTAAAATTGAAAAAATCATATCTTATTAAAAAAATTATATTTTCAATGGTTTGATGATTTTTTTCATTATATACTAATCTAATAAAATTATGTAAAATTATAGGATGTTTTTTTATTTTCATATCACCGTACTTTTACCATTAATACCTCAAAACGCACATTACTTCTTGAAAAATATGTTCTATCATTACTATTCATAAGGACAAGAAATATAAGCTATCCATTTACCGAATAAAGATCTCTTGATTCTATTTAATTTTTCTATATATAATGATCCTTTGTTTATACTTCAAAAAAAACTATTTTCTAAATTTACAAAAAAATTATTGATGAAAATATTTTTTGAAAAATTCATTTTCAGTATTAATATTTTTCTATACTATAATTAATAATGTATTCATTCCAATCAGAATAATAAGTCATTAAAAATATTAATTAAATAATTTTTCTAGTAAAACATTTTGAAATAGCATGGGATTTTATATGCTTGAAAAATAATATTCCATAGAAATAATTTCTTTGACTATAAACACTACTCATTATTTTATAAAAACCCATAAATTCCCTCTATGAAAATTTTAATATAATAATTTAATAAAATGAGATAAAATTTTCGATTAAATTTTATTTATGTGGATAAAATTTTCTAAATTAATTTCTCACGAAAATAAATAATGAAATTAAATAAGTAATATATTATTTGAATTATGAAACTACGTCACTACAAATTGATTGTTTATTTTATTGGAATTAATAAATAAATTTTAATTCATCATTACATTAAATTATATTTCATAATGTTTTTAACCCTCATGAAATTCACTAATTATTCAACATTTTTAATGAATTGATATTCAAATAATAGTTTTTCCATGTTTCTCCTAGGCCCATTTTTGAGGATTTTGTATTTTATCGATCATAGTGTTTACTAAAAAACTTGATATTTATGTATTCCCTCAATTAAAAATTTTGGCCAAAAATTCACATAGAAAATTCCTTAAAAAATATTAAGTTGGATTATTTTTAAAAAATTCCTTGATTCCATTGATTCTTCTTCAACATTATGATTTCTCTAATGTACCATTAAAATTAAAGATGTATTATTTGTCGACACATCCTCTATAGTGTCAATAATATAGTTAGTCTTTACTAAGTAAGATATATTGGGATCCAATTATATTTCATCAACGGTGATAACATGTTCTGGGTATGGAATATACTTCCTTACCAAATATATATGGGGCACATAATCTTTATTTGATAGGTTTCAAAGAATTTAAAGTTGGTAATATATAGATCCTATTTTTTCTATAATTTCAAAAGGTCCAATGTACCAATGTATTATTTCATCTTATATAACACTTCTTTGGAGATTCTTTCCTAAAAACAAGATCTCCCTTATAATGAGAAATAAAATTCAATTAGATATCGATAAACCTAGTTTTCTTGATTTGAGATAATATAATTATGGTGTCAATAATTTTTACTTTCACCATTGTCTCCTTAGAATGTTCTTCACCTATAATATTCTTTCTCCAACATCATCACATAATGTTTTTTTGGGACATCTCTATCTGTATAATGCTTCAAATTTTACCATTTTAAAACATGAAAAAAAGAGATATATATATATATAATAGAACCACAACATGTAAATATTGATCCCATATACCCTTAATGAATACTAATAATAACATGAAAGTTTCTTCCAAATTAAGAATAGTTCTTACAAACTGTCTTTTATTTCGAGGATGACTTGAAAATATTAAATGATTCACATTTTATAGATCTTTTAAAAGAGCACTCAGTGAAATTTCAATTTACATTATAGGTCTTTATTATACGCAATTGTAGGAAGATAACCATCAAATCATACATCATCATTGATATAGAGTCATTCTATGTTATTAATTGGAAAATACACAATTATTGTGGGGAAATGATTGTCTTTGGTTGTGATATCATCAATAACACATATCTTATAATTTTTTCTACTAGTATTTTGTAATCTAATGAAACTTTTCATAGTAAAGTCTTCCCCTATCCGTATAGGAATATCTAGAGGTTGCATTAGTCCTCTAGGATAATATCTCTCATAAATATAATATTTAAAAACTAAATATTTTAACCCATATCATGTAATTTACATGTATATATAATACCACATAAAATATTACATCATATATATACATATTAATTATTCTAGGGTTTATTGTGAAATTAATTCTATGAGAATCATCTCATTATTCCATTTTTTCTCATGTATAGATGGTACACATTTAATTTTTCAAAATTTCATAATAATATATTTGAATAAAAATTAATCCAATTTCCAATCATTCAGAATATTAATTATTATTTTAAAATATACATCATCGAGATGAGAACATTTTTCCTTTTCTAATAAATATGGTTTGGAATCCATTTAAAAATTCTTTGATGTTCGACATCTATAATGTGACCCATATCTATCTTAAAAAATTCTATGTAAATAGGAAATCTCTTAAAAAATATTTGGTAATTAAATCTGTAGTCATACATAATCAATCTATGAAATTCTTTTTCTTCATTCCTAGGTTGTAATGTGTTGAGAAATTATAATCCTTTAGTACGTCGATCCATTTTCATTTCCTCATGTTGATAATTTTCTGTGAAAAGAATAATTTCAGTCTCTTATGGTCTATTTATATCTCAAAACGTTTAAAATATAGATTATGTCATCATTTCTTGAATGAAATGATTTTATCTACTGACTCAAGATCATTTAGTATATAGTTCTCTTCATGATTACTTTTCATGATTTATACATATATTATATAATTATAATTATTCATAAGTAAACAAAAAAATTAATAATTTGATAAATTTCAATATAACACATATCAAAACATATATAATAGATGAGAATGAATCACATAATTCACTCATATGTTCATAAAATCATCAAATCAATTTTATTGTTCATTTTTCTTTTTGATCATGACTCTTTTATGAGTATGTCTTATAAAAGGGTTTACCAATCATGAATATTTATATTATTGTAAACAAAAACATACGAATATAATTAAAATACATATATTATTTATTTTCATTGTTATATACCATTATTTTACTTGCTTTTCCCTTGGTAGATCAACTGAGTTTCCATCCATGCAGAAAATATATCCCGAAAAATAATCATTATAAATATAGAACTAACAGTTACTAAACCTCCCATATAATTCTTTTCTTACATGAACCGAAATAATGTTATATTAGTGAATGTCATGGAACTTATTACACATAGACAATAATAATATATGGTTAAAAATAACAAACAAATTATCAATATATTCCTTGAACACTATATTCATTTGATCAATAAATTGATAGGATTTCTTAGTCAATTAAAATGGAATTACTGTAAAATCATAATGTGTATACCTCATGAGAAATAATTTTATTTGAATATCATCATTATTTAATGACAATTGATAATTCATAGAATGAATGTAGGTTATTGAAAAATATTTAGATCCTTTTTGTTAATTGAATATTTCATTAATGTTATACATTTGATATTTTTTTTATAATAGAATGGATTTCCCTACAATCAATTACAACACACAAATATTAATAATTCATGTAAATTAAAAGCATAGGCCTCTCAAAGGATAAATAATATGGTATTTAAATCATTTTTTGAATTAATATAGTTGATTTTTATTTAATATCACTGATTCGATGATGGACATTTTATATGGAGTCCTTAATATGCGTATTCCATTATAGATTAGACCAATTAAAAACTCAACATCACAATATACTGAAAGCAAATTGAATTCCTCATGAAATAAAACTATGAATTCTTGTACTATTGTTACATCCTAAAATTTATGTTCACTATTTTTATCCATATATTATGTCTACCCATCCACCAAAATAATCGCAATTGAATGAGCTAATAGATGGGGATATAGAAATCTCTCAGTTGATGAAGCAACCTTTTAAAATATAAATAATTCTACAGCTTTATCTATAATCCTACATTGTTTCTATATGAAATAATATTTTCTAATATATTTTGAAAGTAAATATATGCCCTATATTATATCAAAATAATCCGTGGAGTGAATGATCATGTATTAAGTAGGTAATATTTATTGGACCTAATTGGAACTAAATGGAATACTATTATTGTGGTGAGATTCCCAATAAGAATTTTGAATGGCTAATCCATTCATAAGCTTCATAGTAAATAGCTAATTATCATTTAAGATAATGAATATATATTATTATGTGTTGATAAATAATTATTTATTTAAATTTGGGAATATTTTTAATAAACCATTAACCACATCATTGGGATATCTAACTTCAGTTTTAGTTATCTCAAATGATTATCCTTATGTTCATGACCTCATTCTTGGTATGTTACCTTGATTATAGGGGAATTGGTCTTAATAATTCCCCATTTCATATCAGTTTAAGTGACATAAATCATTAATTATTTTTGTACTATTACATTCATTATCCATATGAAAGATACCTTATCACTTGAAACAAACACTCTTTATCTTAATGTAAATTGTAGGATGTTTCTTTCAAAAAAAATCACATGTTGGGAATTGAATTGTGCGTCACTTATTCATTAATGAATTTAAATTTTCATGGATCTTATAGGACCAATTCTTCTCATGATTTCCAAAGAAGATATAAGATCTATAATGTTTCATATATATTTCAAAGGAATATAATATTATTTCTTTTTATGATTAGAATGTTTGAGAAACCGAGTCACTAAATAGGTTTGGCTAATTGAAATAATTTAAATGTTAAATTATGTTATATAGATTAGCTATATAATATATATAATAAGTGGATTTTTTTTTAAATGCATCATCATTTTCCAGAAAACATTCATATTTCATTTATATAACACTGATCATATTTATTTTTATATTAATTCATTAATCACAAGGTAAATATTTATCAAATAATATTTCATTAAAAGTTATACACAATGTATGTTACACATATTCATCCTCTCGTGTATTCTGGATCAAAAACCACAAATTATCATTATCACTTATATAAAAATATACACCAGCATAACATTTAACCACGATTATCATCACAGGGAGATAAATATCTTTTCATGAGACTTGATCCATTTCTCAACTACCCATAGATTAATAGTTCAACAAAAACATAGAGGATTATATCACATCAAATAGTACAATATGTGTATATAATTTTAAAGAACATCATGATTTCTAATTATGCATGGTTTTTATAGATTCCCTAGGACCACTTCCCTAATATAGACATGATCCTCTCAAGTCCCACACTAATTTTATTGGCTTTCTCAGTTGGGTAATCCCAATATTATCCACCAAGATTAATTCTTTTTCCCCATTGGAACCATCACAAATAATAAAACACATTATGTTTGAACACATCATAAAAAATATGAATATTTACCAAAAATAAAATTCACTCAAAACAGAATAGTTTTAAAATATAATACTAGATTATTATAATTATTATTTTATCAATGATTATTTAAAATCATGGTCACAAGGTTTATATGGAACATTAATTAAAATCCATTATAAAAACAAAAAATCAAAAAACTCAATGACATGGTCTAAATTATTATATTTTCATGGATATTGTGGTTCCCACGATATTCATAAAATCATTATTAAATTTAAGGGTAAATATAAATATATATTTGTGTTCTCATATTCTTATAAAGAGTTATGTACATAAGAATATATAATGAATAAATATGGAGTAATTAATTTACAATGGAAAATAGATAGATGCACATTACATTAAACCAATATATTGAGGATGAATTGTATCCCATGATAATATAAATATACAAATATCATAAATAATAACAAATGATTTCTCAAATTAGGAAATCCAAATTAGTTATTTTTTTGATCACATACAAAATGGTATCACTACTATATTGACATTGCAATACTAATGTTGAAAATGAATGGGTAAATAAAAATTTAGTTTATACAAATTATTTCTCTCATTACTCATGTTGATTCATAGAGGAGATGTTTAATTGTAGGCCCCACCAATTATATCATGTACAATGAATTCCTCATATATTAAATGACTGATTTCATTTATTATTATTATTCCTTATAAAAAATATACATATTGTGAAAATAATTTATAATATCTACATGGATGAAAATAAAATAAAATTTATATTCAAAAACTAAATGTGAAAAATAATGTTTTGTAGATTCAATAATAATTTCAATGATGTATTTTTAAGGGATAAATAATTTTCATCGATCATAAAAAATGATAATTTGAAGAAAAAAAAATTAATAACCAAAAAAGATAAATATAAATAAATATTACCATCAATATATAAAATATTATATTATTAAATAAATTCCTATCTTTTGGATAATAAAATAAAATGGATGAGAATGTATTTTTAATTTTTTCCCTTGGTAAATATATTAGATCATATTGTATAATTAATATATTGTAAAATGGTTATGTTGATGCGGTGGTCCGTTAATGCCAGGTAATTTTAAAAAAGACTTCATTTGACTTTTATTTAAAGGAATATTGAAAATTAATACATTTTCAGTTTTTTTAAAAAATAATCATTAAATATGATAAAAAAAGATATGTGAAATAGAAAATAATTATAATAAATATTTTTCCTAAATAATTTTTTTTTTATAAATTAATGTTTAAAAATATGGATATAGATTAACAATATACTGGGCCAAAAATTTAAGTAAGATCATCATTTATTTTAATCATTTATTTGGAAAGGGTAGCATGAATTGAAACATTAATCAATTAGAATAAATATATATTCATTTTAAATTTCTCAATGGGGTAATCTATACACCACATTGATGAAAATTTGTGCATATTAACAAATATGCGTCAATGGAGTGGAAATTGATATTAAATGTCTAACCTCAGATTTCATCTTTGTTGAAAAAGATTTAACCACCTATATAATGGTTTTAAAATTTTAATGTAGTTTTAAAATAATAATTGTATTTATAATATCATATATGATCCAATTATAAAATCTTATCACTAGTTTGTTAATGTTATATCATTATTATCATTATTTTGGGTGTTAACTAATTTATTTTCACATGCACGTACTGTCATAGATGTTTAATTCCATGTTATTTGATTATTGTTAAATATTATTTATCATTTTAATAATGATATAAATATTGTATATATCCATTAAACATATCAAAATTATCTTCAATATAAATTTGAAATGAAAAATGGATCACATTGCTTTGTGATCATGGTATTCTACTTGTACGGATGAATAACGATATCTTTTCCAATGGATTGAAATGTAAGAAGTTATGTATAATATTAGAACTGCATTGAAATATTTATTTCATAAATATAATAGATATTAATTATTTTCTCCATTATATTCAACAATTTATTGTGGTGATTAAAAATGAATTACATCACTATGTGGATTTGGCAAGTTGTGCGCCAAACAGAGTGATGTTTTCTATTTTATTAGATTAAAAATTGATTTAAATTTTTTATAAGATATTCATATAAAAACTTTAGTTTCTTTAAGATTCAAGAGTTATTATTTCTGGATGATTACAATTTATTTAAAGGATGCTAATGTAAAATAACATGATATAGTTAGAAAAGATTATTACCTCATTGTTGAAAGACCTCTAATAGATATACATTTAATAGGGCTCAAATGGGAATATTCGGAAGGAGAAATAATCCATAACATTTGTATTAATTGTATAAGATAATTAGTCACGGGTTGGTTGAGATATTTTGTGAATGATTTTTGAATAACCTAGAGAAGGGGTTATATTCTACAATTTATGAGGGGGGAATTCTAGTAATTTGATGACATGATAAATTAGAATAATTTATTTTTAAATTCAAAATTCCCAATATGTTATATAATTAATATATAATATGAGTATACAGTAATATCTTATCATCCAATAAAATATGGGTACCTTTTGGTTATGATTTTACCCATCTCATTTAGTTATAACCCATGCTAACATTTATGACATTTAACATACTATAAAATTATTATGTACATTATGGGCCATGAATGTGACCAGAAAATGAAATAAAAACAAATAATATACAATTTATTTCAAACCATATCCCATTATTTCAATATATAATATGTTTATGAATTTTATATTATTTTATAAAATAATATCTATTATAAAATATCATCAATGTCAATTTGGAAAATATTAATTTTATTTAAAATTAAATTCTATAAAAGGGATTTCAAATATAATCCTTTCCAACAGTTCTTTAAATATAGATTTATGAATAAATGTTTTTGAAAATAATAAATGTTTCAATGTTTACATTTTTCAGTTTTATAATCATCTATTTTATTTTTCATTTATTAATTTAAATTATTTATTATTTTCACGTAAACATTTTTGTATATTATTTAATCACTAAAAGAAGAAATAAATAACTCGATAAAAATTAATTTTTTTAAAAAATAATAATATTTAATAGAAAACATAAGTAGAATTTATACCTAAAATAAATCATTATAGATATTAAAAGAAGAAAATTAAAATGTTTTCATTTATCTCCCACCTATATATTATAAATATTTATATAATAGCCCAATTGAAATAAAATGTCAAATATTCAATGTATTAATGAATTTTCATGAAATAGACCCATAAAAAACATTAAGACAAGTTATCGGCAGATTTTAATGCCCAATCATGTCATTTTCGACCATTTTTTCTATATTTAACCAGACCGTGGTCATAATTATTTATTAGATAATCTATTAATAATTACTATAAATAAAATGATCCCATTTAAAAAATTTCTACATCCTAGTTCAAAATATGGAATTAATTTTTCAGCATTTAATTTAAATAATTTTTATATATTATTATAGTATTATTCAAAAAACACAATGATAGTATATTTTCTATAAAAAGACATTTTATTTATAGAAATGTATTTCAACTAAATTAATTAATTAAATTGATTGTAATGAATAAAATTTTCTTATACAATAATTTAAAGGATTAATTTCAATTTCTATCATTTTAAAAATAAAAAAATTATTTTATATTCATATAACTAAAATATTTTTCAATAATTTTTTTTCAATAATCATAAAAAATAAATATTTTGCGAGAAATATGAAAATTTCACCTCAATGAAAGAAATTTATGATGTTTTTGAAAAAAAATTATAATTTTATCAATTCAATTATTTAAAATATAATGAAATTTATTATATATTTTTATCATAAAATTCTATAAAATTTTATTTTTTTGAATACCTATTTATAAAAAAAATGACACAAACCAAAAAATGAGTCTTTATTTCTTAATATTTAATTAATAAATTATTATTGAGTAGTGTGTTCATATATTTTTCATAACATGGTTAATACTATTTATACTCTCTAATTTTAGGTAATTCATATAATAATCATATTTAAATCTTAATCCTTCATAGTACATTTCTGATAGATATTACATGTTTTATGTGTTTTTAAACATAGTGATCTCTAAACTATCTTGATATTATATTATGAATCCAATAGTCTATGAATTATCCAATATAACTTATCAGCATTTAAAATTCATGGATGTCATGGTAATTTTTATTCCTTAATGTGTAATTTTCTTATTATATTATTAATCATTCTATATTCTTATATTAAAAATAATTAATTATAAAATATTTTTTAACTGTAAAAAACTGAAACTAATTTAATAGATTTCATATTCTCCCTCCCTTAATATGTTTATCCTCTAAAAATGTTTATCTCCCCAAAAATGGTATTATGTCTCCTTAATCCCTTATTTAAGATCCTAGGTATACTCTTTGGACATAATATTATGCAAAATTCAATAAAATGTTTGATTTTACTAATAACTAACAAGTATCCCTTTTATCCATAATCAGTGTCAATTAAATTTTTTTATAGTTTTTG
Organism: Viscum album; assembly: GCA_963277665.1. Lineage (NCBI taxonomy): Eukaryota > Viridiplantae > Streptophyta > Magnoliopsida > Santalales > Viscaceae > Viscum > Viscum album. Next base: position 1,862,068,323 of record OY728151.1, on the reverse strand, counting down.
TTCACGTTACACAGAATATTATTATAGTATACGGGTTTTGTATAATGTTTACTTTCTTAATTTCTGATCTAGGTATAAAACATGAACATTGAAATTATTTGGAAGTAGTGGAAAAAATTATAAACTAATCTATCATGATTTAGAAACTCAACAGACCTGATGTACTAGGGGATCGGATGCCCATTCATTATATATTTCATGAATCATTTACCATGTGATATTTTGAGTAATAAAGGATTCTTGAAATTCAATTATAAGTTAAATATTACGTTCTCAACATAACAAAAATTTTGACTCTTGGCATCAATGATATATTATTAGATCAAATTTATCTTCTTCATAGTGCCTTTGAAAAAATTTATTTGAAAATTGTTTTCACTCTATATATCATTTCATGATATATTTATACATCTCTTCCCATATAGAAAAATATTATTCCATAATACTACTAAAATAAAAATAATTTTAATGGGATATTTCAAAAAAATGATGAATATGTTCATCCCATATACAGTTAAAATAAAGTTATCTTTTCCATTGCATATCTATCAATATTTAAATATTCCAATTAGACAGACCATAATAATGTGGACCATATGACTTTTTATAATTTTCATTAGTAATCATATCATTTTGAATGATCCCCCATAACATATATGTAAATAAATTTTAATAGTAATAATCAATTTCAAATGGTTCCACATGTAGTTCCCCCCTTCATTAATATATAAAAAAGCAATGAACTCATCAGAACAATAAATTATTATAGTGATAAGATATTTATAATTTTTTAATCTATAGTCTATTACACATATAGATTTTTCTTCATTATATTTATTAGTATAATAGGTATTAATACTCGTTTTCATGTTGTAACTTTTACATAAAGGTATATGTAGAGGTTTCAACACACCATGATATAGTTTTACCTCTATATTATCATGTTAATAGGCGAGAAATCATGTCTTATAAATATAAAAATAATGTGTCATGTTATCCCAAAAATAATTATGTGATGTATATCTATTCATTAAACTGATTCCAAGATATAAATAGATCAATATGATGATAGCTTCACCCATCTGTTGTTTCATGTAATTTGAAATAGGTTTGACACATATCCTTTTATGAAACCTCATTACACACTTTTAATCATTATTGAACTATGGAAGAATCCCATTTTCATAGTTTATAACTTATTTTATAACAAAGTATCAACATTTTTGAATTTATTAATCTTATCTAGAATTTATTTATGGGGAATCATTTAGCATATAATTCATGTTTTTTCGTCCTGTATGACTTACAGAGCCATCTATTCAATTTCCTTGATCATATTAACTCATTCAAAACTCATCATTTTCAGAATATCTAGGTCATTCCTACATAATGTAACAACATGTTTTTACTCTTACAGGGTGATAAAGAATGAATAATTTATTTCATATGAATCTACAACCAAAACCACTACCTGAATTTTTGTTCCATTGGTTTTAAAATATACATCAGGATCTAGTGGTGAAAGGATATTTCACAATTTTCCATTAATGATATTTTCATTTTATATTTACTGACAATATTGATGAAACTAACTGCATATCAAGTGTAGGATAATTAAATTAATAGTCATTCAACTAATTAGATTCTTATGAAATCAGCATGAAGTTATATGTGAATACATATCCATTCCATTTTTATTATTCAACTATATAAATGAAACCCATTTTTAATCATTGTGTAATTATTTAATATTTTCAATAAAAAAAACTTTTTATTTGTTTCAATAATATTTTTTCACACACTGTGGTATATATAAGCATATCACCTTTTTTATATAGCTTCATTAGTGCATTTGAAATGAATCAAATGTTGTTCATAAAGGATTAATAGAATATATATTCCAAATAGAGGTGATAAACATGAAACAAATTAATATTGATATTTACTAATGTTAAAAGGGACAAATATTGGAAATTTAAAAATCCTGATTCAAAATGTGGAATCACATTTTATGAATCAATTTCTATAAGTTACCAAAATTAATTTTAAAATATGTTTGTAAAATATGCTGAAAATATATTTTTAGAAAAATATTTTTTTTTGTGAATAAAAATAACTTTATACATATCATAGGCATTCTAAAAATTTTAAATGAATTTTAATAAATTATATTTAAAATATAATCTATAACATTCATTGAAATAAATCACAAAAAGTTATTGATCTAAATTATTAATATAAAAATACATTGTTCATGCATAATTTTATTTTATAACCATTATTTAATATTATAAAGATTTTTTTAATGATTTCTATTGAATTTATTTTTTAAATTTATACAAATTATAATTAACATTATTCTATTAAGTCATATTCATGCATTAGAATCATGATGGAAAGGTATAATGTTCACATTGTAATTTTTTAATATTATATATCGATTAATTCAATTCATTATAAGCTATCTAAGAGAGTAAATTTATTTAAAAATAGACACAAAATAAAATCAACGAGGGATAGATCCCGAAGGTAAGGTTTTACCTAGTAATGTTGATAACAACAAACCATTCCCAAACACATGATCAAATTTAATGGGCTATACATACTATTGAGGAAAATATCTTATTATGTGTCATTTGGTTTGAATGAAAAATTGATCTACAAATGGGACTTTTTGCATTTACTTATAATAATAGATTCTAGAAATAAATTAATATTTAATACTAGGAGGCCATTTTTAAATAACCATGGATTTAAAACATTTGATTTTAAAAATCATGGATCAATTTATTTAAAATAAATTTTACATGGGAAATTAAATATTCTATTCATTAATATATTTAAATCCTTAATTAAAATATTAGAAAATGGAAAAATATTTATAGATTTTAATAATAGTTTTACTTTATAAAAATATATTATAATGTGAAAATAACATATTTTTGTTGTGGATTTAGTTTTATTAAATTTTAATTTATTTCTTCACATTAGGAAGTTGTAAAATATTGTAAAAAAATAAAAACTCGTTTAATTACTATTCTATCGAAAATTCACAACATTTCACATATATATATTTTTTATGTTTTGATTTCAAATATAATATTAATTTTATGAAAGTAAATTTTTATTTTTGAGAAATATTTATTTTAAATTAAAATTTTATATTTATAATAAAAATAATATTTGGAGGAAAAAAAATTATATATTCACTTGAATGTTTTTGGAATTACATAATATCATATGTATTATTTCAAAATATGTATAAAAACCTAGAATAATAAACATAAAACATTAATATACTATATTTTCATTTTCTTATAATCATTTATTATAATATTATATATGTTATTTTTACCATTCCAAATATCACATAGTAAGGATATGGTAACTATCCTATTATAATAGTCACATTTCCCTCTACATCAAATATATAATCCCCCATTCACATATATTTTAATTAAAAAATTTACATATAAGGGATATAGATTTCCCTTTATAATAACTATTCCATTCTTAATTATTCTCAAACATTTTACATTCAACATAGAATGGGTGATCATCATGATAAAATTTAGGACAATGTTGTTTACCATTGTATGCGGATTATTTTTATTTTTATCTCCAAGTCCTTTTCATACATATTATTTTTATATAATTTGATAATGTGTATGTTACATTCTAAATGTAATAAAAATTCTTTATTCTCATTATAAAAGTGTCATTGTAAAATAAAATTTCTTCTAAACACAACATAATCGATGTTTGGGGATTATTACACAATATATAGAAAATGGGGAAATAATGGATCCACAACACCCTTTGTGGCATCAAGGGCCTGAGTGACCATAAAAGGAACGTGATTCTATTTCATGAAGATATAATTTTTACCCCACCACCAGAAAAAATTGATAAAAAAATGTTTGAGAAAATAATTCTACAATGGGGATTACATGAGGTCATAAGGTGTATAGAGCTCTAAATCCATTAGGTTGTATTCCAACTCAGTTGAATAAATTCTAACGATTAGGCTCCCCGAATGTTGTTGAATTTAGAACGGAAATATTTTGAGGAAATATATGGGTTTTTGTATTATAGTGGTTTATATTTACTTTTATAGGGCTCCATACATCACATAGATACAATATCAATTCACGTGTGGTGAGGATATATAATGGTTTTGAAATAATGATTAATGTATTAAATGATTGTGTAGAAGATCAGGGATTTATTCTACGTGGTGGAGGATTAAAAATATCATTCACATCATCATAAAAACACACTTTTATTAGATTTTACTTATTTGGGAGGGCCAAAATGACTACAGTTGGTGGGTTGTGGGATGGGGAAAAACCCCACCATTGAATAAACTCACTCTAGATGGGGTATAATAGGGGGCCACATATTTTTAATTATATAAGTAATGTAGTCATTATCAAATTCACTAAATATGATAGTCTATCAAGATATAATTTTGCATAAAACATAATAAAAATCCTAACAACATGTAATTTTACAAACATTATGGTGGGCCAAAATTTAAAGAATCATATACAAGAGACTACTCAACAAAACATCCTAATAGGGAAATCAATATAACCACTCCCTAAAAGGGATGAAACCATAAACTATTAGTTAGAGTAAACAGGAATGATCTTTATCCAAATTATTTTATCTATCATTTCCCTCGTCCATTTATTTAGAGGGTTTTTATGAAAACAATGATATTTGAGTAGGCGGTGCTTCATTCATCATGCTTGTTGGTGCTTTAGCAGATGTCGTGCATTGAACTATAGATGATTCCAGCATTGGTGGAAGAACTAAAATTTCTTCTTATTATGGTAACTATAATTTAACAATTTAATGGTTGTCCAATGACTATGTGCAGACTAATTGGGGGTGGGGTATTCCCCTATTAATCATGTTGTGGAATGCATCCCATATAATGCTGAATGATACCCTTTTTATGAGATCATCTATTAGTAAAATGAATTAAGTTGAACAAATGTGAATCATGAATTCCATGAAATTCAAGTTATAGATTCCCATAATTGATTAGGTTTCTTTCCACATTTTCTCATTTTTTGTTTTATTAATGTGAAAATAGTACTCGACTATATTGATTTATAGATTATGGATTGTGGGATAAATTTCTATTAAATATTGGAACTGAATAACCATTCGATGTCCATAAAATAGTAATTTCATCTAATATCATACTAGTGAGGTCCACTAGCATATCCCTAGGGACCAAAAATATCCATCATTTTTAGAAATTTCCTTACTTTTCATAGATAAAATTATTTTTGTTTTCAAATAAAATTTATAACCCAAATTAAAATCAAAACACATTTATAATTATCAAAGGGCCTCCATGGAATTCCCTTTCTATACTATTGGAGTCATGATGATGAAAAATATATCACATGTCAATTTAGGTTACATTCACCATTTCAAATACAATTTATCATTATGTCATTGGAATAAACCACATTTCTAAGTGGGTTTTTTCAAGATATATAGATCTCATACTAGATATTGTATATAATTCAAGATAGATTAATTGATCAGTGTGTCCTGATCAAATTCTTATTTCCTCTCCCTGATCTATCCATGATCTACCATATATAGCTATTACACTTTATTATGTGGATGTGTATGTGACCTATTTAGAAAATATCTTCCTAGAATCTTTAATCTTATGACTGAATATTAAGGAATTAGGTCATTTTCCAGAGAATTTTTAAGAATGGGTATGATTTTTTGAATGTTCTATGTGAGTATTGGAATTAATTTTTAATAATCTAATGGTATTATTTACATACAACTCAAGAATGTGATTATGTAATATATTCTATTTTATTTTGTTCATGAATTTAATGCTTGTGTTTAATTCATTGAAATGATATATTAGCCTATTTTTATACATATAATAGAGAAAAATCGGTTTGATATGGTATAATATCTATGTGTGAACCATTTAAGAACCATGTTTTATTTTTAATATATTTAAAAATATGTGACTGATATGATGAAATTTTTCTATTTTATTTGTAGTATATTTAATGTTGGGGTTGTTTTATGCATGATAACAATGTGATAGGTGGTCCATTGAAGGATGTGTACCCTAAAAAATGAGCGTGTTCGAATACATTATGTGACATGATGAAATATCCTAGCTAGAAGTACTTGGGGTTTTCCTAATTGTAAGAACCTCGTAATCCTACATGTAAAATTGGGCTTCAACACCCATTGGGTGTAAGTACTATAGTGGAACAATAGTGGTACTGTAGTAGTGGAGGAACTGTAGCAACAAAGGACAATGTAGTAGTGGAGGCACTGTAGCGACAACAGACACTGTAGAAATGACAGACACTATATAAATGACAGAAATTATAGCATCCATAGGCACTATTGCAATGGTGTGGGCTGTAGTAGGCATGGTAATATAGTAGTACTATTCACAAAAGTGGCCTTGGGGAAAAAAATTCAGTTCTACAGGCCATATAATGGGCTAAATTCCCCATGGGCCTTCGGGATATGTAATGTGTCTCGCTCTAACCCATCATAAGAGTTATTCGCTTTTAATTAATAATGAATTGAGGCTTCGGCCCGAACATTTAAAAAAATAACCTAGATAGAAAATGTGGAAGAGATCCATGGGTGGCCTGACTAAGGGGCATGATGGTCTCTATGATTTGACTCGATCATATATAGTGGGAAATGATGGTATTATTTGATCTGTAATGAGATATAGTATTCAAGATTGTTGGCCTTATGGATTCTTGCCTAGTAGTCTACATAATGTACTAATAATGGGAATACTTGTGGATTGATCCTACAACTGTGAAGAATTCATTCCTTCTAATTCACTAATGATGTTCTCAAACCCATTTAGACAATAATATTGAAATGATATAAATTATTTACGATCATGGATTATGGTTTATTGGTTTCTATAATGATTCAAGGTATGGTACTATTTAATTGTTTTTAGTGTGTGTGTGTATTTATTTATCACCTTGGAATATATTTTAATATAGATGTTCAGCTATTTTAAGGATGTATTACTGATGGCATTCTTGGTAATTCTCAAACATGAAATGTCCATCTTGATTCCCCTACAAATTTAGCGACTCAAGATATTGTTAAGTACAAGGATCCCATAATGGGTAGTTGAGGGAACTAAGGATAACAGTCATATGTAGTGTTTTTAAATACTAAAGACTCTATATTTTATATTTAATTTCCTTTCACATTTCCTAACATATAGTTTTACAAGATTTATTAGGGTTCCATTATATTATCCTTGTATGACATGGAATTCAATGTGTTATTAAATTAATTCATGTTATTATTCTCTATGTTATTTTTTTATATTATGATTTATTACACAATGATCGCTATTATTACAAAGTGTATAGTATCACCACATTAATTTATAACCTTTCCTATTTTCACTGGTCACTTTTTTATAGATAGACTAGTATGGGGTTTTGTGGAACATAAGATCATACATAGTTATTGGGATCGAATTTCTATAAAATGGAATCATAAAGATAAGGTTCCATTCATTATTTTTAATGGGATTGTGGTCAAAATGATAAATACTATAGGTAACATGATTAAACTACTATTGGTATTATAGTATCATAAAAAGGTAGGGGATTTTCTATCTACATAGACAAATCATATGTATTTGACCAATAAATTCTAATTGATGATATAGTTATAATAGTTTATGGGGATTTGGGTGAATTTAGGTATCATGAGTACGAATGTGGGATGAAATGTAACTCTTTTTTATTGTTTTTTATAATAGTTACATAAAAAATTAGATAATGTGTTCATGTTTCTTTGATATATCTACAATTTCAAAATTTCGGGTATGTGTCTTTTTGGAATTAGATTGTTGATCATGAGCATGTTATTATGTTTATGTATGATTCTGTATAATATGAAAGTACAAAATAATGAGTATTCAGCCCAGGGGAGAACTAGTTTGGATATACTGTATATGTTGGTATCTCCTGGGATATGACTTCTAATATAAATTCATTATGTTTTACTGATAACTGTATATGTATTCCCCATAATGATGGAGTTATATTAATTCTAAACATTAATTTCTTATTTTATAAAATCTCAATTCTAATAAATCTAATAAGAACACATATAATAGTTTACCAAAATGATCCTTCAAGGGATAACACCCAGATGCGCCTTCTATTTGTTCAAAGAGGTGTAAATGTTCTTATTTCTTCACTTAATCCATTGATTTAGGTGGTCGTGACAATCAATCAAAGATTTTCTCAATTGTTCCTATTCATTTAGGGGAACACATAGGTTAATATTAAATTATTCCTTGGGAATATAGCTACAATATCCCATAATACTCAATTTAAATGCATCATCAAAGGTTTTTTGGACATATTAAACAACATTAATGGAATATTTTACTGTTTATAAATCCCTAACAACTAGTTTGTCATGTTGTAAGACTTTATATTTCAGGGACCAGTAGAATATGGTGTAGTATCATAATCCCAACTAAAATATTTGATGGGATGACATAGACTACCATTTAGTATATATCCTCTTAGGGGTTATTAATACACTCATTGATGATAGATTGGATTAAGTTGTTAATAGAGGATCATCAGAGGGTGATGTATATATTATATGATTATGAATTTATAATATTTTTTCAAATTTTATTCTCCTCCCTTGTCTTGGAGTGATGTTCAAAAGGGGAGGAACATCTATATGGGTATTCATATGTTGATCAGATGCATAGTTTTGATGATTTAAATGGAATCCTATGTATATATTTTATTAAATACACTCACGATCAATAATGTTTTTGGGATGACTCTTCAATATGATTTTTTCCTATTTTTTAAATTTATTAGAGAACTACACCGTTCACCTGGTGAATTATCCTATATTATTTTTAAAATGTTGGAAGAGGACCAACAACTGGACTATGATGGGATGATAGATCATGGTACGTCTTCATCAGTATCTTTTGAGATAAATGATTCTTCTCAAGGTTTAAACTATGGTAAAATGATCATTAATATAATTATTTCCTTGATCCCTATATAATTTTCAACCGATGTAGAAGCATATGTAATTTTATGTTTTATAATTAAAGACATTTATGATAGTTTCTCATTGGATTTTGTGTTTAAAAAAGGAATTTTGACATGTGACTAGTTAGGGTTCATATAATTTGGTTCATACCTCTCAGATGGTGATGAACTAGGTGATTCATTCATTTAAGGGACTTGATCCCAGAGTTGAAGAAGGAGTAGTGTGTTAGTTAGACATTGTTCGTATTGATAGTAAATGGAAACCATCCATCATATGAGTTTCATTCATGACTAGAGATAATGTTTCTACCACTTTATTTGGTATTGGTGTCCCCATTCATTGATATCATCTTCATATTTTTCCTTAGATTTACCAGGTAGTTTATCCTCTAATTTCAAACTCGTGAAACACCTTTGGTAATTAAATTAGACTATATCAAATTAGTTATTTATATTTTTATCATTTTTTCCATTTTGGATAAAAAAGTTGCAGTTAATGATCAACAAAATAACATGTTTTTATGTGATATTTAGGATATAATAAATAACGTTATTTCAAGATCAGATAGAATGTGTGAGGATGAAATATGATATGTAATGATATAATAAAAACTAAATCAAATTTGATTGAACATGGAACAAGTATCATGCTTTTTTTGTATAGTTTCAGCAGCAGGCCCTTGTACATTTTTACTAGAAATGGATTGTTAATGTAATGCCTCCCCTAAATTATCCTCTATACATCATCATGATATAGGATCTATCTTTCAAAAAAAAATCAATGCATGGAAATAAAAAATATCATAATATTCCAATAGATGAGTCAAAGGAAATCTAAGAATAATTAATGGATTTATAGGTGAAGGGATCCATCCGACAAAAAACATATCCCTTGGATACCCCATGGTTCTTTTATAAATAAATAAAATGGTAGTATATACATATTTGGGATCTATATGAAACATAATTAGGTTTCATTGATGAATATGTAACATTTACTGAAAAGTATTTTTTTATCAGATAAGGGCATCTTTATGGTTATCCCTAATAGATCAACTTTAAATATACCATCACTTGTGGGTCATAGAAGGAGATATTCCCATGATAGTGATTAATAGTATATCTGGTCTGTAATGATATTTTTTGATGACTTGCATGTTGTAAATTACTCAATTTGTGTTCATTTCATTCTTCAAGAAGATAATACATCATTTCCTTTAGTCCTTTGAAGTTTATTTATTAATGATATAATTATTTGTCACATTATATAGTATATTCATGCTAGAAATCATGATATTATGTAGATTACACAACATGTTCATTATCATTACGCAATAATGGAAAAGATCCACAACAGGATTTGTGAATTTTAATTCATTGGAAATTTGAGTTTATGAAGAAATGATTTCAGAGGAACCATAGAATGTAGTGGTCATGTTAAAATGGGAATCTCTAAAAAATGTGACTGATATTAGCAGTTCTCCTAGTCATTTAAGGTACCTTTGACACATCATGATGGAATTCTCTAATTTTATATTATTGATGACTAGGAATATAATAAAAATGGTGAATTCTATTTACAGTTATAATTGTTTGTATATTTTGTATATATTTAATAAGATATTAATGAATGCACTATTTTTTATTTATCTAGATTATGACATATGTTACATAGTGAACTGTGATAATATAGTGGTTGGGATAAGCATTTTTATGATGTAAAGGGACTAGGATGACTCATATGGTTCATGTAATTTGTGATACCATAAGAGTAAGTTGAAAATAAATAACATAGAATTTATGTTTTGTTCTATGGGGGGATGTCTCCCCACTTTATGGGTCTCCAATATTCCCCTCGCAATAGGGAACCTTCCTAGCTCCAGAGCTTTCTACCTCTTATATCCCCCTTCCGATGAAATTTTTTACCTCAGCTTACATCTTCATATTTCTTTAATATCCACTTATTTTTCTCATATTCTTTAACATGTATGATATCTTTGTTGTTTCTAGAACCATCTTGAATAAAAACAATCCTGGTTTTACATGATGAAACGCCAATTATTTATTCTATTTATGGTAGCATCCAAAGAGGCAGATTTCAATGGATCTCACTCATCATCAATCCCCCTCTCCATATTTTTCCTTTATCACCATGAATTTACTGATTTCTGGTCATCAATTATGGTTATTGAGGGATTTTGTGGATGGAGATGGTGGTTGGTTTGAATAATTTTCATCATAGTTTTTTCCATTGTCTACTTTTACATCCTAACACTGTGATTCCCATTTTGGGTTATAGTATTTTGGTGTTCAGTGACATCTTGTCTTTATCAGTTTCATTTCTTTATGGTTTCCAGGTTTATGGTCTTATGTCCAACTTTTTATTTGATTATTGTTTGGTTTTTAGATTATAGAAATCTGATAATATTATTTATCCACATCCTTGATTCCTATAATGTGGTATCTAACATGGTACTCTGTAGATTCCTTATTTAGTTAAAAAACTACTTTAAAATCAGGGTCTCATCCCCCCTTTCAGGCCGGTATGGTGTGGTGGATTTCATGTATGTTTCTAGATGCATTGCTTATGAGTTCAATGATCTCTAGGAGCCATATTTGGGATAGTGTTGTAATAACAACAATGATTGTTTTCAAAAATCAAAGATATGGTATTTTATAAGAGTGAAAAGGGTATTTTATAGTGATTTTAATGGTGGTTTTTTCATTTATAGATGATGAAGGTGGATTGATTTTTTTTATATGGTTCTTGGGATCTTTTTCTAACTGTGATATCCATCATTGGTGTGCTAGGGATTCCGTTCTCAACGTACCAATTCTAAAATGTCTTCACTATAGAAAATGAATAAGGACGGTGATGAAAAGGATTGTTGGAATGGAGGAATATAGTGATGTGGATGAAGGTGTTGGGATGATTAATATGGCTATGAAATGATGGAAATAATGATGTAGATAATGTTGTGAATTGAATTTCTAGACACTGATCTATTTCATGGATCTCGTTTCCTGATTTTGTGGTACATAAATTGAGCATACAATATGTTTTTACTTGAATCGAGTTGTGTTCCCTGGTTTAATATTTAGATTGTATTTGGCTCGTGATTTTAATTTTGATTCTAAACATTTTAATTCTTGTATTATTTTTATTCTAATGTGAGTGGTTACTAGAAACCCATAATGTGGATTTTAGATAATAGTAAAAAATATTTTTGGGATGTTCTCTTATATTACATAATGTGTTGGGAGAACAATCTATATGATGAAGGTATTTTTTCTACATAAACCACAATATATTTTCAAATATCTTCTCAGTGGAGGAAATAAACTCCAAAAAGTGGAATTTAGTTGTGTATCTATAGTCATTCCTTATTTATATGGACTATTTTCGTGGGAAATGATATGTATTTATAGATTATCATAGTAGTAAGACATTAAATGAAAATGACCTTTTTGAGTGTCCTTCACATGGGGGTGATATATAATGTGGTTCAAGGATGTGGAGAATGTGGATAAAACAATGTGTCCTTGAGCTATGAATTTTCCACCATTTTTTAACAAGTTCAATATATGACTATGTGAATGTGATTCATGAGTCAGATTCAGAGTTGGTAGTGATATTAGAACTCTTGGTTATAGGTAATTCTATTCCAGGTTGGTCATTATATGGTAATGAACTGATCCATATCATTGGAGGTCTACAGTTCTGGCCTCCTGGATGGGAGATTTGATGGGACACCATATTCATTAATGTGCATTATAAATCAATGGTCACATATGAGGTACTATAATATAAAACGTCAGTTTTGGTAGTCATGATTAAAGAGAAACATCCCTAGTTATCTATCATGATTTATTAGGCCCCAAAGGATAGTGTTGGATCATTATCATCATATTGATAGATTCATTTACAAATGGTTCTTATATATATATATATAATATAACATAAGGATGTATTTATAAATATGTTTCCTTTAGTCCCACATGAATCTTTAAATTATTTTGTTGAGATTTGGTCATTTAATAAAATGTTTATGATTTGTAATCAATTAAATTTACACTATTAGTGGATTTCCATGAAATGAATTATGTATAATATTATAAATCATCATGGAGAGCCTTGGAGAATTTATTAGAAATAAACTCATTTTTTATCATGGACTTCAAAACAAATAAAAAAAAGATGGTATTGAGTTGAGGCAGAGTATAGTATAACATCTATAGATAGATGGACTTCCAGAGAGGATAATCCACATTATATTGGGTATATTATATGGATAATATCTAGACAATGGTGTAGCTTTGGATAATTAGAAATGCCTACAATAATTCATATTTAATTACATCACCTATCGTAGGATATTGATTGAATCTTATGACGATATTTATGTATAGTTTTTTATTTCAATTTTATTTTGGAACATGGAATTTGAGACAATAGAAGTGGGGAAAACATGCTACCGAAAACCACGATGAATCATCAGTTGAACATGAAACATATTGTGACCACTCATAGATTATTGTATTCATATAATGTTTGTGGGAGGAGACCCATGGTATTTTTTATTAGTGAATGTGGTTTATTTGAGGGTGACTGCTTAGTGGGGTAATTAATAGTTGTATAAAAAAGGGAAGCATGTACAATGATTTATTGCATTTTTCAAAATTATTTGGGTTTTTAGAATAGAAATATTTATTTTATATCTTCCATTTTGAAACTGAGGTATGACTAATTTTTTTCAAGTTTATAAACTTCAATGATATGTGTTGGATCCTACACATGTTATAGACTATGATAATGTTAATATATAACATGATGAATTATTGGTCGAGTTACATATCATTATTATAGATCATAGTGAGAGGGTTTTGTGAAGAAATATTATTCCACATGATATTGTATATTGGTTGAATAAATAGATTTTACCAAGACATTGGATTGTAGGGATGAGTTTTTGGAACAATATTCTATGTTGTTGAATGGGGATCATTATAGACACTTCTTTCGGATAAGACTTTGATAGAGTAGGATAATTATTAAATCCTTGAATTTTATGCTACTATTTTCATTAAATTAAAATTTTTATTTCCATATCATTATCCATTATATGTGTGATATATGTGTCAAAGGGTATAAATATGTTTTCTTTGAGGAAGGATTCCTTTAGAATGAACAGAGTTTTCAAAAAGGCCACCAGCTTGCAAGCGGTGGTCCACAAGCGAATGGGTGTGGCTTGTCGTGGATCTATATATCTGTATAACCTGCTGAATGAATAGGGGAATCCATCATGCCACTGGTGGTTTTCAAAACAAAATGTTATTAGTGGATAATTCGTTATTTTCAAATATTATTATTATATATCAATTCCCAAACAAATTCTATCCCTAATACAAATATAATCACATAGAGGGTTCTCTAATGGTTATATAACTATCCCATTCATCTCATTTTGGAAAAATAACATCTAGATTGAACTAGATCATTGTTTGTGGTGATAACCATCATTTCATGAAAAAAACTATCTTTCCTTGTTTGGAGTTGATCATATATATATTCGATGATGGCCAGATCTATTTAACGCCACCTATAATTGAGGGATAACTAAATGCCATTTAATATATCAGTTTTAGATCATAATTAATATGGATCTATCTATGATCAAACTAAGATAATCCATTTACTATGATCACCATTACTAGTATATTTTGGGATTCATATGTTCACGTTACTGCATCATATAATTTCGAATCTAAAAACCACAAAATTTTGAATTTCATATTATTCAAGTGAGGATTTACAAGGAGGAATGACACTAGATTCATTAAATAATGGGTCATGATATTCCTGTTCAATTCATTAATGGTGGGATGTACATGGGCTTGATCTTGAGTCGATTATCTGGTTCTTTATATGTATGTGGATCACTGTAGGTCACTAGAATGAAATTACATATTTACCTGAATATGTACATAACATAAACAAATATATTTTGATATTTTATTACTATGTGTTCATGTGTATCCTGCCAGAAATGTTTTTGTTATGTTATACATATAGATATATGTTAATAAAATAATTGTATGGTTTTAATGTGATATTTTTGGAATTTTCTGAAATTTTTTAAATATATTACACAAATGTGATATGTGGACACACTATTGAATAGTGGTCATAGTGGTTGACATAATTTAGATGTTAGAGTAAAAAAGATGAAAAGGTTACATAAGATGAGAATGAAAGATCGATTTTTTGGCCTGACCTTGGGGGATGATGGTCTTATGTGATATAACTAGAGAGGAATCCATATGGATTTATGGTCTTATGTTATAAAATGTATGAGAAAAAATACATAATTTTATTATTTGGTCCATCATGGTGGAATTGAATGGGTACATCTACTAAGAATATTTTTTTCTAGATCCTAATATTTAATAGCCTTTGGAAATGAAATAAACATGTCATGGGAGAGGATGAGGATGGCATAACCGGTTCAGTGCAGATCCATGACAAAACAACCCAAAAATACATCAATTGTTTTATATCACAAATCTAACCAATTCCATGAGTGGAAAAATATCTTCAAGATCCCATGTCAGGGATCTCCTTTTTGATCCCATGAAGTCCAGATGGTAACCTCTATGGACCACCATGTGTGCTTCACTGATCTCTTCAAGACTGCATTGAGGGTTGATAATAATCTCTGTGCTGCAACATTCATACTCCCAAAGCCCTGACCACTCTCAAAGATCATAAATCATTAGGAAACACTCCATTAATTATTAATCCCACATCCCAAAATATTCCATGATGTGTCTGAAATTTTTGCGGTTATGTGCCCTTTGATCATTAGAAAAATTCTTAGAGTCCTCGTAATCTTCTTGAGTGATTGGGAAAATGAATCCCTTGATGTGCCAATTCACCGTACACCCACTCTTTTCTTCATTATATACTCAAAAAATTTGATATGAATTTCACAAATTCTCATTCCCTTCATAGAGAATAAAATCCACTTGCGTAACCTATGGCTTCATGAGGCTTATATACTTTGTTAAGCAAACCCTATGGGAACCATGACATCACTCTATGTTAGGAAAGCACTATTTTATGAATTATACCCCTTTGATAAACAGTTTACCTCAACAAGACCCATGATATTAAATATATACCCTTTTAGAAGTCCCTAGGGTTTCAAATGAACCACTCCTATGACTCTATATGGTTCCTCTATTCTTATGATTCCCCTTTGTGAAGATTGAGTGGAAGGAGCCCCCAACCTAGCATAGACCTCATTCAACCACACCCTAGATTCCTAGGTGACAAGTAGCATCAACTGCTATGTTCACCCACTACCCATCAAGTGTGTAATGTATGCCAATAGTATTTTTTTCCTCAAATAAAATGTACCATAACCCTTTCTCTTCTATACACAGGTACCATAACATTGGTTCCCTGATTGACCACTCCTCCACGATAGTGCCAACTCCATTTCCTTCCTAGAGGCGCATTATAGGTTGTCTTGTAATCCATTCGGGTGGAATATTTGAGGGAAGATATGAATATTTCCTATTTGAGGTTCAATAGGATAAATTATTTATCACCATTACATGGAAACCCTTTAGGATTAATCCCATAAATTTCCAAGTTGCTTAATAGAAACCATCTTAGTTCCATATCCTAATTGTTCGACACTAAACTGCATGACATTGTCCTCAATATAGGATGTAAAACAATATACATACCCTATTTGATTAAAATATGATTCCCCATGTATGATCATTATGGGATTCCACCTTCCAACATCTATAAGATGTGACTCTCATACTGGATACCATCTATGAATAATCCCCACATATTCATTCCATACCATTTGATGTGTCACCAATTCTAGGCACCTTAAATGCGTAATCTCCAAAACATTCCCCATATAGTAATCCTAATGGTGAGTTAATAATTCATGCATAATCTCCAAAATATCCATCATCAAAAATACGTCTGGAACACGATGGTCCTTACTATAAGACATTAAGATACACGGATAAACGTTTTCACATGACCTTAAACAACGACATCAATCTATGAGGGTTTTGATCCTTCTATATAAACATGGTATGTTTGATTCCTCCTGGAGGTTCAATCGTGAGAAAGATAATTCAAGTTTTGATATATTCACTATTAGGTATGCACCTTTTAGATCCTTCTTTATGGTAGGTTCTAGTCATTCAACCCTTGTTTCACATCATCCCTCATAGGGACACACATCCATGATCTTCCTCGAGAGTCAAATTTGATATATAAAACCATGTGTTAGACATACCACCTATGGAGGCAACTCTATGGATTTTCTCAATGTCGATTTCTGATCATGCAACCAAAGTTTTATATCTTTCCTCAATAGGAATGACCTCACATATCCATATATACGGTGTACTCTGATCTATCAACACATGTGTAACATATTCCCTCATATAGATTGAACTCCATTACCCTCCTCCATTTGGATGTTTTATAAACGACCATTTCTCCACAATGCATTAAACCTATTCCATTATCTCTTACATGTTAAAATCATTCCCTATTGAATATCAATAAAATGCTCTGATGCATCTCCACATGACATTGATCATGTGCCCTTACCCAAAAAACCTACCCCATGAATCCAAAATGGGATACCTAATGTAAAATTAATTTGAATTAATACACTGCTAGAATCAATTAACTCATGATCACCATGGTATAATTTAGGTTTTTGGCCTACGATGCCAAATATGTGATTCCCTTTAAAGATATATATTTTCATGTGATTAATATTCTAAATGTCATGACAATACCAAATATTAGCAACTTGATAACCCACATGACCAAAAGTTACTTCCCAATTATGATAGAATATGTGTAATTTACTAGCATTCACAATGAAATGGTATCCATAATGAATTACATGAATATGTCTTAAATATATGAGGGAGATCCATAATGGAAAATGAGCACCAAGGAGGAATCCATCGAATGTGGAACATACATTAAATCATACATGTTTTATAATTGAGCATATATTTTATGAATGTGGCAATGATATAAATGGATGCCACCGAATTTTTGAGCTTTCAAAACATCAATGAAATTTTCAAAAATAGATATGACGAACCCTATGTGATTATCTTCACCTCCTTCCTTGGGGACTAGTAGCATATTGTAAATAATTGGATTTTCATATCACCAGATACAAATATTCAGTGATAGGTCCAACCAGGAAAATCATGGGATGTCATGAAACTCACACATGAATTGCGGCTGTTTTCATTGGATATCCTTTGTCATCGACATCATCGAAATGGATTATTTTTAGGTTTAGAATATTTTTCGATGATGGGTGGATTGGACAAGATATTTTATGTACCATTACTAATGGCTGAATCCACATGCCATAAATTTATTATGATGTAGGATGCCAAAAAACGTTCACTCTCATATTCTAGTGTAGAAGGAATGTTTATGATAATATCGTAAAAAAATATTCTCCAACAACGACATCCACCAGGAAATTGGCCATCGAGTGGCCTTGCCCTTTTTCACCCAGGGAGATCAATTAGAGTAGGGTGATCCTTACCCTGGTGAAATGATTCAAACATTAGGGAGTCCTTACAACAAGATATATCTATCACCAGGATATATAGGCATATGTGCCTCATCGATAATGTTTCCATTGTTGGCCATATAGGGGAAACCATCCCCCACCTCAGTGATAAACCACATTAGCATATATTACCCAGAGTGCTCAGATAAATCAATTCCCATCACTATGGAGGTGGGAGAATTTGGAGCCACACTGATTATTAATTCTACTAATGATACAGCATGGAGGTCCCCCACAAGTCCTTGTAATGTATTTTATGACTATACCCACAGAGTAAAGAGTAGGTGGACTTCATCCCACATCCCCTGACCCTGGTATGAACCACCTGACACCTACAATGGGGGAATTCATTGGTTGCTTCCAGAAATAGGGAATCTAATTTTACATTAGTATCCCCTAACAAAACCATAATATCCCTAAATATATGTGATACATGTATGAATGAATTTTTCTTTGCACCAACGAGATCAATACCAAAAACTGCACATAGGAAGGACTGCTTCAGTATACAAACCAATGGAACAAATGAAAACTCTCACATGCCATCATGTGACGAGGAATCCCAGTACAAATTTCACCTATTAGGAAACCAACCCAGTAGGAATTCTTCCACGCATCATCATCAATAAAAAAAGAGGTCCTCTATGCGTTCCTACGAACTTAACTAGAGCTCCCCCACATACTATCGACAAATCTACTGGGATTCCTTCCAACTCTCTCTTTAGTAATCACAGAGTTCATCCCCATTATATCAACAACTGAGGTGGTGTTACTCCACTATTTATTACCAAAGAACACATAGCCATCCCTGTGACATAACCATCCTAAATGTAGGTCCTCCCTAAATTACATCTAATAAGAGTATATGTTATCCCATATTTAATGATAGTCAACACCAAGATACTCCACATGTCCAAACCTACGATAGGGGAGGTATTCCCTGAAAAACAACCAATCATAGTGTAGGTCCACCAAAATCCATTTATTTTTACCAAATATATCATCCCCAATAATTAAAAAACCAAATTACTAGTTTAATATATATTACTAAAAACCAATATGAAGGTCCTCCGCTTGTCAAAGACATACTGTTAACTGAATATCACTCAAAGGTAAAAAGGTCAAATATACATCAGTGAATGTGAAATAATAGGAATTCCATGTCATGTTAGAAATGGTTGACCTCACCAATTCTGAATGGGTAAAACAACTCTAGATTTGAATCTCCACTCCAAATGCTTGAGTATTTGGTTGGAACCCAACAATTGAGAATAAAAATCTCGGTAGGTGATGTCCATAGGATCTATTTATTCCTCCATAGCTACATATAATTATAGGTTCTTATTTCACTCATACTGGGGATAGTAGTGTGATATAAATTTTGACCACCAGATTCCTTCCTCCCCACATACAATTGAGAATTTATAGAGCTTTCATGGTAATGGTGGGAAACCATCGATGGTGATAACTCTACGGAGACATAGATGGACATCACCAACCACATGCATGAAGTTTTCATGAAAACCCAATCATCTAATAATGTGATGATGAGGTTGGACCCACCAAAATGACGTTCAAGTGTACATCAAAAGTTTTAGTCTAGTTTTGAACCCCCTCATGATAAAAAAATATAGAGAACTAGTCTACATTAGTGATTCATCCATTATATTAGCATAAAATAATCAGGGACTAGGTCATCAATGTTCATGACCCTTCCTCTAATAAGTAAGTCCTATAGAAATTCCTAACTATTGACCAAATCAATATGGTGTTCTTTCCACCTATATCTTCAATCTCTCAAATTCATAAGTCCCAAACCGAGGTTCAGTCAATGTGATTATTCTAGATATTGTGGGGATGTTTCTAATCCATTGAGATCATCCATTTTTTATCAATTAAGCTATGATCAAATCGATATCAATAGGTGGTGTAAAAGTTTTGAGATCACAATGCTCTTAGTTTTAAAGGATCCTGAGTTATATGGTTACCGATACACCCTTATGAGAATATGTTTTTGTGTCGTCTCAATGCTCTGTTGTATTATGGAAATAGAATCTCCATATATACATTTCAATGGTTTTGGAAAATATACTTCATCCATTTCATACCTTTATTACAATATCCTAGACTATCTATCAATGATGATATTATTCTCTTGATACCAACATCATAAAAATAGTTATCCTCCTCCTGAAAATGGATTCAAAGAATAAGGACAATGAGATCACAAATGAAAAGTAAAATCCACCTCAAGGATCTATATAATAAATGACATACCCCATGAGTAATGTCCCCACTCATCATAAATGGAATGAACATGGACTCCAATATCCCTTCGACGAGTCATTAATACCTTTATGATTTAATTTTGTTAAAGGAAATGGGGTTTTCCACTCTAATCCATAAATGGTTTCCTAAAAAAAGATGTAGGATATGTTTGAATCTATTATCAATCATGTTACAGAGTACACTTGTTTTATTACAAACCTCATCACTAAGAGGTTCCATGATAATTGAGATCCCCTATGGGATGCCATCACTCCCCCGATGGGTACCTAGACCTTCATAGCCATGAACCTTCATATGGATTGTTTTTCCCACGAATCCTTAAAATAAATTATAATGGTGTAAATTTAATGTGACCAAGGTATGAGTCACAGATACCTCTTGTGAATTGTAATTATCCTCCTCAGTATCTATGTGGTGGTTCTCTTGGAATTTATAACCCCTCTTTTAGATAATATGATCCTATCAATTCATTGGATCCCATAGACCCTCTCCATGATAGGTAATATATCCATGAATACATGATATCCAGCTATACAACTCTCCATAGGTCCTTTTAAACATGACATGTGGAAATCATACATAATGGAAAACCATTTCTGTCTTCAGTGGAAAACATCTGACCACACTCAGAGTATTGGAATTCTAGATAATCTCCATTCAATTGGCTTTGTGAACTATTTCCCCACCCATCCCACATTCATTAAAGGAGTGGAACTATATTGGGAACCCTAGAAAACTATGAGGCTACAATGCTGTGTGATTTTACTTATCACTGGATTGATTGATAATCCCTTGGTATAACCACATTCCCATAGTGTTCATTTCAAGTTATGAGGTCCCTCAAGTGAAATTACACTACAATTATAGCTCCACCTAGTTCAAAAAATATATTCTTGACCACGTATATTGCATAAAATAGAATATTGAGAAAGTCATATATTTTTTATCCAGTTATAAAGGCTTTACGCATTAACTTGATAATACATTATCCCAACACAAGATGTTAATGATGTTTTGTGTAACATCTAGGTTGAGATGTCCCATACCATTATATACTAGAACATTACATGTGTATTTTTGGAGATTTATGACAAGACCCACCATTTGGAAGATACAATGAAGTATACTTGATAGTCATGATATACACCACATCCCTCTTTGATGATAAGACCTGCAAAAGAAAAGATAGAAATCTATGTGCATGTAGAGACCCTCAATCAACTATAATTGTAGGTCCCTTCACTATAGGATCCTCAATGGGTAAATCCCTATCATGTTCACCCAAAACCAATGTATAACTGACTTTCACCAAATATCCTATCAAAACATCCAATATTATAGAATATCTCTCTAGTACCTCATTAAGGCCAAGATCCTATATTTCCATTCCCAAGAAGGAGGAATAGGACCTATTATTTCAGTGAAGTGGTGATCCCATCCTACATCATCTTTAAATTGAATAAGGGAATGATTAAATTCTCATATTTAATGATATCTGAGGGTATATGATCCATTGGTCACCTTGATAATTTCATGTACCATATAATCCCCCTACATACAATAACATTATGATATATATAAAATGATTGTTTCCAAGGCTATGTGGATCATAGTTTTAACAAATTGGGTGACATTCCATCATAGGTGACACAAGTCCCAATGAATACCAATATATAAAGTGATGGATTAAGTGAATGGATGTAGTCTCATAGACATTAAATGAAAAAATATGATGTTTTTTTTTGGATCTATAGGCAGTTTCTCACACCCTTGATTTCATCTATCCGAGCATAGGCAGGCCCGAACCTCGTGTGATTAATAGAACATATCAATACATTTCCTCCACATCTAGGTCATAGACTTATATGTAATGAAATATTAGGATCTGAATGTGAAATGGTAATATGTTTCCACCACCGTTGTTTAATTCTCCTTGTACTCTTGAAAATTCTAACACAATAATGTGGTAAATGGACCCATGGTCTTCCCAAAAGTAGATAGTCACATAGATGACAATAATTTGTATGCTTCTATGGATCCCATAAAATTATTGGACCTCTTCATGATACATGGAAGTGAATAATTCCCTGAACCCCAACTATTTTCACCTAGAATATGCAATCAAAATAAAGGATGAAGTATTGGGAACAATTAGAATTCTCAGGAAAATGCCTCTGACATTCCATAGATTCCACTGAAACAATGTAGCATGGTTCTTTGTAGATATCAATAAGTAATTTCCTCCTAGAATTATATATTAGAAATTCCTCCACATATGATCTTGTTTGATGAATAAGTACCTAAACCATGATAGAATTATGATTAGTAATGGCCAACCCAATCCCAACGTAAGCCTCCTGATAGTCAACCACCATCATTTCAGTGCATGCCATCTAGTTAGCATTAGAATATTTCCAATACTATTGGTACAATAGTGGTTCATCCATATGCAACCAATTTTCCCCATTCCAATGATATAACCCCAATGTAAAAAATTTCTTTCAACATAGATGTATTTCTTTTTGAAGCACCTCATCAATATACTCATATGTAAATAGATCCTAGGGGACATTCTTATTTCCAAGTAATTATTCGAGGCCCATGTATAAGACTTGATAACATACATTAATTTCAAGGTTTAAGAAGCTACTAAATATTTATACTATACAAAGGTGGCCAAAAAAAGGTAATTCTTGTGCATTAACATTTTTAGGGAAGAAAATCACATCTTAATATAGGGGGACATATTCCTACTTTACAGGATAAGATATATGATTTTTTTGAAATTTATAGTTCAATTAGTGGATATAGGTTCTAGGATCATCTTTTTCCCATCCCAAATAGTACACATGATTGGAAAAATCGATGAAGATATGACTCCCCCCAACCTGATAATTAATGTTTACGGTAAGAGAAAGAAAACCCATTTGGAAACGTTCACTGCAATTCCCAATTTTATTGCATGATACATGAAATGAATTCATGGTAGTATCATAGGATTCCACATAAAATTGGATATTGGGCAGGAAAAATAATTATTTTCATGTAGTGATTCTCTCCTTTTATCACTTATTCCCAAAATACACCCTCAATAATCTAGTGGCAGTACTCTAGGGTGATGCATCCACATTTGACACTAATGAAGATCACAATAACTATTTTAAATACAATAAGATAGGGGATGTGGGTTAAAACCAATTATTTTTTCAAATCAATGCTACTAATGATATGATAACAATCATATTCAATCCATTGGAAAACATGATTGATACCATCATTCACCCAGTTTATCGGTTGGAGATGCATAACCAGACCTTGGAGGTTTCTATGATGTCTCTATGAAAACATTTTCTTATACATACCTATAATGAATGAATGAACTAATATTATATCATATAGCCACATGGGATAGTCTTGTGTAATACCAAAGGCCTCTATTCCTATTATAGACTAAGAATTTCACCAATGGCCATCATTTCATGGAATTCCTGCATCTTCCATAGAGTATGGATGAATAGATGGAAAATGAAAATCCATCATTTCATTGACAACATGAATAGTCCTCAAGGTTGAAGTCTTGAGATAATCTTTTCAATGGCTTCTATTGTAAATGTTTTAGGGCGATCGGGACCTATAAATTAGTATTCTAGGTCTGACCAAGTAGTCACTAGTGCTTCCCTTGAGTTAGAAATCCTATAAGGGAACCTCATCCAATATATCTTTTAATCTAAAACAATATAGATGTTTTAAAATAATACTATAATTTATTTTAAGAGGTTTTATGTAAAACCATTTATGAATTAATATAGTTGAATTACTATACCATGGATGACCTGAGTCCGACACTGATCAATGTATCCTAGTCTCAAGAGGAGAAACAATAGTATGTACACTTACTATAATAGAATAATGACATTTTCAAATGGAAAAATTATGAGATTCGTGGACATGAACCTCATTTAATTGATATCTATATCTACATTCATGTGAGTCACCATGAGTTCAAGATTACTCTAAGAATGATTCCCCCCTCCAATGATGATATTGTTGAGGCAGATGTTGATAAGCATGTCAAAAACACATTTTCCTATGAAGCCTAGTACCGCTAATGGATAACCAACATCAACACATTCATGATTTAAAATTGGTGAATTTCTTTTCTATAGACGTTAGGTACCTCATACATGAATTCTCGAAGGATTATTTTTCTCATCCAATGATATATTTATTGATTGATTCCACAATAAGGTTCTAGGAACTCTCTTTAATGGATGGATACATTGGGTACATCTACATCTAGAAGAATCCTTAGACTGTAGAGTCTCTGACCTTCCTGACATCACAAATTACCTTCATCTATATTATGACTCAATTCATATAAAGAAATGTATTATCTAGTTATCATCAGTCCATGTGTCATGTCTTAAAACTGATCATTGGGACGTTGGTGTAATGATATGTGGATGACTTGGTTATCAAATATCAAAAATGTCTATAACATCTTAGGGGTCATGAGACAGTGTTCAACTACCTATTCTCTTGAAGGTTGAATATGAACCCCTTGAAATTTTAATTTGGGGATAAATCTCAGAAACCACTCATCTTCCTCAAAATATGTTTAGGCATTGAGTTTGGTCTAAAAATTTTCAAGGAAGTCTTCCAAATTCTTCCCCTAGAAATCCTCCATGAGATAGGATGCCTCCAAGGAAAAATAGCCTAGAAATTTTAATTTATCACAAAGCATTAAATAAATTGAATTATATTCACCAAGAACAAGAATAAAATAACCAATTTTTAATGGGATAATGAAATCAAAATAGAGTTCAATGATATCAAATAGTACCTTTTAAAAGCTCTGTTTTTTATGATTTTTTTGGAAATCCATTTGTCCCCTACATTAATTCCCATGAAAGGTCCTTAAGTTAAATTACCTTTAATTAAAATAATTATACTAGATAAAACTTTTTTTAATATCATAGATGCATTCTCAAATACACAGAAACCAAATACTCCCCTATCGAGAAGAGCTTCCCCAAAATGGTTTTCATAGTGTAAAATTGCTGCTGTTATCTGCAGCATCACGATATTTTGATGGTGTTATTAGTAGTCCCATGGAATTATATTATACATTGAACAATGATTGTTTGATATTTGGTATGTTGTAATATGATCTTTCAATATATCGATATCTAATTAGTTCAGTTCAAATCCTCAGGAATTGGAAGACATTCATACAGAAAATATGACTACTAAAAAACAACCAATTGATATTTACATCCATATGAGGCTATCCCCTCAGTGGATTAGGCTATACCATATTATTTGATATATTTATATGGTTCCTCTTAGTTCTTTGCTAGTAGAACGTTCAACAATACCATTCTAAATTGAGTAGAGTTAGGAATCATCCTCATCACTCCTACACATGTCGTCCTACAATACTTGATCTTATTGTCATAGGGGTTCACTGACAATGAGGATGAGTAGGATTATATCATTTCTGTGCTTTATTTTTCCATAAATATTTATTTTCCCCACATTCTTGTCAAGGAATACTTAGAGTTATTAAAAAATAGTTTAAAAAATAATATATCATCAAAATGAAATAGATCATGCCCATGATAGAGAACAGTTGTTAGGTGATGTCCCAGTTTCCTACTCATCCATTTACGATTCATGTTCCCCAAGCCTATAATATTTAATCTGATTCATTTTCCAATTCATCCACCTACCTAATGGAAGCTGAACAATATTACTTGGTCCTCAAAATTGAAAACTGGAGGGTCACCACTCCCTCTATTATATTGTATTGCGGTAAGAAAAAAATAAATCAAATTACTTTTGTTACTCATTATTGAAGTCATTGATGTTCATGCAAAATAGCGTAAATGAACCATTATACAACTCACTTAGATGAGTACCATCAGAACAAAAATCTCCTTCAATGTCAGGTTTAGCATGAAAAAATCTGCTTGCATAGAGCAGTTCACTATCTAGTGTTGGCCAAAAATTGATCATACACTCTATAGATATGGTTTTCCTAGAATTATCATATTTTTATTCCATAAAGACAAGTTGAACCATGTTATATAGGAATTCCATGTCTATCATGTGGCACTAATCAGGCACAGTTGAAACTCCCCATCATGATTTGTGGTTGGGCTATATTTTTCCCCCATAGTCCATGACTACATCAAGTTCACAATGAGATGTCACACATGTCACATCCAATCCATCTAAGCGAATCGATTTCCAATGATCCTCTAAACCATTAAAAATTATTAGCCCTTTGGATTAGGGGACCCAACATCAATGGGCCATACTAACCCATAAAATCAAACCAGTACAAGTTAATTAGGACCATGAAATACTCTGTTCCCAAATGGGAAGATGTGATTCCCCTCATGTAATTCAATGAAAATTCTGTGGTCAACACCATGAGATCCCACATCATCCATTGATTCATATTTTATCATTGTAATATTGATGAATACGACACAATCATCTAAGAATCTATGATGAATATATTTTACAGTAAGTACATCATATAGTCTAACAATACTTATCGCAACCAAGTGTAGGAAAATGGATGGATTCATGCATTAAAAAGAACCTAAAAAATATTAAGTAGGGATTGGTAGGACAAATAAAGGTCACCAAAAAATCTACTTGGATCCCTCTGGTCCTATTGGAAGTAAACTCAAAATTCCCCCTGGGTGACCCCATAATCATTGGAATATGGAATCAAGATTGTATTACCCATCACTTTTTAATTTCTATCACTATAAATAGATTTCTAAGACCATTATATAATAGTGAATTTAGAATATTTCATTCAATATGTGATGAAATTCCTCAAAGTGAGTAGTTTCTAGGACTTAAATAATATAGAGAGCCAACAGAATATGATAGATAAAGCATTAACAAAGAACTATCTTCAATACTCCATCCTAGGTGAAATAGTACATGATCTCAGAATGCTGATGATACCAAAACTATATATCCAATTTTTTGACCCATGTGTAAAGGTCCTCAAATTGTTCACAATGTCTAATGGATATTACACATTGATTACCATGGATAAAGAACATATTACTCATCAAAAAAGTGAAAAATATTCTAAAATAGTACTTCACATTAGAATCCCTATAATTCATGATTTAAAACATTAAAGAATAACATATTTTCCTTAAAACAATACTTTAAATTGATTGTGATCATTCAATGAATGTTTATGGTTGACTATATACAACCCCTATTATTCAGGTTTTGTTGCATTAATCTTCAAAGAATAAAAAAAATCAAATTATGTTAAACTATTATCCTACCATGTTTACTACGTGGATTCCTCTTAATGAATTTGTTTTTCTCTTACCATGTGCAAGACTGGGGTTAATCCTAAATAACGAGATGTTATTTAACCCCACATAATATTAGAATTCATCATATGATAATTATGTGATGGTCCATGAAGTCCTAACCTATATACAAATACGATTCCTCATACAGTATGTACGATATGGTCCAAATTTTTACACCTAACCTTGAACATGGGATACCCTTTTAAAATAGTGGGATACATCAATTTTGTCCCTATAGTGGATTTTCGCATAGAGTGTTGTTATTATAACATATCATGTTCCAGAACTATATGTTTATTGATTATTATAATGATGTGATATGATGTTATTTATAAAATTTCTTTCTATTGGCCAAAAAAATTGTCATGCTCTCTTCTTATGGTTCCTCATTCAGTCCTCACATCACGAAAATAAACTATGTGTATTTAATCTCGATGTGTGAATATCTTACACAGGACTCCATGGATCCATTATCTTATGGTCATAGCCATTTAATTCCATGAATAACCTTTATACCAACAAAAAGACCTTGATACCAATATTTTCCTAGTCCATTTATCCTGAATCATATATATTATCCTTTCAACATTCTCTGTGGTCCATGCCTTACTAACTAAAACAATGCGTTCATTATTTCCAATTATATAATTGGTGCATAGGCCTTTATTACCTCATTAAACAATTGGTTCTACTGATTTCATACCATGAAAAGTCCATGTAAAAAATATATTATAAAAATCATTAATTTAATCTTTGTTACATTGTTTAAACATCATAACTCAAAACTAGTCTCTATGGTCCAAACAATATATACTTAAACCTTGTAAAACTAACATTAGAATCTCTTCATGTCATTTAGGGCCTCCATAGATACATTAAATCGTTTTTATCAATTTTTACACATTATCATTATATAATCTCCCTCTTCATGGTCCAAGAATTATGACCATAAACTATTTTCCATAGATCTGTTCCCTACAAACTCAATCTAAGAGCCCTAGTGTTGGAACCCTAAATTTAAACAATATGTGTTAACCCCTCTTTCAAATATTTTCCCTCATCCATGGTATTTCAGTATGCCTATTCCCACCACTTCTTTATAGAACCACATGTGTCTTTTTTCCAAATGTTTTGGGATATGTAGCGATTCCATGGATTTTTGTCCCTAGGCCATATCGCAGACTCAGTGTGAAACCTTCCAATACAGGTAGTGATGTCACCTGAAAATGATCTGATGGGACAGTCTTTTGAGCTATAAGGCTCATTAATTTTCATAGTACAATTAGTTTTTCATGATTCCCACAAATTCTAAAATGACGAAGGGTTGAAATTATAGATTAATCTCTAATCTCTCCCAATATTTTCAGTGCACGACATAAATATAGAGTATTACAAAATATGAATTTGTGTTTTCATTATATGTGATATGAATTTACCCTATATCAAAAAAGGATTCCCCATATGAAAGAAACATGATATTTGAAAAGGATATATCATCAAAACATCATGTTTATTTATAGCCTTATATCATGTAGATTTATTATTCCCCCATATACATGTATATGAAGATTCAGTTTCATCATTTGATTGGGTATCACTTTACAATGTCACTCTCCAATCACATCATTTTATAGTACAATTTATAGATTTATTCCATTCATTATGAGATATATACTAATTCACGGATATCTCAAAATGTCCCCATCCCCCTTACCCAACTCATTATGGGGTACTCTTTTCCCCAATCACATGGGGGTGACATGGGGTATGATTTGTTGAGACATTGGTGGAAATGGGACCTTTGGATCCTTGATTCTCATCAAGTATCACTCTTTCATGACACAAAACCATATATAGGACACATGATCTCCCCTATATATTGAGTACAAAGAATTTAAACTAGTATAATATCTATTTCATGTAATATGAAATTATACAAAAAAATACAACATCCTTAGTGAAAAATGTTAATCATCTCTATTACCCAATATAATTCCAATATGTATATTAATTTGAGATGACCTGATATCCTTTCTAGAGAGGGTTCCAAATTAATGGTATGAGACTCGTACTATTTTTTTCTCAAAACTATGTGCTTTTTCAAAATACTGTTTTTTCACGATTCCCATAATTATGGGATATATAATGACACCATGATATTCTATATTAGATATAGTATGGTAATAGTCATTATACTATAAAACGCCCATCTTTTTCTTTAAAACTTCAAGAAATCAACTACAAGAATAACAATCAACTTTCATCTCTAAACTGGCTCCATAATTGAATTTTCACATACCATATTGGCTAACCTACTATCCTAGTCTCATGCCTCAAAGGGTCTCGAGTAGAAAACAATAGATCTGTGTTTTAAACTTTTCAATGGTTGATCCTATATTTTTTACCCAATCATTAACTGATGAAGGTATATAACCATTAATAGAAATATAGATACTAGTTACTCTCCATACAGTAGTAATTCCTAAATTTCAATTCCAAGGTGTTGAATTTCAATGTCACCCATGTGGGATTTATTGGACAGTTTCTCGACTCATTGTATTCTCCCCAACAAGAAATGGGAACTCAATATCTATTTTCTTCTCTCACACCATTCATGGATTACATGTTCTTAAGAATCGTTAATGGATTTTCCTCGAAAAAATTTGAGTCACAAAATCACCCAATAGTCCAAACACAATGAGAATACATTAGAAGACTATGTCAATCAACATTGACATTAAGTTGTGAGTATTCCTCCTTTGTAATTTGTTATTTTGTGTTTTGGAATCCTTATACCTCAACTCATATTGGAATTTTCACTTATGCTCAATACACATATCTGTTCGATATTCCTAGCCCAAGTCCAAGGATTAGAAATATTATAAATTTTCCAGGTCCTTATGGATATGTTGCATGGTGTCAAATTTTTTCCAACCTTTCACAAAAGGTTGCAAGTCAACCATTTTACCCATTTTATTTTCGATGTATTCCAACACATGGTCAAACCTATATAGCCATAAATTATGAGTCACTTATTCAAAATTTATGATCAAAATTAAAAATCCATTCTAAATGCATAGTGACCATAAAAATGTGGGTTGTTTTTCATAGAGATGTTTTTTCATGGAATAATGTGGGAACCAACACACTCCTTCAATTTTAAAGATGTTCTTTTAAGACAGTCCATCCTACAATCCATGATCTATGATATTAAATAATGATAATCCTCAACCTTATATATTTTTTGTGCTGGGACTAATTGGTGATTAATTTACATTGGTTTACAACTCCATCATGATGTTCCAAACGCTATCAATGTACCCCTAATATGGAAATTATGATCATAATTAAATATCCCAATTTCAAGAATCATGACTCCAAACTATTTCCATGTTTTTGTGTGTCGTGTGGTTCGTTGGCCCACCAAACATGTTATACTACTTCTCCTACATTACACATATGTCAACTATGGGAAATGAAAAGGTAATGGGAATTATTTCTGTGATATATTTTACCCTCACTGGTCAAAACACCAGGACCTTAAATGGTGTGAATGATTCCCTATATTATTGTAATGGCATACGGTCTTCTAAAATCACATTTTCAAATAGTCTGACATAGTCAGAACCCTTGTCATGATACCCTTATATTCCCATCCTGTCAACATTTTAATGGGTAATTTTCTCATCATCTCACATGTCATGGTCACAGGACACTAAAATGTACATGATAATGTCTCGATCACACAACCATAAAACGTGACATTCCACATCATTACATTTTGATTACAAATTATGTATCCAAAATCCTCATAATATGATGTTAATATATTTTTACAATATAGTCATTATATTACAGTAAGCTACATGTACATAATCATCCCTATATGATGTTAAAAACTATTTCTATATTCCTTAATACATGTTGTAAAAGTACGTGGAATCTTCAGAACATTCTAAAGAATACATTTTATTCAGTTTCAGTCACAACGATCTTCATTAATGTCCACAGACCATCATGTGTAATATGATAAAACTCCCTCACTTGAATACTAGTTTGATCATAATTCAAACCATTATGACTACCCAATGCACTCCACGTCACAGTAACAGAATTGCATGAGTGTTGAAATCCATTCTATGATTACATCACATAAATCTCATGCTTCATGTGTCTCTTCATTTGTATAGTCATCATATTCCACGAATGAATGGCCCCTAATAGAAATGGGACCATTCCAAGATCAATCAAATATTGTTATAGACACACACCACAGATGAATTTTAATGACTTTCGGAAATAGGTCTCGTGTTACAAACATGGTAAATAGTAAACCCACATTTATGTGTCTACAATTTATTCAAACTAGTATGGATGAATTGTATAAAATAGTGTAAATTATTTTCTTATATCATCCCATCAATCTCATTCAGTTCATGAAATATGTAACCAACGTTTATGCCCTAAATTACACTTTGTTTTGGATGAATTCTATACCCCTTTTTACCATATTAATGCTCTGGTGCACATTGTAAATAAAATTCACATGTTTCAAAATGATTATTATTTATTGATAACTCTAATGAGTCCTAACTCCATAGGTTTTAATTCAAAATAATTAGATATCAAGTGTTCAATTATTCTCTGACACACTCATATATATGAGGAATCACCTGATCAACACTTATTTCTCATATAGAGCATCACTCGCATGATGTTATGAATTGTTATTTGGTTATCTCATTAATATGATTGAATTAAAATAAAAATATTTTATGGTAGAAAAAATTTCAATCTAATAGGATTTTAAATAAGACCACATATGTTAAATATAGCCGTACACACGTTGGATCCTCTTCATTAAAAATTTCCATAATATATCAGTAATTAAAACCAGATTTTCATGTTTGTCTAGCCTCTGTAGAGTGGCCACCAATGACTAATTATTATTTTCCTAAAAGGACTCCTCTTCATCTTATTTAAAAAATTATTCTTCTATGATCCACATTTGGTTCTTCTCAGAATAGCATTAGGAAACCAATGATATCTCCTCTACCAACATAGCCATAGTTTACATTAATTGGGAATTTTTATTATTGATGATCTCAACCTATGTAATAGCCATTGCGGAATTATCCTATGCTAGCCCTTACATGTTAAAGATTTCCCCTTAAAATACCAAAAGATCCTTGGAAGACTCAACCATCAGATAATTACATGAATCTTCAAACTCATTCTATTTGGTGTGAATCCAGTCAGTGAGGAAGAATCGATATTGTAAGTGATAGTCACCGGAGTCCACCCCGCCAACTCATAGGTTACTATCACGTGGTTGGGAGATAACACACGGAGTGAAAGGTCATCCATAGTATTGTTGGTGTTTATGTTATTCATGTACCTTTATTCCTTGTGATGAACAACCCGATTATCCTTTATGAAATCTACACAAGAATCCTCGAACCATTCATGTAGTGAAGGTTCATGTAGAGGAAATAACAACCAAATGTAAAAGTCACGATCATCCATTTTAATGTATTTGATGATATATGTTCCCAATTGTGGATCAACTCCATCATTGTCACCTATAAAAAAATCCTCTACCACCCCCTCTATCACAACTGAGGCAGATGTGATCATCCCAGCACCCTCTGATACACCTATTGGTGGGAAATTTTTTCCATATAATTCCTAGAATATACCATCGAAATTCAATGGATATACTATCTACTGTGGACTTTACTATCCCACCAGCTATTGGATTTATTTTTTTATCCTCTATTGAGGCCTCAACTCCAATATTTTCCTCTGGTGGAGCCTTTATCACTTGCTCTCCAACTAAAAATGCTTCTCGAAGAACCATCAGGAACACTGTCTCGATCCCCAAAATTGATGCAATGATATATAAAGCCCTTCTAATTAGAAACATAACTTTTGGAATGACCCCCAGACCTCTCTATCCATCTCTACATGGAGAATAGAACCCTTTATCACCACCTATTACTCTAGTGCCACTCAAATAGTTGTGGAAATTGATAACTGAGACCTGGAAAATTTCCTCACATCGAATTTAATATACATAATAAAAATGTAAAAATTTAAAAAAAGTTTAATATGAGAAATGGAAAATAGAATAATGTGAATTATATATCTTATTGAGGAGCTTCTTCAGGTTCCCTGGTAATTCCCATATCTAGGTAATTATCTAACTATTGAATCTCTTCTCTCAGGTGCTTATTTGGTTGATGGATGGTCATCCATAGCATAAATTTCAATGAAGGACACCACAAATAGTACTTCGATGGATGAGGAACCCACTCCCTCTCCTTGAGTATCATAATGAACCTGACACTCCTTAGTACTCTCTAGTCCCTTCATATGTGAGAGAAGAGTTAGATAACACTTTTTTGGGTTTTGTATCTTAAAAAAATGAAATTAATGGATTTTCGGGGATGGGGGTAGGGCATCCATATCTAGTAGTGTACCGTTAGTCATAACTCAATTAATAATGATCTCCTTGGAAATATAGTGGAACACAATATGTTTACCATGTAGATGAGATATCTGAAGAGGAGGTCATCCCTAGCCACACCTTCACTTGGGTGACCAGTGAATGTAACATTCCTTGATAGTCTATAGATTGTATAGCTCACTGATATATTTAATCACATAGTCTCATTGAATGTATAATAAATCCTTAGCTTCACCCAGAATAGGAAGTAATTTTCTATTTCGTTTGAGTTTATGCCACAACCTGTGGATATTGTTGAGCTATCAAATGAACCCACTACACTCCCATGATTTTAAGAGTACTACATCACTTGGGATTCCGATATGGAAAAATCATAAAATATGTTCCTTTGGGGCATCCTATAGGGATAAAATCACTAAAATGATTGATTTACTATGAGATTAGAGCATAGATCGTCTCCTCAAACTCCATGATCTGTTGGTCCAAATCTAGGGGTCGTCATCCTTGCAAGTACTACTCTTACCACCAATCCAAACCATCATCCCCGACACAGTCCATCCACCACTCACCATTTTCACCATGATTTTATGGCCTCTCCTTTATTTAACCCAATGATTGGGTGCATTAGCATAACCCCATGATAAATTCTCTCTCATCATTGTCTATATTCATAGATGGACCCATAGGGGGGATTAGGTGGAGGAAACTCATTACGTCTATTTTAATCCACTTGCATGAACATCTAGAAAATATACCATCACAATGAAGGATCAAAATCTACATTTACCTCTTTATACATCATCATTGTCACCTTCTAGAGGCATCAAAATTTCCTCAAGAACCATGGATGTTTGATCAACTCATTAATCAGCTCTTAGTGGACCCTCCCAACTAGTGTCCCACTTCAAAAGACCACACTGTATGATTTATCCTAAATTTTCCCAAAACAATACTCATCAACATCTCCATTGGAAGATGAATAGGTGAAACATTATTCACTTCAATAGCTTGAAATTTTATATCATGTCCACGAGAACACATATGAGTGGGAGACTCCAGGTTATCTTAGAATCCCTGACTAAAAATTTGAAATGGGAGCAGAAATGGGGTTCTTATATTCATATACTGAATGTTTGTCTCCACCCATCTATATATGAAGTGGGGGACATACATAATGATAATTTTCTTCAAAAAGTGATGTGGTAGAGAACCATATAAAGCATCACAAATATTTTTACAGTTAGCTAGATGTGCTACATCATTAACAATATGACTTCTACGATTAGAGTGATCAGTTGATCCCCAATTTTTGTTTCTATCAGTAGGATAATACAAATATATACCACCATAGAAATAAACAACAAAAGTCTGAATAAAAGTGCCTTGGGAATGTTTTTGTATCCCTATAACTACCACCCGATCTCCTGCAAAATCTACTATTACATGTTTTTCATTCCTTAATGGCTTGTCCCCATGAATGTTGGTGGTCTAATAACTATCTTTGTATCCATTTTAACATTCAATAAGTATCTAAAACTTCTACTAAATGGGATTTCCTTCGTACCCAAATTCTATTCATTGTTCCCATAATCCAAATTCAGCAAAGCCCATCAAAGAGCTATAAGCTATTCTTGATCAACCAATAAATTCTCTACATGGAGGAATCATTCTTATTAGTCTCCTTCAAATAAGATATTTAACACACAAAGAATTTTCAAATAGATTTATTAAAGAATTAATAGATCACTAAGTCTCTAAAAAGAAAACTTTGATATAACATAGCCAAGTAAACCTAATTTTGTCACATTTATGTTGTGAATTTCAAAATGTAATGACCCAAATTATTTTAATGGAAATTCTTTTCATATAAATATTTCCTAATCCCATGAAATCACAACATAATTAACTACTATGTTCAATGTGGCCCTTAAACATAATTCTGTCACTTTTGTGATGTGAATTTCAAAAATCCGACATACACAGTTGTGTTCAATATGTCATTTAGAGTTTGATAGAACAATCGTGATTTTTGGTTAATAGTATAATACCTTTATGAATTGTAATATGAATAGAAATATGAAAATTATGAATAGTAAATAATATTATTGTTTTATTTTCTTATGGCAATAACATAGTGAGATCTTAATTAGTTTTTCAATGAGAAATAAAACTAATTGCACTTTAAGACTGTTATTTTTTTAAATAACCATTAATTTATTTCAAAATTAAACCAATAATATTTAGGAAATCATTTTTGAAAAATGAATATTAATTTTTAATTCTAAACATTGAAAAACGTTAGTGGTTAATTTTTTGGATTTTTTTGAAATTAGAGAATGTTTTATGAACAGTGAAATAAAATAAAATATCGTATATAAAAATTATCAGTTAAATACACTATTCATGAAATCCCAAGTGATATAGGGGAACTTGGTTTCAACTCAAATGCACTTCTTACTATTAGGGGTCACATGAAACAACACTATTGGTTGTCTCAATGGAAATAATAAAATAATAAATTAATTATTCAAAATTTTACTCCTCTCCTCCACTATAAAAACCCATCATCACTCCATACACTCTTAACTCCTCTAAGCCTTTAATATCTTCAATGTTCTACAAAATTACCCTTCCCTAGTCTCTACCACGTCAAATAATCATATAGTCTTTCCAAAAGACCAAAACCCATTCCCTTAAGGAGTTTTTCAAGGAGGTAATTTAAAGAGGTAAACCATCCTTCTTTTTCATTTGGTTTCATTTCAATTTAGCTTCTTCTGCTATCCTCTCCTCACCTATTCTGTCTTAATGAAAATGATAACTCCAGTAACATATATATAAAGGATTTATATCATTTTAATTGATGAACCATCATAAATATTCTTACTCCATCCCTTTTATTTTTATAAACGAAATTGATGTCTATGAAGTTCTGATTTATAACCTTCATGGACGACGAAGTTTCATTCTTACATATTTCCTTCATTACTGGTCATGAAACCATATTTATGGTTGAACCAGACTATAATATATGTATTATATCATTATTAATATTCAGGAACCATAATATGTATATATAATTAAGTTATATGACAAAACTAGTTAATAATAATCCAAATACCGCCGATTAATTGAAGTGGTTATCAACTAATGATTCATCGTCATTCCTTGTAACAAAATGATATAAATGACCAATAATAATTATTTAGGTTCATAAATAATATATAATTACCATATTTGAGATTTATAACCATTCCAAAAGATCTCCATTACTTTAAAAAAAGTGAACCGATTAAGAAAATAAAGAAAATGAACACCCAGGAACAACAAAATTCAATATAATAACTTAGAAAAAAGGAATAAATGAACTAAACATAATTATGATAAATAAATACATGTCTAATAGGTTATTAAATAAGATATTAATATGTATAATTTCATATTCCATGAGCATATGTTCGAGAGAGGTACATGTTTGGAGTTAAGGTAAGGGGTTTCTCATCTCACTTTCATTTCTGTGAGATTTTCATTGTTCACCACTTATTTCATGTATGTGGTATATGTGTACTTACATTTGAAATATAATAACATTATTATCTTTATATTCATTTTATTTAACTATTAATTTAATTCTCATTATGTTCTGGTCATATGATTCGACTGATTACATTGTGGTAAGGGTTTCTTAATCTCACATCCATTTTCGTGAGATTTTCCATATTCACTACTAATACTTATGTATGGTGTATTTATACTAAAAATTGATTTAACATATCATTAATATATTTATCATCATTGTATTAAATCTATACTTTATTTATTATTAATTTTTGGGGAATACGAGTCGATTGATTATAAAGTGGTAAAGGTTATTCAACCCGAACTTCCACTTTCATTTGGGACACTTTCATTGTGTAATTACCTCAATATAATTCTTATGTATTGTTATGTACTCATCATATGTTCTGTGTGAGTATCTTATATATGTTTAAAAACCATAATTATCCTTAATTTATGGATAGTTACATGTTTTAAAATGATCTTTCAAAATTGTTTCAAAAATACAAGCTCGATTCAAGGGAATTTTACAAATTCTTACCTATTTTCAAGGGAAATCTATAATCTGTTTTTAGAAACCATTATCTTTATAAAATCACTCATTTTATTATAAAAATACTATATTACTTCACATTTGGTTTTATACTATGATTTTTCAAAAATAACTCTTCTTTTTTAAATAACAGAGTATTTATCTTCAGAATTACTTAATGATTTTGTAAGAGTGTTTTCATGTA
The DNA here is from genome assembly GCA_963277665.1 of Viscum album. NCBI lineage: Eukaryota > Viridiplantae > Streptophyta > Magnoliopsida > Santalales > Viscaceae > Viscum > Viscum album. The sequence continues at coordinate 1,862,029,170 of OY728151.1, read as the reverse complement.
ATTCAACACCCTTGTTGATTCCATGGTATTATTGGGTTTAATCATTTATTAAGTCATATACCATATTTGATTTAATGGTATGTGACTAACTCTATTGTTGATGATCTATCCTAAAACCATTCACCATATTATTCCTAATGGTTAGTGTTTTTTGTTTAATGATTGTGGAAGGATAGTTACATTTCATATGATAGATTCAACATGAATTAATTTTTTGTTTATGTTTATCCCCACTCATATGAGGAATTAATTAGACTTATTATGTGATGGGTGGGGCTTGTTATATCCCCTCTATGCATAGGTAGGTCCCATGAGACAACTAGACCTGGAATTGGCCGAGACCTTTCCCATTGTGATATGTATTTGGGTCGTGGACTTAATCATTAGACGTCTTGTATGAGGCCATGAAAAAATGTTTTAGAATTTTTGTAAGATACACTTCTTTAATTATGAATCATGTATTTGAATTTTCGTGTGGTTATTCGACTAGTAGAATACCCATGATTATGTTTTATTATGTCATTATTTACTCAGCTCATATTCCTTCCATATTGTGTTCAAGTTTATAATTAAAGTCTTTTGTTTTCAATTATTCACCATGTCTAATGTTTATATTATCTTCCGATGTATTTCTTACCCTTACAGAGCATTTGTGCTCACCCCTTTATTATGTATCATTTTTGAAGGGAAGGAATAATTCTATTATGAATGACATGCTGAAAAAACCTAAGAGTTATGAAGGTTGTCTAAGGTGTTTCTATGTTGTTTTTCATTTCAAGTTGTAGTGTTGAACTTATGTATGTATCTTGCTTCCAATAATAATAAAATACTCGGTCCTTTGGGACTCATATTTCTTGTGTGTATACCAACGTAAAAAAATAAGGCACTGGCTCTGGTTGACTGGGGTCGAGTACTTTTAGTTGGTATCAGAGGGAGTTTTTTATAATACCTAGAAACTAGATTTAGAAAACGTAGAATTAGGGAAGAGTCCCTAAGATAATATTTGAGGATGTACATGCAATAACACCTTGGTATTTTGGTAAGGAATAGATTATTTGAATCTTTATAGACAATACATCTTTGTCTGGATATTAGCAGGTAGAGGCGGCTCTGGCACAAATGTATCTAGTTGTAGAACCTGAAAACACCGCATTGAGATATACTTGGATGGGAACTTGTACATGAAAATGGTCCTTGCGGCACTCTTGGTTATGACACTCCAGAGGGATATGTTTAGAATAATTAACATTATCATTACAATCCAATATGAAGGATTTTAATGAAAATTTTTTCCTCAGAGAAACCATGTTTATAGGATTATCTATTCATAGAATATCAATCTATGTTGAGTGCTTTTCTGTTTTAAATTAAAAACCCAATCTAGTGTATGCCATTATTTAGAAATGGCTCCTTTTGGGAAAATGAGTTTTCATTAAACATATGGTCCGTTTATATGTCTCTTCTTTAAGTTAAACCCTTGTTTTATAACTTTTTTGTCGTGGAAAGTCAATTAAAAATGGAAGGAGGAGGATCTCAAATGACATTTATATCCCTTCCTGATGACTTCCTTGCAATCATTATTGAAAAGTCACGCCCTGACAATTCTGAAACATTTTCTAATTTACAACTCACTTGAAAGAAATTGTTTGACATATCAAACACCTCTACTATACCCCGATACCATCGTGGATCATGGGTTGTATTTAATTAAATACTATTTTCTCAGTATTATGATATTTTCAAGAATGGTAAATATTATCAAGGCATTTTAAATTATTTTACCCTATCACAATATTTTGAAGCATATAATGATTCTGAAAAATTTGCTGAAGAAGGAGACCCTTGTGCAAAACCCATGGGGTGAAGGGTATTGTAGCACTACTGTAGTGGTACTCTAGCAGTAGTGATACTGTTGATCTGTGGGTACTATAGTGGCAGTAGGATACTGTAGCGGCGGCAGAGCACTGTAGCAGCGGCGGGTACTGTAGCAGCCGGGTAACTATTCACAGAATGGGCTTTAGGCCAAAAATTTGGGCCTACGGGCTTTGTAATGGGCTACATGCCTACTGGGCCTTTGGGTTATGTAATGGGTCTCCCTCTACCCATTTAAAAGAGGTCATTTCTTTGATTTAATAATAAAATGAGGCTTTGGACCCAACCTTTAAAAAAAATAATCTTTCAGAACATAATTATGGAATTTTAAAGGGACCATTGATTGAAATTTTCAACTCAAATTCGTTCCGACTGTTTTATAAGTATCAAGTTTTATCAGATGTTTTAAAATTATATGTCATATACAATTATTTTCCAAAACTATTTTTCTGTGAACTCCCATATAACCCATGTTGTACAAGGTGTATCTGGATGAAGCAAGCAAATGATTTTGAAGGATATTTAAATCATTGTTGCAATTCATTGACCTTCTATTTACATGATCAAGATGATGATGAAACAGATGGACGCTGTAATCAAGGTGCCCTCACTTTTTAATAAGTAAATAAAATTTCTGGGATGAAATTTCCAATGTTGGGAATAATGTAACAGTCTAATAATTTTCAAATAGATTTATTATAGAATGCATAGATCACTAAGTCTCTAAAAACACCACTTTGTTATAATCTAGCCAAGTAAACCTGATTTTGTCACATCTATGATGTGAATTTGAAAATGTAACTACTCAATATTTTTTGAAAGGAAATTATTTTCTTATATATATTTCATAATAACATGAAATCACAATATAATTAACTATTATGTGCTATTTGACCCTTAAAACATATGTTTGTCACTTTTGTGATGTGAATTTCAAAAATATGACATACACTGTTGTGTTCAGCATGTCATTTAGAGTCTGATAGAAGAAACATTATTTTTGGTGAATAGTAACATACCCTTATGAATAGTGATTTGAATAGTAACTTGACTCTTATGAATAGTAAATAATATTATTATTTTATTTTCTTAAGGAAATAAGATAATGAGATCAAAATTTGTTTTTCAGTGTTAAATAAAACTAATTACACATTAAGATTGTTATTTTTTGAAATAACTATTATTTTATTTAAAAATTAAAAAAAAAATATAGAAAATTATTTTTGAAAAATGGATTTCACTTTTTAATTCTTCACATTGAAAAATGGTAGGGGTGATTTTTTGGGATTTTTCTAAAATTCTATATTTTTTTTATGAATAGTGAAATACTATAAAATATCGTATATAAAAATTATTAGTCAAATACACTATTCATGAAATCACAAGTGATGCAAGGCCACTTGTTTCTTACTCACTTGAATTTCATACTATTAGGGGTCACATGAAACAACACTATTAGTTGTCATGAGGGAAATAATAAAATAATGAATTAAATATTCAAAATTTTACTCCTCTCCTCCACTATAAAAACCCCTCCCCGCTCCCTCTTCTCTTCACTCCTCTAAGCCTTGAAGTGCCTCAATGTTCTTCCCAATTACCCTTCCCTAGTATCTAAACACGTCCAAGAATTTTCTGGTCTTTCCAAAAGACCAAAACCCCTTCCCTTAAGGAGTTTTTCAAGGATGTTATTTCAAGAGGTATTTCCTTCTTTTTCATTAGGTTTCATTTCAATTTATCTTTCTTTTTTATCCTCTCCTCACCTCCTCTATAATAATGACCATGATAACTCCAGTAACATCTATATACTGGATTTATATCTTGTTAATGGATTAACCATAAAAAAAATTCTTTCTCCCTCCCTTTTATTTTTATAAACTAAATTGACGTCTATGTGGTTCCGATTTATAACATTTGTGGACGATGAAGTTTCGTTCTTCAATATTTCCTTCCTTAATGGTTATGAAATCATATTTATAGTAGAACCAGACTATAATATAATTATTATAACATTATTAATATTCAGGAACCATAATATGTACATATAAATATGTTTTATGAAAAAACTAGTCAATAATAATCCAAATACCGCCGAATAATCGAAGTGGTTGTCAACTAATGATTCATCCTCATTCAATGTAATCCAATGGTATAAATGACCAGTACTACGTCATTATGTTCATAAATAATATATAATTCCAATCATGGATATTTTTAACCATTCCACATGAACTCTATTACTTAAAAACTATTGAGCCGGTTATGAAAATAAAGAAAATAAACACCCCGGAACAATGAAATTCACTATAATAACTTAGAAATAAGGGTAAAAATGAACTAAAAAGAATTATTACAACAAAATATTTGTACAATAGGTTATTAAATAACTAATTAATAAGTATAATTTCATATTCCATGAGATTATGTTCGTGAGAGGAACACGTTTGGAGTTAAGGTAAGTTTTTTCTCATCTCACTTTCTTTTCTGTGAGATTTTCATTGTTTGCTACTTATTTCATGTATGTGGTTTATGTGTAATTAAATTTTATATATAATAACATGATTCTCTTTATATTCATGTTATTCAATTATTCATTTTATACTTATTAAGTTCTGGTCATATGATTCGACTGATTACATTATGGTAAGGGTTTCTTCATCTCACTTCCATTTTCGTGAGATTTTCCATATTCACTACTAGTACTTTTGTATTGTCTATGTATACTGAACATTGATTTCAAATATCATGAATATATTTATCTTATTTTTATTAAATCTATAATTTTTTTATTATTAATTTTTTGGGCATACCAATCGCTTGATTAAAAAGTGGTAAGGGTTTTTCCACCTAAACCTCAACTTTCATTTGGGATACTTTCATTGTCTAATTACCTCGATGTAATTCTCATGTACTGTTATATAATCATCATATGTTAAGTGCCAGTATCATGTATATGTTTAAAAACCATAATCCTACCTTATTTTATGGATAGTTACACATTTTAAAAGGAACTTTCAAAATTGATTCAAAAATACAATCCTGATTCAAGGGAATTCCTAAAATTCTTACCTCTTTGCAAGGAGACTCTATAATCTATTTTTGAAAACCATTATCTTTATAAAATCACTCATTTTATTATGAAAATACTATCTTACCTCACTTCTGTTTTTATAAAATGATTTTCCAAAAGAACTATTCCTTTCAAAATAAAAGAGTATTTATCTCCAGAATTAAATAATGATTTTATAAGAGTGTTTTCATCTAATTAAACACTCTTGTTGATTCCATGGTATTATTGGGTTTAATAATTTATGAAGTCATCTATAAAATTTTATTTTATGGTTTATAACTAACTCTATTGTGGATTTTCTATCCTAAAAGCATTCACCATATTATTCTGAATGGTTAGTGTTTTCTGTTTAATGATTGGGGAAAGATAGTTACATTTAATATGATGGTTTAAATATGAATGTATTTGTTGTTTATGTTTGTCCCCACTCATATGAGGAATTCATTGGACTTATTATGTGATGGTTTGGGCCCACAATATCCCCTCGATGCATCTGTAGGTCTCATGAGACAACTAGACGTGGAATTGGTAGAGGCATTTCCCATTGTGATATGGATTTTGGCGGAGGCCTTAATCATTAGACGTCTTGGCCGAGGCCATGACAAAATGTTTCAGAATGTTTGGAATATGCACTTATTTCATTATGAATCTAGTAATTGATATTTCACGTGGTTATTCGACTAGTGGAATACTCATGATTAAGTTTTTTTATGGAATTAATTACTCAGCTCATATTCCTCCCATAATGGGTTCATGTTTATTTTTAAAGGAATGTGTTTTCAATTATTCACCATGTCTAATGTTTAGATTATCTTCTTCTGTAGTGCTTACCCTTAATGAGTGTTTGAGCTCACCCCTTTTTTATGTTTCATTTTTTCATGTAAAGAAGAATTCTATTATGAATGACATTCTGAAATAACCTAGGAGTTAAGGAAGTTGTATATTGAGTTTATATGTTGTTTTTTATTTCAAGTTATAGTGATGAACTTATGTATGTATCTTGTTTCCAATAATACTAAACCACTCAGTCCTTCAGGATTCGTATTCCTTGTATTTATTACATTGTAATCAAATAAGGCACCAGCTCTGGGAAACTGGGGTCAGGTCCTTACAGTTGGTATTAGATGAAGCTTAATGGAAAACTTGGAAACTAGATTTGGAAAACGTAGAATTAGGGAAGAGTCCCTAAGATAGTCATTAGGGATATAAATTTGAGAACGTCTTGGTATTATGGTAAGGAATAGATAATGTGAATCTTTCTAGAAAATACATCTCTTTCTAAATACATGCAGTTAGAGGCGGATCTGGCACAGATCTATCTAGGGGTAAATCCAGAAAACACCGCATTGAGTCGGACTCGAACGAGAACAGGTACACGACTATGGGCCTTGATGCACTCTTGGTTATGACCCTCCTGTGGGATATGTTTAGAATAATTCACATTTTCTATACAATCCATTATGAAGGAGTTTAATGTAAATTTTTTCCTCAGATAAACCATGATTATAAGATTAGCTATTCATATAATTTCAATCTATGTTGAGTTGTTTTCTGTTTTAGATTAATAACCCAATCTACTCTAAGCCATTATTTATGAATGGAGACTTTAGGGAAAATGAGTTTTCATTAAACATATAGTTAGTGTATATGTATATTCATTATGTTAAACCCTTGTTTTATAACTTTTCATATCATGTAATGTCAATTACAAATTGAAGGAGGAGAATCTCAAACGACATTTCAATCCCTTAATGATGACTTCTTTGCAATTATTATTTCAATGTCATGCCCCGAAAATTTTGAATCATTTTCTAACATACAACTCACTTGAAAACAGTTGTTTGAGATATCCAAAACCTCCACTATACCTCTATACCATCGTGGATCATGTTTGTATTTAATCAAATCCCATTTTCAAAATATTCTCTTATTTTCAAGAAAGGTAAATATTATCAAGTTATTTTCAAATATTTTACCTTATCACAAGATTTTGAATCATATAATGATTTTGAAAAAGGTTCTAAAGAAGCATACCCCTTTGAAACTTATTTATATTTTCTTTTGAAATATAATCTTTTAGTACATACTTCTGGAATTTTAAAAGGACCATTGATTGAATGTTTCAACTCAAATTCGGTCCGACTGTTTTATAAAAATCATGTTATATCAGATGTTTTGAAATTATATGTCATACATAATTATTTTCTGAAAGTATTTTTCTGTGAACACCCATATGACGAATGTTGTACAAGGTGTATCTAGATGAAGGAAGCAAAATATTTTGAATGATCTGTAAATCAATGTTTCAATTCATGGACCTTCTATTTACTTGAGCAAGATGATGATGAAACCAGATGGACACCATAAACAAGGTACCATTAAATTTTAATGAGTAAAGAAAATTTCGAGGATGAAATTTCCGAAGGTGGGAATAATGTACCACCCCAAGAATTTTGAAATAGATTTATTATTGAATTCATAGACCATTGAGTCTCTAAAAACACTACATTGTTATAACCGAGCCATGTAAACCTGATTTTGTCACTTCTATGATGTGAATTTCTAAATGTAACGACCCAATTATTTTTTAAAGGAAATTATTTTGTAATAAATATTTAATAATCACATGAAATCACAATATAATTAACTACTATGTTCTATGTGACCCTTAAAACATATGTTTCTCACTTTTGTGATGTGAATTTCAAAAATCCGACATAAACAGTTGTGTTCAATATGAAATTTGGATTCTGATAGAACAATCGTGATTTTTGGTGAATAATAACATACCCTTATGAATAGTAATATGACCCTTATGAATAGTAAATAATAATATTATTTTATTTTCTTAAGGAAATAAGATAATAAGATCTTAATTAGTTTTTCAATGTGAAATAAAACTAATTGAACTTTAATATTTTTATTTTTCGAATTAACTATGACTTTATTTAAAAATTAAATTTATAATATTTAGAAAATTATTTTTGAAAAATGGATTTCACTTCTTAATTCTACCCATTGAAAATTGGTTTGGGTGTATTTTTGGGAATTTTCTGAAATTCTAGAATTTCTGATGAATAGTGAAATATGATAAAATACTTTATATGAAAATTATCAGTTAAATACAAAATTCATGACATCACAAGTGATGAAAGGACACTTGGTTTGAACTCACATTCATTTGTTAATATTATGGGTCACATGAAAAAATACTATTGGTTGTATTGAGGGAAATAATAAAATAATGAATTAAATATTCAAAATTTTACTCCTCTCCTCCAATATAAAAACCTCTCACCTTTCCCTAGGCTCTTCACTCATATAATCCTTGAAGCTCCCAAAATTTCTGCCCAATTACCCTTCCCTAGTCTCTCCCCACGTCCTATAAGCTTCTGGTTATTCCAAAAGACAATAAACCATTCAATAAATGAGTTATTCAATGAGGTTATTTTAAGAGGTAAAGCACCCTTCTTTTCTCTTTGGTTTCATTTCAATTTATCTTCTTTTGCTATCCTCTCCAAACCTCCTCTATCCTAATGACCCTGATAACACTAGTAATGTCTATATAATGTATTTATATCATCTTAATGGATGAACCATCATAAATATTCTTACTCCATCCCTTTTATTTTTATTAACTAAATCGACGTCAATGAGGTTTCGATTTATAACCTTTGTGGACGACAGAGTTTTTTTCTTCAATATTTCCTTAATTACTGCTCATGAAACCTTATTTATAGTTGAACCTTACTATAATATATTTATTATAACATTATGGAAATTTAGGAACCAGAATATGTACATATAATTATGTTATATGACAAAACTTGTAAAAAATAATCCAAATACCACTGAATAATAGAAGTGGTTGTAAACTAAGGATTCATCCTAATTCCATGTAAAAAATGATATAAATGACCAATAAAAATTATTTATGTTAATAAATAATATATAATTCCAATCCCGGAGATTTTTAACAATTGCACATGAGCTCCATAACTTAAAAACAAGTGAACTGATTAAGAAAATAAAGAAAACAAACACCCCAGAACAAGGAAATTCAATATAATAACTTAGCAAGAAGGGTATAAATGAACTAAACAGAATTATGATAATATAAATACATGAATAATAGGTTCTTAAATATGTTATTAATAATTATAATTTCATATTCCAGGATCTTATGTTCGAGAGATGAACTCATTTGGAGTTAAGGTAAGGGGTTTCTCATCTCACTTTCATTTCTGTGAGATTTCCATTGTTCGCCATTTAATTCATGTATGTGGTATATGTGTACAGAAATTTAATATATAATAACATTATTCTCTTTATATTCATGTTATTTAGTGATTCACTTGATTCTCATTATGTTCTGGTCATATGATTCGACCGATTACATTGTGGTAAGGGTTTCTTCATCTCACTTCCATTTTCGTGAGATTTTCCATATTCACTACTAATACTTTTGTATTGTGTATGTATACTGACCATTTATTTCATATATCATTAATATCTTTATCTACATGGTATTAAATCTATAATTTTGGAATTATTAATTTTTGATGCATACGAATCGTTTGATTACAAAGTGGTAAGGGTTTTTCAACCCGAACTTCAACTTTCATTTGGGACACTTTCATTGTATAATTACCTCGATGTAATTCTTATGTATTGTTATGTACTCATCATATGTTCTGTGTGAGAATCATATATATGTTTACAAACCATAATCCATCCGTATTTTATGGATATTTACACGTTTTAAAAGAAACATTCAAAATTGTTTAAAAATACAAGCTCGATTCAAGGGAATTTCTCAAATTCTTTTATATTTTCAATGGAACTATATAATCTATTTTTAGAAACCATTATCTTTATAAAATCACTCATTTTATTATGAAAATACTATATTACTTCAATTCTGGTTTTATTAAAATATTTTTCAAAAAGAACTCTTCTTTTCAAAATAAAAGAGTATTTATCTCCAAAATTGCTTAATTGTTTTATAAGAGTGTTTTCAACTAATTAACCAATCTTGTTGATTCCATGGTATTATTGGGTTTAATAATATATGAATACATCTACCATATTTTATTTAATGGTTTATGACTAACACTATTGTTTTTGATCTATCCTAAAACCATTCACCATATTATTTCGAATGGTTAGTGTTTTATGTTTAATGATTGGGGAAAGATAGTTAAATTTAATATGATAGTTTCAATATGAATGTATTTGTTGTTTATATTTATCGCCGCTCATATGAGTAATGGATTGGAATTATTATGTTATAGGAGGGTCCTGGTATAGCCCCTCGATGCATCGGTAGGTCTCATGAGACAACTAGACGTGGAATTGGCTGAGGCATTTCCCATTGTGATATAGATTTTGGATGAGGCCATAATCATTAGACGTCTTGGCCGAGGACATGACATTTTCTTTTGAATGACTTTAATATGAACTTCCCTCATTATGAAGCTATTAATTGAATGTTCATGTGGTTATTGTACTAGTATAATACCCATGATTATGTTTTTTATGGCATTATTTACTTAGCTCATATTCCTGCCATAATGTGTTCAAGTTTATTATTAAAGACATGTGTTTTCAATTATTCCCAATGTATAATGTTTATATTATCTTCCACTATATTTCATTCCATTACTGAGCATTTGATCTGAACCCTTTATTATGTTTCATTTTCTCAGGACAAGAATAATTTTATTATGAATGAAATGCTGAAATAACCTAGGAGTTATGGATGTTGTCTAAGGAGTTTCAATGTTGTTTTTCATTTCAAGTTGTAGTGATGAACTTATGTATGTATATTGTTTCCAATTATACAAAACTTCTCGGTCCTTCTAGATTTGTATTCCTTTTTCGTATTCCAATGTAATCAAATAAGGCACTGGCTCTGGGCAACATGGGTCAGGTCCTTATAAGATCCTAGAAATATAGTGGATTTACCATGAGTTGATTCCATCTTCCCCATGATGCTGATGGAATTGTTTGACCATGGAATCCATCATCTCAATATTTATATTGTGATTTCTATGTGGTTGTATAAATGAAAAATAGAGGCCCATGACACCTCATAAAGGCTCACTTAATTCTGTATGGATTGATATTCATTTTATGATGGACATTTATAATAATCCCAACACATTTATTAAAAATTTGGTTACCCCGGTCTATGATCAAACAATCCATCCATCCCACATGTAGATCCCCTAAACCCAACATGAGAATAATATAATAATATTGTGGGTAGTTCATCCTAATGGGTATCCTAGTCAATGTTCTTGATGTGGTTCTAGAGAGTGTGTGACATGATTTGAATACATGCCTTTTTTAGATATAACCCAACATCCCCGTGTTAGAGGTTGTAACCATGCATGTTTTGGAACATATAGGCATCCATTTATCGTATCTCTATTGTGGGGGATATCATCTATCAACCAAAATACATATAGCAGAGTCCACTTTCATAGTGGATAATCCATTTTATCATCTATTAGTGCAAAAAATATAGTGTTAAAATATATGGAACTCCAAAATATATCACCAATCCCTGTGTTCCAATCCTTTTAATGCCATCAATCGGCAGTAACATTGGCTTCATAGGTGGGAATTTCATTGCAGACATAATTATTTCTCTATGCCTAATTTATGATTCTATTTTAATAGAGGTCATTTAAAGATGATCGCTTTCATAGAAGTTGAGTTCTCTGAATGGTGTTTGCAAATCACTATTTTGCATAGCATAGCTTGTAGAGATGTTGTGATTATTAAGAAATGGATATCTAAATCATAAATACCTCATGATATTGGTTAACATAAAGAATATATAACAATGGATTTCATGTTCTTAAAGGTATCATGGTAAACAGAATGGCCCCCGCGATGCTATTTTTTGGTGTATGAATGCCATCACTTTGTTATGTGGATAAAATATGGATCTTCATGTAGAATCTTCATGATTTTATGTCGAATTTCAAATATTCATTTCTTTTCCATTACAACTCAACCCTTATTTTAATATCATATTAAATTAATGGGGTTGGGGATTTATTGGTGCTTAAATACACACATCATGGGAGATGTTGAGAAAGGAATGAACAGTTCAATGAAAATCCATGACCATACTACTATAAAATTCATAATATGTTAATATAATAATGCTCTATAACTTATCTAATGAAAACATATCTATATTATACCAAGAAAAGGAGTTCCTTATTGAGAACATGATTTCTCCATGATAACCTTTTCACCACATCAAGATAGAGTTAAAGAGGTATTGTTGACTGTTCGGAGGGTTGATGGTGATATAAGAACCAAAAAATCCAGACTCATAGATCCCTAACCACTTATTGAGCATGTAAATATTCCCAAAAATTAAAATATTATCAATAATCCAACATCCCTACAAATACCCCCTTCTAATTGACATATGAGTGGATAAACGGCATTTGAGACTCTAATGAACTCAATATGTGTGTGAACCTCCTAGGATGGACATGTAATAGGGAAAATGGATCCCTAATGAACCTCTTCATCCTGAATCCTCCCCCATATGTTTGTGAAATCCTACAACTAAATTTAATATTTCATTAATGAATGTATTTTCTATTTATAGAGGATGAAATCCCTTTTTGGAACTCATCTCATCACAATGAATCTATCCACCTTTAAACCCACTATATGGGATATATGACCTCGCTCTAAAGCAGGTCCACCCTGTTTCAAAAATAATGTACGTTTTTGAAACCAAATACCTTTATGAGGACTCTATGACTCATAATACATCACTCTAGGATGACCCATGATTTGTGACACCCCTCTCTTGATCGTCTCTATGGTGCTTCCTTATATTGATACCCCTCCATTTCATATGGCTTTCCAGGGACGCCATACCAACCCAAATCCTATTCTGGTGCACCGCAATTGTAAATATGATTAATACGGTCCACTATATTATCCACTCACATCACATCATCTTTTCAATGAGAATATAACCAACATATTTATTTTAATAATCGGAACCCTTATATCTTTATATTATATGAAGAGGTATAATAAAAACAGTATCTTGATTTACCACTCCACAACCACAGTTCCAATGCAAGGTATTGTCTAGATGCACATGAGTTATAGTTGTGTAATCCATAAGGGCTGAATCATCAATGGAGAATATGAATCTATTAGGGTTTATGGTTTATTTTATAGATATTATCTCATAGACAAGGTCCCAATTGAGGAGGTATCCCTCCCACATCTGACCTACATGACATAAAACTACATAACCCCATGTCCAAATCATATGATGCTAAACTACATGGAAACTTACTCAACCCATTAAAAAAATTACCCTTAACACATGTGATTAAGATAGGATGATCCCAATTCGGTCACAACAGTAATACACAATTCCTCCAAACATAGAATGTGACTCCAATATTGGGAATCATTGATGTGTTCTCCCCACAACGTCTTTCCCAAAAATTGGATGTGACAACCATTATAATCATTATCCTTGAATAATCTGTTCGGAATGTATTGTCTCAACAATACTCTATAAATATTATTTTTATTGATGCTAATAAATCCCCTTATTTTTTTACTAATGTTTTTTTCTGAAAATTTAAATTTTTATTTTTGAGAAAATAATAAACTATTTATTTTTCCAAATTATTCGTTACATTGATCATAACTATCTTACTTGTATTTTGGAAGCACTATTCCCCATTTTTCATTTAATGGAAATATTAATCATTAAATACATCAAATAACGTAATTTATATAACAAAAATTATGTTTATGTTGAAGGATCATTGTGTATAGTTAATCAACCTTATAGTTGATGAAATGTATGGTTATGAAAAATTATATTTGGATAAGAACTATAAGTTTTTAATAAAGAATAATTTTGGTTAAAGAACCCTACGTAAGAATGGAACATTACAATCATATGGATCATCAACCTTACATTAGTAATCCACCTTATGTTCTCAACCATGCATTTGGGAAAAGTGATTTCATGAATAATCAACGTTACATTTAGAGATCTATGATGATGTCGATAAATGTATGGATCATCAACCATACATTATGAATTCGAACCCTACATTTGTTGCTTTTTCATTTTGTGAAGCAACCTTGGGTTTTACTATTCATTGTTGAAAATTTGAATTTACATCATTATCGGAGTTATTTGCAATAGTCTTTATAGAATGTCATGGAGATTTGAAGATCGATTTCGACTGATTCAAAGCTCGTTTATAAAGATTTAAAGATCCATTTAAAGTGGATATTTGCTCTCATATTCTTAAGGTATGTTACGACTAATATGAGAGGTATTTTTTTCAATTTAAATTCGCTGAATTTTTCAAGACTCCTTTGCAGATCTGAAATAGTTCTAGATATTTATCAAAAAATATCTCTTTATGTATGATCTGAAAATATCTTGAATCTTCGAATACATCTTAGATATCTATGAAAATTTTATTTGTTAAATTCTTCCTCTAAAAATGTTTACAGTTCTACAACAATCAAGTTTATTAGAAAAAAGGAATGCCTTTTACGGTTATACATTTTTAATTTTGGATGCACGATTCATTGTTTTTTATGATATTTTGAAAATTGAAGATCTATCGTGAAACCATATATCATCAAATATATTTAAATTTATATTTTCTTCTGAAGTAAAATAACATTATTTTATCAATTATGTATTGCTGCAACTGTGATCTATATATGTTTCTCATCAAACTACATTTTAACTATCTTCAGTTATGGCTACTTGTATTCAGTCGTGGTGGAATGTCATTTTCTCTCACTACAATGTGGTATTATCAGTTCCCTTTAAAATAACCAGAAGGCTCTGTTTATATGATTTAGTTTGTTAGGGTGAGAACTACATTCACTCAAATGTGGATCGTTCTTATGATATAAGGACCTAGCTAGTGAAATTAAACAATCCCACAAAGAGGTTCATTGGTTGAGTGTACTAGGGGATCTTCAGGCCCCAAACCTCAATAAATTTTTGTGCATTTTTCTTTGTTCATATCTGCTACATATACTCGCATATAAAAAAATCTCTATATCTATCTATTATTGATGTCAATCAATATAATTTTGAAATTTTTTAAAGAACAAAATTCACTACCTATGATGTTATCGTTATAGTTTTTCTGTCCTAGAATTTTGTATTAGAGGTAGAGCTTTTCAACTGAGCTATAACAAGCTAAAGGCATAAGATCTATATTAGTGATGGAAATGGAGAATCTCAAAGAAGGAATTTCAATGCGTTGTTCTACAAATTTCAATGTTTATAATTATGGATGTTCTATGTCTCAAATGTTAATCTACATATTTTTTTTTGGATTTTGAGTATACTCAATGATTTTCACTCCTTACACAATTTAAGAAAAACCTGAAACATGGTCTACTACAACAAATGATGAGTATGATATGAATTCAAAAGAAATGAATACTATTATATGTAGTCATGGAATAGAGGAATTCAACAGTATATCATTATTCCCGATAGCCTATAAAATATGGTTGACAAATGAAGTAGCCAATAAAGGTACTAACAATGTTTGACAAATTATATATTCTATAACAAAATTAATGATTGGTACTTTCAGAATGAATAATGGGTAGAGAATCACAAAGATGAATAAAATACTGACCTAAATAGTTAATAATATAATATCATTAGTTAAGACTATTGTCAAACTTGATAATGATTTGAATGTTCAATGAGTTCTACCTGGGATGTGGAATGGAATTTTAGCTGCAATCCACTAATCAGCACCTATCATAAATATGAAATTGATATAATTGATTGGAATGTTAATGATTTATCAGTTTGAAATTCAAGATGAAGATTAAAGTAAAAATTCCTAAGAAAAAGGTATAACACTACATTAAAATTTGCATCCCAAAAGTAGGAATGAAAAATGAAACCAGAAGAAAGAAATTTAGACTCTTCTGATTCAGAAATTGAGCTCGATCAAATAGCATGAAAATTATGTTAATTCTATAGGAAGAAGAAATGATTAAGAAGAACCTTAAAAGGGATGAGAAAGACTCAAGGGAAGTAATATGTTATAAATGAAAGAATTTGGGTTATATAAGACCTTATTTTCTTCAATTGAATGTAGATAAGAGAAATATAGAAAAGAAATATCAGAATAATTCTAAGTGTGATAAAAAAGGATAAAAGTTCTACGAAGGCTACATGGAGTATTTTTAAGATTCCAATAGCTCATAATTCTCTAATTCTGAGAAGGAATAATTGAATCTAAAATATAATATGTGCTTTATGTTTGATGGTGAAAAGGTAAAACCCTATTATTCACCTGATTTTTATTTTAGTTACTCATATAATAAATTTTTTTCCTAATATACTATTCTAGAATAAAAATATGACTCCTTGTTTAAGAAACAAAAATCATTAATGAATATTAATAATGATATTTTAGTAAAAAAGAATAAATTTATTAAACAACATAAAGAGTAAGTTGAGAAATATAGTTCATCTACTACAAAATATATCGACCATGAAAATAGGATTAAAAAACAACATGATAAAGTAGAAAATTATAAAATTGTTGATCTAATATTTACAAATGAAATGAATATATAAAAAATAATTATTTTTTAAAATGTAATTAAATGGGAAAAATTTACTATAGGTAGTAAGGGTGGAAACCCCAAATTGTAAAAAAAAAATTCCTAGTTCTAAGAGAAAATGAATGTCTACTATTGAATGTTTTTGTTGTGGTGTTTATTTACATTATGCTAATGAAAGATATTTAAGAAAACATCAATTATGTGGTATCAAGCAGAATCATTATTAAACATATTGACCTAGTTTTAATTATAGAAATGTTGATCAAAATAAATCTATTTGTATTTCTAAATCATTGTTACCTAACACTCTAAGACCCCAAATAGTTATGGGTAACAAAAGAAATTTTTGTTTAATTTGACCTTGTAGGTAAAAGGCCACAGAAGAGGAAAAGATATATTGTAAATGTACAGTGGATTTTGAAGACATGTGAGTGGAAATTCATACAATTTCAATACTGTTACTAAAATAAATAGAGGCCTAGTCACTTTCAGTGATAATCCCAAAGTAAAAACTATTAGACTTGGAACTTTTGGAGATCCATATACTGTCTCAATTAATAAAGTACTCTATGTACAAGGATTGAAGAAAATTTTGATATGTATCTCTCAACTTTGTGATGATGGATATTGTATTGATTTTTCTAATAATTCATGTTCTGTTATTAAATATAATTTTATAAAATTGGTTCACCCAGAGCAGATAATATGTACACATTGGATATAAATTCCCTGTGAAAAGAGAAAGTGAAATGTTTAAATTCTACTGTAAATGATTCATGGATTTTGAATAGAGGAATTATTCACTATAATATTTTTTTCTTTAGATATGTTATCTAATAAAAAATTAGTTTTAGATTTACCTAGTCTCAAATTTGGTAATGATATTTTCTATGATGCATGTGAGATTAGCAAGAAACATAATACTTCTTTCAAATCAGTAAGCAATATTACTACATAAAATCTCTTTGACTTTACTCATATAGATTTTTTGGACCATATAGAATAGAAATTATGTTTGGTAAATTATATTTATATGTTTTAGATGATGATTATTCTGTATTTACATTGGTATATTTTCAAAAACTAAAAAATGAATTTTTTTCTATTTTTGAATGTTTTAGTAAAAGTATTAAAAATGGGAAAGGTTTTAATATAATTTCATTAAGAGGTGATCGTGGTGGACAGTTTGAGAGTAAATAATATAATTATTTTTCTCATGTATGGTTATTAAACACACCATCGATGCACAAATAAAACCTCAAACAATGAAATTCCTGATAGAAGGAATAGAACTGATTTTAAAACGGATAGAACTATGCTAAATGAATACACTTACAACCAACTTTAGGGAAGATGCTGTAAGCACAACATGATTTGTTATAAATATTGTTTTAAATCAACCTATTTTAAAAAAATCTCTTTATGAAAATTGCAATTAAAAAATTCCTAAGGTAAATTACATTAACGTTTTTGGATGTAGGGTATATATCATAAACACCAAGGATAATATTGGAATGTTCGTTCCAAGTGATGATGAAAGAATATTGTTAACATATTGTGCCACTTTATAAAAAGATAGAATATTTAATAAAGAGGAAAAAAAATTTGAAGAATCAGTTCGTTTGAAATTTGATGAAACTAACCCTTTTAATAATGATAACGATAAAAAAGATGAAGCTGATGATTCTTATAACAATGCGAGACTTGGTAACATGAAAAATGATTTAGATAATATGAATAAAATTCAGTATAATTCAGAATAATGTAATACTGATGATCCTAAAAGTTCTCTACCAAAATATTATAGAATCGTTAATAATTACCCTCTCGATACTATTATTGAAGAACTAGAAACATGAATAAAAACATGAAGATGTGTAGGAAACCTAGTGGAAATTTTTTCTTTTCTATCTCTCCTAGAGCCTTAGTCATTTTAAGATTCCATAGAAGATTAAAGTTTGATGTTAGATATGATAGAAAGGCTGAATCATGTTAAAAGAAACCATATATGGAAATTAAAGTAAATACTATAAATTAATCCAGTTATAGGAACTAAATGGGTCGTTAGGAATAAACATGATGATCAAGGTATTATAACCTTAATGAAAGCTAGAGTATTATCCAAAGGGTATAATAAATAATAAGGAATAGAAAATGTTGAATCCTTTTCTCTTGTAGCTATGCTAGAAGCAATTTGAATTATTTAGCCTATGCATCTCATATGAATTTTAAATTATATCAGATGGATGTAGGATCTTCATTTTTAATTGGGTATTTAATTGAGGTATTTTATATTATGAAACCACTTTGTTTTGAAAATTCTAAAAAACTAGATATTTTTGAAACATATTACGCTCTATATAGTTTTTAACAAGAACCTAGGTATTGGTATAAAAGATTAAGTTCATTTATTTTAAAAAATTGTTTTTTTGTTAGTTTGGAAGTCCCAGCCCTCTTTATGAAAATAGTTTGTTCTAAATAATTATTAGTTAAAATTTATGTTGATGATGTTATTTTTTGGATCGACAAATAAAAAACACTATAATGATTTTTCAGAACATATGAAAAAAGAATATCAAATGAGAATGATCATAGAATTTATTTTTTTAGGACATCAAATTTGTCAAAAAGATTATATAAATTTAATAAATCAATATAAATACATTATTTCATTATTAAATAAGTTTGGTCTAGAGAACATAATGACATATTCAACTCCCATGTGTACTAATATTATACATTATTTGGATTAATATTAAAAAACTATGGATAACAAGTCATATAGAGGTATTATTGGGTGTTTAATTCATCTTACATCTAGGAGACTTGATATTATGTTTTCAGTATTCCTTTTTTCTATATTTCAATCAAATCCAATAGAATACAATCTTGCTACTATAAAAAGGATTTTTAGATATTTTAAAAAGAAAAGTTTCTCAATGACGTGTTCATCAGAAAACATCTGATCTTAATTTCTTATAATATTTATGTGTAGGTTTTGGAGGTTTTAGAATAGATATAAAAATAACTTCCAAAAACATATCAATTTTTAGGAAAATTTTAGGGTCATGGTCAAGTAAGAGGCAATACTCGGTTGAACGTTCAATAGCCGAAGTAGAGTTCGTATCTGCTAGCAATTACTATGAACAAGTGTTGTGGATAATGAACAATATAATGGAATTTTATATAATTTTATTTATACACCTATTTAATATGATAATACATGTACAATAACATTTCCAAAAGTCCAATAAGTCATTATAAAACTATGAATATTGATATTAGACATATTTTTCTTAAAGATCATGTTATTAAAAGTGATATATCCTTAGAATTTGTTAACACTAAATATAAACTAGATTATAATTTTACTAATCCTCATACCACAACATATTTTAATTTTATTAAGGGGTGGTTTGGTTTGTTTAATTTTTAATTAATATTTTATTTTATTTTATTTCACTATAATTTTTTTCTAACTTAATTTATTTATTTAAATTTAATTTACTTTTCTTATTTTAATATTATGCTATTTTAGTTATTCCATTTTATCATAAATTTATTTATGCCGTTTAATTATAAATTTTTTTTCCATAATATCCCTACTTCATGAGAAACAAGGACATGTGTAATCTGTTTGAATACCTTCTTCTTACAAACCCTTTATATACCGTAATATCGTTTTTCAAAACCCTCAATTTTCATTTTTCCTTCCAAAACCTAGAAGATGAAATTCACAAATTTTTAAATCATTAGAAATGAAAAAAACCAAGAGCGTCGAATAAGGAGAAGCAAGATGAAAAAATGTGAAAACGTGTTATAGGCAGAAAAATGATTCAGGGGAATGTTTTGGATCTTGAATGGTTATATCAGGAAAACATACTCATGAAACAAGAATTATAATTTATAGAAATTGAGAATTATTTTAATGAAATCAAATCATAATTTTATTATGAGGTATAATTGAACTGTTTTTATAAGGGTGTGCAGTTTATTTTGGGATATTATTAGCATAGTATTTTTTCTAGTATCAAAGATTGGTATTTCCTTATTTTTTCTACTGGGGATGTAAAATTTTTGAACTTCCCACATGAAGGTGATTTAAATTTCTGTTATAAATTGATTGGTGATTAGGAAAATTAATCTAAGAGCATACTGTATTTTCTTTTCAACTCAAAAAACATTAGAAAAATGTTTTCTATGGATATAGAAGTTGACCATAAAATTCTGAAGATGTTTATTCAAATAGAAATAGTTCCATGGGTGGTTGAGATGGAGAAAATTATTTACACAGAAAAGTATATCATGTTTCTTTTTCTATGTGATATCTAATTGAATATTCCGTGAGATTTTTTCTATATATTAATTATAGCTATTCACCGGATATGAGAATAAATTTCAATATATATGGATATAGGTTTTCAATGATTTTATTTTAGATTAACAAGATAGTTCTACTTGATGCTAATGTCAAATGTCATCATATTAATGATATGAATTTTTGAACATTAAGAAAGATTGAATTTTTATGGATCACTATAAACCGAGAGATTTTTCCTATTGGAGCTGAGAAAGAATAGAGATAAAATAATTTTTCATTGGGGAAGCTAGTAGGTGTTCAAAAGGAAGGTGAAGCTGAATCATGAAAAGATACAATTTCTCAACCATCCCAGAGAAGGATTTGATTTTACTCAGCAGAAGAGGAAGAATAGAGTCAAGGGGGACTTGTTATGAATCTGAGAAAAAGAAATGTTCCTCATGTTTAAAAAAATGTTGGATTCCATAGAAGCAACAAGCTCAGTTCATTTAGAAGAAATTGTAATTGAAGAAGAAGTTCTAGTGGAGTTTCAAGCTAGAGAGATTTATATTTTACATCATGTAAATGAACATGTTCAAGAGAGCATTCTAGTATAAAATGATCAAGAAAATAATACTCAAACTGAATATTTTTTTGTCAATGATTTTACATGAATCAATTATAGTAATTTGAAAATAGATTTTAGATTAGACTATGGGAAAATTTGATCATATTTCTAGTGATTAGATTGATGTTTTTTGTAATCATTATTTTTCATGTGAATAACCATGAATGAAAATAGCGGAATATCCTTTGTCAATAGAGGGTGATAATCAAACTATGAATTCCAATGAGGGGACATCTGATTCATTATCTCATCACATTGAAGAAATTGTGATTAAATTCAATAAGTCTCAGGAATTGAATACCACTCTGACATGGGTGTATGAATTTTACAAGAAAAAGATTCATGAACATAATTAGAGTAATTTTTCTAGAATGGATTTTGATGCCGTCAAGTGAGTCTTGTTTAATGAGATTGGGAATATCAGATCTGAATCTGTTTCAGAAACAGATTTTGACGATTTAAAGTGGTACTTGGGAAGTTAGTTTGAATCAGTAACAGGTTCAGGGATTTGGGCCATTACATCTACTCCTACTTCTGCTACAGGTCCATATTTGATTAGATTATTTCAAGGTATTACATCAGTTATGGATTAAATGAATACTCATCTTTAAAACCTTCAATGAAATAGTTCACCCTTTTCCATTGAATTAGATGATTATAAATTTATTTATGATCAGTTAACTCATGGAGATCGTAACATTAGATTAATGTTGAGTCAGTATTAAGAAAAGTTGGAGCTATTCGTAATGCAAGAGGAAAGTATTAATGAGTTTTTGAAGGTAAACCCAATGGAGATTCATCATGTAAATAATAAATCTAGGGTGTTTATAAATCAGCTAGGAGACATTTTCATGAAGAAGCTAATATTTCAGATTACTGAGCTAATGGAGATGTTTGAATCCATTCCAAATTCAAACCCTGCAAATCGTTAGCCTTTTTTTATCCTACCTGGAACCAAGAAAATAAAAAAATTCATTTCATAGTCAGATGATTTAATTTATTAATGTGCTTACTGATTAGTAATCTTTTTCTCTATCTATATGTTAGATTTTATTATTTTATCTACTTTTATATATTTTTTCAATTAGCCAAAATACAATTCTCTTTATACATTATAGTTACTTATAACATTCACTTATCATTATGTTCAATATTAAATATGATTTAATCCGTTTCTTTTATTTCATTTCAATATCACAAAATGAGTAAGCGATTTTGATAGAAACAAAAAATATTTTATTTAAGAAATTTATAAAAACATAAATATTTCATTGAAATCTACATTTGGGGGAGAACAATAAATATTTCATCTTTATAAAAATCATTAAATCAAATAAAAATTATTTTCATTTAATGTTTAAAAAAATCTAAATTATAGTTCTATGGTTACAGTGTAAATTTATGGGATTTTTTATCATAAAATGGGGGAGATTCTGTAGCATGAATTGTTCCACAATTATTTATAAATATTATTGATTTTGGGGGTCACAAATACCCTTTTTGTTTTAATAATGAATACAGTCTATGTGTATATAATGATATTTATATGCTTATCTTTAAACTATATTCCACTATTTATTTTCAAGAAATATTCATTAATGTGTTAGGAACTCTCTTAAGTGTATTCAAGAAACACTATTTTCCATTGGTCGTTTACTAGATATATTATTCATTCAATACGTCAAAGAATGTAACGTATGGAACAAACCATACATTTATTTTGAAGGATCAATGTGTATGGTTAATCAGCCATATGTTTGAAGAGTTGAATGGTTAAGGAAAATTATGTTTTGGTAAGAACCATATGTTTGTCAGAAATGAAATGAATTGTTAACAAAACCTACGTATGTATGGAACATTACAAATGTATGGATCATCAACATTAATTTTTTAATCCACATTACAAATTCATCCTTACGTTTGGGAAAAGTGAACATATAATCATAGATGTTACCTTCAGTAATCTTTGATGACGTTGATAAATGTACGCATCATAGACCCTACGTTATGAAGTTGAACCCAAAATTTGTTTCTTTTTGGTTTTTTGAAGGAACATTACATTTGAAATTTCAACAACAGAAATTTGAATTTACGTCATTATCAGATATTTTTTCCACAGTCTCTACAGAAATTTAGGGCAATTTAATGCTCGATTTGGACTCATTCAATGATTGTTTTAAATTATTTTATTATTATTTTACAGTTGATATTTTATCTTCTATTCTAAAGGGATGTTACGAATACTCTATGCTGTATTATTTGGAATTAAATTCCCTCGATTTTTTAGGCATAATTTGTGGATATGAAACCATGATGGAGATTTATCATTATATATATCTCTATGTATCATATGAAAATCTCCCAAATATGGTAATACCACTCAGATATCTCTAAAAATATTATTTGATATATTTTTTCGTTGAAAATTGATTAAAGTGATACATATATCATGCATCTTAGAATCAATGATTATATTATGGAGGTATACAATATTAATTATAGTAGCACGATGCTCTATTTTTGATGATGTTATTTAAATTGATCATCTGTTATGAAACCAGATCTCATCAAATATATTTCAATGTTTATTTTAATATTAATTCAATTATCCCTCTTTTATCAGTTATGTTCTACATCAACATCGAGCTATATTTGTTTCTCATCAAACTAAATCTTACCTATCTTGAGTTTCACCTACTCATATTCAGTTATAGTGGAGTTTCATCTTTATGCACTATGAAATGGTTTTATTGATTCCCTATAGAAGAACCAAAAATATATATTTAATAAGACATTGTTTGAAAGGGGGAGAACATCCTGAACTCAGTTGTGGATCAACCATATGATACGAGGACCTTACTAGTGAAATTCATCGAGCCCACTGAGAGGGTAATTGGTGGACTGGACTGGGGGATCTTCATTCCCTAATCCACTATAAATTTATTTTCTCTATTCTATGTTCATATTCCCTGCATATACACTCATATAGAAATATCACCAACACTATCTATTATTGATGTGAGTTGAAAAAATTGTGAAATTTTTAAAAGAAAAAAATTCACCCCCTCTTGTTTTATCATTATAGTCTTTTGACATATAATAATCCCCACACCATTATCACAATATTTATCCTCTTGTAAAAGAAATCATTCATGTGTAATCCACACACAATAACTCATTGATGCTTATTTTCTAGAATTAATGTCATCACCCCTAACATTAAAATACCTAGATTGGTCTTGTATCATGATCCATAAATATGGAGTCCTGATATGTTGGTTTTTATCCCTATATATAAATAGGGTAAATTGGATTCCTTATTGAGTATTTGTATTTAAAATGGTTAACCAAGGCTTATCATCTTCCATCTTAGGGATGCACCTCCTAGATACTCCTCCCTGGGGTGTTCTGATCTGTCAACAAATGTGTGATATCCACCCTCCAAAGGATAAACATTCCAAACCCGCCTCAATAGAGAATTATTATCCATAATATCATGTGTGATATCTTCAATCCTAGAGAAATAACACCATGATCTCACTCTGTTCAGAATTCTGATTCAGCATCCCAAGAATGACACTTTCCCTCCTTGGGATGAACCTCCAAGATTCACCAAAACGGGGCATTCTAATTCATGAAACCAACTATGGCTTATTCCCTCCAATTTAAATTCAACAATGACCTTACTCCAAATGGAGTCCCAATCAACCATCATGTCCCAACATGAGATTCTACATTTTATCATCCCAAAAGGATGTTACATGCATGCCCAGGTACATCTCAACAAGATTTTCTTATCAATCTATATTGATTGTTGAACATGTGACTAGACCCCTGAAACCATACCCAATGGAATTTCATGGGATACCCATGGTAAATACTGTATGAATACATATTCCAATAAGAACAAATACCTCATAATAAACATAGTTCGACTTCGGGATTACACGTAAGATTATTCAAATTAAATTCCCTCCAATGATGATGTAATAATTGTAAAAAATGTACTAAATGACCCTACATTACCTGAGATTCCAAATTTTAATAGTATATATATTGAGGCTCACAACCCTATCATGATAAAATATGTAAAATTATTTGATATCCACATTGAGATGGAACCGGGTCAGATTTCCAAAAAGATAATTTAAATCTATATGGGTCACACGAACAAGGGGATGAACTCCATGGAATCCATATAAGGAGGAAACAATATCCCATCATCCCATTTTGATGAATGAGTATAAAACCCAAAATAAAGAGAATAAATTATCAAGCTTTTATAATTAGGAATGTAGTGAAACATTATCCAACATGTATGATGCTCAAAAATGCTTGCTTAAAAATCATCAAAATTTGTTTCCTCATGATTGGATCATCCACTAGATATTTTTCACATAACCATTTAAATATTATTCCATCAATGATATGTGGTTAGTATGATGGGGGTGGATGGTGGATGGGTCAGCTCAGGGATAGTCAGTATTGTATTATGTGATTTTGTATTCATTAATATATTATATTGTTCTACACCTCTACATAAAAGTTTTCTTATGTTAATGATTCATTGTTCATTCCTTAAAATAATATATTCAAAACCTATATCAGCATCTCATTGGATGTGAAGAATTATTTTCCAGTAATCCAATAAATGGATAGTGGGTGTGATATGGAGCTTAGGAAATGTTAGCTTTGAGTCAATGGTTTTGTTATTACATACTCTAGACTATTACTAATACATATATTTACTTTTATATTTCTGGATACGTGGATTAACCTCTCATATTGGTGGTCTATATGATTATAATGGTATTACATAAAAATTGATATATTATATAATTTATTCATGTTTCCATATACCGTGTAATTTGTTTTTTTATATTGTATTATTCATTTTTTTATGACTACCAATGCTACATTCACCCAACATTACATCAAATTCTCTCTATTTCTCAATAACTTCTTGAATATAGGGAGTTGTAGAAAAGGTTATAGGAACATTATCATGAACCATGTGATTTGGGATGGTATGTAACATTAAAATACATATTGGATGTGATGTATTTAATGCTGGTTGGAGAGTATTTATTTCATA
Organism: Viscum album; assembly: GCA_963277665.1. Lineage (NCBI taxonomy): Eukaryota > Viridiplantae > Streptophyta > Magnoliopsida > Santalales > Viscaceae > Viscum > Viscum album. The sequence continues at coordinate 1,862,002,568 of OY728151.1, read as the reverse complement.
AAAATGGGAATAGGGGTAGGGGAGAAACTCTGTATCTTTTTTGAGGGAGGGTACCAAGTTTTTTTCACCAATAATCCATTTCATGTAATTTCAAAACCACAAAAAATGGAACATTTAATCTACATTTAATTAATTATTTTTCTTTTATTTTTTCACATATATATTGAGTCAAAAAAATTATTCATGTTGTCTACAAACTTAAATCCTATTATAATGAACAAGAATTCCCCTCATGTTGCATATCTTCCACATAATTTAGAGATATATTTATACCCCAATATTTTATTTTTATTTTTTAATTACTTTTATTAATAAAAAATTGATATAATTTACAACATATGGTTTGTGGATTTTTCAATGATAATGGATTTAATTTTGGAATCTAAGAGGACTCAAATATGGGACTTTTGGACTATGGTTGAGATTCATCCAGTTGATAAAACATTACATTTTGTTTTATAATGTTTTTTATTAACAATATTGATGTAAATATAATAATTTAAATAAAATATGTGTAAAATGAAGGAATCATGCACTATAATATTCTAGGTAGGGATTCCAACAGGAGATGGTTCGAATACCCATTTGAGAAATTTTCACCCTTAAAACATAATACCTATAAATACACATAATTATTATTTTCATAAATTATACATTTTATTACACAAAAAATATCTATAAAATACTCATCATTTAAATATATACATTATGTATAAAGAATTAAATTTTACGGATATAATGTTTTCAGGAGATGAGGGATAAGAAGAAGCCATATGTGCACTCCAAATGTCACATATAACTATAATAACTATAATTACTAAAAATAAAAAAAATAACAAGAGATGATAGGAATGATGGTTTCGTGTAAGGAAGATCCTTTTTATAGGGTGTTAGGAATAACTTTATAAAGAGAAATAATATTTGTTATATGCAAGTCGGCGTGGCTTATTCTACAAGAACAACCTAAATTACTCAAATCATTCCTCTAATATGGAATTGGAATGTTCTTCAACAGAGTGAGGAGGTGTATTCTAGTATCAATACTCTATATATAAGGTTTACAAGAGTTTTATAAGATTTTATGTTGGGGTGCCCATGTTTTTAAATGAAAATTTTTCATTCTCTTAAACAAAAAATGATAGTTTATAATTTAGAATCCCCTTTATAGTAGGAATTATAAATCTATGTTATCTATATTTACTGGATATTTAGTCTCTAAATTATGAAAATGTTATTCTTACCCAAAATAATAATTCACAAATGAAAATTTATTTAAAAAAATTATTTCAATAAAATTATGGTTTCTTCATAGAGAAATTATTTTTTTCTGAGAACGGTAAATTAAATTTCTCAACATTAAGAGTTATTATTTTTATTTATATTCAATTGTATCATTCTAAAAAATATTATAAGTCCATTATATTTTCAATATGTTTTCAAGTAGAATTTTTTTTATGATTCCATCCATTATTAAAAAAAATTATTAGTAGTTGACTCAAGTGGTGAATTTTGTAAAAAATGTTATTGGATTGTATAATGTTCATGTATTATCCAAAAACTGGAAATTATCACATATAAATATATACATTTGTTTGAAACACCACCTAGTCTGAGTACAATGTCACTGAATCACATGGAAACAAGTAATAAAAAATTGATGAATACAAATCATTAGTCCAATTTTTATCCATTTCATTATGAGTATCCAGCAACCAATAAAATTAAAAAGAATAAATTTGATAAATGAAAATTCAAGAATTAACCAGATTCCACCTAGAATACATGCTAACCAATTTAATAAAAATTATACAATAATTATAGAAACCCACCACAAGTTGTGGAAATTTATTTCCCTGACGCTATAGTAAAAGCAACGTATCCTGGTCTTTTCTATAAGAAATTAATAATATAGAAACACCCTATTGAATTTTAATAAATATATTAGTATATTAATGAAGGTGTGGAAAATATAAGAACATTCATACTAAAAAAATCCATATAATGTAACATAAAAAGACAAATAAATAACAGGTTAATTTTTTGATTATTTTAATAAAAATTATGGTTAATTATAAATTTTTGTTGTTGTTCATGTTATTTATTAACATTATTTACCATGAGGGTTAAATTTTATAAATTCTTCTTGTATTAATAATTAAATTATATACATTTATAAATTTATTTGTTGGTAATGTTATTATTTTCTTCTGAACAATTTTTTAAATAAAAACAGAAATCTAGGGGTAATGAAGCTACCTAATGTTCATATACTCAAACATTTAAATTTCATTATGTTCCTCAAATTGTGTTATTTTTTGTATGATAATATATATTTTACATTAATTTTTAATTTTAATTCATCTCTAATATTATAATTTAAAAATCACAATAAAATATAAACATTGTAAAATTCTTTTTCATAGTTAACCTAATACGTGATTACAACCCTACCAATCCTCTATTTATGTTCTTGTGACCATGAGGTGGGTGGAATATAGAATAATGAACTAAAATTGGACCATGGTTCATGAAAATAAATGCAAAAAATTAATGAAAGGAGTGGAGTAAACACATAAATCATAAGGGGTCAAGTCAGAAGAGTGAAAACTTAACTCCATTCATTAATCAATTCAAAATCTAGATGATGAGAATTAATTTTATAGACAAATAGAGCTACAATTAGTGTAAAAAATTACAAACCAAATATTATGGATATCCATGAAAATTTGGATTTCTCCAGTAGTTGGTTAAATGTCTATGAATATTATTGATTTTTATGTGGAATTTGTTAGTTGATGACATTACAGGGCCTCTAACACTGACATAAATGATTTGTATTCGATAATTTTCTACCAACCAATTCTACAATAGGAATAAATTTTCTTTTTGATTATTTACATAGAATGATACTAGTGAGTTGGGACCTAGGAATGGACTCTAGTAGTCAAAGTTATGTTCCTTACAATATTATAATAATTTAATTTCCCAGAGGGGCCCATGTCACAACTCCCCATTCATTCCTTCAATAGGCCAGGGTCTCGCGACACAAAAGTAGTATTCATACCAATTGCATGAGAGGAATTATCCTAAGTACCTATACGCAACCATACATATCTAACCAATAAATTTCTAAAATTCAAAATCAACTAAACAAACATGTAGACATAGATATAAATCCAACAATTAGTGTTCGATGTGAAGTAACTGAATGAATGTAGAGACAAATATAAGAAAACCCAATAAAATATAACAAATGTCATCCCAAAATAAAACATGGACTGGTGTCCAAATATCACAAGAACTCACCCCTATCTATTTGGAAATACTATGAACCATCTATTTTAGTCAGTTAATGACTTAGTAAAAAAGGCCAATCATCTGCACAAGAAATGACCAGTGTGGGAAAACCTTTGTAGAGGTAAATATAAAAATACCCAGTAGAACACCTCTCAATATAAAAATTACCATAATTTAAATAAAGTAAGAACTTACATGTATATATCTACAAAATTTATAACAAAAATATCCACATATATTCAACGAGGACACATTGTATAGAGGGAAGTCACAAAAGTCGTATATTATTCTATGATTAGATGAAAGGCTCCACAAAGAGCACCTATAGAAGAACACACTCGTGAGTCTAATTTTAATGATGATTTCTATTTAAGTGGTATTTCTCATCTGGTATCTTCTTTATATGTGAACATCATAGGTTTGAATTGAATGTGATACACATATGAGGATCACTTCTAATACCATTGGGTGATACAAACATCTCATCCTGGATTTACCCACTATGTACTGTATTCGAGCCCATGTACGATTGGTCTTGAAGATATCAGGAACTCACTTAGGGATCAATGATTAATAAGAAATCAATCATTGTTCCTAAAAGAGGTATTGTATTAATACTATTTAATATGTCTTTTAAAACAGATCCTAGTCTTAGTGGGAGGAGGCAATTCAATTAAAAACCATCAAGGAATGCATTTCAGTATCACACCCTAACAATACATGTTAACTATATATAGGAAAATGGATTCGTTACATGATTAAGAAAGTACAGGGTGTGTATAAGTGTTATACATAGTGTCCCTTCACCCTAGGTCCAGCCTGTGTAATGGACCTTAGTCTTATGTAATTTCCATGTTTATATAGAATTACTTTTAATGTAGGATGCCCATGCACTATACCCATATTCATGTACACATATTTAGCCCATGTGACCACGCCCCTGTAACAGTAAATGACTCACCCTATTTACATGGTCACGGAAATGTTTGTGTAGGGGAGTAAAAGGAATTATAAAAAAAATGTAGTCAGATCCTTGTGCATATGCCACCAAGGTACAATCTTAGTTCACAATCTAAAGAACACACACTATGTGACAGGGGTCACATGCATTTTAAATGTAATGTTTATCCAAACCCCTTTCTAATGCAAGGAGGGACCCAAAAATTGACTTATCCTATAATACACGTCATGTGGATATAAGTTTTCTAGATTCCAAAAGCCATTATCTTTGAATATCCTCCTATGATATTTCCTTCTCTTTTATAAGTACCATGATAAAAAATATTGTAAAACAAGGCCTCATAACACTTTACATCCCCAAGAAACATTATTCAGTCCTTTGACTTCCTCAAAAATTAAATTTGATCATTTTTCATCATTTTGTTCCAAATAACATGAAAATTGGGTATCTATGTCATCTGATCCATTTCCACCTCCCTAGACAGACAACCTTACCATTTTCCCAATACCAAATATATGGTTTTTATCATTTCACAATTAAATGGGTGTGCAATGATCGATTTCTCAGGATATTTCAATCCCTATGTGAAACAATGAATGCCTACGAAAAAAATGGGGAAAATTAACATGAAAATATGAGATAAATGTAAATCAATAAATGTCTTTGTTAATATAGATTTTTTCCATCAGATTAATGATAATAAAATGATAATTCAAAAAATGTTTCCAAACACCACCCCAATATAAGACCATCCATTTAATATGCATAATCCATATATTATTATATTTTTTCATTGATACTTATACATCATAGGAATCATGAATGAGTATTATAATGAAACCAGACAACAACTCTTCCTTGAATTGGATAAATCATTAACAAATAATTACATGGTTTCACAGTTGTTGGAATGATCCTTGGATTCTTTTGTTTGATTATCGTGGTTCAACAATAAATTTTCTATTCCATTGAGATAATTTTTCTAAAGATCTATATGATGTTTTTCCAATTGTTATATGGTTATATAGAAATCACTGGTATTTTTCCATAAAAATATTTTTTTAGGAATGTCAATTGTTGAATCGTGAATTAGAATTAAAATAATGTTTTTATTTTTTTTATTCATTTTCATGCCAACGAAAAAATTTCCATAAATGAATCATGTCAAAAATGGATAATTCATTTTTTGATTAGAACCTATATTCTAAACTCAATGGATACATTATATTTTTTATCGTATTATATTCTTAGAAGATAATCCCCCTTTTTAAGAAAATTGTTTGCACAAAAAAATTAATTTATTTTATATATTTCAATCATTTATTTCAGACACGTCATACTAAAGAATCTAGCATCATATCACCTATTAGTCTCGATAATAATCCTTATAATAACCCAAATTATTATATGGAAAATTGGATTCATCATTTTATATCCACCATGGGGATTTACATCCTTGAAAATCTATACCTAGGGTTACATAAATCAATGTGAATATTGAGCAAGAATCTAAACCTCCCACTCCAATATTCTCTTCTAAGTATTCTTGTGCTTCCATTAGACACATATTAATGTAATATAGGAAAAAAAAACCCCTCATATGGATCCTCAATCTCTCCTTGGTAATGAGTAAAGGATTCTCCATCCTTGATGTTTGACTTACCCAAGTTGACAACATGTGAAGAGTCATTCAATTATCTCATTTGGTATGAAAGGTTGAAGACATATTATACCCAATATAAATGTATAGGAATAGATAAGAGGTAAAACATCTATACAATTATACGTAGTTTCTAGAATGGGCTAATGATTCATGGATATATCTTGTTACCCCAACCAAATCACTGAAATCTCCATCTAGGTGATACTTGTTGGTACACATGGTTTGCATAATCAAATTCAAAGGGCTACCACCATCTATCAGCATAAGACATATGTAGTCTATAATCCATCATTATATACTCATAGATGATCATCAGCTTCTCATAGTTTCAATCACCAACATTTGTTTGATGAGTTCTGACTATCCAGGTTTAGTATAGCAATGTGTTGTCATATAGGGTAGCACATAAAATTAAACAAATTGTGCCATATATATGTGGTAATTTTAGATACTGTTGAACAAAAAATAAACCAGTGGAAGGTGATCCTCCCAATAATGTCTGAATTCTAACTCAAAAGACCACATGATGTCCTCTAGAACATGAATGGACTGCCCAATATAGTCATCAGTTTTGGGGTGAAATGTTGTGATCAAGCATAACAGAACTGTGAAATCATTATTAATTCCCTTCTACAATAATAATGTTATGTGATCATCAATATCCAAAATTATCATTTATGGAACTCCATTGAGTTATTTTATCTCTTAAACATAGAGGCCTCTCATGCTCTCCTTATATCTCTACTCATAATTTTCTATGAAGTTGGAAGACATGGTTACTCGTTATATGATCAACTAAATGTCACCATATCCCCTAGAAATATGTGGTATTCCCACCACCATTTCTAGTGTTATCTCATCCCACATCAACTTTATAACCTCAAGGGGTTGAGCTAAACCTACTAGAACATGGTTTTCAGACTTCACAATCTAACAAATAAGTAATCAGTAGATAGAACTTGTAACAACATTATTCATCACTGGCCACCCAAACTAACATCATAGGTCCATGTATATATTCTACAAACATGGCTATTCGACCAAAGTATATGTTTGAAAATCACTCAATAGTCCTACTGTAATTTCATAGGTACCATCGTGTGTCTACTAAAAACATTTATGTGCTCAATGACTTTAGAATATCCATTGAAAGCATGTCTCATTGATATCTGAGTAAGTTATTGATCATGACGGAAATCCCATAGATGTGATTCATAAACTCGTTGCATGACAGGAGGGTGAGAATCATCGATTGGAGGTAAGTTGATCAATCCCCATACATAAAGGATAACTCCAACAATGAAAAATATAGTAATACCAAGTTTAGTGGCCGTGAATAGTATCTCATACTGAGAGAATATTCTACAACAATATCCATTCCCCATGTATATAAAATTTCAATGTTATAATCATGTAAGAACTCTTTCCATCACCTTTAAAACATTTTATGATCCTCTTAATAGAAGATATACATGATATTCTTGTATTATTAATAGTAGATAAACATTTATACTATCAGGTAGTGTCTCCCCAACTTCAGTTCAATTACTACCACTGATAAATCATGTTTTTGGGTTATGTAGTACTTTTCATGAGGTATCAATTGATATAAACCATGGGAAATCACCATCTATCTCTACATACGAACACCACCATGCCCGGTTCCTGGTCCATCGTAGAAAATGACATTCTGGATAGTCTCCTATGATAGTATCTAGATGAGAGTGCTTCTAGAAAACAATCTCAATTATAGAAAACACTTCTAGAAACTCTACATGCATGTAAATGGTTTCCCCTATCTATTCTAAGTTGCCATTGGTGATGATACCTTAGAGAAATTAAGTATAAATATTTTTTAATAACTAACTAACCCCAATTATAAATGAACATCCATCACACACTTAGTTGTATCCTATGATAAAAATTTCTCAGTATTGGCAGGTTCTACTTCCACTGCATCTGCTAAGATAACATGTCTTAAAAATTGCACCACTTGAATCTATATGCAGCACTTTGAGAGAATTTTGTAATGGTGGATTTCTCAGTGTATATATAAAACTATCCTAATGTGTCTTGCATTCTCCCCATGGTATGTTGAGTGACAATGATATCATCTTTGAAGACTACAATAAACTAGACAATGAATGAATGAAAGATTTTATTTATGTGTCCCATTAACACTACTAGGGTATTCTTCACCTCAAATGGAAATATCATTCCTCATATTGAAAAAAAGAGGAACATAATTGTCATCTTCATTTTTCTTCGTCCTATACTCAGAGCTGGTGATAGAATTATTTGAGTATAACCTTCTAGATCCATCACGACTCTATCAACTAATCTATGATTTCATCAATACTTAGTTGTGGATGGTTGTTCGTAATGATAACCTAGTTTGTGGTTCGCTATTCCAAACACAACCCCAATCTCTCATCTAACCCCTTATGAAACAACACTAGTGCTTCTGACGGTGAATCATTGGGTCTTACAAAACCTATCATCTACAAGTCCCCCAAATTAACCTTATCTCTTGTAGATCTATGGGATCCATCAGATATTCTAGCATGGATATTGATATCGTTCTATGGTTAGATCAATTAATATTTATATCTCATGTTAGGGAGGTAATCCAAGACCATCGTTATTGAAGACATTCTCATTCCCCTCCACCACTAGATGAAAATGGTAAATCAAAATATCCATTACACCAAGCATTATTCTAGAAAACTAATGATTAACTAACATCACCCTCCTACCCACAAGTACATACTATGCGACATGGGTTTCTATTTAACTAAAAATAGGAAAAACTAGTTTTATCCACACTAAAACACTACATCAATAACCTAAAATTTTCAATATGCGAATAAACAATATAAAACCATTAAATACCAAGAATAATGACTTGAGACCTCGACGATACATCCGAGTGTCAGGTCATGTTGTCGACACAAGTTCTTGATCACCTAGTCATTCTAGTAGGAGTCTCCATGCATATGGGCTGATCCAAGGGCTCCACTGAATTCTACAAGTATCATAAATGTTATTTGGAAATAATGGAATGACTTTCTCCTCTCTATGTCAATACATCAGCTAAGGAATAAATGAAACAGATCATAGATTAAATCATTCTCGTATCCCCAGGGTTGTATGCCTTGAATTCCTACAGTTGTCCCCTCCTCATCCTTCATCTCTCGGATCCTATTTTTTACCAAATGGGATTAGTGGTGGTAACATGTAAAAGCATGGACCACCTCATGTTACTCTCCCATCTTCTCTACCATGTCCACCACACTGAGAGCCAACCTACTCCAACCACTACCTCTACCTTGGAGGCTATTCCCGAATATCTCAGTCTATTATATGACGTGATGGAAAATATCGAGTTAGATGTCCCCTTCCATCACATGGGAATAACTACAGATGACTTGAACCACAATGTGTGCCATTTACCCATGATCATTTGTATTTATAATTTCTTTTAAATAACATTGCACTTTATGGTCCTAAGAGAGAAGTCAACTCCCCACTATCACATTCCATAATATTGTATTCCCTCCAAATAAAGATGATGGTGATATCTACACATCCAAGAAACTATCAAGTGCTATATTTCTCTCTACGACCCCCTCATTGTTATAAATTCATAGAGGGTTGACACTAACTCATATGTAGCTATGCATACGTAATTCTATAGCCATCGTTGTAAAGAATTATTCTTGAACCATATTAATACATTACATGGATGGTTTGGTAATCCTCAATTTATGTCGAGCTATGATCACGCAGCCTGTATGATCCAGAGAATCTCCGGGTATGTACATCCCAAAGAATATCTAGGAAGAACTCTTCTATAAAAAGGTTCTCGAACTCTAACCATGGATGTGTCTCCTCATTATTATTCTGGGTCAGTAAACACATCCATAAATTTTCTAAATCATGAAAATTTCCCACTAACAAGACCACCATATGATCTTTTATTATCCTAATCGAACAGAAAATTTGAGTCACCTTGCCATGTCAGTCCTCGGCCACTAATAGGTTGAGATCACCTCTAAACATGGTTGGTCTCTATCACTGAAACATGTGAAGTGTTCTCTTCATATAAAATTAATCCACGAGTATTATGGCTACCAGGTTCTTCGATATAGGTGGGGTTATAGTTGGTGCACCACCTAGTGGTAACATCTCGAGAGATGTTCCTTGTATCAATGCCTCACCACTTATGGTATCATCATCATTATCCTAATGTTGAACACTAATTGATATATGTATGAGGTGAATACCTAAGGCAATCATTATTTTCAATAGTTAATAATTATATCAATGGAGATGACTCATGAAGGACATAGAAAACAAAACCCATGTGTATATGATACAAGTACCATTGCTTTCCCCAAAATTGATGATTTAATTTATTGAGAAGAAAAGTATTTGATTAGATTCATGGTGTAAGGATATGTCTACCACAATTCCAACACTGGTGTCCCTAGATTGAAATACATATTTGAAACACTTAAAACTATTTTCCCAAACATATCTCACTTTCTACAGTCCTAATGTATAAATTTACACTTTGATACCACAATGTAATGCCCCTTTCTAGAAAGGAACATTTCACGGTTTTCCATGCCCACCTCCAATTGTTTAGGGGTGAGTGACTAGTCTCTAGTAGGAATATCATTGACATAGGATTACATAACGTAAGTACTCGAAAACATGAACACTTATCGATGGCTATAAAATTATTAAAAATAATAAGAATAGAACAAGATGCATGAAAATATGTAAATCCCCAAAACAGTGTATAAAGAGATGTATTAGAAAGTATACATGGTCAGATATTATGCCACAACAAATTTCTGTAACACAATTTCATCTTTAATTAAAAATATGTTTAATGTTAGAATACCTATGGAATACACCAATGTAAATCTAGTCTCACAAAGAACTACATTGCCCAGGTCCTATAGAGAACATGTCAAAAGGCCACTTATCTGTACATGACATGACACGTGCAAGAAAATCACATGTTGGGGGAGAATTAAAGTACTCATCAACACACCCCTATAACAAGAATCATACTTCAAAAAAATAAATCCAAATATACATAGGTAAATGTGTACATTATATATAAAAACAGTGTAGATATATACTCAACAAATAAACACATTCTATAGTTAATTCACAACCATTGTATACCATATTAGGATCATCTCAATGGATCCACTATTAACTTTCCTGGGATAACAATATCTTGTGTTGGATATTATTGATTATGTCCATCCTTGTGGTATCACTCATTGGGTCTCATCATTAGGTGTACACATTGATGTTATGAAGTGATTAATATAAACAGAAGAGAACCGCTTCAATTTCCATGGGGTTATACCAAAATCTAGATACATATTAACCATATTTGAAGTGGATGCACAATGGAGTACTATTTTCATGAAGATAAAATTATACCCACATTAGGAAGGAAGAAAATTTGAGAATCTCTCTCAAGGACACCTAGAGGTATTCCAATATCTATATCCAATAAGTATTTCTATGGGTATTATAGTCCAAGGAGTTGGAGATTATTCCAAACCATCCCTGGGGGAACTTATATGGGAAAATAACACAAATTAAACTGGTCAATTTTTCCAAGAATAAGGGCTTTAGTCTATGTTTATGAATGTACCAGGCATATAGAACGGTTACAAATGGTGTCGCTTGACACTACGTCCTACCCTTGTATTTTCCCAGTTTCTTTAGCTATGTCCATGTCAGTGAATAATAAAATGGTGTGAAGGATTCCCATGAACTCTAACTATGTCCCAGTTCAAGGATTTGTCCCATGTACCTGTGCACATATATCAACACACTTTTTGTCCCCTGCACTTAGTCCAAGTAGTGTCTGTGTTATAATGTAAACAATGTGCCCCAACCTTTGTACTCCAACCCATGTTTATGTACCTTCGAGGTATATGTTGATTTCACCAAAATGAGGACATATACATTTTAATAGGGGTCACATTCCATGCGAAAGGGGATACACTCCTTGTGATACATATGTGTCTCTAAAACCTTGGCCACCACCTAGATGGACCCACATGATGTGTAATCCCAAAATACAGTCTGTGTGGATGATTATTTTCTAAAAATACATATCCATGACCCATGAAACTTCGAACCATTCACTGGAATCCTTTATTGGAAGACTCTTACCAAACAATCAATAATCGAGGCCGAATAAACCTTTCAATAATTGAACAACAATATTTAGTATTGTCATCTACTCAGAAATTATATTTGTTCATTTTTCTTCATTTCACCCTAGACAATATGAGAATAGAGTATCTACATCATATGTTCTATTTCCATATCCATTGTCATGCATCAATCATGTCTTACAAATCCTAGATCCATTGTTTTAGATATTTAGGACATAAAATGGGTTCACAAAAATGGATTTTGGGGGATATGTTGAACCCTAGTCCAAATGAAGAATTCACATGGTTAACAAAGGACAAGGGGATAATATTACAAGAAAAAATGATAGAAATGAACATAGTTCAATATTCATGTTGATCTAGATTATTTGTTGTGAGAATATCTAGGAATAAATCTAGAATTCTATATAATTCCCTACATATCACCCCACGATAAACCCGTCGTGAAAATAAACCTTATCCATGGATCAATATGGTTCCCAATTGATCTATGATCATAGTATTACTAAATAATGATGAATGGAAACAAATAAAAATACTATACAACCATTATTGGATAAATCATTGATGAAATATGATATAGTGTCAAATTTGTGGTTGAGATATTTTGATTCCGTTCTACATCAAACTTCGATCGATGATTTGGTCACAGTTTTTCTAAGATAAATCTAATGAAGCTCTATAGAATGGATTTCCAATGCTTCCTGTGTTATGCAGACAACCTTAGAAATTATCCATAATATTATATTTAATGAAATGTTAATTTTTGGGTCATGAATTAGAATTAAACTAATTTATTTATTTATTTTATTCACTTCCTCATCCGTAATGAATTTTCGATATACCTCTAATTTCAAGCAATGTTATGTAAAATATAGGGAAAACGCACATTATGAACTCAATGGTGACATCATATTTCAAATCCTAGTATCTATTTAAACTTTATTCCATTTGTAAGAAAACATATGTGTGTGTGCTATATAATATATTAAATCATTAATTCCGGGAACTATGCCCCTTAAGAACTCATTTCTTCTAGAAACCTAACCTCTAAAATAATCCATACAATATCCAAAAATTATAAATGTAAAGTAAGATTTTTTACAATTACATGGATATTTATAATTACATACATTTTATATAGTTTCCTTTTTTGGTCGAAAAAATTCAATAGTGTGTGTTCAACTATTAGAATTAAAAGTGATCCAATAAAAAAACATTAATTATTTAAATATATTATACACATATATCAAGAAATATCTAAACTATTACTCAATAAAATACATTATAATTGTATGAAAAATATTTGAACATCATTTACACAACTCAAACCCTTACCCAGATCATTATAAAAATGTTATTTATATCTGTCGTATTATTGATGGAAAGGATATGAATCTTTATAATCTTAATTTATTCTCATTAATTTTTTTTACACTATAGATATAATAATGAAATTTATGTTGAATTATTTAATGTTTTGGATCAATACAAATATAGATTTTGACATCATTAAAATCCATTTATAATATTGTGACAATATAATGAATATTTTATTTTAAAATAAATGATTTTGTATCCCCATATTATAGTTCCTTTATCTATTATAAATTCATATGGCATTCTTAATTAAAAACCAAAATATCCCATGAACTTCCCTAATTGGGTAAAATGAATGAACACACACTCTATATATAAATGTCGTATTCATAAATAATTCATAGAAAACGCTTTAATGATATTCAAGATCCTTTATTAAAATAATTTTTAAAATAAATTAATCCAAATATTCCAAACTGATAGTTTAAAGATATATATAAAAGATATGAATTATAAGATTCATGAATATTATATAAGGATTTATTATAGTAGATATCTTCCCTAGACATTCTAAAAGGTCATACAATGTTTGAAAAATAAATCATTGAAAATTTTACAATCCAATACTCTTATAATATGGTAATAAAACCACAGTTCAGTTATGAAAAATCACATCACCCATTTTAAATGATGAAATAAGTCAATGATATGGGGTTATAGTTCTTATTTTTCATAGTCACTTAATAAATATTTCAGTAATCACTATAAGGAAATATTATCCCATAATCCATATTACATAATAATAAAATATCATAACAAAGAGAGATATATTTACCCACAAAATCACATATATGGGTATTTCACCTTTTCAATTCATCAGGATCCATACAATAGAAGATAAATGATATTGAACTAATCTCATATCTAATATTTATTAATTATTAATCATCCCCCAATAGTTTAAAGATTTAAAAAATATTAAAGGGGATTATAGGACATTCCATTAATCAATGGAAATTCCTTCCAAGAAAACTCTATTCCAACTTCCATAATAAGACATTCCAAAAATGTTAATAGTTATTAAATAGTGGAATAAATATAGTATAGAAAGACAATGGAACTCATTATGCATCATATAATACATGACTCCCTTCTATGGATATATTCATCCCCCTTTTGTGATATCATCTGATGTGGGTCCTAAACTGAAAAAATGAATACATTAGCATCATGATATCTAGAATTACCATAATAAAGATAACCAAATAAAAAACCAACAAAATTTTGAGATCACTTTGATGGAAAAAAGATATCTCAATCCCTATTCTGAATTTTTTTCAAAGAGAATTAGTGATCTCCATCCCATATAACATATTTATCATATTGAATAATCAAAACATTATCTACAGAATCTTATATTTACACTTTTTTTGTAATCCAAATTCAAATAAAAAATGTTCTCCAAACGAATTATTATAGAACTAAGAATTTATCTCAAACATAGATATAGAATTATATATATATTATATATGAAATTAATATATAAATATATATTTAAAATAACCATAATTCAGTTAGTATTAGGAAGTTGAAATTCTAATATGGTAGAATACATAAGATATGAAATTCATGTGTAAAATATAACTAAATGAAACCCATATCCATGTGGAATGGTATAAATCTATATTTTTCACCCTTTTCAAGTCATAAACATACATACGAACCTCTTCCATATTGACTTGGGTCATTAATTTTACTCTCATCAAGTGAGACCAATGTCTATATATACAATAAATAATGTATGTATTTTAGGATCATAAAAACTTTTAAAATACCCTTATATATTTGATTCACTCCAATTCTAATTCCAAAACCAACATGATTGATTTAAAAGTCTAATGAATGAATTATATTTATATTTATATCTATAAATACTGAATTATAAAGAGAAATAATTATATTAGTTTTTATAAATTATATTTTGTTCTTAATAGAAAAAAGTTATATTTTAAAAAAACGTCATTTATAAGTAAAATAACTAAAATATCATTAAATTATATAATAAAATGATAATATATTGAAATTTAAAAAAAAATTGAAATGAATGATCAATTAATGAATCCCATTATCAGGACCATTATGAGATATTTTAATCTACATATTTTATATTAAATAAAATTAATGGTAACCACCCACCATGTAGTTTTTAAATCCACCAACTCAATCATCTCAAATGATCTAGGTATTATCATTTTCACCAAACTACTGTTCATTATCTATGAGCATTTATAGGCGAACTATTATCATGGTTCTATTTTTTCCATCCTACATTTATAGTGTCAAATCAATGAGATCACTAAAAAATCACATAAAAATATAAATTCCTAAACATCCATAATAGATATATATATTTCAATCATTAGTCAAAAAAAATTTGTATTCCAACAATAAAAAATATTCAATGGTCGAAAATAGATTGAATTAATTTAATTAAATTGATATTTGAATTTCCCGAAACAATTTTAAAATAACCCAAACAATATTGGTTACATTTTATATATATTTATATATACATAATAAAATATAAAAATGTTTTTATATTTAAAATCAAATTCTTCAAAAAGAAACACTACAAAAATTGAATCAAAATAATCATTTAGAAATAATAAAATAAAGATAATATATTACATAATAATTTTAATATTGGAAAATTATTGTAAAATAAAAAATTTAGTATAATATAATGATATAATATATATTTAATTATTATATAAACAATTATTGTTTGGGGAAAATTTTTATTTAAATTTATATCGAGATAACATTCTCATTAACTATCAATTCATAAAAATGAGTTTATAAGGGGGAATGAATTAACTTATATGGCATCAACTGGTGAAGGAGTAACACCACCAATTAAAAAATGTTTAAGTAGATGTAATAAGAACCAATCCACAAATTTGAAATAGATTACTACCTCATAATTATATCAATAATAATAAAATTAAAAAATTCCAAATTTATTTAAACAAAATGTACACCACTAGGACATCGTATTTTTTAATGTGATTGTGAAGGAATACATAATTGTTATACATAGGTATATAATTAATATTGATATTCCAAACATAAATAATCACCATAAAATGAAATGATGTAACTAATATAGGGAAAGAGGACGATTTATTCCACCCCAATATCATCACCATGAATGTTTTCAATGCTTTTTAATTAATATGTGGAAATTTAATTTGAATATTTATAGTATATCATATGAGAAAGTTTTTTCTTATTCATAGAGTCTATCAAATGATTTAGTTCAATTTGTTTATAATGTCTCAATTTAATTAAATTTAAATGTAAAATTCTTTTAGTTAAATAATAAGAATGGTTTAATTTAAAATTGTAATTTATTATTTAAATGTGAAAAAATATTAATGTTTTCCACAATTTGATATTAAATTAAATAATGGAAATATCGTGAGTCTATAATTGGTTTTTTACTTTTGGTTGTTATATTTATATAATTCCATCAATATCAAAAAACATTGTGTTATGAAATCATTTTATTTAAATATTAAAAATATCAAAAAATTATCTTTTAGAAAAAGGTATCAATTATTTTTTCAAAAAAAATAGAAATTTTGGGGTCCAAATTTTTAAAATATATTGTAGCATTGAGGCTTCACCCCATGATAGAGAGACCATAAGTGATCTTGTAATCACTGATGATATTTTTTAGTTCTCCCATCAATAACCAATTATTTAAAAAATATATTAAATCTTTTAATTCGATCTAAATCAATTTTTGTTTCTTCATTGCACTAGAAAAAAATTCATATATAATAAAAAAAATATTATGAATAAATTTGAACAGTATTTTAAAAAAGTTATTTAACATATAATAGATAAAAATTTACAGATGTTAGAAAAAACTATACATTATCACCCTATTTAAAAGGAGTTGATTTAATAGTAATTAAAATGATCATTTATCTTTGTAATTAATTTGTCTAATGGTTTATATTGATATATAGTATTTATAATTAATAATTTAAATTTAATTGATGTCGGATGATGAATTTTAAATGATTAAAAAAATTCATTCAATTTGAATAGATTATTGATTAAATTGAAATAATCTATATGAGTTACAATTACCAATATTGAGAGAATCCCATTATAATTATAATCACATAAATCAGATTCAATGTTTCCATGATATCATATAGAGTGTTTTAATTTATCAAAATTCACCTCTTTGATTTATCTAACCATTATATTAAATTTTGATGATAAATTATAGTCCTTCAGAACATGAATTGATATAAAAAAGTACAATTAGAGTGTTTTAAAATTTATTTCATGAATTCTAAACAATTAATGAATGAATTTTTACCCCATATTTTGTAAAATATAAATTTAAAACAAATTCAGGGGAATTGTGACATATATCATGCATAGATGGAAATACTTATCTAAGGTAAATCCAAAATAATATGAACTTGACCAATCAAACTGATAGATCATTGAGAATAGTTGGTTGATGTATATCGATAATGTTATTACGACCTCAAAATCGGCAAAAATTGATCACTTTTTTGTAATTTCTCTTAATATCAAATTGACGATCAAAAATTTTATATTATTATGAAAACATTCAATAATTTAATTTCATATTCCTATTTTTATGAGTTTAATAAATTAATATTAGATATAACAATAATGAAATATTTCGAGGCTGGATGGAGTTGAATAGTTGATTATTTCATCACGTGTATGGGAAAAAAATTATATTGACACACACAGACACATATGTATGTATGTATATAAATATATTAATAAAAGAATTAGGGATAAATAATATTTAAATATTTCAAATAAAAATATAATAAGGAATTTAATATGACACTATAATATATATATAATATGTAATTTTTAGTTGTTATATTATAAGATACAAAAAATATAATAATAATTATAATAATTATTCCATTGTCTTCCATCCATTTATACATCACATTATTTTGAGTATTTGATTGAAATTCAATAATGAAATAGTTTCATTTAATAAAAATAGATGAATTAAAATTGTTGAGTACCTTGATTCCTAAATTGAACCAAACTTTTTATAAGAGTTATAAAATGATGGTTCCACAGTGATCCATTTTAGATATCTCATCCATTTTATCAAGTATTCTATCTATCTAATCATGGTTATTTTACATGACAGATTTGGTTGAAGGAAAATCTAAAAATAACATTACCTTTCTTATATATGATGGTGAATATGTAATTAGAAGTATTTAGGTAATTAAAATGTTGTCCCAATTATAAATGTAGATACCCTAAATGATTCAAAATATTTATCATTTATAATAGTGAATATCTAAATTGAGCTATATTAAATCCACACATTACCAAAATTAATATTCATTATAACTAGTGGAGAATTTATTGTCCCCTAAATATATGCTTAACTATCATGATAGAAATATTAATACATATTCAATATTAAAAACAACTTAACATCAATTACATTGCAGATTATAAAACAACCATTTAACATGTATTAATATCTAAATCACTACTTATATTAATCATAATCTTACCGAGAGGGGATATTAAAAAATAAACTAAATAAAGACCAAATATTCTTATTATATACATAAATAAAAATTGTTTTAATAATAGTAAAATAATGAATGTAATTTTCACATTATAATTTTTTTAATAACTTAACTCATAATAATCATTATTCAAACCATTACCACATGAACCATGGAACCCATTCCATTACAATTGATTTAATTGTTTTTTCTATATGTAATATAGTAATTTGTAAAGATAAGTGAAACATTGATTCTTGATAGATGTAAAAAACAATATTTTATAACCAAAAGTGATAACATCAAGAAATATAATAGAATGAGTCCATGTGATATTGGTGAACTCAAATAACACATTACAGATGCATTTAGAAAATGAGATATTAAAAAACTCACTCTCTAGATCATTAACAAAATTCATTCTATAATATATTATTATATGGAGATATATGATAAAAATATATTCATAATAATAATAAGGTAGTTGAATATATATTAGTTTTTATATGAACTATATTCTTAAAAGTGTTATTGGGGAAATCTTGTATTTAATGAAGTTATAGAAATATAGACTGTATGTGATTTAATTAAATTATATCATACTAGGGATGATACCATATGTAATGGAATCCCATATAAGGTTATAATTTCTTTTAATGATGTTTTTTACCGTTGTAGTTCAAAATTATATAATTAATTCCATCAATAAAATTGATCCATTAAAATTTATAGAAATTTAATGATTTCAGATGGAATCCTCAGAGCATACTAGGTTTATGATAGGAATACTTTCCCAGTTATCACACCAAAACCTGAGTTATAATTTCATGGAGACTATCTATATAGATTTGACTAAAATACTGATGATGTATTAAAATTCCTCAGGAAACACTTGGTATTCAATGATATATATGTTTTTCATTTTTTGTCTCTCATGAAACCTAGAAAATATAAAAAAGATGATTTTATAAACGGTTGGAAAGGATTAAATTTATTTAATCTGTGTAAGTATACATATTTTATACGGAAATAAGAAATATTTTTTTTAATAAAAAATAATTACATTTATGAATCTATTTATATTTAACATATAAAATCATTGGAAGCAGTGAAATTAATGAAGAATATATATAATAAACAATATTTTTATTATATTAACTATACATTTCCATGATAATATGTGAATATCAGAACACTCGAATATGAGAAATGAAATGAAATGAGGAATATAATATTTACCAATGATATTATTGTGAAATCTAGTAGGAATGTAAATTATTTATGTTCAAAAATCCTTATTTCATTATTATATATAATCCCAAATAATTCTGGTCAAATATATGTAATATGAATACCTTTATTTTGATATTTTATTAACAAAAAAATAAATTTTTAATTCATTATACTATATCATATTTAATAAAATATAATTTATTAAATGGAATTAAGGTTTATGAGTTTTTACCATTATATAAAGTTTTTTATTAATTTACAGGAAATAATAGAGAGATTATTTTTGTATATAGCTAATAAAAAATGACATATGATTGAATTTGTATAGTATAATATAATAAAAACACCTTATAGTAAATATATTATGATAAATTTTTATTAGAAAGTATTCGAAATGCCAATATATTTTTTACTCTAATAAAACGAAATATCATGGTGGACCAATGATAACATAATTTTAAATTGTTCCATAAGAATTTTTTTATTAACGAATACTGAATGGTCCTTCCCTATTTAATAATGGTGTAAATATAATTTTATAATCATATATATATTTATATATATCATTAAATAACAATATTTATTTAAATAAAATTATGAATTTTGTATATTTGTAACAAATACTATTTATATTAATTATTAATGATTTATAATCATGACTTAAATAAATATATAATAATCTTTTTATTCACACTAAAAATTAATTTACATAGATACATTTGATGAATTTTAAAATAATAATAGAATTGATTCAAAATATTTTAAGATATTTTAGGATAAATTTTGTGGATATGTTTATGGGATATATAATTTTTTATATTTTTAAATTTTATTGTGATAGAGTTAATTAAATAATTTTATAATTGATTCATGAATTTTTAGTGCGATATGATGATCTAAGACTAAGGAATATTATGGAAAATAATTTTATGTCAAGGTGAAATATTATAGATAATGTTTGTTAAAAATCAATAATGAGTCTCTAATCTATTGTAGAATTTAATTGGGTTATTTCTATCACCTTAATATAGGATAAAATGCATGGATTAGTTGATTTTGAATGAAATGGTGTACTATATATATTTCACTCATATGCACCCACAGAATATGGATTTGTGTTAACATATGATAATTTTTTATTTTCATATCTCAAAGACTATTGTATGTTGTGTATGGTTATGTAACATATGTATATCTATTTATATAAACTTGTAGTACTACGTTAGGGGATACTGATGATACATATGATGAATGTATAAAAATATTTACCTAATTCTTTACCCTTTTTTTATCCCATAGCTCTTGGATAATCGTTGATGATGATTATATGAGTACTAATTTCTTTAAAAATTAAAACATTAGGATTAAGAAGACATGACATATTACAAAAACCCAAGTAGGATGTCATGGAATATTTATATTAAAAAGTATCATTCGTTCTGATCGTTGTGAAATTTTAATCCTCATACATCCCAGGATGGTGTATATTGGATTAATCATTTGTAAGGGAAAAAATGTAATTTCGGAGAGACGGTATAAAAAGTTTTAAGTACTCGTTTCTATTTAATTTCTACCATCCACATGTGGGTGGATGAGTCAATATATCCCTGATATGGGGTCAATGGATGTCCAGATTATTATGAAATTGTTTTCCTCCAGGGATAGAGGTGTACCTATTTGATATAAGAGTTATTAGTGTCTATGAATAATTGTTTTGTTCAATTAGGTGTCAATAATTTATCTCAAACCCCCCAATTAATTGTTACAAAAATGATATTAATGGATCCTTTGGTGATGGGGTGATTTTGGGAAAGGTCCTAATGATGAACTATTTGTGGGAGATTATGATTCTATCTAATAATCTAATTATGATTGACATTATATTTATTTTTTATCTCATATATTATGATAAATTGATATTAATCAGGAATTAAATATCAAGGAAATTTATTTTTTCAATCTATTCAAAGATTAATTCATCTAGTTTCATGATTGATTTTCTGACTCATCAAATGGGAATATGTGCTATAAAATATACTACTCTCTGTTTCCTTAGTGGATATGGAGAATATTCCAACAATATAAAATTCTAAAATGTTAGGGACGTAGTTAAATTTTCACATCAACTGTATCATTTTCAGGAGTGGATTCTATTATATATTGAATATTATATTTTTCCTCTATTTATTATTATTTTTGTATAAAAATTGAAAAAAAAAATTAGAATTCCACATTGTTTGAGATAACAGTGTGGAAACTCAAAAATAGTAAATTTTTTCTATATGTGGTTATTTTCACAGTTGGTGTAGGGTTTTTTAATCTAATTTTCCAAGCAGTGTAACTCACTAACATGAATTTGATGCCAAAAACATTGTTGGTGCAGAATTGGGAAACATATGAAGCTAAATTATGTGGAATTACTAGATTGATTAAAATGTAAAATTCTAAAGTTTAACCTTCTTGAAATAATACTTCTAACCCTCGTTCGTCAACCAGTTTTAATCTTGGGCTATCTTCTATCAATAAACATAACATCACCCCTCGATGATTATATTTTGTGAATATTTCCATGTCTCTTCACGAATAACCATTAATGGATGATTAAAACCATCTTCCATGGATATAGTTTCTCTATTTACATTGTAAAAATCAATAAATGATGTCCATGTGTCCATCCTTTTTAGATTTTGGATCCTTGGGTGTGGATTTTTTAATTCATTCGATTTCAATTTATATTTTATGGATCCTAACTTCCAATTTGCAGTAGTTTTATCTTGTTTTATTTGGATTTCATTTAATAAGTGTATATGGTTATATATTCCCCACTTATTAATTATTTCTATCAAGAAATGTTTTCAAAAATATAATTCATAAATATCTAATAATGATCTATATAGATGCTTTAGGGATGATTAGTTTATTATACGAGGATTTTAGTTCTTCTTATATATCAAAATGATAATATAGGTTTCAAATTTTAGAGCATGTTAAATATACAATTCATTACAAAATTTTATAATTCTACTAGAAAATTATTTATTGAAATGTTTAATTATCTGTTATAGAGAATCCACTGTGTCAGGGTAAGAATTTAATTTTTTTTAAAAGATACTTATCCACTTGTTATGTATGTCTCCATGACTAGTATTGTAATGAAAAATAAATATATATTTCCCAATAATGTCATTTTATGTCCATACCACAAGATGTTGGTACATCACTAACCAGACAATTCATTTCCCATGATGATCTAAACATTAGATTTCATAGGGATCACACATATGTATTGTATTTAAAATTTAAGAGAAAATTATGATTTATTGATTAATTTTATTTGGTAATGTAAATTATTTTTTTATTTTTGTTTTTGTAGAATGGTTTAGAAAAAAAAATTATAAATTTTATTTTCTTTTATTTTACTTATCTTTTTCACAAGAAAATATATGGAACATTTGGTGGTATAATACGGGTATTGTTAAGATCACATAATGTAAAATATAATTAGTGTATATGATTATTCATTTATCTGATGTATGAAAATTTATGTTTTCATTCGTAGGTGGTGAGTTATAAGGTTATATTCCCTTATTTTATAGAGTTTATATGGTGAGATGAGTGCCTCATGTCACATATAGATGGGTACTATGTCATTTTTATCATTTTTTGTTGAGTTGTAGCCTTTTAATTTTTATCATGTGAAACACGTTATAATTATAATACCATTACATTAAAATTTTTGATTATTTATTTAAATATAAGGTCAATTGGTTATGGAGTGTTAATCATTTTTAACATTTTGTAATTTTAATTTTGACTTTTTTTGAGAAGTTTAATTATATTACTAATTTTGGTTTTATGAGTTTTCAATGTGTAAATAGGTCTATTTATATTCATTCTTGTGATTTATATTGTGGATTTATTGTGAAATCTCATTTCCAGAGAGTATTCAAGATACCCATTAACAATTCATCATCTATTAGATATTGGGAAGGAACATCCTGGTACACTAAAAACTCACATGGGTTACCATTATATGGGTACCCCAGGTTGGAATGTCTTAAGAAGGTTTCAAATTTTTTTTAAAACAAATCAGTATGTCTTGGTGGATAAGTGGATGGAATATTAGGAATTATGAGGTTTGTTATGAGTGAATAATTTTAAAACACTCATTATAGTAGTCATTATGTTATTATTTTGTTTAATGAGATGTGTGTAATGAAGTATATATCTTTCTTATTTGAGATTTTAAATATTTATTCACTAGAATGGGAAATTGTGAGGCATTTTTGTGGTGGCAGAGTTTAGGTGCATGTGTTAAAAATCATGTAGTGACAGTGTGAACTATAAATGATTGTTAGTCTAATGAAACAAACATGGTTGGTACATATAATTGAATATCATGTGGTAAATCATGTAATTTGTGAATGTTTATTATTTTGTGATTATTAATTTTTAACCCTTGTATTATAATCCATTAGGTTTTTAATTTAAATCTTTTGATTTTTTTGCATTTTTTTCATTCATGTTTTTTATTTAATTTTATTTTATTCCCTAATGTTACATTAACCCATGTATACATCAAGTGAATCATCTGTATAGGAAAATAGATAATTTCCCATTGGTGAGTCCTCATATCAAATAATTTTTGGTTAAGGATGCTAGAAGAATGATTTTATACAAAGAGTATGAAATGATTAGTTATATGTCCCTACCTCAATTGACAAATTGTGGTCTGAAGAGGGAAAATTACTTCTCTAAGATGTTCTATCAATAGTTGAAACCATATTTAAATGGTATAAATATTCCACATGATGTTATATACTTATATGAATGATTCAAAAGATATTTCAATACCCCATAACTCATGTGGATATTTATGTGAATTGTACCATATTTAGATGGAGCGACCTAATCATAAATTATGGGAATAATTCGTCCAATAAGAGTTGCATTGAATCATCATATGGAATGATTTCACTGTATTTGTTAGTAAGTATTTCAACCTAGAAAAAATTTTATTTCATAATGTATTGGGAGTTTCTAAATTTTTACGATGTTTGACCATTCATTATTATTTTAATACCTTCTTCTAGAAAGTTGATGTTTTTTCATAGACAATGAAAATGATGAATTGAATTGTCTATAGTTTGAAATGGGTCACTTATCAAAAAAAATATATAAATTATTACTTTTAAAGTTTATATCTTATGTAGAACATGTATATTGGTATTTCATTGTATATATTAACCATTATAGGATGTGTGGGACCCTTGAAACCACTACCATTCCTATTGGATGTGTTGATATCACTTTAAGGAAAAATTGAACATTGAATGTATCTAGAAAAGGTATAAATTGATACTAATGACCCTTTACCCTTCCAAAATGTTCTAGTCATATGGGATGCATGGCTCATATATTCCATAACTATAGTTATAAAGGTAAAATAAATCCCTATATACGAGTAAATTGATAGAAAATCCATATATTTGTGAAAATTCAAAACCTACACATATTTTATAAGATTAATATTATAGTTAATAGTGTTTTTGTAACCGCAGTACCAAAGGAAATCAAAGAATAGTTTTATATTTAAAATGTACTCAGTTCACTTCGTTAGGGATGTGGAGGTCAAGGATCATCTATATAAAAAAAAATTCACATTTGAAATATGCCCCAGGTCAGTGTAAGGCCATAGTCATAAGATGAAGGTATGAAAATTAATGTGTTGCTTCTAGGTCCTATGTAATCAGAAGTGGAATGGCTATTGTGAGGGTTATGGTACCAAGACCATGGTCTATGAATTTTTCATCACGGTATACTAGTTCTTCTCACTCATTTCTTTCTCATCATTTTAAATAAATATTGAATCATCCCAGGATTATATTTCCTTGTGTTATTTATATCATCTCTAATCTAAAAAAATAAAGAACATTGAATTCAGTTATCCACATGAATTACCTCTATATCAAATTTTAAATTGTTAGGATATGTCCACATCCATCAAAATGACCATCTTAACATTATTTTCTGATTGAACTAGATGAAAAAATATGTTTTAAATTGATTTATATCATCAATGTGCTTCATTACCTACACCATAAGGAATATAAAATATTTTCCACGGATATTGGACCTACAGTGGAGTCGTTCAATACGCCTATTTCTAGTTTGGATAGGATTACATGTAACATTCCATCAGTTTTCCGTGATTTTAATTGGTGGAATTCATAGACATTGGTACCTTACATAGAAAGGGGATAACCCGGAGTAATAAATTCTGATTTCACATGGTTTCAAAATTATGGTGAGGCTGAGTTATATTTTTATTTAGTTATATGTAGATAAGGGATATAATTGGAATCATATCACATGTCTCAAATATAATTAATGGAATATTCAATCCATATTTATATCAGATAGGCAACGAGTATTATTCTTCCTAGGGTGTCTCCATGGGAATCCCCATTGATTATTTTTCAAAAATATAGATAGTTCTATCCACAGTGCATGATCAATAGAATATTTAACCACGTTGAAATGAAGAATAAAATCACACCCCCCATATTAATGATTTGTTTGACTATTTGAAGGATGAAATGTGGTTTTCTATGATTTTTGATGGTTTGGTTTTCGGTATCATGGGAATATAGAATACTACATTCCAAACATTGATTTTCATAGAAAGTATGTTCCTAATGAGTATCATATTATGCCTTTTGAAATGAAAAAATTTCATGTATTTTTTTAACAAATGAAAAAAATAAAATATATAACTTGATTCCTTCAAAGGTTAATTCATTCATTATATATATTTCTAAAAAAAACTGGAGAACAAAAAAAATTATATTCATCATTGGAATTATTCGGGATCATCAACCCTATGAAATTTTTTCTATGAGTAGACTTTGGATCTTGGAAGTCAAATTCACTGTACATGTGTTCTCTAAAAAAATAATTCCATTCATTCATATAAATGTTATTGAAATAATGTATTAGGAATATATGAAGAAATATTTTATATTACAAATATTACAAGAACTATTAGTGTACTAATAGTACATTAGAATAGAATTCTTAATGGTGGAATCACCATTGACTGAAATCATTAGGATTGGATTATAATTTTTATGGAATTAATCATTTAAAGCTTAAAATGATGAGTTGTGAGAAAAGTTGACCTCTTATACTTTCTTAATTAAACTAGAATTCATTCAAGATTTTTTTTGTACCTGGATTCATTATATATGATCATGGGATATTTCTGGTGGGATTTATATCACATGGTTTCATTCAGCTCTGATAAACTCTAACCTTTTGAGATGAGTTATCCAACCCATTTCATTGAGCTAGTAGATAAAATTTATGCACATGGTTTCTGGAGTAAAAGTATATTCTTTGAGAAAATTATGGTATCCCTTAGTAAAAAAAATCCAATGATACTCTATATTTCAGAATTCTATAAAATAAAAGTGTAAATGATTCTCAGATTACATTCAAACCATTTATTTTCACCGCAAAAAAAATATATTTAAAAGTAAATTATATCATTGATGCACATAGTTTGATGTTTCTATCTCATGATTTGATTTAATATAGTGAGAAGTTAAACCCAAAATCATTTTGTAGAATCATGTCATGATATAACAGTTCATAAATACAGTTTATTCATTATTAATGTAAAATTCACATCTTTTATCATTTAAATTACCTAACAAGGTAAAAACATGATCAATTATATAATCATATTAATAGAACTGTATATAGTGGGGATACTATTATAGATTATTCCCTCACATATGTGTTTATTTATTATTTTGGACCTAATTTTTGGTTCTTATACCAATGATAAATTGATTAATGGAGGATTATCATTAATCACATTTTTCATTCATCATGGTGACACTAATATGTAATATGTTTTGATTAATCCTAATTGTTGGATGGGTATGTAGTGTTGAATTACTAATTTTTATCGTAGTGTTGTATTTTTTGTTTCTAAAAGTAAAATTTCGTCTGTTATATGGTCCACATAAAGTAGTTCCTAATCCTAATTGGATGTGGAATGATGCATATTTTTATTTCACCAATTTATTACACTATACACCATGATGTAAGAATGTAAACTGAGTCATTATTTATTTATAGAATAAATTGGAATAATTTATAATAATAATGGATAGTATAATGGTTGTGGATTGAGTGGTCCTATATATCAAAATTATTTTGAGACTAAATGGTGATAATTCACCGATTAACCCTTTATTATATCCAATTTTCCACAATTGGTTTTAAAAATAACATTAATAATATATTGGGCCCATATTATTTCTTTCCACATATTACCACTCTTCAAAACACTACATAATGATGTAAAGTAATCAAAATCATGAAAATATTATGTACACGTGTTCTCTATATTTGTTTTGATTCCTAGGTTATCCATTTGGGAACTTTTTCATTTTCTAGAAAATAACACTTACCAGAAGTAAATTATTATATCATAGTTCAAGGAAATTTATATTCAGCCAATCCTTTTTCCATTATATGTGACTTAGTAATGTGAAACCACTCTTGTAGGGACATGTCTTTTCTTATATGCAGTTGAATGGTTTTAGATTATTAATCAAAATTTAGAAATATCACAGTGTCAATAAAATTCACAACACAACAACTATCATTGTCTGTTGGGATTCTGAATTGGTTACTATGTGTTTTTAGGGTATCTCCTATTTTATTCACCAATGATTGAGAAATATTTGATTCATTTCACAATATTTGTATGGCCCTCAGAGATATTGTAATAAACTAAAAAATTTACTACTTATTGGAATTTACACCTAAATTATTGACCATTAATAATGTGTTCAATGTCTCTAAACTGATAAGGTGCCATAGATATCACTCACATATGATAAATTTGTAATATATTGAGTTTTTTAAAAATATGAATATTATCAAGAAACTACTGCAATATATATACTCTAATATCCATTTCTATATATGGTAATATATTTCATTAGTTTGGGTGATGTGATTATATGGGAATAATTATTTTTATAAATATCAATGTGAGGTTCATATGAGAGAGTAATGGATTTATTTATTCTTAAATAATTAATTCGGATGACCTAAGATAGGTACACAATTCAATGGTTAGATAATTTTTACACCCATGCTATAAATTTTAGTTATTTACTATCATATTTATTTATTTAAATATTCTCATATATTTTAGATATTTTCATTTGAAATTTTTTCAAAATTTTGGAAACTCACATCATCAGGGTTGGTGGATGGTTTGATCTAGACTTGCAGAAACAATGAAAAAAACAACATTATAATATAAATGGTTATATAAATAATTGGAACATGGTTTTCCAAACTATATTTCCAAACCGTGAAACTATCACTAGTGTGAGTTGTGTCACATGCCTGACATGAACATGGTTGGCAGGCCATACATCCATACCATACCATGTGTTTGGAATAATTAAAATATGAAATTCAAAAATTACCCCTACTCAATATCAACCTCAAATGCTCAAATATTTTACAATTAAAACCTAATGCCATTTTCATTCAATGATTCTATCACCACCTATAGTGACCCAAGATTATAATCCAATAATTTTACATAGTTTACATTGTATAAAGACTATGTTTCATAAATAATAATATGAAAAGGTTTTATAGGTTTACTGTTTTTTAAGACTATCTTCATAAAAATATTATATAAAAATAATTGAGATAATTTCTTTTAAAAGGTATTATACTATCAAATTTAAATATATTTCATTAGTAATACCCATAGTCGTAATCTTATCCATGACCACTTAAGAATTTTGTGAGAATAAATACACAGAAAGTATGGAATAAATAATTCTCAATGAATATGTCATATGAATATGTAAAAACACAAGCACAAGATAAATATCCAAAAATCATTAGTGATAAGCATAAAACAAATGTTAGGGTCGATATATAAGGGAAAATAACATAAATCAGCAAAAAATTAACAAGTAAACATTATAAATATAACCCAAATAAGAGTAATTTAATATAAACATTTAATTACAAGAGATTAAAATCATGATAAAAAATACCCCATTAAATCTGACCCAAAATTTATAATATAAGAAAATTTAAATACCAATATATAGCAAGATAACACATTATAATAATCATGAACATATTTTAAATATGGAACACAACTTAGAATATTCATCTTTATGATCATGATTCACACTTGTAATTCCTTTTCTTTTATGAAACCAAAACACACTCATGAATTAATTATCTCTTCAGATTTCAATATTTTACAAATTTATTAGAGTGATGTAATATACTAAACCATCTCACAGTTATATTATAACCACCCTTTAATTTTTTGAAATTAAACCACATATACTTGTATTATAACAAGACCAACCAATATTCATCAATACATATGTATAAAACATAAAAAATATTTACTAATCAGATCTTAATGTAACTATGGAAATAATTTTTTTATAATCCAAGAAATTGAAATAATTAAATTATAATGAATAACCAATTAAATAAATGTAGATTTTATGAAAAATTCATATGGAAAACATTAAATCATCATAATAAATCAATGGAAATAATATGAGATTCATAAATCACACAAATGTAAATCATTATTTCCTAATAAATGATAAATGGTAAAAAAATATGATCTATAAAATATAAATAGATTAAATTATAAATTCTTAAACTATTTTTTTAATTTAATGCCTACTCACTCAAATTAATCAAATAATTAAATAATAATAAATTATAAAAAAGGAAACCTAACTCTATAGAATGAAAATCACATGAAGATAATAAAAATTAAGTAATAAAAAATATTTTGGAATAATGTTTTATACAAAAAGGTAAAAATAATTGTCCTGAGAATGCTTTAAATATTCCTTCTTTTCTATGATGAAAAATAAAATATAAAACAAATCCTGATTATAGTGGGCATGTTATGTTCAAAACGATTATACTCTAATGGGTGTTGACATTCATTGATTTATGTGATACAGGAACATAAAAGTTAGTTATTTTGATACCAAGTGTTATTTGATTTAATTAATATTATTAATATAGGTGATATGGGGGAAAAATGTCATCATCTCACTTAGATATGGGTAAAAAAAATCACTATTCTGTTCATTTATAGTATTTTAATAGAAATTATGTAACCCATGACATTCTTATTTTTAAATTACATATATTTTGGGATTGTGGGTTTTATACTATGGTCATTCAGTTATATTATGTTACCATAAATCATGTTATATTTTATTTAGGAAATGTGGTAATTTTTTTTGTTCAATTAATATATTTATGTTCAAGACCTTCCATTGTATGGGGAGGTCTATTCTGGTTCTCGATGAAATCATAATAGTGGATTTATTTATAGGAACCATATCCAGATTATGTTATTTATTCCCCCTGACTACTCTTTTTCATGTGTGTATTGTGACAAAAAATACGTTCTTAATAAAATTTACTAGGGCGCCATGGTAGAGAGTACGAATGGTTGGTTTTTAACATACAGAATCTCATTCTTCAATCAATTTATCAAAAGTGGTTATTCAGTATAATCCATGTTTTTAGATTCACCACAATACATGGAGATTTTTTATGATACTAAACACTCGTTGACTATAGATTGTAATACACTTCTTAGATTCTTTTAATTTAAATTCCAGTTTGTATATACCTTTTACTTTTTATGGATAAATGATCTTTAAAATGATTAATATACAATATGTTTATTTCCTCACTAGCCAATATAGAATATTTTTATGCTTTTGGTGAGGATGTATTGATGTTTTTTCTCCTAAACTTCATATTAAAATGGTTCATGCAATGAATTGTTGTCAATCTGGTTACCTCACAACGTAGGATGTCCATACTATGTATTGTGGATCACCCTTTCTTGTGATTATATTTTTAATTCTCTATTGTATAAACATATATTATTTAATTCAGCTATTAGATTATTTTGTAGGCTAGATATGGATAGTGTACAATTAAATTATGGTTTCTGATTATATTTGTGGTGGTTACATTCAGGTCATCCATATCCAAGCCCACATCTTCCCATTATGTGCACCCATCAATAGTGATTAATATGGATATATTTTATTTTATTTTATTTATACTTATAATCTATAATTATATATTATTTGATCCATGAGTATTAATTTGTACCATGTTGGGTAACTAAATTACTGTTTGATTTACGGATGATATGGTTATTTGTTTCAATTTTTTCAACCATAATTGATAATTAGGAAAAGTGTTTGAGGTCATTTTATTTTATATAGAATATGTATAAGAGTGGCTATAGTATTTTTAAATATTTATTGAGTTAAATTACTTGAAAATATTTATAATGTCCACTATGTAAGACTCTATAATTTATTATAATAAGATTAATCTCTCAATATGTCTTTTTAGCATTTATCACATTTTCAGGAAATCTAACATAGGTCATTAATTGAATATTATAAGAATGATTGATATGTTATAATTAATGTGAGAATAATATTTTCATTGATAATTCATCATACGTCATGGTAACTATAATAATTTTAATGTCCACAACTCAAGTCTTCAATATATATTGAATTTGGTATGATATTAAAGGTAAAAAATTGAGTATCTAGAATTTAATTTTTTTTTTAAACTAATTACCATGACTCTGAAATGAAATCTCACAGTTTAAAACATCACATAATAAACTAAATGCAAGATTTTTTATGTAATTCTCTATAAATGGTGATAGTTGTTCATATATTTATGATGATTCAGGTTTTTTCGATTGAAGACTGAAAGATGATATGATGTTAATGTTGTGTTTGAAGAAAATCATGATATTTTATAAATAATGTAAATATGAAAAATATAAAATAAAATTCCTTTAAATAATCCTCTGAATCTATTTTTATAGTGATTCAATGTTTGGTTGTCATGATTGAATATTAATGTCATCGAGTTATTATGTTTTGTGCAATAGGGATGTTTTATATACCATAATATGAGAATGGTTTTTTAATATGTAATTAACAGAATAAGATGATGGGTATTCCTCTAATTCATAGAATCCAATTTTGTGAATGATTTAGTTAAATATTACAAAGTAAAAATATTGGTATAAGAGGAAATATAGAATATAAATTTATTTTATATATGAGTGAATATTTCAAAATTTTGGGGTCATGAACATTTGTCCTAACTAAATGAGAAAATCATAGAGATCCATATTTTTTATTTTTTTAGTGGATTATATTAGTATGATAAGTGGTAATATGTGTTTACATAATTATTAACATTTAGAGATAATTGAATTAAATAAAATATATGGTTATAATTAATAAATAAAATATTGAATAATTTTTTCATTAAAATGACTGGATAGAATGGTTTTAATTACAGGTAGATAATATGAATCCCAATTTTTTAAATAAAATTTTCTTCATATATAGACATTAATCATTTAAGAATATTAAATATTAGTTGGGGTATAAAAGTGTAGATCATCATCTAAATCATTTTTTTGATCATATTGTTCTCCTAATGTTTGAATGCTTAATATGTTGATCATCAGTAGTAATCAAGAAACCAAATTCTATAAATATTTTTTCATCTCTTTTTTACCATTACTAACTAATTGAATATTTCAAAATTTCCATAATGATGATGTTGGACTAGTATATTTTATAATAATTACCCTAATAAGTAATATTTTATAATAAATGATTTGGATGATTCTATGTATTAGTGCTACTTGAATCTAGCGAGGTTATGTACTGACTCTGGGTTATGGACTGGTAAAAATTTCAAATTCTGTGTGATGTTTAGTTTCTTATTTTATAAGAGTCAATCTTGGTAAATAATCAAGGAGGAAATTTTATTATGAATAAGCATGAGTTTATTTTTAATAGAATAAAAATTAAAATAAAATGATCATTGATTCATCAACCCCCTTACATGGTTGAACAAGTTATTAGGTTATTTCATGTGGTATCATAGCATAGTATCCCCATGTATATCCCATGAGATGATTTTTAGGTAAAATGGTCTATGTTAGTAGTATAGGTGTTCCAATGCCAATTGATACAAAAAAAATTTATTGAAAACAATATAATTAACATCATATTATCACTAATATTCTATGTTGATGATTTTGGTAAATATCGTTTCACAATGATTTACATAAGTGATAAAAAATCATTCACTAATAAGAAAACATGGAGACTAAAGGAATGACATGAAATTTCATTAGAATTTCCCTGTTTAATAATTCTAACACTATGTTAATGGGCCTAATATATGTAATGTATAGATGGTAAAATCATGATAGTAGTATTGAAGGTAATTTTATTGACAAAGATGTTATGCCACAAATATGGGAAATATTATTCAAAGACATGTAGATAATGATGATGAATATATATACTACTACTATAGTAAGGTGAATGAAATTAACTGTTACACATAAGTATATTTTGAGGATCTAAAATAATATAATACTATATAAAAATTTATGAGAAACATTATAGAAATGAGTCACTATAAAATTTCACCAGATAATGTGTATTTTTTTCATTCTATTTAACTTCATTATGACATACTCATTGCATATGAAATGTTAAATTCAGTCTTATTTTAAAATATTTCAAATGTTGAAATTGGATTTGATTCCATGAGGATATGGAAGATCAAAGAAGAATATTTTGAAGAACCAAGTTATTCAGAAGATGAGGAGGATAATTTTTGTGCCCAAAAATTAATCATTTAACTTATCATTTGGAAAATTAGTAAATATAAGAGGAAATAAAATGGGAATAAACCATATAAATGTTTCATTTTGGGGATATTATTCAATTTTCTATTAATTATTAAATGATTAAAATTGGTGAATATGATGTTACTAATGAGAATACATAATAAAAGTTAAGTGGAATGTTCACAAAATATGTTTAAAAATCATTTAACAACACAAAATGTCTCCAAGAATAAATTGGAGACTCATGTATTGAAATTAGGAAGAGTACTAAGTCCCATATTATAGCTATAAATTTTTTGTTCATTATTAAAACATAAAAATTATAATAGAATATTTAAGAATATCTGAGTAATATATA
Source organism: Viscum album (assembly GCA_963277665.1). Lineage (NCBI taxonomy): Eukaryota > Viridiplantae > Streptophyta > Magnoliopsida > Santalales > Viscaceae > Viscum > Viscum album. The sequence continues at coordinate 1,861,967,097 of OY728151.1, read as the reverse complement.
AGTATTTAAGGTAAAGATAAGGATGTTTCCCATATGGAATACATACAAGAATTTGAACATCAATAATTTATTTATTAGAATAAAAATAATTTATTATAATATTTAATATGGTGGATGAAATGAAAGTGGAAGCTTATAATGAAATTTTTGAATGAAAGGAACTGACCAAGAAGATATGAAAAAATTCAATTTGAATTTGAAATAACAATATTATGTAAGATCATGTGGATAATGTTAAATATATGGCTAAAAATATTTATTGATAAAAATTAATTATTTTGAAGTAAAAATTAATTTATGATTTTGATAGAGGAAAATAATTTATATATGGATACAAATGTTTATTCCTCAAAATCTATTTTATTTGTTAACTCAATTTATTGGGATAAAACATATCTTATTGAAATTATAGTAGGCCTAGTTTTTCAAATGATTATAGTTCATATTAAAAAACTATATGTACATATTCCATGAAAGGTGATGAGATAACTTCACTTTCATCTATGGAAGTGATGAATATATCATGAAACCAAATTCAAAACGGTAGTATAAATTTTTATCAATAGTTTTCTATATAATTAAATTTTATAGAAACAAAAAAAACTATTGTAGAAGACTATGATTTTGTTGAAACTTTTACTATTTTTCTATGTATTTCACCAATGATTACTAATTATCGGAAAATTATCCTTTACAGAGATGAATACATGAAGAACATGAAAAAAAATACTTGAATGTGTAGAAATATTCACAAATGGATACTAATTATAGAAGAGTAAAAAATGTCATCAGAAAAAACATATTTCTAGTTTCATATATGAGGTCTATGGGAGATGTGAAAAAGGAAGTATTTCATAAAATTACATGGTATGTTTTATTAAATATCTTCCCAACAATGAAAATAATAGTAAGAAATTAAAATATTATCGATAAGAAAAGAATTTCATTATTAATATTTTTTGAAAATATTTTCTTGTGGCAAAAAAAAAGAATTATGTTATAATTTATTATAAATAAATATTATATCGTCGATATAATTCTTATTAAAATTCACTCTATTTTAATGAACTGTAATATATAATGGAAATATTATTATTAAATGTGAAAATTTTCATTTTGATGATAGATTTTACATTATGAATATGACAAAATAAATTCTATAAATTGAATGTTTGAAAGAGATATAAAATTAATTCATTCGAAATTAATTTATTAGTTGGAAAATAAATACAAAATATAATGTAAATTCTTTATTTATTGGAAAAATTATTTTATACATATTATATATTATGTTTTTAATAAATTCCATTATTAAGTATTAATAACATCCTATATTGTGTTCCACTAAATTGTAATCCCATGCTAGTGTTCCACATAACCTCAAACACTCTTATCCAATAATGAATAAGGGATGACTATACCCACATTACAAATGTAGGATAATTTATAAAAATAATAAAAATAATATCCATGTAATAATGATTAATATCCATGCATCATTTAATCATATCAAAAAAATTATTTAAACACCACAACCATGAAAACTAATTGTTATTGCATTATTCATAATAAATCATAGTGAAGGACGTTAAATGATTCAAAAATTAGGTCTCAAAATCGTGTATGGTTGCTTCATCCATGATCCATCACAAATCACATACCATTCATCGGAAAAATTTATTTTTACATTATCACAAGTTTTAAACATGAAGTCACCTCAGGTACCAAACATCTTCCTGACCAGGTTATGAGTACATACCATAATACAGCACCAATGGTGTATAATATAATATCATTTATAATAATAGTTCATTCAAATGTATAATAAGAAATGGATAACTAGTAGATAAAGAATGTTTCAATATTTTATAATATTTTAATTCATTACATTTCATCTCAGTTCCATGTGATACCCATTTCCAAAAAAAATTCTTTTCCCCATCCGAGACATCTAAACAATATTTAATATGTTTATGTTTTCAACATATAAGGTGCATTATATCATTTATAATTGGAATGTAATGTTTGACCCCCTTCTCTGATCATGTTTTGGTTGGGTATCATTAAGGAGTGATTCAAGATAAATTTTGATCTTTTTGGAGGCCCCTTATGTTTTTTATGCTGAGATAATGGTATTCCAAAAATATTTCAACAACCTAGTGAAAAAAATTCAACACTAGGTAGTGGGAGTTTGTAGAGTTAGCACATGATTTGATTAACAATGTGACCATTCCCACCAAACCATTTGAACGCATTTCTTTTCCAAAATATAAGTTAAATATTCATAAATCCTTATATATTATTCCTCTAACCCTAACTCATCCTATTAATAATTCCTAGGAAGTAGAGGCACCTAATAACACAATAGATTTCATCCAAACCCCTTCCACGGTTGATCAAAATATATTGGATTTCATCCAATCCCTCTCTGGCATGTGATTTTCTATCATTACATCCCTCCCACTATCTTCATTATCCCTCCATAGATAGTCTTATATTTTATTGGAGTAGATGAATCTAAACTATTTTTTATATTTATTCTATATTTTTTTGAGATATCTATTTCCATCATGATTTGCTTAAAAATATCATAGTAGATGATGTGTTAGGTGATCTACCTTATAAGGGTAGGTGGTTATGTTGATATTTTGAATCCAATAAATACATTTATATTATTGATATGATGTAAAAACAATCAATTTAATCATGAAAACCTAATAAAATGTTAATTTGAAGACTGAATTCATTTGGGATGGGTTTTTAGAAAACAATGTAATTCAAATATTATTTTAAATTTGGATTTACTTTTTAAATTGTTAGATATTATATATTTATTTGAGAAATGATTTTTATTAATGCAATATATTTATTTTTTCAAGAAATGTGATAATTTTCTATTGAATGGTAATGAATGGATGAAAAATCCATGATTTAGTTTTGAACGTTATTTGGAATATTGAAATGAGAAAGTATGAAACTGAATTGTAAACAAGGATTTGATTTTAAATGAGATGTAATTACCAATATTTATTGATTGAATTAATAAATTGGGATCCTGGGGAGTTATTAGGAGGTTGGTATTATAATTCTATGATGGTAATTCCATTTCAATGGATTTATGATGTAAACAAAAACAAAACCATGTTGACCTTAGAATTTTCACTTACGCAAGAGTGGATGATTGAAATTTTCCCTTATGTTGTAATGTATATTTTCTATTATAACTAATATTAGAGTTTGAGGATACTATTTATAGACAGTAACATAATACATGTCATTTTTTCATTTTTAAATGAATTAGTATGATTAAATTTATGTATATCACATTGAGAGTGAAACTGATTTCCACATGCCCCGTTATTAATATAATAAAATTTATATTAAATGATTACTGAAGACATTAATTGAAATGGTTTTATAATTTCAAATGAAAACCAGGTTTTTGAAAAATGAAAATATAATATTATGCCTGTTTTGATTAACAATGAAATGATGATTTTTTTATGACATCTATTATTAAAGACTTGGTATGACCCTTATCACCTTTATAGCTCAATCCATTATATTTCCAGTTGGATTTTGTGGATTATCATCTTCCAGTTCTGAGTAAAGGGAAATCTCATCTTGGTGGAGGTGGATGTTCTTGACCATTCACTCCTAGAGTGTTGATAGCATAGGGATGTTTGAGATTATATTTACTTTTTTGAGTATGCTAATGATGTAGAATATGGGTTCAGACATACCATTTCCATATTTGGTACATATTTCATTGGTTGTATAAAATCATATAGATATGTAATTGTAATCATTCAATTTTTTGTGTAATTTCGTTCTCCCACAAATATATCATACGATTCCAGTTGATAGTCGCTAACCTATAGAGATTATGAATTATCTTTTGTCTTTTTAGGTTCCAATATATGTATTTTGGTATCCATGTATCATAGATGGATTATGTGAATCTGGTATCAAATGTAATTGTTGAGAATCATTAATTGATTTTACTATGTAATTTCAAATATCTTTTTGAGACTTTAGATGTTGTTGCCAGTGAGTTCCAGTATACGAACCCTTGTTATTATTGTTATGTTATAATGGGTGGTTTAGGTATCGAATCTTAAATTTTTTTTCTAGTCTTTGATTATATTTTATATTCAGAGAGGATTAAGTACAAGTATTTATATTTATATAATGGGACTTATTCCCCTATTTCTCTTATTGAGTTTTTGAACATAGCGATATTATAATGACTTCTATTTTTTCATAAGTTGTTTAGAATCATGACTCTAAGAGTAAATGTGATTCGGATCTAGGAGTAATATCGTAATGAACAATAGTGAGATAATACTTTCATTGACCTTAATTAAATTGAGTATGTTGTTCTTATTGTCCATGATTTGGGATAGCCACATTCACCTATTCATCTTTCTGCACTAGTTGTTGATCATTCAAGGGTTTAATTTTGGAATCATTCTCTAGTGATCCTTCTTCATAATCCACCATCACTCAATGATTCAATTAATCACCACGATAATGAGGAATTATTGAAAAGTATTGATATTTTTTTTGTTTTTAGAGAAGCCAGATTTTTTCATAGTGAATTGTACCACCTTCTTACTAGAGGGACACAATAAGAGATAGTGGAACATGATGGTCATGGTGATGAATAATAATGTAATTGATTGGAAATATTTTAATGTTATTTTCCCGAACTAGTACTATACAGAGTCCTTATTGAAGGCTATATATTCAGTTTTTTTCAAACATGATTAGGATGACAAGACTATGAAAGAATATATGAACCGATTCCTGGATCTTGTGATGTTTGCATATGATGTTTTATCGAGTGTGAGGATGAAGAATTTATTGTTCAATGTGTCACTTATATATGGTGTTAATTCATTGTTTTTTAAGAAACCTATCACTTCTTAAATTTAGTTGTTCTGTAAGGAATTTCAGGATGAGCTTGATTAGGATGGTATGGATGGCTTGACAGGAGTTCCTTTTTCACCAATTGGTAAATCTATGAGTTCCATTGAAGGATAGAGGAAGTTTGTGGAGTCTCATGATTGTTATATATAATAGGGTTTTCTAGAATTCCTACAATTCTAGTCATAAACAATGTGATTTCCTTACAGTGTAAAAAATCTTCATCATTGAGAATATATTTACACTATGACACACAGTATATGTGGTACTTTTGGATGCTCAAATCATATGTAGATGTTATGTCATATCTTTTATCCTCCAAGAATTTGAACATGATCATAATAATCTAAAATTATTTCAGTAAAATAATATTTTACAATATTTAATGTCTTCAATCCATATGCATCTGGATTCAATCCTCTTTATGAACTGGACAATCTTCTAGAGTAATAAGATAATAGTCATGTGACTGGAAGTGGTAACATCATAATAGAATCGCCAATAATGAATTATTTATTTGATATTGGTGCATCTCATTATTTTTTATTAACTTAAATATTTAATATTATGTATCTTCTTATGTGGATATTATCTTATGTGATTGATATTAGTAAAACCCATAAAACCATGAGAGAAACTGGTCTCTTTTTTCATACTTCTATGCAATCCATATCATAGGATGATCATACATTGTATTTTTTTAAATCATAATGAATCCCCATTATATAATATTATATAGGGATTTGATCCCACTCCTTAAAATTTTAATTGATTTTTATCTTCAAAAGGTCTCAGTTACTACACCCTATGGGGTGGACCACAACATTTGGCGGGAATGAACCCTAATTTTGAGTTGAACCAGGCCTTTTTACCAATGATGGGGAATTTAATATTTGTGGATTGTTTTGATATCAAGAAGGAATATTTAATTGAGAATATCCATCTTTTTTTAATCTGGATTCAGAACATTTTTCTGTATGACTTCTCTGGTTTTTTACTAGGTTGATAGGATGATCTTTCCCTTGAAGTTGTTACTACTATTAAACCAATGTAATTAACATATTACTATATTGAAACATCTAAATTGAAAATTTTAATGATGTAGTTGGATTATATTTTAGATAAAACATTTATGCACCAAATTGTGTCACCATGGGAATGACCAATTCCATTTTCTATGAATACTAACACGTCACTTAATTCTTGTGTTTATTACGAGAAACTGAAATGACTTATAGAAATGAAAAATTATATGATTTAGTATATTTATGAATTTTTTTCAAATAGAACATCTTTAATTGGTTTTCAATGATAGTAGTTTGATCTGGATACCACCAGTAATGTATAAAATAATTTGAAATTCAAAAAACCACCTTTTAGAGAATGTATATAAATTATGACAACTTAGTAATCACATTTTGTTTAAACAATTATCTTTATGTCTATATGAATTAGATGAAAAATATATTCTATGATCCTCTCGATACATTTCGATTCCTCTTTGTGCATGAATTCTTGTTTTACTTTATATCCATGGAGGATCATATGTGTTATCTAAGAGAAGTTCTAGAATACTATTGAAATCACCAATATGATTCCAAGCTATGAAAATATGGTTTTGATACAAGAAGGTATTTTCATTGGAAACATGGATTCTAATCATGATTTTTCATTCAATGCTGGAACGATCAAATATGTTTCCACTTGTGAGTTATCATATAATGTGTTAAGGATTTAGAGATTCATGGGTTTATAGTGATAATAGAAGTGGTTTGAAAATGATTTCTCAGTGATGTATTATTCGATGACTTATGAACTCATAATGGAGGAATTTTTACATTACACAATATATTTTAGAATTAAATTTTTTATATTATTAATATTTTTACATGTTCACTAGTGTCGATTAATCTAGAGGCAAAGCATGCCATTGTGGTCTTCAATCACATATCATGTTCAGGTTTCGGTTGTGTTCTTATGTTGCAAGATCAAATTGTTTTCTATGGCTCTAAATATCTTAGTAAACATGATAAGAATATCCCAACCAATGACAATAATGTTGAAATAGTTATTCCTGAATTTATGATTTGAAATAATTATCTTTTCAAAGAATTATTTATAATGTATTTTGTAAATATGTTCATTAGCTATATCTTCTAAAAAATAATTTATTCTCCATCAAATGCATTGTCTGGAGTATAAGAAAATCATTTCTTTGGAAATAACCTATACAAAGATAATGGGTATTTTATTATTTATTATTTCGGTTATTATATTTTCACCCCGGACATGAAAGAATAATAATAAGTGTGGACCTTCATGGTTCCTTATTCATAGTTTCACATAGGTGTTTGAGGAAAATATACTATGGTTGTCTTGGCATATGTATAGTTAGCCTCCACTCTTTGTGATATGATACTAATGAAGGATCATCTTGATGATGAGTTTTGTAGAATTAGATAATCGTTTTATATTAGGGATTCTTTTTTAGTGGTCATTCCCCATGAAGAGTATTCTATGATTTTGGAATATTTTTTTTGTAATTTAGTATGTGGAATGTTTTTTTTAATTTTTACATAATTCATTACTGGATGTGAACAAAAGAAAATAATATAAGTATTATATATTGTGGAAATGATTATGGTGGCTATTTATGAGTTTGGGCACTAATTATTCTTTCTCTCATCATTATACATTCATATATGTTATGTATTGACATCAATGTCCATCATTTTTTCTCCCTCAACATATATTTTCTACTTGTATATCAGATGAATTATTTTATGTAAATTATGGTAGGGTTTCTATTTACCTAGATAAATAATAATTTGGTATGGGTTGTGATGAATGTTTTGGTCAAATTTGGTTCACATTATAATGATTTTTGATATCAACAATTTTTAATAGTTGGGAAATATCTATATGTGGGAGGTTGTTCATTATGATGATGTCCCATCCACTATAATCTCCAAAATAGATCCCAATTTTATATATCTTTTTTGGATATTTTTTTAGATGTACAAGGATTTGATGTTTGTTTCAGTATGGGATACCATAAATATATGGATAGATAGAAATAGAGAGATAAATATTCTAAATGATATGAATCATTCCTAGGTTCTAGATTTTGGTAGATATTTGTGATGACCTTTTGAGACTATTTGAGTTTTATTATAACCATAGTTTCCATTTATCAATCAAAATGGATACTATTGAGTCATTTTACAGTATGTTATGTAAATCAGAATTTTTTTGATTTATATTGGTGAACATTCCATGGTTGCAATGTGATTTTTTCATGAAATGATAGAGAATATTCAATTTATTTATCATAAAAGATGATTTCATAGATATAGAATAAATATTATTCTCATAATCACAATAAAGAATTAGAATTTTTAGTTTGTGAGCAGGTGTTCATGAATATTTCACCTTGTTGGGGTATTTGATAAATTTGGAGTAAAGGGTATCTTTATCAATGACTTATGGTACCCTTTTAGATTGTTGGGAATGATGGGAACGTGTATAAAAATTTAGTACATTTTTAACTTTCTATTTCAACACATAATGTGTTCCATGTATCTTACCGATAAATATTTCTTTCTGATCCATCTCATCTATTGTGTTTGATTAATATCGATGTTTAACCTGATTTATTTGTGTCTCTGCATCCAGTCAAGAAATTTTATTCTAAAAACAAGGAACATCATTTGCGAATGATACTTGTTTTTATTTCTATGATGGTATAGTTACGATATGCTTAAGACATGGGAGAGATAGGCCCTAAAGAGAGATTAGTGGTATCATCTTTTTAAAATGGAGACATCTACACAGGCTTTTTAGGGATAGAGAGTTTTATTTTTCATGATGTTTTAACATCTAATAAAAAAAAATTAGGTACCCCCTTTAACAATAATTCTTTTTTAGATCTCTTTTAGGGGTTATTAGGGTGAAATTTTGATTTTTTTGAGTTCTTTTGGATTGGGTAATTTTAGCACATTGTTTTCCAAAACCAAAGGCCCTTCTAGTGAATACCATGTAACCCTATGTAGTGGTGTTTCCATGGTTCATGCATGACCTGATAAACTATTCTCTCAAATAGTAAAAATAGTTCACCCCAAAATATGTGATCACGACTATTGTGAAATGATTTTCTGACCATATGGCCATTCCTAGCTAACCAGGATGAAAGTGAATTATTACTAAAATAAATATATTTTTAAAATTCTTGAACCCGAATATATCCTGTCACATAAACCTATATAATACTATATGGATTTCCAAGGAATTCTAGGGTCCCATTAATCAATTTTTTCTCATACAAACCCCATACTATGTGGATCATAGTTCAGTTGATCTCATTCAATCCCTATTCGTTAGGTGATATTATCGACTGTATCTCATCAACTCACTCTTTAATTCCCCCTATAAATTTTTAGATAATGTTTATGATGAAGGATCTAAACATGTATTTTTGAATCATTATTCTTGATTAACTTTTTAAATATCTATGTTCAACATCAATCGTTCGAAAATATCATTAGGGGTGTTTGTGTTATGTGATATCGGTGGTAAATTTATGTGGTTCTATTGATATTTTCCATGCAATAAACCCTTTTTTCATGATTTAATATAAACTTATATCAATTGAATTATTAAAATCCAATTCCATGAAAATTGTAAATTAGAATCGATATGGTATGTATTTTGCAGAAAAAACCACTTACAATGGAATTAGAATTTTAGGTGTACATCCAAAACATATGGGAATTATAAATTTATTTGAGAAGTGATTTTAGAAAATAGATTATTTTGGTCTTTTTGAAACATATAATTGGTTATCTATTAAAAATTAATGATCTGATAAAAAATGAACAATTTATTTTTGAAATTGATATGCCATATTGAAATGTTAAAACATGAAATTTAATTGTGAATGAAGTTTTGATTTTATGTAAAATGAAATACTAATGAAGGATTGATTTATTTAAGATCATATAAGTTAGGGTAGTTATTATGTGGTTGGTACTTTCACACATGGAAGTTAATTCAGAAGACATGGATTGACAATGAAAAAACTAAATAAACCATGTTCGGCATTGAATTTTTTATTATGTCAGATTGGATGATTGTAATATACCCATAATTGGTTGTTGATATTTTCAGTGATTAATGATATGTCAATATAGGAATCCTTTAGATAGAAACAAATGTTACATAGGGAAATTGACCATATCGAAATTAATTCTTCTGATATCATTGATATACACTCTATTTATTTTTTAACTAGTTTACTTATGCCAAAGGATTTATATAATTAATTTTATATAAAATATTTACCCAATACACTATTTGAAATGATTCAATTTTTCGAAAAGAAATGAATGTTTTGTTTCAAAAATGTGTATGTTCATCCATTCATGGTTTATTAAAATTAAAATCATGATACATACTCAGATTATTATCCCACTCCATATTTGTTTCATGAGTTTTTACATTTTCCTATAATAGGTTTGAGTAAGGTGAAATCTCTTCTAGGAGTAGGTGGATGATTGTGGACCTATGGGATTGAGTGTGGATATCATCTGTATATTGTAGTTTTTTATCTGATTTGGAATACATTGTTTATTTCTTGTTGGGAATGGATATTCCTATTTGGTTTCTAGTAATACCTCCTTTCAGGGTATTTGAGCACTCTGATATATATTTGTTATATTCTATTTGATTATAGATAATTATAACTCACTATAATATTGTATAATTCCATGTTCTAGTAACCAACCCATGTGGATTGTAAATACCCCTTATACTATATCAATGAAAAATTGGGTAACAAGTTTAGAGGGTATACAGAATTGTTCATGACATAAAGAGAATCATTCCATATTTTCAATCTAGGATTCTGAACACCATTGTCGGCCATCCCCCACACCAATATAGAACCCCATGTCCACTAACATGGATTATAGAGCATTATTCCATACTCCAAAACCATAATCAATTTATATTACTATAGACTATTTTAGTACACTAAATGAATATGATCGATAGACAAACATACCAAACCCCCATTAGTATCATTTTCAATGTTCAACATTAGTGGCCACTTATCAATGAAAAAAAAGTGTTCTCAATATCAATTTTTACATTTCCTTGGTTCATTATATTTTTTCTATATTTCCATATCTATCCCATTTCAATATTTAATCTCCATTAAAATTAATTTTTCACCTCTTTTAAGTAATTTAACAACATAGACATTTATCCTTAACTGTTAATCAAAACTACCCTGTAATAATACATGAATAATTTAACTTATTAATTTTAATCAAAACACACTTTTATTCCTTGTCGAAATAAAAAAAGTAATTCTAATCTGTTTAGTTTCATTAAACCATCAATTAATCATTAAAAAACCTTTTCAATGTTCGAGGGAGTGTCACACAACACAGGTACCCTTAAGGATAGTCTATAATTCATCAATGGATTCAATGTGGAAAGTAAAAGATATATAACATCATTTATATTTATAGCATACCATTTGCTACCTAAATATTAAATTAATAATCTAATTAAACTAAATTAATACCATATACAAATGAATAAACATCAAGAATATTATTCAAATAATGTAGACCACAAACCTCAATTTTTTGATAATTTCACACATTACCATGGCCCTTGATTTGAACCCACAAAACTCTCAATGAATAATATAATAATCTAATGGAAATAAATTATTTAGACACTCAGAATAAGGGAAAACATAAAATTCTACTCATCCCTGAAAATAAATGATATGGGATTGGTAGACACAACTAGATCATCAACACAGAAACAACGGTTCCTCAAAAGAAAAAGGGTCAAAGGAGAGTCGTATTTGGGATGCAAAATAGTAATGGGTTTTCAAACTATAAAATTAAAGGATGAAATGTGGGTAAAATTTAATATTAAATAATAAATAATGAAAAAAAATATTCTCAATAAGTTTTAATAAGGTTCTTTATTTGGTCCCATAGTGGCCCAAACTGTACACCCACTATGTAGTTCCCTATGTCCTTGTGGAGAATAAGATAGAGGGTTTATTTATTCCACCTCCATTGTTTTAAAAACCATGTAGTGGACATTATCTTACCTATGTTCAAAGGGAAAAATCTTCATAGTCTATTGGTCTATGATTCAAGGTTATTATTAAACATTAACCAACAAATGATCCAAACATAAAACTATCTATTTTACCCCTTTTATATGACCTAATACCCCATAAAATATGATATGTATTATATTTATTGGATGATGTACATTAACCAATTTAAATGGATTAAAATAATTATTTAAACTAGAACTTACCACCTCAAATGGTTGGGATCTTATAGCCACCCCACCTGATAATACCTCATCCTCAAGCTACATTACCAAGAATCACTATTCATTTACTGGAATAATATTGATCCACTAGACTCTCATATCATCCTCCATCTCCCATGTTTCCTTGGGATATTGACTATGATACCACAACACTGAATCTAAAGGTACGGACATTCCCTAAAGATTATACTCCCTATAATCCACAATACATACCATATTCTCTTACAATGATGATGTATACTCGTGATCAATTATCACAAAATTCTTCACACTAGATATGTAGAGGTGATACAAATGATGTTGTCACACATGAATAATATAGTCCATAGATTTATACAACTCTAGAAAAGCTAATAGATATTCTTCAAGTATGATCCTCTCCATAATCTCAAACATCCCAATATGTCATTATTCTAAATTTCTATGTCTCTAAATCCAAAAGATACACAATATCAATTTCACATTACAGAACACATGGTCACACAACATTAACTCAAGAGGATGGAGATGTAGAGAATTTTATGGATTCAGAATAATTTATCCCACAGACATGCACATTTTAATCACCTGTATCTAATCTGATGTTCCAACCTTGAGATCTCATTCTGAATAACACTTATTACCCTGCTTTTGTAAAAACATTTAAGAGATAAATATCATCAAACATATATCATTGAATATGTATCCATCAAAATTACAACATGAATGATGTTTTATATCTTATCTCGAAAAACACAGTGAGTATCATCTAATAGACACCAAATTCTATAATTTATTACCAAATAATAACCAATAATACTTTCATTAAATGTTATGATTAATCAATTTTCTTTAGGTGAAAATACATAATCATAAAAAACTATGTAACAATAACATTCTAAAACCCTGGAAAATTACTCTATGTAATATAACAGTCATTGTAAAAATTATATCCTCCAGAACCCCATTAAATCGTATTATTTCCTAAAAATAAAAGTCACCAAACTTGAAAATTGAGAAAGTATCCATATTTGGAATGAAACAATCTAACATTGTCAATTGATACACAACATCATATATCATACCATTAGACCATGGTTAACTTATGAGACTTAGAATAAAACCCTTGGTAACATCTTCCCACTACCATTATAGAACGGGAAATGGATGTATCAATCAAACTAGTTTCTGATCCTCGACCTTCACACGCAGATAGGTGAATCATTTTTTCACAAAACCTACAATCTATGCTTCCATTCAAATAAAAAATATTACCTTAACGGATTATAGTGAAATTTATATAATCCAAGGTAACCTACCTCATTGAGGAAACACAATCATGTATCAAAATTCCTGAATAAAATTGGGCATAATAACACGGTTATGAATGTTAATAATATTATCCTATTCAATAGCTCATTCAGATGGTCCCCTCCCCCATTCAAAGCATTATCTCAATAAAAGAAATTCAAAATCATCATACTTTCTCCTCTTTATGTGTTTTAGATGATATGACTCTATATAGAGAGTATTGATTTAAATGAGTTCATACTCCTCCAATCCACCTATACACAACCTAATAAAAGAACATCATATTCCACTTGGAACTAAAATCACAAACCCCTAAAATATATGTCTTTAAACCCTCACGTAAACAACATTATTTCACATTTCCAGCATGTGTCTATATTAAAAACAGTTCACTATATTAATACCCATCATCACCATGGTAAGAGGATTACATCACATTGGGAGAAGATATATTTTAGTCTCTTATGAATAATAGGAACAAATATAGTCTCCCCCGGAAGATAACATCACCAACATGTTAGAGAATAAAATGCTATGTCCAAATTGAGATAATTTTTATGATATTTCAGTTCATGTGGCCCCAACTGTCTTGATCCATATTCAACAACTCGATATCTACACATAAACAATTACCCAAGAACAATCATTAACACCATATAAATAAATTTATACTCTTTACTTGGATACACTAAGAATAGAGTTGTGATTGTGGTCAAATAATTATATATCTTTTGTATTGCATTTTCTAGAACTTTATACCACACAAACATTATACCCTTCTTAGTCAATCCTTAGAGCTGTTATGTGAAGTGGAGAAAGTCTTTGACCACATATCATTAATTACATTATAATCCCAAATTGTTTTGGATAACAACAACATTTTTTGGATTCGATCAAGATACGAATTGTTGAACCTTCTCTTATATAACATGAATACCATCCTATTAGAATATGTGACCCAGGATATGAATCATGTTAATCAAAAACATTAATTTATATAGAATGTGGTATAACTTATTATTTATTACATTACTCTAGATTATTTTGTAGTGTGTGGGATGACCTTCATGAGATTGGGAGTGCACCATGATATCATCTTCAAAAAACACTACAATCTAGTACTCATCCATGTGAATCATTCAGTTCATAAAATCCATAATGAAAAAAGGTTAGTATTACAGCGAAGAAGGTATCATGATAAATAGATAAAAAGTATAGATTCTTCTAAATGAAATTCATGGTATTTTAGATGGTCACACACTAAACTCATGATTCCCAGGCCTCAAATAATTTTTTTAGAACAATCAAGAACCTCTAACAATGTAAAAATATCATTTATATATAGAAGGGTATATATGTTTCTAATTTTAATTTAATTAAATTTCTGGAAATTGAAACATAAGTGTAAAGCTACATCATCCTTTGTAGATACAAAATCTAGTAATCCCAAAGGAAGCATAGTTGGGTTGCTAAATCCCTTATCCTACAATTCCTCCAGATAATTTTTTATCTCATGATGAATTTTTAGTTCATATATCAATAAATAAATGAAAGCATTCACTTCTCTAAGAAGTAAATCAATTGGGAACTCAACTTCTCTCTGAGGAGGAAACCAAGAAAATATATTAGGGAATACATATTGAAACTGATCTACTATGAAACCCCCAATATTTTTTTGAAATATATACACTTAAAATAAATTTTTTCTTTTGGATATTTTTTCATAATGGAATTTATTGGTTTTTTCTTCATCCCACAAAACATTTGCTAATGTTCTTGATACATGTAACACTATTTTTAAACAAAACTTGACATACTATAAAGAAATTCTTATTTAAAATGTTTTTATCAGCTCTCAATTGTAATGGTGTATAACAATAATATTGACTAGATAATGAGAATATTAGGGTTTCACATGTATATAAAATTGATTATTTTTCACTTGATTAATTAAAATTTAATATGAAAACTATTCGAAAAAAAAGAAATTTGTTGTAAGAAATTTATTTTTGAAAAAAACATGTTTTTCCAAAATAAATTGAAGAACCTACTTTTGTGTATTTATTCTAATGGAAAATATACATCATCTTCTAAATGAAAAACTTTGATTTAAAATTATTTGATTTCTAAAAAAATGATATGAATAAATACAATTTTACCAATAAATATTTTGTTTCAAAAAGTAGTTTCCAACCTTTATAAAAAATTATTTTAAATCATGTTTTAAATAATTTATTTAATTTATTTGAAAAATAATCTTGAATTTTGAAATCAAAATTTTAAAATCGTCAAAGGATAATTTTTCGAGGTTTTTTATAAATGATTACTTTTTGGATGAATATAGAAAAATTATGATGATTAATTGAAAGTTTAATATATTTTAATTTAATTTTAAAGATAAATTATATTCTTATTTTCAATTAGCGTAAAATTAGTTCAAATATAAATATGTTATCATAAATTACGTCAATTTATTAAATTTTATAAAAAATTTATATATAAAAATATTGTACACTTTTGAACATTTTCTCATTTGAAACATGTTTTCTCTTCGGATCTATATGATTAATTTTAAATTTTTTCTATATTTTTCATTAATTATTAAAAATGGATTTCATATTATGAATCATAAAAATATATTTTGTCTAATAATGTAAAATTAATTATTAACCAACATGTATATTGAAAACAATGAAACATTTTATTAATGTAGTGAAGGTGAAGAGGGATTTATTAGGGTGTTAAACTAAGGAGATGTTGGTTTAAATGAATCTAAAACAAGTAAAATTTATATTTTAAGGCCATATATACATATTATCATTAATAATTTATTTTATATGGCCATTTTGATGATTTTTTCATACTAATGAATTAAAAATTGTGTACACTATATGGAAATTTCCATGTGGTTTCCAAGTGGATTCATTCCCCCCATATTTATAATGTAATTGACACCCTTCAATACATCTGTCCTATCAACAAACATAGTTCGTAAAACCCTATAAGAATACATCCCAGAAATTATTATAATTTTTTTTATTCCATTTTACTTCTCAAATAAACATCACTAGGGACCATAAGTGGATATGCAATGGTGGTTTCTCATTGAAAAGGATTTTATCTTTACATATATTTTTTTTATTTTTCATTTTTCATCCTTTAATTATTTATTATAATATATTATATAATAAAAATATATATTATATAATTCTATGTTGTTTTTTAATATAATTAAAAATATCCATTTACAATTCCATAAAATTGAAAATGAAACCATTGATCGTTTTTCCATCAAACTGCCTCCACACGAACCAACACAATGGGTTTTCTATCCCCACCTCTCATTTTGGCATGTAATGATGGATTTAGAATCTTTAAATACATTTAAAAAAAATTAAATTCTTATAATATAATATAACATATATTCATTTCAATATTCTATTATGTTGGTGGTAAGCTAACTTTTCTCGTGTGTACAATGTACTACTACATCACGAATCAATTTGATTTATTCTCAATAAATTTTTAAATTTAAAGTAATAAAGATTATGTAAATTAATATATGTGATAAATATAAAATAATAATTTTTCTATGATTTTTAGTAATTATTGACACTTCTTCAGTCACATTCCTCAAATTATGTAAAGTGCATTCGTACGTATAGAAGGCCTATAGTAAAAAAAATTACATTTCATATTGACATTTCTAATATTTATGAATTCATGTAAAGATATATTTATATATATATTATCAAAATATTTATTATTATTATAACATTTAACATAAATGATATGTTGAAATAACATTGTTTAGACATGAAACAAAACTACTAAACTAAAACTCTCATGGAAAAACAAAACATTTACACATATAAATAGTGAAATTGTAATATCATTAAGAAAAAATTGGTGTTTGAATGATATGTGGGGTTAATATATGATATTAATGGTATGTGTATGAATCTAGAATTGATTTAAAACAAAACTATATTTATTGTACCATATATTCAAATGTTTATTATTGATTTTGAGGTTCATGTGGTAAAGGATATCTAGAATATATTTTATTTCTAGAAGAAATATAAAAATTCACCACTCATTACTTTTTTGTGGTGTATATAAATTCTATTTGAAATTTTATTTCCGGAATACAGTCATTTATAATAAATTTAATATTCTATTAAATTTAATTCAATTTTTCTTCATAATTCTATATCTTACTTATTTAGTAAGAGATTTCTAGTCACTCTTTTATTTTTGGAAGACATGACTATTGAGAGCACATTTAATTTTTTTATTTCGTATAATTCTCATTTAAATTGTTATATCATTAATCTACTAGTGATTATAAAATGTAATGTTTCATTTTATGTTATTATTTTTTGGTTTTTTCCTAGATAAATGATTATTAAACTCTTGAGGTATTTATTTATCACTTTTTACTTATATGTGAAACATGTAATATTCACCACCAATTTCAATTTTTTGTTCTACATAGTTATCATGTGTGTATTATTTATTATTAAAAGGGAAATTATTTGGATTAAAATTTTATTTAATGTTATAAAATTCATGTGGTTTATGTTTAATATTACTACAAAATTACTAAATTATTTGTTCGAATATCGACATTTATCAGGATAATAGAGGATTATATATCTTATGTTGAAATATTATGATCTCCCTTAAAATAATTCACATGATTTATAATCTCAATTATTTACTCATAAAATTTTAATGTAATTTCAGCCTTTTTACACTCTTTGTTACATAATATAATAGTTAAAATGTTTTTAATAAAACTAAACTCTAAGAACACAGGTTTTTGGATCGAGTCAAAATCCCGACCCTGTTTGAATTTTTGTCTTGATTTTGAGGAAACTGGATAAAATGGGTAGTTTCTGGAAATTTCAAGACTACACGCAGTGTAATTTTGTTACATGCTGTGTCTATGTTACGTGAATGACCGGCTGTGAGCTCGCCGAGTACAAGCCGTTTGATGACAGTGTAGAAATTTCTTACTACACGGAGTGTATTTATCGACACGTCGTGTACCCTTGACCGAGTGGAGGCCATACCTGGCATGTAGGCCTGTTGGCCAGGGAGAATCACTTTGACCAAGTACACTCCATGTCCTCTTTGGACACGCCATGTAGTCAGGCTGTGTATAAGGGATATAAATGGTGTGTGGGTAAGTTGGTGAGGAAGAGAAGGGAAACCATGTACACAACAGGTACCCCTAGAAACATATCGTATACTCATGTCATCATGTTATAGAAAGTATGTTGGCATTATTCTATCCACCAAATTACTAGTTAAATGATATATACATTGTGTAGTCCTAAAGTACACACCGTGTAGATTTTATTGCGTTAAAACGGGCAGTATCCTTGTTTTGGGGGAAAACTCACATCCTTCGATGGGTTTTGCGAAACAAGTTGGCGAGACCTTGTTTCCTCTCTCGGGAATTCATCCAAGACCTAATTCTATTACTGACGGATGCATTGGAACCCCCTCTTTAAGGCTTATATTCTCCTTAGGCCGTTTTTTTATTTATGTTCTAGAACAAGTTATGGGGATTTGAGCAGTTTTGACTCTATTGTAGATCTACCGTGTTTTAGACCTAATTGGAGGATGTTACTATAGGAGTATCATTTTATTAGTCTAAGGTAGTTAGGGAATACCTCTTTTTGTGTTTTTGTTTTCATTTGTGTGGTGTGGCCTTTAGCGCATTTTCGGGTACATTAAGTGGGACCTGTTTTATTTGTTGTTTCATATTGAATTGATTGTTGGACCTATGAGATTCCTTTACTTATGCCATGTTACCAGTTTTTCTTGAGCAGGGCCGGGTGAGGGGATGTTGCTCATACATGCATTTTGGTCGGGGATGCCAACATGGTTTAAATTGAAAGATTATTTTTATAAACTATTGATTTTAACATATTAAGCCTGATATAAATTGTTAGAAGAATTCAAGACCTCAGTGTTCTTGATTGATATCCATTGAGTTAAGAAAATTAAACTATTTAGAATGTATTTCATGTTTATATTTTCTATTTAAATACATTATATATGCAATTGATGAATTGCATAACCTATATCTTTTTGGGTGGTGTTTGGAATTGCCCGGATATTCTTGATTGATGATGATCACAGTTTGGGCTTGGCCTGGGTTACATTTGGTGGTTTTGAACTTGAGATTGTCCATGATGGATATTAGCTTGAGGTAGTACAAATTTTAGGTTGGTCATAGACCTGGTTTCATGGGAGAGGCCATCCGACTTGAGCGGCACGGTCGCAGGGACACGAGGTGTCAGATGTGTGGTAGCTTAGGTACTATTTTGGTGACTACCACTCACCCAAGACATTTAGTAGTGAGCACACATAGATACACTGTGATGAGGTGGTTTTGACCACTTGTTTGGGTAGAGGTACCCGTAGATGTGGTTTAGGTACTTAGGTTGGGGTTGGTTGCTATATAATGCCACGCGGGAGGTGAGGAGACATCAGAGAATAACATTGAGGCTATCAGGTTGGGGGCTGAGGATCGTCGTTATTTAAGGACAGATATCGTTGACCCACCAAATACGTTATTTTTGGGCATACATCATTTTTCCTCCAGGTTACTTCTTGGGCGTGCCTTCAGGACATCAGTACTTGAGAAATGATGTGTGAGGATGCACAAGGTGCTGGGTTACTATTCTGGGGCATGCCTTCCGAATGTTGGTACCTAAGACACGTGGTGTCAGTTGGCACATTGTGCCTGGTTACACGACAGATATTGCAGCGTTGGCTGATGCAGGTGACACTCCCTGGTGGCTGCTGAGCACTAGTGGAGTTTCTGTTTGTCTGTACATTGTTTTGTGTACTTTTTTTATAAATTCATTCCTTCTTAAACACTTATATTAGGTATGCACCATTGGGTGGTATCCTACTAAGATTTGTCTCACACCTTACACAGGACCTTCGGGACACATGTAGACTTTATGGATATACATGAATGAAATATGCCATCATTAGGAGCAGGGTTGTGTTAGTTGTTTCATGGAGATGTTATGGACCATGAGGTCTTACCTAGATGGAGTTACTCTATTTTTTTCCTTTCTGTATCAGCATGTTTATTCGTTGTAGCTACAGTTGGTTAGCCATTGGAAACTTTTTATATTCAGATATGTATTACCTACTTTGGATGTATGATTTATAGTTCAGTAGTAGTTACATGTTATCAGTATGCTATTGTGATTATTTCCACAGTTTTTGTAATATATATTGCTTCTGCTATTTATTGAGATTGAATGTGCTTCCGCTCTGTGGGTCTGGTTCGAGTCTGCGGAGTAGTTTATTCCACGGCATCTCTACTATTATACTTGGACCAGTACTATTATTATTATCCTCTGAGATTTTATAGCCTCCCAACTATACCTATCATACCCTCACTGTTATTCGGCAGCCTTTGGAATTCTGGGAGGTGCACCTATGGTAGTAGAACCCGACCCATTTAGCACTGTTCGAGTAGAAGTTTGGGTCTGGGTCGTTACAAATTGGTATTAGAGGAGTTCTTGACAGGGATTTAGTAGGAGTGTTTTACTGGATTCTAATGATATTGAGAAATATATTTTATTTATTCTATATTTACTATTTGGGATATGGTAGACTAGAGATATGTTGTTACTAGAACTGCATTTATAACTTGTTCTTGGGTGCATGCAGCCCCAGGTACGAGGGATGGACCAAGTTACCTAGGGTGGGGTTTTCAGTTTGATTTTTTGCTCAGATTACAGTTAATATGATGTCCAACTTGTTGGCTCACTTGGTGTGTGAGGTTATTGATTGTGATATGTAACCCTTGACCCGGTGAGGTAAGGGATACATGGACCTTGGATTGGTATGTCAAGACTTGTTTTCTTGGCTTTTGATAGACACATTTTTTTGGGTATTTCAACTTCGTAACTCCACGTACGCTTTTTAAAATGATAATACCTTGTGAATAAAATCAATTTCCATGCTGGAATTCTTTGAACTGTGAATAGGTGAAATTCCTGATAGAATTACTTGTTGTTGCAATGTGTATTCCATGCATTATATACTTGTAGAATTGCATGTGGCAGGATATTTGGGTATGGCTCTTATGAGAGAAGATAGGTACTATCGGTTGAGGTGATTTTGATCACCATTATTTGGAGACAGTGTCATTGGTTAGAGGAAATTCTATTTGTTAGTATGGGCATGGCCCAAGGTACTTTTGATACATGGCCCTGATTGGGCCGATTAAAAAGGCCATGAGGCCGGGATGCTGTGGGGCATGGATTGCGTTGGGGGAGAGTAAGGGTAGTAGTTATGCACTACATTTTACTGATTTTGTTATCTACATTGAGTATATATTGTTATGTATATACTTGGGATGTCTGACCATTTATGGTATTTAGCAGGTTCCTTTTTGGGCGACTCAGATGGAGCATCAGACGGGAGATGGTACAATTCCATAGGTGCATGATCAGGTTCATCATCTAGTGTAGGCAGAGCAGGAGCCGCAGGTATAGGCTTAGGGACAAGATCTTGTTCAAGATCCAGTGTAAGAAGGACAACAGCCAGGTTTGACATCGTTCTAGCCATGGATCGACAAGTAGCTCTGAGCGAGCCTGGTGCGTATCTTGCAGGGGATCGATAGAGACATGCAGGGTGCAGATCCATCTATGGAATATCTGACGCAGCAGATCAAGTCAAAACACACCCCACTTTTTCAGGGTGAGGGTGGTCCGCAGGAAGTTGAGAATTAGATCGAGGGCATGAAGATGATATTCGAGCAGCTTGAGACACCTCCAGTGCAGAGGGTCAAACTGGTGAGATACAAGTTGCGAGTACCGGATAAGCATTGGTGGGATGTGCAGGTTCTGGCTCATAGGCCCAAGGGACTGGCATGTAAGGACATCGAGAATAGGTTGTTAGAGCTCTTTTACCCAAATACACTGACTACAGAGAGTTCTCGGGAGTTCTCTAGTCTATAGTAAGGAGATATGTTCATTATGGACTTTGTAGCTACCTTCACATAGTTGTCTCACTTTGCACCTAGTATGGTAAGCGATGATACGGCTAGGTTGAGGAGCTTCGAGGATGGATTACGACAATACCTTTGGGTCTAGGTGAATATTTTCAGGCTGAGTTATTTCTCAGAGGCAGTGAACCAGGTGGTCATAGCGGAGGGAAACTAGAGGGATATGCCCTAGGTTGGTCAGGCGACGGCTTCAAGTGATGATTCTGACATCAAGAAGTGAGGAAGTGATGAGTTCTTGTAGGGATTTCAGGCCAGAGATTCACCTAGACCACCTCGTGGTAGTTCTGCAGTGATTTTCCATTAGTGTGGACAGTCGTGACATGTTCGTACTCAGTGTGATAGGCCTCTAAAGGAGTGTCGAGCATGTGGACAAGTCGGGTATCTAGAGAGGTTTTGCAGGAAGCCTTCTCAGACAACCGTCAGGCATGGAACAGGACAGACAGTGGCATCTGCAGTTGGTTTAGGTTAGGTACCAGATGAGGGTAGGTGAGTTTCAGCTGCACACTGAGGACGTGACAGAGACAGTGGGATCCAGGTGAGGGTTCAGTAGCTGTTGGCGGGAGCAGCACCGCAAGGAGGTCTGGAATCAGGTAGTCGTACTTCTGGCCAGGTGCACACCATGGAGCTTCTAGAGGCTTAGCATGCTGGTGAGCCGATGACGGTTATAGGTACATCGCAGTGTGGCCATGATTTCCTTGTTTCCTTTTTGGCATTACCTGTAGAGGCATGTCCATTTTGAGTGCACATGATGCACATGATCTATGTGGACTATCAACATTCTATTAAGTGGAATTGGCACCATATAGGATGCGTGATATATATATATATATAAATATATATGAGATTCATATCATGAGGGCATCAAAGATGCATGTTACATTAGGTTCCTTGGGCATCGGGGCATCGAGGATGTGGGTTACTTGAGGTGCTAGGCATCAGGACCTCATGGAGGCGGACACCATTGCAGTGCGAGGTTCATTGGGTGTCGGGAATGACACAAGAGAACCAATGAGGTGTAAGGGTGACGATGTGTCATAAAAGGACTATGTGTCATGAAAACAGGTTTGTAAACCTTATTTTCTTTGAGTTTTGTTGGGTTGAGACCGGTTTAGATGATTCTTAAGGTGGGGAGCTCCCTTAAAGAAATTTAGCAGGGGACTCTGAGACCATGGAAGTCTAGGTTACTTTGAATGGGGTGGTATATTTGGTGCCATCTCCGAGTTTCAGTTGGTAGCTCGAGGACAAGCTATTTTAAGGTTTGGAGATTGAAAGAACCCAATTTTTTAGAATGTTTCAAAATCACAACCTTGTTTTAATTTTTGACTTGTTTTTTAGGGAACTGGAGAAAATAGGCAGTTTCTGGAAATTTCCATACTACACCCCATGTACTTTCGGTACACTCTGTGTATATTTTAAGAAAGTGACCAGCCTTGTGCTCACCGAGTACATGTTGTGTGATGACCATGTAGAAATTTCTTACAACACGGTGTGTAGTTAAAGACATGACGTATACCCTAGACCGTGTGGAGGCCATACATGGCATGTAAGTTTGTTTGGAGATGATAATCTCTTTGACAAAGTACACATCGTGCTCTCCTTGGAAATGTCGTGTAGTCTGCCCGGGTATAAGGGATATACGTGGCATGTGGGTAAGTCGGTGAGGAAGTGAATGGAAATCAAGTACACGCTGTGTAACCCTAGGTACACACCGTGTACACATGTCTGCATGTTCTGGAATGTATGTCAGTAGAATTCCAGCTACCATATGACCATATTAAATGATATACACGGTGTGTAGTCATAAAGTACACACCGTGTAGTTTTTTTGTGTTAAAATGGGCAGATCCTCGTTTTGAGGCAGAACTCACTTCTTTCCCCAGGTTTCGTGAACCAAGCCTGGTAGACCTTGTTTCCTCTCTCGGGTATTCTTCCGAGACCCGTTTTGATCGCTGACAGATGCATTGGAACCCCCTCAGTAAGGCCTTAATTCTCCTTGGGTCGTTTTATTTGATATCAGTTCTAGAACGAGTTATAGGGGTTCGAGCGGTTTTGACTCTTTTGTTGATATATCATGTTTTAGATGTAATAGGAGGCTACTACCAGAGGAGTATAATTATATGAGTCTCAAGTAGGAGGTGCATACCTCTTTTGTGATTTTGTGTTCATTTTTTTGGCATGGCCATCAACGTGTTTTCGGGTATTTTGAGCAGGACTTGTTTTATCTAATGTTTCATATTGAATAGATTGTTGGACCAATGAGATGCCATTGGGTATTCCCTGTTACTAGTTTTTCTTGAGCAGGGCCGAGTGAGGAGTCATTTCTCATCGGGGCATTTTGGCTCGGGGATTCCAAAATGTTTTAAATTGAATTATTATTTTTAAAAACTGTTGATTTTAATTTTATTAAGTCTGATATAAATTTTTAGAGGAATTCCAGACCTCAGTGTTGTTGATTGATAACCATTGGGTTAGGGAAATTCAACTGTTTAGAATTTTTTTTCCTATTTATGTTTTCTGATTATATATGTTATATATGAAATTTTTGAATTGAATATCATATTCCCTTTTGGGTGGTGTTGGTCATGGAATGTGTATTCTTGAGTGATGTTGATCACAGGTTAGGCTTGGCCTAGGTTACATTGGGTGGTTTTCACCAAAGGATTGGGTGTCATAGATGTCAGCTTAAGGCAGTATGATTGTCAGGTTGGGTATGGGCCATGTTACATGGATGGTGAGGCCATCATACTTGAGAATCATGGTCTCCGGGACACAAGGTGTCAGATGTGTGGTGGATTAGGTACTATTTTGATGATTACCTCTCACCCGGGACATTGAGTAGATTGAACACAGAGATACTCTGTGATGAGGTGGTTTGGATCACTCGTGTTGGTAGAGGCCCCCGTAGATGCATATCAGGTACTTTGGTTTGGGGTTCTTGTCATTGAAAGCCACGTGGGAGTTAAGGAGCCTTAAAATGATATCATTGAGGCTATCAGGTTGGGGGATGAGTCTTGCCGTCATTTGAGGGCTTTTATCGTTGTCCCTCTAGATACGTTATTTGAGGGTAAACATCGTTGTTTATCTAGGTTATTTGTTGGGTGTGCCTTCGATATGTTGGTACTTATGGCACTAGGTGTCAAGAGGCACAAGGTGCCAGGTTACTATTCTTGGGCCTGCCTTCAGGACGTTGGTACTTGAGACACGTGGTGTCAGGTGGCTCATGGTGCTGGGTTACACGTTAGAGATTCTAGCGTTGGATGATTCAGGTGATACTCCATGGTGGATGTTGAGCATCAGTGGAGTGTGTGTTTATTTTTTATTGTTTTGTTTACTATTTTTCTTATAATTTCATGTTTTCTTAAAAACATATATTAGGTATGCACCATTGGGTTTTATACTTCTCAGATTTTTCTCACACCATGCACTGGCCCTTCAGGATGCGTGTAGACTTTATGGATTTACGTGCAAGAAAGAGGCCAACCTCAGTAGTTGGGATGTGTTAGTTGTTGCATTGAGATTTTATGTAACTTGAGGTCTTATCTAGCTAGAGTTACTCTGTTTTGTTTCATTTTTGTATCATCATGCTTATTCATTGTAGCTACAGTTGGTTATCCATTGTCGCCATTTTATATTCAGACATGTATGACCCGTATTGGATGCATCTTTATTGTTCATGAGTAGTTACATGTTATCGGCATGAAATTGTGTTTATTTCTACTGTTGTTGTTATATTTATTGCTTCCACTGTTTATTGAGATTGAAGGTGCTTCCACTCTGTGGGTTTGGTTCGAGTCTGCTGAGTCATTTATTCAAAAGCATCTCTACTGTAATACTTGAACTAGTACTGTTATTATTATGCTTTGTGAGTGTAAAACCTCCCCACTATACCTATCAAACCCTCTCTGCTAGTCGGAAACCTTTCACATTCCGGGAGGTGCACCTAAGGTAATAGCACCCGACCCGTTTAGCATTGTTTGGGTGGATCTTCAAGTCAGGGTCGTTATATAAACATTATTTCTCATTTCAGTCGAGAACTGTTTTTTTTTCTAAAATGTTTTCCCAGTAAATTTTCTTAATGTGAATTTAAAATTGGTGATCAAATTTTATAAATAATAATATTCCAATTATACACTTAAAAACATTTTAATTAATCAATATATATTATTCCAAACCATTCTAATTTGGATTTCACTAAATTTTTAAAAAGAATATATATTATAACATGTATTCTATTGATGGGTTTTCCTATATTCATAATGATTATTTTTATTGGGGATTAAACTATATCTATCCATTATTATTTGAAATGAAAATTATAATCATAATATTTTAATTTTTAGATATTTTTTTATAGAAACTGTTACATTCTTTAAGAAATATTCCAATAGATAATTCAAAATCATTATCCATTTCATATTAATACATTATGTTGTGACTTATGATTTATTGGGGTTACGAACAAAGGATTACATTCTTATTCTTTATTTGAATTGTTTATCAAAATTAAATATTTAGAAAACCCATTTCCCATCCATAGGTTGTATAATGGTAATATTATTATGAAACCCGCTTATTTTTTCCTGGTTTATACTATTATGAAACGATGAAATGACTATAATACATGTCTCTATTTTATAAGTTGTGATGGTGTAAAATATTTATGAAACATATATATAGTAATGGGTTATTTTGTTTGGAGTTTTTTATGATATTATTTCACATATATGTGTTATTTATTTTATGTGATGTGTGGGAATTATACTCATCCAATTATATGGATAAATATGGATAAAACATGATTAAAAATTTAATATTTTTACAATATTAAAAATTATCAATGTTACACATTAACAAATATATGTTTTCACAATGTTAGGTTTGATATGGGAACTTTCAACCCGACTTTCTCAGAAAGTATCACTCTTTCATGCCACAAATGTTTTCTAGGGACACATATTCCCTCTTAAAAATTTAGTTCTATGAATTTAAACATATAGATGTTCACCTCCATGTCGTAGAACATTAAAAAACAAAAACAACATCCTTAGTGCACATTTCTAATCATTTGAATTACGAAATATAATTAAATTATGCCAACTAATGAGAGATGTCCTTGTATACATTCAAGAGATTATTCCAAATTTCAGGTGAGAGTCTCCAACAATATTGTGAATCATAACTATGTTTTTATTAATTTCCATCATCATGGAAAATATAAAACCACCTAGATATTCTATATTAGTCCTATTACAACTATCCACTTATTTCTAGGAAGCACCACACTTATTCAGTAGCTCTTCATGCATTCATAAATTTGGATAACCATCCACATTCCAATCTAAAATGGATCCTCAATATAATGGTCTCATGTCACATTGGCAATCCTAAAATCATAGGCTCATGCATTAATGATTATCCCCTATATAACATCAGATCTTGTGTTTGAAAACAATTAACTATCAATACTTTATTTTTTACAGAATCTTTAATTTAATCTATTAAATAACATTAAACATGAACATGACCACTAATTTTTCCCCTTCCATAAGTAATTACTCAAATTCATTGTATAGGTCATGAATGTCTCATTCACCCATGTGAGAATCACTCGCCACCTTATTCTCTCATTAATTTCTCCCAAGAATGAGATGGGAACTCCATATATCTATTTGCTTCACAAACCAATCATGGATCACACATTCTTAGGAGTTGTGAGTGGGTTATCCTCAACAAATGTTGAGACACAAAAGAACCCCATGATCTAAAAGTGATGACCATATATTGGGAGTCTATGTCAATCCACCAATACTCAAAATTATGTGTATTCCCCTTTGAAATGTTTTGTTTCATGTGTGGGAATCCTTATAACTCAACTCAAATAAGGGTCTTCAATCCACCTCAATACAGATATCTGTGTGAGATTAAAAACCCATGTCCAAGAATTATGACCACAAAATATTTTCCATGGCCCAAGGGATGTGTTTCATGGTGTGGAGTTTGTATACCTCCTTTCACATCATGTTGTTAGTTCACACTTGGTCAAACCTACATGATAAAAAAATTCCATGGCCTTAGGCATGTGTTCTCACATTAATTTTTTGTGTATTCTCACACATGGTTGAACCAACAAAACCATAAAATATGGTCTATTTTTTGAGATTTACAAACATATTAAAAAATAATTTTCCAATAATCGTGACCTTATGATTATTTGTAGAATTTCATGGAGATTTTTTTTGGAATAATGTTTGATTTGAGTCACCCCCATTGATTCTACACATATTACCTTAAGACATACCTCCATAAAATACATTTTCCATTACATTATATAATTTTTATCCCCTTTTATTTTCATTTGGTTTTTTGGTAACATATATGATAAATTTACAATGGTTTACTCCTCCATCATGTAGTTCCAAACACAATCTACGTATCCATATTCTAAAATCTATGATCAAAA
Source organism: Viscum album (assembly GCA_963277665.1). Classification (NCBI taxonomy): domain Eukaryota; kingdom Viridiplantae; phylum Streptophyta; class Magnoliopsida; order Santalales; family Viscaceae; genus Viscum; species Viscum album. The sequence goes on along the minus strand of OY728151.1, from coordinate 1,861,937,998 downwards.
TAAAATATACAAATTCCCAGAATCCTGACTCTAAACGGTGACCATGTAGACTCTGGGATTTTATGCGTGGTGTGGTCCATTGTCACCCCACTCACATTGGGGTTATTCTTATCCATGCCAAATATATACGCTTTGACAAATTTAAATAGTCCTAGTATTAAGACTATAAAAATTTTCCTCTACCTGATCCAATCATCAAGACCATAAACAGTGTGAGACTTGTCCCAAATTATTTTTCTTGGTATAGTGTCTTATAAGACACCAATTTCTTATAGACCACTATAGGGAAAATCAAAGTCATGATACCATTTGATTTCAACTATCACCACAATTGGGTAGGTATTTTTTCATTGGTTCACACATCCTAGTAATAAGTAAATAAAATGTACAACATAATATCCCCACGACACAATGATAAATTGTGTTGTTCTACAGCCTTACATTATGTTGTTAAACTACAAGCCCAATATCATCATCGTATGAAATTAAATTATATTTCCAATTTACTCATTGTATGATGTTAAAATACATATATAACACCTCCCCATATGTAGTTAAACTATGTGTCTATCATCTTTATTACATGTTTTTAATTTGTGTGGAATATTCAAACCTTTCTCAAGAATCTATTTCATTCAGTTTCAGTCATATAATGACCCAAGAAATATTTACATGTACATTATATTTATTTTTAGTATTATTTTATACATTACTCAAATAGACACCCAAAAACCAGTTAATTTAGTGTCATTGGAATCTCTGAACACATACTTCTAGCTTGGTGAATGTTCGTCATCATCTCTTATAAAGATCTTCCCCCATTAGTTTTCCTACTAAAAACTTTTGTTATATCTTTTAGAAAATAATACATAAAAAGGGTGATATCAAATTCTATGTAAGGGTAAACTTTGTGAACATACAACAAACCATACATATTAGAATGTAAACACATAAACATAATGTCTAAATAGAAAAATCGTGAGTCATTGAATAAATCATCTCATGTCATAAGGCATAAAACAGAAGTGAACATGACCATGATAAAATAGAATTAACAAAAAAACATGGAATTTTTAAAAACAAATATGTACATAAAATGATTTTCATAGTAGCCAAGTCATTATAGCCAAGACTATCATAATGGAAAATGTCATCTTAGGAACCAGGTTTACTTACCGTACCAGCCATGTATTATTGAACCAGATTTAAATGTCGTTTCTATACTATATTACTAAACCAGATTTACATGCCATTATATCCATGTTTATATCATTTGATATTAATAATTACCCAATGAATTTGATGGAGATATAGTACCCACCTATCTCATAATGATATCATTCTTAATTGTGCCACAAAAACATAAATCATTCATCATATCATAACCCATGAAATAAATGGGTTTCTTAAACAAAATTCCATCATAACATAATCCATATAAAATTTAATTTATAATTAACACAATTGAATAATAGTAATAATAGTTATAGAAACATAACCATGTTTAAATAGTGTCATCTTAGATGCAAAATAATTTGGATGAAGCACATGATATTAATTCTTGTGTAAAATATCCATTCTTCTTCAAGAACATTTTATTTTCTAAAACTGTCACAAAATTTTAAAATAAAAGAATTTATTTGAAAATAATCTTGAAATCATGTAATGGAGTCTTCACAGAAATATTCTGTTTTGAAGAAGTGAAAATCTATTCATTCTGTATAAGTTAAAAAACATTCTTCTCATACTCTTTCTAGAAAAGACAAAATGTATCTTGTATAGAAAATAAAAGTAATATTAATTCAATAACGATTAATAAAAATTCACAAATGTGAATAATTGAATATGAAAAACGTTAGATGAATAGAAATAATATTATATTTTTTGGAAACATGGATGTGGATGACATGTATACCTAGTTAAATACATACATATAAATAATCTCAGAAAATAATGAGGTTATGAAATTGTCCATTATCGATTTATAATCATTCGAATCATATTACTCATAAAATAAATAAATTTATATGCATATTTAAATATCATAACCAATATAGTAAAATTAATAAAAACATTAATGGGAAATATAATCAACACACAAAAAATTTAGATGGTGTATAAGGATTATGTCGAATAGAAATAACACAGACACAAAATAATCCTCTACATTAGGTCCGATATGATTAATATGTATCTAAACCTACAATATAATGATTTTAATAATGATATAGATTTAATAATTTAACATAATCATTATTATGATATAATTTATGATCATGTATTCATCATTTTTTTGTATCATTTCTTTATTACTCATTATTCTACTATTAACTACATTATGTTCTCATGGATGTTTTGTCGTATAAGATCTTATACATATTTTTTTTGTTTTATATTTATCATTTAAATAATAGTATTAGTAAAATATATATAATATTTTTTTCCTTCTATTCATTTATATAATCATTCTTTAATGATGATTATGTAGAACAAATCGCATCCCACTGTGGATAAGGTATGTCGTACTTACGCACGAGCGATGATATCTTTCCTAAAATTGATGAATGGTACTAAAGTGGAAGGGGTATAGTATCTAAGAAGAAATATAATTTTACATTAATTATATTTATTTATTTATTCCATCATTATAAACATATATGTATGGCGGTTGTGAAAAATGGATTACACCACAATATTGAGATGGTAAGTATTACATACACACACGTGGTGATTTCATTTTTCATAAGATGAGTAGAAGGAGGAATATAATCGATTCATAATCATAATAACATTACCTTATATATGTACTAATGGATTTATTAAAATATCATGAATTAACTCATGGGTTGGATGTAGAAGAGGAATAATGTTTGGAAGAATCTGTAAAAGTTATTACCTCTTATTCGACGTGCCTCCTCTAAATCTCCACATAGAGCACTATAGTAGGTATATGAAGAATAAAAGGACCTCTAAAATTTTTCAATGGAAGTTGATATGGGAAATGGGTACGGTATTCTTGAGATTTAGGGCTCAAAATTTAATTGAACAATAGAGGGAGGATGTTCTCTTTTATTATTGAGGTGAGAGGCACTTTTTGAATCCTCGAAAATATTATTTTATTAAAATGTGAAAAATCAATCCAAATACCTCCAAATTGAGATATATTCTAATATAAGATATTATACTATTTAAATATAATAAAACAATTAAATATAGACCTTTTTTAATGTAAATTTAATCATTATCAAATTAATTGAAAAATATATATTATAATTATTTTTAATAAAGATAAAATTGCCTCAAAAATAAAAGTGTGCAATATTTACATATTTTATTTCAATGATATTGTAAATGAATAATTTGGTAAAATTTATACATTTCCATAATTCTTCTAAAGTTTTAAAATTGTTTTATTTTTCTTAAATAATTTTATAATCATTATTTTAACAAAATATCAATTGTGTAAATTTTGATAGTATTCATTTCATGGATTTTTTAAAATATAAATATGAGGTGTTATCCCAAAAAAATATTTACTTATATCTCAAATTTGTCAATATCTAATATAAAATTCCTTGGAAAAATTAATTATACAATTTTTTATTTCTTTTAATATTTTTAGTAAAATTTATTTGATATCTTCAATACTAAAATAATTACTACAATGATTTTGGGACATTATTTATTATACATATTTTCAGTAAAAAATAAAAATAAAATACTATTATAAAGAAAATTTTCATATAATTCATGAGAATAGAAGATATCTAATTATATAAAATAAAATTAATCATTAAAAAGGTTATACTTATTAAATTATTGTGTTCCAACTTTAAAATTACTTTAAATAAAACCATATAAAAGTCATAATCTATTATATAAGGCTCAAAAAGGTTAGTAGCTTGATATTTGGATGATTGTGGTCGATATATAGTTGATCAATAATAATTTTTCATGTGTTTGGACTTTTATAGTTTTAAGTATTTTAATAAAAATATTTACATTGATTTATCATCAATAAAATAATTTTTACATCATCAATGAATATGAATTTAGTGTATTTTTTTCAAATTTAAAAATAAATTCCCATGATTTAGGTAATTAATTTTTCTTTACATTTACTATTTATGTTCGATGATATCACCTAGTTATCCCTATACTAAAATTATTATACTTATAAAATATGTGAATTTGACATTTTGACAATTTCATTGGATTTAGTAAAATCTATGTCATTTTCATTATAAAGTGGATATCATATGACTATGTTTAGATCCTAATATGTTAAGTGTCTAATTTTATTCATTTAATAGTATTTTTGTAGGTTTTGGATCATTTTATTCTCTTTATCATTTTATTTGTTTCACTAATTTAACTGATTTACCTTTAGCTACGTTAAATAAAAATTATCGTAGTTACTATTCATAATATCCAAAAAAAACCTATTAACATAATTTGAACCCACTTATTCCCAATATTGATTACATTATACATAATTCAAAACATATAATTGGATGAAATTAATTTAAAATTAATTCTAGTTCTCATAACTAGAAAGATGGTTTTTAAGAAGTAAAAACTATTAATAGATTGACTTGTGTTTTTGTCCAATATAAATGTTAAATTACTTAAATCGACATTAATTGTATTAAATGATAATAATATATTCTATATATAATTTTAAACCAATAAGGAATATTATTTAAACATATGAATTATTTCTATGGAAAACATTCTTTCCAAATAAAATTTAGCATATTTTTATTATTCATCAAAACATGATAATAATTAGAAAAATCCAAAAACAACATCCAAAGTAAAATTTTATGTCCTATTTATAAGAAAGAATTTTATTTTTTCAAATAGAACATATAAAGGAGTCAAAATTAAATTTAATAATGTTTCACCATCAAAAGGCGATAAAAATACATTTTAGAAAAATACTTATTTTTTCCAAAAAATTTAATTTGTTATTATATCAGGTCTATTAAATAAATAAAATTAATTTTAATGTTATATAAATTTCAAAATGTGGTTAATACTATTCATAAAATCATGTTTATATCCCATTGAATAATAATTTTTTAATAATCTATCATTGTTTAGTGAAACTCAGTATTGCGTACAAAGCAAGCTATCGAGAAATGTCGCTCACGCATGTAACCCAAGACATGAATAGTATTGTGAATACTAAATTCAATTACGGTGTTGCATATAGTGAAAGATAATATTGGTATGGATTACAAGACAAGATATAAATGAAATTAAAAATAATCCATCTCATAAAATAACATGGTGTAACATTCTACCCCATTAAAATGATTTTCACCCTCAAAATTCATCGGGACTATAAAATTTTTACTACAAGAATGATTCTTTCATGGAAACCCACATCGTAAAAATGAATACTAAAACATTATTTAAAAAAATCAAACATAATGGTTACCCAATGTAACACATCACTGAGTCTCAATATAGGAGAACAATGTTGGTAAGTGAAAACATGGATAAGGAAGAGAAATCTAACCATCATGTTATGATGTATTTTGAAAGAGAATAAGGGTAGGAGAATGTTATCAACCATAAATACATAAATATGTGATGCTTTAAGGGACCATATAATTCTCCAAATAAAAATATAGTATGTTATTTTTTTGGTTTCTAGATGATTTCTTAAAAGTTGAGGAATTCTTTCATGATTGGAAATACATATTTTATTTTAGTATAATCTCAACCTTGGTCATTCCCAGAAGAATTTTTTCTTTGTCGTTTATATAAACAAATGATGTTCAATTTTCTATCCTTGAAATGTTAGTAGAAAATGCGATAAAAGATAGGTCTTTCCATCTATCTCTATCAAAACATGTTCACATAAGTTAAAAAATATAAATAAGTCCATTTACAGTTAGATTAATTTATATAGTTCTAAAAATGGACATATAAATTATCTATAATACCTCGTAGATAAAATAAAAATAATTTTTACTCACCAGGGACATCCCATAGGCCAGTGGTAGGATATAAAGTCCAATCAAACTTCGGTTGTGGGTTCGATTCCTGCAGCCTTATCTGATGCAAAAGGTTGTTTCCCATCCTGGGGGTTGTCCTTTTAAAAAAAATTACAATTATATCATTATATAAATAATATTTAAAAAAAATTTAGCCTAAAAAAACTATCTGATGTCCTACAGAATCCAATCCAACCATTAAGATTATAGAATTATACTTTAGTCCAAATAACATTAAAAAAACAAATACAAGAATGGACATATAGTATGCATGGGAATACCATCCTTTTTCCCCCATATATCATAAGATATATCTTGCTGCTCACATTTCAAAAAATTTAATGTCTTCATTATTCATTCTCTTAAGTAGTGGTAATAACCTGATATACCATATGTCCTTAATGAACACATTTATGTTTCATTATTCCAAAATTTATTGGATTTATTTCATAAGACCTAAAAAGGATGCATACTTCATCCCTGATAGTATAAACCACTTGTCAATATCTCAATAATTATTTCCCATAAAACTATCATAATCCAAATCACTTATTCAAATCCAACATATCTTTATCCAAACATTATTATTTGAACATAATGGACATATTAAGGATTATATTTCCCTTAATCATGTGTTATCCAAGTTTATCACCTTACCCATAAATCCCTTTTTTCCTCAATAGAAATATTTAACATATTTCTTTCAATCCTTAATGATAAAATTATATTGAAATCAATTATATATTTCATGATTCAAATAACATAATCATTTATTTTTGAAACATAAAAACCTCAATCACCCAAAATTATTCTAAAACTATTCCTTAGGATCCATCATCTTCGCATTTCCTTGAATATAAATAGAGTCTTAAGGTTTCTAAACCTCTATATTCTTAGGTTCAATGAAATAAATTCTAGAAGAAGATCTCATACCATTCACATGTCGTTTACATTATATTTTTCCTAAGCAGTGTGACAAATACTCGTACCATTGTTATGATTCTCATCATGATGATTCCGCAGTGGAAATTGATCACAATAATTCCCATACTTTTCAGATATGAAAAATTTAATGGTTAACTATGTTCTATGAAGTTATGGTTATTTACAAACACCAGAAAGAAAATTGTTAGAAATATATATCAGATATTAGAAACACATATGTACAAAATATTACATATAATATTTCAATCTTTGTTATCATCAATTTAACCCTAGATTAGTCATGATTATCAAAAAACCATAGGATAGTGACATATAATTGACATACCAATAGTACATCCCTAGAAATATCCTTAAAAATATCTCCTTATATCTCACTAAAGTTTTCACGTCCTAGTTTCCAATGGTTGACTAAACCATCTCTCTTATACAAACTATAATGATCCAAGATTTACATATATGGACATTAAATTTCTTTTGTGGAATACTTAATACATTAAATCATTATATTCCCAAACATCATATTAGTTAGTGTCTTTGAAAACATGAAACACATTCCTATTACATGTTTTATGATCGTAAACATCTCCCATAACAATCTTCCCCATTAGTTTTACTACCCAATACCCTTCTTTATATCATGAAGAAATGAAAACATAAAAGTTATGATCTAAAATGTTCTGTAAGGGTATGAATTGATAACACAATACAAACCATAAACATTAGACTATAAGAAAATGATAATAATGTATAAATATGAAAATCATGAGTCATGAAATAAATCATGGATGTTCGTAAGGCATAAATCATATGTTAACACGACCATGATAACATAACATTCACATAAAACATGGAATTATGGATGAAAAATATGTACATAATATTATTTCCATAGTATCTAAGAAATTTTATCCAAACCCATCATAGCGGACAATTTCTATTACTGAACCCGATTTACATGCAGTTCTATCCATGTATTACCGAATGAGATTTACATTCCATTCCAACCCTGTGTTACTGGACTAGATTTTTTTTCCATTCCAGATATGATTATCTAATGAGATATAAATATTTACCCAATGGATTGAAGTGAGATATTGGTCCAACCCATCTCATAATTAAATCATTCTTAAATGTGCCACAAAAACATAAATCATTCCCCATAACATAACCCTTGATATAAATTGGGTTTCTTAAATATCATTCCATAATAACATAATCCATAAAAAATATTATTCCATCATTAACACAATCAAACCATATTAATAATTGGGATAGAATAATAGCCCTTTTTAAATATAATCATCTTATATGGATAATAATTTTGATAAAACACATGATCTTAATTCATGAGGAAAATATCCTTTCTTCTTCAAAAACGCTTTCTTTTCTCAAAATTCCATGTAATTTTCAAATAAATTAATTTATTTGAAATAAAATAGAAATCGTGTTATGGAATATTTTTCTATATATGTTTTTGTGAAGACATGATAATATGTTCATGTATTATAATTTTAAAAAAATATTCCAATACTCTTTCCAGATATTTAATAAAGTAGTTCGTGGGGAAAATGAATGAAAGATTAATTCAACACTGTTAAATAAAAATTCACCAATGGGAATAATTGAAGTTAAAATATAGTATATGAATAGAAATAATATTATATATTTTGAGACATGGATGTTGATGATAATTTTACCCCGGTAAATACATACGTATAACCAATCTTGGAAAATTATAAGATTGTGAAACTATTAATTACAGATTTATAATCAGTCAAATCATATGAATCATAAAATGAAGGAAAATATATTCATATGTAAATACCATAATAATAATAATCATCATGGGAAAAAACACAACACTAAAGAATTAAATGGTGTATAAGGAATATGTTCCATATAAATAATGTTGATACAAAATAATCCCTTATCATAGGTCAAATATGCATCATATATATCCAAAAATCCTTCATAATGATTAAAATAATGTTAATTTTTTATTATAGAACCATAATAATCTTTAAAATAACATTTATTACCATATTTTCATATGTTTGTTAGAAACATTTCATTTTAACACGTTGTTTGGGTATTAACTGATTTATCTTCTCAATCATGTTTTGTCAGAGAAGCTCTAATTTTTATTTTTAGGATATATTCTTATCATCTAAAAAATGTTATTAATATAATATTTATCATATTTATTCATTTAATTCATTTATATAATCATGAATTAATGATTATTATGTAGAACAAATCACATCGAACTGTGGAGACGGTAAGCCGCACGTACTCACAAGCGACGATATCCTTCCTATAATTATTGAAATTATTTAAGTGGATGTTGTATAGTATATTAGAATAAATTTTATTTTATTTTTATTTATACATTCTATTATAATACCTATCCTTGTAAGGTGGTGGAGAAAAATAGATTACACCACTACGTGAAGACGTTAAGTGGTACGTAAGGAGGCATACTGATTTCATTTTTCATAGGATAAGAAGAAGGTGGAATGTGATTGTTTCATTATCGTAATAACCTCTCAATATATATATATTACCTGATTTATTACTCTATAATGAAACTAATCATTAGGTGTTATTATAAGATGAAAGAAGTTTGGATGAATCTATAAATGATATTACCTCTTCTTTGACGTGCTTTCTCTAAATCTCCTCTTAGACACTAGATTTTGTCTTTGAAGAAAAATGGAACTCTATAATGTTTCTAGTGAATTTTATAAGGGAAATTTTCAGATTATGGTGGGCTTGAATGCTCAAAATTAAGTGAAGAGTTGAGGGAGTAAGTTCCCTTTTATAATTGAGGCGACGACACTTTTGGAAGCCTAAAAATGGTTAATTTATAAAAATTTGATAAATCAATCCCAATACATAAAAAATGGGATATATTAGATTATATGATATGAAAATTTTTAAATCTCATCATAAAATAAAATTTAGACATTTTTTATTTCAATTTAATAATTATCATTTTTATTGACAATTGGTTATTCTATTGAATTTTAATTTAGATAAAAAATGTTTCAATATTGAAAGGAAGAAAAAATTAGTTATTTGATTTAAATTATAACATAAAAATATAATTTAGATAAATTTAGATTATATACTAATAATTATATATTTTTAAATTTTTTTTTTGATTTTTATATAATTTTATAAAATATGTTTTTTTAAAAATAACAATTGTGTCAATTTTTTAACTATTCATTTCATAGATTTTTTGAAATATGTAGATAAGGTGTAACCCTAAATGAAATATTATATTATAAATATAATATTCCATGGTAAAATATAGAATTCATCAGACAAATTAATTAGCCAAAATTATATTTATTTTATTATTTTCAATAACATTTATTTGATATCTTCATTATTAAAATAATTACTTCAATGATTTTGGGTAATTATTTAATATATATATATTTGTTTATTGAAAATTTAAATAAAATAATATAATTAATAAAAATTTTATATATTTCAAGATAAAAAATTTATTTGAATTTATCTAATAAAATTTCATACATTAAAAATTCTATATATATGAAAGTATGAATTTTAAATCATTAATATTACATTAAATAAAATAATATAAACATCATAATCTATTCTATAAAGCTCCAATTGGTCACTATATTTATATTTGGATGATTATGGTTAATATTTAGTTGACCAAAAAAATTTGGTCATTTTTTTGGTAATTTTTATGGTTATTAGGATTTTAATAAAAATTTATTGATTGATTTCTCATCAATTTAAAAAAAATACATCATCAGGGAATATGAATTTAATGTAATTATATATTTACTAAAACATAAAAATAAATTACCATGATGTAGGTAATTATTTTATCTTTCCATGAAATATTTATTCTCTATGATATCACAAAGTTATCCCTATATTGTATTTATTATACTTATAAGAAATTTGATTTTGACATTTTGTAACATTCATTGGTTTTATTAATATCTTGGTCATTTCATTATTAAGTGGACATTAAATGAATATGTTTTCAAACCTAAAATGTTAAGGGTATAATTTTATTAATCCAATAAGATTTTGGTAGGTTTTAAGATCATTTTACTCTCTTAATCTTATTATTTTTTTAGACTAATGTACATGATTTACTTTTAACCACGTTAAACAAAATAATTGTAGCTACTATTCATAATATGAAAGAAAAATAAAATTATGCTTTTTAAATTATTCAGACCCAATAATTAAAAATAAGGATTCCACTTTTATAATTAAACACTTAAAATTGAATGAAATTATTTAATCTAATTCCCACTATCAAAACCAGAAAGTTAGTTTTTATGAAATAAAACTATCAGATGATTGATCGGTGTTTATGTTCAATTTAAATTTTAAATTACTTCTAGTGACCAAAAATGGATTAAATGATAGAACTATATTCTATATATACTTTAAAACCATTAAATATTATTATTTAACCATATCAATTATTTCAATGGGAAAAGATGTTTCAATTATAATTGAGAATATTATTACTATTCATCAAAACATGATAATTATCAAAAGAGTATCAAAAATTTATCTAGTGTAAATTTTAATGTCCCTCTTCTGAAAAAGAATTTTATTTTTTCAAATATAACATATTAATTTGTTAAAAAATAAATTTGAAAATATTTATCCATAAAATGGAGGTAAAACTACATTTTTTTGAAAAATAATTGTTTTATCCAAAAAATTGAATTTGTTCTTATACAATGTCTATAAAATACATAAGATGAATTTTTATGTTATAAAAAATTAAAAATATGGTTACTAATATTAACCAAAGTTAGTTTATATTTCATTAAAAAATAATATTTTAATATTACATCGTTGTTTAGAAAAACACGGTTTTGTGTACAATGAAAGCTATCAAGGAATGTTTCTCGTACCTGTAGCACATGCCAATAAAAGTTTTGTGTATTCCACAACCGAAAATTATGCTGTGTATAGAACAAGCTAACACTGGTGTATCATAAAATAGAAGAAATTAATGAAATTAAAATGTATATATCTCATAAAATCATAGGGTGTTACAAGTCACCTACATAAGAATTCATGTTTTTCAACCATCATGTGGAATATGATACAACACGCTCCCTTGAATACTTGTTTTTTTAAACAAATATTCATACACAATGGGATTTGTGTCATAGTTTCATAATTTCATGAGTATTTGAATCCACTATAATATTCCATTAGATCATCTTCGTTCTTCATTTGTCACATCATTTGGATAGTCATCCACTTCCAGGACCAGATGAGGCCACATACAGAAATGAATCCCCACCAAGAACAATCACATATGGTCTTATGCAGACACCATAGATTAGTTTTGATGACATTGTTCAATATATATCATGTTTCTAACATGATCAATGGTCAACCCATATTTTCTTGGTCCCCATTATTTTCAAAATGGTATAGATGCTTTAATTCTAACATTGTCAGTTTTTATCCTTTATTATCACACCACTCTCATTATGTTCATGACATCAAGCATCCGGATTTATTCTATTAATTATCCTTTTTTTGGGAAGACTTCAATTCCCCTTTCATTACCATATTAAGTCACGGGTTTACATTGGAAAGGAATGCCACTTATACAAATAGGCGTGTTCTCCATTCACAACTCTAGTTAGTTCTAACTCCAATGGAGGTCATTCAAAATATTTATACCCCAAGTGTTCGATAATTTTTTGAAACTATTATATATTTGAGGATTCACATGTTAATCCATTAATTCCCACATAGATATCACTTGCATGAGGTAGGCGACTGGTCATTGGTTATTTAGTGAATATGATTGAATTTCAATAATAAAAGTTGATGAATGAAATGTGTTCAATATAGTAGGATTTTGACTCATACAACATATATTATATAGAGTCATACACACATTTTAATATCTTCAATAGAAAATTTCCCAAACGATCAACAAAGAAAATAATATTTTTTGACATTCGTATCCTCTAAAGTGTGGAATCCAATGTATGATGTTTCTCTTCAAGGAAGAAAACCTCATCATCTTTGAGATAGACATTTTATACCGTGATCCACATTTAGAACTACTCGTCATTGAATTCAGCTACCAAGGATGCCACCTCCACAAACTTATCCTCATCCACTACTAACAAGGCATTTTGATTATTGATGATCTCATCCTATGTAATAAACAAAGATGAATGATCCCATACTAACCCTTCTTGGGAGGTAATATCCAATTTAGATACCTAATGAAACCAAGAAGCATCAGAACATGTCATTCTTCAATGAATCATCAAATTAATTCAATTTGGTGTGGAACCAATCAATGAGGAAGCCTCCAGAAAGTGACTGACAGTCATTGGAGTCCACCCACCAGTACATAGGTAAATAGAATGTGGTGGAGAGATCCAGATTGTCTTGAATGTTAATCCATCAGATGGATGGTGGTGATCTTTTGAATTTATCTCCAAGCCTTGTGAGGAATGATCCAGTTATCCTTTGAGTGATTTTATCATGGATCCTTCTTCCCTTCATGTTGTGAAGGTTCATATGGGGATAATAACTCTAAATTCTAAATGTATTGATAATCCATAATAATTGAAGGGATGAAATATGTACCCAATAGTGGATTATATTTTTCCCTTTAACCTATTTGTAATGACTCTGATTCCCCCTCTATCACCTCTTAGGTGTGTGTGACCTTCCTAGACTCCTCTGCTTCCCCTATTTGGGGGGAAATTTCTACCACTACATTCCAAGAAACTACCATGGAAAATCAATTCAAGACATTTAAAACATAGACTCCCCATCCCCAACATCTATTGGATAAATTTTTTCCTCCTCAATTAAGAATTCATCTCCAATTACTACCTCCAGTGTCACCTATAGAAAATGTTAGTCCCCTATGACTGCCTGTGGTAGAACCATCATGAGAACCATCTCAACCCCCAACATCGGTGCAATGGTCTCAAAAGTCCTTTATATTGGATACTACACCATTGTAATGAATCCCATTTCCTCCCTATCCATTTTCACATAGAGAATAGAAACCTCTATCAATACCTCTACCTTGGACACCACTAACTATGATGTGGACATCAACTGATAAGCCATGAACATAGTTTTCATGTAAAATTTTATATACATCAAAAAAATAAAGAAAAGAAAAATGGAAGATGATTTTGAGAAATGGGTAAGATAGTCACATATATAATATAGCCTTGTGAGGTGCTTTGTAAGGTTCACAGGAATCCCCATATAATGGGAATTCCCCCAACAATAGCATCATCACACATAGGTGAGGCATTGACAGATGTATGGAAATCCATAGCCTCAATGTCATTGAGGGACACCACACTCATCGCTTCTAGGGTTGATGCACCATATAAATCTATTTGAGGTTCATCATGAACCTACCCCACCTCAGTGGTCTCTAGTCCCGTCATAATTGCGAGAAGAGTTATACAATACTCTTAGGTATTTCGTAATATTCAATGAATGATATCATATAATTTACATGAATGATGGTTGGGAATAATTATTTGGGAGTGTCCCATTAGAAGTCACTCAACCAATACTCATCTCAATATCCCTACATTGGTACACATGATGTTAGCCATATGGCTGAGATAATTGGAGAAGTGGTTATCCCGAGTAGCACATTCACTCCAGTAGCCAGTGAAGGCCCTATTACATGATAGTGGAATGATCCTATATATCTATAATATATTGAATAACTTAATGTGTTGTAATGTAAAAAACATCAATTTCATCACCCAATATAGTGAGTAATATTCAATTTGTTTTGAGTTTATTCCACATCTTGTAGACAACGTTGAGTTTTCCAATGAGCCCAAAAATCTGTCATGATATTGGGAACACGACATTACAAGATATTTACATATGGATCAACAACAAAAAATATTAGTGGGACCATCCCAAATTGATCACAATCCTCCCTTGACTGATTTTTACTTAGATTTAAGCCTAGATCTTCTACTCTACCTCTATCCTATGTTGGTCCCAACCTAGGGACCATTGGTCGTGCAGTGGCTACTCCGACCATCAACCAACCCTTTTTCCATGACACACATTATCCACCTCTCACCCTCATACCCATTTTTTGGGCCGCTCTTTCATTGTTCCATGTGGTTTATTTTCATCATCATATAACCTTGATACGTGCTCTCCCAATGATGTATATATTCATGGATGATCCCATAAGTGGAAGTAGGTGGAAGAAACTCCATACAACCTCTTTCATTATTATCCATGAACATATAGAAAATAAACCATGGGGACAAACGATTGAACTATTAAATAAACTCTATGAACATATTCAGATTCTCCCCTATAGGGATCAAAATATCCTCATCAACCATTGTAATTTGAACAACACATTGATAAACATGAAATCAACCCTCACTACAAATATTCTGCCTCAAATGACTATAAGGTAGGATTACTCCTTGATTGTCCTTATTACATCCTAATATACATCTCCATTGGAATGGGGAACATGTGTAACAAGATTCATATTACCAGATTGTCCCTTTCTAGTCTCTCCAAAAGGACCTATTTGAGCCAACAACTCCCACTTATCATTTAAATCACTGACTAAAAATTAATTTTTGGAAGGAAATGTGGTTCATATATAAATATCCTCCATGTGTTCATCCATCTACCTAGATATGAATAGGAAGTTAGACATACAGATCAATTTCTTTCAGTAAGTGATGTGGTAGAGAACAATATATAGAATCACCAATACTTGGAAAACATGATTATTGTGTCGCAAAATCGATAATATGGCTTCTATGATTATGGTTCTTGGAAGAACCACCATTTTTGCATCACTTTCCAAGAACATTCAACTGCACATCACCGAGAAAATAAGCTACATATTTCCAACTAATGGATCTTCATCCATTATGTGGTATCACTGCAGCTACTAGTTGATCACCTATAACATCTACTTATTGGAGTTCACCATTCCATGTTGAAATAACCGTGAGAATGTATGTGTCCTAACCAATAGGAATCCACATATCTTCTCTCCATATGGTTGATAAAATTATCTCACAACGTGAATCCAAATAGTGGTGGACTCTTTCATAGATGATATGTCATTTGAGCTTCTTATTTCTAGGCAATTATTGTTTCATGATCCAAGGAACTCAAAAAGATCTCCCCAATCATTTTGTTCCTATCCATTTCATCCCAACATGTGGAAGTAACATTGGATATGTTATTGGGAAGTTCATTCTTGACATGAATTATTATAAGACAAATTTGAAAATCACTTCTCATGGAGGATAGTTCATCATGATCAGGTTTGTAGAAGTTGGAATTGCTGAATTCTATTATCAAATCACTGTTCGTAGAGAACTTCTTGTAGAGATTATGATCTTCTTGATCGATGTGGATTAGAATCATAAAGACCTCAATATGGAGGAACACATAAAAAATAAATATCATTGGATTTACAATTCCTAAAAGTCTCGTGGTCCGCATAAACCCCCCTTAATGATATTTTCAGCATATGACTACCTTTATTTGGTGATGTCGCTACATGATAACTATTAATGAAGCATCATTGTGAATGGAAGTAAAACTGAAAAGTATATTGGGTTTTCCAATAGATCTTGACCCCCATTATAGCAGGAACTACAATTTTCAGGGGGAATATTTTGGCACATATATACATGTTTCATGGGAGAGGTTGACAAAGGAATGACCACTTCAATGAATATCCTTAGAAGAAATTCCCCAAAACACATAAAATGTATATTTTTTAAATATTTAAACCTTCCCCTAATTAACAATGACAAAATGTGGTCCTAGGACTTGTATTTTCTTAATTGAAACATAATGTACTGATTATTAGATCTGCACAACATCATGTTGGAGTTATAGATCACTTTGGGATTATTTGAAGGGTTGATGATAATCAGAAAACCACAAAATTCACACACATAGTTCCCTAAGCACAAATGAATCTTATAAAGATTCTTAAAATCCACATAAAATCATGAAACCTACATCCCTATATATATCACATTAAATTCGACATATTACAAGATGAATGATCTTTGGGCCTTTAATAAATCCATTGAGTTTGTGAACATTATAGGCATCACAAGTGATAAGTAAAATGGATCCCCAAAGAACCCATTCATTATAAAACCTCCACATTAAATTTGTAAGATCCTATAACTAAATTGATGATTTATGTCAGGAATTCCCATTCCATTCACATAGGATGAATAAACATTGTGGAAAATAACCCATCATGATATGTTTATCTTTCATGAATCAAACAACATTGTTCATGGACATCACTTTGAGGCAGGGCGACACAATTTCAAAAAGAATGTATCATTGGGTGAAAACAAACCTCTATAAGGACCCTATGATTCATGAGACACAAATCTATGATAACCCATGATTTTTGAAGATCCTTTCCAGATTGTCTATATTTTTCTTCCTTCTGTTGATACCCCTCTAGAAAGGTTGTGTTCTTAGGGACCCATTACCAACCCAAAACCAGTATTGTTGCACCCCAGATGCATATCTATCTAATAAGATCCACGCTTCTTTCTACCCACTTCACATAATGTTTCCAAAGGTATCTAGCCTTATAGTTGTTTACATTTATAAAAACTTTAAAATTTATCTCATATAAGAAGAGGTATCATAACACGAGTCTCTGGATTTACCACTCTTCCTCTAAGGTTCCAACCCCATGTCATGTTTAGATGCCCAATAGTTGTAGTCATCTAATCCCTAGGAAAGGAATCTTCAAAGGAATAAATGAATATATCTTGGTTTATAGTCCATATTCTAGCTCATCCACTCTTGTGTAGAATGTACAAAATTGATGAGGGATCCTTTCCATGTATGATCTACATGGCATAAAACATCACAGTACTATGTCCAAGGTGTACAGTGTTAAAATACATGAGAAAATCCTTAACACATTACATAAAACTATATCCTTAACACGTGTGACGAAAATAATATGATCCATGTATTCTCACAACAGTAAACCACGATTCCTCCATCCACAAAAAGTGACTCCCATATCATGAAGCGTCCATGTGTTATCCCCACGACATCTATCCTGAACATCATAAGTGTCAACCATTACTAGAATCATCCATTCATAATCCCTATAGAAAAAACCCAAGAGTGATCATCCATTGAATAAAATAATTTCCATGTAATACCCACACCATACCACATAGCTTATTATTTTTTAGTATTAATGTCATCATAGCAATCCATTAAAATTCATGGACTAGTCTAGCCACAAGATAATAAAATTGTAAATCCTGAAATATAGGTTTTGATCCCTTTCTCTGAATTGGGTACATAAGATTTATTCTGGTTGTTTAGTACTAAAAATAGTAAACATTGGAATGACATATTCACTCTTAGGGATGAACCTCCCAGAGACATCTCCCTAAGGAGTTATAAAACATCAAAAAAGTTGTAAAACCCTCCTCCATGGGATGCACTTCTCAAATCCAACAAACTAGGGACTTTATTTCCAAAATTATAGGTATGAAATATTCTCTCATAGAAAAATAGATCATGGGTCTAACTCCATGGAGAATTCAGATCCAATAACCTTGGTGTTCTCTTTCCCTCCTAGGGATGCACCTCCCAGACTCCCATTGATGGGGAATTATAATCCATCATACTAGGTGAGACATCATCACAAATAAGGACAGACATCAATGAACTTCCTCCCTATGGATGGATGGTCAAAAATATTGTCCGCAAATGACATTACCCATTTTTTAATATCCAAAAGCAGATAAAATCATGCCCCAAAACATCACGACAAGATTTTCTGATCCTTCTCCAGACAATGTTGAGCATGTGACTGGACTAAAAAAACCCACACCATGAAACAACATGGGATACCTATGGTTAATATAGAATTACTCCAATGGAATAAATTACATAATTATTGACAAATGATTCCTTGGGTTTAAAACATAAATTGACTCAAAGGATATTCCCTCCAAATAGGAATACATACATGTGAAAATTGTTACAAATGTACCTACATTCCCAGAGATTCCCAATGTTAATACTATGTAGATCGAAGGTTGTATCCCTTTAAAGATAGATTATGTGTACATAAATGATATCCACATTGAGATGGAATCAGGACTGAGTTCCACAAACATTATATAAATCAATGAGGGAGACCCCAACTAGGAATGATATCTGAGGAATCCATAGATGGATGACCGATATCCCATCATCAAATTTTAATGATGGAATAGACCTATCTAATAAGTGAGGTGAAATTATCATCTATTATTAAATCATGAATGAATGAAAATTACAAGCTAGAGCATATGATGAACACGAACATCCCCATCAAATGTATAAAAAATTCTATCCTAGATGTCAGGTCATCCACTTATGATTTTTCACATAACTATTCAAATATTCATCTATCAAGGATAAGAGGTTGTTATGACTAGGGATAATTATGGCTTGGTTAGTGGATTTATACTCAATATTTAACTGAGTTATTATTAGTGTATTAATACATATTCTTGTCCTACATTTCTATATACAATTACACACAAGTTAAAGAAGAATCATTGGTTTCCTGATGTGATATACCAATATCCAGTGTAGGTATCTCATTTGATATATGAATTTCATGTACAAGAATCCAATGAGGTGAATGGGACCTATGAAAGGGATTTGAGGTGAAAATAGTCTTATAGTTGATTTTTTTTCATTTTATACTCAATATTACTACTAATAAATATATTTACTTTTATATTTCCTCATACTTGGTATAACCTCTTTTATTGGTGATCTACTTATTGTACAATTATAACACTAAAATCAATCTATTTTATAATTTTTTATATTATCATTATTAAATGTTATTTATATATTATTTCATATTATTCATTCATAGTTATGATTACCAAGGTTATGTTATCATCACATTATGTCAATGTCTCAATATGTACCGATAACTTCATTAATAAGAGGAGGTGCAAATTAGGTTATGTGAAACATTGTATTCAATCATGTGATTTGGATTGGGATGTGAAATGAAAATACATAGTGGATATGGAGGATTTAATGGTGGTTGGGAAGGATTGAAAGAGATGAACGGGAATAAGGGAATTGGAGAAACTCGACATCTTATTTAGGGGGGCACCAGGTTCATTTGACCAATAGTCCATTTCATGTAATGTGAAGAACAAAAATCATAGAATATTTAATCTATATTTAGTTATTCATTCTATTTTTTAATTTTTTAATATATATATATATTGAGTGTAAAAATTTATTCATGATGTTACCTTAATTAAATATAATGATAATGGGGAAATATTTCCCTCTAGATCCTTATTTCCCACACCTTGTGGATATAATTTTTTACAACCAATATTTTATTCTTTTTTTTAAATAATTTGGTTAAATAGACAATCTCTAAAATAATATACATGGTATGTGTTTATTTTCAAATAAATATAATATATTTTTAGTTGTTAATAGAAAAAAAACATGGTCATTTGGACAATGGTTCTGATATTTCAATTAAATGAAAGCCCACATTTTAATTTATCATTTTGTTTATTTATTAACAATATTTAGTTAAATAATACTATTTTGGTTTAACAAACAAGTGTAAAATGAATGAATCATGCTATGGAAGATGTCAGGAATATGTTGGAAATGGTGATGGTTTAAATACCCATGAATTAAATTTCCAGAAAAATGATACCTTTTAATTCATGTATTAATTATTTACGTATATTATATATTTTGTTACACTAATGATGTATCAATAATATAGTGATCATGTTAAGATACCCATTATGTGTACAAAAAATTAATTTTTATGTATGTATTTATTTCAGGAGAAGAGAGAAAATAATAAGCAAAAATTTTACACCACATGTTATATATAACTATATTGCCTATATTTATTATTAAAAGAAAACATGTAAGAGAGGATTATAGTCGTGGTTTCTAGTAAGGAATATCCTTTTCATAGGCTATGTGTTATAACCTAGTGAATATAAATCCTCTAAATTGTATGCTAGTTGATGTGGATTATTTTCATAGAACCACCACAAACACAAAAAATCATTCCTCTTCTATGAAATTGGAATATTCTTAAACAGATTGAGGGGGTATATTCCAATATCCCTACTATATATATAAAATTTACAATAGATTTATTTGAAAATTATTTGGGTTCTCCATATTCTCTAATGAATACTTTTCATTATCCTAAAACCAAAATTATAGAATATAATTTCAAATCACTTACATTGTAGGTATGAAATCATCTATATTTTGATAGGATATTTTATCTCAAAATTATGGTATTGTGATGTCTCTCCAAATTAAATTTCACCAATGAAAAATTATTTCCCCAAAAATTATGTGAATTAAATTATGGTTTCTCTATAGAGAATTGATTTTCATTGTCTGAGAATGGTTTATTCAATTTCTTGACATTATTAGTTATTATTGTAAGTTATATTAAATATTATTATTCTCAAAAATATTATATGTCCATTGAATTTTTGATAATTTTATATCTAGAATTTTTTATATGATTCCATCCTTCATTATAATTTTTTATTAGTAGTCATTTCTAGAGGCGAATTTGTTACAAATAGTGGATGGTAATAGATTTCACACGTGTTTTACACAAATATAAAATCATCATATATATATATATGGTTGATACTCTGCCAAGTATGAGTATAGTGTCACTAAATCATTGAAAAATAGTCCTAAAAAATCATGAATACTAACATTCGGTGAAATAATTATCTATTTCTTTATGATAATGCATCATTGAGGAAAAAGAAAACGAAAAAAACAGGTAAATTCATGGTTTAGCCAGATTCCTCCCAAGACTAATGCTTCCCACAATCCATAAAATTGTAATATAATTTTACACACCCACCACATGATGTGAAGATTTATTTCCTCAACTCTACAATAGAAGAAGATTATCCCAGTTATTCTTATAAGGAAGTAATAATACAATACCCACATAGTGAGTTTCAATCAATATTGATGGAAATGAATAGATGTGTGGGAAATATAAGAACTTCTGTAATAAAAACATAATTTACTAAAAAAGAATCCTTAAACCCAAATAAATAATTTAATAAAATAAATTTGTATGGTTGTAATATCAATAATGATTAATTATCAAAATTGATTTCTAGTAGTTCATGTTATTTATGAATGTAATTTATAATAATGATTCCATTTTTTTAATTCATTCTTTGTTTGACAACAAATTATTATGAGTTTCATAGATTTAACCCCTTCCCATGTTATTAATTCATTATAATCAATTTATTAACAGAACTCACAAAAAGAATGTCAATGATAACAACTAATGATCACAAGCACACACATTGAAATTCCATTTTTTTCCCACATTGTGTCATTTAATTTATGATAAAATAGAAAAAAGTAATTTTTATTTTTAAATCTTCAATGAAATTATAATGTATAAAATCCCCGTAAAATTACAAATGTACTATAATTATTTATCACAGTGGACCCAATATGTGATTAGAACCCATACAATCCCCCATTTAGGATATAATGGTCATGAGAATGATATAATATAGAAAAATAAAATCAATCTAGAACACAGTTCATGGATATAGGAGGAAAAAATGAATGCTGTGAACATTAACATATTCTAGGGTTATGTTGGTGGAGTGGAAACACCACTACATTCATTGAATAATTTTAAATATAGAGGAAAAACATTCGTTCTATAGATTAATATATGAACATGGAGTGTAATAAATTACATACTATATATTATGGATATCATGGAAATTTTTTATTTCACATATAATAGTTTAAATAACTATGCATACTATTGATTTTTCATGGGGAGGGTGTTAGTTTATTAGGATACATGAACACTAACACTGACCTATATGATGTATATTACAAAATAATATCTCAACCACTTCTAGAATTGTACTACATTGTTTTTATGATTATCCACATAGTATGTTTCCCATGAGTAGGGACCTAGTAATACAATCCTGTAATCAGAGTTATTTGCCTTAAAATATTACTACCATGTAATGTCCCAAAGGGGCTTATGACATGACTCCCCAAGCATGCCTCCAATAGGCCAGAGGCTAGAAAAAATTACATAGTAGTCATACCACTAACATGGGAGGAATTATACTAAGTATATATAAATAAAAACAAACACATACTTTCATATACATTGCTATAATGAGAACACAATTAAACAAACATGCATTCATACATATGAATCCCACAAATAGTGTACAACATGAAGTAATGGAACCATGAAATGTCCAAATAAAATACAAAGACAATAGCTTGTAACAAAAGTCCAACCCAAAAAAAGAAAATTGGGACTAGGGTCAGAAAATCTAATGTACACACCTTGATCTATCTAGTTTCCATTTTTATGAGATAAATCTTATAAAGATCCCTACGATGTTTTATTTCTCAAGGTTTATTTGTCCAACCCTGATAATTCTCCATGAAAATATATTTAAATTCATTTTAATCATTGTGATAAGAGTTTAAATTTAAATAGTTTTTTAATTATATTATTCATTTTCATACCTACAACAAAAACGAATCACATAAAAATGGTTATGTCACAACTAAGGTGAAACCCATATTCTATACTTAATGGTACCCTTAAATTTTAATATATGACCCTGTTTATAAGTTATTACAGATTTCAAGAAAATTATATATGTATTCAATTTAATATATTTAATATATTAATACCATTTATTATTGGAATACTAAACCCTAAAATCACATAATATCTCTTCACATGGTCTAGAAAATAAAAATTACAATATCCAAAAATAATACATATGAAATATTAGTTATCACATTATCCTCACTGTGATAATTACGTCACTAAAAAGACATAACTAGGGAAAACAAAGGCTTTTGGGAACTGATCATGAATCTATGTATTCCTCTCCCATCTGCTCCTTTGAATATTCCAGTGATTCAACTTGATAGAGACTAAAATAATTTATTATCAAAAAATATCATCTTATAATGAGTCTTAATCTATATTGGTTACTCAAGAATGGTTTCTCCATCCTTGAGGCCCGACTCATCCTGGTCGATAATATGTGATAGTCATTCACTTAACTACTATACTACAAAATATGGAAGACATAAACTACCCAATCTAATTATAGACATATAGATAAGTGGAATTCCAACTATACCACTCTATTCAGTTTTTAGAATGGGAAAAGAATCATGGATATAACTTGTCACCCAACCAAATCACTATTATCCACATCGATGTGGAACCCATAAGAACACATGATATCCTTCCTAAAACTCTAAAGGACTCTAAAATCTATCCACAATAGACTTATGTACGCTCTATTCCATCATCATACACATCTAGATTATCTTCTCCTTCTTGGTAGTTGGATTCTCCATCTATGGGCCCATATGTTCTGGCAAAAACGGGTCCAGTCCATCAATGTGGTGACCTACAAGGTCATGACAATATTCCATGAATGGTTCCATACAGATTTTGTAATTATAGATATTGTTTTAGGAAAACTACACTAGTGTTAGGAAATACTCCCATATTTTTACAATTTCCAACATGAGAACAGGCATCTTGTCATCCAGAATATGAATTTTTTTCTCAATCTAGGCATTTTTGGCGAAAAATTATATGCTCAAACATAACTGCGTCACAAAATCCTCCCTCATCCTCTTACCCAAATCTGATGTGATGTTATAAAAATTATAATACATGATATTATATGTAGATCCATTTATTTGAACTATCTTCGGAACCTAGAGGGCTCCCATGCTCTATACAGAACTCTTCTCCCCATTTTCTATGAATTTGGCAGAAATGCAGAGTCAGACAATGATCTCATATATGGAATCAAATCCCCAGGACGTACATTTTATGCCCTCCGAGATTTAATTGTATATCTCATCCCACATAAATTTGAGTACCTCAATGGGTTGAGCTAACCTTTCGGAAAATGGTGCTCAACCATCACTTTCTAAAAAGTAAGGAATCATGAGAAATACATTGCAACTCCTATTTTCATCCTAGGAAACCAAAAATAACATCAGCGCTCCATGTACATATTCTCTAGATAAATATGTAACACCAAATGATACATATCAAATTCTCTCAATACTCCTCAAGTAATTTCCCTCGTACCATCATGAATCCTCAAAAAATAATGATGCACCCCCACCATTATAATATACATATTGAACACGTCTCTTGGATATCTGAGTACATCGGTGCTCATGATTGACATCCCCCAACTATGATTCCCATACTCACTACAATAGAGTTGGGGTGAGAACCATTGACTGGATGTAAGATACTCAATCCCCTCCACAAAGGATAAATACAACAAGGAAAAATATTGTTCTACCTTGTTTAGAGACACTGAAAAAGATCTCATAGTGGGCGAGTAAGCTACCCCATTACCCTTCCCAAGAGTATTGATAATTAGAATTATATAATCCTAGAAAAACTCTATCCATAACCTCTATCTAAAATCAATATCTTCTTGAGATAAGATATAATTGAGACTCTTGTGATGATAATTGAAGATAAACCACTCTACCATCAGCTTGTGTATCCACATATTCTGTGCAATGACTACTACTACTTATTCATGATTGAGGGTCATATTGCTCTTCTAATGTGGTATCAACTAATGTGAACCATAAGAAATCACCACATGTCATTGCATTTGAATAAAACCTTGCTTGGTTTTTAATCCATCACATAACACAACACACTCAATACTCTCTTCTAGAAATATCTATATGAGATCACATGTAAAATATCTCAACAACTGAACGCATTAATGAAACCACATTATCCACAATAAAGGCTACACAAATCTAGACAATTTTTTCATTGGTGATGATATCCCTGAGAAATCAGGTACGAATATCTCATAATAACCAACCAACCTAGGGAATCTCTGATCCTCCATCACTCTCTTGGGTGGATCCCAAGATAACAGTACCACATCATTGGATGGGTTCACTTCCTCTCCATCGGCTAAGAAAACATGTCCTAGAAATTTGACCACATAAACCCATTTCTATCCTCATGTGTCTTGAATTCTCCCCCTTATATGATAAGTTCACAAGTATATCTTAAAAGAAGACTACCATGAACCGGACTATGAAAGGCTGAATGATTTTATTTATTATTCCCATTAGAACTTATGCGGAGTACTTCATAGAAAAGGGGATCACTATTATTCATAGAGAATTAAGCAGCATCTAATTGTCATCTTCAATTTTCCTCATCATGTACACACACTTAGTGATAGCCTAGTTTTAAGTCAACCATTTAGAACCATCGATCCCCTACCAACTGATCAAAGAGGCCACTAATCCTTGGTTGTGGAAACACATTCTTCATGATCACCCAATTCATGTGTCATTACTCCAAACACAATCTGAATCTCTCAACCAACCACTTATAAAACAACATTGGGGTACTAGGAGAGAAACATTTCATATAAAAAATCTGTTCTATTAAAATTCCTCCAACTATACCCTTAAATCTTTAATATCAATAGGATCCATCAGATATGCAAGTATATGAACTGATGTTGTCACTAGGGGTAGATCTATGCATATCTATATCTCACATTAGGGATTTAATTCTAGAAAATCCATAGGGAATACATCTTCATACTCTTCTACCACCAAAAGAAACTGGGAACTCATAACTGCCCCTACACCACAGGTTATTCTAGCAAACTTATGAGTAATTAGCTAAACCCATATATTAATGAGTCTATATTATGCTACATGAATTTCAATTTAACCAAATACATGAAAAAATAGTTTTATCAATGTGGACCCACCGTATCCAACACCTAAAAAATTTAATATGGGAATTAACTATAGAAAACATTTCCATAACAAGAATTACATCATAAGGCCTTAATGTGGCTTCCAATAGTCCGGTCTTGATGTCAGCATAAGTGTATGATCACTTAGTTATTCCCAATAAGTGTATGGATGTGTACATGGTTATATAAGGGCTCTACAAGAGTCTCCAAGTATCTTAATAGGTATGTTGAATCAAAGAAATGACTAGATCCTTTTTATGAATACTGCAGCTAAGGTATAAAATACACATATCATATGTCTTATCATTCTCTGAACATCCTGGTTGTACGCTTCAACAACATTCAGTAGTTTCCTCCCCCATCCTCCAGCTCCCTAAGCCCAGCATTGACCACCTTGGTTAGTTTGTGGTACAATTAAAAGTATTGACCAACTCCTACGGCTCTCCCAGTTCCTCTACCTTATCATCCTCCATGTGAGTCAGCCGGATCCTTCCATAACCTATGTCTTAGAGGTCCATCCATTGTCTGTATTTCAAAAGTGTGGTTGGTCTATTAATATAGATTGGAATTTCACCTTCAATCACATGAGTAGAACCACCTCTCACTATGATGAATGGACCCACCCTGTGATCCCTAAACCTCAGATCGTATGTCTTCAAACCTCCTCCTAAAAAATCCTGCACATTCATGTCCTAGAAGTAGAAATCATCTCCCCATCGTCATCTTATCTAATCCTATATTCCCTCTAATGGAAACTGTTGGTTGTATATGCTTAGACAAAAAACTCCTCACGCTCCAAATCTCTATCTACCACCGCCAAAAATGTATGAATGCATAGTGGTTGGACACTAAATAATATTTTGATATGTATACCACATTTTTATTCCAGATTCGTGAAGAAAAAATCTCTAAACATTCCAAAACTATAATTGGGGAGGTTAGTCAATGTTGATGAATTCCCAACATCTATCGTGATTCCCTTATAGAGATATAGAATCTCTTGGTTGCGTACATCCAGAAGCATATATAGTGGAATCTCCATTATAAAAATGTGTTAAAAAACATTCCATGTTTGATTCTCATCTTGGTATTTATTGGTTAATAAATCATAGTATCCCCTACTTAACCATGAATAAGGCTCTCATCCTAGACCACAATCTAATATGCGTATGTTAGGACAAAACATAAAACATATGGTACCACCTCAAGCCAGTTCATAGCCATTGATTTGTGGAGATCACCTATGAACCATAATGGTGTCTTTTACTAAAACTCGTGATTTTTTCGTATCATGGGTACCTAATCCACTAGTGTGGGTGGAAACACATGCTTATATTTAGGTGGGGTTAAAATTGGGGCACCACCTAGTGGTAACATCTTAAAACTGGGTCTTGTATCAATGCCTCTTCACTGATGGGATCCCCATCATGATCATGATTTTGAATCCAAATTGGAAAATGTATCTTAGGAATATTTAAGGAAAACTATATGTATAATGGTTATTGATTATATCTATAGAGAAAGATTAGGAAGGACATGGAATACAAAACCTATTCCTATATGATACAAGTACCATTTCTTTCCCTAAAACCAATGTTTTTATTTACTTAGTCGAAATGTAGGTGATCAGAGTCATGGTCTAGGGCTGCATTGGCCAAATCACCAAAACTAGAGTCCCAAGAGAGAAATACAATATTGATACACTTAACATTATTTCCTAAAACCAATATCATGGACTTCAGTACTAATTTATAAATTTACACTATGATACCACTCTATTATGAACCATCCCTGAGGAGACCATGTTTTGAATTACCAAGCATATTTCCATTAGTCTATGTGGTTGAAACTAATGTCGAGTATGAATATATATGGCATGTCATGTTGTATCATTGGAACATTAATAAATTCACACTTATCCAAGCCTATAAAATTATGAAATGTAATAAAAAATGAGAATCTATGAAAGAATTCATATAAATCCCTTAGAATAGTATAAAGGGATGTACTATAATCTAAACATGGGTAAATATTAGCCCAATACAAGTTTTAGTAACACATGTCCATCCAAAAAAAACTAGGAATACTGTCTGAATACTACAAGAATACACCATAGTCTAGTTGGGCTCTTGAAGCACTGTTTTGACCAAGTCTTATAAGGACTCTTTCGAAAGGTAGGTCATTAATAAAAGACACGACACATGTCGTAATTTCTCTTATAGGGGGAGTATAACAAATATCACTAAGACCCATCTATATCATAAGACATAAACTAATGGGAATGAAGACATATATAAATTTAAATATATCTACATTACCTATAAAAATAATAAATAGTTTTAATTAATTAATACACACTGTATATAGGTAATTCATCACTATAGAATACCTTATTATGATTGGATAAATGGTTCCATAGGTCAATTATCTATGAGAAAAAACTATATATTATGATAGTATTGGTGAAATCATTCTAAGTTGTATAACTCATTGGGTCTCATCATTAGATGTACACATCGAAGTTATGAAGGGAATATAATACACGAAGGATGATCACTTCCATTTCCATGGGGTGAAAAAATTATGGGTCATCCCTATTTGAAGAGGATCCAGACTCAAGTATTTTTTTCATGATGATACCATGAACACCACTTAGGGAATGAAGATACACATGGAATCCATCTCCAGGCCTCATGGATGGATTACAATGTCTCTATCAAATGTCACATTCTGGAGGGATCAGATTTCAAGGATTAGGAGATTATTCCATACCGTTCCTTAGGGAAATGATAAGTGGACATCACACTAATGAATATTTTTCATGATATAATGACTAAGGGATTAAATCAATTTCTATTAATTTACAAGGAGTGTAGAAAGGTTAAAAAACATGTCCCTTGATATCGTGTCCTACCCATGTAACTTCCATATCCTATGTCGTGTCTATTTCTGTGTAGAATGAAATATTGTGTAGGATTACTATGTACTCAATTTGTGTTCATGTTCATAGATTTATCCCATGTTCCAATACATGTATACCAACACAAGGCATATTTAGTGTTCTCAGTCCAAACCATGTCCATGTAGTGGAGTACACGACATAATCAAACATGTTTACTCCACACCGTGTTCTTGTACCTATGAGGTACATGCTGAGGTCACCCAAATTAGGACACATATCAGCTGATAGGGGTCACAATCCATGTGATACATAAGTTTATCCATGTCCCTATCAACCTCTAGGTGGGACCCAGATGTCATTTAATCACAGAAAACATTCTGTGTGGATCTTGATTTTATAGAATCCATGATCAACAATCCAAGAATATTTTCCATTTCTCTAACCTCCTCTTCTAGAAGACGCTTATTGAAAAATCTAGAATCAAGTCATGATCAACCATTCCATCATCAGACAACAAGATTGAGTACTTCAATCATCACTGAAATCGCATTTATCCATTAATCATCACTTCATACATGAGAACATGAAAATTGAGTATCTATATCATCTAATCCACTTCCATATCCATCATCACACAACCATCGTGTCATGACAATCCTATATTTATGGTTTTAGATCATTTGGTGAAGAAATGTGTGCAAAAAAATTGATTGAGGGGGATAAGTAGAACCTCATGCCAAATAAATAACACCCATATTGAACGATGTACCGGTGGAGAAAATCAATGAAAAAATGATAGGAACGAACATTGATATATTTTTGTGTGGATATTGATTCATTTTTGTGATAATAAAAATGAATAAATCAAGAATTCAATGTAATTATCCAAGAATCACCATGCGATAAATCCATCCACCAAATATTCAAGATCCATGGATCAATATGTGTCTCTATTGATCAGTGATCATCATAATAATGAAAAATGGGGAATGGTAAAAAATTAATCCACTACACTTATTCAATTTGGATTAATTGATGATGATATATGATGTGGTGCCACAGTCATTGGTGTGATCCTTTGAATTTGTTGGGTGTAAAATGTCAATAGATGATCCTCTCACCTTTAGTCTGAGAGAAATCCAATGAATCTATATGCAATATATTTCTAATGGTTCAAGGTTTATGTGTATAACCGTAGTATTTCTACACAATAGCCTATTTATGTACATGTGAATTTTTGCATCATGAATTAGAATATAAATAATTTATCTAATTATTTTATTCACTTCTGCGTCCATGATCAATTTTCTAGAATCCACTCAAACTCATCAAGGTTATGTCTCATCGAAGGACAAACCACATTCGAAAATCAATGGTGCCATCAGTTTTAAAATCCTGATATTTGTTTATAATTTATTCCATTTTTATGAAAAATGATTAATGTGTTGTATTTAAAATATTTTATATTTTTCAGTCATTTATTCCATGAACACTGGACCTCACATTATCATTCAGTCTCCAAACCTGTTCTCAAAAAAAATCGATACAATATTCAGAAATTATATTTATAAAAGCAGAGTCTATATAATTACACAATGTTTTTGGATTAATTACATTCTCTATACATTCATTTTATGATCCTAAATTTTTCCAAACATTGTATTCAACACTGAGGACTAAAAATGATACAGTAAACATAAAAATTCATTATATAAATCAATTGAATAGATATATCTCAGATTATGTAAAATTGTACTAAAAACCAACTATAATTTTATAGAAAATATTTGAACATCATTGAAACAACTGAATCATTATAAAAACTAGAATATACATATACAGGATCATTCATGGTAATGATACGAATCATTGATAAAGTTAATTTATTCTCATTGTATAATTTTATTTGACACTATACACCGGATAAAACAATATTCATTTTATAATTTTTATGTTTGGTTCAATAAAATTCCATCCATTGACATCATTAAAATACCATTTATAACATTGTGATAATCCTAGAAATATATTATTCTCAATGATATGATTTGGTATCCACGTGTTATAATTGCATCAACCTTTATAAAATTATATGGATTTTGTATTTCAGAACAAAATATTCCATTAATTTATTTTATTAGGAAAATTGACGGAACATACCCAACTATATATTAATGTTGTATTTATAAAAAATTAATTGATGAAATTTCAATCACATTGATGATCCATTATTAAAATAAATTTTAAAATAAATATCATTCAAAAATACTAATGTGACAGAGTCACGATATATATTAATGATTTGGATTATAAGACTCAAGTATATTGTATGTGAAATTATTGTACTAGATATCATCACCCTATATTCTAGAGGACCATACATGCTTTGAAAATAAATCATGGTAATTTTTATATATCATTATAATTACTAGATGCTAAGAAAACCTAAGGTCAGTTATGAAAAGACACACCACCTCTTTTTAATTGTACAAATGTTTTGATGTCACGGGGTTGGGGTACATATTTTTCATATTCCCTTAATTAGAATTTAAGTAATCACTATAATTAAACATTATCCCATTATCCATGTTAATTAATAATAAAATATTAATGAAGAGACGTATATATAACCTCAATATCATAAATATTCATATTTATCTTTTTCAATTCATTATGTTATATTTGATTAGAGGTTAATGATATCGAACTAATCCCATATAAAATATGGATCAAAAATTAATCATCCCCCAGTAGATTAAATATATCAAATAAATTAAGGAGGATTATTATATATACCATTAACATAAATGGATGTTTCTTCCAAGAATTATCTAAAAAACATCAATAAGAAGATATTATAAAAAAAATGAAATATTATCCATGGGAGGATTCATTATAGAATATAATTTAATTAGATCTCATTGTCCATAAAATAATAAGGGACTCCGTTCTATAGAAATATTCATCTCCCCTTTTGTGATATCAACTGATGTGGTTCATTAATTCAAAAAATGAATACATTATCCTGATGATATCCATGATATCCATAATATGGTTATAAAATCCCAAACTAATCAAATGTACATATCATTTTGAGGGAAAAAGTATATCTAAATCCGTGTTTCTTATTATTACCAAGTGTTGTAGAGATCTCAATCACATAAGAAGTTTTTATTATATTGAATATTAAAAATATTTTTTATAGAAGGTTATATCAATGAGTTGGATTAAAAAACCTCAAAAAAATATAGAAACCAAATATGATATGATAATAAGGTTTCAAAAATATGGTGTTTTAAATAATAAATGTATTCGGTATATAATTTACTATAAATGGGTTTTCAAATTATTTAAAAATTTGAGATTTCTGAATTAATAGATACATATTAACATGGTGATTCTAATTTTAAATATGATAACCCATCATTCACATTAAATTAAATGAGTTCCTAATATTTTACATTTGAATAATTTAATTGTGATGTCATTTCAACCAGTGAGCCAACACCACCCTTATCATGATTGGTCATCATATATAATTTATAAAGACTTCCTTAGTATAAAAGTAAATGAAAAATTTATAATATTATTTTCACTTTTTTTAATACTCTATCTTTCCAAGAGGATATATTATAAAATAACTATTCTATATAGAAGTTGATGTGGATCCAAGATATGGTTTTAGAGAATTACCACTAATAAATGAAATATACACTTGTTATTTCATCTCAGTTTAAAAATATTAACCTTCAATACAACAGAATGATATAGCATCACAATATATTCTATTTTTTCGATAATATTTATCTCCCCCAAATGGCCTTATTCACAAATCTCATGTAATATGATTAGAAACAAAAAATACCTTTAAACAAATATTTTATAAAATACTCATCTTAATGTAGTTTCCATTTAATGATTCATAAGTTAAAATAATTATTGAATATTATAAAATCATGGAATAGTTGGAATATTGATATTTATTACTGTGGGAGGGACACCCCATCATTTTATCTGATAATTTAATAGAGTAAAATTAGTTAGTAATTTTTTATTAAAAAATTATTCACGATTTATTCTTATAAAGAATTGAAAAAATGGAATCTTGACACATCAAACAATATCCTCCTAGAACCAATGTAGTAATGTGTAGTATAAAATCCCAATTATTATTAGTGAAATAAAATATATATTTTTTAATAATAAATCATTATTATACACCTTGAGAATCATTATCAACAATATTAAATGATTCCTGGAAAATATTGAATTATTTATTCTTATATTTAACTTGTTTAGGGTCAATTTCCTTTCCACTTCCCACATTCGTGATGATTAAAAATAAGTTATCAAAATCATTAAATATTATTTTGTGGATTATCATATAAATAATTAACCATCACTCCCTCTGAAGGGTTCATGGGAGATCTGTTGTGCCTCATGATTCAATAATATCTCTTTAATAAATTGAAACAATTAAAAAAACTCTTAACCACAATTAATAACACCATAAGATAGAGTAAATCAATTAATCTCTTTAAAAATATTTCATTAAAACAATCCAAAAACAATAATAAGTCCATTTTTTATATATACCTATAGTATGAATATTTTAAAAGAAATAGAAATTATCAAATTAATTGTTTGGTATGTATGACTCTAGTATAATATGTAAATACCTGAAATCCCTATTAGAACATATCGAGTGGCCTTCATGATATACTTGTAACGTTTATATCTTATGTATCAGGACAATGAAACATGTATTTTTTTTAAATTCGTCCTCAAATAGAAGAAATTGTCCAGGTAAATTATGATATACATATATATATATAAATGTATTTATTTGAAATATATAAAAACTAAAACCAATGAGATAAAAATTAAATCAATATATACATGTTCAAAATCCCATGGTAACTCAATTCATGTTATAAAAGCGTTGGGTATAAATTTATTAACATGTTACATATTGATCTATGAAGATAATATATTTTAACCATCATATATCCCTAAATAATATATTTAAATTTGGAACATTGTTTCTTTTTTTAATGAGTAATCCCATGTAATCATACTCTATAACCTATTTTCTCCCATCCCAATGTGTAATTTTTGTTACTAATCAGTATTGGTAAACAGGTGCTCTTATGAGTAAATCATTAAATTTTTTTATTAATTATTCAATATTTGAAACAAAACCTAATTATATATTCATGTTTTAACCTAGAATAATATATTAACAAGTTTTATTATTCATCCATATTAGAAAGAAAGTTTTTAGTGTAATTAGAATCCAAATAGAACATATTCTCTAAATGAATTAACAAATAACTATGAATATATATCAATCATTAAAGAAAAATAACAAATATATTAAATTTGAAATATATATATATATATTAACAGAAAAATAATACAATGAGGATAAAATATTTGAAATTACAATATGTTTTAATACATAGGCTCTGAAATAGTTATGTAAAATTGAATGAATTGACACCCATATCGATGTGACATGTCATAAATCACAAAATGTCACCCCTTTCAAACCCTGGTCATCCCTATAGGTATATTCCTTATTAACTAGAACCATTAATTTTACACTTGTCAAGTGAGTTCCTAGGTCTATTAAAACATAAAATTATGTATGTATAATTGTAACATAATTAGTTGTAAAATACCCTTATTGATATGATGCAATCACACTATAATACAAAAACAACCCTGATATATTTTATGTAATGGAATGAATTATATGAAATTATATATCTATAATTATTTGAATATAAATAAATATAAAAATTTTGTTTTATAAATTAATTTATTCCTTAATAAAAACATTTTTAATATTAAAAAAATGCATTTATAAGTAAAAAAATAAAATTTTTATTATATAAACTACTGATATGGGTTTTGAATTTCACAAATAAAAAATTAAATGCATGCTCAATTAATGAATCCCATTTTGAAGATAATTTTGGGTTACTGTAATCTACATATTTTATATTAAATTGATTTAATGGAAACCACCAACTTAATAGTATTGAAATCCAACCTACTCATTCAGATCACTTGATATAGGTATTATCATTTTCACTATACTATTGTGCATTATCTATGTAAAATTACATGGGAAAAATTATCATGGTCCATTTATTCAATCCTAATTTTATGGATTATAATCGCAGAGATAACTAAACAAATACACATAAAAACTCATTTTTCCTTCTTAAATACCCTTTATATTTATATATAACCATTTATATCATATGTCAAAAACATTTCTTATTATTATAATCATAAATAACCAATTGTGGAAAATAATAAGATTTAATTTTATTCCATGGATATTGTTATTTCCGACAATAGTTTTAAAATAATCCAGACCAAATTTGTTAAATATGTATATATATATACAAATTCCAATACACAAATGTGTGTCTATGTAATATCTAATTCTTTATAAATAAACACTAAAAATTTGAAACAAAATATTTATTTATAAATACTAAAATAAACACAATATTATTCATTTTAATTTCAATTTTAGTAAATTTATATATAAATAAAAAGTTAGAATAATATAATTATATAATATATATGTAATTATTATATAAACCATTTGGTTTTGGGAAACCTAATGATATATGTTAAAATAATGTTAAAATTTACTTTAAATCATTGTTCATAAAAATGATATTAGATGGGGGAATGAAAGAACTTCTACGGAATGATGTTTTGAAGAAGTAACCCCACCAATAATTTTTTAAGTAAATGTTATTAATACCAATCCACAATTTTGAAAGATATTAGTGCCTTATAATAATATTTCAACAAATAAAATTCAAAAATACCTTATATATATACCCATAGTAGACCCCTTGAATATTTTTTTAAATTTATTGAGAAAGAATCAATAATGATTAAATATAGAGTTGAAATGAATATTGAGATTTATACCATATATAATCCCCATAAAATGATATTTATTCACTAATTTAGGGAATTTAGAATATGTATTCAACCCCTATATCATCTCCATGAATTTTTTTTATGATTCTCATTGAATATGTGGAAATTTTATTAGAATGTCAACTTGTATTCATATGCTAGTGAAATTTCCAAATCATAGAATCTATCACATTATCTAGTTTCAATTTTTATAAGGTATAATTGTCATTGAATTTCTATTTATAAATAAATTAATTAAATCCATTAAATGGTTTAATTATAAATTTTAATTTACAATTAGAATGTGTCAAATAATAATTTTTTCCATAGTAGGATATCAAATAGAAAAATATACACATGGTTATTCTATAATCATGTTTTTACATTTGTTAATTATTTTTATACTAATCAATCAATTTTCAAAAGAAATGTGGGGTGAAATCATTTTTATTTTAATATTTAAAATATCATAAACATTTCTTTTAGAAAAAAGTCTATAAAAATATCTTAAAAATATAAATTTTTGGATCCAATTGTTTATAATATCTTAAATCATTGATACTTCCACCCATGGGAGAGAGATTATAAGTGATATTGGAATCATGGATGATAAATTTTATTTATCTAATTAATCACCTTTTTGTGAAAATACACTTTTGGTTTTATCATTCGATCACAATCAATTATTGTTTTTTTATTTCACTCTAAAAATCATATATAACAAAAGATAATATTATGATGAAAGATTCATTGGATTTTCAAATTTTGATTTAACATATAATTTCTAAATCGTGAGGGATGGTTGAAAAAACTATATATTATCATCATCTTTCAAAATAATTTAAATAGAAATAAATAATTGAAATTTTATATATATAATACATGTTTATTTGGTTTTATAATGATATATTGTCATTATAATTGATGATTTTAATTTTATTGTGATCTTATAATGAATTTTCACTAATAAGAAATATTCCATTGAACTAGACTAACTACTCTATTAAATTTAAATAAACCATATGGTTTTCATTTTAAAAATATTGAGATAAACCCATTAGAATAATAATCTCATAAATGTGAGGCAATGTTTCCATGTTATCATGTTGAATATTTTAATTTATCAAAATAATCCACTATTATTTTTATCTCATATAGAATAAAATTTGAAGAAAACATAGAGTCCTTGATATCTTGAATTTGATCTAACATAGTACAATGAGAGTTTCTATACTTTTTTTCATGAATTTTGATAAATCAATTATTTAATTTTTAATATAATTTTTTTGTAAAATATAAATTTACCTCAAATTTTGGGGAATCATGATGTATATGGTTCTTAGATAAAATAATTCTATGAAAAAAAATAAAAAATCATATGAACTTCATCAATATTACTGATAGATCATTTAGAATCATTGGTCAACAAATATAGATAATGTGGCCATGACCTCAAATGCAACTTAAAAATCTCACAATTGAAAATTTATCATAATATAAAATTTATTATCAAAACATGTATATTATAGCCATAAAATTCGATAATATAATTTATTCTTCAGTAACTAAAAGATTAATAAATTAGTTAAACAGATAAAATGTTTACAATATTTTCTTCTGGTTTTAGCTAACTACGTTATTTTATCATCATGTGTATTGTTATCAATGTATGATATTGACACACTTATACACACACACACATATATATTAATAAATAAAATTAAAAAAATGATTTATTGAATTTAAATATAAATATTATAAAATTATAATATATTATAATAAATACAATATAAATTTTTTTATTATGTTATAATAAAATGAAAACAAAATATTATTATTACAATTATTATTTTTCCATCATTTTCAATCCTTCCAAATATAATATTATTTGTAATGTTTGATTGAAATTCTGTAATGGAATAATTTAATTAAAAAAAAGATAAATCAAATCTCTAGGGTACATTGACTACTAAATTGGACAAAAAAGATGAAAGTGTTTGAAAATGATGGTTTCATAATTATCCAATTTAGATATCTTATCCATTTTTACAAGGATTCCATTTATCCAAACATTTTTATATTAAGTGACACATTTTTTTAAAGAAAATATGAATATAACATTGCCTTTATTATAACTGTTGGTGAACGTGTAATTAATAGTGTATATATAATTAGAACATCCTTCCCATTACAGAAGAAATACCATGAATGATTAAAAATATTTATCCATTAAAATAGTGATAAGGTACATTGAGTCATATTTAATCAATAGATTACATTAATTCAACTACTTTATTACTATTAGAGTCATTATAGTTATCTATATATTCTTCAATATCATGATATATATTATAAACTTTCTAGAATCATAAAAACCACTTTCACATCAACATCACTGAATATTGAACCAGAACCATCTTAATAGATATTAATCTAAAAATCACTTACTATATTAATAATAATATAATAATTTGGGGATATTCAAATAAATTAAATAGAACCCAAATTTGTATTATTTTTTCCATGAATAATAATTATTTTAATAAATGGAAAATAATAAATTAAGATTTCACAATAGTGTATTTTTTTATTTACATCCCTAAAAATAATAATTATTCAAAACATAAACACATGAACTGGGAAGAACATTCCACTATATTTTGTAGAATTTATATATTTTAGAGGATATATGTGTATTCGCATTGATATGGGAAAATTGATTAGTGAATAATGTAAAACAATATATTTTAGAACAAAATGGGATAACATTGTGAAAATAATACATTTTGTCCATGGGATCATGGTGACATCAACTAAAATGTTCCAAATGGATTCAAAAATATTAGAAATTAATAAAATGAGTCTCATGATATTTTTAAACCTTATATTAAAAAATCATTCTTATGTGGAGAGATATACTAAATATATGAAGATAAAAATAATAATGATGTTAGATATAATGGAGTTTTCATAGTAACCATGTTCTGAATGGTGTGATTAGAGCCTTATTAAATTTCAAAAAGCTGTAGAAATATATACACTGGATGACTTAGTTATATTATATCATACTGGTGGTGATACCATTTATTATTTAATCTCATATATTATTATAATATATACTAATAAAGGTTAGTCTATCGATGTGTTTTTCATATATAAAAAGCATTAAATCAATAAACAAGACCCATTATCATTTATTTATTTTTTATTATTTTGGGTGGAATACTGATATCATACTAGGTCTATCATAGGGGTACATTCTCAATTGTCACAAAGAAACTAATTATCTAATTATATGATAAAAATCCATAGAGAGTAGACTATACTACTCATGAAAGATTAAAATTCATCATGAAACACTTGAGAGTCATGGATATATATGTTTCTCGTTTTTGGTATCACATGAAACCAAGAATATAATAAATAGAGGATTTTATTGAAGGGTTGGAAAAGTATAAGTTTTTTCAATAAGTGAAAATATACATATAATATATTGAAATAAGAAATATAATTATTAAACAATAAATTAATCCATTTCATTATATATATATATATATATTTGACATGTAAAACCTTTCGTGTCAATGAAATTAAAAAACAATACATATAAAAAATATTTTTCATTTAAATATAATTTTTAATGAAAATATGTTTATATAAGAACAATGGAATAGAATAATTGTAACGAAATAATGATAATTATCATCACTCATGAGATTATTGTGAAATTTCTTAAAAATATAAAACATCTATGTTCAAAAATTTATATTTAATAATTATATATAAATAAAAATAAATATCTAAAATTTAATTTAATCATTATTATTTTATTATCGTATTTTAGTAACATTATAAATTAATATTAAATTATGATTACAATATCTAAATTATAAAATATATTTTAGAAAATTGATTTATTGTTGATGGTTTTTTGAAATCATTAAAACATTTTCTATGAAATTATGAGAAATAGTAGATAAATTATTTCAGTATTTATGCTAATTCTAAATTATGTATGATAGATTTTAAAAAAAACATATAATAAAATATTAATTATTATAAATATATTTTAATAAATTGATATTATAAATCAGAAGATTTATCAAAATATTTAATACTATAATAATATTAAATATCATGACGAACCAATGATAACATATCATTAAAATAACTATATAAGAATTGTTTTTTATTAATGAAGACTGAATGGTGAATTTGTATTTTTTTGAAGGTGTTTATATAATGATTTTATCAAAAATATATATATATATATCTATATATCTATGTATGTATGTAATTAATAAACAATGGGTAATTAAATTTGATGAATTATGTCAGTCTGTTATAAATACTATTGATATTAATTATTAATGATTTTGGATCATGGTGCTTATAATGTTATAGTAAAACACTTATTCACATTAATAATTAATGATAGAGGATTCTTTACACAAAAAGTAAGATAATAATTTTATTTATGTATATTATTATAAGAATGGTATGGATATACTTTATAGATAGGTTTATGGTATGTGAATATTGTTTATTATATTTTTCATTAGTATTTTGTTAGATTGAATTAAATAATTCAAAAAATAATCATTATTTTTTTATTATGATGACTTGAGCATTACAAATATTATGGATAATGATGTGAGATCAAGGTAGAATGTTATATACAATATTTTTTTTTAAATAAAAATTGAATCACTAATTTATTGAATCATTTAATTGGGTTATTTTCTTTCAGATTAACATGTGTTTCAACTCACGGATTAGTGGATTTTGATGGAAATGGTGAATTATAAAATTTTCACCCATATTCACCCAATTAATTTGGGTTTGAGTTAAAATATGATATTTTTTAATTATTACATCTCATAGACTATTATATAGGGTCTTTGGTTATATACTATATGTATATCTATTTAAATTCACATGTGGTATTGGGTTAGGGGATATTGACGATTAACATGATGGATATAGACAATAATTTACATATGTAATTACCCTCTTCATATCCCATATCTCTTTGATTGTGTTGGCTAATGATAAAATGAGTACTGATTTCTTATAAATCAAAAACACCAAGTTAAGGAAACTTGACCTATTACAAGAAACCTGATATTATATCTATGAATATGTAAATTCAACAAGTGTTATTTTTATAGATCATTATGAAATTTTAATCCTCATACATCCCAGGATGGTGCATCTAGGATTTATTATTGGGAAGATAAGACATTGAATTGGAATAAGAATAAATTACAGTATTGGAAAAGTCATTTATATTTCGTAACTATAATCCACTTGTGGGTGGGTGAGTCGCAACATCCAATATATGAAGTTAAAGGATGTCTAGAGTGTTATGACCCAAATTTACACCCTGGTAATATGTGTACCGATTTTTTATATGGGTGATCGGTATATCTCCAATTTGGTTATATTGAATGAGGGTTTGATAAGTTATGTTAAACCCCCCAATTTTTTGTTACAAAAACATTACAAATGATTCCCTTGATGATGGTGTGGTAGTGGAAAGGTGATTAATGATGTACTCGTAGTGGGATACTATATTTATGTCTAATACTACTATTGTAATTAATTTTAGGGTTATTTTTTCACATACTGTATGACAAATTTATATTAATGAGCCTTTCTATTTTCTGGAAAATTGGTTTTTTCAAACATTTTCAAGTTCAATTCATCTAGTTTCTTGATTTATTTTTATACACTTTAAATTGTACAATGATTTTTCACATGTAATAATCTATTTTTTCACATATTATATATAGGACATTCCAATATTCAAAACATACTTAGGGGTAGGAAAAAAGATACATTTTCACATACACAATATCATTTCAATATATGGATTCCATTATATAATGAATATTATAGTTTTCCAATATTACTAAGTCCTTTGGTATTAAAAAAAATGTTCTAATGAATTCCATAAATATGATATAATAATGTGGAAACTATAAAATCATTAATGTTTTTATGAGTTTTAAATTTCTCTTCTTGGGCATGTTATTCCTTCCAGAGATTCAAAAAATTGAATCATAGTAACATGTATTTGATTCCACAATCACAATTAGTTCATTAATTAGAAAAATATTTTTCTAAATTATGGGGCATTCCTTGATTCTTTAAAATGTGAAATTATAAAATTTAACCAACATGAAATAATACTTCTATTCCGCATTTGATCTACCATTTCTATGATGGGCATATCTTCCTTCAATAATCACATCGTCACCACCTCTATGTTAATTTTTTTGGTATTTCCAAATTTATTTAATAATAAGAGTTAATTGATGTTTAAACCCATCTTCCATAGATATATTCTAAAAATTTAATTGGTAAACATCCATCAGTAAGGTCTAAGTGTCAAATGGTTTGTGAGTATGGATCCTTGAGCATGGTTTTTAAATTCATTGGTGTCCATTTACCATTTATAGATTCTCACATCCCATTTCGATGGATTTATATATTTTTCTATGGATTTAATTTGGAAAATGCTTGTGGTTATATATTCCATATGTATTAATTAATTATATCGAGATATGATTTTAGAAAGATATTTAATAATATTAATGATATCTATGGATGGTTTAGGATTGATTAATTTATTATCAGATGATCTTAGTTCTTCATTTCTATCTAAATGAAAACAGTGTTTTTATATTTTATACTATGTCAAAAATACGATACTATAATAAATATTATGAATTGACATGTTAATTAATTATTTAAATGTTTAATTAACCATTATGGAGAAGCAATGGTGTAAAGATATGAATTTAAAAATTTAGAGAAAATCCCTATCAACTTGTTTTGGGTGTATCCATGAGTTGTAATGTAATTTCAAATACATCACTACTTCCCAATTATGACAATTTATGTAAAATATCAAAGATGATGGTGTATCACTCTCCAAGTAATCCATTTCTCTTGATGATCCTTGTATAAGTGTTTGTAGGGTTCACCCATAAATTTTATATTTTTATTCATGAGTAATTTAAGATTCATTGATTTGTTTTAGTTGATAAATTAAATATTTTATGTTTTATATTTTCATATAATTTTTTTTAAAAAAATTAAGATATTTTATTTTGAAATAGTTTACATCTATTTTTAAACAAATTCATGTATGTAACATTTGGTGGCATCCTTTTG
Organism: Viscum album; assembly: GCA_963277665.1. Taxonomy (NCBI): domain Eukaryota; kingdom Viridiplantae; phylum Streptophyta; class Magnoliopsida; order Santalales; family Viscaceae; genus Viscum; species Viscum album. The sequence continues at coordinate 1,861,894,055 of OY728151.1, read as the reverse complement.
GGATTGTTAGGATAAGATATTGTATAATGTAATTGGTTGTGCGGGCCATAATTTATTTGAAATAGGAAACATCATGGAGACTTTTAGAGTTTGAGAGTTATAAGGTTTGTTTACATTATTTTTTGTAGGTGACACGGTGACATGATGTCGTTATGTCACATATAGATAGTTAGTTTATCATTTTGTTCATTTTTGGTTGATTTGTGGCCTTTGCTTCCTTATCATGTAAAACCTATTATAATACAATTCCATTACATATATTATTTTGATTCTTTGTTGAAATATTAGGCCATTATGTTATGTAATGATATTTGGTTTTAACTTGTACTTATTTAAATTCTGAAGTGATTTATGATTTTAAAATTTTCTACTATATTTTGTATTATGAGTTTCTAATGTCCAACTATGTGTATAAATATTTTTTTAATATATACTATCTTATTTTATTGTGAAAATACATTTCCAAAGACTATCAGTGAAGGCCATGAACTATTCATCATCCATTGGATAGTGGAAAGGAAGATAATGATACACTAAAACTTTTTGTGGGTTGTAAAGAACCAGAAATTCCATGGAATTTTTTTTTAAATACATGGGAGATTTTCGAGTCTATGAAAATTTACGGCGCTTAATTCTGAGGCCCGGTGTGTCCGAAATCAATTTCTAAAGTTTTGTTCAGGTACGTTCAGTTAACGTACGAGCGATATTTTATATCTTTGGAGCTGGTGCTCGAAACTAAAATCTGAGGGCATCGTTGAACTTGCAGTGCCATTATTGTTTTATGAAGACTTTCACTTCGATTGTAGTGAGTGGAGGATAAAATTTATTTTTTATGTTTTAAAAAAATAATAATAATATAAAGTGTAACACTTTATTTTATTTTTGAGCCACCATGTGAGTGCGGGTAGTTGGAACCTCCACTTGGGAGTTGATGGTAGGACCACCACACACCAACCTCCCATAAGATGTTATGGGGGTGGGGCCCACCCCAGCATAACCTCCCATGGGAGGATAATTGATATGGGGACCACCTGAGCCACATAACATCCATATTAATGATAGGGGAGGGGACCACCTGACCCCTATTGATGGAGGAGGATGAAATATCTACACTGCCCCTCATTAATGATAGAGGACCTCTTGACCTCCTATGCACAATTAATTGCGCCAACACATGTGCCAATTAATTATACCAATGCGCGTGCCAATTAACTGTGCCAATGTGTGTGAATTCATTAAGGGGAGTTTCTTTATCCATTTGAATTGTGTGCCAAGAATAAAATAATAGACAAACTATTATTATTATTTGGTTGGAATTCTTTTTTGGTAGAACGGAGGAAGAGGAGAGCAAGGGAGAACCATTCTCTCAACGAAGAACACGAAGAATGCCGGTGACCCTCTTTCACCTTCTACAAATTCCCCGACCACCTACCGATCAGCCCTCTGCAACATCGTCAGTGAACCGACACATCTCGGAATTGAGGATGTGCAGCGGATGCGACAAACGGTTGTCTCCTCCATCATCTATTCGTGATTTAGTCAACGAAGGATGAGTGTCGAGCGATGAATAAAAAGGTAGGGCTCTTACCTAAAAAATTATTCCTTTTATTTTCTCAACTTTTTTTGAAAGGAATCGTTGCGATATTTTGTGATTAAATTATTGTTCATCGTACCTTTTAGGATCCAACTGCTATCACCATAAACGCGGAGGGTTCTGGCCAACCTCACATGGCCAGAAACCCTCCGTCGATTTTCTTTGTGGTGTTCTTCGAAGCGAAAATGAGGCTAGATAGACGGAGAAAAAAGGCTACACCACCCACGACCTCCGCAAATTGCGCCTCACTCGCAGCCCCACCGGTGCCCTACTAGTTTCCCTCGTGCCACCTGCTCGTGCATCCCACGTGCTTCCCGGCTCCGCCGACTTCATGCCCGGTGCCCCGGTGCGCAGCCCGCACCTCAGCGCGTTGCCCTGACGTGCTGACAGGTGCCCCCATGCCCCCATGTCGCGGCCTGCCCGGCGCCCAGACTGACGCCCCCATGACCCATTGTCACGGCCTTCCCGGTGCCCCGTTGCGCTCCTCGTGCCCTAGCGCGCTGCCCTGACCCCCTGCCTGGTGCCCCGACACCCAGCCCGGTGCCCCCGCAGCCCCCTGTCACGCCTTGCCCAGTGAAACTGTGGCCTTCCCGGTGTCCAGCTGGCCTACCCGCACCTCGCATAGCCTTATTCTAGCCTCCCAATTTCTGACCTCCCCAGCCACACCACTTGCAGCACTGGTCGAGCCGCCGGTGTGGCGGCATCCGAGCCGAACCACCCTCGCAGTCCGTTGGGAGGGTCCCAGTGTACCGAACATAACATAGTAGGATGAACTACCCAACGGGCTAGTTCATACCCATCGGGTCTATACGGGTTCACCTAGACTGGGTCTGCCCTACTGGTTTTGGCCGAGTCGGTCCGACCGGGTCGGACCGGTCCACGGACCACTACCGACCCATTGCTTATGTTGGCCATATCATTGGATCCGGAAGTCTGTTTGACGAACCTTCAGCAGCGCTAGTAATCTCACTGAGAGACTATCCCTTTGATAATACCCCAATGGAGTTCGTGGTTTATTTGAAATACAATCAGGTTGGTTCGTACACGAATCCAACAGGGCCCCCAGAACTAAATGTTTAATAACTCACAGACCAGGAGTCCGATTGACGCACCGTTAGTTGTGTTGAGACCGCTATGACATGGAGGTCTATTGTGATACTTCTAATTGGGAGTTCATAGCACTTGGATTATTGAATTGTAGCTCGTGGAGTGGACCCTCCCGATGACAAGCGAGCAGATTGCAGAGACCTCGTAGTTGGATGAGACTTGAAGACTACTAACCAACAGACACTGAGTGATTCAGATGGCCTAGTGGGGAGAATTTGGTTGTAGCAGTGGACCCACAATGGAGGAGCACATGGTTGTAGTGGCAGGACCGTGGTACTTGACAGAAGGAGTACCTCTGTAGGCTATGAGGGGGAGCTCTTGGTTTTAGCTGCAGACCCCTGGTGGGGAGCACCTCTGTGTGGGCATAGTAGACCCAGAATACTCGACAGGTGGAGGACCTCAATAGTTAAAGGTTAGTGGTAAAGCTTGGTTGTAGCGGCAGGCCCACTGTACTCGACAGAGGAGGAGTTCTCCGGAAGTCGCGGTGTCGACATCGTGAATAAATATCCTAGTTTAAGTTGTGTCAATGAAGCACTTTGAGGGGGACCGTAACACTGCCTTCTTTCAGGCATGCATCAAGGAGAGGAGAAACACGAAGATCAATATCAAGGGAGAGGATGGTATTCTCACCTCTGATGTCTCGGTGGCAGGCAGGATTGCTCTGAAGCACTTTGAGGGCATTTGGGCAGGGGAGACCTCTTCGGGTTTTCATAGAGAGTCCTTCGGGGACTCTCGTTTCTTGGAAGCACTCCCTGTGATGATATCTCGCTCTGAGAGCGAGTGCCTGTCCAAGATACCTCAGGAGAAAGAAATTCGAGAGGCCCTGGATAGTATGCCGAAGGAGAGTGCACCAGGTCCTGACGGTTTCCCGGCATCCTTTTACAGTGCGTCCTGGGATTTCGTGGGGCCGTGCGTGGTGGAGGCCATTTGCGACTTCTTTAGAGGAGCCTCCCTGTGTAAGGGGATCTCTTCTTCTAGGGTGGTGCTGGTGCCGAAGATCAAGGACCCCACGCTGGTCAGTCACTTCCGACCAATCTGCTTATGTAATGTCTCGTATAAACTTCTGGCAACTGTCATCAGCAGGAGGCTTGCCAACGTGATTCCTAAACTTGTCTCCGAAGAGCAGCACGGTTTCATTCAAGGAAGGGGTATCCAGGGAGCGGTAGGAATTGCTAGCGAACTGGTGCATGATCTGAACAAAAGATCTGTTGGCTCTAATGTTATTTGGCAGGTGGATATGAATAAAGCATTCGACAACATGGAATGGAGCTTCATCCTACGGGTAATGAGGGGTTTCGGGTTCCAGGAACCCTTCTGTGATCTTTGCTTCAGGTGTTTTGCCTCACCTTGGATCTCTATATCTCTGCTTGGGAGGTGTTTTGGCTTCTTCAAATCTGTGAGGGGGGTTAGACAGGGAGACCCGCTATCCCCTTTTCTTTTCGTACTTGCTCAGGATGCTCTCTCAAGAAATCTTAACAAAGGGATGTCAGAGGGAAGGTTGAGACCATACTACGGCAGAAGGAACGCGACGAGGATTTCTCACTTGATGTTTGCCGATGACATACTCCTGTTTCTGAATGGTGGGAGGAGATCTTTAAACACTCTTATGGGAATCCTGTCTGAATATAGAGATCTCAGTGGGCAATCGATCAACCTGCTGAAAAGCCACCTGTTCATTTCTAACAAATGCTCTGGGAGAAGATGCAGATCCATCCAGGAGTTCCTAGGCTGCGGACAGAGGCAGCCTCCGATTATGTACCTAGGAGTTCCTCTTTCGACTCGGAGGGTTTTGAAGATCCACTTCAACGACCTTGTGGACCGCATTCTGGGGAGGATTCTCAACTGGAAGAATAAGATGCTTTCCTTCGGAGGCAAGATCATGCTCATTAACAGCGTCCTTCTGTCGATCCCCATGCACGTCTTTTCCATCATCAACCCCCCGAAGGGTACGGTGCGGAAGATTGAGCATATCCTCACGTCCTTTCTTTGGGATGCAAAGAACGAAGGGAGGTGCCACTGGGCATCCTGGGGAAGGATGGCCCGTCCGGTGGAAGAGGGTGGGGTTGGCCTTCGGGATCTCCAGGACTCTATCCGTGGACTTCAGGCAAAACTGGCCTGGGAGGTGATTGTAGGCAAATCTCTTTGGGCAAGGTACTTCATTTCAAGGTATGGTGCGTGTGGTGACTTCCGCATGCATGGCGCGACGAGCTTGGCCAAGTGCATTGCCTCTCATATGGAGGTTCTTCGAGGCTACTCCAGATGGGTGGTTGGACGTGGGGAGATTGGTTTTTGGACGGAGACATGGGCAGAAGAAAGGCTTTGGTATGAGGGCTGCCCTCTCCCCAACATCTCTTTCAGAGAAGCATGCGGGAGTTTTGATTTTATCCAGGAGAACCTTAACCCCTCCCAACTCTCCTTTTTTAATGGGGTGGTCATGAGCGATGAACCTGATCGCTGCTGCTTTACAGAGGCTGGGTCGGGGCGCTTCTGCTTGAAGGGTTTCAGAAAGATTGAGCGAAGGAGCGGTAATCAGGTGTATGGAGGGATGAACACGTGGTGCAAAGAAATTCCAGCGAGAATGAATTTCCTAGTGTGGAGGATCCAAAACCGAGCGGTTCCCACAGAGGAAAACATCCAGAGGAAAGGGATCTCCTTGGCATCCCGCTGCTATTGCTGTGAGAACCCAAACCGGGAATCAACACTTCATCTGTTCTTCCAAGGAAGATGGGCTGTGTTCCTCTGGTCCCAGTTTCACCCTTTCAGGTTCGCTTCTGATGAGTGTCTCTCCGTTCGCGATCACATTGCCTCTTGGTTCTCGGGCTCTGGTAGCAGAACAGAGGAGCGTTCGGCAGCCAGTATCATCCTTGTTGCTGTTTGTTGGACCATTTGGGAAGCTCGTAATCAGATACGATCAGGAGGCAGGAAATCTCTGCTTGCTTTGCTTGTCCGTATGAGGTTGATCATTGCGGACCTTGCAGCGCTTTTTAAGAAGGGCCTGCAGGCAGCCGTCCTGGGGAACCTTGTTCATGGACGGTGCATGCAGAAGTTGCAGAAGGGTGAATGGGTCAGGTGGCACCCCCCGGTCAGTGGGTTGAAATTGAACGTGGATGGTTCCTGCATGGGAGGAATCATGAGAGGCGGTGGTGTTCTACGGGATTGCTGGGGTTCGGTGCACTTGGCGTTCAGTGCCTACTACGGAACGGGATCCTCTTTGTACGCAGAGTTCAGGGCCCTTCTTTCGGGTATCACCATTTGCAGGAGGAGAGGTCTTCAGGTGTCTGAAGTTGAATCTGATTCTGAGGTTCTGGTTAAATCGCTTCAGGGGGCTTGTGACATGGCTTGGAACCTGGTATACATTTGTAGGAGATGCAAAGCAGAGACCAACCAGGGTAGGATGGTTCATCATAGTGTTCGAGAATCCAACTATGCGGCTGATGCTATGGCTCGTGGGGGAAGACCGGAGGAGACCTTGATAGTATATGATAGTCTTAACTCCTTACCACCTGAATGTGTCAATGTAATCCGGAAGGACGCTCTTGGACTTCATTTCTTCCGTCCTCCGTGATGTGCCTCTGTAGGTTTAAGATGCAATAATAAATAATAATTTTCAGTCAGTCAGTATGGGCATATACCTATTTAATGGTCATCTTTTGATTTCATACTATGTGGTTAATCATTGTGGGATATTGTGAGACCTTGAGGTTCTCGGGGTCCCTATTGAGTATCATTATACTCACCCCTACACGGGTTATGCCCACACATCGTTGTGTTTGATGAAGATTACAGACAGCACTAATGGAGGCCGAGAGTGCCAGGACGGGAAGGTACCCGGAGGGGGACCTTACAACGAGTCGCTACACAGAGGAGTCTGATAGACATGCAGAGATGATGTGGCCATCCGTACCTACCCTTCAGGTAGAAACCCCAGAGGACGTTCCAGGAGCTGCTCTTTACCATTTTGTTGTTTTTTCCTTTTTCATTTATACTTTCACTTTACAGTTGGGCTTGTATTTCCATCCCCTTTTACATTCCAGCCGACTTTTTGTATATAGTTTTTACTTAGTTTTTTTATTCCAGTTGTGTACTATGATGTGTTTTCTTACATATTTAAGGGCAATGCATTCCCAGTTTTGGGATATACAACTTTTGTGCATGTCGCCAACCCCTGGCCTATGGAAGGCCGGTTTGGGGTAGTTACGTCATGGGCCCAGGGGGATGGGTCGTGACAAATTGGTTTCAGAGGAGTCAGTTCTACCGCAAAACATAGGACTCTGATATTACTTTTCTATGAAGCATTAGTTTTAAGGGTACTAAGTGGGGTTTTTAGTTCAGGGACTCCAGTGTTGGTGTGGGCGACCGACGTATCAATATGCCAGGAAACTGACTTTTTATTTCTGACTCAGTGCATGAAAACATTGATTTGGTGTGTGTCTACAATGGTTTTTCTTTACATCTTCTCAAACAGGTCAGCTCACTAGGTATAATCTTTGACAATGTAGCATCTATTTCTATTACGATGGCTCCCCACGGATGACCAGCGAGAGCCCTGAGAGTAGTATGCACTGACAGCCCACCTTGCAACGAGGCCTTTGTACAGGGTCCCCTTCCAATTGAGGAACTAGTGGTACCACAACCCATTGCGCCAATGATGCCACCAACCTTAGCAGCAGATGATGCACGCCGCTTGAGCGCCTTTCATGAGTTCCTACACCAATAGCCACCCATGTTCAGGGGTGAGATGGACCCATAGGAGGCTAGAGATTGGCTGGAGGCTGTGGTGAGTGTTTTTAGGCTAGTAGGGACACCAGCAGACTTCATGGTGATCCTTTTTGTCATCCTCCTTCAGGCAGAAACTGGCCGATGGTGGCGCCTATTGCTCAAGATTCATGACGAGGTGACACTACTCCGGCTAGACTTTGAGAGCTTATTCCAGGTACAGTTTCTACCATCCACCCTTTGTGTGGTGTGGATAGAGGAGCTACTACATCTACAACATGGTAGCATGGTGGTGGAGTAGGACTCAGTGAGGTTCACCGACCTCTCTCACTACTCCACAAATATGGTGTGAGAGCCTTTCTTCAGGGCCCAGACCTTCAAGAAGCGGTTGAAACGGGTGATTAGAGCCCTGATGATCTCACATAGAATCCTTACGTAGATGTGGTGTTTGAGAGAGCCCTCCTAGTGGATTGTTTTCTTTTTTAGGCAGTCTCCAGCAGTGAGACCCACAACTAGCCAACATGTAGCGGAGTCTTCTACATCATACAGTAGACAAAAGACGTAGAGGTCCAAGACGAATAGACCTATAGGTGGTCAACTGCATCACTCAGGATCATAATTGCAAGGAACCTGAGTTGGAAACAGACCTTTTAGGAGTGGGCAGTGTTACTCATGTGGCGGATAGGGTCACATAGCTTTTGATTGACCGACTCGCCGCACAGATGATCAGAGACAGTTGAGGGATCTCCCAGGTAGTGGCAGAGGTTTGATAATTGTGGTCTGAAGGGAGGAGGTGGATGTGGAAGTGGATCTGGACAAGCAGCTGGTGCTGGATGATGTTTTGAGGTGCAATCGACACCACCACCAGGAGGTCCAAACTACCCTCATGGAGTTGGTGGACATGGGATATCTCAGCATTAGGTAGCTGAAGCATACAACCATGACGCTCCGGAGATTATTCTAGGTACGATCTGTGTCTATACCACCTTAGTTGCAGTTCTTATAGACATTGGTTTCAGTCACTATTTCATTACCACATCCATCATTCAGAACTCAGAGATTCTTAAGAAGCTGTTAGGTTGAACCTTACGGCTAGAGACTCCCGTGGGAGCTGATTCGATGATTATGCACTAGTGCTGGCAGTGCGAGTTAACTCTACGAGCTGAGAGATTTTCCTAGGATCTCTTAGTAGCGGCGTTGTGGCCTTATGGCGTCATCATGTGTATGGACTAGTTATCTACAATTCATGCCCAGATCGAATGTATTAGGTGAAAAGTGTGGTGTGTCCGCACGGATGAGACTATGTATACCTTCGCCTGTGAGAAGGGAACCTTTCAGCACAGAACGGACTTACTCGGAGGAGGGTGCAGCCGATCGCTCACCTGTTGGCTTTCCTTACACTTAGAGCAGTTAATGTGGAGAGTCCGACTTATCCTATAGTGGTGGACCAATATATGGATGTTTTCCCTAAATATGTTCTTGGGCTACCTCCTCCCTGATAGGTGGACTTATATATTGGCTTGTACCTCGCGACGACACTGATATCCACTCCAGCATATCAGATGGCCTCCACTGAGCTTCGTGAGCAGCAGGTATAGTTAGATGACTTCCAAGGAAAGGGATTCATCTGACACAGTGTTTCTCCCTGGGTAGCCCCGATTCTGTTCTCCAAGAAGGCGGGCGAGTGCTTGAGGCTCTGTGTCAACTACCGTCACCTGAACGAGGTGACCGTGAAAAACATGTACCCACTCCAGAGGATTGATGAACTCATTGATCAGCTAAAGGGAGATCGATGGTTCTCATGGATAGACCTCAAATCAGGTTATCATCAGCTCAGATTTCGAGATGAGGATGTGTAGAAGACGACCTTCAAGTGTCGTTAAAAAAACTACGATTTCTTGTTTATTCCCTTCGGCATAACCAACGCTCCAGAAGTGTTCATGAGTCTCATGAACAGGATATTCCATTCAATCCTCAATTGCTTTGTTGTAGTCTTCATCGATGACATTATTATTTACTAGACTACTATATAGGAGCATGCCTACCATTTTTAGGTAGGATTGGACACACTCCAATAGCACCAACATTATGGTATGCTCTCGAAGTTCTAGTTATGGATTTGAGAGGTTCACATCTTGAGACACATTATCTTGAAGGCTGGAGATGCAGTGGATCCAGTGAAGATTGTGGTGTTACTTTCTTGGGAACCACCCAGGAGTGTGACGGAGGTGCAGAGTTTCCTGGGATTGGCTGGGTACTACCAAAGATTCATTCCAAACTACTCCAGAGTTGTAGCGCCATTATCATCCTTGACGAAGAAGGGGAAACCCTTCGTGTGGTCGAAGAGATTCCAAATGTGATTTCCGAAGATGAGGCATAGGTTGATAGTGCCCCCATCCTGAGGCTTTCAGTGGAAGGCATAGGGTACGTAGTTTTTTTTTTGACACATCAGGGACCAGGCACGAGTGTGTCTTCATGCAGGAGCGAGCTGTGATCACATATGTTTCTCGGAAGCTGAAACAACATGATCAGAACTACGCAACCCATGACCTAGAGTTAGAAGTAGTGGTCTTCACCTTGATGATGTGGCGACACTATGTTATGGTAGAACATTTTATCATATACTCTGATCACAAGAGTCTCAGGTATATCTTCACTCATAAGGAATTGAACCTGAGACAGCGGCGATGGATCGATTTCCTCTAGGACTTTGACTTCGAGATAGTCTATACTCCTGGGAGGGGGAATGTTGTATCAGATTCTCTCAGTAGGAAATCTGTTATTGAGATTCTAGGAGAGGTTACAAAGAAAATTGATGATTAACATATATCCTTTATGGATAGGGAAGGCAAAACATTCCTACAGTCTCTTACGGTCACTCCCCAACTCCTTTAGCGAGTTAGGGAAGTGCTTCATGGGGACGTTGACTACGAGACCCAAAGTGTTAAGATATCCATAGGGAAAGAACCTGATTGATTTTTTGAAGGTGGGGAGCTCGTCATTCTCTTTAGAGGACATACAATGGTACCAGTTTCACTTCAGAAGGATGTGTTGAGGGAGTTCCACACATCCCCTCTAGTGGTACATCCAAGAGTGGTGAAGATGTTCCAGGACCTTAAACGATAGCATTGGTGGCCATGTATGAAGAAGGAAGTAGCTGTGTTTGTCTAACGATGCCTCATTTTTCTACAAGTGAAGGCAGAGCACCAGGTACCAGCAGGCATGGTTTAGCCCTTAGAGGTCCCATAGTGGAGGTGGGATGGTATATCCATGGACTTCGTGACGGGTCTTCCACATACATTAAGGAGTCACGATTCAATTTGGGTGATCGTCGACCGACTCACCATGATGGCCCACTTCCTACCAATAAGACAGCAGGGATCAGTAGAGATAATGGGATGCATCTTTTTAAAGGATATTATGTATTTTCAAGGATTACCTACTTCTACAGTCTCCGACCGTGACACATGGTTTACATCCTGGCAATGGAAAGGGTTGCAGGAGGCTTTAAGGACACAGCTACGCCTGAGCACCGCCTTCCATCCTAAGACAGATTTCCAGACTAAGAGGTCCATTCTGACCCTCGAAGACATGCTTCGTGCATGCGTCCTCAACTTTGGTCTTAGCTGGGAGGATCACTTATTGTTTGTGGAGTTTTCCCACAACAACAGCTATCACTACACCATAGGAATGACACCTTTTGAGGTGTTGTACAAGGGACCCTGCAGATCACCCCTGTGCTCGACAGACCCTGGGGTTTAAGCTCTAGTGGGACCAAAGATAGTAAGTGCTACCCTGAGTAAAGTGCAGATAATCTAGGAGCAGGTGAAGACTGCACAGAGCAGACAAAAGTCATATACTGACAGGAGATAGAGACCCCAAGAGTTGGAGGATGCAAACCACGTCTTCTTATGGGTCTCACCTCGATAAGGTCTATAGTGATTTGGATGAGGAGTAATGTTATATCCATGATTTATCAGACCATTCCATGTCCTTAGTAGAGTAGGCAAGGTGGTGTTCCACCTAGATCTTCGACCTCAATTGTACTGGGTGGATGACGTCTTCCAAGTATCTTAGCTGAGGAGATATGTGCACAACCCTTCTCACGTCATCGAATATGGGGAGTTGGAAATCGAAGATATGGAATCATTCATGGAGGTTCTAGTGGAGATTGAGGATCGACAAGAGCGGATCCTACGTGTACGGTTGATACCACTGGTGCGCATTCGTTGGCATCACGGGAACCTCCAGGAGATCACATATGAGCGGGAGAATCAGATACATGCTCAGTATCCCCATTTGTTCTCTTAGTGTGAGTGGTAGACTATGGGGAGGTAAATCCATGATGTGGAGACAATGTAAAGAACCGGAAATTCTGTGGATTTTTTTTAAAATGCATGAAAATTTTACGAGTCTGCAAAAATTTACGGCGCTGAATTCTGAGGTCCGGTGTGTCCGAAATCAATTTATAATGTTTTGTTTAGGTACGTTCAGTTAACAAACGAGAGAGATTTTATAACTTTTTAGTTGGTTCTTGGAACATAAATATGAGGGAACCATTGAACTCGCAGCACCGCTATTCCCTTAAGAAGACTTTCACATCGATGCCAGTGAATCAAGGATAAAAGTTAGTTTTTGGGTTTTCTTAAAAAAATAAAAAAATAATGTTTAACACTTTATTTTTTTTAGCTGCCATGTGAGTGCGGGTAGTTGGAACCTCCACATGGATAGTTGATGTTGGGACCTCCACACCCAAACTCCCCATGGGAGGTTATGCTAGTGGGGCCCACCCCAGCATAACCTCCCATGGGAGGATAATTGAGGTGGGGACCACCCGAGCCGCATAACCTCCCTATTAATGATAGGGATGGGAATAACCTGACCTCAATTGATGGTGGAGTATGAAACCTCTCCTCTCCCACTCATTAATGAGGGAGGACCTCTTTACCTCCTTTGTTCAATTAATTTAACCAATGATTGTGCCAATTATTTGTGCCAACACACGTGCCAATTACCTGAGCCAATGCGTGTGAATTTATTAAGGGGAGTTTCTTTATCTGCATGAATTGTGTGCCAATGATAAAATAATAGACAACCTTCTATTATTATTTGATTGGAATTCTCTTTTGGTGGAACAGAGGTATAAGAGAGCTAGGGAGAACCATTCTCCCAAAGAAGAACGTGAAGATCACTGGCGATGCACTTTTATCTTTGATTTCTTCCCCGACCACCTATCGATCAACCCTCCGCAATTTCGTCAACAAACCGACACAGCTCAAAATTGAGGACATGTGGCGGACATGATGAATGATGGTATCCTCCTTCATCCCTTCATGACTCCATCAACTAAAGATGTGGATTGAGATATTAATTAAAAGGTAGGGGGTTTACCTTAATAAGTATTCATTTTTCTTTTCACTTCTTTTTCTGAAAGGAATCGTTGCGATGTTTTGTGATTAAATTGGTGTTCATCGTACCATTGATGAACCAACTGTTATCATAATAAACATGCAGGGTTTGGGGCAACCTCAAATGGCCCAACACCCTCCGTCGACTTTTTTGTGGTGTTCTTCGAAGCAGAAACAGGGAAACGGAGATGGAGAACAATGGTCGATCTCCCCATGGCCTCCACGGTTTGCGCTACACTCGTGGCACCGACAGCTCCCTACCCGGCGCCACTGCGCCACCTTCCCATGAACCCCGTGCGCTGGCCGGCTCCATAGGCACCTTGCCCGGTGCCCCAGCGCGCTGCCCGGCACCCACGCGGCCCCCTGTTTCGGCCTGCAAGGCCCCCCGGCCCCCTTCTGGTGTCCCCGCAAGCCCCCTACCGCTATGCTCGGCTAACCGGGGCCCTACCCAGTGCCCCCACAACCCCCTTCCGTGGCCTGGCTAGCGCCCCTGTGCACTGCCCGCGCCGCTGCACACTACCCCTGTGGCGCTGCCCCATCACCCTACCCGCAACCCCCGCAACCCCCCTATCGTGCTTTGCCCGGTGCACCTGTGGCCTACCCAGTGTCCAGTCAGCCTGCCTACTCCCCACTCGTCCTTCCGCTGGCCTCACGGATGCTAACCTCTCGAGTCGCGCCCCTCGCGGCGTGGGCCGACCCGGCCCCAGCCTTCAGGGTGAGCCTCCTGTTTGGCAGCATCCACGCTGAACCACCCTCGCAGTCCGGTGGTCCGGGCCCAGCAGACCGGGCCTTACATAGTGGGCTGACCCGCCCAACGGGCTGGATTTGACCCATCATTTTTGTCTGAGTTGACCCCGGCCAAGTCGTCCCATACTTTATTGGGCCGAGATGGTCCGACCGGGTCTGACCGGACCCGGGCCCACTACCGACCCTTTGCTTACTTTGGCCATATATTTGGCACCGGACGTCTGTTTGATGAACCATCTGTGGCGCTGGTAATCTCGGTGAGAGATGGTCCCATTAAGGATACCCACTATTGTTCGAGATACATTTTAGATATGGTCAGGTTGGTTCATACACGAATCCAACTAGGCCCCCGGGACTAAAAGTCTAATTACTCACATACTGAGCGTCTGATTGACATTTTGTCTATTGCGTTGAGACCCCTATCATGTGTCGGTCCACTGTGATACTTCTATGTGAGAATTTATGACACTTGGATTATCAACTTGTAGCTAGTGGAGCGGACCCTCCCGGTGATGAGCGAGCAGATTACAGAGACCTAGTAGATAGCAGCGACTTGAATACTACTGACTGGTTGACTTGGAGTGATTCATATGGCATAGTGGAGAGTGCTCGGTTATAGAAGAAAACACACAGCAGAGGAGCACTTTGTTGTAGCGGCAGACCCAAGGTACTCGATAGAAGGAGTACCTCTATGGCTATGAGTGGGACCGCTTGGTTGTACCAGCAGACCCATGGTGGGGAGAGCCTCTGTGTGAGCACGGAAGACCCATAGTACTCGATAGGTGGAGTACCTTAATAGTCCAAGGGTAGTGGGAAGATCTTGGTTGTAGCAACAGACCCACTGTACTAGATAGAGGATGAGTTATCCAGCAATAGTGGTTTCAACATCATGAATAATAATCCTGGTTTGAGTTGTGTCAATGACTTTTGTGTTTTCCTCATGGTTGAGATGGGATTCTAGATAACTTAGGTATTTGTATCGGAATATAACTAATTAATGTTTATCCCTTGATTTCATACTTTGTTGTTTATCCTTGTTATATTTTGTATGACCTTGAGGGTCTTGGGGTCCCTACTGAGTATAGTTTTACTCCCCCCTGCACGGGCTATGCCTGGACCTCGTTGTGTTGGATGCAGGTGACCAACAGCGCTTACGGAGGCCGATAGTGCCAGGACTAGATGGTACCCGGAGGTGGGCCTTACGATGAGTCGGTACACATAAGAGTCTGACGGGCGTGGAGTGATGAGGTGTCCATATGTACCTACCTTTCTGGTATGAACCTCGGAGGATGATCCAAGAGCTAATCTTTTCCTTTTTGTTGTTTGTCCATTTTTCAGTTGTACTTGTACATTATAGTTGGGCCTGTATTTCCAGCCCCTTTTACTTTTCAGCACACTTTATGTATACAGTTTTTATTTTTTGTTATTCTTTCAGTTGTGTACTCTGATGTGTTTGTTTACATTTTTATAGGAAATTCATTCCCAGTTAAGTGATATACAACTTTGGTAATAGTCTCCAACCATTTTCCTATGGAAGGCGGGCTTGGGGTAGTTGTGAAATGGTCCCCGAGGGACGGGTCATAACAAATTTGTATCAGAGGAGTCAGTTCTACCGCAGAACATAGGACTCTGATATTTTTTTCTGTGAAGCAATAATGTTAAGGGTACAAATGTGGTTTTCAGTTTAGGGAGTGTAGTGTTGGTGCGAGCGGCCGACATATCCATACACCATGACCCTGACTTCGGATTTTCGACTCAGTGCACGAAAACACTGATTAGGTGTATATTTTCAAACGTTTTTCTTTAAGTCATCTCAAATAGGTCATGTCACCAGGTATAATCTTTAATAGTGTCACATCTGTTTATTTCAGGATGCCTTGTCGCGGAAGACTAGCAAGAGCACTGAGATAAGTACGCATTAATAGCCCATCAAACAACGAGGCCTCAGTAAAGGTTCCTATTCCATTTGAGGCACCAGCGGTACCACTACCTGTTGGGACACCGATGCCACCAGCCCCAGCAGTAGATGATGCACACCGCTTGAGCGCTTTTCACGAGTTCTTATGCCAGAGGCCACCCAGTTTTAGGAGCGAGAGAGACCCACAGGTGACTGAATATATAAGACCATAACCTTAAACATTAAATAATCTTGAGTTACATCAATAATACACATTGATGATCTTTTCAGGTTTAGTGTTTTAGAGAACTAGATCATAAAACATGCATTACATTCCACATTTAAAGAAAGTGGTTACATAAAAGATATTAATCATTTTTCCCATCAACGGAATCATATTTAAAAAAACATGGATTCTTTTTTAACACTTCCTTGACACTATCATCACATCATGTACCATTCCCTTGTCATGTGAAAATCATTTCAAAAACTTGGGATGAGCATAAAAAGCTCACTAAGGGTTATACAAATATGGAAAGGAAACATTAGTTCATATATACATAAGAATGAAATCATACTTCACCGATAAAACATAGGCACCTTAACATACCTCATCAAATCATGAACAAATCATAGAAATCATAATACATAAAGGTAACTTGAGGCATTCATAACATTCTTACGTAGGGAGTAACCCTCTTGGTTACGTTTGGAATACCCATCACAGTATATTCCCTAAATCTATTCGGAGAAACCTTAACGTTTGACTCATTCGCGTTACCCAATGCATTGGAGAGCTATATCGGGCTCACCCTCCCTTTGTTTATCATGGAACCACCTATCTTCATAACTATGCCCATGAACCATAACATAATCGTATCACATAAAACATGCATAAAGGAAACATAACATTTCCACATTTCAATCACAAGATATCAATACCACACATTGATATAATAAAAACATTATGAAAGCCATTTTCAATACCAAAATAAAATAAAAGTAAAACATGGTATTTATTATTCATTTAAAAAAATGTATGGCTTGTAAAGGAAGCCAAAACTCATATAATGGTCATGGCGGCGGAGAAGTCGTTGTCGCCGCATACGTACAAAAAAACATTCCCTTTTGTCGTTTAGTAAACGCTTCGTATAAAAATATTCCTTTTGATTAATCTTAAAATTCAAATGGGTTTATACACCGTATAAATTAAATTCGTGTATAAAACAAAATATTCCTCAATGAATGGAGTTTGAGATGAAGTCCCTTACCTCCGTTCCGACGTGACTCTATCATTCTTTAACATCCTGAATAATAAACATTAGTTAATTTCAACTTGATCAAGAACCTTTTTAAAGTTCATTAATCTTTTTATATCACTTATTACAATGTTATGAACACTATGTAATTATTTAAGTTAATAATGGTCATTTTGTCGATCTTTGGTACATGTGTCAAAAATAAACTCTTTATAATTACAAGTTGTTCATGTGGTAAAATATCCATTATATCCAGAATTATATTCATGATTTAGATATCACATATGTAATATATATCCAGTATATACATGCATATACAATATTACTTAACATTTAGAGGTAAGAAATGAAATGCACCGTTCATGGAGACGGTAAGTCGTACGTACGCATGAACGCTACTTTCATTTATATTTAGTATTTTATGGAATGGAATCATAATGATATAAAGGTATATTATAATTACAGTATAACATCATATATAATTACATTAACTCCATTCTTTATACATCCCACATATGGCATTAACGAATCAAATCACTTAGAGGGGGCGGTAGTCCGCACTTCCTAAAATGAAATTATCGTGTTTACCAATAATGGAAACCATAAAGGTATGCCATAAATGAAAAATACAAAAGCTTAAGTAAAAAAATAAACATATTATATATCATATATAAATATAGTGACATATTAATGGCCACTATTGAAGGTGTTTGAAAAATATTGAACAATCATCGTTTCGTGAAGTAGAAATTCGCCATCCACAGAAACAGTATGTTCTGTAACAATTAGATGTAGGTGTGTGTAAATGTAGCTCGAATCCTTCTTATAAAAAAATACTAGTATATTTAAGATACTGTATGTGTTACAAAAGAAATTAATAAAAATATTTTAGGGGTTGGAGAAGCAAAATAAAACAAAAGAACACAAGTGAAGACATTACCGTAAAATCGGGTAACTCTCATTGATTTTAGCTCAAAGGCTTCCTTGGGAAGACTTATACCAAAAGTGAGGCTTCTAGGAGTAATATAGGGATGTGGATAGAAAAAATGCGCAGGGTTTGGCCGAGCCAAAGGCTTGAGATCTGGGGGTAAGGAGTTAGAGGTGGGGGCCTTTTATGAGAGGAGAGGAGGGGCACTCATGGAAAGTTACAAAATGTTACTTTATTTTCAAAAGAGTTAAGGATTTTAAAGGTCCCACATTGATTTATTTAGAGTATAAGGTGATAAGGGTTCGAAATATACTCATCCAATAGGTCATTGACAAGTTTAGGTCTTAGATTTTACAATATCTTTTCATTTTATTTAAATCGTTAAATAATGAGGTAATCGCTGCATCATCATGGTGTCAAAATTAATTTAATTTATATAATGTATAAAAATTATAAACCAAATATCATGATGTAGGAAATATTCTTATCTTTATAGTGAATATTAATTTTAAAAAATCTGACTTGTGTAACCACATGTAAAAATTGTTTTAGTAAAACAACACATGTTTGCGACATTTTCATTTTAACTTTAAATAAGAAGTAATTAATGTCATTTTCCTACCAAAGTGGATCCATGGGGTCCCCAAGTTGACACATGGATTGTCATGGTCGGCCATGACACATCCAATAATGGGAGGACATGTGTCACGGTCATTTCATATTATTAAAACATTATTTTTACCTTAAATTACACTAATTACTTCTAATCGCGATTAAAAACTTAAAAGTTACTATTCACCAAAAAATTATTTTAATCCCATTGAACAAAATTTTACTTCATAATGACAACCATGTCTGTCGGATTTTTGAAATTAAAAAAAAATAGGTGGTAAAATTTCATTTGAACAAAAAATCTGTATTTTAAGTACCACTTAGTGGTTTCATTATTCATTAAAAATTGAAGTTTTTCTGAAAAATACCAAAAAATCACCGTAAGCTATATTTGATATTCCAAATTCAAAAATGATGTCTATTTTAAAAAATTAAAATCATATAAGTTACATTAATTAATTTAATAATTAATTCCTGCTACCAGAACAAATAGCGTGTTTTTATGAAATAATATATATCAAATGATTGACACTACTTTAAGTCCAATTTCAAAGTACAATTAATTCCAACAACCAATATTGGATTAAATGGTAAAAATATATTCTAATTTCACTTTAAAACCAATTCAAAAGATAATATAATCATATAAATAAAGTAGATTAACATGAGGTTTTGAATTAAAATACTACATTTTTCACTATTCATTAAAAAATGAACTTTATCGAAAAAATACCAAAAATTTACACAAAGTAAATTTTGATGTCCCAATTCTAAAGAAAAATTTTATTTGGTCCAATAGAATATATAAGAGTTACAAAAACTATATTTAAAGAGGATTCGCCATCGAAAGGCAATAGTTCGACCTTTTAGTGAATATTAGAGTATATATGCCTAAAATTGAATTCTATTCGTATTTTAAGCCTTTATCCATTGTTGGATAAATGGTAAAACATTTGAAAAACATATATAATCATATTTTAGTTATTTCTATTCATTCCCACCAATACAATGGCTACGTGTTAACTACCATTTAAAATAATATTATTTTATTACTAGTGTGCAACGTAAGATTTCAAAGAACCTCTTTGTTGAGTATCGTGTACACTATCGAACACAACAACCCCATTAATGTAAAATTAATATTTAATTTGTAAAGATTAATAAATATGAAAAAAATTTACTATTTATTTACCTGGGATGTTACATCCTTCCCCCCTTTTGGGAATTCCATCCTCGCAATTTTATTCACTTATCAAAATAAGTGGGGGTATTTATCCCTCATAGAATTTTCAGATTCCCACGTTGCCTCTTCAACCATATGGTTTTTTCACAAAACCATTAGCTGGTGAATTACCTTATTTCGCAACACTTGCTCTCTTCGGTCAAGAATCTGGACTGTTGGTTCTTTATAAGAGAGATTCTATTCCAACTGAACTACCTCTGGGCTTAAAACATGATATGGATCTGGTATATACTTTCTCAACATCAAAACATGAAAAACATTGTGTACTTGAGATATACTCAGAGGTAAAGCCACCCGGTAAGAAACTGATCCAATATTCTCCAGAATTTCATATGGTCCAATGAACCTTGGACTCATCTTTCCTTTCTTACTGAATCACATCACACTTTTCCATGGTGAATCTTTGAGAAAAACATGATCACCTACCTCGAAAGGTACATCCTTCCTCCAGTTATCCGCACAAATCTTCTGCCTACTCTGAGCTTTTATCATTTGTTTTTTAATCAACTGAACTTTTTCTGCCATCTCTTCTACCAATTCTGGTCCCATCAGCTTCCTTTCACCCACTTCATCCCAAAAAGCTGGAGTTCAACACCGTTTACCATATAATGCCTCAAATGTATCCATCAGTATACAGGAATGAAAAATGTTATTATAAGAAAACTCAACCAAAGAATGTTGATGGTCCCAAATTCCCTGATAATCCATCAAACAAGCACGTATCATATCCACCAAAGTCTGAATCGTTCATTCTGACTGCTCATCTGATTGAGGATGAAAATTTGTACTAAAATTTAATTCAGTACCCAATGACTTCTGAAGTCCTTTCCAAAAGTTAGAAGTAAACCTTGGATCACGATCAAATACAATGGAGAGAGGAACTCCATGTAACCTGACTATCCCTTTAAGATACAAACGTGAAAGTTGATCTAGGAGAAAAGTATCTCATATAGCATGTAAATGAGTAGATTTAGTCAAGCGATCAACAATAACCCAGATTGCATTATTAACTCGAGATGTCTTCGGCAATACCACAACGAAGTCAATGGATATATTATCCTATTTCTACTCTGGTACTGGTAAAGGCTGAAGCATCCCTTTCAGTAATTGCTACTCTTCTTTTACCTATTGAAAAGTCAAACATTTCAAAGTAAAATCAGAAATATCCCTTTTCATTCTGTCCCACCATTAATACTCCTGAAGATCTCTATACATCATAGTACTACCTGGATGAACTGAAAACGGAGAAATATGAGCTTCACATAACAACTCTATCTTCATCTGTGAATCACAAGGAACACACAATCTCTTCCCAAATCTCAAAACACAATCATTATCAATGTTTAATTCAGGTAACTTACCCTTCTAAACCCGCTCTACCTTTTTCTGCAACACGTTGTCTTGCTTATGTGCTTGCTTAATTCTGTCTAATAGAGAATATTTCAATGATACCTAAAACAAAACAGAAGGACATATTGCACCAACAAATTCTATGCAAAAGTTCATCAAATCCTTAACCAAATGATCACGTTCCAAACACAACATTGTTAATGAAGCATTTCTTTTTTGACTCAAAGCATCAGCCACTTTTTTTTCTTTTCCCGGATGGTAATGAATTGTACAATCATATTCCTTGATTAATTCTAGCCATCTCCTCTGTCTCATGTTTAATTATTTCTGAGTGAATATATACTTTAAACTTTTTTGACCGGTATATATTTCACACTTTACTCCATACAAATGATGCCTCCAAATTTTTAAAGCGAAAACAACAACAGCTAATTCCAAATCATGTGTAGGGTAATTTACCTCATGAGTTTTCAACTGACGTGAAGCATATGCAATTACCTGATCATTCTGCATAAGGACACAACCATGTCCCTTCAATTAAGCATCACTATATATAACAAACTCACCATTCCTGGAAGGAAGTGCCAAATCTGGAGCATTCACCAATCTTCTTTTCAACTCCTGAAAACAATCATCACATTCTTTTGTCCAGATACACTTAACACCCTTCCGAGTTAGCTTAGTCTTTGGACTAGATAACCGTGAAAAAGATTCAAAAACCCTTCTGTAGTAACCCGATAAACAAAGAAAACTATGGATCTCGGTTACATTTGTGGGTCTTGGCCATTCTTCAACAACTTTTGTTTTAGCAGGATCAACAGTTATGCGATCTTTAGAAATAATATGATCAAGGAAAGAAATGTGTTGTAACCAGAACTCGCACTTGCTGAATTTTCCATACAGTTTCTTTTCTTTCAAGGTTTGAAAGATAACCCTTAAATGACTTTCATGCTCCTCTTTACCTTTAGAAAACACCAAAATATCATCAATAAAAATAACCAACATTTTTCACCTAAGTCAACTGATCCATCACTGCAACAAACTGTTTAGTTCTGATTTTGACCATCTCAGCATACTGATTTGGAAGTTAATTTCCCTCTCTATTCCTTCCTAGAAAATCGGTTCTGTTTCCTCTATGAAAAACCATTCTTAACACAGAAATATCTTAGGAGAAGCAACATGGTAATCTTCAAATGCTATATCATTTCAATTTGACCATAAAAAAATATTTTTGGATAATCATTTAATAGAATGCTAACTCCTAAAGTTGTCTAAACCGACCTTTGATACCAACTATAAGGAACCAACCTTAAACATTACATAATCTTGAGTTACTTCAAGAATTCACGTTGAATATCTTTTCAGGTTCAGAGTTTTAGAGAATTAGATCATAAAACATGCATTACATTCCACATTTAAAGAAATTGGTTACATAAAATATAGTACTCATTTTTCCCATCAACGGAATCATATTTAAAATAAAACATGGATTCTTTCTTGACACTTCCTTGACACTATCATCACATCTTGTACCTTTCCATTTGCCTGTGAAAATCATTTCAGAAACTTGGGATGAGCATAAATAGCTCAGTAAGGGTTATAAAATTATGGAAAGGAAACATGAGTTCATATATACATAAGAATGAAATCATACTTCACCCATAAAACATATGCACCTTAACATATCTCATCAAATCATGATCAAATCATAGAAATCATAAGACATAAAGGTAACTTGATGCATTCATAACATTCTTACGTAGGGAGTAACCCTCTTGGTTACATTTGGAATACCCATCATAGTATATTCCCTAAATCTATTCGGAGAAACCTTAACGTTTAACTCCTTTGCACTACCCAATTAATTGGAGAGCTATATCGGGCTCATCCGCCCTTATTTTATCACGAAACCACCCATCTTCATAACAATGCCCAAGAACCATAACATAATCGTATCACATAAAACATTCATAAAGGAAACATAAAATTTCAACATTTGAATCACAAGATATCAATACAACACATTGATATAATAAAAACATTATGAAAACCATTTTCAATACCAAAATAAAAGAAAATTAAAACATGGTATTTATTTTTCATTTAAAAAAAGGTATGGCTTGTAGAGGAAGCTGAAACTCATATAATGGTTACAGCGGCGGAGAAGTCATTGTCGCCGCATACGTACGACAAAAACACATTCCCTTTTGTCGTTTAGTAAACACTTCATATAAAAATATTCATATTGAATAATTGTAAAATTCAAAGGTGTTTATAAACCATATGAAAGTAAGTTGTGTATAAAACAAAATATGTCTCAATGAATGGAGATTGAGACGAACTCCCTTACCTCGGGTCTGACTTGACTCGATCATTCTTTAACATCCTGAATAATAAACTTGAGTTAATTTATACTTTCTTAAGAACCATTTTCAAGTTCATTATTCCTTTTATATCACTTATTACCATGTTATGAACATTATGTAATTATTTATGTTAATAATGGTCGTTTTTTCAATCATTAGTACTTCAGTCAAAAATAAACTCTTTATAATTACACGTTGTTCATGTGGTAAAATATCCATTATATCCAGAATTATATTCATGATTTAGATATCATATATTTCATATATATCCAGTATATACATGCATTTACAATATAACATAACATTTAGAGGTAAGAATTGAAATGCACAGTTCATGGAGACGGTAAGCCGTACGTACACATGAACGCTACTTTCACTTCTATTTCGTATTTTATGGAATGGAATCATAATGATATAAAGGTATATTATAATTCCAGTATAACATCATATATAATATCATTAACTCCATCCTTTATACATCCCACATATGGCATTAACGAATCAAATCACTTTGAGGGGGCGGTAGTCCGCACTTCCTAAAAAGAAATTATCGTGTTTACCCATAATGGATACCATAAATGTATGCCATAAATGAAAAACACAGAATAATAAGTAAACAATAAGCATATTATATATCATATATAAATATAGTGACATCTTAATGGCCACCTTTGAAGTTGTTTGAGGAATATTGAACAATCATCGTATCGTGAAGCAGAAATTCGCCATCCACGGAAACATATGTTCATTAACCATTAGATGTAGGTGTGTGTAAGTATAGCTCCAATACTTCTTATAACAACATAATAGTATATTGAAGATACTGTATTTTTTACCAAAGAAATGAATAAAAAGAGGTTAAGGGGTTGGAGAAGCAAAATAAAACAAAAGAACACAAGTGAAGACATTACCTTAAAATCGGGTAACTCTCTTTGATTTGAGCTCAAAGGATTCCTTGGGAAGACTTCTGCCAAAAGTGAGACTTCTAGAAGTAAGATAGGGATGTGGAGAGAAACAATGTGCAGGGGTTGGCCGACCCAAAGGCTTGAGAGGTGGGGATAAGGAGGTAGTGGGGGGGCTTTTATAAGAGGAGAGGAGGGGCACTCTTGGAAAGTTACAAAATGTTACGTTATTTTCAAATGATTTTCGGATTTTAAAGGTATCACATTGATAAATTTTGAGGATAAGGAGATAAGGGTTCGAAATATACTCATCCAATAGGTCTTTGACAAGTGTAGGTCTTATATTTTACATTTTTTCCATTTTATTAAAATCGTTAAATAATGAGGTAATCGCTGCATCGTCATGGTGTCATAAATAATTTAATTTATCTAATGTCTAAAAATTATCAGAAAAATATCATGATGTATGAAATCATTTTAGATTTCTAATTAATATTTATAGTGAAAAATATGACTTGTATAACCCTATGTAAAAATAGTTTTAGTAAAACAACACATGTTTGCGACATTTTCATTTTAACATCAAATAAAAAGTTATTAATGTCATTTTCCTAACAAAGTGGCTCCATGGGTCCCCAAGTTGACCCATGGATTTTATTGGTCAGCCATGACACATCAAATAAGGGTAGTACATGTGTCAAGGTCATTTCATATTATTAAAACAATATTTTTACCTTAAATTACACTAATTACCTCTAATCGTGATTAAAAACATAAAAGTTACTATTCACCAAAAAATGTTTTAATCCCATTGAACAAAATTTTACTTCATAATGACAACCATTTATGTCGGCTTTTTGAAATTAGAAACACAGAGGTGGTAAAATTTCATTTAAACGAAAAATCAGTTTTTTAAGTACCACTTAGTGGTTTCACTATTCATTAAAAATTGAAGTTTTTCAGAAAAATACCAAAACATCACCGTATGCTATATTTGATATTCCGAATTCAAAAATGATGTATATTTTACAAAATTAAAATCATATATGTTACATTAATTAATTTAATAATTAATTCCCACTGTCAGAACAAATAGTGTGCTTTTATAAAATAATATATATCAAAAGATTGACACTAGTTTAAGTCCAATTTCAAAGTGAAATTAATTACTACGACCAATATTGGATTAAATGGTAAAAATGTATTCTAATTTAACTTTAAAACCAATTCAAAAGATAATATAATCATATAAATAAATTAGATTAACAAGAGGTTTTGAATTAAAATACAACATTTTTCACTATTCATTAAAAATGAACTTTATCGGAACAATACCAATAATTTACACAAAGTAAATTTTGATATCCTGATTCTAAAGAAGAATTTTATTTGGTCCAATAGAATATATAAGAGTGACCAAAACTATATTTAAAGAGGGTTCGCCATCAAAAGGCGATAGTTCAACCTTTTAGTGAATATTAGAGTATTTATTCCTAAAATTGAATTCTATTCGTATTTTAAGCATTTATCCTTTATTGGATAAATGTAAAAACATTTAAAAAACATATATAATCATATTTTAGTTATTTCTATTCATTCCCGCCAATACAACGGCTAGGTGTTAACTACTATTTAAAATAATACTATTTTATTACTAGTGTGCAACGTAAGATTTCAAAGAACCTCTTTGTTGCGTATCGAGTACGCTATTGAACATTGCAACCCCTTTAAAGTAAAATTAATAATTAATTCGTAAATATTAATAAATATGAAAATTTTTTATTCTTTATTTACCTTGGATGTTATAGAAGATTGGACGGAGTTTGTGGTGAAAGACTTCAGGCTAGTTGGGACACCAACAGACATCATGGTGATCCTTTCTTCTAGCCTCCTTCAAGCAGAATTTGGCAGATGGTGGATCATGATTCTCCATATTCATGTCGAGGAGACACTACTTTGGTCAGACTTTAATAGCATGTTCCATGAATATTTTGTACCATCCACCATTCGTGCGGTGTAGGTACATGAGCTACTACATATATGATATGGTAGCATGACGGTGGTGTAGTACTCAGTGAGGTTCACCAGCCTCTCGCGCTACTCCATAGATATGGTGTGGGACCCATTCTTCAAGACCCGAACATTTGAGCAGGGGATCAGGCAAAATGTCATATCTATGATGATCTCACTTAACATCCCAACGCAGACGGGGTTCTTAGAGCGAGCCCTCCTAGTGGATCGTTTCCTTGTGGAGAAGTCTCCAGCAGCGAGGCCCACCACTAGAAAACATGCAGAAGAGTATTCTGTAGTAGGCAGTAGACAGATGGCGTAGAGGATCATGGGGACCAGACCAACAGGTGTTCAACCGCATCACTCATGATCGGAAGTGCGAGGCACCCTGGGTGGAGACATACTTTCCAAGAGCAGGCAGTGTTACTCATGCAGCGGATAGAGTCACATTGCTCTTGACTATCTGACCCACTACACATATGATTACCAGACAGTTGGGGGACCTCCCAGGAAGAGGTAAAGGTTTGCTCGAGGTGGTCCGTAGGGATCATGTGGACGTGTAAGAGGAGATGGACGTGCACCTGGAAGTGGATGATGTTTTGAGGTTCTACCGGCACCACCACCAGGAGGTCCACCCCGACTGCAAGGAGCAGTTTGAAAAATGAGAGATCACCTTCAGGAATATGAAGTATATTACCATGGTGCTATGGAGATGATTCGAGGTAAGATCTATGTCTACTCCACCTTAGCATATGTTCTTATAGACACGGGTAAAAGTCACTATTTCATTTCCACATCCCTCGTTTGGAGCTCAGAGATTCTGAAGGAGCAGTTAGTTCGATCTTTATGGATAGAGACTCCTATGGGATCTAATTTGATGATTACGCACTAATGATGGCAGTGCAAGTTTACTCTATGAGGTAAGATCGTTGGTTGTGATCTCATAGTAGCAGCGTCGAGGACTTACGATGTCATCTTGGGTTTGGACTAGTTATCTACTGTCCATGCCCAGATCGAATGTTTTAGGAAAAAAGTGTGGTGTGTCTGCATAGATAGGTCCTTGTTTAATTTAACCATCGATAAGGGAACCTTTGCATCAAAGGACATACTTACTCAGAGGAGGATGCATCCGATCACTCACCAGTTGGCTTTCCTTACACTCGAAGCAATTGATGTGGAGAGTCCAACTTACCATGTAGTGGTGGACTAGTACATATATGTTTTCCCTGATGATGGTCCAGGACTACCTCCTCGCAGAGAGGTGGACTTATACATTGACTTGTACCCCGGGACGACACTGATATCTACTCCAGCATATCAGATGGCTCGCGTTGAGCTACGCGAGCTATGGGTACAGCTAGAGGACTTGCAGGGAAAGGGATTCATTCGACCAAGTGTTTCTCCCTGGTTAGCCTCGATTCTATTCACCATGAAGGCAGATGAGATCTTGAGGATCTGTGTCAACTACCATCACCTGAACAAGGTGACCGTGAAAAAAATGTACCCACTCCCATGGATTGACGACCTCTTTGATTATATAAAGGGAGATGAGTGGTTCTTGAAGATGGACCTCAGATCAGGCTATCACCACCTCAGATTTCGAGAAGAGGATGTGCAGAAGACAACCTTCAGTGGTCGTTACTGCCACTATGAGTTCTTGGTTATGCCCTTCAGTGTATCCAACACTGCCGAAATGTTCATAAGTCTCATGAACATGATCTTCCATCCTTACCTCGATCACTTTGTCATAGTCTTTATCGACGAAATTCTGATTTACTCGAATACTAAGGAGGATCATGCCTACCATTGGAGGTAGTATTGGACACACACTAATAGAACCAAAATTATGCTAAGGTATCGAAGTTCAAGTTATGTATTCGAGAGGATTACTTCATGGGACACGTCATCTCGGAGGCTGGAGATGCAGTGGATCCAGTGAAGATTGAGGTTGAAATTTCTTGGGAGCCTCCCAGGAGTGTGACAGAGGTGTGGTGTTTCTTGGTTTGGGTTGGGTACTACTGGAGATTCGTTCCGGACTTCTCTAGAGTTGCAGCTCCACTATCATCCATGATGAAGAAGGGGCAAACCTTCGTGTGGTCGGAGTGATTCCAGTAGATATTTCAGAAGCTGAGGCAGAGGTTGACTAGTGCCCCCCTCATGATACTTTTAGAGGAATTCATACGGTACGTAGTTTACTGCGATGTATTAGCGACTCGAATCAGGTGTGTCCTAATGCAGGAGCAAGCTGTGATTGCATATGGTTCTCGATATTTGAGAAAATATGAGAAGAACTACGCTACCCATGACCTTGAGTTTTAATAGTGGTATATGACTTGAAGATGTGGAGACACTATCATATGGGAAACGTTTTACCGTGTACTCTGATCACAAGAGTCTCAGGTATATCTTTTCTCAGAAGGACCTCAACCTAAGATAGTGGTGATGACTCGAGTTCCCCCATGACTATGACTTCGAGATATTATATACTCTTGGGAAGGGGAATGTTGTAGAAGATTCTCTCAGTAGGAGATCTGGTATACAAATTCTAGGAGAGGCGAAAAAGGATATGGCTGCTTTACAGAGATCCTTTGTGGATAGGGATGGAGTAGCATTTGTAAAGTCTGTTATGGTCACTACCCCACTCCTTCAGTGAGTCAGGGAAGTCCTGCATGGGGATGTTAACTACGAGACACAATGTGCTAACATATCCATAGGGAAAGCACCTGATTGATTTTATGAAGGTGGGGAGAACGTCATTCTTTTCAGAGGGCGTACTATTGTACAAGTAGTACATCAGGAGAAATTTTTGAGGGAGTTCCACACATCCCCTCTAGTGATACATCCATGAGTGGAGAAGATGTACCAGGACCATTGAAGACATCACTGGTGGCCAGGTATGAAGAAGGTAGTAGCTGAGTTAATCTTATGATGCCTCACTTGTTAGCATGTAAAGGTAGAGCACCAGGTACCAGCAGGCTTTGTTCAGCCCTTAGAGGTCCCAGAGTTGAAGTGGGATGGGATATCCATGGACTTCGTGACTGGTCTTCCACATACATCAAGGAGTCACGATTCGATTTTGTTGATGTTCGACCGACTCACCATGTTATCTCACTTCCTACCGATTAGAGATCAAGGCTTAGTAGAGAGCTTGGGATGCCTCTATGTATAGGAGATTATGTGTTTTAATAGAGTTCCTACATTTATTATATCCGACCGTGACACATGTTTTACTTCCCGGCAATGGAAGGGGTTGCATGAGGTTTTCGAGACGTAGCTACACCTGAGCAACGCCTTCCATCATCTGACAGATGGCCAGAATGAGAAGACCATTCAGACCCTCGAGGACATGCTCCATGCTTGTATCCTTGACTTCAGTCATATATAGGAGGATCACTTACCAGTGGTGCAGTTTTCCAACAACAATAGCTATCATTCCACCATAGGGATTGCACATTTTGAGGCATTGTTCGGGTGACCTTTCAGATCACCCATGTGCTGGACAGACCCTGGGGAGTCCGAACTAGCAGGACTATAGATTGTAAGGGCTACCACGGAAAAAGTGCAGATCATCTAGGAGGGGATGAATACTGCACAGATCAGATAGAAGTAGAATGCTGATAGGAGATGGAGACCCCTAGAGTTCGAGGATGGCGACCACGTCTTTCTACGGGTGTCACCTCTACGAGGTCTATGGATATTTGGCTGAGGCGGCAAGTTATCTTAGAGATTTATCATAAATTTCCAGGTCCTCTACGGAGTAGGCGAGGTGGAGTACCACCTAGTTCTTACACCTCAGTTGAACCAGGTGGATGACGTCTTCCACGTATCTCAGCTGAAGAGATGTGTGCATGACCCTTCTCACATCGTCGACTATGTTGAGCTGGACATCGACGATGGGGAAATGTTCACGGAGGTTCCAATGGAGATTGAGGATTGACAGGAGCAGGTCCTACATGGATGGTCAATACCACTGGTGCACATTTGTTGGCATCATGGGTACCTCCAGGAGAGCACTTGGGAGTGGGAGGCTCAGATTCATGCTCAGTTTCCCCATTTGTTCCCATAGTGTGAGTTACATATTATGGGGATGTAAAGCACTAGGGTGGGGAGAATGTAAAGACTCCAAAATTCCATGGATTTTTTTAAAATGCATTGGATTTTTATGAGTCTGTAAAAAATTACGGCTCTTAATTCAGAGGCCTGGTGTTTCCGTAATAAATTTCAGATGTTTTTTTTGGTACGTTTAGTTAACGTACAAGTTTGATTTTAAAACATTGGAGCCGGTGCTCGGAACTGAAATATGAGGGAACTGTTGAACTCACAGCACTGGTATTCTCTTAAGAAGACATTCACTTCGACGAAAGTGAGTCAACGATAAAACATTGTTTTTAGGTTTTCTTAAAAAAATAATAAAATAAAGAGTAACACTTTATTTTATTTTTGAGCTTCCATGTGAGTGAGGGTAGTCGGAACCTCAAATTGGGAGTTGATGGTGGGACTACCACACCCCAAACTCCCATTAGCGGTTATGGTGGTGGGACCCACCCCAGCATAACCTCCCATGGGAGGATAATTGAGGTGGGGACCTCCTGACCCCTCTTGATGGCGGAGGATGAAACCTCTCCTCTCCCCCTCATTAATGAGGGAGGACCTCGTGACCTCCTTTGTGCAATTAATTACTCCAATGCTTGTGGCAATTAATTGTGCCAACGCGCATGCCAATTATCTGTGCCAAAGCATGTGAATTTATGAAGGGGAGTTTCATTCTCTGTTTGAATTCTGTGCCAACAATAAAATAATAGACAGCCTATTATTATTATTTGGTTGGAATTCTATTTTGGTGGAACAGAGGAATAGAAGAGCTAGGGAGAACCATTATCCCAACGAAAAATGCAAAGAATGCTGGCGACGCTCTTTCTTCTTCATGTTCTTCACCAGCCACCTATGATCAACCCTCCACAACATCGTCAATGAGCTGACACAGCTCAGAATTGAGGACCTACGATGGATGCGAAGAACAATGGTCTCCTCCATCATCCTTCTATGACTTCATCAATGAATGACGAGCGTCGAGCGACGAATAAAATGGTAGGGGGTTTACCTTAATAAGTAATCATTTTTCTTTTCACATATTTTTTTGAAAGGAATAATTGCGATGTTTTGTGATTAAATTTTTGTTCATCGTACCATTGATGAACCAATTGCTATAAAAATAAACGTGGAGGGTTCAGGCCAACCTCACATGGCCTGACACCCTCTGTCGATTTTCTTTGTGCTGTTGTTCAAAGTAACAACATGGCAACAAAGACAGAGAACAAATTCTGCACTCCCTACGGCCTCCTCGGTTCGTGCCGCAGTCATGGCCCGGTCGACGCCCTGCCCAGCACCCCCGCGCCTCCTGCCAACGTGCTGTCGGCCCGCATGCCTCGCGCACTTCTCGGCTCTACTAGCTCCCCCCCGTGTCCCCCTACCGTGGCCTGCCCGGTGCCCCCAGCTCACCCTGTCGCGCTGCCCGGCACCCCATCGCCCTGCCCAGCACCACCTAATCCCCATACTGTGGCCTGCCCGGTGCCCTGGCGCGCTGCCCACACTGTAGCATGCTGCCCCGACGCACTGTATTGTGCCCCAACACCCTACCTTACACCCTCTCAACCCCCCAACTGCGTATTTCCCGGTGCACCCACGCTGAGCCCAATGTATAGCTGTCCTGGCCGCTCCCCGCACTGCCTGCCTCTGGCCTCCTGGCTGCCGACCTATCGAGCTACGCCCTTCGCGGTGTTGGAAGAACCGTCCTCAGCCTTCGGGTCAAGCCGCCTATTTGGTAGAATCCGAACGGAACCGCCCTCACAGTCCGGTGGGCCGGGCCGAGAAGACTAGACCTTACTTACCTGGATGACCCACCCAACGGGCTGGGTCTGTGCTAGTTGAACTAGACTGGGTCGGCCCATACATGGTTGGGCCAAGTGGGTCTGACGAGGTCAGACCAAACCCGGGCCCACTACCGACCCTTTGCTTACTTTGGCCATATCTTTGGCACTAGATAATTGTTTGAAAAAATGTCAGTGGTTCTAGTAATCTCGATGACAGACGGTCCCTTTGCGGATACCCCCTGGTGTTCGGGGTATAGTTGAGATACGGTCAGGTTGGTGTGTAGACGAATCCAACTGGGACCTCGAGACTAAAAGGCTAATAACTCACAGACCGGGCGTCTGATTGATGCGCTATCTGTTGCATTGAGGACCCAATGACATGGAGGTCCTTTTTTGATACTTCTATGTGATAATTCATGACACTTAGAGTATCGACTTGTATCTCATGGAGCGGACCCTCCTGGTGACAAGAGAGAATATTGTAGAGACCTAGTAGATGGCTGAGACTTGACGACTGTTGACCGATTGACTCAGAGTGATTCTGATGGCCCAGTGGGGAGCGCTAGGTTGTAGCAGTAGACCCATAGTGGAGGATCTCTTGGTTTTAGCGGTAGACCCACGGTACTGGATAGAAGGGGTACCTCTTTAGGCTATGAGGGGCAGCGCTTGGTTGTACTGGCAGACCCATAGTGGGGAGCACCTCTGTGTGAGCATGGCAGAACCACAATACTAGATAGGTGGAGTACCTTAGCAGTCCAAGGTTATTTGAACGATCTTTATTGTAGCGGTAGGCCCACTGTACTCGACATAGGAGGACTTCTCCAGCAGTCGTGGTTTTGACATTGTGAATAAAAATCCTCGTTTGAGTTGTGTCAATGACTTTTTTGTTTTCCTCATGATTGAGATGGGTTTCTATATAACATAGGTATATGTATGGGCATATACCTAAGTAATGGTTATGCATTGATTTCATACTTTTTGTATTATCCTGGTTGGATTTTGTGACACCGTGAGGGTCTCTGGGTCCCTAATGAGTGTCATTATACTCACCACTACATGGGCTATGCCCGCACCTCGTTGTGTTGGATGCATATGACAAACAGCACTGACGGAGGCCGAGAGTGCTAGGACTGGACTGTACCTGGAGGTGGACCTTATGATGAGTTGGTACTCAGAGGATTTTAACGGACCTAGAGTGCTAAGGTGCCCATCTGTACCTACCCTTCAGGTATGAACCTTGGAGGATGATCCATGAAGCTGCTCATTACCTTTTTGTTGTTTGTCCATTTTTTGAGTTTTACTTGAAATTTATAGTTGCGCTTGTA
Organism: Viscum album; assembly: GCA_963277665.1. NCBI lineage: Eukaryota > Viridiplantae > Streptophyta > Magnoliopsida > Santalales > Viscaceae > Viscum > Viscum album. The sequence continues at coordinate 1,861,860,721 of OY728151.1, read as the reverse complement.
TTTCTAGCCCCTTTTACTTTCCAACACACTTTTTGTAAACAATTTTTACTTAGTGATTTACTTTCAGTTGTGTACTCTGATGTGTTTGTATAAAATTTTAAAGGAAATGCATTCCCAATTTAGGGATATAAGCCTTTGGTGCTAGACGCCAGCCCCTGGTCTGTGGAAGGCGGACATGGGGTAGTTACGACACGGGCCCCAGGGGACGGGTCGTGAAAAATTGGAATCAGAGGAGTCGGTTCTACTGAAAAACATAGGACTCTGATATTTATTTTCTATGAAGCAATAGTGTTATGGGTACTAAGTGTGGCTTTTAGTTCAGGGAGTCCAGTGTTGGTGCGGGCGGCAGACGTATCCATACACAAGGACCCTGACTTCTGATTTCTGAATCGGTCCACGAAAACACTAATTGGGTGTGTATTTTCAAAAAACATTCATTATGTCATCTCAATCAGGTCAGCTTACCAGGTATAATGTTTAACTGTGTCGCATCTATTTCTTTCAGGATGCCTCCCCGTAGAAGACCAGTGATATCCCTGAGAGAAATATGCACTGACAGCCCACCGAGTGATGAGGCCATGGTATAGGGTCCTCTTCTAGTTGAGGCACCAGCGGAGGCACCAGTGGTACCACTACCCGTTGAGCCACCAAAGCCACCAGCCCCAACAGAAGATGATTCATGCTACTTAAGAATGTTTCATGAGTTCCTATGCACGTGGCCACCCATGTTTAGGGGAGAGACAGACCCACATGCATCGGAGGATTGGCTAGAGGATGGGGTGAGAGTGATTAGGCTAGTTTGGACGCCGACAGACTTCATGGTGATCCTTGATAATAGAATCCTTCAAGCAGCATTAGGTAGATGGTGGAGGTTGATGCTTCAGATCCATGACTAGGTGACACTACTCTGGTCAGACTTTGAGAGCCTGTTCCAGGCAGAGTTTGTACCACCCACCCATTGTGTTGTGCAGATACAGGATCCACTGCATCTACGAAAGGGTAGCATGATGGTGGCGCAACACATAGCGAGGTTCACCGACCTCTCATGCTACTCCAATGATATGGTGTGGGATCCTTTCTTCAGGGAACATACATTCGAGCAGGGGCTCAGGAAAGAGATCAGAGTTCCATTAATCTCACTTATCATCCCGACGCAGACAGGGGTATTGGAGTGATCCCTCCTAGTGGATAGTTTCCTTTCTGAGCAGTCTTCAGTAGTGAGACCCACCACTAGCCAACAGGCAGTGGAGTCTTCTCCAGCAGGTTGTAGACAGATGATGTAGAGGTCCAAGAGGACCAGAACTGAAGGTGGTCGACCTCATCACTCAGGATCAGAAGTGTGAAGCACTCGGTGTGGAGAAAGACCTTCCAGGAATGGGCAATGATACTCATGCGGCGGATAGGGGCACATTTCTCTTGATTGTCCGTCCCACCACACAAATGATCAACAGAAAGTTGTGGGCCCTCCCAGGTAGAGGAAGAGGTTTGATCGTGGCTGTCCGTAGGGAGGAGTTGGACATGGTAGAGGATAAGGACATGCATCTGGCGGTGGACGACGTTTGGAGGTTCTATCGTCACCACCACCAGGAGGTCCACCCAGACCATAGGGAGCTGGGGGATAGGGGGGAGCTCAGCTTCCAGTAGCTAAAGCATATGACCATGGTGCTCCAGAGATGATTCAAGGTATAATCTATGTATACTCTACCTTATATGCAGTTATTATAGACACATGTACTAGTCACTATTTCATTGCCACATCCCTCGTTCAGAGCTCGAAGATTCCAAAGGAGCCGTTAGTTTGATCCTTACGGCTAGAGACTACTACGAGAACTAATTAGATGATTAATCAATAGTTCTGGAAGTGAGAGCTTACTCTAGGAGGCGAGAGATTCAGTTGGGATCTCTTAGTAGTGGTGTCGAGTCCTTACGACGTCATCTTGGGTATGGACTAGTTTTCTGCTGTCCATTCCTAGATCAAAGGTATTAGGAAAAAAGTGTGGTGTGTCCACACAGATAGGAGCAGGTTTAATTTAACCCGCGAGAAGGGATCCTTTATAGCACATGACATAATTACTTGGAGGAGGGTGCAACCGATCATTCACAAGTTGGCTAGCCTTACACTCGGAGCAGTTGATGTGGAGAGTCCGACTTACCCTGTAGGGGTGGACTAGTACGCATATGTTTTCCCTGACAATGTTCTAGGACTACCTCCTCACAGATAGGTGGACTTATAAATTGACTTGTACCCTAGGAAGACACTGATATCTACTCTAGCATATCGGATGTCTCTTGCTGGGATTCACGAGCTTCGGGTATAGATAGAGGACTTGAAGGGAAAGGGATTCATCTGACCCAGTGTTTCTCCCTGGGCAGCCCCAATTCTATTCGTCGTTAATGTGGACGAGAGCATGAGGCTCTGTGTCAACTATTGATGCCTGAACTAGGTGAACGTGAGGAAAATTTACCCACTCCCAATGAATGACTACCTATTTTATCAGATAAAGGGATCTCGGTGGTTCTCGAAGATAGACCTCTGATCAGGCTATCACCAGCTCATAGTTTGAGATGAGGATGTGTAAAAGATGGCCTTCAGGTGTCGTTACAGCCACTACGAGTTCTTGGTTATTCCCTTCATCATAAAAAATGCCCTAGAAATGTTCATGAGTCTCATGAACAGGATCATCCATCCTGACCTCGATCTCTTTATCTTAGTCTTCATTGATGACATTCTGATTTACTCGACTACTAAGGAGGAGCATGCCTACCATTTGCAGGTAGTACTAGAAACACTCTAATAGAACCAAATTTATGGTAAGCTCTCGAAGTTACAGTTAAGGATTCGAGAGGTTCACTTCTTGGGACACGTCATCTTGGAGGTTGGAGGTGTAGTGGATCCAGTGATGATTGAGGTTGTACTTTAATGGGGGCCACTCAGGAGTGTGACGGAGGTGCGGAGTTTCTTGAGTTCGGCTGGGTACTACCGTAGATTCGTTCCAGACTCTCCTAGAGTTGCAGCGCCACTATCATCCTTGATGAAGAAGGGGAATCCCTTCATGTGTTCGGAGAGATTCCAGTAGAACTTTCCAGAGCATAGGTAGAGGTTCACTAGTGCCCACATCCTGAGACTTTCAAAGGATTTCATAGGGTACGTAGTTTACTAAGACGCATCGAGGACTAGTCTCAGGTTTGTACTGATGCAGGAACGAGCTATGATTTAATATGGTTCTCATAAGTGGAGATAGAATGAACAGAACTACGCTACCCATGACCTAGAGTTAGCATCAGTGGTCTTCACCTTGAAGATGTGAAGACACTATATTATGGGAGAATGTTTTACCATGAACTATGATTACAAGATTCTCAGGTATATCTTCTCTCAGAATGACCTGATCCTGAGATAGTGGTGATGGCTTCAGTTCCTCTAGGACTATGAATTTGAGATATTCTATATTTCTAGGAAGGGGAATGTTGTAGCAGATGCTCTCAGTAGTAGATCTGGTGTACAGATTCTAGGAAAGGCGACAATGCAGCTGGATGCTTTACAGAGATCCTTTGTGGATTGGTATGGAGCAGCATTCATACAGTATCTTACAGTCACTCCCCCACTCCTTCAACGAGTCAAGGAAGTGCTGCATGGGGATGCTGACTGTGAGACATGACATTCTAAGATATCCACAGGGCATGAACCTGGTTGATTTTCTGAAGGTGGGGAGCATGTCATTATTTTCATAGGAGGTACTATGGTTCCAGTAGCACATCAGAAGGAAATGTTGAGGGAGTTCCACAGATCCCCTCTATCATTACATCCAAGAGTGGTGAAAATGTACCAGGACCATCGATGATAGCACTGGTGGCTAGGTATGAAGAAGGCAGTAGCTGAGTTTGTCTCATGATGCCTTAGTTGTCAGTAAGTGAAGGCAGAGCACCAAGTACCAAAAGGCTTAGTTCAGCTCTTAGATGTCCCAGAGTGGAAGTGGGATGGGATATCCATGGACTTCGTGACGGGTCTTCCATATACATCAAGAAGTCGTGATTCGATTTGGGTGATCGTCGACGAACTCACCTAGTCATCCCTCTTCCTACCAATAAGAGAGTAGGGATCAGTAGATAGCTTGGGATGCCTCTATGTACAACAGATTATGAGTTTTCATAGAGTACCGACTTCTATAGTCTCTGACCATGACACACGGTTTACTTCCCAGCTATGGAAGGGGTTGCATAAGGATTTTGGGATGCAGCTATGATGGAGCACCACCTTCCATCTTTAGAGAGATGGCCAGACTGAGAGGACCATTCAAATCCTTGAGGACATGATCTGTGCATGTTTCCTCGACTTCGGCCGTAGTTAGGAGGATCATGTAACATTGGTGGAGTTATCCAACAACAACAACTATCACTCCACCATAGGGATGGAACCTTTTGAGGCGTTGTTCATGAGACCTTGCAGATCACCCATGTGCTAGACAGACCCTGGGGATTCAGCACTAGTGAGACCAAAGAAAGTAATGGCTACCACAGAAAATGTAAAAATCATCTAGGAGTTGATGAAGACTACACAGAGTAGACATAAGTCAAATGCTGACAGGAGATGTAGACCCCTAGAGTTCGAGGATGGCGACCATGTCTTCCTACGATTTCCCCCTCGACAAGGTCTATGGAGATTTGGAGAAGGCAACAATATATCTCAGAGTTTTATCAGACCTTTCCAGGTCCTGAACAGTGTAGGCGTGGTGGCGTACCGCCAGGATCTTCCACCTCAGTTGCATCGGGTGGATGACGTCTTCCATGTATCTCAACTGAGGAGATATGTGCACTACCCTTTTCACATCATCAACTATGGAGAGCTAGACATCGACGATGGGGAAACATTCACGGAGGTTCCAGTTGAGATTGAGGATCGACAGGAGTGGGTCCTTCGTGGATGGTTGATACCTCTGGTGCGCGTTCTTTGGCATCACAGGAACCTCCAGGAGAGAACATAAAAGCAGGAGGCTCAGATTCATGCTCAGTATCCCAATTTTTTCCCGTAGTGTGAGTTGTAGCTTATAGGGACGTAAATCCATGGGGTGGAGAGAATGTAAAGACCCGGAAATTCTGTGGAATGTTTTTTAAATACATGGGATTTTTACGAGTCTGCAAAAATTTAGGGCGCTTAATTCCATGGCCCAGTGGGTCTAGAATCAGTTTCTGATGATTTTTTTGGGTACGTTAACTTAATGTATGAGCTGGAATTTATAACTATTTATCTGTTTCTCGGATCTAAAATCCAAGGGAACGGTTGAACTCACAACACCAGTATTCTCTTATGAATCCTTTCACTTCGATGGTAGTGAGTTGAGGATAAAAGATAGATTTTGGGTTTTCTTAAAAAAAATAATAAAATAATGTGTAACACTTTATTTTATTTTTGATCTGTCGTGTGAGTACGGGTAGTTGGAACCTCCAATTGGGAGTTGATGGTGGGACTGCCACACCCCAACCTCCCATGAGAGGTTATGGTGGTGGGGCCCACCACATCATAACCTCGCAAGGGAGGATAATTGAGGTGGGGACCACCCAAGCTGTATAACCTCCCTATTAATGATAGGGGTGGGGACCACCCGTCAACTATTGATGGTCGAGGATGAAACCTATCCTCTCCCCCTCAATAATGTGGGAGGACCTCTTGACCTCATATGCACATTTAGTTGCACTAATTAAATGTGCCAATGCGCATTCGAATTAACTACGCCAACATGTGTTAATTTAATAAGGGAAATTTCATTCTCTGTTTGAATTGCGTGACAACAATAAAATAATAGAAAACCTATTATTATTATTTGGTTGGCATTCTCTTTTGGTGGAACAGAGGAAGAGGAGAGCTAGGGAGAACCATTCTCCCAACTAAGAACGCGAAGAACATCGACGATGCTCTTTCTTCGTCGACTACTTCCCCGGCCACCTACCGATCAACCCTCCGCAACTTCGTCAACTAACTAACGTAGCTCAGAATTGAGGACATGCTATGGACACGATGAATGATGGTCTCCTTCATCATCCTTCCGTGACTCCATCAACAAACGACGAGTGTCGAGTGATGAATCAAAACGTAGGGGGTTTACCTTAAGAAGTATTCCTTTTTTCCTTTTCACATATTTTTTTTAAAGGAATAGTTTCGAAGTATTGTGATTAAATATTTGTTCATAGTACCATTTATGAACCAATTACTATCAGTATAAACATAGAGGGTTCAGGCTGACCTCACACGGCCCGACACCCTACGTCGATTTTCTTTGTGGGGTTCTTCGAAGCGGAAACGATGCAACGAAGATGGAGAACAAAGGCCATGCTACACGCGGACTCCGCAGTTCGCGCCGTCCTTGTGGAACTGTCAGTTCCCTGCCCGGCACCCACATGATGCATTCCCACTCGCCGCCACGCCCCGCACTGCCTGCTGGCGCACCCCCTACCCGTGCGCCCCGCGTGCTGCCCGGTTCCACCGACGCCATGCACGACGCCCCGACTTACTGCCCGAAAACCCAACGACCCCCTTTCGTGGCATGCCCATCTCCCCGGTGCCATGTTTGGTGCCCCCGGAGCCCCCAGCTACGCAACCCAGCACCCAGGCGCCTTTCCCATCACCCCCTAGGACCCTTGATGCGGCATGCCCGGTGCCCCGTCACGCTGCCCGCGCCCAAGCATGCTGCCACAACACGTTGCCTCATGCCCGGACACCCTGGATAATGCCCCCACAACCCCCCTTATGTACCCTGCCTAGTGCACTCATGGCCAGCTCGGTGTCCAACCCGCATGCCCGCTCCCCGAGCGGCCTGCCGCTGACCTCCCGACTGCCGACCTCCCGTCCTGCGCCCCTCGCATCGTTGGCCGAACCAGCCCCGACCTTCGGGCCGAGCTGCTTGTGTGGAGGAATCTGGGCTGAACCGCCCTCACAGTGTGTAGCAGACTAGGCCTTATATTGTGGTCTCACCAAGACCAGGTCGGGCTAGACCCGGGCCCACTACAGACCCTTTGCTTACATTGGCCATATATTTGGCACCAGACGTCTGTTTGACGAACCGTCAGCAGTGTTGGTAATCTCGACGAGAGACAGTTCTTTTGAGGAAAACCCACTGGTGTTCGGGGTATATTTGAGATACATTCATGTTGGTTCGTACATGAATCCAACTGGCCCCCCGAGAATAAAAGGCTAATAATTCACAGACCGGGCGTCCGATTGACGCACTGTCTGTTGCATTGAGACCCCTATGACGTGGCGTTACTTTGTGATACTAGTATGTGAGACTTATTGAAACTTGAATTATTGAATTGTAGCCCGTGGAGAGGACCCTCCTAGTGACAAGCGAGCAGGTTGAAGAGAACTAGTAGATGGCCGAGACTTGACGACTGCTAACCGATCGACTTGGAGTGATTCAGATGGCCCAGTGGGGAGTGCATGGTTGTAGGGGTAGACCCACAGTGGAGGAGCACTAGGTTGTAGCGGCAGACCTATGGTACTCGACAGAAGGAGTACCTCTATAGGATATGATGGGGAGCGCTTGGTTGTAGCAGCAGACCCATGGTGGGGAGTGCCACTGTGTGAGCTTAGAAGACACATAGTTCTCAACAGGTGGAGTACCTCAGCAGTCCATGTTAGTGGGGAGCACTTGTTTGTAGTGGAAGGCCTACTGTACACGACAGAGAAGGATTTTTCGTGCAGTCTTGGTTTTGACATCTTCAATAAAAATCTTTGTTTGAGCTGTGTTAATGACTTTTGTGTTTTCCTCATAATTGAGATGGGTTTCTAGATAACATAGGTATATGTATGGGCATATACCTAAGTAATGGTTATCCGTTGATTTCATACATTTTGGTTTATCATTTTTAGATTTTCCGAGACCTTGAGGGTCTCAGGGACCCTACTGAGTATCGTTATACTCACCCCTATAAGGGCTATGCCCGCACCACGTTGTGTTGGATGCCGACGACAGACATCGCTGATGGAGGCCGAGAGTTCTAGGACTGGATGGTACCCAGAGGCGGACCATACGATGAGTCGGTACACAGAGGAGTATGATAGATGTGGAGTTCTGATGTGTCCATCTATACCTACCCTTCAATTAGAAACCCTGGAGGATGATCCATGAGCGTCTCTTTACCGTTTTTCTATTTTTCCCTTTTTCATTTGTACTTGTACATTAGAGTTGTGCCCGTATTTGCATCCCCTTTTACATTCTAGTACACTTTTTTTATATTGTTTTTACATAGTTTTTTGCTTCCAGTTTTGTAATCTAATGTGTTATTTTACATTTTTAAAGACAATGGACTCCCAGTTTAGGGATATACACCTTTCATTCTAGACGCCCGCCCCTGGCATTGGAAGGTGGGCTAGGGGTAGTGACGACACAGGGCATGGGGGACAGGTCATGACATTGGTGGAAATTTTTGGGGAGTCATAGGTTGGTACGTCACTAGAAGGTGTAAAAGAAATTAAATATTTAGTATTTCTTAGAAGTTACGAGGTTGCGATATCATGAATTTTGGGGTATGTTATGAGTGGGTATTTTTTCAACACTCATTAGAGTATGCCTTATGTTATTATGTTGTCACATGAAATTTTTGTTATGAAGTATACATCTTTTTTATTTTAAAATTTTATTATTTATTCATTAGATTGGGAAATTGTTAAGTATTTTAGTGGGTGCATAGTTTTGGTTCACATGTTAAAAACCATGGGGCGACTATTTCACCCATACTATATTTTAATTCAAATTGGACTGAAATGTTAGGTGTATATAATTGAAAACCATTTAGTAAGACTTTTAATGCGGGGATTTTAATTATTTAATGTTTTTTCATTTTGAAACATTTTATTATCATTTATTACATCATAAATTGAGTTCTTATGATTTGTATTGTTTTATATATCTTGTTGTATGGGTTTTTAGTTATTTATTTTTGATTCTATATAGTTTCATGAACCAACGTTTACCTCATATGAATCATCTATATAGAGCCAGATATAATTATTCAATAGTGAGTCCCTATAAAAATCAACGTTCGATTTAGGAATTTCTATGAATAATTTTATCCGTAGAGTTTTAAATGATCATTTATCCCACCCAACCATAATTTAAAAATCATTGTGTAACCAAGGAAAATTACTTGTCCAAAAAGTTACATCATCAAAAGATACCATATTTTAGTGGTATATATATTCCATTGGAAGATAAATCCTTTTGTAAAATGATATAGAGGATATTTCAATTCCCCATGACTCATGTGGATGCCAATGTCAATTTTACCACATTCAAGCCTGAGGGACATAATAAAAAATTATGGAAATTATTTGTCTAGTAAGAGTTTTTTTAATCCTCATATAAAACGATTTCAAGGTAATATCAACATAGTGTTTTTAACAAGAAACATTATTTTTCTTAATGTATTGGGAGTTTCTAAATTTTTACTATGTATAACAATTTATGATTATTTGAATACTTTTTTCAAGCATGATAATTTTTTTCCAAACACAAATAAAATAATTAATTGAATGATCTCTCATTTTAAATGGGAATTTATCCAACAAATTGATCTAAATTAGTACTTTTAATTTTTTTATCCTATGTAGATTTGGGTGATAGGTATTTCATTGAAGATATTGACCTTGATGGGATGTGTGGGACACATGACACCACTACCATTCTAGGTGGTTTTGATGATTCCAATTTCAAGAGAAATAGAATAATAGAAGACTCTATAAATGGTAGTAATAGTGGTTTATAACCCTATCCTCTTCTAAATATTTCTATTCATAAGGGATGCAAGGCTCATATATTCCCACAGTGTAGTTATAATGGTAAAATATTTCCCACTTTGCAAGAGATTCTAATGACGGCAAATTTATTTAGGAAAATAGGAATCCTACAAATATTTTTTAGAATTAACATTTTATGGAATAATAGTTTTGTATCCTAGTTATCTAATGGAATCCAATACTAGATAGATATTTCAAAATTTAGATAGTTTACTTCGTAAAGGATGTGGAGGTCAAGGTTAATCATTACCTAAGTAATTTCACCTATGGAATATACCCACGGTCTGTGGTTGGACTTAGTCTTAGGATGAGGGTAGGAAAATTAATGGGGTGATAATATATTCTATGTAATTAGAGGCTGGATTGGTGATTGTGTGAGTAATGGTACTAAGCACATTATCCATGGATTTTCATTATGTTATACTAGTAATTATCACAAATTTATTTCATATAATTATATTGAAAAACTATATCATAACAATATTTTTTTTCTTTTGTTATGGATATAATCACTCATTAATACAAATATTATGGAACATTGACTTCAATTATCCCCTTGAATTACCAACATATCCCATGTTGATTTGTTATCGGATTTTTAAAATCCCTAATATGTGGATTCAAAACAAAAATTTCTAAATGAATACGATAAAAAACATGTTTTATATTGATTTTCTTCATTTATGGGTTCCATTCCTTACAACATTAGGTAGAGGTTTAGTTATATCTTGATTTAATTCTATGTATACAACTGATATAATTTTAATAGTATCAAATTTCTTCCCTATAATTAAAGCAATATTAAATCCATATTTATAACATATAGGATATGGGATTTATTCTCCCAAGGTTGTCTCTATGGGATACACTAATCATTTTTAAAAAAATGTAGAATGTTCTCCTTAATATGATTAGACAATAGAATACTGAAAAACATTAAAATCAACAACAAAATAATATTCATCATATAAGTTATATTTTAAGGTAAATTAGGAATTGTGGTTATCTTATATTGGGATTTTTGAGGTAATAAATTTCATGGGATGATAGAAAAAGACATTCTTAAAATTTATTATTACATAATGTATGTGCAATATGAGTATCTTGTGTTATCTTTTCGAATTAAATACTATCATGTTTTTTTTAAATAATTAACAAAATATACCATTGAAAATTTTATTCCATAATGAGTGAATTCATTCACCATTTCCATGCCTAAAGAAAAAATAATAAGAAAATGAATAAAATTATATATTCATCATTGGAATTCTTTGATATGATGTACACTTTTGAATGATAGGTCTGTGTATTCTCAGGATCTTTGATGTGAAATTGTCTAGAAATGTGTTTTTTAAACAATGATTTTCATTCATTCCTAATAACGTTATGTACAATATGTATTTGGATGATCTGATGAATTATTCAATGTTATTAATATTTTTATAACTAGTAGGATACAAAAGGAACATTATAATTTAATTTTTTATGTTGGAATCACTATTGAAAGAAATCACTAGGGATGGAATAAAGTTTTTATGGAATTCATCATTTGAAGCCTCAAATGTTGATTGGGTATAGAATTTGACATCATCTCTTTTCTTTATTATACTAAATTTATGTAATGCTTATTTTTTCTGGGATTCATCAGGTACTGTTATTGGATATTTATTGTTGGAGTGATATCACATGGTTTCATTCATCTCTCGTCAACTCTATGAATTTGAGGTGAATTATCTCATCCATTTCAATGAGCTAGAAGATATCATGTATTCAATCAGGTTCTGTAGTCAAACTCTAATTTTGGATAAACTTATGGTACCCTAAACACAAACTCCAATGATACTACATATATAAAAAATGATCTAAAATCATAGTAAGAGTGTTTTTGAGAATAAACACAAACAATTGATTTTCACATCAAATTAAGATATATAAAAGGAAATTATTTCACTCATACTCTTAGAAGGATGTTTAAATGTCTTGAATTTAATAAATATATACAGAAGTTCATCATTATAAGTATTTTTATGAATCATGTCTAATTATAAAGGATCATAAAGACGGTATAGTTAGTATTAGTGTAAAATTAACTTCATCAATCATTTAAAACATTTCACAGGATAAAAATTATGCTTAATATTATATTTATATCAATGTAAATATATATAGCGGGGATACAAATAATGATTATTCTCTCATATATATGGTCATATATAATTTTTGAACTGATTTGTGGTTTATACCCCTTTGATATATTAAATAATGGTGGATTATAATGAATATTGTTTTTCATTCTTTATGGTGCCATAAATATTTATTATGTTGTGATACATCAAAATTGGTGACTGGGTCTATGGTTTTCAATTACTAATTTTCATCATAGTGATATATTTTTAGTCTCTAATGGTAAAATGTCCTATGGCATATGGTCTACATCTGATTGTCCCTCTTCCTAATTGGATGTGTTATGAGGCATTTGTAGATTTCATCATATTATTAACTCATACCCCATGAGGTTTTAATTTCAAATGGGATGTTATTTATTTGAATAATAGATATGTAATATTGATACAAAGAATGGATTCTGTAAATAATGAGAATCTAGTGGTAGCATATTTCTAAAATATTTGAATACTAATTGGTTTTCCTTCATACATTATATCATAATGACATCCTATTTTCCCCAATTGGTTTTAAAATCAACATTAATAATGGATGGTATCCCAAGTAGAGTTTTTCACATATTTCCACAAAAAATAACAGCCGATGAGGTGAAATAACAAAATTCCACAATATATGATTCATAAATAATAAGTCCCTAACTTAAACATTGCATAATCGTCAGTTTAGTAAAGAATTCACATTGAGTATATTTTTTTGATTATTGATTTGTCAAATTAGGCCATAAATATTACATATTAAATAAAATATTACTACGTAGACACTTTTACCCACTATCCATTTTTTATAAAGATAAAAATATATAAAACATGAATTCCTTTTTTTCAATATAGAAATATTCATAACCATAATCTCTAATTCATCATTTCTCTTACTCATACATATACCATATTGAAAACATTTAAAATTCTCGGGATGAGAACCAAATTCTTATTAATGGATATAAATAATGGTTGAAATAGTTAGTCTGTGAATACTTAAGCACATGAACAAATTTAAAAAAAATCATACATTTCACCCATAAAACATAATTTCCTTATCATACCTCTTAAAATCATAAGACTCCTGAAAAAAAATCTTATTAATCATAAATCATAATGGTATATTGTGTCATCCATATCAAACTTAAATTTTATCTTTCACAAATACAAGGGGAATAACCATTATGATTATGTTTCGAATACCGATCATATTATATTACCTAATTATTTTTGGGAGAAACAAAATCCCTTTACTCATTATCACCAGAATGTAATTAGAGAGCTATCATAGGCTCACCCTGTCACATTATAATGAAACCACCCACATACATAAGCAATTCCCATGAACCAAAACCTAATAACAACATAAAAATCATTCAAAAAGTAAAAATAAAATTTCCATTTTTCATTCATAAGATATTATTTTATATAACAAATACAATTTCAAACCGATATTAAGTACCAACATACATAAATATGGAATATAGTCTTTATAGTTCATTTATAAACATAATAGGTTATAGTGGAAGGAAAATATAAAATAATGGTCACCACTGTGGAAAAGTCATTGACGTCGTATATGTTAAAAAAATTATATTTTAATTTAGTAAAATGAATCTTATAAAAATATTTCTTTATAAGTACATTGAATGAAAATTAAATTGAAATTTATTGATATTACATCATATAAAAACAAGGTGTAGTGTAACATCAAAATATCCCTCAATTAAATTAGAATGGGACAAAGTCCCTTACAGCGAGTCTGACACATCATGTATAATCTTTATATTCTTGAATATTAAAAAAAGGATAATTTTTACATGAATGATAAAATTTTTCTTTATTATTATTCTTTTTATTGAACTTATTACATTGTTATAAAATTATATAATTATTTTTGTTCATATCATTAGTTCAGTTAATATTCAGTAATTGGGTCCAAAATGAACTTGGCTTGATGTCAATAGTCTATATTGTAATTTTTCAATAATATCTAGAATAAAATTATTGAAATAATAATATATTTTATAAAATTTTTTATTTATATGTCAAACCATTCATTTTTGGTATGAAAAATTAACAACGTTATAATCATGGAGATGGTATGTCATACGTACTCATGAGTAATGTCATTATTTTAAATTTATCTATAACAGAAATAAGGTAGTTATTATTTTATCATTCCAGAATGATCATAATATAATTTTCATCTTAATAATCATTTAATTATATATATATATATCACACAAGTGATGTGGTGAATAAAAATTATCCACATCTCTTCATGAAGGTGATACTTCACACGTACGCCAAAAAAATGATATCATTTATATGTCCATGGAATGTAAGAACAAAATTTATATATTATTCTCATATAATTATTAATATGTCCTGAAAATAATATAAAAAATTTAGTTCCATCATTATTACCAGTCTTGAGAGACGATTACGAAAAACTAATTATATCAGTCTATAGAGTTGATAGCTCACACGTACGCGTAAAAATTAATTTCTTTCTCAATTAATGGAAGTGGATATGGTTTTAGGTGATGATATTAACTTAATAACATCTCAGTATATTTTGGATAAAAAATTTATTATTTCATCATGGGTGATGTGGATTTTAATGTATTGTATGAAGAAATAAAATAGAAACACTTAAATATAAACATTACCATTCCTCTAGATGATCATAATTCTTAACAACATAACACCTCTATAAAGGCGTTCTGCCTAATATAAGGCCTAAATAATGTGTCTGGGTTTTATTGGAATATTCTTTGGAATATTATGGTTTTAAAAAATGTTTTTTAGGTGTATGTAATACAGAAGAATAGTACCTTTTTATAGGAGGGGAGAGAGGTACTCTTAGAATTATAAATAGTATTATATTAATGTAAATGCAATATATATTCGAAATGGTCCCAAAATGATTTATTTTTTCAATGATTTAATATTGGGTACAATAAAAATCATCAAATAACAATTATTCATGATATTAACATTTTTTAATCCTAATCATTTTGTATAAATCCCTTTGAGGTCTTATCATTTTACTATTTAATTTACACATTAAGAGGTTAAATAATTAAAAAATCATTCCAAATGGATAATTAAGTATTCATTAATTAAATTTTGAGTCTTACCATAAATCATTGGCACAATATGGAATTATTGTAAATTTTAATTCATTTAATTAGAAATTAATTATTTTAAAATACCAATTGTGTCAATTTTTAAACTAATCATGAGTTGACTTTGTAAACACATCATAACAAGAAGATTTTTTTTTGAAATCTCCTTTAAATTTTCACCAAAATGACAAATGAATATAGATATTTAGTGTAGGGCATTATTAATATCACATTACATTTATTATAATAATATAATATCATTTATTTTATTCTTCCATTAATTGATAATTACTGAATCATCATTATGTCATAATTAAATTTAAATATCAAAATCTTAAAATTTTTAAATAAATTATCATGTTGTAGGTTATAATTTTTTATTTCAAAATACTATTTATATTCTATTATAGTCTTTATATAACCCTATATTAAATTACATAACCTTTTAAAAACAAAAGTTTAATAAAGTAGACTATTCATTGAATTTAATATTATAATTCCATTAAGGTGGTACACATGGCTCAATGTTGCCCTATAAATTGACACAAGGATGATCATTGTTGGGATAAATTAATACAATTAAATAATTAAAAGAGTTAGGGTAGTTTAATATTATTATAATATAATTTTTACCTTTAATTACTTGAGTTACCATTAACCATGATAATAAAAATTATTATTAAAGTTACTATTCCTGATATACAAAAAAGTGACATATTTACATAATGTAGAACATTTGATTCCAAATATGGAATCCATTTTTTCTGATTTAAAAAAATTGTCATAAATTAATTAAAAATTAATCTCATTGACGGAATAATAAAATGATTTTTTAAGTAAAATGTTCAAAATATCACATAGTTTTTCTTTTTAATTTTTATTTCAAAAAGATTCCAATTCAAAAAATTGGATTAACTAAATAAAATAATATAATGATACCTTAATATAATGTAAATTTATAATCTAACAATATAAACTATTTATATGAAATGGAAGTTTTAAATTAAAAGTCCACATTTTTCTCTATTCAATAAAATATGAATTTTATCAGAAAGTTAAAAATAATAATACCAAAGTAAACCTTGATTCCCTGCTTCCAAATAAGAATTTTATTATCAAATAATACATAATAAAGATAAAAACTATATTTAAAAAGGGTTCCCAATTGAAATATTTTTTAAAACAATCTTTTAAAATATTTCTGTATTCTATGAATAAAATTGGATTCTTTGACATTTTAATCCTCTTAAATTTATTCAAAGAAACTAAAATTATTTAATAAATATGTTGACACATAATATTTTTAATTATTTTATTCCCCCCAATACAACGGCTATGTGAAAATGAAAAATTAAAATAATAATATTAATAATATATTATTTTAGGTATAACTCAGTCTTGTGTGCATCGTAGGATTTCCGAAAAACCCATTGTTGGGTGTCGGGTATACATTGAGGAATATAATCCACTTTAAAGTAAAATTAATATATAATTCAAAAAAATTAGTATATATAAAATGGTCTTACTCAGTCATTATGTGGGATGTTATATCCTCCCGCCTTTTGGAAATTTTGTCCTTGTAATTTTATTTACTTATAAAATAAGTGGGGTTATCTCTCCCTCATAGAATTTTTATATTCTTATTGTTCCACTTCAAACTTATGGTTTTTTGACAAAACCATAACCAGAAGAATCAAATTATTCCACAAAACCATTTCTCTATGGTAAAGAATTTGGACATTTGATTCAACATATGAACGATTCTCATTTATAAAAAATTATTATAGACTAAAAAATGTCCTGGATTTAGAATATACATTCTTAACATTAAAACCTAAAACTAATTTTGAAAAAAGGATCTACTCGGAGGTAAATACACCCGATATGAAATTGATATAACTTTTTTTATGATTTCAGAGGGTTTAATGATCAATAGACTCAAAATCCCTTTCTTACCAAAACACATCACACTTTTCTAGGGTGAAACGTTAATAAACACAAGATGTCCTGCCTCAAGAGAAATATCTATCATTTGATTATCTACATAACATTTCGACCAAATCTGAGATTTAATAATGTTTTTATGAAACCAATGTTCCTTTTTCCATCTCTTATACCAATTCTGGTCCCATATACATCCTTTTAACCGCATCATCCCATAAATATGCATATTGGTATCTCTTTCCAAATAATGCCACAAATGGTATCATCTATATACTTGAATGAAAAATGTTATTATATGAAAACTCAGCAAATGAATGATGTTGATCCGAACATCCATTGTTATCCATTGTAAATGAACATAGCATATCCTCCATCATTTGTATTGTCCATTCTGACTGCACTTCTGATAGAGGATGAAAATCTATACTGAAATTTAATTAATCACCCAACGACTTCTGACGGCCTTTCCAAAATTTAGAAGTGAACATGGGATCATGATCAGAAATAATGGAAGGGGAAATAAATTTATCATGGGTATATATTTAATATATATGTGAAAAATATGATCTAGATATTGAGTATCTTGAATATACAGAAAATGAGTAAATTTAGTCAATCGATCGAAAATAACCAAGATCATATTGTTACCTCAACATGTATTTGGTAATCCCTCTAAGAAATACATGGATATATTTTCTAATTTACACTCTGGTGTTGGAAAAGGATGAATCATCCCTTTAAATAACTGCATCTTTCCTTTAACCTATTGAAAAATCAGACAACTCAATAGAAAGTAAGCAATATATATTATCACTCCATCCCACCAGTAATACTCCCAGTGGTCTTTGTAATTCTTAGTGATGCGCAAATGAACAGAAAAACGAGGTCTATGATGTCAATATGACAAATATTTCAAAAAATATGGGTAAAATGAACAAAAAATATCTTTCAAAACCTCAAATCCCAATATTTATCGATTATAAATTCTGGTAACATACCCATCTGAACCACTTCTACCATTCTCTCCTACTCACTATCTTACTTCTATGATTTTTTAATTATTTCTGATAGAGATGATTTAACTAAAACATGAAACAAAATAGAATAATTTCCTACACCAACATTTCAATTCCAAATATCATAAAATCATTAACCAAATGATAATTTCCAAATGAAACATTGTTATTGTAGTATTAGATTTCCATCTAAAAGAAATAGACTCTATATTTTGTTTCATGGATGGTAATCAATCATGAAATATAAATCCTAGATTAGCTCCAACCATCTTCTCTGTCTCGTGATCATTTAATTTTGAGTGAATATAAAATTAAATATTTTGTGCTTAGTATATATTTCACATTTTACTCCATACATATTATGTCACCATATTTTTAAACCAAAAAAATAGCAGTAAATTCCAAATCTTTTGTATGGAAATTTTTTCACTAAAGATTAAACGGATATGAAGAATAATAAATTACCAAATCATTATTCCTTATCACACAAACTAGTCTATTCAAAAATCATTCACTATAGATAATAAATGCACCATTTTTTAAAGTAAGGTCTACAATCGCAACATTCACCAATATTATTTTCAATTTCAGAAAAAAAAAATCAGCACATTATTTTGTCAATATTAACATAACAACATTTGGAGTTAACATCATCATTGGGATAGATAACTATGAAATATATTCCACTGTCCTACGGTGATAGCATGGTAAACCCTGAAAAATATGAATATCAGTTTTATTTGAGGGTCATATCCATTATTTTACAACTATTATTTTAGTAGGATCTACTGTTATTACTACATTAGAAACAATGTGACTGAATAAAAACACATGTTTCATCCTAAAGTCACACCTACTAAATTTCCCCAAAAATTAATTTTCATTTACGGTTTAAAAAATAACCTAGAGATGAAATTTTTTATCCTCTTTACAATATGAATATACAGAAATTGAAATAATAAACACCACCCAAAAATTATTCCACAACTCATGGAATATTCATTACATAAGATCCATGAATATATCATGTGAATTTGTTAATACAAATTACATATATAAAAAATCATAATGAAATTATCTAGTATAAAAAATAGTCTTCAGAATATCTTATTCCCCTACATTCATCTGATGGTACCCCTACCTCATGTTATCCTCCAATAAATATTGTGATCCCTGGAACTGATCAAAAAAATTTCTTAATTTTATACAGTAGATAAATTTTCATAAAAATGAGGTACCGTCCATATGACTTCATATACACTTCAATTATTAATCATTCATAATGTGTTCATTGTCTCTCAATCGATGAGGTACCATCCATATGACTCGAATGTGATGAATATGTATTATATTATGATTGAAAAAAATATCACGATCATCAAGAAACAATTAAAAATTATATAATCAAATATAAATTCATAGAATATGAAGTCTATTTAATTTAATTGGGTCATATGATTACCTATAAATTATTATTATGATACATAAAAATTTTAGGAACTTATGAGGGACTAATGGATTCATTTATTCTATGATAATCAATTAGGTTTAACTTTTATAGGAATAAGGTTTTATAGTTAGAGAATTGTCACACCAAAGTTATAATTTTTTGGTAAGGGTTATAGTAATTATTTCTTTTATTAATCCCATATATTTTGTATATTTTCATTAAAAAATTTAGAAAAATTGGAGCACCTCATTGTTGTATGATTGGTGGATGGTTTTAACTAACCATACATAAACCATGTAAAAATGCATTTTCATATCTATCAGTATAAAAATAGTGAGAACCTGGTCTTCCCAACTATGTGTCCCAACAATCAAACTATGAAAAATGTGTCTATGTCCACATTAATGAAAGGAACATGGTTTCAAAGTTATTACTTCTAAACCATGGGGCCTGTAATGATTAATTAAAATATAAAATTCTAAAATTTCCGCTAATAATATCAATATAAAATGATCCAATATTTTACAATTCCAAACACAATAAAATCATCCTTTGATTAATGTGTCACACCATATAGTATCCTACACAACTAATTCCTTCATTTTACATCATTTACAATGTATATAGTCTAAATTTTATAAATTATTATTTCTCATATGATAATAGGTTTATTGTAATTAGAGACAAAATTTATAATCATCACATTTTTAAATATTTTAGATCATTTCTCTATTAAGGATGTACACTATGACATTTAAACATATCTCACATGTAACACTCATCCTCAAAATTTTATCCATGAACAAATTATAATGTTGTGAGAATAAATAAATATTATGTTTATAATAGACAATTCATCAAGTATTAGTTCAAAAGAAGTAGTAAAAACCTGATAATGATATAAATATACTAACATAATGAGATGTGAACATAAAACATATGTGAGAGTCAATGTAAAAGGTATAATAAAATAAATACAAAAAATATTAAAAATGAAACATCACACTTATAACCCATCCTAGAATAATATATCAAATACCTTGAATCATTTGAGTTTAAAATAATGATGACAAATAATCCATTATCTCTAACAAAAAAATTACAAAAATAATAATATTACATTCATGATATATATCATGATAGAATATTATAATATTGACGAATATCTTTTAAATATGGATCACATATTATTACAGTGAAAATTACATGCATGTGTCACACCATTAGTTCCTTTAATTATGTCAAACAAAAATGTATTCATGATAATGTTTTCTCTTAAGATATAAAAACTAATCCAAAATTATATTAAAGATGTAATTTACTAACCTATAATAGGTTTATTACATAAACATCAATCTATTTTTTAGTATCAAACCACCAACACTTGTATTATAATAAAACTACCGAGTACTCTTCAATACATATGTATGGAATTTAAAAATAATCGACTAATTAGACCACAAAGTTATCATGAAAATAAATGGATTTTACCATAACAATGAATTGGAAATCATTAAATTTTCAGGAATAAACCACTAAAATTATATGGGTTTTATATGAAAATAAAATGGAATACCATCAATTTTCATACTGAATCCATTGAAACTGTAGGGGTTACATGAATCATGCAAATAGAAATAAATATTTTATAATAATGAATCCATAATTATAGATATGTTATATTAAATATAAAAATAGTGAAAAATAAAATCCGAAACATCTTTTTTTGAATCTAAATGCTAATTCATGGATTTGAATCAAATAATAAATGAATAATATATGTTGAAAATTGAAACAAAATTCCATTACTTGAAAATAACATGAAGAAAATGAAGATTAGTAAATGGGAAAATATTTTTGAAAACATTTCGTATTCATAATATTTAAACTAACAGCCATGTTCATCTTTTCAATATTCCCCCTTTCATATAATGATTAATAAAAACCAAATCCTTTCATGAAATGGAAATTGTTCAAAAATACAGGTTTCCTCGAATTAAATTGCTACATCGTTTAAAATATAATGCCCATGAAATACTAATCTCAATAATAGAATGTGAATATTAATTACTTATATTATAAACATATCAATATAAATTTTACATTATACTATTCATTAATAATATTCCTATCTTTTAATAGATTTTTGTAATTTATTTTCATTATATTCTTTTAAAACTCTTGACCATTTTGAACTAGAACAATAATTGAGGATTACATATACAAATTCATTAAAAATATCTCAATTTCCATATCATTAATGGTAATATAATTGATGTTTCAAAATATCAAATATCTATATAATTAAATTACATTTGTATTTTATTCATTTTTTTAAATTTGAAAATGGAAATGAACATGTTTTTTGTTATTTATAATTATTGAAGTATTTACCTATAACGATCAATAATTTTTTTGATATAAAAAATGAAAATTTATAAGTATTTATATAATAAATTCAAATGTCATATATAATTATAAAATATATAATAAGACATCTATTTTTTATAATTCATCAGAAACAATACTTATATTAATGAAGTTGGTTGTCAACACAACACATGATTCAATTTTTCATTCTTCATAATGGAAAAAATGTAGTTTAGTTAATTATTATATAATTATTATAATAGAAAAGTGGCATAATAATGACCAAAAAATATATATATATATATATATTTAAAATTTAAGAAAAATAAATCCATATATGTAATTGAAAATGTAGGTTTGGAAATTTTTCCTCACTTCTTTTATTATCTCATTTGAAGATAATAATAAAGATTCAATGGATTGTTATTTTACACGAAAATATTCATCTTAATGATTCTATGTATTTTTAGAGGTGTTTTTCAAGATTTTTGGATAAAAATATTGTTTTTTGTGAGGGTATGTAGGGAAAGGAGATCCAATTTTATAAGTTATAAGTATTAGATTTTTGTAAATACCAAATGATTCTCAATTATTAAAATTTCCGATTTTTGGAACCATGGTCATCTATGAATGAATTGGAAAATGTTTTGTGTTTGTTTTAAATCCTCAATGGAAGTTCAGAATGTGTACCAGCAAAGTGATCATATAGTTCAAGCAGACAATAGTATTGAATATGGCACGGCATGTTTTTCAAGATTAGAACATGGAAAAATGGAAAATGGATAAGGGTCGCACAAGTATTTGTGTGGTCGCACAAGTGTCATGCGCGCCGAGGAGGGACTTGAGCGCCGGTTCCTAGGAGATATGGAAACTTGCGCACCTATCGTTAATCCTATTCAGAACTTCAAAATATAGCAAAGGGAAGAGGATCGCGGATGTATTGGTTTGGCCGTGCAAGTGAGTTACGCGACAGAGTCTAGGGTAGCTGGAGCTGCGTGTCGGGTCTTCTACGCTATGAGGACACATGCGCGCCACCGTGCAGAGGGTCCAGTTTTCGTATAAATATAGGACCACCCCTCTTCATTTTCAACAATGTTCAAGAATTATAGATTTTTTGAGCTCTCTTCGCACAAGTTGTTGAGTCGCGCAAGTGGTTTTTGGGTCTCGCAAGTAGAGGTTGTGTGTCGGTTGTTGGTTGCGCGACCAAGGCGGTTTGGAAGTTAAAGCTGCAGAGTCGCACAAGTTTGGAGCTGACAGAGGCAGTGTCGCTCAAGTGTGTTGGTGTCACCTACGCGCCGATTTTGTACAGCACAAGTGACTTCCCTGCCGTTCTTCAAACTTGCACGCCAGTCTTGGAGAAGTGCGCCCGGTGAGGTTGTTGTGTGCCATATTTTTTTGGAGCTGCACGACATTTGGAAGATTGCACGATACCTTCGGTGAAAAGTGGGAATATTATACTATTGAAAGTTGGACATCAATAAAGCATATATATTCAACAGAGGATGCATTCTTTTGCTATGATTAAGAGACCTTCATGTTTATAAACTGAGTGAGACTTCACCAAAGGTAGTGAGCCAGGGGGAGTAAAAGTGAGTGAATTGAGGGACTCAGTGAGCTATCCCTAAACTTTTGTAAATTAAGTGAGCCTTGGATAGGGTGACTATTCTCGAACCTTTGTAATCCACAACTAGTGATGATTAGTGGGATTTCGTACGACCGACAACTTGTCGGCGTATGATCCTTGGACATAGCCCTTAGCGGTGAACCAAGTAAAAATTGTTTTGTCAACTCTTTTCATGTGAATGTTTCATTACTGATCATATTAATCATATAGTTTTAACTTGTTCCTACCAATGTGGGAACAATATCCTTGTTTTTAAAAGAAAAATTTGACATCCTGATTCACCCCTCCCCTCTCAGGGTGTCCCGGGGTCCTACATCTATCATGTAATATAGATCCAAAACTATGAAATATGGTAACTGGAAAAGGATGTGTTTTATTACCAAGTTAAAACATGAATTAGAAATATATTTTATGCATGGTAGGCCCTATACCTATTAGGATACCCATTTTTACTATTTCTGTTTTCCACACAATGACTAGTTTTTACCATGCTAGTTTTCTATTTATGAAATAATTAAATTGAACAATATTTAATAATTTAAACAAAATTATTTCAAATTTTTTACTTCATTTCTTATTATTCAATTATTAGAAGTGATAAAAATTATCTTCAAAATATATAATGTATAATATATATACAAAAAATGATGAAATAAAACATAAATTCTAAAATGTGATCTCTGAGTATATAAATAACAAATATAATTTATAAAAAAAATTAATTTATAAAACACACATTTCGTCATAGAATAATTTTCCATGAATTTATAATTCAAAAATATATACTAAAATTTTCATAAATATTGTACAATTTTTCAAAATGGTAATGCTCAATATTGATGTAGAAAATCAATCTAATTAGAGAAATCATAAAAATTCATCTTAAATTAATATGGTATTTAGAAATAAAAATGTTATATTATTGTTTAATAATTAACATCCTAAGATATATAAATTTTTTTAATTTATATATGATACAGAGAAAAACATTTCTATGAAGAAAAATCTTTTTATATATTTTTTATCTTGCATCATTTTTTTATCAAGAAAAAAAAATGTATTGTTAATAATTTGTTTATATCAAAATATAATATTCATGAAATAATGTAAATTTTATAAAAGGTATTTCATTATATAGTTATATTCTCTAGTTGAGACTATATTTAATCTAATGATTATATTGCTTTAAAAAATATTCATAGTTTAATTTCCACTATTTCTATCGAACAATTATTTGTATACCTTATAGTGGCCTATATTTGTTTGGTTTCATTGTATTTTTTGTGGTGTAAGATATTGAAAATATAATACATTTAAGAGCTAAAAACTCATGTATTTATATTCTACACCCTATAAAAAAGATTTCACTCCTCATCATTTCATTACATAGAATTACACAATTGGGGGGACTTTTCTCTATTCACACCATCATGTTCTGATGAATCCTCCAATTGTTTTTCTCCATATATTGGTGAAATGGTAAGAGGATTTTTTACATACAAAATTGTATATTTGATCCATGATTTCCATATTATTTTCCTCATATAAGATATCATGTTCTAGTTTCATGGAATTTAATTTAAGTACACATAATGGGTATAGAATATACATTGTGATAAGTGAATCTTGGAACATTTCATGTAATATGGAAATGTTTGGATGACATTAAACCTGACAATATTCAACCATAACATGATCTGGTATCACTAAGCGGGTGATATACAAAGGTATCATCTTCCATTACTTCCCGAATCTCAGAACACACTTCCAAAGACATATTCAATGGAACCACATAGCACAATCATTTAACCCTATAACTCATAAATAGTTATCTATGTAAATATTATGGAAATTTTTTCCGGAATTCATATCTTATTGAATGGTTTTAACATTATCCTTCATTAAATTTTAGGATTTTGTTCTTACCATATTTGTAAAAAAAATTATCTTAGAATGTCGCAGTCCTGCATATCTTTCCATACACAGCCTCATATGATATTATATAAAAGATTTGTGGGAAAATATTATTATATCTTAACACATAAGTGGTAGGTGAAGATCCCAACATTTATCGAAATTTATCAAACATGAACACATCATATCTTATTCGAGTATGGATCATCAACTCAGATTTGCAATCCATTTGAGGATGATAATAATTTTTGAAATTTAACTCCCTCGCTAATTATTTATGATTACATCTCCACATAATTAGTGGTATTCTAGGGTTCTGGTCATATTTAATTGATCTTTGTACACTAAGAACCATTAACACTTAAATAATTTTTACCTTCTTGAGATATTTAATGTAGAAACTATCATTATTTGAAATAAAATGGGTTTCATTTTTACATTGATCAACTATATCACAAATATAAATATGGAATTTATATTTTTATATGAGTACTATGAAAAAATAATATTTTCTTTTCTCAATATACATACTTTCATAGTCAATACACGAATCATACTCTTAAAGTTATCTTGTTAATTCAAAATATGTCCGTATACAATGCATCAAAATATATATTCTTTAATTTTTCCCTTCATGTTCTTCGACAATATGTTTTCTTTATTTATATATCCATATTTATTCTTCCTTGATGAATAAAGAATGATAACATAATATAATCATACAAATATTAAATAATTAATTGTTGATTCAATGAGAATCAAATATGGTTACAAAGACTTATAACACCAACATTATCAATGATGAACTCATAAATTTTCGCTACATATTTTGTAATAAACACACACATATATGTTTCATTCAACATCCTTATGTATTGAGACTTTTTTACCCTCATTACTGATAGAATAGTATTTTCAATCCTGCTGAAAGCATTATCCACATTATTTTCATTCAATGATTGGTAATGTATTCTATAGTAAAAATATTTTTTAATTAAAATAATATCATTGGGATCATATTTATTTAATTCTACATGATATATATATTTCTAGATCTTCTAATTAGTATGAATAAAATAGTTCTCTCCAAATAGATAATGTATAAAAATATTCAATGATGGTATCTGAACCGCATGTCCCAAATCCTATGTCATGTAATTTTTCTAAACACCTTTTATGTCTCATGATACGATATAAATTAGCCTTTAATTTTTAAATCATATTGAATATGAGTCCCTTATTCGATTTATAACTGTATATTCCCAACACTTCTGTAATTCAATATAATGTTAGTAGATAAGTATGGACAAAACTCTTCTTTATTTCCATGATCATTTCACCACATTCCATTAATGAATTTTAATTTAATATAATGCCCTGACCACAGTTACCCAAAGCTAGTGAATTATTTTAAAACATTGTAATGATTACAAGGAACCATGTCCCGAAGGACAGATCAGTTTAGTAGTCTTGGAAGATAGATTACATACATTAACTTTACATTTCAATTTTTAACATAAAACACAACATATAAATTTCCATGAGATTTCCATTATTCCCTTTATCTTAACCCTGCATATCAATCATAATACACTTCTTGGAATCTTGGAAAAAAATAAAACATAAGTAAGAGGTGATAACATATGCTTAGTAAAGGTAAATAATTTAGCGGAAGCTATAAACATTTAAATCCAGATGTGTAATAAAAACAAAAGACTTTTTAAACATCATCTTAATCATAATATGGAAATAATAAATCAAACATCATCATATAAACATGCACATGGATATTCTACTAGTCAAATAATCACATGTAATAACTAATTTCATAATGAGGCAATTCCTAACATTGGACACCATTACCACATACTGAAGTCCTTGTTCTAAGACTACAAATAAAATAATTTTCAAGGCCTTGTTCCAAGACACTAGTTTGTCTCATGAGACCCACCAATGCATAAAAGATCTATAACAGCTCCACCCATCACATTCTATGTCCACTTCATTCCTTGTATTAAAAAAAGTTGAAACAAATCATAAACATTCATATAAAAACAAGAATATGAAAGGTCAATAAGTTAACCAAAATACAAGAATGGTATAATAATAGAACATTAATAGTAAAATATATCATATCTATTTTAATAAAATATGGACTATTGTATTATAATATGTCAACCTCAATCAAGAATAATATTCATTAAAGGATGCTGACATAGTTGAAAATGATCAGGAAAAAATTTTGGGAGAAATATCCCTTTTTTGAAATCAAATAAAAGACAGAAAATTACAAAAGATGTAATTTAAAAAAAATTGAAACAAAATTTCCCATAAGTAGTTGAAAATTTGGAAAAGAGTTATCATTTGAAAACATTCATGACCATATAAATAAATCCTTAAAATCATTTTGAAAACATGGACATTAATTAAAGGGATTTAGATAAATAAATCTTTAAAACATTGAAAATGATGATTTAGTTGAATAGACCATCCCATAAAACATTTAAAGATTCATTTTGAAATCCTTTTTACGAAATATTGGTTTTGATTATAAATATGTCCCCATATATACATACACATAAACCATCTCATATAATAACGAGAATGAGGAAATAACCTTTTACTTGTAGTATCCTATGGTCAAGGGTATGTTTAAACTCATATTTAATGACCATTGTATGTTATTAAGTTATACCAGAACCATAATCATATTTATTATTTCATAATTGTTTCATTTATTATGTTATACTACATATTTAATAATAATATCCAGGTTAAATTAACATTTCGGGTAATAATCACTTTCTTTATCGTACGTGTTTTAACTTGTTATTCTTGTTCATATCACATAGATCCTGATTTAAATACTAATAGAATATAAAGCATGATTTATATATTATATATTATATATATATTATAAATAGGTATAAAATATAGATATATGAAATGGAAAACACCGTTTATGGAGACAGTAGGTCTTACGTACGCATAAGCATTGTTACTGTTTTCATATCATATTGAACAAAAGTAAGTGAATAAGATATAGGTATGAAAATATATATATATATATATAGTAGAATTATTATTTCATATATTACATCCTTATTTATAATATATATTTTTATTATCATCATTGAATTGTGAACATGGAAATGAATCTCATCGTGTCGTGGAGACTGTAATCCGTACATATGTACGAGTTACAATATTATTATATTGATTGTGAAATAGTATTTAATTGGATGGTATATCATATATAAAGAATAATTAACATGTTATATTTATTATTTACATCAGTTATACTCATTATTATACCCATCCAAATAACGGAGTGTTTGAATAACAAACTACACCACGATGTGGAAACGGTATGTCGTGTGTACGCACGTATGGTGACATTGTCATTTATAGGATGGATAGAATAAATAATATGGTTGTACCATATTTATAATATCATCACAGTATTTAATAGGCACTATAGTTATTATTTTGGTATTAAAACAACAAAAATGTGGAAGTGGAAGAAGAAAATAATTTGAAAGAGGGTGGCGAAATTATTACCTCTTCTTGGGGTATTTCCTTTTGAGTTGATCAAAAGGGCTCTTTAAGATGGCTTTATGATCATATTAAAGACTCTATTCTGATGTGAGGGAAGTTGGGAGGATATTTTGGAAGGGTTTGGTTGAGTCAAATTTCTTTGGAGGGGTGATTTGGAAAGAAGTGGAATCCACTTTTGTAAGAGGGGTGATGTTCACTTTAGGAAACTATTAAAATAATAATTTATTATACAATCATATTCAGTTTATAATGTCTCCAAAAGAATTTATTTAGATCCTTAGTTGGTTATGGGTCAAAATAATCTCAACAAATATGTTTTATTCTAGTATGGGTCACCATTTTAACCTTACCGTATTGAATTAACTATTAGTTAAATAATTTAACTTTTACCGTGTCTTCTTTAATTTTTACAGTATATGGTTAATAAATGTAATATAAACATCAAATAAAACCTAAAGAGGTTATTTAATGAAATATATAATATTATTTAATCCCTTAGGTCGAGCCTTATATTTTTAAGAATATTATATAATTTAATAATATAATATTTGTTTTAAAAAACCATTTATGTCAATTTTGACACTATTTAGTATTTGGTTTTTGTGAAAATCATAAAAACTTGATTACTTCTAAAAAGATACATTTATTTAATCATATCATTTGATATTAAACTATAAAATTAATGGATGTCATAAAAACATTAAATTTTTTTCATTTTAATATTTCTAATACAATTTAGTTGATTCTTTCATTATTAAGGTAATTACTGAATCATCATTGTGTCATAAATAAGATTAATTATTTATTGTCTAAAAATTATAAATAAAATAACATAATGTATAAAATAATTTTATATTTATAATTAATACTTATTGTTGAATTTATCAAATATATAACCCTATATTAAAAATGGACTAGTTATTAAACATTAAATTTAACACGTTTAACTCTTCTTCAAATTAAAATATATTAAATGTCCTAATCTAATCAAAGTGGAAAAAATTGGAACAAATATTATTTATATGGTTGTTTTAGGTCGAATGAAATTTATCCAATAGAATTAGTACATGTGTTAAGGTAATTATAATATCATTTTTACCCTTCATTACCCTATTTTACTTTTAACCATGGTAAATGAAAGTACAAAGTTACTAGTCAGCAAAAATTATTTTAATCTTATTGAACCACATTTTACATACATATGTCAACTGTTTCTCTCATATTTTTTAAAAATTGAACTCACAGATGTGGTAAAATAGTGTTTTATGGAAATTTGTAAATGCTCCTAGAAGGGCGGTAAAAGGTGATAAAAAGTTCCATAGAATTTTATACGTGTAGTTTTATTATAAGATGGATTCAATGAATTACATTGAACACATATACATAATTTATGTCTATTTTACTTAAAATTATTTTAAATAATATAAATAATTATTTAAATAAAAAGTCGGTTTTAAACAATAACAAAGTGTTTTTCACTATTCATAAAAATTGAATGTTTTCTGAAAAATTCCAAAAATTCACCCAATGATAATTTTGATATTCCTAATTCAAAAATGAATTCTATTTTACCAATTAAAAACATAGAAGTTTCATTTTTTATTTTAAAACTAATTCACGTTATCAAAGCCAAAAAATGGGGGTTTTTTTAAAGTAAAAACTATCAAAAGATTGAGATGTGTTTATGTCAAATTGAAATGTGAAATTATTTATAATGGACTAAATTAAATTAAATGATAAAATTATAATCTAATTATACTTCAAAATAATTCAAATGCATAATTTAACACTATAAATTATTACAATTAAAATTTTTATTTTCCATTAAAACATAGTATTTTCAATATTCGTCAAAATATGAAAGTTATCAAAAAAGTACCAAAATATTATCCAGACTAAATATTTTTGTACTGCTTCTATAGAAGAATTTAATTTCATTAAATTAAATATATAAAAGTGTCATATATTGGTTTTGAAAAGGGTCAGGCATTAAAAGGTGGTAAATTTTAATTTTTTGAAAAATACTTCTTTTATCTGAAAAATTTTAATTTGTTCTTATATTATGTCTAGGATAAAAGTAATATGTCTGTTAAAATTATATAGAGTATATAATAATCAAAATGAAGGTAAAAAAATTCATACCTTTTTTTTTTGAACAACTAGTTTGGTAAGTTGTGGTGCTCTCGAACTCGGTGTTGCAACTAGTGTAAGCTATTGAATTAATTTAATGAGATAACGTACGACAAAACCATGGGGTGTTACATTCTCCCCGGCTTCAATAAATTTATTCTTCGCAATTTGAAATTTTTCTTTGAAAAAAAAGCTTTAAAATAGAAAAATACCATTGTGGAAAACCCATATTGAAAAATTGGGTTAATAAAATTAATCTTAATAAGAGGTAATGGGAAATGAAAAAGTCACCACCAGATTATGATCATGATCAGAAGAATATTGGTGGAAATTAAAGACACATAATTGGGTGGGAATCATAAATATTTATATGGAGTTATTGATTTCATCAATCATAAATAATTGTTAAATTGAGCACATCAAAACCATCAATCTATGGTGATTTAAAATATCATCGGTTCAACAAAAGATTTGGTATTATGATAACACATTTTTGATTTTAACATCCCTTCCGTAATGTTTAAAAAAAATTATTCATGAAATAAGAAGAAAAAATATACTTGATAAGTAGAGTTTCATGCTTCAACTAATTCCTATAGAAAACTCACATTTCACTCCCAAATATAATAGAATTCAAAAATATTCTATTTATTGTATTCATAGAGGGTTCCAAAAATAATGAATTTATAATTTATTTGTCAGAATATTTAAAAAATACATGACACAAACTTGGACATCACGCAGGTTAGTGGTAGTTGATCCACCCTTGTCGACCTTTAGTTGCAGGTTCATGTTTCCTGCCCTTGCTGGACGTGACGGGTTATTTCCCAACCTTTGAGTTATCCTTTTTATAACAATTCAAAAATAATCTTAAAAAATGCATTAAACATTAATAATAGTATCCAATGTCAAACATAATCCCATCCAAAATTTAGAATTATCCAAAATACATTTGTCCAAACTCACAGTACAAAATTTATATGTATGGTAAACAAATTTAAGATCTCTTTTTCCATGTAATAACCTATGAATACTTTCATTATGTGTTCTTTTAAAACATGGTAACACCCTAAATTTCCGTAAAACCAGGTTTATTACATTAATTATCCCTTATTTTTCATATAATGTTACATATATTCCTTATATCCAAAAATATTAAATATTCCAAAATTAATGGAATAAAGAAGCCATTAATTAGTTCCAAGGTAGTTAAGAATATCAACTATAATTTATCCAAATCAATCATCTCGTATTCCAAAATCACTACCTCAGTAACAGGACCATGTTATGGTTTACCCTTCCTTTAACCATGTATTTTCCAAAATGTTTCTCCTAAAACAGTTTGACATTGCATGGAACCATACAATCTCAAATCCTTAATGAAATAGTACTCCAGTACAGTCCTGATATATTTCCATAACTCATATAACCAGTATATCATTGATACAACACTCAAATAAAATAACTGTTAAATAACAACATAATAACACTAGTCATTCCTCTTTATATGTGGTAGTATCATAACATGATTATTATCCAATATCATCATTTGATGATACTCTAATGATATGGACATTAATTCACGTAGTAACCCAACACTTTGAAGATGTAGTATTGTTCAATTGAATCCTTTTTCTTACCATTGCAATAACGTACTTGGTGTCCTTTTTCTCCACACTAATGACAAACTCTCATTGCCTTCAACCACTTACAAAGGTAATTTTTCCCCAATTATCACATATGTAAAAATAAATCTTTCCTCTCTTCCCTTTATATATATTTCTCTCTTCCATCCTGTTCTTCTCTTATAACCCTTCAAATCCATAGGACTCAGATAATTAATTACTTATCTTATTAACACATGATACTATTTCTTCATATGGTTAGAATACATGGGAGACTCTTTCCCTTCTAAATGTTGGCTTAATACCATGAAAGGAATGATCATTCTAAGTCATTCGATCATGTGTATTACTGTAATTCTCATTCCTTATACTAGGCGTTATTTCTAAACAATGTCATACACCGAGATAGTTTATGAATCACAATGCATAATTCAAAACTTGTAAAATACTTAACATTGATTGAAAATATTATGAATATAATATATAAATCTAAAATCTTTTCTATGAGGAATTATTTAGTCATAAATCCTTCATAATATCATGTAATGAAAATGTGGATTATCCTAAGAATATCCCCCAAGAGTGTAGAAATGACAATTTTTATGTACCATGATACCACGGGTCATGCCAGAAAAACCCTATCATAGTTTTCACTCCTAGATACATCTGTGCCAGATCCACCTCTACTTTCCCATATCCAAACAGGTATGTATTGCATGGAAAATTCAAAAAATCAATACATTACCAAAATCCCAGGAACTTCTTCTATACTAATTATCAAATTCTATCTTTGGTTAATGTTCTCTAATCAGAGTTTTTCTAAATCTACATTCCAAGGTATTTACGAAACATCCTCTGATACCAAATATAATGCCATGACCCCAGTTACCCAGAGTAGTTGCATTATTTTAAGACATTGGCATGATTACAAGGAATCAAGACCCGATATACTGATCAGTTTAGCAGTCTTGGAAAATATATTACACACTTTAGATTTACATTTCAATTTATAACATAAAAAACATCATAAATAGTTCATCAAGAACACCATTATTCCCTTTAGATTGAACCTTAATATCAATCAGAATACAGTTCTTGGAATCCTCATAAAATATAACATAATTAAGGGGTGAGCTCAAATGTTCATTAAGGGTAAACAATTTAGCGGAAGCTATAATGTATTAAGGAAAGATGTTTAATTAAAAAAATGGACTTTTTAAACATAAAATTGAACATAATATGGAAAAAATAAATAAAAAATAACCATATAAACACACACATGGATATTATACTAGTATAATAATTACATGTAATAACTAATTTTAGAATGAGGGGATGACTAACATTGGACATCATTCACACACAGACAAGGCCTGGTGCCAAGACTACTAAAAAATATTTGTTCAAGGCCTGGTGCCAAGAAACTACTTTCTCTCATGAGACCTACCGAATCATCGAGGAGATATAATGGGCTCCACCCGTCAATTACTATTTCCACTCCATTCCTCATATGAAAAAGTTTAAATATAACATAAACATTTGTATTAAACCTAGCATAAAAAATGTTAATACATTAACCATAAACCAAAAATGATATAAAAATAGAACATTCACAGTCAAAAATATCATAACTCATTAAATACAGTATTGATGATTTTATTATAATAAATCATATCAATATTGAATAATATCCAATAAAGTATGCTTACAATGTTGAAACTGATTAGTAAAACCTTTTTAGAGAAATATCCCTTTTTGGGAATTCATTTAAAAATCACGCAATTAAAAAATAAGTAATTTAAAAGAGATTTTTGAATCAAAGTGTCCCATACTAGGTATAAACATTTGAAAATAATTATCATTTCAAAACATTCATGTCTATATAAATAAATCCTTAAAATATTTTTTGAAAACATGGACATTAATTAAAAGGATTTTTAAACATAAATATTTAAATCATTTAAACTGATGATATAGATAAATAGACCCTCCAATAAAACCATAAAAAATACCTTTTGAAATAATTTTTATTAAATATGGGAATTGATGATAAATATTTCCCTGTTAATACTTACATATAAACAATCTCTGATAAAAATGAGATGGAGGAAATAACCCTTACATTACACTTTCATTTGGCCGAGGGTACATTAAAATTCCTGTATAATGACCATAGTATGTTATTAAAATAGAATCGAACCATATTAATATTTATTACTTCATACATGATTCATTTATGACATTATACTACTTACTTAATAATAATATCCATGTTAAATTAACATTTCAGGTAATAATCGTTTTCTTTATCGGAAGTGTTATAACTTGTTATTCTAGTTCATATCACATAGATCATGATTCAAATACTTCCATAATATAAAACATGATATAAATATAATATATATATATATAGAATATAAATATTTATGATATACAGATATATGAAATGGAAAAAACCATTTATGGATATGGTATGCCGTATGTAGGCATAAACATTGTTTCCATTTTCATATCGTATTGAATTAAAGTAAGTGAATAAGATATATGTAAACAAACACACATAACACACACAAAAATATATATATCTCCAGTATAATTATTATTTCATATATCACAGTCATATTAATAATATATATATTTTTAATCATTGTTTAATGGTGAACGTGGAAATGAAGCCCATCATGTCGTGGAGACGGTAATCCGTACGTATGCACGAGCGAAAATATCATTATATTGATGGTGAAATCGTATGTAATTGGATGGTATATCATATATAAGGAATCATTAAAATTTTATATTTACTATTTACATCAGTTATACCCATTTTTATACCCATTAAAATATTGAAGTGTTCGAATAACAAACTACACCACGACATGGAGACAATAAGTCGTATGTACGCACGTTTGGCGGCTTTTTCATTTATAGGATGGATAGAATAACGAATATGATTGTAACATATTTATAACAAAATAACAGTATGTAGGAAGTACTATATTTATTATTTTTGTATCAAAACAAAAATTAAAGTGGACGTTGAAGACGAAAAGAACATGAAATAGGGTGGTGAAATTATTACATCTTCTTCGGGTGTTTGCTATTGAGTTTATAAAAGGGATTCTTTTTTTTGGATTTATAATAAAATTAAGGACACTATAATGATTTGAGGGATTTTTGGAAAATATTTTTGAAGGATTTGGACGAGCCAAATGGCTTTGGGGTTGTGATTTGGAGAGAAGGGGAAGTACACATTAATAAGAGGGGTGAAGGTTACTTTTGGAAATAATTAAAATATTAATTTATTATATAATAATATTCATTTTATAATGTCTAAAAATGATTTACTTTCGATAAAACGATGGTTATGGGTCGAATTAATTTCATCCAATAGTTTTTAGACAATTTCTGGTTACCATTCTAACCTTATCTTCTAGATTTAACTCTTACTTAAATAATTTAGCTTTTACCGTGTCTTCTTGTATTCTTACACTATATGGTGAATAAAAATACTCTAAACTTCCAAGAGAAAATCAAGTGGTTCACTAATGACATATAAAATATTATATAAGCCATTTCTCTGAACCATAGATTTTTTTAATATTATAGAATTTAATAATATAATATTTGGTTTAAAAACTCATTTATGACAATTTTGACACTATTTAGTATTTGGTTTTTGTAAAAGTCATCACATCTTGATTAATTTGAGAAAGATACATTTAATATATCAAAACAAGCTATATTCACCTAGAAAATTCGTGGATGCAATAAAAACTGTGAAATAATATTTATTTTAATATTTATAATACCATTTATTTGATTTTTTAAGTAATATGGTAACTATTGCATGATCATTACGTCATAAATAAATTTAATTATTTAATGTATAAAAATAATAAATAAAATACCATGATTTAGGAAATAGTTTTATATTTCTATTGAATATTTATAGTAGAATTTATCTTATGAATAACCCTATATGAAAAATTGTTTAGTAATTAAACATTGAATTTAACACTGTTAACCCTTCTTTAAATAAAATAATAATAAATGTCCTAATCAAATCCATGTGAACCAAAGAGAATAATATTTCATTCCTAAGGTTAATTTGTTTCAAATAACAATTATCCAATAGAATTAGGACAACTGTTTGGATAATTACAATATCATTTTATTCTTAATTACCCTATTTACTTTTACTTGTGGTTAATAAAAGTCAAAAGTTACTATTCACTGAAAAATATTTTCATCTTATTGAACCATATTTTAATTACTTTTGTCAACCATGATTCTCGGATTTTTTATATTCAACTCAATGAAGCCGTAAGATTATGTTTTATGAAAATTTGCAAATGCTCCTAGAAGGTTGGTAAAAGTCGATAACAAGTTCAATAAAAATTTATAAAATTAATTTTATTATAAAATTAATTTTATTATAAAATGACTCCAATAAATTAAATTGAACATATATAGGTATTATATATTTATTTTCACTTATACTAAATTTAAATAAAATAAGTAATTATTAAAATAAAAATTAGGTTCTAAACAATAACGTAGTGGTTTTCACTATTCGTAATAAATTGAATGTTTTCACAAAAATACAAAACTTCACCCTAAGCTATAGTTGATATTCCTAATTCAAAAAATAAGTTTATCTTACCAATTCAAAATCATAGAAGTTTCATTTATTAATTTAAAAATAATTCTCATTGTCAAAACAAAAAGAAAGATTATTTGAAAAAGTAAAAACTATCAAAAGTTCAACATGTGATTATGTCAAATTTAAATTTAAAATTACTTATAATGACATAAGTTATATTAAATGATAAAATTATAATATAATTATACTTAAAAACCATTTAAATTCATAATTTAACTATATAATGTATTTCTATGAAAAAGAGGTTTTCAATTAAAAAATATTTTTTCACT
Organism: Viscum album; assembly: GCA_963277665.1. Classification (NCBI taxonomy): domain Eukaryota; kingdom Viridiplantae; phylum Streptophyta; class Magnoliopsida; order Santalales; family Viscaceae; genus Viscum; species Viscum album. The sequence goes on along the minus strand of OY728151.1, from coordinate 1,861,823,069 downwards.
ATTCCTCAAAATATGATGGTTATCAGAGAAGTAGAAAACATTTATACATACTAATATTTTATATCCCGCTTCTAAAAAAGAATTTAATATCATTAAATTGAATATATATATATATGTGACATATATTGGTTTTAAAAAGTGTTAGCCATTAAAATGCAGTAAAATTGGTTTATTTTAAAATAATTTTTTTATAGGAAAAAAAGTATTTTTTCATATATTATATATAAGAAACACATAATATGGATGTTAAAATTATATAGAGTATATAATATTCAAAATTCAGTCAATACTATTCATTACAACATTTGGAACGACTAATTTGGAAGGTTGTGGTGCGCTCGAACTCGGTGTTGCGTGTATCGCAAGCTATTGAATTACTTTAATACGATAATGTACTATGAAATCTTGGGGTGTTACATTTAATCCCATAAATGTTAGAATGATTTGTATATTTGATAGTCATGTGGAATTTATAACAAATAAATTTAAATATTAAGATAACCAAATAAAAACATATACATCAATTACAATATTCATTATGGGTAATTTTTTAATTAGTTGGTTCTTAAAATATCTATAGATATGATAATACTATTGATTTCACGACCTATGTATAAAACCCCTTTATATCATTAATTACAATTTCATAAATTAGGGATAAAAAATTTCCATTTTTGTGGCCATAAACACAATTCTAAAATGATATTCATTCTCATCCTCTCAATTTGATTATGTATTAATAACATATATAAGGAAACCCGAAAAATGAACTTATTATTCAATATGGATCTTATTATTTAGTCCCACAAAAAATAGTGCTGAATTAGTAAATATGACCTCTATAACTGTAAATTCATTTGGTTTATTAGATATATTGGAATGACGATTTTCTAAAATCCACCATTTTTACCATTATCTAATTATATATACATCAATGCTAAATCATTTAGAAGTACTGAACTCCCTTTAAATGATCTAATATGTCCATGATATATGATATATAATATTTATTCTTATTTTGGAAAATGTAATTTCCAAGATAGTGAATGAAATTTAACATGGATCCATCTTCTATTTCAAAGAGTGGAATGTTTCTACCAACAATTAAGAACCAAATTGATAAAACCCTTTTAGAAATTAACCATAATAATCTTATTGAATTTCCCCATCTAAATAAGAAAAATTCTATATGTACACATTGAGAAAGTAATAAATCCATGTATATTTCCAAATAAAAAAACAAAATCATGTTCGATATGAGAAAAATTATTTACAATTAAAATAAAATAGTATATTCTCAAAAAAACATACATTCCATCTATATTGACATTCTACAATATCATTTGAGTAATGATACCCTCTTTTTTCGTTATTATAACCCATATAATAGAATTGTATTTAATTTTTACATAATCTGCATATTAATACTTCATAATATATTGACCTATAATGTGTAATGATATATCATTATTCCAATAATTATTATAGTATCTTGGTATGGAGATTCAATAAATAACAAAAATCAATGAAATTTAATACAAGGGTAGAATATTTATTGAATCACGAAATATAATTTGAAAAATCTCATCTAGGGGAAATCTACATATCAAAGATGAGATCACTGATCCATTATGTAATTTGATAGATAGTTTGACAATCATTTTTAGATGGTGTTTAATATATTTAGGTAAGATTTTTTGATATAATAGAATTTGATGAACTTGAATAAAATAAGGTAGTTTAAGATATATAATAAAGAGTAATTGTACAACACATCGCATCATTACTTTGATCTATTACAATGGTTGGGATGAGGAATGGCCTTCTATTTTCTTTCATTATGGGTGGTTTTTGGGGCATATTTTGGTTACCATATATTATATTTAGATTGACCTTAGTTAATTTAAGTTATGATATACTATAATTATGATCATAATCCTTAAAAATAACTAGGAAATAAATCATTTATATACATAAAAAATAAAAAAAATTATCATCCAAATCATATACCACATGAGTGTCAGGTCTGCAGTTTAGTTAACAATTAATGATGTGTAAAAGGTTATGGTTCAGTTAATACTAAACACACCCACTTCAAGATTATTAATGATAATTAAAACTATGTCAGACCCTGCCTAAACCTTCTAGTATCCAATCATGGATAAATTTTATAGGAAATCCTACAAATCTGGATAATGTAAATATTTCTTGATATAATCATATCAATAGAATTAACAATATAATTTTCTACTAATGATATCTATCCATAATTCTCAAAATATGGTCTAAAATTTTCAAAATAATCAAAATGAGTTCTATGATACAAAATATAGTGAACCTGAATAAATATTCGTTTATTTTAAAATATTAACATGATATAAATTAAAATTTTCATTAAAAATAATTTTCCAAGGATAGATAGGATTAATTAATTTTGAGACTATATACAAAATCTTATTATTTTACAATACATGAAATCTTTTTCCATTTTTGGAACCATACTAGACTACCATCTAGACATTTACTACGAAAATTAATCCTCATAAATGGGTTATTTAAAACATAATAAAGGGTTTATATAATTACCTAGTATGGGATGAATAAAATTTAATCTAGTATGAGTTCACAAGAATATCTAAAATCATGAGAATGGAAAAAAAATATCTCACAAGGAGTGATAAACATTAAACAAGTGATATTCAATGTATGTGTAATAATAACATAATGACATAAAAGAACAACATTGAAATATAATATCTTTAAAATTTCATAGAATAATTTAATAAAATTATTGAATAATGATAGTATAAGATCATAATGAATAATCATATGATAATTGGGACACATACATTAATATAAGAAAATATTACTTTCATGGGCCACATCCATAGAGAATAATATAATATTGATGATGATCATTCAAATATGGAACATAAACTATTATTGGGGTCATTTCATTCATGATCCACTCTGTTAATTACTATACATATGATCTACAAAAACATTCTAGGGAATAATTTACCCCATGTGATATCAAAATTTGAGCAATTCTTTAGAGGGTTATAATCGAACCAAATATCATATATTTATAATGATACCACCAAACCATGGTCTATAATGGAACACCCAATTAATGGAATATATTATAAAAAAATCACTCATCCATACATATGTATGAAATATCAAAAACATCCACAACTAATGTCATAAAAATTCTATGGAATTAATATCTGTTTCATAAACATCTGAATGGAAATCATCAAATCTTAACAATGAAATGACTGAAATAGTATTGTTTTCATAATATATCGAAATGGATATCATTCAATTTTCTACTAGAAACTATTAAAACTATGGTGGATTCATAAAAAATTAAAATAAAAATCAATTAAAATTCCTAATAGTCAACTATAAATAAATGTGGATTCATAAAACATCTACATGTTATGAATTACATCATTGGCTAATTTTTTTACTTATTCAAACATGATCACCCAATATAATTATATAATTAAATTATAATATATGTTGAAACATGATACAATACTCTATTTGATGTAGATAATTTTTTTTAAAATTAAACAAAATTAGGAAAATAGACATCAATTTTCTTGTATTCATCCTAATAATGGTCATAATGAAATGAAACTTATCAAAAATTCTCTTATTTATTATTGAATAATAAAATAGAACATTTATTGGAAATATAAGGTTTTAAAAATCTATTTTAATTTATATTAAATATTTTATATCATTTTAAATTGAATTTGTAGTAAAATTTATTCTTAATTAAAATTTGGATGACCCAATAAAAAGGGGTTTTGTTACCATGACTCAAACCATTACGATTTATTTCTAATTTACATATTCATCCACTAGTATCACTATTATAATAGTCTTTATTAACAATTTCGGAAATTTATTCATATACATTTCCATTTATAACCACTATTAATTACATTTTTCAACATATATAGTGTATCTTAATATCTTTTCCATAGTAGGTACTAACAATATTGAATATTTTGAGCTAAATTCCAAAATTTCTAGTTGAATTTACATTTTTAACAGAAAATAATCATTCAAAAATCCTTAATCATATTTTAATTTATGTAATATAGATATATATAATAATATAATACTTTTATTAGGTATTGTTTTTTCTTTTTGTGAATATTAATATTTTCATGATATTTTTCTTTGTTATTTAACTTTATCGACGGACTACCTTATAATTATATATGACATTTAATAAAAAAAATAAAAATATTATTTATTTATATAATACAAGTATATGGTATATAAACTCCAAAATATAAACTAAGACCATACATGATTGGATGTTTAGGAAAATGATACATTCATTAATATAGAAGTTATTATGTTAAAAACAAAATTCATGTTTTCATTTTTCATAACAGAAATGGTGGTGGTTAATGCATGTTCCGTAATTTGAAAAAAAACTAATATTATAATTATTAAAATTATTTTATAATTTTATTAGGGTGGAATTATATTTTAGGAAGATGTGAAAAATAATGAAATATACAAGATAATGGGATGTTTGGAATTTATAAATCACTTTTTGGATTATCTCCATTTTAATGGCACTAAAAATATTTGGGAAGTCATTTTTATAATAATATATCATACTTATTTTATATAGGAATGTGATGTAGTGTAATGTCAAAGAATTTCCTGGTAATTTTTTTCAATTATATGGAATTATTTTGAGACTGCACACATTCATGACATGAGATTCTGAGGCACCGAGTGCCTGGAATGTAATATTGAACGTATTTTTAAGTACGTTCTATAAACCTACGAGAATATTTTTCTATCTATTGAACCGGTGCTCAGATTAAAAACTTGAGAACAGCGTTGAACTCATAACACCGAGATTCAAATAGAAATGACTTAACATTGACTAGAATGGGTCATATAGAAAAGTTAATTTTTTGGACTTGTCAAGAAAATAATGTAATAAAAATAAATGCTATTCTATTTTTCTTTTTCATAATTGATCGTCATACAGTAAAACTGCCGTTTGGTAATTTGGTGATGATGAGGTGCAATTTAGAAGCCACTTAATGGCTTGTTGTGAAAGCGTAGACACTTTGTTGTTTCAGAAATGAAACAGTGTAATGACGAAATATCACCGCATAACAGAAACTATGTGGCATGATTCATTTATTTAAATGAATGCTTATGAGAGTAAAGAATTAAACGGTGGGAAAATCTCTAATGAACCTTGGGTGAGATATCTCTCCAACAAAGAATGTCAAACATCAGTTGAACATCAAAAAAATTGATGTACCTCGAAGGGAGAATCCGGAAAGAGACAAATGGCATCGACCCCTTAAACCCTTGAGGATGGAACACTATGGCAACAAACATCATGCGAGTTTGGGGTTTGAACCTTTTAATGATTCCTTGAACATATTCCAAATAACAAACATGGATTAACCCACAAATAAGTTATTCCATGGATCATGTGTTCTTGTGGGAGAGTGAAATATTTTGGTATTTCTATATTTTGGAATATAATTTCACTTTCTTTGGTTGAATTAAAATACCTAAACCTCCCCATGTTTTTTAAATTTAAATGCGTAGGGTGTAGGCCGACATAAACAAGGACTGGGCCCCTCAGCCTGTGTGTTATTCATGGATAATTTCTCAAAATGGCAGCCAAGAAAGTTTGATACCATTTCAATGTAGGTGATGTCCTAACAATTATGTAGATAATGAGATGTCGTGAAGAGGACCACTAGAGAAACTCTGGTGGCCTATAGAAGAAACTACAGGTGCAAGGGTTCCAGCGGCGACTGCAGGCAGAGAGAACTGGAACACACGTCGGCCCTCTGCACCAATAGAGGGTTGCGGCCTGCTAGCTGTGGTGGTGTCAAGATTATGGCCTATATTTAGGCTGACCGGGGGAATGGAGGAGGCCATTGACACTCGACCGTAGTGCTGGAGACACGCCGCACCATGATAGTACCTTGTTAACTGATTCCACCTTTAAACTCTATCCACAGGTGATGTGGATGATGCGGCCTATCATTCTTGTCAGAGACCTCTTGCGGTACCACATGCGATGGGCCGCGATCACATGACCATGGTAGCAGGGGAGTGGGATGCGACTCCCTTTCCCATACCAGCTAGGACCAATGTAGGTCTTCCAGTGGCGAACCAGGAGAAACCATGGGCCGAACCCACACTACCGGGCTACACCCACGCTACAGAGCCAGACCAGCCTTACCGGACCAGACATGCATCCCAATTTGTTGGGCCAATTCCGGACCTGGTTTTGTCTGGTTGTTCTAACCGGGTTGGACCAGACCAAGACCCCACTGACCGCCATCTCACTAAAACACATGTATCCCTCAAAATGGGCATCTGATTGGTGCTTTCCATTATTGGAATTAGGACCTCTATGACAAGGAATCCATTCTAAGATACTCTACCTTGGTTTTGGTGGATGATTGAGAATGGCTGGGTTGAATCAGACTCATATCCAACTTGGACCTCTTTATAAAAATTACCATGTCTTATAGACTGGACATCCATTCGACACACCATCTTTTTTGTTGGGAGCCTTATGATGAGACAGTCCATTCGTGTTACTCAATGTGGAAATTATTTATTGTTGAGGTATTACTGATGTATTGAGGATATGATCTTATTAGAATCAAGCGTCTAAGTGTGGGAATCCAGTGGATGGTTTGTGACGTGAATAATGAATAGAGATTCTATATGGATTAGCAACTAGCGCTCCTATTTGGGTCAGCACCTAGTAATCATGTTTGGGTCAAAACCTTGCTATCTGGTGTGGGTCACCACTTAGAGACGCTATGGGGGTCTTCACCTATCTATCTGGTGTGGGTCAACACCTAATGACCCTCTATGGATTAGTAGTAGAGCCCCTCAATAGAATATGGTGTTATAAATTTATGACTAATCATTATTACTTTTGTACTTATGTTATACCTTGTGTGAGTTGTATCATTTACATTGTAAGATGGGTTTGAGATCTTTCTTGGTTGTGTTACCTCTACGGTATTTTTTATGTGGTGTTTTCCTTTGTAGTTTACTAAGTGTCATTTGGGGGACTTGGGGTCCCAACTAAGTATTGTCATACCCACTCCAACATGGACTTTTCTAGAATCTGTTGTGTCCTGTGTAGATGACAGAGAGCTTTGATTGGGACATTGGGGTTCCAGGACTAGATGGTTCTAGGATGTGGATCAATAGACATGGTGTACTATAATGACATCTGATTGAGAGATGTAATTCACATTATGTAGGATCCATTGTGAACAACATCTGGAGTGTGAAATTCTCTTTTGGTACACTTATTTTAGTTGGGCTTGCATTTTATCCACAGAACTATCACTTTACACACTTTACTCTCAACAGTGTTACTTTTTGGGGGTTGTACTACTTTCATTCTATTGTGGTTTTATTTGTTTGGTATGCCTTGTCTATATGTGAAGAGGTTCAAAGAAAATGCCATCCATTTTGGGGATATGTATTTCCAGTGCTAGTCACCAACCAATAGCCTATGGAAGTCGGGCTTGTAGTAGTCACCACACAGACCCCGAGGGATGGGTCGTCTGAAAGTGGCATCAATGGATGGTCAGTTATACAAGAAGAATGAATATTTTTTATATTCAATTGGGGATAGTGTTAATTGTCATATGTTTAGCATTCAGTCACGGGAGTCCAGTGTTGGTGAGGTGACTTACATATATGTAAAAAAGGACCAGGAATTTTTTCCCAACACAGTACACTAAAACAATAGTTGCATGTGTTTTTGGAAATGATTTTTCTCTTGATCACTTTTGAGTCAACTCACCAGGTACAAATTTCTAACCATGGTGCATCGTTTTCCCTATAGGATTCATGTTCAAAGATAGTTGTCCATGATTCTAGTGAATTAACATTAATATGGTCCAACAAGTGATGTGGCATTAGTTGAATAACCCTTAGAGTGATAGCACCATTTTGTGGTGTACAAGAACCACCACCAACTGGAGAGTAGTAGTTTCTACTAGCCCCACATGATGATAGTTCTTTCCTACTGAATGTGATGATTGAGTCCCAGAGATATAAGCGTCTCGGGTTTTGAGGTGACACCTATCTTCTTGAATATGAGGATTATCTGAGGGCATTTACTCATTGCTTACTCCTGATAGAGACACCTCCATACTAGATGGTGGTTCTAAGACCTATCCTATGAAGGGAATGGTAGGGTGATGGAAGAGCATGGTGATCCAGACACACGACGAGGCTTCCATTGTAGGGTTAGACAACGAGAGCCTCTTCAGGGTGGTGTTCATACCATTGACACTACACTCAGTTCGATTTCAGATGTTACTACATATACTGAATGGATTCTTGGATGGGGCCCCAGTTCTCATAGAGGTATACCAACATATCCCACTAGTCCACCAAAAATGCATGAGACCCTTTTTTAGGGCTCATAACATTTACCAGTGACTCCGATAAGGGATTAGAGAGTCAATGATTTCACTAAGCATCTCGATGCATGCTTGAGGGATAAAGTAATCCTTACATGTAGAGATATTCCTAACTGAGCGGGTACAGACAATGAGATCCACCATCAGATAATAGGTGGTTGACTCATCTGTGGCATGATATAAGTAGATAACACAGAGGACAAAATGGGCCAAACCTTCTAGAGGATGACCCTATGTAGCTCATGAGGTAGGGGAGCTAATCATGGGGCTAGATATTATTAATCTTGCGGTGTATAAGATAACTTAGCTGGAAAATGTTCGACTCCCCACTAGGATGACCAGTAGGTGGCCGAGGGACAACTGAGATAGTGAAAGAGGATTGAACGTGGAGGTCCACAGGGTGACAGACGTGGTTGGGGAGAAATCCAAGCCGCAGGAACTGGATGAATGTTCAATGTAGCACCACCACCACAACTAGGAGGTCCACCATGACCTCCAAGGGCAAGTGGAAGGGGCGGGGCCAGCTTCAGGTGATAGAGGACTACCACCATGGCGCTCCAAATATGATAAAAGGCACGATTTGTTTCAACTCCACCATAGAGGAAGCTCTTTTAGACACAAGTTCCAGTCACTCTTTCTTTTCCACAAACCTTATTCGAAGAAAGGATATTTTAGTGGAGCCATTGGATTGATCTATACGATTTGAGAATCCTACAGGAGCGGATTTGAAAATTACACACTGGTGCTGGTACTGTGAGAATACACTAGAAGGAAAGAGCCTCAGCTGGGATCTCCTAGTAGTAGAATTGAGGTTTTACGGTGGAATATTGGTTTTTTATTGGTTATCTACATCCCAGGCTTAGATAAACTATTTTAGGTGAAAACTGCTACGTGCCCATGAGGATGTGACCTGTTTTTTTTTACTGGTGATATGGGAACCATTTCAGAAAAAAGGTGGACATTATCTAAGTAGGGATAAACTGATCACTCAACAGGTGGATAGCCTCACCCTCGGTGTGGTAGATGAGAGGAGTTTGAGTTTTCCTATAGTGGTGGAATAGTATGATGATTTCATTCTAGAAGATGTCCCAGGACTACCTCTTCACAGAGAGGTTTAATTATGCATTGAATTGTACCCATGGATGAATCCTATATCTACACCTTCATATCAGATGGCCCCCACAGAGCTCCAAGATCTTAGGGTAAAATTGGAGGACTTACAGAGGGAGGGGTTCGTAATGCTTGTTGTTTCTCTATTGGTAGCACCAATGTTGTTTTCCAAGAAGGCAGATTGGATCATGAGGATATACGTGGACATCCTGGTCCTGAACAAAGTGGTCATGAAAAAAAAGTATCCACATTTGAGGATTGATGAAATCTTTGACCAGATGAAGGGAGAGAGGTGGTTCTCGAAGATCGACCTTAGATCAGGCTATCATTAGCTTCAGGAACGAGATGAGGTTGTACCGAAGACAAACTTTAGAAGTCGGTATGACCACTATGAATTTATGGTGACACCATTCAGTGTGACCAATTCTCTAGTTGTGTTCAAGGGACTCATGAACAAGATATTATTGCCTTAACATGATTGTTTCTTGGTAGTCATCATTGATGAAATCTTGGTGCACTCAACGCCATAGGAGATGAATTCTACACACCTACAAATAGTCCAAGATGAACTTCAAGAGCACCAGATTTATTATAATCTCTCGATGTTCTAGTTATATATTTGAGACCTCCACTTGCTAGGACACTTCACCTCATAGGCTAGAGTTGTAGTATAAAAATAGAAGGTAGTTTCAATGCTTTCCTCTGAGACACATTAAATCATGGTTGAGTGGTGGAGTATTATGGGAATAGCTGGATAATAACGGTGGTTTTTTCCCATATTATCCAGAGTAGTAACACCTTTTACAACATTGAAAAATAATGGAACACCCATTCCGTGGACATTGAAATGCTAGTGGAGCTTTGAACAACTCAGGCGGAGCATGACCATTTCACTCATCTTGATATTTATATAGGAGGGAATCGACTACAGGGTATACTGTGATACATCAGGGACCAGACTGGGTTGTTTCCTAATGTAGGATCAAGTAGTGATATCTTTTGGATCATGGCAGTTGAGGCGGGATGAAAAATAATATGAAACTCATGACATCGAGTTAGAAGTTGTGGTCTTTTCCTTGAATATGTGGTAAAACTGCTTGATAGGTGAAAAATTTACCATCTAATCTGAGATCACTATTTTAAAGTATATATTCTCGTAGAAGTACCGGATCATTAGACAATGGCAATGGCTAGATTTCTTCTATTACAACAACACTAAGATAGTCCATACACCTTCGAATGGGAACATGGTGGAAGACGCACATAGTAGGAGGATTTGTTTACCAATGTTGTGTGAGGTGATAGATCAGCTAGCTACGATGCATATTTCCTTTGTGGATAGTGATGAATCAGCTTTCCACCAATTTACGACTGTCACTTCCCCACTCTTATAGTGAGTTGTGGAGTCATATCTTGTGGATGTTGATAGTGAGACATGACATGCTCTGACATCCTCAGGACATGCTTCAGATGGATTTTTGATATGTGAGAGGAACATCAACTATTTCAAAAAATGAAACTTAATACCAGTGACACTACCAGAGTAGGTGTTGAGCTAGTTCCATTAATACACTTTGGCAGTATATCCTAGTGTTCCATAGATGTACTAGGTCCTCTGATGTCAGCACCATTGGCTAGGGATGATGAACGTGGATGCAGAGTTCATTTCAAGGTGCCTCAATTGTCAGAAAGTGAAGGTTGAGCATCCTCTCTCGTAAGGCTGGACACAACCACATGAGATACCAGTGAAGGATTGGGATATTATATCCATTTATTTCTTAATAAGGTTACCACATACGTCATGGGGCCACGATTCTATCGGGGTGATCATTGACAGAATCACAAATTCAGCTCACTTATTACCCATCTAGGAGTAGGGATCGATATAGGCCTTAGGATGTCTCAACATCCAAGATATAGTGTGGCATCACTGGGTGCCTTTGAAGATCATCTCGAACCATGATGTAGGCTTTGCATCCTAGTTGTTAAGGGGGTTTTCAAGTGGTTTTCAAGACTCAGCTATGCTGGAGCACATCATTTCATCCCAATAAGGATTGTTAGAAGGAGCTGAACATACAAACTTTGGAGGACATGCTTCGTTACTGTGTCCTAGATTTCGGTCATTGTTGGGAGGGAGAATTACCACTGGTGTATTTTTCATACAACAACATATATCACTCAACCATTGGTGTGGCATGGTTTGAGGCCCTGTACGGGGGGCCATGTAGATCACCTCTCAGCTGGACAGACCCAGGGGACTCAACCCTCATGGGTCCAATATTGGTACGGGCTACCACTGAAAGGTGAAGATCATCCAGGACCGGACGAGGATAATGTAACGTAGGCAGAAGTCGTATGTAGATAGGGGATAGATACCCTTTGAATTTAGGGAGGGAGACATTGTTTTCATTCGGGTCCCACTCTGACATGGATTATATAAATTTTTCTGGGGCGGAAAGCTATCTCTAAGGTTCATCAGAACATTCCCGATTTTTAGTATAGTTGGTGAGGTGTCGTACCACTTAGCTCTTCCCCGTCATATGCACCGAGTGCATGTTTTTTTCATGTGTCAAAGTTTTGGAGGTACGTGCATGATCCATCAAATGTACTCAACATGGGTGAGATGGAAATTGACGATGGGGTGACTTTTGCGGAGTTCCTTGTAGACATAGGGGATTAACAAAAGCAATTCCATTGTTTATGGTCAATTATTTTGGTGTGCATTCAATGATTGCACGTGAAACTACAGAAGAGCACATGGGAGCTGGAGGATCTGATTAGAGTATTGTAACCCCAAATGTTTGATTATCCCTTGTTTTGGATTTTGAGGATGTAAAGAACTATGGTCAGGATAATTTAATGTCTTATAAAAACCATGTAATTATTTTAATTATATGGAGTTATTTTGGGACCGTATGCTTTGACAGCAAGTGATTACGAGGCCCAAAATTCCAAGAATGTAATTTTGAATATATTTTATAGTACATTCATTAATCATGCAAGTGGGTTTTCCTAACACTTGAACTGGTGCATGAATTGAAAATCCAAGGGAATCATTGAACTCAAAAACATGGGATTCAACTTGAAAGGATTAACATCGAATGGAAAAGAGCCAGATGTAAAAGTTAATTTTTGGGACATTTTATAAAAATAATAATATAACATAAAAAAGTTATTTAATTTTACATTCACACTATTGTGCCACAGATGGAAACACAGAGGTGTGGTGACAAGGTGATGACAATTCACAATTAAGGAATCAATTTAATGGTTCATTTTAAATTCATAACTGGTAAATTTTTTCCTAAATTATAATATATAATAACGCAATGTCACAACATAACCAAAATGATGTGACATGTTTGTTTTTATTAAATGAACAGATTGGAGAGTGGAGTATTAAACAATTCAAAAACCTCTGATGAACCTGCAGTCATATTTATCTCCAATTAAGAATGACGAATGCCAGTGGAACATCATTCACATTGATGTACCTAAAAGGATGATGTAGGAAAGTGACAAATGATGTTGACCCCTTGTACACTTGAGGATGGAAATATACAACAACAAATATCAAGAATGGTAGGGGTTTGATCCTTTTAATGTTTCACCATTCTTATTCTGTACGAAGAACATAGATTAACCAACAATAGTATAATATATGGACCATGCATTTTGGTGGGAGGGTAAATTATTTTTGGGATTTCCCTATCAGGGTTTATAATATCTGTTTTGTTCATTGTATTAAAATCCCAAACCTTAACATTTTTTTAATATTCTAACACGGAGGTCGCAGTCCCACCCAAACAAGTCCTAAACCCCTACAAATGTACATTCATCATTGATGTTTTCATGAAATGGAGGAAAAGTGAGTTTCGGGTTGTTGAAGTGAAGGTGATTACCTAATGATTCTATAGACATTGATGGGTAGAGAAAAGGACCACCAGAGTTACTCCGAAGGCTCAAAAAATAAACCATCAGGGTTCCAGAAGTGACATCGGCCCACTGTGGTGGCCATGAGTGGAGGGTAGTAGCACAAAGATCAGTGCGCCTCTACGACATGAAGTTGGCGGCCCACGTTTATGCCACTTGGGGGAATAGTCAAGGCTGTGATAGCTTGATTGTGACGCTGGAGACTCAGAACACCATGATGGTGCCACATTCTCTGAGTAAACACGCACACTCGATCCATGGGTGACATGGAGGATGTAGACACTCGACCACATCAGAGACCTATTGTGTCGAGGCACACTGTAGGTTGCGTCCGCTTTACCGCAACTGGAGAGGAGTTGGATGCGGCATGTAATCATGCTCTATCTAGGCTGAAGGCCAATCCTCTAGTGGCAGACTCGATTAACACACAGGCCAGGCACAAATCCCAATGATCTAGGCCTAGGGAGGATCGGGTCAGTTCAGGACTCTCCGACTAGGTCAGACTAGACCCGGACCTCACCAGCACCCATTTCACTAAAACACTCTTATCCCACAAATCAGGCATCTGATTGATGCATTTTCAGTGGTGTTGGGACCCCTGGGAGGAGGCGGTATTTTTGAGATACTCAACATGAGTTTTGGTGGATGTTGGAGTATATCCATCATAGATCGGTCTCAAATACAATGGGTCCCTTTTTACAAAAATTCCCATATCTTACAGACTAGGCGTTCGTTCGACATGCTATCTATTGCGGTGGGACCCTTTTGATGAAACCGTATTTTGGGGTTACTCTATTGGGGAATTCATGGTGGTTGAGATATAAATGATGGTTAGAGGTGTGGATCCTCCTAGAATCAAGCATGCTAAGTGTTGTAATCCATTTGCTGGATCTAACGTGATGAATAAATAGTGATCATGTGAGGGTCAGCAACTAGAGATCCTATGTGGGTCAGCAACTAACAATCCTCTTTCAGTCAGCAGCCATAGATCCTCTATAGGTCACCACCTAGAGATAATGTGTTGGTCAGCACCTACTAACCTTGTTTGAACTTTCAATAGATCATTTTGATAGAATAATATGATCTAACTTTACAACATCTCATCATTACATATGTACTTAAGTTATACCTAGTATGAGTTGTGTCTTTTTCTTTTTTCTATGTGCTTGAGATCATTCTTAGTGGTATTACCTCTGGGTTATATTATTTTTGGGGCTTTCCATTGTCAATTATTCAAATATAATCAGGTGTCTTGGGACCCTACTTAGTGCTGTTATGATCACCCTGCAAGGGTTTCGCCCACACCTATTCTTTCTTGTGCAGGAAATAGAAATTATTGAACATGAATTTGGGGAGCCATGACAAGATGGTGCTTGTGGGTGGATAGATAGACGTGGTGTGATGCATTAACATCCAATAGAGATTTTTACCTACCCATCGGGTAACATCCTTGGTGGACAACCTCCGATTCTTTTACTACTTTTTTGCTTCCTTTTTAGTTGGTCTTGTATTATAACCACTTTACTTTCAGTTTACACACTTTACTCTAAGTAGTGTTACATTGTGGTGGTTTTACTACGTTCTTTTATTTGTGGTTTTCTTTGTGAGGTATTCCATGTCTATGTGCATACTTGTTTAAAGGAAATACCTTCCCTTTTTTTGGATATGCCTTTCCTGGGCTAGTAACTAGACCCTAGCCTATTAAAGGTGGGTGTAGTGTATTCATGACTTAGGACCCAGTGGATGTCTCGTTACATGTAGTGTTTTCAGTATATTTTTTTTCCTAATTTTACGATGTTCCTATGTGATGGTAATTAATGATAGGATTGCCTCCAATCATAAGTCAAGAGTAGTGTACTTTTTTTAAATTCCACCAAAATCACAAAAATGGTATGTCACTCACTATGAAAATTGATCCAATCTTATGAAATAATGTATAAGGTAATGGATATGGTAAATTTAAAATTCCAAAAATATTTAATAACATTATTAAAATATGATAGAACATTTAACTCATAGTTGACTAATTCTTACAATTTGTTTCACCATGACTACATTTTTTTAGCTTGGTAATTTTTTGATTATGAAAAAATGGTAATTCTTATACTATATTAATATAATGATTCAAAATACTAATTTTTTAATTTATAAAAGATATAAGAATATATTTCGAAATATGAAAATTAAATTTTATAATAAAAATAGTTTTATTGAAATAATATTACTTAAATTCTCAAATATAAATTATTGGTTTATGAATTAAATCCAAAATTTTTAAACATATTAATTAACATATAATATAATTTTTTTATTATAGTAATGTTTCAAAATTTACATTTTTTACATATATAATAATAATATCAGCAGGTTATGTTATTTGTAAAGGCAATAATTTTCACTATTTACTATTGATGTAATTTTCTGTGTGAAATAAAAAAAATTAATCATAGGATAATATGGAATGTTGAAATTATAAAATAATATTAATTTTATGGTATTTACGTCATAATATTTTTTAAATTTTTATTTAAAATAAGAATATATTGTGGAAAACATATTTTAATAGGATACAAACCTTTTGTTTATTATATATTGGTCTTATCGTATCACATAAATTTGTAACTATGGTAGTTATAATACACTATTATTTTATACATATATTATAATTAAAAAAAATTATATTATAGAAAATATATTTCAATCTTTTCATAGCTACACAAGTATTGTATATATTTAATGTCATATTTATTTTATTTTACTCATATATATTAAAAAAATTAGCACTATTTATACTATAATGATTTCTAAAAACCAATAAATTCTATGTTTGTTTTTGGATTTTGTGTTCTATATGGATGAAGTTATTAGACACAATAATTATTTGTAAAAAAATGTGGGTCATCACACCCACTACCTCTTCCATTTTATATTTATTTGGGGATTTCACCTAGTAAAATCATGATGAACCGTTGGTAACTGATTTATTCCCTATTAATTGAAAATATCGTAATAATTTCATTCACTATAATCCTATTATAAGGTCCCATAGTACACTATTTTATGATAAATTATCTTATTGTCTGAATTCTGAATATGTAGGTTTTAATTTTTTTTATTTAATGATCATCTCTTCGCTATTATTTTGGATTCATATGGGTTTCTTGCAATTCAATTTGGTAACTATTTGTTGTAAAATATTATTCATTCATAATTAGTCACTTGAGGAATTAATTTCTAAAATCTATTTCGTAATAAAGTATCAATTTTTTCACTATTTTTAATGGAATTATTATTTAAAGTTTTATTAAAATGGTTATTATTTCATTTCTATGTGATTAATGTTTTTTGATGTGTCATATAAGAAATATAAATGAATCTAATGAGATATTTTATGAGTTTAATTATTAAAAAATTGATATTTTGTATAAAAAAATTCACATGAATCCATGGGTTCATGGGAATGGAATCCTAAATTTTTCAATGGTACCTCCTTAATATAATTCTGTGTCACCATAACCATTAATATGAAGTCAAATATTTCGCTCATTATTATATTTTAATTTCTATACTACCAACTGGAAGTGGGTTATTCCCTCACATTCAGATAAAATTATAATGGTGACATAACCCATTGAGACTGTATATGTGCATCTCTACATTGTATGTTTTAAAAGAATGTTTTCTTATTGGTCATTTATCCTATTATATTTGATAAATTAAACATGTAAAAATATATATTTTCTTTAAAATATTAAAATAAAATATCATTATGATTATATTTTGAACTAGAATTTCTAATGTTTTTATAAAATGTTTTTTATTAAAAAATGATTAGATTCTACTAGTCATGTCTATTTCACCTCATTCATACTACAATGTGTGCATGCACTACATTTATTAAATAATATAGGAATATAATAGTTAGTAATTGGAGGAATAAGTTTAATAGGTTTTATTGACTTCATTAGTATAGGTGAGATGGTGGAAATATTCCATCATGTCTCTTGAAGATGGGTACATAATCATTTTTTCCTATTTCAATCATTTATAGTCCTTTTATACAAATCATGTGATGCATTTCATGATTGTCATGATATAACGTATACTTATGGATTATGGCTTATATGATTTGATAATTCTACTATGTTATGTTATTAATTTAATCATGTTATATATTATTTGTGAAATTTGAAAATATTTTTAATTTTATTACTATGTTTATGTTAAAGACACATACAAGAATGGGGATGTCATACTCGGTTCTCAATGGGACATTTTTAGTGTATTTATTTATAGAAACCATTTATAAATTATCTTATTTATACCCTGTAAACACATTTTTTTATGTGTGAATTGAGAACACACATTGATTCTTAGAAAAATTAGTCAGGGGGCTATGGTTGAGGGTAAGAATGGTCAATTAGTAACAAAAATAATCTCATTCAAACATTAATTTATCAAAGTTTTTTCATATGGATTTTCCATGTTTTGGGTTACATATTCATACATGGATTTTTTTTGTGAAATAAAACTCTAATTGACTATAAATTGTTATCCCTCGTGGGATGCCTTTTACTTAAATACCAATTTATCAATAACTTTTAGTTATTAATGATAAATATTCATTAAAATTAATAATTAATACTAGTTTTATTAGTTCATGGGGAAATATTGAATAATGTTATGCTTTTTAGGATGATGTGTTGATGTTTTTTTACACATTGTTTTCTAATGGCGCACAACAAAATAATTGTTAATTTGGATAACTCAAAACTCAGGATGACTATATTATATCTTATTGATCATCCTTTCATGTGGTTATCTATTTTTTTCTCTCTGGTTCATGTTTATATTAGTATATTGTTTTGGAGGCTATATATTGATTTCATAAATTAAATGGTTAATTGTGATTATAATTATGTTAGTATCATTAATGTCATCCATATCCATGCCTACATCATAACATTATGTGTCACTTATCAGTAGTGATTAATATAGTTATATTATATTATATTACATATATATATCTAATATTTTTTCATGTCTAATATTGGATCCTTAAATTTGATTTTTTTCCATGTTGGATAACTAAATTTCCCATGGATTTACAGATGAAGTTGTTATTGGTATTAATTTATTTCAACGTTATTTAAGAATTATAAAACGTGTTTGAGGGATTTTTTTTGTATTTTATAATTTTTTTGAGAGTGGATATAGTAAATTTTAATAATTAATAATGTTATATAACCTGAGAGTATTTATAATGCCTATTGTGTAATATTCTATAATTTATCATCATAAGAATATCACATAAATATATCTTTATACCACTGAGAAATTTTTTATGAAATTTAGTATAAGACTTTAATTTAATATTATAAGAAATATTTTAATTTTATCGTTACTGTGAGAATATATAATTGGCCTCTACGTGTGATTTTTCTGTGAAATTCCATTTTATGTCATGGAAACTATAAGAATTTGAATACCCATAACTCATGTATTCAATATGTGTTGAATTTTCTTGATTATCAAGATAAAAAATAATGTTTCTTGAATTTAAATATTTTATGAAAATTAATTACAATAAATATAGAATAAATATTCATAGTGTAAAAAGTCACATATAAAACATAATTGAAGACATTTCAGGTAATTTTTTTGAATGGTGATAATTGTTCATATATTTTTTACAATTCTTGTTTTTTCAACTGAAAACTAGGAAATGCATAAAAGATAATGTTATTGTTGCATATGATAGTGATATTATGTCAAGATTATCAATATGAATATTCTAGTATAGTTTATCATTAAGACAATAATAAGAATCTTATTGTGTAGTGATTAAAGATATTATTTTCATTATTTAATATTTATGTCATATAGTTCATATGTTTTTTTAATATGGATGTTATATATACAAATGTATTTGAATTTTTTTAATATGGAATTTATATTAGAAGATGATGGGTATTCTTATGGTTTATATAATACATTATTATAAATGTTTTAGGAAGAAATTACCAAGGATCAAGTATGATATTATAGTAAATATAGAATAGAAATTAATGTTATAAATGGGTGAATATTTCAAAGTCAATGGGCACGAAATCTAGCCCTAACCATTTGAGAAAATCATGGAGAACCATGTTTTAAATATTTATTAAATAATTATTGGACAATGGTAAGTGGTTAATCGTTTATCCATGATTAAATATATTTATATAGAATTTATATCATATAATATAAGGTGGTAAATAAGTGATAGTATTTAGAATAATTTGTTCATAAAAAGTGATAATAGAATATTTTTCACAACAAGTATAGACTATGAAGCCAAATTTGAGATATTAAATTTTCATTATATTTTGAGGTCAAGAATTAAAGATAATGAAATATTATTATGTTTATAATAGTGTATATAACCATTTGAATCATTTTTGTTTGATCATATTATTCTCCCAAAGTATGATCACTTAATATAAAGATCATTAGTATTTATTGTTAAACCAAATTTTATACAAATATTTTTATCTCTTTTTGACCATTTTTAACTTAAGGAAAATTTCATAATTTGAAAAATGATGTTGATGGACTAGTATATATGATGATACTTATCCTAAAAAACTCATATCTGATCAGAAAATTCTGTTGATGAATTTGTGGATTAGTGGGATTTGATCCACTCTGACATTATTTACCCACATTGGGTTATGAACATGTAAAAATGTATTATTCCTTGTGATGTTTACATTATTATTTTATAATGATTAGTATGATATAATAATCAAAGTGGGTATTTTTTTATTCATTATAATGAGTTCATTTTAAATTAATTTAATATTTAAAAGTCAACTAACAGTGACTCATCACCGCCAGAATGGTGCACCATTTGTTTCCATTCCAATTTTATTTTCTAAAAATGTTTAAAATATGTTTATGGGAATAAAATATATAAGAGATATATGGGAGAAGCATGAGAGTACAATTTACTGTAATATTAAATTCAATGAAAATATGATACAAATGTGTGGAAGATAATTCAATGGCATAAAGATGGATGGTGAGGAATTTTTGAAAAAAAATACTAAAAAAGGATGAATTAATTTCAATAGGAAATATGAGGTAATTTCATAAAAAAAGACTATAATTGTACAATACATTTACTGGAAACTTTCCTTGAATCATTTGATATAAAATTTCACCCCTAGAATATATATATTCCATTCTCATTAGTTTTATCACAACATAATAATTTCATTTGAAAATAGAAATGAACTTGTGTTTTAAATTAATTCCTAGGATGAAATTGGATATGATTCAAAAAATATGTTGGATATCATATAACAAGATTCTAAAGAACCATGTAATTCAGATTAAGAAAATGAGAAACATGGAGCACATAAATTAATCATTCCACATATCATTACGAACTTCCGGTAATATTAGAGGATAAAAATGGGAAACTACTAGATAAATATTTATTTTTTTGGGATATTTTTCAATTTTCTATGAATTATAAAATGATTAAAATTGGAGAATATGATGTTGAAGATGATAATAGTCAATAGATTTAATGTGAAAAGATCAAAAATATTCTTAAAAATCAATTAACAACACAGAGTACTCTCCAAAAGAAAATTGAGACCCATATTTTGAAATGAGAAGAGTATGATGTCACTTTTTGTATGTAATAATTTTATGTTATTCATAAAATAATCAAAAGTATCATGCAACATGGAGAGATAAATGAGGAATCACTATGAAGTTAAAAATAATTTGATGATGTTTCCTATAAGAAAGATATTGAAGAATTTGAACTTCAAGAATTAATTCATAAGAAAAAGAAAATAAATTATTCTATTAGAATATTTAATTTGGAGGATGAAATTAATGTGGATGCTTATAATGAATTTTTCTGAAAAAAATCACTAAAATTGATTATATGAAAAAATTCAAGTATAAATGTATTGATAATAACAATATTATAGAAGATCATTATGAGGTGAGTTTAATGGATGGAATGTTTTGTTGAATAGAATCAATCTTATATAAGATAAAAATAATTTATGATTTTGATATATGAAAATAATTTTTCTACGAATATTAATGTTTGGTCTTCAGAACATATTATATGTGTGAACTCAATTTAGTGGGATAAAAACATATCTTATTTTATATATAGTAGTCTTATTTTTTTCAAATGATTCTCGTTCATATTAAAACAAATTACTTACATATTCCAAGAAAGGTGATGAGATGTCTTCTCATTCATATTCCAAAGTGAAGAATATATCATAATACACATTTCCCAACAACAGCATAATCATTAATTGATACATGTCTATCCTAATAATTATTAGGGAAACAAAACAAAATACTATAGAAGAATGATATTATTTGGACACTACAACTATTGTGCTATTTTTTTCCCCAAGGATTATTTATTTCTGATAAAAGCTCCTTCACATAGATGAATACATTAATAATTGGAATGAAATTCAATGAATGTGATGAAATATTCACAAAGGTATATGTATGAATAAAGGGTAAACACTTTTCATAAAAAACAAACATTTGGTTTCATAGATGTGGAATGTGGGAGATGTAAAAAAATTAAATATTACATAAAATTACATGGTATGTTATCATAGATAACTTCACTATAATGAAAACAAGAATATTAAATTAAAATTTTATCATTGAGATAGAACTATAATTATTTATTTTTCTTTTACATATATTAATTTGGTACCAATATAAAATTTTAAGTTATATTTATCCATACTTAAATATTATTCCTTGGATATCATCCGTTTAAAAAATCCCTGAGTTTAAATGAACTGTGATAATCAATAGAAATATTATTTTTGAATGTGAAAATTTTCATTTGGATGATATATTAAATAATATCAATAGGAATAAATAAATTAAAAAATAAGTTTTTTAAAATATATGAAAATAATTCATAGGAAATGAAGTTATTATAATGAAAATAAATATAAATATAAAATGAAATTATGATATTTTTCTGAAAAAATACCATCCATATCTATTTAATTTATATTTTTTTTATAAATTAAATTAATAAGTACTTATAAAAACCTATATTGGGTTCAACTTAATAATTTTCCCATTATGATGTGCCACATGACCTCAAACACTCTTATACATACCCAAGATGATGCCGACTACCAATGACAATCCAATAAAGAACATCGGTTGACTATACCCACTTTACCAGAGTAGAATGTTTTTTGGAAAATGATATAAATATTATAAGTGTAACAATAACTAATATCCATGAATCATATAATAAATTCCCAAAAACTTGTAATTGACCATAACCATGAAAATAATATTTTTATTTAAAAGTTGTTCATGTTTCACATGAAATCAAAAATAAATACATGATAAAATCCTCATAATAGTTCTAGAAGGCTTCTATGGTTCCTTTATCCGTGATCAATCACATATCACATATCATGATTCAAACATATGGATTTTCACAAATTTTATCCTTTAATCGTGATGTTTCCTCATGTACCAAACACCTACTTGATCATTGTGTTATTAAAACATAGAAGGAACCACCAATGGTGTCCAAAAAAATATCAATTATAATTATATTTCATTCAAAATTATGGTATAAAATAGAAAAATAATAGATGAAGAATGTTTTCTTTTTTAATAATATTTAAATTCAAAGCATTTATTCTCAGCTCATTATGATACTTCAACCCAAAAAACATTCTTTGGCCAATTATAGTCATCTATACCATATTTCATAGATATATCTTCTAAACATATAATATGAATCATCTCATATCTAATTGATATGTACTCTTTGAAAATCTTTTTCGATAATCCTTTAGTTAATTATCATTCCGAGGTGACTCATGTCAAATTTTTAACTTTTTAGTGTCTAGAATATTTTTCATGGTTTTATAATGGTTTTCACAAACTATGCACCCACCTAGTGAAATATACGCAATACTAGTTAGCAAGGGGAATGTAGAGTTAGAAAATGATTTGACAAAACATGTGTCCATTTCCCCTAACCATGTGATATGAAATTATTTTACCACATAAAATTTAAATTTCTAAACTTATATTTTACATTCATCTCAACCCTATCGAGGCCTATTAGGACTCCTTGGGTTTATAGGAAACCAATAACCCCTTTTTTCTCCTAAAAATACCTTCTTGGGTATTTTTAAGTGTATAAGATCTCATTAAATCCATTTTTTATATGTAATCTTATATCATTTCATCCCTCCTACTCCTTTGTTCAGTCATCCTCTTAGAGTGTTAGATCATCATGGTGTTATTGGATTTAATGTTTTTATTAATATTTCTTCTCGATTATTTTTTATGAAATCTTTTCCCAATATTCATCACTTAAAAATCTTGTAGTAGGTGTTGTGTTATTTGATCTCTATTATAATGATATGTAGATATATTTTTATTTTTCATGTAATAAACCCTTGGACATTATTGGCTTCATGTATAAAATGTTAAAATGAATTTTGAAAACCCAATTCAATGTTATTTTGTACATTAAATCCAATTGGGATGGATTTTTAGAAAAAACCATCTATTATAATATAATTTGAATTTTGGGTATTCTTTTGAAACTGATGGAAATTATAAATTTATTTGTAAATTTATCTTAAATAATGGTATAAATTGATTAGTCAAATACTGCTAAAAATTTTTATTTTAAAATATAATGAATGGATGAAAAATCCATGATTTGTTTTTGATATTTATTTGTAATATTGAAATGAGAGATTGTGTAATTGAATTGTAAATGAAGATTTGATTTAAAGTGAGATTAACTTTCCAATATTGATTGATTGAATGAATGACATGGGATCCTGGGTAGTTAGTAGTTGGTTCAGAAAATTATGCTATAAATTCAGTTACATTGTAAATCATTAATGATAAAATCACTAAATAAACCATGTTCACATTATAATTATAACTTAAAAAGGTGTGGATTATATTAATTTTACATTTATTTTTAGTGTATATTTTACATTATCTCTAATATTGTAATGTGGGGATCCTATTTCCAAAAACTAACATAGCACATTGAATTTTACCATTTTTATATGAATTATTGTGATTAAATTTATTTATATTACATTGATTATGAAACTTCATTAATCATTCCCTATTATTAATATAAACAAATTTATGTAAAATGTTTACTTAAGACATTGTCTGAAATGTTTCCATAATTTTAAATAAAGATATTTTTTAAATATGAAAATATACTGACATTCCTATTATGATTAAAATAGAAATCATATATTATATATTTATTAAGACATCTTATTATGGATGACATTGTATGAACCTATTGGGATTTTTTTCTCTAACCCTTCCTTTTCCATCAGTAATTTGTAGATCTTATTCTTCATGCATGAGTGAAGGGATGTTTCCTTATATAATAGGTGGATGTTCTTGATCCTTTGATCTTGAAGTGTTGATAATAATGGGTTTTTTGTGTTTATATTTACTTTTTATTGTATGTTTATAATATATTGTATGGGTTATGACATACACGTTCACTTTTTGGTAATTCCTCCTATGGTAATATTTAATCTAACTGATAGGTATTTGTTATCTTTAGATGTTTTGTAGAAAACAATTTCCCAGATTTATATTATATGATGTCATGTGATAGTCCCATACCGATAGGTATTTTTAAATCACATTAGTATATATTGTGAGAACATGGTTATTAGTGTACCCATGTATCAGATAATGTTTGTGAGAATTTTGTATTAGATGTATAGTATGAGCATCATTCATTGATTTACGAATGCAAATTTAAAATATCACGTCAATAATTTAGAGGTTTTTGTAAGTGAGTGACAGGTCTGCTCTCATTGTTATGATCCTTAAGTATAAATTGGTCATTTTCGTAAGGCGTATTGGTGATTGGTCCTAGTATTTCTCTAAATTATATTTGGATAGGTTTGAATCCAAATATTGATATTTCTCTAATGGGATTTATTCCTCTATTTCTCTTATTTATTTATTTTACAATAGTTCTTATTTAATGTATTCATTTTTTTAGATGTAATGTAGCATCATTCCAATGAGGGTACATATTAGTTTCATCATGGGGGAATATACTTATAAAAAAATAGATCAAATACCCTCAAGGAATAGAATCCAATTGAGGTTACTGTACTGGTTGTCCATGATTTGGGATAATTAACTTCTCTTATTCATATTCTTTATCTAGTTTTTGAACCTTAGAGGGATGAATATTGGAATCATACTCCAGAGTAACTTCTCTATAGTCCACCATAATTATATGGCTATAATATTTATCATGAAAATGAGTAATTTCCTTGAAGGATTGAATTGTTTTTTGACTTCTTTGAGATGCATGATTCGATCATTATGAAATGTGCAATCATAATGCTGGAGGGACCTAGTGGGAGATATTTGGAAATGATAGTGATGGTGATGGTGCATGAGGCACAAGAGTGAAAATAAATTAATGTTATTTGAACAAAAAAATTCAATCTAAATTCTATGTTGATGGTTAATTATATTGGGGTTTTTAAACTCGATCAAGCTGATAGAAAAATGATAGAATATGTGAACTGATTTTATATTCTATTAATGATTTCACATGATGTTGTGTTGAGTGTAAAGATAATGAATTTATGGTATAATATCGTACTTAGGTTCTTTATTCATTAATCGGTTTTGAATATGAATCTCTCTTATTTTGTCTAGGTGTTGTATAGAACATTAATGGATGAGCTCAATTGGGATGGTAAGGAAGGGTTGATGGAAGTTCCTTTTTCTCCCAGTGGTAGTTCGATGAATTCCAATAAATTCTAGATGAAGCATGATGAGTCTAAATGTGGTTATATATATTAGTGTTATTATAGAAAAACTAATTACCATATAACATTCCCATCGACTTCCTTATATTGTAATAAAATATTGGTCACTAAAAATAGGTTTTCACTAAGGAAACCAATATATGGGGTTTTTTGACTCTCCTATAATTTTCAAAAGTTATATCAAATCTATTCACCTCCAAGTAGTGGAGATGGATAAGAATAACATAAAATTAATTTTTTACAATAATATTACTCAATATATATTGTGTTAAAACCCTAAGAATATTGAATGAAGCTTCTTCGTACACTAGTAGAGTCTCCAGAGTAAGAAGATTCATTCATGTGACTAGAAGATGTACCATCATTATAGATTAACTTTTAATGCATGGTTTGTTTGATATTGGCGCATCTTATTATTTTATTTTAACATGTATTTTTAATATTTTAATTCTTCATAAATAGATTTTATCTTTTGTGATTGATATTACTAAACCCAATAGAATGAAGAGAGGCCTAGGTATCTATTGTCCTTCTTGTGTGTTATCCAAATCAGAGACTGATCTTACTTGTTATTTATTGTTTCTCAACATGAATCCTTATGATATAATTTTTTGGATGGAATAGATTATTGTCAAGGAATGTTAAATTGATTTTTCTCTTTAAATGATCTTATTTAATGTGCCTTATGGGGTGGACCGTATCATTCTTGAATAATTGAACCAATGGTTGAGTAGAGACATGTCTTTTTACCATATTTAGTGAATGTAATATCTTTGGATTCTTTTGATCTATAGAAATAAAGTTGGATTGTTTGTCTCCCTCAATTTATAATCTAGATTCATGATGATTGTCCGTCTGACATCTCTTGTATTCCCCTATTATGAGAGGATGAGTTTTCAATTGTATTTTTGTCTCCTACCAAAAAAATTTCATTACCTTCATACAATATTTTACTATCTAAATTGAAACATTTGTTTATACTTCAGGATAATATTTTAGATAATCTAGTTATACACCATTGTGTGTCACCATCAGAAGCACATATTATATTTTGTAAGATTTTTTTCATGTCACATCTCCTTTTTGTTTATTACTAGAAACTAAAATGAGTTATAGTAAAGAACATTATCAGTTCCCACATATATATTAATTTTTTCCAAACAAAACCTAGTGAATTGGATATAAATGGTTTCTCTCCAAAATAGTTACAACCAGTTGATGATAAAATAATTTGAAATTCATTAATACACCTTCTAGATCATATATGGAAATTATGAGGACATTATAAGCCAATTTTCTCTAACGAGTTCCCATAATGTCATTATGGAGATAATGAACCAGAACTTCCATGAGCCTATTAGTACATTTACAGTCGTCTCTATGCATGAAATCATGTTTCACTATTTGTCCAAGGTGGATCATGTGTTTCGTCTGACAGATGTTCCGAAATAGTGGATAAATCCTCAATTTTATGCCAAGCTATTGAAATATGGTTTTTGGATTGAAGAAGATATATTCTTAGGAAAAGTTCTGTCAAATAATGGTATGTGATTTTATCCTAGAATGGTGATATTAGTTTTTACAAAGGAGTAACCACATAATGTATTAAGACATAGAGCATATTAGTTTTAATGAGATACTATCATTGGTTCATAATGTATTTCTCAAATATGTATTATCTGAGGACCGCTAAAATTATAATAGACTAATGTTTACATTAGAAGATAAATTATCGAGTTAAATTATTGATATGAAATATATTTTTACATTTTCACTAGTGTTGTCTCTAAAAAATGCTAGGTTAGTCTATGTGATATTGTTTGACACGTTAGGTTAGGTATAAGTTGTCTTATTATGCAGGGAGATCACATCATTTCTTATGGCTCACAATTACTTAGCCTATAGAAAATGTATATTCCAACCCATGACTATGAAGATGAAACAATGATTCATGCACATATATGTTGGAATAATTAACATCTCAAATAATGGTTTATCAATTATTTTGACCATAAGACCATTAGTTATATCTTCTATTAATAATATTTGATTTTCCATCGGAGGCATTGGGTGAAGTACTATGTGACAGTTGATTTTGACATCACCAATACCAAGGTAAAGGGGATGTCATCATAGATTATTTGTAAAAAATGCTTCTCACCCAATCCAGGAAAATATAATAAGAATATTTTACCTTGATGATGCCTTATTCATAGTTTTATATTGGTGTTTTGGGAAAATGGACTAAATTTATCATTTCTAGTGTTTAGTTGACCTCTATTTTTCATGAGATGATTATTATGGAGGATAATCCTAATGATTAGTTCTATAACATTAACTACTATCTTTCTAGTGGGGGGAAAATTTCATATTGTTCATTCCCCATGAAGGTTATTCAATGTTTTTTATTCTTTTTTCTTTCTCATTGAGGAATTATGTGATTTGGGGTTTTTTTACTTCATTGCGGTTTTTAAACCAATCAACAAAAAATAGGTCTTATATAATATGACGTGGATTATGGTGGTTTTTTATAATACTGGACATTTATGATTAAATATCACATCGTTATATGTTCCAATAGGTTAATTATTCACATTAGAGGCTTCAGGTGTGCTCTAGAAACATCTAGTGTCCACAAGTATGTTTGATGAGATATCTATGTAAATTATGATAAGGATTCAATTTTCCAAGAAAAATAATATACGTAAATGGGTTGTGATAAATGGTTTGAAAATTTTGGTTAAAAATATATATATTTTCAATAAAAACATTTTTTATGAGCTAGTAAATATCAATGTGAGTGTCATTTTTAATTTTAATGATGTCCCATCAACACTAGTCTCCAATAGCGATCCCGATTTTACATCACCCATTGGGAGGATCCTTTATGATTCACAATGATCTATTTTTTTATATTATTTCATAAAATAATATTATATATGTATATATTGATATAGAAATATATAAACTATAGGATTTGTTTCATTTTATGTTCATGATTTTGGAGGATCTGGTGATGACAATTTGGGACTGTTTGAGTTTTCCTATAAGAATAGTTATAATTTATCAAATATAATGGCTTCTTTTGAGGTATTTTACAGCATATTACTAAAATAAAATACATAGGACGGATATAAGTGAATTTTTATTAGTTGGATAGATCATTTTTCAAGATATTATATAAATGATTCGGATGATTCATCAGAAAATGATGGTGGAAAAAATCTGGTAAAAATCAATTGCTCATCATCATTGTAGAGCATTGGAATTTTTAGTCAGTGACCAGGTGTTCCTGAATGATTCAGTTGTTTGGGTCATCGATATCTTGGGAGGAAAGTGTTTTTTTCATATGATTTGTGGGGCCCTCTTAGAATGTTTAGAATAAGAGGAATGTATCATAACATTTAGTAATCAGCCACTATTGATATAGATACAAAATGTGTCCCATGTATCTTATCAATGAAAAAAAATTCGGATTCATTTGATATTATTAGTTTTATTGATCATGATGTTGTGATAGATTTATCTATTACTTTTCATTTAGTTGGTAAACCAGATTACATAACTATGGTTATTCCTTTTAGGATGATATCTTTTTTGTGTTTCACAGCATCACTACTCTCCTAGACATGAGGCATGAGAGGGGGAGGAACTGATGATAGAGTATTGTAAAAATATTTTTGATATGGGGAAATCATTATAGTATTTCTAGGGTTAGATAGTTTCTATGGTTGTTAGGTTTTAACATACCATTAATAATTTTTGGGTGCCCCCATTTTCGATAATTCATGGGTTGGCTCTCTTCTAGTGGTCTTAAGGAATTTTTTCGATACTTTTGGTGAGCTCTTGGGTTGTTTACGATTTGCCAACAGTTTTTATAACTTATAGGACCACCTTGTGAAATATATGTAACCCCGTGTAATCGGGGTTTTCATGGTTGGTTCATGGTTTGGTAAATAATGCTCCCACCTAGTAAAAATATTTCACCCCATTATAGGTGACCATGGGTAGGGTGAACAGTTTTTCAACCCATGTGGAACTAACAAGATAACCTTCATGATAATAAATTATTATTCCAAAAAAATATTTTAAAATTTTTTGAAACCCAATTTAACTGTTATCATGACTCTATCTAATAATATAATCATTTATAAGGTCTTGGAAGATCCTAGGAATCACTTTTTGATCCTCCAATACCAATACAATATATATCAATGTGTAGTGGATCTCACTCATTCCCTTTTTGGTAAGTGATCATATCCCATACTTTCTCAAACACTATCTCATTAATTCCCCTTCTAAGTGTGTTAGACAATATATTCGGATTATGGATCTAAATAGATATTTTTCTATCATTATTATATATTAATTTTTTAAATCCCTAATTTCTACATTATTCATTTGAAAATATTAGTGGATGTGTTTTATTAAGTGATCTCTATGTCAAAGGAAGGTGATTTCATTGATATTTCCATTTAATAAACACATTAATATATTTTTATAATATAAAATTATTTAAATTGAATTATCAAAATCCAATTCCATAAAAATTGGAATTTGGAAATGATTGTGTATGTATTTTGAGAAAAAAACATCTAGATACAATGAAAATTGAATTTGGGATATACTGGTAAAATTATTTTTAAATTATACATTGATTTGAGAATGGATTTTAAAAACTGGATAAAATTGGGTTGATTAAAAAATATATTTGGTTTTATATTAAAATTTAATGATCCTATAAAAATACACAATTTGTTTTTCTAAATTGATATGACATATTGAAATTATAAAATAATAAATTTAATAGTAAATGATTTTTTTATTTGATTTGATATTAAATTACCATGTTTGATTAATTGGATGGTGAAAAAGGGATATGTGAATGTTAGAATTTGGTTTTTACTAGAATACATGGAAGGTAATTACTTAGAAATGGATTGACTATGAAAAAACTAACAAAACCATGTTTGGATTCTAATTTTCCCTTACTGGAGAGGTGTTCATTGTCATTTACTAATTAGTGGAAGTAAACATCTGGGATGATCAGTGACATGTGAGTGTGATGGTCAATTATATATTAAATAATGGTCCATAGAGATTTTTATCATGGGGAAATGAATTATTGTGATCAAATTGATGTATATTCCATTGATTTTAAAACTAGTTTACCCATATCTAATTATTTATATAAACTTTTTTATATAAATTGTTTATGAAAGACACTTTATGAAATGTTTTCATTATGTTATATATAAAAAATGTTTTATTTTAAATATGTAATTGTATTTACCTTCATATATTTATTAAAATTGTATGAAATTTTATTATTATAAATATGTAATCATATTATGGAAGACATGGTGGAACTGTACTAGGATTTTCAGCTTACAACCTACCCTTTCATATTGGAGTTTGTTGACATTATTCTGATATGTTAGAGTAATGTTAAAGAACCCCATAGAGGAGGTGGATTTTAATGGACCTTAGGGATTGGATTATTCATACCATCATTATGATAGAGTTTATTTTTATTCTTATTTTGAGTACGTTGATGATTTATGATTTGGGATTGGACATTTATATTTGGTTTCGGGTGTTTCCTCCATTAAGAGGTTTTTAGAATATTTATTGGAATATGTTATCTATTGTTGGTTTAGGTAGAAATATTTCTGAATGTTATATTATATCATTCCATTATCCAGTCCCCAACCCATGGGGATTGGAAATTACCCTTAGGATATATAATTGTTGACATGGGTAACAAAGTACAAGGTTATACATGATTGTTCGTGAAACCAGGAGAATCATTACATGTATCACGATAGGATTCCGAGTTACAATTTTTTCTATCCCTAACTACAAAATGGAACACCATTTTAATTCATATAGTGTCAAGGGAATTAGTTTTTATCTAAAACTAGAATTCATTTAGATTCTTGGAGACTAGTTTTTTACACCTAAGGGAGAAGATCTATTGAACAACATCCCAAATGAGCATTAGTCTCATTTTCAAAAATCAACATAAGTGGCCACTAATCAATGATTTAAAATATGTTCCCCATTTGATTTTTCCAATTTTCATGGTTCATTATAAAAAAATGTTATAAATTTTTCTAGCTATACTATTTCACCATTTAAGAACCATTAAAACATAATTTTTACTACATTCAAGACATTTAAAGAACATATACATTTCACATTAACTATTAAAAAATTTAAAAATTAACAATTCATGGATAATTTATTTCAGTAATTTTATTCCAAACAACAATTTATTCTATGTTAATATGATAAAAATAATTCCAACAAGTATAATTTCATACACCCTACAATTCATCATTTAACTAAACCATATCTATGTTTAATGGAGAGACTCAATACATTGGCGGCCACAGGCCTGATCCACTCATCATTGATGGATCTAAAGGGGTCTGTAAGATATCTAACACTTCATTTAGAAAACAAGTTTAATAATTTCAACCAAATAATTAAATGAATAGGAAAATGAAAAAATATCAATACCATACATACATAAATAAATATAATGAATATTATTCAAAATAGGTAGACCACCTACTTATAGTTTTATATAGATTCTCACATAACCCAGACCCTTGATTCAATCCCAAATTAACCATAGTGACCAATATAACAAATTAATGGAAATAAATTAATTATATTTTTATAATGAGAGAAAAAATTCCACAATTTTTATCCTCAAAAATTGAAATTAGTGGATTGGTAGACTCACGTGGAGCTTTAACTCATAACAAATAGCGATTAAAATGATAAAAGTGTCAAATGAGAATCATCTTGTGGGTCCCTAAGAGTAAAATTTCATCACCAATGACTGTAAGAGGATGAAATATAGAATAATTTTTTAATTAAATCTAAAATACTAAGGCATAAATTTTCTTAAGACCACCACTTTTTATAATGTTCAGGTTTTGGCCCCATGGTGGTCCAAACTGTACACACACCATGTAGAGATCTATGTCCATGAGGGAATGAGACAAATGGTATTATTGGGCCACCAATATTATTTAAAAACTATATACTGGACATGCACCTACATCTATACAAAGGGGCCCAGGCCGGACATCCTCTTAGACCATGGTGCAAGGTTATTACTAACATAGAACCAGCCATGATCCGAATATAAAACTATCTATTTTACACCGTTTATATTCATCAAACCACCATTATAATCCTAAAACATAGTATACTCTTACAATGAATTCCTTTAACCAATTTAAATCGAATAAACTCAATATTTAAACATGAGTTTACCACCTAGAGTAGTTTGGATCGTATAGCCTCCCCAAAATATAATATATCATCCTCAAGATGCACTACCGTGAATCACATAACATTTATAGTAGAAATATCAATCGTCCAGGCTCACTTATGTGCCCCACTCCCCCATGTTTCCTTAGGATGTCGACCATTTTTTATGGTTGGGCCAAAGCCTCATTTTATTTTAAAAGTAATGCAATGTCCCCTTTAAGTTGGGTTGAGGGAGACCCAATACATTTCCCAAAGTCCCGATGGATTTGTATCCCATTACATGGTCGGTAGGACCAATTTTTTGGCCAAAGGACCATTCTGTGAAATGTACTGCAGAAGTATGATCCTACTAAAGTACCCACACAATACCCACCACTACTATAGTTCCATACCACCACTACAGTACCCCTATCACCGTTATTGTACCCGTTATTGATATAATACCTCTCATGAAAAAGTTAAACACTATAACTGCTACAGTAACTGTGACCAATGGGTTTTGAACCCCCATTTTTTATATAGGATATCGACTATGCTACCACAATAATCATACTAATGTTAGGGAAATTCCCCCATGAGTATCCTCTCTATATTACACAATTCAAAACATATTCTCCTCCAATGATGCATCATTATCATGATCAATTAAAACAAAATCAATCCAATGAGACATTTAGAGGTGATACAACTGATATTGTGACACATGAATAATATTTTCCATAGCATTATACAACTATAGAAGAGTTAATCAGAATGCCACCAGTCAGATCCACTATATAATATCAAATATACCAATATATAATTGTGCCAAATATACATGACACATAATCCAAATGTAACCTAATAACAATTATAGTTGATGGAACCCATGGTCACACACCATTAATTCATGATCATGATGATCCTTTCCAACATATGGATTTTAAATTATCTTTTCCATAGCAATGCACTTTCAAGGAACTACACCTATGCAAATGTCCCCAACATGATACCTCTCTCCCAATATCATTGATTCCCCTCCTTATATATAAATTTAAATGATCTATATCATTTACAACAGATACACGCATATGTATCCATCCAAAATTCAATATATTATTGTTGTTGTAGGCCATGTCAACAACCACTATAAGATTCTCCCAATATCCACCAAATTATATAATTCATTTCCACTACATATCATATAATAACATCATTGAACATTCTGATTTCTTAATTTTATTTTTGTAAAATTCTATACTCATAAGAACATGGGTACCAAGAACCGTCTACAAACCATTTAAAAAGTGGTATGTAAAATGAGTTTCATGGTCTGAAATTATAGCCAATGAAGCCCCATTAAATCATACAATATCATAAAAAAATTCACAAATCTTGTAAAGTGAGAAAGTATCCCAAATTTGGAACAAACTGTCTACCTTTTCCAGTCGATACACACTCACCCATATTCTATAATTATTCCAAGACTACCATATGATACATAAAACAATTGATGGTATCAACATAAAACTACATGGATAATGTGGGAAAATTGATGTAAAAATCTAGATGGTTTGTGATCATCAACATTCACTGGTAGATAGTTGCAAAACTATTTCACAAAACCTTCAATCTATGTTTTGATTCCTCAAAACAAATATTCTAATATTATTATGGTGAAATATTTATAAATTAGGGTGACCACCCTCATTTAGGCATGAAACTCATGTATCGACATTCCCACATAACATCATCCACAATAATATGACAATGAAGTTGAATAATATCATCCTTTTCATTACATCAATAATAAGGTACGCCCCTCATTCATAACTACATCTCAAATAAAAAATTCGGAATCATCATACTACCTCATCATAATGTTGTTAATAACAAATTATCCAACATGTAATGTCGTTATTTAGACAGCTCATACTCCTCTATGACACCTATATGCATCTCAGTAAAAAATCCATCATATTCTACATAAATGTAGAATAAAAAACAACCTAACTATGTGTCTTCCAAATTCATCATCTAAAATATTGTTTCACATTCCTAGCAAGTAATCTATATTAATGTCATTTGAATACATTTAATCATCGCACCCCATTGAAGTAGGTTTAATTAAAATTGGTAAAATTAATATTTGAGGATCTTTGAGATATTATAAAAAAATATTCTCCCCTAAAGATAATTCGACCATCGGTTTAGGGAAGAAACAACTATTTCCAAATGGAGATAATTTCTATGATATTTCAATTCATGTGGCCTTAACCATCTTGATAAATATTTCAGAACCCTATATCGATGCATGAACACTTCCCCAAGAACAATATAAAATACCTCAGAAAACAATGTATAGTCCATACAGGGATATATTTTGAAAAAAATTATTGTTTTTTTCAAATAATTATTCATCTCTTGGAATTAATTTTCTCAACATATAGACCACTAATAAATTATATACTTCCTGGTCCTGACAAAGAGTGGTTAGGTTAAGATAATAAAATAATTGATTAAACAACATTAATAACATTATATACCCAAAATTAATTCTACATCAAGAACATTTTTGGGTTCTCTAGAGGTGAAACATCTAGATCATTCTCTTGTATCACTATAAAAACATCCTTTGAGAATACTTTGCCCTCGATATGAATCATTTAAGAAAAATGGAATTTATATAGAATGGGGTATAGGTAATTCTCAATTAGTTTACTCTAGATGATGTCATGGTGTGTGGAATGATCTTCATGAGACTGGGAGTGTACCATGATTTCATATAAATATAAACTAAAATATGATACTCATATAGGTGAAATATTCAATTCAAAAAATCAATGAACTCAGAAAGTGTGTTTTTAGCGAATAGGATATCATGATTAACTCATATAAACCAATCATATTTTTAATGAAAATCAGGGTATTTCAGAAGAACCCACCATAAACTAATGATATCCTATCCAAAAATAATATTTTTAGAGAAATCATGAACCCATAATATTTTAAAAATATCAATTATTTTTAATGATATTTTTGGTTATTAATTGTAATACGGTTGAGTTCCAATAAATTGACACATAAGCATTAGGTTTAATCATCCATTGTAGAAAATAAAACATGATTCACCCAAGGATGATTAGGTAGGTGGATGTATCCCTAATCATATAAATCATCCATCAATGTTTTATGATCTTTATGAATTTTCATACAACACTCTATAGACGAATAGATGCATACGCTTCTCTAGGATGTCACTCAATTGTGATCACAACTTCTCTCGTGGGGGGGAAACCATGATAAGGTATTAGGAAATAAATAATGAAACTGATCCACTAGGTATCTCACTTAGATTTTTTGAAATATATTTATTTAAATAAATTTAATCATTCTGTTATTTTTCTATAATGGAAATACATATTTTTTTATATTTCATGCAACATTGGTTAATGTTTTTAAAATAGGAAACACTATGTTTAAACATATCTTGACATACTCTGAAGAAATTTTTATTCAATATTTTTGTTATAAACTATCTATTAGATTTTTATCAATGAATAAGAATGACTAAATAATGAATATATAATCGTTTGACATCTATATGAACTGAAATATTTCACTATTGATTAATTAAAATAGAAAATGCAATCATTTCTAAAATAAAGTGTGTGTTTTTATATTTTTTATGATAACAACCATGTTTTACAACTATAATGTAAACAGGAAATATTTTGTATTTATTTTAATTAATCATATTAATTTTTTATGAACTATTTTAAAATAATATAATTTATTTCTAGATAATATATAAGGATAAATCCTATTTTAAACGTAAAAATTGTATTTTTCAAAAAGCAGTTTGTCACCTATTTAAACACTTTTTTAAAATATAATTTTTAAATCATTTATATATTTTTTAATATAAAATAATTTCATTTTTTAAATAAAAATTTAAAAATCATCTTATGCTTATTTTTTGAAAATATTTCTAAATGATAAATTTTTGGAGGAATATAGATAAATGATTATGTTTAATTGAAAATTAAATTTCATAATTTTATTGTAGTTTTCATATATATTTTTATTTTGTTTTAGAGTAAAATTAGATCGAATATATATCTATAAATCCAATTTAGGATATTTCAATCAATTTTATACTAAATTTGTAATTATAATCATTGTACAATTTTGAACATTTTCTCATTCCATATGTGTTTTCTCATGACATCTATAGGACTAATTTTGATATATATATATATATTTCACAAATTCTAGTTAAATATTAAAAAATGGATTAAATATAAGGAATAATGACAATATATGTTATCAAATATTTTCTTCTTAATTTTAAAACAAAATGTATATTGAGTGAAAGGAAAAAATTAATTACTGTAGTTAATGTAGAAGTGGTTTTATTCAGGGGTCAAAAATAAGAATATATGTCTTTAAATTCAGATAAAAATCCCCAAAATTACTGTTATATATATATATCACATACTTATAAATTTATAATATATTTTCATTTTGAAAAAAATAGCAGGAATGGATTTATCATTTTGGATAATAATGGGAAATTTCTAAATGGTTTCCATGTTGATTCCTTTCCCCCACATTTAAAATTTCACCACCACCATTAAATTAATCTAACATATCAGTCCAAATAATTCAAGAAACCCTTCCAAAATACATCGTGGAAATAAATATAAATTTTCTTATTTTTTTGTTCCACCAAAATTACCAATTACTATAGACCATAGGAGGAGATCCAAATGAGGTTTTTCATTGAGATGTAAATTATATTGACAAATATTTTAAAATTTATTTCTTTTTTTCATTCATTAATTATGTATTAACCCTATTGATTTAAAAGATATTATATATAATTTAGGTTATTATTTTGATTTAATTACCAATATCAGTCTACCCTTCCATAAAATTGAAAATGAAACCATTGATTGTGTGTACATAAAACTACTTCCATACAAACCAACTCAATTTGTTTTCCTTCCCCAGCTCTCAAATTGGTTATAATGATGGATTTAGAATATTTATATTATGTTTGATAAATAATTTAAATTATGTAAATATAAACAACATGCATTATTTTTAATTTTACATTTTGTGGGTGGTATGATAACTTCGCTCATGTTTACAACAAACTACTGCCTCACGTATTTATTTGATTAATTCTCAACAAATATTTACATGTACATTAATAAAGGTAATTACAAAAAAATGTGATAAATATGCTATCATTATTTTTATATTATTTTTAGTAATTATTTACTATTCGTTCATTCCAATTTTCGAATGATGTAATGAACATTCTTGTGTATATATATCCGACCGTCTCAAAGAATAGTACATTTCATCATGTTATATGAAAAAATTATAAATAAAAGGAAATATGTATATAGTTAACATATATTATATTAATGTAACATTAAACATTACATAGATGATGTATTTATGATCTATGTACAAAAACAAAAGGAAATAAACAAAAAGTCTCCCAAATAGACAAAACATTTAGCCATAGAAAAAGAGCTATTATAAAACAATTATTAAAAATGGGTGTTTTTACGTTATGTGGTATTAATATATGATATTAAAATTATGCATATGATTATGAAATAAATTATTAAAAAAACTAAATTTATTATACCATATATTCAAATGTTTATTAATGAATTAGAGGATCATGTAGTAAGGGATTTCTAGTCCCTCTTTTATTTCTCAAAGACAAATAGAAATTATCCACCTATTAATTTTTTCTGGTGTATGTACATTCTATTTTTAATGTTGTTTCATGAATATAATTATATTTGTATATTTAATGTTTCATTAGATTTTACCTTTTATTTATTGTTACAATTTAATATATTACTAAACCTGTATGGGATTTCTAGACTCTCTTATTTCTAGGGAAAATTCATATTGAGTTGTCATTTCATTTATGTGGTTCAAATAATTCACATCTAACATGGTATATGGGACACATTCCATATTCACTATCTATTTAATTTTTATGGTGTATGTAATTATCATTAAATATTATGTTATGATTAGAATGTAAATAATTTGTATTACATATCCACTTAATGATATATCAATCATTGGGTTTAGGATTAAAATGATTACGAATGTCATAATGGATTTATGTTTCAATTTCATCATATATCCGGATTATTTATGATTATATCTTTTATGATGAAATATTATGATAAACCTCTTTCTATTTCTCATGAATTTTCAACTGAACTATTTCTTCTTAAAATTTTCATTTAATATCTTCCTTTTTTCAATCCATGGTTATTAATATAATTTATAAAAAATGTCAATAAATGTCATCATTATTTATCCTTTTGATTAAGAACACTTTTTCATCTATAACATTCTTTTTCAAGAAATATTTTCAAAATTGATTTAAAATTTTCTTCTGTTATTTGTAAAATGAAAATTTGCAACACGTGACATTTAAAAATTTTTAATAGAGTAAATATATATTTTCCTAATAATGCCGGTTTTATAATAATTAAAATTGTAAAAAGAATCACTATTTTAATAGCTACAGTATAGATGTATTTTCCATCGGTCATAACCATTAGTTTTTTTGGGGATTCATTTATATGTATCAGGTTTTTTTATTGAAAATAATTTTAAAATTACCTTATTTTTTATTTTGTTTCATTAAAAAGCTGTTACATTCTTCCATAAAATTTCCTAGAGATATTTCAAAATCATTTTCCACATAAGATGAAAATAATTTTATATATCATATGATTTTTTATGGATATAAAAAAATTATACCATTAAAATTATTTATTTTAATGGTTTATAATGAAAATATGTTTAGAAAATCTATTACTATTCCATAGGTTATACCATGGTAAAATTTTTATGAAACCCAATTCCTTCCCCATGATTTATTATATGATGAAATTATGAGAATATGGTTTAACCTAACTCTTTTTTTATAATATTCGATTAGATAAAATGTGTATGAAACAAATTTATATTCACATTTTATTTTATTTTGATTGTTTTATAAAATTGATTTACACAAGAGTATGATATTAATTATGTGATGGGTGGGGCCTATATCTTCCAAATGAATTATAATCTGATGGACAACTCGTGATTAAATATTTTATATGAGAACATAATTGAAAAAAATAAATAATATCCATGAACCAATTTATATGTTCACAATGTTATTACTTGTTTTAATTACAGTTTCTCAATGTTAGGAGTGATACCAATTACGTGTTTATAGTGTGATGAGTTAAACT
This sequence comes from Viscum album, assembly GCA_963277665.1. Lineage (NCBI taxonomy): Eukaryota > Viridiplantae > Streptophyta > Magnoliopsida > Santalales > Viscaceae > Viscum > Viscum album. The sequence continues at coordinate 1,861,782,104 of OY728151.1, read as the reverse complement.
ATCATTCATGTTTATAATGTTATGGGTATTTCTAGTTAAATGTTTTTATGTTTCTGGGCAGGTCAAATTTCATTTAATTAACATAATTACTGAAACATTATCTGTTTATAGATGTCCACAATGTTAAAATATGATCTCTATTCCCAAAAACAAAATTCTGTTTCAATTTTATTCTCTGATGGATCATTTTTTATGGTTACATTATGATTCATGTATTATGAACTTCTAATCTTTTTTTAAGGATCAATATTATAAACATTGATTATGGGGAATGTAGTGAAAAATGATATGCTCAAAATCTCATAAACATATGTTTATGTTTTGTTTACTTATCTCCATTTGATACAATTGATATGAATTTGAGTTCCCCATTTACTATTTTTACTTTCTGTAGGTTATCAAGTATGGTTTTAATGAGGATCTATTTTCCATGAGTATTAATGTGGATTAAATTTCAAGGAGATTTTGAATAAGATTCACCAAAGTAGTATATTGTGTACCAAGACACTAAATGAACAAAATTATTATGATTATTAGTATTGTGTTACTATAATTGATTGAATAATCATCTTGGAATATGTAATATCATTATTTTTAAAGTTATGGTCACTAAATATGGTGTCAAAGGATATTTATTATTATCAGTTTGAAAATATGATTGGAAAACATTAATATGATCTTAAGGGGTATCTACAATAATATTAATAGGGATATCTCAAAAGATGTGTCCAATTATAGTATAATGTCCTATAGTTTTTGTAATTGATAGAGAATGTGGTTTTGACGAAAAGAAATACCTATTTGGATTCTAAAACTCATTGTGGCTCTAGAATATTAGTACATTCTTGTAATATATCAAAAAATGGTGCATTTAGATTGATTCGATCATCACTTAGTGCATGAAAACAGAACATTCGGCACACCTAGTTTGACACTCCATAGAGATTTGCATTATAAAATAATACACTCTTTCCAAACCATCCAGAATTATTTAAATATATGATGATCATGGATAACCATGGTTAATCCTATAGTGGCATAGATAAACAATAATGTGTAATGATTTATACATCATATATATTTTTTTCAATGATTATATTTTTCACTATGATTAGTGTTTTATATAGTGTTATTTCTAGTTTCTGTAAATGTCTGGAAAAAGAAGTTTCTTATTTAACAATGAATGTATCATAAAAGTTTCAAATGAGATACCAAATGTGATGATGGTTGAAGGAAATTTTATTATAAATATGTTTAATCATTTATCATGGAATGTTATTAAAAATTATCATCATATACAACTATCACACTCTCAATATATTATAAGGATATAATTCTGTAAGTGTTAATGTAGTGGAGACCATGATGGAAGGAAGGTTTAGATATCTATATGTTTAGAACGTGGGAAGATGAACATATGTGAATGTCTAAGAAGAATATAAATATGTTTGGAGTGTTCATATTGATGAAAAAAAAGAATAATTTATAAGGAAAACTAAAATGATTGGTTTCTTAAGTGGATGATTTGATTTTTACATCAATGAATCATCAATGGTGGAATATTTTAATTGTGAAATGTATCTATATTATAAGAATCAATGAATTATGTGGAATGGTCTTGAATAGAATTATAATGGATGTTAGATTAATGGTTAAAATACAGATGATTACAAGACCAAGAATGACATATGAAAGGTATAGAATATTATTATTGTGTTTTTATGATAAACAATAGAATATATATTTAATTTATTTTGATCAGTTTTAGTAAATGATTCATATATTCTATTATATTAAAGATTTATTAATGAATAGGTTGATCAGCCATAGTAAATGGATTAATTATAAAGATAAATGATTAAAGATTTTCATATTTTGATTCAATAATTATATTATAATATTCATGTTTTATATAATTTTTCTCTAGTATAATTTTTATGTTAATTATTTATATGAAAATAATTAGTAGTGTCGATAAATAAGAAATTCGCTTTAATAGTGATGTGATATCTTTTCAAAAAACACATTATTAAAGAAATATAACCCATAATATGATGCTAATTTTGATAAAATAGTGTTTATTTTTGAAAAAATAGAAAATTTATATGTATATTATAAATTGGATTGGTATAATTACCTTTTAACTAATTAACGATTTGTTAACAAATTGGTTTACGCTATAATTGATGATATTAATAATATTTTTTGATATAATGAATATATCAAATTATTTAAATTTGAATTAAGTAATAAGGAATAATTACCTTTTACAATAATGTTAAATTTAAGTTTTGGATTTTTCTTGGTTTCGAGATAATGCATGATGGGGGGATTCCGATGTTTGGTATATGAAAATTATGAGATTCATCATATAGAATGTGGGATTACTGGACTATTCATTTTGGAAATTTAATGACCATCATTCAAAAAATATCATATTAATATTTTGGAAGTACTATATGCTAAACCACTTACGAAATGGATTATGGTTATATTTGGATATGGTTTTAGAGGTAAATTTGTTACATCACTATATGAAGATTTAACCACATTCGATATCTTATGATAACCATTATTTTATAATTAGAGATTCAAGGAATGATTTATGATTATATTATTTATCTATTGATCTGTTAGTGATTTAGGTATAAAAACATTCATCTTCATTTAATCTAGTAGAATAATAACTTGATATTTATGGAAATATAGCCAAAAGATGAATTTTTTCTTAGGTTACAAATTTAATCTAAAAAGATTGTATAATAGTAAATTTGAAATGATTTATCATATCAGGATAGTAACCGATCTATTGGGTAATCCACCAAGACTCTATCAATTAAATATGTGTTCCACATATATCTCTAGAGTATGTACATACATAATCCATCACAAGTCTTGATTTTATAAGTCATGCCACTGGAGCATGGTATTCCTTATGAGTACTTAATAGTATAGATTCTATATCAATGAAATTTCTATCAAAAATGAACACCAACATGTTTAATGTTTTTAATAGATTTTTTAGCTTGTGGATGTTATATTATATCTTATGCATGTAATGAGGACGATGTATGCTTATTTTATGTACTAAAGAGAAGAATTTTGATAGAAAATTTATTTCTATTTTGTAGAATATGACATATCAATATTTTTTAAAATGTTTTTTAAAATTAATCATTTCAATATTTCAATTAACATTTAGTCACTAGTTTATCATGAATTAGATAAAAATATGGATTTATTTTGTGTAACATGAAACACCCTACTTATAGAAATGGTGACATAGTTTTAAGAAATTATTATTTACATTAATAGTTATAACCCATAAATTGATATTGATGGAATGATTATAATTAAAATAATTATGATAATATATTTCGTTAATATATAATTATATTTAATTATGAGGTTCAAAATTATCTAAACATTATAATAAGAACTATTTGTAATAATGGAAATAGTTTTCATAAAATCTATTTTTTTTAAAATGTATTACCTAAAAAATTAAACAGACAATTATTAGTGATTTATTTAAATTAAATATATATATTATATATTCAATAAAAATTATAGATTTCATCTTATATGTTTTATATATTTGATATAAGAATATATCAAATTTTATTCTTAAAAACCAAAATTTTAAAAAATAGTTATGTTTCACTTTCATATTATTTTAAAATTAATTTTTTAATAATTTAAGGAATTTAATTTAAACAATAATATTAAATTATGAAATAATAAATTAAAAAAAATATTGGGGTTAATTTTAAATTTTTTTACTAAATATTAATTTATTTTGATGAATTGAAAAAATACATAATTTTGATAGAAAAGTGAATTTTCATATAAAATATTTATATTGTTAAATTTTTATTGGATTTTAATTTAATGTAAAATTAGTTCATTTAGATATCTATTAGTCTAATTTTTCTTATTTTAATCATAATATTATTGTATTAGGATATAAAAATATTTTTCACTTTGTAATGTTTTCTCTTTGAAAATATTATTTGTAATCACATATGTAGTTTTGAATTTAAATTAAAGTGTCCGTATTTTATGAATTGTTATTGGAAAATGGATTCATTTCATTAAAAAATAATTATTTCTATTTAATGATATTTTTAAACAAATTTTTACTCTAAATCAATAGATAAAATGTAAACATTTACTTACTACTGTTATCAAAACAATGGGATTATTATGAGTTAAACTATGATGATAATGGATAAAATGAATCCAAAACTCATTAAATTCTATTCTGTTGAAATATTTCCCTCTTATCCATCCCAATTTAGAATATATGAACGTTTTTATTATTTTTCATGTGATTGGATATATAATTGTGGATTCATAGTGTAAATTTCCATGTAGTTTCTAAGTGGGTCCCTTCCCCCTTATATAAAATTACACCACCACCCATCCCTAATTCAAACCTATAATGACATATAGGTTATAAAAACCCATCTATAATCCCTACCCAAATTCACTAATCATGTTCTATAGCATCTGTTTCTTCTAAAATACCATCATCAGGGTCTTCAAGAGCATATAAAAAGTGGTTTCTTATAGAGAAGATAATTATCTTATCAATGATATGTAATTTTTATTATTATTTTTTTACCCTTAATTTTGAATTAAAATATATATAATAATAAACAAATTATCCTATATTATTATATTTTATTATGTTTATGTGAAAACCTATTTCCAATTCAACTTCCATCTAATGGGAAACAAATGAGTTGATCGTGTATACAGTGAACAATCTCCTTGCGAATATATATAATTTAATTTCCCTAACCACCTATCATGTACTCGTGTAATTATGGATTTATTACATTTATCTTATTCTTTCAAAATAATTTCTCTTCTGTAAATATAATATCACATGTACAATTTTTATATTCCATTTAGTGGAGGATATTCTAACATTACTCGTGTATACAAAGGGATGTCGCCTCTCGATGTGATGTAGTTCATTCGAACTAAAGATTAAAATTATAGGTAATATATATTATTTTAATGATAATATGTGATGTATATGAAATAATAATGTTTTTTTAAAAGGATAATAATTTGTTACTCTTCTTTCGTTCTATTCACCAAAGGTCTGAAATAACGTTCATGTGTGCGTACGACCTTCCCTCTTAATGAATAGTATATTTCATATTTCATTCAGTAAATTTCATGAATGAATAAAAAATTTCATATAATGAAAATCTTTTTTTTATTTTCAAGATAATAATTCTGTAGATGATAGAGTGATGATGAAAATTTTATTACTATAATTTGTATAACCAAACTCTCATAAAAAACATGACAATAAACACCCTTAAATATTTTTTAAAATGAAATTATTAATAAATGTATTTTGAAAGTATATATTTGGATCTCGTATGATATAATATGTTGTTTAGGACTATATAATGTATTTATAACAATCCCATATTAATAATATAGGTGGATTGAACAGGTATTAATGATGTTTAGATTCACATTTTATGGGATATATATTCTCTCTTTTATTGTTGGGGAATACATGAAAATTCACCACTAATTTAATTCATGTGGTGTATATACATCCCTTTTAACAAGTCATATCATGAAACTTCTCTAGTTAAGGGTAGTTAATTATTTATTTTACGTTTTATACAACCCTCCCCACTAGGTCTCATGTCGTGACTCCCCAAACCCTACTCTAATTTTCTATTGATGGTGACTAACAATAAATGGTTGTATCACTATCATGGGAGGAATTTTAAATGTATAAGTACACACAAACACTTCCCAATACCATAATAATGATGAAATGTAAAAAAGAACTAAAAAACCAATGCATTCATATATTATATCTCACAACCAGAGTATGAATGAATGTAAATAAAGTAAATATGGAAAAATAGAAACCCAAAAAAAAGATTATATAACACAAGTACAACATGAATGTAAGGAACTGGGACAGTTATATGAACACAGTAGGAACAAACCATGATCTTTCTATTATCACTATACAACGTCTAGTCCTAGTCTAATTAGGACTCCAACAAAATAACAATAGTATACACAAAACCTGACAAGTGTTGGAAAAATACATGATTGAGGGAGTATAATAATAATCAATGGGACACCCAGAAACCACAAAGAACATAAAAATGTAAATGAAATATCTTCCACATATTTATATGTCTAAGTTACATATAACATTAATATTATTGATATACTCAATCCAAGAGACACATTATTATGGTAATACAAAATAGTTGTATAATACCCTAGTATTCCCATATATAGATTCATGAAGAACAAATTCATGATAACACACTCTTGGGTCTGATAGCTCTGATGGCATCCATCCAAGTTGTACTTCTCATTAGGTACCATCTTGATAAATAATACAATAATAGTTCCGAAGAGAATATGATACATGGATGAGGACTACTGCCAATTCCATGGGTTGATAGCAGAACACTAAATCTGGATAAAACCTATTAGGTATAGGATCATTTCCTGAGTTGTTTTGGTTACATTGACACTATTAAATCTATATAATGAAGGAATATGAATAGAGGACCTCACTCCAGGACTCATGGTGGGATTCCAAACACTCCCTCTAGGATGTCCTCTCGAAGGGACTGTGGACTTTGGAGACCAAAATGACCTATACCAACAATCAGGGAAATGATAAAGGGAATGGACCCTAAAAAACAATTCCATGATATATAGAAAAATAAATCTAATCCATGTATGAAAGAGTACAAGAACTGTAATATGTTTACACGCCTTTTTTGAGGACCCCATGTTCTTTCCATGTAAACATACATTTTATTTTAAACTGTCTCTGTGTAGTACTCCAAGACATGTCTAATACTCTTGTAGTATAGCAGGTTATTAGTAAATTCTATATCCTTTTTATGTATGTATGTTTACTAGTATATAGCTTCATCGGTGTACCTCTTCTAGGTCATGCCATTTGAGGGTAAATGATGTGTATGCTACCCATGTACTTCACCATGTGTTCGTATACTTCCAAAATTATATACTGTGAATTTGTGGAAGTGCCACATTCCTTGTAATAGTTATAAAGCATTGTGTGATATTTAACATCCTCTATAATCATATCCAATGTTCATGGGGATCCAAAAGGCTTGTAGATCTAGTTTATATAGATTCTTGTTTGGGATTTTCCAAAAATACTGATCATCCTTATGCATTCGATCTGGTGTCTCCAACCATCAATCTGGTGATTGTTTTCCCACTAAATGAGAGGTCAACACTCTTTAATGTTTTTACATCATTTAGCACAATGACTAATTAGTTGTTCTACATAAATAAATTGATCATATTTGTGTTCTTCATTCCACACAAAATAAAATGATTTTGGTGATCCATCGTCTTCTAAACCAAATTATCTCCATTATTGAACATCACTCATGATGTGCCAATCCCGGATCTATTGTATTGTATGGTTTATCCAAGAATCATGTGAACAATGATTTATTGATTGGGATGTGCATCATTGTTGTACAAATGAAGAACTCACATGAAAAACAATGAATCAGGGGAGAAAAGTAGAACATTTGAAGAGGTAAATGAATCACAATTTATGTTAATGTGGATCTAATTAATTCTATATTATAAGGATAATGGAATATAGAAATAAACATCTTGATTAATCTCTTATCAAAAAACAATAAATAAAATCTTAACCTACAATAAACACCATCAGAGAATCAATTTGTGTGTCGATTAATCCATGCCCTTCATATAAATAATGAATGGTGAAACAAATGAAAATACATTCCCAAAATCAATTTGGATTTTTTTGACAAAAAATTACTGAAGTGTTGTTATCTTAATCAATATCGATTAAAAATCGAAAAGAGTTGATCCTCAATATCAGATCTTCCATTGTTCATATGGGAGGACTATATAGGGATCTATCCAATGATCCTCCATCATCTCTAAGGTTATGAGTCTAACCATTGGACCCCCCATAATCATCTTTTCAATTATGATAATATAATTCCACTGGAAATACAACACAAAACGATTTATTTAAATTTTTTTATTCATTTCCATCCATGAGATTATTTTTTCGTAAAAATGGCATGCCGAATAAGGTTATGTCTTACATAATTAAAACCTCATTTTATGAGTTCAACGATGCCCTCATGAATTATAATCATTGAAACTATTTAGAAGTGATTACTCTTATTCATGGAAACTGCAAACATGTTCTATTTAGTATATTAAATATATTTCAATCAATTATTTTGGGAACATAGGGCCTCAGAGTCACATCTCACTTTAGCACATGGTCTCCAAAATAATCCATATAATATTTAATAATAATACATGGAAAATATGAGACATTAAATTCTATCCACCTTGTGTATTTGAATATATAAATCCAAAATAATGGCCACTAAAAAATATGAGGTTAGTGAGTGTTAATATGGGCCTCCCTCTCCTATGTTCGCTGTTAGAGATTACTATGTTTACACTGAAAACACGCCAATGGAATCTATCACACCTAATGTATCCTCTCTAAAAGAGACTCAATCTCTACTGGGTACTCATCAACAATTTATCCATCCTCAATTTCTAGAATTCCCTAGTCAATCACTGGTGATGGTGATGCACACACCCACTTAGCTAGGACACTTGGAAGATTTCATGTATCTTGTTTAGTAGCAAAAGTTGAGCTATGATAAATTAATGCTCACCAAATATAAAATGTATTTGGAGAGATCAATCTAATCACAGAGAAAACATTCCTCCCCTGAATAATCTCAATAATCAACATCATATTGAAACTCATAGGAACACATAGTCCCCTTACTCATACTCATAAGGCCTCCATCACCTATCCATTGAAGACATTTTATATCCTTTTAATTACATCAACAAATCCTCGATTATTGGTATTTTCTATGTTTTATCTCCCACCAACACTAGACCCATGATTGATGAATCTCATAGGACTCTCTATTAATGTGGGGACATGAAGGGTCTCTCGTAAAATGCCTCAAATGGTTCCATTTCTATGGTGGAATGATTGTTATTATTTTATGAAATTTCCAAAAAATGTAGGTGAACCTCCCAACTATGACCAATGTCCAGAATTTAAGCTCGCATCATTTCCTCAAGAACATCAATGGTCTGCTCAGTCTGGGCATTAGTTTATGGTTGAAATGTGTTTCAAAAGCTTTAATGCTTCCGAAAAACAACCTGGTATCCCCTCTATAACTGGGATGTTATGTATGAATCATAATTAGAAAAAAAAATTGATCATACTCCTTAGAGTTAAGATATCTTGACAACATAGAGGTTTCCAATGCTCTCCACCGAACACTATAATAAGATAGATATGATGTGGGTTGAAATTGTGATAAAGTCTACAATTAACAATATAAAATTGTATCACATGTACATATCTATTAAGGATTTTATTAAGTACATTGATATACCTTCTCACATCCATCCTAAAACCTCAAGGGGTTTTCCTAATCTTACAGGAACATGGTACTCAAACTTCACTTGATTACATGTAAGGAATTGAGATACAAGCTCTACAACTCCATTCATTATCCATGGCCGCCAAAACTGACATCGGAGGTCTTGGTACAAAATTTCCACACATTTATGTACTTCCAAGGGACACATGTGTAACACTCTTAGAACCTCGTCCCATATAGTCATAGGTACCATAGTGTGTCCCATGAAAATAATAACGTGCTCCCCACCTTGGGAAAACCCAAAAAGAGAATGCAATGTCGGTATATGATAATGTACGGTTTCACATTTAGTGTCCCCAAGATGTGCCTCCATAGCTCGTTGTAATTGTGCAGGGGTGAAAATCATTAATTAGAGGTAAGCCAATCCCTCACCAGCCTAAATGGATAATTGAAAAGTGGTCAAATACTCTGATACCTCATTTAGAAAAAGTTGACAATATCTCAAGATAATATCATCTAGTACCACATCCCCCTTCCTCGATGTATAGAAAATTTCTATTATATAATCCTGGAGGATATCTATACATTACCTACTCCTCAAGATAATATCCTTCGAAGAGAAGACGTTGATACTCTTGTGATAATAAATGACGATAAACTACATTCTCATCTGGTAGTTTTGTCACATCTCCAAATAAAACACTACCACTAAAAAACAATACAATGGTTCATGTTGTTCTAATCAAGTAGTCACAATTAGCATGAACCATGGGAAATCATCCCATTCCTATGGATCCGGATAAAACCGAACCAAGTTATTGATGCTTCATTGAAACCTACATACTTGACACCTTCTTCCAGTAATCTCAATATCAGAGAAATCATCAAAATCATACTCAATTTCAAAAAATACTGAAGTAACTTTTTTGTCATATGAAAGGATTCATGTATCCAGTCAATACTATCATGGGTGTAGATATCCATCCGAAACAGGTACAAATATCTAGTAATATCATACTAACCTATGGAATCTCAACACCTCCATAACACTCATAAGTGTATCCCAATATAACCCTTCCTGAATCATGTATTTTTCCATGGACACTCCACTCACCGAGATAACAGGTCCCCAAAAGTGGCCCACCTGAATCCAAAAATGTACCTTGAGATACTTTTGTAAAGATTATTCTCCTAACGTAATTACAAAACTACTCTTATATGTCTTTCCTTAACCTCCCCATATTCCAATTACACTATGATATCCTTGTTTAATACGGTCAAAATGAAGTACAAGAAAGGATGGAAGTACTATTTCAAGAGTCACATGAACAGTTTTGGTGCATTATTCCCTCCAAAGGGTAGCACCAATTACTCATAGTGAGCATATCGACAACTAAAATTCATCTTCGGTATATCCTCGTCTTGTAATCACAACTTTAGATAAAATGTCCTATGGTGAATCATTAAGAACCATTGAACCCCTATCAACTAATTAAACATGTCATCAATCCATGGTAGTGGATTCTTATTTTTCACGGTCACCTGGTGAAAGTGATTGTTGACCATACACATCCTCATGCTCTAATATTCCTTCTTGAAAAAAACCACATGATTCCTTGGGTAAAACATTAGGTCTATAAAATCATTTCTTCTATAAGTCCTTGAACTATAGACTCTTCTCGCGAAGCGTTGTGGTATAAATCTAATATGATTAGACAAATATCAGTGTAATTCAAGTGTGTAGATCAATGATGAATTATATCTCTTGGAGAGATGGTAAACCTAGATCATCAATGAGGAAGATGTCCTGGTACTCCACCACCATTGGAGAAACAGGAAGGTCACTAAACCAACTACTCGAAGGTTTAGGGTAGACAACCGATGATTAATCATATTTACCATCCTATTTCAGAGACCATCAGGTACTGTCTGTGTTTCCTTTCCACCAACAATGGCGATCATGGTTTCATTACTAGGAACAAATCACACTAATCCCCAAAAATAGTCAGTCTGTGAATGAATTTTTGAAAATGAATCCATACCGTGAATGAATTAATAAGTCCTTCATATATATTCCAAGAGATCCTAAATAAAACACATTCTTCTAAGAGACATGTCACACTCTCAGAACAAGTGCATGATCCTCATGTATTTTCCAGTATGAGTCTCTGAGAATAAGAATCAAGTAACTGGATTATCATTAATCTCCAAGTATAAAACAAGATATCTAGATAGAACAAAATAAAAAAAACATATTTATATCAATATTCTAGTTATGGTATAAATGAAAAAGATAATAACTTGAATTATTTCTGGATCCCCTGGGACATATGAATCAACTGCCTGCAACTATCCCTTCCCATGTTCTCCATATCCATGATCCTTTTGTGGCCCACCTGATGATGGTGTTGGTAATTGGTGGAAATTATGATAACCTATTAATACTCTCTAGATCATGTCCCACTTCATCCTTCCTAATAGTAAACCTGCTCTTATCTCTATATCAAGGTTGGAATCCGATCCACATTGTCTATATCTATTTTATAGTGAGTCAGACAATCTCTGGGGAGATGTCCAATACCATCCCTTGTGTTTCACTGCCTCTCTGTGGGATTGTAGGACCCACCCTATGAGCCATGTATTGTAGATCTTGTATCCTAATAACTCCTAATGTAATGTCTCCCACATCCAAGTCTTTGAAACTAATGTCTTCTCCTTACAGTCATGGTATCTTCTCATGCATGTCCTCTTCTTACCACCATCAGTTTTATCTTCTCATCCAATAATATCCCAATCAATTTAGCACACTCTAGCACTCTATAATAGGTAGAAATTCATAGAGTAAAAACATTAACTTGGATTTCATGATTCCAAGGAATGCCTCTAATAGGCTATAGGTAGGTGACTAGCACCAAATAATAATGTCAAGAACATGGTTGGAATTTACTATGTACAAGCACACACACACATAACTAACCCCATATTAATGATGAAATGTAAAAAAAATTGAACAAACAGTGTAGTCATACATATATATAACACTAATAGTTTAATATGGGAATAAAAGAAAGTAAACATGACCAAATACAATCCCACTATAATTAGTCTATAACCCAAGTCAAAAATGAATGTAAAATTACTGGGTCTGCATTCTGAAAGTTTCAAGAACACACCTCGGCATGTCAAGTATCACTAAGAACTCTCTAGTCCAGATATTCTTAGGACACCATAAAAAGGTATATCATCTAAAAAACAAGATTTTTGTGGTTAAAGACCATATATTGGAAATTATAATAATATTATGTAGTAATACCTAAAACCACTAAGCATAAAACAATATAAATATTGTCATATCTATAGGGGTGTATGTCTAAAATACATATAATAATAATATCAAGATATTAATAATCCAATACACCCAATGTATAGGTAATCCAAACCCATAGTATGACATCCATGGATTTCCTATCCATTATCCATTAAGGAAACATATGAGAGATCACAATACTAAATCTAATATAACTAAGGATATTTGTCAGATATGTACTTCTCGCCCAGCCCCATCCTAAGAAAGAATATGTTGGTAGATCCTTGGAAAATACAATACACAAATGAGGATCAATGCCAAAAATATAGGGTGATACCATCATACACATTTGGGATTAACCATGTTATGTAGCAGAACCATTTTATAGTTGTTTTTTTATATTAATACCACAAACTCCACCTAGGGAATGAAGATATATAGATGATCACACTATAGGCCACTCAGAGGGATTCCAATAACTATATCGATGAAGTCTTGTTGACGGGATCGTATTCCTTGATGTATGAAAAAATTCATACCATACTTTAGAGGAAGGATATGGTGAAAAAACCCTAATGAAACATTTCGAATATATAGAGAAAAAGATATCCAATCCATGTTTAAAAAAGTACATTATATTTAGATTGTTTACACATCATGTCCCTTGACCCCGGGTTCTACCCATGCAAAGATCCCATGTCATTTAAACTATGTCTGTGTAGTACAACATGTCATGTAGAATTCAAATGTATTATAACAATGTATTAGTACATGAATCCACACCATGTATGAAATCTTGTTTACCAACTCATGGAATTTCACATCTACCTGGTATAGACCATGTTGTGTTGGGGAGTACACAACGTATAAGAAAACTATATAATCCAACCTGGGTTCATGTACATCCCAATATACATGCCATGTATCCAAACAGGGACCACACACAGTGTAATAGAGGTCACGTAGTGTGTAATGTATGACATCACCAATAACCCTTTCCATCTCTCAGGGGACCCTCAGACGACATATAGATCTGGTTTACACATCATTTTGTTTATGATATTCCAAAAAATATTGCTCTTCCTTTGACGTTCCATTAAGCACACTCTACCATCAATCTAGTAATAATTTTACCATGAAAATGATGATTGAAGCTCATCCAAGCCATTCCATTGTTGAAAAATTCAAATCATCATCACATATACTCACAAAACAAATCTAACTGATGTTCTTCATTCTTTTCCAAAGAACATTATTTTGGGGATATACCCCCATATGAATCACTCTATTTCCAACATCGCACCTCTACCATGTTGTGTCGATCCCAGATTAATGACATAATATCATTGCGTAATGAATCAGGTACACTATAATCAATTAATTTAGATATTTTGAGTTGCGGTCCAAATAAAGATCAAATGTGACTAACAATGAATCAAGGGAGAAATGAACAAGAATGAATTATAGGAAATAACCTCTCTCTATGTTCATGTCTATCTAAATCTGTCTATATTACAATGAAAATATAACAATAAAATATTCAAAAAGATTAATCTCTTCTAAAAACCTCATTAATATAATCCCAACCCAAAATATGAACAATCCGAGAGTCAATCCATTAATCAATTTATTCATGTACAATGTAGAAATAAATAATTGGGAATAAATGAGTTAAAACATATATCCTTCCTTGATTTGGATCATTACTAATAAATTTTGGTTACTTTATCCTAGCCATAAGAAAGATCTGTTGAAAATCGATGTGATTTGATCATCGATAGATGATCCAACACCATTCATCTAATATGATTATCCAAATATCACTCCAAATATCATCCAACATCTCATGGATTATGTGGATGAAACTAAGATTTAACACATATTTTTCATTATAATTAATAAGATATCACAACATTAGAAAAAAATAATAAATTAATTTATTGAAATTATTTTATTCATTTCTATACATGTGATGAAATTTCCACTAAATAAACATGTCATGTAATATTATGTTAATCCTATATTAAACCTTAGTTTCTGAGTTCAATGATTCCCATGGAAATTTAAATATAAAAACCTGTTTAATGTTATTCCAATTTTTTAGTAAAATCATACTTGCCTGTTATTTAATTTTTTTAATATATTTTTGAAAAATTTATTCGTGGAACATGTTTAAAAAAATAAGAATTCATTCTTAGCACCTAGTCTCCATAATAATCTATATAAAATTTAAAAATTGTAAATTGAAAATATGAAAATACATTGTTGATCTGTATTTTTTGTTGTCATTAAAATATTACAATTTCATTAACAAATTTATTGCCACTTTTATTTTAAGGTGTTATATTTAAATTCCACACTCATTGAAATTTTTTTTTCTGTATATCTAATATCTCATTGAAATTTAATGACATTAATATAGTAATTTTCATGATATTTAATGTTTCTTTTTATGTTAAGATTTATTATCTGATAAAATTAAAAATATTATAAAAGTAGTAAGGGATTTCAGTCTCAATTTTTACTTTTGTGTGACACATGACATATTCAAAATATATTTCTTTTATATGGTGTATATAAATCCCTAAAATGTATTTTATATTATCTCCACAAAAAATTAGGAATATTTAATATCAATTTTAGGATCATTTTTTAATGAAATTATTTGTGAAATTATTACCAAAGTGTTAATGGATTTATGTTATAATCTCATCATTTATCATAATATTTTATCATTAATTTACCTATGTTTAAATTTTTTGATCTACCACTTGATATATAACGAAATTATTAATTAGTAGTACCATTTTACAACTATTTGGGTCATATTATAATTAATAATTGTATTTAAGAAAAATAGTTTTTATTTCTTACTTCATTAGAAAATAAATTTTCTTCTAAAACCATGTTTTCTAAAAAAATTACAATCATTTCTTAATATTTTTCCAATAATTTTATAAATATATTTTTCTCATGTTGGAAAATTTTCAACAAAATTACCAAATTAATGTTCATTCAATTTTCCAAAAAATAACTTAGAAATTTAATGAACATGTGAATGGAATATTTTTTTTCTCTTGTTCTACATTAATGGAATTTACAACCACCTTGAGCATTATTTACATTTAATATTTTTTTGGGTATGCCAGATTATTATCATGTAGAATTATTTTAATAATAATATGTTTTGAAACGTTTTTTCATGATATAAAGGTTATTTTTCTCAAGATATGATCTAGGTAACAGTTCAAAATATTCCCCTGTCTACTATGATATCTTTTGATATAAATTTTTATTTTCAAGGAAAAGTATCCTTGGTTACCATTATTGTTATTTTTTTAATGTATTAGCATTAAAATATGCTTATGAATTTGTTTCCTCATAGAGGGGTTATACCATTAAAAAAAATATAAAACTATCTTATTTTTCATGGGTTATGAAAGGATTAAATAATTAAATGATTATGTAACCCTTATATTTTTCATTTAATTAAATAAGATTAATGGATTGAAAACCCATTTATATTTCTGGAGTATTTTATGTTGAATTATTATTATTTGTGTAACACATACATATTTTAATAATTATGTGAATGGTGGTTACATTATCTCTTCCTAATGAATTTTCCAAAAATGGATAGCTCGTTAGTAAATATTATATGTGGTAATCTGATTACATGCTCAAAATGTTATGCAAGAACCTAATTACATGTTCTCAGTGTTATGAATGAACTTGATTACATTTTCATATTTTTATGTGTAGATCGGTCTTTCCATTCCAGAATCTTATCCATATACATGATTTCATTTCCATTAGTTTTTGTGAGGTTATTCATTCATGTCAATACCAAAATGATTTAACCTATATCTATTTGTACATGTTCATAATTTTATAATCTGATGAGTATTCTAAAAATATGTTTCTTATGAAAATTTAATGATCTCTAAGATCATGCTATTTGTTTCTGTTATATTTCAAGACTTATGTACATCCAATCAATATTCCATCATTAAATATTATGATTTTTTATATATTTTAAATTTTTATAAAATGATATACTAATGTTCTCATACCCTTAGGTTCATGTTAT
This sequence comes from Viscum album, assembly GCA_963277665.1. Lineage (NCBI taxonomy): Eukaryota > Viridiplantae > Streptophyta > Magnoliopsida > Santalales > Viscaceae > Viscum > Viscum album. The sequence goes on along the minus strand of OY728151.1, from coordinate 1,861,765,243 downwards.
AAAAATATATCTCCCGTGTTTACTATTATTAAGCATCTTATCTCACCCTTTTTTATATTCTATTTCCCCATGTTATGTATATTATTTTTATCCAGGGTATGTTTGTGATGAGTACTAAATGGGAAGTTCAAAAAATAAAATATTGAAGATACTTCTCTAAATTAGTTGATCTTTAACAAAATAGTAAATTAGAATAAACTATTAGGGTACTCAAACATGTATTTATTTTTGATGTATTGAGTATTTATCTTAAAAGAGAGATAATCTATCTATGAAACTGAATTGGAAAATGTAAACTATAAGAGGAAATTTTTCATTATCCTATACCCCATAATCATTATTATTACATTTCACTAAGACTGTGAATTCACACAATTTTTGATGAATTTTCACTGCAAAACCATCTAGGATATTCATTTTCCCATTATCTAAAAATTTATTCACATCATGAGTGGTTAAACTCAAACTCGTATGGTATTAGTCAATGGGATCATGATATTTAACTCACTATTCCATTCTCAATATCATGTCAAAACCAATCATCTCAATCAGGTATCAGTCCTAAAATAGATTGTACCCACCAACATCAAGTTTACACTTCTTATATTGATGAATACCCTCTGATTTCACCCATAATGGTGAGTTTATCAATAGAACCACAATCATATACTCTTCTTCTACCCCAAAATCACATAAAACCAGTAAAATATTTATTTTTATTATCTTATATCAAATAAATAAATATCAATCAAAGAAGATACAAGAATCTTATCACAGGCAGCTGACTATCCCTCCTAACCACTGTTGTGTGTAAGAAATAATACATTTAATTAGAATGTATTTTAAACATTTTCTCATATAGGATCCCCCTATGTTGTAGTATACTACGGATACTAATGATCCTTTCCAACAATAACACAAACACAACCCTGAATGCTATGGTATGTGGTATAATAATTTCTTGACTCATATAGGTATGTAGAAACCCTAGTTGTGTTTTTCATTCCCATTGGTCCCCCTTAAGTTCACATCTATAAGGGGTTCAATTACAACACCTGAATCTATCCCACATCCCTATAAGATTATTATTCTAATACATTTCATGTGCACTGACCATTAATTTGGCCTTGTCAACTACTATGATATATGAAAAGTCATATTTTCTCAAGGATAATAATAGTCTCCCTTAGCTACATTTTCTATCACTTCACAGGCTAAATCTATTTATTAGTTCATCCTACTAAAGAAATATATACCACGAGATCACCCAACTCAAACCATCTTCCCACCATGAGATCCCTCCTTCATGTTCTCCACATAAAAGAGATCTTATTCCACTCTCTCTGCAATCCTCTTAAAAATTAGATATATACCTCACACATGATCTCACATAGTATTGAATCAGGAAAAATTCCCATCAACACTAGAAAAAAATAGAATTGGGTGAAGTGGGAAATATAATGCATAACCAAAAAAATTATCCTTTTCAAGTGGATAAATTTTATAAGTCACTCTTATTAGATATTATTTTGAATGGAATTCTATAAGAACACCTCTTGGAAATCCATTTATGTCATAAAATATGTATAATAAAAATGAAAATGAATATCCCAATAGTGATTTTTGGTCCTCAAAACTTATATTTTTTCAAATATCACAATATTATCTAGATGAGTCTATAAGTGATGTATTCTCATATAGATGGAATCATTCCATATCTATTCTTATTTGAGTCAAAATTATCTAGATATTTTTTTAGGATTATTCAGATCAAACTCTCTTTTCAGATCAAACATACTCATCACATCCCCCAACCTCTCTTCTAATAAAATGGATCAAATAAGAAATGATTACATGAAACTACTCTCCCATTATCCTAGTATACAATCATGGGTTACATTCTAGCTACTGGAGATGCAGTTTCAGTATTATCCCCTTATTACTCTACATGTAAACATCATCATGGTGGATTATATCTTAAATTAAATGCACACATCTGCATGCACATGATATACATTTATCATTTTTTAACTATATAGGGATCAACATAGTCTATAAAAAAACCACTCCTCATACAAAATCCAAATAGATATAATTTCATCATTGTCCCTACCCACAATTATCCATATAATTTTCCATTGTATAATTCTTGTTATGCCAAGAATACGGAATATAATTCCTTTAAAAATACACCATTAAAACACATAAATTTAAAAGAAAACATAAAAACGTATCCATTCATAATGATCGTAAAATTTTAATTTTAGTACTTCATAGTAAAAAACATGTGCAAACCATTATTATAAACTATTTCATGAAACAAAAATAAAACCAGAAATTGACATTAATTTCCCACAACCTATACTTACTAAATACTCAATGATGCCTCATTTTTATGAAATACCCACAACACATGACTTTATAAAATGTTCCATTCATATAAAAACCCATATAGTTTTCAGGCCATCAATTAATCTTTAGAAACCAATTTAATCAAACAATATGTGTATAATCCAAGGTTAAATAAAATCCATATAAAATAAAAAAATTCGGATACAAAACCTATAAATAGTATTTCAGTCTTTCCAATAGGGTTACAGATTTTGGTAAAATCATATTTTAGTTTTGAAAATTATTTTACGAGAATAAATGCATCTTTCTATAGTTTTTTTTTAAAAAAATTCATTAAATATTATAATAACACATAAAATTATTCTATTACAATAAAAATAATAAAAATAGATAATATATGTGTTCTTAAACCATTTTTTCTGTAGATTGATACAACTAATATATCTATTTGTGATATTATAATCATTTATAAAACATATCTGAAAATAAAATTGCATAAAAATTTTACTCTAAATGATGGTATAACAAAAAAAATTAAAATTTTATATTATATTTCATAATAAAATTATTTATAATATATTATTATATTTATTATATAATAATTGCAAAATTATCTTATATAATACACCCAAAAATGATACATTATTTGAAAAACATGTTAAAATATAATTTAAATACATGTCCAAATGTCATGAAAATGATATAAGATCCAGTAAACATATTTCAAACCTGTTCAAACATGACTAAACATTTTCAGACACCAATATACATTACATGTGACTCAATGAAACAATTTCTCTAATATATTTTTCGTAATCGACTTCCACCACAATCGTGGAATTACCAAAACATCACATGACATATTATCTAATGTAATGGATTAGGACATGAACAATATATATTTCATCCATTTGATTTAAAATGATCACACTTATATGGTTGAGCTACACCTATCCACACTAAGTAAACATTAGACATGTACCATCATGAGAAGCATTCAAATCACACTAATAGAAATATTGGAAAACTATTATTATTTAATAGAAAGATATGAATATAATAAAACCTGATATAAAAATATAATCTAGTGAGGAAAAAAGATGGATAATCATAGTAGAGGTTTCAAAAACAATAATATAATCTAACTAGAAATTAAAAACAAAAAATATCCATCATTTCCACCAAAAATATATGCAATGAATAACAAAAAAAATTCTATAATTCGTGATATAAAAATATCTAGTAAGAAAAAATTAGAAAATGGATATAAGTATAGATGGGGAAAATATAAAAGTGACCACATTTAATGAAGATATAAAATTATCATAATTAATTAAAATAAAAATGCATAATATAGAAACTACGGGAAGATTATCTAAACCATTTTTCAATTACACTAACTATAATTTAAAGTGAAGAATAACTGAAGATTATATAATCTAGTCCAAACCATATGAGACAATAGTTTGTTTCCTTCCCTATATCCATAAAATTTTATTATATAATATGAAAGTTGTAGTGAATATACTAGGTGAAATTTAACCATCAAGGAATTGACATGAATTTCATGTATACATGTCATTAACACACCTATAAAAGATAGAGAATGAACATTGTTTTAGACAAGATTCACTTCCATTATCCATAAGAATTAGACTCGGAGTATACAATAAAAAATTCTTTTATAGTATAACCATATATTAGACAAGAAACCACTCTTGATCTATAGTAATTTGGGAATAGAAGCAACCATGCCTATAGAATTTTGGATTATCACTCTCATCAACACATTATATTTACATTAAGATCAATGAATCCTATAGATTAGAGTCACATCCCAAACTGAATTTAATTCACATAAAAGAAGGAAGTATACATCATGTAAATGATAGAGAATCTTGCCAGAAGACCAAATCACCATCAAAGCTATGAGTCTTTACATGCATTAAACAATCATAAAAAACTGAACCTATATGAAATTAAAATTTTAAAAAGTAAATTATATAGATATCATCATACCAAAATAATTGAAATCATGAACTATATAAATCTTCCAAGAAGAAATAAAAAAATTCCCTAGAAGCATTCATTGAGTAGTGGAATGATAAGAAGAAAATATGGTGCAAAAAATACTCCACCCTTGATCTATGGATTTATGAAAATATGTAATTTATTTAGATTATTTATTTATATATGTCACAACCCATCCTCGGGGCCCGTGTCATGACTACCCCAAGCCTTCCTTCCATAGGCCATGGGCTAGAAACTTCCACCAAAGGCGTAAATCCCGATAAAATGGAATGCCCTGATTTTATATAAGTAAAAAAACACAATAGAGAATTCAAGATGAAGTAAACACTAAGTAAACGGGGTACAAAAGTATGTGATGGAAAGTAAATGGGCCAAAATACAAACCCAACTAAAAGTACAATACAATAGTAAAGAAAGAACAACTGCAGTAAAGTAAACCAACAACCACTGAGTCATCCTACAAATATCCCACCTGAAGGGTGGGTACAAATGGTCTCCACAGCTCCTCGGTTCTGGTCATCCGCTCTGTGTACGTCCCGCCAAGTGGTCCACCTTCAGGTACCATACCTCTCCACAAGAATCCACCTCGAATAGTGATGTATGTCGTCTGCATCCAACACAACATAGTGTGGGCATAGCCCGTGCAGGGGTGAGTATACGATACTCAGTAGGGACCCCGAGACCCCCGAAGGTCTCCCAGAATCCGCAAAGGATAAACCACAAGGAAAATATACAAACACAATGTATCAACCAATTCTACTTAGGTATATTCCCATACATATACCTAAGTCATAAATTCCAGTTCGGCTCCAACTCACGAGCCCAAGTACAACCCATCCCACACAGGAAAGTAAAACCCAATCCACACAGGATAGAAAGTCAATCACATCAATTATAATGACTGAAAGTCAAGACTCATCTCACACTGGTATATTACTCAATAAAGGGGTTGGAAATGATAGATGTATCCTCTGAATCATCTCCCATGCCGAACCCACATTGGATCCAAGTACAGAAGTCGTCGCTGCCAAACCCACGTGGGATTCAAGTACAGAAACCATCGCTGCCGAACCCACGTAGGATCCAAGTACAGTCGTCATCATTGCCAAACCCACGGAGGATCTATGCACAGTCTTCCTCGCTGTCAAACCCACGTAGGATTCAAGTACAATCATCATCATCATCGCAGTCACAACCATCTCTAGAGTTCCCGCACACAGGATGCTCGATTCATGGAGCGTCCGCACCATGAGCCAGGGGCTCGATACATCAACTATCCTGAATTCTAGAGTTGATGTATCCCGATGTTCTGTCTCGTCAATAGGAACTCAACACAACAGATGATGCGTCAATCAGACGCCCGATCTGAGAGATATTGGATTTTTCGTTCAAGGGGCCTGGTTAGAAATACTCTCATTTCTAACCCGGTTGATATCTTTATTCATTCAAAACTCACTTAGAGTATCGCAAAAGAATCGTCTCATCGAAAGGGTCCTAGTGACGTAGACGACACTTCGATCAGATGCATGGTCTTTAAGTTATTCTCATTTAAGTGATTAACAAGCCAGGCCCGTTTAGCCTAGTGGGTTGACGGGTCGGGTTGACCCAGTTTGATGGGGCTAACCCAGCAGGGGGTCGGACCGGTCCGAAGAAAAATACACAACTCGGAACGAAGTGGCGAGGCCCGACTAGGCGGGGCGTGGCCCGGCCCGGCCTAGCAGGGCCTGGCTCGACCCGGCCCGGCGCATGGGGCCTGGCCCGGTGTGGCCCGGCCGGGTTCGTGTCCCCGCCGCCCAAAGGCTGAGCAGGATCCAAGGGGGGCGGCCCTCCCGGTTTTCTACACCGACGGTGCCAGGTGGCCCCGCCCTTCCACAAACCGGCCAGCTAGACCGGCCTGTCTTCTGTGCATGCGGCCCATAAGGGCGGGCTGCCGGTCTTCCAGCGCGGCGCCCTCCTGGCGTCATGGTCCAGCTCCGCTCGGCCGGCCGACGGGCCAGCCGGTTCTTCCGCCATAGCGTCCTGTGTAGTGGTTCGTGGTTCCTCGCACACAACAAGCGCAACAACATCGACCTCCTTTGTCGCGTACCTGGTAGAGCATGATGGCGTCATGCCTCCTCTGCCATCGATTGCCTATTCTAAAATAATAAACGAGAACAACATAGGGTTATCGGGACGTGTTCGTTCGGCCCACACCCTCCGCTTAAAATTATTACAACCAGCCACATTTAAACAATTATTTCCAATGTCTACGAGGTACGTAAAAATCCACATTCATGAATAAACACCTACCTCGAAAAGAAGTTCACGATTGACAAGCGTCGTGAATGATGGCATCGTTTCCGTGATCGTCGATGTGAACCCGAGAAAGTGATGTCTCCTCTTTTATCATGGAGAGAAGAATATAAGGGGCCCCATTGTTAGAAAGTTCCCACGTCAGTGTCTCCTCACTTGCCGCAGAGGAGGAAGAGGATGAAGAACTGCGTTCGCCGAGTCGATGTTCTTCGTCGGTGAGTTAGCGTTCTTCAACAAAAGAGATGATGCGTTCTTCGAAACTAAAATGTATTCTCCCAAAAATCTCTACACAACAAGCCACCCAAAAATAAAAGAAGGCTTGTCCTTATTTTATTTAATCATGACATGCATTAAAAATTTAAATTTCAAAACACATCATTAATTAATTGATGTGGTTCAATTAATTGATTAATGTGTGTTGTCAAGATTTAAGAGGGAGATGGACAAGGTGGAAAGGTTTCACAAGTGATGAGAAGTTTACAAAAATTAAGAGGGGGTTTAAGGAGTTTAGGGGTGTGAAGGGTTGGGGATCGTGTGGGCCCCACCTCACAATTATCCTCACAAGGGTAGTTAGGTGCTAGTGGGTCCCTCTCTAACTCCCCCATGTAGGATAAAAGCACCTTAGACATAAAAATAAAACTGTTCCACAATTTTATTCACTTCTCATTTAATCCACAAAATTTAACCTCCCCTCCCGTGCAAGCAAAAATTTGGTAAAGATCCCCCTAAGCAATTATCGGCGCTATGAGTTCATCGGTACCCTTAGATTTCAATTCTGAGCACTGGTTCAACTGATAGAAAAACTCACTCTTTCGTTCACTGAATGTACCCGAGCTAGACTTTTGAAAAATATTTCGGGAACACAGGGCCTGAGAATAAAGTGCCGTCAGAAACTGCAATCTGGAAAACTCCCAAAGAATTTAAGAAAAAAATTTCCACAAAATTTATGGTTCTTTAGATTACTCCCACCTCAGGGATTTACGTCCTCGTAATGCTACATCATAAACTAGGGAAACAAATGAGGGTATTGTGTACGCATCTAAGCCTCCCGCTCCCATGTGCTATCCTGTAGGTTCTTGTACTGCCAACGAATGTGCACCAGAGGAATCGACCATCCATTTAGGACGCTCTCCTATTGATCCTCAATATCCATTGGAACCTCCACAAAATTCACCCCATCATCAATGTCCAACACCCCATTATCAATGATATGCGTCGGTTCATGCACGTATCTCCTCAGCTGAGATACGTGGAAGATGTCCTGCACCCGGTGCAACTATGGTGGAAGGTCTAGGTGATAAGCCACCTCGCCTACCCTGCTGAGAACCTGGAATGGTCCGATGAAGCGCATAGATAAATTACCGCCCCAGCCAAATCTTCGTAATCCACATCGAGGCGAGACTTGTAATAAAACGTGGTGTCCATCCTCGTACTCCAGTGGTCTCCGCCTCCTATCAGCATAGGACTTCTGTCTGATCTGTTCAGTCCTCTTCCACTCCTAGATGTTCTGCACCTTCTCTGTCGTAGCTTAACCATCTCTGGTCCTACGAGTGCTGACTCCCCAGAGTCAGTCCTACACAGAGGTGATTTGCATGGTTGGTCGTACAATGCCTTGTATGGTTCCATACCGATGGTGGAGTGGTAGCTGTTGTTGTACGCAAACTCCACCACGGGTAGATGATCCTCCCAGCTGTGACCAAAGCCAAGGACACATGCACGGAGCATGTCCTCGAGTGTCTGAATGGTTCTCTCCGTCTGGCCATCCATCTGAGGATGAAAGTTGGTGCTCTGGCGTAGCTGCATCCCAAATGCCTCCTGCAACCCCTTACAAAGCCGAGAAGTAAAGAGAGCATCCCTATCAGAGACGATAGAAGATGGAAGACCATGAAGTCGTATGATCTCCTAAACGTAGAGGCGCCCCAATATCTCCAATGATCCCTGCTCTCTGAAAGGTAGGAAGTGGGCCGACATGGTGAGTCGCTCAACAATCACCCATATGGAGTCATGTACTCTGGAAGTACATGGAAGCCCCATCATGAAATCCATAGATATATCGTCCCACTTCTACTCCAGGACCACTAATGGTTGGAACAAGCATGCAGGAACCTGGTGCTCCGCCTTCACCTGTTGACAGGTGAGGCATCGTGAAACGAACTCTGCCACATCCTTCTTCATACTCGGCCACCAGTGCTGTCATCTGAGATCCCGGTACACCATTGCTTCTCCGGGATGTACCGCCAAAGGGGAAGTGTGAAACTCCCTCAACACCACCTCCTGTAATGAAACTGTTACAGTGGTACGTCCCCTGAAGAGGATGACGCGCTCTCCTCCTATTGACAATCCATCAGGAGCATGTCTTGTGGATATCTGTGCATGTCGTGTCTCACAGTCAACATCCCCACGTTGTGCCTATATGAAATGCTAAAGTAGTGGATGAGTGACTGTGAGTGATTGAAGAAAGGCCGCTCCATCTCTATCTATGAAGGATATCTGTAATGTGCCTAGTTGCTCTGTCGCCTCACCAAGTAGTTGAATGTCTAATCTTCTGCTAAGAGAATCAGTTACCATGTTCCCCTTCCCTAGAGTATAGAATATCTCAAAGTCATTGTCCGGGAGGAACTCAGCCATTGCCGCTATCTTAGGTTCAGGTCCTTCAGCAAGAAGATGTACCTGAGACTCTAGTGGTCAAAGTAGACTGTAAAGCACTCGCCCATCAGATAGTGCAGCCACATCTTCAAGGCGAAGTCCACTGCTGCTAACTCCAGGTCATGGGTAGTGTATTTCTACTCATGTTTCCTCAACAATCGTGAACCAAAAACGATCACTGCCCGCTCCTGCATGAGGACACACCCGAGTCCAGTCCCTGATTCATCGCAGTAAACTGCGTACTCTATGCCCTCCTCTGGTATCCTCATGATGGGTGCACTGGTCAGTCTATATCTCAGCTCCAGGAAGCTCTGCTGACATCTATATAACCACATGAAGGGTTTCCCCTTCTTAGTCATAGATAAAAGTGGTGTTGCAACTCTGTAGAAGTCTGGTACAAAACTCTGGTAGTACCTCGCCAAACATAGGAAACTCCACACCTCTGTAAAACTCCTAGGTGGCTCCCAAGAAAGTGTTGCCTTGATCTTCACAGGATACACCGCAACTCCTCCATCAGAGATGATGTGCCGCAAGAAGTGGACCTCTCGAATCCTGAACTGACACATCGAGAGATTGACATAAATCCGGTGCTCTCAGAGTGTGTCTAGTACAACCCGTAGGTGGTAGGAGTGCTCCTCCTCAGTAGTCTAGTAATTCAGTATGTCGTCGATGAAGACTATGAAAAATAGATCGAGGTAAGGCTGAAATATATTATTCATGAGACTCATGAACACTGCTAGAGAATTGGTTACGCCAAAAGGCATAAACAATAACTCTTAGTGGCCATACCGAAACCTGAAGGCTTCCTTATACACGTCCTCATCTCGAACTCTGAGCAGATGATAGCCTGACCTGATGTCTATTTTTGAGAACCATCATGCTCCCTTGAGTTGATCAAAGAGGTCGTCAATCCTAGATTGTGGATACCTGTTCTTTACGGACTCCTAATTCAGGTGACGGTAGTCGAAACATTTTCGTAAGCTCACACCCACCTTATTGGTGAAGAATATCGGAGAAGCCCAGGGTGAAACACTGGGTCGGATGAATCCCTTGCCCTACAAGTCCTCCAGCTCTACCCTCAACTCATTATGCTCAGCGGGAGCCATCCGATATGCTGGTGTAGATATTGGTACTATCCCAGGGTACAGGTCAATATAGAAGTCTACCTCTCTATGAGGAGGTAGTCCTTGAACGTCATCCGAGAAAACGTCCGTAAACTAATCCACATCAACAGGAAAACATGGACTTCGCACATCAACCGCTCTGAGAATGAGACTATCCAACTAATGTGTGATCGGCTTCCCTCTCCTCGGTGTAATTCCATCCTCCACTGCAAAGGCTCCCTTCTCACCGATGAAGGTGAACCTACTCCCATCTGTGTGGACACACCACACTTTGGGCCTAACACAGTCAGTCTGGGCATGGACTCTAGATAACCTGTCTATACCCAAGATGACGTCGTAAGGCCTCGATGCCTCTACAAGAAGATCCCAGCCAAAGCTCTCGCCTCCTAGAGTAAGCTCACACTTTCGGAACCAGTGTTTAATCATTGATTCTTTTCCTGTACAAGTCTCTAGACATAAGGATTGAGACAACGGCTCTGTCGGAATCTCTGAGCTCCGAACAAGGGCAGCAGCAATGAAAGAATCACTCGCTCCTGTGTCTATAAGAACTGCAGTAAGGGTGGAGTAGACACAGATAGTACCTTGAATCATCTCATGTGCGCCGTGGTCGTAAGCCTCTACTGAATGAAGCTGAGCCTGCCTCTGTCCGCCAACTCCCTGTGCTCGAGGTGGACTTCCTGGTGGTGGTGGTGGTAGAGCCTCAAAGCGTCGCCCACCACCCACTACTTGGCCAGCTCCTCTGCCTCATCTGTCTGCTCCCCGCGGACTGCCATTGTTGAACCTATGCCTCTGCCTGGGTGGTCCCTCAACCGTCTTCTGCTCCTCTTCATGGCAGGTCGGGCAGTCATGAGCTATGTGGCCCTGCCCGCCGCATGCAAAGCACTGCCTGCCTCTCGTATGACTGGCTCTTCTTCATTTTCCCCACACCTCCAAACCAGTATCCTGATATCGGCCACCTGATGGCCTGGTCCACTTGTCCCTTTGCGACATCTACCTATAGACGTCTGCAAAAGACTCCACTACGTGTCACCCTGTGGGAGGCCTCGCTCTAGTACTCCTGCCTGCGTTAGAATGCTGAGGGAGATCATCAAAGCCCTAATCTCATGCATCAGTCCCAGCTCAAAGGTCTGGGCCCTGAAGAATTGGTCCTGCACCATGTCCGTGGAGTAGCATGAGAGGTCGGTAAACCTCATCGATTACTGGGCTACAGTCATGCTACCCTGTCGCAGCTGTAGAAACTCTTTGATGCGCACTGCATGGAGGGTGGATGGAATGAACAACGAGCGGAAGAGGCTCTTGAAGTCCGTCCAAAGTAGAGATGCCTCATCGTGCACCTAGACCATCAGGCTCCACCATCTACCTACTACTACGTGTAGGAGCCTCGCGCTAAGTACCAACATTAGATCTGCTGGTGACCCTACCAATCTGAAGACTCGGATAACAGCCTTCAGCCAATCCTCGGCTGCCTGAGGGTCCGTCTCTCGGCAAAACTTGCGCGGCCTCTATCGCTGAAACTCATGCAGCGCACTCAGGCGGCGTGCACTATCCACTGTTGGGGCTGGTGGTATCGGTGGCCTAGCAGGTAGAGGTACCGTTGGTGCCTCCGCTGTAATGGGGCCCTGCACCGACACCTCATCGCTCGGGGGAATGCCATCTCGCATATAACTGGAAACCCTAGCTGGCTTCAATCGTGGGGCCATCCTGAAAAGAAATAGGTGTGCCACGGTTAATATAGTATAACTTGTGAGCTGACACAATGTAATCACTAAGAAACTTTTGAAACACAAATCCAATCAATTTTTTCGTGAACTGAGTCGGAAATCAGTAGTCAGGGTCCTAGTGTATGGATATGTCGGTCGCCGCACCAACACTAGACTACCTTGACTGATAACCACACTCAATACTATATACATTATTGCTTCACAGAGAAGAAAGTATCATATTATTGGGTTCTGTGGTAGAACTGGCACCTCTGATACCAATTTGTCATGACCCATCCTCGGGGCCCATGCCGTGACTACCCCAAGCCCGCCTTCCATAGGCCAGGGGCTGGCGACTAGAACCAATGGCGTAAATCCTGATAAAAGAGAAATAATTTCCTTTATATTAGTAAACAAAAACAATAGAGAACGCAAGATGAAGTAAACACTAAGTAAACTCAGTACAATAGTAAGTGCTGGAATGTAAATCAACCAGAATACAAACCCAACTGAAAGTACAATACAATACTAAATAAAGAGCAGCTGCAATAAAGTACACCAGCAACCACTGAGTAATCCTCCAGATATCCCACCTGAAGGGTGGGAAAAAATGGTCTCCTCAGCTCCTCGGGTCCGGTCGTCCGCTCCGTGTACATCCTGCCAAGTGGTCCGCCTCCAGGTACCATCCCGCTCCACAAGACTCCACCTCGATCAGTGTTGTCTGTCGTCTGCATCCAACACAACGTAGTGCGGGCATAGCCCGTCCAGGGGTGAGTATACGATACTCAGTAGGGACCCCGAGACCCCCGAATGTCTCCCAGAATCCACAAAGAATAAACCACAAAGGAAAGATACAAACACAAGGTATCAACCAACTCTACTTTGGTATATGCCCATACATATACCTAAGTCATCAATTCCAGTTCGGCTCCAACTCACGAGCCCATGTACAGCCCAGTCCACACAGGAAAGCACAAACCAGCCCACATAAGATAGCAAGTCAATCACATCAATGATAATGATTGAAAATCAAGACTCAGCTTACACAGGTATACTACTCACGAAGAGGGGTAGAGATGTTAGATGTAGCCACTCAATCGTCTCCCCTGCCGAACCCCCATAGGATCCAAGTACAGAAGTCATCACTGCAGAACCCGCGTATGATCCAACTACAGTAACCATCATTGCTGAACCCACGTAGGATCAAAGTACAGTCATCATCGCTTTCAAACCCATGGAGGATACATGTACAGTCGTCTTCACTGCCGAACCCATGTAGGATCCACGTACAGTCGTCATCATCGTCGCAGTCGCAACCAGCTCTAGGGTTCCCGCACACAGCACGCTCGATTCCGGGAGGGTCCGCTCCAGGAGCAAAGGGGGTCGATGCATCAACTGTCACGATGTCTAGAGTTGATGTATCCCAATGTTCTATCACGTCAATAGGAACTCAATGCAATAGACGGTGTGTCAATCAGATGCCCGATATGAGAGATATTGGATTTTCTGTTCCAGGGGCCCGGTTAGAAATAGGTTGGTTTCTAACCCGGTCAATATCCTTAGTCATCTAAAACTCAATTAGATTATCCTAAAAGAACCTTCTGGTCAAAAGGGTCTTAGTGCCACAGACGGCGCATCGATGGGACGCATGGTCATTAAGTTATTCCCGTTTAAGTGATTACTAGGCCCAACCCGTTTAGCTTAGTGGGCTGAAGGGTCGGGTTGACCCTGTTTGACGGGTCCGACCCAGCAGGGGTGTCAGACTAGTCTGAAAGAAAATAGAAAAATTTTCCCAAATGGGCGCGTCCCAGCTTGGCCCAGCCCGGCGGGGCGCGCGGCGCCGCTTGATGAGCGGGTTCCATGGGGGGGCCTGGTTTTCCACACCAACAGCGCCACCCTTCCCCAAACTAGCCGGTCTTCTGCGCATGCGGCCCGCATGGGCGGGCTGCTGGTATTCCAGCATAGCGCCCTCCTGGCACCGCTATCCAGCTTCGCTCGGCCGTCCGACGGGCCATCCAGTTCCTCAGCGTGGCTCCCTCCTGGCGCGAAGGATCGCCTCTGCCCGGCCGGCCGTCGGGCAAGCCGGTTCGTCCACTGAAGCGGCCCATGTAGCAAGTCGAGGTTCCTCCTTCACAACTGGCGCAACGACTTCGGCCTACTTTTCCACGTACCCGGCACGGACCAATGGAGTTGTGCCTCCTCCACCTTCGATTTCCAATTCTGGAATAATAAATGTGAACAACGGAGGGTTGTCGAGCCGTATTCGTTCGGCCCGCGCCCTCCGCGTAAAATGATAACAATCGGCCATATATAAACAACGATTTCCAATGAGTACGGGGTATGTAAACATCCACATTCATGAATAAAACCCTACCTCGAAATGAATTTTTCAATTGACAAGCGTCGTGAATGATGGCGTCGTTTCCATCATCGTCGGTGTGCAACCGTGGAAGTGATGTCTCCTATTTTATCACAGAGAGAAGAATAGAAGGCGCCCCATTGTTAGTGAGTTCCCATGTCGGTGTCTCCTCCCTTGATGCGGAGGAGGATGAGGATGAAGAGCCGCAGTATCTGAGTCGATGTTCTTCATCATTGAGTTGGCATTCTTCCACAATGGAGATGAAGCACTCTTCGAAACTCAAGAGTTCTCTCCCCAAAATCTCAACACAACAAGCCAACCAAAAACAAAATAAGGCTTATCCTTATTTTCTTTAATCATGCCATGCATTCAATATTTATATTTCAAAACACTTAATTAATTAATTGATATGGTTCAATTAATTTATCAAAGTGTGTTGGAAAGAGTTAAGAGGGAGAGAGAGAAGGTGGAAAGGTTTCACAAGTAATAAGGAGTTTACAAAAATTGAGAGGGGGTTTAAGGAGTTTTAGGGAATTTAAAGGGTTAGGGATCGTGTGGACCCCAGCTCACATTTATCCTCACATGGGTATTTAGGTGCTAGGGGATCCCTCTCTAACTCCCCCATGTAGGATAAAACCACCTTATATATAAAAATAAAATTGTTCCACATTTTTATTCACTTCTCATTTAATCCACAAAAGTTAACCTCCCCTCCCGTGAAAACGCAATTTCGGTAAAGGTCCCTCAAAGAAATTACTGGTGCTATGAGTTCATCGGTGCCCTTGGATTTCAAATCCAAGCAACGGTTCGAAAGATACAAAAACTCGCTCATTCGTTCAGTGAACGTACCCGAGCTAAACTTCAGAAAAATATTATGGGCACATCGGGCTTTGGAATCAGGTGCTGTCAGAAACTGCGTACTCGTAAAATCCCAAAGAATTTAGGAAAAAACATTCCATGAAATTTACGGGTATTTACAATATAGAAGGTTCTTAGAGGGAATAAATAATATATATTAATTTTTGAATCTACCTCAAAATTTTGATATCCCGATCATTGATATTGTGTATAATTTGAAGTCTATAGTGAATACCACATTTTAGGATGGGAAGTAAATTGATAATGGAGGGGAAGTTGATCCTCTTAATAACACTCCTAAAGATAAGGATCATCATGGAAGCATACATGTTAGGGATAAGTTGAAAATGGATACATGAATCAAATAACATATATGATTTACTTGTTCTAACACTATGGAATACGATTTATGTTTTGATTAATCAAATGCTCGTATATCCTGTTCAATTGAATGAGATTTATCCAGTCATCCACATGGGACTAAAAATTATATAAACATAATGTTTGTAATTATTTTTTATGAGGTAAAATATTTTAACATAGGCAGGATTAATGTTGAAGAATTAATAATCTATATCCCATAAATTTAACAGATCATAGCAGGTCAACCATCAAATCAGACCTCATGAATATGTCATTGGGTGAGGAGGGGAACCATGTTTATAGATGAATTCATCTTCTACGTGAGATTTATTTCATAATTCTTCCATTACTATTAATTTTAACAATGAAGATAATGTATTTGTCAAAATTATATATATTATTTCCAATGGCTAGTTATAATACTCATACTATTGTTATTGGAAACCATGATTTTAGATAGCCTAAAAGGCCTCTCAACCATAATGCATAATAACCACATCTATGATATTAAATATCATTTTTTTATCTAAATTAGTTAGTGTATAAAATTGACCCACACATAAAATACTATATCTCACTAAATCTAATAATCAATTCTAGAAGACTTTAATCCATTGATTAATTCCACTAACATGTTTAGATCATGAATGACCTAAATTAATGATTTGAATTTTTTGTTGAACCTGAATAGACAATATACAATCAGTGAAATATAGAACATGACACCTCATCTACACTAGATTGCAGTTAAATCACCAAAATCCCTCCATTGATGGTGAAGCTCATTTTAATGATGATACACCATCTAAAGAAACACATTAATTCTATGAAAAAATCCTATAAAACTTTTAAAATACAATTTTTTATAATCAATTCATAAATACCAATGAAAAAACACCATTAATAATTAATATCTAAAATATGAACCTGTAACCTTTTTTCAAACAACATTACAATGTTAAAATAGTTTATCTATTTTTTATGATATGTTTTTAGTCCCAAGATCAATTCACATTTAGCATAATGCATACCAATAATCGTCATTACAAGACTATTCATCCTAAGTTTGTCATGGTTCACCATGTAGTCTCCCTTTTCTAGTATGACAACATCTCATTTTTTTCATACTCAACCTACATATTGAATCATAATATACATCTGTTCCCTTATTACAATTTACTACACATCATATTGCCTTTAATGTTTCATAATCCCAATGTTTTTTTCGACTCATTCCATACAAATAAGTTAGTTTCTAATACTAGTTATGCTTTTTTAATCCCAACATAAAAGCACAAATACTCATTTTTTCACGAATGCCTTTAAAAACTTCCATGTTTATAATTTCAATCAGTTTACATCCTGAAATTCAAATATTCATGAAATATTTTTAGAAAAAATAAAATTATGTCACCTCATAAATTAAATAATAAAATATATATTTGTACTATTTTCTTTCCCATGAACTCTAAATATTAAAATCAATGGTCATGTGATTATAATAAAATCAATTGATATTGTTCTTTGTCCCACATCATGGAGATCATCATATTGATGTTATTCTATAAATGTTATCTTTAATATCCCTTACTTAATATAGTCATATCTCTATCTTGTGCCTCAAGTGGAACCTTGGATTCACAAATTATCTGAACAATGTTGATGGTATTAGTAAAGCATCACTTCATTAAAAACCATCATTTAATGCATCTATTAAACATCATAGATGTTTGTTAAATACATCAATTTTTTTGTTAAAAATTATGGGTACAATGATTGAATATATGAAGGGGTTGATGCATAAAATATTGAATTGCATATTAAAATGATGTAGTTCATAATAAACTCATAGGTGTAAACACAAATTAAAGTATATCATTTTAGAACACTTACATGATTAGAATTTTAGTATTCAAAATCGCAATGGAAACAAGAAAACTAAATCACAATTGAAGAATACACAGTCACATACTCGAAAAGTGTTCTTACTCACAATGATAGAAAGAACACTTTCATTGGAAGCATGAACACATTCATGATTTTATTCCATTATATGAGATAATTCCAATTGTTATAGTTTTCACCAATATTTTCAGAGAACACCACAACAAAATAAAAAATAAAAAACTATAAATTTAAATATATCTTAAAAACATTTAAAATTAATATATGTGAACTAAAATAGTATAAATATATTATTTTCTAGTACTCGATCTCACGTTCAACAACTTTTATTCTTGGTTCAACAACATGTATTTCTCTCCTAGAAATGACTGTTCATATAATCTAGTCATCACAACACAATTTTGGTATGCCAATCTCCAAGTCATGTCCATATGTTAGGTATCCTCTATTGTACATGTTTGATGAGTGAAAGGTAGTGAAAATTCTTTTAAATTGATATTACTTTAGAGCCACCGGATATTTCATGTGGGGGTAATGTGTATCCAGATCCTTCGATGGGATGAACTTATTCATTATTCTAATTGATTGTCCATGTTAGCTATTGTGGGCTCCATAAAATTCACATTAGAATCTACCCTGTATTATCATCATAACTAAAATAAAGGATATATATTGACACCATCCTTGATAATATTGTTCCTGATATTTATGAATTGTTATCTGGCCAGTCTTGTTTTATGGCGATCACCAAATATCTTCATCATATTTCTCCCATATAAGTTTGCAAGTGCACAATCATTTAAAATGAAGGAATGTCCACTGTGGTTGGAGATCTGGGATTGGATTATAAAGATGAAGATGGTAGATTTAAGTGGATGGAATATTGTGAAGGAAAATAAGGATTAGGGTTTTCATGAAGAAAAAAAGAATCATTAATGAGTTACCTCAATAATAATTAATTTTATATTATATGAAATATATATATATATATATGTATATATAGATATATATATATATATATATGTGTGTCTATATATATAATTAAATTTATTTATATATTATATATTAACAATTTACTAATATTTTATTTCTATAAATAATATTATTTTTTAATGAAAAATAATATGTTCATTAAAGTTTTTTTCTATAAATATTCAGTTTGGTAAAATAAAAATTATTTGTGACAGATTTATTATAATATTTTTTTTGCAATGTTAATGTATTTATTTGTAATTCAAATTAAAAAATTTAGATTAATTTGTTGAAAAATACATTCTCACCATTAGTTTGAAAATGAAACATGTTTTATTATTTGTAAAAGATCTATTGGCATAAACTAATTAATATCAACAGAAATATATTTTGGTAAATATTTTTTTTGGAAGATGAGATTAATACAAAAATTCTTAATATCTACTAAAACACTAATTTATAGAAATAAATAAATTTTTATTCATAATATATTTGTGGGTATAAATTACTTTTTTTGGGATCCCAGCATAGGAACATGGTTTTTCCTTCATAAATTTGTTAGGTAAACCCATGAATGGGCTCCTGATCATGGAAAGATACATCATAATCATATATTACTCATTCACAAATATTAACGCAACAAAAAATAAAATACTTTGATACCAAATTATCTTTCCCTATCCAAATTTTCACTAAAATGGTGTCAGAAAATTGGTGCACCTCATGATATGATGTACGCCTACCCATATAAAGGAGGATTAAAACATTGGAAAGGGTCTAATGTGGTATTTGGGTAGTCTGTACATTCTTTATATAATTAAGAAAAAAACTTAAATATGATTTATAATATCCATGAAATAATGATCTGCAACTATAAATCGCTTAATCTGTTCATAAAAAGGGATAAACCCCCACAACCATTAAAATGAAGATGACCTATCATAATAGTTTCTGGTGTAATAAGAAACCTAAAATAAAGTGAAAATATATTAACTAAGATGATTATCAATGACAGGCCTATTTCCCTCACCCATGATCCATCCCAGCTGCCATATGATTTTTTAACTTAGTGACCTTTTCCATTATCCAAACTTGAAAACATGAATTCATCTTGGGTAACCAACAAAGTACTAAGTATGGCGAGAGCGAAACATAGTATTTCACCCCTAAATATTTACACTTAAATATCCAATATAGTAATACTTCATGTAGAGGAATGTTAAATAATATCCACATAGTAGATAAATCAGGCTTAAATATATAATAATATTTAAATTAACCACATTTCCCTCAGTTCAATGAGATATATATACGCTGATCAATCTGATTTTGGTATATTTCAGTCATTATAACCATATTTCATATAGATCCTATGTCAACATACAAGGAGCATGTTTTTATGTATGAAAATAAGATTTCATAACACTGTGTTCATAAATCCCTAACCATGAATTAGAATTCCATGATCATACCATTGGATTTTGTAAAATAATTATATCCTTCAAAATGGTGAAGCTTCGGGGCTCCTGTAGTGTTATTATATCCTAGAAAAGGGGGTAGGATCATCATTACAAAATCCCGAAAAATTATTAGTGATTTTCTTTAAGGAATATTTATATGTACTCTTGTCAAAAAAGAACAAAATTTTCTCTATATTTCATTTTTTACATTTCCATGTTTAATTAAAATCCCCATGTTCTCACTTCCCATTAGTATCAGATTTAAACATTTAGTCCCCATTACTACCAATTTTCACATGTTCCAAGAAATTTAACCACACTGAAATTCCTCTATAAACATTTACCGAAATTTTTTATTTTTAATCGATAACTCATTTAGATTATTTATAGTAATACAAAAAAAAATTTATGAAGCTAACATAATAAGCATAGTTCATTTTGGTTTAGTCTCATAAAACATTAAATTGTGCATCTGAAAACTCCAAGGAGTTGAAGTCATAAGATAATTCTATAAAAGAAAAACCTCATAAAAATGAATAAACATAGACACTACAGGATATAACGTTATGATATCATACCACATTATCATAAATAAACTCTTGTAATCCATGAATACTTATTAAAGAAAAGAACAGATATCCATTCCCAAACTAATAATTCCATATAAAATAATAGTTTAGTATGTATGATGAATAGAAAAAATCCCACCATGGTTCATCCAAAAAATATAATTAAGATCAGTTGTGGATTCACAAAGAGATTCAATTAACAAAAAATTATTCTTAAATTGTCCCATGATTGAAGAAGAATCACCCTATGTAACATTAGGTTGAAGGGGGTTTTACCCTAAGTTGATAGAAATGAGAATGGTGAATAAATATTTTTATAACACCTAATGCTAGATGGGAAAACATTATAATCATACAAATTAGTGAATGAGAGTGGTTTGGTCATATGATTGGACAACCTATATTCCAAAAATATGCCAACCTCTATCAAAGAGGGGACCACCACACATGATCACATTGTCTATATTGTACCATTAATACCAATAATGTTAAATCATTCCCTTATAAATGTGTTGAAGTATTTTCCTTCTCCTTTACCCAAACCCAATGAACATTCTCATGACCTATGTTTTCATTAGAATCATTATATAAGGTAATTTAAATGGATTGAGATAAAAAATCAATCAAGAACATTCCTCATTGAATTGTTGAGATCCTAAAATATTTATGTTTGGGTTTAATGAATTGTATCTATAATATATTTCAATAAATATTATAACATTTATCTAATATATTATATTATAATTTGATAAGAATAATTTCTGTTTTTTTAATTTATTTTTCCAAAATATGGGGTTTTCCAAGTTTTCTTCACATATAATAAAATTAATTTCTAAAAAATATATAAATTAAATAATGAAAAATAGATCCTATATATGCAATACGAAGATAAAAATTTAGTAATTTGGCCTCATTTATTTTTCCACAATATGAAATCTACAAATAATAAAATTTTCCACCTCGGTAAGGGTAAACATGTTTAAAATATTCTGTCATGTTATTAAAATTTTCCTAACAATTTCTATTATTCAATCTGATGATTTTATATTTAACAATTCATCCAAGCTCAAAAAAGGGGAACATTTTTTTATTTTTTGTTAATTATGAATTTCTTTTTTTTCAATATGATAAAAAAATGATTCACTCATTACATTAATAGGTAAATATTTTTATTATAAAGATCGGAAAAAATATGTGTTTTTATAAATATTTATTTGAGATATTAATTAATCTCTAAATCATAAAAAATATATATTGAATTATTATTGGATGATTATTACCCTAGATTACTATATAACATCAACAAAATATTTAAACAAATAATATAAAAATCAAATAAATGAAAAAAATATTTAATGTTCAAAAAAATTTGGGTCTTTTTTATCATCCAAAAATTACATGGATAAATATTATATATATTCAATGTTTTATTGGATTATATTATTACTCTTATACTTTCATGTGTCCTTAAAATTCAAAATAAATGACTAGTGTCAAAAAATGACAATACAAGTATTTTATGATTAATGATATTTTATAAAAATATTTAATATTATTAAAAAATTGTATATATGTAGGGAATGATGATAAATGTTCTAAAATTTCATCCCTTGGACATTAATGATATAATTGTAAACATATATGTAAAATTATAAACCTTTCATATTAAATGAGTCGTTTACATGGTTAAGATTAAAATGTGTTAATATAGGGTTTAAATAGACATTTATAGATTGAAATGACCCAATTTCCAATGTAAATTTTGGTGGATGGTGATATTTTTATCATAAATAATTTATATTAGAATATACATCCATTTAGATTCATTTCTATAATTAATTAATTATTTATATTTAATTTTGTCTCATAATTCAATTTGTTTACTTTCTAACACATATAATTGTAAACCCCTTGTAACATTTATTGACACAACATAAATCCATATATATTCACAAAAAACAGTATTATCAACCTAAAAACATCATTATACCCAAATTATTGTGCTTTTAATCATAAAATACCACACCAATGGTCCAAACTATGCATCAAAAGGAGGTCTCCGAAAGATAAAGTGATCATTTAACCTAATATATAACAATTTACTTATTAATCATAATCATCTTAATCATTGAAACCATAAAAATAATATATTTATTATTTTATATATTCACATATGAAGTTATTACCAGGAAACCACAATTATCCAGCATATTTTCAATCATATGGATTGTGATAATATTTTCCTTGCATTTTTGTGGACTACCATTTCAATATATTAAAAAAAATAAATTTTTTATCTTCATCATTATTAAATGGTATTTAAAAATTTACTATTATTTTTTAAATATAATATCATATATAACTTCATTCCTTATATAATTTCGAAAATGAGAACATTGATCCTAAGTAAATGTGGAGTATAATATCGATGAAGTCATTTGATTAATTACTCATTTCTAAAATATAAAGAAGAAAATAAAAAATCATTTTAATGATTTTTTTATATATGATATAAAAATTAATATTTATTGGATTATAATTATTTTCCATAATTTCATTGCATTGTTTGGAATATAAATACAATTTTCCTGCATACATAGAGCTTATAATTTCAATGAACAATTTAAATAATATTTATGTCTATATAAATTATTAGTGATTCTAAATTTAATAATTTTGAATATATGTGACATTTATTTAAAAAATAATATTTTATAGATAATCGAAAAATGATTAATGTAGATGGAAAAAAACATCCAAATATAATTTATCATGACAAATAAAAAAGATTACACTTAGAAATGATTATTTTAACAATAAATTAATAATAAATGGATATTGAAAGGCCAAAAGTGGGTAATTTATGATATTATAAGTATATAAATGAACATTTTATATAGGTATACTAAATAAAATTTTATTACATGAGGTTCAATCTACATCAATGTAACTCAAAAATTAGGTAAGGGATTTTTATTTTCATTTCATTTTATCCAAAGATGTTTATTCATCAATATAGTATAAAAAATTATTTGATCCTTTCCTAATAAATCCTGTTAATTTACATTTACATTCGTTATTTCATCTGAATATATTCTTTTAATGATTTTCTCTTTGTGTACACATGATAAATTTTATAATATCTATTAAAAATAATATTTCCATCATCAGTCGAAAATAAATTTTATTCCATGTCTATGATTTGAGAAAATAGTATTTCTAATTTATTATTCTTTTAATACAGTATATATTAATTTTTAAAAATTTATTAATTATTATAGAAAAAATAAATGTACTGATCTTATAGTTTTTGAAATGGGTTTTATTTTAATTTATACTAATAATTTTAATGGAATCATTGTATTAAAGTATTTGTTGGAAATTAATTTCTAATAATCCCAACCAGTCATTTAATTAATGAGAATAAATTATTTTATATCCCTAAAGTTTATTGGTTAGTTAATAATGTTATATGAGCTCAATGGACACGCATGAGGTTATCCAATGCTTATAAAAGAGGCTACATGGGAGTTTATCCCATTCCTGAAAGAGGGTACATCGGAGGTTATCCCCTAGAGGAATAACATACAGGGGTTGTCATCCTAATCATAAAATTTTATGAATTTATTTGTGGATATCTATGACATAATATTTTATTTATTATATTTTTAACACAATATATTACCCTATTTTATGACATGATCATATGTCAATTACATATTCTTATGAACATTTTTCTTTGTCCATTTTATTATTCATGTATTATGTACCAGCAAATTTTATTAGTTGAATAATTTTTATAAGATAAGAATTTGTTGGAATTTTTATGAAATGTTAATCTCATGTTCTCTTTCCTATTATGGTAATTTTATTTTTAAATAATTATCAATTCCTCATTTGTTTTCTCTAGGTAAGAATTTGTTCTTCGCCTTTATTATGTTTTTTTTCTCCATCATACAATTTTTTTTACGTTTGATGGGTCTATGAAGGGTGATATTTATGAAGAACTATGTGAGATATTATTTAGATATTATTTTAAAATAGAGCATTCTGTATAAAGGATTCCAAAGTCTTAACACCATTATAGTTGTACTGTTGATTATACTATTATGTATTGAATATTAATATAATAATATATGATATTTATATATGAAAGGTAGGGATATCAATAGAATATATCAGAGAATTTATTAGTTATATTTTGGAGTAATAATAATAAAAATTTAGTGAGAAACTTAAGGATAATATAATATTTTGGTTAAAATGTTATGTCATGGTAATGAATGTAGTGTATTTGTTCAAGAAAACAATTTGTGTCTTAAGAATAAAAGTTTACATGATTTTGGAATAAATTCATAAATTCATAATAAAAATAAAAAGAGTTGGTTGAGTATGTTTCAAGCATTATTCTAGTTTATGGTTATTGTTCCCCTACAACACAAGTAGTTGTATTATCCTGATATATATGCTTCAATTTTATTAAAATTTCATTACGAAACATAACGAGTTATTTGAATAGATGACGGTCTTAGAATAACATGGATAATCTTATGGTTTCATAGATTGAAAATATTGTTTCATTATTTGGAAATAATTTATATGATTATACATGATAGAGTGGTTTCCCACTATGATTATTTTCTCTCCCTCTATGATTTTTCATTTTATTAAATGGATTGAACCTGAAGGAACACTGGTAATGATAATTATTATAAAAAATGAATCAATTTCCACAAAATAACATTTTCATAGGTTATATAAGGGGAAATATCATTTTGATTTTTAAGAAACTCTCTCAATTCATGAATCTTGATAAGAATCCAATTTATCAATGATGGGAATAACATTATATTCAGTAATTCTTGAGAAAACATCCACATTATTTTTCTGTATCTATAGATCTACATGTAACAAAATAATTGATCAGCTCTAGTGAAACATTAATTTCCACTAATGGGTAAATAGATCATGAATAATTCATTTTGGTCAACTATGGTTTATAAGGAGATGCATATTAATGTTCGACTCCCATCAAGAACATGAGGCAATTAGATGAAATTTTCTACATCGAGTGGTTTGAGTATAGAATATTTTTTATCAATTAGATTCACGAATGTTTTTGATTGAAAATATTGTCATAATTATTTTGGCTATGGTTGATGGTATGTGAATACAATAGTTTATATTATGAAACATTAAACAGACTTATAGGTGATTATTCTAGTGATATCACTATATTATAATTTATTTTTGATCAATTCTACTATTTCATAAAAAAAGTCTTTTAAAGGTGTTATCCATAAGGTACATTAGTTTTTTTGATGAAATTGTTTGATGTGATTTCATGAATTAAATGAATATTGATGTTTCACATAAATAACATGGTTTTTTATAGATGGAAAAAAGAGAATTTAGTGGACATTATATCAATAAAAAAATTTGAGGGAAGATGTTGAGCCTTAAATTATAGTTTATGTATTGAAGGAGGAAGGGCTTAGAAAATAAATTAATTCCTTAAATGGTGGGTGTCAGGAAATATAATTATGAGGTGATGGGAATAAGTTAATCAATAATAGAAGAATAAAACCACATAATGGACCACCCATATGGTAATGCATAAAATACAAGGATTTTGGATATTATGTAAAGAATTTCTCAAATAGAATGGTTAATAATGATGATTGATGTTAGCGACCACGTAATCCACAATAGAGTGGGAAATATCATGTCATTAGTATATCTAATGGGGGTATAATAATTATGTAGTGAAATATATAATTAACATAAACTATACAACTATTATTGTCTTAATTTATTTGGGATCTACCAAATATTTAATATCATATGAATTTTCATAGTGAATGACAAATCCAAATAACTGATAAGATATTAGATTAATTGGGAAACCCCTAATAGTGGTATTATTGAATCTCATGTATATAAATATTCCTCGATGGAGGTTTATGTGAGGTTACATACTATAAATCCTTAATTATTCCACTGGTTTCTTATTTTTTTATCAGTGTCATAGACATGATTTTTTATTTAAATCTCTCGTAAAATATAGAAGAAGTGAAGGTAATTAGAATATTCCAAACCAGCATATGATTTTGAATCAACAATATAATTCTTATATCCCTATGATGGAAATATTATTCATTATATGTGTCATGATTCATATTCAAAATAGGTTTATATCTTAAATGGTTATAGAGGAAATCATCATTAATGATTTATAAGGTATGGGTTATTCCTGATGAATTTCCCAATTGGTTTTCTAGTCATCCCCTAAATCATAATGTTCAGTCTTCAATTAAACAAATACTTGTTTTTACACATATTGAAAATTATCCTTATATAATATCGCCATTGATATTTAGTAATTAAATAAGAAACCTTAGGAAAATCCCGAAAATGGATTCATTATACAAAGATAATCACCAATGGATATAGCTATTTTTATGAAATATAATGGATAAATTTAACTTTGAAATAACTATCATGTACATAACAAGATAATTATCATGAAAAATTCTAATATACCCAATATTGACAACTTGTTTTATCATCTACATAGAGATGTATAATTTTCAAATACTAACCATCATTTTGGATATCCTAAATTTATATTCAAGAAGGATGATATACTAGAATAGTTATTCTAGAAAAAGAATGGAAATATTTAAAATTTTATACTATAAATGATTCTTAATATATCACATATATCGTCACGAATTTAATGAATATAGACATTAGAGAATATCATGATCAATTTAGGGGTGTCTTCCTATATTATTTTCTTATATATTTAATGATATTTAATTAGTGTAATGGTTCTATTTGAAAAAATGTAAATAAACATGACTAATAGCATTGTTAATTATCTTTAAAGTGGTAATAAAATTGAATGTATGAACAAAAGGATGTGATGACACCCAGATAATCATCTTTTTTTTTCAAATTAGTCGCATTTTTATTGGGAAATTCAGTTTATGGGTGGTATAATCTATCAAAATGATATTTGTTTGTATATTTCACTACAAATAAATTTTGATTTCACTAAAAAAAATTTTTACATTAATCGAGTTTAAATAAACCTTGATATACTATTTAAATATTATTACATAATGGGGAATTTATTTTCTAACTATTATATTAATGATTATGAACTATAACACCTAAATTATGAATAATTTATAGTTTTCACATGTATGAAATGAATTATTTCTAATAAATTTATATTAAATAAAAAATCATATCAATGTAAAATAGACATTTTCATAAAATATATTTTCTTTATGGAATGGGTTATCATCAAAATAAATCAAATTATTCAATATTGTAGAATTAATTTAATGTAATTTATATATTATATGTTTAACAAAATATTTTAAAATATAAATTCTTTTAGTCCTGGTGTGACAATAGTTTTATATTTAATAATTCAGTATTGTGAAAATATGTTTTTATCCTATTTTGAACAATTCTTTTAATATAAATATCTAACTCTTAATGAAAATTAATAATGAAAAAATGATAAATTTTATGGAATCATGATATTCATAATTATATAATAGACACAATTTACTTGTTATCCTTATATATGGGTAAAATTAGTAAATAAGGGTTAAAATATTGTTTATGACGTCAAAATTCCCCCAAACATTCCACTAATCCAATTGGATGAGTTTTTATTGACTATTCTGAAAAAATTCATAAAATTGTGTTCAGTTAGTGATCATTTTATTATGACATTTATAATATTTTTAGTAGATAATAAATAATAATTTTCACCAAATTGATTTTAATAACTATGAATGATAAATTCCCAAATAAATTTTACTATTTTTGGTCATAAATTTTTATTTTAATGTAGATATATATTTTTTCTCATTTTATTTTAGCTAAATTAATTTTTATAAAATAAAAAAAACTCTAACTCAACACCAACACAATATATATTCAATTAATAGAAAAAATAGATGATTTTAAAAATATTCAATGTAATTAAATTTTTGTAAACTAATATATTATAAAAAAATAATTATTATATTTAATGGATTAAAAATATGTGAAATCCATATATTGGAATTAAATTTATTATTTTCTATCATTAAAATTCTACAACATGTATATTTTATAAAATAATATTAATGATATTTTATTAAAAATAATATTATATTAAGATATTTAATGATAATGAAAAAGAAGACAGTTGAAAAAGAGGATGGAAAAAGATTAAAATATAATTCCTAGTTAATATATGATCTATTTATTACCTAAAAAGAATAATTATAACACATTAATGTTAAAAATTCCAATCTGTGTGTTAATATTGAAACTATTTAACAATCTAGTTTAAAAAATGATTATGTTTTAAATGAAACAAAAACCTATCAAAAATTTATTTTTTTGTTATTTATATCATAGCTAATATATTTTAAACCTATATCCAATTAAAATCATTTTTCATGAGAATAATTTATATATGGTTTAATATCCTAATTAATTTCTATGACAACCCTGCTTTTTATTACAACTTAAACAAGATTTATTACATAAAACTTCCCTTGATAAAACAAAGAAGATCAAGTGGTTTAGTGTTGTTGGGGGTTAGGATCATTACATAAAAACTTGATACATGAAATACAACATCCTTATTGAAAACTTCCTTTACATTACCACTACATTTCCTCGTACTTAGCATTGCATGGGATAACCTGAGGACATGCATAAGAAAAGGGTGAGCTATAAAGCCTAGTAAGGGAATACACATGGAATAAAATGATGAGTATAATACATGTTAGTCATTAGTCATACCAATAGATAACAAGAGAAACATGAACATAAAGGCATGATAAAACATGATAATCATAACATGGAAATGTGGCAACAACACATAACATGGAATTAGCATGTGCTAAGGCTCATTGCACATGGAGCATGAGTACATCATCATTGCACATAAAGCACATGTAAAACATCATTGTACATGAATTAGCATGAGTCAACACTCATTGCACATGAGGTATCATGATACTATACTTTACCCAATGCATTGGAGCGCTATAAGGGTGCACCCTTCTTAAACATTTCATTTCATGCATAAGTGTGCCACATTGATCATAAAGCATAGATTCATAAAACATAATCATTTATTCCACAATAAAGTAATGTGGAATTCATATATGAAACTTTATAATCAATAAGTAAATGTTCCTAAAGATGAATATTGTTGATGGAGAAATGGGCATGGTATTCACTACACAAAGGCATTGGCTTAGAAAATCAGTGCGATTTCGACAGCGTAACGGCGTGACATAAGAATTCATAAAAATGGTTGATGAGAGATAAATGGGTTCCTCATAATATTTACATGTAATGGAGAGTAAGAAGTTCATATAGATACATGTACCAACAGTTGTAATGTAATTTAGATTCATGATACAAAAGTATTGCTTGAATGTAAATGAGGAGAGATAAGTTCCATTCGGAATTTCAGCATAGTAACGGGTGTACATGGGAGGCATTTAATGATAGAGAAAGGGGTCTCCCATCATTCAAACATAAAGAGGGATGTATGAGGGAGGTGTGAAACCATACCCCAACATTCATAATTGAAATTAAAAGGGAAAAACAACTTAATGAAAATTAGACAAAAATGAGAAAGGAAGAAAAAACTCTTACTTGGAAGTGTGCTTCCAAAGGCTAGAGAGAGAATTGTGAGAGGCTTCATTGGAGATTAGGGAACCATGGGAGGATTCTATAGAGAATAGGTCTGATGTTGGACGAACCCTAAAGTCTTTTAGTGAGGAGGAAGTGGGAGCTTGGGTGGGTTTATGTAAGAAAGGTGAGGGAATTCTTTATTATTTTGGTTTGGGTCCCCTTACATTAAATTAATCCAAACCACAAACCATCACATGGTTTTTGACCATGGTTTTTGGAAAAGGGAAGAAGAAAAAAATATTCTATAAGTTCAAAGTCCGAACTTCTTAAAATAATATGGTTGCTTATGTGGAGGTGAGTCATACTCCCATGGAAATTAATTTAAAAAGACAAGGTGTTTGATATGTCTTGTGGGGACGATTATTGCTTTGAAAAGTAGTTAAAATAAACCAGAAATCACATTATTTTAATGGTATAACATATATTGGCCGCACATAAAGATTATAGTATTTTATTACATCACTATTGGGTCATGATGATGTCATAGAACACATTTTATATTTAAACGGTATTTAATATTTACCCAAAAATTTGACTATCTTAGAAAATTATGAAAAATTCACCGTTGGATAATTTCGACATCCTGTTTCCAGAAATAACATTTATTTTATCTAAATAATTTTCTAAATATGTTAATTTTCACTTGTAAAATAAAAACCGACATTTATCGAAAATTCACGGGTTTTGACAGAAATGGATTTCGAACCTTAATAAAAATTACAATTTGCTTCAGAAAATTATAAGATCATTTATATTTAATAAAAATTAATTTAATAATAATAATAATATTTTATTAAAATACTATTTAATTCAAAAATTCCTTAATTTAATAAAATAGATTTTTTAATTAAATAATAACTAAAAACATTATTTGTACTTTAAAAACTATTAAAAATGTATCAATAATGGCAAAAAAGTATATTCATTATTATATAAAAATAATAATGTACATGAACATAGTAATATTTATTTGTTACATAACCCCTTAAAACAGCCGCATAAGACCTAAGGGTAAGGTTTGCGATGGTGACAGACTCTTGGGGTGTCTCGGATAACATCACTCGAGTGGTAATCTCTATCAACTTCCACTTTTCCCGTAGATGGTCACATTCGAGCTTCACATGGTGAAGCTTAGCTTGGGCTTGGTCAAGAAAGAATCCCACAGACACCACCTCTTTTCCGAGCTCCAACAAATGGGCTTCATATGGAGAAATTCTACTGGATGAGGACATCACTTCTTTGTTCTGAGTAAATTGGATTTGTTAAAGCCCTACATTTATACTAATCATGTGATCACTATTCAATGGCTATATTTGCCACGGTCAAAAATTCTTAACATAAAACCAATGAAGTTGAGATTTTATATAAACATAAAGAGACAATTATTTAGATCAAGAGGGATTTCCATTAATGAATCTTTGGGTCGTTAGAATATTCCCCCCTTAAGAAATGTCACCCTCAATATTTTCCTTTTCCCACACTAAAACAGATGTGGGTAACTCCGCTTCATAATTTCCTCGAATTCCCAAGTCGCTTCTTCAAACATGTGGTTTCTCCAAAACACCTTGACGAGGGGATTGTATTATTTCGTAGAACTTTTTCTCAACAATGTAAGATCATCACTGGTTGCTCCTCATAAGAAAGATCATTTTCCAATTGTACCACCTCAGAAGAGAGGACATGTGAAGGGTCCGGTATGTACTTCTTTAAGAGGGATACATGAAAGACATCATGTACTTTGCCCATAGTAGGTGGAAGTCCTAGTCGATAGGCCACAGCCCCGACACAATCATGAATCTCGAAGGGGATGATGTACCTTAGAATTAACTTCCCTTTCTTTCAAACCTCATGACCTTCTTCCATGGAGATATGCATAGAAAAACCATGTCTCCAACTTTAAACTCAATGTATCGTCGACGATTATCTGCATAACTCTTCTGTCGACTCTGGGCTACCTTGATATGTTGCGGAATGGTTTTCACCTTCTCCATCATTTCCTCAACCATTTCTGGTTCAAGCAGCTTATGTTCACCGACCTCATCCCAACATGCATGTGTTCTGAACCTTTTCCCATACAGGGCTTCATATGGTTCCATTTGGATGATCGAGTGGAAACTGTTATTATAATAGAACTCAACCAGAGGAAGATGTTGATCCCATCCACCTTTCATGTTCATTGATCACCTTCTCAACATATCCTCAAGTGTTTGGATATTCCGCTCGGATTGGCCATAAGTTTGAGGATGATAGGCCGTACTAAAGTTTAGTTTAGTATTCATAGCATGTTGAAGACTCTTCCAAAACATAGAGGTGAATCTTGGATCTCGGTCAGACACAATAGATAGTGGTACTCCATGCAACCTTACCACTTCCCTGATATATATCGGTGCCAGTTGATCCAATGAGAAATCCCCCCGAATAGCAATGAAGTGTGCAGTCTTTGTAAGATGATCCACAAAAACACAGATTGCATTGTTGCCTTTGTATGTCCTCGAAATTCTGGTGACAAAGTCGATGTTGATGTTCTCCAATTTCCATTTTGGTATGGGCAATGGTTGCATCATCCCCTTAGACTTCTGCCTCTCTGCCATCACTTGCTGGCACACCAGGCACTTTGATGTATATTCATCGATATCCTTCTTCATATTATCCCACCAAAAGTTTTCTCGGAGATCTCGATACATCTTTGAGTTCCCTAGGTGAATAGAGAAATTTGAACTGTGTGCATCATCCAAAAGGTCTTTCTTCAGCTCCGGACATGATGGAACACATAGTCTTTTCCCAAACCGCACAATTCCTTCTTCATAAACATTAAACACTGAGGATTTCCCTTCTTCGATAGCTTCCACTTTTTCTTGAATTCCCACAACATCCTTTTTAAAATCCTTTAACCTTTACAAAAAAGATGGGTGAGCAATCATTTGTGAAAAAATTTATGATGTTCCATTATCTATGATTCTCGTGTCCATCTTCGTCAAGTCTAAGAATATTGGATCCTTCTCAATTCTCATCATTGATAGAATCGCTGGATCCTTTCTAGTTAGGGCGTCTTCCACCTTGTTCGCTTTCCCATGGTGGTAATGGATTGAACAATCATAATCCTTGATGAGCTCTATCCATCTTCTTTGGCGCATATTAAGCTCTTTCTATGTGAATATATATTTAAGACTCTTGTGGTCAGTATAAATCTCATATTTCTCTCCATAGAGATAATGCGACCAGATTTTCAAGACAAAGATCACCACCTCCAAATCCAGATCATGCATTGGATAGATTCGCTCATGGATTTTCAACTCCCTTGAGGCATAGTATATAACTTTATCATTCTGCATTAGCACGCAGCCTATGCCCTTCTTCTAAGCATAAATGAATACAACAAAAATTTCCCCACTTGTGGGTAAAGTGAGCATGGGCGCAGTGATAAGCCTCCTTTTCAACTCCTTGAAGCTTTCTTTGCATTCATCACTCCATGAAAACTTTACTCCCTTCCGAGTTAGCCTGGTAAGAGGGTTTTACAATCATGAGAAATTTCTCACAAATCATCAATAATATCTAGCTAACCCCAAGAATATACAGATATCTGTAACCGATGTTGGCCTCGACCATCCCTCAATTGCATCTATTTTGGAGTGATCCACAGATATCCCATTGCTTGTGATGATATGGCCCAAGAATGAGACCTCCTTCAACCAGAACTCACACTTTCTGTAATTTACATAGAGTGTCTCCTTGAGCAATGTCTCTAGTGTAGTTATTAAATTCTCCTCATGGTCCTCCTTGGTTTTGGAGTATATTAGAATATCATCTATAAAGAATACCCCAAATTTGACTAGGTAATCTCTAAAGACTCTATTAATTAAGTCCATGAAGATTTTTGGAGCATTAGTGAGTCTGAAAGGCATTACTCTGAATTCATAGTGCCCGTATATTGTGCGAAAAGCAGTCGAAGGGATATCTACCTTTTTCAACCTTACTTGATAATATCATGACCACAAGTCCACCTCGGAGAAGTATTGTGCTTCACACAGCTGATCAAAAAAGTCATCAATTCTTGGGAGAGGATACGTGTTCTTTATCGTGATTTTTTTATGTTTGCGATAATCGATGCGAAGCCGCATTGGCCCATCCTTCTTCTTGATAAAGAGGACGGGTGCACCCCATGGTGAAGCACTTGGGTGTATAAACCCTTTATGCATATTCTCCTGTAGTTGTTTATTCAACTCTTCATGCTTTATAACAACCATTCTATATGGTTTCTTGGATATTGGTAAAGCCCCGGGTATAAGTTCAATTGAGAATTCAACATCTCTCCTATGAGGAAGACCAGGTAGTTCCTCGGGAAACACTTCTACAAAAATACCTCACAATAGGCATTTATTAAAGGATGGTTTCTTCCTTGAACTCAATCATCAAAGCCAGATACGCGTGCTCATAAGGCAGTAATATCCATTCATGAGATGATGGAGCTAATGGAGATTCATCTTTCTCCTGACACTTGTAAAGAATTGGTGGTCAATTATCCATATGGAGTGTGATTTCCCTCTCCCGACAATTTATGTTGGTTCTATATAAGAAAAGCCAATCCATGCCAAGAATTGTATCAAATTCCACCAGAGGGAGTATGATGAGGTTCGCCGGGAAATTCAATCCACAGATTATAACTGGGGAGGACTTATATTCATGGGATGCAATGATTTCCCCATTTTTCGTACTCACTGACATCTTCACTTCCATGATTTGTGGTGGTGCTGGGATTTTTCTACTAAACATTCTAGATATAAAAGAATGTGTAGAACCTGAATCCAAAAGTAAGTTTGCTATTCTTAAATAAATAACTAGCATACAAGTCACCACTTCATTGTCGGGGTTCACTTTGACAGAAGTGATGGAAAAATATCTTCCTTGCTGCATTGGAGGATGTTGGTTGCCTCCGAAAACCCTTGGATTAGGGCACTAATTTGAAAAATGCCCCAGTTGAATTCATTTGTAGCATTGAACAACGCGTTGAGGTTTGAGCGGAGCATTCCTCTCCTCTGTCGTAGTCGCGGGTCTTTCTTGTTGATAATTAATAGCTTGGATACATTCTCTTCCACACCTGAAGCATTTCCTCGTCCCCTTAAGTCAATTTCCAGGGTGCTTCTTTTCGCACTTTTGGAAAGTAGGGTGATGGATCTTCTTAGCACCATTGGATTTATCCATCGGACCACCAGCATTGAAGTCCACCTTATGATTCTTATCCCCATGATACCCCTGTGATTCTCCGATCTCCATTTCGACCTAGAGGGCACATCGGACAATTTCCTCATATCTGTCGAAGTCATGGATTGATAATGCTTTCCGTAGGCTAGGCTTCAACCCACCAAATAAGTGGTCAACTTTGCATTCTGGGGTAATGAAAAAGCAGGAAGTGTATCGTGCAAGCCTTGTAAAGTTTTCCTCATACGCTCCAATAGATTCTTCGTCTTTTTTCTTGAGGGAATGGAAGTCAATTTCCATCTTAATTTGGAGGGTGTGTGGAAAATAATTATCGAAAAACATCTTCTGGAAATCCTTCCATTCCAATGCCTCGATCTCCTCCTCGGGATTCATATTTTTTATCAACGTCCCCCATTGATCATCTTCGCCCTCCATATGATAAACCACCCGGAAAACCTTCTCTTGTTCAGAACATTGAAGGATGGAGAAGATATTTTCAGTGGAGTTGATCCATTGTTCAGCGATCGTGGGATTGGATGATCCACTAAAATTAGGAGGCCATTGTCTCACGAAGCTCTCGATAGCGACTTGTTCTATCTTAGGGGGGTTGAAAGTTCCTTTTGACACGTGTTTCTATTCAAAACTTGAGTTATCTGAAAGAGAAGTATGAAAAATTTTGTGATTCCCACTCCCATTGGATTGGGCATCTCAATAGTACAGGCATCACACTGATCTTCACATCGGTTTTTTTGCCCAATTTCTCCTATTACCAGACATTGGCTGGAATAAAAGGAATTTTAGGTGTGATACAAAAAGGGTAATATAAAGACAAAAGATGATGACTTATAGATAAAATTTTATTTCCTTAACTCATGATTCTATAGGCTTCAATTTGGGCTTTTCATGATCTACTTTCTAACATATATTATTAGTGTTTTTTTATTCCCATAATAAGGGTTCCTTCTAAGCTTGGGAATGTACCAAAGCATATCCCCTGGGAGTGTCATAACCAAGAGTACAAAAATTCCCATTGTTGTGCACCAGTTCTCATTCGATTCTAGCTCAAAGCGGTGTTTTCGAGTTTTACCCCTAGGATACATCTATGCCAGATCCGCCTCTACCTTCTCATATCCAGTCAGGAATGCATTTTCTTGATAAACCACTTAATCAGTACTTACCAAAACGTAGGGATGTTTTTATTATACTTAGTCTTGTCTCTATGGATTTACTATGGTTTTATAATCCTAATCCCAAAAATAACTAAACTTATCCTCTGATACCAACTATGAAAACCTTGCTTTTTATTACAACTTAAACATGATTTATTACATAAAACATCATTTGATACTGAGAGGTTTAGTGTCTTTGGGGATTAGGATGATTACATAAAAACAAGAAACATGAAATACAACATCTTTATTTTAAACCTCTTTTATATGACCACGATATTCCCTCGTACATAACATTGCATGGGATAACCTGAGGACATGCATAAGAAAAGGGTGAGCTATAAAGCCCAGTAAGGGAATACACATGGAATAACATGAGGAGTACAATACATGTTATAAATTAGGCATAACAATAGAGAACAATAGAAACATTAACATAAAGGCATGATAAAGCGTGATAATCATAACATGGAAATGTGGCAAAAACACTTAACATGGAATTATCATGAGCCAAGGCTCATTGCACATGGAGCATGAGTAAATACTCATTGCACATAAAGCACGAGTAGACCCTAGTGGCACTTGAATTAGCATGATTCAACACTAATTGCACATGACGTATCATGATACTATACCTTACCCAATGCATTGGAGCATTATAAGGGCACACGCTTCTTAAACATTTCATTTCATGCATAAGTGTGCCACATGGATCATAAAACATACATTCATAAAACATAATCATTTATTCGACAATAATTGAATGTGGAATTAATACATGAGACTTTATAATCAATAAGTAAATGTTCATAAAGGTGAATAAAATTTATGGATAAATGGGCATGGTATTCACTACACAATGACATTGGATTAAAAAATCGGTGCGATTTCAGCAGCGTAATGGCGTGACATAAGAATTCATAAAAATGGTTGATGAGAGAGAAAGGGGTTCATCATCATATTTACATGTAATGGAAAGTAAGTAGGTCATATATATATGTGTCCCAACAATTTTAATGGAATTTAGATTCATGATACAAACGTATTGCTTGAATGTAAAGGAGGAGAGAGAACTTCCTTTCTGAATTTCGGCATAGTAATAGGTGTACATAGGAGGAATTTAATGAGAGATAAAGGGGTCTCCCATCATTCAAACATAAAGAGGGAAGTATGAGGGAGGTTTTAAGCCATACCCCAACATTCATAATTGAAATTAAAAGGGAAAAAAACATAAAGAAAATTGGACAAAAATTAGAAAGGAAGAAAAAACCCTTACTTGGAAGTGTGCTTCCAAAGGCTAGAGAGAGGATTGTGAGGGGCTTCTTGGGAGATTGGGGCACCTTGGGAGGATTCTAAAGAAATTAAGGCAGAGGTTAGACGAACTCCAAAGGATTTTATTGAGGAGTAAGTGGGAGATTGGATGGGTTTATATAGTAAAGGTGAAGGAATTATTTATTATTAAGGTATGGGTCCCCTTACATTAAATTAATCCAAACCAAAAACCATCTCATGGTTTTTACCATGGTTTTTGGAAAGGGTAAGAGGAAAAAAATATTTTATAAGGACAAAGTCTGATCTTCTTAAAATAAGAGGGTTGCTTATGTGGTGGTGAGTCATACTCCCATGGAAATTAATTTAAAAAGACAAGGTGTTTAATAAGTCTTGAGGGGTCCATTAATGATTTGAAAAGTAAGTCAAACAAATCCAAAATCACATTATTTTAATGGTAAAACATATATTGGCCGAACATAAATATTATTTTATTTTATTAAATCACTATTGGGTCATGATGATGTCATAAAACACATTATATATTTAAACGGTATTTAATTTTTACCCAACAATTTTATTGTATCAGAAAATTATGAAAAAATCACCGTTGGGTAATTTCGACAACCTGATTCCAGAAATAACATTTATTTTATCTAAATAATTTTCTAAATATGTTCATTTTCACTTTTAATATAAAAACCATCATTTATAGAAAATTCACGGGTTTTGACAGAAATGGATTTCCAACCATAATAAAAATT
Source organism: Viscum album (assembly GCA_963277665.1). Lineage (NCBI taxonomy): Eukaryota > Viridiplantae > Streptophyta > Magnoliopsida > Santalales > Viscaceae > Viscum > Viscum album. Next base: position 1,861,726,488 of record OY728151.1, on the reverse strand, counting down.
AAAATTGCATTCATAAATTTATAAGATCATTTATATTTAATAAAAATTAATTTAATAATAATAATAATATTTTATGAAAATATTATTTAATTAAAAAATCCCTTAATTTAATAAAATATAATTCTTAATTAAATAATAACTAAAAACATTATTTTTACTTTAAAAACTATTTACAATGTATCAATAATGACAAGAAAGAATATTCATTATTATATACAAAAAACAATATACATGAACATAGTACTATTTATTTGTTACATAACCCCTTAAAATAGCCACATATGACCTAAGGGTAAGGTGTGTGATGGTGAAAGACTCTTGGGGTGGCTCGGATAACATCGCTCGAGTGGTAATCTCTATCAACTTCCACTTTTCCCGTAGACAGTCCCGTTCGAGCTTGACATGGTGAATCTTAGCTTTGTATTGGTCAAGAGTGAAGACCAAGGATGCCACCTCTTTTCCAAGCACTGACAAATGGGCTTTGTATGGAGGAATTTTACTGGACGAGTACAACACTTCTTTTGTCTGAGTAAATTGAATTTGTTAAAGCCCTACATTTATACTAATCATGTGGTCACTTTTCAATGGCTATGTTAGCAATGGTCAAAAATTCTTAACATAAAACCAATGAAGTTGAAATTTTATATAAACATGAAGATACATTTAATTGGATCAAGATTTATTTCCATTAATGAAACTTTGGGTTGTTATAACATTCCCCCATTACGAAATTGCACCCTTGAATTTTTCTTTTTCCCACACTAAAACTGATGCGGGTAACTCTGCTTCATCATTTCCTCTGATTCCCAAGTCGCTTCTTCAAACATGCGGTTTCTCCACAACACCTTGACAAGGGGAATTGTCTTATTTCGTAGGAATTTTTCTATACGATCTAAGATCTTCACTGGTTTCTCCTTATAAGAAATATCATCTTCTAATTATACCACATTAGAAGAGAGTACATGTGAAGGGTCTGGTATGAACTTCCTTAGGTGGGATACATGAAATACATCATGTACTTTGTCCATAGTAGGTGGAAGTGCTATTCGATAGGCCACAGCCCCGACACGATCAAGAATCTCGAAGGGGCCGATGTACCTTGGACTTAACTTCCCTTTCATTCCAAACCTCATGACCTTCTTCCATGGAGATATGTGTAGAAAAATCATGTCTCCAACTTTAAACTCAAGGTATCCTCGACGATTATCTGCATAACTCTTCTGTCGACTCTGGGCTGCCTTAATATTCTGCTGAATGGGTTTCACCTTCTCCACCATTTCCTCGACCATTTCTGGTTCATGCAGCTTACGTTCACCGACCTCATCCCAAAATGTCGGTGTTCTGCACCTTTTCCCATACAGGGCTTCATATGGTGCCATTTGGGTGCTCGAGTGGAACCTATTATTATAAGAGAACTCAACTAGAGGAAGATTTTTATCCCATCCTCCTTTGATGTCCATTGAGAATTCTTTCAACATATCCTCAAGTGTTTGGATAGTCTGCTTGGATTGGCCATCAGTTTGAGGATAATAGGCCGAACTAAAATTCAGTTCAGTATTCAGAGCATGTTGAAGACTCTTCCAATACTTAGGGTTGAATCTTGGATATCGGTCTGACAAAATTGATAGTGGTACTCAATGCAACCTTACCACTTCCCTGATATATATATGTGTCAGTTGATCCAATGAGAAATCCTGCCGAATAGCAATGAAGTGTGCAGTCTTTGTAAGACGATCCACAACAACCCAGATTGCATTGTTGCCTTTTGAATGTCCTCAGAAGTCCGGTGAAAAAGTCCATGGTGATGTTCTCCAATTTCTATTCTAGTCTGGGCAACGGTTGCATCATCCCCTTCGACTTCTGCCTCTCTGCCTTCACTTGCTGGCACACCAGGCACTCTGATGTATATTCAGTGATCTCCTTCTTCATATTATACCACAAAAAGTTTTCTCGGAGATATCGATACATCTTTGTGCTCCCTGGGTGAATAGAGAAATTTACACTATTTGCAACATCCAAAAGTTCCTTCTTCAGCTCCAGACATGATGGAACACATAGTCTTTTCCTAAACCGCACAATTCCTTCTTCATTAACATTAATCTCCAAGGATTTCCCTTTTTTGATAGCTTCCCATTTTTCTTGAATTCCCACGTCAACCTTTTGAACATCCTTTAATCATTCCAAAAGATACGGTTGAGCAATCATTTGTGAAAGGATTGATGATGTTCCCTTCCCTGTGATTCCCATGTCCATCTTCATCAAGTCTAAGAAGATTGGATCCTTCTCAATTGTCATCATTGATAGAATCGTTGGATCCTTTCTAGTTAGGGCATCTGCCACCTTGTTCGCTTTCCCAGGGTGGTAATGAATTGAACAGTCATAATACTTTATGAGCTCTATCCATCTTCTATGGTGCATATTATGCCATTTCTATGTGAATATATATTTAAGACTCTTGTGGTTAGTGTATATCTCACATTTCTCTCCATAGAGATAATGCCGCCAGATTTTCAAGGCAATGATCACCACCGCCAACTCCTGATCATGAGTTGGATAGTTTCGCTCATGGATTTTCAACTTCCATGAGGTATAGGATATAACTTTATCATTCAGCATCAGCACACAGCCTAATCCCTTCTTCGATGCATCACTGAATACAAAAAAAAGTTCCCCACTTGTGGGTAAAGTGAGCACGAGTGTAGTGATAAGCCTCTTTTTCAACTCCTTGAATATTTCTTCGCATTCATCACTCCAAGCATGCTTTACTCCCTCCCGAGTTCTCTTGGTAAGAGGGTTGGAAAATCGTGAGAAATTTCTAACAAATCGTCGATAATATCCAGCTAACCCCAAGAAGCTATGGATATCATTTACCGATGTTAGCCTCGGTCATCCCTCAATTGCATCTGTTTTGGAGGGATCCACAGATATCCCATTACTTGTGATGATATGGCCCAAGAATGAGACCCCATTCAACCTGAACTCACACTTTCTATACTTTTCATATAGCTTCTCCTTGCGCAATGTCTCTAGTACAGTTCTTAAATGCTCCTCATGATCCTCCTTGGTATTGGATTATATTAGAATATCATCTATAAAGACTACCACAAATTTTATAGGTAATCTATAAAGACTCTATTAATTAAGTCCATGAATATTTCTGGAGCATTAGTGAGTCTGAAAGGAATTACTATGAATTCATAGTGCTCATATCTTGTACGAAAAGCTGTCTTGGGGATATCTTCCTTCTTCACCCTTACTTGATAATATCCTGACCGGAAGTCCACCTTGGAGAAGTATTGTGCTCCTTGTAGCTGATCGAACAAGTCATCAATTCTTGGGATAAGATACTTGATCTTTATCGTGGTTTTTTTTTAGTTCATGATAATCGAGGCAAAGCTGCATTGACCCATCCTTCTTCTTGACGAAGAGGACTGGTGCACCCCATGATAAAGCACTTGGGCGTATAAACCCTTTATCCAGATTCTCCTGTAGTTGTTTCTTCAGCTCTTCAAGCTCTACAAAAACCATTCTTTATGGAGTCTTTGGTATTGGTAATGTTCTGGGTATAAGTTCAATTGAGAATTCAACATCTCTTCTAGGAGGAAGACCAAGCAGTTCCTCAGGAACCACTTTCACGAATTCCCTCACAACAGGCATTTATTCAAGGATGGTTTCTTCCATGGACTCAATCATCTGATCTAGATACGCGTGCTCATAATGTAGTAATATCCATGCTTGAGATGATGGAGCTAAAGGAGATTCATGTTTCTCCTGACACTTGTAATGAATCGGGGGTCGATTCTCCATATGGATTGTGATTTCCCTCTCCCAACAATTTATGTTGGTTCTATATAAGGAAAGCTAATTCATTCCTAGAATTTCATCAAATTCCACTAAAGGGAGTACAACGAGGCTCACCGGGAAATTAAATCCACAGATTATAATAGGGGAGGACTTATATTCATGGGATTCAATAATTTCCCCATTTTCCGTACTCACTGACATCTTCACTTCAATGATTTGTAGTGGTGCTAGGATTTTTCTACTAAACATTCTAGATATAAAATAATGCGTAGAACCTGAATCAAAAATTACGTTTTCTATTCTTGAATGAATAACTAGCGTACCTATCACCACTTCGTTGTCAGGGATCACTTTGGCAGAAGTGATGGAAAAAGCTCTTCCTTGCTGCCTTGGAGGTTCTTTGTTGCCTCTGAAAACCCTTATATTAGGGAACTAATTTGCAAAATGCCACAGTTCTTTGCATTTGTAGCATTGAACAATGCGTTGAGGTTCGAGAGGAGCATTCCTCTCCTCTGTCGCAGCCACGGGTCTTTCTTTCCAACAGTTAACAGCTAGGTGCCCCTCTCTTCCACACCTGAAGCATTTCCTCGTCCCCTTAAGGAAATTTTCTCGTGTGCTTCTTTCCGCAGTTTATGAAAGTGGGGTGCTGGATCTTTTTAGCACCGTTGGATTTATCCATCGGACCACCAACATTGAAGTCCACCTTACACTTCTTATCCCCATGATACCCATGTGATTCTCCGATCTCCATTTCGACTTTGAGGGAACATCGGACAATTTCCTCATAGCCGTCAAAGCCACGGATTGCTAATGCTTTTTGTAGGCTAGGTTTCAACCCACCAATGAAGTGGTCAACATTGCATTCTGGGGTAATGAAAAAGCCAGAAGAATATCATGCAAGCCTTGTGAAGTTCTCCTCGTACTCTCCAACATATTCTTCAACTTTTTTCTTGAGGGAAAGGAAGTCCCTTTCCATCATAAGACGGAGGGTGCGTGGAAAATATTTATCAAAAAACATCTTCCAGAAATCCGTCCATTAAAACGCATCGACCTCTTCCTCAGGCTTCATATTTTTGATCAACGTCTACCATTGATCAGCTTCACCCTCTATTTGATAAGCCACCAGAAGAACCTTCTCTTGTTCAGAACATTGAAGGATGGAGAAGTTATTTTCAATGGAGTTGATCCATTGTTCAGCGATCGTGGGATCAGATGATCCACTAAAAGTATGAGGCCTTTGTCTCATGATGCCCTCGATTGCAACTTGTTCTTTCTTAGGGGGGTTGAACGTTCTTCTTGACCTGTGTTTCTATTCAAAACTTGAGTTAGCTGAGAGGGAAGCGTGACAATGTTCGTGATTCCCGCTCCCATTGGATTGGGCATCTCATTAGTACAATCATCACACTAATCTTCACAGCGGTTGTTAGCTCGAGCCCTCCTATTACTGGCCATTGGCTGGAATAAAAGGAAAGTTAGGGGTAACACATAAAGGTTAATCTCAAGAAAAAATTTGATGACTTATAAATAAACTTTTATTTCCTTAACTCATGAGTCTATAGGCTTCAATCTTGGCTTTTCATTATCTACTTTATAACATATATTATTAGGGGTTTTTTTATTCCCTTAATAAGGGTTCATACTAAGCTTGTGAATTTACCAAAGAATATCCCACGGGAGTGTCATAACCAAGAGTGCAGTAAGGCCTGTTGTCATGCACCAGTTCTCATTCGAGTCTACCTCAAAGTGGTGTTTTCAGGATTTACCCCTAGGATACATTTGTGCCAGAGCCGCCTCTACCTGCTCGTATCCAGACAGGGATGCATTTTCTTGATAAACCACTTACTCAGTACTTACCAAAACATAGGGATGTTTTTATTATACATAGTCTGGTCTCTAAGGATTTACTTGGGTTTTCTAATCCTAATTCCAAAAATAATTAAACCTATCCTCTGATACCAACTATGAAAACCCTTCTTTTTATTACAACTTAAACATGAATATTACATAAAACATCACTTGATACAATAAAGAATATCGAGAGGTTTATTGTACTTGGGTTTTATGATCATTACATAAAAACATTAAATATTAAATACAACATCTTTATTTAAAACATCCTTTACATGACCACTACATTCCCTCGTACTTAGCATTGCATGGGATAACCTGAGGACATGCATAAGAAAAGGGTGATCTATAAAGCCCATTAAGGGAATACACATGGAATAACACGAGGAGTAAAATACATTTTATAAATTAGGCATACCAATAGAGCACAAGAGAAACATGAACATAAAGGAATGATAAATCATGATAATCATAACTTGGAAATGTGGAAACATCACTTAACATTGAATTAGCATGAGCCAAGGCTCATTGCACATGGAGCATGAGTAAATCCTCATTGCAAAAAAAGCACGAATAGACCCTCATTGCACTTGAATTAGCATGATTCAACACTCATTACACATGACGTATAATGATACTATACTTTACGCAATGCATTGGAGCGCTATAAGGGCACACCCTTCTTAAACATTTAATTTCATGCATAAGTGTGCCACATGGATCATAAAACATAGATTCATAAAACATATTAATTTATTCCACGATAAAGGAATGTGGAATTCATACATAAAAAATTATAATCAATAAGTAAATGTTCATAAAGGTGAATACCATTTATCGAGAAATTAGCATGGTATTCACTACACAATGGCAATGGCTAAGAAAATTGATGTGATTTTGGCAGCGTAACGGTGTGACATAAGAATTCATAAAAATGGTTGATCAGAGAGAAAGGGGTTACTCATCATATTTACATGTAATGGACAGTAAGGAGGTCATATAGATACATGTACCAACAATTTTAATGAAATTTAGATTCATGATACAAAAGTATTGCTGGAATGTAAATGAGGAGAGAGAAGTGCTTTCGGAATTTCGGCATAGTAACAGGTGTACATGGGAGGCATTTAATGAGAGCGAAAGGGGTCTCCCATCATTCAAACATAAAGAGGGTAGTATGATGGATGTGAGAAATCGTACCCCATCATTCATAATTGAAATTAAAAGGGAAAAACAACTTAAAGAAAATTGGACATAAATGAGAAAGGAAGAAAAAACCCTTACATGGAAGTGTGCTTACAAAGGCTAGAGAGAGGATTGTGAGAGGCTTCTTGGGAGCTTGGGGAACCTTGGGAGGATTCTAGAGAGAGTAGGGCAGAGGTTGGACGGACTGAAAAGGCTTTTAGTGAGGAGGAAGTGGGAGCATGGGTGTGTTTATATAAGAAAGGTGAGAGAATTCATTATTATTTAGGTTTGGGTCCCCTTACATTAAATTAATCCAAACCACAAACCGTTCCATGGTTTTCACCCATGGTTATTGGAAAAGAAAGAGGAAAAAAATATTTTATAAGTCCAAAGTCCTAACTTCTTAAAATAATGGGGTTTCTTATGTGGAGGTGAGTCATACTCCCATGGAAATTAATTTTAAAAGACAAAGTGTTTAATAAGTCTTGAGGGGTCCATTAATGCTTTAAAAAGTAAGTCAAACAAACCCAAAATCACATTATTTTAATGGTAAAACATATTTTAGACGAACATAAAGATTATAGTATTTTATTACATAACTATTGGGTCATGATGATGTCATAAAACACATTATATATTTAAACGGTATTTAATTTTTACCGAAAAATTTGATAGTCTCATAAAATTATGAAAAATTCACTGTTGGATAATTTCGACGTCTTGATTCCAGAAATAATATTTATTTTATCTAAATAATTTTATACATATGTTAATTCTCACTTTTAAAATAAAAACTGACATTTATCGAAAATTCACTGGTTTTGACAGAAATGGATTTCAAACCTTAATAAAAATTACAATTGCATTCATAAAATTATAAGATAATATATATGTAATAAAAATTAATTTAATAATAATAATAATATTTCATTAAAATATTATTTAATTCAAAAAAACATTAATTTAATAAAATAGAATTCTTAATTAAATAGTAACTAAAAACATTATTTGTACATTAAAAATTGTTTACAATGTATCAATAATGACAAGAAAGTATATTCATTATTATATAAAAAAATAATGTACATGAACATAGTACTATTTATTTGTTATATAACCCCTTAAAATAGCCGCATAAGACATAAGGGTAAGGTGTGTGATGGTGACAGACTATAAGGCCCCAGCCTTAAACCTTACTTAATCTTGAGTTATTACAAGATTACACACTGAGGATCTTTTCAGGTTTAGAGTTTTAGAGAATTAAATCATAAAACATGCATTAAATTCCACATTTAAACAATTTGGTTACATAAAAGATAGTATTCATTTTTCCCATCAACAGAAACATATTTAAAATAAAACATGGATTATTTATTGACACTACGTTGACATTATCATCATATCATGTACCATTCCCATGACCTGTGAAAAACTTTTCAAAAACATGAGATGATCATAAAAAGCGTAGTAAGGGATATAAAAGTATGAAATGAAAACATTACTCTATGTATGAAATCATACTTTTCTAATAAAACATAATCACTTTAACATACCTCATCAAATTAGGAATAAATCACAGAAATCATAAGACATAAAGGTAACTTGAGACATTCATAACATTCTTACATAGGGAGTAACACTCTTGGTTAAGTTTGGAATACTCATCACAATATATTCCCTAAATCTCTTTGTGTAAACCTTAACGTTTAACCCCTTCGCGTTACCCAAAGCATTGGAGTGCTATATCGGGCTCAACCGCCATTAGTTTATAATGGAACCACCCGTCTTCATAAATGGTGTCCAAGAACCATAAAATAATCATATATCATAACTTAAGCATAAATGAAAGATAAAATTCCCACATTGCAATAATAATATAACATTTTAAGATAATTAATCAATTCTTAAAGCCATTTTCAAAACCATTTAAAACATTTAACAAAGTGATTTTGAATCAAAGTGTCCCATACCACATTGTAGTTTTTAACATTTTAAACCATTAATATCCATATAATTAAATCCTTAAAAACATTTTGAAAACATGGATATTAATGAGAAATATTTATAAGAATAAATCATTAAAACATTTAAAATTATATTTTAGTTAAAGGGTTTTTAACAAAATGATAGACACTTGAATACCATAATTGAGGAATAACATTTAATAAAAACATTATAATATCATGAGAATAAATTGATTCATGATATAATATTCTATGGGGAATTATATAAACCATATAAGAGGTAATTGGTTCATAACAATAATGAAGTCTCAATAGAAATGTAAAATGAGATGAAATCCCTTGTAAAGAATGTATCCTTAAATTGAAGATAAATCAATCTCATAATTATGTGTGACAAATATAAATACACCCAATATAAGTGGATATTAAGTGTAAAACAATAAAAGGTCATTCAAACATATTCAAAGGATGACATATTCAGTAACTACATGTTGATCCCAAAGAAATCGAAATTGGGTTAAGAAGTTCCCTTGGTAAAATTCGACAGCCTAACAGCGCCACATTAAAATTCATAAAATTAGTTGATGAGAGAGAAAATGGTATCTCATCACATGGACATAAAATTTACATCTATAAGGATATATAATAACATATCCCAACATATAAATATGTAAATTAAAAGACATAACAAAAGAAGTCTTCTAAAGAGAGGAGGGTGAAAGGTTCCCTTACCGATTTGGAAACATTCAAAATGTACACCACATGAAAGAAGGGTCATACAATGAAGATGTTAATACCCATAAATGAGAGTATATTATACAAATAGTAAAATAATGGGCATTAAATACACCACATAATAGGAAATAGTTTCCAATGTAGCATGAATCTCATAGGAATAAAAAGTGAGATAAAAATTCACTTATGAAAATTCGGCAGCCTAACGACGCCACATAAAACTTCCAAAAATGGATTGATGATATAAAATAGGTTCTCTAATCATATTAACATAAAATTTATATCAATATGAATATAAAATAAGTTCCCCCATCATAATAAAGAGGAGATTAAATTAAGTTACATAAAAATATTACTTAAAAATAAAGAGAGAGGTAGGATCCCTTACCTCGGGTCCGACTTGACTCGATCATTCTTTAAACTCCTGAATAATAAACTTGAGTTAATTTATACATGATTGAGAAATTTTTTCAAGTTCATTATTCCTTTTATATCACTTATTACCATGTTATTAACACTATGTAATTATTTAAGTTAATAATGGTCGTTTTGTCGATCATTGCTACTTGAGTCAAAAATAAACTCTTTATAATTACAATTTTGTCCATGGGGTAAAATATCCATTATATCCAGAATTATATTCATTATGTATAAATCATATATATCATATATATACATTATATACATGCATTTATAATATTACATAACATTTAGAGGTAAGAAATGAAATGCACCGTTCATGGAGACGGTAAGCCATACGTACGCATGAACACTACTTCCATTTCTATTTAATATTTAATGGAATTAAAACATAATTATACATAATATTATTATAATTATAGTATGTTATAATATATAATATCATTAAATCTATCCTTTATACGTACCACATATGGTATTAATGAATCAAATCACTTTGAGGGGGCGGCAGTCCGCACTTCCTAAAATGAAGATATCGCATTTACCCATAATGGAAGCCATAAAGGTGTGACATAAATGAAAAATACAGAGGCATAATGAAAACATAAAAATATTATATATAATATATAAATATAGTGACATCTTAATGGCCCCCTTTAAAGGTGTTAAAAGAATATTGAACAATCGTCATTTCATGAGCCAGAAATTCACCATCCACAAAAACAGTATGTTCTATAACCATTAGATGTAGGTGTGTGTAAGTTTAGCTCGAATTCATCTTATAAAAACATCCAAGTATATTTAAGATACTAGATATGTTACAAAATAAACGAATAAAAATATTTTAGGGGGTTGGAGAGGCAAAATAAAACAAAAGAACACAAGTGAAGACATTACCTTAAAATCGGGTAACTCCTTTTGGTTTGAACCAAAAGGGTGTCTTGAAGAGCTTCCTGCCTAAGTTAAGGCTTCTAGGATGAGGAGAGGGATTTTGAGAGATGATATGGGCAGGGGTTGGCCGAGGCAAAGTCTTTAGAGGTGTGGGTAAGGTGGTAGAGGTGGGGGCCTTTTATAAGAGAAGAGGATGGGAACTCTTGGAATGGTATAAAATGTTACTTTATTTTCAAATGAGTTTCAGATTTTAATGGTCCAAAATTTATTTATATTGAGGATAAGGTGATAAAGGTTGAAAATATACTCATCCAATAGTTTTTTGACATGTGTCGGTCTTAGATTTTACATTATATTTTCATTTTATTTAAATCGTTAAATAATGAGGTAATCACTGCATAATCATGATGTCATAAATAATTTAATTTATATAGTGTCTAAAAATTATAAACCAAATACTATGATGTTGGAAATCATTTTATCTTTCCAATTACTATTTATAGTAAAAAATATGACTTGTATAGCCCCATGTAATTTTTTTTAGTAAAATAATACATGTTTGTGTCAATTTTACTTTTACTTTAAAAAAGGCATTAATGTCATTATCCTACCCATGTGGCTCCATGGGGTCCCAAAAATCGACCCATGGGTTTTCTTGGCCGGCCATGACACATCCAATAAGGTTAGGACATGTGTCAAGGTCATTTAATATTATTAAAACATTATTTGTAACTTAAACTACACTAATTACCTCTAATCGCGATTAAAAACATAAAAGTTACTATTCACCAAAAAATTATTTTAATCCCATTGAACAAGATTTTACTTCTTAATGACAACCATGTATGTCGGATTTTTGAAATTTAAAACACAGAGGGGGTAAATTTTCATTTAAATGAAAAATCAGTTTTTTAAGTACCACTTAGTGGTTTCACTATTCATCATAAATTGATGTTTTTCAGAAAAATACTGAAACATCTCCCTAAGCTATATTTGATATTCCGAATTCAAAAATGATGTCTATTTTATAAAATTCAAAACATATAAGTTACAATAATTAATTTAATAATTTATTCCTGTTGTCAGAACAAATAGCGTGTTTTTAAGAAACAATATCTATCAAAAGATTGACACTCGTTTATGTCCAATCTCAAAGTGATATTAATTCCAATGACCACCATTGGATTAAATGGTAAAAGTATATTCTAATTTCACTTTAAAACCAATTAAAAGCATAATCTAACTATATAAATCAATTAGATTAAAAAGAGGTTTTGAATTAAAATACAACACTTTTCACTATTCATTAAAAAATGTACATTATCAGAAAAATACCAGAAATTTTTCCAAAGTAAATTTTAATGTCCCAATCATAAATAATAAGTTTATTTTGAAAAATATAGCTTATAAAATTGTCAAATGATAGATTTAAAAATGGTTCTCCATCAAAAAGCGGTAAAACAATCTTTTAAAAATATTAGAGTATTTATTCTTAAAATTGGATTCATTTGGATTTTAAGCCTCTAAAATTTATTGGATAAATGTAAAAATATTTAAGAAACATATGTAATCATTTTTTAGTTATTTCTGTTCATTCCCTCCATTACAATGGCGAGGTGTTAACTATTGTAATATTATTAGTGTGCAACGTAAGATTTCAAGGAAACTGCTTGTTGCGTATTGGGTACGCCATCGAGCATAGCATTCCATTTAAAGTAGAATTAAAATTTTATTCACAAATATTGATAAACATTATAATGTAATAATATTTAATTACCTGGGATGTTACATCCTTCCCCCCTTTTTTGAATTGTGTCCTCACAATTTCAAAATTGGTCTTGGAAACTCCATTGAAAGTCCCACATCAGAACAAGAGTCAGTAAAACTATCACTTAAAAAGAATGGGAGAGAAGTAAAAAGGTCACCCGAGTTAACCCATACTAGGATTACAAGTATGAAAATATAGATATGGAGGAAAAAACAAAGGGTCATGTTCTAATGGAGAGTGATAGTAAACATGTCTAGGAAAAAGTTAACCACAAGAAAATCACAAGCCTGTGATGGGTTAAACAGTATTCGATTCCCAAGTAGGAAAAGTTAGCAGACAACATTTTTGTTTTAAGTTACTCTTAATTAAGGAATTTATTTTTGATCTTAACTAAATCATGTTGAAACAAAATTACTTGTCACGTAGACTTTCAACTTTTACTAGATTCCTTAATCAAACTCATATTTTCTCCAAAAGACGAGTATTTAGGAAGACTTGTTCGCATTAAGAGTACTATAATCAACAAAAACCAAACCAAAAAGTTTAGTACGAGATCAGATAATACCCAAAAAGGAAATTTTTTTACAAAAAGAAAAACTACTACTAATCTCCAAAATTGGTCAAACAAAACCCAATGTTCAATAAAGACCATTCGATAAACAATTTGTCCCTAAAATTCATCAAAGTAAACCGAACTATGATTAAAACCCAAATATTTGAAGTATTTAATCACATAGTCTCCCAAGGTACAAATTAACATTTCTCTTCAAATAACATCAGTTTCTCTTAAAGTCTCATACTGAAAAGTAATTAACCTAATCACATATCCTCCATGATAGGTTAATAATTTCCATAGATAACCAAAAATCAACTTACTCTTTATTCATAAAATCATCTAACTAAAAAAATATGCCAAACTAACTAGGGACTTCACATAGTCCAGTGGTAGGCGATAAACACCAGTCGCACTTTGGTTGTGGGTTGGATTACCGTAGCTTCGTCTGATACGACGGGTTGTCACACGGTCTGTGTGTTGTCCCTTTTCCCAAACTATATAATTCTTAAAAACATCCCCCAAAAAGAGATAAAATATTAAAAAATAACCATAAAATATTTTAACATCAATTTTACCTCATTCCTTTCATCTTCTATTATAACATATAGTAAGACATAATTACCTCAAAAGTAAGGATCATATCAACCCTAAGGGTTACCTTTATAATTATCACATGAACTTCCACATCGAGATGGTTCACTCATACAAGAGGCATTAGAGAAATCAGAAGGGTTCAAGTGGTTGATCATGACTCCTGATAGTAAGTTTAGAATAACCACAGGATTTCTCATTGAATCCCCCATTTCATCTAGTCTCTTAATCAGAGATCCACCATAGTTTCCTTCAAACCCATTGTCACTTTGGTGCCTACTAGATCCATCCATTTACTAAAACCAATAAGGTCAGGGTGAGTATTTCAAAAAACTCATCATGTACTAAAGGGGATGATAAACACTAAGATATACTTATCCAAGTTATCTCGAAACCATTACATACTTCAAAAATAACAAAGACTCTATCCAATATAATAACCATTGTGGTCATACACAACTTGACACTTATGCTAAAACAACACTCTAACCTCTAAAGTTATCTAAACTGACCTCTGATACCAACTATAAGGCCCCAGCCTTAAACCTTACTTAATCATGAGTTATTACAAGGTTACACATTGAGGATATTTTAAGGTTTAGAGTTTTAGAGAATTATATCACAAAACATGCATTACATTCCACATTTAAACAAAGTGGTTACATAAAATATAGTATGCATTTTTTCCATCAACGGAAACATATTTAAAATAAAATGTGGTTTCTTTCTTGACACTTCCTTGACACTATCATCATATCATGTAACATTCCCTTGACCTGTGAAAAACATTTCAAAAATATGGGATGAGCATAAAAAGCTCTGTAAGGGATATAAAAGTACGAAATGAAAACATTAATTTATGTATGAAATCATACTTTACTCCTAAAACATAATCACTTTAACATACCTCATCCAATCATGAATAAATCATAGAAATCATAAGAAAGAAAGGTTACTCGAGGCATTCATAACATTCCTATGTAGGGAGTAACCCTCTTGGTTAGGTTTGGAATACCCATCACAGTATATTCCCTAAATCTCATCGGAGAACCTTAACGTTTAACCCCTTCGTGTTACCCAATGCATGGGAGATCTATATCGAGCTCACCCGCCCTTAGTTTATCACGGAACCACCCGTCTTCATAAAAAAGGCCCAAGAACAATAACATAATCATAGAACATAACTTAATCACAAAGGAAAGATAACATTCCCACATTTCAATAACAATATAACATTTTAAGATAATGAATCCATTCGAAAAACCATTTTCAAAACCATATAAAACATTTAATAAAGTGATTTTTGAATCAAAGTGTCCCATACCACTTTGAATTTTTTAACATTTTAAACCATTAATATCCATATATTTAAATCCTTAAAAACATTTTCAAAACATGGATATTAATGATAAATATTTATAAGAATAAATCATTAAAACATTTAAAATGATATTTTAGTTAAAGGGTTTTTAACAAAATGAGAGACACTTGAATACCATAATTGAGGAATAACATTTCATCAAAACATTATAATATCATGAGAATAAATGGATTCATGATATAATATTACAAGGGACAGCATATACACCATATAAGAGTGAATTGGTGCATAACAACAATGAAGTCTCAATAGAATCGTAAAATGAGATGAAATCCCTTATAAAGAATGTATCCTTAAATTAATGATAAATCAATCTCATAATTATGTGTGAAAAATATAAATACACCCAATATAAGTGGATGTTATGTTTAAAACAATAAATTTACATTCACACATATTCAAATGATGACATATTCAATAACTACATGTTGAACCCAAAGAAATCGAAATTGGGTTAAGAAGTTCCCTTGGTAAAATTCGACAGCCTAACGACGTCACTTTAAAATTCATAAAATTAGTTGATGAGAGAGAAAATGGTATCTCATCACTTGGAATTAAAATTTACATATATAAGGATATATATGAACATATCCCAACATAAAATTATGTAAATTAAAAGACATAACAAATGATGTCTTTTAAAAAGAGGAGGGTGAAAGGTTCCCTTACTAATTTGGGAAACATTCGAAACGTACACCCCATGAAAGAAGGGTCATAAAATGAAGATGTAACTACCCATAAATGAGATTATATTATACAAATACTAATATAATGGGCATTACATACACCACACAAAAGGAAATATTAGCCAATGTAGCATGAATCTCACAGGAATAAAAAGTGAGATAAAAATCCCCTTATGAAAATTCGGCAGCCTAACGGCGCCACATAAAACATCCAAAAATGGATTGATGAGATAAAATAGGGTCTCTAATCATATAAACATAAATTTTACAGAAATATTAATATAAAATATCTTCCCCCAACATAAGAAAGTGAAGCGTAAAGTAAGTCACATAAAAAGAGTACTTAAAAAAAAGACAGAGGTTGGATCCCTTACCTCGGGTCCGACTTGACTTGATCGTTCTTTAAACATTTGAATAATAAACTTGAGTTAATTTCAACCTTCTTAAGAACTTTTTTGAAGTTCATTATTCCTTTTATATCACTTATTACCATGTTATTAACACTATGTATTTATTTAAGTTATTAATGGTCGTTTTGTCGGTCATTCATACTTGAGTAAAAAATAAACTCGTTATAATTACAAGTTTATTCATGGGGTAAAATATCCATTATATCCAGAATTATTATAATTAGGGAGATATAATATATATCTTATATATCCATTATATACATGCATTTATAATATTACATAACATTTAGAGGTAGGAAATGAAATGCACCATTCATAGAGACGGTAAACCGTACGTATGCATGAACGCTACTTCCATTTCTATTTCATATTTAATGGAATTAAAACATAATGATACATAATAGTATTATAATTAAAGTATGTTATAATATATAATATCATTAAATCTATCCTTTATACATACCACATATGGTATTAACGAATCAAATCACTTTGAGGGGCGGTAGTCCGCACTTCCTAAAATGAAGATATCGCATTTACCCGTAATGGACGCCATAAAAGGTATTCCATAAATTAAAAATATAGAAGCTTAAGGAAAAAATTAACATATTATATGTCATATATAAATATAGTAACATCTTAATGGCCACCTTTGAAGTTGTTAAAAGAATATTGAACAATCATCGTTTCGTGAGGCAGAAATTCACCATCCACAGAAACAGTACGTTCTTTAACAATTTGATGTAGGTGTGTGTAAGTGTAGATCGAATAATTCTTATAAAAACATCCAATTATATTTAATATACTGGATTTGTTATAAAATAAATGAATAAAAAGAGTTTAGGGGGTTGTAGAAGCAAAATAAAACAAAAGAACACAAGTGATGTCATTACCTTAAAATCAGGTAACTCCCTTTGGTTTGAACCAAAAGGGTTTCTTGAAGTGCATCCTTCCTAAGGTAAAGCTTCTATGATGAGGATAGGGATATGGATAAGTAAGATGGGAAGGGTTTGGTAGAGCCAAAGGATTTAGAGGTGTGGGTATGGTGGTAGAGGTGGGGTCCTTTTATAAGAGAAGAGGAGGGGCACTCTTGTAATGTTATAAAATGTTACTTTATTTTCAAATGCGTTTCGGATTTTAAAGGACCCAAATTGAGGTATTTTGAGTATAAGGTGTTAAGGGTTCTCAATAAACTCATCCAATATGTTTTTTACATGTGTAGTTATTAGATTTTACATTATCGTTTCATTTTATTTAAATCGTTAAATAATGAGGTAATCGCTAGATCATCATGATGTCATAAATAATTTAATTTATTTAATGTCTAAAAATTGTGAACAAAATACTAAGATGTAGGAAATCATTTTAGCTTTCCAATGACTATTTATAGTAAAAAATCTGGCTTTTATAACACAATTTAAAAATTCTTTTAGTAAAACAGTAAATGTTTGTGTCATATTGTTAAATCATTATTTTTACCTTAAACTACACTAATTACCTATAATCGTGATTAAAAACATAAAAGTTACTATTCACCCAAAAAAATTATTTTAATCCCATTGAACCACATTATAGTTCCTAATGAAAATCATGTATGTCGGATTTTTGAAATTCAAAACATAGAGGTGGTAAAATTTCATTTAAACGAAAAATCATTTTTTTAAGTACAACTTAGTGGTTTCACTATTCATAAAAAATTGAAGTTTTTTAGAAAAATACCAAAACTTCACCGTAAGCTATATTTGATATTTAGAATTCAAAAATGATGTCTATTTTATAAAATTCAAAACATATAAGTTACAATAATTAATTTAATAATTAATTCTCGTTGTCAGAACAAATAGCGTGTTTTTAAGAAACAATATCTATCAAAAGATTGACACTCATTTATCTCCAATCTCAAAGTGATATTAATTCCAATGACCACCATTGGATTAAATGGTAAAAATATATTATAATTTCACTTTAAAACCAATTAATATGATAATCTAACTATATGAATAAATTAGATTAAAAAAATTTTTTGAATTAAAATACAACACTTTTCACTATTGATTAAAAAATGAACATTATCAGAAAAATACCAGAAATTTATCCAAAGTAAATTTAAATGTCCTAATAATAAATAATAAGTTTATATTGAATAATATAGCTTATAAAATTTTCAAAATATAGATTTAAAAATGGTTCGCCATCAAAAGGCGGTAAAACAATCTTTTAAAAATATTAGAGTATTTATTATTAAAATTGGATTCATTTGGATTTTAAGCCACTAACATTTATTGGATAAATGTAATAATATTTAACAAAAATATGTAATCATTTTTTAGTTATTTCTGTTTATTACATTCATTAAAATGGCTAGGCGTTAACTATTGTAATATTATTATATTATTAGTGTGCAACATAAGATTTCAAAGAAACTCGTTGTTGCATATTGGGTACGCCATCGAGCATAGCCTTCTCTTTAAAGTAGTATTAACATTTTATTCACAAATATTGATAAAAATTAGAATGTAATATTATTTATTTACCTGGGATGTTACACAGACTCTTGGGGTGGCTCAGATAACATCGCTCAAGTGGTAATCTGTATCAACTTTCAGTTTTCCCATAGACGATCCCGTTCGAGCTTGACATGGTGAGGCTCAGCTTGGTCTTTGTCAAGAGAGAAACCCAAGGACGCCACCTCTTTTCCAAGTTCCGACAAATGGGCTTCGTATAGATCAATTATACTAGATGAGGATATCGATACTTTTGTCTGAGTAAATTGGATTTGTTAAAGCCCTACATTTATACTAATCATGTGATCATTGTTCAATGACTATATTAGCGATGGTCAAAAATTCATAAAATAAAACCAATGAAGTTGACTTTTTATATAAACATAAAGAGGCATTTAATTAGATCAAGATGGATTTCCATTGATGAAACTTTGGGTTGTTATAATTACTATTGTTAACTTTCCTCATCTTATAACAGTACAAGCCTTATCTCATTTATTTACAAAATTTGGATAAATTTAAATTTAAAAATCCCTATTAATATGTCTCATTAAATTAAATATCAATAAATTATATATTTTTTAATAAAAAATTCATTCCAAGGGCCCCAATAAAAATATCAAAAGGTGGTATCAAGATTAAGAGGTTGTCGTATTACCCTACATCCCTCAATTTATTTGTTCTTATACCAAAAATAATTTTTTTTATATTCATGATAAAATTATAAAATATGTTAAATAAATATTTCCAATGGTTGTTTTTATCATTACACCACCATTATCACCCTCTTTTCCATCAAATGGGGTGTGAAAATACTCATTACGTAACCATGTGTACTACCACTTTCACACAAGGACATAATTCATTTTTCACCAATAAATATCATGGATTGGTATTATTATTTGAGAAATGTGTATAATTGATATTTATGATATTTTTAACAATCAATATTTTTGATATCGTATATACCATTTTTTATTCCAATCAATTGGAAAATGATATCGTTGATCATGAGTAAGTGTAGAATACCACTACCTTATAGTGATGTAATTAATATTTCATTTTTGAGTATCATCGGTGGTAATAAATATAGATCTAAATATTATATTTTATATGTATCATATAAAAATGATTCATGAATGGTTATTTTTTTACCATTCGTTTCATCCATCTATCGAAAGTGGAAAATAATACTAATATATACGTATGGTCTATAGTCTCTAACATCAGTGAAATTCATTTCTCTATAACTAACAATTATTAAAGATTATAAAAATGTATATAATGAATATATAAGATATTTATATTGTTAATAAAAACATGGATATTATGGAATGAGATCAATATACAAGGAACAGAACTACCAAGTATAAATTCTTCGAAAAAATGAAGTATTTAACATATATAAACGGATGTTGTAATAATTAATTATTCCTAAATTTGTACTGAAATATTATAGGTGGATAATATATAATATAATATGTATGTATTTTACACTTATATAAAATAATACTATTTTTATTATTCTGTAGCAGGATAGAGTACCTTAGATGCAATATAATCTTAGGAAAATGTATTTTTGTTTCAATAACAATTTCATAGAGATTAATGCTTTAAAAACATTGAATGAAATTCTTTGGTCGTTTCTTGATAAATCAATTTAATTTTATTCTTTATAGGTTAAATATTTATAATTAATTGTTTTCTTTTATATTCATATCATTATATTGTTAACATATATAAGGAGTTTTTTAAAAAATTACTTTCTTTATCTCCATGTTAAAAAAATATTTCTATTCCATGTCCTTGTTTTAAAAATTGTTTTGAGGAATATTTTTAAAATAACAAAAATAATTAATTTTATATTTTAATAAGTTTTTAAATTTAACAATTTGTTTAAAATGAATTTTCTTTTCATATTATGAATGTGATACTTTTATCTTTTTACTAATAATGTGAATGGAATCAATGATTTATGTATATATAATTAATGCAATATCAAACCATCAATACCACTATATTATTTTATGGTTCAATAATATGATTTAATGTATTTTTTTCAAATAAAAAACTTTCCTTACTTTTTGGGAAATAATAATATTTTAAATATGTCATTGTGGTTAGAAAATTGTATTTATTCATCAAATTTTCAGTGAACATTAAAATAAATTTTTCTAGTATAATGAAATAAATTGATGTTACATTGACTTTACTGTGGATATGAAAAAAGGATAACATTTTAATTTGTTCTATTGTGGGTATATGGTTATAATGATTTAATATAGACGAACCAATTTTATTTTCCATGGGATAAATACATATAATTGTTTATGATCTCGTGTTATACATTTTTATGAATTTATGATTATGTGTTTGGTGGGAGAAGAATTATTTATGTCATAAACTATTTGTGTAATGATAATGTTTTATGATCTCAAATGGTTCTAAAAAAGTTGTCCCAAGCCAGAAACAAATGTTTCACTTCAGGTTATCTGAATCAGAAAATATGGTACAAATGTACTTATCTCAATTCCAAAACATATACATGAGCGGTTAGCCCAAGCCTATCATGTTATAAATGTCATGGATGTTATCATTCACATAAAATTTATTTTTTTATTATTAAAACAAACACATTAAAAAAATATTTTAAGACATGATATCATACCAATGTTATGTTATTATAGATAATATTCTTTGACCCTGTTAGGATTATTATCTTCTGAATTTACAAGCATAATGAATTTTCTCATGGTTGTGACATAATAATTTATACCAATAGTAATTTATCATTATAATATTTTTTGTACCCATTATTCTCTTGTTATGTTTAAATTATTATTTAAATATCTATTATTTTCCCATATAAGAATATATGGAATCACTATATTATGATTTATTTTCTATTATATGTGAATAATATTTTTATGTATGATGTTGTTTACACTGGGGTATTTTTTTAAGAACTTATTTGTTGATGATGATGATATTTTATTAACTAGTGGTTTATGTATCCATGTTTCCAGAGAGAAAAAATGGTTTTTATTTTGAGTCATAATTTTATGAATTGAATATTCATCTACTGTGATGTCATATATTTGTTTTAAAAATTATGGATCTCTATAAGGATAGTTCATATTTTTCTTGTATTGTATATTTTTCTCAAACATGTCATGTGGATTACCCATGGACCTATTCTCTTTTATGTGTATTTAGGCATAGATAACATATATCTTAGGCATTGATAAATATATAATATTTCTATATATTTCTCATATTTAGAATCAATGAATATTGTAGTCTAGAATTTTAGATAATTGTGAAAAAAAACAAATAAATATTAACTTTCCTCATTATATGTATATGTTTTTCAATTTATATGATGTTTGGTAATCTATAATGATTCATCTACCCCACCCCAAATTCTTCACTCATAATATAACTCTAGGTTTCAATAACATATTAATTTCATTCATAATATTGGGAATGGGAAGTGTATGAAGTCTTGAGATCAAGAACTCATCAAATGTAAACATAATTATAAAATATAACATGGTAGACAAGATATATAACGTGATATCATATGGTTAATGATTAATATCTTGAGGGAATATATTAATAATATGATATCATTAATCATAACATAAGATCATAGAATCATATGAAAGTATGAATAATATATAAATTGTATTAGTATAATATGTTAAGGATTACATAATCATTATTTAAAATTTTACACTAGGTTGAAAATAGCCCCCCACATAGATTTAGAGGAAAAATTTTCTCACACCATAATTTATCATTAGAGGGATAAGTTAACCAATTCATTTATGTCTTCTAATTAAATCCCACCATTCATATAATGAAATTCATAAATAAGTGTGACACATAGTTTCAATAAAATTATTATAAAAACCAAAGGAAATAAAAAAATTATATCATTTTCAATTGCATGCCTATAGAAGAATTAATGATTTCATCAGTAAATATTACATGAAACCCCATGGAAAATAAATGGGCATACATTGTCATTATGAAATATTATAGATAAATACCACAAAATATAGATGAAAAATCATAAGTTATTTACACCTTAAGTGAAATAATATTATAATTTAGATAACTATTTTCCCATCCAATCATTGTATTAGGAATAAAGGTGAAAACACTTCAATCCAGTAGTATAACTTTGGGAATTCACATGGGAAAAAATGGATGTAAAAGATCTAAAAATAATGTGATGATTATGAATGGAAAAATTATATGTTGATCGTACCATATATTTATAGGATAATTTATTAAACCATCAAGATAAAGATGTAAATTTTATCATTTTATTAATAACCATGATCATTAATATGATATATATGATGAATACTCTTATATTCATCTGGAAAGTTTCACTAGAAAACATATTTCCAAGGATATTTTATGAAATTATGAAAATATGATTTTAAAAAAGAATGAAAATAATAATTTCACATTTAAATATCAAAATTATATAGAGGAATCCTTTTAATGATTAAAAAAAGGAGGTATAAATATACATTCACATTGAAATGTGTAAAATATATACTATTAGTTCCAAAACAACCAATATATAAAACAATATAATTATTTTATTTTAATTCATTATAATTAATTTTAATTTGTTGTTAAATAACATTAAAATAGTTATTGTTTATGTCTTTTTGAAACATTTATAACAACACCAGATTAGAAAAACCATTTTGAAAACTACCCATGTTGAAAAAATTAAAAATCCATGAAAATGTTTTTATAAATCCCATATGATTGAATGCATCCTAAAAAATTAATTTGAAAATAATTGAAGGGTAAAATAAATTTCACTTGACATAATACATATTTGGGTTATATATTGCACATCTGCTTTGGTAAAAGATATAATTGATGACAAATATCAATGGGAATGTGTTTTAGGTGTTCATGTCAACATCATTATTTTAATTGATGGGGTATGACATCATAGGGTAATATTTTAACACCCATACCTTTTCATTAATGTACGTTCTTTGGATTTTGATTATGTTTTGGTTTTCGTTGATTTATTTTTGTTATAGATGTTTTTGATACATTCAATGATCTTTAGAACAAATTTTTCCATGAATTTATAATCATCATAAAAATGAAATCTAAAAATAATAATGATAAAGTTTAACCTTACATAGAGAATGGGGATTGTGACAGTTTTAGGACCCTTTACCCAAACAGAGGAGTAGTTATGTAAGATTATGGTGAAAATACTACTGGTTGTGTAAGGATATCACTGAATGTATAACTAATTTAGAAAGGGTTGTGTAATGGAAGAATTCATTTAGTCTATGGGTAAGAGATACGTTTTTTGAACTATTTAATGGAAAGGCATGAATTTCATAAGGGTAAGATCTTATTAACAAGGGATGTGTACGGGTACCAGGACCACTATGTAAATGTAATAGGATCTTTGTAAGGGAAATATCTGATATTAAAAATCTATGCAACGGTATTCTATGGATATATAATGGTATCCTAGTACCATTCATTTACACCACGAAGCTGAATTAGTGTATATACATGTTCCAAATTACACAATGGTTTTTCATATATAAACAAATTAAAAAGTGTGTTATCATTTATTTTTCTCCAAAATGAGCCTACAATAAATCTAACATTTTTTAAAATATGGAAATTAATAAACCAAATTACATTATCTAAATTAATTAATATCAAAATTATATGAATGTTTTTAAATGGCCTTATGTTATGATCTATCTAAAATGTTAAATTAAATAGATTATTTAATTTTTCTAGTTTTAATACTATGAACCAAGAAGTATGGTGTTTTTCATTATTATTTATCTAACCATTCCAGCCCATAAATTTTTATCCTCTAAAGTTGGTTTCTGGGGGTCTAGATACTACGGAATGGGTTCTAGAATTTAGTAGCTTTTTTTAACTTATTTTATGTAAATTAACAAAAATGGGATCTCACCTATTTTTCCATGACAACAATGAGGATTTCAGGTCATGAAACTTTCATCCCTGCACAAGGTAGGTGTCTCTGAACATTTTCTCTAATAATTGATTTTTTTTGTGTTTTGGGGAATTCCATCATGTTATGTTTTTAATTTTTATAGTTTTAAATTTTTGAGGGAAGATTCAAAAATTAAATATTGATTTATTTTAAAGATGTTTTACATAGTACTATCATTAAAAAATGTTCTTGACCATTATGTGTTTGAGAACAATAATATTTAATCTCTTGAATTTATTAATGTTGATTTTAAATTCGTGGGTGTAATATCATTAAATTTTATATTATAATTAAGGTATATTTTCATTATAAAATACAATTTTTTATTGTATGTAAGTGGAATTATTCAATAAAAATATACATACAGATCTGTTTTCTTATCGATTATTGTAACGGTATAATCAAACTTAAGATGATGGAATATTATAATTATTATTTTTAAACATATTAAATGAGCGAGTACTTGTTTTTTGGCCCATAAATCTATAATATTTTAAAAAATAAAAAAAAGTCAATATATTATATCAAGAGTGATCATTTATTTAATAGAATGGAAAATATTATGAATTATGATTCGTATGGTAATTCTAAGACCATCATAAAATCCAAAATTTTATTTTTACATTAGGAG
Source organism: Viscum album (assembly GCA_963277665.1). NCBI lineage: Eukaryota > Viridiplantae > Streptophyta > Magnoliopsida > Santalales > Viscaceae > Viscum > Viscum album. The sequence continues at coordinate 1,861,701,080 of OY728151.1, read as the reverse complement.
AGACATAAATTTTTTTATTGGATTTTTGGTTAAATCTCAACTAACATTAATTTTTTTACCATGATATTTTATTTTTTAGGATTTTTTTTCTATTTTCTCTCCCTATATTTTTTCATCTGTTAAATCCCCCCAATATTCTCATGGTTTTAATCCCAAAACCCAAAAATCAAATCATTTTTTTGTTAAATCTGTAAACACCATAATGGGATCATATAAAAGACATTTTATTCATCATTTGATTGAATTATTGTATAAAATGGAATATTAATTTTTTTGTTTTCAGAATATACATTTCAATTTGGTGTTTTGAAATGGAAAAACCATTAATCTTTTAGTGTTTTCCCTAAAAAAATATGAGACATTATAGTTATCATCTTCATGAATTCAAGAGAACACCCAACATTAAATTTGATTTGTTCTTCCAATTATAACTAGATGATTCTCTTATATTTTATTCCTATTGTGATGTTCCTATAATATAAATTCGTTTGTTTTTTCTCATTAATTTTTTTTCATTAATTTAATTATCTCATTTTTTAAAAATAAGGTGGAATTTAAAAAGATATATAAAAAAAATTATATAGGGATAAATTATAAAAGTATCAAATGTTAATTAAGTGAAATTAAAATAATATATTAATATGAAGAATAATCAAAAGATAATTTTATGAATTTATAAATGGGTAAATATACTGATTTTTAACGTATAATTATATTTAATTATCCAAAATAATTTATAAAAATACCACAGGTTAATTTTTTAATAATTAAGAAATGATATTTGTAAAAAAATATATTATTATAATTAAATCAGATAATCAATTTTTTATAAATATTAACGATAATTATAAATAAATATATTGTAATCAATAAAAAATATAAATTATTAATTTTTTATTCATAAGATATTTTAAATATATATTTATAAAAGGATAACATATAAAAAAATATCACAATATAATTATAAAAGCATTATTTGTAAAAAATTATCAAATGGTAATTATGTGAAATTATCAAAGCTAATTTTACCGAATTAAAAAGTGATCGTTTAATTGATTTTTAAATGATAATTTATAATAATAATTAATCAGAAAAATATTGAATTATAAAAGGATAATTTGAAAATTGTTGTTATAAAATTATTTTGTCAGGACAGTTTGTGATTAATTAATATAGAATAATTATGAATATCTCATTTATATACATTATCAATTGATATTTATATTTATTATAAATTGTATTTATATGATTAAATATCATTTAATAATTATATCAGACTACAAGTTATGTTCTCCAATTAATTTTGAGGGATTAATAAAATAAAATGTTGTCCCGTAATAATTCACGAATGAAAATTTCTTGGCCATGCATTGTAAAAAAAATAATTAAATAAATTATCCTTGGGAGAGAAAATATCATCTTATTTGTTATTTTATTTATTTTTAAATAATGTATTCATTCATGGTTATAAGAACCATTGGGAAGCCTTGAGCAATAACATGTTGAAAAATAATATAATAAGTCATCGAATGAGTTTTTATTAAATATAAATTTTTTTATCCTAACATTAAAATAACATAGGTTAGTTTTTTCATTCCATTGACATTGGGGAAATTTTTGTAGTTATGTACATAATTATTAGGGGTCTCATTTAAACATATTTCTATTTCATTTTTTATATTGGTATAACTGATTTTTTTTCTTTATTGTAATTACATGTGGGAGAGTGCTAGTTGTGAAAAAAAATTGGTACATGTTTCATTAGATTTTATATTTTATTTATTAATATTTTTGATATGAAATCATATATATTTTTATGATGATTTTATATTTTTCATGATATTATTTTATATATGTGTATCTTTATTCAACATGATGCGGATTATCATCAATATTGTGGTTTGATTTTTCCTAAATGTGAACATGATCGTTATGGTATTTTCACACTTGTGTGATGTGTAATAAAGACTAGAAGGGACCATAATTGTCTTGTGACCAATCCATTATTTGATTTTCCATTAGAATATCGAGTTATATATTGTTACTCAATACACATAGTGGATACATAGTAGGGTTCCAAATATTATTTTACCTTTTCAATACTGAGTAGAATTATTATATCTATAAGTATTTTGGATACTGGGAGACTTGATGATATACTAGAATCTTATTCTAATATGAATAACAAGTCCATTGTAATTTTTATATAGACATTAAGAGTATAAAATGAGATCATTATTGCATCTCAGATAGTACTTGACCCCCACAACATGTATTTTATAATTTTAATGTTTATGTGATTTTACCATTTTTTGAATAAGGCTATTATACATCAACACACTCGGTAACTGATGAATTGGTAGTGTCAGACAGAGACTATACTCAACCCCAAATTTAGTATTTTCATTTTCATATAGATTTATTGACTAATCATTTTTCAAGGGACGGGGACCTGTGGTAGATCACTGTAATCTGTAAAATGTTATTTTTGGTGGACTGGGATAGACTCTGTGTGATTTATATTTCACATAATAATTTGTCTTTAATTGGTATACTAACTAGGGATTTCCACATTATGAATTTTCAAATTTGTATGACATATATTTCATCTTTTGATTTCATATTGTTACTCATATAATTTGTTCATTATATTATAGTTGTAAATATATTTTCTATTACATGATACTAAGTGTTATGTGTCCAAACTGATAAACATAGACTATTATTTCTATTCAAAACCATCTTGCGTATGGGGGTGTTCATAATTGTAAATGTGAACCCTCAGCATAGACTAAGTGGTTTGCAGTATGATATTACAATATTTTATTAGATATTTATGATTCGCTATATGGTTTAATCTATTATCATTATTTCGTTCAATTTATAAGGGGAATGGTACAATATAGACTCAATAAATAGAACTATGATAGTTAATGTCTATAAATATATAATGTAAATTTTTTCCCCTTTTGTGTGGGATAATTTTTTTTATTTTTACCATTAATTAAATTCACCTAATGTGATGCATCAGTTATTTATATCTGATTTATGATTGTTTGGGTGTGTTCATTCATCATGACTATTCATAAAAGACAAATTTGATATTAATTCATATTTTTGTGCTACATAATACATCATTATCACAATTACTTGATTTCTATTATATGTTTTAGATAGTTATTTTTTATGCGATATATATACTATTCTATGCTACTGTAATTTATCTATGTTGATATTAAATATTTGATTTCACATTTTTTTTAATATATATGTGATGATTGTCGAATAAATTAAGGGACAGATACTGGGGTTAGTGCTTGGAGGGTATACATTGGTTTTATGGAAAACACCATTGGGAAAAAATGTGTGATCACATAAACTATTTAGTGTTTATACTAACAAATATGTTTTTCAAAAGTGTTCCCATTGTGTTAAAGAAGAAGCGATCATAAAAAATTCTTATGGGGAAATATTTCAAGTAAGAGAGTGTACTGCCAAAATACGGAATGTTTCTATTATAATAATTGATATGTTGGGGACTGCTATCGATTATCATCCCATTTGAACTATATGGTATATGGTTTATGTCTTATTAAACTATAAGTCCATATCTTATCATATATTCAATTCATTGGTGTCAAAATCTATGGTCAAATATTTGATGACATCATATAATGAGTCTTTAATACATTTATGGAACCAATATAAATTTTTATTTAGATGAATTGGAGGAAATGATTTTGGTATTATTTTACCATGTTCGTACTATTAATTATCAGAATATTAATCTAAGGTAGAGATCATGTCACTGACTTAAACCATTTATATACCACTGTATCTTATTGATCCTACTATAATAAAGGATATCATGGTGAAATTAGATGGAATGGTGAAAAAAAATTTCAGGACAAGTACTTCACCATGGGGTGATCCTATGTCATTTTCCATGAAGTTTGATATTAATATTTTAATGTGAATTTGTTTCTTGAAGAAAATCCTGGTGTCATTGAAGAAGAAATAAACATTTTAAAAGTTGAATGATATTTTTGATATTTTATGGGTAGATTGTGTGTTTTCAATGATATTTTATTGAAAAGGTTATCACCACCATTCAGTAAGAGAGGAATATCTATTGATGATTTTGTTTTATAGTATGAATATTCCCTATGAGTACACATGGATTCCATTTGATCTAGAAAACACACCAGATATTTTTATATCCCTCACAAATGTGATTATTCATCCATATCTAGAATTATTTCTCAGAGTTTTCATTGAAGGGATCCTTTTATACACACTATCACTAGACAAAAAATTTAGTAACCATGGGATATAACTTTGTGTGGTCTAAGCACAATGATTACAAACCAATCATTTAATGTCTAAATTCTAGATTTGAGAGATGGTTTTACTAGGAAATGTGGTTCCTCTAATAAGTATATCTATAGAGTGATATAATATAGATTGATTCATGTCATATACATGTGCCATAACATGTTCTACAACAAGATATTTCTTGGTTTTAAATTATATTTCCAATTTGTTATCTTGGATATCTCTTAAAAATTAACACCTATGGTAGTGCTAAAAATAATTCTGTGGAATTCCAAGGGATATGAAAAGGGTTAAGAGGTATTCTATGATATTAAGAGTATATTGATTATTACTCCAGTACTAATATTCCTTAATCCAAATATTTTTAATGGAGTATACTATAGTGTAATACGTATTTGTCAATTAGTGTTGGTGATTCTGAGAGGGAAGGTTATGCACTATTTTGGACATAATCTAGGACCCCACAAGTAGAAAAACATAACTCACAACATGTATCCAGAATTTATGGTTTATGATATAATGTTTTATGTTATAATATATATTTTGGAACTAATATTTCTATTTATATAGAACCGATGAAAATTGTACATATCATCATAGAACAGAACTTGAATAGGAGTTGGTGACTCCTAGTAGAGTGCGTTTTGATGTTCTACATTAGGATAGATTATGAACCAGGTATGGGGAACATAATTCGATATACTCTAGTATATAATATGTATGTTAAGTGGTATTTTTAATATCTCCCTTTAGAAAATTAGAGTTTCTTGATGATAAAATTGGATAATAGGGGGAATGAAGCTTCAAAATTCATGGATCAATGAAATGTGCTCATGTGTGGGTCAAATCATTATTGGTAGAACTAGAAAAAATATGATAGGATTCCGAACCGGATTATTTTATGATGTTGTAATTGCAAGATAGAGGTGATCAGATACCTAGCTGGACCATGGGAGAATATGATATATTTCAGGTCCATAGGAGAGTGGCATTCCGTTATTCCATCAAGGATTATCTTATAATATTTTTATATACATCAGGATGTGTGATACATCCTCAGGTGATAAAAAAGTTACATGATATTAGGTTAATGTGCTGGAGACCATTGATAATGTTGGACATCCCAGGGTCTATGTACTGATATCCTACATGCAAGAGGGTACTGGTTGAGTAACAGTGTCCTGGTGGGTTGCTACCTAAATACTCTATGTCCAAGTTTAAGTTTGAGGAATCAATAATGGAGTTTGTTGAAGGTTTACCATGGAACCTAAGGTTATGGTACAAGTAAAACTAATTCTAAATATTTTGAATACAGTTTATCTAAATTTACTATACTAATATTCTCACATAATATATTTACTGAGACTAATTTCTACATTTTAATCAGATGTTTATATGGATTTCAAATGATAATAAATTCAAAAAAAGTATCATGTTTTGCATAATATTTATGCTCTCTTGTAGACATCCCTATATATTCAATTCAAATTGATCACAATAAACAATCCTAGGATATAAGGACTGTCACACACATAATGGACGATATTATTTTTGACATGTTTCTTGGAATTGGTCGAATTAGGATCTTCATCTAGTCTGGGTCGAGTTACCATAAAATAATGGTTATGGGGATTCAATTTAGATAGAAACATATGTGTTCATTTATTAGAGGTTATTTCATTCACAATTCTATAATCATGGGGAAGTTGAGGTAGTATTTTTTGTATTATGTTTTGATTTAGATAATTTCAAAAGAGTGAAACTGGTTTAGACGTGGTTGATAGTACTTAGAGAAGGTAGGTATCATATATTGACTATAGGTGGTGAAATTCAGAGTTTATTGTGAGTTATTATGATTTATTGATAGTGAATCATTAAATAGGTCATCTATATCTAACTATGTAAGGTAATATAATTCCATAATTTGTGGGATAAGTCATAATAACTGATCTATTGGGAATAGTGGAATATCATCTTTATAATACATCTCTCTATTGACGTATACACTACATCTTGCATGTTTCATAGATCCAATAGTACATGGATTGTGCAACGCATGTCACTTACTGCGAGGATATATATATATATATATATATTCTGATGCATCTTACATGAAGAATCTAGTGACGATTATATTCTAGAGGGAGAAATTCTTTTGATGGATGATGATAACACATATCCTGCTTTTGTGGTAGTAAAAAAGGATCCCATAAAAACATATGATTAGTTATCTATTGTTTGATATCTATGTCTCATTTTGTCCAAAGAAGACTATCATAGATGGATATCAAGGATCATATTTCACCAATGTGGCAGAATTATAGTGTACTCATTTTTAAATGACAATTAAACCTTATTTATTCTGTAATTAATATTTTTTGTTTGTTTTTTGAAATATTCAATAAAAATCAGCATATATATAATTTTATATCAAATGACATAATATAAGGATGAATTCTTTATTAACACCATTTAATATTATATAAAATATATTCTGAGTTAGGCATAACGTCAATATGGGTTTCAAGGGTCCATAGTGCCTTGGTGTTGATATAATAAAATTTATAAATATATTATATCGAACAGAATTTTTATTTTAAAAAATAATGGAATGTCTACAATATTTTTTATCAGATGGAAAATTATTCCTGTCAAAAAATACACTATGTGGGTTTTACCCATGGTGAAACATGACCTCAGTCCGTGTCTAATTTTTGTTAAAATTTCATATAAGGGTAATTTTTTTCTTTTTTTCATTAATTTATTTTTAGTAATTATTATTATTTTTTAATTCCCTCAACCTTCAAACTCATTAAACAGCCCTCCATTATTCATGAATGATCAATCTAATAACTTCCAAATGAAACCATTTTGAATAGATACAGTTGGAAATGCCTCAATGGGGTGAATTTGAGGACTCCCTATTCATGTTTTGGTTGAATCATTTATTAAAAATACATTTTAATTTTTTTGTTATAGGCACCCCGTACCTGTTTGAGAGTTAAGAAATTGAAAAAACAATAAATTTTTGGTTCCTTTAAACTAAACAATTCAATTAGATCAAGAAAATTATCTATATTTTTTCAGGATGCCTCCCATTATCATATTTGGGTAGTTAATCTAGTTTTAGGAATATTAAACACTCCACCTTTCATCCATATATGAGTTACGAATGCAGTAAATAGGATTTTTTTAAATGATCTATTTTTATTTATATTCTAAAATGCATAGTTTTCTTTAAACTCTGACAAGATATGATGAATTTAAATAAAATTATAAATCCAAAATTATAATGGATAAAAAATAAGATTATCCAATGTTAATTATCAAAATGATACAAAAAATAAATTTATGAATAATAGACCAATGATAATTTCACCCAATAATATATTGATAAATATAATGATTTTTATTTGATAGTTTCATGGAATTTTCAATATTAATTTATAAAAATTATTATATTATAATTTTTGAAATAACACTTGGGGATAATTGTAAAAAATTATCAAAAAATTATTACACGAAATTATAAATTTTAAGGAAATTTTCAAAATATAATTAAAAAAGTATTTTTTATAAGAAATTATCATTAGATAATTCAAAAGGTTAATTTTAAATAAATAATAAAATTATAAATAACAAATTTTATTTTGAAATAAATTATAATATGATATTTTAAAAATACTAATTTCGTCAAAATGACCAATCGATAATAATGATATATTATCTAATATATTTTTATGTAATTGTAAATAAAAAATACATTAAATTATTAAATGATAATATATAAAGAATATAAAATGTCAAAATATTTAATTTTAAAATGATAATTATTTTAAAATTATTCATATGATAATAATGTATGGATAATTTAATAAAACATATACTATTTTTACAATAAAATCAGAATTTTTGAAAATTATCAATGTATATTTTTTAATATTCTCAATTATATTTGCCTAGGTTTTCTAAAGAATAATTATAAAGGACAACCATGTGTTTTTTCAAATTAATTTAGTGATATTTGAAATATCAAATTGGATTTTATAATTATTATAGAGGATAATACAAGAAGGTCATGTGTTCGAATAAAACAATAATTAAAAAAATGGGAGAAATAGTATACAAGCTTGTCATATTTCAGTCATTTAAAAATAAAATATATGGTATTGGTTTTATTATACTTTAACGAGAGTTATGCATTGATGTACTGATAAAAAAATCACATCCATAAATATTATATATTTTTATATTAATAATTGTTACATTACATAAAGAAAAGCTTAAGGGTTGTGAAGGTATAGTTCCATTGGAAACATGAAACACAATCATCTAATTTCTAGAAATATCTTCAATATATCCCACAAATGTATTCCCACATAGCATTGTTCTTAGAAATATATTACTCAAAATCATTCTTCATAAAATGGAGAAAGTAAATACCTAAATGGGTGTCCATAGATGATTCGTAATGGTAAAATATTGAGATATCAATATATCACAAGTATAAGCATATAATATCATCAGCACAACATAAAATAGATCATAAGCATTATTCATTGACCAATTCATGGTAGATCATAAATCATTAATTATAAGGGAATAAAATAATTCAATCTATGATATTTGAAAATTGGTATAACATATATATTTTTTTAATAAACATAATCATATAAAGTAATTTCTTTAGTAGATCAATACACATTACAAAGACTATCATGGTTGATTAGTTTTGATCCCCAAATCTTTATATCAGAAAGGTTCAATCCCATGACAATCATAATGTATATAATTCCTTAAATAACTACTGTTATTCCACATTCTAGTCATCGTTCACTACTAGAAAAGCAGGTATTTGCGACGGGCTATTTGCGACGGGATCCCGTCGCAAATAGCCCGTTGCTGAAAATGCCGTCGCAACTAAACTTATTTGCGACGGGACCGTCGCTAAAGCCTTTTTTTGCGACGGGCATTCTCCCCGTCGCAAATAGTATTCCGTATTATTGTAAAAAACTTTTTAAACAGTTATTGCGACGGGCCCGTCGCAAATACCATTTGCGACGGGTCCCGTCGCAAATAGTTTTTGCGACGGTTCCGTCGCAAAAACTCTTTTCTAAAAAAATAAAAAAAAATTAATAATACTAGTATTTGCGACGGGACCCATCGCAAATACTCTTTTAAAAAAAATAAAAAACTATTAATAATACTAGTATTTGCGACGGGCATAGTATCCCGTCGCAAATACTATAAAAAAAATAAAAAAAATAAATTATTAATAAATTATTTTAATTAATATAATAATAGAATTATAATTTAAAAATGAAAATAATAAATTATTTTAATTACTATAATAATAGTAGAATTATAATTCAAAAATAAAAATAATAGAATATTAATAAATAATTTAATTAATATAATAATATTATAATTATAATTCATAAATAAAAAAAATATTAATAAGTTATTTTAATTAATATAAAAATAATAGAATTATTTTACATTCAAATATTAAAATAATTCAAGTATTACAAAAAAATAATTAAATTATAATATTATAAAATTTTAATATATATATAAAATTTTATTATATAAATAAAATTTTATTATATAAATAAAATTTTAATATATATATAAAATTTAATTTTATAAAATATAAATATTATTATTATTCATATTAATATTGTTATTTAAAAATATAATATTATTAATATTTTATAATGAGACAGAAACTACGAATAGAAAAAAAAATATTTTGATTTCACAAATTTTATAACAGAAATACAAACTCTAATCTGTAGGAGGGGGGGAGGGGGGGAGGTGGGGGATCTGCAGATGGTGGTGGAGGAAACTCCATCCCTAAAGCATGAGTGAGTCGGCGCATGTACTCCATCTGCTCCTGATGCTGCTGCTGCCACCGACTCGTCTGCTCCTCGTACAGCTGCTGCTGGCGTCGACGCTCCTCCTCATGCTGCTGACGCATCTGCTCCTGCTCCTATCGGAGACTCTCTATCTGTGCAGTCTGAGATCACAACTGCTCCTCATACTGTGTAGAAGAAGATGCACGAGCTCCTCTCGAGCTGGACGCCGACATCGCAGCACAGCCATAATAATCTCCGGGAGTCAGTCGAGAGCCGATACCAACTACCCGGCCCTTCTCGAAGGCATACTGGGTGGCCTGCATCCATGCCGCCTCATCAAACTGACGGGCAGTGATCTGATCTGATGCCTCGGCCTGACTCTTAGGCCGGGCCTTTGCCGCTGCAGCCTCATATGACTCCTATAGTTGCAATTTAAAATTAAAATTGTGAATATATTATATGCAGTTAATTTTTAAACTTGAAAACAAATAATACTGACCACGATGTGATGCTGACGATCACCTCTGAGCTCCCCAGTAGCAGGATCACTATACATCCTCTGATATACGTCGTACTCTGTAATATTGGGGTGCTCGACAGCCTATAAGAATAAAAAATAAACTGTTAATATTTATAGTTATATAAAATATTTATAAATAATGTACGTACTAGATGCTGTCTATGAGTACTGAAAGAACGACTCCCAGCTCGATGAGTCACCTCCTGCCTCCCCCGATTCTGCCTCCCCACCGATGATCTCCTCCGAAAGGCACCACTCAACCAGTGCGCACATAATCCATCCCATACAAGGGATGAAATGTACTCTGGTCGGTGTGCTCTACATGACTCATCAAAATCTGACACTCCTGCTTTCTTCATCGCAGCTTTTCTTAAATTGTGCAAAAACTGACGAAGGTGATCACGCATGGCCACCTCCCATGCCTCGTGGATGGCGTCACGCATGGTATCCTCGATCGGATACCATAAACCCTACAAATAAATCAAAATATCAAGTTAGAAATGAAATAATTTTCAAAATAAAAATTATTTATTTACGTACGCACTAACCAATGGCCGAACATGGCCTGCTGCACATCAATGGGAATATGCTCCCATGTGGTCCACGCCTGAGAGAAATAGTTGCGCAAAATAGCGCTGCCCTGTCCGACTGCTATATGCGAAAAACTGAAAAAATAATAAACATTTTTTATGTGAATAGATTAATGAAATCTTAGTCAAATTCACAGGTTATTACACAGGTTATCACACCTCCTGGTGCGCGGATCAAACCCAAGACGTGGACGTCGCTCGGGGACGGGGTCAGGAATCATCAATCGTGCAAGACCGCGCCCCCTCCGCGTACTCCCTGGAGCTCTTGCAGGATGAGGGTCATCTGCCAGCAACTCATCCGCATCGAAAGGCAGGTCAGCCTCCGCCAACTCACGAAATGTGGCCTCGTCCATCTGAAACAGAAAATGTTAATATTAGCAAATAATTGATAATTACTATTATATATACATATATACATATTATGATTGTATATAAATACCATGGAATTCTATAAGTGTTCATCTTCATCATCATCTTCATATATGTCAATGTCATCTTCATATTCCTCCTCAACATCATCGATATCCATTCGAGTTGCAGTTGCTTCATCTCTTACCATATCAAATTCATGTGTGACATCATTAACATCATCGTCATCACCGACTCTTAAATGTGGGGTGTCGTCATCGATACTCATATCTCTTTGTAAAAAAGATTGATTTTGAGTACTCTCTTGAAAAACTTCAATTCTTTGCACATCAGTGAAAGCACATTCACTTTGACTAAACTGATTGTCTCGAATTTTGATTTTTATTACACTCCACCAATCAGTCAAGTCTCTTGATGTTGCACAGTACTTTGCATAATAAACTTGATATGCCTGTTGAGCCAATAAGAATGGTTCATTTACTGCGAGAACACTTTTACATTTAATATCGATGATTCCATGAGTCGGATGAACATGCACGCCCCTCTCTGTATCCAACCACCGACATTTGAACATGGTTATGTAATGTTGTCCAAGATAACAGAGTTCAATGATTTCATCAAGTATGCCATAAAAGTCAACTTCATTTTCTCGATGATGAGATCCTCTCAAGCTAACTCCATTGTTCATTGTTTTTTTCGATTCCCCATATGCATGTGTGTGGAATCGAAATCCATTCACCATATATGCATTATAAGTTTTAACAAGTTTGGAAAGTGGGTTACTCAATACACACAGCCGTTTGTCAATTTTATCAGCATGTCGAGACACCTGAAGATTTGTGAAATAATTATCAATATAGTAAACTATACATTGAATGAGTTGCTAAATGATAAAGAATTTATGTTACCAGTTTTTGAAACCACTGAGAGAAATTTTTCAGTCGACGTTCTTCGAGAGCAGCTGCTGTAATTTGTGGAATTTGTTTCTTGATATGATTATCATACAACCTATAAAAACCAAAGTTATTTACTGTAACATAAATGATAGAATAAGTGATATAAACACTTACAGTACAACTGATGTCATCTCTTCATAGTTGAGCAGAACATACGTATGAGCTCTATGATGTTCATCATCTGAAAGCCAGCGTTCAGAAACTCCACCAAAACCAAGCTCTGACTAGTTGAAAACAGTTAATTGATTGTCGATTTCATCAATATTCCTCTCATTCCGTCTCATTCGGTTGTGTTTTGAAGGATACTCAGATTCAAAATAATGGGAGCAGAAAAAAGATATTTCCTCTTGCAAATAAGCTTCTGCAATAGATCCTTCAACAGATGCTTTGTTGCGTACTTTTCTTTTCAATTTTTGCATGCATCTTTCAAATGGGTACATCCATCGAAACTTTACCGGACCTCCACATTTGGCTTCATATAGCAAATGTAACATCAAATGTTCCATTGAGTCGAAGAAAGACAGCGGAAATATTTTTTCCAGTTTACATATAATTACAACAACATCTTTTTCAAGTTTGCCTAGAGCATCATAATCTGCCGTAGCCGCACAAATTTCCCGAAAAAAATGAGACATGTCTGTTATGGAATCCCAAATCACAGAATTCAACAGACCTCTTAATCCAATGGGTAGAAGTCTCTCAATTATAACATGGCAATCATGACTTTTTAATCCAGTAATATGACCATTCTTTACACATCTACCCAAATTGGAAGCATAGCCATCTGGAAGTCTCAAATCTGCAATCCACTGACAAAATAATAAACGGTTTTCTTTAGACAGTGTATAAGCTGCTTTTGGTTTCAGTAACCTTTCTGTTCTGACATTCTCAAATAGTTCCAATTCTGGACGCCTGCAAATTTGGGCAAGATCTAAACGTGCATTTACATTGTCTTTGCTCTTTCCCGGCGTATCCAAAACTGTATGAAACAAATTATCAAAACAGTTCTTCTCAATATGCATAACATCTAACATGTGTCGGACCAACAAATCAGACCAATATGGCAAATCCCAAAATATGCTACGTTTAATCCAATTGTGTTCGTTCCCAAAACCAGAAATTTTCTGTTGGTTTACTGTGGGACCAAAAATGATGGGAGGTAATGAAAATACAACCGATTTTAACTCCGAACCTGATAGCATTTTTGGAGGTCCATCCCTTTCAGCTGTTCCTTTTCTGAAATGAGATCTGTTTCTGCGAAAAGGATGATCAGCTGGAAGAAATCTGCGATGACAGTCAAAATAACAAGGTTTCTTTCCATGAATGAGCATAAATGCTTTGTTCTCTCCCATACAGTAAGGACATGATTTCTGACCATGTGTAATCCAGCCAGATAACATCCCACAAGCCGGGAAGTCACTTATTGTCCACATCAATGCTGCTCTCAGTATGAAATTCTGTTTCGTTGCCACATCATATGTACTGACACCAGTACTCCACAATAAATTTAATTCATCAATCAATGGCTTCAAATAAACATCAATATTTTTCTTCGGATGTCCTGGAATTAGTAAAGTCAAAAAGATATATGGCTCCTTCATCAACATCCATGGAGGTAAATTATACGGAGTTAAAAAAACAGGCCAACATGAATATTGACTACCATAAGATCCAAACGGACAGAAACCATCAGTGGAAAGGCCCAGTCGAACATTTCTAGCTTCTAAAGCAAATGATGGATGGACTCTATCAAAATGTTTCCATGAATCACCATCGGCTGGATGATTCAAGCTTTTATCAGTTGAAATATTCTCTTTATGCCATGACATCATTGTCGCTGTATTCTTAGACATGAATAAACGCTGAAGTCTGGATGTAAGCGGAAAATATCTCAACTGTTTTACAGGAATCAAACCAGACTTCCCGTGTTGTCCTTCTTTATATCTCAGTTGCCCACATGTGGGACAACTATCCAACGACTCATTTTCCCCTAAATATAAAATGCAGTCATTTGAACATGCATGAATCTTCTGACAAGTAAGTCCCAAATTTCGAACCAACCTCTTACTTTCATAGTAATTTGCAGGTAAAACATTTCCTTCGGGTAACAGTGTTTTCAGCAATGAAAATATCTGGTCAAAACATGTGTTTGACATTCCGTTATCTGATTTGATAGCCATAAATTTTTCAACTGCTTCTAATTTTCTCATCTTGCAGCCAGGATATAATGCATCCTCAGCAGACTTCAACAACTCATAAAATTCAGACGGTCCCAACTCAGGATTTGAAGCTATATCAGCCGGAGTTTCTGTATGTTGAACAGATGAACCTGCAACATCATGTACTAAATCTTGAAACAGGGATGGATCTGGAATCAAGTTGGTATCACCTGCTCTGGAACTGCGTTCACCATGTTGATACCAAAAAACATAATCTGCTTGAAAACCAAAACGCAAGAGATGTTCCCCCACTTTGTCAAACGTGTCAAACGTTCTCAATGCACATTTTCTACAAGGGAATTTTATCTTTCCTTCTGAAACAAATTCTGAATTTGATGCTGCAAATGATAAAAAAATCTCCACACCCTCTATATATACTAGATTTAAACCAGAACCATTTGGATTTCTACGTTGATTTATCCATATGCGGTCATCTAATAATGACTGTTGACGACCTCGTTGTTCCATATTTTTCTATAAAATATAAAAGCATTACTGGTTTTGAATAATTTGTTAGAAAAAACACTCAAGCAAGGATTGAATATATTGAGAATAAAGCAAAACCTGTTACAAATATTGATAATTTTAATATTATATTGATGTTTTATTTTTTTTAATAATACTAATATAATTTTTTTTATAAATATTAATTATATAATAATAAAATCATTACATTATTAGTATATTTTATTATTAATATTAAAATAATATAATTTTTTATATTATATACAATTCTCCTTTCATCTGTGCGTTTCACATTCTGTCTCCACATGTAATAAGGTAATTATTCCTAATTATTCCTAATTATTCCTAATTATTACAATCTATTACAATTTATTACTAATTGTTGCTAATTATTCCTAATTATTCCTAATTATTACAATTTATTGCTAATTATTACTATTTATTACTAATTTAGCAATACTTAGCAATACTTAGCAATACTTAGCAAAAGGAAAACTGCTTGAATAATGAAAGGAAATTTGGTAATCATCGTTGTGGAGATGATTATAAATTTTCCATTCATTATCCAAGCAGATTTCGTTTACTAATTATTAGTAATAAAAAAAATATTATCAATATTTACGAAAAAACAATATTAATATTATTAAAATAATAACAAAAATTAAAAAATATTAAAATTATCAATATTCATAACAGACTTTGTTCTATTATTAACATGTTCAAATCTTAAAGGGTTGCCAATTGTCAGGTCATGCGCAATGAAAAATTTGTGTCAGCCATGTCTAATGTAAACTCTATAATTGTCCTTGCATGGTTGATCACTTCGCAAGTAATGTTGCAATCAGACAAACCAAGTCATTCCCTTCTTATCTATAAGAATTATCTCACATGAACCTTTACATAGATCATTCTTCCTTAAAAATTTGAGGGGATATCACTATTTTTCCCTTAAATTTTCAAGGAAGAATGGTCTATGTAAAGGTTCATGTGAGATGATTCTTATAGATAAGAAGGGAATGACTTGGTTTTTCTGATTGCAACATTACTTTTGAGGTGATCGACCATGCAAGGACAATTATAGATTTTACATTGGACATGGCTGACACAAACTTTTTATTGCGCATGACCTGACAATTAGCGACCCTTTAAGATTTGAACATGTTAAGAATAGAGCAAAATCTGTTGTGAATATTGATAATTTTAATATTTTATAAATTTTTATTATTTTAATAATATTAATATTTTTTTCATAAATATTGATAATATAATTTTTTTTGCTAAGTATTCTTGAGTATTCCTGAGTATTCCTGAGTATTCGTGATTATTCATGAGTATTCATGAGTATTCATGAGTATTCGTGACTATTCGTGAGTATTCGTGAGTATTCCTAATTATTACTAATTATTCCTAATTATTCCTAATTATTCCTAATTATTTGCAATTATTGGTAATTATTGGAAATTATTGGTCATTATTACTAATTATTACAAATTATTGGTAATTATTACTAATTATTGGTAATTATTACTAATTATTGGTAATTATTACTAATTATTCCTAATTATTACTAATTATTCCTAATTATTACTAATTATTACTAATTATTCCTAATTATTACTAATTATTCCTAATTATTACAAATTATTGGTAATTATTACAAATTATTACTAATTATTGCTAATTATTGGTAATTATTCCAAATTATTGGTAATTATTCCAAATTATAGGTAATTATTCCTAATTATAGGTAATTATTCCTAATTATTGGTAATTATTCCTAATTATTTCTAATTATTCCTAATTATTGCTAATTATTACTAATTATTGCTAATTATTGCTAATTATTGGTAATTATTGCTAATTATTGGTAATTATTGATAATTATTCCTAATTATTACTAATTATTGCTAATTATTGATAATTATTCCTAATTATTACTAATTATTCCTAATTATTAGTAATTATTCCTAATTATTACTAATTATTCCTAATTATTCCTAATTATTCCTAATTATTCCTAATTATTCCTAATTATTACTAATTATTACTAATTATTCCTAATTATTCCTAATTATTGGCAATTATTGGTAATTATTGGTAATTATTGGTAATTATTGGAAATTATTCCTAATTATTCCTAATTATTACTAATTATTACTAATTATTCCTAATTATTCCTAATTATTCCTAATTATTCCTAATTATTCCTAATTATTCCTAATTATTCCTAATTATTTGCAATTATTCCTAATTATTTGCAATTATTGATAATTATTACTAATTATTGGCAATTATTGGTAATTATTACTAATTATTACTAATTATTGGTAATTATTGGTAATTATTACTAATTATTACTAATTATTCCTAATTATTACAAATTATTGGTAATTATTACAAATTATTGGTAATTATTCCAAATTATTGGTAATTATTCCAAATTATTGCTAATTATTACTAATTATTGCTAATTATTGCTAATTATTGGTAATTATTGCTAATTATTGGTAATTATTGGTAATTATTGATAATTATTGATAATTATTCCTAATTATTACTAATTATTGCTAATTATTGATAATTATTCCTAATTATTCCTAATTATTCCTAACTATTAGTAATTATTCCTAATTATTACTAATTATTCCTAATTATTCCTAATTATTCCTAATTATTCATAATTATTTCTAATTATTCCTAATTATTACTAATTATTCCTAATTATTCCTAATTATTCCTAATTATTTGCATTTATTGGTAATTATTGGTAATTATTCCTAATTATTCCTAATTATTACTAATTATTCCTAATTATTTATAATTATTCCTAATTATTCCTAATTATTCCTAATTATTTGCAATTATTCCTAATTATTTGCAATTATTGATAATTATTACTAATTATTGGCAATTATTGGTAATTATTACTAATTATTACTAATTATTGGTAATTATTGGTAATTATTACTAATTATTACTAATTATTCCTAATTATTACAAATTATTGGTAATTATTACAAATTATTGGTAATTATTCCAAATTATTGGTAATTATTCCAAATTATTGGTAATTATTCCAAATTATTGGTAATTATTCCAAATTATTGGTAATTATTCCAAATTATAGGTAATTATTCCTAATTATTGGTAATTATTCCTAATTATTGCTAATTATTCCTAATTATTGCTAATTATTACTAATTATTGCTAATTATTGCTAATTATTGGTAATTATTTCTAATTATTGGTAATTATTACTAATTATTGATAATTATTACTAATTATTCCTAATTATTACTAATTATTCCTAATTATTACTAATTATTCCTAATTATTACTAATTATTACTAATTATTCCTAATTATTCCTAATTATTCCTAATTATTCCAAATTATTCTTAATTATTTGCAATTATTGGCAATTATTGGCAATTATTACTAATTATTACTAATTATTGTTAATTATTGGTAATTATTCCAAATTATAGGTAATTATTACTATTTATTGTTAATTATTACTAATTATTACTATTTATTGTTAATTATTACTAATTATTACTAATTATTACTAATTATTCCTAATTATTACTAATTATTGGTAATTATTACTAATTATTACTAATTATTACTAATTATTACTAATTATTACTAATTATTACTAATTATTACTAATTATTAATATTTATTCTTAATTATTAAAAATTATTACAAATTATTCCTAATTACCATTAAATATGAACAATACTAATAATTTAAATTTATTAAGTAAGAAAACAATATAAACATAATTAAATTACAACTAATCAAAAATAATTGAAATTAATACAAAATTAAAAATAAATATTAAATTAAAATGAACATAAATACCTTGAAAATTGATGAGCTCTGATCGTTCTTCAAAACTTTAATAACAGCTCCGAAGAAAAAAATTAAACTGAACAAAAACTCAAATTTAGAAATAGAAATTTTAGAGCAGAAGAAGGTGGAGAATGAGAATGATTTGAGAAAAACGGATGGGGGTATTTATAGGTTAGATTATTAGCGACGGGTCCATTTGCGACGGGAATCCCGTCGCAAATAGTATTATTTGCGACGGGCACCGTCGCAAATACCTTCGCCCGCATTTATTACGGTCAACCGGTAAATAGTTATTTGCGACGGGACCCGTCGCAGATAACATACTATTTGCAACGGGAATACTTTCCCGTCGCAAATACCTTTTACCGCCGCCGGTTATTTGCGACGGGATAGGCTTCCCCGTCGCAAATAGTTTTCCCGCGATTTGGCGCCAAAGCCCGGGAAAACTATTTGCGACGGGATAGGCTTCCCCGTCGCAAATAGTTTTCCCGCGATATGGCGGCAAATCGCGGGAAAACTATTTGCGACGGGGAAGCCTATCCCGTCGCAAAAGACTACTTATTTGCGACGGGTAAAGACCCCCGTCGCAAATAAGTTTTTAACGGGACTATTTGCGACGGGATTTATTCCCGTCGCAAATAACCCGTCGCAAATACCCATTTTTCCCGTAGTGGTTATCTCCTGAGATATCAATCTTTACATGATTCATTAGAGGGATACATATGTGTCACACATCTCACAATGAAATTCATATATATTTTTTCCCTAAGACAACAATACATTAATCATTTTAGGAGCTATTAAAAGAAGCATGTTTAATTGGAATTTCACTCTAATAGAACATATATAAATTAAATAAGATTCATAATAATTTCATTATTTCATCCAATAATAACATATGGAAATAGAATCCTATTTCATAAGAATTTTATTTGGGTATTACCCATGGAAGTGAAATGGATTTCATCAATAGCATGCAATCATAATAAAAAAACTATTAATAAAAATAGTAATAATGGTATCTATGGATCATATATTGAGTAAATAATATGTAACATCAAATGATTTCATCTTAGATGGAATGTTATTTTGAAATAAAAATCACATGGAACATTTCATTTGGATAATATCATTCCTTTGAAAATCAAATTTTCTAAAATTATATATTCGAAATTTATTGTTTAAATAAATTTCAATGAAAGTATCCATTAAAATTTATAAATTATTCTTCAAGGATAATAATTCTCTTAATGTACTAAAATTTCTTATTTATATAGTACACTTAAAAACGTTTATTTAACTTTCTGGATAAATAGAAAATGGTCTTTTTCTAAAAACAACAAGATTAATCCTTTCAAATATCGTAAAAAATTAAAACATTGGCAAATATTTCATTAATAAATATTTTTTAGAATTATATAAGAAATAAAAAAAATATTAATCGATAAATTATATTTTAAATAAAAATAGTTTTTGAACCAAGGGTGAAATAAAGACCATTTTTTAAAGAATCATTTTTAACCACTAATTACATAAATACAAGAAAAAAGGTAAACATGTATTTTAAAAATATAAACAGAGTATAATAATAATCATGAGTTTTAAGAGAGTGATATAAACTATTATTTCATCATTTGAAGTGTAGTCATGAGAAATCCCCATAAATAATTAGATTGTAACATATATCGCTTACAAATTTAGTAACATTAACACATAAGCCCCTGGGAAGAATAATGCTAAATAAAACATATAAAATAAGGAAAAATTAATTCATGATATTAAAAGAAAATGTGTATTTATATCTAACTAATATATAATGATAGGTGCATAACATAACATATGTCTCAATGAAGATCAGCATAGATAAATATTTATTACCTTACACCTCGTCTTCCAATGTGAAAATTAAAACCTCCAGTATAATAAATATAATATCCTTATAAATATATTAAAAACATAAACATTTATATATTACTTTAAATATGATTTAAATATGATATTTGATTACCAGTTTATTAATATTTCTATTCTAATATCACATTTCGGTCAAAAACTAATTTATTTATCATGTCTGTTTTGATTTATTATTTTTGTTCTCTTTAATTTGATAATGGTTCCATAATATCAATAATTTTATAAATGACATAAATAAAATATTTATTATGCATTTATTTATTTATTTATTTATATTAATGTATAAATGTATGAGGTTGAAAATGAAATACACAGATCATGGATATTATATGTGGTACTTACGAATGAAGGTTATTTCAATTTTTTCAACAGACTAAAAGAAAGTGACATGAATAATATAATACTATTATTGAATATATGTTAGGTCATATTTGTCTCATATTTTCATTAAACCTCTCTTTTTTACCATTTTTTTAATTTGTTAAAAATCAAATAACTTCATGAGATGGTAGTCCAACATCTGCACACATGACATTATCATTTTCCCATAGAATGGAAAGTAAAGAGGTATTAGTGATATAATAATTTTTTTTATTTTAATAATATCATAAATGTAAAAATATAAACATTTAATCCATCATTATATCCAATCATGATAGGTAGTTATTGAAAATAAATAACAGTGATTCATGAGGATTTATTCCACTACACACATGAATGAGGATTTCATTTCCTATTTGACGATAGTGGATATATTTATTTCTAATTAAAATAACATAATAAAAAATAAGAATATTTAAGACCCTAGTGGTATAAAATAATTTTTGTTAATAAAAATTCATTTTTTTAGGAGAAAATAATATAAAAACTCTAATTGAATAACATTACATATTCATAGAGTAAAATCCTTTGGCTTTCACCAAAAACATTCGTTGAATAGAATTATAAAAAAATAATTCTAAAATGAGAATATATTATTAAGGATTTTATTTTGGTATGTATTTTCTAAAAAAATGATTTTATAATTTCAATGTTCAAAGGATAAGGTGTGGAATTTTTCAAATGAGGTGAGTCTAAAAATTTTAATTTTTTTAATGAAACATTTCTACCCATGTGTTGCACAGGAGACCATGATACAAAATAGGCCATTTTTGTAATTATAAATGATAAGGTTGATATATGACCCTAAATATAGTTCTGGAAATTTTTAGAGTCATTATTAACCTATATCATTTTATATTATCCATAGGAAAACCTATTTTTACTTTTACCAAATA
Source organism: Viscum album (assembly GCA_963277665.1). NCBI lineage: Eukaryota > Viridiplantae > Streptophyta > Magnoliopsida > Santalales > Viscaceae > Viscum > Viscum album. Next base: position 1,861,678,720 of record OY728151.1, on the reverse strand, counting down.
AATAATTTTTAATTTCTTTATTATTAATTAACTTCAAAAATTAATTTTACCTTATTAGAAAATATGAAGTCAAGGATTATTGATATTGAATCAATTTTAAGAAATTATATTTCAAAATATGTGAAAATTTAATTAAAAAGGAAATCATATTGATTATGAGAAATAATTTTTCTAAATATAAAATATTCACATGTTTTAAATATTTTTATAACGATAAAATGGTGGTTTCACTATTCATCGAAAAATTAATATTTTCATAAAATTCCCAAAAAAAATACCTAATATAATTTTGTAGTTATATTTTCAAAATTGATCTTTATTATTTAGATTTAATTTTAAACAACTTTCAAAAATTAATTATTTTTCTGTTGAAAAAAATATTTTTTGGATGAAATATTATTATAGAAACAAATTAAAATATTACTGATAAATATTAATTTTTTATCAATATTATTTAATCATATAAAATCATTATAATAAATATTTAAAATTTGGTCAATCCTATTCTTTATTCTAAGTCAAATTTTTGGTAATAACGAGCTTCTAATTATAATAATAGTGTGTCATCATTCATTAAAATACCACATTGATTATAACCAATTTAATCAATGAAATTTAATATAATTGAGAAAAAATATTTCATAGAATATTTCCATGTTACATTATACATTATAAAAATTCAATTTCATCCTAAAAAGTAATCACTCTAATAAGAATAGATGAGGATACATATGTCTCATCATATTATAATGTCATGATGTGAATTCCACAAAGTGGTCGTTTTTTCACAAAACATTGAACAAGTGTGAGGTCTTTCTTCATATGAAATAATTTTTATGATCATGAATCCTTAATTTTTATCCCTCAAAATAATGATATTTCTTTATTTGTATAATTTATATCTTTAGTTAAAATGATGTATCAGGTATGTTCTTATTTAGTAGAGATGTATGGAACAAATTATTAACAAGAGGGAGTCTTTGTAACATCCCATTACATTTTCAGGTACTGTCTCTAAGTGCCTTTGTTTTGGAGTAGTGACTTGGGGGGTGTGTTTGTGTGAAATTTTAAGTGAAAAAAAAGGAAATGGTGTGTGCACGGTTAGCGCATGGTTTGATAAACTGTGCGATCAAACCATGCCAACCCAGCTGCACTGGACAGTGGGGTACACACGGTGTGTGCAAGGTTTGGTAAACCCTGTGACTAAACCGTGCGGACCAGCAATCGTGGACAGTGATATCCACACGGTGTGCGCACGGTTTGACAAACTGTGCTGACAAACTGTACAGTCACTTAAATTTAGATCCTTAAATTGTGGATCTCATCTGTTTTGCCTCTAAATGCTTCATTATTTCTCCTTAGTGTCCCTAACTCGGGATTTGTCTTCTCCTGTGGTCCGAGAAGCTTCTCCCTTTGTTCTGAAGACATTCCAAAGGCTCCTCTTGGTGAATCGAAGTGGGATTCTCAAGGTATTTGATCGTTCTTCTTCTTTCTTGATTGGTTTCTTAGATCTACCTAGATCTACTTCTCTTCTTCTCTCGTTTTCTTAGATCTATGCCCGTTATGGGTAGATATTAGTGTGTGGTACCAAATTTGATTATATTTCTTCTTAAACATTCTAGGAGAAGAGATCTAAGGCCGGTTCTTGAAGAAGGGACCCGGTTTTCTTAATCGTTCTCGACCTTTGTGGTTTTGGTCAAAAACGTTGATGTATGTGGTTCCGTCCCGACTTTCCAAGTCATTTATCATTGTATTTTCTTGATTTATTTCCATTATTGATATAAATTCAATTGCTCAAGATGCTTTCAATTAATTGATAAAAAATCGATACCATTGAATTGAGATAGTTGAAATGGTTTTGGCATAGAAATTTGGGAAAACCCCAATTCCAATGAGTTGGGTGTGTTTATGGAAATTGACCGATTTAAATTATTGGTTTTAAATAGTGGATTTGATGGAAATGTTTTCAATTAAATTGTTGAATTTAATTGTGGAAATGAAATGTGTAATGATGGAATTGGTTTTTAATGGATTTCAAACTTATGAAAATGGATTAGAATTAATTGTTAGAAAACCATTGGTTTTACCTTGTGAAGAAGGCATGTTTTGAATAAAACTTGTTTTCATTTTAAATGGAATGAAATTGGCACTTTTGAAAGGGAAGAATGAGATTGATCGTATTTTTAGCATTCTTAAAATAGTTCTCCCATCATTTACAATTGCATGAAATATTTAAGTGGTAAGTGAGTTATTTGGATACACTCTATGCTACAACAACATTCTAAAACAAACATGCAGCGAGTCACATCCCTGACGGGTTGGTGACGAGTCTCCTTTGGCCATTTTCATAGGGACGTGTGTATACACATCTTGCTGAGTTCACATAGAGAGTGCGGAATCCAATAACTTTTTAATACTATCGAACATTTTTATTATATGACTATGTTGCTCGATTGTTTATTTATATTTGAGATATTAATGTATGTCAATGCTTGTAAACTATTTTACATGCCTGATGAATTTATTTAAACTATTTTATATAAATGTTTTATTGAAGCCATTATATTAGAAATGTTTCATCATTTGTAAATCCTTTTCTTAATGTAATTTTTCCATCATATGAAAATGTATAGCATGTTTGTTGAAATATTATTTTGTGTTGCCAGACCTGTTTATTTGAAAATTGAAAGCTTTTCTGTGGATAATCTATTTTTGGCATATGGTACGGAATCTTTGGTGGTATCCTACAGGGCTTAGGTTCACACCCTACTTTTTCCTTCAGATGTTTGTAGACTTCCTTTTTCCAGGCTCGAGCAAAGGGAAATAATCTCTTGGAGGTGGATCCAGCTATTGATATTTGGTCTTGGTGAGTTGTGTCCTTTGGGACCTTGGGGATATTTTCCCCATATTTAGTACTTGGGTTATTGTACTTTCGGCTTTTCATGCCATTTTGTATTCTAGTACATCACTCCCAGTAGAGTTTCTTATGTTATGAATACTACTTTGTTTTCTTTTTCTTCCGCATTCTTTTGGAAAAATCGTTCCCACTTGGATGTTGTACGATGCCAGGTGCTAGTCGCCAACCCATGGGGATCAGGAATGCCCTTCAGGCTATGTTAGGGCTGGCTTGGTTATCGGGTTACCAGGGTACTCGGGCTGGTTCATGACAAATTGGTATTAGAGGCAGGTTGAAACATCTTGCCTTGATGACAGTATGCATTTGAGTTCTCTTGTCGAGACTTAGGAGGTAGTTTTGATTGAGTGCCTAGCCAGCTCTCACCTCAATGAACCTTTTGTTTCCAGGGGTGGTTAGGGAAAGGAGACTTGTGGATTAGTTCTAGTCTTTTCCCTATTTTGATTTGGATAGAGTGGAATCAAAATATTCTTATCCCTTTTTTAAGAATAGTTTTCCTTGTTACTCTAGTTTAGTGGTAATCTAATGTCTTCTTTGTTGCCTGATGATGTTTTGAAGCATCATGCCTCCAAGGAGACGTGGAATTCAAATCCCAAAAGTGGCTACTACTGAATCTCAGTAAGAAAGTCATATTGTGGATCCAAGTCTGGTAGAGGTGATTGTTTGCACTGTCCAAGCTCTGGGACAGGAACCACCTCCAGTACATGTTCAGACTCCAACAATAGATCCTCAGAGTGATATTCTTCAAAGTTATTCTCAATAGTTCCTATGCCAGAAGCCACCAGTCTTCAAAGGCTCAACTGATCCTCAACATTATGATGAATGGTTGAGTAAGATTGAACGTCTGTTTGGGTTTTTTGGAGACACCTAATGCGATCAATGTGAAGTGTTCCACCTTCATGCTAGAGGGACCTTTGGGCTGTTTTCCCCATATTTAGTACTTGGGTTGTTGTACTTGGGTCTTTTTATGCCATGTTGTATTCCGGTACATCACTCCTAGTGGAGTTTCTTATGTTATACATGCTGCTTTGTTTTCTTTTGCTTCCTCATTCTTTTGGAAAAATCATTCCCACTAGTATGTTGTACGATGCCAGGTGCTAGTCGCCAACCCATGGGGATCGGGAATTTCCTTCAGGCTATGTCAGGGTAGGCTCGGTTATTGGGTTACCATGGTACCCAGGCTGGTTCATGAAAAATTGTTGGTCTGCTCATGTTTGAAAAACTCCACATCCTTGGCCAACACCATTAATTCTGGATAAAACTGATTATTGAAAAGAACCCCAAAGTCTTTCCACTCCAAACCCTCATGTTTCCCAGTCGTCATCATCATGTCCCACAATATTCTACTTGGTAGTTCTCTATAGCATAGTCATTCCAGACCTCCGGTAGCACTAGGAGGGGCTTCCTTGACTTGATATCAGTGTGGAATCCAGGACATTCTATGAGGGATTGCACTGAGGCACCCAAGAACTGTTGCTCCTGCAGATGTTTAGGGAACCTACATATATTCATCCATCACTTATCTACTCTGTGTAGTGGAACAGGATCATCAGCCCCTCCAAATACTGCGGGGCAAACAAATTCTTCACACACAAAAGGGTTCTAGCCACAGGCATCCGGAATGAAGCCTCTTCACGCAGTGGAAGAATCACTAGAGGTAGCTGATACATGTCATTCAATTGTGAGAGGTACCATTACTACAGCTTCGTCTTTAGTGACAACTCTTTTTGATACTGGTGCATCTCACTCTTTTATTTTAACCCGTCTTGTTAATCTTCGTAATCTGCCTATGGAGATTTTATCTTATGCAATGGATATTACTACACCCCTTGGTGTTATGAGAGAGAAGGGTCTTCGTAGTCTTGCTTGTGTCATCTCTCTATCAGATGTTGATCATTCATGGAATTTCATGGTTCTCGACATGAAATATTTTGATGTCATTTTTTGGATGGATTGGCTCATTGCCAATAAAGCTCAGTTCGATTGTTATCTTCGATGGGTCTACCTTACTACACCCAGTGGTGTGTCTCTTGTTTTTCAAGGAGAATGTGACCCATGGTCATGCAGCGCCGGACCCTCTTATCCGGAGTTGTGGAAAGTTATATCAGCGTTTTCTTTTGATCTGGAGAGAGACTCAATGTGTGGTGATCTTACTCCAGTCATCGCTGAGTTTCCAGATGTGTTTCATTCTGACTTCTCTGCTTTTCCACCAGTAGGGGAGGTTGACTTTTCTATCTACTTAATGCCTAGAACTCAATCAGTTTCTATTCCCTCTTACCGAATGGCTCCAGCTGAACTAAAAAGAACTGAAGCCTCAGTTAGAATATCATCCTGAGAAAGGATTTATACGCCCAAGTGTGTCACCTTGGGCAGCACCTGTTCTCCTCGCTATGAAGGCAAATGGTTATCATTGCTTATGTGTTTATTATCGAAATCTCAATCGATTTACGATAAAGAACAAATATCAATTACCACGAATTGATGATTTGTTTGATCAATTGAAAGGGGAAAAGTGGTTTTCAAAAATTGATCTTCGATCTGGTTACCATCAGTTGAGTATAAAAGAATCCGACGCTCCTAAAACCGATTTTTGGAGTAGGTATGTCCATTATGAGTATCTTGTTATACCCTTCGGCCTAACAAATTCTCCTTCAGTTTTCATGGCTTTGATGAACATGGTTTTCCGTGAGTACCTAGATACTTTCGTGGTAGTCTTTGTTGATGACATTCTTGTCTATTCCAAATCTGAGGAGGATCATGTGCATCATCTGAGAATAGTCCTGAGTCTTCTATATAATCACCGACATTATGGAAAGATTTCAAAGTGCGATTTCGGGATTCGAGAAGTGAAATTCTTGGGACATGTCATGTCAGAACAAGGAATATCAGTTGATCCTGAAAAGGTGAAGGCTGTTATGACTTGGGAACAACCATGAAATGTTTTTGAGATTCGGAGCTTCTTGGGATTAGCAGGATATTATCGCTGGTTTGTTAAATACTTCTCAATGTTAGCTTCTCCAATGACTGCACTAACTCGAAAGGGAGTGATGTTTTTCTAGAATGATAAATGTCAGAGTTATTTTGATGAGCTAAAGCATCTCTTAACTACTACACCAGCGTTAACTCTTCCTGAGGCTGGGATAGGTTATGTGGTCTTCTGTGATGCATCATATAAGAACCTGGTTCTTATCTCTTTGAGGTACGGGCTTCTTATTTTCTCTTTTCCTCAAGTGTTTTTAATAAAATATGGAAAATGGGGAAAATCATAAATTTTGGAAGTACATGTCGTGTACTTTTTCCACACGTCGTGTTCTTCTGGCCGTGTAGGGATGAGTACGCGGGGAGTGTAGCCATGTCGGAGGAAAAGAGTGTAGGAACCGACTACACGCCGTGTAGTGGTCCTTTACACGCCGTGTAGTCAGTCGGCAGGCCAAAATATTAAGTTGGTAGAGCAGCCGCCAGCAGGGTGGCAGTACACACCGTGTACTCAGAAGTACATGTCTTGTACTCATGTCGATGAATGAACAGTGTGGTGGTGCCGCCAAAGGAATAGTTAAATGAAGGAAGTACAAGTTGTGTACTTGGATGTACACGCCGTGTACTTTGTTTTTTTTCTTAAATCTAGCAGTAGACTCCCCTATTCAAAGGGAAGGCTTAAACCATAGGAAGGAGCGGGAGTGGACGAACGGACCTTTGGAGATCCACCGATCGAGCATTTGGAATCTGATTCCACCTCATACGATCCCGTTGGAAACGCGCGGGTAAGCCCTCTCTTCTCCTAGAGTGCTGCTTACCAATTATTCTCCTAACAGAAGTTATTTTAGGTTAAGAGAGTTTTGTTCTTCAATTGATCTACGTTGTTCTTGTGTGTTTCTAGAATCGACGTTCGCGTATAGCGTTCATTGGCATATAAGTTAGGTGTCTTGGTGTTAATTTTTCCAACTATCGTGTGTTTTGTGTGTTTTTTGTGCCCTGAACCCATTTGGGGGTGTCATGAGGCATAGGCCATTGCTATATTAAACACCTAGAATTGATTAGGTATGTAATTATGATATTAAAATGCTGGTTGGGATCATTGCATGGATCCGGAACCACCCCATGGATGTGTTCCACTGTTAATCCATTTGGCCAGGATGCCTGAGTGTATGCCTTAAATGTAGTGATTGTAGAATTGCCTCGAGAGGAATTGCTAGTTTACTAGATATTTACATGTTGGTTATGGCCCGATTACCTGTTTATCCAAAGGGCGGTGTTGTGATTAGCTTGTGGGCGTTGTACTACTTAGCATGTGGGAAACTTCTTCCATGCCTGGGTGCAGATCATTCTATGCCTATAGGTGACACTTCTTACACCTGTGGAAAAATACCGTGTACCTATGGTCAGATTCTGGGTTTGATTTCTCTTTAACCGAGGGTAGGAGTTAGGCGTGACTGAGGACTTGGGATGTTTACTTAGAATATTCACTGAGGTGGTATTTTAAATTAAATGATTAAAAATAATATTGATGTGTAAACATAACTATTTGAGTTAGTTACTTTTCAGTACTGCTTACTTTATTGCAGTTTACTATTGCACACTGTCGTTGCATGCTTACACACAGTTCGGCTTATGCCTATGGTGGGTGCCTACTGGGAATTTATTTCTCACACCCAGTTTGGGTCACGTTTTTTGGCCCAAAAAAATTACGTTTCTGCAGGTGTGGATAAGGGAAACAGTCCCCATACAGGTACTTGACTGTTGCTGAGGAGTAGGTGGGCATGGGACCGAGCCTAGGCTCGCGATGCCACTGCCAACTGTTTTGCTTTGTTTTGTTGTACTCTGCTTTTGGGTGTACTGTATTGTTGTATAACATGTTCTGGCTGTTTTCTTAGAACTTGAGAGATGTAGCATCATCATTTATCTACTGTTGGTTATATCCAATACTGTTGTTTATTTTAGTTGTGTATGATTTACTTCTTCCGCTATTCATTGTATGTTTTATTTGTATTCCGCTACGCTGCACTTTGACAAACGAGGGAATAATTTCCCCACTATCAGACTTGTTCCCTCGTTGCTAGTTGGAAGCCTCTAGCGTTTGGGGAAACGCGCTTGAGGTCACGTGTCGAATCGGGTTTAGGGAACCCGTTGAGTGGCACCCGGAGCCGGGACGTTACAATGTGGTATGATAGAGGTTCATTTATTTGACATACTATTTGGAGCCTTAGACAGGGATAGGATGAACAATAGTTGTTAATAAGTTGTACTAGGGCATAGCTAACCCAAGTACAGGGAAAATCGAGTCTACCTTGTATTTTGCAATATTTCTGATTTTTGAAAATTTTACAGTTGATATGTTTTCACCGTTGGGTGACGCACTTGAGTTTGTGTTGTTATAGTTTATTTGTGGGTTCTATTTAGTTGCAACCCAATGAGATTTTGGTATGCCATCTCATGCATCATTTAGGAACTTTCTAGAAATCACATGCCATGCATAGTTCCATGCCATGTAGGTGCATTAGAAATTGCATGTTGTTGTGATAGTAGTTGTGCTAGAAAAGCATGTTGTTGTGATAGCTGATTGATAAATACCTGTTGTTTGATAGGGTATTTTTTGAAAGTCTGTCTATATAATGGACGCCAAACTTTGGATTTTGTGGAGTATGGGCCCCCATTGACCGTAATTTCGTGGATCATTGACTGTTTATTAGTTATAACACAGATGAGATGTAAAACTTTGATTCATGGGGAGTATAGGCCCTCACGGGTCAGAATTTGACACTTAGGTGTTGGTTTTTGGTATTTTCTGGGTTCTGGTGAAGTTTTTGAGACATACTATCTGGAAACCCAGTATACACGCCGTGTAGTATTTTTACACACACCGTGTATGGCGTTCTATTCGGGAAGAAAAATGAACTTTTTTAGTACACGACGTGTACTCTGAGTGCACGCCGTGTAGTCTCTTCCCATGTCACAAACCATGTGGGTGGCGACACGGGGTAGGGAAGGGCTTGGGTAAAACACACCGTGTACCAAATATACATTCCTTTTATTTTTGACCTGGAGTCCAGCTGTGTAACTAACAACACGGGTCGGTGAACTCCTTCACAGAATATGTCGTGTCAATAATGAACATGCCGTGTAGTGTGACCCGGGGACTCGGCCGTGTATCTAACAACACAGGCCAGTGTCGCCATTCCTAGAACACACCGTGTACCTTTGGGACCTGCCGTGTAGTCTTGTTCGAGGACAGACCGTGTGGACTTAGCCGTGTGACTGGGAAACAGGGTTGTTGACACTCCGCGTGCAGTTGTAACATGTCGTGTAGTGTCAAACCGAGTAGTCGGCCATGTCATAGATGACACGGGTAGTTTGAAATAACACCATACACACCGTGTATATGAAATACATGCCGTGCAGTTTTTGTTCAAATGGGAGTTGTGTGTCTTAGCCATGTAGAAGGACCCGGACAGGGGAAGGGAAGTCAAGTACACGCCGTGTAGTCAGTATACACGCTGTGTAGTCTTGTTTTGCAAATTTTTAATGACTTATTCCTCCTGTGTCATTATGGGTTTCTTCATCTTCGGTCTTTGATAATCTTGTTCTAAGGCGTGTTTTTGACCTTGTAGTGTCATGCCCCCTATAAGACCGCACGTTGTTCTCCAGGAGAGCGGCAACAAGAATACTCCAGAGATGGTGGGCCATGGGCTACCAGTTGATCCTCCAGCAGAGCCAGATGTGGCAGCAGCTTCTATATCGGACACAGGTGCAGAGGCACAGTTCCGTGAAGGCTTATTGCGGTTCATGCAGACCTTTCAGGGAGCACTGCAGGCTACCACATCTATGGTCGAGCTGACATGTATCTTCCAGCAGCAGCATCCACCTACGTTCTCAGGGGATGGCGGACCACAGGCTGTGAAGTCTTGGCTGGGGTCAATGTAGACTATTTTCAAGAATCTTGAGACGCCTCCAGGGCGGAGGGTCAAGCTCGCGACTTACATGCTGCGTGATTCTGCCAAGAGGTGGTGGGATGTTACCACCCAGTCAGACCATCACATGGACATGGTGTGGGAAGAATTTCAGGAAGTCTTCTATGAATGTTTCTTCCCAGAGACACTGACAACAGATAGAGATCGAGAGTTCATGAATCTGCAGTAGGGCACTATGTCAGTGATGGACTATTCTTCACATTTTATGGAGCTTCAACGCTTTGCACCTGTGTTGGTGGGTGATGAGAAGTTGAGAGATAGAAGTTTTGAGGATGGTCTTCGGTATGACATCCGAGCGTTGGTGAATGTCTTCAGGTTGCCTACTATACATACAATTGTGAACCAGGTTTTGATCATATAGATGATCCTTTGAGAATCTAGTGGTGTGGTCCAGGGCAGTTCAGCACCAGTTACAGGTACTTTTTCTGTTGGCAAGAGGAACAGACAGGCGGAATTCTCTCAGGGAGGATGTATAATTCAGAAGAATGATTCAGGTGGCCAGGTTATGTGATACGAGTGTGGTAGAGAGGGGAACAAGTGACCTCAGTGTCCAAGAGACCTAGAGGAGAGCTGAGCTTGTCGTAGTATGGGTCATCTGCAGTGCTTTTTCAGGGTGTTTCCAACGATGGCTAGTGATAGTGGTTCTGTGCAGACTCCGTGAGAGGGAGCGGGACCAGCAAATTCTTACCAGTCCAGTAATTGGAATACGTCAGGGTGTCCAGGCAGAGATGGTGGTCATGGCCGAGGTATCCAGACACCAGGATCTCTGAGGCAGCAGGACAGGACAACTCAGGGTATCCAGGCTGTATCGCATGGTCGTGGCACAGGGCAGGCATATGTAGGGAAACAGACCCAGCAGGACCAGGATCTCGGACCTTCTACATTTATTGGAACTATTTTAGTAAATTTTGTCTTATCTTCATTAATTTTCGATAGAGGTTCTACACACAGTTTCATATCTTTGCCCGTTGTAGAGAGCCTTGGCTTCTTGTTTCTCCATCTTCTGATGTTATGTCACTGGACACTCCATTCGGGACTTGAACGGCTGGTGTGCGTTAGTGCAAGGAGTGCCCCCTTGAGGTTGGTTGGTGTCACTTCCTTTGGGACCTCTATTTCCTAGATATGACAAGCTATGACTTCATTCTTGGTATGGACTGGTTGGTTCCCTTTCGAGCCATTGTAGACTGCTATCGTCATAGGGTAAGTTTCACGTCACCATAGAGCGGAGAGTTTTTATACAAGGGAAAATGGGATGTTCAGGAAAGTCGAGCTGGACCAGAGCATCGTGTGTGAGGTGGAGTCACAGCCCAGATTGTCAGCTTATATCTGGATGACTAGGGGACTTGTCAGGTGGATTTCCCTCCTGTTGTTGATCGTATCAGGGATGTCTTCCCGGACGACTTTTCTGGTCTACCTCCAATGCGAGAGGTGGATTTCTCCATTTAGATTATTCCAGGAGCAGCACTGGTGTCCATTCATCCATATAGAATGGCTACACCTAAGTTTCATGAGCACAAGAGGCAGTTGGTGGTCTTGCAGGCAATGGCCTTTATCAGACCCAGTACTTCTCCTTGGGGCTCGCCGGTCCTTTTGCGAAGAAGGTAGACGGTACCCTAAGACTTTGTGTGGATTATCAGAAACCGAACCATTTGACGATTTAAAACCGATAAACCTTAACAAGTATTGATGATATGTTTGATCAGCTTCGTGGAGCACGAGTGTTCTCGGAGATTTACTTGATTTCAGGATATCATCAGTTGCACGTGAGACCATCTGATATACCTCTCACACCTTTCAGAAGTAGGTATGGTCTATATGAGTATACGGTTATGCCGTTCGGACTCACGAACGTGCCAACAGTTTTCATGGCTTTGAGGAATCATGTGTTCCATCTGTATCTTGATTCTTTTGTGGTTGTATTCGTGGACGACATCTTGGTGTAGTATCATAGTCGACCTGACCATGCCACCCATCTTGAGATCGTATTGAGTACACCGAGGGAGCATCAGCTATATGCTAAGCTCTCAAAGTGCCACTTTTGGATGGAACAGATTCACTTCCTAGGTCATATCATCTCTGAGGCAGGAGTTTCAGTAGACCCAGAGAAGGTGAGAGCACTGGTTTCCTGGGAGCAACCTAAGAACATGTTTGAGATGCAGAGTTTCTATGGGCTGTCTAGTTACTACAGATGTTTCATACAGGAAATCTCCCACTTAGCAGCACCATTGACAGGTCTGACTAAGAAGGGTGTGATGTTTTTTTGGTTGGAATCTTGCGAGGTAGATTTTCAGGACCTGAAGGGAAGGTTGACATCAACACCGATCCTGATACTCCAAGATCTAAGGATGAGCTATACAGTTTACTGTGATGCATCAGGTATTGGGTTGGGAGTAGTGTTGATGCAGGGAGACCGAGTTGTGGCATACGGGTCTTGGAAGTTGAGGCCACATGAGTGGAATTACACGACGCATGATCTCGAGTTAGCTGTAGTTGTAAATGCGTTGCGTTGTTGGATTAATTATCTATTGGGGGAGCATTTTGTGGTTTTCACCAACCACAAAAGCCTCAAGAATATCTTTACTCAACGTGACTTGAATCTGTGGTAGAGGTGGTGGGTCGAATACCTACAGTCCATCGATTTTGATCTTCCCTATACACCTGGTAATTTTAATGCAGTAGCTGATGCACTGAGCAGGAAGACTCAGATACAGGCAGTGCAGGAGGTCGGCGGTGAGTGGAAGCTCATGGCTTTGTTCTCTGAGATGCATCTAGTGGTGCATGAAAGTTAGGGGCAGACTTATCTTTTATATTTAGATATGACTTCTACCCTCCTGGATAGAGTAAGGATGAGAAATCTTTTAGATCCAGAAGGCCTATTTCTATGAGAGTCAGTGGAAGGTAAGGACCCATCTCCTAGTTGGACGTTAGGCGACGATGAGGTTTTGCGTTTCCATGGATGAGTATGGGTTACAGGGGATATACATGAGGATCTGATGCAAGAGTTCCGTGATTCAGCTTGGGCAGTTCATCCCGGGGTTACCAAGATGTTCTTCGACTTGAGACGTCAGTACTGGTGGCCAGGTATGAAGAGAGATATAGCTGGTTTTGTTACGAGGTGTTCCACCTATCAGTAGGTGAAGCCGAAGCATCATAGGCCAGATGGGTTGTTACAGTAGTTACCCATTCCGGAGTGGAAGTGGGACGATGTCACGATGGATTTCGTGACCAGATTGCCGAGGTCACCTCGTGGTAATGATTCCATGTGGGTTGCTGTGGATAGACCCATGAAGGTATCTCACTTCTTTCCAATCAAAGAGACCTTCGGTGTCGACAAGCTCAGAAGGATGTATATCTGAGAGATTGTACGTCTTCATGGGGTCCCTCATTCTATCGTTTCTGATAGGGACGCCCGCTTCATGTCTCATTTCTGGTACAGTTTTCAGAGGGCACTCGGTACACAGGTGCTTCTAAGTACAACCTACCACCCTCAGACCGATGGCCAGTCATAGCGTACGTTATAGGGGTTAGAGGACATGCTGCATGCATGTGTCCTAGACTTTGGGGGCTCTTGGGAGATGCATATAACCTTATTCGAGTTTGCCAATAACAATATTTTCCAGGTGACTATTGAGACGACACCATACGAGGCATTATACGGTAGGCCATTCCATTCACCCTTGTGCTGGATAGAGGCTGGTGAGGCAGCTTTATTGGGGCCACATCTCGTGAATGAGATGTCTGAGTAGGTCCAAATGATTCAAAAGTGGATGGCTACCACACAGTCTTGTCAGAAGTCATATGTTGATCATTGCAGATGACCTTTGGAGTTCATGGTCGGGGATCAGGTTTTCTTGCGTGTTTCTCTGAGGCTGGGACACAAGCGGATCAGTAGACATGGTAAACATTCACCGCAGTATGTGGGACCATTTGAGATTCTTGAGAGAGTCAGTCTAGTTTCTTATCGGTTGCGGTTATCGTATCGGTGCCAAGACATGAACTAAATCTTCCACGTATCTCAATTACGTCGCTATCATTCAGACCCGTCTAATGTCTTTCAGCCCGGGGAGGTTGAGCTAGAGGCATATGCCTCTTTTGAGGATCATCTGATTTGTATCATTGACCAGAGCACGAAGGTTCTCTGAGGCCAGTCAGTTTCTCTCGTAAGGTTGCAATGGTAGCATGGATGAGTGCAGGATGAGACATGGGAGCGGTAGGCCAACGTATGTGCTCAGTGGCCAGAGTTGATCACGACTATATCTTATCCACCATTTGAAGGTCAATTCGGGGAAGAATTTCTATAAGGGGGGATGTTTGTAAGAACCTGGTTCTCATATCTTTGAGGTACGAGCTTCTTCTTTTCTCTTTTCCTCAAGTGTTGTTAGTAAAATATGGAAAATGGGGAAAAATTGAAAATTTTGGAAGTACACGTCATGTACTTTTTCCACACGCCGTGTACATCAGGCCGTGTAGGGATGAGTACACGGGGTGTGTAGCCATATCAGCGACAAAGGGTGTAGGAATCGACTACACGCCGTGTAGTGGTCCTTTACACGATGTGTAGTCAGTCGCCAGGCCAAAATAATAAGGCAGTGGAGTAGCAGCCAGTTGGGCGGTAGTACACTCCGTGTACTCAGGAGTACATGTCGTGTACTCATGTCGACGGATGAACAGTGTGGTGGTGCCGCCAGAGGAACAGTTAAATAAAGGAAGTAAATGCCATGTACTTTGTTTTTTTTTTGCTTAAATCTGGCAGTAGCCTCCCCTGTTCAGAGGAAAGGATTAGAACCAGAGGAAGGAGCGGGAGTGGACGACCAGACCTTTGGATATCCACTGATCGATCGTCTGGAATCTGATTCCACCTCGGACGATCTCGTTGGAACCGTGTGAGTAATCCCTCTCTTCTCCTAGCGTGTTTCTTACCAATTCTCCTCTTAACAGAAGTTATTTGAGGTTAAGTGAGTTTTGATCTTCGAAAAATCTATGTCATTCATGGGCGTTTCTGGAATCGACATTCACATACAGTGCTCGTTGGCGTATAAGGTAGGTGGCTTGGTGTTAATTTTTACAACATTTGTGTGTTTGGTGCGTTTTTGTGCCACAAACCCATTTTGGGGTGTCGTGTGGCTGAGGTCATTGCTATATTAAACAACTATAATTGATTAGGTATTTAATTTTGATATTAAAATGATGGTTGGGATTGTTTCTTGGATCTGGAACCACCCCGTTGGTGTGTTCCACTGTTTGGTCATTTGGCTAGGATACCTGAGGGTATGCCTTAAAAGTAGTGATTGTATAATTATCTCGAGAGGAATTTCTTATTTACTGCATATTTACATGTTGGGCATTTCCTGGTTACCTGTTTAGCCTGAGGGTGGTTTTTTGATTAGCATGTGGGAGTTGTACTACATAGCCTGTGAAAAACATCTTTCATGCCTGTGGGCAGATGATTCTCTACATGTGGGTGACACTTCTTACGCCTGTGGGAAAATACCATGTTCCTGTGGGCAGATTCTGGGTTTGATTTCTCTTTACCTGAGGGTAGGAGTTGGACGTGACTGGGGACTTTGGCTATTTACATAGAATATTCACTAAGGTGGTATTTTAAATTAAATGATTAAATAGAATATTTAAGTAGCAACATAACTGGTTGAGTTAGTTACTTTTCAGTACTGCTTACTTTATTTCACTTTACTACTTCGCACTGTCATTGCATGCTTGCACGCAGTTGGGAATGGGCCTTTGGTGGGTGCCTATTGAGATTTTATTTCTCACACCTTGTTTGGGTCACGCTTTTTGTCCAAAACATATTATGTTTCTATAGGTGTGTATAGGAGCAAGAGTCCTTATACAAGTACTTTACTGTTGCTGAGGAGTAGGAGGGAATAGGACCGAGCCTAGGCTCGTGATTTCGCTGCAAGCTATTTTTCATTGTTTTGCTATACTCTACTTTTGGGTGTACTATATTGATGTATAACATCTTATGGCTGTTTTTTTAGAACTCGAGACATGTAGCATCATTATTTATATACTATTGGTTATATCCACTAATGTTGTTTATTTCAGTTGTGTATGATTTACTGCTTCCGTTGTACATTGTATGTTTTATTTGTATTCTTCTACGCTGAACTTTGACAAATGAGGGCATAGTTTCCCCACTATCATACCTGGGCCCTAGCTGCTAGTCGGCAGCCTTTGGCATTTGGGGAAACACGTTTGAGATCACGTGGAAAATCGGGTTTGGGGCACCCATTGATTGGCACCCAGAACCGGGACGTTACACATCATGTTCTGGTTTGGGATGTGTCATCATGCAGGGTAATCATTTTGTTTCATATGGGTCTCGTTAGCTTAAGCCTCGTGAGAAGAACTATCCTACCCATTACCTTGAAATTTTAGCTGTAATGAACGCACTTAAGTTTTTGGAGACATTACCATTATGGAGAAAGGTTTACTGTGTATTCATACCACAAGATCTTGAGTTATATCTTCTCTCAAAATGATTTGAATCATCGCCAAAGGCTTTGGGTGGATTACCTGCAATATTTTGACTTTGACATTGCCTATACCTATGGGAATGGGAATGTAGTTGCAGATGCATTAAGCAGGAAACCGTCATCTTATGCTGTGAAAGAATCTTCAGAAGAGTGGCGTTTAATGGCTCTTTTTTCTCACTTGCATATTTGAGTTGAGTGGAAGGGGAGTGAAGTCTCTTTATCGAGTGTTCAGTTGAATTCTGTTCTCCTCGAATTGATTCTTCAGGAACAACAAATGGATGATGAATTCAATAGATTTAGGGACTCTCTTTATATTGGGGAGACCGACACCCTATGGTCGTTCTCCAAAGAGGGTGTCATGTGTTATCGAAACCGTTATATTGTGCCTTTATCACCAAGGAAGGATGTGATGGGGGTTTTCCATAACTCTTAGTGGGAGGTACACCCAGGAACCATGAAGATGTTCATTGATATGCAGTGAAAGTTATGGTGGTCAGGTATGAGATGAGACATTGCTGAGTTTTTATGTCGTTGTTATACATGCCAACAGGTGAATGTCGAGCACCAGAAACCTTCAGGTTTGCTTCAACCACTTCGAATCCCTATATGGAAGTGGGATGAAATCTCATTGGACTTTCTGGTTGGGTTACCTCAATCCCAAAGGAAGAAGAATGCGATATGTGTTGTGATCGACAGACTGGCCAAGTCGGCTCACATTATACCTATTCGAGATACAAACAAATTTGAGGAATTGGGAAATGTCTATGTGAAAGAAATTGTTCATTTGTATGGAGTTCTATCTGCAATAGTCTCTGATAGGGATCCTCAGTTTACATCTTGCTTTTGGAGAGGCACTGGGATATCAAGTCCGTTTGAGCACGGCCTACCATCCACAGTCAGATGGCCAGATTGAGAGAGCTTTTAAAATCCTTGAGGACATGCTTCGTGCATGTGTTCTTGACATTGGTGGATCTTGGGATGATCATCTGGTGCTAGTTGAGTTCTCTTATAACAACAGTTATCAATATTCGATTAAGATGGCTCCTTTTGAGGATTTGTTTGGCCATCCTTCTAAGTCTCCTTTATGTTGGTCTGAGATTGGTGAATGTTCTTTGGTAGGAACGAGTTTTGTCCAAGAGACGACAGCTAGGATCGAGTTGATTCGTCAAAGAATGTTGAAATCTCGGAGTCGGTACAAGTATTATGCTGACAGTCGCTATAGAACTTTAGAGTTCTCAGTTGGTGACCAGGTGTACTTGAAAGATTCACCCCAATTGGGTCATCGACAGCTTGGGAGGAAAGAGAAGCTTACTCCTCGTTTTGTGGGACCTTTCTAGACTGTTGGTCTTGTGGGAAAGGTTGCTTACCGCCTAGCTCTAAAACCACAACTGACATCGATACATAACGTGTTCCATGTATCACAGCTGCGGAAGTACCTCTCCAATCCATCACATGTTGTGAGCTGGAGTGATCTTGAAATTGAACCAGATTTATCTGTGACTGAACGACCGGTCAGGATTGTTGATTCTGAAACCAAGGTACTTAATGGGAGAATGATACCTCTAGTCCGTATACTCTGGCAGCATCGTTCATATACTCATGATACGTGTGAATGATAGGAACTAATGAGAGTGTAGTGGCCTCGTCTTTTTGACATGGAAAATTCGTCATAGGCTTTCTGGGGGCAGAAAGATCTTATGGTGGGGAGGTTGTAACATCCCGTTACGTTTTCAGATACTGTCTCTAAGTGACTTTGTTTTTGAGTAGTGACTTGGGGGTGCGTTTGGGTGAAATTTTAAGTGAAACAAAAAGGAAATAGCTTGTACATGGTTAGCGCACGGTTTGATAAACCATGCGATCATACCGTGCCAACCTAGCAGCACTGGACAGTGGGGTACGCACGGTGTGTGAACAGTTTGGTAAACCGTGGGACTAAACCGTACGGACCTGTAATCTTGGAAAATGAGATCCGCACGGTGTGCGCACGTTTTGACAAACCGTGTGGACAAACCATGCGTTCACTTAAATTTATATCCTTAAATTGTGGATATCGGCTTTTTTTGCCTCCAAATGCTTCATTTTTTCCCTTTATGTGGCACTAACTCATGATTTTTCTTCTCCTGGGGTTAGAGAAGGTTCTCCCTTTCTTCTGAAGATTATCCAAAGGCTTCTATTGGTGAATTGAAGTAGGATTCTCAAGTTATGTGATCGTTCTTCTTCTTTCTTGATTGTTTTCTTAGATCTACCTAGATCTACTTCTCCTCTTCTCTCGATTTCTTATATCTACGCCCGGTATGGGTAGATCTAAGTGTGTGGTACCAAATTTGATGTGATTTGGTCTTATACTTTCTAGTAGAAGAAATCTAAGGCAGGTTCTTGAAGAAGAGACATGGTTTTCTTGAGAATTATCGACCTTTGTGGTTTTTGTCAAAAACGTCGAGGTAGGTGGTTCCGTCCTAACTTGCCAAATTGTTTATCATTGTATTTTCTTGATTTATTTCAATTATTGATTTAAATTCAATTTCTAAAGGTGATTTCAATTAATTGATAAAAACTTGATTCCATTGAATTGAGATATTTGAAATGTTTTTGGCAGAGAAATTTGGGAAAACCCTATTTCCATTGAGTTGGGTGTGTTTATGGAAATTGGCCGATTTAAATTGTTGGTTTTAAATTCTAGATTTGATGGAAATGTATTCAATTAAATTTTTGAATTTAATTATGGAAATGAAATTTGTAATGATGGAATTGGTTTTGAATGGATTTCAAAATTATGAAAATGGATTAGAATGATTTGATAGAAACCCAATGATTTTATCTTGTGAAAAAGTTATGTTTTGAATAAAACCTGTTTCGGTTTTAAATGGAATGAAATTGACACATTTGAAATGGAAGAATGATATGGATAGTATTCTAAGCATTCATAAAATTGTTATCCCATAATTTAAGAGTGCATGCAAGCCTTAGGTAGTTAGTGACTTATTTGGATACACTCTACGCTGCAACAACGTTCTAAAACACACATGCAGTAGGTCACATCCCCGACGGGTTGGTGACAAGTCTCCATTGGCCATTGTCATAGGGATGTGTGTATACACATCTTGCTGAGTTCACATAGAGAGTGTGGAATCCAATAAATGGTTAATACTATCGTACCTTTTGTTAGATAACCATGTTTCTCACTTGTTTATTTATATTTGAGATATAAATGTATGTCAATTCTTTTGAACTGTTTTACATGCCTGCTGAATTTATTTACACTATTTTATATAAATGTTTTATTTGAGCCATTATTTTAGAAATATTCTATCATTTGTAAAGCCTTTTCTTAATGTAATTTTCCATCATATGAAAATGTATAGCATGTTTGTTGAAATATGCTTTTGTGTTGCCAAACCTGTTTATTGGAAAATTGAAAGCTTTTCATTGGTTAATCTATTTTTGGAATCTGTTAGGGAATCATTGGTTGTATCCTACTAGGCTTAGGCTCACACCCTACATTTTCCTTCGGGTATTTGTAGACATCCTTTTTCCAGACTCGAGCAAAGGGAAGGAATCTCTTGGAGGTGGATCCAGCTGTTGATCTTTGGTCTTGGTGAGTTGTGTCCTTGGGGACCTTGGGGATATTTTTCCCATCTTTAGTACTTGGGTTGTTATACATTGGGCTTTTTATGCCATGTTGTATTCTGGTACATCACTCCCAGTGGAGTTTCTTATGTTATGCATACTGCTTTGTTTTCTTTTGCTTCTGCATTCTTTTGGAAAAATCGTTCCCACTTGTATGTTGTAAGATGCTAGGTGCTAGTCACCGACCCGTGGGGATTGGGAATGTCTTTCAGGCTATGTCAGGGCTGGCTCGGTTATCGGGTTACTAGGGTACCCGGGCTGGTTCATGACAGTCTTGGTGGAAGTGGAAACTATATGGACATGATAAATTTTTTGAAATGGACTAGAATATATAGGGATCAGTTTTCCCTTGATTCCAAACCTCATAAACATCTTTCATGGATATGATTATGTAAACAACTGTTTCCCAATGTCAATTTCCTATTCATATGAATGATTCACAACATAAATTTTATATGGAATATAAAAAACCTTGATGTCTTGATAAAGGAATATAATCTTCTCTACCACTTATTTATATATGTTGGGTCACAATTGATATCTCTCTGCAACTTCATTCTAGCACATTGGAGATATATAGTTCATTCCATAGTGTTATTCATAAACTACAATCTAAATAATCTTGTGAAAGCTATTTTTGTTGGAAGACATAACTCAAGGAATGTGTTTATCACTATAAACAATTAAATTAAATGAATAAGACCACAAATTATCTTATATGGGTTTAATTAATCTCTCATACTAACCATCATTATAAGGATGATATACATTATTATAGTTCAACTATTTATCACAACCTTGTTTAATTCTTCACTAGAACATTGAGGAAAAAAACTAATCTTAATCTATATAATTTAATTTCATGCTACATGAACCCTTAAAACTTATATAATGTATATCTTGGAAATGTGATTTATAATTGAATTGTTTATGAAAGATATGGTGTGTGATGAATTTGTTTGGTGATCCTATAAAAACGATATATCATTATTTCGTATAGAAATTTTGAGGATTAATATAATAAGAATCCACCAGGACGTTTTATCATTTTTATTTTAGTATTGGTAATGTTTCTAACACCCCGTTTCACCTTTGTCTTATATAATTAACATTATGATAATGAAATGATTGAGTTAAATAACTGAAAAAACATTACTCATTCCATTACACTAGAAATACACATTCAATTCTATATGAATATTTAAATATCTAGGAATAATATAGAATGATGTTTTAACTAAATAAAGTTTCTATCCTTTTTTCATAACTATATCGTCATTATGTTTAGCTACAATAAAAACATACATATATGGTTGAAAATTCATTCGATCAAGAAAAAATTTATTCCCTTCATTTAGGATTTCCACATACGTCCAATGAAAATATATAGATATTGGAACTTTTGTGATCCTAATTTTGGATATGTATTTAGGATCCTTTCAACTCCAAGAATAATAAAAATTCATCAATTTACATGGGTGGTAATTATTTGATCTGTTTTAGTCACTATTAATTTCCTAATATCATCTTTGGTGAATATTGAACACTTTCTTCATGAATATAAACATTAAAATATTTTTAAATGTATATATATTTAACTTATCATAGTTACGATTTTCTACCTTTATCATTAACAAAAATATTTCCATATCTTTCTAAAAAACATGAGTTTTCCAATATATCTCATGAACATTAAATTTTCACGAGGTATTGCCTAAAACCATGTCACTATTCTTAAAATAAAATAAAAATACCATATTTTATGTTTCATTACAGTTTAATAACTCATATCCTCTACAAGGTGATGTATGAAGAGGTGTGCTAACTAATTATCTCTTCAATTCAATAACATTTTCCTCACAATCAACTTCCTAGAGAAACATGGATCCCTTACTATTTAGAATGATGATTTTATTAGATGGAAATGATATCTTATACAAAAAAAATATCCATTTAATGAAATAATACTTTTGATATCAGTCACAATGGTTGGTTTGGGACAACATTTCAAAGCCTTCGTCACTGATGGTCTATAGATATACCCTCTCTTAAGAATATTTTACCCATAAATGAAGTCTTTTATTAACCAAAATTCAAATTTTTTAAATTTATCATATATATTTTCCTTCTATATGGTTTTGTGGAAAATTTTCACGTTATCTTAAATCTATTACTTTCCCTTTGAGTAGATAAGAATGTAATTTATAAGGACATCCAAAAACTAATCAACATAGTCTATAAATACATTAATCATTAAATACATATAGATAGAAGGGGAATTGATAATAAATAATTCCCCAACTATGTATTCATAGATTCAATCAATTTTATAAAATTAAATCACTGGTATATACTTCTTCTTGAACCTTAATTGATGATATACTAAATGAGTGCCAATACTAGAAATCTATCATGCAATTAATTTTTGATAAAAATATTCTCTAATATAGGGTTAATGATACCTATTCTTTATAATGAACTTTTTCAAATCCTAAGAAGAAATGAACATTTTCATTGAAATGCCATTATTTTTCACAAAATGAATAGTTGAACCACCATGTGAAATAATTTATTGAATTAATCCCCTATCAATGTTCACATAGAGTTGATTCATAAATTATTAAAACTCAATCGGTTCAATTCTATATGTATTATTTATAATTTATATGGGATCATATATGAGTTCTTTTTGGAACACAATTTCATTTTTTTGGAAATCTATGATATCATCTAGAAATACATTAATATTTCTCATCACATTAAGCATGTAATTCATGTAATATTTCTCCGAAACCATTCTACATAACAACCCATTTTGAATGGGAATCAATACCCTTATAATTTATGTGATATCCATATAATTTTCATACATATAATCAATTTTACCTATGATAAGTTTTCATTTTGGAATATCAAATGTAACATTCATTAAATGAAATTTAGTGTGGTGTTTATATAGATAAATATAGTTTAAACATATCATATCATAAGATTCATCGAGAGGATGAATAACAACACATTCCGGAAGAATATTCCCACAAACAAGAACCAAATATGAATTATATACTAGATATGTGATCATCCAGAAATTTGTATTTTTCTTTTATAAATGTATAAATAATCAGTATAGGTAGAATCATGATATCGATTGATCGTATTTTAAATACAGTAGAATGGCAGATATACACTCAAATTAGAAATTAATAGTCAAGAGTTGATGGTATGTTTATCTTTCACCATTCTATTACCACAACCCTACTAATAAATTACTATTTTATGAGATTTACTATGTCCCATAGCCTAATATGTTCCCTATATTTATCATTATCATTATCCTTAATATTTAAGAACATTTTATCATAGTTCCCATAAACCATAAATTAAAAAAACTGACTTTTTTGTTGTGCATTTTGTGAAACGTTCTCTTTTTTCCTAAATTTATCTCCCTTCATCCCATCACATTAGAAATAAATTTCCCCCTTAACATACTTTCCACACATAATAAATTTAATAATCCCTTATGAAATATTCTCCCACATTCCAACAACATCTTTAGAAAGAAGGAATGTCCATCTTATTATCTCTATGGTATTTATAGTTTTATTTGAACTACATATTCATCTTCTTATCAAAACTGATGTTGTTAATGGGTATATATGATCTCCATCTGAACCTTGAGAACAAATGAAATCATTTATTTATAGAAGATGAAGTCCATTGTGGATAAATTTCATCAGATAATTGTTTTCAATCCCTAAAGAATTCATAAGCGTTACATTCTGGTCAGATGATAAATCAATTAGCATAGCTTGTTTTTTCGTCTAAAATTTTACTAATTTTACCCATTGAATTCATTAATATAGAAAAATTGTTGAATTAATTCATTCTCAAATTTTTTATAAATGATATTAGGGACGTAATTTTTGAAAAATAATCTATTAAAATCATTAAAATAAATTGAGTAAATTTAATCATGACCCTATGTATACATGATAATACTGCACCATTAATTCACTTCACCATCTAATGGATAGAAATAGAAAATTGATTTTTAATCATCTATACCCTACTAGAAAAATAATATCCTTCTTTTAGTAAAAGTCTATTTTTATTAAATTAATAAGACAAGGGAACAATAGAAATAATCTTAATGTTTCCTCATGAAGAACTCAACCGAACGTTGTTCCTGAAATTTCTCATTTGGATGTTTAGAAGGATCATGTGATTGATAATTTTCAATAAGAATAGAAATTATATTTCATATTCCATCACCAATAACATTTTACTTTTGAATTTGAAAATCATCACATGTTTTTTCTTACTCATTATTTTATATCCATTGAATAAAATTAGAAATCATAGGATAAGAAACAATAATAATAATGGGGAACAACATAATCATTAAAAATATCTTATATGATGTATAAATAACAAAAGGATATTTCTAATTATGACAACATATTTTTATCATAGGTTATTCATAGTTATCATATATTTAGTTCCTTTGTGATTTATCATGTATAGTTTGTGAATTTTCACAACTTATCCCCAAGTGGGGTCAAACCAAGAGTTCAGAGAGGCCCCTGGTCATTCACCTAGTGATGATGATGTCCATATGAAGACACCAATTTTGAGATTATTAACCATATATAACATTTTTTATTTATCCAAATGAATATATTTTATCCATATAGGGATGTATTTTTTGATCCCACTATCGATATCCTTTTCTAAAATTTCAATCCATTTTCTTATTCCTTAACTCATTCATCCATTAATCCATTGAAATACTATATACATATCCTTATAGATATAACTACAGTTATCATATCTTATCTTCCAAAGATTAATTTAAAATGTACTCTAATACCAACTATACATTCCCAATATTCTCATATATAGATATTATTTTTTTGGATGAAAATTGATTACATTACAAAAACATATGCCCTAGTAGTGTAATGTTATAGTGAACAATGAAAAGTAGGAAAAAAAATAATATACATTCATGAATGATATTTAACATATCCCATAATTATAATCCCATGTTGTAATCTTCTTAGAAAAACCATACCAAAAAAAATTCATTGTAACCTGAGGAAATGTATCATAAGTAAGGATGATCATAGATGATTAGTGTAGGTAAACAAGGTAGATACCAACATATCAAGAGAATGAAGGTATGGGATCATGAGAAGAACGTTTAAAAATAATATTATTTATATAATAGATCATAATCATGAGTCATATAATAATTCACGGTGATATGAGAACACACTATTGACATTTTAAAACCATATCCTTCGTATGATAGGTAAAAAACATGCCTTGTTTGGAAAAAAATAAGAAGATTAATTTCCAAAGTAATTGTTAAAATAATAATATTTGTAATATTTTTTTAAAAATCAATTTTCTGATGATAAATAAATATTTTCATATTTTTTGTGAAGCCATGGTTTTAAGGGAAATTTTGGTTTTCCCAATGAGGGAAATAATGTTAATTTTTCATAAAAACACAATTTTGATCTATTATAATTATAAAGAGTGAATAATTAAGGGAAAACAAGTATTCTCCAATAATTAATATAGTATATGAAAATTAATGAGTTTCAAGAGATATAGATCATAATATATAATTATTTGTGTCCTTGTCAAGAGAAATCTCAAATACTCATGATATTATAACAAACAAACCTTATCGCATTCGTAATAATTAATTATAACACACATTCAAGATTAAAATTAAAATTTAATTTTAATATCATGTGACAAATAAATTAATTAAATTAAATTTAAATTTGGAAGTACATACTCATCATCAAATAATATAGTTGTATAATAGTACATTTGTATCAAAAAAGGCATTTTGATTAAAAAATCTATTACCATATTTATAGACATCATTCATAACCATTATAACATCCTGAATTCTAAATATTTTTTCAGTATAAACAAATTTGGGACTAAAAAAATATTTCACACCATATATTATTCTCTTTTTATCTTTTATTACCATTTTCATAAAAACCCTATATTAAAGTTGGGTTTCAGAAATAAATTCGTGTGTTTTCCATATAAGATTTGATTTTTTACTTTTTTCTATAAAATTGTTAAATTTTTAATAATAATTATAATTTTCAAAATTATATAAATATCATATTTATTAATTTCATATGTATTTATAGTAATCTATACAAGATAAATATAGACAATAAAATACCACAATCATGGAGATGGTTGTATATACGCATGAATGTTGGGTCCATTTTCTCAAGGGATACAAAGAAATAAAGGAAATCAATATATTACAATTATATATTAATTTTTATGTCATATTTATCAAATATTTTCAATAATACCATATATATTTACTTCAATATAATGTGTGGATGAATAACATCAATTACGAGGTGGTAGTGCGTCATACACAAGAGCATCATTATCAAATTACAACATAATTGTATGTAAAGCGGTATATGTGATATAATAATTCAATAAGTATAATAATGATAATAATGATAATATTTAATAATTTAATCTGTCATTATATCAATCTATGAGAGGTGGTGATAGAGACGATTACCATTGCTTCGTGATATGCCAGTCTCCCTTACACATGAATAAGTATTTCACATCACATTTGATTGATATGGATTTGGATTTATGTAATTAATGTGACATGTAAAAATATAATTATATTCTATATAATTAATTTCAAATATAATCATGGTTTAATAATAATATGTTGATGTGGTGGTAGAAATAATACAAAAATGATCTTGGAATAATTTTACATCTTCTTTGGGTATCATCATGATTTCCACCAATATATTATTAGGTTGAATTTAATATCACAATAAGGATACTATTATTTTTTAATTTAATTAAGGAAAATATTAGGATTTCTATTTGATGAAACAAATGGTTTTGTATACGTGAAGTTGAGAGAATAATGGGAGGCATTTTATAAGTTAGGTGAATGGTACACATATTAATTTTTGGAAACAAAAATGTATACCAACATTTTTAAGATGTCAGAGGGCTACAAAATTGACCATTATTGATAAAAAATACATTATACGATATATATATTTCTATAAAATTTATATTATACATGTTGTTTTTCTATTTATCCCATATATTTTTTTAACCCACAGTAAACCCATTTTTACTTTAGCTGTAACAAATAATTTTTACTACTTATTTTATTAATTATGTAAAAAAATTATTTATAAATTATTCGATAAATTAATTTAGGATCATGAAATAATTTTATTATATTTTTTATATTTCAATAAAACATTTTATATAAATTAATTTATATTTAATTTCACCGATATGATGAGAAAAAGGTTATCTAAAAAAACATATAAATGTTTCAGATGTTTTTTATCAAAATTCAATAATAAAATTATTCCGATTAAATAAATTTTATAAAATTATATATAATTGAAATAATATTACTATAAAACCGATTATAAATAAAAAAATTTGCATATAAATTCATTTTATGAAAATTCAATTTTCAATGAAGACTGATATTTTTAACTTGCCATCCAAAAATTAGTCATTTTCATGATATATGAAAAAATATCCTTAATATAATTTTCACTTATTAGTTTAAAAAATAAATATTACATGATAATTTTAATTTTATAAATATTTTATAAATGTATTTCATTATAAATTACAATAAAAAATTAAAAACATATTTTTGGGAAAATTATTTATTAGAAACATGTAAAGACTTTACAAAAAAATAATACATTTTCCTCAATTTTTCATTATAAAACCCACTATAATTAAAATTTATAATGTGTTTATTTATCTTCATGGATCCTATTTTAACAAATACTTTATAATGATCATGGATAAATAATAAAAATAATTATTTTTTTCTTTTTATAACCTGTTGTTGAGTCTAATTTATGCTGTCAGACTAATTTTAAATAATAAAATGTCACTAAATGTCAGAGTGAAAATTTTGAAAATTTTAAAACAATGATAGTATATTCATTTAGAATATTTTTTTACTATTGAGGTTTCCATTATAGTTTTAAAACCACACGTGGCGGTATAAAATTTTTATTGATGATGAGGTATTTTGTGGTTTGATGTTCACTATTACTTAGGCCCCCATATACACATATTTCCGTATTTTTTGTTAGTTTAGCTTATCACAATTATGTATAGTGATTACACGTGGGTATTTGTATCCCTTGATACCTGTTTTAATCATGGTTCCATTATAATTTATATTTTTTTCATGTATTATCTTGACTCACATAATGTTATATAATGGTAGTAATTTTATGAATTTTTCAAATTGTGTATTTCTATCATGAGTTATATTATTTTTATTATTATCTATACATTATATAATTGGATTTTGGTATATGTGAAAGGTGTTAATTGTTGTGTTTTTAAAGCTTATTGGGGGGTTATGTGTGTTCAGTGACTATAATGATGAAGGAGTTTAATGGTATTGTATATCGGCTAATACATGTTGCACCTTATGGACACTGAGTTTATTGTCAATAGTAAATGAACATTTTTATACAGTTTTGGGTTCCTAAACAAGATTTATCTTATGGATACCATGTAGAATGATCATCTCAATGAACCTTGTGGATACTAATGATTATACTGATATACCTATAACAAGGTCCAATATTTATCGAAATCTTTATTATATTTCTGGCATGGATCTGAAGTTGGTTAAATAATGAGTTTGTGGTGGGGTTGTTAGGTCTGAATGATAATTTTATTATTTATGATTCTTTTCATGTCATCATTTTACTATATTAAATTTATACACCTGTTTTATGTGATCACACTCAGTTAGGGACACAAGGGCAGTTCCCTATAGATGCTTTTACTCAAACCATTAATTCAGATTCTAGTGTGTTATTATATTTCATGAATAAAGATTCGGCTAAGGAGACATCCCTTCGGTGGATGTCTATGATACTTAGTTTCGAGATATTGATAGATTTTGGTAGAATTTTGATACCCATTATTTCAATAATTTTTTTTTATTTTGGCTTAATAATATAATTTTTCTTGTCACGAGGGTCGTCTCTTATTTGTATGACATTTATTCCATTTAAATATTACCTAAAGTTACATGAAAAAATTTTTTATTATAGTTTTATTATTATTTTTTCCATGTCATGATAGGGAATTTATAGTCTCACCACTAATTAACATAGACCCATGATAATAGTAAACTGCCTTTTGTTTTTTGGAAGGAATGCTTGAGGACATGTGACCCACCAGCAGAGACTCGGTTGGTCGAGTTTGGGTGTTCTAATTGTAGTTATCATACCTAATTCATGTAAAAAATTATTATTTATGCGTATGATTTTTGTTGTAATATTTTTCACATAGAAAATGGGAACGTTTTGGTTCCCTGTTTGTGGACACAAACAAACCCTAATGTGTGTGGCAACACTATAGATTTTCAAAAGATAATCATTAGAATATGATATCTAATTGGTGGCTTCATATCAACAGATTGTTATAGGAATCATTTCCATTTTTTCTGAAAATATGGATTAGTGTTCATTATCATCAATTTTATTTATTCCCGAAGGCTATAGCATAATAATTTAGCATGCATCCTAAAAATGGTTTCAGCATGATAGTTTAAAATCATAAACCTAGATTGTCAAATATTGTCATTTTCTTATAGAATTTTATCTATTGTAATTAGATAATGTATTTAGTGATCAATTAGATAATTCCATCTTAAAGCTAAAGGAAAATTTATTGGCACTTTTTCATATTTTTTATATTGGGATATAGGAAAAATATAATGTATCAAACTTATCAAGTGGTGCTTTGGGATACATTTCATTGATTTGGACATGAATCGTGGTGTTGGTGTCTACGGAGTCTTGATTTTAACAGTTTCTTCATATGTTGTGATCAATATTAGTGTTCCCTTCCCCTGTAGTACTTGGTATGTGTTTTATTTTAATATCTATGGTTGGATTTGAGTTTTCATTCATTGACATCATGTATAATGTAGAAGGTGATCTGTTTATGGATGTTTAGTTAGGTTGTTTTTTTCATGGGAATCTCTTTCCAAACATATATTGAATCCCTTTAACATATATTACAACCCTTTTTCATCTTGAGGATGTCACTTAAGGCCATGTAAATTTACACAAAAATATCCAGGAAATGAGATGGGGATGAATTTTATAAGTTGTATCAGTTTTTTTCAATCCAAAATTTGTTTTGGAAAAATGGTTTCAGCAAGGTACATCATTTTTTTTTTGAAAAAGATATCTCTGTCATTATTGGCCATTCACATGGTATTGGTTGTTAGTAATGGAGTAGGATTCATTCTGTTCTATTTCATGAACTCTTATTAATGAAAAGGGTTGGATTTTCAGAAAATATATAGTATATCATAAAAAGTCATTGGGAACCTTTTTTATTCAAAAATTCATGTTATATTTGAGTTGTATACATATGTGTTTATCAACACTTATTTGATTTATAATTTCATTATCATGGGTTTGTCAAATTAGATGAGAAGGACAAAAATAAGAAGAATTGCATCAAACTAGTAGACCATATTTCATTATTAGTAATGATTTCATGTAATGATTTCATTTTTGAAAAATGTGGAAACATTTTTCTAATATTATAATTGAAAAAATAATGATTGTGATATCTACAATATATTTTATTTTCTAATATAGATAGAGAATTTACAAAAAAAATTGTTTATTTTAGAATTTTTTTTCATAGTTTGATATGTTATAATTTGACATGCTAAGACTTTATTTAACATATATTTAGTTGTTTAGTGTTTCATATATGAATAAAAAATGGAACTCGGTATAAGTCATAGAAACCAACTAGCACTGCAATGAGAATGTGGCTACACCGGAGCCATTGGTGACCCAAAAACTGGTTTAGTGTATTTTCCATGCATTTCAAATTGTGGTTTGGGTAATAATGGTAATTTAAAATGTAAAGTGGATTATTCCATACAGTTCTAGAAGAAAAATCCACCCATCATTTAGGGTGATTTGGAACCGTAGAAAGAGGAGTTGAGGCTGAGTAGGATGCATGGTATCTTCAATTTCAATAGAAAACCATAAAATATGATATTCATGATTGTTAAGTATATGTTGGATGATGTTACATGCTAGTGGATGAATTTAGCGGTTCTAGTTAAATCATTCTTAATCCATGTTTAAGATGATTTTGAGGATTTTTTTTCAAAAAATTATATCCTCATGATATCAGAATTTAAAGGATAATGGAAATATTCATCATGATGTATGAAAATATTAATAAAATGGATTATTCATCTAATTTCATGATTTTAATATTATTTTCACATTAGGTTTCTTCTAGAACATCTTTTATAGAATACATTTATGAATCAAGATATTCAATCAATGATTGATGTCCACTATATTAAAGATTTTATAGATATGTTAAATATAGTGATATTTGAAAAAATGGGCATATAATGAGCTATGAGAGGAAAACTTATTCTAATTCTAATGGTAAATGGTCGGAACAATATGTTGGGAGAGAGTATAGGAGGGGAACCTATTTCCAAGGTTGGTGTATGAATAAGAATTAAATAGAAGGATCAATGATTTTTCCTTAGATACTAAATAAATAACATTGATCTATTCATTGTGGTTCGTTCGCCAACATTAACAAATAGTGTATGAAACATACTAGATCATAGAACAACTGCAATCAAGTGGGGGAATATTTTTTTCTATTTTCTCACTACTCTATGTTCGGGTGTTTTGGACACTTCTCAGTGTTTGTAGGAATCGTATGACTCAACTATATGAGGGTATTGGAATTACTATCCTTAGTATGAAAAATATAGAAATGATGATTCTAGGAATTCCATGAATCCTTAGTAAGGGAAAATTTTATAAGTAAAAGATAACCAATAGTAACAATAATGTAATTATATAGAGTTGTGATGTTTTTATTATATGATCTGTTTGGACTATAGACTATGAGAGGTACATTTAATTTTATGTCTACCCTTATGAATGTTTTATTTCATATGAGTGCTTCAATTTACTATATTTCTTCCCAAATTATTTATTTTTTGAGTTTTTATATTGGGATGATGGCTTTTGAGGTAAAACATGATACTCCTCTTGGTCAAACAGAGTTTCGAGAAATCATGTGTTGAGCATGTTATAAATATATTAATGGAGAAGATATTAAATGATATATATATTATCTTGATATGAATGTTTTTAAATAATACTTGGTATGTATTTTCTGTCTATTTTAAAGGATCACATCGATTATTATACCTAACAGTCCAGTTTTACGATTGAAGATCACATCGAGATTCTCTTTCATGGACAGAAGAATGTAATGGAAGGTGCAATAGGATTTTTGGCACCCACAATTTTAATGATATCATACAATTAGAAATTTATGTCTTTAGATCCAATTTAATAATTAAATAATAGAATATTTTAAAATGTTTTCGATCATATTCATAATGACTTTCTTGAAAATTTATCAAGTTTTCCACCAGTACGGGAAGTGGATTTTACGATTGATATCCTTACAGGGACTGTACTATTTCCATTATGTATTATATAATTAACCCAAATAAATTTAAGTGAATTTAATGTGAATTTTCAAGAGCTATAAAGAAAATGTTTCATTCGGATGAGAACATCTCCATTTGAATCTATAGAGTTGTTTTTTAAAAATTCAAATGGAATTGTTCAATTATGTGTGGGTTACCATAATCATAAACCACATATAATATTGAATTCATGTCCACAACCATACAATGATGGTCCTTTCTATCAATAGAGGGGATCTCATTAGTTCTTTAAAATTGACATTTAATCAACATATTACCAATTTCAGTTTCAGAAGTATGATATTTTGAAAACATTTTTTAGAAGAGGATATTGAAATTATGAATATGTTGTAATTCCTTTTTGGACTTATGAATGAACCATACATTTATTTAGGAGTGATGATTAAAATATTTCAATTATATCATTATTATTTGGTTTTTGTGTTTTTTGATGATATAATAGTGTATTCTAGGACATTTCTTATGCACGAGAAACAAATGAAGATAGTGTTGGGAAGCATGATAGATCATAAATTGTATGAAAAATTATTGATGTTTTATTTATGGAAACAAGAGGTACATTTCATTGGCAATGTCATTTCCGAATGAGGGTTTTCTATTCTTCCAGAAAATATAATGGCTATTATCTCTTAGAAACCACCAAATATGAACATCAACATATGGAGTTTTCTTCATCTAGTTGATTATTACCAATTATTGGTTCATGAAATCTCATGACTAGATTCTCTTATATAAGATTTGAAAAGGAATAATGATCCATTATAACAGTATGAGGAATGTCATATGTATTTTAAAAAGCTAAAGGTTATCCCTTCATTTGTACCGATCTTGTTTTTTTAATTTGGACAGGGGTACACAGTGTATTGTGAGTCTTTAGGATCAAGGATAGGATGTGTGCTCATATAGGGAAATCCTTCCATTTATTATGGATAAATATAGTTGTGGGTGAATTAAAATTATTTTCCAACAAGAAAAATTGGATTTAGATGTCATAGTCCTTTCCTAGAAAACATGCCTCTATTCTCTATTTGGAATGAAATACATTATGTTCACATATTAAATGTCCTTTTAGAATATTATTTCTCAATGGGATTTTAATATAATATAAAAAATATATATATAGTATCTCTAAATTCTTGACTATGGATGGAAGTGCACATAGGTAAAGTGTAAATAAGTGACTGATGAATTAACAAAAATTTCATGTTCTCGGTTGGAAAAAGAAGCTTCAGATGTGTGGCAGTTGTTGTCAGTCCTAACTGACTTGCACTTATAATGTGAATGTCTAGTGTATTTTGTGGTTTCCTTTCATGTTTCATTTATTACTTATCAATGAATATTGTTGAATTAGAATAAACATAAAATGTATAATGTGTGGATATGATGTCAAAACTCAATGGTGGGGAGACCATTAAGGGTTGGAGGCTAGAAGAGACTTCATTTTAATGGTTCTGAAATCATAGAGTTCTACCAATGGCTTGTTAAGAACAATATTTTCAGGCTTACCACTGTTAATGATTGTCTTATAATCCTTGAATAAAAATGATGTATAAGATGTTGAAACGATAATTTTATTTGTTCAGAATGATGTGGAAGGTGGTTGAGTTTTTTTCAGGATGCATACACTGTCATAATGTTAAGATTTAACATTAGTAATCGAATTTTATTTTGATGTCTTATCCAATTCCAGTGCCGAAATATGAGAAAATAGCTATGGAATTTGTCTCATGTCTCCCATGAAATGTTCTGAAACATAATTAATATAGATAATAGTGGATTGTCTCTATGTTGTCCCATTTCATCCCAAATCCTGAATCACATACAGTGGAGGAAGTTTCAAAAATCTATATCTAATAATTTTTAAAGAAGCATGTAATATCTGTTTAAATAGTTTTATATAGAGATATGAGGATTCAGCATCTGTAACACTCCTAGGATTTTAAAAAAATTTGAAATGCATGACACACTGAATATAGACATAATGAAACTCTCTCAATGTATTTAGTTATAATATATATGTTAAACCTAATTTTTCTACTTCAATTATTTGAATTTCAAAAAATAGACATCTACAATTGTGAAGAGTGATTTATTTATAGTATAATAGAACCAAATTGGTTTTCGGTGAATAATAATATACCTTAATGAATATTCAAATGAATTTTAATACGACCCTTATGAATAGTAAATCATTTTATTATTTTATTTTCATATGGTTATAAGGTAATTTGATCTTGATTAATTTTTCCAAGTGCTATAAAATGAGCTACAGTTTTAAAATTATTATTTTTGAACAATAATATGATATTAATTAAAAATTAATTTTCAAAAATATATAAAATTATTTTGGGAAAATATTTTTCTTTTTTGAATTCTACAAATAAAAAATATTTATAGTGTTTTTTATGATTTTTCAAAGATAGTTTAATTTTAAATGAATAGTGAAATTAATTTTTTACATTTTCAGGGTATTTTATGACACTATAATGATATAATAATGATGCAATCATTACGATCTACTCTTTTGGATTAAAATATGATATGAGATGTCCAAATTAGCCTATACCAGGGGAAAAACCCTTGGGAAAGCCAATGCTATAGAAAATAAAACAAATGATGTTCCATTTGAAATTGATTAAAAACTCCTTCACACTCACTATAAATACCACCATTTCCCCGTCTTACTCTTAAACCATTCATTCCTTGATAATTTTCTAAATTACACCCAATCAAATTACCAAGGCTCTTTCATATGTCTAAGAGATTCTGGTCACACCGTGTTGTACCCCTAGATTATGTTATGTAACCCTTTATTGATGATTTTAATGGTTTTAATTTTAAGAGTGATGAATGGGAGAGTTTTGAGAACTATAAATGATTTTTTGAGGAAAGGGTAAGTCACACGTGCGACACACAGGTTGTCTAAGTCTGCAGCCAAATCGTGTGTAGTAGGCCCTTGTGGCAGTAGCTTTCAATTGGGTAGCGCATAGTTTGTATAACCATGCGTAAAAACCATGCATGGAGTTTGTGCCAAGGCATTGGATAACGCACGGTTAGCACATTATTTGTCTAACTGTGCGAGAAAACCATGCAGCCACTTAAACAAGTTCTTATAAAGGTGGATCTCAAGATTTTTTTCTCTATGAGGCACTTTTTTTCTCTTATGTGGCCCTATCTTGGGATTGTGCTTATCCTAAGGAATGAGAAGGCTCTCCCATCATTTTGGTGGCAATCTGAAGGCTTTTGTTGGAAAATTGAATCCTAGTTCTTGTGGTATGTGATAGATCTTCTTGGTTCTTGATCAGTTTCTTAGATCTACTTGGATCTACTTCTCCACATATCTCAGTTTCATAAATCTACACCTGTTATGGGTTTATCTAAGTGTTTGGATGGAAAATATGACGAGATTCGGTCTTGATCATTCTAGGATAAGTGATCTAAGGTGGGTTCTTGAAGAATCTACCCTATTTTCTCATGTTTTCTTCGTTCATTGTCGTTTCGGTTAAAATCCTATAGGTAGGAGGAATCTCTCTCAAATCTACTTGTTAGAATTGATTGTATTTGTTTCAAATTGGTTTATTTTAATGATTTTGATTGTGAAAATCAAGGAATAAATATTCATTAGTGATGATTTATGGTTCTGATGTAATTGTGAAATCTTGGTGATTTTTTGTGGAAAGATATTTGGATTCTTGAAATTAAAATGTTGATTTTAAATTATGATTACTGAAATTGTAAATGGTTTCATTAGAAATGGGTTTTCAATAAAAAGGGAATTTTATTGAAATGGTTTGAGATTGAAATGACTTTGATAGATTTGGTTTTGAATAAAAAGGGAGTTTTATTGAAATGGTGGAATTGAAATGGATTGAAATTCAAATGACTTTGATGGATTTGGTTTTCAATAAAAAGTGTGTTTTATTGAAATGGTATGGAATTTAAATGGTTTTGATTGAAATGGTTTAAAATAAAAAATGTTTTTTATTGAAAGGGTGTTTTGGCATAACCGTTGGGAATCTGTTGTGTGAGTTCATGTTGCATGTACGTGGCTTGGTTGAAATATGACCTTATGCTCAGTGCCAAAGGTTTAATGTCACAATGGTAACTATATGTACAAGGCATGGTTGAAATGTGACCTTCCGATTGGTGCCAAAGGTGTAATGGCGCATGGGAAACAATTACCTTATGAAGACTTGGTAGATCGACGAGAGACCACTAATGAGTATGGAACTGTCATAATGAAGCATGCATGGTTGGTATCATGGGTTGGGAAATGGTTGGGTATGCGAAAAAATAATGTTTTTGAAATGGTACTTAATCTTGTTTGGTTATTTTTTTGGAAAAAATACCTTACTGGAAAATTGGTTTCAATTTCTCTTGGAATTCCTTTGGTTATGAATGGTTTTTAAAACTTGTTTATATTTAGTTTTAAACAACTTTTGAGAAAATATTTTATATAAACTGTTTTTTTATAAATTTGGCTAATTCATCTATCCTAGAGGCATGACTAGGGAAGTCATTGGGGATAACCTACTGAGTTTTATACTCTCCCCTGCTTTGGAATTTTTGTTCTTTTTAAGAAGTCGTATTCCAGGACATGTGCAAAGGTAATTCATCTTATTGATAGTGGCTTGTGGTGATTCTTGTGAGTGGTTGTGGATCTTGGAGCATGTGGAGCATGGAGTTGTAGTGTATTTTGAGAGCCTTGAATTGTTCATCAACTATGTACTTTGATGCTTAATTTCGTCTTCCTTTGTTGTGTACTTTGATATAGTATGATATTAATGTCTTGTTTATTGGTCTTTCATTTGTTCATGCATCATATAGTGAATGTTTGGTTATGGTTGGTTTATGGGTATATTTCTTAAAGGGTAAATAGTCCCCCACTTGTACTTGAAACCCTTGGGCATTTATTGCCAACCTTTGGCACCTTGGGGATGTCGCTTGAGGCCTAGTAATGACTCACTGTACTCTTAAGCCAATCAGAATTGGAGGGTCATTACAAATGGAATCAGCATGTTCGGTCCTTTCCTAACAAGTATTCATCGATGTTCTTATTCTTGGAGTTTAAATTCATTCTTCTTTATTCCTTGGGTCAAAATATTAGATAAGAGTAATATTTTTGGAACATGAAATTTATAGAATAATAGGATGTAGTTAACCTATTTATGCTGAACTTCGCGTTACCAGGGGGTTGGGTACATAAGTGTTTTGGATACACCTCTAGAATTTTGGGAAATATTATTGTCATGGGTATAGCCAATGATATGAGCTTGACATGCATTGTATAATAATGATTTCCTACTAGGAATGAAAATCTCATTGTGAGGAATGAGTATGGATTTTGAGCAAGGTGCGAATTTTTGAAAAATGCAGAAATTGTTTTCAAGTAAATGATTTTGAAAAGGGGTACTTGGTGTATATTGAAAATGGTTTTATTTTCAAAAGGCATAAATAAAGTTCTCAACAATGTCTGAACATGGGGAAAAGGTTGTTTGGAAAACAATGCTCTGATAGATGATGTGATAGAATTTGAAATGCTAATCCATCAGTTGCTAGATGGTGGGATTGACAGTGTATGTCTTTGGTTTAGAAAATGGCACTCAGTAGGCGTCATCGAAACCAACCCGAAGAGGCTGCAGATAATGTGGTTGGACCAAAACTATATGTGAACTAAGATCTAGTTTAGTGTATTGTCTAGTTTTTTCATGCTATGGATATGGGGAACCAGAGGAATGAACCAAGGAATGTGGATCATACCATCCCGTTCATGAATTAGAATCCACCGAACATTCGAGGTAATGCTGAAACCTAGAAGGCAGAGGTGTGGCTATGTATGGTGAATCGTATCTTCGATTTCATCGATACACCAATAGAGCTGATATTAATGATGGCAACATATATGCTTGAGGATCTTGCACGTCAGTGGTGGGATTTAGCGGTGCAGGCTAAATTGGATGAAGGCCTTACCTGGGAGGATTTTGAAGAATTGTTCCAGAAACAATGCTATCCTCACTTGTTCATGATCCAGAAACAGACGGACCTCTTCAGCTTGAAACAAGAGACTCTCTCTGTCACAATGTGTGCAACTAAATTCTTGAATTTAGTCTGTTTTGAACTAGAGGTTGTGGAATGTGCATCCTTTAAAGCACACATATTCAAATCAGGGCTAAGGCAAGAGATTTGATTGAAGATTGTGGTGCTCTGTATTACAGATTATACAGGGATGGTGAAGATAGTGACTCTTGCTGAAAGTGATATCTCGGGATCGATAGGAGGTGGAATGATGATACGTATGGGAAACAGTGAGAACTCAACTGCTGTAACAAGAGGAATAGGGATACCTATTTCCATGGTGTGAGGGAAAATCAGAACCATACGACGGGATCATTGAACCTTCCTTGAAGACCCTAGAGTAAAGTTGGTTTATTTTAATTTGGTTCGATTCACCACATAATGAGAGAGTGTACGACACAACCTCGAGTGTGTCACAATTGCAAGAAGATGGGGCATCTATAGAACTATTATAGGAATGCTCCGAGGTTGGGTGCATGTGACACCCCTGAGGTGTCGCAAGCATCATATGCTTCGACAGGACGTGGATAACAGAATCAGTCTCATCAACATAACAAAGCTAGCCATGATGATTCTCGAAATACCATGACTCATCGACCAGGGAATTCTCAGCAAGGCAACAAGGAGAATAGTGCATCAATGGAGAAATTGTATGGAGTTGAGTAGATGACGGTCGATGATCCGTATGGACCATCTATAATGAGAGGTATGATTCTTATTAACTCTACCCTAGTGCAAGTACTCTTTGATATTGGTGCATCACATTCCTTCATTGATTCTTGTGATGTTGACTTGCTATGTTTAAAACTGGAAATGATGCCATCTCTTTTGAAACTAAAAACTCATCTTGGTGAAAGAGAATTTCAAGACTTTGTGTGTAGAGAATATGCTATAAATTTTAATGGAGTTGAGTTAAAATGAGATTTATCTATGTTGGACATGGAATTATATGACATAATCTTGGGTATGGATTTGTTGACAATGTTTAAGGCTCACATCGACTATTATAAGATAACAATAAATTTCAATACAAAGGACGAGATTGACCATCTCTTCAGAGGAGAGAGGATGGTAAAGAAAGATGCAAAGAGCTTGTTGGAACCAATGGTGGGAACGATATCTTAACAACTGGTAGCGTTGACATTGGCCTTAATGGAAGAGATTGAGGAAAATAGTTTTCTAGTTGTTGTGGATCAATTTCCAGATGTCTTTTCCAATAACTTCTCAGGGATACCACCTCTAACAGAAGTGGAGATTAAAGTTTATCTCTTTCCGGGGACCAGTCCTATTTCCCTTCGGTCATATAGGATAACATCAACATAGTAACGGGAATTGAAAGTGCATTTAGTGGAGCTGGAAAGAAAGGGTTTCCTAAGACCAATTACTTCTCCATGGGCATCACTTGTGTTGTTTGTGAAGAAGGTAGATGGAACTCTTTAGATGTTTGTTGATTATCATATGTTTATACAAGTTAAGATAAAGAATAGATATCCACTTCCACACATTGATGATCGGTTCGATCAACTAAGGGGAGCTTAGTGGTTCTCCAAGATTGAATTGCGATCAGGATATCACCAATTGTGAGTTTGGAAAGAGGATATTCCAAAGACTGCTTTTAGAAGATGATATGGCCACTACGAATATGTAGTCATGCCTTTTAGTCTAGAAAATGCACTAGCGGTTTTCATGGCTTCGATGAATCAGATATTTCAGTGATATCTTGATTCTTTTGTTGTGGGTTTTGTGGATGATATTTTGGTCTATTCAAAAACAAGTTATGATCATGAGGTGCACCTCGAAAAGGTTTTACAAATCTAGAGATATCATCTTTTGAATGCCATATTATGAAAGTATGATTTTTTGTTATGGGATGTACATTTCCTTGGCCATGTCATTTCTGAGAAATTCGTTTCTGTTGATCCTAAAAAGATAGAAGCCATTATCTATTTGAAACCACCAAAAAATGTGTTCGAGATACACATTTTTCTTGGTTTAGATAGTTACTACCAATGCTTTGTGCTTGATTTCTCATGACTAGCTTTACTAATGAAAGCTCTGACATGGAAGAATCCTCTCTTCCAAAGGATGGAATAATTTCAGAAATACTTTTATGAACTGAATGTTCTGCTTACTTCGGAACATATCTTGATCATTCCAATATCAGAACAGGGGTATGTGGTGTATTTTGATGCTTCAGGATCAGGTTTGGGTTGTTTTCTCATGAAAAGAGATCATGTGGTTGCTTATGGTTCAAGGAAGTTGAGGTTTCATGAGATAAATTACCCTATACATGATTTGGAGTTAGCTTCATTCGTCCATGCTTTGAATAAATGGAGACAATATCTTTTTGGTGTGAAATTTAATATGTTTACGGATCACAAAATCTTGGAACACATTTTCTCATACGGATAATTGAACTTGAGGGAAAATAGATGGATGGAGTATCTTCTAATGTTTGACTTTGACTTCATTTACACACCAGGAAAATGATATTCGGTGGTGGATGCATTTATTATAAAGTCTTATGCTCATTTGTCCAAAGAAGCTTTAGAAGAATGGACGTTTATGTCGGTCAAAACTGAAATGCATGTTTAATGTGAATACCATGGTGATTTTTCTATTTTCTATTCAGGTACACTTGTTCCTGATTTAGAAAAGACGGTCAAAGAATCACAAACATCTGATGTAGAATGTCTAGTTGTATGTTCAACACTCAATGGTGGGGAGACCACTGTTGGCTAAAAACTTGAGGGGGGTTCACTTTTGTGTTTTAGAGATTGGATGTTTGTACCTATGGTTTTTCAAGACCAACTCCTTCATACTTACCACCATTCAATATGGGTTTTACACCCAGGTACATAGAAGATGTATAAGGTGTTGAAGGCATAGTTTTGGTGGAGTGGCATGAAAAGGAAGGTGGTTGAGTTCGTCTCGCGGTGCTTAACTGGTCAGCTGGTTAAAGAAGAGCCTCAGAGGCTAGATGTTATGTTACAGTATTCGTCCATCCCAATGTCGAAATTGGATCAAATAGTAATGGATTTTGTTATAGGTCTTCCACGAATGGTCTGGAAACCCGATGCTATTTTGGTGATAGTGGATCGTCTAACCAAGTTGGCCCATTTCATCCATATTTGTGAAACCCATATGGTGGATGATATTTCAAAAATCTATATTTGAGAAGTGGTAAAGAAGCATGGTGTACCAGTGTCCATAGTCTCAGATAGAGATCTAAGGTTCGCATCTCGTTTTTGCAAATCATTATAATAACCCCTCGGAACTCAGTTGACTATGTGCATAGCCTATCATCCTCAAACTGATGGGCAATCTGAGCGGATGATACAAACATTGGATGATATGTTGTGGGCTCCTTTAATGGATTTTGGTGGCTCATTAAAGGATCATATACCCTTAGTGGAGCTTTCATACAGTAACAACTATCACGTCTTGATATTCCTGGCTCTGTTTGATGCATTGTATGGGTGTCCTCGTTGTTCTCCACTATACTGGGTGGAGTCTAGTGAAAATTAACCAGTCAGACCAAGCCTCATCCAACAAGCAAGAGATAAGATCTGTTTGATTAGAAATAGGATGGAGATGGCTCAGATTCATCATAAATCTTATGAAGATCACCATCAAAGATCTTTGTCATTCGTTGTTGGTAATCATGTCTTCTTAAGGATCACTAGAAGGCATGGACATTGCCATTTCAGAAAGCAGGGAAAGTTATCTCCTATATACATTAGCCCTTTCGAGATACTAGAATAGGTTGGATAGGTGGAATATCGGTTGGAATTACCACCACGATTCATTTTAGTGAATAATGTCTTCCAAGTATCTCAGTTGAAAAAGTATCGGCATGATCCTGACCATGTGATCAGATGGGATCACATTGACCTAGAACTGGATGCTTCATTGATACATATCCCGGTATTGATTATGCATATGAATGAGAATTTATTGCATGGAAAAAGTATTGGTCTAGTCCCAATTTTATGGAACCATGGTTATATTCAGGAAGAGACATAGGAACGTGAGAAATAAATGAAAGAGCAGTGTCCAGAACTCTTTCATTTGGGTGAAGGTTGTCTACATTCTGAGGACGTAAAGACCAATGGTGGGTAGAATTTAGTAACTTCAGTTTCTGTTATGTAACCCTTTCTTGATTATTTAAATGGTTTTACAGTTAAGGGTGCTGAATAGGAGAGTCAGGAGAAATTTAAATGATTTTTGAAGTAAAGGGGATATCGCACGGGCGGCGCACGAGATGTCTAAATCGTGTGGCCAAACCGTGCGTAGTTGGCCCTTGAGGTAGTAGCTTCCACATGGTAAATTTAGGGTTTGTCTAACCATGTGGAAAAACTATGCATGGAGTGTCTGCTGAGGAAGTGGATAATGCACGGTTAGCGCACGGTTTTTCTAACCATGCGAGAAAACCGTGCAACCACTTAAGTGATATCCTATAAAGGTGGATCTCACACATTTTTTCCTCTATGTGGATATTTTTTCCCCTAAGTGGCCCAAAATAAGGATTTTGCTTCTCCTAAGGCTAGAAAAGGATCTCCCTTCATTCCAAATGTGATCCAAAGGCTTCTCTTTGCGAATCGAAGCCAGATTCATGAGGAATGTGATCGTTCTTCTTCGTTTGTGATCAGTTTTTTAGATCTACTTAGGTCTACTTCTCCTCTTTTCTCAGTTTCGTAGTTCTATGCCCGTTCAGGGTGGATATGACTATGTGGATGCAAAATATTATGATATTTGGTCTTGATCTTGCTAGGAGAATAGATCTATGGTGGTTTCTTGAAGAAGCAACCTGGTTTTCTTGAGGGTTCTTTATTCGTTGTGGATTCCATCAAAACCTAAATATAGTAGGAATCACTCTCAACTCCTCTTTTTAGAATTGATTGGATTAGTTTCAAATTGGTTTATTTGAATGGTTTTGATTGTGAAAATCTTGGAATAAATCTTCTTTAGTGATGATTTATGGTTTTTATGTAATTGCGAAATCTTGGTGAATTGTTGTGCAAAGT
The DNA here is from genome assembly GCA_963277665.1 of Viscum album. Taxonomy (NCBI): domain Eukaryota; kingdom Viridiplantae; phylum Streptophyta; class Magnoliopsida; order Santalales; family Viscaceae; genus Viscum; species Viscum album. The sequence goes on along the minus strand of OY728151.1, from coordinate 1,861,634,990 downwards.
GATTTGGCTTCTGGAATTTAAAATGTTGCTTTTAAAAAATGATTGCTGAAATTGTAAATTGTTTGATGAAAAATGGGCTTTCAATTAAAATTTCATTTTTATAAATGGTTTGAGATTGAAATGACTTTTATGGATTTGGTTTTCAAAAAAAATGGAGTTATATTAAAATGGTGGAATTGAAATGGTTTGAGATTGAAATGTCTTTGATGGATTTGGTTTTCAATAAAATGGTAGATTTATTAAAAAGGTTTGGAATTGAAATTGTTTTGATGGAAATGGTTTTCAATAAAAAGGTTTATATATTGAAAGGGAGTTTTGGCATGACAATTGGTATTATGTGGTCTGTGTTCATGATGCATGTATGAGGTTTGGTTGAAATATGACCTTGTTTTTAGTGCCAAACATTTAATGGCATAGTGGTAAATATAAGTATGAGGGATGGTTGAAATATTACCTTGTGCTTAGTGCAAAATATGTAATGGAACATTCGAAATAATTAATTTGTGATGACATGGTAGATCGACGAGAGACCGCTCATGAGTATGGAACTTTCATATCGTGGCATGAATGGTTGGTAGTATGGGTTCGAAAATGGATGGGTATGCTAATAATGAATGGTTGTGAAATGGTTCCTATGCTTGATTGGATATTTTTTTGGAAAAATAACTTGCTGGAAAATTGGTTTCAATTGCTCTCGGAATGCCTCTGGTAATGAATGGTTTTGGAAACTTTTTTATATTTAGTTATAAAATACATTGGAGAAAATGTTTTTTATAATATGTTTTTATATAAATGTGGATAACTGTTATATTATAGTGGCATGAGTAGGTAAGTAATTTAGGAAAACCTACTGAGTTTATACACACCCCTGCTTTGGCACATTGGGGCTTTTGCAGATGTCATATTTCGGGACACATGTAAAGGTAAATAATTTTATTTCTAGTGGCTTGTGGTGTTTCTTAGGAAAGGTTTTGGATCTTTGAGCTTCTGGAGCATGGATTTGTAGTGTCTTTTGGGAGTCTTGAGTTGTTCATCTGCTGTGTACTTCGATTCTTAGTTTTGTCTTCCGCTATTGTGAACATTGAAGTAGTTTGATATAAATGAAGTGTTTATTGGTCTTTCATTTATTCATGCATCATATAGTGAATGTTTGGTTGTGTTTGGTTTATGGGTTTTTTTCTTAGTGGTTAAATCATCCCCCACTTGTACTTGAAACCCTTTAGTATTTATTGCCATCCTTTGGAACCTTGGGGATGTCGCTTAAGGCCTAGTAATGACTCGTTTTACTCTCAAACAGTGATAATTGGCATGTCATTATACACCGAAAGTCCAAAACTAGTTCCCTCAAGGATGATCAAAGAAAAATATATCATGAAGTAAGGCTCCTTTTTCATTTTCTTGTGTATAATTTTAAATTGGTTTTATTTCTTATACTCTTTTCACATACTCTTATCATTGTGGCAAGAAAGATCATATATTTTATATATTTTATATTTTTATCATGTTTATGGATAATTAATCAACATTATTGTAATGTATTTTTTTCATGTATTTTTTTTAAATAATATACGAAATTATTAGGAGACCATTCATAGAGTCGACACAAAATTCTTGAGGCTCGGTGATCCCAGAATGGTGGAACAAACTATTTTTAAGTTAATTGAGTCGGCACATGTGTGTGGTTGTGGAAGATTCCAAACGGATGCCTGGATTAAAAATATAAGGGCACTATTGTGTCCAGAATGATGACTTTACCTATGAATAGGTCTAACCTTGACTGGTGTGGGTCAAGGGAAAACGTTAATTTTCAGACGTTGGTTGTAAAAAAAAATTCAGTTTTTATTTTATTTTTATATGGAAACATCCGCTGCAGCGGGGAAATGGGGAAACTGTTTCATTAATAAATTCCACATCATAATGAATCAAAAATGGAAATATGGACTCATTACTACTACCATGTATTTTTGAATTCCAAACAAGTTTCCAATTTTATTAGAATAATCGAATGACGATTGTTGGTGGGGGATAGAGAGAAAACTCTCGAAAAAATCCATGGCATTCTGGAAAAAACCCTCAACAACAAACGACGATGGATAAAAGCGATCGATCTGTGGCATTTTGTGGAATTAGAATAATCGAATGTCGATTGTTATCAATCGATACATGTTGAGTTTGGGGTTTGTTATCTAAATTCTTTACCCCACTTTTGATTTAAACGACGAATGAGAATCAACAACGAACAACATGATCCACGGATTCGTACATTTTTGTGGGAGGGTTTTATTGGGATGTTTCATGGAATTGATCCATGTTGAATTATTGTTTTTTTATTATGTTACGTTTTAGCCTACTAACGGGAGTGGATCAATGCCATGGAGAACGACGACGGAGATTCGTTCCTCGATTTTCATATTGGATTTTCCTCCCCCATTTCTGTGCATTCTTCGCGTTCTTTGTGGGGAAACGAACAACAGATATTTGCGCATCAATTTTGAGACACAATGATCCCAAATTCATGATTCTACAACACAACGAACTTGCGGATGTGAGACGATGATAGTGGATGGCGAATCAGATCGGATCAGAAAGTGCTATTTTTTGAGTGTTCTTCATGCAGGTGGATCATTGCACATTTTCGGAGCCTATTAGTGGTCTGAAAACAATAGAAGCGGCTTCATGGTGTTGGGATAACCAAAAACTTGAAGTTTCATGTTGATCGAACGGTCGGATCGGCAAAAGGGACATCATAGGAGGCGCGCCGGCGTGGGGCGTCGATTCTATAAATTTCCAGAACATAGGTCATGTACTTCCGAAGAACACGTCGTGTAGTATGGGTAGAGGAGTCTAGGGTTTCGAGGGTCATAGAGGAATCACAGATCCTGTGACCCTAGTTATATGGCTTGTTGTACTTTCCCCTAAGCTCGGCGTGTATTTCAGGGAGTACACGAACATGGGATGGACTACAGGGCGTATACTCTCTATGCAGAATGGAAGAGGCGGCTACGTGGGAGATCGGTGTGTATCCAAGGGACACACGGACACTGGATGAAGTACATGGCATGTATTACATCACATGGATAGGCCTGGCCAGTAATGCGGGCCACCCCGTGCGCCGATTACACTGATTAGAGTACACCGGTTGTTGACCGTCTACTGGCAGATGGACAGCGTACACGGATCCCACCCCGATCACTCAGAAAAGGTGTGACCACCATATTACATGTTGTGTACTCACTTGTCTACACAACCAGCCTTACAACATGTGTCGTTGTTCACGGGCAGTTCCCGGGGTCAGACAACACTGCGTGTAACTTTTCAACAGGCCATTTACATTTTGTAAAATGGAATGGTCTTCTTTTTCATCATATCTTGGACAACTTTCATTTTGGTTTGTGCCCCTTCTTATCATTCCCATGAAGGTTATGCATCGTGTCCTTGTATAAGTAATGAACCATAAATTTCATGGAAATTTTTTTCTTAATTTCTTTGAGATTTTACGAGTACGCAGTTTCTGAAGGGACCTGATTCCAAGGCCCAGTGTGCCCGAAATCAATTTCTAAAGTTTAGCTCGGGTACATTGAGTGAACGAACGAGTGGGTTTATCCTAACTTTTTATATGGTGTTAGGAATTGAAATAAGAGGGCACCGATGGAACCGAAACACCGGTAATTGCTTAAGAGTACTTTTACCGAAGGTATGTTTGCTTGGGAGGAGTTGTAAAAAAATGTGGATTAATTAATAAGTAAAATAAAATTGTGAACAATTTTATTTTATCCACAGAAGTTAAACTCTCTCATATGAAGTTGTTGGTCGGGACCACGACCACCCAACTTCCCATGTGAGGTTATGAGGGAGGTGGGGCCGACACAATCCCCCACCTTTTCACATTCCTTGACTCCATAACTTCCCCTTGTTTTTGTTTAGTCCGCTTTAATGTGAGACCACTCACCTCCCCCTTTCTCCTCTTTAATCATGCCAACACACTTAATTAATTAAGTGAGTTATGTGTTTGAATTTTAAAAATTGAAATGCTTGGATTGATGTAATAAAATAAGATAAGTCTTATTTTATTTTGTAGGGGTTAGTTGTTGTGTGAGGAGATTGGGGAGATAGAACTCTTTTCTATTGGTAAGAACTTCATCCTTCCGTGAATACCTTTAATCCTTCCGCGAAGAACATCATCTCTTCATAGAAGAACGACTCAACGACTCAGGTATCCTCATTCCCTTTCTCCTCTGCGATAAAGGAAGAGACACTAACGCGGGAGTTCTCCAATGATGTGCAATCATCTTCTTCTCTCTGTGATAAAGAGAAGACGACGTATCCACAGACTCCTTCCATCGCTCTCTACGGAACCACGCCCCGCAAACACATATTTTTGTGGCGCTTGACAAACGAGAATTACTTTACGACGTAGGGTTTGGATTTTTGTTTGTGAAATATCCTTTTTCGTTCTTCGTATTTTATATTGGGCCGCCTGTTATCGTAATAATGGGAGGAGGTCGGACCGCACGAACACGGCCGACCCTCCTCCCCCTTTGATGTTGTACATGTTACGGCACGAGAAAAGGTAGCGCGGTGCAACGTCACCGCGCAGAAGCAAGAGGAACGGAGGAAGATGCGTTATAATGACCCGAAGCTTATCGTACATGGACATTACATTACTTTTTCGGAATACTTAGTACATAACAAAAACACACACACAAGGATCGTAATAGTTTAGTGTCTTTGGAAACTCGGAACGTAATCTTCTAAACGTGGTGAAAGATCTTCAATATCTCCCATAATGATCTTCCCCTTTTTTTTACCTAAAACCTTTCTTTATATCCTGGGGAAAGAAAAACAAAAAAAGGGTGAGCTCAAATGCTCAGTAAGGGTAAACAAAAGAAATATCAATCACATCATATACATAAGAAAGTAGCTTTTGGAAATCTTGACCTGCAAAAGAGATCATAATATCATAACATGGGATAAATCATAGAATTGAAAATGAGATCCCAATAATCATAACTTAAAACTTGAACTTTGTGGCATGCACACATAATCATGGAAAATCATTTCTTGTTAGTCATGACTCATTGCCAAGACTATCTTAGTGGACAAAGTCCCTTTCTGAACTGAGTTCACTCCTCATTTCAGTCCTGTATCACTGAACCGAAATAAACTTCCGTTCCAGCCATGTCTATCTCATGAGATATAAAATCTTTACCCAATGCATTGGAGGGAGATATAGGTCCCACCCATCTTATAATGAATCCTTTCTTATGTGTGCCACATAATCATAAACCATACATCATAGCGTAACCCATGTAATAAAAATGGGATTCTTAAACAACATGACATCATAAAACAATTCATATAAGGTAAAGGAATTCATAAAAATATTTCCATCACAACATAATCAAATCCATGTAATAATAGGGATAAAAACAGAACCCTTTATTATCTTACATGGAAAATAATTTTCATAAAACACTTGAACTCCATTCTTGAGGAAAATATCCTTTCTTTTTCAAAAACATTTTTCCTTTCTTAACATGTCATAAAACTTTAAACTAAAAGAAGTTGATTAAAAATAAACATGAAAACTTGTAGAGGAAGCTTCTTGGAAATAATGTTTTAGAAATCCATTCATGCCGTATAAGTTAAAAAAAACATTCTTCGTACTTTTGTCGGAAAAGACAAAAAGTACCTCGTACGGAAAAACGACAAAAGATTCCTTTCATATTCTTTACTAAAAACTCACCTAAGGGTAAAATTGGACTTAAAAAATTATAGGTGGATGGAAATAATATTACATATTGAGGAAACATGGATGTGGATGATAAAATATACCCCAGTAAATTTCAAAGTACAAACAATCTCGGATAAGAATGAGATTGTGATATTTCCCTTACCTTAGGTCCGACTTGCTTTGTAACTGTCCGAACCTCCTGTATAATGATTTAAATCATGTTATTGACTTATTACAGAATCATATTCATTGTTATGATATCATATATGGTTCACTTATGACATTATATTACCCGTTCTTTTGTACCATGTTAAAGAAGCGTTTTGGGTAAAATCGTTTCATTTATCGTAGGTGTTTTGACTTGTTGTTCTTGACATCATTATTACATATATCATGATTTAATTACTTCCAGAATATAAAATATGATTTATATATCATATATATTCAGTATATATATATATAATAGGTAGATAAATAAAATGAAAAACACCGTTCATGGAGACGGTAGTCCGTACGTACGCATGAACGCTGTTTTCCTTTCCTTATTGTCTTGAAATGGAAGTAAGTAGATGACATACATATGTATATATATACATAAATACAGTAGCTTTATAATGTCATATATTTCATTATTATTTCTTATATATACATTATAATCATTCTTAAATGGTTAACATGGAGAATGAATCTCATCGCGTCGTGGAGACGGTATTCCGTACGTACGCACGAGCGATGATATCATTTCTATAAATATTGAATTGAATTGGAGTGGATTATACAATATATCAGAATCAATATGATTTTTTAATAACTATGTATAGTTATTCTTTACACCATTATACCCATCCATGTAAGGTGGTGGTGGAAAATAGATTACACCACGGCGTGAAGACGGTATTCCGTACGTACGCACGCGCGGTGATTTCTTTTTCTGTAGGATGGATAGATGGTGAAATAGGTTTGTTTCATACTTATAATAACATATCAGTATATGAGTGATACTGATGTTATTACTTCATAATGAAACAACCTAAGAAGAAGAAGTGGAAGAAGAAATAAAGATGAAAGAATTGGTAACGGTAATTACCTCTTCTTTGAAGTGCCTCTTTGAGACCTCCTCTTAGGGCACTAAAATTGGTCTTGGAGGAAGACCAGAACCTCTAGGATGTTGCTAGGGAAGTGGAGAGGAGAAATTGTCAGGGGTTGGCCGAGCTTGAGTGCTCAAATTGGTGTGAGGAGGAGGGGGAGGAGGTGTCCTTTTATAGGGGAGGAGAGGGGCACCTTAGGAATATCTCAAAATATTATTTTATATTAAAGTCAAAATCGGTTTATAATGGTTCCAAAGGGTCTTATTTCGAAGCTAAAGTGGGTATGGGTCGAAATCCTATCAACCAATAGTATTTAGACAAGTTTAGGGTATTATGTTTAACCTTATCAATTAGATTTAACTCTAAGTTAAATAATTTAACTTTTACCGTGTCTTTTTGTTTTCTTTCACTATATGGTTAATAAACTTACTATAACATGCCAAACGAACCCCAAATTGTATATTATTAATACATATATCCTTATCTAAGTCATTTGGCCGAACCTTAGATTTTTAGGAATAAAATAACAATTAATAATATAATATTTGATTTAAAAACTATTTTGTGTCAATTTTGACACTATTTGATATATGATTTTTGTGAAAGTCATAACAGAATTATATGTTCGAAACAAGTTGATTAAATCAACACTAATATATCATAGTAACCTAGAAAATTAGTGTAATTCATAAAAAGTCTTAAATTACATTTATTTTGGTATTTATATTATCAATTATGTCAATATTTCATTAATAAGATAATTACTGCATCATCTTTGTGTCATAAATAAATTATATTATTTGATGTCTAAAAATTACAAATAAAATACCATCATGTAGGAAATCTTTTTGGCTTTCTAATGAATATTTAAAATCGAATTTATCTTATGTATAACCCCATATTAAAAATTATTTACTTATTAAACTTTGATTTTTACTATTTTAACCCTTCTTTAAATAAATTAATAATAAATGTCCTAATCTAATCCAAGTGGGCCTAAATGGTCATATGTTATTCCTAAGTTTGTTTTTGGTCCAATTACACTTGTCCAATGGAATTAGGACATGTGTTAGGGTAATAGTAATATCATATTTACCCTTAGTTACCCTATTTACTATTAACCGCGGTAAAAAAGTAAAAAGTTACTATTCACCAAAAAATTATTTTTATCTCATTGAACCACATTTTACTTACTGATATCAACCGTGTCTGTCGGATTTTTGAAATTCCATTCACATAAGCGGTAAAATTATGTTTTATGAAAAATTCAGTTTTTTTAACTACCACTTAGTAGTTTCATTATTCATCAAAAATTGATATTTTTCAGAACAATGCCAAAATTTTATCCTAAGATATATTTCATATTCCGAATTCAAAAATGAAATCTATTTTACCAAATTCATAACATAGAAGTTGCATTAATTAATTTTATAATTAAATCCCGCTGTTAAAATAAATAGCGTGTTTTTAGAAAACAATATATATCAAAAGATTGACACTTGATTATGTCTGGTTTAAATGTGAAATTACAACCAATGACCAACATAGTATTAAATTGTAAAAATATATTCTAAATATACTTTAAAACCACTCAAATTAATAATTTATCACTATTAATTATTTCGATTAAAAAAGTTGTTTTTATTTATAATTTAGTAATTTTCACTATTCATCAGAATATGAAAGTTATCCGAAAAGTACCAAAATTTCACCTTAGGCTAAATTTGATACTCCGAATACAAAAATGAAGTCCATTTTGAGAGTTAAAATTTCTAAAATTTAAAAAGTGGTTATTACTATTCATAACGGCTAGTTTTAATAATATTTTAATAACATATCATTGTTTCGTGAAACTCAGGATTACGTACCACACACGCTATCGAGGAAGGTTGCGATTGCGTGTAATGCAAGGCAAGTCAAGGATGCGTGTTGTGCAAGCTCCTTTTGGTGTAGCGTATAACACAAGACATTAGTAAAATAAAAAGAATATTTTTTCATAAAATCTCGGGCTGTTACATTCTACCCCCCTTAAAATGAATTTCGCCCTCGAAATTCGTCAGGGTTATAAATGGTTTACTATTTGAAAGTTTCTTTAATAGAAACCCACATCGTAAAAGGGAATACCAAAACTTGGCTTTTAAAAACTAAAGTATGAAATGTAACGATTACCCAAATAAACTAATCACTGGGTTTCCACATAGGTGAAAATATGGATATGGAAGAGAAATCTAACCATCATGTTCTGATGGAGAGTGGTAGTGAACATGGCTATGGAAAAGCCAGTAATCACAAATCCATAGATTTGTGATGATATAAGGTACCATCTGATTCATCAGGTATAAGATCACTAGGACAACATTTTTGGTTTTCAAGATCATTACCCTAAAGTTGAAAATTTGCTTAAAATAAATACTTACTTTATTTTGGTACAATCTCACTTTTGTTCATGCCTTGAACAATTTCTACTTCATCTCTTAAATAAATGAAGTTGAATTTGTTATTTGTGAAGTGTTAGCAGATTATGTGATAGAATGATGGGTCATTCCATCTGTCTCAAACAAAAGGTTAGAAAAAGTTATTAAATATACATAAGTCATTCTATAGTGAGATTAATCACATATGGTTCCTAAAATGGACTTATACTTCATATATCATACTGCTTAATATAATAACACTAGTTTCTACTAAACAGGGACTTCCTGTAGGTCAGTGGTAGGCGATAAAGGCCAGTCGCACTTCGGTTGTGGGTTTGATTCCTACAGCCTTGTCCGAAGCGATGGGCTGTCGCCCGTCCTGCAGGTTGTCCTTTTTCTAAAACTACGTTACTATAACATCCCATCAATAATATCGAAAATCTTCTATCCTTAAACAATACTAACTTATGTCCAACATAATCCAGTCTAATCTTTAGTCTTATACATAATACTGCAGTCCACTCTCATAATATAGTGACAACGAGTACCAGAGATTTAATACTGTTGTTGATCCCCACATATCATAAGATATGTCTTGTTGGTCACATTCCAAACATTCAAAGTCCTTAATCGTGTATTCTCTTGAATACCTTAGTGAAAACATGAGTGCAGTTAAAAGTTAACACTTTCCACATACCAAAATCCTCAAAATTCTATATACTCATACCATGATATCACTTAGTCCTTATATCAATCATGAGCTCATGAATACTATTAAACATTTCATTTTCTCGTCTTCATTATGCGCATATCATATTATTTCCAAAAAAAATATCTCAATCACTTTGAATACCACATCAATAAATATTGCAATACTCAATGATACAACATTATTTTGGAATCCCATTACATAAACACTTAATCATTCCACCACATCGTTGTCATATTCAACATTGCCAATAGTGATCGCATGTGATTTCCCTTTGTCCTTTTCCTTCAGTGGTTGCTCATGTTGATCATCACTAACCCTTGGATTAGGGCAATTATTAGCATAATGCCCCATTTCCTTGCACTTGAAGCATTGAAGTGTTGGCAGTGCGTTCTATGCAGTGTTTGCTTTATTCACATCATTAGAAACCCTTTTTCCATTACTTCGACACTCAGCTGCTCGATGACCTTCTTTTCCACACTTAAAACATTTTCTAGTCCCTTTAAGACAATCTCCACCATGCTTCTTCCCACACTTTGTGCATAAGGAAACATTCATCTTCTTTTCATCCTTATTCTGAGATTTCTCCTTGAACTCCATCTTTCGTTTCTTGTCAAAACCATGAGATGGATATGTAACACCAACTTCCATTTCTACCTTGATAGCACAACGCACAATTTCTTCATAGCTACTGAAGTCTCTTATAGCTAATGCCCTTCGAAGACTTGGTTTTAAGCCACTGAAAAATCGATCAACTTTACTTTCAGGTTGGATGATAATTCCAGAATCATACCTTGCAAGTCTTGTAAAATTTGCTTCATAGGTACCAACAGATTCATCGTCCCTTTGCTTCAGTTCAAGAAACTCTTTCTCCATCTTTGTTCGAAGAATACGAGGGAAGTACTTACTGAAAAACAAGTTCTTGAACTCGTCCCATTCCATGGACTCAATTTCATCTCTTGGCCTCGTATTCTTGATAAGATTCCACCATTGATCAGCTTCACCTTCCAAACGATATACTGGTAAGATGACTTTATCATGTTCAGAACATTGAAGAACTGAAAATATCTTTTCAGTAGTACTAATCCATTGTTCAGCAACTAATGGATCAGTAGACCCACTGAAAGAAGGTGGACGTTGCCTCATGAAGGACTCAATAGAATATTGTTCCCTTCTCTGCTCATTTGGAAGTCCAGAATGATTCATATCTTGTGTAAGTATAGCAATAAGATTTTGCACTCCATCTCCCATAACATTTGTTTGTTCAGGAGGGCAATCATTGCATTGTCCATTGCATTGATCAACACGGTTCCTTCGGGTTCCAGCCATCGTCTAAAACCCAAAAAGAATAGTGTGAGAGGCAAAAATCATGCTAGGGAAAACAACATAATAAAGGGGGAGTACCTTAAATATCCAACATCTTAGGTTTAATTCTATGATCGTTAGCGTAATTCTATTACTATAACCTATACGTATACTTATCCCTAGGGACATCCCAAGACATACCTTAGAAATATCTCTAGGGATCTCACTAAAGTTCTCGCATCCTAGTTTCCAAAGGTTGACTAAACCTTTCCTCTGATACCAACTATAATGACCCGAAGCTTATCGTACATGGACATTACATTACTTTTGCGGAATACTTAGTACATAACAAAAACACACACACAAGGATCGTAATAGTCTAGTGTCTTTGGAAACTCGGAACGTAATCTTCTAAACGTGGTGAAAGATCTTCAATATCTCCCATAATGATCTTCCCCTTTTTTTACCTAAAACCTTTCTTTATATCCTGGGGAAAGAAAAACAAAAAAAGGGTGAGCTCAAATGCTCAGTAAGGGTAAACAAAAGAAATATCAATCACATCATATACATAAGAACGTAGCTTTTGGAAATCTTGACCTGCAAAAGAGCTCATAATATCATAACACGGGATAAATCATAGAATTGAAAATGAGATCCCAATAATCATAACTTAAAACTTGAACTTTGTGGAATGCACACATAATCATGGAAAATCATTTCTTGTTAGTCATGACTCATTGCCAAGACTATCTTAGTGGACAAAGTCCCTTTCTGAACCGAGTTCACTCCTCGTTTCAGTCCTGTATCACTGAACCGAAATAACCTTTCGTTCCAGCCATGTCTATCTCATGAGATATAAAATCTTTACCCAATGCATTGGAGGGAGATATAGGTCCCACCCATCTTATAATGAATCCTTTCTTATGTGTGCCACATAATCATAAACCATACATCATAGCGTAACCCATGTAATAAAAATGGGATTCTTAAACAACATGACATCATAAAAAAATTCATATAAGGTAAAGGAATTCATAAAAATATTTCCATCACAACATAATAAAATCCATGTAATAATAGGGATAAAAACAGAACCCTTTATTATCTTAGATGGAAAATAATTTTGATAAAACACTTGAACTCCATTCTTGAGGAAAATATCCTTTCTTTTTCAAAAACATTTTTCCTTTCTTAACATGTCATAAAACTTTAAACTAAAAGAAGTTGATTAAAAATAAACTTGAAAACTTGTAAAGGAAGCTTCTTGGAAATAATGTTTTAAAAATCCATTCATGCCGTATAAGTAAAAAAAACATTCTTCGTACTTTTTTCGGAAAAGTCAAAAAGTACCTCGTACGGAAAAACGACAAAAGATTCCTTTCATATTCTTTACTAAAAACTCACCTAAGGGTAAAATTGGACTTAAAAAATTGTAGGTGGATTGAAATAATATTACATATTGAGGAAACATGGATGTGGATGATAAAATATACCCCAGTAAATTTCAAAGTACAAACAATCTCGGATAAGAATGAGATTGTGATATTTCCCTTACCTTAGGTCCGACTTGCTTTGTAACTGTCCGAACCTCCTGTATAATGATTTAAATCATGTTATTGACTTATTACAGAATCATATTCATTGTTATGATATCATATATGGTTCACTTATGACATTATATTACCCGTTCTTTTGTAAATTCCATGTTAAAGAAGCGTTTTGGGTAAAATCGTTTCATTTATCGTAGGTGTTTTGACTTGTTGTTCTTGACATCATTATTACATATATCATGATTTAATTACTTCCAGAATATAAAATATGATTTATATATCATATATATTCAGTATATATATATATAATAGGTAGATAAATAAAATGAAAAACACCGTTCATGGAGACGGTAGTCCGTACGTACGCATGAACGCTGTTTTCCTTTCCTTATTGTCTTGAAATGGAAGTAAGTAGATGACATACATATGTATATATATACATAAATCCAGTAGCTTTATAATGTCATATATTTCATTATTATTTCTTATATATACATTATAATCATTCTTAAATTGTTAACATGGAGAATGAATCTCATCGCGTCGTGGAAACGGTATTCCGTACGTACGCACGAGCGATGATATCATTTCTATAAATATTGAATTGAATTGGAGTGGATTATACAATATATCAGAATCAATATGATGTTGTAATAACTATGTATAGTTATTCTTTACACCATTATACCCATCCATGTAAGGTGGTGGTGGAAAATAGATTACACCACGGCGTGGAGACGGTATTCCGTACGTACGCACGCGCGGTGATTTCTTTTTCCGTAGGATGGATAGATGGTGAAATAGGTTTGTTTCATACTTATAATAACATATCAGTATATGAGTGATACTGATGTGATTACTTCATAATGAAACAACCTAAGAAGAATAAGTGGAAGAAGAAATAAAGATGAAAGAATTGGTAACGGTAATTACCTCTTCTTTGAAGTGCCTCTTTGAGACCTCCTCTTAGGGCACTAAAATTGGTCTTGGAGGAAGACCAGAACCTCTAGGATGTTGCTAGGTAAGTGGAGAGGAGAAATTGGCAGGGGTTGGCCGAGCTTGAGTGCTCAAATTTGTGTGAGGAGGAGGGGGAGGAGGTGTCCTTTTATAGGGGAGGAGAGGGGCACCTTAGGAATATCTCAAAATATTATTTTATATTAAAGTCAAAATCGGTTTATAATGGTTCCAAAGGGTCTTATTTCGAAGCTAAAGTGGGGATGGGTCGAAATCCTATCAACCAATAGGATTTAGACAAGTTTAGGGTATTATGTTTAACCTTATCAATTAGATTTAACTCTAAGTTAAATAATTTAACTTTTACCGTGTCTTTTTGTTTTCTTTCACTATATGGTTAATAAACTTACTATAACATGCCAAACGAACCCAAAATTGTATATTATTAATACATATATCCTTATCTAAGTCATTTGGCCGAACCTTAGATTTTTAGGAATAAAATTAAAATTAATAATATAATATTTGATTTAAAAACTATTTTGTGTCAATTTTGACACTATTTGATATATGATTTTTGTGAAAGTCATAACAGAATTATATGTTCGAACCAAGTTGATTAAATCAACACTAATATATCATAGTAACCTAGAAAATTAGTGTAATTCATAAAAAGTCTTAAATTACATTTATTTTGGTATTTATATTATCAATTATGTCAATATTTCATTAATAAGATTATTACTGCATCATCTTTGTGTCATAAATAAATTATATTATTTGATGTCTAAAAATTACAAATAAAATACCATCATGTAGGAAATATTTTTGGCTTTCTAATGAATATTTACAATCTAATTTATCTTATGTATAAACCCATATTAAAAATGATTTACTTATTAAACTTTGATTTTAACTATTTTAACCCTTCTTTAAATAAATTAATAATAAATGTCCTAATCTAATCCAAGTGGGCCTAAATGGTCATATGTTATTCCTAAGTTTGTTTTTGGTCGAATTACACTTGTCCAATGGAATTAGGACATGTGTTAGGGTAATAGTAATATCATATTTACCCTTAGTTACCCTATTTACTATTAACCGCGGTAAAAAAGTAAAAAGTTACTATTCACCAAAAAAATTATTTTTATCTCATTGAACCAAATTTTACTTACTGATATCAACCGTGTCTGTCGGATTTTTGAAACTCCATTCACATAAGCGGTAAAATTAAGTTTTATGAAAAATTCAGTTTTTTTAACTACCACTTAGTAGTTTCACTATTCATCAAAAATTGATATTTTTCAGAACAATGCCAAAATTTCATCCTAAGATATATTTCATATTCCGAATTCAAAAATGAAATCTATTTTACCAAATTCATAACATAGAAGTTGCATTAATTAATTTTATAATTAAATCCCGCTGTTAAAATAAATAGCGTGTTTTTAGAAAACAATATATATCAAAAGATTGACACTTGATTATGTCTGGTTTAAATGTGAAATTACAACCAATGACCAACATAGTATTAAATTGTAAAAATATACTCTAAATATACTTTAAAACCACTAAAATTAATAATTTATCACTATTAATTATTTCGATTAAAAAAGTTGTTTTTATTTATAATTTAGTAATTTTCACTATTCATCAGAATATGAAAGTTATCCGAAAAGTACCAAAATTTCACCTTAGGCTAAATTCGATACTCCGAATCCAAAAATGAAGTCCATTTTGAGAGTTAAAATTTCTAAAATTTAAAAAGTGGTTATTACTATTCATAACGGCTAGTTTTAATAATATTTTAATAACATATCATTGTTTCGTGAAACTCAGGATTACGTACCACACACGCTATCGAGGAAGGTTGCGATTGCGTGTAATGCAAGGCAAGTCAAGGATGCGTGTTGTGCAAGCTCCTTTTGGTGTAGCGTATAACACAAGACATTAGTAAAATAAAAAGAATATTTTTTCATAAAATCTCGTGCTGTTACATGCGTGGCGTCGTCGCGTCGCGCCGTTAAGGCCGAACGAACCCGCGGTCGGAGTCGGGACACAGCGAAGGGGAGCGGCGCCGTCGCGCCACGCCGGAGAACCACGATGACTCCGAGGCCAGAGCGGGGCCGCGGCGGAGGGGTGAGGCGCCGTCGCGCCGTGCCGGTCAGACCAAGGCCACGACCTTTGGCCGTGGCAGAGCAGGGAGAGGTGACCGGAACCACCGGCCGCCGACGCGTAGGAGGGGCGGGACCGTAGGGTCCCGCGGCGGCAGCACAGTCGGCCAGCCGGGTTGGCCAATCAAGGAAGGCTGGGGGTCGTAACCCCCGGCTAGAAAATGGATCCCCCCCCCACGTGGGGGACACAGTTTCTCAAACAGGGGGGCAGCGTGCCCCCCCATTCCGCGACATCTCGGCCGAGCAGAGCTGTGTGGCCACGAGGGTCGCGCCCACGCCAGGGCAACCGGCCGCCCAGGCTGGGCCGGGCCGCACCCTATTGGGACGGACCCTGACCTGGGTCGGGTCGACCCGGTTCGGGCCAACCCAGGAGGTCTTGGGCCGGGTCGGTCCGGGCCCAAAACCCCCTAAAAATCAGACAGTTCGTTTAAATGCCCATAACATGGGCTACAGACCTCCGATCAACGTACCATCAATTGATATGCCATCCTTGGATCGAGACGGTTTTTTCGGTATATTACACTCAAGGTTTTGGAGAACTTTGGGTACGGCCGGGTTTGTTCGAGCACGAAACCAACCGGGCCCTCGGAGCAAAAACACTTATAACTTGAGCTCCGGACGTCCGATTGACGTGCCGTCGATTTCGTTGGTTTCCTATTAGTGAGACAGGCCTTTTGGATTATTATGCTCGAGGTTTGGATGTAGATGGAGTATGGTCATGTTGTTTTTGACTTAAAAACCAACCGGGCCCCTGGAATGAAAAAGCCAATAACTCTCAGACTGGCCGTCCGATTGACGTGTCATCTGTCGTGTTGAGTTCCCTATGTTGAGACGGAACATTGGGATACAACAATCTGGACTACGTGTCATTTGATGTATCGACCCCCCTTGGCTCATGGAGTGGACCCTCCCAGAAACGAGCATGATGTGTGTGGAAACCCTAGAGTTGGCTGCGACAGCGATGATGATGGCGACTGTACTGAAATCCTTCGTGGGTTCGGCAGTGACGACGACTGCACTAAAATCCTCTGTGGGTTCGGCAGCGATGAAGACTGTACTGAAATCCTCTGTGGGTTCGATGGTGATGACCATTGTTCTTGTATCCTAGGTGGGTCCGGCAATATTATTGTTCTTGTATCCTACGTGGGTCCGTTAGTATTTGACCTCTGTTGTAGTATCCTACGTGGGTCCGACAGAGTAGCTGGACATGTATCCTATGTGGGTCCGACAGCTTAGCTGGTTTAGTATTCTACATGGGTCCCAGCTTAGATGCATCAGTGGATAAATATGATCATATCTACCACCTTACAAAGAAGTATACTTGTGTAAGCTGAGTCTTGAATTTCAATCATTTTCTTCGATATGATTCACTTTCCTTCCTATGTGGATTTGGTTGTGCTTTCCTATTTGTAATGGGTTGTAATATCCTTTGTGGATGTGATCGAACTTGGGCTCGGATGTTGGAGCCGAACTGAAATTGATGACTTAGGTATATGTATGGGCATATACCTAAGTAGTGTTGGATGTTACTTCGTGATTGTATCATTCCTTGTGGATTATCCTTTGTGGATTCTGGGAGACCTTCGGGGTCTCCAGGTCCCTTATGAGTAGCGTATACTCACCCATGCATGGGTTATGCCCTCACTACGTTTTGTTGGATGCAGACGATGGACAGCGCTGATCGTGATTGAGGCTTGTGGAGCAGGTCGGTACCTGGAGGTGGACCACTGGGCGGGACGTACACGGAGCGGACAACTGGACCCGAGGAGCTGAGGAGGCTATCTGTACCCACCATTCAGGTGGGAATTCCAGTGGATGGCTCGACATTGTTTCTTTACTTTCAGTTTTTGTACTTTCTTTCCAGTTGTACTTTACTTTCAGTTTGGGTTTGTATTCTGGCCCATTTACTTTCCGCACTTACTATTGTACGCAGTTTTACTTAGTGTTTACTTCTGCTGGTTTACATTGAGGTGTTTTTTTAAATTATAAAGGAAATTACTTCCCCTTTTTATTGTGATTTAGGCCTTTGGTGCTAGTCGCCATCCCCTGGCCTATAGAAGGCGGGCTTGGGGTAGTCACGGCATGGGTCCTGAGGACGGGTCGTGACAAATTGGTATCAGAGGAGTTCAGTTCTACCACAGAACTCGGGACTCTAATCTATCATCTCTGTGAAGAAATAGTGTTAAGGGTATTGAGTGTGGTTATCAGTATAGGGAGTCCAGTGTTGGTGCGGCGGCTGACGTATCCGTACACCAGGACCCTGACTTCTGATTTCTGACTCAATGCATGAAAACATTGATTGCATGTGTGTTTCAAAAGTTTTCTTTGTGATTACATTGTGTCAGCTGACCAGGTATACTGTTTTGACCGTGGCACACCTATTTCTTTTCAGGATGGCCCCACAACAGCAGCCAGCTATGGTTCCGAGATTTTTGTGAGATGACATCCCATCGAGCGATGAGGCCTCGGTGCAGGGCCCTTTTTTAGCGGGGGCACCGGCGGTAACACTACCCATCGAGCCAGTGATGCCACCAGCCCCAGCTGCTGAGAGTGCATGTCACCTTAGTGCACTGCACGAGTTTCAGCATCAGAGACTGCCCTGGTTCCAAGGGGAGATAGACCCTCAGGCTGCCAAGGATTGGCTGGAGGCAGTAGTTCGAGTTTTCAGGCTTGTGGGGACACCATGTCACCTCATGGTGATCCTTGCAGTGAGCATCCTACACGCAGCAGATGAAAAATGGTGGAGCTTGATGCTCCAGTTGCACGATGAGGCATCTATTCTCGGGACGGACTTTGAGAGCCTCTTTCCCTCAGAGTTCGTCCCAGCCACCCTCTGTGCGGTGCACATTCATAAGCTACTACAGCTGCGGCAGGGCAGCATGACGATAGCCCATTACTCGGCGAGATTTACCGATCTCTCATGCTATTCGACGGACATGGTACGAGACCCATTCTTCCGGGCCCAGACCTTTGAGCAGGGAATGAGTCATGAGATCAAGGCATCGATGATCTCCCTCAGCATTCTGACGCAGGTAGGAGTACTGGAGCGGGCCCTTCTCATAGAGAGATTTCTTGCTGAGCCTACAGCAGCAGCGAGATCTACCGCAGTGCGGAATGTAGCAGAGTCGTCTGCAGCTGGCATTCGACGGACGTCACAGAGGTCCAGGCGGACCATACCATCAAGAGAACAAACTCAGGACACTGGCTCAGAGGTGCGGGGCACCCGGTGCAGAGCCAAAATTCCGAGGAGCAGACAGTGCTACACATGTGGCAGGCAGGGCCACATGGCTCGTGACTGCCTGACCCGCCGTGCACAGGAGCAACAGACTGTTGAGGGGCCACCTAGGTAGAGGCATAGGGTCGACTGTGGCGGTCTGCAGGGAGCATGCGGACAAGGTAGAGGAGCTGTCCGAGCTGCAGGTGGTGGGTGAATCTTTGAGGCTTTACCACCACCACCACCCGGAGGTCCACCCCGACCACAGGGAGCTGGTGGGAAGAGATAGGCTCAGCTTCAGGCAGTGGAGGCCTACGACCACGATGCACCAGAGATGATTCGAGGCACTATCTGTGTCTACTCCACCCTTGCTGCAGTTCTTATAGACATAGGTGCGAGTTATTCTTTTATTGCCACTGCCCTTGTTCGGAGATCGGAGATTTCGACGAAGTCGTTGGCTCGATCCTTACGACTAGAGACTCCTACGGGAGAAGACTCGATGATTACTCACTGGTGCTGGAAGTGTCAGCATACTATAGAAGGCAAGAGCTTCGGCTGGGATCATCTAGTAGTGGCGTCGAGGCCTTACTACGTCATCTTGGGAATGGATTGGTTATCTATAGTCCATGCTCAGATCGACTGTATTAGGCGCAAGGTGCGATGTATTCGCACCGATGGGGGCAGGTTCACCTTCATCGGCGAGAAGGGAACCTTAGCAGCACAGGATGGACTCATGCAGAGGAGAGGACATCCGCTCACTCATCAGTTGGCTAGCCTCATCCTAGGAGAAGTTGACCTGCAGAGTCCTAGTTTTCCTGTAGTGGTGGGTCAGTATGTGGACGTTTTCCCTGATGACATTCCAGGACTACCTCCTCGTAGAGAGGTAGACTTCTCTATTGAACTGTACCCTAGTACAACCAAGATATCCACTCCCGCATATCAGATGTCCCCCGCTGAGCTTCGAGAGCTACGAGTATAGTTGGAGGACTTGCAGGGAAAGGGATTCATCCGACACATTGTTTCACCCTGGGCTTCCCCGATTTTGTTCGCCAAGAAGGTGGACAGGAGCTTGCGACTGTGTGTCGACTATAGTCGCCTGAACTAGGTGACCTTGAGGAACAAGTATCTGATACCAAGAATTGACGACCTCTTCGATCAGCTCAATGGAGCATGGTATTTCTCGAAGATAGACCCCAGATCAGGCTATCATCAGCTTAGAATTCCGGATGACGACGTACAAAAGATGGCCTTCAGATGTCGGTATGGCCACTATGAGTTCTTGGTTATGCCTGTCGGCATAAACAATGCTCCAGAAGTGTTCATGGGTCTCATCAATAGGATCTTTCAGCCAAACCTCGATGGATTTATCATGGTCTTCATTGACGACATTTTGATATACTCGACCACTGAGGAGGAGCACGCCTACCACTTGCGGGTTGTACTGGACACACTCTAAGAGCACCACCTCTATGGTAAGCTCTCGAAGTGTTAGTTATGGTTACATGAGGTCCACTTCTTGGGACACGTTATCTCTAAGGCGGGAGTTTTGGTGGACCCTGCGAAGATCGAGGCCATGCTAGCTTGGGAGCCACTCATGAGTGTGACGGTGGTGTGGAGTTTCTTAGGGATAGCTGGGTACTACCGGAGATTCATGTCATACTTCTCCAGAGTTGTGGCACTGCTCTCAGCTTTGACGAAGAAGGGAAAACCCTTCGTGTGGTCAGACAGATGTCAGCAGAGCTTCCAGGAGCTGTGTGATAGATTGACCAGCGCACCTATCTTGAGGCTACCAGAGGAGGGAGTAGAGTACATAGTCTACTGCGACGCATAATCGACCGAACTCAGATGTGTACTGATGTAGGAGCGGGTGGTGATCGCCTATGTATCACGACAGTTGAGGTAGCATGAGTAGAACTACGCTACCCATGACATGGAGTTAGCAGCAGTGGTCTTCTCTCTGAAGATGTGGCGACACTATCTAATGGGTGAGAGCATTACAGTCTATTCTGACCACTAGAGTCTCAGGTACATCTTCTCGCAGAAGGACATTAATCTGATACAACGGCGATGGATTATGTTCATCTAGGACTATGGATTTGAGATAGTATATACTCCTGGAAAGGGGAACGTAGTAGCCGATGCTCTCGACAGGAGGATGGGCATTCACCTACTTGGAGAGGTGACAGAGCAACTAGCCGCTTTGCAGATATCCTTCGTGGATAGAGATGAAGCAGTCTTTCTTCAGTCACTCATAGTCACTCCTCCACTACTACAGCGGGTCATAGAGGCACAGCGTGGGGACGTTGACTTTGAGACGCGGCGTGCACAGATATCCTCAGGACATGCACCTGATCGATTCTATATTGGAGGAGATCACGATTTCCTCTTCAGAGGACGTACCATGGTACCCGATTCTTTACGAGAAGAGGTGCTGATGGAGTTTCACACTTCCCCTTTAGTGGTACATCCAGGAGTGGTGAAGATATACCAGGATATCAGACGCCAGCACTGGTGGCTGGGTATGAAGAAGGATATAACAGAGTTCGTTTCTCGATGCCTCACCTGCCAATAGGTGAAGGCGGAGCACCAGATACCAGTAGGCTTTGTATATCCCTTGGAGGTCCCGGAGTGGAAGTGGTACAAGATTTCTATGGATTTCTTGATTGGACTTCCATGTACATCCAGAGGTCACGACTCCATTTGGGTGATTGTCGACCGACTCAACAAGTCGGCCCACTTCTTACCAATCAGATAGTAGGGATCAGTAGAGAGTTTGGGACGTCTCTACGTTCAGGAGATTGTACGGCTTCATGATGTGCCATCATCTATTGTCTTCGATCAAGATACTCTCTTTAATTCTCATCTTTGGAAGAGGTTGTAGGAGGCATTCGGGATGAAGCTACGTCTGAGCACCACCTTTCACCCACAAACGGATGGTCAGACGGAAGGGACCATTCAGACTCTCGAGGATATGCTTTGTGCATGTGTCCTCGACGTTGGTCGTAGCTGGGAGGGCCACCTACCCCTGGTGGACTTCACGTACAACAACAGCTACCACTCCACCATCAGGATTTCCCCATATGAAGCATTGTACAGACGACCCTGCAGATCACCTCTTTGCTGGACAGAGCCCGGGGAGTCAGCACTTGCAGGACCGGAGATGGTTTAGGTCACGACAGAGAAGGTCCAGGTCATCCAGGAGTGGATGAGGACAGCTCAGAGCTGGCAGAAATCTTATGATGACAGGTGGCGGAGACCACTTGAGTTCGAGGATGGCGATCACGTCTTCTTGAGGGTCTCACCTCGACGTGAATTACAGAGATTTGGCTGGGGCGACAAGTTATCTCCGCGCTTCATCGGACAGTTTCAGATTCTCAGTAGGATAGGCGAGGTGGATTATCGCCTGGCTCTACCACCTCAGTTGCACCAGGTGCACGACGTCTTCCATGTATCTCAGCTGAGGAGATATGTGCACAACCCGACGATTATCATCGACCATGGGGAGCTGGACATTGATGATGGGGTGACTTTTGCGGAGGTCCTAGTGGAGATCGAGGATCGACAAGAGCAGGTCCTACGTGGGCAGTCAATTCCTCTAGTACGCATCAGATGGAAGCACAGGAACCTTCAGGAGAGCACTTGGGAGCGGGAGGCTTAGATGCGTGCATAGTACCCACATTTGTTCCCCTAGTTTATGATATATCTTTACAGGGAAGTAAATCCCTGAGGTGGTAGTAATGTAAAGACCCGTAATTTTCAAGGAATTTTTTTCTTATTTTTTTTTGGATTTTACGAGTACGCAGTTTCTGACGGAACCTGATTTCGAGGCCCGGTGTGCCCGGAATCAATTTCCAAACTTTAGCTCGGGTACGTTCAGTGAAAAAACGAGCGGGTTTTTCGTAACTTTTGAACCGGTGCTCGGAATTGAAATATGAGGGCATCGATGGAACCGCAGCGCCGGTAATTGCTTAAGTGGACTTTTACTGAAGGTGCCTTTTCTTGGGAGGAGTTGTAAAAAAATGTGGATTAATTAATAAGTAAAATAAAAGTTTGAAAATTTTATTTTATCCATGGAAGTTAAACTCTCTCATGGGATGTTGTTGGTGGGACCCACGAACACCCAAATTCCCATGTGATGTTATGAGGGAGGTGGGTCCCACACGATCCCCCCACCATTTCACATTTCTAAACAACATAACTTCCCCTTGTTTTTGATTACTCCCCTTTAATGTGAGACCACTCACCTTCCCCTCTCTCCTCTTTTATCATGCCAACACACTTAATTAATTAAGTGAGTTATGTGTTTGAATTTTAAAAATTGAAATGCTTGGCTTGATGTAATAAAATATGATAAGTCTTATTTTATTTTGGAGGGGTTAGTTGTTGTGTGAGGAGATTGGGGAGATAGAACTCTTTTCTCTTGGGAAGAACTTCATCCTTCTGAGAAGAGCTTCAATACTGATGTGAAGAACGTCATCTCTTCATCGAAGAACGACTTAATGACTCCGTTATCTCCATTCCCATTCTCCTCCATGACAATGGAAGAGACACCGACGCGGGAGTTCTCCCATGACGCGCAATCATATTCTTCTTTCCATGATAAAGAGAAGGTGACGTCTCCTCAGACGCTCTCAGTCGACGTCTACGGAACCACGCTCGGTGACGCCATATTTTTGCGGTGCTTGCCAACCGTGTATTACTTTGCGAGGTAGGGGTTGGATTTTTGTTTGTGAAATATCCTTTTCTGTTCTTCATCTTTTATATTGGGCCACCTGTTATCGTAATAACGGGAGGAGGTCGGACCACACGAACACGGCCGACTCTACTCCCCCTTTGATGTTGTACTTTTGCGGCATGAGAAAAGGTAGTGTGGTGCAACGACACCGCGTAGAAGTAAGAGGAACATGTGAATATGCGTAGCGCCGTCGTGCCATGTCGTTAAGGCCAAACGAACCCGCGGCTGGAGGTGGGCCACAGTGAAGGGGCGCGACGCTGTCGCGCGATGCCGGAGAACCACGAAGACACCGCGGACAGAGCGGGGCCGCGGCGGAGGGGCGCGGCACTGTCGCGCCGTGCTAGTGGGCCAAGGTCGCGGCCTATGGCTGCGATGGAGGAGGGAGCGGCGGCCGAAACCACTGGCCGCTGGCGCGTCGGAGGGGCGGGACCGTATGGGTCCCATGGCGGCAGCACGTACGGCCATCCGGTCCGGCCGATCGAGGAAGGACGTGGGTCGTAATTCCAGGATGGAAAAAGGAGCCCCCCCCCCCCCCCACGTGGGGGTCGCGGTTTCTCAAACAGGGGGCCAGCACGCCCCCCCCTTTCCTCGACAGCTCGGCCGAGCAGAGCTGTCTGGCCACGCATGCCGCGCCCGCGCCAGGCCAACCGGCCGCCCAGGCCGTGCCGGGACAGGCCATGCCCTGTTGGGCTGGACCTGGACCTGGTTCGGGTCGACCATGTTTGGGCCGACCCAGGGGGTCTTGGGTCGGGTCGGTCCGGGCACAAAACCCCCTAAAAACCGGAAAATTCATTTAAATGCATGTAACTTGGGTTATGGACCTCCGATCGACGCACCATCAATTGTGATGTTATCCTTGGATCGAGAAAGTAATTTTAGTATATTACAATCAAGGTTTATGAGAACTTTGGGTATGGCTGGGTTGGTTCGAGCACGAAACCAACCGTGCCCTCAGAGCGGAAACACATATAACTTGAGCTCCGGACGTCCGATTGATGTTCTGTCGACTTCGTTGGTTTCCTCTTAGTGACACAGACCTTTTGGATTACTGCGCTCATGGTTTGACCACAGATGGAGTATGTTCGGGTTGTTTTTGACTTAAAAACCAACCGGGACCCTGGAACGGAAAAGTCAATAACTCTCATACCGGGTGTCCGATTGACGCACCGTCTGTCATTTTGAGTTCCCAATCTCGAGTGGGAACTTTGGGTTACATCAACTCCGGACTAAGTGTCAGTTGATGTATCGATTCCCCTTGGCCCATGGAGCGGACCCTCCCAGAAATGAGCATGCTGTGTGTGGGAACCCTAGAGCTGGATGCGACTGCGACAACGATGACGACTGCACTAAAATCCTCCATGGGTTCAGCAGTGACGATGATTGCACTGAAATCCTCCGTGGGTACAGCAGCGATGAAGACAGTTCTGAAATCCTCCATGGGTTCAATGGAGATGACTACTGTTCTTGTATCCTACGTGTGTCTGACAGTATTACTATTCTTGTATCCTATGTGGGTCTGGCAGTATTTGACCTCTGTTGTAGTATCCTACGTGGGTCCGACAGAGTAGCTGGACTTGTATCCTACGTGGGTCCGACAGCTTAGCTGGTTTAGTATCCTACGTGTGTCCCAACTTAGATTAATCAGTGGCTACATCTGATCATCTCTATCACCTTACGAAGAAGTTTACCTGTGTAAGCTGAGTCTTGACTTTGAATCATTTTCTTCGATATGATTGACTTTCCTTCCAATGTGGATTGTGTTGTGCTTTCCTGTGTGGATTGGGTTGTACTATCCTGTGTGGACGTGATCAAACTTGGGCTCAGATGTTGGATCCGAACCTGAATTGATGACTTAGGTATATGTATGGGCATATACCTATGTAGTGTTGGATGTTACTTCGTGATTGTATCTTTCCTTGTAGATTATCCTTTGTAGATTCTGGGAGACCTTCGGGGTCTCAAGGACCCTAATGAGTAGCGTATACTCACCCATGCATGGGCTATGCCCGCACTACATTGTGTTGGATGCAGATGATGGACATCGATGATCGTGGTTGAGGCTTGTGTAGCAGGTCAGTACCTGGAGGTGGACCACTTGGTGAGATGTACACGGAGCGGACGACTAGACACGAGGAGCTGAGGAGGCTATCTGTACCCACCCTTCAGGTGGGACTTCAAGTGGATGGATCGATGTTACTAATTTACTCTCAGTTGTTGTACTTTCATTCCAGTTGTACTTTACATTGAGTTTGGGTTTGTATTCTGGCCCATTTACTTTCCGCACTTACTATTGTACCCAATTTTACTTAGTGTTTACTTTTGTTGGCTTACTCTAAGGTGTTTTTTACTTTATAAAGGCATTGCCTTCCCCTTTTCACCGGGATTTACTCCCTTGGTTCTAGTCTCCATCCCCAGGCCTATGGAAGGCGGGTTTGGGGTATTCACGGCACGGGTCCTGAGGACGGGTCGTGACATGATCCCTTTAGTAGGACTTTCTATGATAGAGTCGGTTTCCCTCAGAGAGGCCCGGGGCGATATCCTCTATACATTCCTAACCCTAGGAAGAGTTAGGCATCAACATGACCAACTCTACTGGGCATTGATCCTATACCTAGCTAGTGAATCACCAATCTGGTGAATCCAGCTGAGTCGTGGTATTCACCATGGCCCTAGCAGTGATCCTCATCTGTGTATCGAGATCTTTCCCACTCAAGAGTGTGTCTCCCCTAATTATAGCTTCTATCTATCGTGATCCTCCTAGTCAAGAGTGTGTCTCCCATAATGAGTGTAACTACCTCTCATTATGTTTCCCAATGAAAAATACTTCTCGTATAGATGTCATCAGAGCTACCATAACTTTGGAGTGTGTTTTTCCGGAACGAGTGCTTCGTGGAATCTTCAAACTAAATCCCTAGTGAGGGTATGCAGTTGTGTGACTTTTCTCTAGACTACAGATCTTTGTTTTGAGTATATCTGTATTTTGATCCCCTATAATATGTTCAGTATAAATATATTGCGTAGATCTTACTATTCCTTTTCTTTGGGTAATTTCTTTTTGTTTTTCGGGGTCATCTACAGAGTATTGTTGTACTCACCCCTACATGGTCTTTCCTCGCAGTTGTCCTGTCTTGTACAGATGAGTAGACATTTGACAGAGTCTAAGGAGAACCAGGATAGGAACGAGCTTTCTGAGTTCCCTACAGGATGAGGCGATATTTCGGCTACGAGCAGTAGTCCTAGTAACTCGTTGTGTTTACATATTGGACTTTGCAATTTTCAGACTCTTGTTTTTTTAGTGGACTTGTATTCTGGACCATTTTAATTTCAGTAATTTACCTTCTGACATACTCTGTTGGTTGGGTTTAGTTGTATGCATGCATTTTGTTCTTTACTGGTTTTTACATTTCAGCATTTGTGTGCTTGGAGATGTGTGCGTGTGTACAGTTTCTAAGGAAAGGCCACCTAGGTAATAATATGCCTACTCAGTTATTTTTACTAGCCCCTAGCCTATTTGAGGTGGGCTTGGGGAGTCACAGAGTGGGCACCACTGGGATGGGTCGTGACAGAGTGGTATCAGAGCTGTTCGGTTCTATCTTGGGACCATGTGTCAGTGAGATTGGTTTGGGGAAACCGTGTTAAGTGTATCGTGCTGGGCATTCAGGCCGGAGACTCCAATTGTGCGGTGGTTGATGTATGCATACACTAGGACTCTGATAACCTTCTTTCTGACTCAGTAAACGAAAAAAATAGTTGCAAGGAAATAAAATAATTGTACATTCATCATTTAGGAATGAGTTTTT
Source organism: Viscum album (assembly GCA_963277665.1). NCBI lineage: Eukaryota > Viridiplantae > Streptophyta > Magnoliopsida > Santalales > Viscaceae > Viscum > Viscum album. The sequence continues at coordinate 1,861,607,313 of OY728151.1, read as the reverse complement.
TTCACATCTGTTATGTCATCTATCCAGATATACTCATTGACCACGTTACATCTTGTTTCATTATAGGATGCTTCTGCGACGTAAACCCACTAGGTTGCAGCAGCATGATCACGAGGATGACCCCATCAGTGATGAGGATTCGATACAGTGAACAATTTCCCAGGCATTGCCACCAGGTGATGGACCTGCTATACCACCACCAGTGGAGAAGTCCATCGTACCTGCAGTACTGACCGACGAGAAGCATAGGCTGAGCACGCTCCATGAGTTCCAGAGATAGAGACCCCTTAGGTTCCGAGGCGATCCCGACGCTCAGGCGGTTGAGGAAAAGGTTGAGGTGGTGACTATAGTTTTCCATCTAGTGAGGACACCAGCAGACCAGATGGTGATTCTAGGGGAGAGCCTTCTTCAGGGTTCGGTGGGATGATGGTGGATATCAACCACACAGACTCATGATGAAGAGACTCATTCATGGACCGAGTTCGAACGACTATTTAGGGAGGAGTTATCTCCGGTTACGTTGAGAGTCGTACGCAACCAAGATATTCTTCAGCTCCAACATGGCAGTTTGACGGCAGCTGACTATTCATCACAGTTCACCAACCTCGCCCGATACTGGATGGATATGGTGAGGGATCAATACATCAGGGCTCAGATCTTAGATCGAGGTCTACGATGATATATCTAAGTTATTGTCATGCCTCTATGATTTCCAACATTTGATGGAATGCTTGAGAGAGCCATGGTGATCGAAATATTCTTGGAGGAGTAGAGAGAACCGACAGCAGTCAGTGTGAGGCAGAGAGGTGTGGAGACCTCAGTAGTAGGGAGCCGATGTTAGACGCAGGGATCCAGACATGAGAGATGTAAGAGGGGGACCGAAGATAGGGGATCAAAAGTACAGGGATATTAGGATGGATCCAGTCATCCACAGGAGAAGTGGTTCTACACATGTGATGGTAGGGGACATCTCTCTTGAGATTGTCTGATCCGTCGAGCTGCTGATAGAGAAGTTGTGCATTGACCACTGATGATGTGGTAGAGAATGGAGCAGATAGACCTTACCTGTACAGGACATGGAAGAAGAGCCAGGAGAGCTTCAGGTGTTGGAAGACTCTTCGATCTACTTCCACCACCTCCCCTAGGAGGTCTGAACAATGCTCAGGGAGCTAGGGGACAGGTGTGGGGACAACTGTATGCAGTCGAGTCGTACGACCTAAGGACTCCAGGATTGATACAAGGTACGATATGTGTCTTATCTAACTCATCTTCAATACTTATATAAATAAGTTCCAATCATTCCTTCATCGCCACATGTCTTGTGTGAATCATTGAGATTCTGGTAGAATAGTTGACTCAATCCTTACGCTTGGAGACACCTGTGAGAGGAGACTTGATGATCACACACCATTTCAGATAGTGTGATCTTACCCGTGGAGGTGAGAGTCATGGTTAAAAACTATTGGTGGTATCATCGAGGCCTTACGACATCATACTCAGCATGGATTGGTTATCTTTGGTCCATGCCTAGATTTACTCTTTAAGGCGAAGTGTGCGGTGTGTCCGTCGTGATGGAACGAGGATTCCCATGGTTGGTGAAAAGGAGACCCAGGCAGCACAGAATGGGATCACGCATAGGAGGGTGCAACATATCACTCATTTTATGGCTAGCCTTACCCTCAGAGCTGTATATGGTGTGATCTCTTAGTTCCTAGCAGTAGTGGTGGTGTATGAGGATGTCATTCCCGAAGATGTTCCAGGATTACCTCCCCACAGAGAAATCAACATCTGCATCAATATACACCGTAGGATGACACCATTTCCATGAACAGCATATCAGATGTCCCCCATAGAGATTTGTGAGCTAAGGGTGTAGTTGGAGGCTTTGCAGAGAAAGGGTTTTGTAAGACCCAGTGTTTCACCTTGGGCAGCCCAGTCTTGTTTTCAAAGAAGGAAGATGGGAGTTTGAGGTTGTGCATGGAGTACTGGTGCCTGAACCAGGTGACGATGAATAATAAGTATCCACTAAAGAGAAACAACGACCTATTAGATCATCTAAAAGGGGAATGATGGTTCTAAAAGATTGAACTTCTATCAGGTTATCTCCAGTTACAAGTACGGGACGAGGATATACCGAAGACGGCTTTCAGATGCCGCTACGGTCACTATCAGTACATGGTGATGCCTTTTGGCTTAACAAACTCTATCACAGTGATCATGGGATTGATGAACTGGATCTTTTATCTGTACATGTACTAGTACGTATTGGTCTTCATCGATTACATCATTGTGTACTCGGCGTTAGAGGAGGAGCACGCAAGATAGCTACAGATAGTTCTAGAATTACTCTGAGGGCACTATCTTTTTGGGAAGCTCTCGAAGTGTGAGTTCTAGATTCAAGAGGTCCACTTTATGGGACATTTCATATTAGGAGATGAAGTATTTGTGGACCCAGCCAAGGTGGAGGCAGTGTTAGCATGGGAGCCACCTCGGAGAGTGGCAGAGGTGAAAAGCTTTATTGGGTTGTTAGGGCATTACCGGAGAATCATTCATGATTTCTCTCAAATAGTAGCAACGATGTAAGCCTTGACCAGGAAGGGGAAACCCTTCATTTGGATAGAGAAGTTCTTGTAGGCATTCGTGCAGCTGAGATAGAGTTTGAAGAGCGCCCCAATCTTGATATTTCCAAAGGAGGGTGTCGAGTACATAGTTTTGTATGAGGCATCAGGGAAATGGCATGGCTGTGTCCTGATGTAGATGTAGGTAGTCATTGCTTATTTATTTCACCAGCTTAGGCCACATGGGAAGATCAATGCGACCCATGATCTCGAGATGGATACGGTAGTCTTCACATTGAAGATGTGGCGACACTGCCTTATTGGCGAGCAATTCATCATCTACTCTGAACACAAGAGACTAAAATTTATCTTCTTGCAGAAATATATGAATCTGAGGTAGATTCGTTGGCTATATTTCATCCAAGAAAATAATTTTGAGATCATATATACTCTTGGGAAGGGGAAAAAGTAGTTGGATGCTCTTAGAAGAAGGTCGAGCTCACATCTATTGAGTTAGGAGACCATGTAGTTAGCTGTGTTGCAGTTATATTTAATGGAATGAGAGGATAATGCTTACCTACAGTTAATGGTTGTCACCCCACCACACATATAGTGGGTTAGGGAGGCTCAAATAGGAGATGTCGACTCTGTGTCTTTATGTGCTCAGTTATCCACAGGACATGCTCATGATGGACATTCGCAAGGTGGGGAGCACGTAATTATTTTCAAGGGACACATTGTCGTAACGTTTGAATTTCAAGAGGAGGTCTTGAGGGAGTTTTATACATCCCCCGTGGAGGTACATCCTAGAGTGGAAATGATTTACCTGGATCTTCGACGATAGTTCTGGTGGTCATGCATGAAGAATGTAGTAGAAAATTTCGTTTCTCGATGTCTCACATGCCATCAGGTGAAGGATGACCACCAGTTTCCAGCGGGACAAGATCACCCCTGGAAGTTCCACAGTGGAAGTGGGATGGAATATCAATGTACTTCGTGATAGGCTTACCACAGATGCCCAAGGGGCACGATTCCATCTGTGTGATCATTGACCAACTCACCAAGTCGGCCCACTTTCTAGCTATTAGAGAGAAGAGTTTAGTTGAGAGATTTGGATGGCTCTATGTGCAAGAGATAGATCAGCATCATGGTATCCCCTGATGATCGTCTCAGACCAAGATTCCCTCTTTACATCCTGGTTGTGGAAGGGATTGTATGAGGCCCTTGGGACTTAACTACGCTGGGGCACATCGTTTCATCCTCAAACTGATGGTCAGATGGAGAGGACCATTCAGGTTCTGGAGGATATTTTGTGGGCCTGTATCATGGACTTTTGTCGCACTTAGGAGGACCACCTATAACTGGTGGTGTTTTCATAAAAAAATAGATACCACTCCACCATTGGTATGGCACTATTCAAGGCCTTGTATGAAAGACCCTTCCAGTCACCACTTTTCTGGACCGACCCCGGAGAGTCAACACTCATGGGTCCAGAGTTGGTGCGAGCTACCACTGAGAAGGTGCAGATCATCTGGGAACAGATGATGAATACACAAAGCCAACAGAAGTCTTATGAGGATAGGCAATGGAGACCTCTGGTGTTTGATGAGGGATACAACTTCTTTCTTCGGGTCTCACCTCTACGAGGGTTATAGTGATTTTCTTGGGGTGTAAATCTATCTTTGAGGTTCATCGGACCTTTAAAGATACTATGTAGAGTTGGCGAGGTGGTGTACCGCCTTGCTCTACCGCCGCAGTTGCATCAGTTACATGATGTCTTCCACATGTCGTATCTGAGGAGGTACGTGCGTGACCCCTCGCACGTCATCGATTGGGGCGAGCTGGACATCGAGGATGGAGCTACCTTTGTTGAGTACCCGGTTGATATTGAGGATCGGTAGGAGTGGTTTTTTCATAGGAGATTGATTCCCATGTTGTGCGTTCATTGGCATCATGAGAAACTTCTAGAGAGCACGTGGGAGAAGGAGGCTCAAATCGGTGCCCAGTACCCACATCTTTTTGAGTAGTATTTTTTTGGATTTTCTAGGACACAAATCCCCAAGTTGGGGAGAATGTAATGTCTCAGTTTTTCGGTGTTTTTTTTAAATATTATATAGAATTATTAGGATACCAGGCACAGAGACGGAACATCATTATGAGGCCATGTGATCCCGGAATGGTCGTACAATCTTTTTTTAAGTTGACTAAGTCAACACATGTGTGCGGTTGTGGATGATTCCAAACGGATGGTTGGATTAAAAATATGGGGGCTCCATTGTGTCTGAGATGATGATGTTACCTAAGAATGGGTCTAACCTCGGCTGGTGCGGGTCAAGTGAAAATGTTTATTTTTGGAAATTTTTAGTAAAATAAAAATAAAAATTAATTCGCAATGTTTATTTTATTTTTATATTGAATCATCTGCTGCAGCGGGTCAATGAGGCATCTTTTTCATTAATAAATTCCAGTCATAATGACTCAGAAATGGCAATATGGACTCATTATTACTGTAGAATATTTTTTAATTCCAAACATGTATCCCTTTTTATTGTAATAATCGAACATCGATCGTTGGCAGATCATTGAGAGAAAACACTTGGGAAAATCCATGGTGCTCTGGAGAAAACCCTCGACAATGAACAGTGACAGATCAAATCTCAGAATCGTTGTTCCAACAAGGCTGAAGGATCTCGAAGATGACGGTAGTGTGACCCTTCAACAATGATCGATCCTAGTTGAGGTTTTGTTTTGTTATTTAAATTATTTTCCCCTCTTTTGATTTAAATGACGAATGCTGATCAACGACGAACATGTCCATCCGCAGATTCGTACATTCTTGCGGGAGGGTTTTATTGGGATGGATTGGGGAATTGATCCATGTTTAATTGTTTTTGTTTTATTTTTCTCCATTTAATACTACTAGTGGGAGAGGATAAACGCCATGGTGAATGATGGCAGAGGTTTGTTCATTGATTTTCTTATTAGACTTTTCATCCACACTTTTCTTTTTCATGGTATTTACTTCCTTCATGGAGCGATGTACAATGGATCGTTGTGCATCCATTTTGTGATGCACCGATCCAAAATTCAGGATTCGACACCAAAATGACCATGCGGAGGTTTGACGACAATGGCAGATGACGAATCAGACGGGATCAAGAAGGGTCATTCCTCGAGTGTTCTTCATGCGGGTGGATCATTGCACGTTTTTGGAGCCGATCAGTGGTCCAAAAATACCATAATAGGCTTCATGGTGTTGGAAAGTCCAAAACCTAGGATTTTCATGGTTATCAGACGGCCTGATCGATGAATAGTACATCCCGGGAGGTGCGTCGGTGAGGAGCATCGATTCTGGAAATTTCAAGAACACACGATGTGTAGTTCCGAAGAACATGACGTGTAGTACTAGAGGCAGTGGCTAGGGTTTCGGGGGTCTGAGAGGAATCACATGGCGTGTGACCCTGGTCACACGGTGTGTTGAACTTTCCACGAAACATGGCGTGTATTTTGTGAAGTAAACAGTCATAGGATGGACTACATGGCTTCAGAAAACACAGAGTGTACTCTCAACGCAGCATGGAAGAGGTGGCCACATAGGAGCTCGGTGTGTATCCAGGGGATACATAGAAATGGGATGAAGTACACGATGTGTACTCCATCCCACGTCCAGGTGAGGCCAGTAACGCATACCACCCCGTGCGCCTATTACATGGGTTGGAGTACATGGTTTGATGACCTTGTACGGGCACATGGCCAGCGTACACTGAGCCAACCCCAGTCACTCAGACGTGGCGTATACAATCCACACTGTGTACACACATTTCTACACGACCATCATTAAGACATAGGCCATTGTACTCGGGCATTACTCAGGGTCAGACAACACATTGTGTAACTTTTATACACACCATGTAATTTTTGGAAAATGGCATGGTCTTCATGTTCATCCTATCTTCGACATATTTAGTTTTGGTTAGTTCCCCTTCTTCTTGTTCACCTGAAGGACATGCATCATTTCCTTCAACATGAATATTATCCTTTCAGTGGTACTTTCTATGATAGAGTCGACATCCCTCTGAGAGGCCCAAAGCGAGATACTATATCCATTCCTGACAATAGTTAGAGTCAGGCATCGACATGACTAATTCTACTAGGCATTGATCCTCCACCTAGATGGTGAATCCGAATGAGTCGACGTATCCACCATGGCCCTGGTAGTGATCGTCATCTGTGTATCGATATCTTTCCCACTCAGGAGTGTGTCTCCCGTAATGAGTGCTTCTTTCTATCGTGATCTTTCCACTCATGAGTGTGTCTCCCATACTAAGCGTAACTACCTCTCATGAGATTTCCCAACCAACAATACTTCTCTGACTGACATCATTAGATCTATTATACTCGTGGAGTGTGTTCTCCCAGAATGAGTGCTTCGTGGAATCTTCGAATTGAATTCCTAGCATGGGGTATGTGGTTGTGTGACTTGTCTCTAGAATAGGGACCTGGGTATTGAGTATATCTAGATTTTCATCTTCTGTTATATGATCAGTAGAAATATATTTTATAGAGCTGATTGTTCCTTTACTTTGTGTACTTGCATTGTGTTTTTCGGGGTCCTCTATTGAGTATTGTTGTACTCACCCCTGCACGGTCTTTACCCGCACGTGTCGTGTCTTGTGCAGAAGAGAATCCTTTTGACAGAGTCCAAGTTTGACAAGGACAAGACTGAGCTTTATGAGTTCCCTATAGGCCGAGGCATCCCTTCGTCTACGAGTTGAAGTCCCAGTACCTCATGTGTTTACAGGTTGGACTTTGCAGTTTTTAGACTCTTCTTGTTTTGGTGGGCTTGTATTCTGGTCTAATTTACTTTTAGTACTTTTCCTTTTGTCGTACTCTTTTGGTTGGGTTTAGTTGTATGAATGAATTTTGTTCCTTAGTAGTTTTTACATTTCAGAATTTGTGTTCTTGGAGATGTGTGCGTGTGTACAGGTTCTTAGGTAAGGCCTCCCATGTAGTAATATGCCTACTCGGTGCTAGTCACCATCCCCTAGCCAATTGGAGGTGGGATTGGGGAGTCACGATGCAGGCCCCACTGGGACAGGTTGTGATAATTATTCCTCTCCTCTTCCTCTTATTCTAAAAATAAAAACACCATCTCTGATGTGTTTACTTATAGAAATTTTGGATGATGGGTCTTCATTTTACCTTAAATACTTAAAATATAGTTGTGAACACAATTTAATTTTTAGAAAAGTTTTTAAATTGAATTATATAACCTCTTTTATGTTCTGTAATTTTCTTTATGTATAATATTAAATGTATAGGATGAATCAAGTTTTCCTTTATCAAATAATGACCAAAATGATCTAAACAATATCACTAATGATCCATCCTCAAACCAAATAATTATACTGATTTTTGTCATAATTTTTAAATTAGGGAATCGAATTAAAGCAACTTCCTTCCCTTTCTAGATTATCTATTCCATTTAATAAGAAAATAATCTATGAACAGACTAGGGAAATCAATTTAAGAACACACCTAAAACATTGTAAATAACAAATTACTATTAATAAATGTGTCAAGTGAAGATAAAAATGATCGTATAAGATGTTATAAAAGTTAATATGTTTCTTTAAATTATTAGTAACACCCTTTTAACGATAATACCAGAGGTTTAAACATGCATTAATTAAGAAACCCCATAATGAAGGGAATTATTAATATAGTTTCTATTCATTTGGTTAACCATCCATTTTATTAATAATATTGAAATAATATTATTTGTATAATGAATATAGTTCATATTATATTTTCCATGTCTATGTACAATTTATACACATATTCTGTTCAATCTATTAATTCTCACTTCAGTTAAATGATCTTTGTAATGGACTTTTATTTCAAAATTCACATTCGAAATTCTATTTTACAGAATACAAAAGAAATTTTTTTATGAAATAATTCATGTTTTATGAAAATGTTATGGTTATTGGGAATTTTATATAATGAAGTGTTTCACCTATATCTACATCAAATTTATTGGTTATGTTTAGGTTGGATGTCAGTTGTATGGTTACTGCTAGTGTAATTGTGATGGTTACACCATAAGGTATCGATGAGGGTTACCGATCATAAGGTATCCATGGGTGTAACAATATATGTCTGTAATACACCATGATACCCTTATGATATTATATATTTTCTTTAATGTTATATGTGTACCTCATGTTTCAAAAATTTAGTATATATGGGAGAGAATTATGACTTTCTATAAATCATTTCATTTGGTTTTAAGTATTCATGGTCTAATTGTTTCTTTCTTTATTTTATGTCCCTTACATTGCATTTTATTCTAATTCCATGCTTTTAAAAAATTTCATTGATTGTAATTATTTTTAATTTAATTAAGGAACTCATTATAAAAGTTATAATGTTTTTTAAATGTTATAATGTCATTGTTTTCTGTTAAAATTTTTATGTTTTGGAAGAAATGGACACTATTTTAATGGTATTGAATTATTCTAGGTTGATATGTATGAGTTTGAAACTAATGTTCTAAAAATCATAATTGAAATGATTTTTTGGATTATAATTAAGTAAAATCTTGTTGAAATAGATAGATTATTTAATGTATAAGGATGAGTCCTTATAGTTGGTATCAGAGCGTGGTTTAGATAACATTAAGTGTTAGGATGCTTAAAATACAATATCATAAATGATTTTTCCATATTTTTATGTTGAAATATTATATAATTTCAAGATTCACCTATTTCATCATCTAAGATACGTATGCTCAGAATGGTTTTCCCTTAAATAAATAGGGAAACTAAAGTTGGAAGGAAATGAGAGTCTGGTGTATTTCTAAATCTGAAAATAGGAATGATGGGAATTAGAACTGAGAATTTTTTGACTATAATTGATTAGTTAATGTAGGAATGAAATAGTGGTGTTATCCTTGAATGAGAATAACTAGAGAAACCAAAAAGAAACATGACAATATTTGAACACTATAAGAGGAAAAATACTCCTGCTTTTAGTGGATCTTCTTACCTAGTAATAGTTGAAGGATGAATTAAATCCCAACCAAATATATTCAATGTTATGTGTCGTTCAGATAATAAAAAATTTAGTCTTTCCATTAATCATTTTGTAGGTGAATCTGATCAATGGTGATTAAAGACCATGAATATCAAGGATATATATGAGATTTAATCCTCAGTGTTGGATGAATTTAAAAGTGTTTTCTTTGACAAGTATCATATAATGGTTTTTCCACATAGGCTGAAGAAGCTGTTCATTGAATTAAAAAAGGAGTAAGATTCAGTGGGTCTATATGATGAAAACATCATCCAACTGGAGAGGTATGATCCATAGATTATTCTAGATAATGATATGAATATCAAAAAAATTAAATCTAGATTGAAGCCATAATATTGAAGGGAATTGGCCTTGTTGGAATTAAAAATGTATGATAAAATTATATGATTTATTGAGTGGGTAGAAATGGAGTTCTATGATTACCACATGTACATTTAGAAAAAAATAAGAATAAGTCTAGATATAAAGTGATGGGTATGATTCAATAAAGGAAATATGAGGGTAAAAATATCAATTTATGATTTGGGAAAGGGGTGGAAAAAAGAACCCTGGGGAATAACTTACTAAAACATTGATGTGTTTTTGATGTGGTAAGTTCGCACATATGGCCAGATATTGTTATGAAATTGATCCTAAAGTAATCATAATAAAATTTGTAAAGTGTTTCAAATGTGGGGAGATGTGAAATTATTGAAATTCCATCTCAAAAAAAGGATCTGAGGTATAAAAAGAAGCTAGAATATATGTAGAATGGTGTTACGGGGTCCTTTGTGACTATGTCTGTAGATTTAGTTCCATAAAATTAAGTGGTATCAGGTACATTGTTTCTTTAATCAGATTTTTCTAAATTATGGTTTGATACGAGGTCTACAAATTCATTTTTTTCTGAGATATTTTTTGGTAAATTGGAAATATCAACTTAACAAATGATAATAGAAATTATCGCTAAAACACCAGGGGAAATGGTATAGAAAAAAATTCATTTTAAGGATCTCCCTATTGTTATTTATTTAAATACATTACCTGGAGACCTTATTTTTTTACCTTCGTTGAGTTTGATTTCATTCATGGTATGGATTGGTTTTTTGTTTATCATTATTTGATTGATTATAGAGCTAAAGAAGTTGTTTTTTAGAATGTGATTCTATTTCTATAAAATAATGTACCCCTGTAATTGATAACATATTAGGATACATAAATTCTTTGGAAATAATGAAAGGAAATTTATCATGTTCATATTGTTGAAAACATGGGAACTATTTCTATTATTGATTTTCCAATGCTAGATGAATAACATGATGTTTTTACAGATGAGATACTCGATGTTATACCACATGGGGATATTTAATTCACAGTTGAATTAGTTTCTGATTCGATGAAAATTTCAAAACCCAATTATATAATGTATCAAATTTAAATTATTTAATTGAAAAAAATCATATTTAGGTTTTCCATGATAATGAATTTCTTTATCCTAGTACATTGCAAAGGGGATATCCTATTTTGATTGTTAAAATGAAATATGGTACTATAGGAATTTGAAGGGATAATAGATCATTGAATAAGATTACTATTAACAATATATATCATTTTCCTCACATTGATGACTTTTTTTATTAGCTCAAGGGAGGTCAGTATTTTTCTAAGATTCATTATAGATCCGAGTACCATCAGCTGAAGGTTAAGGAGGATGAAATTCCAAAAAAATCATTTCTAACATGTTATGGTCAGTATGAACTTTTTGTTATGCCATCAGTGTTAACTAATTCACCAATTTTATTCATTGATCTTTTGAATCGAATATTTAATCAGTTGATGGATATGTTTTTGTAGTGTTTATTGATTAAATTAATGTATATTCTAGATGTAAAGGGTATAATTAAAAATACATATGGGTTGTTTTAAAAAACATAAAAAAATAATCTATATTGAAAATTCAGAAATTGTGAATTTTGGGTGAAACAAATTTAGTTCAATTGTTACATGTATTCTAAAGATTGAATAACCCTTCATCTTGCTAGGATGCTAGTTGTTGAAGAATGTACATGGCCTAAAAATATTACTGAGATTCAATTTTTTCAGGATTCAGTAGGATATTATAGGAGGATTGTTGAAAAAATGAACGATTTTCTAGTACACTGACTATGTTAACCTGAAATGGAATTAAATAAATTTGGAAAAAATATTGTGATGATTAATTTCAATAATTTGAAAGAAGATAGGTGAATTCTATAGTTCTGAACTCACCATCTTGAAATGTGAGTTTGTCATCTACAATGTTAATTAATTCAATGCATTTTGTTCTGTTCTAATATAGAATGATCGGGTAATTTATTATGATTTAAGACAACTAAAACCTTCTGAGTTGAATTATCCCACATATTATTTTGAAGTAATAGTTATGGTTTTTGTCTTTAAAATTTGAAGGAACCATTTATACAAAGCCGAATTTTAAATATATACTGACCATAAATGTCTAAAGTATATATTTACTCAAAAGGAATCAAACATGAGGCTGAGGAGATCGAATTAATTGATTAAGTATTATAATTTCATGATCAATTACCATACTAGAAAAGAAAAAAGTATTGGTAGATTCCCTGACTCAAAAACATCATGCATAATTAACAATGTTATAGCTGGAAAAAGTCCCTTTGATTAATGATTTGATGAATTTTGGATTTTATGTTTTTGTTGTAGGAAATTAATCAATTTTGATTTAGGATTCAGTGTAGTTATATTGGTCGTAACTAATTAATCAAGTATATATGAAAAAATGGGAGCAGCATAAAAAACTATAATTGGTTAAAATGGGTATGTTTCCTGAATTTATCATTGATAATTATTGGGTTCTATGATTTTAAAGTATAATATGTGTGCCTTGTGATTATCATATGAAGAAAGAATTTTTGTGTGAATCTTATATTTCTCTATTTTTAGTTAGTCCTTATTGGAAAATGAAATATAGATACCTTGAGAAGTATTGCTGGTGTGATTTAATGAAAATAGATATTGCAAATTTTAACGTGAAATGACTAAAATGTTAATAGGTTAATGAAGAGGGGTAGTTACTGAAGTGGATGATTTAGCCTTTACTAGTTCCATTATGGAAATAAGAAATTATATCCCTGGAAATCGTTGGTGGGCTATATAATAATTCTTGAGGAAACATTGACATATAGGTTATTATTTATCGACTGACTAAATTTTCCCATTTTATTCATATTTTAGATAATATACCTTTAGATCAGCTTTCATGATTTTACCTCAATGTGATTGTCAAATTCCATGGTGTTCCTCTTTCTGTTGTATCTAAATATGATCTGAAGTTCACATATATCTTTCGAAAAGGACATCAAATGTCATTGGGAATAAAATTAAATTTCAATATTTTTTTATCCTCAATAATATGGGTAGTTAGAATGGAAGATTTAGAAATTAGTGTATATTCTTAAAACTTGTTCAATGGATTACTAGAGATGTTGGGATCATAAAATTTCGTTAATTAAATTTTCTTATAATAATCGTTTCCATTCTATTAAACATATGGAACCTTTTGAGAAAATATATGGCTAGTAGTTTTGGAATCCCATCATTTTTTGACGATGTTCCTGATAAGATGTTGACGGGACAAGAATTAGTAGAGGATGTTTCTAAGAAAATAATGAATACCTAGAAACACATGACAATAAATGAATGCATCTTGAAAAATTAAGGAGATAACTAGAGGAAATAATTCTCTTTCTAGGTTGGTGATCATGTTTTTCTTATAACCTCACTAAAGAAAAAAGTTAAACATTTTTGTAGGAAAGTAACATTAATTCAACAATTCATCGGACATTATGGAATCTTGGATAATGTTGGACCAGTAACCTATCAAGTATCATTCCCTTTTAGTATATCTCATGTACAAAATGTTTTTCATGTTTCAATGCTGAGAAATTAGGTTCTATATTAATCTATTATTTGGATCCCATAATCATTTCAGTTGAAATAAAACCTTTCTTATGATAAGAAACTTGTTCAGATTATTGATCAAAGAGAACATGTATTACCAAATAACGTAATCCCCTAAGTAATGGTTTTGTAAAAAATACAACATGTTTGAAGATGGAATTTGGGAATTTTAAAATTCAATGACGTAAAGGTTCCCTCACGGGATTAATATGTATATTAAATTGAGAGGATTAAATTTCCAGAAGGCGGGGTGAATGTAACACCACATGGATTTAAAAAATGAATGAAAATGAATGAAACACTATGCCTCTTCATAATTAATATTTTGTATAGGTATAGAGTAATAAACTATAATTTAAACATAATTTTGTGGCTTCTATTATTTGAATTTTGAGAAACGTACATCTACAGTTGTAATCAATAAGTTATTTGGAGTTTGATAGAACCAAATTGTTTTTTGGGGAATAGTAACATTCCTTTTTGAATATTAAAAATAATAGTAATATGAACATTATGAATATTAGGTATTATTATTATTTTATTTTCTCATGTTCATAAGATAATGATACCTTGATTAATTTATCAATGTGATATAAAATGATATATAGTTTAAAAAATTTTATATTTTGAATAAATTATTATTTAATTTAAAAATTTATTCTCTAATATTTATAAAATTATTATGATAAAATGTAGTTCATTTTTTGATTCTACACATCGATTGATGGTCATGGTGATTTTCTGGGTAATTTACAGAGATGTTTGAATTGTTAGTGAAAACTAATATTAATGTTTTATTTTTTCGGTGTGTTTGATGAAATCATAATGAAGTAATCATTCTGGGTGACTCTTGAGGATTATAATAGAATATTATGTGTCTACATTTTCCAACACCATGAGAAAACCCCAAGGAAGCCCATGGGGTTTCAAATAGTATTAATGAGGTGTCCTTTAATATAAATTAAAAACTACCTCACTTTCAATATAAATAAACCATCACTCCCTCCTCTTATCCAACCTCTCAAGAACTTATATTTGACTAAATTCATCCCATTAACGTTCCAATGGATGTTACCCACATCTAAGACCTTATAAAATCACAAAAATTAAAAAAAATGTCCTTAAAGAGGATCTCAAGGAGAAGAGAGCACGAGATAAAGATCCCCTTTCATTGTCTTCTGTTTTCATTTCATTTATTTTATTTTATTTTAATGTATTAAACTCCTCTTATCAAAGAGGAATGGATAATCAAGTTTTATATATTTTATTTATTATTTTTAGGTTTATGGAAAAATTTATCATCATTCATTCTTTCCACTTCCAATTATTCTAAAAATTAAAACATTACCCATGATGGGTTGATTTACTGACATCATGGAAGATATTTCTTCAATTTCCATTAATTCTTTCATTGAAGGTTTTATAAAAATTTTAATGAATCATTTTTTTAATGTGTATTATATTACCTATATTATGTTACAAAATTATCCTATATAAATTATATTTATGGTATACGATGAAACAAGTTTTCGATAATCAAAGAACCCCCAAAATTATATTAACAAATATCACTAATCATTTATCTAATGTTATATCCCCATAAAAATTAATTAAAATGATTTATGGAATTGTTAAATTTTCTAGAAACACATTAAACCCATTTCATTCTAGCTCTTTATTTTCTCTTCTATTAAATATGAAAATCCATTACAACATGACCATGGAAATTAGGTAATGAACACACACAAAACTATGGAAATTAAAAAAATTTATTAATAAAAGGGTCGAAAGATGTAATAAAATGATAACATAAGTAGTTATAAAATGTTATATTCATAATTAAAATATTAATAAAACCATTTTAACCACTATAAAATAAGTTTAAGCCTGTTTTATGTAAGAATATCCCAAGGTCAGGGAATTCATAACCCATTTTCCATTCGTTTGTTTAGCATTTTATTTCATTAATTCTCTTGTGATAATAATATTTGTTTAACAAATATAATTACTATTGTATATTATTGTGTTTATTAACAGTTTATACACATATTCCTTTCATTATTCCTATTATCACATCAGTTATATTATATTTATAAGGGAGATTTCATAAAGAAATATCTTCTAAAAATCTATTTTACAAAATTAAGAAGTAATGTTTTTATGGAATTATTCACTATAAATGATTGTGTTCATCTTACATGGAATTTTATATAATTAATGTTGGTATATATATATTTCCCCCAATTAATTGGGTATGTGTATGTTGGAGTTTGGTCGTAGGGTTACTCCATGTTTAACTATGATGGTTACGCCATAGGGTAGCCCTGATGGTCATATTGTAAGGTATCCATGAGGGTTACAAATCATAATGTATCAATGAGGGTTACAATATATTGATGTAATTCCACAATATAGCCTTATGTTTTTAAAAAAATTATTGAATATTATATGGAAATATATTGTTTCAGAATGTATTTTTGTATTGGTGAGAAGTATGTTTTTGAGGAAATGATTTCAAATGTTTATAAGTGTTCATGTTATAATGGGTTCATTCCTATTTTTTATACCAAATTCTGAGATTTGAATGCTCCTCCCATGTTTTTAATGTATTTCCTAGGTTATAAGGTTGTTTAAGAGAAATATGTAAGTCATGTTAAATTTTATGATGCTTTTTCAATGTAATCATGTTGTTGTTTTATGAAAAAATAATAATGTATTGAATGTAGTGGATACAATATAAATAGTAACCTCATTTTATGATTATGGGTTCATATGTATCAGTTTTTCCCTAAAATTCAAAAACTATAAACTAAAGAGATCTTTGGGATTTTAATGTAGTGAATTATAGTTGAAATAAATAGGTTATTTAATTTTTTCTCCAGGTCCCTTATACTATTGTTTTTGAAAATCCTTATAGAATGACCATGGGAATCAATTGAAACCGCATATAGAATTTCATCCTCATTATTATGGGTACTCTGAACTGATGATACTAATTATATAAGACATGTTTTCAGCTCGTGAAGCTGATGTTGGTGTGTCATGGGAATGAAATGTACCGTTATCTGATTTATCATATAATAACCATTATCATTCCTGGATATATATGAATCATTTTAAAACAATATATGATCATAAATTTTGTTCTCCACATGGTTAGGTGGAAACTAGTGAGACATCACATGTTGGACCGTACCTTGTCTAGAAAACAAAAAATTGTCTTAGGTGATCAAAAAAATAATGGAGATGGACTAGTGTCATCAGAAATTGTATGAGGATCATCGAAAATGGTCATTCTCATTCAAGGTGAGTGATCATGTGTTTGTGAGGATCACCCAAAGTCATGGACATCATAATGTAATGAATTAGGTAAATTTATCTCTTTAAAACCATGGCCCTTTTAAGGTACATTAACATGTTGAAGTGGTGGCATATTGTTTTTCATTACCACCATGGTTCATTGTGGTGCATACTGTCTTCGATGTAACTAAATTGAAAAATTATCTTCCAAATCATGACTATATGATTCTATGGGAACACATTGACCTAGACCTAGATGCCTCAATGATGAACATTACAATGGTAATTGTGGATAGGAAAGAGAAATTCTTTCCTGAAAAATTCATCGGTCTAGTGCTGTTTTATAGAGACATTGTCAGATTCTGGATGATACTTTGGAATGGGAGAATGAATTGAGATATCAATATCTAAAAAAAATTTATTGTATTAATGTTTTTATAATTTTCTATGATGTATTGACCAGTGGTTGGGAGAATTCAGTTCCCCATGTTATATGTATGTAACCATTATTTTAAGAATTTTTATGTATATAATGGTATTGGGTGATGATTATGAGTTTTTTAATGATGTTTAAAATGTTTTTGGGGATTTTCTATGGGTTCACGGTTGGTGAAATATTTGTGAAAACCAAGAATCAACTAGAAAAACTATGCACAAGGTGGAATGGGCTAAGGATAAGGAACTCGAGAAGGGTTATGGTTTTTTAATACTGTATGGCTGCCAAGGAAAAATTATGCTACATGGGGAAGTGGAATTCTTAATGGCTAGGACATGGTCTTCTAACAATTAGATCAACCAATGCATAGTCTCCCTTAAAGAAGTAAATGGCCAATGTTTGGGGAATTTTTTTCCCAACTGTGTGACTAACCATACATGAGATAAAACACTTATCCACAAAAGTGGTTCTAGGTTGGTTATGTGTATTAATTCCCAATTATTCCCAAGAGTGGACCTAACTCGGTATTTTTCCCTCTCCAATGTTGTAGAACCACTCCCCATCGATTTCAAAGTGATCTGAAGGTGATTCTTTGTGTATCGAAGTCAGATTCTTGTGGTAAGTCATTGGTCTTGGTGGTTTAACATAGTTTTATTTACATATGCTTCTCTATATCTCTTGGTTTCATTTATTTACACCTTATATGAAGTTATCTACCTTATTTGATTCCATATATTATTGTTAATTGGGGTTTTAAATGATATTGGATGGGATTTAAGTAGGTTTTCCGAGATTCAAGCCTATTATGTGGGTGTTTTGGTGTCGTTTTCCATTTTCACAAAATCATTTAAGGTAGGTGGCTTCACTATTGAATGTTATTTAAAAATATTCCTATTTTAAAACAGTTTTAAATTAAATTTTTTTGGGGAATTGATATGAATTCCTTGATGGAATCCCTCCTTAGTGACAGTTTATAGAATTTCAGAAATTTTGAATTATTTTGTAAAGTGAAATTGGAAACATGATTTTAAAATTAGGGTAATTTATAATAACTTTAGATCCTTTTTAACGTTAATTATTTCGTTTATATAACTTATTACCGTGTTATAAAAGATACATTACTATTTATGTTACAATCAGATGTTTTTTCGATATTCTATAGATGAGAAAAAAATTAACAATGTTTGAGGACACCAGTATATGTGGTCATAAGTCCTTAATCACCAGAATAATACTAATGATACTACTATAATTTCTGCATATAAAATATTCCTTGAAATAAAAATATGATATGTGGTTATGAAAAATGAACAAATTTATATTCATGTAGATGGTAAGTCCTGCAAACACATGAGTAATGTTTTCAATTTGTCATAGATCATTATTGAATTATGTTTTGTATTATTTCATATTTTAAAAGTGACTATAAAACCCTTAATATATGATTAATAATTTAATTATACTAATATATATATCAAACAAGTTATATAATTAATAAAAACGAGTCACAATGTTTTGTGGATGTGATAGTCAACACATACACACAAACAATGTAATCATTTTTATGTGAATGGAATGTTAGAGTGTAATTGATATTTTATTATCATATAATGATTAATATATCCTTAATGTAATATATGAACATTAATTACAATTTTATAATTTTTCATGACATATGGGTATGGAAAATGATGTAGATTTGTTCGTGGAGGTGATAGTTTACACGTACGAACAAACAATTAATTCCATTACCATTTAATCGAAGTTTATATAGATTTAGGTGATGCTAATATAAAAATAACATCTAATTATATTAATGATACTAGAGTAATTATTTCAGGTAGGAATAATAGGATTTGAATGAAGTGGAAGAAGAGAAAAATAGAAATACTTCAAAAAAATGATACCACTTCTTTAGTTGATCACCTTTGAAGAATACCTCAACACCTCTAAGGAAGGAGTCAAGTCGAAAATAATTCATCAAGAATGTGTATTGGGATTATATGAAGTTATTTGGGCATATCATGGCTGATAAAAATAATTTTTATATGTGTGTGATAGATAGTAATGAGTTCCCTTTTATAGGAGAGGGGAGGGGTACCCCAGTAATTATAAAAAATATAAAATTAATATAAAATCTATTTTCATTATAAATGGGCCCATGTTGAATAATTTATAATTTTGGATGAGTAGGGGTGAAACTTTTTTCATCTAATGATAATTATACAAATTTTGAATAATTTTTAATCCTTATATTTTTTTTCATTTTTTACTCTTATAGTTTCCTCGAGTAATATAGACTTTAAGTGTTAAAATTATTATAAAATCATGAAAAATTACCAGTTAATGTGTAATTAATGAAATTTATTGACATATATAAACATTATTAGATAATATTAGATATTTATTAATTTTATATTATTTATTATAATAATTTATATTTTATAATAAGAATTATGTAAATTTGACAATATAAATTATGTACTTTTTTAAATAATATTTATGACATGATTACATAGAAAAAACTACATTAAATTAAAAATAAAATGACATAGTCATAAATAAATTTATTGGATGTAATAAAATATTAAAATTATATTTGTTTTAAAATTATTAATAACATTTATTTAATTCATTCTTAATAAACCAATTTCTCCATCCTTAATCCCTCATAAATAAATTTAAATCATTAATTCTTAAAAATTATAAATATCATACAATTAAGTAGTTAGTATTTTTATATTTCTATAGATTATTTATACCTGAATATATCACTTGTGTAACCCCATATTCGAATTGTTTTGTTAACAAGAAACATGATTATGACATATTTTCCTTTTCTTTAAATTTAATGTCATAAATGTCATAATCAAAACCAAGTGGCTTCTAAAACACCCATTTTCGACCAAATGATCCAAATGGTTGAAAATAAATTATCCAATAAGATTAATAAATGAGTTGGGGTAGATTTATATTAATATAATTTTATGCTTACCTTTAATTACACTATTTACATTTAACAATGTTAATTAAAATAAAAAAGTTACTAATCACCGAAGTTTTTTTTATCTTATTTGACCACATTTTTAATACAGATTAAAAGAATGTATGTTAGTTTTTTAAAATTAAATTTACTTATGTGGAAGAATTAAATGTCTCATTGTCTAAATAAGAAAACAGGTTTTTTATGATAAATGATAAAATGTTAACATAATTTTTCTATTCAATTTCAGTTTGGAACTTCTGTCAATAAACTAAATTGGATTAAATTATTAAAATAATAATATAATTACACTTTATATCAATTAAATGTTAAATTTTTCTATGTTAATAATTAGGATGAAAAATTAGATTTGAACTAAAATGTATTATTTTCGCAATTCATTAAAAAAATAATTCAATTAGAAAAGATAACAAATTAATCCAATGTAAATTTTGTAGTTCTACTTTGAATGAAGTTGAATATTTTTTCAAAAATGTACTTATAAAATTTTTAAAACCTGATTTAAAATTACGTTACCATCGAAAGGCGACCAAACATCGTGTTTATGAAAAATACTAATTAACTAGAAAAAATGAGTTTACTTATAAATAATTAATAGAAAGCATATAATTTGAGTATCAAGAACTACAATGAATATATAAAAATATATTTCATTAATAAAATAAATTAAAAGATATTGTATAATTTTACAAATTTACTTTTGTTGGCATTTAATTTTTTTTTTGAAAAAACACATCAAATATATTAAATTGGTATTTATTTAATTTCATAAATCATTTAGTAACCAGTAAATCATAATATAAACATGTGTAAACCGTATTTTCACAATTAAATTAATTTCATTAATTATCGTGTTTTTAATAGTTATGAGATTATAAAAAAAATATAATAATATTAATAATATATTAATTTTTGATATAACTCAATATTATGAGCAACATAGGATTTAGAAGAAAACCATTGTTGAATATCTAGTACGATATCATAGATAGAATCTCTTTTAATGTATATTTACAATCTAATCCATGAATATTAAAAAACCATTGAAATGTATTATTATTAATTACCTGGGATGTTACATCCTTCCCCCCTTTAAGATATTTCATCCTCAAAATTTAAAATTTTTTCTCGGTAACTAGGGATTCACATTTCAAAATAAATTCATTGAAATACCACACTAGAAAAACAGTAAATAAAACACCCACTTTAAAAGAAATAATGTGAAGTACAAAGGTCATCCAAGATAACAAATTCTAGGATTTCATGTAGAAAAATGGGGATATGAAAGAAAAACTAACCATTATGTTATGAAATAATGTATAGAAATCAAGATTCGGAGAAAGCTAAAAAACAGAAAACCACAACCATGTGATGGGTTAAATGGTCTTTGATTTCATAATAGGAAAAATAAATGGATAATGTTTTTTTCTAAGATCAATTTCTAGGATTTTCTTAATTCTTTTACTACATAGGATATGAAAATGAGGAAATATACTTACTTGAAAACTATATACAAATCCTTTAATCAAATTATTCCACAAACATGTATTTTTCTCCAATGACGTGTATTCAATTTGAATTTTTCATGCCAGATACACTAAAATTTTCTTCTATAGAATCCCATAATTCACCAAATATTAACTACTTATTTTTCCTATCATGAAACATTAACCGAAACAAATATGGTCACGATAAGATAAAATAATTCTCCAAATAAATAACCCTTGGATGATCACAATCTACTTTTATTTATCAAAATTCAACTATAATAACAAATGATCTACATAGACCATTAAACAAATTTATTTCCATAAAAAAATAAAAAGAACTAAAACCGAGTTTGAAACCCCAAACATAGATGAATTTGACTACACATTCATTTATATCCAAATAACATTGATCACACGTAATGTCTAAGAAGAAACTAATTTCCAAAATCACATAATCTCCAAGATATCATAATTATTTCAATAAATAACCCAAATTGGTGTATGTCCATAATTAAATCATATATTATTTTGAAATATAATTATACATCTACATCTAAATTAAAAATCTCATAGTATTCTGTTAACCATAATTATATAAACACTTAAAATAGTGAATGTCTTCCAAAATAACATTTATCACTTAATTCCAAAATCATTTTCTAATATAAAGGATAACCATTTAATAAAACATAAGTTCCATGAATATTTTTCTTATTATTCCATCAACTCTTTTAACTAAAAGTAAAATTAATACTTAACATGGGATTCACGTTAGTCGGTTGTAGGTGATGCACTATTGTAATCCTTCGGTTGTGGGATTTAATCCTATAGCATTTACAGACATGAGGGGTTGTCACCCATCCTTTGGGTTGTACTTTTAAATAAAACTATATAATTCTTATAAAATACCATGATGAGATAAGATCATCAAATATAACCATAACATATTTTATCCTCAAAGGTTATCACATACCATTCATTATGAAATCCAATATTTAATAACCCATAATTACATCAAAACAATGATCATATAAAACATAAAGGTTATTAATACCTTTATAAATATTTCCAAACATGAAATGATAATTCTTACTCAATTAACTTTTTTACATAATAAATATCAGGTTTATAAAAAATAGAAAAAATGTATTCCAATATAATCACAAAATTAAATGATAATTAATAATTTTAAACATTTCATCATCCAACTGTATACTATAACTCATGAATAATTTATTTTCATAATTTTTAATCATTCATCATTCATCATGATCCATTAACAATGATTTTACATATTATTCGTTAATATATAATTTTTAAAAATAAAAAATGAAGCAACTCATAATATTCAAAAATTTGAAAACATGAGTCATGAAATAATACAAACATTTCATATTTCAATTTCAATTTCCTCATCTTCAAATGGAATGACATTAGTTATTTCTAAACATATATTTGTATGGTCCTGATGATTCGATTCCCAATACATCTACATAAAAAATATATTTTCATAATGACCATACTCTATACATTTAAAACATCCAATTGATATCTAGAAAATTACTTTTTTCCTTTCATGGTGTCAAATAAGTTCTTTATTTTTTATTGACAGGTTATTACATTATGCCCTTCATTACCAAAATTATAACAACTTCTTGTCCCTTTAAGATATTTTCCAAGATGTTTCATTCTATATATTTAAGAAATATGATAACTAATGTTCATACCTTTATAGTAATTTCTTGAACATCACTAGGGATTCAATTTTCTCAAATATTATACATTAGAAAACTCACCAAGTTATCAATGGTTAATCCGAACTCAAAGTAGTTGGTTTAAAATAACGACGAGAGTTATCATTTTAGGTCTTATTTCATTAAGTTCCATATTAATAGAACCAACACATATTCCATTGCATTGATTTTTACTTTTATGCCCTCTAGATCCAACAATAT
Source organism: Viscum album (assembly GCA_963277665.1). Taxonomy (NCBI): domain Eukaryota; kingdom Viridiplantae; phylum Streptophyta; class Magnoliopsida; order Santalales; family Viscaceae; genus Viscum; species Viscum album. The sequence goes on along the minus strand of OY728151.1, from coordinate 1,861,583,515 downwards.
ATTAAAACTGAAATTATAAGTGTGAGTATATCAATAAAATCATCATACACCATCTCATGAGGAAGACAAAAACTAAGAAACACTTATTCATGTTATCTCAAACACATTAAATTTAACTAAATTAAATATAAGTAATCCAATTATTCTAACCATTGTGGTTATATATAACATATAACTTCTTCGTAAATATCACCATAACCTCTAATGTTATCTAAATAGGCCTCTAATTCCATATTTATGGACCATATTTATGGACCATATTTAAGCATTACTTAGTCTCTAGGTAAGTCAATAATTTTAATTTCAATCACATTGATGGTATTATAAGGTATAGTGTTTTAGAGAAATTGGTCACAAATATTACATAATAACTCAAATATTACAATGTAGACACTTCTACTTACAATCCATTTTTTCCATAATAAAAAAATGTTTCAAAAGAAACACAGTTTTATTTAATGTTTAAACATCAAAACATTACCTTGATCCCATAAAATACTCTATATTTCATTAAATCATATGAATAACATTTGATAATGTTGGATGAGAATTAAAATATTAGTAATAGATACACAAATAAGGAAAACATTTAGTCTTTAGAAAACATGTAATCCATGAATACTTTATCATTAAGTAATATATTTCAGCATTAAGAAGTAATAAATACACTTAAATGAATATAATCTCATTGCATAATTTTTTTTGAACAAAAATATTACCTTATAACCTTTATAATGAATCATATAACATAATACAGTAACATGGGACATAATCATATTTAAATTGAACAACCATACGGTTGAAATGAACACATATCACTCTTACAAATGGAATACTCATTCAAAATACTTCGATACCCAAATAATTGGAGATGACAACATAACAAACCATTTTTATTTTATCTTGGAACTAAATTTCATTGGTTTATCTTGTAACCACCCATCATTTTTTTCACATAACCACCCATCAAATGTTCATGTACCATTATAAAATCAAATCACAAAATATATTTCAATTATAAATATTTCCCTAATAAAATTTCTTTTACAGTCACAAGAAATCAATTAAATAATATGTAATAATAAATCCACATTCAAAACCATTTTGAATACCAAGGTACCCAAGAAAATTAACAAGGTATTCTGTTTCCTTTTAAAACATAATGGCTTATAGAGGAATCCAAATATCAAATAACTGTTATGCATGTGGAGAAGTCATTATCACCGTATACATTAAAATAATTTATTTTGTCCTTTGATAATCAACTTGTACAAAAATATTCCGTTTGAAAACCATTGAATGAAATTAGAAATCATATGGATTGACTATACACCATATAAAAAAATGTTTGTTTTTATAATCAAAATATTCCTCAATGAAAAGTGATTTAGAAGAGATCTATTACCAGGAGTCCAACTCATACCTTACGACCATTATATTCATGAATAATAAAAAGTGGATATTTTATACATTATTGAGAAAATTTTCATGTTCATTAATTATTAATTTTTTACTTTTTACAATGATATAAAAAATTTATAATTTTTTATGTATATATCGGACGATTTTTTGATATTCAGTACATGAGTTGATAATGAACATGGTTTGATGTCATTAGAACATGTAGTCATAATTCCTCCATATCCAGACTAAAATTAATGAAAATATTAACATTTTTAAATATAATTTATTTCTTTAAATAAAACCACGATTTGTGGATAAGAAAAAAGATAAATTTAATCATAGAAATGGTAAGCCGTACAAAATCATGAGTAATGTTTTCTATTTTTCCTTGATCTTTATAGAGAGAAGATATGAATTAGTTAATAAATATAGAATTATATTAGATTAATTAATATCATATTAACCATTTATATATACTTATATATATATATCATAAAATTTTTATATAGAATAAAAATGAGTCACATCACTTCGTGGAGATAATAGTTCACAAGTACCCACCAAGGATGTTATCATTTCTATAAGCATGGAAATTAAGAATGTAATTGATATATTATTATTATATAATGATTAATATTTCATGATTATAAAATATTAACACTTATTATATTATTATAACTAGTCTTTAGAGACGTTCATGAAAAAAATTAGATCTGTTCCTAGAGGTGACAGCTCATCTATATGCACGAACGTTTAATTACATTCCCATTTAATAAAAGTGGAGATGTATTTTTGTTGTAATAAATTCATAATAACATATAGTTATATTGATTACACTATAGTTATTATTACATATAGTAATAATATTATTTGAAGGAAGTAGAAAAATAAATAAAATAAAAATTCTTAATGAAAATGATACATCTTTTTCTGTTCATTGCTATTGAAAAACTCCTTACTTCTCTATGGGTTGTGCTCCTTATAAAATAGTACATCAATAATGTGGGGAGAGATTATTGATAGGGTTTTGGGAATAGTGTGTTAGAATAAAATTGTTTTGGAAGTGTGTGTAATAGAGGGGAATGGGTGACTTTTTATAGGTGATGGGAGAGGAACCCTTGGATTTATGAAAATTATTCAATTAATAAAAATTCATATTATAATAAAAATGATTTTTATGATGATTTAGTTATAATATAGGATTACCAGGGGTTGAAATATAATCTTCTATTGAGAATTATACATGTTTGAATAATTTTTAATCCTTATCTTTTTTATAATTTTCATCTCTAATAGTTTTATCATGTAATTTACACCCTAAGAGTTAAAATATTTACCAAATAATTTGAAACGACCATAGAATGAGTCAATAATGGAAATTTTTTAAGTTATCTCAAATTATTGGTCAGATATTTTATTTTTATATATTTTATTTTATTTAATTAAATATTTTATATTTTAAAATATGAATTACGTCAATTTTGACACCATTCAATAGGGGCTTTTTAAAAATCATAAGAATTTTATTCCCCCAAAAATCAACATTAAATTAATAATTACATTTCATTGAATTCCATAAAACTCATTTATTTAATTAAATTTTTAAATTTTATTTATCTTAGTATTATTAATATCATATATTTTATTCTGTTTTTAAAAAAACAATTGATGAATCATCGTTATACCATAAGTAATTTTAAATATTTAATTCCAAAAAATTAAAAATAAATTACCATGATTTAGGTAATGTTTATATATTTTTAAGGATTATTCATAGTCTATGATATCACTTATATAATCCAATATTCCAATTTTTTTAGTAATAAGAGATATGATTATGACATATTTTTCAATACATTAAATTAAATTTTATAAATGTCATAATAACACTAATGATTCATTAAAATTCACCAATTTATACCCAAGGACTGTCCTGGTCTATTATAAATCATCCAATATTACTATGATAAGTTTTAGTGTAGTTTTACATTATTGTAATATTTTTTACCTTTAATTACCGTATTTACCTTTTACTATGTTAAATGAAATTCAAAATATACTATTCATAATAAATTATTTTGGTATTTTAGCAACAAATTATTCATAATTATTTAGACCAGGTATTTTATTATGAAAATTATAAAGTCACATAAGTGGAAAAATTAAATTCAAAATTAATCACATTTTCAGATTGACAAAATGAGTTTTTAAAGTAAAACAGTAAAAAGTTCCCATACCTTTTCTATTAAATTTAATTGTGAATTTTTTTAAAATGAACTAAATTAAATTAAATGATAAAAAAATAATCTAATTACTTTTTGAAATAAATTAAAATTATAAACATAGTATATTAAAAATATGGCCTAAATTAGTTTTTGATTAAAATGCATTGTTTTGTGGATAAATAATTGTTTTTCTTGGAAAAATGAATTTTGTTATATCATATATAGAAACCATATTAGATTAGTTTTAAACATTAAAATAAATATATTACATATATTTTTCAGCAATAAAATCCTTCATGTGTGATTTTATTACTATATAAAATCAATTATTTTCATTTAGGTAGTTTTTTTTAGAAAAACATATCCTTTATATTTAATTGGTCTTCATCTAACAAACCAAATAATTTTGTTACCAATGAATCATTATATAAACACGAGTAATCCATAATTTCATAATTCAGTTAATACCATTCCTTCCTATCATTATAATATCTACTCGATAACTACAATATATAATAATAAAATTTATAATATATTGCTTTTTGGTATAACACATTCTTATCAACAATGTAATATTTTGATGAAAACCATTGTTGTGTGGTTGGTACGATATCAAACATAGTGAAACTTTTAAATTTTAATTACTAACAAATTCATAAATATAAAAATATTTGAAAAGTCTTATTCTATAATTAACCTGGATGTTACACTTACACTAATCTATAGTGTTTTCACTACAGTTCTCAAATATAATCCCCAAAATGAGTAATTAATTTCTAAAAATAACTAAAATATTCTCCAATGTTATTAAAACAAACTATTATAATATTTATTGTTATTTTTTATTAACATAGATCAAATATTACATTAATCTCACAATTTAATTAATAAATTACACATTAATGGAATAATATAACGATTGAATGTTTTTGTATCATGGAAGTTAGTTTAAAAAAAAAGAAAATTGTTTTCATAATTTAAATTATATGGACCCTTTCCCATAGATATCACATGATGTATTGTTCCGCATAACTATGGGAATTGAAACACAAGAAATGGTGAGATAAATAACACAGTAAGTTTAAAATCATGTCATCCAATAATTAATCACAAGATTGGGGGAATATGAGGTAAAAATATAATTAAGACATCAGAATATTGTTTATGATAATAAAAAAACATCATGGATATATACAATATAATAAATTTATTCTTAATGAAACATAAAAGATTAAACAAAAAACATTTGACCCTGGAATTTGGTAAATGATTATTGAAGTTGAATAATTAAAAATAAATGGAATTTCATCAAAATAAAATACATATTTGAATGTGGAATTACATGCCAATATAAGTAAATGTGTCAGAACATTATAAGCATAAAAATATGGCACATCGTTGATTGTAATAAAACATTTTTGAGAAATCCCAATATACACACAACGATGTGAACACACTCATTACGTACATGTTTAAAATTATATGTACGCCCATAATGATTTCACAGAAGTGTTCAAACAAAATTTTATAAAAATATTTATATATAATCATATATAATCATAATCCAATACATTGGCTGGTAATATAGGATCCCACCCATCATCATCCATATATATTTTTTCTGCATAAGATATACTATCATTGGATCTTAAATAACCCCTAAACACAATGGGTTATTTAGACAATCATAAGAATCAGATAACATCAACTCAAGAAAACATTTGATATCAAAATCTCACTATCATTAAGGGTATATAAAATAGTAAATTATAAAATATAACTTCTTGAGAAAAATATCATTTGAATATGGTGAAAAACATATCATTAATTGGGGTTTTTGAAAAAAAAATTATATTCATCTTTTTAAGTAATTTGTATTTGAAATTATTAAAAATAAACAAATTATTTTATGTAAAATGAAAATAATACCTTTTATGTAATTTATTTTTGTACAAAAAAACTTTTCTCCAAGAAATTTCATATGAACATCAATAAAAATTGATTTTTTTTAAACATGATTTTTAAAAAAAAATTATGTAACAAAACAAATGTATGTTGGGATACCATGAATCTCAAAATTAATCATGAATTAAAAATAATTCAATAATTAAATATATTATAAATATAAAAATAATAATTAATTATTTCGTAACATTATTCTTATGTTTCTTATTTATAATATTAAATGATTGAAAAATTATTTAAATCTTAGATTATTTTAATCTAATTCCAACATTAGGTTTTATGAATTATAATAGTCTTGAACTACGTCAGTAAGAGAGGTTTTGGCCAGATTTTTAATCCCAAATATAAATATTTATAAATAAAATTTGACGTATGTTAAATTATGTTTTAAAAATAATTATAATTTTAAATTGAAATTTATTTAGTGTTTTATAGGGATTTTATGAAAATGAAAATGATAATTTATAGTTTTGGGTTTTTTTCAATATTGAATGATTTCATTATACTGATAACCATTTTGTGTGTCATCAAAAAAATGTATTAATGTTTTATAACCAATAAATATATATTATATAAACTCATAAACTATATATTATGACCATCCACTTTTATATGTGATGTAAAATGGAACACGCCTATTCATAGAGGCTGTAGTCCACTGAGCACATGATTCAGACATTATTACCCAATAAATGAGAGGGTTGTACGTTGATAATAAGTGAACATTTTAGAATTAATAAAATATTATATAAATCATATAAATTTTTTCAAACCCACATTAAATCTATCCATGAGGGGTTTATATGAAAAACTAAAAGCATCACTTTATTAATCCTATAATCCACACACATTCCCTAGAGATGACTCTCCTGTTTCATTGTACATATTATTGAATACATAATTATTATCAAATTATTATATTATAATCTCATTAAACTACTTATTATGATTATGATGATCATATTTTTATGAAAATGTTAGGGTTTTTATAGATTAAATAATTATAAATAAATTATAAAAATGTTGTAATACCTACTTTGAGTACTTGAACTTCGATATGATGAAGGCATATGATTTGGGTTAGTTAATGTAATATTTGATGACCATGAGAATTGGGTTATTTATAGGAAATTATGGAGAGGAAATCTGAATAATAGTTTAATGAACTATTGAAATATTATTTGAGTTTAGAAATGGTTGATGTGATCCGACTTTTTTATCTGATGAAGAGGGAAATTTCAAATGAAATGAATTATAAGTATGGGTTAAGAATTTAATACCATGAATGTTTGGTGATTTATGTGAGGTAAGGATGGTGAGACTAAAAGTATAGGCATTATTATATGTTAAATATTTTCAAGAAGGTTACATGTTGTTTTTAATTAAATAATATTCTAGTCACCATAGATTTGTAATTTAAAAACATATTACTTGTAATGAAATATTAACAATATTAGTTATTTTATAATAAAAAATATAAGAATAACCATATTAACAAAAAATTATTTCACAATTATTAATTTCATAATTATTTATCATAATTCTATTTTCAAATGGGAGAAGAATATATTTTAAATAATAATATTTAATGCGGTGACGGATAGTTTCTATAAAATAATGTATTCAAATCATTGTTGTTATAAATTTTATATATAATTTCATACCAATTAAATTAGTGTAAATAAATTTTAATAAATTTATGGATATCATAGTATAGAATAAATTTAAAATTAATATATTATTTGAGAAACAATTACAAAATAATTAGGAAAAGTATTTTTATTTCAAAATTATAATTTTATAAGAGTAAATAAAAATCGGCCATGGTAATTGAATATTTATTCCAAAAAATGAATTAACCCTTAATATATAATTGAGACCCATTGTTTTAATTTTTCACACCCACCTCATTATATTTAATTGAAAATGGTCATTTTAACATTCAAATGTATTTAAAAACAATTTTGTAAAAAAATTACATATGCTCAAAAATAAAAAATATTGGTTTGTAATTAAAAATTTATATTTTAACATTTATATTATAACTTAAAAAAATAGATTTTGTTAAGAAAAAAGAATTCTTATGATTTATGTGTTGATCATATATTAAAATCTAGGATCGATACATTTCAATACTCAACAAAAATAAAATATTTCAAAAAAGTATCAAATATTAATTTTAATACAACATTACCTTGATAAATATAAAAATAATGTACAATTTTTAAAATTCACATTGTAAAATTTATAAATATTACTATAAAATAAAAACATAAATCATTAGGACATATAATTTCAAGATGGAATTTTTTGGTGTGTTAACAATTTTTTCATAAATTAAGCCAAATAATAATTACATAAATCAATAAACATTATCTGTTAAATAAAATATATTTTTTCACAATACTGGATTTTATTTAATTTTTAGATTTACTGATTATGTTTAATGTTTATGGTTTTTTTGTTCTATATATATATATATATATATTTGTTTATATATATTTAATTTATCTAATACCACAATTTATGACTTTTAAATCTATGGATAACTTATGATATCTATATTGGTTTGGATTTGGGAGTTGTGTGCAGATCAAACCTTTGAACAAAATATTAATTTTTGGGGAAAAAAATTAGTTTTTTACATTAAAAAATTATATAGGTTTAGTGACATTTGGAAATTAGAAATATTTAAGATTTAAAGTCAGTGGCTTGACTAATATTGAGGAAAGGAATATAAATTTCTCAGTTTTTGATTATGTGGAAGGTCTTATGAAATTTATCTTCAGTATATGGAAGATCTGTGATTATGGATATTTTGTTCTATAAAACAAATATAATGTTTAAACTAATACTTATCATGGATGTATCATCAACATAGGATAAAGAAAAATAGTTATGATGTTCCAAATTGATGAGACTACAATCCCATTATTATTGAGATTAATTAATAAAAATGGATTGTAGAATATGAGTCTTGGCCTCCGTAACTGGATTGGATGGAGTCAAATTTCAATGCATGACACTGTAAGAGATATTTCAAAATATATAATTAAACGAATAATAATTTATGAAACATGAAAAAAAATTTATGATAGTTCTATAAAAATATTGAGTGAAGTTACAATTATCAATAGCACTAAGACTAAGTCATTCAGATATTTAAGGCCCAATAAAAAATTAGTCAACTTGAGGGAGTATTTGTTATATTACATTTAATTACGATTTCAGTCAAATGAACAAAATCATGTTTACATGAAAAAAAGACTAATGTAATGAAAATGTATAAAATCAATAAAAGACATGTTGGACAGGTTGTTGTTGTGTACATTTTACTGCAGAAATTAGAAAATGGAATTGAATTTTTAATCTATAGTATATAAATTTATGTAGAATTTCAAGAAATTAAATATTTTTTTATTACTCCATATTCTCCATATTAAATTTAAATTCTAAAGATAAATAAAATATAATGGTCAATGATATATGGAGGATAATTTTATCTAAGGATAATATTTCATTATTTTTGTAGATATAAGTTGTATATACACCAACCTGTTTTAAAATTTGACACATGGAGAAAATAAATATGATGAAAATTCCTCCTAATATATATTTTAGTATAAATTTAACAATGAAATATATAATAATGTATTAAATCTAATATATCATAATGAATATTGATTTCAATCTAGGTACACATGATGCAAAACCAAATGATGTCTTTTTTCATGGGTTACCAATATAATGTAAGAAGATATAATTATTGGTTCAAATGGCTAGATAAACACATTATGAATTATTGAAATAATATTTCTAAATAATAAGTCTATGATAAGAGTTACAATTTGAAAAAATATAAGAATTCTCAATGTATAATAGTGAAAAAAAATATAACAACTAAAATCATTTAACAAGAAGATAACCTATAGAATTTTGAATTACTTCATTTATATCTAGTTGGGTGAGATGGTGAATTTTGTTATTTCTAAATAATTTTGATTTAAAAATAAAATATTTTTTTTATAATTAAAGTATAAATGGTAAATATGTGGAACTAGTCTATACTAGAACAAGGATCAATATTTTTTACCATTCTACTCTTATTTTACAAACTAAATTAATATTATTTTCAGTTGAATTAAAAAATAGAGAATTCATTTATTATATGAATTAATAATGAGATAAATTTGAAAATAAGTAAATATAGAAGATATTTACAAATACTAAATATAATAATGATATATGCATAGAGTGGGTTTATGTAAGAAAACACATTTATAAATCTGTGATTCCAATGAAAAATCTTGGCTTATTGACAAGTTATAATCGAAAAATATATACATTTATGTTAATTGAATAATCCTTATGTATAAATACGTGTATTATTTGGGATTTCATTAGTAGTGGTATTAGAAAAAATATTTAGTTTACCAAATTTATGTGGACAAATAATATATTTATTGTGAAATTTATATGGTTAATTTTATTGAGAATAAAGGGGGTTTATTTTTATTTTTTGGGGGAGATGACCTATATGGTTATGTTATCATAAATATAACTATAATTATTTTAATAAGATGATGTAAATTTTATTTTTATTTTTTGGGGGAGGTGACTTTAGTAAAATCAATTAATTTATATTTTCATTTGGAAAAAATTAAATAATGAATAATAATTAAAAACATTTCATTGTTAAAAAAAATTAATTGACAATCCACATCTATTTAGTTAAATATTGAGTGCATTGTTATTTGTGTTTTACTGAATTTTAAATCCCAATCATTTTATTAGTATAAAACTATTTAAAAAATAATCCTTCATTTTATTAATTTCTATATTTGAATTTTCAACACATTATCCTATATAATAAATTTACTTTTCTCATATGGTAATATATAAATTATATTTAAGTTTCCATTTTATAAAATTTGATCATTAATTTCATCATATAATAAATTTTTAAATGATTAACATGGGATTATTAAAAAATTTATGTCATATTATAATTTTTTAAATAAAACATCACTATTTTTTAAACACATATTACAATTTTTCTATAAATTTTATTGAATTTAAAATAATTTCTAGTTCGCCATATTTAAAAAAATGGATGACTCTCAGAAGATACAAGGGATATCTCTTCAACCATATAGAGGGACCAAGGGTTGACCCTATGGGATTGATGACATGAAGAAATAGAAATTGTGGAAGGAGAGGGAATTGACCATGTATAGTCCCACAAGATCCCATCTATGAGGTACATTTTGGGGGAATAATAAGTGGTAGTAGGCCATCTCAAATATGAGAAGCTAGTGTAGTGTACAGCTTGGTGATGCGGGTGGGAATCTCCCACACCTAGCCCAGGGGTGTTGTTGTGATAATTGTAATATATGAAAAAAAAAGATTATTTTTATTTGGTACTTAAAAATGATGATTGATATTAATATATATTAAACATATGTAAACATTTCACCGGTGGTCTGATCCAAGTTTACTAGGCCGTCTGATCAAACCCATGATCATAATCTTCCTCGAGGAACATTCAGTTGTTCGATACATCCATAGATCACGTTATGGAAAGAATCATCCAATTTTGATCCTATTATGGTCACTTTAAATACAAAACCACAAAATAGATATATAAATAACACTAATGAAGGAATTATATGATTTACATGCATCCTGGAGTTTGAGGGACCTGAATTTGTTGGATGAAAATGAAGTTGCAGTAGGTTATTCGATCAACCAATAAGAATTGAAGAATTCCATAATAAAACCAAAAAGAATCACTCTTATCACCTCTCATCTATAACTCCTTGATACACCACTACAACATCTCTCATCCACTGAAGTACAACATTAACACATGATTGTAACTCATCCTTACTCATCTTTTTTGGATGGTAGAAGCACCCACCGTAATATGACTATAGATTCTCTATAAAGATAGATAATATTGTTCAACTATTCCTCCCATTTGATGAAAATTCATAATAATATGAATATGAAATTCCTATTTCAATTATATTAGATACTGTAGCTTAATGCCTCTATTATTTCAAGGATGGACTATCAAATCTAATTAATAGAAGAAAATGAAATGATATTATCGTATACCATTCTCCAATGTGATGGTAGTAGAAGTATCACACTAATTGTAGAATCACTAAACTTCATCATGATTGATCCATTCGTATGTAATAGTATATCTTCTTTAGTATAGATCATATATAAATAGTAGTTCCCCTTCGTTATGGTATCTTATGTGACTGTACATCACGTGATAGTTTCATTTATGTAGCGAAAATATATGTCTACTTCAATGTATTCTATTAACAACCATCAGATTCAAAATATTTTCCCTCTAATATATTAATTTTTTATATATTATTTTCAACCATTGAAAAAAATAATTATTTAATTACATATTTATTGGTAATATTTTTCTAAACTAAATTTATATGGTGTTCAGAAAATTTTACTAAAAATGTGTATACATATTCATAATAAGTATATAATATAAGATAATAAATTTTGGGAGTTTTTGATATTATAAAAAGACATTAGAAATAGATCCCTCTGATACCAATTTTAATATTCTGACCCAAGATACATTAATATTATACCCTAATCCAGTCAGTCACCTAGCCTCATTCACGCCACCGCATTCCGGAGGCTACTGACTATCAGTTTTGGTCTGTTCATGTTGTGTTGGGGAGATAATACCCTAAATATCAGATTATTATATTAGTATAAAGAAAATAAAAAATGTTACAAATATAATAATCATTCAAGATAACAAAATAATAATTGATAAATGGGGAATGGAAAATAATTAAACCATGAATTTCCATGTGTTGATACAATGAAAAAATATCAATACATAAAATCAAAAAAAATAATCATAACTAATAATATAAAAGAATCACTATAATAAATCTACATGGAAACTGAAATACATGTCATAGTCATTTACCCCCAATTACCCATGTATATTAGTAACAACACAAGCATATTCCAAAATCTTGAATATACCATTATGTGGTGTGTTCAAGTACGACATGGTGTCCCAATCAGGGTGTGAGATAAGCTCTATAGTCAACCTTGAATGATTCATAATTTAATCATGTTTTTTAATATAAAATATAGTACTTTATATATTATAAAAATAAGTTACAATATATATATATATATATATTCAATTCAGGATTAGTTTCCATAAATGATACCTAAAAGAAAATACCTATTTCATCAAAAGCTGGGATATCTCTCATAATGTGTCACTGTGTTTATATATATATAATTAAAGGTATATTTAAATATATATATATATATTAGTATATGTGAGTAAAAATGTGATCTATATATGTAGTAACATATATATCCATATTTAAAGATACCTAGAACTCTCCAAGACACGATGTTTAATTCATGATTCCATGTGTATTCAAACTAATAATTACAATATATATTCATAATATGTTATTAAAATGTAAGGGAATCCCTTATAAAGTATAATATTTTATAATGTATATATTGGTAAATAAGATAATAAATAAGTACACAGTGTGTATCCAAGGAGTCCATGACCTCAAAGGGTCAAGATAACTCATAGTAAGAACTCATTCCATCTTGTTATAGGGGTATGAGTGTAATCTGGAGTATAAATTCTTTTAATTCCACAATTAATGTTTCTAGACAATTTTGGCGAGTCATATGTTAGGTAATATTGAGATAATAAAGATTTAGAGACAAAGGTGGAACGCCATTAAATCTTATGCCCAAGGAAATCAATATAAATATAAGGATACAATCCATTGTATTAAAATTTTACATATTTTCATGTAAATCATCAGTGAAACACCATCATATTCACATATTTAAAAGACATTGACTTAACCCAAGTGTGGTATCACATTGAATGGTCATACATTTTAATCAAGGTTTCATCCACTGGGTTCTCATAGAATTACATCAAGAATATAAGGATGATTCAAATATAACCACTAATTATACAAGAAAAAGATCCAATATCCTAAGACATATTTCATTTAATTAGTAATATAGGTCATGGAAATCATGCATGTAAATTCATCATTCTATTCAATCATATCATATATCATTTAATTTATAAACTAAAATTATCTTAGGTACTTTTATTCCACTATTAAACTATTCATTTAATTTTAATTCATATCCCACTAATCAAAATCTTCATCCAAGTAACACTATAGTATCTTGAGTTATGTCAAGAATTTTACTTTATTTCACATTGAATATCATTTAAAGTTTATATATTTAGATAATTATTCATTAATTCGTACATAAATTCAAAAATAATAAAATTTACACTGTCCTTCAATATATCTTTATTTCTCACAAAACTAAAACATTTAAAATGAAAAATGGATCCTTTTCATTTTCTATCCACACCCTTGATCAAATCCATATATCAATTCTCCCATAAATCTTGTAAAAAAAATTTAAAACAAGGGGATGTGAACATAATTAAACATTAATGGAGTCATGTATAATTCAAACAATTAGTATTGTGATAATATGAAAACCCATGACTACCTTCACATAAATTAATACCTTTCAAACATAAGATGTACTAGATACTTTCCGTGGAAAATAAGATAATTTATTACACTTTATTGTAATTGAAATATTACCCTATATCCTATAGAAAGAAATTATAATACTTAAAAGTTTCTTGGTACATAATTAAGATTAAATAGTATAATCATGTGGTTAACTTCCAAACACGTTACTCTTACAAAATGGAATAACCATATGGTTGACTTCCATACCAAATGAGTTAGAGGTAACAACTTAACCAATAATCCTTGGATTATCACATAACCACCCATTCATGGTTTCTCATGTAACCACCCATCAAATTTCCATGTACCATTATATAATGACAACGCATAATATATTGAAATTTACATAATTCCACTAATAAATTTTCATTTTCAATGAACAAATTATTTTATTATATTGAATTAATCATTCCATTTTCAATACCATTTTGAAATAAAAAATAAAAAAAGGTAGTAGGTGATTTAAATTTTTTTTAGAAATTTTACTTTGTAGAAGAAGAAAAAAATTAAATAATTTTCATGGCAGTGAAGTAGTCTTAGTCCCCGTATATGTTAAAAAATTTCTTAACTTTTGTGGTTTGAAAGAAAACTCAAAAACTCTGTACATAAATATTACTTTTGAAAACATTAAATGAAATTAATATTTAATTTGTTTCATTATACTCCTCATAAATATATGTGGTTTATAACATCAATATATATATATCAAAAATGGAATTGATACAATGACCTTAACATCACATCTGATTTTCCATATATATTCTTCATTTACCTTTACATCAGGTGATCTCCATTGATTAGAACCATAAAACCCAAAAAGAATGTGTTTTTACTAAAATAAGGGCTTTATAATGTCGATATCAATTTTATGAATGGGGTTTAGGTAGATATTTGATGAACCAAAATGGTTTTGACATTGTAAGAAATGGTATGTATTATATACCTTTTTAAGAGAGTAGAGGGGCACTGTTAGAATTATACAAAATATTAGAGTTATATAAATTAATTTTCTATTCCAAATTGTGAAAATGTTATTTATTTAAATTTTATGTTTAGTATGGGTTGAAATTTAACCATCCAATGAATATTAGACAAGTTTAAATATTTATTTTAATATGTAATTTTTTGTTTTGAACTATTTAAAAATTATTGTTTTATCAAGTAATTTATATATTTACGGTTAATATAATTACCGTGACATTCAAAACATCCATTAAAAGGGTCATTTATGACATTCTAGAAATTTTAAATATTATTTGGCATTATCATGGATTTTGTGGAAATTTTATATCATTTAATCTATTATGTGATATTTTAAAACATCATTGGTGTCAATTTTGACACTCTTTTTTCTTGAATTTATAAAAAAAAAATAACATCATTATTTAATCGGAATTTTTTTAACACATAAATAAATTTTCAAATTCATCCATAAAATTCAGGGATGACACAAATTATATCAAATTGTATTTATTATAATAATTTTAATATCATTTATTAGATTTTTCCATTAATAATGAAATTACTTCCTCATCCGTGTGTATCCATTTAGTTTATTTATTTCATTCCTAAAAATTGTGAATAAATTACCGTAATGTTGGGAAAATATTTCTA
Organism: Viscum album; assembly: GCA_963277665.1. Taxonomy (NCBI): domain Eukaryota; kingdom Viridiplantae; phylum Streptophyta; class Magnoliopsida; order Santalales; family Viscaceae; genus Viscum; species Viscum album. Next base: position 1,861,567,698 of record OY728151.1, on the reverse strand, counting down.
TTTCTAAATAATATTTATATTATTATATATTCCCTATATAACCCCATATTAAAAAAAATTCAATGATGAAAAACAGATTTTAACAGAATTGTATTTCCATTGAATAAAAAAATATAAATGTCTTAATGTCATCCAGGTATCTACTAAAGGTTAAATCTCATTCCTATGGTTGTTTTAGGACTAAATATATTTATCCAATGAAATTAATACAAGTGTTAAGGTAATTAATTATATTTGAATTATCCTTATATACACTATTTACCTAGAATTGTGGTAATGAAAATAATTACTAAATTCAATATTCATATTTTTCAAAACATCGTATAATACTATTATATCCAAAAAATCATACTGTTTACAACAATTTATGTCTATTTTAAAAATTCAAAATAACGATTTTGGTATAATTAAATTCCAATTAATCTCATTTATGGATCGATAAAATGGGTTTTAATGTAATAACATTCAAAATTTCAAAAAAATTTATCAATTTTAAATGTGGAATAGATAAAAATCACCTACATTAGATTAAATGAAAAAAAAATATTTATTATTTAAATATATTTAAATCCATAACATTACTATATAAATAAATTACATGAAAATAATGTTTTGATCTAATATTTTTGTTATTCAGAATTCATCAAAATGTGAATGTTCTATGAAAACATCCCAAAAATTCATCCAAAGTAAATTATTATCACTCAATTATAAAAAATTAGTTGAATTTTACATATAAATATTTTTAAAGCGTAAAAAAATTTCATTTTAAAATGGATTCGGCGTCGAAATAATGCTAAACTATCTAAAAATATTAGAGCATTTAATGCTTAAAACTGAATTTATTCTAATATTATGTCAATAAAATTTATTGGATGAATATAAATACATTTAATAAATAATATTTAAATATAATATTTTTACATTTATTCTTTATCTTTGATACAATGAAATTTCAATAACTACCACATAAAATAATAATATTTATTATATATTATTGTTTTTGTATAACCCAGTCTTGTGAGCGATGTATGATTTTGGGGAAACACATTTTTTATTTCCAATTATGGTATCGGTCATAGATTCACCCATTAATTTAAAATTAATATATGATTCGTAAATATAATTTAATATGAAAAAAAATATTATTCAATAATTACCAAGGATATTACATCATTCTCTCTATTTGTAAATTGCATCGCCACAATTTTTCCCCCTTCCAACTAAGTGTGGGTATTTTTCCCTCTTTATATTTGTATAGCCCCATTTAGACTCATCAACCATATGAGTTTTCTGTAAATCATTTACATAATCAATCACCTTATTAGGATACTCATTCTCTCTAAAATCACCTATATGAATTGGATGTTCCCCTTATGAAATATTCTATTCTAACTGAATGAATCATATACTAAAAACCTGAGATAGATCATGAATATACTTTATTAACAATGAAAAATGATAAATAATTATGTACCTAGGATTATATCTAAGTAAAATCCACCCTATAAGATTATTACCTACCCTTCAAAAGGACTTCGTTGGGTCCAATGATCTTTTAATTTATCTTCCCATTTATACAAAAATTCATCACACATTTCTATGTTGAATATTTTACAAATGCACGATCACAAAAATAGAATTAAATGTATTTCCTCAGACTATCTGAAATAATTTTTTTCTATCTCTGGGATGTCCGCATGTGTCTCAAGATCAGGTAGACTTTCGCAACTATCTCCTCTACCAAATATATTTCCATAAACATTGTTTCTCAAAAATTATCCCAAAATATAGGGAATGAAACTTATTTCTATATAATTCCTCAAATGGAGAATTTTTTATACTGGAATGAAAAATATTATTATTAAAAAACTCAAACAATTATTGATGTTGATCCCAACATCCCAATAAATCCATTTACCATTATTGTAACATATCCACCAAGGTCTAAATTATTTATTCTTAATTCCAAACATACGGAGGATGAAATGATGAAATGAAATTTAATTTAGTACCAAATAACTTTTTATGGAATATTAAAAATTTATATGTTAACATGGGATCATGATTAGATGTAATGGAGTGTGTAACTCCATGTAAACTGACTATCTATTTAATATACAACTGAGAATGTTTTTCATTAGATAGAGTGTCTAGAATAAGACGATAATTAGAATATTTGGTCATTTAATCAACATAACATAGATCAAATTGTTACCTCAATACGTGTTTAGTAATCACACTATGAAATCTATATATATATGTATATATATATATTCCCATTTCCACAATATAACATGAAAATTATGAAGTATCCCCTTTTTCAACTATCGTTCTGTCTTAACCTACAGACAAGTAAATCACTTCATTATATTTTCAGGAACATCTCTTTTCATTCAGTCCCACCAACAATACTCTCGAAGGTCTTTGTACATCATTGAACTCCAAAGGAAAACTGAAAATAGATAATTATGAACTTCATGTTAAAATAAAATCTTTAATAGTGAATCACAATGTACCCATAATTTTTTCCTAGTTCCCAAAACATGATAATTATTAATATTAAATTTAGTTAACATTATCTTTTGAAACAATTATAAATTTATTGTGTGACTCATTGTCTTCATATGTTGTTGCTTAATTTTTTCTAATAGTGATGATTATACTGACACCAAAAACAAAACAATGTAATTTATTACCCTAAAAATTTCAAATAAAAACAATATAAAATCAATAACCAAAGTGTCATCTTCCAAACATATCTTGGATAAAATATCATTACATTTTCAACTAAAATAATCGTCCAAAATATTTTACTTTCCAAAATCATAAGGAATAATGAAGTATAGGTCCCTGATTAGTTCTTACCATCTCCTCTATCTCATTTTCTATTATTTTATGTGAATATTTACTTAAATTTTTTTTGTTCCACATATATTTCACAAAATACAGCATATAAATGATTGAATAAAATTTTTAATGTAAATTCAACATAAGCTAATTCAAGATGAGGTGTATGGTAATTTAATACATTTGGTTTTAACTGTGGTGAAGTATAAAAAATTACTATATCATTATGCATTACTACTCCACCAATGCCTTTGAATTAATAATCACTAATAATAAAAGATTCGCTATTTATGGAAGGTAGGCCTAGCAATAGAGAATTTAACAAAATTATTTTATGTTCCTATAAAAAACCATCTCAATATTCTATCCAGGTGAACATATCTCCATTACATGTTAACATAGTCAGTGGGATATGTAAGTGAAATTGTTTTTCCATAAACCATCACCAATAACCCACTAATCCAAGAAATCTATGAATCTCTATGAAATGGGTGGGTATTTCCACTGTTAAACAACTTTCATTTAATATGGGTCAATAGTTATACAATCATATAAAAAGATATCTCCATGTAATTAAATATTATTATTCCAAAATTCAATCTTAGTAAACATTCAATATAGTTTATCCTCTTTTAAGGATTGAAAAAAAATCTTTTAGTTCCATTCATGTTCCATCTGGGTTTTATAAAATACCAAAATATCAATTATAAATAAAACCACACAAGGTCCAAAAATATATATAAGAAACCATTACTAATATTCATGATCACATAAGGTTGATTAGAAATGAAAATGGGACAAAAAAAACTCATAATTCCAATAACACCTTTGAAACACATTCTATAGAAATTTAACATCTTTTACCTTCAGTTGATGGTCTCTGGACCACAAATAAGTCATTTGAAAAAATACTGATATCCCTAGAGATGATAAAAATTCATCGATATGAGGAAAACTATGATTTTTATTAAGAGTGATGTTATTAAAAGATCTATAATGAATTCAAAGTATCATGGAACCATCTTTCATTTTCATTTGTAAATTATGATAACCCCATAACGAAGTGCTATGTTGAAAAAAACCTTTATCGAGAAATTCTGGCAACTGGATTTTTAATACCACCTATTTTACTCGATCCATTCAATTAAAGGTTTTATAAATAGTATTATAATCATGAACTAAGTAAATACTAAATTCAACCACCTAATGAAGAACAACACCAAGAAAATCATCACAAAAAACATTTGTAAATTCATTCCCTATTGGGATGTTACTAATCAAAACTGTTTCATTGTTTTCAACAACATGATCTTGATAACCTTGAATACCATAGTAATTCAATCTCTCTATGTAATTGAATGATATTTAATTAATGAAATAAATTAATAATACATTTATTTCTTCTTATTATATTTAATCGTGATAACCTGAAAAAAAATCCATACCCAAAATGAAATCAAACTGCCCAACGTGAAGTTCAAACATATTTTCACAAATAACCATAGCACCAATAATAATATTAAAATTCATATAAATATTTGATCTATTAAAAATTAAACCAATGATATTAACCAAATTTTCATTGTAACATTCATTAGGATATATTATTAATTTACGAGCATTGATACCATAAATGAAATAATATAAATATCCATTTTAAAAACGATTATTGGAACAATTTGACACAAACTCTTAAATTACCAATCACAAAATCATTTGATATCCCAACATAAACCGTGGTATTAGGAAATGACATTACAACACAATTTTACTTTCTATCTTGTTGGTTTTCACATGGGGTAATCAACTTGGGACCTACACTGGAATAATACTAAAACTCATTGAGTCTACAACATCTAACCATTGATTTTTAATTGGTGGTTTTAACACATCTCATATAATAATGAGAAATATGAGATGTCATAGCACATCAGAAGCTCATTCAATGCATTGAAATAAATTCCCATGGATGTTTTTTTCCATAATTCTCACTTGATAGAAATTTAGTTTTCATACCTTCAATATTCCTTACTGAATTATTTCCCATTTTCTAACAACTAGAATACTTCATTTACTTATTATCATGGGATTCATTATCAACAGAAAACAAAATTTATACCTACATAATACATAGGAAGTATTTATTATAGGTTATGAACTCATAAGAATCCAATTCCATTTGATATCTTGGATTCAATCCTGAGTAAATCCAATTTAACATATTATGAAGATCTCTACGAAAATTTTGGACGTAAATTGCCAAATAGGTAATGATTTATTTATATTGTGCCACAAAATATTCCTCCTTTTGTCTCAATTCCTATAATTGAGATTCCATTGAGCATAAAATATCCTTATAAAAATATTTCTCATGGAATAAATTTTTAAATTCATCATATTCCATGGAATCATTCTCTTAACTTCCATTGATATTTTTATCCATTTATTACCATAGATTAGATTCACCATAAAAATTGTAAATTGAAAGGAGTTACCTTTTGGTTCCATGTAAAACCCATGACATCGAATATATTTTCTAGGGATTTAATCAATCATTCATATTTAGATGGGTTAAATGATCCTCTGAAAGATGGGGTGATGTATTCTCATAAAATTATCAACTATCATCATGTTCTTGTATGGTATATTAGATTTCACTATTTAGAGGAAACCACCAATATTTATCTCATAATCCAAAAGATCCATCATTTCAGAAGACTACATAGTTATAATTCCAACCGACTACAGTTGTTTATTTAGAAGAATAGATTCCTCTCAATTCCATCTCACAACATATTACAGGTTTATACTATTTAAAACAATTCTGAACATACATATTTAGAAGAAGAATCGTCGTAATAATAAAATTATATAATACATTAATATGACTGTAAGGTAAAATAATTGAAGGGTAACTTCATTATATTTCCCTTTCCTCTATTGTTTTGTAAACTATCCTTTGATTTAAACTATAAGGCACCAACAATAAAACAATACATATATTTATTTAATTCTTGAAGTATACATTATTTCACATTGAAGACCTTTTAAAAATTATATTTTTATAGAATTATGAACTAATTAGTACATAAAAATAAAAATATTATAATGTAGACACTTTTACCCAATATACATTTTTCATCAAAATCAATAACATTAAAAATGAAACCTCGTTTCATTTCATGTCTGTTCATCACCTCTGATCTCATCCTTGTCTTCGTTCTCCCTTAAATCAAGTGAGTTTTTAAAAAAACATATGATAAGCGCAAAATTATAAATATGGGATTCACATACATATTATGTTGTTATTCTTGTGAAATTATGAAAACCCCAAACAAATTTATTATAATTTAATCATTTATACACTAATGATGTTTTGAATAGTTTCCCATGAACATAAGATAATTTCATACCCTTTCTACAATAAATATTTTACCATAAAACCCATGGGAAACAATGATAACAAATAAAGATAACATGGGACATAGCTATAATTTAATGAAAAAACAATGCAATTTACTTCAATAAATTACACTTTTATAAAATGGAATAAACATATTGTCGACTTCCATACCCAATGCATTGGAGGCTATAATGTAAACACACATTCTTGGTTTATCAAATAACCATAAATCCTTGGTTCACCATGTAACATCCTTTAAAATATCAAAGTACAATTATAAGATCATAATAAAAAATGATTTCAATTTTTAAAATTTTACTTATAAAATTTCAGACCGAATAAAAAAAATATTTCAGTATATAAAAATAATCATTTCATTTCTAATTCAATTTACAAAACCAAAATACCCAAAAAATAGAAGATGTGATTATTTATCATTTAAAAACATTAATTCTTGTTGTTAAATCCAAATATAAAATAATAGTCATGGTGGTGTAGATTATTTTGTCTCCATATATATTAAAAAATACATTCCTTTCTTCATTTTATAAGAAAGCCCAACACCGTGTATTGAAAGATAACTTTTCAAAACCATTGAATGAAATCAAAATTAAAATGTTTTGTTTATAAGAATCTTAAAATAAGGTGGTTTATGACATAAAAATATGCATCAATGAATTTTGTTTTATATGTTGTCACTTACCTCATGTATGATTCATCAAATATGTTCATTATCACCCCCTTCATGAGGTGATCTCCTTTGATTAACACCATATCACCTTTAAAAAGTGTTTCCTTCCAAAAATTATGCCCCAATAACATATGGATGGACTATATTTAGGGACTCATGTAGATACTAGTCAAGCCAAAAATGGTTTTAAAGTGTGAATATATGATAAGAAGGATTTCAAATTCATAAGAGAGGGGCTGGAACTCATGGACTTTTTTCTAAATAATAAATTAATAATAATTAATTTTCTATTTCAAATAGGTCCAATGTGATTTATATCGATGCTACGATGAGTATAGGAATAAATATAATCATCCAATGATAATTATTGAATCTTTTTTTTAGCCTTATCCTTTTTTTTGAAAATATGTGGCTATAATTACTTTATCAGGTATTTTAATCATTACTGATTAATATAATTACCATAAAATCCAAAAGATTACTAAAATAGTCATAAATGTCCTTTTGGGACTCATCCAAATTATTATGATTAATACTAGATTTTATATAAACTTTATGTCATTTAATAAAGTGTTTTATATTTTAATATATCCTTACTATCAATTTTGACACTTTTTATTTCCTATGTTATTATAAATATCCTATCAACAAAATATAATCAAACCAAAAATTTTTAAATCATCAATAACTTGTAAAATGTATCCATAAATTTCTATGATGACAAAAATTATATCATACAATGTTTATTATAAATTTTTTAATATCTTTTATTTGATTCCCCCATTAATGAAGCAATTAGTGCATAATAATATTGTCACTATTTAATTTAATTATTTATTTTGAAGAAATTATAAATAAATTATAATTTATTATTTAAAAAATTTCACTCTCTAAATAAATATTATATTTTATCACATCCATATATATAAAAATGATAAAAATAATTTTCCCCTTAAAAACATGATTTTAGACAAAATTTTCATTCCATTTAATAAAATAATATAATTGTCTTAATGTGATACATGTGGCTTACAAAGGTTATATTTCATCTAAAGGATAATTTTCATTGAGAACACACATATATGATAAAATTATTAAATCTATTTGGGTAATTTATTATATTACCTTTCCTTTAATTGAATAATTTACCCTTAAACATGGTAGAAAATAATTACTGTAGTTATTATTTATATTTCTAAAAATGTATTAAAATCCTAATAGATAATAAATATCATTCATTTTATAACAATGTATGTCTTTATTTAAAAATTCATAACACATAATTGGATAAAACTAATTTAAAAATAATCACATCGACAGATTGAGGAAATGGTTTTTTCATAATGAGAGCGTTTAAATGATCACAAAGTTATTATATCCATTTTAAAAGTAAAATTGATTCCATTTACCTATAATGGATTAAATTATAAATAATTTATTAAATAATTCTATAAATATAGGTATAAACATAATTAATTTATATAAATAAATTTTGTGAAAATAATTTGTGAGCATATATATTGTATTCTTCATTATTCATCAAAATATCAAAATTCTCTGAAATTTACAAAAATTTATTCCAAATTAAATTATGATATTGTTCATTGAAAAATAAAGTTTAACTTTTCATCACAATATTATATATTTGTAATAAATTATATTTAAAATGTGAAACCTATAAAAAGTTAGGAAAATAATATTTTTAAAAATAAGAGAGCTTTATATGCTTTGAACTTGATTTATTTTTATTTTATGTATTCAAAATTTATTGGACGAATGTAAAACCATTTTTTAAAAATGATTATTCATAATATATATTGTTTTATTTATTTTAAAATATACAATGAATAGGAAATAAGTACCACTTAAAATATTAATATTGAAAATATATTATTTTTCTATATAACACAGTCTTGTGCAAAATATAAGATTTTAGATAATCTAATTGTTGCATGTTGAGTAAAATATTGGTCACTGTATTCCCAATTTAGGTAAAATTACAATCTAATCCATAAATATTAAATAATATGAATAAATTCATATTCTATAATTACATGGGATGTCACATCTAACTAGTGGAAAGTATGTATATATGAATTTATAAAATAAAACAATTTCATTAGTCATAACACATCCAATTGATATAAGTCCATGTTACTAGACAAAAATTATAAAAAAATATAATATATTGTTTTATAAAATTCATTAAATTTATTTATCTTATGAGTCAAAACAAACATACCAATGAAATATTTTAGTTGATTATAACCTACAACACATAAGGGAATTATATGGAACAAACAAAGGGGTGGAAAAATATGAGCATACAAACTACAACCATGTCATCGGTTTATGGAGAATATCATGTTTGTGGTCTAGTCATTTAAAATAATATGTTTCAAAAATTATGAGTCCTGCATGGACTTCCAGGTGTGACGAAATATAAAACATTTCTTAAATGGTGAAATATTGATTAAAATAAATATATAACACCATTTATATTCCTAAAGAACATTAGTCATCCATTATATATATTTCATTACATCTATATTCAGATAAATTTTAAGAATATACAATATACATGAAAATAGGACATACGATCTCACAACAAAATAGTATTCAATAAGGAAAGGTAATATTTGAAAGAATGAAGTGGGAGTTTGACTAATCACGGGGCTTCCAATTTGATAGATGGTGAGTGATAAAAATAATATAATGTGGAGATCCATGGAATCCAGGGAGGAGAATAGGAAGCTATAAAATCCTCTGGTGAATGAGATACGTGATGGTAAAATGTGGTGGATTTTTATGTAAAAGAATCTAATGGAAAAGGAAAATTTATACCCTTTAAATGAATCACATTATATTTTTAAAAGTTCTGTTCCAATCATTAAATAAAATTTATCACCCACAACCTATGTGGCACTAAGAGTGTGGGCTAGGTGGCTTGTTTGATTAATAATACCCACTATTTGTATTATACGAGTACAATATTTTTTCCAATTTCCAAACATACACATGACTTCCAAAGTTCATTGTTCGATAATAATTGTGATACACCTTAGAATCACACTTTTTAGGTGCATGATTATCACTAACTATATGATAATTGGGTTATTCCATTTACATTTTAAAAATTAATGATTTCGAAAACTGATACTCCTGGAATGAAATGGGAACTAGATACACCGTGGAGTCCTTAATAACCATTTAAATTAAAAATATTTTAGAATTCCAACTATATGATTTACATTTAAAATATGAGTTCATAATTTATCTCATCCACCAAATGTTAAATTTCATATTGTATTGGAAATTACAACTCATTAAAAACATGAGGCATTACATTATCCCCATCATAGAACTTATCATCTATGATAATTCTAATGTAACAATGAAAAATAACTGGGACTATATAGGGAATTGAATTCTTCTTAAATATTAACCTTGTGTTTTAAACATCAAATATTCCTATGGAAAATAATTCAATGTACAAGGAATATAATTCAATACTACTAGTTACAATGATTGTATTCAATAGTGAATCATGAAGACTATGAAAACCAGAACTAATCTATGAAGCGATGATATCCCATATTTTTCTCTTTCATCATCTTACTGATTAAAGTCTAGATCCAATATCCTGACATTTAAAATCCAATTTTTAGTCAGGGTATCTCTATTTTCATAATTGTTTACTTATTTATGGCTTTTGAATTATATTGATGCACATCAGTGCTTTTCGGATCAATATTGAACTATTGTTTCTTATTTGACCACATTTAACTTGGTGAATCCTTGAAAAGCCTTCGATATACATATCAATACACTTACCTCAACTAATGATTTTCCATAACTGGTTACCCACTAACTAAATTAATATAGATAATAGAATGAATGATGATTAACTACCAACTAACTATATTCGAAATGTGTTCCCTTTTGTAGTGTGTGCATTTAAACCCAACATATTATTCTTTAATCCAAGGAATACCAGATTTATTTTTAGAATTCTTAATGAATAAAAAATATTATGTTACTTATTAATCTACCTAATAAATTCAATAATGTTTCCATTCCACAACATTAACACGGGTGTATACTAACGAGACAACCTCAGAAAGTTACACTCAAAAAAAATCATCTCAGCCTGATCGTAAGTCCATGGTAACCTCCAAATCAAAAAACCAAGTCCATAAAGACCATTTCAAGTTTAACATTCGTTTGATTATACATGTGATACATCATTATATAGCTAAATCACCATATATCATGACAATTGAGAGATCTAAACATCAGTATGTCACCAAGATATTGAGTCAAATAGTTAGATGGTGTCTATGAGTTTTCCCTAGACCTTACTAAATTGAAATAACAGTACCACTTATCATATTCTATGCCTTAATGATTACCCATTATCACATAGTATAGTGTTAGAAAATTATTTCAATCAATACAAAAAGAATTTAATTTTATTTCTTTAGCTTTTTTATAAGTGATGCTCTCTTAATGTACTTTTGAGGATGTGTAGATAAATGGAACAATTGTCACAAATAAAATAATACTATAAGAGGATATTAAAAATTTATAATTTGACCTGATTCTATCTTATTATATACAAAATTAAATTATTGACATTTTTTCCATCTTATCGTATGAAACTATGAATAATAAGAATAGTTAGATCCTCACTGGATGGATTCATTTTAAGAACGTGGTTTCACTTATCGATATGTAATCATTTTCCAACCACAAATACCACATTAGTAATTAATTCATTGATTGTTTCATAAATGATATCATAGAAAAAAATTGACACATATATTACTCAAATTTTAGAATCATAAAAAAGCATCTCATCATTATACAACCATACAAGCATTTATATACCTCATATGAGTTTCAGTACCTTGGATACCCATGAACCCCAATCATGAATGTTAAATCCAAACATGATTGAAAACCATATCATTTTTTCATCTCTTGCGACTTCACAGGTAGTAGAAAACCAAATCTTGAAGATTTATGACCTTTTAGAATCAATCCAAACAATTCCAAAGTTGTCATTTATGATCATATTCCCCCAACATAGAACAAAAATCTATTTTGTGGCTAATGAGATGCTAACCACAAGAGTAAGGTCCTAGTCATCTATATCATTTAATTAAAACACATCCAATATAACAAGACTTATCCATAACCTAACATTGGTTAAAAATATTTGAAAAATTCTTTTATGAATATAAAATTTAATAAATAATTGAAAAAAATGTTGTTAAAAGTATGCTATACTAGATTAACTTTATAAAAACATGTGAAATTCTACCAATACATTATCAAATGTATCACTATCACTATTCATATAAGAAAACCCAATTTGATCGGTAGTTTTACAACACCTAGTCCATGTCAAACCTCATCCCCAATACTATAAAATAGTATACATCCCTATATATCTATGTAATTATACATTAGAAATGCCACGATAATATATTGTATTAGATCATGTGTTAGTTTCCTTTCACTAGATTCTAATGTTTTCTTGTTCTATTTTACCAACACATTAGGTACCACATGTATCAACATGTACTACCCAAATATTTTCATCAATATAATGGAGAATAATTTGATAAAATCCATAAACATAACTTTTCTCTATATCTATGTATCTTATTCGCATAATAAAATTTTCCATAATCTCATTATCCGTATGGCTAGTATCCAAGCTGATGAATTACTGATTCGTTTATCATTATTGAATAGAATGGCCATACAACTTAATAAGAAGCTGACCATTCCATATGTAGGTCTATTACATTGAATAATTTCATTAAAAAAATCTCACAACATTAATATGTTTTAAAATATCTTATTACCACCTATTTATTCAGGTTGAGTTATATCATCACTAAGAGTCCTAGATAATATAAATGTCACCCAAAATATCACCTTACATTTGATATTTATAATTTTGATTTATCATGTTTATAATTTTTTAGGGATATACCTATAGAACCCCACCCCTAGAAGGACAAGATTTTCTGTCTACTATAATTAAATTGGTACATGATACAAGTAATCACATTGAAATGGACCAAACAATGTAGTATTATTCAAAAACCTGATATATACATTAATCTTACATTAAAAATGAATACACTAAATACAACATATTTTTTTCATTTATGGATACAAACATTATTCCATATAGTGCATCCCTTTATATATTACATAGTACACTTTATAGAATCTTGGTGAAAATAAATAAAATAAGGGTGATTTTAAATTCATAGTAAGAAAAAAATATAGTGAATTCAATAATAATCATTGAGAACAGTCAATAATTAATGGTAAAAAATGATATGCATTCTCGTAAATTAACAAAATAAGGAAAAAATGTGATTTTATTGTAATAAACCTAATCAAATTTTATTTAATCAATTAACTAAGAATGAAATGTGTCCATAAATATTTTGATGAAAAATATCAAGGATAAATAATTAATGAATCAAAATAATTTAAATTCATCATTATTGGATGTAATATCTAAAGAACATGAAAACTTATATTTTGAAGATCTAACTTCCAGATAATTTAAAAAAATGGGTATAAACATAGCTATTCTTATTTGAGAAAAACTAGAAGGGTTTTCACCATCTAATTTCCTCTCATGGGACTACTGTTGCATCAAGGGGATTTTATTAACTAGTCCCGAAACAATATTATGTAGTTTAAATGGCCCTTGAAATATGTGTTTTACGACACAATAATTCTATATAACAAAAAAACAATATTCCATATCGTATATATTTATTTAATAATAGATAATGATTTATCAATATCTCTCCAAATAATAATAAAAAGTCAAAGTAAACATCTTATGAAATTAGTATATGGTTGGGAAATAGTAATATACATAAGATTTATATGTATATTTAGGGGAAACAGAATGTCAATTGATCATAGGATGTTTAATATTTCAAGGGTTATAAAAGTGTTACATAATGTGAATTAGAAAACTATCATTGTCCAAATAAATCATAAAACATATAGATTAATATTATGTGTGGTATAAATACTACATATCCCTAATGGAATAAAATAATGGATTGTTTTTATTTCTGAATTGAAATATTATAAAATGTTCTTTTAAAAACATTGTGGTGTGAAATATAATTCCTTAAACCTTTTAATAATATTTTCATTGAATATATCTTATCAAAATAAATTCGTTAAAAGTTAACATTCTATACATGAAAATTAATATTTAATGAAATAAACTTGTGTAAATATATACTTGTCATATGACCTAAAATTAAATTTCAATAACCATGGTAAAATGGATAAAACAAATTAATTTCATAGAATGAGATAAGATAATTCCTTTGAAAACACCAATAAAATGTAAAAAAATACAAATATATTTACTAAGTAATTTTGTATGGTTAAATACAATTTTTAAAACCATTTTAGAAAATGATGTGTTAGAAGAAAACAGGTTTCCTAACTAAATAGGGAAATGAATAATGGTTTTTTTAAATCTATTCTGAATAATTTTATGTAATAATGAGTTGAAAATTGTACTATTATTTTATATAGGATGTGAATAAATAGAAGAGTTGAAAATTAAAGTGTTTATTAGAAAATTAAAAAAGAATTTCCTCTTGTGAAAATTCATGTGTAAACAATCCAAAACAAAATGGGATTATATTGTAAAATCTTGAAAAGATAACAATGTTAATGTGAAACTCAATCAATGAATAGATTATGTATATTAACTATAAATCTAGATAAGTAATTGGAAATAAATCCATCGATATTAAAATTCCTTAAATACATAATCATTGAAAATTAATGATAATGAGGTAGTATTATAACCCAGAGAATGTAAATTGGGTTGTTAAATTCTTTCCCACACGATAACTTTCAAATAAAATCCTCTTAGCTGAAATAATTAAAAATAAAACCTTAAAATTAATGAAGAATTAATAAATAATGATATTATAAGACAAAGTTAATGTATTTACTCCAAATATAAAAAATTAGTTTAAAAAAAGTAATGTTTTCAATAGAAATATAACAATAATAAAAGGATGTGAGATCTCAAATATAATAATTAAAAATGTACTTCTAGATAATGGTCTTTAAACATTACTTAATGTCATATACCCATTCAAAACATTTTAATCATAATATCCATGAAGGAATAACATTAAATGAATAATATAATATAATAAGCACATGTGTATTAATGATATAACATGTAAAAGTAAAATATATATACCATATAAATGAAACTAGATGAATGATAATTAACGAGTCTCAATGGAATATAAATTGAGAAGAAATCACTTACAATGTATTTTGATTTTCGGTGAACATCATTTATCCTCCGGTATAATGTTTTTAAACAACTCCATAACTAATACCATAACCATACTCACATTTATAAAATCATTTATTATCTGCTTATAATTTTTATCCTCCTATATAAATAGGTTTATTGAAGTCATATTTGGTACATTCCATATATAGTGTGAATAAATCAAATCCATTTCATGGGTATCAGTCCACACTAAAACAAATTATGTTATCATATTTCGTTAAAACATAGTTCATAAAGGTATTTTTCCTTAAATATAAATTGTACTTTCATTACCCATTAGATGGATTTCTTTGTAAGTGTTGTTAAAACCCTTTAAAAAATCTTAGTATATTTAGCATACTTTTTTTTGTATAATATGTGAATTTATAGATTTTAATGGGTGTAAAATTTAAATAAAACTAAAGAGATTAAGGAAAGATGTACTTATTTTTAACGTAACAACTTTTGGTTTGTACTAGAGGTATTTTTTAGAAGGAATTCATAACTTTTTGGGGATTCTAGGTTAAGGGGAGGTATTTTTATATACTATTTGGTAATATATTTTTATATCTAATGCGTCTTCAGAAATGTGATGAAGTGGGTAGAGAGAGTTCCTTTTAATAATAAATGAGGATTAGCACTCTTGTAAATTTTGGAAAATGGAATTCCATCACCATTTATTCCATTGAATGTTGCACCAGTAGTAGACTATATTCAATACAATGGATGAAACTATCATTATGTTAATATATAATGGCTTTTTTACATGGGATTAGGTCATTTTCCATTTATAATATTGTTATTTCTTTGTTAACCTTAATTTTCACATAAATTATTTAAATTAATTTTAATTAAATTCACTAATATTTTTAGAAAAAAAAATTCAACTTATAAAAAATTATATATTATCCAGATTCCAATTATGGATTCAGTTTTTCCAAATTCCAACAATAGAAGTAGTTTATATTAATTTTAATTTAATCCCACAGATTGGATGAGAATGCATGTTTCTATTGAAAACTTGTTCGTAACATTGATATGTTTTTATATCGAATTACAAAGTATAATTGAATATAGATACATAATTTGACATAATTTATATAAAATTTATCAAATTAAACGTTATAACTTATAAAAAATATAATTTTACATAATAAATACATTTTAACTAAAAGTATTTTTGATTTAATATTCAATAATTTTCACTATTTAGCCAAATAAGAGTCTTCAAATAGAAGTATCAAAAATTCACACAAACATAATTTTTAAGGTACTATTTAATTCAATCGGTTTATTTTGACATTTATTATTAATAAAAGTTTAACAAATTGGAATGAAAATTTGATCTCTATTAAAAGGAGGTAGAGGTACAATAATAAAAATATAAATTCTTTTGTGTAATATTGGGTTTGTTCTTATCTCAAGACTATGAAATATATTTGATTAATATAAAAAATATTTTATTTAACATAAAATATATATATTTAATTCATATAACTCATTAATTGTATGTAATTTCATTTATTAGGATGAAACAATACTTTGAGCATGAAAAAAGTTTTATATAAAAAAATCCCTTAATGTTCAAATGGTTCTTAAATTCATTAACAATTAATTTGTAACAAATGATTTTGTATTTATTTTTTAAAAACATCAATATTAATAAGTTTGTTAGTAATATTCATAAATACTAGTTTAACAACTAGGTTATGTTTCATTATATGAAATAATAATATGTTAGGAATATATTGTTGATCAGTAAAACATGGCTTATGTGGAACACAAGACATAGAAAAACGCATTATTGTTTGTGTTACATGATAAAAAAATATTTTGTGTTTCACAAACTAAATTATAATTTATATTTATTTTAAATATTAAACATATTTTAAATTATTGGGATATTATATTTCCTATCATTATTGGCATTGTGTGTCATACACACTGTCGAATATAATGTTCCTACTTTAGATTTTAGAGTTGTTACATTCTTTACATCATAAATCAAATTTTCCACATGGTATATACATGATCATGGTTATATATTTTTTTATATTTCTTATATTTGAAATCCCAATTTTTTTAAGGATTTGTAATAAATTATCTAGAAAATAGAGTTTGGGTTGTACAATTGTCACATATCATAACATATATCTAGGTAACTATGTATGTGAACAATAGTCACATATAGAGATACGTATATAGATGAAATGTTTAAATATTCATACGTAGTTATTGAGGACATTAATAAAAAATTGTTGAATGATATGTGGAATATTCAAAGCCTAAATTCCATAAATATGTTTTTTAGAAGACCATCAGTTCCAAAAAATCAAGGTATCATGACAACATTATTTTTAATTTGTTAATATTGATTGATTATTTTACTACCTTTTAATAAAAGGAAATATACAAACATGATATAGTTTTATAAACAAAATTAAATCCTTTGGTTGGTCATTGTTCAAATGAAAATTCATCCATTACATCATGTAATGGATATCAAAAATTTAATGTCGATTCCTGAAGCACAGAAATAAACATTTATCGTATCATAATATCTATAAAAGAGGGAAAATTCATACTATATATTTATAATAGTTTTCCATATCAAATATGGTTGTATCATTAAACTCTAAACAAAAAAATTATGATTTGTGTTTAATCCTTAATATTTATCTGTCAAATTGTTTAACTAAAAACAATTTCACATTAACTAGGACGTGGCGTAGGTCAGTGGTAGTCATTATATCCTTATTTTCCTTTAGGTGTGTGTACATTAATTATGGCCATATAAACTATAATGGGATGTCACCCGACATAAATGTTTACATTTTCCAAAACATTAAAAAAAATTAAAAATTAAAAATTATGTGAACCTTGATATATGGTTAAAAATAAAATACAATTTTAACTATAGTTTTCAATAGAACATTAAAAAGTAAATACATCAACAATTTCTTTTCATAGAGGACCTTCCATGGTATATGATTTTACCAAGATAATTCACTCACATTGTCATTTGAAATTATTTGTAATGGTTTGAAATGAAAATGTGTATTATACATATAATGCATAAAATGAGATTTAATCTAGGTGCACAATAATAATTGTTTTAGAGGACCGAGTAACACATATTTAGGCCCAAAACAATTTTTTAGAGTTGTTTCCCCTAGGTACATCCTTTCTAGAACATATCCCCATTGTAGTATCCAAATGCAAAAGTATTTCTATGAATACTAACATAGTCCATACCTTATAAAAATTATATGATGATATTATTTAATTATACATAATGTATACCATATAGTTATGTTCTCTAATATAATTTTTCCTAAATCTATTTCTAATGGTTTCTTTAAAACATTATCTAATACTAACTATAATAACCCAACCCCTAAAATCCATGATCTAGTGTCAACTACCATTACATTTGTAATAGATACCAGTAAATAAAATCTCAATTGACCAAATAGTTTAGTAGTCTTTAAAAAAAAATACTTACCTGATTCTAAGATTAAAACTAAATACAGAAATTATAAATATGTTTTTTTTGTTTAAGGATAATAAAATTATTCCATCAATCATATCATTGCATATCATTCTTATTAAACTTCTTGAAATACTTTTGAAAAGAAACATAATAATAGAGAGATGAAATTATGTGTAAGGTAAAAAATACTTCGGAACCAAAAATGAATCAATGATAATAGTCAATATGGAAAGCTAATATTTGGAAACAAATGAAATTGAAATAACAAGATAAAGAAAAATAAATATTGAAATTTATAAAACTAAAACACAGTCCATTTAATCAACTAACTAACAATGTAATGAATTCGTACATATTTAAATTCAAACTTTCATGGAAGATTAATTAATGAATCAAACTTATGAATGTGATTAATTATTTGATGTCTTGTCAAAGGCACATTAAAATTTCTTTTAGCATGTTCTATCCTCTAGACAATTTTAATCTATTTGTATAACCCCATATATTCTTCCTCCAATCAATCAATAACTTTTTTTCACTAACAAATTTCGTCTCATAAGGAAATCAATTCATCAATTGGGTTTTATTAACTAGTCCCCAACTCATATGGATTACCCTAAATAGTCCCCAAACCCATGTCTTTCAACTAAAATGAATCCATTATATTAAATAATAAATATACCTTGTCAAATATCCATATTTAATAAACGATAAGGATTTATAAATAATTCCCTAAATAATTTAATAACATTAAAATTAATCACAATATAAAAATGGTATACAGTTTCAGAAAAAATCACATAAATGAAAATGGTATGTATATTTTGGAAAAATTAAATTCAAAATGATCATAATATGTTGAATATTTTAAAGGGACTAAATGGAATCATTGAAGAGAATGTCAAAAATATCAGTGTAAAAATAAATCATAAACCATATAGATGAATATTAAGATTTTTATTAATACAAAATCAGCCATGTGGAATAAAATAAAGGGTTTACTTATTAATTAATGGAAATTTTATAATGATATAATTTATATATATTCTCATAGAAAATATAAATATGTTTTTGAAAAATATTTTGAAACCATTTATTTTAAAAACCACATTTGAAAAAAATATCTAAAAACTAACCTTTTGAACATGAAATTGAATATTCAATGTGACTATGGTAGGCAAATCCCTATATATCATATGCAGTAAACATTGTGAGTTTGAAAAAATTATTTCCCAATCTACCACCTATATTTTATAATGATGACATTTATTATTGTTTAAATTTAAAAAAAATTGTTAAATGTTATCTATGCTCAATATATTTTTATATTATTATAGGGAAATAAATATTTTCATTTAATCTTTGTAAAAAGATACAATTTTAATTCTGGCCTTTTATTTTCAATACATAGATTTTTGTGATTCCAAGAAACAAGCATATTCGATTATGAACATCATTGATAATTTATGGAATTTTTTAGAATCTATGGATTTATCATATTTGAACATACAAAGTACTTGAAACTAAAAATGGGTGTGTTGAGATCTTATAATGAATGTCGTAATTAATTTTTGGGTGATCTTGTGTAAAAAATCATTAAAATTTAGGATAACATCAATTGAATAAACTAACATGGTTATAATTTATTTATTTCTTTTTGAGATTTTTGACGATGTTAATGGATTGTTACCCCAATATGTGGAAATATAAATGGTTTTTAATTATTTATTTTAAATATATAACTATTTTTAATTAATATGGTATTTTTTATCCACATTTCAATACTGAAATTAGATTCTAAAAAATGGAATATTGAATTTGGTTTCATCAACTTCAATATTCAAAACATTAAATTATCAATCTTGAAATTATAATCCCATTACATGAAAGTTGATAAATAAATTTCATATAATATTTTTCATAATCATTCTAAATGAGAATATTCTATATATTATAAAAATAGGCTTGGATGTAAATATTTGATGTTATAATGTGACGAATTCAAAAAATATTGAAATGATTGAAAGGATAATAATGAAATAGCGACTTCATATAAGATGATTTATTATTAATGTATGATTTGAAGACACATTCATTATGAATATCTGCTACTCAAAAGAAAATATATAGAATATGGTCCCTATTCAATTTTAATTGAATGAAAAACATTTTGGATAATGAATGACGCACGGAGTCTATATTAATATATTTTGACTTCTATTTTTTCATAAAATTGTTTATATTAGAAGAATTATTTTATTCTATAATAATATACCTAAATAAGTTACTCTTAATGAAAAGTGAAATTTTGGAATGTTGAAATCTAATAGTGTGTTGAATTTTTCTTTCAAACTAATTTTTTTGAATGCATCAAAATGTGAATATTTTGTGGATAAAAATATATCTCATGATTCAAAGAAAAAATTGATTAATATCGAGTTGATATTGAGGATATTTATAAATAAATATCCAAAATAAACATAGGAATTATTGATTGTGTTTCACTGAATAAATAATTTTATTCTATAAGTGATAATAATTTGGATAATATAAGTAATATAAATCTAATGATTTAATCTGAGATGCATAAGATATAATTTCATGTCTCAAAATAAGCTTCAATGGGAGAGGAAAATTTAAATCTAATGTAGAAGATAAAAATGATGTTTGAGGCTTAAATATGATGTAGATATATAGATAGATAAAGTATATATGAACTAATTCCACACATGTCACACAACTATACGTTGTAATTCACACCAATATCACAATTTTTTCAATGCATTTATCCTTTTTATATGAAGTAATAAAATGGTGGACCTTGGTAATAAAGTTCGACTTAATCAATTTACATTCACTCAGAAAACACAGAATACATTATTGCAAAGTGATTATTTTTCATGAGATAAAAATAACAAAAATCGTTTTTTTCAAAGGATCTCATTGCCAATACATCTAGGAAAAATAATCTACGGCTTCCCCAGAAATAATTTCTATTAAATTAATTCTACTACAAACTATATGGCACAATTTAACATCACATACATGGTTATTTTTCTTTTGTTTTTCACTACATAAAATGTTTTTAAATTTATATATTTATATTTATGAATTATTCCCTCATGATGTTAACACATTTGTAAAGGGGATGTTTTTTTGGAAAATATTATTGAATAATTATTTTCCTATTTACCATTATATTCAACTAAAATCTTAGAAGAAATTTTTGGGTATATTTATGAACTCACTTATCTGGAATATAAACATATTATACTTATCAATGATAAATTATGTGAAGATCATAATGGATTATATTTTTTAATGATTATTATTAAATCATTAATATCATATTCTTCATAAACTTTTAAAATATTGGAAATTATCATTTTTTTCTTTTTGTCTTCATTATAATGAAAAAATATTTTAAATCAATTATTTTTAAACATTTTCATTAAAGAGAATACTATTTACTTATATTTTATTGTTCTTTTTGAGATTATTTCATGGTATTAGATCAATGATTGTGTTTTTATTATGGATAGATATTTTGTACCAATGTTGGGTGCCTATATTTTCTATGAAGATATACAAAATTGAAATTTCTTCAAAAGGAAAATTAATTTATATTTTTTCATTTTAGTATTAAATCATATAATGTACTTTTTTTCTACATATAATTGTTGAATAGGTAATTTATTGAGATTTTAATGATATATAACAGTCACAACTAAACAATGAATTTTTTTCAGGCTTAGGAACCCTTAAAATTTCACTGAAAAGGGATAGAGTTACATCAGAAAGAGAAAATCTGTAACATTTTAAGAGATTTCGTTTTTTAAAATATGGATAGTTTCAAGATAATTATTTATAATGTTATGGAGAATGATTTTACAACCTATCTTAATTCATTAAGAGATTATAAGAAAATTCCACACTAGTATATATATTATTTATCTAAAATGATTAGTCAGTGGTTATCAATTAATTCAAAAATAATAACTATTTGAATAATATCATCAAAGTGAATGTGAGTATCCAGTATGAAATAATTTTCTACATATGATTTTATTAATCATTCAAGAGTTAATGTATATCTTGTATCAATAAGATGATATTATGATTTAGTTAATATCCAATTTATTTTGTTATATATTTTCATATTGGAATAAGGTAATTTAATATAATAAATTCATTTGGGAATAGCAAAAAGTTGTGGGAATGGGAATATTAACACTATTGATATTTTCATATTCATTAATGATAAATCATTGTACTGTAAACTTATAATAAATGTAAAGCATTAAGGATTATAAATTTTATGATAAATTTATTTTTTTCTCTATAAATGAAGAGTTCCCTTAATAGATGAATCATTTTTAACACTTTACTAGGATGAATTGAACTAATAATTTATCAGAAAATTTACCATCAACATCTACCCATATTCATAATAAGTTGAGAAAAACACACATCATTAGTATATAATGGTTTTATAGGAAAATAGAAAATCATTAAATGTTATTTAGTATAATATTTATTCTCTTCGAAATAGGAATAATTCTAGGAAAGATACCTCATGAATATCATTATTATTTGAGAAGAATGAAGAAAATTTCTTGATATGTGAATTTGATGAAGTTTCTGAAATATATATGGAAAAATAATTTTTATTTAATATTGAATGTTATTTTGATATGAGTAGAAATAGATAAAAAGATTCCATATATCCATTTTTGGTCTACCAAAATCATAATTTAAATCTTTTAGAAATTCCAAATTTAATAAAATGGTTACTTTTAATAACAAATATATTCCATAATTATTTATGAATCCAAACTTTATTCTCCATTATATTTTTTATGGATATAATTTATATAACCCAAAAAAGTAAAGGACTTAATGATAGAGGGTTCAGAGGAATATATTAATGAAATATTGACAGAATTTATCTTCTTCCTATATATCATTGAAATTATTAAATTTAGAAGTTTTAGATAATTTATATAATATAAATTTTAATATTACAACTAATTCTCTTACATTTAAAAAATATGATAATTTTGTAATATTTTTTTACTAATTGAGATTATCTCATTTTTTATGTCCATAAGAAGTTGAATAATCAAATGAAAATAAATGGTTAAAAATTCTTTTAAATAAGATAAAAAATCTAAAACAATGTCATCCAAAAAACATTGAAGATGGATTATAGCTATTTTATTGACAATTAACTAGGATATAAGGGATGAAAATATGGTTTATGTTGAAAAATTCAATTAATGGAAGATTTATTTTCATATAGTAAATATAACATACCGCACCATGAATGAAAAGAACCTAGTGAATATTAACCATGGTTCCAGTGAAAATAGAGTTAGGACTAAGAAATATTCATGAGAATGCAGTTCTTATGGGGTTAGTATAAGAATTGGTTTAATTTATGGTAATTTAGGGATGATAAAAAATTAGTTGTTTATGATTTTAATTTTATAACTAGAATACTTTATATTCCCTTGATGCTAACGAATAAAAAAAAAATTCAGGTTAAAAATCAAACTTATAGGCCAATATAGAGGGTTAGGGATAATAAAAAATAAATTAAAGAGGATACTAATAAAAATCATGATGTTTATTAGGTCCACATATAAAAAATTAAAATGTTGTGAAAATATCCATTAGATGAAGGAAAATATTTCCATGTATTGTTAGATTAGGACATAAATATTATATATTCTATACATCTATTAAGAATTCATTTTTATACTCTCATTCAATTATAGATAGTTTATAATAAAATGATTGATAAGAAATATTTGACGATGCAATTGATTGATCTTATTATGATCAAATAGTAATAAGTGTCAGACAGTGTATAGAAATTGTTTCGTAAAATATATGATTACCTCAGACTCTCTTGAATAGTGAGAATAATAATAATTAAGATGGTACACAAATCACACAAAAAATAAGGTATTTCTAAATTCATTTTAATTATCAATATAGAATGTATAAATGTAAAATTGAATGTTCTCTCTTTAAATTATTAATTAAGGATAAAATAATTTTTTTTTGATAATCCAACTATTAATGTAATGAATTCTATAAATATTAGTTTATAGGAAATTTATAATTGGTTTTCAATGTTTTATAGATTTAAAAATAAAAATCACAATAAATTACAATCTCTAGACTTTTTCAAATTATAAAAGAGTATTTCTTACAAAAAATATGAATTTAATTAAAGAACAAAAAATTAACTAAGTGGAGAATTTTTTCAACTATAAAAAAGACATTATTGATGATCAATAAAAAATAAAAAATAAAGACATTGTTTGTAGGAAATTATATTTTAATTTATTTTTTTATCTTTACATAATTCTTGTGTGGTTAGTTTTGATCAAAAAAACGGGGACATTTTTTTTATTGTTTTCCACATTTTATCTTCCATGTTATTTTTACATCTATTACGTATATATATATTTTTAATATTATATGGAAAAATGTTTTTTTAATTGTATAATTTTATACTGCCTTCATATATTTTTTAGACTACATTATAAATGTAGAGAAATTTTATACATATAAATTTCCTTCTGTGTCATGTGAATCATCGAAATTCGCTATAAATTATAGAAGGAGTTTTCAATTTTAAATTTAGTCAAAAATTTCTTATTTTATGTCTTAATATTATCAAAAAAAATACATATACTTTTTTAAAAACAAAATTCATGCAATTTTTTAAATATCATAATACCCATATTTTTTGTTTGATAAAAGGATATGTTTTTATTATGTTTTTTCTAATGATAATTTTTTAAAAAAATAACATAAAATAATTTTTTATTTTTGAACTAGAACTAAATTTAATAATAATTTACTTGCTCTATTGCGATGGAATTATGTATTTAATATATCAGAAGATTTCATGATAATGTTAATCCACAAAATTATTGAAGCATTGGTATAATTGTATTAAGAATGAACATAAAAAAATTAGAATCTGACCACATTAATATTTTATAGAGAGGTAAATTTAAATAACTTGAGGTTTTAAGGATAAAATGAATTTCACAAGTGATGTAAATTTTATTTTATGTGACGATTTTTAAGAAATCCGTTTTTTGAGTTGTTTCATATTTTAATATTTTTCAAACTATTCAATAATATATTTTTAGTGATGTTTTAATTATAAACATCTTATTATTTCTTAATTTATCATTTCATTGTATAGTAACTATTATGAAAGGATTCCATGCTTAGAATACATATTATAATTCCGATCTTATTTTATGGTATTATGCATTTTAGAAAATATAACATTTTCCAAATTAGGTGATTGAGGTTTTATATGGAGTGGCAGATGGAGTTTCTAATATCGATAAATCTACAATACCAATAACACTATAACAAAAATCTTCTTATATTAATGGTTATACATCGGTGGTCCTATATGAGCATTGATAATCTCTTCATATAGCCATGGTTATATATTATCATTACTATAGGCTGCACATATTTTCCAATCATCAAGGAAGGAATGGTTTTTTAATAGAATTACAATGGAAAATAGCTTATCAAAATGAAATTATATATTCACGGATAATGATTATAAAAATTAGAATCTTTAGTGACTAACATATTATATTGTGAATATAGGCCACCAAACAAAACATTTTTCTCATTAATTAATGGATGTGGTTAAATTGTTTTTCAAATGGTCCATATAGCCAAGGTTATAGAAGATCTCAACTCTATTTATCCCAAACCTAACCTATATTATTAATCACAAAAGACTGTGGAAATATTACCTCATAAATGGACCCTATATCCATGGCATATAAGACCATGCCAATAGGCCACCCACACTTAAACCACACACATGATCCATGATTTTTATATTATTTAATATTAAATATTAAATATATATATATATATATTCACTATTTAATATATTTATATAAATATATAAGAATTTATGTATGTATATAAATATAATTATGTTATCTAAAAGGGAGAGTACTCCTATTTATATTCATGCGATAAGAGATAAAAATATTGAGATAGCTTATTTTTGTAAAAACACTACAACCATAAGAATGATTCCATTAGCTATTACTCTCCCACATAGACTAAAATTTATATACCACCATATTATTTCGAATATAGTGTGAATATGTGCAAATGTTAACAGATAACCCTGAGTTTTTAGTTTAATGGTGTAGACTTCATCCAATCCTAATAATGGTGTAGACTTCATCCAATCCTAATAATGGTGTAGACTTCATCCAATCCTAATAATTTTTATGAATTATTTTATCTAAAATATATTCACATTCATCGATAGATTTCGTTACACATAACCCTGAGTTTTTAGTTTAATATTTTTTATAAACATTACCTTAAAAAGTGTGGTACTAATAAAATAAATTCAATTTTTAAATTCAATTTAAAATATTTTATTTAAAAAAAATATACTGATAAATATATACATATTTTTGGTATAGTCTATAT
The DNA here is from genome assembly GCA_963277665.1 of Viscum album. Taxonomy (NCBI): domain Eukaryota; kingdom Viridiplantae; phylum Streptophyta; class Magnoliopsida; order Santalales; family Viscaceae; genus Viscum; species Viscum album. The sequence goes on along the minus strand of OY728151.1, from coordinate 1,861,540,385 downwards.
ATGCTTCAAAAACCAATCTTTCCAAAAAACTATTTTTATTTAATATTTTGAAGAAAAAATAACCTAAATTTTTAATCATTATGAAAATTATTTTAAAAAATTAATTACATTTCTTGATTAACATAATGAAATTATATTAAGGAAAATTTATTCTATTTTTCATATTTGATTGAATTTCCATTTAATAGTAGAAAATAATGTATTCTAAAAACTCAGGGTTATGTGTGATGAAATCTATCGATGAATTTAAATATATTTTAGATAAAATAATTCCTAAAAATTCAGGTATTACATTCCACTCCACGTAAAATTTATTTCCCCCTAAAATTTTTATTCCATTTTAAAAATAACATAGGATAAAAATACTAATCACATCATTATGTTCAAATATAACCTCCTCAAATTGGTTTCTTCAAATCAAAATGTTATTCATGTGGGTGGTATTGTTTTGCAGACTTTCCCTCTATGTTCTAGAATCTCAACCAGTTGTTCCGCATATAAAGATCCTTGTTCATTAATACTTCCAGGATTAATAGAGAATGAAATATTTGACATTCTTGTAATAACTCCTTTATTAATTCTTGTATTGATGTAACACTTACATACTTCTTAAAACATATAATTCCATCAAATTAATTGTATAACATATGATCATTTCTCAACAACTTCATTAGTACTAAGTTGTCGTTTTATGGAATTAATAAAATCAAAACAATAGATGGATTAACACTTATTTTAGAAAGATAATATTTTCCACTCCCAACATGATTTACAAATCTATCCATTGTAAATCTATTAATATAGGATAATTTTTTATCATCATTATAGATAATCAAGAATTATCATTTCAACACGATTCATTGGATAAGATTTTCACTTTCCCAAGGTGGTATTGTATTGCGTAGTTACAATAATTAATCACCTCCAACTATCTTCTATGGATAATGATGATCTTTTTCTATGTGAATACATACATTAGTATATTATAAAAGGTGTATATATCATACAATTCTCCATAAATATATTACCTCCATATCCTGATTTCAAAAATTAACACAGCTAAATCCAAATCATGTGTTGGTTAATTTTTCCCATGAACAATGAATTTTATTGAGTCATAGGAAATAATAATTTCATTCGTTCTTAAAATTCATCACAATCCATTATTTAGTGCATAACTATAGAATACACCCATCCCTTATTGCATGGAAATTTTAGAATAGGATATATTGTTAATATTCTCCAATGTTTTGTGAAATATTTCTTATCATTATTTTGATTAGAGGACCATAGTTCCATTATGTATTAGCATTATTATTGGATTATATAGTAAGATGTGATTCGAAAAAAATATTCAACAATAACTAGATAGTCAATTAATATATTATAATTCCATCAAATGGGTTGGTCTTAGACAATGTTAAATAAAAATGTTCTTTGATGAATAAATATATATATACCATCTCTTGATATTATATAACCCAAGATGAAATATTCTTTAACCAAAATTAACAAATGAAATTTTTTAGAAAAAAATATTCGCACACATGGTCATGAACAGAATTATCTTGTTGTTTTCATTCCATTATTTTACCATTGAAAACTGAAAAATTTACACCAATAATGTCTTCCAAAAACATATCAATGTAATCACAAATGTCTCTATTCATTAAATACATGATGATATATTGGGTAATTAGTAAAAGAATGTTGAACCACTATATATATAGTGTCCATATGATATATGGAATTATATCTTGAGAATATATTCTTTCATGACCATCAATTGATTATATCTATAATGAAGGTTAATCATAGAAAGGTATTGAGATAAATGTTGTTGATCACACAAGTCATCGATGTATTTTAGAGGATGTTATTTACTAATTGAGATGTTGTCTTGTACATAATAATCAATACTGATTAACATCAGTCCATATTTGTTTTTATCAAAAAAATATCTGAACCCCAAGATGAATCACTTTGTCAAATACATACCTATACAAGAATAACCTATATTTTCTTCTTTAATTATTCCAACCCAATCAAGGTCATTCCATAGGGAGTCATTAAAATAATATTGGAAATATGTATGTGTTCAATTAAGATATTGGCATCAATATTTTATAGAAAAAAAAAATATAAATCATCATGAATGAAATCAATAAAATCAATTAGAATAGGAATCTCATTTCTATTTAGTTTATAATAAATAACCAAGAAAAAGACCCCATTGAAATAGGAATGACGACCCATAAAATGGATGTGATTTTCATTCGATGTTCATATTTATTATCTCACAAGTAGATGGTCTAATTTTCTTTGGGATACCAAAATATACATAAATTTCTCAAAAATTGATTCTTGATTTATATGGTTAACGAATATCCCTACCTATGATATCTTTTTATTGAACTAGATGGATACTAACATGATTTTTTTGAAGAACATCCCCAAAAAAAATCAATTATATATGAGTCATATACATGATATGATATCATCATTCCATTATGGGTGTTCAATTCAAATTCTACATATAATTGATAAGGTGGTATTGTGATACCCATAGAATCTAATTTAGATAAAAAAGTGTTAGAAGTACCAGAATAAAATAAATTAGTAGTAGTTTTAGAGTTGGTGGTAAGTATACCATTCATTATTTTGTTAACATACAGTTAATGATAAATACTAATCATATGTGACTTCCCTTTAACTCTAGGCATGAGAGATTACTAATTCTAATCATATTTATTAACTTTTTTATTTTTAACTTTTTTTCATAAGGGAAAAAATCCATAAAACTTCATATATGTTCACCTAAGACATCTGGTGTGCTTATTTATAGCACTATTTACCTTCGAGTACTTCCTAGTTAACTACTTACAACATTTATGATGCATGATATATATATGAATGATGAAGGATAGACACATATTTGGGTAAGTTCCCTTCTGGTATTTAGTCTTATAGCTTGTTTGGGTAATGCTTTTGGTCCCAAACAGAATATATGGTTATAAGTGATGATTTGGGAAAGTCCTCTTCTGCTAGTTATTGATAAGATATTTATGAGCAAGAGATCATGAATCTGAGGAGAGTATTTTTATGCTTATTTATGTTATATTTTTTTATATTTTGGAACATATATTCTGGACTACTGCATTGTACATATTTTTTCTACATTCTAAGAACATAACATGGTGCCCCATCTTTTGTATAGATTTATTCTTGGTTATTTGTCTTATCATTCCTCTAAAATTTATCTCTATAGAATGGAATCATTACTTCCATATTTTTCCCCTATTTTTTCCCTTTGGTTTAAAATATTCTAATGATGGTGTAGATACACCATTATCACTCCTAGTCCCTTGTTTCTAGTTGGTAACATGTAGCATTAGAGGAAATGCACTTGATTCCATGTGGCCAACTGGGTACGGGGAACCTTTCCGTGGAATCGAGACCTGGGACATTACTATGTTGTATCATATCTAGGATTCTATTATGTATTTCCTTACTATTTAGTGACATTAGACATGGATAGGAAGGAAATGGAGTTTTGTAATACACAATTCCTGGGAGTAGAAACCACGTGTAATGGGAAAAGTCAAATTTCCTCAAATTAACCTCTGATTTTTAGATATTGAGTTTTTATAGTTGATTTTATTTCACTATTGGGTGACACACTTGTTTTTTGATGTGATTATTGATTTCATTATTGTTCATTTTTAAAAAAAATCAATGAAATGAGGTTATTCCATCTCGTGCATCATATAATAACATGTTAAAATTCACATGTCATTCTTTCTTCTTAGGCCATTTCGGACCAATACCGATTGAATTATATTGAGATAGATTTCATGCTAGATATGCTTGATGTTGTTGTATGAACTGCAGATGATATACTTGATGTTTTATATGTGTATTGGTATGTGTTACGGGTTGAATTGGATATATGCCACTCTTTAGTCCCTAGGGAGCATGGGCCCTCTGGGATAGGAATTTGGTGGATCATGTTTCATCCATGAGCTTATATTTTCTTATTCTGTGCTATATGTGATGAAAAAAAATGATTTTCTGGGTGTATGGACCCCCATAGATCATAATTTTTAACATCGTTTCGTTAATTTAAAAAAAGGGTTTCCAAGGATGTTTCAAAGGCTTACTATCCGAAAACCCAGACCACATGTCGTGTGGGTCCATAAACACACACTAAGTTTTCTTCTATTTAGGAAGAAAAGAACATCTTTGACTATATGCATGTGCACTCTGAATACATGATGTGTGGTAGATGACCATGTGTCCGACCGTGTGAGAGAAAAAAATTGTTTTTCAGTTTTGAGTGGAACAAAGCGTGTGTGTTAGGTAGACCCCATGTAGTTTGACATAGTTATACATCAAGTGGCTCTGCCAAGGAAAAAGTACAAGTCCAAGAGGAGAAACATGTGTTCCCACCATGTGTCAGTCTTACACACCGTGTATACAAGTCGTTTACTTGCCAAGGTAGGAGGAGGTACACGCCCCTATGAATTCTTGAGTGTACACACCGTGTAAGGGTTTTACACAATGTTTATTCCTCTTTTGAAAAGTTATGAGGTTTTTCTTCTCTTGTTTTGTAATTTCACTCTTTAAATGAAACTTTTGTGTAAGGAACTTTAAATATGATGTGTCTGTGCATGAATTTTAGGTAAATTCTACCCTAATGTCCTCCAGTAGTACACTAAGAAGGTAGCGATGAGCATATCCTGAAGATGGTAGGCCATGGGCTACCAATGGATCCTCCCATTTTTCCAGGTGATGAACATGCTTTTACACCGGACATAGGTGCTGAGGAAAATGTCCATACCATCTTTATGTTCTTCGTGAAGTCCTTATATGGAGAACCATAGCCAGGAATGACTATGGATGTGATGAAAAGAATGTTCCAATAGTGTAATATGCCAACATTCTCGAGGGGATAGAGGACCTCAGTATGTAGAGTCATTGTTCGAGGCCATGTTATCGATCATTGATCATTTGTAGATTCTCCCATGTGATTTGTCAAGCTCGATATTTATATGATGCATGATTTTGCAAAGATATGTTGGGATGTTATCACTCAGATGGAATGTCATTAGGATACGGACTCAAGAGTTTCTTAGAAATTCTTCAATGATTACAATTATATGGAGACACTGATGGTCGAAAAATCCATGTAGATTTTGAATATGGAGTAGGGAGGCATATGTATTATGTATTAATGTTCGTGTTCTATTAATAAATAGTCATTCGAACATATTCTATTGGGTGATAACCTATTGAAGGCTAGGTTATTCGTGGATGGTATTAGGTACGCCATCTGATCACATGTGAATATCATCAAGATGAGTAAGGTATCTGCTATTGTAAACCATCCACTTGTAACCGATAGGTATCAGAGGGAATCAGGAGGTGCGAGCAATGGCGATTCATCACTGTGATCTGGTACTTCTTTGACCAGTAGTAGGAAACTTCATCTATACCTTACTTGATGTGATTCTAGTAGCCACAATGTATCACTATGTAGTCAGGTGAGGTGCTACCAGTGTGGGAGTGTTGGGTATAGAAAACCAAATTGTCTTATAGTTCCAGTAGTGTGATGATCATGCAGTAATATGGGCCATGTTCTTTGCTTCTTAATGGTGTTTTCTTTAGTAGGTAGAGAGAGAGGGTCTGCACAGATTCCATATTCAGGAGTAAGGAAAGCAGCTTCTCCCCAATTAGGGAAGTATAATACATTAGTTAATCAAGGGTGAGGTAGTGTTCATGACTATTGTAGCCATACCCTAGGTCCTCAGTGACAGTAGGGTGAATCAGCTCAGGGTATCAAGGTAGTGTCACAAGGATGCGGTACATGCTAGAATTATGTTGTGCAGTAGACCCAATTGGAGAAGGATCCTATAACATCTATTTTTAGAGGAACTATTATAGTCACCTTAGTTTTAGATTCTACACATTTGGATATAGGGATTCACAAATATTCATATCTATTCCTATTGTGTAGAGCCTAGCGCTCTCTATTTTTAATTCTATTGATGGAATGAAACTTGACACGCTGTGAGGGATTAGAATATCTGGTGTTCGATAGTGCAAGGAGTTCATCCTTTAAATTAGTGGGTGTTAGGTTGTTTGGGATATCTATGTCTAAAGGATGACAAGATCTGACGTCATAATCAGAATGGATTTTATGGTATCCTTTCAGTTCATTTTAAATTTCTATCATCGTAGGGAGTGTTTCACATCCCCAGAGGGAGTATATTTTTCACAAAAGAGATAATGGGTTGTCAAGGGAAGCCAATATATACTGAAACATCATGGGTTGAGTGGGATGATAGCACAAATTTCAATTTTATATCTGAATGATGATGGGAAATTTCTGATGGAATTTCTTCCAGTGGGTGATTATTTTATGGATGTCTTCCTAGAAGCATTTTTGGGTTTACATCTAGTGATAGAGGTTTATTTTTCTATCGATCTAGTTCCATGCACTCCATCTGTATCCATTGCTCTTTATAGTATGGATACATCATAGTTACATGAGATCAATTGGATACTATAGGAGATGGATAAAAAGGTTTTAATTTTTCCCAGTACATCTCCATGGGGTTCAGTGATCCTTTTTTGAAAAAAAAATTTGTGAGTACCCTTAGGCAATGAATGGATTATTTAATGCTACACCAGTTGACAGTTATAAACTAGTATCCTCTACCCCTGATACGTGATCTATTTGACCAGCTCAATGGAGCTTTTATTTTCTCAAATAATTATATGAGATGTAGATATCATCATGTTTGAGTTAGATCATCAAAAACCCGCACAAATATTTCTGAAGAAGATATGGTATTTATGTGTATGTGGTTATGCTGTTAGGTCTCAAGAATAGTCATGTGGTCTTATAGGAACTGATTAACTGATTATTCCATCCTTATCTTGATTCTTTTTTATGGGTTCAGTATATGATATCATTGTGTATTCTTATAATTGAAATGACCATGCCACAAATCTTGTTATCATTTTGAGTAAACTGAGAGGGAATCAGTTATATGATAAGCCTATAAAGTGACATTTCATGATGGATCAAACTCACTTCCTAGGTCATGTCATCTTAGAGATAGAAGTATCAGTTGTCCCACAGATGGTGATAGAAGTAGTTACCTGGGAGCATCCAAAGAATGTCTTTGCGATGATGGGTTTTCAAGGGCTATCTGGTTACTATATGTGTTTCATAATAGACTTCTCACACATAGCTTAATTTATGATGGGCTTGATAAACATGGATTTGAAGTATGTATGGTCAGGTTCCTACAAGACAGCCTTTCAGGAGGTGAAAGGTAGATTAATGTTAGCACCGATACTAGTTTTTCTAGAGCCTTGTAGGAGTTACACTTTGTACTAAGATGCATAAGCTATCGTTAGGTAAGTAGTTCTTATGTTGGGGGGTTGATTTATTGTGTACGAGTCTCAACAGTTGAAGTCACATGGGAGGAACTACCCAAAACACGGTCTCAATTTAGCCATGTATGTTCATTCCTTACGGTGTGAAATACATCACTTTTTGGGAGTGAATTTTGTGGTATAAAAAGAGCAAAGAAGTATCAAGTACATCTTTTCTTAGAGAGATATGAATCTGAGGCATTGAATGTGGATGGAATAAGTTCAATATTTTGACATAGAGTATACCTATATGCTGGGAAGTGGAAATTTAGTGGCCGATAAACTGAGAAGGAGGACATAGATACGTGTAGTGTGGTAGGCTAGAAGCGAGTGACTACTTATAGCCTTGTTCTCTAAGATGCATTTTGACATGCATTATAGGAAATGATAGACTTTGGTTTCATCCCTAGCTTTTACCTCTACTATACAAGAATGAGTGAAGATGGGGAAGATATCAAATTCCAAAGCCCTAGTTCTATTGTAGATTATGTTAGGTTAGGAACCTCCTCCCAGTTTGACCATTGTATATGATAAAGCCCGGTGGTTACAGGTTCGCATACATGTTTTGGAAGAATTGTGAGAGAATCTAATGAATAATTTTAATGCTTTATCTTGGGTGGTTAAACTAGGTGTTACCAAGATGAATCAGTATTTAAATACTCAGTACTAGTGGCCATGTATAAAGGGATTTGTAGCTTGTTTTTTCTTGAAATGATCCACCTATAAGTAGGTGAAGGCAGATCATCAGCGGCCCATTGGTCTTTTACAGTAGCTACCCCTTCCAGAGTGGATATTGAATGACATAGTGGAGTATTTCAAGAAGGGTTTACCAAGGACCTCTCTAGGTAATGATGTAGTGTGGGTTTGATTTTACATGCTTATGAAGGTTGAAAATTTCATTCAATTCAAGGATGGACTGGGTGTTAATGATCGTGGGAGGTTTAGAATCCGTGATGTTGTCTGGTTTTATGTGGGTATCACATTATATCATTTTTTGTTTAGGATTCTTAGTTTTCTACCGGTTTCTGGAATGGGAAATATAGGGATTTGGGTCCACAAGTGCTTTTGAGCACAGTTACCACTTCCATATAGATGTCCATTAACAGTACATGATTCAGGTGATTGATGACATTCATTGGGCATGCATCTGAGATTTCAGATTTTCATCAGAGAAAAACATAAACCATGTGGATTTTTCATATAATAATAGTTTATAGGATACTATTATGATGGATGAATATGAGGACTTGTATGTTAGGACATGCTAATCACCCCTATGATGGTTTGATGCAGGAGTGGGAGTGATTCTGGGACCTCGTCTTGTCTAGGAGACCACTGTGTAGGTTCAGTTGATTTAGAAGTGGATGGATACTATGCAGGGTCATTAGAAATCATATGTTGATCACCATAGGAGACCTTTAGAGTTCGAGTTTGGGATCCATTTTTTCTACGTGTCACACCAAGGTTGGGACATAAGAGGATCAATAGACAAGGTAAGCTTTCAACTAGATACATTGGGTCAATCGGGATTCTAGAGAGAGTTTATATGGTTTCAAATCAATTGTATTTTCCTTATAGGTACATTTATAAGCATGATGTCTTTCATGTCTATTAGTTGTGACTTTACATTTCTGACCAATCTAAATCTTTTTTCCTGGGAAGTGGTGTTCTTGGAAGATATATCCTTTGAGGAGTTTCTTATTCGTATTATGAATTATAGCATGAAGGTTCTATATTGCTCTTATATTCCATTTGTACGAGAGCTATGGATGAACATTCATGTGTAGGAAGAGACCAAGGGGAGGGAGGCCAACATATGATCAGGATGTCCATAGTTATTATCATATGTTACTTCTCCACCATTGGAATGGAAATTATGGGACGAATTGGTTTAAGGGGGGTATTTTGTAATAACTCTATTGTTCCATTGAGGTATAGATCATTCCTTTTTAGTTTTTACTTATGAAAATGCAGGTAAAAGAGATCAATGGTAGGTTGCAGGTTGTTTCACGTCATGATCGGGTGTTACATGCCATGTACATCAAGGTACATGCCGCCTAATAAGGGTTACAAGCGGTATAATTCTAGTACATGAGCATGTTATAACATGTCCATGATTTTTACAGAAACTATGATTAGTTTCTAGTACATGATGTGTATATTTATTTTTATTCATTAAATTGTGTATTAGAATTATATTTTTTCATTTATAAATAAGGCCTCACATGTCCCGTAAATCAATATCACCATACCTAATTTCTCCTCAAAAATCGATGTCTGAAGAACTACAATGGAAATCATTATTTTCCACTATTCAATGGAAATTCAATCAAATATGAAAAATAGAATAAATTTTCCTTAATATAATTTCATCATGTTAATCCAGAAATGTAATTAATTTTTTAAAATAATTTTCATAATGATTAAAAATTTAGGTTATTTTTTCTTCAAAATATTAAATAAAAACATTTTTTTTGGAATGATTGGTTTTTGAAGAATATATAGACTATACCAAAATGTATATATATATTTATCAGTATATTTTCTTCAAATAACATATTTTAAATGTCCAAATTTAAATATGTGCAAATTTAATAGAATGTATAAATCATAACTTCTAAACGGTAACTCGGATTGAAAATCAGAGAGGACTATTGAGTTTATTGGGAAGTTTCTCCCTTAGGTGGTTCCTAAACTCGACTGGAATGTGTTGATGGTGACTTCTAATAATTTTCTGAACTTTTTTTAGGTATGTTTAATAAACGCGCTGGCGGCATTTTCTATCCCACTACTTGAAAATTGCAATTTCACGGTGGTTTTTTTTATATGGAGGCGGATTAAACTACAAAAATATGCTTCTATAGTGGTTTCTGAAAATCACTGCTAACTTGCATGTTGGGAAGCTATTTGCGGTGGTTAAAGTAGTTTAGCGGTGGTTTATGGGAACCGTCGTAGTTGGCGCATTTTTGCAGCGGTTATATTGTTTTTTCAGGCGGTTTTTCCAGGTAGGGGGTTAGATTTTTTAGCAGTGGTGAAAAATGTGGTTAAAAAAAGTAATAACCTAGCATGAAAAACCACCGCGACAAAAAAATTACCGCCCAAAAAAACATGGAAGATGGGCCACTGTAGTTGTGGTTAAAAACACCAGTAAATTTGAGACCATAGCATTAGTTGAAACCACTGCCAAATTTACCTCTTACTGTTAGTGGTGGTTAAAACTGCAGCTAAAGATAAGATTTAGAAAAAAAACCAGTTTTTGGAGCCCCTGTACCAGTGCCCAGAAAAAAAATCCAAGAATACCAAAACACCAACAGAATACATACTACAATCAATATTAAAAGTGATTCTAAACTATGCACAAACAAATGCATCGTTCAGTGAGTAAAGGAATGTAGATAAACATATCACATGGCATAAACCAAGTATCCAATAAAATGTAGTGGTGAATTTATGTATATAAAATTCACCATTGCAGACTCATATGTACTAGTTGATCCTTGATTGGATCTTCACATGATCTGTGCAACTTATATGGTCAGCCGTTTGGTGATCTAGGTGAAATGGGACAATATGATTTTTATCACATGTTGGTACTCCCACATATCTTCTTGAATTGTTCACGAATGTAATATCCCTTTATATATATTATTATTTGATAGAACCCATGGAATCTCTTAGGTGTTTGGACCACTTATATTTGTAATTTCTAAATTGGGAATTTTCCTAGATTAACATGTCACCATCTAAGTGACTCCATTGAGATTATATTTGGGTTTCCCATGTTTTAATGAATTTAATGAGTTAAAGGTAACTCATAATGTGTAATGGATAATTAATGATGGTTATCCTTTCTTAAAATAAATTAATTAAATTTTAAATTGAATGACCCCAAATAATTGTAATGTCATTCTCCTGATTTATTCTTCATAAAAGGATTCATATTAATGGTAATGTATTAAATGGGAATTGAACTTGGATAAAGATATGAATAAGTGGTTATTCCATATCTATTATGACACAAATTATTAGGCCTTTATTATGTATATGGTGTAGATAGAAGATATGGATTTGAGGTAATTCCCCTTGCTAGTTATATTTAATATATGTCTTTATAGAGTTTGTGGTATGATGGTATGAGACTATTGAGGAAGGAGATATCACAATTCCATACATTAGGTGTTGAGCATGGTGTATCACAAAAATACTACTATATATGAATTGTGATTTACTCCCCAAATTCCATGACTAGAATTTTGACCTGATGGCACACTCAACATCCCATGTGTTGTTTCATGGTGTCTCTCACTCTATTGGGATATATGGCATTTACCTAATTACACGAGGACATAGGCTCGTTAGGCTGGTTAGGGATGTATGAGTTATGCCATGGCCTATTCATCAGTATTATTATAATTATATGACTATAAACATCTTCACATACCATGGAAATATGGGTGGATGAAATATTTGTAAACTATATATAACTACTGTATATATAGTAACTATTTATATTTCAATTCCATCTATGTGTCGATAAATTTAAACCCTCCTACAATCCTTTAAGAATATGATTGGGTGATTATATATTTATTCCTTAGTTACACAAAATATGTGGGTTGTAGTATGATGGTGTTAGACCCTTTATCATGGTAATAATGATGGCATAATATTTTCTTGGCATTAATTTATGTTAGTGTTCCATGTGGAATTATTATAAGTGAAACATAACATATGAAATATTGTAAAATCATCTCTCTCTTGAGTTATTCCGTGTGGAATTATTATACTTGAAACTAAAGATAGAGAAAACGTAAAATCATATCTCCCTTGGATATGGTTTCCTAATTTTTTAAGAGTGATGGATCAGGTTCATTTATCATATTTGTTTCACTCATGTAATTTCGTTGGAAAATGTGTCTTTAGTGTGGTTTCCTTAGAAGGAATGGAATTAGTATTTTAATATATTGTAACTCCCATTATACATCCAAGTTATTTGGAAGTTTAGAATATAATAGAAGTGATCACGAAGATTCTTTCAATGGGAAGAGTGTCTTGTAAAGGGGGTTGATATATTCTATCAAGGAATATGGATTCTTATAATAAATTTTTTGTGATAGGTTAGTTGATGTTATGAATGGAAAGTTACTGATCATGCAATCTATTTAACATTTTTCTAGGTGAGGGGGTTCTAGAGAATCTATTTGGAGATTCTCATCAACATGTCATGCATACAAAGATAATGGAAACTGTCATTCCCACTATATAACTATTCTTGGAGGCCACTTTGGAAATTGTTGGAATACCCCATTTCTGATAGTGTAGAATAATTTCCCTTAATCTCGTATCAGTATCTATGGATTCTAAATATTTTTTGAAAGTTTTGATACTAGGATTATGGAACACTAAAGGGTGATCTATCTTAAATATGTTACCGAGACACACATTCCCATCCCTAGGGATTGATACAAGAGAATAACTAAGAATTACTTCTTAGATATTGAAATGTAGTGGTAAATGAATTGGGCTAGAAAATTTAAGATAAGTTATTATAATGACAAAATGAATTTAGTAAAAATTAATCATAAAAAATGAACCATCACTATAAAGGGTCGATATATGTGGTGCATACCACACTTGTGAAATAAAGACATAAAAGGAAACATCAGAAATCAATAAAATCCATGGAACGAAACATAAGAAATCATGAAAATGTTATATCAGGAAAATACTTGGAGGCAAATATGTTCCACACCTGATACATATAAAAACAGACTGTTAAAATATTTGTCCACATATCAATAATACTACTAATAACTGTCTGATGATGAATAAATATCGTCACCCTCTCCACCTCCATATCCACTTCTAACTAACACCTGTAAAAACATTATATTGAAAATTAAATAGTGTTTCATTTTAATATTTAAATATAAGACAAATAAATGATTTACAAATAAATGATTTAGATTTTTTGTGATTTAATAGCTCACAACCAGTCGATGAAAAACCACTGGGGGTGATATATGCTAAACTGCAGATGCATATCAGTCAACGCTTTCTGCAAAGCGGATATCTGAGAAAACTGGTCTGGAACTGTGTTTAATATAGAAACAATCTCTCTCTCAACATCTCAGGGTATGGATTGACTAAAACGCGGAGTATATGTAGTTGTAGTGCGTGATGTCCTGCAAAAGACCTCCAATGGTACAGGTCTCAAACCCATCTCGCACACTCTACCAGGATGCTGTTTCAGAAGGACTTTAGCAACTGAGTCATCCTGGGAGACTGAGTAGGACTTCCCCAGATTGGAATCCCATATTTCATTAATTTTTACCTATAAATCATATATCAATATATATTAACAATGTTAAAACTAATAATAAGTTATTATAAGGACAAAATTAATTCATACCCCATCTTCTTTGGAAGGATCATTAACAAAACCTCTATCATATATTTTTTGAACATCCAAACACCCTTTATTTCAGGATGCATCATTCCTTAAACTATGTTACTACATTAAACAATGATAAATCAATAGTTTAATATATTAAATAGATAATATTGTATTATAAATATTTAAACTAATGAAAAGATTACAAGAGTCAATCGACTTCTAAAAAATCTTTTGCACCCCATAGTGTGAGGGATGACTTGCTTAGCCCAACATGATGCATTAATTCATGAGAGATCCTGAAATAAATAAAATTTAATTTAATTGTATTCTATTCAAGGTCATCTCTTCTTCGTATACTTGTATAATGGTAAAATGAGGTTAATATTTTAATATTTATTTAAATACCATATGTTTCTCATTACAATGTCTATCAACAAAAACGTTACACTATTATTTGGATACCCAATTGGGTAGCTTCTCATAAATTTTTTAGACAGTCAATGAAGTATCATTGACATCACTCCACAATCTACATTTTAAGTATTTCCATTTCGTACCAATATTTTTCAACATCCACTTTCGTGCTATCACATCAGCAACTGTAAAGTAGAAAAAAAATTGTATATATAAATTCATTTTGAACATATTAATAACATGACATTCAATTACACTATAATGTATTAAAATTATCATTATTTGTTAATCAAAAACATCATTTTTCCAAATTGGTGGCATATGTATCCAATAATAATATGAAATTGGAAGGGAAATGGGCTCCACTGCTAGCTGGACTATAATTTGGCCACATAATCCGGCAGCGTCATCTGTAGAGACCTTATATGAATCAAATGGGACAACTATCTTCTCTCAATTCATATTCAACACATCTAAAATTTTTATATTTTTATCCACAGTTACATTCTATTCATCTTTAATTAACAAACAATTAGTATAAAAAAGAGAGATAAATTTATTTATATTAAAATTTGTACCCATAAAAGTGATCCTCCAGTATGCCCATGATGAACTAGAAGTGGCATGCCGCCACGCCACTGCTGAGGCTGCTGAAGGGGGAGTCAAAAACTCATCAGCTAAGGGGACACTACCAAAGGGTGTTAGAGATGGTTCAGGTAGAGATGGTGTAGGGGGGTAGGCAGTTGGTGGCAGAGAAGATGTACTAAGGGAGATATATGGATCGTCATCTATCGTAGAAGTCGATGAAATAGTGTATCACTTCTTCCTTAGCATTCCGGTCATTTAATAAAATAAAATTAAGTTCAGAACGTATATTTTAAAAAAATATGCAGAAGTACATTTAAAAATGATAATAGATGACCAGTACTAACAAACAAAATATGCATAACATTGATGATGAATGACTGCACAAATGGAATACGTGGTTGTTGAATGAATAAATAATTATACATACAATAATTTTCAAAATCAATCGTGTTGGTTCCCTTCCCCATTATATCATCCACTTCATTCATCCTTGCTAGACTAGTATTTTCAATATCATGAAGGAGAAAAATTCATCTTCTTGTTGTTGATGAGATTCAATTTTAGAAGTCAAATCTTCCAGATCATCACCCATATCAGTCAAATATCTTTGTATTACGTGAGAAACTACACTCTACCCTTCATCCACAACATCATTAAAGTAATATACCATTTTCTTGTGATGATAAGATATATGGATAATGTAGTTCATGATCACCATCCTTCATCATGTGAGAGAATATCACAGAAGTAAATAGAAAGTAATCTCTTTTAACACCTCTGATAATTTCAACCCAATTTCATTTGAATAAAACAATGGAAAAATGAAAATGGTAGTTTAATTAAATAATATCATATATCTATCTATAGTATCCAACTTCAAAAAATGTAAATATAGCATTATTCTTTGTTTTCAAACCCCTTTCTCGATCGATTGTACAAAATCTAAAGTCATTCACATTGTAAGCGTTGAACTTTGTAACTTGTTTTGGAGGACCTCAAGCAAGAAACTTCAAATATTCTGACAACTCTACTCGAGTTTCAGTATTCATGATCTAAAAAAGTAAATATACTTTATTAGATCTTAAAAATATATGTATCGAACTAATATTCATATTAATTGTAATATTTATGAACTTACACATCATGCAAACTATTCTACAATATCTTTATTAACTGGTTTTGTTATATCATTCTCATTTCGTGTTCAGACTCTCATTCGTCTGTTTTTTTTTGTATCCTCATCTCTTAAATAAATGGATCAGCAATTTCACTATTCAGCAGCACATATCTATGTGCCCGTAATAATTCTAATCATTCAGTGTCACATTTGTGGTCCTCTAGACTGATCGGCCAATAACATGAAATATTATTGATTTTTGATATATTTCTTATTGAGTTGATGTGTCTTCAACCCATCCAACTCAATTAAATATTTTCTCAATATCATCCATGTATCTAGAACAAAAGGTAAGACACTCCTCATCCAAATAACCTTAAGTAATAGAGCCTTCTGTTTGAGCTTTATTTCTGACGTATGATTTGAAATTCCCAAGATATCTGTGAAATAAAATAAACATAATGCATTAAATTAAGTGCCAAAAATTGTTTACTTATCTAAAAAAACATATTAATTTTGTACCTTTGAATTGGATACATCTATCAATAATGAATGGGGCCTCCTAATTTAGCTTCCTCAACCAAATTCACATTTTAATGCATCATGACAATAAAAAAATGGGGGAATGATCATATCCATTGCACAAAGGGTCTATAAAAACATCTCCATGAGGTTGTGAAATTGAAATGGATGTAGAGCTTTCTCACGTAGTTGTCTGAAAAATGTGCAGAATTGGAGTACAACAACAATTGTTTTTTCTGTTAATAATGTACGCAATGCCAATGGTAGTAACTATTCTAACAAAATAGGATAATAGCAACTTTTCAATCCATGTAACATAAAATTTTTCAATTCAACACACCTTGAGATGTCACTTGAACAACCTTCAGATACCTTAAAATTCATTAGAAATAAAAGAAATGTATCTTTATCCCTATTTTTCATTGAAATAATTGTATAATCATACTTTTCAACCTCATTAGTCATGTGATCATGTTTTTGGTTAATTACTTGTAAGTCTTTGCAAGCATTTAGATGATCCTTAATGTTCCCATCCTCAATAAGCAACATAAAAATCAGATTGTCAGAGATATTCTTCTCAATATGCATCACATCAAGATAAAGACACAACAAATTAAATTTCCAATATGTAAGTTTGAATAATATACTTTTTTTCTTCTGTTGTTGTGTTTTGATTTCAATTGATGATGCACTCCGTACCCAGTTCCCACTATCATTCAAATTAAGAACCCTCTCGAATTATTTGTCAACATTTTCATGTTGTGTCAATATTTCAGAACCAGTTAAACTATTTGGAGGTGGTCTACGATCAATGAAACCATTAAATTTTGATCTTTTCATTCGAAATCTATGAGATGCATCAAGAAATATTTGATGTCACAAGAAGCACCATTTAATATGTGATTTAGTCATTAGGGATCAAAATCAAAATTACAAACCGGACAATCCAAACTCAGGTAAATGTTTTAACCAGATAAATTCACAAGACCAAGGAATTCACTAATCGTCCACATTAAAGCATCTTTCATTTTAAACACTATTTTAGAAGAAGCATTAAATGTTTCAACACCATTGCTCCATAACTCCTGTAATTCTTCAATAAAATAATGAATGTATACATCAATATCATTTCTAGGCATTGGTTTTCTAGGAATAATCATCAAAATGATAAAATAATTTTTTTCCATACACATCCATGGAGGCAGATTGTAAGGGATTAAAACAACTGGCCAAATTCTATAACCGGTACTCAAAGTCCCAAATTGGTTGAATCTATCAGCATCCAATCCCAATCGAACATTCCTAGGATCAGTTGAGAAATCTGGATATAATGAATCAAATTCATTCCACGATTTTTAATCTCATGGATGTCTCATTAACACATTATTGTTATTATATACAGAATTCCACTTTATGTGTTTGGAATTTTTTGATGACATGAATAATCATTGCAATCGATGTTTTCATGTAAAGTAATGAAAAAACATTTCATGTGTGTTCCCATTCTTCTTTTTTAAGAAAGTATATTGATTCATACTTCCAACATATCTCATTGACTTCCATCTTGAAGAAAAACATTTTTTTCAATTCTTTCTACTAGAATCCTCTTGAAAATGAAGCATACACTCATTGGGGAATGCATGTATTTTTGTATAATTCAGACAACTCATTTTAACAATATTTTTCATAGCATAAAAAGACTCAGGGTTTTTTCTTTAGGAAATGCATCACGAAGCAATTCTAATAACATGGTCATTGCCTTATTTGTAATTCCACATAGACATTTGATATGGTATAACTTCAGCAGAAAAGAAAGCTCCGAATTTTTCAAACATCTACTATACAACTCTTGATTTCCATCTTCAACTAAATCATGAAACGTATCTTCCTAAGTGAAGTTTTTTCATACATTTGTCTCCACAGAATCAAGAGGAGGATCTAATGATATGTTAAATTCTTGATCTAGTTGTGTTATAGTCTCAAAAACAACACTTGTCACGTTGAAATTTATAGCACTTTTGTCTGGTTGTACAGTTATGTTTTGATGTTGATAGTGGGGTCTAGAAGTGTCGAATGCATCATTTATGAGGTTTTTCATTTCATTTACCCTTGTCAGAAATTTTGGGATCTCATTCTGTGGATTAACATCAGTGCTCAACCTTTTTATAAAGTTCGATTCTACATTCCAAATCGAACACAAATATTTATTATGGAATTCCTTCTATATTAAATGTTCATAATCTTCATCTCTTTTCAACCATCTTCTAAATTTAAACTTAGGACTTTAAAATCTTATTCTCCCTTCAATGGATCGATTGGAAATTGAAAAAATCTAAAAACTCCTTTAATCCCTTAACATACTGAGGTGTGTTCCCCGGTAATGTGGTCCATCTTTTATCCATGTATATCACAATGTTCCTACACAATATTAATAAATTAAAACACATAGTTACTACTAAATAGGGAAAGATATTCATATATACTAGTTGAGAAAATATATAAATATGTTACATAAGGTTTTTTTATATAAATACATAGGTTAAACTACCCAATAGACAACCAAAGTACTTATGTGCTTGCATGTGTATTCTTATTCACATGTGATTACAAAATCACTTGAAGAAACAACATGATAGTGAGTATTTTCTTAGGAAATATACATTTAAAGTATATAGTGATTATTTCTAGATATATTTGAGAAAGTTTAGAATTAGTAAAAAAAAGTTAAGAGTTAAGCTAAAGAATTATATTAGAATTCAACTTGCAGAGCATTGGGATATTTTCAAGTTGATCATTCTGATATAGAAGTTAGTTTAATTTGAAGTATTATCTTCTACAATTCACGAGAGTATATTTAACCAACATTCATGCAATGTTATTAATTATATTCAGTGTAAGTCCTTGAATTTTATTCCTTTTATAAAAGGAACTATAATTTCTAGTTTTAGTATAATATAGAAAAATTGGTTTTTTTCATTAACATGATATATAAATAAATAACATATAAAACATGCACTTTATCAATGCACATCATTTATAAAACATGGTATAAATATGTTTTTCCTGAAACTATTCCAATTCAAAACTCATTCATCTATCCATAAAACATCACCACCTTTATAAAAAAACCCTTACATGGTTTAAAACATATCAACGGAATTTATAATATTTCCTAGAAAATTAAAAAAATCCCTACACTTGAAAGCTTTAACACAACAACCTCAAAGTAAGTATGAAAACAAGGATAACTATGAAGAAAAATTCCCTATAGAAAGTCATAAACTATGCCAAAAAAATAGGTGGAACAACAATAATAAATATCATTACTAAATAATTTGAGGATCAATGCTTCAATGAAATTCTATCTGAGTAAAAAATCAATACACAAGATAATAAATAGTTAAAGGCATAACAGATGATAAATGTCATGAGGAAACACATTAGGAACAAATCGTACATGTATAATACATGAAAAGGTGGACCTAATTCCATCAGGTTAACGGTCACACATACATCAAAAAAATCACTCTAAATGCAATCTCATCCATGACACCCCACTAGCTCGGTATTTTGTACAACTAGTGGTAACAAGGATGTGTGTAATCTAAATGTTCCTAGAAACATCCCATGACTTCACACATAGTATCCTAGGGTTGCCTATAAAATAACTAAAGGAGTTGATACAAATTTAATGTGAATTTCATACAATGAAGTAAATAACAGCCAAAGGATAGCATAATAATGAAATTATTCCCATATCCCACATTTAGTTTATAATGATCTCCCACCTATAAGAACATAACGAATCACATCACAAAAAACCATCACATAGATACACGTGACATCATAAATAAATGACAGGGGTATCAACAGGGGAGCAAAAAAACATTCAACTCAAATGTCACATCACAAAGTTTCATCAAAGACTTTCATTTATTACATATAATATTTACATTTTTATGTCCCTTTTTAATATGTTCTAGAATCCAAACACCAATATAAGGGAAATCATAATCATTTCCAAAACACAATCAACATAACCCAAATGAATCACAATTCTATTTCATAAAACAACATGTACCTTTGAAACATGGAAACCATTTGACCACCATAGGGTAACCCACTTTGACAAACAAATTTTCCTTAAAATTGAATGAACATGTGTTTTTATTATATAAAACGATTCTTTTAATTTTATCAAACAGGTGAAATTTATAAAATACAAATGTACATAAAAATATCCTTTAGACATGAAATTAAAACCATTAATCCACATGAAAACCAAGTTAAGTTATATAAATCCATTTAGAAAAAAACCTAGATAACCCACACCCTCAATATCTGGATTAGAAATTAATATATAAATCTAAGAACATATAAATCTCAAAAATACAATTTAATGAAATAGAAGCACAGACGTAAATAAAATTCACCAGTAGTAGAAAGATGAGCTAGGGTTTAGGTATCACGGGGGTTGGGGGAAGAAGATGGGGTTGTGGGGGTCGGGGGAGAAGGGGGTTTGGGATTGGGTGCTGGGTGGAAGTGGCACGGAATGATGGCCAGTAGAGCTGGGGTTCGGGGATCACTCGCGGGGGGGGGTCTGAGGGAGAAGGGGAGTTGGGGTTTAGGGGGAGTGTCGCGGATGGAAAAAAATAACATTGTTTAGTGGTGGTTTTTAATGACCCGCCGCTAAAATACCATCGTTATAGGCGATTTATGTTTTAGTGTCTTTTGACCTAGTGCTTGGATTAAAAAATTGTGGCCACCATCGAATCTGCAACCCTAGGATTATCTTAAGTGATGCTTCACAAAGACCGCAGTAGGTCGGGTGAAAAAGGTAATTTTTCATACTTTTAAAAGATTAATAATATATAACATTTTATGTTATTTTATTTCCTTTGTTTTCAACAGTACATTAGCAGTGGTGGTGGGACAAACGTCACGTCAATCCATTAATCGGCTTGACTCCCCTTTATTCTTGTAACTGCACCATTGGAATTAAAAAGGTTCCTAAATTAAATGAACCCCATTAATTCCATATGTATTACTAACCCACACCCTCTCCTATTTATATGGAGATCAGGGTGGACTGTTGGGAAGGATCACCAAGAAACGAAGCTCTGGAAAAATACCATGATGCCAACTACATGGTAGAAGAGACTAGTTTCAGGGAGCAGTGACGAGCTCCACCGAATCACGAATCGATGAAAATGATGAATGAGGTTAGGTCGGCCATCGTTAGTGAATATATCTTCCAGGTAGGGGGTTTATTTTTGATGTTGTATTCGATGAATTAAATCCTCTCCCGCTTTCTAACACATTAACAAATAGGGCATGGGCCAAAAGAACATGGCACGGACCCTCCGTCACTATGCTCATGCCCCGTTATCCGGGGTAAGTTTCCTCGGATTCATGGAAAGGGGAAATAGAGGGTCACACTAAGAAAGAGGATGCATGGGAGGGATGTAGGCACAAAGGACATCAAGATTATACACTGGACCACTTTTGGGGACCCACATAATAATCTGTCAGTGTGCCATGTCGGCTACGGTCAGAGGAGACCCGTGAAAACTAGCCATGAGGCATGGAAGGTGTCGCGCCGAGAAGGATGAAGGCAGCTAGCCAAGACAACCGTGCGGTACAAGGTTGGATCCCATAGGAGTCGTCGGTAGCAGTGGTCATGGCCAGCAGGTCGCAGCAGGAGGGTGCGACGTGGCCCACGCCTAGCCGCATTGGCGAAACCCGGTCGGCCATCCCCGGAGGGGCAGCGCCCCATAGGATGGGAGAAATGGCCTCACAGCTGCAAGGCCAATATACAAGGTGGTCCGCCTTCCAGAAGAATGTTCTGAACATTGGTCAGACATGTAAACTCGTCCCTCGACCTAGAGGGCCAGCACGGGTTGGCCGAGCCCCACCCGGCGGGCCTGGCCTACTGTGGCCCGGGCCCGTGAACCGAACTAGGCTGCCCATGCATGTCGGTCCTAGTGAACTGGGTAGAAATTTAATGGGCTAGACCTGAGTGGGGTCATGCAAACCTCAGGACCCATTGTGTCGGTCAGGTCTGACAGAGTCGGATCAGGCCCATACCCAACAGTTCCCCGAATAAAGAAACGCATGTAACTTACGAACTGGGTGTCTGTTCGACACACCGTCAGTGGCACTAGGACCCATTTAGGGAAGCTGTCCCTCTCACATATTCTGGTGGGCTTGACTGATCTAGACTGGACCAAGGTGCGATCACGCCCTCATTTCACGTAAAGGGATGTAACTAACAGATCGGGCATCTCATTGAAGCGTCGTATGTGGCATAAAGACTTTTTTGACAAAGAGGTCCTTTGGATATACTCTAAGTATGTTTTTTCAGAGTATGATGTACATGTTTGGTTGGATCAGACCTAAATCCAACCGGTATTTTTTATAAAAGATCCCATATCTCATAGACCGGGCGTCCGAATAATGCTTCGTCTATCATGTTGGTATATATATAGCAGGTTTGTCCCTTGGGTATACATTTTGTGGGACTTCATACCAGTTGAAATGTGGTTGATGGCTTAAGTACTAGGTTTTTTCCAAAATCAAGCATGTTATGAGCGGGAATCATGTTGATGGCAATGAAATAAAGATGAAGAGTGACCAATGCGGGAGAACATCAGATACTCCTGAGTGGGATGATCTAGTTGTACGACTAATCATCCCAACCTCTGTATTATAGACATTGTGTGGATCAAAATCTAGAAACCCTATGTGTATTAGAATCTAGAGACCCTGTGTGGATCAGTATCATAGAGACCTTGTGTGGATTATCATCATAATGACCCTATGTGGATCAGCATCATATCGACCCGGCGAGGACCATCCTTAGAGTGGTCCATTGTGGATCTACTTCATACCGACCCTGTTTGTATCAGCATCATAGCGACCCAGTGTGCATCGGTATCATAGTGACCCGACGAGGACCACCCTTAATGTGGCCCAACATGGATCAACTACATAGCGACCATGTGTGGATCAGAATCTTATTTCCTATTTCACGGAGCTTTATACCTAGTTTTTGTTATGTCTATTGTTTAATTCATTATAATTGAATTCTTTTTGTGGTTTTTCCTTTTTGCAATTCTAAGAGTCCTTTGGGGTCTCAGGGTCCCTACTGAGTATTGTTATACTCACCCCTGCATGGGCTTCTCCTGCACCTTGTTCTGTCTTCTGCATACGACAAACAGCTCGGCTGAGACCTGAGGGAGCCAAGACTAGGCAGTGCACATTGGAGACGGGCTGACGTAGAGTGTTTTGGGGATTATCTATACCTACCCTTCAGTTATTATCCTCGGTGGATGATACAAGATCTGTTTTCTCTTTTGAGTTGTACTTGTACTTTTCAGTTGGTCTTGTATTCCGTCCCCTTTACATTCATTACACTTTCTACTATAGCAGTTTACATTGTCATTACTTCTTGTTGTGGTCATAGTTCATGTGTTTATACAAGTTTAAAGGAAATGCCTTCCCATTATTTGGATATGTCTTTTTGGTGCTAGTTGATATCCCTTGGCCCATAAAAGGAGGGCTTAGGGTAGTCACGTCATGGTCCATGGGAAATGGGTAATTACACGACCACATCACATGGCCTCTCAATCCATGCTTCTACCGTACTGAAGAAACTACCTCAAAAGACCAGAGATCTTGTAGGTTCTCCTATGCACCAACATAGTTTATACAAACCGTGCACCAACCGTGCAACACCCCTTTTCTCCAAACTTTTCATAGACATCTCCTAAACAAATCAAAATCCATAAATGTCGTTAAATGTACTTAAGTAGAAACATAAATTACCGAGAATAATGTTCGGTATAACTCCAGAAATGGATGGGACCTCACAATTATCCACTTTCTTACCCCTACACGAATTAAGAGAATGATATCATCCATCATGCATATGTACGACCTACCATCTCCACAAAATTACCTGATTCATTTTCATGTTCTAAATTTAAATAACTATTCTAAATAGGAATATAATGAATATATTTTATATTTATAAAATTAATACAAATCTAGATATGATTTAATTATATTTTATTAATAATAATTGTAACTCACATGACAAAACATGCATGAATGAATGAAGCTGTTAACATCCAAAAAATGGTAATAAAAAATATTATTAACAATGAAGTTGTATGTTGTTATAGGAGGATCATATAAGATATTGAAAATATTAATAAAATTATTTTTTAAATTAATAACATTATTAATCTTTTTATACAATAGATTAATATATTAATTAATAGAGTTATGTGTGAAGTAATGGATTTTGTCTCAAGTTACACCAAATTGAAACATTTTTGTGATTATAATCATATTTACATGTAGGTGGTGTATATAATTCCATTTTTATTTATTTAAAATGAATAAATATTTATTCATGATGATTAATATTTCTATTCAAGTCAATTATTCCATGGGGGTATAATTTTAATGTTACCAGAGAGGTAAGAATCTATTTTACAATCTCACAAACTCTTGGGATTGAACTTATTTTTATTTGAAGGTATCATAAAAGATATCATTCTTAAATTCCGTAAATTTTACTATCATTTGTATATATAAGGGGTTTTAATATTTTTTCCAACATTTCACATCTTTAATACTTGGATCAAGGAAATAAATGTTTAAAATAAAATCTTATTTTATTACTCATTAGATCTGATATATTTTTCTTCGTTGACCATGTTTTCCATAATTCTTTTAAAAACATACTGTTATTTATGAAAATGATTTATTAGGAAAATTTTATGTTTCAATGAATTTTTAAAAATGTTTTTAAAGGATTCATTCCTCTATTTTCAGAATTATATGTTTTTAACTTTCAATACAAAATTTCAAATTGGATTTTTTTACACTTACGGTGAAAATAGACTTTCCAATTGCCATAACTATTTTAAAAAACGTATCATTATTCAAATTATTTAAATGGTTTCATAGTGAAAAATATTTTATGAGTGATTATTTTAATATTCCACTTATATACCATTTATTATTTCATTAGAAAATATATTATTACATAATCCTCTATTCCCAATGAATCGATGGCCAACTCTCATCTCTTGATTAAAGTTTTGATATTCAAATTTATCATTAGACTATTACTTTATTAATATAATTTTTCCTTGGAAATAAATTTAATATTAATTATACCTACCCATTGTATCATAGATATAATTATTTCATAATCAATATAATATTTTTAAAAATGTGGTTTAAATTAAATGTTATTTGATTTTTTAGGGAAGTATTGGTAAATCTATAATCATTAATCAAAAAGAATATTTTTATATAGATTGTTATTCTTGAATTAAATTGATCATTTTATTTATAGGAAATGATTTGGACATGAATTGAAGGGTGAGGACTGTAATTATGTATCTCATAGATGTATCAATATGTCTCAGGAGACAAATCGGTTGGTCACATTAAATGGGTTTTTTACTAATAGTTTTAAACTATACTGGAACAATATAATGATTGTATAGATTTCATGATGTTTCAGATTAGTAAAACCAATATTATTTATTTACATCATTGAGAATTTAGTTATTATTATCCATGAGATTATTATATTAAAGTTATCCACGGATTCATTTTTTCCACAAGTTACTGAATAATTGTAATGTGTTTTCATTTTTATATAATTAGATATTGATTATTCCATATTAATCAGGATTGGATTTTATAGATAACCCTTAATAATAATTTTAACTCGCCCTTATTTGGTTTCCTTTCCATGGGATATGGTCAAAAAAACAATGGGTGTGATCAGGGATACTGAATTATTTCCATCACTAGGTTTTCTATTATATCTCAAATGTAAAATGGGTATCATTTATGTATATGGATCACCAGAACTACTAAACTAATCATTCCTTCAATATTTGAATCCTTGTATATATAACATTGTAATAATATAACCACAATCTCATAGATACTGGATTCAAGGTTGATACGGTTGTTTTTTGAGAAAGTATACTATAAACCTTCAAAAATGGATTAAAGAAAACATTGATTATAGAGCATAACAATGTGATAGAATTTGAGGATATTTAAAATTGTCGAAAAATATCCAAAATTTGTTGTAGTGAATAGAATGTATTTTTTCTATAAAAACAACATTGTCTAGATAATACAAGTTAATGTGGTTCTAGAACATTTCTACATATGGGTAAAAAATTCAAAATGTTTGGAATGGAATTTGACTCGATAATCACCTGGTGTATAAGAAATGGGTATACAAGGCACCTAGTTTAAAAAATCTATGGATTCTTATTAATAGAATTAAAATATTATATACAAAATATATTTAAGTATTTGAAGATATTTTTATGATTTAATTATTTTTGAAAAGAAATCATGGTTATGATTCATAGATTTACAATGTAGAAATTTTCAACTTAATAAACGTGTTACGCATGATTTATAATTATATTATGACTTAGAATTAAACATTTATATACTAATTAAACATTTTAATTATCTATAAATGGTAAATGGAAGAAATATTTGTTTCAACAATCATTTCCAATATAGAAATTTCCCTATTGAGAAATCCAATACCACTAGTATTTGAACTGAGCATATGTTGGATATATTAGAGATGTTTACAAAAATTATGAAAAATAATTGTAACTGAATTGTGAAATTCCTTTAAAAATAATGTGATTTTATTATGATGGTCACTTAATGTGATACAATCCCCCCCCATCCTTTAGTGAGACTACTAATCTCTTGGTTGTTGATCAATGGATTAAGTCCCTAAAAAATATATTCCATTCTGTAGGATGTGATGAAACGGAAAAATTTATTCTTGTAATATATTGTCTCAAAGGATATGTTGAACAATGGTGGTTATTGATCCTCAATACATGGGTGTATGTACCACCCTGATATTTTAAATGATGAACATTATTTTTGTTAGTCTACATGACAAGCATAACTGAGCCTAATATACATGTGATATATTACTTAAATATTAATGTAATGACTTAAACCTTGAAATAGTTTGTACGAATAGAAATAAATACTTATAAAAATTAATTATAAATATTTTATATGAATCAAATAATTTGGACACAATTTTTAGTAATGTATTTTTTTTTCTTCAAAAATATATTTTTCATCAAAAATTATTTTTATAGCTCATTGAAAAAAATATATGATTAATTTTTTAAAATATTAGAAAATTTATTTTATAAAATTAAATTCATTTTTTAAATCATAAAATAAAAATTTCTTTGGGTAATATTTGGTTATTTTTCTGAAAAAGTAATTTTTCATTAAATATGGATAATACGGATTATCGTAAAACTCTCATTTCATATAAATGAATTATGTAATTTAATATTATTATTAATATTTAATCTGGATTTAAAATTAAAAGAATTATTCTTTAATTAAATATTAATAAATTAATTAAATTTTAATATTTTTTATATGATATTTTTCATTATGTTAATTTTTTTGATTAAAAAAATTTTTCTGAAAACTATTTTATTGTACATTATAATTTTCCATTTTTAAATTAAAATATTAATAAATGATGAATTATATAATATATTTATATATATTATATATAAATATATTTAATTAAATCAATATTATGATAAATACATGTGATAGAGTTAATATAAGATCATCTTATGCTTTCAAAATGAATTTAATGAGAACTCATTTAAAAAAGAAATTGTTGTTGAATACTCAAAAAATGACTCATAGTAAAACTGACATGAATTGATTTGAATTTCATCAAAATTACTATATATTGTACAATACATGGAGGTTTTTGAAACTTCGTTGATACAAATAGGTGGATGTTTAAATTATCTTTATTCCTCAAAAAACTACTGCAACTTCCCCTTTTTGTATTGATTGCTGTCTTAGGTTCCACCACTCAAGGAACATCTATAGCCATGTCCTCATGTCATCCTATAAAAGAAATATTTATGGAGACCTAACTCTACAACAAAAAAGACACATCTTAGGACACATTTCACAATGTGAATAGAAGGATTCATATGAATCCTTTAAAAATAATCCCCCAAAACACACCACATGGTCATAATAGATGCACTATGACTTCCCTTAACCATCCAACATCTAGGTCTCAGTAATCCGTTGGTAAAATCATTATCATTTTCTTTTTTCTCATTAGACACCAAATTATTCATAGTTTTCATCATTTTATAACATTGAATTTCATATCGGGGCCATTTTCAGTTATATTACACAAGCATGGAAAGACCTTTAAATTTCCTCAACTTACCCAATACTTTATTTTCTTGTGTGTTTATAACATAATGTATATCACATCATAATACTAATTTCCTAGAATAGTGCATTCATACTTGAATATCATTCCATACCGGGACATGTTTCACGTCTTAGAAAATCCCAAAAATAATAGCCACATAACACAATATATGCATCACTCAAATAGAAATATCATCCAATCGTAGCAGTTGGCTAGCCCTGGGTACTTGGATTTTAACCACATACATGTATTAGACACTCCCATGCAGAATCTCATAACCATGGGCGGACTCATCCTACTAGAAGACCAAATTTTTTCAAAAATTACGATAAAATAAAGTAAAAAACAGATTTGAAACCACTTTGTAACATCCCGACCATGGTGTTGCACAACGGTTCCCTGAGTCAGTTGGGAACAAGTCCTCAGGCATTCCTCCACATATGTGAGAGGCTAAAAACATATAGTGAGGGTATAATATTGATCTCGGGGGACTATACCCTCATTATCAAACCAATATAATAGATGAAATGAATAATAAATAGAAAAAAATATATAACCCATAACTAAACCAAACCACATGATGTCCAAAATATGAAATACAATATCCATGACTAACAGATGATATTTCATTACAAATATGATTCATTAATTAATATGAAAGATCCAAAATAATTGGCCAATAAAAACTCCCACATGGGTCCCAAATAATGTCTTGTTCCCTCATCCATGCTTCATCCCAAATCTTTCATCTAATATAGGACCATTTCACATACTCTATCCTGGAAACATGAAGTATTGTCGAGTACTTCATCCCCAATAGGGAGTGATTACAACTACTTATGCCAACACTAATGGAGTCTAAAAAAATATCCATTCAATAATAGTTTATTGAGTTGTAAAAATAATATAATACAAGCAATAATGTAAATGGTTTACATATATTCAATCAATTTCTCTTTAATCACATAAACCCTCATCTTCTCAAGGACACATGGCCCCTCAATATATGATTTATCTCAATCTAGAATCTAAAACATATCACATAGGGAATATTGCAATAAATTATAATAATGGTATTTAATTATGCATTTCATTTCAATTCGTATAATGAAAAAGTGCAACTATAGTCCAAAACCAACATTTTTGTCCTACAACACCATGGAAATAACCCTTTGATTATTTGAAGCATCATTCCATGTCACATAACCTATTTTTCATGAAATCACACAATTTCTATTTTGAAGCAGATGTCTATGTCCCACACTCATCATCACATGCATCACACGAGAAGGCTTTCGAGGAAACATTATGTGTCCCATACTCATTATCACATTTATGCACTTGAGTTTAGAACACCATGTCTATCAACCCATGAGTATTTGAATCATTAGTCCATGTCCCAAAACATGTTTTTCAATCAATCATAATATATCACAAACATAACATTTAACAAGGTTAATAAACATTAACAATATTATAACATATCACCTCATTGTATACCATTAACAATTTATACAACATTCATCACATTAAGAACATTGAAATAATATGAACATTTCCCCAATAATCCATTTATGAATAATTAAAAAAAATACTGCTTTATTCCATTTAGGATAAGAAAACCAACACATAATTGTCATTGTAAATTATTTCACAATCACGTTAATTGATCCATTTATATCAACCTATTAGTTAACCAAATAAATAATTAATTAATAAAATAATTCCACAATAACAACATTAAATTAATTAATTAACCAATTAATGAATCCAAAACCACCAATTTCAGTTTCCCCAATTTAAACCAAATCATTATCTCTTGGTCGTTAAATTAAATCTATTCAATCATCATTGAAATTTCCTAATCATAAAAATTTATAATTTTACAATATAATACAAGTAATTAAATTAGGAAAATTGGATTTGAAATTTGGACCACCAACCTCAAAATTTATGATGAACACTCACCATGAGAAATCTCCTAAATGATGTGGAACATTCAATTGCACAAAGAAATATTATATCTAGATCCATAAAAATAGATCCAAGATTCAATATATTATATCTACAAAATCCTATAACTATATCCATCACCAGTGGAGGAAATAATTCTTTCAAAAGATGGGAGAACGATAGGATAGAGGGAGGAAACCAATTATAATGAGAATATATTTCTTGTAAAGGAGTGGATCTTCCATCCAGGATTCAAATTATCAAGGAATGAGGTTGGAAGGCCTCAGAATCCTTCAAGAGGCATCCAAAAAAGGAGAGAACGGGTTATGGTAAATTTTGGTTGACTTTTGGTGAAGTCCATTGGGTTTAGGAATTTTAAATTTAATTTTCAATGGTTTAAACATCCACATTCACAGTTTCCTTCTCATGTAACATGGTTTTCCATAACCGTACAACTAACTCTGTGCCTTCTCATGAGGAGTCTCATGGTTTCAACTATAAGGATGCATGGTTTAGAAAATAAAGTTTCATCTATGTGAATCCCTTGTGATTAGGATTTCATTGTCCTCTACCATTGATACATGGTTTGGTAAAACTGTGTGCTAACTGTTCACTACCACTATTCTTTAAAAAATTATGTAATTTCACCCAAAAATTATCCTAGGTAACACACAAAAAATATATACTCAAAAAAATAAAAAAAAATTACCTATAAATGCGCCCATGAAATGTACATAAATGTGTGGTATCATACATTCATCATTTTTTTGGATATTGGTTATCCTCATTGGTAAAGAAGAACCCATACATCTTCTTGTGGTGAATATTTTTTTATTTTTTCTATATTGTAAACATTTAATTTCTACACATTTAAATGATGTAATATTACATGGTGAGAGAAAAATTTGTGATGTGTATTATTTAGATTCATATGTTCTTTATAATGTTTTACTATGAATTAATAATGTTGTTTTAGTTTAATAACTATATTTTCTAAATTATTATCTAGTTTTTTCAATTCCGTTTAATAAATAGTCAAAATAATTAGAACTATAAACATATATTTTTTTGAAAAAATAAGATTACATTTATCATGTAGTGTTAGAACCCACCCCTTTAATAAACTGCATCCCTATAATTTTAATTATCATTTACGGATAGGAATTTCTAAGAATAACTATAATAAATAAATTTATCATGATATAACTTCTATGGTGGTAGGAACAATAATATCATATTAAAGTCTTGGAAAAGATAATTTATCTTCATCATGCTAACTGATTTCTTCATTTTTACATGGAAATTTGTTTCTCAATGCACTCTATTTACATAAACAAAGCATCTTTATGTTCCTTTCAGATATTCCCTTAGGTGCGTCATTTCTCTTTTTGGATACATGTGAAATTGAATATCCTTTAATTTATAATCTTTTTCCTAAAAACCCCACAAGACACCACATGTTTCATATTTATATTTATTGAGAACTCAACTATATTCTCATAGTTAATTATAATTATTGATTACTAGTTTGGAATGATAATAATATTTTTCATTTAAATTTATATCCTACTATGTTTCTCATTGGCGAAATCTCTAAAATGGTTATAACAATTATTTAAAACATTATTAATTTGGGATTTGTCCATAACTAAAAATAAAAGGATTTAGTTATGTGTGATAAATAATTGACACAATATGATAATTCTTGTGAGGTAGTTACATGAAAAATTCAATCTAAAAAATATTAATTTTCAAAAAAATTACATTGTATTTTAGATTGACATATGTCACTCTCAATTCAATATTTTTTTCATTATATTGGATAGTATAATACATATTATCCTAATTCTGTAACAAAATATATCATTCATAATATCATGTAAATTTAATTTAATTAACCAAACAATATCCCAAGTACTGTCATAATAGGTGTGGAGTTTTCCCTCTTTTTCGTGCACCAGGTGATAATTGACTTAATACCCAATAATACCATTTTATTTCTATTACCCCCAAGGAACAACTTTGTTAGAGCCTGAATCCACCTATAGTATAATGAAAAATACTTTATTTCCCTAAAAACTACAAAATCAGTACATTACTAAAATTTCATTATGTCATCATATATATATATATATTATCCCTTATATTTATCCGTAAGGATTTCACTAATGTTTTTTATCCAAATTTCTAAAATATTCCATATTATTCCAACATACCTAAAGGGTTATCAATACCATTGAAATTTTACTAAAAATTAACTTATCATGCCTTTATAAATTATACATCCTCAACAGTTAATATCCAAATCTCCAATTTTATATAAACACTACTGTGATGCAAATTGTAAATCCATGTACCTGGATTCAAAAAATTGTTGATGGAAACAAATAAATTATATACATCCGTTGATACTGACTATATATTCTTAGACATAACAATCCCACTATTAAATTACATGAAATAAAATATTCATTACAATACATTCACATGAAATTTTAATTATACAGATTTAAATAATTTGTAAAAATAATAAATTAATAAACCCCATGTCATTCTCAAATAATGTAAAATTTTTCCGGAATATAATCTATAATAAATCTTAAAAATCAACAATAAATTCTCATTAAAATCTATTTTGATATATATATCATGTGTAATGTTTTTCTTCATAACTTGGAGAAATAGAAACATAATTAGTGGTGATCTAAAAATATCTTTATGTGTAAAAAAAGTGATAACAATCCTGGATCATGAGTGGGAATATGATAAGAATAAATATTATGGAAATAATATACCATAAAAATAATTCTATAATAAAATGAAAATGTGATCAAAACTCATCCGTGGTTGACATATTAATAAATAAATGCATGGTTAAGAATTATTAAATACTTAGAGATGAAATACATTATTTTGGATAGCTAATTGCATGCCCTATTATAAGACTTTATGATCTTAGACATTATTATCATATTGTGATGGGATTATGTATAGAAAATATTTTATTTTGTGCTATCATACATCAAAATACTCAATCTAGTTTTTTTCAGGGGACAAATCAATGCAACAAGGGGATATCTATATTGAGACTCAACCATAAATAATTAAGTTTAATTTATTTATAATTTTATAAAATGGGTGAAAAATATGGAATAAAATTTCCAAATATTCATCTGAAATATAATAATTTTTTTATTATTTTAATACATGATCCATTTTCTTTAGCAGTCAATAATCTTCTGTATATAGATAAAAAATATGTGGAATATTAAAAACTTCCCTAGTAGAATAATATAAACAAACGATAATATTCCATCAATATACATAAGGTTTGTGGTTTTGAAATTACATATCCCAATTATATGAAAAGAAACATATAATGATGTTTTCATAAATAGAAAACAGCCCTGAAAATTTTATACTAGGTACATTACCGCAAAAAGGGTTCAATAACTAGATTGTTTGATACCACGATTTCAATACCCTAAAATTAAATAGGATAATATCAAACATAGGGTAGGTCATAGAAAATATTTACTATCATGGTGAATCATTTTTAGTTATAAGGTAAAATGGAATTGAATACATAATAATATTTTTAGAAAATAATTTTAACATTATCATAAACACAAAGCTACATGTAACTTCAAAAATTCATTTTTGAAAATATGAAATGAATCTTTTGAAAAATGTATTTTTAAAAATAATTTCCAATAATGGAATCTTAAAAAACACATAAATGTAACTAATGAAATTTATTGTGCATTATAAATCATTT
Source organism: Viscum album (assembly GCA_963277665.1). NCBI lineage: Eukaryota > Viridiplantae > Streptophyta > Magnoliopsida > Santalales > Viscaceae > Viscum > Viscum album. Next base: position 1,861,505,872 of record OY728151.1, on the reverse strand, counting down.
TATAATGATCGGATGAACCGTTTCTTATTTTAAATGTATATTATTGAAAAACCACATAATAAAAAAAATTAGTAAAAGTATATTTTGTATTAAAACTTAATTTTTAAAAATATGAATTGAAATTATCATATAATAAAATATTTTTATTTGGGAAATCATGGATTGATAAAAAAAGTTTGAGATAAAACATTACAACTCAAATAATAGATATTTGAGTTGACAATGTCCCTTACAAGTAATTTACTCCATGAAACATTAAATATTTTAAATGGGGTTTTTGTTTATGAAATATATATAAGTATAGAAAATCAAATAATAAAATAAGAGGTAATAATGTACCCTTCATATATGAAATAATTTTATGATAAATGTTCATAACTCAATGAATGAAAATTGAGTTACCAAAAACTCTATTGACTAGGGTGAAACTTGAGTAAAAATTCCATTAAAGAAAGAAACATGATTAAAATAGTATATAAAATTAATTAAAATTAATTAAAGTATAAAAATATTATCGGATAAAAAAAATATATAACATCATATAAAGGAAACCTGGTTAAAAAATGTAATATGTCTTAGAAAATCACAATTGAGTCCAAGGAAAACCATACCTAAATTCATGAACACAATTCCTGCTATTGAATTTCATGTATAATAAAATTAAATTATAATAAAATATTAAAAACATTTCTCCATAATTATAAACTTTAATAAATGTTACTTTTTTATTATTCTCAACCTGAATAATATATTGTTATAATCAATTTTCAATATTGACTGTGAGTATTCTTGATCATTTTGAACTAGTATCATAATATCAGTGATTTTATTCATTATTCTCCTAATGATGATATTAAATATATCATAAAAGTAATAATAATTTATGTTTTATATTTATTTTTAATTTTTTAATTTCATTCCATGATAGTTATAATTACGATCCTTGAAGATGTAGTCGACAATCAACATGTTTCGATGATTCTAAGCAAACAATGGATATTTTATTAAGTAGTGAGGTAAATTTTGATATTACCATTATATAAAAAAAATTATTTTATTATTTATAGAATATATTATGATAATTTACATTCCCATAGTCACCAATGATATAAATTCACATCATTATTCAAATATGTGGTTAAACCAACCAGAACAAGAACATAACATAATTAATGGATGATTATGTAGTTTTTCAGTTATAATATCATTATACTAGAAAATTAATGTTCATATTTAGTTTTAATTAATTATATATATAATAATTATCAACAAATAAAAGGATAATATAACTAGTATAATTTTATTTCATAACATAAGAAAACATTATTCATTTTTTGTGTGATCGTTTTGGACATCCGAATTTACAGGAGTTGTCGATTTCTCATATTATTAATTAGATTTCCAAATTTCACATAAAAACAAATTCATAAATTCATAAATATGATATGTATACATTAAATTTATTATTATAACAATCCATGAATTTTGGTAATGAAAAGATAAAATTGAATTCAATCATTCCATTGAGGTAGGGGTCTGCATGTAATATGAAAATTGATTACATTTTCTATTGAATAATGGAAATATAAAATGTGGTTTATTATTTAAAAACATAAATATTTTTATTGATATATTATTTATATATTAAATTCCATATTATTTTCAGCCCATTATTTTGGTTAAGGAAAAAACATGTTGTGTCATGGAGGCAGCATATGCACGATTGTCGTTTTCACTTTTCTTAAGGAGAGAGGGGAAGGGGTAGAAAATTTATATCACCCAAACATAAAAACATTTAATTATATTAACGATAATTATTTTATAATTTCATAATTTTTAATATAATATTGATTTTTAATTTCATGGAAGGAAAAATATTAGAGAGTCACATATACTTACATAGTGACTGGAAAAATTTTCTTTTAGTACTTCCTTGAATTGGATGAATTTGGAAAATATCACGTCACCATATTCTCAAAGAGAAGAAATATAATTATATGGGAATGAAAATTTCCATATTTCCAATATCAAACATATTTTTTATAGTTTTATTAAATGGGTGGTGAAATTCCCCATCTATAACTGGTGAGAAATGTATTTTTAAAATATTTCAGATTAGTATAATAAATTCACTTGTTTCACAATCCAATAAGACACTAAAAAGTAGTAAAATGGATTTTGGAATTCCATAAGGTTTAAAATAAATCAAAAAAAATTCAAAAACGTTCGAAACATTTTTAACGTCTATTACTCCTTGAATTTCTACTTTAATCATTTTTTGTGATTTTCCTTGGTTACTAATTTTAACCTAAATAATTTATTTTTAAAGATAAAAATATAATGTCCCATATTCAATAATTTTAAATAAATGATTCAAAATATGAAATCAATTTATTTGGTAAAATATATATGTTTTTAATAAAACAATTTTAAAATTAGTGCATGTAACGTGTAAAAACATGTTTTTAGAAAAACTGTATTTTTTATCTTAGACTTTATATATAAGAAGGTATAATAAATTTATTTTATTTAAATTTTATGTATTGGATAATTATAAAATAAATAAAAATTGTATGTTTTTTAATTAAATCCAAAACCAAATCAAATGAAAAAAATAATTAACAAAAACAAAACGTCCTCACATTTTTTATTATAAAATATCACTTATGTCCTTAAAATGTTAATCATATGTTTTCTAAATTGAGTTTAGTATTTTAAAATATATAGTTTCACAAGATAAATCAATTCTTTACCAATAAATATGTTTTATTCACTTTTATTTATTTCTTATAAATTCATAAAATTTATAGTTCTAGTAAAAACTAAATCATTTACTATTCTACTAAAAATTCAATTATCTATGAAAATCAAAAAAAAATTATCCAGAGATAATATTATCATTCCATGTACATAAATGATGTTGATTTTTTGAGACAAATATTATTGGATTTTTTAATTTAGCACTTAAATGAAATAATAGTATAAAAAAATACTTTTCTTGAAAAATAACATTTTTGAACATCAAGTATTATTAATATTATTTTCTATCAATTGAAAAATTTAATAATATTTGTGTATAATTTTATATATAATAATATTTCAGAATTGGTCAATGTTATTTAATGTGATAAAATTTACAACACTTCATAAAATTTCTGTTTGAAAAACATATTACTATTAAATTAATTATGATTAACAACATTAAAATAAAATAAAAATTTTCACATTAGAAATAATAATTTTACTATTCCATTGATATTAAAATAATTATATTAATTTAAAAAATAAATCATTCAATATTTTAACAATAATATTATTAATATTAATATGTAATACATATATATATATTAATATTATATTAATATTATATTTTAATATTTTTATGATTTATTTTATTTTAAAATAAATTTTAACAATATAAAACATATGTATATCTATTGGATAGAAATATATTAAATAACCATATTATAAAAAACCTAATTTATAATAAGTATATTTTATTCCTATATACAGATATGCTAAAATAATTCATTCCATTCCCACTTCTCATGCCACAATTTTAATTTTCACATTTTTCTTTTAAGATCTCACAATAGGTTTTCACATTTAATTATTTTTATCCTAATTATAGTTTTTTTATTTGAAATTATTGATCTACATTGGTGATGATTATCCAAGATATCTCATAGTTTTGATGATTTTAATCATTTCAATTTACTTTCATCTATAAATTTATGAACTTCTAAAGGATATAATAATCTATGCTATGTAATACTCATTTTAATTAGTTCTTATTATAACTTTTTATTGTCAATGAATAATGTGTTATTAGTTTAATTCATATATTGTATGGATTATTACCTAATTTGTTTCAATTTCTCTGAATAAATGGAAAAACTGACTTATAATTATAAATAGATAGTTTTTGGAAGTAATATATTTCCATGTAATCTAAAATGCTACATTTATTTATTTAAATACAGATTTATTATAATTTTTTGATAAATACCTAAGAGGATTTATAAGATGAGTTTATGGACTTATAAAAATCATATTTAAATATCCAAAATATTGCATATTTCATGGAATATAATAATAATATAGTTATTATTATTACTCAACTATTCTAGTTAAAATAAAATAATTAGATTAATGGACATTGTGAAATTATTAGTTATTTTAAAACTAAGTATATAATAATAGTTATATAATTTTAGATCTACTAAAATTTGTGTATATATAATATTCACATGATAAGTCCCTCAATGACCATGAGATAACATCAAATGAGGTTTCACAAAAATAATAGAATAACCTCCTCCTCCCTCTGAATAATAATTTAAAAAATAGATAATTACATCGAAATTTAGGAATTTCTTATTGAACAAAATACGGAATGATGCAAGGAAGATTGTTCTATCATGCTACCACCCAAAATACAAATGGATAGATTGAGAGATTTGTTGATCATGTGTAGATACCATAAAATAATTCTAATCCAAATTATTCACTTCAATGAAAAGACTACCAGAGTTGCAACCAAATTGATCAATACATAGATAAATTATCAAATTTAGGTAAATATTGTTTTAATTAATTATAAATAAAATTTGAAAATATACAATTTATTGAAATTATGGGGTTGATATTTCTAGTTCTCGAAATAAAATATGTTGATAACAACAACGATACATTTTTGGGAATCTCCCCAGTCGACTAATTTTGTTCCATAGAAATGTGAATTTATATCATATTGAACACATTATTAGGAATAACCATTAATCATTGTTAGGATCCACACCACCTTCATTGCCACTAATTTTATTTATATATAATTTCAACCGACAACCTTTTTGGACCCACCTTACAAATATTCTTCTTCTGAGGTACATATATAGCAACTAGGCCCACAAAATTCTTTGAATTCTATTTTCATTACAAATAATTCATTACATTGAGATAATACATCTGTAAGAAAGTAAATACATAATGATATCACTTTTGAGGTATTATTTCATAGGAGTGAAGGAACATTAAGTATAATATCCATGGGATAATGTTACTAGTCTAGAAGGTAAAATTATACCTTCGTAGTAGAATTTTTATCATATGGGTGCTCATAAGATGTTACCTAGTAGTTGGATCCAGTGAAAGTTGCAATCAAAAATATTTAGTAAATTCACAATAATGTTCTGTGGAAATAAAAAATAATTTAAATACAACGATACCACTTGAATGTTCACTTGTGAAGCGAAAGAGGTTTTCGGAGATTACTAATAATTTATTCCATCAGTGTAAATGGATAATATCAATATAACCTGAGAAATAATCCTTATATTCATTGGGGAGTTTATTAGAATAGTGCCTCATTTCCTTAAAATTTAATCTTTCAACGTTTGTAGCTTCTCTCATGAGAATTTACCCATTAGATTAATAAAATGTATCTTTACACTTAAAAAATACTACCGAAACCGCTAAATAAATCAATAGGGTGTTTACTTCAATAGTTATTATATTTTATAAATTATACCATTCCCTTATTCTTATTTTTTTTAAATCATCCATACTCTACATATTTTCTTTTCTATTGAAACATATAATACATAGAAAACACATTACAAATCATGAAAACATTTTTCATTATCTTCTTATGTGAGGAAAATGTTTGAGAGAATAATATCCATTTATTTTATAGATTTATCAGCTCAAATTAGTGGTCAATATTTCATTACTTATAGGGTATATAGTTTTTAAAATCTCTTGAAAACCGTGTATTGTTACCCTCATACTCAATAATATATTCTTATTTTTTATATCAAATTTAGGAATTACATTTCAATGTCTCCTTATTTATCTCAATGTAAATACCTCTTATGAAATAATTCTATAAAAATCACTATATTATATGCCTTATATATCCTTTTCCTTCAATGTTCTTTGAATAAAAGGGAATTTTTGAACAATATATACCTTTATAGGGTATATAACCACAATAACATTCTATTTCCAATGCATTGAATTTCTTCCCTCAAGATAATATCCATTTCTGCTCAACAAATGGACTATTTTTTTTAGTAAATGTTAGATGTTGTTGTCCAATAAAAAGTTCCAATGTTTTTACATTTATCTAGGGTATATAAGTTATTCCATACCAGAAAGGTTATTCACTATAACTTGAGAAAAATTCCATATTATAGTTATTGTTCTTTTAACACCAATATAAGAATCAATTTTTTGATCAATATAGTAACATCTACAGTAGTTATTAGTATTGAAAAGGATTTTAATCCCCTGATTAGGTGGAATTTTGAGGATATTGTTAGAACCAATGATTTTTATTGCTATAAATAGAGTGTATTTTGTTTGTGTTTTCAATGTACACTAAGTTTGATAAAGGGTTTTTATTGAAAAAAGATCTTATGTTACATATTAATTAATCTTAAATGGTGGTTCCATTTCAATGTTTTTTCCAAATTTTGGGACATAAAAATCAAGAGGAATGAGTAATATCCATGAATGGTGTATTTATTGGATTAAATCTTAACAAATATTACAAAGTAATGAGTTCTGTGATGACTAGTTTCTATTAAAGGTTGATCTTTTTTAAAGTGCATAGCATCGCAAACAAGAAATGGAAATATGGTGATCTGCATGACTATGAGAATCTTTGTGAATATACTATATTTAACTATATATTTTCAAATATAAGACCCTCATAAAAATTCATAAAGATTTTCTTAAAAAGCATATTGGTAGCATGGTATCTTCATGATGGTATGAGAATATAAATTAGTGGCCAGACCCACATCATTTGAAATCAAGATAATTAGGGAAAAGGATGAATCATTAATAATTCATGAAGGCTGGGAGATTGATGAATCCCACATTCATTTTGAGCTTGAGGATTAATAAAATATTGTTATAGTCTTGACTATTTCTTAGGTATCTTGAAAAAAGTGGTTTCATGTTGACTTAGAGATCTGTGATAACATAGTGATTCACATAGTCATTTTTCTCCATAAATATTGTTAGATTTATAAATGATCCTTGCAAAGGTTTGTGTTTTTTCATACTCTAGAATTTATAGGAAACATAAAGGGGGTTTTGTGAAGGATTTGAGCTTCAAGAATACTAATGTTAAACTTATTTTTTAATATAATAGTGTATTCCAGTGAAACTACTCAGGCCTATAGTGATATAAGAGTCTTATTCCCATCAAGAAAAAATAATTAAATTCCCAATCTAATGATGTGATCTTTGTGTTAATAAAATGTGTAAAAAATTACATAAGTAGAGACCTAGGAAGAGTCGATGGAATCTTTCTAAGGGAGGAAATGTGACGTCCCTAAAAATCTTATAATGGTTGTCTACCATTTATAAAGTAACTATGTTTGATCTTCTATAATCCACAAATAAAAAGTGAACATTAGTGTATTTTGGTATAAAAGATGAACTATCAGCATATAATCCTTTGATTATGCCATAGTGGTAATCCAGGTAAAACTGATGTGTTGTCTCCCTATATGTGAATGTTTAATAATAGAAAGATTCACCTAGATATATTTTACAAGTTCCTAAAAATTTGGGACCATGATCCATCACTTTAAGAGAAAAATATGACACCCTAATTCACCCATCCCATCTCAGGGTATTCTAGGATCCTACATGTGGTATCATAGGGAAAAGGTTACTTGTGTTTAGTCAGTCTTCTATTTTCTTCATGGGGAATTTAGTACATGTTAGGGGAGTTATGTTATTTGATGGATGAATCTTTCAAATATTGAATAATATGATGAGATATAATCTATGATCAGTGGGGATGTATGTTATTTTTTCTACATCTCATGAAATTCAGGTCATCGATTCAACATGTCATTCTATGACTGAAACAGACCTGAAAATGCTGGATTCAAACGGTAAATCTCAAAATGATCTCAATATAGCTCTATCTAATATAATATATTTGAAGGTAATGAGGTATTCCTCCACTATGGAATATAATATTATTATTTAACAATTATTCCTTACATGGTAAAAAACTGAGGATCTTTTCAATTTTAGTTTCTTGGAAATATGTTACATAATACATTAAAAAGATAAAACATTCTTTTAAGACTAGTTGAATGTCATATTCATGGGTTCACTTTAGGTTTCTTTTACTACATATCATATCATGGGGACATGCATCAATTTAAATTGATGAACATGAAGCCTAGTAGGGGAATAAGAATGAGGGAAAATAGAATGTGATATTGAAACATATCAATAAGCACAAGAGGCATAACGATAACGCCAGAGAAAGATGAACATCAAAACAATAATAAAATGAATAATAATAAAGAAATTTTTCTACTATATTTAAGTGGGACATTCATATGTTTCCACCAAGTTCTATCACTAATGTGTCATAAATGAAAATTACCAATGTTATTCATCAATGTATTATAAAACATGACATCTTTAGAGATTAAATTCTTTACCCAATGCATTCATGTTCTATCAGGTTTCTCCCTTCATATGTATTAATTTTTTGTGAACCACATAGATCATTACAAATCAATTCATTAATAACCTGTGGAGAATAAATAAATGGTTTCTTATCAAAAATCTTGGCATTCAAAAGAGCTTAATGTCAGGATCCATGCAACATTTTTAACCAGTGAAAGGAAATACTGGTTCTGCATATGTAAATCCCTAAATCAAAAAGCTTTTTTTAAATAAATTTGAATACACATTGAAATGAAAAGTGGTTTGGGTATTTGAATAAAAAGGAATGGATAATTTTTCATGTATAAGTGGGAAATTTGAGAAGTAATTTTGGTTGCATGATTAGTATAAAACATGTTAATTTAATGGTAAATTGATATGGGAAATTGGTCTCCCATTAATAAAATAATATTCTTACAGTAATTGTAAAATTATATGTTCATAAAAGGATACATTCATTTCAATTAAATGACATACCAAAAAGGACTCTTGAATGGAAAAAACAGGTGGACATTTCCTTTATGTTGAAGAGTTATTCCTAATACAAGAGTATGGAACCTTGCGAGATTGAGGAAACCATGGGGAATCCATCGGAGAAAAAAATCCAAAAATGTAAGGAATTATAGATTGGGGGTGAATGGAAATTGATAAACATGTGGGTATTTATATGAAAAGTGGAGGAGTTTTTTAATAATTTTCAAATATAGTTCTTTGAAAACTAGGTTGTCAAAAATGAAAAATTATTATCTCACCCATAGTTTCTTCTTATGTTAATTGAAATTCAGGTCATGTTTTATGTTATTTTAATCTACAAGAGCTGAACACCATTTTAGTACTTATTTCTTCATGTTAGTGTAATGTTTCCCCAAAGTACTATTTTATTAAATAAAATTTTCTTTTTTAGACATTGTAAAGTCACTTATAGTTTTAAAAATTGATTAAAATATATTAAAACAAATAATATTAAAAAAATAACATATTTTTCATATTGGATTCTATTAATTAATTATTGAATCATTATGACATATATATGATGTCTAAAATATATCAAAACCCTAAAAGAATATTTTTTACAGTTCATAAAAACAATAATATTTTAGAAAATTATCATAAATTCACACTAACCTAATTTTGGCATGATTATTTCAAAACATTTGACTATTTGGTCAGAAAAAATTAACTAAGTATGTGATTATTAACTTTTAAATACAAAAATATTTTTTTATTTAAACATAGTGTTTTTAAGGCATAGTCAAATTTCTAATGCGTATAAAAAATTTCCAACCCCATTATGATATTATTTTATCATTTATTATTTAAATAAATTTTTGTTAAAATAAAATTTCCTTAAAAAAACAATATTCAAAATACCACGGTTTATTATAAGATTTGTATATATTTTCTAGAAAAATGAAATTATGTTCTATTTCCATCCAAAAATCCATCTATCAAATGCATATAAATTAAAAATATATATTATTAATATAAAATATTCTAAATATGAATTGATGGAAGGGAATTCTTATTTATACAGATGAGTTGACACTGAATTCTATACATTTAACCCCTTATTACACCCACACATGCCTTAAGGGTAGGGTGTGTGATGGTGGTAGTTTCATGGGGTGTTACGTCAAATATCGACTAAGTGGTAATCTCCACAAACCTAAACTTCTCTCGGAGATGATTTTGTTCAATATTAACATGTTTATCCTTCGCATGGGTAGGGTCATGGGTGAACCCGAGTGACACTACCTTCCTCCCAGGCTCAGAAAAATGAGCTTTAAAAGGTATGACTCTGTTAGTTAAGGAAATCAATTCCGCTGTCTATATCAATTATCCTTTTTCATTAATAATTATAAATAGTTATTATAATTGTTAAATTTTAATCCAATGGTACAATTTCCAATGGTCATATTGACCAAAGGTCATATATCAACTGAATCCCAATGGTCACATTTCCTTTTATACTCTAAAAACCCACATCATTATTCCACTCAAAATTCAATATAATTTATCTTAAGGATGTATTTTCATTTTCATAAAATATTGATTGTGTTAAAATTATTTTTTTATTATTATATATTTTTCAGTTTGGGAAATGATTCTATTAGATTATGGAAATTTATACTTTCCCATTTTAGATGTTCTATTTTATATTTTCTGTCTAGTTTTAATGTTTGGAAATTTAATTCATTTCATAGATGACTAATATAATTATATTTGTTAAAGATATAAAATTATGTTGGTTCCTCTTAATTTTTACTGGGTATGATATTTCATAATATAAAAAAATGATTTATGCAGGAATAAAATATCATTTAAAAAGTGTATTGGTTATTACATTATTTCCCCTTAATAAATTTTACCCCTAGAGTTTCAACTTATTTTCTCAATTGAGAATAGGTGAGGGTATTTATTTATCATTGTCTCCTCTAGTACCCACATAAAAACTTCGTATTTTTGTTCCTCTACAACACTTTGATGAGTTGTGTATTCCTTTTTCATATAATATTGTCTCTAGGGTCCAAGATTGCCACCAGATGCTCCTCATAAGAGAGGTCATGTTCCTGTTATAACACCTCTATATTCAATAAATTTTATGGATAAATTATGTCCTTCCTTCAGATATATACATGGATGAAATCATTAACATGAGCTAGATTTGGGTGTTTATATAGTTGATAGTCTATTTCACTTATCTGATCGATGATTTCAAAGGCACTAATGTATATAAGGTTAAGCTTCCCTTTCATTACAAAATGCATGGATCCCTTTCCTGGTGATATTAAATGAAACAATTTGCCCCCAACATCAAAATATTAGACCATTATAAGGGTTTCCACATCAATATTTCTCCAACTCTCTATATCCTTTATATGTGGTTGGATCACATGAACCTTTTTAATATCTTCTAGAAGATCGGCCCTAAGAAATTTCCCCTCACTAACTTCATCCCATCAAGTATGAGTTCTTCATTACTTTTCATATGGATATTTATATGGTACCCTTTGAATACTCTAGTGGATTTTTTTGTATTACAAGAACTCTACTAATGTAAGATATTTATCTCATCCTCCTATAAATTCCATTAATCAAGTTCTCATCATGTCCTCAATAGTCATTTCATATTTTCCATTATTTTTGGGAAAATAGGATGTATAGAAATTCAATTAATTATTTAGAGTATAATGTAGACTTCTACCAAATTTAGATGTGAACCATGGATATGGATTTGAAATGATAGAAGTGGAACCACATTTATCCTCACCACTTCCATTATGTATATCCTTGGATGTTAGTCAAGAGATAAATCTTCCCAAATAGCGATTAAATGGGAAGTTTGGGTGAGTCAATCCACTATATCCCATATCGAATTATTCTCTTTGAATTTTCATGAGAGACATGTGATGATGTACATAGTGATATTATCCTAGATCCATGAAGATATGGGTTATGGTTGAAATACCCATTTTAGTAACTTTTCACTCTACCTTTACATTCTGACATTCCTAGAAACTTTTAGTGTAATCTCCAATTTCCCTTTTCATATTTTTATACCAATAATGATCATGATGTTTTGTATAAATTATGATGCTTCCAGGATATATATAGAATTCCAAGTTATGATATTAATCTATCAGCTCATTATTTATCTCTGTGATATATTGGAAACAAATACTTGTATGAAATTTCAATACACCTTCTTGATCAGTTTGAAATCAGGAATTTTCGCATTATTTATAACCTCTATCATCCTTTGTGACCAAGGATCATCTCTTCTTTCCTTCATATTCTCTATTAATGATAGTTGATATATCATTTCAAATAGGATTTATGATTCCCCTTTCCATATTATTCCCATTTTGAATTTTTTTAAGGTCTACGATCAAAGGATCTCTTTAAATCCTCATTATTTCCATCCCAAAAAGGCATTTTCAATTTAATTCATTATCATCTTTTTTTCTCTTCTAGGGTGATAATGAATTTATCATTCATACTTATAAAGAAGTTCCAACCATCACTATTTGTTGCATGTTCAATTCCTTTTGTGAGAAGGTATACTCAAAACTATGGTGGTCCGTGTATATTTCACATTTCTCTACATAAAGATCTTATTTTTAGAGAAAAATAACATTAGGTAGGTTTAGGTCATGCATTTGAAAATTTTGCTCAGGAGGATTTAACTATTGAGATGAATAAGAGTTACCACTTTCATTGTTCATGATGAAACACCCATGCGCATTCCAAAAAACATAACTATAAATAATGAATTTTTCTCTAATATAGGGTAGAGTTAACACTGGTGAAGTAACTAACCTCTTCTTCAATTCATGGAAACTTTCTTTCCATGTCATTGTATATATGAATTTTTTCCCAATTGATTGAAATTGGATAGTGGATTAGAATTTCATGGAATTTTTTCACAAAACTCTTATAATATCCTTATAAGCATAAAAAACTACAAATATCATTTACAAATGTAGGATGAGGCCACTCATAAAATACTTATTTCTTTATATGTTCAACTGATATTCCTTCATAGGTTAAAATTATCTCTAAGAATAAAAATTTTTATAACTACATTTCACATTTTCTAAATTTTCCAATCGATTATCCACCCTCAGAGTTCCCAAATTAACCCTATGATGATCCTCATTCTCCTCATGACTTTTAGAATATATCAATATATCATAAATAAAAACTATAATGAATTTATCATGGTATTACCTGAAATATCTATTTACAAAATCTATAAATATAGAAGGTTCATTAGTCAAAAATAAGGGCATAACAAAAAACTCATAATTCCCATGTCTTTTTCAGATTATAGTATTGGGAATATCTTATTTCTTCACCCTCAATTGATGATACACTGATCAGAGGTCTATCATGGAAAGTATTGATCCCCGTGAAGTTGGTCAAATAAATCACTAATCTTTTGGAGAGGGTACTTATTGTTCATTGTGATCCAATTTTGTTCTCTAAAGTCAATGTATAGTCACATTGATCCATCCTTCTTCAACACAAATAGAACAAGTTCTCCCCAAGGAGACACACTTGGTTAGAGAAATACATTCTCTACAAGATCTTGATGTTTTTTATTTAATTCCTATATCATTATATTTTCCATTCTATATGGGGTCTTTCTTATTGGCTTAGATCCCAGTATGAGTTCAATGGAGAACTCTACCTATCTTTTTTGGGGAGGCCCATGAAACTCATTAGGAAATACTTCAATGTATTCCTAAATGATTGCGACATTCTCTATTATTATAATTTCTTTTCCTTCTCCCTTATCACTGATCATTTCCATAAAGATGGCTATTGGATGTGCTTCAAGACATGTCTTGGTCCGATACATCACTCCTTTGAAAAGACAATAGGATTTCCTTTCAAGACTACGAAGATTTCCTTAATTCTATCTTTGATATTTTCATTATACATCTGGAGATAATACCTCTCTAGTATAGTATTTAATTCCGCCATGGGATTAACAACAATATTTGGTATGAGATGGTACTCACCAAATTTAATACTATAGTTTCAAACCATTATTTATACTATGATAGTACCTCCTTTATTCTTGACTGATAAATCTACTTCTAGTAGTTTGGGTATTGATTTTACATTCTTTGAAATCATTTATAAATTAATGCAATTTGAAGAAGTATAATCAAACAAATTACTTTCATTATTTAATATAACAATGAGTGTTCCTACCACCACATCATTAGGAGACACAAATTTAGCTGTCGTGACAGAAAATGGCCTACCATTCACCCTTATCCTATTATGAGGTTGATGGTGGTCCCCCTCCATTATATTATGATTTTGACATTGATTGTAAAATTTACCCAACTATCCACACATGAAGTAACAAACATATGGATTTTCATTCACCATCTTCCATTTTTTGTAAATATTGAAAAGTTGAGGCTTCACCTCACCATGACAGTTTCAAACTATATTTTAAACTCTTCCACTTTTGTATCACTTCCCACTCTCACTTAAGTAGTTTGTTGAATGCTTCTTATTGAATTTTTTCATGAGGTAAGTTTCACTTTATTTCCTCCTATTTCCAAATCAAAGGCCTTCCCTAAATTTGGTTCCATTTCTATATTATTCTAATTCAATAAATGCGAAAAGTGCGTCACTCCAAATTCTAGTTAAACCTTAATATCAATCCACACTATCCCCAAACAGCTTTCGTAGTCTATATTTTCTAGATTCCTATGTAGATTATGTCACTTTCAATCAATGAATCTATTAACCTTTACCTTGTGACTAATAATAACAGTATATGTGTATCGAGAAAGAGTTTTAATGTTCATATCATAGATTCCCACCAATTTATTTTCCTCTTTATTTAGATCAAGTAATTACATCTCTCTTATTTCTCATTTAATGGGGGGAATACTTATTAAAAAATATTCACTAGACTCTTCCCACACTATATCATCAATTTGGTTTCTTTGATTCTATTTTTTAATCAGTGTCCACCAATGATCAACTTCTCCTTCTAAGGGTTCTACTATCAGTGTGAATTTCTCTTTCTCCAAATAATGGAGTACAGAAAAGATATTTTTAATAGTTCTTGTCCATTTTTCATAAATTAATGGGTTTGAAGATCCACTAAAATATGGTTCTCAGTGATGCATAAAGTAGTCAATAGAAATTGATTCCCTTCGAGGTTAATATGGTCTCTCGAATTGATTCAATTTATTGTTCATAACTAAATATATTAAAACCATCATGCTTGTAAATATTTTCATTACAGCATTCAACAGAATGTATATAGTGGCTCATCTGTTGTATTCATCATTTATGTGGTCCCTCTATTTACAAATATTATTTTAAAATATTAAAACCTTATTGGGAAACATGTTAATTTTATGAATTTTATAATTTTAAAAGGATTTTATGTCATTAATCATAATTTTTAAATATGTTATGATTCCCCTATAAAAACAACTACATTTTCTATATCTCCATCATAGTGGTTCATAAATGATTATGATTAACTAGAAATCTCCCTCGAGTGTTTCAAATCATGAGTGCACCAAGGATCATTATCATGCACCCATTCTGTTTTATGACTAGATAAAATAGGTCTTTTAATTTGTTACCCCTAGGTATATCTATGCCATACCACATCCACTTTTACATATCCTTATATGGATTTATTTTCAAGGAAACTAATTACTTAATTTTTCAACAAAATAAAAGTATTTTTTAATATATTTAGAATAGTCCCTAGGGCTCTCCCTTAAATTTCCAAGTAATAATTTATAAAAATAACTAGACTTCCCTGTGATACCAACTATGGAATCCTGCCATTTCTTTACCTAACCATTCATTACAAGGTAAAAACCGAGGATCTCTTCACGTTTAGTATTATATAAATGAGGTACATATTACATTAAAACTTATAACATTCCTCAAAATCAACTTAAACTACCACTTAATTGGTTCACTCTTGGTTAATTTTACTACATCTCACATCCTTGGGATAAATAACAAAGGAATTGGGTGACCATGAATCCTAGTAAGGGAATAAGAAATAGAGACATATAGCATGTGATCTTGAGACATATTAATAAGAACATGTGATATAATAATAAATCCAGAGAAAGTGGCACATAAAAATAATAATAACATGAATTATTACTTTGAAATGTGGCCAGATCTTTTAAATGAGACAATCATAGTAATATAAACCCAATTTAAAACCAAGTTATCACAAATGAAAATTATAAATGTTATTCATAAAGGTGTCACAAAACATGTCATCTCTAAAGATTTAATTATTTACCCAATGCATTGCATCGCTATCAGGATACACACTTTCGATGTCTTAATTTCATTTGAGCCACATAGTTCATAGTAAATCATATCATTAATAATAGTAGAGAATAAATAATGGTTTTCTTTTGAAAAATATTATCATTCAAAAGAGCTAACAGAGATGATCATTATGTGATTTTTAACCTATTAATGGAAATATGGGTATCATATATGTAAATCCATGAATAAATATGTTATTTATATATCAATTTCAATACCCATTAAAAATAAAATAGTTTTCGATATTCCAATAAAAATAAAAGGAATATTTCTCAAGTTAAAGATGGAAATTTGATAAATAAATTCAAAATCATGTTGTGTATAAATGTTGTTTTAGATATTGGTAACATGAGAGGGTGAAAGGTTCTATGATTCATAAAACACTCTTCATGTCACGACCCATCCTTGGGGCCCATGTCATGACTACCCCAATCCCGCCTTCCATATGTCAGGGGCTGGCGACTAGCACCAAGGCGTAAATCCTGGAAAAAGGGAAGGCATTACCTTTGTAAAGTAAACAACTATCACCATAGAGTAAGAAGGAAGAAGTAAACACTAAGTAGAAATAGGTACAATAGTAAGTCTGGAAAAGTATGTGGGCCAGAATACAAACCCAATCTAAAAGTAAAGTACAACTAGAAGGGAAAAACAGCAACTGAAAAGTAAAGCCGCAACGTTGAGTTGTCCACTGGAGATCCCACCTGAAGTGTGGGTACAGATAGCTTCCACTGCTCCTCAGGTCCATCCATCCACTCCGAGTACGTTCCGCCCAGTGGTCCACCTCCAGGTATCGTCCTACTCCGCAAGCCTCAACCACGATCAGCATTGTCTGTCGTCTGCAACCAATACAACGTAGTGCGGGCATAGCCCGTGCAGGGGTGAGTATAAGCTACTCAGTAGGGACCCGGCGACCCCCGAAGGACTCCCAGAATCCACAAAGGATAAACCACAAAGGAAATATACAATCACGAAGTAACATTTGACACGGCTTAGGTATATTCCCATACATATACCTAAGTCATCAATTCTCGTTCGGCTCCAACATCCAAACCCAAACACAACCCAGTCCACACAGGAAAGAAAAACGTATACCCACATAGGATAGCACAACACAATCCACAAAGGAAAGAAAAACAGGATTCAGCTCACATAGGAATACTTCTTTGTATAATGATAAAGATGACCAGATATTTCCACTGATTCATCTAAGCTATCGGACCCACAAAGGATCGATAGGTACTAACCCCCACAATGACCCACAAAGGATCAGACCCAAAAAAGGATCGATAGGTAACTAACCCCCACAATGACACACAAAGGATCTGACCCACAAAGGATCGATGGGTAACTAACCCCCCACCCCCCAATGACCCACACCGGATCGGACCCACATAGGATCTGTAGGTGCTGGCCCACACAGGACCGCTGAGCGCTGACCCACACAGGATCTGACCCACACTGGATCGGTAGCACTGACCCACAAAGGATCGCTGAGTGTTGTAGTCATCGCCATCGAATCCACTGAGGATCTCTGCACAGTCGTCGTCGAATTCACTGAGGATCTCTATACTGTCGTCGTCGCAGCCAGCTCTAAGGTTCCCACACACAGCAAGCTCATTCGGGAGGGTCCGCTCTACGATCCGAGAGGCTGATACATCAACAGACACATATGTCACGACCCGTCCTTAGGGCCGGTATCGTGACTACCCCAAGCCCGCCTTCCATAGGCCAGGGGATGGTGACTAGCACCAAAGGCATAAATCCCGATAACCCGGAAGGCAATGCCTTTATAAATTTAACAAAACAACACAGAGTACAAGTGGAAGTAAAACACTAAGTACTAAGAGAAGTGCTGAAAGGTAAATGGGCCAGAATACAAACCCAAATGAAAGTACAACTACAAGTATCACACCGTTCGATGAAGAATTATCTCAAAGGAGTGCCTCATCATAGGGGTCTCAACGCAACAGACGGTGTGTCAATCGGACTCCCGGTCTGTGAGTTATTAGCCTTTTCGTCCAAGGGGCCCGGTTGGTTTCATGAAAGAACCAACCCAGCCGTAACTCAACTGTACCCCGAACACTCCTAGGGTATACTCATAGGGACCGTTTCTCAACGAGATCACCAACACCGCTGACGGTTCTTCAAACAGACGTCTGGTCTGAATGATAACAGCTTTTCTGTTCCAAGGCCCTGTTGGATTTCGGGTGCAATCCAACCCGGCCACTATCCAACTGCAACCAAACCTCGGGCGAAGTATGCCAAAAGTTCCGTCTCAACAAGAGGAAATCAACGAGACAGACGGCGCGTCCATCGGACGCCCGGTCTGTGAGTTATTGGCTTTTTCGTTCCAGGAGCCCGGTTGGATTTCGTGAGCGAACCAACCCGACCGCACTCCGACGTCATCCAAACCTCGAGCGAAGTAAGTCAAAAGATCCGTCTCACTTATATAAATCCATCAAAGTCGACGGCACGTCAATCGGACGTCCGAAGCTCAAGATATAAGTGTTTCCGCTCCGAGGGCCCGGTTGGTTTCGTATCCGAACCAACCCAGCTGAACCCAAAGTATTCTGAAACCTTGAGTGCGATATACCGGAACGACAGTCTCGTTCCAAGGATCGCTATACAACAGACAGAGCGTGGATTGGATATCCGTATCCCAAGATATAGGCAAAAGACCAAAGAGGGTCTGAAAACGGGGGGTCTGGGCTCGGACCGACCCGGCCCGACCCCCCCTGGTTCGGCCCGCACCGGGTCGACCCGACCCGGGTCTAGGTCCGACCCGGTTTGGTGCGACCCGGCCCCGCCTGGGCGGCCCGGCCCGGCCTGGGCGCGACCCAGCCCGACGGGTCGGCTCGGCTCGGCTCGGCCCGGCCGAGCGGCCGAGCGAACGAACCGCAGCCCCCGAGCGGGGGCCGCTCCACAGCACCCGGACGCGGCATGCCGACCGCGTCCCACCTCCCGGTTCCGTGCGGCCGCGGAACCGCCTCACAACCGCGGCTTCAGCCACGGCAGGTTTTGCCGGCGGCGCGCGGGGCGCCCCGGCGTGGGATTCCGCGGACCACCGGATGCGCTCCGGTGGTCCGTTTTACGTGTGGTCTTCACCAGTGGTCCTCCCAAGACCCGACCTTCACTGCAAGGCCCTCAAATCGCCCTTGCGACCCCGTTTATCAACGTCCGCCGTTCCACACACTAAGAACGAGAAAGAATGCGGTGGTTCGGACTTGTTCGTTGGTCTGCACCCACCGCGTTAGCTGTTTGAAACAACACCATAACATTTCCCATCAATTTGATAAACCCTGAAACGAAATAATAATCCATGGACCAACTTGTTAATTAGTTGGTCCGCGTTCATGCCTTGAAGGGAATAAAACATGGAGTATTATCAATTTCAAATCAACCCCTACCTCAACATCGTCGTCAAACACGAGTTCATCGCGGAATTGACCATCGCGGAAAAAAAGGATCGTCGCGTCGCGGAAGGGCGTCGCTGTCACGCGGTACTCAGCGTCGTGCAGACAAACTCCGAGGATCGAGAACATACAGATTTAATTATAAAAATTAAATCCATTTTGATGTTATAATCCACATAGAATTAAAAGGATTGCAATCCCCTACCTTTTCGTTGTCGATCAAAGATTGTCGCGGGGTTGGATCGTCGCGGAAGAAGCGTTGCGGAGGGAGAATCGTCGGCGTCAATCTCCGGGGGTCTGGCGTTCTTCGTCGCCCTTCTTCGGAGGTCGGCGTTCTTCACGTTCTTCACGTTCTTCGCGTTCTTCGCGTTCTTCGCGTTCTTTGCGTTATTCGCGTTCTTCGCGTTCTTTGCGTAGGAGGGTGAATATCTTTAGAGATTCTCCAAAGGTCTAACACAACAAGCCGATAATAAAATAAGTCCTCATCTTATTTTATTATCAACTGAAGAATTTGAAAAACAAAGATAAGTAACGAACAATTAATTCATAGAATTAATTGAAACGAACTAACCGCCCAATTAATAGGGGCATTAAGAATTTAGAAAATGTGTTAGTTGACTTTCGTTTAATAGGGGTTTTCGCGGGTGAATTACTTAGCGGAAAAGAAACGGTGGGGCTCGTGTGGGACCCACCTCACAAATATCCTACCAAGAGGATAGGATTTTTTGGGTTCCACCATATCCGCTTCAACTCATCTTAAGCAGCTTTAAGCGGCTTTAAGTAAAAAATAAAATAAAGTTTGTCGTACCACATTATTTTATTTCTTAACTTAAAGCTCAAAAATTTAAAAACCACACCCGAGAAAACGCAACTCCGGAAGAGGCATTTCTAATCAATTAACGGCGATGTGATTCCATCGGTGCCCTCGGAATTTGATTCCGAGTACCGGTTCAAAAGTTAGACAAACTCGCGCGTTCGCTCACTGAACGTACCCGAGCCCAAACATCGGAAAATGATTCTGGGCACACCGGGCCTCGGAATCAGGCGCCGTCAAAAACTGTCTTCTTTTAAAATCCCAAAGAAAATTTAGAAAAAAATTCCCTTGAAATTTCCGGGTCTTTAAATTACTCCCACCTCAGGTCTTTACGCCCTCGTAAAGCTTTAACACAAACTAGGGTCACAAAAGCGGTACAAAGAACGCATCTGAGCCTTCCTCTCCCATGTGCTCACCCGGAGGTTCCTGTACTGCCAGAGAAAGTGCACCAGAGGAATCGATCGTTCTCATAGGATCCACTCCTGTCGATCCTCGATCCCCACTGAAACCTCCGTGGAAGACACCGCATCATCATCGTCCAGCTCCTCATGGTCGATGATATGCGAAGGGTCGAGCACGTTTCTCCCCAGTTGAGATACATGGAAGTCGTCGTGCACCTGGTGCAACTGCGGTGGATGGGTCAAGCGGTAAACCACCCCGCCTACCCAGCTGAGGACCAAGAAAGGTCCGTTGAACCTCGGAGATAACATGCCGCCTTGTCCACATCTCCGTAAACCTCGTCGAGGTGAGACCCGTATAAGGACATGATCGTCATCCTCGAACTCTAGAGGTCTCCATTTCATGTTAAAACTGGAACTCAAAACGACTGCCACCACGAGGGTAAGGTTGACCGACTCAAGATTGATCGGCCGCACCCTCCTATGCAAGAGTTTATCATGTGCTTCCTGGGGTTTCCTTTTCGCCGACTAAGTAAAACCCATCCTGACGTCATAGTTAAACCAAAACCTTTTTTCCTAATATAGTTAATCCGTGTATGAACTGTGGATCCAATCCATACTCAGACCAACGTCATAATGCCTCGATGATGCTTCCAAGAAATTTCCAACCGAAACTCTCGCCTCGAGGGTCTGACCACACTGTCGGTGTAAGTGTGATTATCGAGTCTCCTCCCAAGGTATCTCCAGACGTGAGGGTCAAGTCCACGGTTTACCAGAAACTCTAGGTCTGGAACAAGATTTGTGAAAGCAAGGAATGATTCATATCGACGTCCATTACTACAGCAGCTAGTAGTGGACACAGACTGTCCCTTGAATCATTTATAGAGCCATTGGGTCACACTCCTTGACCGCAAGTAGCCGCACTCTTCCTCCTCCCTCTAGCTCCCTGAGCCAGGCGGGGATAACTAAGGCGGGTGGTTGTAGCATGTTAAGATGTACACCACCTCATGTTGCTCTCCTAGCTTTGCCTCCACGTCTGCTGCTCCGCAGACTCATCTCTCCTTTAAGATTCCTCTTATTTAAACATTTAACATGGTCGTCAGGTAATGGCCCACCAGTTGCCCCAGGACAGGTGGTCCCCACCGTAGGGCCCACCCACGTGCCCAAATAGGTCATCTGACTAATGACTTCCCCACAGATGACTCGGCTACTGATCGAAAACCCCGCGGAAAAGGAAGATGCTCCTGTACACACTCGGGGTGTAGAGATACTGGCACAAACTCCACCTTGAAAAAGGTCTCGAAGTCTTCCCATGTGAAGGTCATCCCGTCGCAAAATCGGAACAAGTGGCTCCACCACCTTCCTGCTGCTGCCTGAAGAAGGATGGCAACAAAAATCACCATGAAGTCTGTCGGCGTCCCCACCAGCCTGAAGACTCTCACCACAGCCTCCAGCCAATCCTCAGCGGCCTGCGGGTCCATCTCTCCCCGGAAAAAGGGTGGCTTCTGGCGCTGGAACTCGTGCAGTGCACTCAAGTGGCGTGCATCGCCTACTGCTAGGGTTGGTGGCATCGGTGGCCCAACGTATGGTAGTACCGCTGGGGCATCCGCTGTTGCCTCAACTATAAGAGGGCCCTGTACCGAAACCTCATTGCTCGACAGGCTGTCAGTACGCACATCCCTATGGGCTCTAGCTGGTCGTCCGAGAAAAGGCATCCTGAAAGAAACAATGTGACATGGTCAAATGATTATACCTGGTGAGCTAACCTGGTTTGAGCTGATATTTAAATAAAACTTCTGGAAACACACATGCAATTAGTGTTTTCGTGCACAAGGTCGGAATTCAGTTGTCAAGGTCCTGGTGTATGGATACGTCAGCCGCCCGCACCAACACTGGACTCCCTGAAATGAATACCACACTCGGTACCCTTAACACTATTGCTTCACAGAAATAAAAAATCAGGGTTATAAGTTCTGCGGTAGAACCGACTCCTCTGATACCAATTTGTCATGACCCGTCCTCGGGGCCTGTGTCGTGACTACCCCAAGCCCTCCTTCCATAGGCCAGGGGCTGGCGACTAGCACCAAAGGTGAAAATCCCGATAACTGGGAAGGAATTGCCTTTATAAATGTAAACAAAACACCACAGAGTACAAGTGGAAGAAAAACACTAAGTACAAAGAGAAGTGCTGAAAGGTAAATGGGCCATAATACAAACCCAAATGAAATTCCAACTACAAGTATCACAAAGTTCGATGTAGAAGTATCTCAATGGACCGCCTCGTCATAGGCGTCTCAACGCAACAGACGACACGTCAATCGGACTCCTGGTCTGTGAGTTATTAGCCTTTTCGTCCCAAGGGCCCGGTTGGTTTCGTGAGGGAACCAACCCATCCGTAACTCAACTGTACCCCGAACTCTCCTAGGGTATACTAATAGGGACCGTTTCTCAATGAGATCACCAACGCCGCTGACGGTTGGTCAAACGGACGTCTGGTCTGAGAGATAATAGCTTTTCCGTTCCAAGGGCCCGGTTGGATTTCGGGTGCAATCCAACCCAGTCACTATCCAACTGTAACAAAAACTCGGGCAAAGTATGCCAAAAGTTCTGTCTCAACAAGAGAAAATCAACGAGACAGACGGCGCATCCATCGGACGCCCGGTCTGTGAGTTATTGGCTTTTTCGTTCCCGGGGCCCGGTTGGATTTCGTGAGCGAACCAACACGACCACACTCTGACTGCATCCAAACCTCGAGCGTAGTAATCCAAAATATCCCTCTCACTTAGAGGAATCAATCAAAGTTTACGGCACGTCAATCGGACGTCCGGAGCTCAAGATATAAGTGTTTCCGCTCCGAGGGCCCGGTTGGTTTCGTATCCGAACCAACCCGACCGAAGCAAAAGTATTCCGAAACCTTGAGTGCAATATACCGAAACGACCGTCTCGTTCCAAGGATCGCTACGCAACTGACGGTGTGTCGATCAAAAGTCCGTAGGCCATGATATGGGCAAAAGACCAAAGAGGGTCCGAAAACGGGGGGTCTAGGCCCGGGCCGACCCGGTCCGACCCCCCTGGGTCGGCCCGAACCTGGTCGACCCAACCCGGGTCCGGGTCCGACCCGGTTTGGGGCGACCCGGCCTGGCCGGGGCGGCCCGGCCTAGCCTGGGCGCGTCCCGGCCCGGCGGCCCCGCAAAGGAACGGCGGCCCCCACGCGGGGGGCGCTTCGCAGCACCCGGACGCGGCATGTCGGCCGCGTCCCGCCTTCCGGTTCCGCGCAGCCGCGGAACCACCTCGCCGCCGCGCAGGCGGGGCATGCCGGCGTAGGATTCCGCGGACCACCGGACGCGCTCCGGTGGTCTGTTTTATGTGCGGTCTTCGCCAGTGGTCCTCTCGGGACCCGACCTTCACTGCAAGGCCCTCAAATAGCCCTTGCGGCCCCCTTTGTCGTCGTCTGCCGTTCCGCACACTAAGAACGAGAATGAATGCGGTGGTTCGGACTTGTTTGTTGGTCCGCACCCACCGCGTTAGTGGTTTGAAACAACACCATAATATTTCCCATCAATTTGTTAAACCCCGAACCACAATAATAATCCACGGACCAACTTGTTATTTAGTTGGTCCGTGTTCATGCCTTGAAGGGAAACAAACATAGAGTATTATCATTTTCAAAACAACCCCTACCTCAACGTCATCGTCGGACACGAGTTCGTCACGGAATTAACCATCGCGGAAGAAAAGGATCGTCGCTTCGTGGAAGGGAGTCGCTATCGCGCGGTACTCGGCATCGCGCAGACAAACTCCGAGGATCAAGAACATACAGATTTAATTATAACAATTAAATCCATGTTGATGTTATAATCCCCAAAGAATTAAAAGGACCGCAATCCCCTACCTTGTCGTTGTCGATCGAAGATTGTCGCGGGGTTGGATCGTCGTGGAAGAAGCGTTGCGGAGGTAGAATCGTCGGCGTCAATCTCCGGGGGTCTGGCGTTCTTCATCGCCCTTTGTCGGAGGCCGGCGTTCTTTGTGTTCTTTGCGTTCTTCGCGTTCTTTGCGTAGGAGGGTGAATATCTTTAGAGATTCTCCAAAGGTCTAACACAACAAGCCGATAATAAAATAAGTCCTCATCTTATTTTATTATCAACTGAAGAATTTGAAAAAACAAAGATAAGTAATGAACAATTAATTCGTAGAATTAATTTCAATGAACTAACCACCCAATTAAAAGGGGCGTTAAGAATTTAGAAAATGCGTCAGTTGACTTTCGTTTAATAGGGGTTTTCGCGGGTGCATTACTTAGCGGAAAAGAAACGGTGGGGCTCGTGTGGGCCCCACCTCACAAATATCCTACCAAGAGGATAGGATATTTTGGGTTCCACCATATCCTCTTCAACTCAGCTTAAGCAGCTTTAAGCGGCTTTAAGTAAAAAAATAAAATAATGTTTGTCATACCACATTATTTTATTTCTTAACTTAAAGCCCAAAAATTTAAAAACCACATCCGAGCAAACGCAACTCCGAAAGAGGCGTTTCTACGCAATTACCGGCGCTGCGATTCCATCAGTGGCCTCGAAATTTGATTCCGAGCACCGGTTCAAAATTTAGAAAAACTCGATCGTTCGTTCACCGACCGTACCCGAGCCCAAACTTCGGAAAATGATTCTGGGCACACCGGGCCTCGGAATCAGGCGCCGTCATAAACTGCGTTCTTGTAAAATCCCAAAGAAAATTTAGAAAAAATTTCCCTTGAAATTTCTGGGTCTTTACAACATAGTCTAGAGTTGATGTATCCAAAAGTTCTGTATCGTAAACAGGAACTCAACGTCGTAGACGGCGCGTCAATCAGACGCCCGGTCTGAGAGTTATTGGCTTTTTCGTCCCAGGGGCCCGGTTGGTTTTTAAGGAAAATCCAACCCGACCATACTCCACCTGCGACCAAACCCCGGGCGGAGTAATACAAAAGATCCGTCTCACTTAGAGGAATCCAACAAAGCCAACGGCACGTCAATCGGACATTCGTAGCTCAAGATATGAGTGTTTCCGCTCCGAGGGCCCGGTTGGTTTCGTGTACGAACCAACCCGGCCGAACCCAAAGTATTCTGAAACCTTGAGTGTGAGACACTGAAACAACCGTCTCGATCCAAGGATTGCATCGCCGCTGATGACGCGTCGTTCAGAGGCCCGTAGCTCATGTTTTGAGCAAAAGACCGAAAAGGTCCGAAAATGGGGGGTCTGGGCCCGGACCGACCCGGCCCACGCCCCCCGAGGTCGGCCCGAACCGGGTCGACCCGACCTGGGTTCGGGTCAAACCCGGCCTGCCGGCGCGGCCCGGCCTGGCCTGGGCGCGACCCGGCCTTGCAGGCGTGGGCGCGGCCCGGCCTCCAGGTTCAGCTCGGCCGGTTACGGCCGAGCGGCGCGGGGTGCTGCCCCCCCCCCCCCCCCCGCGTGAAGGAAAGTCGCGGCCCCGCGTGGGGTCGCATAGTGTCACCGGACGCGGCTTAAGCCACATCCATTCCTCTGTGGTCCCGCGACGGGTCTTCCCGGTGGCGCGCCGGCTGGGGGGTTCCGCGGACCACCGGACGCGCTCCGGTGGTCTAATTTACGCGCGGTCTTCGCCAGCGCTCGTCCCGGGACTCGAACTTCACTACAAAGCCTTCAAAATTAACTTGCGGCCCCGTTTGTCATCTCCCACCAATCCTCACATCAACAAAGAACTGCGGATGGTTGTCGGGGCATGTTTGTTTGGCCCGCACCCTCTGCGTTAGGTGATAACAATCGGGGAAACCATCAACACACGAAAAACATAACAAGGCACAATTTTAATGAATTAAAATTGAACATTGATCCGGTTCTTTGTTTTAGAAGAAACAACCATGGGAATAAATATTATTCTCAAATAAAATCCCCTACCCCGTAGCTATCGTCGGACGAGTGTTCTTTGCGGAATTGACTGTCGCGGAAGAAGAGGATCATCGCGTCGCGGAAGGGCGTCGCGTCGTCGCGGAAGGGCGTCGCATCAACGATCTCTGAGGTTTAAAGAAAACACACATATTTAATTTCATGAATTAAATCCATGTTAAGGATAAAATACAGAAAGGAATTAAAGATTTTAAATCTCCTACCTCAAGCAGTTGATCGAAGATTCGTCATGGGGAAAGAACGTCGTCGAAGAAGCGTCGTGGATGGAGAATCGTCGGTGTCGCGGAACACAGCATCGCGTCGTCAATCTCTGAGGGTTCGTTGTTCTACACGTTCTTGGCATTCTTCACGTTCTTCGTGAGGAGGATGAAGGTACAGATTCTCCAAATCCTCTCAACAATCAACCCGTCAACAAAAAGAAAAGGTGTTGGTCTTATTTTATTATTATGCCAACAGTTTGAAAACAGGTTAAGAAACAAACCATTAATTCGGTGAATTAATGGTAACATCTTAACAGTCCAATTAATAGGAGCGTTAAGAGTTTTAGAAAACGCCCCAGTTGACTTTCATTAATGAGGAGTTTTTGCGGGTGCGTTACTTAGAGGAAAAGAAATGGTGGGGCTCATGCGGGTCCCACATTACAAATATCCTACCAAGAGGGTAGGATATTTTGAATTGCACCCTATCTAGTTTAACTCAGCTTAAGTAGCTTTAAGTGGCCTTTAAGTGGCTTTAAGTGAAATAAAAATAAATTTGTCGCACCACTTTATTTTATTTCTTAACTTAACCCCAAAATTTAAAAAACCACACCTGAGCAAACACAACTCCGGAAGAGGCGTTTCTAAGCAAATATCAGCGCTGCGATTCCATCGGGGCCCTCAGAATTTGATTTCGAGCACCGGTTCAAAAGTTAGAAAAACCCGCTCGTTCGTTCACTGAACGTACCCGAACCAAACTTCGGAAAATGATTCCGGGCACACCGGGCCTCAGAATCAGGTGCTGTCAGAAACAGCATTCTTTTAAAATTACAAAGAAAATTAAGAAAAAAAATTCCTTGAATTTTACGGGTCTTTACATCACTCCCACCTCAGGGCTTTACGTCCCCGTAAAGATACATCATAAACTACGGAAACAAATGTGGGTACTGAGCACGCATATGAGCCTCCCGCTCCCATGTGCTCTCCTGGATGTTCCCATGCTGCCATCTAATTCGCACTAGTAGAATCGACCGTCTACGTAGGACCTGCTCCTGTCGATCCTCCTTCTCCACCGGGACCTCCGCAAATGTCTCCCCATCATCAACATCCAGCTCCCCATGGTCAATGATGTGCGTCGAGTCGTGCATATATCTCCTCAGCTGGGATACATGGAAGACGTCGTGCACCTGGTGCAACTGAGGTGGTAGAGCCATGCGATAAGACACCTCGCCAATCTTGCTGAGGACCTGGAATGGTCCGATGAAGCATGGAGACAACTTGTCGCCTCGGCCAAATCTCCATAATCCATGTCGAGTTGAGACACGTAAGAAGACGTGGTCACCATCCTCGAACTCTAGTGGCCTCCGCCTCCTACCAGCATAAGACTTCTGCCGGTTCGGAGCTGTCCTCATCCACTCCTGGATGACCTGGACCTTCTCTGTCGTGGCCCAGACCATCTCTGGTCCCACAAGTGCTGACTCCCCAGGGTATGTCCAGCACAAAGGAGATCTGCAAGTTCTTCCGTACAACACCTCATATGATGACTTCCCGATGGTGGAGTGGTAGCTGTTGTTGTACGCGAACTCCACCAAGGGTAGGTGGTCCTCCCAGCTGTGACCAAAGTTGAGGAAACATGCGCGGAGCATGTCCTTGAGAGTCTGAATAGTCCTCTCCATCTGACCATCCGTATGAGGGTGAAATGCAGTGCTCAGACGTAGCTGCGTCATGAATGCCTCCTGCAACCCCTTCCAAATCCATGAAGTAAATCGAGCATCTCGATCGGAGAAGACAGATGATGGCACACCATGAAGCCGTACAATCTCCTGGACGTAGAGACGTCCCATGCTCTCCACTGATCCATGCTCTCTGATGGGTAAGAAGTGAGCCGACTTGTTGAGTCGGTCGACAATCACCCAAATGGAGTCGTGACCTCTGGAAGTGCATGGAAGTCCAGTCCTGAAGTCCATAGATATATCATCCCACTTCCACTCCAGGACCTCCAAGGGTTGTACCAAGCCTGCTGGTACCTGAAGCAATGCCTTCACCTGCTGGAAGGTGAGTCATCGAGAAACGAACTCTGCCACAACCTTCTTCATGCCTGGCCACCAGTGCTGTCATCTGAGGTCCTGGTACATCTTCGCCACTCTAGGATGTACCGCCAAAGGATAGGTGTGAAACTCTCTCCGCACCTCCTCCCGTAAAGAAACTGGTACCAAGGTACGTCCTCTGAAAAGGAAGTCGTGCTCTGCTCCAAGGGAGAACCATCAGGTGCCTGTCCTGAGGATATCTGTGCACGCCGCGTCTCACAGTCAGCGTCCCCACGTTGTGCCTCTCTGACCAGCTGCAGTAGTGGAGGGGTGACTGTGAGAGACTAAAGGAAGGCTGATCCATCCCTATCCACAAAGGATATCCGCAAAGCGGCTAGCTGCTCTTTCGCCTCCTCAAGTAGCTGAATTCCCATCCTCCTACTGAGAGCATCGGCTACTACATTCCCCTTCCCAGGAGTATAGACTATCTCAAAGTCATAGTCCTGGAGGAACTCGAGCCATCACCGCTGTCTCGGGTTCAGGTCTTTCTGAGAGAAGATGTACATGAGACTCTGATGGTCCAAAAAGAATGTAAAGTGCTCGCCCATCAGATAGTGTCTCCATGTCTTCAGAGCGAAGACCATTACTGCTAACTCCAGGTCATGGGTAGCGTAGTTCTGCTCATGCGGACTCAACTAACGTGATCCATAGGTGATAATTTCCCACTCCTGCATCAGGACACATCTGAGTCTGGTCCCTGATGCATCGCAGTAGACTACGTACCCTACTCCCTCCTCAGGTAACCTCAAGATAGTTGCGCTGTTCAATCTCTGTCTTAGCTCCTGGAAGCTCTGCTGACATCTTTCTAACCACACAACGGTTTTCCCCTTCTTCGTCAAAGCTGAGAGTGTTGCCGCAACTCTGGAGGAGTCTGGAACAAATCTACGATAGTATCCGGCTAGTCCCAATAAACTTTGCACCTTTGTCACTCTCCTGGGTGGCTCCCAAGCTAGCACTGCCTCGATCTTCGTAGGATCCACCGCAACTCCTGCCTCAGAGATGACGTGTCCCAAGAAGTGGACCTCACGTATCCAGAACTGACACTTCGAGAGCTTTCCATAAAGCTGGTGCTCTCGGAGTGTGTCTAGTACAACCCGTAAGAGGAAGGCGTGCTCCTCCTCAGTCTTCGAGTAAATCAAAATGTCGTCGATGAAGACCACGACAAATCGATCGAGGTATGGCTGAAAGATCCTGTTCATGAGGGCCATGAAAACTGCTGGAGCATTGGTTACGCCG
The DNA here is from genome assembly GCA_963277665.1 of Viscum album. Lineage (NCBI taxonomy): Eukaryota > Viridiplantae > Streptophyta > Magnoliopsida > Santalales > Viscaceae > Viscum > Viscum album. The sequence continues at coordinate 1,861,475,473 of OY728151.1, read as the reverse complement.
AATGGCATAACCAAGAACTCATAGTGGCCATACCGACACCTGAAGGCCATCTTCTGCACGTCCTCATCCCGAACTCTGAGCTGATGATAGCCTGACCTGAGGTCTATCTTCGAGAACCACTGTGCTCCCTTGAGCTGATCGAAGAGGTCATCAATCCTCGGTAGCGGATACTTGTTTCTCACCGTCACCTGGTTCAGGCGACGATATTCAACGCAAAGTCGCAAGCTCCCGTCCACCTTCTTGGTGAACAATATCGGGGAAGCCCAGGGTGAAACGCTGGGTTGGATGAATCCCTTTCCCTGCAAGTCCGCCAACTGTACCCGTAGCCCTTGAAGCTCAGTGTGGGCCATCCGATATGCTGGAGTCGATATCGGGGTTTTCCCGGGGTGTAGGTCAATTTAAAAGTCTACCTCTCTGCGAGGAGGTAGCCCTGGAATGTCGTCGGGAAAGACGTTTGCATATTGATCCACCACTGCAGGAAAACTAGGACTTCGCATGTCAACTACTCCTAGGATGAGGCTATCCAACTGATGAGTGATGGGTTGTCCTCTCCTCTACGGAAGTCCATCCTGTGCTGCAAAGGCTCCCTTCTCTCCAGTGAAGGTGAACCTGCTCCCGTCGGTGCGTACACATCGCACCTTGCGCCTAATATAGTCAATATGTGCATGGACTTTAGATAACCAATCCATGCCCAAGATGACGTCGTAAGGCCTCGACGCCACTACAAGAAGATACCAACCGAAGATCTCGCCTCCTAGAGTAAGCTCACACTGCCGGCAGCAGTGCATAATCGTCAAGTCTGCTCCCGTAGGAGTCTCTAGCCGTAAGGATCGAGCCAACGGCTTTGTCAGAATCTCCGAGATCCGAACAAGGGCAGCGGCTATGAAAGAGTGACTCGCTCTTGTGACTATAAGAACTGCAGCAAGGGTGGAATAGACACAGATCGTACCTCAAATCATCTCGGGCGTGCCGTGGTCGTAGGCCTCCGCTGCCTGGAGTTGTGCCTGTCTCTGCCCGCCAGCTCCCTATGGTCCGGGTGGACCTCCTGGTGGTGGTGGTGGTGGTAGAGCCTCAAAGTGTCGCCCACCATCTGCTGCTCAGCCAGCTCCTCTGCCTCGTCCGCCTCCTCCCTGCGGACCGCCACGGTCAACCCTATACCTCTTCCTGGGTGGCCCCTCAATTGTCTGCTTCTCCTCGGCACGGTGGGTCGGGCAGTCATGAGCCATGTGGCTCTACCGACCGCTTTTGTAGCATGGCCTGCCTCTCGAAAGACTGGATCCACGCTGTGTGCCCCGCACTACTGAGCCAGTGTCCTGAGGTCATCTGCGTGAGGGTCTAGTCTGCCTGGACCCTTGAGTCATCCGTCGACTTCCTGCCGTAGAAGACTCTGCTACGTGCCGCCCCGCGGTAGGTCTCGCTACTGACGAAGGCTCAGCAAGGAAGCTCTCGATCAAAAGGGCTCTCTCCAGTACTCCTACCTGAGTCGGAATGCGGAGGGAGATCAGTGATGCCCTGATCTCATGTCTTAATCCCTGCTCAAAGGTCCAGGCCTAGAAGAATGGGTCACGTACCATGTCTGTCGAGTAACGCGAGAGATCGGTAAATCTCGCCGAGTACTGGGCGACCGTCAAGCTGCCCTGCCGTAGCTGAAGAAGCTCCTGGATGTGCACCGCACAGAGGGTGTCCAGGACGAACTCTGACCAGAAGAGGCCCTCAAAGTCTGTCCAGAGAAGAGATCCCTCATCGTGCACCTGGAGCATCAAACTCCACCATCGGCCCACTTCTGCGTGCAGTAGGCTCACTGTGAGGATCACCATGAGGTCTGCTGGTGTCCTCACTAACCGGAAAACTCGCACCACTGCCTCCAGCCCGTCCTCGGCTGCCTGGGGGTCCGTCTCCCCATGGAACCTGGGTGGTCACTGGCGCTAAATCTCATTATGTGTACTGAGGCGACGTGCATTGTCAACGGCTGGTGCTGGAAGCATCGGTGGCTCGGCGGGTAGAGGTACCGCCGGTGCCTCAGCTGTCAAAGGGCCTTGCACCGATGCCTTGTCGCTCGGTGGGCTGTCGTCACGCTCAACTCTCAGAACCCTAGATAGTTGCTGTCGTGGGGCCATCCTGAAAAGGAAACAGATGGGCCATGTTCAGAACAGTATACCTGGTGAGCTGACACAAAGTAATCACAAAGAAAACTTGAAACACACACGCAACCAATGTTTTCGTGTATTAAGTGGGAAATCAGATGTCAGGGTCCTGGTGTACAGATACGTCGGCCTCCGCACCAACACTAGACTCCCTGGACTGATAACCACACCCAATACGCAAAACACTATTTCTTCACATAGAAAATGATCAGAGTATGCGGTAGAACCGGACTCCTCTGATACCAATTTGTCACGACCCGTCTTTGGGGCCCATGTCGTGACTACCCCAAGCCCGCCTTCCATAGGCCAGGGGCTGGCGACTAGCACCAAGGAGTAAATCCCGAAAAAAGGGAAGGCATTGCCTTTGTAAAGTAAACAACAATCACCATAGAGTAAACAGGCAGAAGTAAACACTAAGTAGAAACTGGTACAATAGTAAGTGAGGAAAAGTAAGTGGGCCAGAATACAAACCCAATCTAAAAGTAAAGTACAGCTGGAAGGGAAAAACAGCAACTGAAAATTAAAGCCGCAACGTCGAGCTGTCCATTAGAGATCCCACCTGAAGGGTGGGTATAGATAGCTTCCACTTCTCCTCGGGACCAGCCGTCCACTCCGAGTACGTTCCGCCCAGTGGTCCACCTCCAGGTATCGTCCTACTCCGCAAGCCTCAACCACGATTAGCGATGTCCGTCATCTGCAACCAACACAACGTAGTGCAGGCATAGCCCGTGCAGGGTTGAGTATAAGGTACTCAGTAGGGACCCTGATACCCCCGAAGGTCTCCCAGAATCCACAAAGGATAAACAACAAAGGAAAGATACAATCATGAAGTAACATCCGACACAGCTTAGGTATATGCCCATACATATACCTAAGTCATCAATTCTCGTTCGGCTCCAACATCCGAACCCAAGCACAACCCAGTCTACACAGGAAAGAAAAACGTATACCCACACAGGATAACACAACACAATACACAAAGGAAAGAAAAACAAGATTCATCTCACACAGGAATACTTCTTTGTATGATGATAAAGATGACCAGATATTGCCACTGATTCATCTAAGCCATCGGACCCACAAAGGATCGATAGGTACTAACCCCCGCAATGAACCACAAAGGATCGATAGGTAACTAACCCCCACAATGACCCACAAAGGATCAGACCCACAATGGATTGATAGGTAACTAACCCCCGCAATGACCCACACAGGATCGGACCCACACAGGATCTGTAGGCACTGGCCCACACAGGACCGCTGAGCGCTGACCCACACAGGATCAGTAGCACTGACCCACAAAGGATCGCTGAGTGTGGTAGTCGTCGCCATCGAATCCACTGAGGATCTCTGCATAGTAGTCGTCGAATCCACTTATGATCTCTGTACTATCGTCGTCGTCGCAGCCAGCTCTAGGGTTCCCGCACAAAGCAAGCTCATTCGGGAGGGTCCGCTCAACTAGCTGAGAGGCTGATGCATCAACTGACACATAGTCCTGAGTTGATGTATCCAAAAGTTCCGTATCGTCAACAGGAACTCAACGTCGCAGACGGCGCGTCAATCAGACGCCCGGTCTGAGAGTTATTGGCTTTTTCGTCCCGGGGGCCGGGTTGGTTTTTAAGGCAAAACCAACCCGACCGTACTCCACCTGTGTCCAAACCTCGGGCAGAGTAAGCCAAAAGATCCGTCTCACATAGAGGAATCCAACAAAGCCCACGGCACGTCAATCGGACGTCCGTAGCTCAAGATATGATCGTTTCTGCTCTGAGGGCCCGGTTGGTTTCGTGTACGAACCAACCCAGCCAAACCCAAAGTATTCCGAAACCTTGAGTGTGATATACTGAAACGACCGTTTCGATCCATGGATCGCATCGCCACTGACGGCACGTCGTTCGGAGAACCATATCTCATGTTATGAGCAAAAGACTGAAAAGGTCCAAAAACGGGGGGTCTGGGCCCGGACCGACCCGGCCCAACCCCCCCTGGGTCGGCCCGAACCGTGTCTACCCGACCAGTGTCCGGGTCCGACCCGGCCGGCGCGGCCTGGCCGGGCGCGGCCCGGCCGCCAGGGTCGGCTCGGCCGGTTACGGCCGAGCGGCGCGGGGTGCTGCCCCCCCCCCCCCCCCCCCCGCGCGTGAAGGAAAGTTGCGGCCCCGCGTGGGGCCACTCTGTGTCACCGGACGCGGATTAACCCGTGTCCCTTCCTCCGCGGTCCCGCGCGGCCACGGGACCGGCCAGGGCCGCCGCGGCTTCAGCCGCGGAGGGTCTTCCCGGCGGCGTTCCCGGCGCCGCTATTTCCGGGCGGCCGGCCACTGTCGGCGGCCACCGCCTCCGGCCGCCGCCGGCGGGGGGTTCCGCGGACAACCGGACGCGCTCCGGTGGTCCGATTTGTGCGCGGTCTTCGCTAGTGCTCGTCCCGGGACTCGAACTTCACTGCAAAGCCTTCAAAATTAACTTGCGATCCCGTTTGTCGTCGCCCGCCAATCCGCGCATCAACGAAGACCTGCGGAGGGTTGTTGGGCCGTGTTTGTTTGGCCCGCACCCTCCGCATTAGGTGATAACAATCGGGAAAACCATAAACACAGGAAAAACATAACAAGGCACAATTTTAATTAATTAAAATTCAACTTTGATCCGGTTCTTTGATTTAGAAGAAAAAACCATGGGAATAAATATTATTCTCAAATAAAAACCCCTAACTCGTAGCTGTCGTCAGACGAGAGTTCTTCGCAGAATCGACTGTCGCAGAAGAAGACGATCATCGCGTCGTGGAAGGGAGTCGCGTCGTCGCGTAAGGGCGTCACATCGACGATCTCTGAGGTTTAAAGAAAACACACGGATTTAATTTCACGAATTAAATCCATGTTAAGGATAAAATCTAAAAAGGAATTAAATATTTGAAATATCCTACCTCAAGCAGTTGATCGAAGATTTGTCGCGGGGAAAGAACGTCGCGGAAGAAGCGTCGTGGATGGAGAATCGTCGACATTGCGGAACACTGTGCCGCGTCGTCGATCTCCGAGGGTTCGGCGTTCTTTGCATTCTTCGTGTTCTTCGTAAGGAGGATGAAGGTACAGATTCTCCAAATCCTCTCAAAAATCAACCCGTCAACAAAAAGAAAAGGTTCTGGTCTTATTTTATTATTATGCCAATAGTTTGAAAATAGATTAAGAAACGAACCATTAATTCGGTGAATTATTGGTAACGTCTTAACAGTCCAATTAATAGGAGCGTTAAGAGTTTTAGAAAACGCCACAGTTGACTTTCATTAATGAGGAGTTTTCGCGGGTGCGTTACTTAGAGGAAAAGAAACAGTGGGGCTCGTGCGGGCCCCACCTCCCAAATATCCTACCAAGAGGGTAGGATATTTTTAATTGCACCCTATCCGCTTCAACTCATCTTAAGCAGATTTAGGTGGCCTTTAAGTGGCTTTAAGTGAAATTAAAATAAAGTTGTTGCACCACTTTATTTTATTTCTTAACTTGACCCCAAAATTTAAAAAATCACACCCAAGAAAACGCAAATCCGGAAGAGGCGTTTCTAAGAAAATACCGGCACTGATATTTTATCGGTGCCCTCAGAATTTGATTCCGAGAACCGGTTCAAAAGTTAGAAAAACCCGCTCGTTCGTTCACTGAACGTACCTGAGCGAAACTTCGGAAAATGATTCCGGGCACACCAGGCCTCGGAATCAGGTGCCGTCAGAAACTGCGTTCTTGTAAATTTCTAAAAAAAATTAAGTAAAACATTTCCTTGAAATTTACGGGTCTTTACACTTCATATAGTAATGGGATAATAGAAGTTATCAAAAAATTTAATTTTATTCCCCATTTAAATACATACCAAAAAATGACTCTTGAATGAAAAAGATAGGTGGATATTTCTTTTAACGATATGATTAGTTCTGAAAATAATAATAAAAAGCCTTGGGTGACTATAGACACATTGGGGGACACTGTTGGAGTAAAGATCACTAGATGTTTGTGGAGGATGGATTGGTAGTGAAAGGAAATGGAGAGATTTGAGGGTATTTATAGTATAAGTGGAGGAATTGATTAATTATTCTCAAATATAGGTCTTCGAAAACTAGGTTCTGGAAAATAAAAAAAACCATTGGGTTACCCAAGGTTTTTAATCATAGTTTCAGACATTTGATTCATATTTTATGTTATTTTAACCCACCTGAACTGACCCGCATTTTTTAATACTTATCTTGAATGGAAGTGTAAATATTCCACAATGTAATTTTTTTTTAAAATAAAATTTTACATTTAAGACTTTGGAAAGTTACTTATGGTAACACTCTAAAAATATTATGTAAGATCATTTTACTCGATAACATGTATGGCATGCAACACTATCCACAAAATGGAATATAATATCTTAAGAAATTATAATATATTTACTATTTTAAATATATTTAAACTAAAATTTAGTTTTTGATACACATGATGTTGAGTTATAATGCCAAAAAAAAAACAATGATTTTCTTCAGTGGCTTTCCTTACATGTAAGACTATGTTTAACCAAACAATAATTTATTACTATTATATAATTATTTAATATAATAATACATTCTCTAGTTATTAAATAAGTGATTATTTATAATATTAACTAACTTATGAAAATATATGGTTTCAAGATATGTAAAAATAATTCATTGGTCACAAATATATTGGAAATGAATATAATAACGAATTAAATTTAAAGAGAATTTTTTATTGAAAACTATTTGTATGCTCAGAAAACATTTTCATCGTTAGAAATTAAATTAATTTCAATCAGTGAGGTATATTAATTTAATATATATATGTTATATATTAAATAAAATATTTTTCATATCCATCCAATAGATTTGATAGGCATGAGAGAAAAACAAACCCAATTTTACAAATAAAACACAATATTTTAATTGAGGCACTTTTATTGCCTTTTAAGATAGATCTATATTAAATAAAAATTTTGGAACCTTGATAAATATTATATTTAAAAATAAAGATCATATTTTATAAAGTAAAATAAAAATTATCTTAGGGTAATGGTTTTTCATTTTATTATAATGATTCATTTTTTGATGAATAGTAAAAAAACTGAATTTTAATTCAAAAATTCTTTTATTATATTTTATTAATTGCAACATCCTAGGTAAATAAAGAATAAGATAGATTTCATATTTATTAATATTTGTGAATTAAATATTAATTTTACATTAAAGGAGTTTCTATGTTCGATAGCGTACCAGATACGGAACAACATGTTTCTTTAAAATCTTATGTTGCACACTAATAATATAATATTATTATTTTAAATGGTAGTTAACTCCTAGCCATTTTATTTGTGGGAATGAAAAAAACTAACTACAATATTATTATACATGTTTGTTAATTGTATTTAAATTTATCCAATAAAAATTTTGAGGCTTAAAATATGAATGAATCTAATTTTAAGCATAATTTATGTTAAAATGTCGATTTACTGCCTTTTCATGGTGAACCCTCTTTAAATATAATTTTGGTCATTTTTATATGTTCTATTTGACCAAATAAAATTATTCTATAGATTTGGGACATCAAAATTTACTTTGGGTAATTTTTTGGTATTTTTCTAATAAAGTTAATTTTTTTAATGATTAGTGAAAATAGTGTAGTTTAATTCAAAAGTTCCTTTTTATCTATTTTATTTATATTGTTAGATTATCGTATTAATTGGTTTTAAAGTTTATTTAGAATATTCTTTTACCATTTAATCCAATGTAGTTTATTGGAATTAATTTCACTTTGAAATTGGACATAAACAGGTATCAATCTTTTGATAGTTATTATTTCTAAAAAACACGCTATTTGTTTTGATAAAGAGAATTAATTTTATATTAATTAATGAAAATTATATGTTTATAATTTGGTTAAATAGAAATATTTTTTGAAATAAGAATATAAAATAGATCTTAGGCATATTTTTTGGTATTTTTCTAAAAAACATTAATTTTTTATGAATAGTGAAACTATTTAGTTGTAGTTAAAAAAACTGTCTTTTTCACTTAAATGAAAATTTAACACTTCTATGAATTGAATTTATAAAATCCAACATATATGGTTGTTATTAGTAAGTAACATGAAGTTTAATAAGATGAAAATAATTTTTTTTGAATAGTAACTTGTGCCTTTTATTTACCGCTGTTAAAGGTAAATAAGGTAATTCTAGGTAAAAAGAATATAATAATAATTCAATATTACCTTAACACTTGTTCAAAGATTATTCGTTGAGTAATTTAAGACCATGGCCGTATTTGGGGGTATTTTGGGACCCCATTGAGCCAATTGGGAGTGATAATGACAATTTAGATTAATTAATTTAAAGTATAGGGAAAATGACAAAAACAAATATTGTTTAGTATATTAATTATTACAAGAGGTTATATATATTATATTTTCGACTATAAATATTCACTGAAAAGATAAAAATATTTCATACATAATTTTATTTTTTTATAATTTTTAGACATCAAATAATTTAAATTATTTATGACACAATAATGATGTTGTATTTACCTGATTAACAAAATATTTAAATAAATAATATTATAAATATTAAAACAATATCCAAAACCTGTAAAATTCTTATTGGATGATTTTTTTAGACCATTATTCATCTTATCATCAACTCTATGGATTTTTAGACCCTTAAAACCCAAATATCATTATATAATAAAATAATATTATCACACATTCTTAGAGTGCCCCTCCTCCCCCTTATAAAAAACCCTCACTTCTAAAAAATTCCCCACACCTCTCAAGCCTTTAAGATCATCAAAAATCTGTCCAAATAAGCTGCCTACATCCCTATATTTTACCTAGAATCCTTACCTTATGAAGAAGGCACTTCAAGAAGTCCTTTTGGTTTCCACCAAAGGGAGTTGCACAAATTAATGGTAACAGTTTCTCTTAAATTGTTTTCTTTTATTTAACTTCTCCAACCCATAAAATCTTTTTATTCCTTTATTTTATTGCAACACCTGTATCCTCAATATACAGGGATGTTGTTATGATAAAGATTCAAACTAAACTTACACACACCTCCATCTAATGGGTGATGAACATACTGTTTCTGTGGACGACAAACTAATGCCTCACGAAACGATGATTGTTCGATTATCTCCTACCGCCTCTCATAGTGGCCATTATGATTTAACTCTATTTATATATGATATATATTATATTATTGATTTCTTTATGCTTCTGTATTTTCCATTTATGTCATACCTTTATGGTTTTCATTATGGGTAAAAGCGATAATTTAATTTGAGGATATGCGGATTACCGCCCTCTCAAAGTGATATGACTCATTAATGCCATATATGGGATGTATAAAGGATGGATTTAATGATATTATATATGATATTATATTTTAATTATAATATAACTATGTATCATTAGGTTTTAATTCCATTAAAAAAAGAAATAGAAATGAAATTAGCGTTCATGCGTACGTACAGCTTACTGCCTCCATGAACGGTGCATTTTATTTCTTACCTCAAAATGATATGTACTGTTATAAATATATATATATATATACTGGATATATATGATATATATTATATCTAAATAATTAATTTAATTCTGTATATAATGGACTATTAACCATATGGAGAACTTGTACTTATAAAAAGTCCATTTTTGACACAAGTACCAAATATCAACAAAACTAACATTATTAATTTGAATAATTACATAATGTTTATAGCATAGTAATAACTGATATAAATGGAATAATAAACTTGAAAAAGGTTCTTATGAAATTATAAATTATCTTTAGTTTATTACTCAGGATATTAAAGAACGAATGGGTCAAGTCGAACACGAGGTAAGGGACTTCATCTCAATATCCTTTCATTGAGGCATATTTAGTTTTATACATGACATTATTTTATACGGTGTATAAACCCCTTTGAAATTTAATTTCATTCAAAGGGAATCTTTTTATATGAAGCATTTTACTAAATTAGAAAAATGAATTTTTTTAGCGTACGTGGTGACAACGAACTTTCCGCTGCTGCGAGTATTATTTGATCTTTTGGCTTCCTTAACAAGCCATAATGTTTTTAAAAAGAAAAATAAATACCATACACTCTTTTTATGTATTTTGGTATTGAAAATTATTTTTATAATGGATTTTTTATGTCTATATATTTAAATGATATATTTTTATTGCAATGTGCAAATTTTATCTTAGATTTATGCTTATGTTATGTGTTATGATCATGTTATTGTTCTTGGGAATTATTTACATATACGGGTTGTTCTGTGATTAACCTAGGGTGGGTGAGCTCGAGATATCACCCCATTTCATTGGGTAACGTTACGGAGGTAAACGTGAATTTATCTCCTAAGAGATTTATGGAATATACAGTGATGGGTATTCCAAAGTACCTCCTTATGTAGTTGTGATAGCTACAACGTATGTATGTTATGGATGCCACAAGTTACCTTTGTGATTTATGAATTCTATGTGTTATTCATAAAATCTTATAATTTCATGAGGTAAGTAAAAGAGTTAATGTTTTGTATATATTTATGAACAAATGTTTTCTTTCATTGTTTTATAACCCTTACTGAGATTTTTATGCTCATACCAAGTTTTGAAATGTTTTCACATGACTTAAAGATGAATAGGGTCAATGATGGGATCAAGGAAAATCCATGCTCTCTAAAACCATGGAACTAGACATGACACTTTTTTTGAAGAGTTTTATATATTAGGACAAAAATGGAAATTTTTCAGAAGTGTATACTTTTTAATATTTTGAGATGTAATAGTTTTGTCCAAATTCTCTAAAACTCTAAACCTGAAAAGATCCTCAATTTGAATTATTCATTTTATTCAATGTAATTTAATGTTTAAGGACGAGTCCTTATATTTATAATGTAAATTGTATATTGAATTTATTAAGGTTTAATTTGGAAAATTTTATTAATTAATCAAATATATTTCATTCAAATTAATTTCACTTTTAAAGAAGATATAAAAACTTAGAAAACTATTGAACATTTTTACTTTAAAAACCTGGATTGTCATCCCATCAGTAGTACTATATTTAAATTATTTTCTATCAGTTCTATGACTAAAATTGGAAAAAAGTTATTCCATATTTTTAATAATCATAATTTATACTTTAATAAAATTTAAAATTATTTTGTAAAAAAAATATTGAAAATGATTAAAATTAATGACAATGAAAAAGCATAAATTGAGATTAACAAGGGTCTAAAACATAAACATATGGGAAAAATGACCTAAAAATTGTCTAAAATCCATTTAATGGTCTTATTTATACCCTATAATCCATTTTATCTAATTGATTCTATAATTGGAGCCACATTCAAAGGTAAAAAATGCTACTGTAATTCACTTTTCAAAAATTTACAAGAGTGACACTCCTCCTATGAAATAAAAAGGCACTCATACCTCCCACATCTTTTCACCACTGAAGACACTTTTTCATGACAAATATCTCAAAACATTTCTCAAAAAAACCTTCCACTCATCATAGAATCCTCCCCTTAGGAACAATTTTATCCATGGATTCCCTTTGGTGAAAACCAAAAGGAGTTGCCTGAAGAAGAGATAACATCTTCCCTAAAGCCATTTTGTTTCAATTCCATTCTAAAATATTTCAATTATCATTATTCCTTGACTATATAAAAACACCAGTGTCATAAATATACATTGTTGTTTTCCTTGATTTTTTTTACCTACACATACACACACCTCCATCTAATGGGTAATGAACTTACTATACGTGTACAGAAAACTACAGCCTCATGAAACAATGATGGTTTGTTTTTCCTTTACCACCTATTTTAGTTAGTCATCATAATGGACTCCATATTTATATTTGAAACATATGAAAATTATAATTTAAATATAATTATTTAATTATTTTATAAAACATATAATTATTCACTTCATTTTCTAGGAATACGATAACATCGTTTTAGGAAGTGTGGACCAATGCCCCATCAAAGTGATTTGATTCATTCACACTATACATGGAATGTATAAAGGGTGGTTTAAACATAAAATATGTAACTTATATGACATATATATGATAATTTAATTATAATATTCATTTATATAATTTAATTTTCAATATTTTAATAGAAAAAAGAAATGAAAGTATCGTTCATGCGTATGTACGACCTACAGTCTCCATGAAAAGTGCATTCTATTTATTATCTAAAAATAGTATATATAATTATAAATACATATATACATGATATTTGAGATATTTACACTGTGTTTTACAATCTTTAAATGATGAAAACATGATTGAAACAACATGTTATATGTTAAAACATACTAGATAAAACTAGATAATTAACACCCAAAAAAGTGAAAATAATTAAATATTATTAACAAACATGTAATAAGATATTATAAAAAGATAATATGTCATATAATAAACATTAATATGTTTCATCAATAAGTTATTAACACTCATAAAACTATTATACAGTAGATTAAATGATGTTCACCCAAAAAGGAAATGTATGGTAACGGCTTTCGTCTCAATTTACATTCCACTGAGACTTATTTGTTGTCATTCACCACATCACTTTTATATGGTGTATAAACTATCCATTTACAAGTTATATCATGATTACACGTATACATATGATGTTATATGTTTATTTTAATGTTATTCCTTCAAGGATATTATGATTCCAATTTTTCTAAGTGATATGGGACACATTGGAAAGTTTAAATATTATTATCCTCAAGAACGTTTTTAAATATTATCTGTGTAATCACAATACATTTTATGAAGGCTAACATACTATAGAAACAGTAAATTTATTTTTTTGAACCCAATTTTATATATATGGTTTACATACTTCCACATTTTTGTATAACAACAAGATTCCTTAATTCCTAGTGATATTTTATGTTTTAATTTGAATTCTTTAATCTAAGGGGATTTACACGTAAAATTACCTATGGGGAAAAGAATTTCATAACCCAATTTCATTTAATTAGGTTATATTACATCATCAATATCATTAAGATTCGAATATTATGAGTGTAATAACATTTTACTATTAATTTTTGTATTTCCACTAATTTTACATGGATTATCATTTAAAACATGTAATATGTTCTTTGATTGATTCCCACGTCAATGTTATGGTGTTTTCAATAGTTTAAATTACATTATAATTTTGTTTAGGATTTTTTACTCCTAAATTTACATTTTAGTAAATTATTTTTAACTTTTAAAATAAACCCTATATATTTATTCTCCTCTTATTATTCCTGACCTTTATAAAATAATAGAAGCATTTTCACAATCCTTATTACTTAAATTTTTATAGAAATTTTTTCTATGAAAACCCAACTCATTTTATTTATTATGTTGGAGATCATGTAATATTTTAAAAATGATATTCTAAAATGGTTTTAAAAACTTAATGAAAAAGTTATTTGTTCAATACATTTTTACTCATTTATCTTTAAAAAAATAAATGGAATCTTCTTCACAGTTTTGTAAAAAGGAATTTTATTAAACTTATTTCCTCCAAAAGAAATTTTCTTTATTAAATATACATAATGTATGAATTTACCCAACATCATTTTTATATTAATTCCATTTAATATTAAAAAGGATTATTTTAAAATATTTTTTTTTCAAATATTTTTTTCAAATAAAAGGGTTTCAATGCATTTTTTAAAATAAAAGTAATCATTTCTGAAAAATATTTGGAAAATATTTTTTATAATATTTAGATTCTTCAACAACAACAACCCTTTATATTACTCTAATTGGGGTATATAGTATTTATAACATCTTTATTCTTCCTCAACATTGTTTTTGATTAATTTGGATGAGTATAGTATTCACATTCAATTCCTTGATTCAGTTTAGTCCCCTTTAAATATTCAATTTCTTATGATCATTGGACATTGAATTTTCCCTAAATATCCATAACATTTCCATGTATATGATTAATATTTGAACCTTATACCATTTTTTAATGTTTTTATTTTGAATGTTATTTGGTTATTTGGGAAAATATTGACAAATCCATACCTTTTATTCAATACAGATATTTGATAAGGCATACATTCAATTCAATATGAGGAATCCTTATTATATGAAAACCATGAGTTGGGGATAGTTTATGGAAATCTATATGGGTTGGGATAGGGTCAATAAAAGCCCCTCAATAGATTATAAATATCATTAGATGAAACTAGATAACAAAAAACACTTCGACTTTGTTTCCTAGAAGATTAGAGAATTTTATACCCGTAGTTTTTAACTATCTAGAGGATAGATCTTGACATTAGAGGGCTTTTTATGCCTTATACATGATGTCTAATAATTACGAATTCCCTTCATTTTGATTCATTTGTTGTTTTTCTTCGAGACTTTTCCTAGAAGGATCAATAGTTTCATTATTGTCTCCATTCATTGATTAAATTTCATGTGTTTTAATTTATTACCATTCCATATTGATTTGTCCTTATCTACTTATTTGAATGAAATGTGATACTATTTTTCACCTTTCCAAATTCACTATTCTCATTCATTTATTATTGCTGCTATAGTATTTTTCCATTAATAATATTTTCAGAAGACCCTTATTACGATTCCTTTCCCGAAGATTCCTTGAATGTGTATTGAGAAATATATTCAAGGATACTATAAATGGAATTAATATATTGTTATTGAAAAACATTATGTTATAATTAGTGTACTCCATTTTAATTTAATACTCATATATGTATCTAGTCATCCAAGATTACTAAACTATTTGGTCCATCGCGATGTGATTTATATGTATCTTAAGGCAATGTAAGGTTATTAGACACTAGGTCTTGGATTTCTGGGGTTGGGGTGCAATAGATGGTAACAGAGAATGTTTAGTAGAATCCATGGGAATTATATCTAAGAAAACAAAGATTAGAGAACATAGCTCTAAGATATAATTTTGGGATAACAAAATAATAACATCCTATAATTTTTTTCAAGTAGATATTATGTCAGTATTCCAAAAAATACATCCCAATATCAATACTACAAGTGGAAGTGGTTCTATAATTTATATACCATGGGGTAAAAACTCCAACAAGGTGTGTTTGGCCTAACTCGGTGTAACCTAGTACATGGCAGTGGGCCTTACTGTGTACCTAGTTTGACACTACTCGGGGATATTCCCAAAATAATACACATTTTCATTATAAACCATTAAAAAGGATTTGAATAGTAATGAAAATTAATTACCTAGGATAAACGATAGGCAAATGTAATACCTTTTTGGAAATTGGTGTATGAAGTATTTATTTATTAATGTTATATTGAAAACCTTAGTTAAAAGGAAATTTAGTGATTTACCATAAATCTAGGTTATCCATCATATTTATTTTTGAAATAATATTAATATTATTTTGGAAAAGGATTACTTGTATTTAAGGTGATAACTCATCAAGTCCAAGAAGGTTGTGGGACTTGATCCAATGACCGAAAGAGGATAATGGTTTAACACCGACCACTATCCTATGTAATTTCCTGGTTAATATGTCATTGTATTTAGTTAAAAAATACGATGAATAAATATTAATGATGAACCATTAGTGTTAATTTTTAGGTTTATATATTAATGAATAAACCATATTGACTTTATAGAATACATAGAGACAAATAGATATACTTATCACTCTTTTGTGGGACTTATTATCTGGAAAAGGATTATTTTATTTCATTAGGCGTCAAATTTAATTTTTTTATATCCATTTCAGGAAGTAAGTTATGAAAAAGAATTAGATCAAAGAAAAACCATAATATGGATTTTTTTATTTGAAATTAAAATATATCATGTCAGTATATTTCATTATTCTCTATGGTAATAAAAGAATTTTTTAATATGAGGAAAATGGTCTTAACAAATTTTTTCCTAATACCTTAATTTTTTGAATAGATGGTCTTCTAAATCATTAAGGATTTATGGATTTAAGGCTGTAAAATTTTCATTGATAATTCAGTTGTTTTTGATTGAGGACTTTAATTACTCCCAATAAATATTCATGCTTTCCGTCCAAGTTCATATCTATACAATCCAGTAATGTTCCCCTACATAGAGATCAAGTTATGTGTTATTATTGGTGACCATTAAACCTCTCATTCTCTATATTTTAGATTATTTCGTATGAAACCATATAGCAATTTTGGATTTTTAAAATGAGAAATATCAAAACAAATATATCACCAAGTTCTATTTTAAATTGCAAGGATTGAATTTATTTAATGTGGGGAGAATTTAACTCCCTAAAAATATAACACATGAGCATTATATTTTCTAGCATGTATGAAAAAAATACCAAGCGCGTAATGGAATATAATTTCTCAAGAAATTAATATATATTTACTATTTTAAATATTTAAAAACTATAGTTTAGTTTTTGATGATAGTGATACAGAGTTAGTGTGAGACGCACCAAACAATGAGTTTCTTCAATGGCTTGTGTTACACGTTAGACCATGTTCTACCAATCAACAATATATTATTAAATTATTATTATTTAATATAATAAGACATAACATATCTATTAAATTATAGCTTCTAAATATTATTTAATAATGTACGAAAAATATTTGGTTTACACAAATATAAAACAAATTCATTGTTTACAACATAATTGGTAATAAATAAAAGAACCAATCAAATATAAGGAGAATATTTTTATGCTGACAATATTCTTTTATCCCAATAAATTAAATTAATTATAATTAGAGAGTGACATTAACGTAAAATATATATTAGATATTCAACAAAATATTTTTGATATTCAGCCAAAATATTTTATAGGTATGAGATAAGAACGAACTCAATGTTATATATAAAACCTTATATTTTAATTAAGGCACTTTTATAGCCTTTTATTGATGATACTATTTAATATATGATTTTTGAAACTTTGATAAATTTTATATGTCAAAATAATATTCATAATTCAAAGAGGAACATAAATATTACCGTAAGGTAAATTTTATGTCTTTTTTTATGAAGATTCATTTTTTTATGAATTTTTAAAATTATTAAATAACAATTCAAAAATACTTTTCATTATAATTTTTTATAAAGGTAAATTATATTTTTAATTTGTTTAAAGATTTATTATATCAAATTTTAATTAATTAATCGGATTTAGTTCATTGGAATCAATTTAAATTTTAAATTGGATATAAAAACATAGAAAACATTAGAAAATTTTTACATTAAAACCCAGCATTATCATCTCGTATACGAGGTTATATTAAAATTACTCTCTATATCTTATAATATTGAAAAATGGAAAAATGGATTTTATTTTTGGAATTATAATAATTTAAAAGTTTTAATTATTTTAAATTATTTTTTGATAAAAATAGTATTAGCGAACGTAATTATAATTAATTATAATGAATAAGGTAAAATTAAGCTTAAAAATGGACTAAAACATAAAATTAAGGGCCAAATGAGCATGAAACATGCCCAAACCCCATCATCTAGTCATATTTATATCATATATTCCATTTTATTTAATTTTTATCATTATTTGAGCCACATTAACAAGGAAAACATGGGTGTAATTCCCTTTTCCAAAATTTACATGTGTGTCAATCCTCTTTCACTATAAAAATTCTCTAAATCCTCCCACTTCCTCACACCTCTTAGAAACTTTTTTGTAAATAATATCTTACCAAATAGTTGTTAAAAACCCCTCCACGCATCCAATAAGCCTTATATTTGGCATAAATATAACTACAAAATCTTAAAAAACATAGATGTTACATCATCTTTCTGGATTACTTAAAACATTACACAAACTAACACAAAATGACCATATCAATTTAGTTCCTTTAGAAATATGGAATCATATACACTAGAACATAAGTGATCTAAATTATCTCACACTAGGTTATTCAAAACAATAACCCTACATTGACATAGTATACATAATACATATGTTTATATCCAAGGAAGAAAAGTGTAAAAGGGTTCAGCTCAGATTCTTAGTAAGGGTAAACAACAGAGATATGCAAGAATAAATATGAGAATAAGGGTATGAGAATGCGATCAAGATATTTTACAATCATACCACGTATATAAAATATCATAAACATGAATCATGGAAAAAATATTGGTTGTTCATAAGATATGAATCATATGGGAAACAATATCATAAGCATATCAAATGAATAATACATGAAATATCAAGAACACACGAGAACCTATAAAATAATATGTCAAGGATTCCTACCAATCCCTTCACAACTAGTTGGGCTTGGGATATTAACTTATGTAACAACATTTGGATTGGTATCACGCCCATGTACCCTCTTGTTTCGGGCTTGGGATGTCTAACCTTGTATCGTTTTATTTTAGGATTAAGAAACCCTCTAATTTAATTTTTGGGATTCCCTCCCATATACACTCTTGTTTTGGGCCTGGGTTGCCATCCTATGTACCCTATTGAGATTATATGAAATATATCATAACCCATTGTATTCAAGGGAGATATAGGTCCCACCCACCACAGGATCAAATCATACATACATGTTCCATAATATAATAAAACATGCATCATACCATAAACCATAAAAAGAGATATGTTTCATAAACATCATATCATAACACATGAAAAGAAATGGTTATCATGAAATTTTAATTATATCCTAACCTTTGCCAAATATGTAGATTTCATAATCTTTTAATCCTAGAATAACCTATGAAAGGATGTGGGTGTCATAATAATTCATCATGGTATAACCCATTCAATAGAAATGGGGTTAGCAGGCCAATATCATATTGAAGCTGAATGTGTTTACTAAATATATAACCCATGAAATGGAAATGGGTTTTAATAAACCCTATGTCATCAAAAAAAATTATTCATCGAAAAAATATGAATTGAACATTTTGATTATTTTCTAGCAATGAATGAGTAACACAAATGAATTTCATATTATATGGAAAACTATTTTTGAAGTATATTTTAAAACTATTTCATGGGGAAAATATATATTTCTATTTAAAAATGACTTCTAAAACATAAATCCTCTTGAGAATAATTTTCATGAAAACAAATATAAAAACTTATAAAGGAATATTTCAAAACATTTTGAAAACATCATTCATTAATTTTTTTTATCATATAAAAAAGATTGAAAAAATTTTGAAAACAAATTCATTGAAAATACTTTTAAAACCTATAAAAGGGGATTTGAAAATAATTCAAAATAATAAATCCATTTTCAAAACCTTTTTCATTGAAAATTACATTAATATAACGAATTTATATAATATTAGAAAAAAATTCTTTTAAAAAAAATTCTTTTTGTAAACAGGTAAATGATGCTTTGAGGGAATGATGATCATGACTACGGGTAAATCCATACATATCGAACATTCCATTGGCACCGTAAAAAGTTTTTAAAATTGCTTTAATTGGAAAATTACAAGAATATATCCTTTTTAAAACCCCTTATATTTGAAAAGTTAAACATGGGTTAAAATTTCTTTTATCATCATAGGATAATGTTTAAAAAAATTAATTTTTTAAAAAAATCACAAATTCGAAAGATTACAGATTTATGATGGAAAGAAATGATATAGCCATATTTTCATAAAAATATTTACTTATTTATCATAATTACTATAGTGTGGGAAAATGATACCAATACCATAATATATCATGAATAAACTAAGGATAATAAAATTCATGAGAGTTCTTAAGATATGGGTCATATGATTTCACCAATGGGAGCATAATCAGAAACAATCTCGAAAAGAAATGAGATCATTCCAATAAACTCTTTCCACTTGGTAAATTTTAACTATACTCCCCATGTTTGAAAATTAAATTACATCAGGCTTGAAATATCAAGAAAATATTTAGATTCATTATATATATTTTCAAATATAAGTATATACACATCCTAAAATAATGTTGGTATATAACAAAACATGTGTCTCTAAGAAATAAAATTGAGACAAAACTGTCATATCATTTCGGTATCTTTTGAAACATAAACCCCATGAACGAAATATAAAATAATGGTTATGTAAATACAAATAAATTTATTATTATGTGTCATAGAATAAATTGATTGGAATAATATATACTAATCAAAATAATAGAGTGGTGAATGTGGAATGTATCTCACAGAAATGAAAAGTGAGATGCCATTACATTACCTTGTATCTTGACTCTCAGTGTACTAATACAAAAATCCTATATAATAAATATAAGACTATTATTCATATATAATAGAACCATATTATAATATCTAATACCATATATGGTTTTATTATAAAATTATACTACCCTCTTGATAATAATTCTATATTAAAATTTCACCTCGGATAATATCGATTTGGTTCTTTACATGTGTCTTAATATGTTATATTTGTTGTCCTTATTATAATATAAATATTTTAGAATGAAAAACATGATATAAATATCGATTATATATTCTATATATGTTTTAAAATACTATATAAAATCTATAATTATGAAATGTAATGCACCATTTAAAGAGACAGCAGGTTGTACATACGCATGAATGATGTTTCTGTTTTTTTGTCATATTGAAAGAAAGAATGTAAATGACATATATGTATGTATATGTATATATATAAATATTATATTAAAATTTTTATGTCAAATAATTTCATTAAATCCATCATTAATATGTTCCATGAAGATTGTGAACAAATAAAGTCTCTTTGAGGAGAAGGTAGTCTAGACGTCCACAATGATGTTATCGTATTTACAAAAAATAGAAGGTATAACATAATGTGTTATAAAAGAATTTTTCGAAATAATGAAATTATAAATATAATATATATCATATATATATATATATAATTCCAATAATAATTCCTATGAATGAATGTTTTTAAAATAAAAAATAAATAGCCATCGTTTTGTGAGGTAGAAGTTCTCCATACACATAAACAATATATTTGTCTACCATTAGATGGAAGTGTGTGTAAGTGTAGTTCAAACACTTTTCATTAAACAATATTATTATATTAAGGATACTAATGTTTTTTATAAGTATAGAATATGGATAAATTAAATACTGGATAAGGAAATAAAAGTAATGTGTTTGAGAAAAATGTAACCCCTTATTCAAGTAAATCATTTTATGTCGCACCAAACACTACTACAAATCGGGCCGTTAAAATCTCTAGTAAAAGGGAATTATCAGTGATATAGAAGAAATGATAATTTAAGTGATGTTAAATGGTTATCTTTAACAACAATTATAAAAATTAATGAAAAATTCCCCCTTTAACAGTTCGAAAAAATGCTGATAAAGGCCCTGCTAATAAAGGGTATGATTTTTTCCATGCCCCACCCATTATCAGACCACCCCCTTTATCAGTGCTTCCCCCTATTAGTGAAACCCCCTCCCCCACCCCTTTACCAGCACTTAAGTGTTCACCCCTATCACCAATGAGTTTCAAAACTGAGACCTCAAGGTTATACAATAGTTTTGTTTCCACTCCTATATACTATTTTGTTTTACATTTTTTGATATATATATATTTATATATATTCCAATATATATTTTGTCCATGTATTTATATATATTTTTATACAAGTGTTTATATATGTATTTATATTAAAAAATAAATATATATATTAATATAAATATTTATTTATATACTTTTTAATATTGATATTAAGTCTAATAATCTCTAAAACACATAAAAAAGTTAATCAAATCTAAAAACACTAAAATCCCTAAAAATATTAAAGTGAACATGACTTCTAATTCTGGAGTTCATCTCGGATCTAAAACTAGTTAAACCTATGATAATGAAATGATATTAGATATGATCTATGTTATAGACCGAACACACATAGGGGTCAGAAGTTATAGCTGTTATAATTTAATGAAACTGGGGCTACCTACTAAAAACTCTAATTCAAAGTCCTTCATATACATTATAGTGGTTAAAAAATTCATCTTCTTCTATATAAGATTATTACTCTCCCAGAATGGTGTTCTTCTTATCACATGCTTTGATTAGATATGTGGTAGTTCCCAAATGGATACCCATATCCAAAATTATGATTGTTTCAAGTTCAACTTCGATATATGACTTTTTTTAAACACTAATATATTTCATTCCTTTGATTAACACATCATTTAAATATCATGTGGATTTTCTCATTTTATATGATTATATTTGACTATTTTTTATCTAAAATGTACTCATGGATTCAAAGTTATGGTCATTTTAGGGTTTCATAGGTTTTTTAACATTTTTATGAGTTTTAAGGCTAATAAAAGGTATTATTGGGTTTTCATGTTTTGTAGGTTTGTATGGATTTTATAGAGATATAAGATATTTTCACAAAATATATTATATATTATGTGTAAACTATTATTTTTCCTTATATAAAACATATATTTATATATATATAAATATACTAATATATTAATATACTAATATATTATTTTTAATGAAATTTGATATTTTTTTAAAAAATAATTTAACAGTACTAGTAAATATGTACTGAAAAGGGGGGTCATTAATAGAGTTTTTTAAAAATATCTGATAAATGCCACCCTTTCAACAGAATTTTATTCCTTGTTCTGATAAAGGACAATTTTAATCAATTCTTTTTTAGAAGTACTGATAAATGTCAGTTATATCCACCCTTTTTTACTAGCATTGACAAAGTGAGGGCCTTTTGGGTGCTTTTTTACAGGAACTAATAAAGGTCCAACATTAAAAATTACATTTATAGTTTTTTATTGACATAATTTAACTTCTATTTTTCAACCACTAAAAAAGGATTTTTTTTAAGAGAACTTTTAGTGAGCACTGTTAAAACAATAGCACCTGATAGATGTAGCTTTTTAGTAGTGAAATGGATAACTTTGATGGATTTATGCCTAAGGGGAGACTTCTATGATGGGTTTAGGGATTTTGAGAAGATATTTTGGAATATATTGGTTGAGAAAAGGTGTCTTGATATGTGGGATGAAGTGGGAGGATAGGTGGCCATTTAAAGTGGTGGAGGAGTGGAACTCTTGTAAATTTTGGAAAAGGCAATTACACTCACTTGTTTCTTATGGAACGTGGCTCCTAAAAGGGACCAAATTTCATTAAATGGGGTATAGTTTCCAAATATGGCCATCCAATGGATCATGTAAAATTTTATAGGTCATTTGGGCCCCTAAAAATATAGCTTAGTCTCTTGTTAAGAATAATTTTAACCATAAACGTTGTAATTAATTTTCATTAATTTAATTACTATTATGGTCAGAAAAATATTTTGACCTTATTATAAATTAAAAAATATTTTTATTTCATACACATAATAAATTTATCCAAATTTAAATCACTTAAGTAGAAAAAATTTATATAAATTTAATAACACAGATGGGACAACAAAGCGAGTTTTTGAAATAAAAAACATCTAAAATTTTGCTGAGATTTTATAACCAATTTCCATGTGAAATTAATTCTAATAACCAAAATTGTATTAATATATTAATATATGATATATTTAAACTTTTAATTTAATATAAAAAAATTATTTAAATAAATAAATTAGATTAAAAATATGTTTTTAATTAAATTTCTGTATTTTTTACTATTCATTAAAAAGTAAGACTTCACAGAAAAATTCCAAAACTTAATAATATATAAATTTTATGTATCTATTTTAAATATTTAGTTTATTATTACATATAATATTCATAAATGTGTTAAAATTTTGATTTAAAATAGGTTCACCATTAAAAGTATGTAAATTTTGTTTAATAAAATGTAGTATTTATGCCTAGAATTGCATTTGTTTTTATAATAATTCTATAAAAACTATAATATGAACATAAAAAATATTTTATTGAATATATAATACATATATTTCAATAAAATTACTAACTAAATATAACATCATTAAATTACTTGGATAAAACTGGTTTTTGCAAATAAAAAAAATAATATTTTCCCTTATTTTAAATCGGTTTTCATATTCAATTTTAATTAATTTGGAACTATTAAATTTATTTTATATTTTTTGTAAACCACTGATTTTTTGAAGTTCGATATCTATTTTTATAACTACTAATTCATGTTCTATGTTATATCACATTATATTAAATTATATTTTAATAATATATCGTTATTTGTAAAAAATTTGTTTTTCATATTAGGCAAGCCATCGAGGAAATATAGTATTGTGTGAAACATAAGCTAACGTAGGTGTTCCATTTAGGTAAATATGAACATTATGTTATGTGTAGTTCTTGATTAAAATGGTGTTGTCTATAACTCAATCCAAACATTGTGTTATAAATAGTCTATTTTCTTTAATGTGTGAAATGAAAACAATCAAAATGATTAAATTATTTAGAAAACAATTCCCAAACTCCCTAGGTGTTACATTGTACCTCCAAAAAAATTAATTTCACCATCAAATATTTTTTGTTTAATTAAATATTTAATACATGAAAGTTTCCTTTATATAAACCCACATTGTAAATATAAATACTAAAACACCCTTTAAAAAAGGATAGCTAAAAACATAATTGTTAAACAAAGTAACTCATAACTAGCATCCCACATAAGAGAACATAGTTGGTTAGGGAAAACATGAACATTGAGGGAAAACATAAATATTCATAGAGTGTTATTGAAGTCATAAATTACAAAATATTAAATGATCAAATAAAATATGAGGGCCTCAAAGTCATAAATATATAATGATTTAAAATAACATCTATTCAATTAAAATTCAGGTATTATAAAAAAAATTATTTATAGATAATTTTCCAATGGATGCATAATTTTCATGAAAGGGTATACTTTCATTATTTAAGGAAAACCTCACTTTTTGTTATTCCTTGATCCACATTACCTCTTTACCCAAATAAGGAAGGTGTTTTTTTCATTCCTAAAGTACTAAAAGATCATGAAATCCATGATATTCCATCCCATTTTTCCTCAGTTATCATCAACAGAATGTTGTTAGATCAGGTTATCTGATATTTATAAATTCTCATGTGGGAAGATAACTCATTAATCATAACAACTTCATTTGATGTTTAAATCAAACTTTACATAAATAGTTATCCTTCTAACCCTTATGGAAGATAAAAATCAAAAGATTTTGAAAGAATCTAACTAAGCCAGCTTAAAATTGATTCCACATATAGCACATTGTTTCTCTTGATTTTAACATTCCAAACATGTGAACACCGTATTCATGTATTCCCATGAAACATGGAAATAACAAAAATTACACTAAATACTTTTGTATGACAGGAATGATTCCTTATTCTAATGATTACTGGATATATTTTTTAAATAAAATATATTGTCAAATTAATCCATGATTTCATAGAGTACTTTTTCAGTAATCAGTTCCTGTGTAATATATACTGTCCAATTTACTTATTCATATAAAACATATCTTTATCCAAATATCATTATCTCAATGTTAGGGATTAATTATCAGTTACCTTCCTAAATAAAAATATCACCTTTCTAGTAAATCTCTATTCCACTAGTCCTTTTATTTCCTTAATGAAAACATATACTAAAAATACTTATATATTTTAGGATTCATATAACATTAGATTATAATTCCAGGACAAAAATACACTATTCATAAAAAATTATACATAAAATATTACTTTGGATTCATTAACTTATTATTTAATACCACCTTCCTAGAATATGACATATAAATCATGCCTTAATGTTCCTAAACCTCAATATAATATTGCTTCTTATGATTAATATAATCAATACTTGAAGAACATTGCATACCATCCACACGTCATTTGTGGTCTCTTTTACATCATAATTATAACCAATACTCATACCACTTTCTGGATTATATTTATCATATTTCTACTTAGTAAATAAATTATCACAAATATCATATATTCCAAATAGAAAACATTCAATGTTAACTATATTCTTACTATTCCTCACATTTGACTAAAACCATAAAGCATAGGGTGAGAAACAAATATCATAAATGAAAATCACATAATCATGAAAAAATAAAAAATCAAAGTATAAATCATGATGCCTAATTTTTAATCAATTAAATCATAGTTTTATCCTATTTTATTCATGGTCATGTTCTATTCGAACCCTTCATCATGGATCATAAATATTTTGTGAATTTCCAAGGCATATCCAACAAGAGTGTCAAATTAGGTGTGCATCATGGCCTGTTGCTGTTTACCATATTAGGCTAAGTCAGGCACGACACACCTTGTAGGCGTTATTATCCCTAGGTATATCTATACCAGATCCACATCAACTTAATGTGTCCAGATGGGGATGTATTTCTAGGAAACCAATCACTCTATCCATTACCAAAATTCCAGGATATTTTCCTAAACATTAACTCATCCTTATACTAATCCATAGAGACATCTATAGACATATCCTTATAAATATACCTAGGAATTTAAATAATGTTTTCTCATCCTACTTTCCAATGGTTACTAATCCATTGCTATAATACCTACTATAATGACCCAATCATGACATACATAGACATTGGATCATTTTTTGTAGAATATTTAAAATATTTCACAAATAAACACCCAAATAACATATTAGTTTAGTACCTTTGGAGACATGTAAACATAAAATCAGGTACGTAAGTTATCTAAATTATCCACCACTAAATTTTTTCATACTACAACCCTTCTTAGACACACCACAGTTAATAAATATATTTTTATCACAGGGAAAGAAACATGAAATTCAATGATATTAGATGCTCAGTACTGGTAAAAAGGGTGGCATGTAAGCATAAAAAAACGTATAAGGGAATAAGAACATGATCATTACATTAAAATATAATACCTTGTATATAAAAGATCATAAAAATGAATCATGGCATCAAAATTGTTAGGTTATAAGGTAGGAATCATAAGCAAAACAAGATCATAAGCATATCGTAAGAATAAGGAATTAAATTTGTGGCACTAACATAAGCATATAAAATCTTTTTTAAAGGTTACCTACATAGTCCTTCATAGAATGTCAGGATTGGGATAGTATCATGTGTACTTGATTCGGGCCTGTTATTCCATCCCTTGTACACTATTTTTTATACTTGGGATTTCCACTTGTGTACACATTTTTTTTGGGATGAGGATTCCCTCTCAATTACCCAATTGATCTCATAAAACATTTATCATTACCCAATGCATTTTAAATAGATATATCTCCCACCATTCACATGATAAAATCATACATACATGTTCCAAATGATTATAAAAACACGCATCATACCATGACCTGTATAAAGAAATGGGTTTCATAAAGAACATATAATAACCCTCAAAATTAAATTTGTATCCGAAACATTTAATTATATCATATCCTATAGAAAAGATATGTATTTTAAAATCATTTCATCCATGAATAACCTGTGAATGGAAGCTAGCATCATAGGAATTAATCATGGTATAAACCATTGAAGACAAATGGGTTTCGTAATTATATAACCTATAAAGGAGGAATGGGTTTCATAAACATATAACCTATGAAATGGAAAAGGGTTTTCATAATCCTCATGCCATAAAAATAGAAACCACTTAGAGAAAGAATATGAATGTAACTATTGGTTATTTTCCCAAAAATGCATGCGTAACAACAAAAAATTCAACATTATATGGAAAATAATTTTGTAGTGAATTTTAAAAACCATTCATGGGGAAAATATATTTTCTCCTTTAGATATTTTTTTAAAACATATAACATATTAAAAATGGAATTAATGAAAATATTCATTAAAATTTATAAAGGAATATTTTAAAGCATTTTGAATAAATATTCCTTAAAAAACATCATGAAAATTTTAAATGAAATCTTGAAAACATAGAGAAAACAAATTATTTGAAAATACATTTGTAAACCCCGTAAATTTTAAGGAAAATTATTTCTTAATTTCTTTGAGATTTTATGAGTATGCAGTTTCTAACGGAACCTGATTCCGAGGCCCGGTGTGCCCGGAATCAATTTCTGAAGTTTAGCTCCGGAACGTTCAGCGAACGAACGAGCGGGTTTCCTAACTTTTGAACCGGAGCCCGGAATCAAAATCTGAGGGCACCGATGAAACCGCGGCACCGGTAATTGCTTAGGAACACCATTTCCGAAGGTGCGTTTTCTCGGGAGGAGATGTTAAAAATGTGAGGAATAAAAATATAATTGTTTTACAATTTTATTTTTATTTCTTTACTAAGTGGTATAAGTGTTATGGGAAATAATGTTGTGTCACAACTTTATCCCCCACCTCCTTTAATTTCCCGAACACCCCATTAAACCTCCCTCTTGCAATTTATTTTGTAACTCACCCACTCCCCCCACATTAATGGCATGTCAACTCTCACAATAATTAGATTGATTAAACCCATTAAATTTATTTAATTACGAGATTGAATTTTGAATTCTGGAATTCTTGTCATGAGTTAATAAAATAAGGATGTACCTTATTTTATTTTGGGGTGGTTTTGTTGTGTGGAGATTTTGGGAGAGATTACGCTAAGTTTTGAAGAACATGAAGAATGTCAAGACCTCGACAATGAACGCTATCACTGTAAGGAGTGGTCAATGCGCCATTCTTCTCCTCTCCACAGCTGGTGTGAGACGCTGCTCCACCTCGGACGTTCTTCGTCAACATATATAGAGCTTCACCTCACGAAGCTGTTTCGGCGACAATCATCGTTCGAAAACTAATTCGAGGTAGGGGATTGTTTTTATGTTCGTGACTTATTTTAGTATTACTTGTTAATTTTATTTTCCGCTTGTTATCGAATTAATGGGAGAAGTCCGGACTGCACAAAGATGGACGACCCTCCTCCCCTTGTTGCTGTTGTGATTCGTTATGGTTTGGAATGAGGTGGCATGGTGCAACGGCACCGTATGGGAATGAGGAAAAATGCAGCGAAGAAGCGCACCGTCGTCGCATCGTGGTCGGGGCGAGCTGTGGTAGAGGGGCGTGGTGCTGTCATGCCGCTCCAGTCAGACAAAGGCCGCGGCGGTGCAGGGAAGGGTGGCCGGAAATCCGGCTGTCGGCGCAAGGGAATACGGGACCCGCAGGGGGTCCCGCAGCGGCTCATCGGTCGGCCATCACGGCCAGCCGAAATCAGAAGGGCCTGGGATTTATAACCCTCGGCGGCTTGAAAAGGGGCGGGTGCCCCATGTGGGGGCCACCGTTTCAAAGCAAGGGGGCAGCGCACCCCCCCCCCCCGTCCGCTCAACGCGCACCGCCGCACCGGCCGACCGACCGTGCCAGGCAGGACCGCCCGCGCTGGTCCGGACCGCTCATGCCGGCTGTTCCGGGCTGGACCCGGACCCGGTTCGGGTTGACCCGGTTCGTGCCGACCCAGGGGTATCGGGCCGGGTCGGACTTGGCCCGACCCCCCTTTTTTCCGGACAGAACCGTTCAAACAACCATAACATGGGCTATGCATCTCCGATCAACGCACCGTCACTTGTATAAAGATCCTTGGATAGAGAAGGTTGTTTAGGTATATTACACTCATGGTTTCGGAGAACTTTGTTTACGACTGGTTTGGTTCGAACACGAAACCAACCGGGCCCTCGAAGCAGAAACGCTTATTACTTGACCTCCGGACGTCCGATTGACATGTCGTCGACATTGTTGGATTCCTCTTAGTGAGACGGTTCTTTTGGCTTACTCCGATCGAGTTTTGGATGTAGTTGGAGTACGGTTGGGATGGTTTTGACTTAAAAACCAACCGGGCCCCTCAGACGAAAAGGCCAATAACTCTCAGACCGGGCGTCCGATTGAGGCGTCGTCTGTCGTGTTGAGTTCGTTTTGACAAGACGGAACTTTGGGAAACATCAAATCCGGACTACGTGTCAGTTGATGTATCAACCCCCTTGGCTCGTGTTGCGGTCCCTCCCAGAATCGAGCATGTTGTGTGCAGGAACCCTAGAGCTGGCTCCGACTGTGATGACGATGACGACTGTACTGGAATCCTCGATGGGTTCGGCAGCGACGACGAACGTACTGGAATCCTCCGTGGGTTCGATGGCAATGACTAATGTTCTTGTATCCTATGTGGGTCCAACAGTACGTGACTATGGTTCTTGTATCCTACGTGGGTCCGACAGTATTTGACTCTGTACTTGTATCCCACGTGGGCCCTACAGAGTAGCTGGTCTTGTATCCTATGTGGGTCTGACATCTTAGATGAATCAATGGCTACAATGGATCATCTCCATCACCATACGAAGAGTATACCTGTGTGAGATGAGTCTTGACTTTCAATCATTATCTTCGATATGATTGACTTGATTTCCTATGTGGATTGGGTTGTGCTTTCTTGTGTGGATTGGGTTATACTATCCTGTGTGGACTAGATCGAACTTGGGCTCGGATGTTAGAGCCGAACTAGAATTGATGACTTTGGTATATGTATGGGAATATACCTAAGTAGAGTTGGTTGTTACTTCGTGATTGTATCTTTCCTTTTTGGTTTATCCTTCGTCGATTCTGGGAGACCTTCGGGGGTCTCAGGGTCCTTACTGAGTAGCCTATACTCACCCCTACATGGGCCATGCCCACACTACGTTATGTTGGATGCAGACGACGGATAGCGCTGATCAAGGTAGGAGCTTGTGGAGTCGTACGGTACCTGGAGGTGGATCAGTGGACGAGACGTACACAGAGCGGACGGTTGGAGCCGAGGAGCTGAGGAGATTATCTATACCCACCCTTCAGGTGGGATTTCTAGAGGACGGGTCGGTGTTGCTGCTTTACTTTTCTGCTGTGGTACTCCCTTTTCAGTTGTACTTTACTTTCACTTGGGTTTGTTTACTGGCCCATTTACTTTCCAGCACTTACTATTATACTCAGTTTACTTAGTGTTTACTTCCTCTTGCTTACTCATTGGTGTTTGATTACTTACATAAAGGAAATCACATCCCTTATATCGGGTTTTACGCATTTGGTGCTAGTCTCCAGCCCCTCGCCTATGGAAGGCGGGCTTGGGGTAGTCACAGCATGGGTCCTGAGGACGGGTCGTGACAAATTGGTATCAGAGGAGTTCAGTTCTACAGTAAAACTCACGACTCTGATCTTCTTCTATGTGAAGCAATAATGTTAAGGGTATTGAGTGTGCCTATTAGTCCAGGGAGTCGAGTGTTGGTGTGGCGGCCGACATATCCATACAATAGGACCCTGGCTTCTGATTTCCGACTCAGTGCACAAAAACATTGATTTCATGTGTGTTACAAAAGTTTTATTTCTGATTACTTTGTGTTAGCTCACTAGATATACTGTATTGACCGTGGTGCACCTGTCACTTTTCAGGATGGCCCCATGACGGCAGCCAGCTAGGGTTCCGAGTATTGTGTGAGATGACAGCCCAATGAGCGATGAGGCCTCGGTGTAGGGCCCTATTATAGCGGGGGCACCGGCGGTACCTCTACCCGCATATCCACCGATGCCACTAGCCCCAGCCGTTGAGAGTGCACGTCGCCTTAGTGCACTGCATGAGTTTCAGCGTCAGAGATCGCCTAGGTTCCGCGGGGAGACGAACCCTCAGGCAGCCGAGGATTGGCTGGAGGCTGTTGTACGAGTTTTCAGGTTAGTAGGGACACCATCTGATCTCATGGTGATCCTTGCAGTGAGTCCTCTACAAGTGGCAGTAGGCAGATGGTGGAGCCAGATGCTCCAGGTGCACGATGAGGCATCTCTCCTTTGGTCGGACTTTGAGAGCCTCTTTCACTCGGAGTTCATCCCAGCCACCCTCCGTGCGATGCACATTCAGGAGCTACTATTGTTGCAGCAATGCAGCATAACAGTAGCCCCGTACTCGGTGAGATTTACCGATCTCTCACGCTATTTGACAAACATGGTACGGGACCCATTCTTCTGGTCCTAGACCTTCGAGTAGGGACTAAGGCATGAAATCAAGGCATCGATGATCTCCCATATTATTCTGACGCAGGCAGGAGTACTAGAGCGATCCCTTCTCATAGAGAGCTTCCTTGCTGAGCCTACACCAGCATCGAGACCTACCGCAGGGTGGCATGTAGCTGAGTCTTCTGCAGCTGGCAGTCGATGGATTTCACAGGGGTCCAAACGGACCAGACCATCAGGCATACAACCTACGGATATTGGCTCCGAGGTGCGGGGCGCATGCAGTAGAGCCAGCCTTTCGTGGATCAGACAGTTCTATGCATGCAGCGAGCAGGGCCACTTGGCTCATGACAGTCCGACCCGCGGTACTGAGGAGCAGCAGACGGTTGACGGACCACCCAGGCAGAGGCATAGGTTTGACCGTGGCGGTCTATAGGGAGCAGGTGGATGAAGCAGAGGAGTTGGGCGAGTAGCAGGCGGTGGGAGATGCTTTGAGGCTCTACCACAACCACCACCAGGAGGTCCACCCCGACCATAGGGAGTTGGCGGACAGAGGCAGGCTCAGCCTCAGGCAGCGGAGGCCTACGACCACGGCGCACCAGAGATGATTCGATGTACTATATGTGTCTTCTCCACCCTTGCTGCAGTTCTTATAGACATAGGAGTGAGTCATTCTTTCATTGCCACTGCCACTCATCGGAGCTCGGAGATTCCGACAGAGTCGTTGGCTCGATCCTTACGGATAGAGACTCCTATGGGATCAGACTCGACGATTACGCACTGGTACTGAAAGTGTGAGAATACTCTAGGAGGTGAGAGCTTTGGCTGGGATCTTCTTGCAGCGGCATTGGGGCCTGACGACGTCATCTTGGGCATGGATTGGTTATCTACAGTACATGCTCAGATTGACTGTATTAGGCGCAAGGTGTGGTGTGTCTGCACCGATGGGAGTAGGTTCACCTTCACCGGTGAGAAGGAAGCCTTTGCAGCACAGTATGGACTCACGCAGAGGAGAGGATAGCCGATCACTCATCAGTTGGATAGCCTCATCCTAGGAGCAGTTGATGTGCGGAGTCCAAGTTTTCCTGTAGTGGTGGATCAGTATGTGGACGTTTTTTATGACGACGTTCTGAGGCTACCTCCTCATAGAGAGGTAGACTTATATATTGAACTATACCCCTGGGACAGCCCCAATATCAACTCTACCATATCGAATAGCTCCCGCTCAGCTTAGAGAGCTACGGGTATAGATGGAGGAATTACAGGGAAAGGGATTCATCCGACCCAGTGTTTCACCCTGGGCTTCCCCGATATTGTTCGCCAAGAAGGTGGATGAGAGCTTGCAACTGTGTGTCGATTACCGTCAACTGAACCAGGTGACTGTGAGGAACAAGTATCAACTACCAAGGATTGACGACCTCTTCGATCAGCTCAAGGGAGCACAGTGGTTCTCGAAAATAGACCTCAGGTCAGGCTATCATCATCTCAGAGTTCGAGACGAGGATGTGTAGAAGACAGGCTTCAGATGTCGGTATGGCCACTATGAGTTATTGGTTATGCCTTTTGGCCTAACCAATGCTCCAGCAGTGTTCATGAGTCTCATGAACAGGATCTTCCAGCCTTACCTCGATCGATTTTTCATGGTCTTCATCGATGACATATTGATATACTCGACTACTGAGGAGGAGCACGCCTACCACATGCGGGTTGTACTGGACACACTTCAAGAGCACCAACTTTATGGTAATCTCTCGAAGTGTCAGTTTTGGATACGTGAGGTCCACTTCTTGTGGAGTGTTATCTCTGAGGTGGGTGTTGCGGTGGATCCTACGAAGATCGAGGTAGTGCTAGCTTGGGAGCCACCCAGGAGCGTGACGGAGGTGCGGAGTTATTGGGTCTAGCTGGGAACTACCGGAGATTTGTGCCAGACTTCTCCAGGGTTGCGGCACCACTTTAATCTTTGACGAAGAAGGGGAAACCCTTCGTGTGGTCAGATAGATGTCAGCAGAGCTTCCAAGAGCTGAGACAGATATTGACCAGCACAGCTATCTTGAGGCTACCAGAGGAGGGAGTAGGGTACGTAGTCTACTGCGATGCATCAGGGACCGGACTCGGGTGTGTCCTGATGCAGGAGCGGGCAGTGATCGCCTAAGGATCACGACAGTTAAGGAAGCATGAGAAAAACTACGCTACCCATGACCTGGAGTATGCAGCAGTGGTCTTCGCTCTGAATATGTGGCGGCACTATCTGATGGGAGAGCTCTTTACAGTCTATTCTGACCACCAGAGTCTCAGGCACATCTTCTCGCAAAAGGACCTGAACCTGAGATAGCGATTATGGCTCGATTTCCTCCTGTAATATGACTTTGAGATAGTCTATACTCCTAGAAAGGGGAACGTAGTAGCCAATGCTCTCGGCAAGAGGATGGGCATTCAGCTACTTAGAGAGGCGATAGAGCAGCTATCCGCTTTGCAGATATCCTTCGTCAATAGAGATGGAGCAGCATTTCTTTAGTCACTCACATTCACACCTCCACTTCTTCAGTGGGTCAGAGAGGCACAGCGTGGGGACGTTGACTGTGAGACACAACATGCGCAGATTTCCACAGGACAGGCACCTGATGTATTCTCTATAAGAGGAGAGCACGTCGTCCTTTTCAGAGGACATACCATGGTACAAGCTAATTTACATGAGGAGGTTCTAAGAGAGTTTCACACTTCCCCTTTAGTGGTACATCTTGGAGTGGTGAAGATGTACCAGGATCTCAGACGACAGAACTGGTGGCTGTGTATGAAGAAGGTTGTGGAAGAGTTTGTTTCTCGATGCGTCACCTACCAGCAGGTGAAGGTGGTGCACCAGGTACCAGCAGGCTTGGTACAACCCTTGGAAGACCCAGAGTGGAAGTGGTATGGGATATCTATGGATTTTGGGACTAGACTTCCACGTACTTCCAGAGGTCACGATTCAATTTGGGTGATTTTCAACCAACTCACCAAGTCGGCCCACTTTTTACCCATCAGAGAGCAGGGCTCAGGGGAGATCATGGGACGCCTCTATGTTCATGAGATTTTATGGATTCATGGTGTTTCTTCATATATCGTATATGATCGAGAGGCTCGCATTACTTCCCGTCTTTGTAAGGGGTTGCAGGAGGAATTCGGTACGCAGATACGTCTGAGCACTGCCTTTCACCCTCAGATGGATGGTTAGATGGAGAGGACCATTCAGACTCTCAAGGACATGCTCCGTGCATGTGTCATCGACTTTGGTCGTAGCTGGGAGGACCACCTACCATTTGGGGAGTTTGCGTACAACAACAACTACCACTCCACCATCGGGATGGCACCATACGAGGCATTGTACGACCAACCTTACAGATCACCTCTGTGCTGGACAGACCCTGGGGAGTCAGCACTTTTGGGAACAGAGATGGTCTAGGCCACAAGAGAGAAGGTCTTGGCCATCCCGGAGCGGATGAGGACAACTCAGAGCCGATAGAAGTCTTATGCTGCAGGAGTTAGAGACCACTAGAGTTCGAGGATGGCGACCACGTTTTCTTGTAGGTCTCACCTCAATGTGGATTACAGAGATTTGCCCGGGGCAGCAAGTTATCTCCGCGCTTCATAGGACCATTCCAGGTTCTTAGCAGGATAGGAGAGGTGGCTTATCTCCTGGCTCTACCACCTCTGTTGCACCGGGGGCACGACGTCTACCATGTATCTCAGCAGAGGAGATACGTGCATGACCCGATGCATATCATCAACCATGGGGAGCTGGACATTGATGACTGGGTGAATTTTTCGGAGGTCCCAGTGGAGATCGAGGATCGACAGGAGAGGGTCCTACCTGGGGGGTCGATTCCTCTAGTGCACATCATGTGGCTACACGAGAACCTCCAGGAGAGCACTTGGGAGTGGGAGGCTCAGATACATACTTAGTACCCTCATTTATTCCCCTAGTTTGTGATGTATTTTTATGGGGACGTAAATCCCTGAGGTGGGAGTAATGTAAAGACCCGTAAATTTTAAGGAAAATTTTTTCTTAATTTCTTTGGGATTTTATGAGTATGTTGTTTTTGACGGAACCCGATTCCAAGGCCCGGTCTGCCTAGAAATAATTTCTGAAGTTTAGCTCGGGTACATTCAGTGAACGAACGAGCGGGTTTTCCTAGCTTTTGAACTGGATCTCAGAATCAAAATCTGAGGGCACCAATGAAACCGCATCACTGGTAATTTTTTAGGAACACCTTTTCCGAAGGTGCGTTTGCTCAGGAGGAGATGTTAAAAATATGAGAAATAAAAATATAATTGTTTTACAATTTTATTTTTATTTCTTTACTAAGTTGTTTAAGTGTTAATGGAAATAAAGTTGTGGCACACAATTATTCCTCTCTACCTTGTGTTTTAAGTTCCATGTGAGGGAGTTGGGTTGGGGCCCACATGTGCCCCCACCTCCTTTAATTTCCCTAACACCCCATTAAAACTCCCTCTTGTACTTTATTTTGTAACTCACCCACTCCCCCAATTTAATGGCATGTCAAATATCACATTAATTGGATTGATTAAAGCAATTCAACTAATTTAATTAAGAGTTTGAATTTTGAATTATTGAATTATTTTCATGAGTTAATAAAATAAGGATATACCTTATTTTATTTTGGGGTGGTTTTGTTTTGCGGAGATTTTGGGAGAGATTACGCTAAGTCTTGAAGAACGCGAAGAACATCAAGACCTCGAAGAAGAACACCATCACCGCAAGGAGTGATCGACGTGTCATTATTCTCCTCTCCACAGCCGGTGTGAGATGCTGATCCACCTCGGAGAACATTGGGTACGACCGGGTTGGTTCGAACAAGAAACCAACCAGGCCCTCGGAGCGGAACTACTTATAACATGAGCGTCGGACATCCGATTGACGTGCCGTCGACTTTGTTGGATTATTCTTAGTCAGAAGGTTCTTTTGGCTTACTTTTCTCAAGGTTTGGACGCATTTGGAGTACATTTGGGTTGTTTTTGACTTAAAACCCAATCGGGCCCCTGGGACGAAAAAACCAATAACTCTCAGACCGGGCGTCCGATTGACGCGCCGTCTGTCGCGTTGAGTTCCTTCTGACGAGACGGAAATTTTGGATACATCAACTCTGGAATACGTGTCAGTTGACGTATTGACCCCCTTTTCACATGGAGAAGACCCTCCTGGAATCGAGCATTCTATTTGTGGGAACCCTAGAGCTCACTGCGACTGCGACGACGATGACGACTGTAATGGGATCCTTCGTGGGTTCGGCAGCGACGACGACCGTACCGGAATCTTTCGTGGGTTCGACGGTGATGAATACTATTCTTTTATACTATGTGGGTGCGAAAGTATGTGACTACTGTTCTTGTATCCTACGTGGTTCTGATAGTATTTGACTCTGTACTTGTATCCTACGTGGGTCCGGTAGAGTAGCTGGTCTTGTATCCTTCATGGGACTGACAACTTAGCTGGTCTCATATCCTATGTGGGTCTGACAGCTTAGATGAATCAGTGGCTATATCTGATCATCTCCATCACCTAACTAATAGTATACCAGTGTGAGCTGAGTCTTCAATTTCAATCCTTATCTTCAATATGATTGACTTACTTTCCTATGTGGATTGGGTTGTGCTTTCCTATTTGGATTCAGTTGTACTATCCTGTGTGGACTAGATCGAACATGGGATCAGATGTTGGAGCTGAACTGGAATTGATGACTTAGGTATATGTATTGGCATATACCTTAGTAGATTCAGTTATTAATTCGTGATTGTATCTTTCCTTTGTGGTTTAGCCTTTTTGGATTCTGGGAGACCTTCAGGGGTCTTGTGGTCCCTACTGAGTAGCGTATACTCACCCCTGCATGGGCTATGCCCACACTACGTTGTGTTGGATGCAGAAAACGGACAGTGCTGATAGAGGTAGGAGCTCGTGGAGCTGGATGGTACTTGGAGGCAGATCACTGGAGGAGACATACGTGGAGCGGACGGCTGGAGCCGAGGAGCTGAGGAGATTATCTGTACCCACCCTTCAGGTGGGATTTCTAGAGGACAGCACGGTGTTGTTTCTTTACTTTTCTGCTATTTTACTCCCTTTTCAGTTGTACTTTACTTTCAGTTGGGTTTGTATACTGGCCCATTTACATTGCAGCACATACTATTGTACTCAGTTTACTTAGTGTTTACTTCTGATTGCTTACTCTTTGGTGTTTGATTACTTACATAAAGGTAATGCCTTCCCTTATATCAGGTTTTATGCCTTTGGTGCTAGTCTCCAGCCTCTGGCCTATGGAAGTCGGGCATGGGGTAGTCACGACACGGGTCCCGAGGACGGGTCGTGACAACCATCAAAACCTATAAAAGATGATTATAGATTCATTTTAACAAATAAACCTTTTTTAAAAACCTTTTAAATTGAAAAGAACATTAAAATTATAAATTTCTAGAATATTAGGAATAAATTTTATTTTAAAAATTAACTTTATAATCCTATAAAGTAATGTTCAATGGAATTACATTCATGATGGCAGGTAAATATGTATATGCTGAATATTAATTTTACACTGTATAAAGATTAGAAAGTTGCCTCAATTGGAAAATGATAAAAAGATCCCATTTTTAAGAAACCTTTCATTTAAAAATTTAAAACATTGGTAAAAAATTATTTTAACATCATAGTATCATAGTAAAAAAAATTAAAACATTTTTAGAAAACACGATTTTGAAATAATATTGATTTCTGGACGAAAGGAAAGATATAACCATATTTTGATAAAATCATTTTCGGAATTATATTAAATAAAAATTAGTATAAAATTTTACCAATACATTAATATGTCATTAATAACCAGTGGGGAAGAATACTCAATATATTTCATAAGATATGTATCATAAATTACATTGAATGATGCATAATCATAACTAATCTTGAAAAAAAATGAGATTGATTCAATAAACTCTTAACACTCATTGAAATTGATCCATACTCATCATTTAAGAAAATAAAATTACATGAATGTTTAAATTTCATGAAAATAATGAGATTCATTATATATTCTCTCAAATTTATTTATATACACCTCAAAAATGAATGTAGGTGCATAAGAAAACATATGTCTCGAAATGTAAAATTGAGAGAAAAATGCCTTTCCGATTTGATAACATTTGAAACATAAACCCCATTCAATAAATATCATGGAATGGTAGTGTAAATAACCATTAATTTATTAATAATAATCATATAATACATTCATTTTCATTATATATTCAACGTAAAGGAAAACTATTGTGAGCATGGAATTTATCTCATGGAAATAAAAAGTAATATGAAAATACCATACCTTATGCCTTAATGGTCATAGTACTCATAAGAAAACATTGTATTATAAATATATCAAATAATCATATTCTTATATATAATACCATATATTGATTTATTATGACTGTATATTACATGCTCGTTAACATTTCTTTGTTAAGGGTTCACTTCAGGTAATATCTTTTATGTTCTTCATATGCGTCTTAATTGGTTATACAGTTGGTCATTATAGATATAAAATTATTTAAAAAATTTAAACCGTGATATAAGTATCACCTATATTTATTATACCTTTTTAAAAATAATCCATAGAATATTGAAGTATGAAATAGAATTCACTATTCAAGGAGACGGTAGGTCGTATATACGCATGAACGTTGTTTCTATTTTGTTTTCATATTGATAGAAAGATGGAAAATGACATATATATATATATTATAGTTTAATTATTATGTCATACATATCATATAATTTAACTAACACCATACTTAATACATACTATGTAGAGTGTGAATGAATCACATTATTTT
Source organism: Viscum album (assembly GCA_963277665.1). Taxonomy (NCBI): domain Eukaryota; kingdom Viridiplantae; phylum Streptophyta; class Magnoliopsida; order Santalales; family Viscaceae; genus Viscum; species Viscum album. The sequence goes on along the minus strand of OY728151.1, from coordinate 1,861,435,526 downwards.
GAGGAGGCAGTAGTCTATGCATCCAGAACGATGTAATTGTATTTACAAAAGATGCAATTTATAATGGAATGTGTTATGAAAAATTAAATAATACTAAATATATAATATATATCATATATATCATATATAGACACCATTTACATCATAATTCCTAACCCTTAAAGTGGTAAAGGAAAAAATGAACAATCATTGTTTCGTGAGGCAGTAGTTCTCCATACATAAAAATTTTAGGATTGGTATGGAAGTGTCTACTAGTGTAGGTAAAAACAATAGAATAAAAAAATTATTATACTTAGGATACTATATTTTTTATAATAATTGAATATGAACAATTTAAGAACTATATAAAAAAATATAACCAAAGTGTTTGAGGAAGAATGTTACCACTTATTACAGTATCTACTTTTGGTTTGCACCAAAGGGATTCCTTGGATGGAATTATTCCAAATGGGGTAATTTTAAGATTAGGGTATGGTTTTTTATGAGCTATTTTTTCCAATATTAGACGATCCAATTTTTCATGAGTGGTTTGAGGAAGTGGGAGGAGAGGATGCCTTTTTATAATTAAGGAGGAGTGCACTCTGGTGTATTTTGGGAAAGGAAATTCCACCCACATCATTCCCCTGTAAAGTGGCTCTCATAAAGGAAAAAAATTTATAAATTAGAGTAAAGGGTAGAAATATGGCCTTAAAAATTCTCTTAGACATGTTTCACTATCATTATATCCATTATGATTATGGTTTATTCACTTATTAAGCTTAATTTTTCAAAAATCGTAGTAATTAATTTTAATTATTATCACTAATCTTTTTAGTAAAAAACAATGTAAACATTATTACACATTATAAATTACTGATATAAAAAAATTAATCAATTTTTCCTAATTATATTCACATAAGTTGTAGAAATTAGTTTAAATTTAATCACGTAGATGCAACAACAATGTGGGTTTTAATGTAAAAATGTCTAAAAGTTTGCTATGTTATTATATAAAGAAATTAATTCCAATTATCTAAACTATAATAATTTATATAAATATTATATAATTAATATTTGAAACTTATTTTAAATATAATATATCTGTACAAATATATTATATGAAAAATATGTTTTGAATTGAAATTCAGTATTTTCACTATTCAGTAAAAATTGAAACTTCACAGAAAACTATAAAAAAATTAACACTTAGAAAGTTTTTTATCTTTCAATGATTATGTTTATTTTGATATATATAAGATTTAAAATACTATCAAAAAATTTATTTAAAATAGGTTCTCCATTAAAATGTGGTGAAAGTTGCATAATGAAAATATAGTATTTTATGTATAAAATTGGGTTGTTTTTATCTTATGCCTATAAAATCTATTGGATGAATATAAAAAAATGAATATATAATATACATATATATATTACATCAATATCACTTCATAACAGTAATTACAGTAATTTTTAGAATGAAAAATCTTTGTGAGCATAAAATAATAATATTTTCTATCGGTTTTCTATCGGTTTTCATATTAATTTTTTATTAATTTGTAACAATTTAATTCATTTTATATTTTTTTAAACCATATATTTTCATAATTTAGTTAACACTATTCACAACTATTAATTCAATTACTAGTTTATATATTATTATTTTAAATAATATTTTAATAATTTATCGTTATTTGGTAAAACATAGTTATTCATGTTATGCAATCCATTGAGGAAATTTAGTCTTGGGTGTAATGTAAGATAACCTTGATATTATATTTTGAGAACAATAAGAATTATGTGGTTTTTAGTGCGTAATTAACATTTTTTGTGTATATATCAATCCAAACATAGTGTAATAAAATACAATATTTTCATTGTCAAATGAAACGATAAATATAAAATTATTATATTAATTTGAAAAAACATCACAAAATATTTTGGTGTTACTTTATAACCCCGTAAAATTAATTTTACCCACTAAATTAATCTAGTTTATTAATGTTTATTACTTGAATGTCACATTCATAGAAACCCACACCATAAAGATAAATACTAAAAATTATTCTATAAAGGAAAGAAAAAAATATATAACGATTACCCAAACTAACTAATAAATAGCTTCCCACATATGATAACATAGGTTGGAAGTGAAAAAATGAACTTGGAGGAAAAATATAAACATTCATAGGGAGTAATTGAGGTCATTAATCATAAACAAGAGAGTGATAAAAGAAAAGTTGAGTGACACAATGTCATAAATATATGATGATTTAGAATGCTATCAGTTCAACAATAATAGTGGTATTAATGCAAGTTTCTATTACTATATTGTTTTCATAAAGCTAGAGAATTTCCATGGAATTATATACTTTAATTATTATAGTAATACCTCCCATGTTGTTGTTTAATGATCCACTTCACTACTTTCCCCAAAAAAGAAGGTTAATTTTTCATTCCTGGAGTACTTATATATCATCAAATACTTGATATGGCATCCCATTTGTCACTAATTATCAAAAATATAGTGTTATAATATATGTGTATCCAATATTCTGAAAGCCTCATGTGGTGAGATAACACTTTTATATTAAATGATTCATCCAATTACTAACACAATCATTTTATAAATGGTAGACATTATAACCCTTCAAAAAGATGAAAATCAAAATATTTATAATTAATTTCAGGAAATGAAGTTATCATTGATCCCCCATATATCATAAATATGATCTTGTTTTTTCCCATTCCAAAAAATGTGAATACCCTCATTGTATATTCCCTTAAAAATGGTAATAATCATAATTACCATAAATTGTTTTAGAAAAAATGCATTCTTCTTTATTCCAATGATTACTGGAAAACTTATCTAAATCCCAAATTTTCTAAACATCATTATTAATGGCATAGACCACTATTTCAATAATCAATTCCGGAGTAATCTATACCATCCAATTTACTTATTCATTTGAAACAAATCATTATCCTAATATCATTATCTCAACATCAGACATTAATTAAGGGTTACCTTCCCTTAATCAAAATTCCACATTTAAATGTAGTCACCACTCAACATGTACTTTGAAATACATAATGAAAACATATAAAATTAATAATTATATACTTCATGATTCATATAACATAATTTTTGAATTTCAAGACATAAATACTTTATCCATCCAACCGTATTCTTAAACCATTACTAAGGCTTCATCAACTTATTCCTTAATACCACATTACTAGAATATGATATATGAATCATGTATTAAGGTTCATCATCCTCAATATAGTCATGCATCTTATGATTAATGTAAACTATACTTTGAGAAAATCACATAAAAATCAAATGTTGTTTGCAGTCTATTTTTCTTCTAAATTATAACCAGTACCCATACCACCTTACGAATTCTCTTTATCAGATTCCTACTTTGGAAATTGATTCACAGAATGATCATACATTCCAAATATGAAACATTCAATGTTTACAATGTTCCTTATAGTTATTTACATTAACTAAAACTAGGAAGAAAAGGATGAGAAATACATATCATAGAACAAAACCACATAATCATCGAAAATTACTTATTATATTCAAAAATCATGACACCTAATTTTAATTGATGACACCTTTTGATTATAAAAGGTTATTCATTGTTGTATTATATTCAAATCCTTCATGATGGTTCATAAAGATATTGTGAATTTTCAAATCATATCACCCAGGAGTGTCAAACCAGGAGTCCAAAATGGCCTGTTACTGTGTACTAGGTTAAACCGAGTTAGGATCTACACACCTTATCGGAGTTAGTACCCCTAAATACAAATTTTCCAGATCCAAATTCACTTATAGTATCCATAAAATCATGTATTTCTTGTAAAACACTCAATCTATCCTTTACCAAAATTCCATGAGATTTTCCTTAATGTTAACTCATATTTATACTTACCCTTAGAGACATACCAAGAAAAAACCTCATAAATGTACCTATGTTTATCAGTATAGTTTTCTCATCCAAGTTTCTAAAGGTTGAAAAAACCTTCTCTCGGATACCATCTACAATAACCCAATCATAACTTACATAGGAAATACATCATTTTTGTCGAATATTTAAAACATTTCAAAAAAACACACCCAAGGATTGTACTAGTTTAGTGGATTTGTAAATATTGAATCAAAAACACCATTATATAAGGGAGCTAAATTATCTTCCACTAGTTTCTCAGTGAATAGAAACATTCATAGACGCACCATACATAATACCTATCTTCATATACTTGGAAGGAAATTACAAAAAGGGGTGGGATCATATGCTTAGTAAGGGTAATCAAGGGAGATTTGTAAGCATAAACAAAATCATAGGGGTAAGAAAATGTGCTCATGGAATTAGATGATCATACCATGCTTATAAAATATAAAAAACATGAATCATGGAATAATGATAGGTAGTTCATAATACATGAATCATAAGGGAAACAGGTGAATAATCATATCATAGAAATTAGTCATGAAATTTCTGGTGTACACATGAACATAGAAAATCATTTGTCAAGGATACCTACCAATATCTTCACAAAAATTTAGGCTTTGGATAATAATATTTGTATCTTCTTCGATCTTAGGATTCCCTCATGTGTACCATTTTATTTCAATATTTTGATGTCCACACGTATACAATTCTGTTTTGATCCTAATATGTCATGTTAAATTGGAATTGTAATTCCATCCTATGTACCCTCTTATTTCATGATTTGGATACCCCCCCCCCCATGTAAGATCTTGAGCTCATAAAACATTTATTGTAACCCAACTCATTGGAGGGAGATATAGTTTCCACCCTTCACATGATAAAATCATACATACTTGTTCCATAAGATAATAAAACTTACATCATACCATGACCAATAAAAAGAAATGGGTTTTATACACATAATGTCATAACACATCAAACAAATTGGGTATCATAAAAACTCCATCATATCATAACATATAGAAAATATGTAGGTTTTGGAATAATTTCATCATAGATTAACCTTTGAATGGAAGCGGTTTTCTTAAGCATTCATCATAGTAAAAACCATTGGGTAGAAATGGGATTCCTAAGAATACAACCCATTTAAGATTAATGGGATTCATAAAAATGTGACTATTAAAAGAGAAATGGGATTTCATGAACATCATTCCATACAAACATAAACCGTTCAGAGAAATAATATGGATGGAACATTTGGATCATTTCCCCAAAATCGATGAGTAAAACAAATAGATGTCATCTCTGTTGGAAAATAATTTTTATGTATCTTTTGTAAACTTTTCATAAGGTAAATATCTATTCTTATTTTTAAAATTATTTTTAAAACATAAAATTAGTTGAAAACCACTTTCCTGAGAATTAACATGAAAATGTATGAAATAATCATTGAAAACATTTTTAAAATATCTTCTTTTAACAACTTCTTGAAAACAAATAAAGAAATATTGAAATCATTATGAAAACAATTTTTTTTTCAAATACTTATAAAACCTATATAATAATCATTGAAAATAATTTAAAATAGTAAAAATTTGAAAACCATTTTCAATGAAAAAGAAAATAAAAAAATGAATTTATAAACTATTAGGAAAAAGTTTTCTCAAAAATAAAATAACATATTAGTCTTGTAAATGAAGCTTCAAGGGATTGTCATTCATAATGGAGGGTAAATTTGTAAATGTTGGACATTCCATTCACACTGCAAAAAGGATAGAAAAATGCATTGATCAGAAAATTACAAAAATATTCTCATTCTAAAAACAATTTTGTTTAAAAAAGTAAAAAAATTGTAAAAAATATATTTTAACATCATAAGATAATAGTAAAACGTTTTTTAGAACATTTTTAGAAATCACAGTTCTAAAAGAACATTAATTTCCAACTCAAAGGAATGATATAGACATATTTTCATAAAAGAATTTTTTTAGTTATCTTAAATATAAAAAAGTTGAAAAATATACCAATAAATGAAGATATAATTAGTAATCTTTGGATAAGAAAATTAATTAGAGTTCTTAATATAAGGATCATAATATTTCATAAAGGTAATAATAATAAAAAATAATCTCGAAAACTGGTGAGATTGTTTCAATAAACTCTTACAATATGGTAAAATTGAACTATAATCCCCATGTAAGAAAATGAAATTACATGAAGCGTTAAATATCATTAAAATAATGATATTAATGATATAAAAATTCAAATTGAATTATTTACACCATGAAAATTATTTTTGGTGTGTCTTAAAGAAGGAAAATTGAGACAAAATTGTCTTACCAATTTGGAAACTATTGAAACATTAAAAACATGAATGAAATATAATATAATAGATGCATAAATAATGATAAATTTAATAATAATTACAATAATTGTATAATACATTCATTATCATTATATATACCACAAAAAATAAAATATTTTTGAATATGGCATGTATCCCATAGAAATAAAATGTGAGATAAAATTCACTTACATTGTGTCTTGACTCTCTTCGTACTCAAAAATAATCAGGTATAATAAATATATGTTTATTATAAATATATAAAAAACCATATTATTATATATATATATATAATACTATATGTGGTTCTATTATGACTTTAAATTACCAACTTCTTAACAATTATATGTTATGGTTTCACTTCGGGTAATATCCACTTTGTTCTTCGCATGTGTTTTTATTGGTAATATATTTGGTCCATATACTTATATTTTTATTTACATAATTTATTTCATGATATAATTGTTAATTATATTCAGTATGTGTGTATGAAAATATTCTATATAATATAGATGTTTTGAATGTGCTGCGGCGTTCAAAGAAAAGGTAGGTTTTACGTACACATTAACATTATTTCTATTTTATTATCATATTGAATGAAAAAAGGTAAATGAAATATATGTATTTATATAATTATTACACTAGAATTATCATATCTTATATATCATATTTTTTCACTAAAATCATCCTTAATACATTCCATGTAGAGTGTGAACGAATCACATCTCTTTGAGGAAGAGGCAATCCACACATCTCCAATGATGTCATCATAATTTCCCAAGATGAAAAGTATAAAGAAATCGGTTATAAAAGAATTAAATAATAATAATGAAATAAAAAATATAATATATATCATATATCAATAGATTTTCCATCATAATTCCCAACCATGAAAGGTGGTAATGGATAAATGTACAATCATTGTTTCGTGAGGCGGTAGTTTACTGTACACATAAAAATTATATTCAATACCCATCTGATGAAAGTTTCTATAAGTGTAGGTCAAATCAATACCAAAAAAACATCTCAGTGTATTGAGGATACTAGGGTTGTTTTATAATAATTTAATTTTTATAGTTAAAAGAGTGGATAAAGAAATAATTCAAAATTGTTTGAAGAAAAATGTTACATCTTACTCAGGTAACTCCTTTTGGTGTTCACCAAAGGGATTCCTAATATGGATTTATTCCCAGGTTAAGAATTATAGGTTTAGGGGAGGTATATTGGGGATTTATTTTGGAAGATATTGTTTAAGCCAAATTTTCTTGAGAGAAGTGACTGTGTGATATAAGACGAGTTCTTTTAATAGTGGAGGAGGATTTACGCTTTTGTAAATTTTGGAAAAGGGAATTCCCAACATGGTTTTCCAATGAAACGTGACTCCCATAATGGGAAAATTTGATAAAATGGAGAATTGTTTCTAGGAAATTTCCATATAATGTATCTTGTACATTTTTCTAGGTAATTTGGACCCTTAAGATTAATTATTATACTATTTTTAAGCTTAATTTCCCCTTGATCATTGTAATTGACTTTAATTTCTTTAACTAATATTTTTTCTCCAAAACTAATTTGAAATTATTATAAATTATAAATTATTCTGATTTCAATTTTGGAATAAATTTCTTTGAATTCTAATCACATAATTAGAATAAATTAATTTTAATTTAATCATGTAGATTGGATGATAATGTGTTTTTTTAAAGTAAAAACATCCAAATGATTGATGTGTTTTCACACACATTTTCCAATTGAATTTTATTCCAACTAACTAAATTAGATTTAATTAAAAAAAATATAATCTAATTAAAATTATAAATATATTTAAAATAAAATTTATCCTTATTATAAAATTATATGAAACAAATTTTAAAATTAACTTTCATTTTTTACTATTCATTAATAAATGAAACTTCCCGGAAAAATACCCAAAAATCACAATAAGCTAATTTTTATGTTCATATTATAATTATTAAATTTATTTTGACATATAATATTAATAAAAGTGTCTAAACATGATTTGAAATGGGTTCTACATTAAAAGGTGGTGAATGTGCCACAATAATAGTTGAGTATTTTATATGTAAAATTGGGTTTGTTTTAATCCTTTTCCTATAAAATCGATTAGATGAAAATAAAAAAATATTTTATTGAATAATATATATATATATATATATTTCATTAATATCACTTTCTAACAATAATTACTTTGATTTATTTGGATAAAACATGTTTCTTTGCATAAAATAATATAATTATCTTTTATATTCAATATATTTTCATATTCATTTGTAATTATTTTCTAACCAATGAGTTCCTTATATATTTTTATAAAACCTAAATTTTTATAAGTTAGTTACAAATTTTCATAACAACTAATTTAATGGTTATGGCCTAACTTATTATATTACATAATAGTTTAACAAAATATCGTTATTTAGTAAAAGATGGTATTGCGTGATATGTAATCCATCATGGAAAGATATTATTATACTTAATATATGATAATAATTGGTCTACTTTAAGGGAAATCTAAACATTATGTTGTTTGTGGTGTATAATTAACTTGGTGTAACATATAACACAAGGGAAATATACTGTAATAAATTAGCTAGTTTTCAATGTTGCTTGAAATGAAAAATTTCAAAATGATTTACTAAATTAGAGAAAAAATATTCACAAAATAATGGGTTTTAAGATAACTCCTTCTGAGGAATCCCTTCGGTGAAAGCTCAATGGAGGTACCCATAGAAGAGGTAACATCTTTCCTTAAGCTATTCATTTTTATTTCCATTATCCAATCTTTCAATTATACAAATTTCTTGCTTATATGAAAACACTAGTATCCTCAATATATTGAAACATTTTAATGTTAATGTTTTGAACTAAACATACTCATACCTCTATCTAATGGGTAACAAACATATTGTTCGTTTATGGTGAACTACCTCCTCATAAAATGATAATGGTCATTTTTCCTTTACCACCACTCATAGTTAGTCATTATGATGGACACCCTATTTGAATATGATATATATGATATTTATAATTACTTTATAATTTTTTAAATATTTTATGACACATGCCTTTTTGAACTCCATTTTGTGGGAATACATAAACATTATTTGTGAAAATGTGGACTACCACCACATAAAAACGTTGTGATTCATTCACACTATACATGGACTGTATAATGAATCGTTTTAATAAATCAGTTTAAAATATATGACCTTGATATTATACTATAATTCTAATATATATATATATACACACACAATTTACATTTAATTCTTTTAAAACAATAATGAAATGAATGTAATGTTCAAGTGTACGTACGACCTACCCTCACTATGAACGTTGCATTTCATTTCTTATCTCCAAATATTATATATTACACTAAATAGATATATACTAGAGATATAAGATATTTACATAATGTATTAAATTCTGAAAACAATGAAACCATGATAGTAACAAAAAGTAACAAGTCAAAATATACAATTAAAACTAGACAATTTACACTTAAAATAATGAATATAATGAAATATTATTAACAAGTGAGTAATAAGATATTATAAGAACATCATGTATGATATCATAAATATAAATTTTAAATATTGTTATAAAAAAAGTTTATAACACTCTTCAAACCATTATACACGAGGTTAAATAATGTTAACCCAAAATAGAAACACAAGGTAAAGTATTTTTCCTCAATTTACATTCTATAGTGACTTATTTATTATTATACACCATATCACTTTAATATGGTGTATATAATACTCATTGATATGTTATATCATAAATATACTTATTATCTGGATATTATAAGTTTTATTTAATGTTATTATTTTATGGATATTGTGATTTAAATATTTCAATGTGGCATAGAACACTCTGGAATGTTTACAGATTATTCCCCTCTATAATTTTTTTTGATGATTATCTTTGCAATATCCCATCCTTTATTGATTTTTAACATTCTCTTGAAATAGTCATTTTATTTTTTTCCACATAATTTCTTATATGTAGGGTAAATACTTCCGCTTTGTCAGATAATAACTTGATTCATTCATTCTTCAGGATATTTTTAGTTTCAATTTGAATTAGTTCATCTATTGGGATTTACACTTAATGTAAGTGGAAAACAATTTCTTAACCCAATTTCATTTCATTTGGTTATATTACTTCCTCTTTGTCCTTAATTTTCTAGGATTATGTATCCAATAATTTTTTTATATCTATTTTTTATTTCCACTTGTGTAATGTTAATATTTAGCTCAAACACATAATTTATATATTAATTGATTATCATATCAATGTTATGGTCTTTTCGATGGTTTACTTTACAATTTACTTTTGTTTGGGATTTTTTACATCTGAATATCTAATAGATAAAAATATTTTATCACTATCTAATAAAAAAACATAATTTTCTTCTCTGCTACATATTCATGACCTTTATCAAATTATAGTACCATTTTTCACTCATTGGAACATAAAATTTTTAGAAAATGTTTTTATAAAAACCCGACTTCATTTCACTCTTCTGTTGAGGATAATGCTTTCTTCTAAAAATTATTTTTATAAAACCAATTTCAAAAAAATTTATTTAACCTTTAAACAATTATTTATTAATGGAATTATTACCCTTTTGTCAATTACCGTTATTTTCAATCGAATATTCTTGTCTCTTTCCAAACAAGGCATTTTTCTAACCTTTTATCGTGAAAATGAAATGTTCTTTTTTACTTCATATGTCATGTACGTATTTACCCATCATCATTTCTCTGAAGCATCATTTTAAAGTTTAAAAGGTATCCTTTTAAAGAAAATATTTTCAAATGTGATTTTCAAATAAAACTTTTTCTAATGGTTTTTCCAAAAAATAGAGTATTTTCCCCAAGATTGTTTTAAAATATATTTTTATAATATTTTCATTTATAAATTACACAAACCATTTATTTAAGTCCACATGGAATATTTTTTATTGAATCCATCTTTAATATTCCTTGAAATGGTTTATGATTTATTCTTCTAATGGGAGTGTTCACAATCACTTCCTTGATAAATTTCAGTCCACTTGCAACATTAAATTTCTTATGATCATTTGACATTGAATTTCCCATAAATATCAATGAAATTTCCATGGATATGATTATTCCATGAACTGTATAAAATTTTAGTATGATGTTGAACTTAAAAAATATTTGATGATTTACGAAAATATTTATAAATAAATATACTTTATTCAATATTAATATTAGATAAGGAATATTTTTTATTCGATTTGAGGAATGGTTGGGACATGAAAGACACAGTTTGGGGACCGCTTAAGGTTGTCTAATCGAGTTGGGGACGGGTTAATAAAATTCCTTCATGGTTTAGCTACTCTCATGAGATACAATTAGTTGGTAACAAACCCTTTGAGTATATTTCCAAACTGAAGAGAGACGTTCCTACCATTATATTTAACCTTTCTTGAGGATAGATCATAATTGTATAGGTTTTCATCTACCTTAGTAATGATTTCCAATAATTAATAAATTCATTCACTTTGATTTATTAATTATTTATCCATGATATTTTTCATCAATATATCATTTTAGGAATTTCTTTCTCAGTTAATTGATTAAATGTCATTTTTTTCAATATCATACATTTTCATGTTGATTTTTCCTTATATAGTAATTTAAATGGAATGTGTCTCCATTTATTACTACTATAAATTGAATATTCTCATTGATTCATTATATCATTCACTCAATTTTTTCCTTCCTATGAATTTGATCGCACCCTTCATATGATTCTTTTCCCTAGGATTTAATGAAGTGTAATAAGAAATATATGCATGAATAAACTATATTGAAAAAAGTTATTTTCCTTGAAAGAAAAAAAATTATGTTATAATTATTCTATTAAATTTTAAAAGAAGTCACATGAATGTATTTAGTTTTCCAATACTACTAAATTTTTGTGACTTTTGGGGAATGATTTACATGTATCTTATTCCAATGTAATGGTAGTTGATATCAACTCCGAGCTTTCTGGGGTTAAAGATGTACAATTATTTTTTTAGAAACTGATTAAAATATATTAAAATAAATACTACTAATAAAATAAAATATTTTAGGTATTGGAATATATTTAATTTATTATTGCATATTTATAAAATAAATATGATGTTATACAATATATCAAAACACCAATAATATATTTTTTAATATTCTTGTAAAATGATTTATTGTAGAAAAAATTTATCAATTCGCCCTTACATAATTACTACATGTCTATTTCAAAATTTATTTTTATTTTATCATAAAAATTATCTAAATATAAGAATTTTGACATTAAAATTTATAAATCATTATTTATTTAAAAATTGTTGTTTTTAAGCTATAGTCTAATTTCTGACAATTATAAAAAAATTACTTGGCTATTATAAATTTATTTTACTATTTCTAATTTAAATAAAACTTTTTTAAAGGGAAATTTCATTATAAAATATACTATTCAGAATTCCTTGGTTTGCTATAAAAATTTTGTATATATTTTGTAAAAATATAATTATTTTTTATTTGGGTCTCAAAATAAAATAATAAAATTAATATCAATTAAATATTTACTTTATTAATAAAAACTATAATTAATAATAATTTATGGAATAAAAATTTTATCTGTAAAATGTAATTTATAATAATTTCTTGACACAAAAAACATTATTACATGCATATATTCCCTAAGGGTAAAGTGTGTGATGGTGGTAATTTTATGGGGTGGCTTGAAAAACATCGATCGAGTTGTAATCTCCAATAACATAAACTTCTCCCATAAGTGATTTGGTTTAGGATTTTCTTTTTAATGCTCAAATTGGGCTTGGTTAAGGTTAAACCCAGTGATGCAACCTCCCACCCATGTTTAGTCAAATGGGATTCAAAATTTATGAATCTACTGGTTGAGGTCGTTGATTCTCCTTTCTATATCAATTATCCTTTTTCATTTAAACATATAAAAACTAATTATAATGGTTAAATTGTTATCTAAGGGTATATTTTCCAATGATCATATTGAAGAATGGTCATATAATGGTGGAATCCCAATGGTCATCCAAATATATCTTTTTTTTAATTTTATAAATGCCACATTATGGCTTATTTGTAACCATACACATCAATATTAAAATACATAAACATTCCAAACATAAAATAATAAATATTTCACTAGAAAAAAAACATAAATAAAAATTCCATATTCATATAATTGGAAGAAACCTGAAAGCATAGTTATTTCACATTCAAAACCATTAACCCATCACTATCATCATGCCCTTACCATTCACATCCAAAATTACCCACTTGAGAGAAACAATGAATTATAAGTTCTAAAATTAAGATTTCAATAAAACATATTCATGCCGCCTCATTCAAAGAGACACCCCACATCATGCACCATGACCAAAACCGTACACATAACTTCTCCATAAATAGAGAGAACAAGCCACCGTAAATCTTTTACAACACCCAAAAAACTAGATCATTACAAAATAATAGAGGACCTTCAGAACTATCAGGAATGGGGTTATCAATGAAAAAGACTTCATCAGAATAGAACCTCTCATAAACCTGTTAAAACCAACCATCAAATCTTGACACTATAATTCCTCCAAAATAAGAACAACCCCATAAATTCCAAAACCCCCACATAACGAACCAAACCTTTATGTATCACCAAAACATTGTACAAATTGGAGTTTTGAATTTTGGTACAGGACGGAAGTCCTAGACAGAAGAGGGTGAGATGAGGCCACTCTAGGGAACCATAACCAGATAACTGTACCAGTGAAATCCTAAATGGAAATATCCATGTAGTACGATTCACCTTGAACCATGCACCACTTGAATATCACATCCTAAAAATTTCTATAAAATAACAAACTAGGACAACTGGGATAGGAGTGATGGAATCAAAAATAATATCATATCAAGAAGTGGTTGGGAGTAAAATGACCTCCTAGGGAATATCCTCCATATTTCACCACTGATACCACCAATAGAGATAACCTAACAAAAAAACAGAAAACCCCAAAACCAAAGCAATCTATGCAACATATCAACACTTTTACATCACCATCCCAATATAACTTATTCACCATCCTGCTAGACCAAATGGGTTCTAGCCTTATAAGAAATCCCAAAAGATCTTAGGAGGAGGTGGAAATGGGACTTTTCAACTAGATAACCTAAATAGGAGGAACACCTAGACAAATATATGAGAATTCCACTAGCCAAGAAGGGGAAGAGATATGGAGACCAAAAGTCATGAGTTATAATCGTCTTCAATGGAGGATAAAACCTATAGGACGGTGTGGTAGATGTGAGGTTTCCTAAATCAAGGGTAGTGAATATCCATTTGAATCACAATCTTAATTATTCCAAAAATACCCTATAAACACCACTACATTTGTTTACTCAAAATTAACTATAATTTCATTTAATGTTGTATTTTCATTTTTAAAATATCATGACTATTTTACTAATTTATTATTTATTTTTATAGTTTTTATAGTTTGAGTGATGATTCTAGTATATTAGGGTGATCAATAATTTCCGATTTTATCTTTTCTATTTTATATTTTTTTTCTATTTATGATGTTTGGAATTTTAATTGGTTTCATAACTAACAGATGTGATGATCATTGTTAAATATATTAAATATTATTGGTTTATCTTAATTATTTCATGTATGATATTATATAATATGTAATAAATATTTATTCATAAAAATTATCATTTAAAAAAATTGGGTTTGTTACATATGTTATTTCAATGTTGGAGAAATTGGAAAATATATATGAAGGAAATAACACAGTAAATGATGCCTAACATCAAGTCTTTCACAATCATTTTGATGATATGAAAATGAATCGATATGAAAATGTAGATATTTTTCTCTAATGACCTTACTAAAGATGTTGGTGCTATTAGAGGTTTTGGGGAATAAATTAATAGTATTGACATCATAAAGAAAATCATAAGAAGGATCCCACCTTTGTAAAATTCCAATGTTTTTTCCCTTGAGGAAATAAATTTATTTATGCATTCTCATAAAGAACTATTTTCCCGTATAGAGGTATATGAAATGATAGTCAAATTGAAAGATGTATCATCTTTTGTAAAAAATTAAATTTCATTCAAATCCATGAAAAAACATGATATTTATAGATTAAGTAATGATTGAGATAATGAGTAATATAAAATTATTACTGTTTTCTCCAGGAAATTAAATATAGGAAAAGGGATATTTCAAGGAAATATTTTTTTCTCTTGTTTTTATTGTGGTAGAGTAGGTAACATTAACTCTCAATGCTCTAGAAAATTAGATGGTGTAAAAAGTAAATTAGTAGTCATGTAGAGGCCTCATAAGTGGTTTCCTAATAAGGGAGACATCATTTAAGTAAAGAAATTATATAGAAAGATAGTTTTCTTCAAAGAAGAAAAATATGATAATTAATTTCTGAAATATGTTGTATCTGAGTTTAAGTATGAATTCGAAGAGTACATGTTGGCCACATTGGAAAATCTATAACCAATAAAATTTGAATATACTCAGTTGATTATTGTTGTTGACCTCATGGTGGAAATTTAGGGCCCTCTAGATGGTCTAGAAATTAAAATAAGTAGAATATAAAATATTATATTTGTTGTCCAAGAATTATCTGATTTTATTGATTTAAATGAATCATAAATGAAATGATTAGAAGGAGGGGAAGAATAAAATTTAACAACTATTCAAATCTCATAATAAGTTATGGAATTGAAACATTGGATTGAAGAGAATGAAATTTTCATCATTGATGTTACATTGAGGATGGAGAAAATGTATATGATTGTTGAGGGACATGAATAATAATTCGTTACATTGAGCAGTAAACTATAAATTGAATCAAATTCAACGAAATTAACCATAAATTAGAATTTAGAAAATTCTGAGATGTAGAGAAATCATAAAAAACTACACATGGTTCTCGAGTGTAAAAGTGATTGAAGGGTCATAGATACAAATTTATGGGAAAAATTTGAATTGGATGTGATGTAAAAACTTCAATGGTTTTAAATGGTATGAGATAAAATAAAATGGAATTAAAATATTGAACTTATTACAAACTCACATGTTTTTCAGACAAAAAAATCTTCAAAAAAAATATAGATGAGTGTTGAAAATAATGCTCAAGTATCCAAAGAGAATAACTTGTAAAATAAAATTACAAAATAAGGGGAGATGAGTATAAATAGGTTTGAGAATATATTTCCCCTTCTGAAATGTAAATTTGGCATCTTAGTAGGCCATACCATTTTTTAATATGAAGAGGCACGGATCTTTCTGAATGGGAGGTTCTTAGAAGTCAATAAAGTAGATTGATAACATATCCATCCTCATTTGAAATAAATTGTATATATGGATATTTTTTAGTAGTTTTAATTATATCTATAGATCTACTTATTGTAGGAAAAGTAAAGTCAGGAGAAATAACTTTAAAACATAGTTAAATGTCAATACCAAACAACCAAATATATTTACTCTTGAAAATATAAACTCTCCCCTAAATAAGGAATATGAGTATGATGTACCCATGCATACTGAAAAAAATATTAGAAGGGACATATTATTCCTTTAATAAATAACGTATCTCATAGAAGGGAATGAAGAATATTATGAAATCCAATCTTTCCCAAATAACTCTCAAAGCTACAAAGAATATTAGAACATGAATTATTGATAGTGGATACTCATCTCACATTAAATGAAATGCATATTTTTTTAATATTGTTAATAAAATGGTTGAAGGTATAGTGATATTTGGAATCAATGATTCTTTAATGATCAAAGGTAGTGGAAATAAAGAATATACAAATGAAGAGATAAGGAAAAATGATGTTATCTAGGAATAAGGTTTGAATCAAAATATTTTGAGTGTTAATAAACTCTATGAATCTAGACTGGTGGTGAAATTTAGTCAGAAGGTGTGAAATATCATTGAAAATATGGGTATTAACCTCATTATACGATGTAGAATAGAAGGAATTTTATACCATCATACATTATAGAAAACACTTGTTACATAGTAGTTGAAGAAAAACAACCTTTGGCACCATATCCTGGGTAAAATTAAATAATAGATCATGGAAAAAATATCTAATATTAAAATAGTTTTTGATATTCCTAATGTGATTCATGATCAAGGAAATACAGGTGATTATTTCATGTGAGGAAATATGGTTGAGAGTTCATTTAGTTCAATGAACAAAATGGAAATGAATCTTCTTGATCCTATCTGCAGAAACATATGTGGTCAAATTAATGTTGCTAGAACATATGGATATAGGTAATTCCTTATTATTTTTATATTAGAATGGCCTTTGTGTTCTTTATATAGAAGAAATAGAATTTACTTGATTTAATGAATAGTTGTCAATTAATATATAATAATGAAACATGCCTCACAATCAAGATTATAAAATATTAAAATGTAGGAGAATATACATCCATTGAATATAAAAACTACCTCAAAAAACATAGTATATATTTGGAGGTGTCATAAATGAGACCCCCCCCACACACACAAATAAATTAGGGTCATTAAATGAATAAATTGGTAGATTGAAAATATTCTTAGAACTATGCTTATTAAGAGTCGGGTTTATCATCATTATTGTAAGGAGGGTGTTTTAGTAGTAATTTAAACCCAAACGTGAATAGTCTTATTTATAAGAGAACCCAATACACCATATGAGATATTCTAAGGCTAAATTCCCCCTCTGAATTATTTTTGTGGTTTAGGAAGTAAATTTACATTAAATAGAAATATGGAAATATGGGAAAGTATAGTTATTCTATAAAGGAAGGAATCATTATTTATATTAAATGAAGATTAAATACTACAAATGTTATAATAACTATCATGTAAATATTTGGGAATGAAATGATGTCAAGTTTGTTGAATATATGACCATAAATACCTAGAGGAGATTATGTGATAATATGACTCAAGATGAATAAGTATTTGGAAAAAAGAATGATTCGAATGAATAAATAGTGGAAGGATTGATAAACAATATAGGCTCAGAAAATGGTGATGATTTATAAGAAGAATCAGAAAGAGTACCCAATGTTCAAGAACCTTTATCTATTCCTCACATGAGAAATATAAGAGAATTAATTGATGAATCCATTATCTTTTGGGATTTAACTGCACCTAAAAAAGACAAGTACAATGAGTAATGAAAAAAATATTATCTTCCAAGAAATTATGGAGTCAACCTTATTTAAAGAATCAAGGAATGATAAATCTTGGGTTGATGGAATGAATGAAGAACTCTATTAGATTAACTAGAACTAGTCCTGGAATATCATTAAGAGACCATAAAATAATAATGTGTTTGAATCTAAGAGGATCTTTAAATGACAATGAGCATGGAAATGTGATCTAAAATAATGTATAATTGGTTTGTAAAGGTTTTGCATTGATTGATCACATTAATGTTAAAGAAAAACTTTCTGTAGTATCTTTACAGGAGCCAATCAGGATTTTCCTTACCAATGAAATTCAAAGAGGTCGGAATGTTTATTAGATGTATTTCCAATCGATATTCATAATTGGAGTTCTTGAAACGTTGGTCTATATTAAACAATATGTGCAATTTCTAATTGGAAATTATGATGCAAAGGTTTGTAGATTAAGAAAGAATTATTATAGTATAAATAAGGAACCAAGATCATGTAATTATAGATTGAATAGTTATCTAAAGAATATATAATTTAAAAGAAGAGTTTTCGGCCATAATCACTATTTAAAGAATTCTCAGAAAGATAAATTTACAGTTCTTGTATATTTTGATGATATTATTCTTAAAAGTAGAAGGAAGGTATCAAGGGAAGAATTTGATAATCACATGAAATATGAATATGTAATTTATATGATTGGGGAAGTCACATACATTTTGGGTTGTATATGGTACAAAATAATGATTATACCTTCATTTGTTAGGAAAAATATAAAAGGGATATGTGGAAGAAATTTAACAGGAATGACCCAAAAAAAATTTGGACTATGGTTATGGTTCGGAGAAAACCTAGAAAGAATGAGGATTAGATATATATGGATCACACCCTATACAAGATAATCATAGGATGATTGTTATTCTTGACTAAAACAAGGTGAGATATTTTCTTTTCAACATGATTAACATCCCAATTTTAATGTAATATCAAGGGAGAGCATTTTTAAATAGCTAAAAGAATCATGAGATATATTCAAGGTACTGGAAATTTTATATTATAGATTGTAGTGGGAATAAGTAATGAATTATCACAATTTTTATACTGATATTTCTCACAAAATGGTGGATATAAATTCCACAAATCATGGATCATTATTCCTTTAAAAGAAATGTGAGGGTTGGTTGAGAAGGAAACAATAAATCACTTATCTTATTATGGTTGAATCCATGTATATTTATACTATAAAGGAATGCACTCAGATACTTTGGATGAATAAAAAACTCACTGATATTGGTGATGAGGTGATGAGGTAATAGTGATTCACTGTGACAAAAAGCGAATGGTCACTCTTATAAAGAATCTGGTTTAGCACTCTCGTATCAAATTTATTGAGATCAGATATAACTTCATTAAGGAAAATGATGAACAAGGTGTGATTAAAATGAGTAATGTTGTAACTGATGACCATGTGTCTGCCATTTTGAAAAAGGCATTTTCATCAAATATATTTGAGAAACATCTGTTGAACCTTAGTTTTCATCCACCTCCATGTGCATGAGGAGTTTATGGATTCCCCCATCTCTATATTTTTGTAATATATTTTATTCTATTTATGGTTGTGATTTAAGTCTATGGTGGAGATATAATCCTGGGGAGTTTTTTACCTCTAAAAGTATAATTAAAGGTTCTCTGGGTTCATTTCCAAAGATTTAGATAAGTGAAATTCAAGGAATTTTCGGATTATTAGTTTTGTCAGTTGTTTCTAAGGGCATGTAATCCTTGTTTTACACTCTTATTTTATAACCCCAAGAATTACTTGGGTATAATTAGATTTATGGAAGAGTTATTTCATTCCTATTTGGTTTCTAATAGAGGCTAGTACATTATTGTATTTTTCTACAGCATTCCATCAAACCCAATGGGGAGATTGTTGGAACCAAGTCTTTTAATTACTGGATGCCGAGTGTATTTTCTGTTTACTATAAATACAAACTTGTTTTGATTATGTAGTTTTCATGGAATGGGATTTTACAAAATAGATAACATTAATGTTTAGGGTGGCTTCATTTCCAAGTGTTTGTAAATTTTTTGGGGATTAGAATTAGGAGGATGGATAATAATTTGTGAAAGTTGAATTTTCATGGTTGAGTCTTTATAAATATTTAAAAGTAATTAGTTTTATGAATACTAGGTTTATATCTAAGGTGATATTCATGAAGTAGAGGAGCATCGTGAATGAGAAATGGAATAACAATGATCATCATGACTATAAGACGCATCACATGTGATCAAAAATTCTCACTTTCGTCACTATCATGACTAGAGATGTTCAAAAAAGGACATTGGGAGAATGAGATTTTTACTAATGGATGATCCTATAAATTTTTTTCCACACCAACTTCATTTTAAAAGAAGATAATTAGAAGAAAAAATTAATTTTTATAAATTAATGATGTTTTAGAGCTTCAAAAATCATGAATTGGTTGTGATATTTAGCATTGAAAATAGAATATTCTAGTCTTTAATGGTTCTTAAGTATCTTGGAAAAATAATTTTGGCATTGAATGTGTGTTTCATGTTAAATTAGTGGTGTTTGAAAGAAGTTTTCTTTACAAAGGTTGGGAGCTTAATGGAGGAGCTTCACAAAGGTGTGTGGGTTTGCGAATGTTGGAATTTCATTGAAACGTAAAGGGGGTTTCATGAAGGTTGTGAGCTTCCTGAATTACAGTGTTGAACAACTGGTTCAATTGAATAGTACTTTCATGTTCATCAACTTTAGTCTACAATTAAATCATATTTCCATGGTATTCATAGAGAAAGACATAAATTCCTAATCTATAGATGTGACCCGTATGTTGTTAAACTGAGTAAGACTTCACTTAAGGTAGTGGGATAGGGGAATTGATGAAAGTGTTTTTAGGGATGTAGTCTTCTATCTATAAAATTCATGTTAAGGTAACATTCCTAGAATAGATTCACTATGGTTGACCTTTATTACACTAAAAATAACTACTGATCCTTATTGGATTTTTTATGACCGACACACAATCAGTGTATACTCTATATACAAACCCTTGGTGGTAGACCAAGTAAAATTATTGTGTCAAATCCATAAATATGAATGCTTAATAACATTAAA
The DNA here is from genome assembly GCA_963277665.1 of Viscum album. Taxonomy (NCBI): domain Eukaryota; kingdom Viridiplantae; phylum Streptophyta; class Magnoliopsida; order Santalales; family Viscaceae; genus Viscum; species Viscum album. The sequence goes on along the minus strand of OY728151.1, from coordinate 1,861,413,820 downwards.
ATTCCATTAGAGAGGTTTTTCATGTTCTTACCAATGTGGGAACAAGATCTATCACCTTATGAAAAAATATCAACACCCTGATTCACCCCTCGCTATCAGGGTGTCATGGGTTCCTACAATAATTTTAGATGAATAATTGGTTTGTGAATAAAATTATGAATTTGGATATATAGTATATAATCTCTGTGAATAATATAATAAATATTTTCCATGAACTCTATCTATTTTATAATTAATACTATAATTTATTATGTGTTTTTCAATTATTTTTATTCACTTGCTATGTTTTTCTCAATCTATATCTTATAGATTCTAAAAAACATTTAATGTCACAAACTCTAACAACCCTAAATCAAAATACCCATATATGATGGTTTTTTATCACATCGGTACAATGTACATAGATCTCAATATATGGGATGCATTGTTAAGTCATGCAAGGAGTCTATATATAAGTAATATTAGTAAAATATATGGGAAATGTCATTAAATGACATGAAATATTATTATTCATCATTTTATTTTACATAAATCATTTATAGCAGTCTTCTTGGTTTCCTGGGTGAAAGAGAAATAATATAAAGGGGTTATATAATACACTCAATAAGTGTTAATATAAAGAAAAAATATATAATAATATCTATAATTATTACACAATATAGAAGGAATATATTACCAAATATTAACATATAGTTTATAGATTGAGTATAATATATCAATTAATGATATAAAAATAAAAATATATAATCAAATGTATGATAATTGTAAGAACTTGAACCTTCTTTTCAGGTTCGTTTTCCCTTTCTAGTCATTTTTGGGAAAAATTGGAGTTTCTGGAAATTATTTAAGTACATGTCGTGTACTTTATGAGTACACACCGTGTACTCGTTTTTCACCTGAGACAGTGTGTTGGTCATGTCAAGACCACACACACGGTGTGTAGGGGTGATATAGAGGCCACTTAAAGAGGAGTATAGAAAATTTGAGTACACTCGATGTACTTCAGAAATACACGCCGTGAATTTTCAATTTGTTTCCAATAAACAGACCAGGGTCGCGCCCCATCGACATAATCGTCTTTGTCTCCAGGTTCTTCGATCGAGAGTGTTCCGTACGGCCATGGATCTTCTTCGAGCCTCCGAGCCTCTATCCGTTCTCCGAATCGACCATTTTCGATTGCATTAGGACCATAGCGGTAAGCTCTCTCTTCTCCTAGAGCTTTGTTTCCCAATTCCTCTTCTGTCTCAATTTATCAGGGGTTTAGCATTTTGTGTGTTTTCATTGATCCATGTCGTTATAAGGAGAATAAATCCTTGTGGTTCAAGTAGATCGATCTCCTAGGATCAAGGTAGGTGGTTTGTTTCCCTATAATGAATGTTTTTATGTTTTTTGTGCAAAAGTGTCGGAAACCCATGTATCGGGTATCTGGGTTAGGGTTTTGATTCTGTGTTGTTATCTGCCTTAGATTTAATGTATTCTTGAGGTTATTAGATGATTGATAGTTGTTTGTTAGCATGTTTTAGGATCACCCCATGGGTGTTTCCCCCTGTTTGGTTGTTTATCGCCGTTTGGCTTAGGTTGCCCATGAGGCATACCGTGTTGCATTGTTTTCCTGCCTTGATATAATTGATTGCATGTATGGCCTTTTGTTTATATGATTTTGATGCATTTTAGCTATTATAAATGTAGTTTTTTTAGCTTAGTTTGGGCTTATAAGAGTCTATTACACATGACTACACTACTCAGGGCTGTGGGAACCTAGTGTGGTAGACTAAAGAGGGAATTAACAATTAGGGCCCCCCTAGAGAGTCTGTTATAAATTTGTATCGTTCACAGGACCTATGGGAATGGGACTTTTTTCTTCCATTGAGTTTCCTTAGTTACGTATCGAGACTATAGTATTAATTAAATGTAAGATATTCCTCAGAGAGTCTATAGCTATCATTTCAAGACCACATGGGAATTAACGGTGAGAGCTTCCTAGAGCGTTTGTGCCTTTGTATGTTTACTTGACTAGAGGGGTCTGACAGAGTGAGCCACCCAGAGAGTCACCATGAATATTGTTTGGTTGGTTGTGATGAGTACACCAAGCCAAAGAATAATCTTGAGTTTTATATTGTTTGATGTTTAGGTAGTCTACTGAGATACATGTTGTGTTACTTACTATGCCTTGAGAATATAGAGTTGTTTAATAGATTCCTTGGTTGATTATTTAATGAGTGAATTAAATTAATAAATAAATTTGAATGGATATTTTTAGGATTTTTCACTCTAGTGTACTTCTGTTTCTCGGTTTCATTTATTTCCTTTACTTTTTCTATATTGCTCACTGACAGTACGACACATATCATGTGGTGATTGCCTACTGGGATTAGTCTCACACCCTATTTGCATCTTGTCTTTCGACCCAAACAGGTTATATGGTTGCAGGTTTGGATAATGATTGTGGACCTTATAAATCAGGTACATGATTGCTGGTTGGAGCTGGAGAGCATAGGACGGATCCAAGGCTTCCGATGCTACTCGAGTTGCTGTTTACTTTTAGTACTCTGTTCTCAGTTGTATTTCATCACGTTGTTGTGTTTGCTATTTTCCATAGTTACTTGTACATGCTGCATCATTTTCATCATTTTTATATTATAAATTTCTTCCGCTGTTTAGTTTTAGTTGTTGTATGTTGTTTGCTACTTCCGCTATTGACTATTATTTTCTTTCATTGTATACCTTATCAAATGAGGGCATAGTTTCCCCAATGACTCACCAAGGCCCTCGCTGCTAACCGGCAGCCTCTGGCGTTTGGGGAAACATGCTTGAGGTCATGTGGCGAACCAGGTATAGGGCACTAGTTGAGTGGCTCCGGATTCAGGTCATTATAATAATATATAATATTAAGTTGATGGAATGCATAATTATGTACTTTTAAAAATATTATAAAATAATCATCTAAAACATCAAAAATAAAGTGTAAGGAAACTCCCATTACCATATTCAAGTTTTTCTTATGATACCTACCATTGAATTGGTGGGATATATAATTCCAAGACCCATTAGTCACATACTTTATCTAATTACATAAACATATAAAAATAATAAACAGATAATGAATACATTAAATAATTATCCCAAAAGAATCTCTTACATATTCTTGTCTATGAAATAAGTATTTATTAATATCAAAATAATACATATACAATTCATAGTATATCCCCATTCAAATAAAAAAATAAAATTATAGGAAAAAAATAAATATAAATTAAGAAATATTTTGTTTAATGATTTTTTAAGGTAATGTTATATGGTAAATTAAATTTTATAAAATATACACAAATTGTCAGAAATGTGTGTAACATCCAAATGATAAGGATAGAGGAGCTTGATTAACAGTAAATTATTGAGATGAGAATCTTGGTGTGAATTTCATAAAGTGTCACTTTGGTTTGAATTCTTTTTATTGGGGTAACTAAATCAAAAAAAGGTAAATAATAAATGAATATTTGAAAACTATAAGTAAATTTTATAATGGGTTTTCGATAAATGGAGACACAGGATCCCAAATAGAGTACACGTTATAAAAAATTAGGAGATTTTGGTAAAAGACAATTTTAATGTTATGAAGGAATATGGATTTATTTCACAAAAAAACCAGAAATAAACTTGAATATTATATATCAATATAATTTTTGTTTGGAAATAAATTTCATTCAATATCATTTAATAAATTAAATCATTAAAAGTATGAATAGGAAGAAATGTTCCAATTATTTGGGTTATTTTAAAGAAATTATAAGAAATGAAACTGAAAATACCTTCACATTACCACTAAAAGAATAAATGAAATTGTTATCATAATAGAGATATATATTTATAATATAATTTAAATGAGTAAGAGGAAGATTGGTAGATAGAGATTATAAAATACATGATAAAGAGAAGTGGAAATTTCACATTACCCTTCATCCCAACTCTATAGGATAATCCTTTAACCTCCAGAATTATTTTATTTAATATATGAATTTAAATATATTAATTGATATTAATTTAAATTTTATATAATAAATTCTATATAAGTTTATATTATATACATTTATTATATTGTTGGTTCTTTTTTTAATCCCTTAGGGTTATTCAGTCGACTACTCCAAAGCTGCTTGGGTGTATTAATTATAATAAAATATATTATAAATTTGTTCAATGAAATATATAAGTGTATAGGTATTAACTACTTAGTATCCTAGTATAAAAATTTTCTATAAATGAATATTTGGTTTAAAATATCTTCAAATCAATAAAAATGTCTCAGTTCACTTTTTCAAGGATGTTAAATGAGAAACGATAATTTTTTGAAAATATAATTTAAATAATGAATAATAAATCATTGTACAATATTAATCATGTAATAAATAATATATTTATACATGAAATATATCTCTAAATCCATCCATGTGTGGTGGTAAAATATGTTTTTTGACATCATCCATATCCGAGATTAAAAAAGGCCATGGTTGGATGAGTTTTATAAACGACAATATAAAAGGAATTTACAAAATAAATGATGATATAATAAATATAATTGTATAATTATATGGTTAATTATATTATTAAAATAGTTGTTGTGTAAATTAGATATATTAATTTTAAATAATAAATTAAATAAATTGAAAGGTGTAATAAATGTAATAATTTCATTCTCTCTATGGGGTGGCTCTAATTTGATTCACATAAAGCCTTCTTATATTAGTCTTTTGATTTGAAAAAGGATACTAAAAGGTGTCTCAGATATTTGGGAATATGATTATTTATACTTTCTGAAATATAATATTCCAATGGTGTGGGGAGAAGTGGGGGTGGGAGGGTGGTAGTAATAAGTGGTGGAGAGGGGTCTTTGAAATAAAATATTCATTAGTTTATTATTTATATTCATATGTTCCAGTACTAATGATTATTGTGACTATATACTAAAAATTAATTCATGTGAAAACTATATAATGTTTTATTGTATTATCTATTATGAAAATTAATCATTTATTTAACTTATAATATAATATATTGTATTTTATTATATTTCCCTATTCAATAAATATATATATATTTGAATTATTCCAGAAAATACATTTGGCAATATTAGTGTAATGATTCAATAAATTAAATTTATTTCAATAAAAATATCCAAAAAAGTTAATTTTAATATTTATTTCTTGTATTAAAATATATTTTTTCAAAATGACAAAAAAATGTTCTGATGGTTACAAAATTATTTTATTTGGATATATTGATTTAGTGCTTATTTTATAGTATTTTTATTATTTTAGTTAGTTATTTAATTGATGAAAAAATTATTAACAATTTTAATTTAGTGTTTAACCTAATAGTCATTATACTATTCTAATGATAATGTTACTATTCTAGCTGTCAGATTACTATTCAAATGGGTATATTTACAGTAGTTATCTCTATAATTTAAAATGGTAATAAAGGCCTTATATTTACTATAAATATCCCCTATTTTATTTAAATATTCACTAACTAAATTTATTATCACAGTTTTAAATTTTTCATTTTCAAAATGCTGATTACACTACGAAAAATTGTTTCTATTTTTTTTATTTTGTTCCCATTATTATTTTTAAGGACCATGATGTACCAAAATATCATGTTTTGGTTTTATTATTTACTCATTTTATTTTACCAATTTACTATTTTTATTTTTATAGTGTGTATTTATACTTATTATGAAATGTTAACAATCTTATATGTTTTAGTGAATATAGTTTAGTAGTTGTGTTATATTACTAAGATGAAATATAAGGGCACATCTTGCAATGAAATATCTAAAAAACACAATTAATATAAAAGTAAAATATACAAAATAAGATAAGAAATATAATAGAATTTAATTTTATATTATATATTTTATAATATATTTATTACAAATATGAGATAAGATAATCCCAAATGAAGGATAATTTAAATGAAAATACCCCTTACTAGATTTATAAGATCTGAATCAAGCAATAATTTCACTAAAAATGATTGTAAATCCCCATAAATGTTCAATAAGGAAAGGAATAATTAAATTGTAATAATAGATACATATTAATATTTTGAAATATGATAAGAGAGTGAAAATCAAGAACTAATAATAATGGTCAAAGGGGAAACCCTTAATTATTTGGTGTGGTCAAAAATTGGATGAATAATATAGATATTATTGTAAATTTTCCAAAAAATAAAAAATAATAGGTATTTTATATAATAGTTTATTCAAATCATATAAATTTTTAGATTAAGTAAAGGGGACATATTTCAAATAAAAATGATTTATATAAGAATCCACTTATTATGTTTTTAAGGTTTAACATGTGATTATGTTATTGAGATTTAAAAAATATATAATTTTTAATAAAAGATAAATAATGAAACCAAAAAAGGGAATTGGATTCAAAAAATAAAAACAATTCTTTAAAAGGAGTGTTGGAGTAGAGATATGGTCCAATAAAAAGTTCAATACAGATCCCCTTCCCTTAGTTCCCCTTTTTTTTCCATGTTCACACATCCCATAATATAAACTTCTATATATCTAAATATTTATCAAGTACTATAATGTTTATTAATTATAATAATTGGAATTTTTTGTAATTTTTTTTAAGATATAATAATATGATAACGTGTTTTTTTTAATAATTCAGTTTTTCATTACAATATGGTTGTTTCGATCATTTAAATTTATTTATTACTTAAATTTCCTTGAGTGGATTAAAGCACATTTAATTATATACATACATGTATACATACATACATAAATACATTCATACATACATACATACATGCATACAATGATACATAATGTACAAAGTATATACTAACCATCTAAAATCATAGTGATAAATAAAGGATTGAAAATATCCTCCTGAGTGATTAAATTAATTATTAATGGGATCTATAAAAATAAAGGGAGATATAATTTATATATTTCAAATTGTTTACAATAATTATTGACTTTAATAAAAATATTTATATAGATAAGTTACATTAAACATTCATAAAGTTTGTAATATATATGTAACAAATGACATCCTCACACGTGGTAATTCCGATTATTAATGGAAAATCTCAAAAGGGGGTAGAGAAAAGATGTATTTATATTATAAACTATATATAAACATCATAAAATATCATAATAAACATAATATCATCATGATATAATATTTAGTTTATTTTTTAATGATTATTTTAAAAACATATTTGAAAATACAATATTATTAAGAAATAAATTCAAAGACAAATATGAGAAATTTACCTCATCCCAGAGGATTCCGCCTTTTTTAAAGAATTAATTCCATAGAGGATTTTTTTGGGTGAAACCATAATATCAAATGTATCATTAAATTATTAAGAAATGTTAATTGGTTATGGAATAAAAAATTGATGAAATAATAACACTACTTTCCATAGGGGTGAGAGGGTATATTTACACAAGAATAGGTGGGGAATTATAGGTTTAAATTGTGAATAAAATATTATTTATACACTAAGGCTGGAAATAATTGTCTTCTTTGAGACAATGTGTGGTATTTAATTAGTGAAATATTATTCTACGAAATTAAAATCCTTAATCAATTGAATTTATTACATAATACAAAAAATGGGAAAAATTGATTTAAAAACTATATTTTCATTCTTAGAAATTAAATTATATATTTATAAATTGAATTTATTATTTTTATATGCATTAACTTTATTTTTAATCTTGGTTCTTCTAATTAATCCATTCTCTAATTTTTTAGGTCATTATAATATCAATATTATGACATATAACACAATGTATTTGAACAAAAGTATTTTTACTATTCATCCAAATAATCAAACTTTTTAGAAAGATACTACAAATTAAAATAGTGAGAATTTTGGAATGTCAATTCAAAAATGGAATTTAATTTCTAGAAAAATAAAAATTAATAAATTTTTGTATTATAAAATTGTTATTCAAAAAAAATAAGTTAAACCATACATTACTAAAAATATTTTTATATCCTTTATTTGTGCTACGTGTTTTGAATATTTATTTAGACTTCATAATATTTATATTTCATTAATTTATTCATTTCAAATGTTATTTACTAATAATTAGACTATTAAAATAGCCATATTTTTATAAAGACCATGTTATTATTCTACCAGTTGGGTTTTAAATTGAATAGTTAGGTTAATATTTCAATGCTCGTATTTTCTTTACACATAATCTAAATATTAATTATCTCCCATAAAAAATATTCACTTATTATTCTCTCATCGTTATGTACATCATTTAGAGAATTTTAATAATATATTCAATGTATTTTTTTCTTTTTTTTATTTCTTTTTTTTATTATAATATTTCTATGAGTCCCCAAAACACTATAATTTAAAATTACTATTAAATTATTTACGTTTTCATTTTCCCATTTTACTTTCTAATTTTTTTTATAACATATCTATACTTTAATTTAATGTTTTATTTTGAACTATTAAAATACTTGTAAGAACCCAAATCTTCTTTTAAGGTATGAATCTTGTCTTCTAGTGTTTTCTAGAAAAATATGAGTTTCTCTAAATTTTATCACCATGTATATATAAGTACACGCTGTATACCCAGTTTCCATGGGGGACCGTGTATAGCCTGTGTAATGACCAAGTACATGTCCGTGTGTGGGGACCTCGAGATCGCCTAAAAAGGTGGCTGAAAAAGATAAGTACATGCCATGTACTTTTTAAGAACATGTCGTACAATTTCTTTTTATTTCTTTAAACAGACCGAGGACATCTCAAGTGGAGAGAACCATCTTCATCTTGAACAATATCATCTAGGAGTGAATGAGACCGCCAGATCTTCACCGAGCCCCCAACTCACCGTCCTTTCTTTGATTCATCCTCCGTTAGTTGTGCTGGAATCGCATCGGTGAGTTCTACTTTCATCATGAACTTCATATCTTGCTTTATTCTCTTTCATGAGTTTTCCTCAGTTGAACGTTTTAACATTTTTGTAGATCTAAGGTGTTCTACGGCAATTCAAGGCCTGATTTTCACGTATATCATTCGTACAATGTCGAGGTAGGTGGTTTGTGCCTTCCGTAGATAGTCTTTGAATTTTATGTGCAAAAGTGTCCAATACCCAAGAACGAGGTATTGCGTGTTCATGTTTTTTTGCCTGGTTATTTCCTGCAATGCCTTGTTTTCTTAGATAGAGGTTATTTTTTTCTGAATAAGGTTATCCTTTTCGTGCTATGTATTTTTTCTCATGTTGCTTGTTTTGGCCATTTGGTCTAGCTTTCCTGTAAGGATGCTTTTATTTTCATGACTAGTATGGTTATAATTGAGTGATTGTATCTAAAATTATGTGAAATACTTTAGAATATTTATCCAAGTAGTTCTTGAGGCTTAATTTGGATACTACATATCATTTTTACATGATTAACTTACACAGGGATATGGGATCCTAGTGTAGTTGACCATAAGAAGAATGGACACTAAGGGCTTCTCCAAAGTGTATGATTTCCAGCTACGTTGCAAGAACATAGGGGGATTAACTTTTTGATCCCTCATAGTGTCTGTAGTTTCACCGATACAGACAATAGGTGTAATTGGATGTTCAGTTATTCCTTAGAGTGCCTATTAGTTACCGATATGAGACCATATGGGGAATTGACGGTGAGTTCTTCCTCAGAAAGTCTTTGCTAAAGTTGAACCAGAAGGGTAAGACTGTGTGTACTTCCCCGAGGGTTGCTTGTGTTTTTTGGTAAAACATGATGGGTTAGGCTGTGTGTACTTCCCAGAGGGTTACTAGATTTTGATTGGTTTCACTTGATATAAAAAATTGAATTCAATTGAAATTTTATGACTGTTACCATGTATACTTCCTTGTTTACTACATCATTTTGTTTATTTCCTTCCATATATATTCACTAACTGTTAGGAACAGATATTTGGGTGGTTTCCTTCTAGGATTTTTCTCACACCCTGTTAGGGTCATGATTTTGGGCCCAAAATGATTATATTGTTGTTGGTCTATATAAGGGCAAACACCCTTACACATCTGGCACTTGATTATTGTGGAGTTGGGGAGCATGGGACCAAGCTGAGGCTTGCGATGTTGTGGAGATGTTTACTTGATTTGCTTTTGTACTTTGGTTTAGAACTCTATTCCAGCATTGTGACTTGTTTGGATGCTTTATTAGACATATTAATCATGCATTATTTATATATATGTACTCCATTTGTTTAATTCTTCCGTTGCTTATTTTTTGAATGATTTATTTCTTCCACTATTGTTATCTATTTATTTCATTCTGTTTACTCTACCAATGAGGGAGTAGTTTCTCTAATATCATACAAGAGTCCCTCGCTACTAGTTTTCAGCCTCTTCCGTTTGGGGAATTTCGTTTGAGGCCATGTCACCAACCGGGTACGGGGCACCTCTTGGTGGCTTCTGGAACAAGGACATTACAAAGTGGTTTCAGAGGGATTCTTTTCTTCTTGACGTATTTTTTCAAGCATATAGCCAAGGATATGAAGAAAATAGGTACTTTTTAATAAGTTTCTCATTGGGGTAGCTAACTCGTGTATAGGTAGAATCCAATTCACCACGTTATTGTAATTTTTCTGGTTTTGCAATTTTATAGTTGATTTGATTTCACCGTTAGGTGATTCACAGGTTTTGTGTTGAAATTGTTGATATTATGGAGGTTCTATTTCTATTTCAACCCAATGATATTAGGGTATGCCATCTCATGCATCATATAGGCACTTCCTAGAGATCACATTTCTGGTATTATGTCCATTCCATTTAAGGTGCATTACTGATTGCATGTTGTTGTGATAAATGATGTGTAAGATATTCATGTTGTTGGGATAGATACCACGATAGAATACCTAATATTTGATTGGGTATTTTTGAAATTTAATATTTAGTTTGAATGAATTAAAAACCTTGGTTCTTGATGTTTTTTGGGCCCTCATGGATTGGAATTTTTTTAAGATAATTTCCTTATTATTACTTGTATATGACAAGTATAAGATGACAAGCTTTGATTCTCTAGTAGTATGGGTCCTCATGGATCAGAATTTGGCACTTTAATGTTTTTTCAGATTTTTTTTGGGCATCCAGAGTAGTTTCTGATGCTTACTATCTAGAAAAACCAAGAATACATTGCGTGTGATGATGAATACATGCCTTGTGTCCTTCTATTTGGGAAGGAACTATTTTTCATAAGTACATAATGTGTATAGTATGTACACTTCATGTGGTCTCTAACCATTTCATTGGCTGGGTGGGCAGAGACACGGGGGTGGGAAATCATGGTGGGGAACGCTGTGTGTTTGGACCTTGTAACCGACCGTGTGACTAGCGACATGAATGGATGAAACATAAGTTACACACGTTGTGTCAAGTTTGAACACGTCGTGTAGTGTAAATCTTGTATCTGACTGTATGACTAACAACAAGGGTTGGTTAAATCCTTCTAGTACACATTGTGTCTTGAAAAAACACGTCATGTAGAGTCTATCATGTGTCCAACCATCTGACTAACAACACGGGATGTTGAAACCTAAGCGGTACATGCTGTGTCTGTCACTTACATGTCGTGTAGTCTTCTTCTAGGAGAACTGTGAGGTTTATCTATGTAAGGTTACTCAAGAAGGGGAAAAGGATTAAAGTACATGTTGTGTCTTGGGAGAACACGCTGTGTGTATGGGGTGTTACACGGCATGTTTGATAGAAGTACATTCCCATGTGAAGGCTTAAGGGAATACCCTTTGTAGGTGTAATTCATGTCGTGAATCCATGTTTTGAAGAACATTAATTCTTTATTCCTCATATTCCTTTATTATAGTTCTATTTCTCAGACCTTGACAATCTAGAACTAAGGTGTGCACTTGACCATACAGATTCATGCCACCATGATGTCCGTTAGTTTAACACCAGATACAAAGTAGTGATCAGACAATAGAGAGGGTTGATATGAGACTACCAGCAGATCCTCCTATAGTATCGGTCATGGCACCATCCATTATTCTGGATAAAAGTTCCAATGCATAATTCTAATAGGGATTCATGAGGTTCATGCAGACCTTTTGAGGTGTACTGCATCCTACCCCGTCAATGGTAAAACTAACGTAGGTTTTCTAGCAACTACACTCTCCCACCTTCATAGGGGAAGGATGACCTCAGGCTACCAAATCATGGTTAGAATCCTTGATTTATCTCTTCGATCATATGGATATTCCTCCATTGAGGAGGGTAAAGATTGCTACGTATATGATTTGGGATTCCACCAAGAGACAGTGGGATGTGATCTCACATGATGGACACCGATAGGTCATAGATTGGTATGTGTTCTAGCATGCCATCTATGATTACTTTTACACTGAGACTTTGATGGCTGACCGAGCCCAAGATTTCCTGGGTCTTGAGCAGGTTACTCTTTCAATTATGGATTATTCATATTGCTTCACAAAGCGGTAGAACTTCACACCCATCCCAGGAGGTGATGAGTTATTCCTGGTGAGGAAGTTTGAGGATGGTCTCAGGAACGACATATGATCTCAGGTGAGAATCTTCAGGTTGACTTCCATCACATCTATTGTCATTCAGGCGCTAACCACGTGCCACGATCTGACAGACTATGGAGTTGTGAGCCAGGGCGGCTCACCATTCGTGGTTGGTATCCATCCTACGGACAACATAAATCACTTTACAGAGTCTATGCGTGTAGATCCAAGAAGGCGATAGACATCTTTTGGTATCCATATGGTGTGCAACTAATGTGGGAAGTGCTAGAATACGAGGCCACATTGCACAAGATACCCAGTGGAGTGCCGATATTGTGGCATAATGGGGAACCTTCAGTGTTTCTATTAGTTTCTCTCACCGACCGCTAGTGATAGGGGTTCTTCTATGACTCATCATTTTGGAGAAGCACCACAAGTTTCTCATCAGTCTGCGAACTAGAATTCTTCTGGACGTTTATGTTGAGGTGGAGGTCGCGGCTGTGGTAGCCAGTCGATAGGATTTTAGTGACAACTGGGTGGATCAGCTCAAGGAGGTCAGGTAGGGTAATAGGGTTTCGGTACAGGTCAAACTATTGGAGTGGAGCATAACAATCTTGAGCAGGATCCCAAACCCTCTACAGTTCTAGGTACAATACAACTTTCCTCAGTTTTAGCTTATTCTCTTTTAGATTAAAGGGGATTTAAATAGCTATATATGTGTTTCTATTTTGGAGAGCCTTGGGCTCTGTATCTTTACTTTTTATAGTGTCTTTATAATGGACACTCTATTAGGGACAAGAATGTGCAGATTATGGAAGTGCAAGGAGTACCCTCTAGAGGTTGGGGTGTCACTTCTTTTGCGACCTATATGTCTTAGAGATGATGGTATATGATTTCATTCTCAGAATGTACTAGATCATTCCCTTCCAGGTTTTTGTTGACTACTATCACAGTAGGGTGAGTTTCACATCACTAGAGGGAATATCGTTTCTTCATAAGGTCGAATGGGATGTCTAGGAGAGAATAGAGGGACCCGGGAAACATGGGTTGAGAGGATTTATAGCCCAGATTGCTAGTCTATACTTGGATGACTAGGGGAATTCATAGTTTTATATTCCCCTAGTGGTGGATCATTTTAGGGATGTCCATAAAGAGGACTTTTCATGTTTTCCTCTGGAGTGAGAGGTAAACTTCTCTATTGAGCTTGTTCCAAGAGAGTCACTGGTGTTCATTCATCCTTATAGGATGGATACAAAAGAGTTACAAGAGCTCAAGAAGCAGCTAGAGGAGTTACTAGATAAGGGTTTCATCCAATCCAATACTTCTCCTTGGGGTTCGCCTGACCAGTTTGCGAATAAGGTGAACAATACCCTCATAATTTTCATGGATTATCAGAAGTTGAACTAGTTGATGGTCAAGAAGCGATATCCCTTGTTGAGGATTGATGATCTCTTTGATCAGCTACAAGGAACCTGATGTTCTCAAAGATTGACTTCATATCCATTTACCATCAGTTGCGCATTGGACTATCAGATGTTCCTCTTGCTGCCTTCCATAGTAGGTATGGTATATAGGAGTATGTGGTTTTGTCATTCAATCTCACGAATGCGATGGATGACTACATGGAACTGATGAACTGAGTGTTCCATCCATACATGGATTCTTTTGTGGTAGTATTAATGGAAGATATCTTGGTGTATTATCGCACTCAACACAACCAAACCTCACATCTTGAGATCATTTTAAGTACACTGAGAGAGCAACAGTTATATGCTAAGTTCCCAAAAATCAACTTTTGGATGGACCAAATTCACTAGTGGGGTCATGTTATATCATTGATAAGAGTATCATTAAACCTAAAGAAAATGATAGAAGTATTTTCTTGGGAGAATCCAAAGAACTTATTTGAGGTACAAAGTTTTCTAAGGCTAGTTGGATACAACATACATTTCATATAAGACTTTTCATGCTTAGCAGTGCCACTGATGGGCATGACTAAGAAGGGAGTGAAGTACCTGTGGTCAGATTCTGGTGAGTCATCCTTCCAGGAGCTAAAATAGAGGTTGATTTCTGCACCGATACTGGAATTTCCATATCTGCGAAAGAGCTATATTGTGAAGTGTGATGCATCAGGTATTGTGGTGGGAGCAGTACTTATGTAGGGAGAAGGGGTCATTTTGTATGGTTCTGAGTAGTTGAGGCCACGTGAGAATAACTACATGATGCATGATCTAGAGTTCACTACATTTCTTCATGCTTTACACTATTGGAAACATTATCTTCTGGGAGATAATTTTGTGGTTTTCACCGACTACAAAAAGTCTCAAGAATATCTTCACTCAGCGTGATCTGAATTTGAGATAGAAAATGTGAGTTAAGTACCTTCAGTCCTTTGATTTTGAACTTTCCTACATGCCTGGGAGAGGAAATGTAGTGGCTGATGTGTTGAGCATGAGGACTCATATACAGGTAGTTCAGGAGGCCAGTAGTGAGTGTCATCTTATGGTTATATTCTCTAAGATTCATTTGGAGGTGCACAATAGACCGGGAAAACGTTTCTTTCTTCTATTTCAATTAATTATACTCTACATAAATGAGTGAGAATAAGGAAGCTATCATATTTCAAAATACTATTTCTAGGGGAGAGTGTGTCGTGAGAGGACCATATTCCGGGATGGGCAGTAGGCAAGAATGAGACCTTGAATTTTTATGGATGGGTGTGCATGCTAGAAGAAAAACACGAGGAGATGATGTGGGACTTTTATTCCTCAGTTTGAGTAGTTCATCCTGGTGTCACTATGATGTATTGAGATCTACATCATCATTATTGGAGGCTGAGTATGAAGGGAGATTTTTCTGGTTCTATCAATAGGTGTTCCACCTATCAGTAGGTGAAGGCAGTGAATCAGTGACTAGTATGTCTTTTGCATTAGTTACCCATTCTGGAGTGAATGTGGAATGATTCCATGATAGACTTCGTGATAGTTTTTCCGAGGCCACATAGTGGGAATGATGCAGTTTGGGTTGTCATTGACACACTAAATAAGGTTTCCTACTTCTTGATGATCAAGGAGTCCTTTAGTGTGGATGATCTTCGGAGGTTATACATCTGAGAGATTGTATGTCTACATGGGGTTCCATCCTCCATTGTTTCGGGTAGGGATACACGATTTACTTCTCATGTATGGCAGGGACTTCAGAGGGCTTTTGGTACACATGTACTTTTAAGTACAGCATACAACCCCCAGATAGATGGCCAGTCCAAGCGTACAATTTTGGGGCTTGAGGAAATATTTCGAGATTGCATCCAAGATTTTAGAGGTTCTTGGGAGAAGCACATACCTCTTGTGGAGTCTTTATACAATAGTAGTCTTCAAGTTACTATTAAAATTGAACCTTATGAGGCTTTTTATGGTAGGCCATGCCAATCACCCTTATGCTAGCTGGAGGTAGGAGAGGTATCTATGCTAGGAACTAATCTTGTCCAAAAGACCACATAGCAGATAGAGTTGATTCGAAAGAGGACGGCTACTGCACAGTCATGATAGAAGTCTTATGCTGATCGATAGAGATGACCTCTAGAGTTCTAGGTCAGAGATCATGTTTTCCTTTTTGTCACACTATGGTTGGGACATAGAAGAATTAGGAGACACGGTAATCATTCACCATGATATGTCGGTCCATTTTACATTTGGAGAGAGTTGGACCATTTTCCTATCAGCTTCAACTACCTCATAGGTATCAGGATATGAATGATGTATTTCACGTTTCTCAGCTACGATGTTACTTCTCCGACCCGTCTCATGTTTTCCAATCTGAGGAGCCTCCGCTCGAGGTAGACGCCTCATTCAAGAAGCGTCTAATATGGATTGTTGATCGAAGTGCGAAGGTTCTCTCTAGCAGGTCTGTTCCTCTAGTATGAGTCTTATGGCCGCACGGACGAGTATGGGATGGTACTTGCGAGAGGGAGGTTGATGTGCGATTGGAGTGTCTGCAGCTGTTTAAGTATTCTTCTTATACACCGCCTTGCTATGGAAATTTGGGGATGAATTTCTTTAAGGGGGATGTTTGTAAGAAACCAAATCTTCTTTTCAGGTACGAATCTTCTTTTTTGGTGTTTTTGAGAAAAAATGGAGTTTTTGGATATTTCAAGAGTATACACTGTGTACCCGATTTCCACGGGTGGCTATGTACAGGCTATGTAATGGCCAAGTGCACAGCCGTGTGTGGTGACCTGGAGACCGTCTAAAGTGGAGGTCGTAAAAGGCAACTACACATCATGTAATATTAAAGAACATGTCGTGTACTTTCTTTTTATTTCTTTAAACGAACGGGGGTCATGTCGGATGGATAGAACCGTCTTCTTCTTGACTTGTCTCATTTGGGAGTGAATGAGACCGTCGTATCTTTTTCAAGCCCCTGACACTTCGTCTGTTCTCTAATTTGACATCTTTCAGTTGCATTGGAATCGCATATGCGATTTCTCCTATATTTTTTAACATCGTATCTTTTTTTCTTCTTTCCTAAGTTATCCTCAATTGAGATTTTTTAATGTTATAGCAGATCTACGGAATTCTAGGACGACTCAAGGAATGAGGTTCACGTATATCATTCTTACAACACCAAGGTAGGTGGTTTTTGTATTTTCTTATATAGTCTATAAATTTTATGTACAAAAGTTCCCAATTCCCAAGAACGGGTTTTTGGTGTTCATGGTTTTTAGCCTGGTTATTTCCAGTTATGCCTTGTTGGTTTGGATAAACATTAAGTTATTGTGAATAGGGGTAACTTTTCCATTCTATGGATGTTTTTTCAATGTTTCTTGTTTTGACTATTTGGACTACCTTTCCTGTTATGATACTTATCTTTTCATGCCGAGTATTGTTAGAATGTAGTGATTTTATCTGATATACAATGAGATACCATTGAATATTTAGCCAAGTAATTCATGAAGTTTAATTTGGGTGTGCATATCATTTGTGCATGATTAACTTACATAGGGTTATGGGAATCTGGTGTACTAGACCATAGAGAGAATGGATGTCGAGGGCTTCCCTAGAGTATTTGTTTTACTGTTACATTGTGAGACTATAGGGGGTGGGATTTTTGTCCCTCGGAGTGTTTGTAGTTTCTTCAATATGGGCCACAGGGGGAATTGGATGTTTATTTCCTCTTTATAGTGCATATTTGTTACCTATATGATATCACATGTGGAATTGATAGTGAGTGATTCCTTAGAGCGTCTTTTGTAAATCTGAACCAGAGGGATTAGACTGTGTGTACTTCCTAGAGGGTTTCTTGTGTTTGTTTGGTTGAACCAAAGGGGTTAGGATGTGAGTACTTCCCATAGGGTTACCTTCTTTTGATTGGTTACTCTTGATATATTAATATTAATTTAATTGATGTTGTACGACTGTTTCTATGTGTACTATATTTTTAACATATCCATTTTGTTTAGTGGCTACCATAAATATTCATTGACTGTTAGGAACATATCTTTGTGTGGTTTCCTACTTGGATTCATCTCACACCATGTTTGGATCATGATTTTGGTCCCAGATATATTATATTGTTATAGTTCTAGATAATGGCAAGCATCCTTATACTTTAGGTACTTGATTATTGTGAAGCTGGGGAGCATCAGACCAAGCTTAGGCATGCGATTCTATGAAGCTATTTACTTTCTCTTCTTTGGTACTTTGGTATAGTAAAATATTCCATCATTTTGACTTGTTTGGATGCTTTCCTAGACATATGTACCGTGCATTATTTATATATATATACTCTATTTGTTTATTACTTCCACTGTTTATATATTTCATGTTTTACTGCATCCGCTATTGTTATTTGTTTATTTCTATTATGTTACACTGCCAATGAGAGAATAGTTTCCCCATTATCACACCCAAGCCCCTGGAAGCTAGTCGGCAGCCTCTGGTGTTTGGGGAAATGCTCTTGATGCCATGTGACCAACCAGGTACAGGGCACCTCTGGGCAGCTTACAAAACTGAGACGTTACAATAATGATTTTGTGATGTTGTGTATATGGCTTAATTATATCATATACATATACTGTAGTTTAATAAGTAAAAAAATATTTTATCAAAGTAATAAAAAACATTTAAGGGATGTATATATAGAAATAAACATACCATATTTTGTTGTAAAATAAAAAAAATTAACTTAATTTTTACACTCAGATATGTTAGGGGCTAAAATTTATAAAAATATAAATTTAAAATCTGAGAAATGACATGTATAAGAGAGTAGGAATATGAACCATTATGGGTGTCTTGTTCCCTTAATAGACCATGAAATGTGCATGGATGAGGTGGTGGATGGAATTAGGGATGATGATGAAGAGGTGTAAGATGAAATTATTTTTATGTTATGTGTTTCCTAACATCATTATGGCCAAATTTTAGTCAATGTAATCATTGTTTGTATCCCATATTATCTTATTCGTTGATCAATATGGGAGATTAACAATCCTTTATTTAACATAATTTATTCATATTGTTGGGAATTATAATATGAAAACATTATCTACCATTAGTGATGGCCACAAATACTGGGAGCCCAGTTTATTTTAATGAATGTGTATTAAAGGTATGATATAATAATGGGGTCATATAAATCATTTGGGGGATTTATTATTACTAAAAATATTACCATAGATGTAATATATTTCATGTTTTAGTTATAATAGTTTCAATCTACCATTGATTATTATATTCTATGTATTTTTTAAAGAGTCTTGTTTTTTATGATGTGTAAATAGAGAATGTGATGTTTATTGGAAAAGCATATCACAATGTTGATTATAATTGTTTGGAGTGTATTACAACACAGCCTATATATTTTATGTTGTTTTCAATCATCATAAAAACCATAATGAATTTTATTAACAAGAACATAACATACAAAGTGAGTATCTCATGGAGGTCTAAAGTAGTGCAATCTAAGGGCATCCCCTCTAACTAGAATCACCCCCTAAGGAGGAAGGGAATTTAAACTAGAAAACAATGTTATATCAGTACCATTGGTTGCAGTTGAGGCCAGATAGTCTGCTACTTGGTTCCCCTCCCTCCAATTATAAAGTACCTCCATGTCTCTTATGAGATAAATCATACATCATTTGATATTTTTTCAATTAAATCTCATGTTTATGAGATGGTTGTTTTCCAAAATATGTTATGTAACAACCCCCATTATGTTGTATCAAATATTTAATTGAGTTAAAACATTACATTTATATTATTCCAATAAAATGGTATAGATGGGTTCCTTCAGATCGATGGGGATATGAATTTAGATTGGCCATCCATTATAGAAGGGAATAATTTGAATCAATATGCGTCCTTGGGGGGTATTGTATTTTTTTCGAAGATGGATTGTGGTTTGTGGATTTTCATATATTTTCATTTATAAATTTAATTGACCATGGATAACCCCTATCTAATATCAATGGTTAATGACTTAGTTGATCAATTTAAAGGAGTTAGAGTGTTCTTCATGGCCGGTCTAAAATTTTGATATCACCATTTGAGGGTGAATATGAAGATATTTGGAAGATTAGTTTCACATATCTCTATAGGATTTTTGAATTCATAGTTATATCCATTTATGTTTTGAATAAATTAATAATATTCCGGGAATTGATAAATTTGTTTTTCATTGATATTTTGGATCAATTCATTGTTTTGTTCATTAATGATATTATGGTGTATTCCAGGATATATGTGGAGATTTTTAAGACATTTAGGGTCATATTAGGAATCCTATAGTGATATAAAATCTATTTAATACACCCTAAGTGAATGTTCTAGATAATTGATGTGAATTTAATTGAAGGGGGCATGTCTCGATAGGGTGTTGAGTTCTATCTGTCGATGATTCGTGAATTTTTTCCATGGTATTGCCTAAAATATTATGGAATTTATGATAATTCCTTGGTATATAATGTTATTACAAGATATTAATATTTAAATTATCATGGATCCTAAAACCCTTAGAATCATTAACAATTAAGGATTTATCCATTATGTGGGAACATCAAGGTTATGAAATATTTGAATACATGATGATAAAATAGTTAGCACTCATATAATATATTTTACTATGAAATCATTCATTATTGAGGTGTATTTGGATTCTTATCATCTTTTCATGGGATATATGTTAATTAAAGATAATTAAAATATCTTTTATCATTATAGGAAGTTACATAATAATGAGTGTAAATACACCATCTCAAATATAGAGTGTGCGTAAAATTGGTTTTTCCTTGAATGAATAGGGGAATTACCTAATAAGATTTAATTTTTTACTTTTCACAAAGTTATTCTTATATAATATCTAATTTTTACAGGATAACAATTTTATTCATTGGATATGGGTGGAATTTTTGTTGGATTATAACATTTAGATCTTGTATACTCTAAATAAATATAATATAGTACCTAGTGTGCTAAACATGAAGACTTATTGTGATGATTATAATGAGGATGGTAATTAGTTAATTATAATGGTAGATATTGTAACATTACATCATGATATGTGTAGTAAAATAATTGAATTTTATTATACCAAAAGATAGTGAAATCTCATTTATTTTAGTAGGTAGAATAATATTGGCTGGGAGAACATGATTTAGGTGTCCAGATAGATTTTATTATTTATTGATAGTATTTTAATGGATATATATGGAATAAAATAAATCAATTATTATTTCATAGAGTCATTTTTTGAACTACAGGAGATGACATATGTGGTTTTTTTTGTTCCTTGGTTTACCTAAAAATGTGTATCATAGTAGTTGCACAATATACAATTCATTTCAGGAATATTTTTATAACCCAAGTATAAAAAAATTAATTTTAGAGTTTGTGTCATGATGCCTTATTTTTTAGTAGGATAAATCTAAGCATCTATTTTTAGTGAGTCTATTAATGAATTTAGATATTACTAAGATGAAATAGAATGGAATGTTTTTAGGGATTTACCTTTTTTATTTTATTTTTTGGAAGATATTAATTCATTTGGTTAATTATTTATTAATTAATGACATAGCTTCATTTATTAGTGATTAATCAGTCATGATAGGTGGGTGTATTTTCAGTAGATTTTGTGGAGGAAGTGGGGAGGGTTCACCTAGTTACAATTATTATTATCTCATTTCAAGAAACTAATTTATATGTATTAGTGTGTATGAGTGTATAAAATTATTTTTTCTCTCGGTTATTCAATAGAATAAAATTTTATTCTCATACATATAGGTATATTGAGAGCGTCAATCAATCATTAGAGGAAATGATTCAACTGTGTGTTCTTCCTTTTAGAGGATCATGGGTAAACAATTTTCTATTGAGTGAGTTTTATTATATTAATTAATAAAAATCATCAATTGTTATAGAATCAATTTAGAAATTGTATATATGGTCATAAATATCTGTGTTGTGATATACTGAATTTGGAGAGTCAGATTCCATTCAACTATGTATGATGAAGAACTTGCATGACATTTAAGAAAGGATAAATACTTACCTACATAATTAGAATTAATATATTATGTAGATAAGGAGAAACTTCAAATTTTTGGTTGGTGACTATGTTCCATTATAATGTTATCTGCATCATAATGGATATTCTATAGGGGTTATAAGATTTCTATTTTTTCGGACTTTTATGGTGTTGGACTATATTAATAAGGTGGAGGACATCTAGGAACAACCAATATAGATGAGTCAACCATAAAAAATATAAGGACCTGGCCTTAAAACATTACATAATCTTGAGTTAAATGAATAATTCACATTGATGATCTTTTCATGTTTAGAGTTTTAGAGAATTATGACATAACTATTACATCTCACAATATTACAAAGTAGGCAATTCTACTCAGTTTCTATTTTTCCATAAAATAAAAACTCTTAAAAAGAAACATGACTAGTTCCATGTTTTAGATAGAATGTCCTTCCTTGATCCCATCCTTGACCCCATTCACCTTTAAGTCTTGTGGAAAACATTTCAAAAACTTGGGCTGAGCGTAAAAACCTCAGTATGGTATATAAAAATACGGAAAGAAAACATTAGTCCATGTATACATAAGAATCAATGAAATCATGCTTTACACTTAAAACATAAGAACATTAACATACCTTATGGAATCATAAGATTTATTAATAACTCATAGAAATCCTAAGACGTAAAGGTAACTTGAGTCATTCATAACATTATTACGTATGGAGTAACCATCATGGTTACGTTTGGAATACCCACCACAGTATATTCCCTATATCTCTTCAGAGAAACCTTAGCGTTGAACTCCTTCACGTAACCCAATGCCTTGGAGAGCTATATCGGGCTCAACCACCATTAGTTTATCACGGAACCACCCAACTTCATAATCAATTCCCCATAACCATAACATAATCGTATCATATAAAACATTCATAAAGGAAACATAACCTTTCCACATTTCAATCACAAGATATCAAAACAACACATTGATATATTAAAAACATTATAAAAACCATTTTCTATAACAAAATACATAAAAGATTATATGGTATTTATTTTCCTTTTAAAAACATTACGGCTTGTTAGGGAAGCCAAAAATCAAATAATACTCATGGCGGCAGAAAGGTCATTGTCACCGCGTACGTTAAAAAAGACAAACTTTCTGTCATTTAGTAAAACGCTTCATGGATAAAATATTCCCTTTTGAATAAAATTAAAAGTAAAATGGGTTTATACACCGTATAAAAGAAAGTTTTGTATAAAACAAAATATGCCTCAACGTAAGGAGATTGAGACGAAGTCCCTTAAAAAGTCGGTATCTTTAGATTAAGGATAAATCAATTACATGATTATGTGTGGAAAATATAAATACTCCTAACATAAGTGGATATTAAGTGTAAAACAATCAGAGTTCATACACACATATTCATATTACAACATAATCAAGAAGAAGAGGTTTTATCCAAAGAATTGAAATTGGGTTAAGAAGTTCCATTACAGAAATTCGACAGCCTAACAACATCACTTTAAAATTCAGAAAATGAGTTGAAGAGAGAGAAAATGGTATCTCCTTCCTTGGACATGATATTTATAGAAATAAGGATAGAGAAGAACATATCCCAACATAACAATATGTAAATTAAAATACCTAACAAAAGAAGTCTTTTAAAAAGAGGAGGTGAAAGCTTCCCTTACCGATTTGGGTAACTTTCAAAACGTACACCCCATGAAAGAAGGACCAGACAATGCTGATGTAACTACCCATAAATGATAGTATATTACACAAATTGTAGTATCATGGTCAGTACATACACAACTCAAAGTATATAGTGATGAATATAGCATGAATCTCATGGGAATAAAAAGTGAGATAAAAACCCCATACCTCATTGTAATCAGTCGAGTCGTATGACCAAAAGATAATAAACATAATATAAATCACAGAATACAATGAATATAAATATAATCATGATAATATATATCAAATGGAAGAACACAATACACCACATGCAATAAATAAGTGGAGAATAATGGAAATCTCACGGAATTAAAAGTGAGATAAAATATCCCCTTATGAAAATTCGGCAGCCTAACGATGCCACATAAAACATCCAAAAATGGATTTAAGATATAAATTAGGGTATCTCATCATATTAACATAAAAATTAATGTAATAGTAATATATAATAACATACCCAAACATAAGAAATAGGAGTTTAAAATAACTGACATAAAAGAGAGTACTTAAAAAGAAAGAGAGATGTTGGATCCCTTACCTCAAGTCCGACTTGTCTTGTTTGTTTCTTTATATTCCTGAATAATAAACTTTGGTCAATTAATAATTGATTAAGGAACTCATTTAATTTTTATTATTCAATTTATATCACATATTATAATTCTATAATAATTAGTTTATTATGTGAGTTCATATCAGATGTTTTTGTCGTTGTTCGGTATATGAGTCAAAAATAAACTTGTTTGAAAATAATAGCCTATGTAGTTATAATTAAATCATCTCCAGAATGGAATTAAGGAGTTAAATATCATATATGTCCATTATATATTCATTTTATAATATTACATAACATTTGGAGATAAAAATTAAATGCATCGTTCGTGGAGATAGTAGGTTGTACGTAAGCATT
The DNA here is from genome assembly GCA_963277665.1 of Viscum album. Taxonomy (NCBI): domain Eukaryota; kingdom Viridiplantae; phylum Streptophyta; class Magnoliopsida; order Santalales; family Viscaceae; genus Viscum; species Viscum album. The sequence continues at coordinate 1,861,389,128 of OY728151.1, read as the reverse complement.
AACGTTACTTTCATTTCTTTGTCATCTTAATGTATTTAAAACTGAATGAGGTATATATATATATATTATAATTCCAGTATAATATATATGTTATATAGGTCACATAAGTTCATTAATTTCATTCTTTATACATTCCATGTATTGCATGAATGAGTCACATCACTTGAGGGGGCGGTAGTCCACACTTCCTCAAATGAAATTATTGCATTTGCACAACATGAAAAGCATAAAGGTATGTTTTAAATGTAAAATAAAGAAGCATAGAGAGGAAATAAATATAATATATATAATAAATAAATATATTTCTATCATAATGGCCACCATGAGAAGTGGTAGGAGAAGATAGAACAATCATCATTTCGTGACGCAGTAATTCGCCATCCACGAAAACAGTGTCTTCCTTAACCATTAGACGGAGGTGTGTGTAAGTGTAGCTCGAATAATTCTCATAAAAACATCATAGTATATTTAAGATACCTGTTTTGTCACAAAATAATTTAATAAAAAGAGTTTAAGGATTTGGAGAAGAAAAATAAAACAAAAGAACATAATAAAAGACATTACCTTTAAATCGGGTAACTCCCTGTGGTTTGAACCAAAAGGGTTTCTTGAAGATCTTTATGCCTAAGTCAAGGCTTCTAAAATGAATAGAGGGATGTGGAGAGATAAAATTATTAGAGTCTGGTTGAGCCAAAATCTTGAGAGGTGTGGGTAAGGGGGTAGAGTTGGGGGCCTTTTATCAGAGGGAGGAGGGGGACTCTTGGAAAGTCTTGAAAACTTACTTTATTATAAAATGATTTTCGGATATTAAAGGTCCCACAATTATATATTTCTAGGATAAGGTGATAAGGGTTTGAAATCAACCCATATAATAGGTTTTTGACAAATTTAAGTCTTAGATTTTACCTTATCTTCTCATTTTATTTAAATCGTTCATTAATGATGGAATCACTACATCATCACGGTTTCATAAATATATTTATTTATTTCATGTATAAAAATTAAAAAAAAAAATACCATCATGTAGGAAATATTTTTATATTTCCAAATAATTTTTATCGTCCAAGAGATCATTTATTTAAACAAAATTAAAACTGTTTTACTTAAGTGACACATACTTCGGTTACATTTTCCTTTCTTTAAAAAAAATATGATAAAAGGTCACTATCACACTAAAGTGATTACATGGGGTCCCAAGGATGGAACAAGGCATCCCATGGTCGGCCATGAAACCAAAAATATAATTAGGACACATGTTGGGGTCATTTTATATTTTTATGATATTATTTTATTACCCTTAATTACCTTATTACTAATTAAACACGATAATTAAAGATAATTACCGTCATTACTATTCATAATGTCTAAAAACAAAAGAGTCTTAATTATATAATTTGAATCTTATGATTCCAAATATGGAATCCATTTTATAAAATTCCAAACACATAAATTTCAGTAATTAATTTAAAATAATTACCGTTGTCAAAACCAAAGACGGGGTTTTAAGAAGTAAAATCTATCAAAATATTGATTTGTTTTTACATCCAATTTAAAAGTGAAATTACATAAAATGGACAAAATTGTATTAAATGATAAAAAAATAATTAAATTACACCTTAAAACCAATTAAAATTACAATCTAACTAGATTAATAAATTGGATGAAAAGACAATTATGAATTAAAATGCAGTATTTTTCACTATTCATTGAAAATGAACATTTGTCAGAAAAATACCAAAAATTCACACTAAGCTATATTTGATATTCCATATTCAAAAACGATATAAATTTTACCAAATTAAAAACATAGAATTTGAATTAATTAATTTTATAATCAATTCCCACTGTTAAAATAATTAGCGTGTTTTTAAGAAACAATATCTCTTAAAAGATTGACACTTGTTTATGTCCAATTTCAAAGTGAAATTAATTCCAATGACCACCATTGGATTAAATGGTAAAATTATATTTTAATTACACTTTAAAACTAATTAAAATGATTATATGACCATATAAATAAATTATACTAAAACGAGGTTTTGAATTAAAATACAGCATTTTCAATATGCATTAAAAAAATGAACTTTATCGGAAAACTAAAAAAAATTACACAAAGTAAATTTTGATGTCATGATTATAAATAAGGATTTTATTTTTTCAAATAAAACATATAAAATTTTCAAAAATATATTTAAAAATGGTTCTCCATCAAAAGGCGGTTAATCGACCTTTTAATGAATATTAGAAGATTTATGCTTAAAATTGGAATCATTTGCATTTTAAGCCTCTAACATTTAATTGGATAAATGAAAAAAAAATTACATGAATATATAATCATTTGGTAGTTAGTTCTATTCATTCTTTCCATTACAATTTCAAGGCGTTAAATACCATTTAAAATAATATTCGTATATTATTAGTGTGCAACGTATGATTTCAATAAAAAACTCATTGTTGTGTATTGGGTACTCCATTGAACATAGGATTCCCTTTAAAGTAATATTAATATTTTATTCACAAATATTAATAAATATGAAAATTTTATATTCTTTATTTACCTGGGATGTTACATCCTTCCCCCCTTTTGGGAATAGTGTCCTCGCAAATTTAAAATTGGTCTTGGAAATTTCATTGAAAGCCCCACATCGGAAACAGAGTCAACTAAAATGTCACTTTAAAAGAAAGAAAGAGAAGTAAAAAGGTCACCCTAGTTAACACATACTATGAATCCATGAAAACAAGGATATGGAGGAGAAAAAAAGGGTCATGTTCTGATGGAGAGTGATAGAAAACATGATTAGGAGAAAGTTAACCCCAAGAAAATCACAAACACATGATGGGTTAAACGTTATTTGATTCCCCAGTGGGAAAAGTTAATAGAAAACATTTTTGTTTTATGTTACTTTTAATAGAGGAATTTATATATGAGATTAACTAAATCATAAGGAAACATACTCACTTTTCATGTAGACATTCATCATTTACTAGATTTCTAACACAAACTCAAATTTTCTCCAAACGATGAGTCTTTCAGGATGACTTGTTCATATTAAGAGCGCTATAATAAACTTCTAGAGAATCACCTAACCAAAAAAAGATGAACTATATATTTCCCATGCCTTTATACCGTAACCAAAACCAAAAATGTTTAGTACAAGATCAGATAATACCCAAGAAAGATAATCCTTTATAAAAAGAAATATTACTCTTAATCTCCAAAATTTGTCCAACAAAACCCAAAGTTCATCAAAGAGCATTCAATAAACAGCTATCCATAAAATCTTGAAAGTAATCCAAACTAAGAATTAAACCCAAATCACCGAAGGATTTAAACACATAGTATTCCAAGATAAATCTTAACATTTATCTCCAAATAACATCAGTTACTCTTAAAGTCTCATACTGTAAATTAACTAACCTAATCACATATCCTCCATGATAGGCTAATCATTTTCATAGATAACCCAAAATCAACATATTCCTAATTCATAAGATCATCTAACTAAAAATAATTTTTCATACTTACCAGGGACTTCACGTAGTCCAGTGGTAGGCGATAAATACCAGTTGCACTTTGGTTGTGGGTTCGATTCCCATAGCTTTTTCCGATGCGATGGGTTGTCACATGGTCTACGTGTTGTCCGTTTTTCAAAACAAAATAATTCATAAAACATTCCGCAAAAAGAGGTAAAATCATCAAAAATAATGATAACATAATTCAACCTCAAGTTTATCTCATGCCTTTAATTTTCCATCATAACATATAGTAACCCATAATTACCTCAAAAGTAAGGATCATATAAACCCTAATGGTTAGCATTATAATTATTACCTGAACATCCACATCGAGTTGGTTGTCTCGTACATGATGCATTAGATAACTCAACAAGGTTCAAGTGGTTAATCATGACTCCTGATATTTGGTTGAGAAAAACCACAACAGTTCTCACTGCAGCACCCATATCATTCAGTTGTTCATTCAGAAAACCTTCACAGTTTTCTTCACATCCACTATTACTTTGGTGCCTGCTAGATCCAGCCATTTACTAAAAAAAAGGTCAATATGAGTATATAATTAGAATCATCATATAATAAAGAGGTAGATAAAAACTAATATATACTTATCCAAGTTATCACAAACTCATTCCAACTTTCTAAAAAAACAATGACTCCATCCAATATTCTAACCATTTTGGTTTTCTACAACATGTCACATATGCTTAAAAAACACTATATCCTATGAAGTTATATAAACCAACCTTTGATACCAACTATAAGGACCCATCCTTAAAACATTACATAATCTTGACTTAAATGAATAATTCACATTGAGGATCTTTTCAGGTTTAGAGTTTTAGAGAATTAGGACATAACTATTACATCACACAAGATTACAAAGTAGGCACATCTACTCAGTTTCCATTTTTTCATAAAATAAAATCTTTTAAAACGAAACATTTCTAGTTACATGTTTTAGATAGCATGTCTTTCCTTGATCTCATCCTTTACCCCATTCACCTTTAATTCCTATGGAAAACATTTCAAAAATATGGGGTGAGCGTAAAAATCTTAGTAAGGGATATAGAAAAACGGAAAGAAAACATTAGTCCTTGTATACATAAGAATCAATGAAATCATACTTTACTATTAAAACATAAGAACATTAACATACCTTATGAAATAATAAGATTTATTAATAACTCATCGAAATCATAAGACTTAAAGGTATCTTGAGGCATTCATAACATTCTTACGTAGGGAGTAACCCTCATGGTTACGTTTGGAATACCCACCACAGTATATTCCCTAAATCCCTTCAGAGAAACCTTAGAATTTAACCCCTTCACGTTACCGAATGAATTGGAGAGCTATATCGGGCTCACCCACCCTTAGTTTATCACGAAACCACCTGTCTTCATAAACAATTCCCATGAACCATAACATAATCGTATCACATAAAACATACATAAAGGAAACATAAAATTTCCACATTTCAATCACAAGATATCAATAAAATACATTGATATAATAAAAACATTATCAAAACCATTTTCAGTACCAAAACACATAAAAGAGTGTATGGTATATGTTTTCCTTTTAAAACATTATGGCTTGTTAAGGAAGCCAATGATCAAATAATACTTGTGGCGGAAGAAAGGTCATTGTCACCGCGTACGTTAAAAAAGACATACTTTTTGTCTTTTAGTAAAACGCTTCATAGAGATAATATTCCCTTTTGAATAAAAGTAATATTAAAAGGGGTTTATACACCGTATAAAATAATGTTTTGTATAAAACAAAATATGCCTCAATGAAAGGAGATTGAGATGAAGTCCCTTACCAAGTCGGTATCCTTAGATTAAGGATAAATCAATTACATGATTATGTGTGGAAAATATAAATACACCTAAAATAAGAGTATATTAAGTGTAAAAATATCAGAGGTCATCCACACATATTCATAGTACGACATGATCAAGAAGTAGAGGTTTGATCCAAATAATTGAAATTGGGTTAAGAAGTTCCCTTACAGAAATTCGATAGCCTAACTGTGTCACTTTAAACTTCAGAAAATGAGTTGAAAAGAGAGAAAAGGATATCTCCGCACTTGGACGTGATATTTATATAAATAAGGATAGATAAGAACATATTCCAACATAACAAGACATAAATTAAAAGACCTAATAAAAGAAGTCTTTTAAAAATAGGAGGGTGAAAGGTTCCCTTACCGATTTGGGTAACATTCGAAACGTACACCTCATGAAAGAAGGACCAACCAATGCTGATGGAAATACCCATAAATTAGATTATATTACACAGAGAGTATAATCATGGTCAGTACATACACCCCTCAACAGAGATGGTGATGAATATAGCATGAATCTCATGGGAATAAAAAGTGAGATAAAAACCCCATACCTCTTTGTAATCAATCGAGTCGTATGACCAAAAGATAATAAACACAATATGAATCAAAGAATAAAATGAATATAAATAGAATAATGATAATATATATCAAATGGACGAACACAATACACAACATGCAATAAATAATTGGCGAACAATGGAAATCTCATGGAATTAAAAGTGAGATAAAATATCCCCTTATGAAAATTCGGCAGCCTAACGACGCCACATAAAACATCCAAAAATGGATTGAAGATATCAATTAGTGTCTCTCATAATATGAACATAAAAAATTAAAGTATTATTAATATATAATAACATCCCCAACCATAATAAATAGGTACTTAAAAGAATTGACATAAAAGAGAGTACTTAAAAAGAAAGAGAGATGTTGGATCCCTTAGCTCACGTCCGACTTGTCTTGTTCGTTTCATTATATTCCTGAATAATAAACTTTGGTAAATTAATAATTGCTTAAGGACCTAATTTAATGTTTATTATTCAATTCATATCACATATTTTAATGTTATAATTATTAGTTAATTATGTGAGTTCATATCAGACGTTTTTGTCGTTGTTCAGTATATGAGTAAAAAATAAACTTGTTTGAAAATAATTTCATATGTAGTTATAAGTACATAATATACAGAATGGAATTAATGATTTACATATCATATATATCTAGTATATATTCATTTTATTCTATTCCATAACATTTGGAGATAAAAATGAAATGCACTGTTCATGGAGACGGTAGGTCGTACGTACGCATGAACGCTACTTTCATTTCTTTTTCACATTAATGGAATTAAAAATAAATGATATATATATATATATTATAATTCCAGTATAATATATTTGTTATATATGTCACATAAGTTCATTAATTTCATTCTTTATACATTCCATGTATTTCATAAATGAGTCACATCACTTGTGGGGGTGGTAGTCCACACTTCCTCAAATGAAATTATCGCATTTTCACTACATGAAAAACATAAAGGTATGTTTTAAATGTAAAATACAGAAGAATATTGAGGAAATAAATATAATATATATCATAAATAAATATAGTTCCATCATAATGGCCACCATGAGAGGTGGTAGGAGAAGATAGAACAATCATCATTTCGTGAGGCAGTAATTTTTCATCCACAGAAACAGTATGTTCTTTAACCATTAGACGGAGGTGTGTGTAAGTGTAGATAGAATCCTTCCCATAAAAACATCCTAGTATATTTAAGATATTGGTTTTGTTACAAAAGAAAGGAATAAAAAGAGTTTAAGGAGTTGGATAAGCAAAATAAAACAATAGAACATAATAAAAGATATTACCTTTAAATCGGGTACCTCCCTATGGTTTGAACCAAAAGGGTTTCTCTAAGATCATTCTATCTAAGTTAAGGCTTCTAAGACGAAGATATGGATGTGGAGAGAAAAAATATGCAGATTTTGGTCAAGCCAAGGGCCTGAGAGGTGTGGGTAAGTGGGTAGAGGTGGGGGCCTTTTATAAGAGGGAGGAGGGGCACTCTTGGAATGTCTTGAAAAGTTACATTATTATAAAATGATTTTCAGATACTAAAGGTCCCATAATTATATATTTCTAGGATAATTTGATAAGGGTTCTAAATCTACTCATCGAATAGTTTTTTGACAACTGTATGTCTTAGATTTTACCTTATCTTCTCATTTTATGTAAATCATTCATTAATGAGGTAATAAATCCATCATCACAGGGTCATAAATATATTTATTTATCTAATGTCTAACAATTATAAAAAAATTACCATCAAGTAGGAAATCTTTTTATATTTACAAATAATTTTTATATTCAAAGAGTTCATTTATGTAAACAAAATTAAAAATGTTTTACTTAGGTGATACATACTTTGGTTACATTTTCCTTTCTTTAAAAAAAATATGATAAAAGGTCACTATCACACTAAAGTGATTCAATGGGGTTACAAGGTTGGAACAAGGCATCACATGGTCGGAAATGACACCACCAATAGAATTAGGACACATGTTGGGGTCATTTTATATTTTTATGACATTATTTTATTTCCCTTAACTACCCTATTACTAATTAAACACGATAATTAAAGATAATTACTGTCGTTACTATTCATAATTTCCAAAAACAAAAGATTCTTAATTGCATAATTTCAACCTTATGATTACAAATATGTAATTAATTTTATCAAATTCCAAAGATAGAAATTTCAGTTATTAATTTAAAATAATTCTCGTTGTGAAAACCAAAGATGGGGTTTTAAGAAGTAAAATCTATCAAAAGATTGATTTGTTTTCACATCCAATTTAAAAGTGAAATTATATAAAATGACCAACATTGTATTGAATGATAAAAACATAATTAAATTAAAAGTTAAATCCAATTAAAATTTCAATCTAACTATATAAATAAATTGGATGAAAAGGCAGTTTTGAATTAAAATGCAGTATTTTTCACTATTCATTGAAAATGAACATTTGCCAGAAAAATACAAAAAATTCACAATAATCTCTATTTGATATTCCAAATTCATAAATGATATAAATTTTAACAAATTAAAAACATATATGTTTCATTAATTAATTTTATAATCAATTCCTGCTGTCAAAACAAATAACATGTTTTTAAGAAACAATATCTATTAAAAGATTGACACTAGTTTATGTCCAATTTCAAAGTGAAATTAATTAAAATGATCACCATTGGATTAAATGGTAAAATTATGTTTTAATTACACTTTAAAACTAATTAAAAAGATAATCTTATCATATAAATAAATTATAATAAAAAGAGGTTTTGAATTAAAATACAGCATTTTCACTATTCATTAAAAAAATGAACTTTATCAGTAAAATAACAAAAATTTACACAAAGTAAATTTTGATGTCTTGATTCTAAATAAGGATTTTAGTTTTTCAAACATAACATATAAAATTGTCAAAAATAGATTTAAAAAGGGTTCTCCATCAAAAGGCGGTTAATCGACCTTTTAATGAATATTAGAAGATTTATGCTTCAAATTGGAATCATTTGCATTTTAAGCCTCTAACATTTATTTGGATAAATGATAAAATATTTGACAAGAATATATAATCATTTGGCAGTTATTTTTGTTCATTCCTCCCATTACAATGGCTAGGTGTTAACTACCATTTAAAATAATATTATTATATTATTCCTGTGCAACATAAGATTTGAAAAAAAAAACTCATTGTTGCGTATTGGGTACTCCATTGAACATATGATTCCCTTTAAAGTAATATTAATATTTTATTCAAAAAATTTAATAAATATGAAAATTTATTATTCTTTATTTGCCTGGGATGTTACAAAAAATCATTTAGGTTTCATAAATTAAAATGTATTTTCAAGTTTACCCTAAAGTTATTTATTGAGGAGAGTTTGATACTGAGAGGATGGGACATCCATGGACCAACATATGGATATCTAGGATATTTTAGAGAAGATCATTCATGGGTGAGTCATTTATTTGTTGTGTTTATTATGAATTCATGGTGGTTTAGAGGAATATATGTGGGAGAGGATGTTGTATATGTGTCCATAATTATTAGATTAGAATTGAACATTAAGTTTTTCATTGAATGTTATATTTATTATGAGTTAGAGTAATTTAAGATAAACTTTTTTTCTATAATATGTATCATTCTTCTACATGGATAGATTCTTATATGATAGGTATCTAAATCATTTATAATATTTTTTACCTTATTTTATTTTCAATAGGTTTAGTTTTATTCTTAAAGACGATAATCACTTGAGAGATATCTAAAGTAGAGGTCCATATTTTCAATTTGGATCTTATTTGAGTTTTTATGGGTTTTAAATTATTATTGGGTCAATGGGAAGCTTGGTAGGGTATTTTCTATTAAAATTTTATCTAAACCAAAAAACACACAAAAATGGGTCTTATTATACAATGTTTTTTGTTGCGGTGAATGATTTTACCTAAGTGTTGAACATTGACAGAATCTTCACCCCTAGCCATTGTGGTTTGAGTATTTCACCATAGTCTTCATGATTACAGTGGGATTTGATTATGTCATGAAATCATGAGCGGTGGATTCATTTCATGGCTTAGGGTCATGGTGAGATACCATAGGTAATGGTGTTAGTCCAATATTTTCATGGATTTTTTCATTTCATAAATTTATTTAGTGTTTTTCATGATTTTTTTGGTAAATTTTTAAAATAAAAGGATGGTGTATATAAATCTTGACAGTGGATTTAATCGTGACATGAACCTTTATCATACCCATTGACATAGTGTATTTAGGAATAATAGTGTATATTAATTTGATATATTAATTGATATTATAAAATTTTAAATGTTGGTGGGTATGAAATTTAACAATAGAAAAGTGATATTTTACGTTGATTGTTGTATTTTTTTTGACCTACATGAGTTGACGCATAATGAGTTCCATTACATCTCGATTCTTGAAACCCTCATTTTAATTATACTTTTGATTAGTTTTTATCTTTCATTGTATTTCTTATTTATCCTTATGTATTTTGGATATTTTAGGGACTCCCTATATTTCATGGAATACTCTTTTAGTAGACTTATATTTATTTCTCACATAATATTAATTTATAGAAATTGCGATAATTAATTATTGATTCGTCATCCTTAAATATTATTTTTATCATATTAGGGAATTATATGTCAAGATTGAGATGTTTATTAATAGTATGGTTGATGATAGGTTTTTGATTTTGACATTATTGGATTCAATTAGTATAATGGCATATTGAACCGAATTTTTCGATGATGCAACTATTTCGTATTTTATTATTTGAAGGTAATTCAAAAACCCTCTTTTTCCTTTACTACTATTAATGAAAACTTTTCATGTTATAGTTTTATTTCAACAGATTTGTAGCATTAACCTATTTTATAAAATCTAATTAAATATAGGATGGTTTGATGTTTTTTTGTATATTTTATATTTTTGTAACACAATATTTCCTTTAATTATTATGTTCTTTTGTGGTTTATAGTGGTGATATAAATATGTGGTAACATGATAAATTTTTCCATGCGATGTGGATGATCATTCATATTGTTGTGGTATTGTTATGAAGTTTTTTAATAATAATATTTTATTTGTATGATACCTTTGATGTGTACAAACTAATTTAGAGAAATAGTATTAGATATGTTGATTAACTATAATGAATAAATGATGTGTTGGAAGAAATAGGTTATCCGGGGGATAATTTATGAGAAAAATAAAAAGTGATGATGTAGAAAAAGGATTAATAGGATTTATGAATTTTGTGCAAGAAGGAATGTTAATTATATGGTAATCAGTATGGTTTCACGTTATTTGGTTGATGTTTTGATATTTTTAGTATTAAAAAGGGTCGTTAAATGGGGAGTAAATTTAAAAGAAGTGAAAAGTTAAGAAAAGTTATGAATGATTTATAAGTAGAAGAAGTTATATTTAATTATATTAAGATATTTTATGTGGTTAACATATTGTCTTTAATATGTGGTTAAATTTCGAAATGATCATAATGTGGTACTGATAGTGTCCCAATGGTATGTAGTTGTTGTGGTTAGTTATGATATGAATCCATGGATTGATAGTTTATTATTATATATCATCATTTGTTTTGTTGTTTTTAATGTAGCACCACATGAGTTAGAAAACCAAATTGATGCTTATATAAGGTTTTGTATATCATGTGGTCCCCCAATATCAAGGATATGTGTGAAATATATTATTAAATACTCCCCATATCCCACTCTTCATTCCATCTATAATGTGGCTACAAGGTAGTGGTAGTGGTTATGACATGTTGTGGACATAGAAATGGTATGAGGTTGTGGAATATGGATGGTTTGTGAGGTAGTGGTATGTGGATGTGGTATACAGTTGTCATATTCAGTTATGGTTTGTTGTTCCAATTCATAGTTGTGGTATATGGAAATTGGAAGGGGTGTAAGTTCTAGGCCATTTTCAATTGCAACATCAGGAAAACTATATTAGTGGGGAAGTGGGTAAGAGGTATATTCATTTCAATATTTTCATGAAATGTTATTATAATGAAGTATGAAATCTTAAGGATTGATATTATTGTTATAAGGGTTACTAGATTACCTCATATGGGACATGAATTAGTTTCATTTTTTATTCATAAGAGTTGTAGTGTGGTCTTTCCACATTAACATGAGATGAGAAACTTAGGAATCACTCTCACCATCACTATCAGCATGGTAGGGGATATAGTTCAGTTAATTCATGCTATTATTTCCTCAATATGAATTCTAAAAACCACAATATTGTATCCTGCATCAAATAATTCTCTAAAAATAGATCCATTTAAATGTTTTCAATTAAATAGGGTACAGAGTAAGAATTGTAATTGATTTTATAGTTCCCTCGCTATGCCAAGACCTTGTGGGTGTTCCTAGACACCATATTCTTAGATACTATCTCTAATTCACTCCCATAAACAACAATATTAACAATTCAAAATCACCAGATAACCATATGAGACTAATAATAAATGGTATTATTTCCCAAAAAAATAAGTAAATCCAAGAAATAAATAAAACCATGATAATATTCTATTATATATTAATTATAAAATAAAATATAAATGAAAATATCCTAAGTAAAACTAACCCAAATGTAATATATTCTAATATGATCTTAAAAAACCTCCAACCTAAAAAAAATATTAAAAAAATGTATGGAGTTATAATTCTACTTTAGTTAGTAGGTTTTTTATATAAAATCCACTATAAAAATTAAAAAATCATAGTAAATCCTTTGGGAATTAATTTGAATAATAGGATATGATTTATAAATTAGGTATTTTATTTTCACCAGTGTATTAAAAACATATTTGAATCATATTCAAACACAAGTGGATCTTGGTTTTTCAGTTTAGGTTGCATTAATTTAAATGTTGTGAAAATTGTGGATGATATTTTAAATTTAAGATTTAGTCTTTTAAGTGTTAGATAGAAATAAAATCAAATCATGTTGAAATGAAAATGATAAAATCTTGATTTTGGTTCCAATTGTGGTTTTTCTTGAGTTTTTTTTCATAACATTATGATTACATCATAATGGGTAGTCCATAATATTTTATATTCTTTTTCATGGTGGCAGTGATGAAATTGTTCCATGGCTAAGTGGATTGCATCATTAATTTATGCATCACATCATAATTAACAAGGAAATGATTATATTAGTTATTACATTTCATTAAGTTCAGTATGATTGTTTTGTGAGATAAATTGGTGGTTCATAAATTCTCAAATAATATTATAATATTATATGTCATAATAAATTGTTTTTATTAATTATTTATTTTTTTCATTGGTCACACCAAAATTCAGGGTTTCATATCATAATGTCACAAGAAGTTGTGAATAGTTGGAATTAACCATTTTTTAACATCATGATCCAACCATAAATTTCCTTTCCAAACTAGTATATTTAGCCTCATGACATAATGGACCTAGTCACATCATGTTTTTTAAAAAATTCTATTTTTAAGTGTTTTGTTAATGTGGAATATTTGATTTTTTTTAAGGGTTTCTCAAAAAAGACCACTAATGTACCTAAGTAAAATCAATGGTAAACAACAATGTTGTATTAATCCAGTCATACATATTAATGTGGAATAAGTTGGATTTGTTTTTTGAATTTAAAATTAAAATTTAAATCAAATTAGATGTTTGGTTATTATGTAAAGAATAGTAGAGTGTGTAAAGAAGAATATTATATGAATATGGTGATGTGTAATAAAGTATGGGTAAAGATATTACAACCTGCAAATAATATAATTTTATATAATTTGATAAAATACTTTGTTAAAGTAATAATACAGGTATGTGAAGATAGTGAGTGCACTTATAGAATAATTAGACTATTATAGTATATAAAGGGATGTTCTAAGAATATATTTTTATTCAAATATGTTTAGAGATCATTTTCTCATCTATAAAACATGGTGATGAAGATAAGAAGCTATTGGATTTTAAAAATAAAATAACTTTCTATTTGATAACAATATAAATTTTTAAATAATAGAATAGGAGTTTGTACTCAACAACAAAAATTAGATGTCTCTTGGTTGATATTATTTATTCTTATTTATTTATATTTGAAGATTATTTGTATTATAATAGGGTGAAAAATTAAATTGGTCAAGACATATTTATGAAATAATATTTTCTCAAGTTCATACATTTCTTTTTTGTATCTATAATGATTAGTAGACCATGTGATATTAGATATTTTGGACCATTCCAAGGATTTATCCATTAATTTTGAGTGATAAACCTTGCAAGTTTTTTTCCCCACTATACATTTTTAATGAATTATTATTAAAGTGAAATAGTAATAAATTCAATCATATTAACTACTAATGAATTTTGTTCAATGGTGGAATATAAAATAAAAATATTCACTAACCCCCTTCCCCCTCTATATATATATTTACCATTTGGTATCATTGTTGTATTCCAGGTTTACATTAAAGAAAACAAGAAGTATGAAGATTGAATGTGATAAGTTTTTTATGCTTTTTATATGTAATTGGAACTACGTTTTATTCATATGATGGATCATAATAATTTATTAAATTACAAATGAATTATTATAGTTGAATAATATAATATAAATTACATTTTTTGATATTGTAATGAAATTTTCATATCACTATCACAGAAGGAGATTGTTAAATTCATGGGGAATAGGAAAGTGTAAGGAATATGGGTAATGTTTTACGAAATATATCGGTGAATAATTAAATAAAAATAACTTAAATTACTAATTTGGAATTTAAATCATAAATTAATTTTTATTCAAATTGAAAAATATATTTATAACTTCTTCAAAAAATTCAATGGATTGGTGAGTAATATTTATCATTTTTAAGGCCTTGGAATTTTATATTGTACTAAGACACAAACTATATATCCAATTAGTAAAATATGATGTGTAAGTATCATCACTTTCAATAATGTGATTACAACAGACTTCTATAATTCTATTTTCATAGAACATTGATTACTTGTGAAATAAGGAAAGGAATTCATCTTAATAATAAAAGAATGGTTGAAAGGGAAATATCCTTTAAATAAATAAAGTAAAAAGTTTATGAAATTCTAAAGTGCAATAGGATAATTTAGATGATGATGACTACATTGAGATTAATTTTGAAAATTGATGTCATTTTTCTCAAGACATTTCCAAAAAGGAAAAAATGCAACGAGGTAAAATTGTTTTCAAATGTTTTAAATATGGAATTACAAGACAATTTTTATCAAATTTTCAGATACGAAAAAATAGATATTATTTATTATTTTTATCCATCAAAAAAATTTCAAATAAAATAACATTAAATTATTAAACTAAAAGTTTCCATCCTAGGGAAAATGAAATAATTTATAAAAATATAGAAGTAAAAATTTCATAAGTTATAAAATGAATAATGTGTTGAAGATAAAATTAAATTTTATAATTCAATTGGAAAATTTGAAAATTTATTGATTACTAAAGTGTATGATAATGATTTCACTATTTATGGTGATTATGGTGTGAAAAGTTGAAATAAAATGATAGAGAGTTTATATTTATGTTCATGTTAAAGGTGTGTCTTTCAAAAAATTTTATGATCGATAAAGATAATACTAATTCTGATAATGATTCTTAAACTTCAAATAACCTTTATTCTATCCATGCTGATAAGGAATCAAAGTTGTTAAAAAGATTTAATATTTAAATGTGTTACTCACTAAGGAGAATAATATATTGAAGGATATATAAGAAAATTTAAAAGAGAATAAAAATAAAACTAAAATTGTTTTATAAGATCCATTTGATGTCAAAGGGTAAGTCAACAATGTTATGGTTATTTATAATAATTTATAGAAATAAGTGGTTAAATTCTCATTGTGATTTTTCAATGCTGATAAAGAACAAATGAATCGTGATGATTATATTGATAAAAGAATATCTCACGCAATAATAATTTTGGTTCATTGATATATGAGAGGAAAAATTTATTTGATGTTTGTAATGAAAGAATCGAATAATGGACAAATAAATGAAATTCTATTATTTTTTAAATTATAAAATTATAAAAAATAATAATTATGTGGAAAATGGAAGCTCAAAAAATAAAAGGAAGAAAAATGATGTGTAGAGGAATTTTATGGGAGTATATAGTAGTTTTCATTTGAAAAATGGAGGGAAAATCATGACTAAAAAATATCAATGGAGAGTTGGGGGCACATTCAAGACAATTAGTTGTTTATAGATGAATATTTTCAGTTTATAGCTATTTTAGTGATATATTGGACTAAGTCATGTTTAAAAGAAATTATTGTTCAATTGAGGATATATCTATAAGACCAAAATATTTATAAGGATTTTTTGTGGGGGAGATTCTCTAATCAATGAAGAAAATTTCATAGGGAAAAAGAAATTTCAAAAATGATGATGGAGAATCAATTTAAAATAATGAATAAAATTTATGTAATTTTTGTCCTATAAACTCCTGAAGATAAATTTAATCTTAATATATTTAAAATTCAATTTATTATATATTTTATTACTCAAAAATTTAATAATAAAATAATAAATTATATGAGAAGGAATTTTTGGTTAATGCAGAACAGAAAATTCCAAAAAAAGGAATCCTTATATTATGGAAAATGGATTAATAGTCACAAATAACATGAGATATATAACATATAATATACTTTAGAATATTTACCAAATTTTTTCATTGAGAAATTATGTATTACTCAAAATAAAAGGATTCAGGTTGATAAAAAATGGCCTGATGATACTGAAAATATAGAAACACTTAATATTTAATGATTGAGGCTAAATTTTTTTATTATTTATAAACATTGAAACCAATGAAATGACATTTTATTTTTAAAGGATGGATGTACGGAGGAGAGGTTAAAGGATGGTTATGTTATTATTATAAGATACGGAGCACATGGTATCGTGGTTTAAGTGGGAGAGTCTGAGAAATCATGTATTATTTTCTCAAAGAAACATAATGAGTCACGAAATCAAAAACTCAGAGTTGTTATCCCAAATAACATGATAAATATTATAGTTGTTGAAAATTATATAGATTCCAAAAAATAGATAAATATGTGGTTTTTTTTTTATATTTCATAAGGGGGATATTTTCAATACTTTTTATATGAATATCTAGATTCAAAATTTATATCCTGTGTATATTATTCAATTGAATATTTTATGTCCTATGAAAAGAAAATGAATAGATAGATTTAATTACAATATCTCTTTAATTGATATCTTCTCTCACATTACATCTATTATATACATAAATCATACATTATATTCCTTAAAAAAATTTAAAATTATCAATATAAGTAATGTAAAAGAGTTTGGTTTCTCTTTGAATATAATTCTATTAGATAATGGAATTGAGTACAAAAGAATAATGTTTAAAGAATATTTTTTAAAATAAAATAATATGATATGCTTTTTGTGAAACATAAACACCACAATACTTTTTTTAAAATTAGAATATAAAATTACTGTGAAAATATTAATCAATATTGTTAGATAATAATAATTCATAATTATTTTAAAGGATAGTAAGAGGGAAAATGATTTATATCCAAAATCATTTCATATATCATCAAAATTTAGTCACAGATCCATTTCAATTATACTATAATAGTACTATTATCATTAATTACTATGGGTGTTTATTATTCATTATAATATCTAATTGAAAGGATTAATCATGGAAAAGTTTTAAATTAAATGTGTTGATGTAATTTATGTTGGTTATACTTTAAATTGAAGAGGTTTTCATTTCTATAACATGTAAATTGGAAATATTTCTAATAGTTCTATCCTAAATTATTTAATACTCTCATTAAGTTAGTTTATACAGAAAAGTTCATGTCTTAAAATAGACATATATGACGATTATGTTATTTGATAAAAGACTAAAAATGTAAAAATTATGTAAACTCGAGAGATGTTCTATTGAATAATGATGATTCAAAATTATTAGGTGATGAATAAAACCTATATTCTGTTTATATAAGATCAAGAAACCAAGTAGAGGTTAAAAATATATATTTTTGTGAGAAATTATCTTAAATAACAAGAACATTGAGGAAAAAATACATGAATAATTTTTTTATAAAGTTAAACTAAGAAATGTTAATGAACCATAAAATATAAGTAATGGGTAGATTAATTGAATGGATTATTAGATCAGGTTGAGAAAAAAAACTAGGATGTTCGTACTATGGATGATAAATAAAAATTTTATTGGAACAATGTGGGTGTTTTATAAAAAACTATATAAAAATGGTGAAGTAGTGAAGAAAAAATAAAGAAATATTTTATAATAAATATTTTCAGGTTAAAGAGAATTAAATTTTTGAGAAATTCCCTTCATTTTTGAGATTTAATACTATATGTATTTTTTATCACAACTGAAAAATGTAGAATATCATCTGAATGGATGTCTTGTAAGAATTATTTATTGGATGATATGAATAGGAATTATATATAGTTCAATCCAAAATATTATTTGATAGAAATAATGAAGTAATTGTTTTCATGATGAAGAAGTCACTCTATTGATTAAAATAAACTCTAAGGGAAATGTATTTGAAGGATGAATCATTCTTGGAGAATCTAAAATTAAAAAAAAAATGAACAGTGGAAAGTAAACTCCACATAGAATAAAAAAGGTGATAACTAAAATTATTATATTTTATATTAATAATACTATATTTCTTCTAAATGGAGAATATGTTTGAATGTATTTATCTACTCCAATGAATTGGGTGTATAATATTTATATATTTATAGAAATAAATTACTTATATAGACATTAAATTTATCTATATAATGATCATTTATTATATTCATAAAAAGACTATGTCCAATAACTATTAATGATTTTGGTAATGGAGGATGAAGAGGAATATTATAATCCTATAGAAATAGGAACAAAACCTCCAAATGGAGTTAATGGTAATGATGAGAATCAAATTAATTTCATGAAAATATTTTGTTTTTATTATATTAGACTAATCAATGATTGTAAATGATATATATTGTTATGTTGTGTGAATGGTATCAAAGTTCACTAATAGAATACCATTTTATTGGAGAAAATTTTATTTTTAAGTATATAAAATTCACTCCTGATTACTTGATGGAAAATTATAACATAGTAATGATTTATCTATTTAGGTTTTCTAAAATAGTTCATGATTGAAGATATGATGAAAAAAATTCTACAATTATTATATCTTTTTTCTCCGGATATAGGTGTGTGGTTTTGGATGTAGAGAAGTAAAGTTATTTAATTTTGAGTTCAAAAAAATAGGTGTATATTGCTACAACTTATGAAATATCTCAATTAATCTGGATGAGAAATCAGCTTCCGGATATCAAGGTAGAAGTCAATTTTCCATTACTAGTTAGATACAATAATAAAATTGTTAAAAATATAACAAGGAGTCTGATTCAGTATTCTTAATCAGATTTTATATATATCAAATACCACTTCATAGATTAGATAGTTTAAAAGAGAGTGTTACTTTGTATTTTGTTTCTAAAAAGGATAAAGTGGTAGATTTCGTTACCAAACCATCAGAAAATGATTCATTTCATAGGTTGAGATTGTTTATGGGAGTGTAATCTCATTTTTATCACAGATATGGTATGGTTTTCATTCCCATATCTTATTTTCATTGGTTCTTTATTTTGAATATATGAGATAATAAAAAAAATTCAAATAATATTTTTTCCTCAAGGGGATAAATATATTTGGGGTGTTTTCAAAATTTTAATGTTTCCCATTTGGTGTGTGTGTGTGTTTTTTTTATGTGTTCCTTCTTGGGAATGTGTGAACAATGGTAATATTTTTTTAGTATGAGTTATTTTTTTCTATTAGGTACAAATATAAGAAATTTTTTTGAGAAGATTATTTTAGAATAAAATTAGTATAATATTGTTGTTTCTTGTGTATGTTAGTTAATTTTAATAATGACTTTGAAAATATTATAAAATTTTCTTATTCCTTAAATCAAGTTCACTCACATATATTAAAATATTTTAATATTTATTTATTAGTATTATCAAGGGTTTTTGATGTTTTATGGTTGATACTAAAATAAAAATATGGATATTATTATGGAATAGATGCTTTTTGATATTAATGGTGCCGCAAAATGGTTTTTGGTTGAAATGGGGGATTGTTGATTGGTGTAAAGTTAGTGTAAATGTGATTTAAAACATAGATGTTCTATTTTTTATGTAATTAATAAATATATTAATCTTACTCAATCTCAATTGGATCCCTTTATTTAGATTTTGGTTAATGTTATTTTATTTAAGGAAGTTATTAAAAATGGATTTGAGTTAAAAGGTGAAATTTAGAAGTAATGAAATAGAAAAAAGTTCAAATAATTCCTTAATGAAAATGATCACTTCATGATTATAGTTGAAATTTACGTGATTCTGATGTTATTATTTAAAATATATAAAAAAATAATGGGTATTCCATGATTTTTTTGTTCTCATTTTTTGGTTTGGGTGATGCAATTGCATCATGAAGAAGAGGACTACATAATGAAGTCATTCATAACACAATAATAAACAAAATACATTGTTATTTCAATTTTAGTTGTTTGTTAAGGTCAATAGGATTGCTTCATGAGAGATTAGGTTATTTCATGAATTAAAAAATCACATTATAATGTTAGATATCATGATAAATTGGTGTGTCTTTATTTTGTGTAATTTTTAATTAGTTAAATTGAAAATTAGAGTTTCATTCCACAATGTGCCTAGAATTTATTATAAACCCCCATCCCAAATCATCTTTTCTAAGATGAAGTTCTATCTAACCATGTTCACACATCCCTATATGAAAGATTATTCTAACTAGTGTCAAGGATCTATGTAATTTGGAGATATTATCCTCTCAGTGATAGTGTCCATCACCATAAAACTGAATAAATATAAGACAAATAAACAACACAGTAGTGGATAAAATGAATAAGTGATATAGAAGATATCATAACAACTCAAAAAAGTGTAATCTAATGTACCCAAAATGTGTAAGGTCAACATCTATTATGATACAACTAGAAATAATAATAAAATATGTATCATAGAAAACATTAGATGTATGTTCGAGTACCACATCCATCCCCCAAAACCATGATCCCCAACAACCTTCTACAGGGTTCCTTCCCTTACTAAGATCCATGATTATAAATTCATCAAACGCACCAAGATTCCCATGAAAAATTTATGTACAACCCTGTATTACACCACCAATGTTTCCATAACATAATTTCAAATATATATATAGAAGTGTATGAAATGATGGAAAAGGTATGTATGAAAGAAAGGATATAACCAATCATACATCAAGAAATCATGTTCAAACAAAGCTGTCATGAACCCTAGACCTACCTAATTCTATTACATGTTATAATAATATCACAAGGTTTCAAATGCATGACATAGATCATGCTGAGTAACAAAGTTTTCCTTTAATGAAAAACACATTCAATATTTTAGGAACACTCTATTTCTACTTTTAATATAAAGAGTTGTCCATGTCACAAGACTTACTTCTCGCAACCAAAGGTGTGAATTCTTGTAATTCCCAAATGATAGAACTCTACAAATACACAAGGATGTTCCACAATAGTACATCATATTGGTATATGGGACCTCTTTCATTGTTTTATAGAAATCCCATCTATGGGATCATCACATTTCGCGCTCAATTCTAATTATCCTATGAATATTCATGACTAAAGAGACATGTCGCCTAAACACTCCCTCTAAATATTCAGCTATGATTGTTAGGGAAATATTTCAAGAAGAACAATGAAAATGTTTTACTGGCTATGCACTATATAATCACATTACGTACTTTTAAGTACTTCTAGAATCATTTTTTACCCACTCTTTTTGTATGTTTTGGTCCTTTCGATGATGGAGAGTGTATTTTAGAAAAAATGAACTAATATTAATGGATTTATCTTTGTTTGAATTAAAGGAATCTATGTATAAATGTTTCAAAGGCAATATAAGGTTCTATTTTTGTCAAGCTTGAGATAATATAATTTATATGTTTTTTTAACATGTTCTGGCTATGTACAATCTATAGGATAGATTTACGATGTGAAATTATTTCATAAGGGAATTTTTAAATCTCTAAAATACATGAATCAGTTTCTTGATGTAAATTATGTTCACATAATGAATTATTTTCATGATTTTAAATGTTCAACACCCATATTTTTAACATGATGTAATGCCTTTTTCAACATATGAACCACCAAGGATACTGACATCTTTAATTGAGGATTTACGTCAATAATTCCTGAGGCCCAGTGGGTTTTTAGCATTGAATCTAAAAAAAACATTTAATTCATTGTGAATCCTCTCCCCTTGAAGACTATATTGAATATAAGTTATTTTTGGACAATTTATTTCCTTCCAAATTTCTTTTTTTATTTTTATCCCAGGTGAGTTTTCTCACTTTGTTTTTCTCTTCCTCTTGGCTAACTCTCTTTGAATGTGGTATGATCTTATATTGGATTATTAGATTAGTGTCTAATGTTAATGGTTTTGTCCTTGGATTTCCTTTTAGGTCTCATTATCTTTTATTCATCATTATAATTTTCCAATACATGCATTGATTTTTTCAATGATTAAAGGAAGGTGGTTTCATATGATTTTTCCTTATAATTAAAATATTAAATAGATTGATTTATTTTCAATTAGTTTTTGAATTATTTTAAAAAATAGATTTGTTATGATTGATAGATGATTTTTAAAGGGAATAATTATTGTGAAAACGACCCAATTGTAGTGGAATTATCATTTCTATGAATAAATTAGTAAAATTTATGGCTTGACTTGGAAAATTATTTTGAGATAAATGTATTAAATTGAATGTTACTTTTAAAATAAATTAATTGTTAACGACCAATGTTTTTTTTTCAAATGAGAAAGGCATGTTGAAAATTTAAAGTGGGAAATTACATATTCAACTGATTTTAAATGACTGATTAAACCAATATTGACTAATTGATGGGCTATAGAAAATGGTATCTTTAGTAGGTAGTGTGTAAATAAGACAACAATACTAGGAACCATCCCCCTAGAAAAATATTGATAATGAAAAATTTTCAAAAACATGTTGTGGAATTATATTCTGACATAGAGATTTGATTACTAAGGGCCTAATTAGAGGGATGTGTGCACACATTGAGTGGAAATGACTAATGATTAGGGTGAGGATTGTTTTACCAAAAACAAACATACCATAGAAATTATTACATGATTTATGATATGTTAGATCTGATGATTACATACTTTTTATTTATATAATTTTTTTATTCATTCCAATTGATTTATCTAAATGTTTCATATAAAATGTTCATTTATGTATGTCCTAATATATTAGTCATATTTTGATTACAAAAGAATGTTCTGTTAAAATATAAAGACCCCACCCCTAGAATATTTTTATTTAAATGGAAATCTTAGTTGGTTTAATTGTGATGTAATTTATTTTGGAACACTATGTGAGACCCTACGAGGATTTATAGCTCTCACCCTACAATTAACATTTTGAATTTTTTGATTCGCTTATTCTAACACAAAGAAAATTGAAATTCCACTTATAAGTGATCTATGTTCTTAATAAATGGGACCCAAAGTGTTGGATGTGACTTGTGGATATGTGATCAACCTACTTCATGAGAATTTCCAGTTTTTTTTTCATGACAGATTTTTGTATATTGATGATATATTTTTTATGTTTTTTAAAAAAAATTATTTAGGTACGTTTTCCCTTTTGAGTGTTGATAGTACTAAATTATAACATTTTTATTCCACATTTTTGTTGGAAAAAACATTACCTTGTGTTTATTATAGGATTTCCTGTTCTAGTCAACAACCCACGTGGATCACGAACACCCATCAGGCCATGTCAGATTCATCGTAGTTATCATTATGGTAGGGTATCTGGCCTAGTTCCCAAAAAAGTGGTATTGGAGATCCAGTTTAAATTTGGACCCTTTCCATGATGTCAGTATGAATTTTGGTTATCCTATTAGATTGAAGGTTGGATTAACATGTCTTTTGAGGTAGTTACCAGTGATTTCCTAGCTACATATCATTTTGATGAGACTTAAGTCTCTTTGGGTGTCTAGGAAAAGTGTCCTTAAGGGAAAGTATTATCTAGTTTTTGGAACATTCCAAATTTTTTATCTAAGTATATTGATATCAAGATTTGTAAATTTCTTGATAGAATTGATATTCTGGTATATCTTCTTTGAGATGTTGATCTAAGAATCCTTGTAGACGATTTAAGTGTTGTTTGTTGATATTAAGTGGCATTATGACTTCAAGAAGACATTTGAAATGGCAGCATGAGGAACTAATAGAAAACCACAAAATGTGATTCCTACCATTGACCACTATATTTTCTAGATGGTGTTGAATGTTTTCCAAGCATTGGTATTTGTACTTTCACATGTTCTCATTCACGATATAGTAGTTGAACCTCAAAAGGAAGAATATACTTATTATTTTCAAAATTTTATACATCAAAAACCACAATCTTCCTAAGGATATATTGATCCCCAATTACCTAAGGATTCATTTAAATAAATTGAGTTGTTTTCTTAGTACATAGAAATTCTTGACTTAATTATTATAAAATGTGTTACCTTAAAGATTGAGGGATCTAGTAGGAGATTGTGGGATTCAATAGAAACACTAAGAAAATCCTATAGTTCATAGTTAAAAGACTGTAGAGTAATTTTCTTTGATTATTTCATTCCATAGTTAATGGTCATAGTATATTCCAGGGATATTCTCAACCCCTAGTAGGGTGATTGGACCATGGCACGGTGTACAAACTAATTTTCAAACCTTGTTTTGATTTTTACAAAGGTTGTAACTTGTGAGAATATGAGTGATTAATAGTTTGAGATGGGCCTCTGATATATTATCTTGTCATAGTTTTTCTTACTGGATCTCCATTCTTATGATGATGTGCTGGATATAGAATTTATCGTTGACTTGACATAGCGGGTATGTTGTGGTTGAAGAAAGTTCCTTTTTCTCTTTATGGATGTTTTGTGAGTTACATTAAAGTACTAGTAATGTATGGTGGTTCATATAGTAGTTCAAGATTAAAGGAGTCATCTAGACCTCTTAAAGTATTGGAAGAGGCCCATTTACTTGTTTTTAGTGTGGCAATTTTGGCCATTCAAAACGGGTTTGTACCGAGGCACCAATGATATATAGTTTATATGGCCTCTCAGGCCACCTACAAAAGTTATATCATTTATTTTATACCATGTGAAGTGGAATGGTCTCATCATCACTATAAATTACTATGGTATAATCATATTCTTCAAGAGAAATAGGGTTCTAGGAAAAGGAATCAGGAATTAAGCTTCTTCACCCAGTGGAAGTGTCTCAAGGGGAGGTTGATACATGTCTTGTAACTATGAGAGGTACATTCACCATATATTCATATTTAGTATATGTTTTATTTTACACCAGTTCATATCACTTGTTTATATTGACCCATGTTGTGAATTTTCTGAATCATCCTATAGATATTTTCTCTTATGTGATGGATATTACTATTACCCTTTGAACGATGAGTGAGAAGGTTCTCCATTGTCTTTCATGTGTTCTATCCTTATCAGAGAAAGAGAATGCCTTGAGATTTCCATTTATCAACAAGAATCTTCTTGAAATAATTTCGAAGATAGATTTGTGTATGTATCATAAAGATCAAATTAATTTTTACCTTCAGTGGGTTTCCATAAATATGCCTGGTTGGTGCGCTATATTATTTCGAGGGAATGGGACTTGGTGTAAAGTAGATAAAGAACTCTTTTTCTAGAGTTGGGAATTGTAATATTGGTGTCATATTTTGACCTGGAGTGAAAATCCTTGATTAATAATCTCCCTCCAATAGATTTCTTATCTCTTATTTTTTTTCTTTTAGGTTTCTTTATCATTCCACTAGTAATGGAGGATGATATTTCTATTTATTTGTTACATGGTATATAACCTTTATCTATTCCTTCCTACCGTATAGCACTAGAAGAGATGAAAGAGTTGAAATGTCAATTGGGTTCTTAGCTAGAGAAATGTTTCATATTCCTGAGTGTGCCACCATGGGTGGCACCAAGTATATTGGTGAAGAAATTTAATGGGATATTTCTTATTTATGTTGATTACCAAAAACTCAATCGATTTATGGTGAATAAAACTATATTTTTTAATATATTAAATTTATATTTGGAATGATGAAAGTAAATAAGTGGTTTTCAATGATTTATCTTCAATCTGGTTGTCACCAATTGAGAATAAAATAATATACCATTCATAAAGTGGAATTCTTGAAATGGTGTAGCCATTATGAGTATTTTATTATAATATTTGTTCAAACCAATTCTCATGTGGTTTTTATGGAATTGGGGAATAAGATATTTCATGAGTGCCTTTACTCATTCATGGTGGAATTTTTGGATGACTTCCTAGTTTGCTCACAAAACAAGGAGAAGTATGTGTTTCATTTTAGATCATATCTAGAAACCATGATAAATAATAAAATTTAAAAAATTAATTCAAAATTTAATTTTTGGATTTAGGGTATGAAGTTTTTGGGACACGTGATCTCAGGACATGGTATTTTAGCTGATCTAAAAAATGATATATATATTAATACATGGGAGAACCATAAAATTTTTTCAATATTGCTAGATTTCAGGGTTTATTGGTATATTATCACATATTTTTTAGAGATTTCTTAAAGATGGATTCTTTGATGACCACTTTCACTCACAAAGGAGTAAAGTTCATATGCGATGAGAAATTCAAGAGTTTTTTTCTGAGGTTAAACTTATTTTTACTTCAAAACAGGTGTTGACTCATATAGTTGATGAGTAGGGATTCTATATCTTCTATGATGGATTAGTTTCATGTTTTTATTTCTTTATTTTGGTTAATCATGTGATATTCTTTTGTACTAGTTTTCTTAAGCAACATGAGAGGAATTTTCAGATAAATGATCTCAAACTCACAGTTTTGATGCATTCCCTTAAGGTTCTATGGATTTTCCTTTTTCATGAATGTTTTATCATTTATTATGGAAAAAATATTGAGCTATATCTTCTCAAAAAAATATTTGAATCTCCAATAGAGGCATTATTTAGAGTAATTATAGTCTTTTGATTTAAAATTTTCATATACCTCTAGTAATGGGAATGTCTTTATTGATTAATTGAGTTGGAAAATCCAACCAATAATTTGTATGAATCCTCAGTACAATGGAATATGATGGGTCTATTTAATCAGTTTCATTTAGAGATATGGGGTGATTTTTGGTTATTTTGGGGAGCATGAAGTTGACCTCATCCCATATCGAGTATATTCTTTATGAGAATCATCTTGATGCTGAATTCTATGTAATTATGGACACTCTTCATGGTGGTTATAAAATTTGTGATTAGTTTTTCCCTTTAGAGGGTATCCAATGTTTCATAACAGGTATGTTGTGACTTTTCCTATGAGAAAGGATATAATGATGGATTTACATAATTCCAAGTGGTCGGTGCACCCTAGAACCACAAATATGTTTTATGGTATATGGTGATGAAGTTGATTTCAGTCAATGAGACAAGACATCTCTTACATTATATCTCATTGTTATGCCTATCAATAGGTCAAATATAACCCCCAAAGTCCTTCAGGTTTTCTTTATCCACTTCCAGCAATGACTTGGAAGGGGGATCAGATTTACATAGATTTTTTGTTTGGATTCTACATACTTATTAAGGGAATAATATTATATTGGTTGTGATCTATGTGATAACCAAATCATATCACCTTTTACCCATTTGAGATATGACTAATGTGGTGGATGTGTGATGTCTCTACATGTAGGATATTTTCAGAAGGTATGGAGTTCATTCTGCTATAGTCTCTGATTGGGATCATCGTTTATCTTCTAATATATAGAGATTCCTCTAGGATTCCATGGGATCCTAGGTATATTTGATCATGGAATATCATCCATAGATGTTTGAACATATAAAACAATATAAACATATTATTTAGTACATTCAACATTCCTATGCATTAGACTTTGGTGCAGCCTTGGATGACCATTTGGGACTCATTGAGTTTACATACATCAACATTTAGAATTCTTCTGTCAGAATGGATCCTTTGAGGTCTTATATGGTAATCCATTAGGATATTCATTATTTTTGTTCGAGATTGGTGAAAGTACCCTGGAGTATCTTTGATTGGTCCAAGAGATGATGGTGAGGATCCAATTCATTCATTATAGGATGTTGATATAATAAATCTAATATAAATCCTATAATTATAGTCATCAAAAACCATTGGTTTTTCCTGTTGGTGACTTAGTTTTTTTAGAGTTTCAACTCAGTTGGTTCCCTAATATCATGGGAAATAGGAAAATCATTCATTGAGTTTTTTTGTTTCATTTGAAATTATTGTGTGAGTGGGGAAAATGGCATACTATTTGGAAATTTCATCACATGTGACTTTGGTGCACATCATGTTTCGCATAGTGAAACATCTTAAGTGTCTTTTAGACCCATCTCATATTCTGAGATGTGAAGATATTAATATTGTTTCTTATTGAAAATTGACAGAGCATCCAGTTAGGATTGTTGATTCGGGGATAATGCTTCTTCCTGGGAAGATGAAACCTTTTGTATGTGTGCAATTTTAGCATAGTTTTAATTCACATTAGAAGAGGGAGTGTAATGATATGATGAGATAGTAGTAGCCTTTGATATGGAATATTGTCAACAAGATTTATTAGAATACAAATTATTTATTGTGGGGGGTTGTAACATCCTTTTAACTTCTCTAACATACATCTTGACTCTGTTTTTCCCTTTTCTAGGTTCATTTCAATCCTTTGGAGGATATAAACGATTTTTTAGGAAAAATTACCTAAATTTTGGTGATTTATTTTTTATGAATTAATGGAGTCAAGATATTAATGATTCAAAGTATATAGAGGATTCTATTTCGATTTAGATTTATTTTAAGGATTTTAATTTTTTTTAATATTTTATGGTTGTTTACTTCTTGTATGAAATATTCATGTTCTAGATTATTTTAACGATGTGAATCTATTGCTTGACAGAATCCAGGGATCAGTTTCATGATGTTAATGATATATACATCATGAATTATTTCACTATGAGAAATGGTCATTGTCAAGATTTTTAACATGAGTTGATTACTTTTTTGAATTATATGTCACATAGTATACTAACATCATGAAACAATTATTCATGTAGTTAATTCCTCATAGATAGATAAAAATCCACTAAATCCTATAAATGTTTCACTCATTCTGTAGATTCTCCATTCAAACCCTAGGGTGACTCTGGTATATTTTTGGGTGATTTATTCCCTTCCATTAATTTTATGTTGGGGATTAATCCATTGTTAGTGTATTCTATTTGGAGTTATCATTATCTATAATAACACTATTTAGTACTAGTATGATACTGTGATCACTAATTTAATTAGAGTTTTATCTGGTTTATTGTGATCTATGATTTCCTTTTCTTCCCCGTAAACCTTCATTATTCATTTTTGTTTCTAGTTGTGGATGTTGATTTGATTGCTAATTAAAGGTATTTGGTTACATATTTTTTTTTATAATTAAAACCTTGACATTCCAGTTTGATATGTTGTGAGTTTTAAAATGACATAGAAACCACGATTTGTGATGATTGATGGATGATTTAGAAAAAGGCATGGAAATTTTCAAAACCCCCATGTTTAAGGGAATTAAAATTGTTGGGTGGATTTGAGAAAAATTGATGGCTTGATTAGGAAATTGATTTTGAGATAAATGGATTAAATTGAAATATGACAAGAAAAGTTATGAATTGATGAAAACCTATGTTTTCATTTTGGAATATAATGGGCATGCTTAAAACTGAATGTAGGTAACTGTATTTTAATATAATTTTATATGACTGCTTTTCCCATTGTTGATTAATTGATTGACTGAATCATAAGTAAGTTTGGGTACTTATTACTAAATTAAGACAATAAAACTAGGATTTCATCCTCTTAAACTAGAATGATGATGAAAAATATAACATAATCATATTTTAGAATAATATTCCTCAATGGGGAGTTGAGTGCCAATAGACTGAGTCATGGGATGTGTGCGCCCAATGAGTTGAGATCACTGATGTGTTGTGTGGGGATATTTTTACCAAAATCTAACCTACCACGGGTCTTATTACATTGTGTTATGAGTTGTTGGATTTGATAACTATATTCCATGGATTTATAGAAAATTGTATCCATGATAACTACTTTTTATATATGGTTTATATAAAATGTTTATTTAGTACTATTTTGATGTATCTTTCAATGATTGATTATAAAATCATGATTTGTGAACATATATAGATACCTTTCCATGTGATTTTATATTAATTGAAGCAATGATTTTTTAATATTTACGGTGTTTATTATATAACACTTTGTGGGGCCCCAATAGACTTTATAGTACACACCCTACCTTTTCCTTCAGTATTGTTTAGATTACCTTATGCAATATCCGTACAAAGGGAAAGATTCACTTAGAGGTTGTGGATTTTCATGATCCTTGGTACCCAATGTGATGGGTGTTACTAGTGGATATTTGAGCAATTGTTTCATGATATATGTACCAGTTTTTTAATTGATTTTTGTTGTGTGTTTTGATGATGTACAGTTTGTGTATTATTTTACCTCTTTTATTCATATACTTTATCCCATTGAAGTGTTGATCATACCAACTTATATCTATTTTCCTATTCATGTTTTTTGGATGAAATCATTCCCTCAAGTTTCCTTTAATATTCTAGGTTCTATTCATGAACCCATGGGGATTGGGAACCCCCTTAGTTTCATATTAGAGTAAACATGGTTATTAGCGTACTAGGGTATCTAGGCTAGTTAGTTACATACACAATCCATATGTATGTATGATAATGAACGGAATAATGTATCGCAATAAATATTCAACATAATATTAATGTTAAAAAAGTAAGGTGCAATATATTAAAGAATAAACATGGAATTTAAAACATTCCATGGATTGGTAATATCACAAAAATAATAGACAATATATAAAGGAAAATACAATCCATATTAAAATATGTTATCATAACCACCCAATACATGAAAATAATAACTATCATAAAATGTCCTATACACATGGATCACAATCAAACAAATAATTACAAATAATTTCATATGAAGGACTATGATAGTAAGGACTCTCTGCCTTTCTTTATCAAATCTGAACTCTATTATTTGTCTATTAATGAAACTAGGATCACACCCCTGCACCAAATTTAAATAGAACATGATCTAATCCATCACCGTTAACTCTATAGATTTATAAATATCGGAGTATTTCATTATAACAGATGAAATATGCAGGAATTTACTAACAAAAATTCCCCATCAAAGGTAGATCTAAGATAAATAAAAGGGAGGACACTAATCTCATGATCCAATAATGATCTATAAATAGAAAAGGAATGATCCATTATATCATGGTGGGAATCTATATATCTATCCAACATGAAGTAGATCTATAATTAATTAAATTTAAAGAGGGATAAATATTCTTATAAAAGATAGATATAACCTCAAATGATTCTTAATATTTATATAGACGGTAAGAATCTATGAATAGAGGAGGAAGATTCCTAGTGTTGTGAGGGAGATCTCTCATGGAGCTTCTGGTTTCATTGATTTTATATTTGGGTGATTATTATTTTAATAATAGTTTTTAGGGAAAAGACCAAAATTCCCTTAATTATGGAAAAATACATGCAACATCACCCAGTCGATGGACCACAATGTCCAGTCAGTTTCTAAACACTCGTTTAATTATATTCCTTGGAAGAATAAAGTCCTTCCTCGTCCACCTACAATCAAATGGGCTCTCATAGGTCCTTCAATGGGACATGTGGAATGAATATACCATCATTAACACCATATACTAGTGGATTCACCCCACCAAATAGAAGGGGCCTTGTTTCAACCATTTAGAATCCTAAAATCCCTCAACCTCCATAACTAAATTGTAGAGTCCTTTAACCTATATAAATTACCTACAAGGATGAAAAACAAGATATATTTTAATGAAACATAGAAAATAATACCTTTAAGGTTTATGAAATTACGATTATCACTATTTAATGACTTTTGGTAACTGAGAGGTGTCTCTACTGGACTTGACCAAAAATCCTAGACCGATACATTGAAACACCAGACTCACACTCCCAATTATCCAACTGAATTTTTTCATCATTTCATAGAAATCCTGAAAGTGGATCCATTTACCCTCACAATTCTTTTTCACTCAGGTCTATGATTTGTACTAGGCATTCGATAAATTGATATTTAATACTATAGATCAATATCCTTATAGTTGAATACATTTTATGATCAAGATTGTACCTATTAATTTAAGATATTTAGAACACAATACTCATGTATCGGTATCATAGAGGGATATTTTAATTTTATATTATTGTCCTAATATGCATGGTAATATTTATTGGCCCTATAAATATTGTTTCATTAAGAGATACTCTTAATTTCCATATCCACTCCTAAATGTTGTCAGGGGAATATACTATTCTCTGACCCAGAGCTGATGGTAGCCTGAATGAAGTTTAATCAACGAAAACAATTGGGATCCCCATAACTGATCAAATATATCATCAATCTACTGTAAAGAGTATATTTTAATTACATATAACTGATTTTTCTTCTTGTATACCACACATAGTAATGGAGTAACGTCTACCTTCTTAGAAAAAAACACAACAACACCCATATTGATGCGCTCAGTCTAATTAATCCTTTTTGTATTAAACTCTTCCAATTTCCCCTTAACACACTCAACGCATCTAATAATATATGATATGGTGGAATTGATATTGGTTTCACTCCAAGAATAAGATCAATATCGAAGATAATTTATCTATTTAGAATAATATGGGTGAAGTCATCTAAGAAGACATCTATATAAAGATCTACCACCAGAGGGTAGATAGATGGGAATATTGTTGATTCTACCACTAGATCTAAGCCTGTTGTCTATGCCATGAAATCTCAAATCATAATCAAATCTAGTTCCATCCTTACAACTCAAAGATCAAACTCACTAGTCAACATGAACCTCTCTCTTCTATTTGGGGATAAAGATACACATCTCT
This sequence comes from Viscum album, assembly GCA_963277665.1. Classification (NCBI taxonomy): domain Eukaryota; kingdom Viridiplantae; phylum Streptophyta; class Magnoliopsida; order Santalales; family Viscaceae; genus Viscum; species Viscum album. The sequence goes on along the minus strand of OY728151.1, from coordinate 1,861,355,841 downwards.
AATATCAGCCGATATGATATCAATAAATGGTCAAACCATAAATTCACAATATTATATCAAAACTATCCATCAAAAAGATCTTGATGTCTTGTAAGTTTCTATATCCATAAAGAACAATAGTACACTCAAGTCACTAATGGAGATGGTCAACTTCCTTTTCCAAGGGAATGTTAGAAGATGTTAACTTAGAAGATAACTTGACTAGTAAATCAAAGCCAGAAATAATGTATGAATATATGTAAAAATACAAAGATCCTATATCAAAAAAATAGTAGATAGCATATTAGTAATAGAAAATTTACCTCTAAATTATGAAGTTCCTTATCCACTATTGGTTAGATCCTCACACATCAGATAAATCATGCATGTCTTTATTGTATGTCCTTGCCATTAGAGAGACTAAATCTCCTAAGTCATCGATATATTTGCCTCCTAGATCTGCTTTAATGAATACCTATATTTACCCATACCCATGATTATAAAATATAGACATTTCATTTTAGAACAAAATAACTGGAGGTGACACAAAATTCAACATTGGTTACATTTATTTGGTATATTCACGAATGATACACTAATGTGTCCCCTTTTCCATAATTTTAGCACCTATTCAAGGATCCAACCATAAAGGAAGTTGTAGAATCCCTAATCTACTCCACCAATATACCACTTTATTATAACTCTTCAACCTTCCACTTCCTAGCAATATAAAAGGAACTTGTCATAGAAATGGGATGGTCTGACATAAGTGCACTATAATCAAGATGAAAACCTGAAACTCTTTTCTCATCTAGCCCCATCTAAAAAGTGATGGCCCTACATAGAACCACTTCATAACTTATTGGGTCAAAGACCAAAACCTGATTTATATGCTCTAGAAGAAGGATAATGTCAAACATTCTATCTTTATATTCCCCAAACACAACCAAGTGATAAGTAATGTGTAGAAACATAATAAATCTAGAATCGTACGTTAGAAAAGAAAATGAATCCTATTGAATCTACAAAAAACTCATGATCTTAGTACATCATCAGCATATTGAAATATAACTCCCTGAATAACAGCTTTTTAAAGGCCTCCCACGTAAGATCCTCACACCTACCTATCTTCTAATGACACCCAACCACATGATAGTTGGTACCTAAAGTATAAAGGATTATAGATGTACCTCTTTTTCCGTAGGAATATCTACCATTCTAATGATTCCATAAATAAAGGAAATTAACTACTCATCATCCTAAGAATTACCAGTGTATTAGAATGTTGTTGGATACTATTGTTATAAATCTAGGGCATATTTTACCATCATAGTTAGCCTTCATTGCTCAATTCTAAAGTATTTATACCAATATTTCATACCACCATTGAAAAAAAAATACAAGATATGTTGAATCATAGAAACAAACAATCCCTCAAATTTGAGTGTATTATAGTTATGAATATTTATAATTATTAATTTTGGTAACTTTGAGATATTTCTGAAAATTACCATATCACATCATGATATTTAGTCTCACTTCATAATGTAAATGTCCATATCATTATCTATGTTCATAATATAGTTTATGGTGTTTTATTTGTGTGGATTCATTTATTATTCAAGGACTAATAAAATAAAACATTCAATGTCACTAAATCATATCAATGGAGATAAATAATCCTATAATAATCTAATTGTTTAGATTGAAGTGAAAAAAAAAAGTTTGTGTTTTTAAATTTTAAATTAAAATTGAAATAAAATTATATTCACTGATTGTATTTGAATTTAGGTAAAGTCTATGGAGAAGAGTGTTCCCGGAATTTGGTAGAGTGTAATAGAGTAAGAGGATGTAGAATACACCCATGAAAAAAGATGATTGTATATGATATTATCCAAAATCATATCATGAATTAAGAATACTTTGATATGATGATAGATGGAACTCATAGAAAAGATGAGGATTTCTATGGTATGTACAGTGATCTTGTGAGATTTTTTTATGGGTTGAAGATCATGATTTTTTATTTCATAAATAAAACTAATTATAGAATATAAGCTTTTTTGGGTTATTGAATATTTTGTTCTCTCACTATTTGATCACATGATCATTATGTGAAGAAGAGAATATGATTTAGTACTCAACTATAGAAAATTGATTTCTATTGTTAATATTTTTAGATTATTCTTATGATTTATTTCAATATCATTTATTTAATTCTATAGGAAAAAAATTATATCAGTAAAGATGAATCTTTTATATAAAACAAGTTCTATAATTAACCCTACAAATTTTTGTTCAATCACTATTTGATAACATGATTAGTGTGTGGAGAAGAAAATAAGATATTGTACTCAACTACAACAATATGGATTCTCTTAGTGTGGTTTTTGATTATTCATATCATTTATTGTAAGATCATATATTTTATTATTTTAGATAAAATTGCATCATTCAAGATGAATTATGTATATAAAACTATTTTATGAATTAACCCTTCTAATTTTTATCCATTTTTATTGGTGAATCATTGATGATCTTAATAGCTCTTAGTATTTAGGAATCAAATAAAAGGCCCTCTGTTACATGATTCCCACCAAATATTCCTATAGTAAAACATAATATATATTGGGAATAAAAAATATAATTCTAATATGTACACTAGTGTAATTGAAAGACCCTGGGATTTTATAACATGTTTCTTTTTCAAATAAATATTTTTAAAAGCTTGTGATATATTCTTCCCCAAGTCTAAATGAATTATAATACAATATATCATTATACCCTATAAATTAAATGGGTGAATATTAATGGGGCTAAATATATTTTTAAAACTATATGATTTACACGCATATCAAATAAATTCATTGTTTATTAACAGATGTGAAATAAAAAATCATTTTAAAGTGAATGAAGTGGTTTACCTAAAATATGTTTTTTATGCTTGAAATTTATTTTTATCATAATAAATTAAATTAATAAATATTGATTAATTATTTTAATGAAATTTATATATTATTTATTTAATAAAAACTTTCAAATTCATCAAATATTTTTACACTTAATGGGATAAGAATAAATCCTGTTTTTTTAGAAACATTATTTTTATAAAAATTCATTTTAATTATGTTTTTTCTCTCTAATTTTACTATTAATTTGTTTTGTTAATAAAAATTTATTTCCTAAAAATTTATTCTATTGTTTTTATTCATGAATTTCAAATTTGGTAAATAGGCCATTTTAAATTTAAACATTATAAATAGTAACTGTGGAAAACATTATCACTACGTCAAAGGGTAAATCATGTTAATATAGGTTAAAAATAAGTTTTAAAGTCTCCATTTTTATATAAATTCCTATTGGATAAATTTAATTCAAAAACTATAACCTTAAGATCAAATATTAAATATTTGAGGGGCAAATTTCTATGAAAATGACATATACAACAGATAAGAAAAAGAAAGTAACAAAATATCACTCAATTAGTTTTTAATATATCTTATTTGTTCATATAGGTAAAAAAGATATTTCTAAATGAATATTAATGTTAATTCTAGGAATAATGAATTTATATTAATTATTATAATTTATTTATAATTTTTGGGAATTATATAATTACCAAAAATTCTTATAAAATGCTAAAATAGTATTTATTAATTAAATAAACAAATAAAAAAAATGCTATTAAAATTTTTTAAAATTAAAATAAAATTAGTGATTTATAGTTTTCCATTAGTTCATATATTAAGGTAATATATTATTGATGTCAAAAATAATTTCATTCAAATTTAATACTTTTCTTGGTGTATTAAATGTTAGATTTAATTAATTGTTCCAAAGATGAAATTAAGGATATTTAATAATAAGTAAAAATTTATTAAATGATTTAAAATTCATAAAACATTTATATTCACACATGAGAAATAAATATAGTTTAAAACAAAATCCATTTTATATTTATGAGACATTGTTTCATTTATGGTATTATTATTTACCCTTTATGATTAAAATAGTCGGTACCACATTTATGGTCAAAAATAATTATGAAAGGGACTAATCCAACAAATAAGTTTTAAAATGACTCCAAAACCTATCCAAATTTTATTTTTCTAATATTATTTAAAACCTAGGGAATTTTTCTATGAATTAATGGCCATTTTTAATAAATTTACATAAAAATAACTTTATTATATTTTAATATTTAAAACAATTCCAAGTGTGTCCCCTCCCTCTATTATAAAATGTCACTCTGCCTTCATCTTCATCAAAACACTTAGATCCATATATAATGAAAATAATCTTCCAAAATACCATCATGATTGTCTTATCCACATTATACAGGTTATGGTCTTCCCATAATACCATCCCTTAAACCCTTAAGAGAATATCTATAGGAGTTCTTTAAAAGAAAAAGAATCCACCTTAACCGGTCATTTTCCTTTTTAATTTTTATTTACAACCTATAAATATATTTTATTTATCATAAAATAAAAACAAAAAATTACTAAATACACTGAAATATTATTTTTAATATTAAACTACCATTTTCTTCCAACTTTCTCATAAAATGTAATGTGAAAACTCGTGCTAATGTTCGGTTTACCGTCTTCACATAGAGATACTATTCATTTTTTTCGTCGGTGTATTTTATGGATTGGTATTATGATGGGTTTAAAATTAATATATGATATTTTTAAAATAATTATACTTATTTAATTATAATATTACACATAGCTTCTTACCTTCCAATCATTTAGAAATGATAACATCATTCTTGTGTGTGTGTGGACAACCACCACCACGAAGCGATGAGATTCATTTTTCATTTAAGATTTTCATGGATGGTAATAAGTATTAATTTAATGAATACATATGATATATATAATATAATAATGATTTTGAAAATTTGAATTATTATTAATGTTCTTTCATTCCATCTATGTAAAAATGGAAATAGTGGGCATACATACATATGGCCTACAATCTCTATGAACGGTGTAATCCATTTTTTATATAACTTTTGTAGATGACTCCGAATATGTATATAATGAATATAAATTTTCATTATTTTGGTATTAATAATATTTATATTAAAATAACATAGTCAATGTATAAGTATAAAACCTACCCAACCCAAAACATACATAAAATACAAAGTAGTTATTACCCATAACAGTGATGTTACCATAGAATTGTTAATAAATGGGTGGTAAAATATTATTATTCAATCATATATAATATGATTTATAAAATTATAGTTTTGGAATATATATATATATACATATATATATATATATATTAAATATATTAATAATATAAAAATTTGGGGGCATAAAAAATAATTCTAAACTGAGGTTAGGGTTTATTTCACAGTCTCATCATTATTTGAGATTGTTTATATTTAGTCTCTATTAGGATAATTATTTTATAATTATCTATTAAACCCAAAATATGGTCTTATACAGTAGTTATTTATGGAAATTACAATTTTTCCATTAATTTTAAAAAAATTAAGTACTCAGCATATTAAACCCATGTTTTTTAAGGGACACCGACCTTCTTCGACTTGGTCATGAATATTTTTCTTTAATATACATATTTTCAATTAATTTTTTTAATTAATATTATTATTATAAATCCAATTATTTTTTAAATAAATTTTTACCCATGTTTTACTTTATCAGAATTAGTTAAAAATAAAATTCTTCAAACTTTCAGAACTTGCAATTTTTTTAAAAAATTTCTAATAAAAGTATGAAATGGTTGTTTTTTAACTTATATAGTATGAGTGTAATTTCTTCTTTCCAATGAGCCTATACCCATGTGGTATAGCAACTGTAGCAACATGGGTACTATAAAATTACTGTTCACTGAGGGGTCCTTTGGGCCATAAATTGGCTTTCAATCCTTATATTCTGGCCACTTGGCCTTGAGCATTCGGCCTATGTAACGGGTCTCCCTCTATCCACACTAAAGAGTTCTTTGATTCAAATAATAAATTGAGGCTTCATCCCCATCCTTTTAAAAAATTTCATTTCTTACCTTTATGAACACCAAATTATTTGATATTATTCACCATACTAATCCATATAGTTTATTGTTTTTTTTATATATTGGGAAAATTATTATCATTTAAGGTTCAAGTTTTTCAATATGAATTTTTATGTTGATCATGTTTCACCAGATTTAGATGACAAATGAATTGGAATTATTGAGTAATGGGAGGGGTATGTTATTACCCCTCAATACATCAGTAGGTCTCATGAGAAAAATGAGTTTGGGTATTTGTCTGAGTCCTTGTCCATTTATATATGAAGTAATGGTAAGAATCATTGGTGTTATGTTTATGATGTATAGAATTATTCATTCGAAAGTTATGAAAGTAGTTATTATTATGTATGTGGTTAATTATTTTGTTATGTTATCTATGTATTTGGTATCTTATTTTATGGTATTATTTATGAGAAATATTTTATTATGGTTTATCTTGGGAAAATTAAGCTTGTTTTATTTACTTTATGTTAGAGTCTCTTGTTTGTGTACCCTTATTAGGTATCTGAGATCTACACATTATTGTGTTACCTTTCCCCAAGATTCTAGGAAGTGTATTATGAATGATATGTAGGGATATTAAAATGGGAATATGGTGTTCTCAAATATAATACCATATTTTATTTTAGGTATTCTAAGGTAATGTGTTGTTCAATTATGTATCTAGTTTTACAAGATTATGAAACTACACAGTACTTTTTCATGAAAATTCTTGAATCCAGTACCAACATAATAAGGTAACCCCAAACCTTAGGATTCTAGGGTTAGATAATTTTTAAAAATAGAGTATACATAAATGAAATTAAATATCTTGTAAGTAATATAATATTTTATTAAATTTTTATCCAATAAAATATGAATTTTTGGGGATCACATGGAATCTAATAAGACATAGATGTTATATCTAGAGAAATCCGACCCATGTGGTGGTAATATAGAAACTAGATAACACAGTATCAATCGCCACATAATAAATGTAATAATATACTCCCATCCAAAATTATCTAGGTCACATATCATCACTTTAACAACTCTTCAATTCCCATATCAATACATAAAATACAATCATTTCAATTTATACATCACACAACATTCAATAAAAACTTAAGTAAAACTATTAATTTCACTATAATACTTCCATGTTAAAGGAATTAGATTATTCTAATAATAGTATAATTATTTTCTCAACAACCACTTCACATAACTATTTCCTCTGTCTCGTATCATGAATATCTTTAAACTAAATAATTTTAGGTAAATTTCCTATTGAATTTCATCTTATTAATTCCATTTTGGGTTTGTTGTAATCTAATGGAATTTTATGAGAAGGCTAGTAGAATTTTTAGGAACAGAGAGGAGGATAATGAGAGGAACCCTTGTGTATGGAGACCCTTGGGTACCTAGTGGCTCTAAACTATGTAACCAATTGGGAAACTAGGGTAAAAGTTTCTATTTTAGGTCCACCATGTATCCAGTGGCTTAATACCTAGTTACTATTGACTTTATAGGAACAAATCCATTAATAAATGCTATTTTTACAACATATAATTATACCACCAAGTTCACCCTAAATGTTGAATTTCTCTAATTTCATACTCATTAAGGTATCTTTCAAATGATCCCTCCTCTATCACTTATCTATATTGTGTTATTCATCAATCCTTTTTATAGTGAGCCGCATTTGGTTATAGGAACTCTTCTTCGATAAAGTAAGCCCATGCCACACCTCCGAGCCCCTTAATTCCCCTATTTTTTAGTAGGAAGTTTGATCTACCCATTCTTATTTTAGTCATTATTATATCATTCCCACATTTAGTCCTATTTTTAATTTTTTTGGAATGGTGATCATTGTGGCTAAAATCAATGTAGTGTCTTGATATTTGTTTCTTTCATTTTGTATTTCATATAAATATCATTTAAATCCTTATTTCTTTACATTCTATGTTGAAACTAATATTTCATATGTTTCCTAAACATATTTCTTAGACCACATTGAAATTACCTATGAATTAATTTGTAGGAAACCCCATTATTCTATAATATTTATTTGGAATTGTGTTATAAATTAAGTATTTTTGATGGAATCTATCTAAAACCAATTAGGTTCTCTCTACAAAAATATCCATGAAATGATTTTATGAAAAAAATGATATAGATATGGATATTATGGTAATATATATATATTTGATGAATATATTGGAAATTAATAACAAATATTTTGTAGGGTAAATGAAAAAACATGTATTGTAATTGTTTTGAATATAGTATTTAAATACCAAGCATGTCTATTGTGTAATTTTTTTACAATTATTCTTAAGTTACATGAATTTTTGAATAATATGTTTTATATTTAAATTATTTTACACCAAATAGCGTTGTTTATGATTTTGAATTACAATTTGGTAAATTAGGGTAGATAAATTATTCTTGAAAGGGTTCTTCTATAACAAACAAACCTGGGTCAACTAAACTAGTAATCTGAGTTGGCTCTCACATGGTGAGGTATAACAAAGATAATTTAAACAAGTCATGAATATAAAAAAAATATACAACTATAGTAAAATGTGGTAAAAAGAGATGAAACAAGATCTATAAAACCAAATCCAAATAGGCTAAACTAAAAAGTATAAATAATTGATACCAACTTGTCTCCATGTGACCAATCATCACCCCAAAACCATATTGCTATGAAGTTTAGGACAATGAGAGGAACCAAAATTCTACATGATACCATTCCCTATACTTTGATCATGAAATAAAACATAAAAAATTTCCAAAATGAAAAATTAGGGTGTGATAACAAATCCCATTGTTATTCCACCACATAGTCTATACAATGACTCATAATAAGAATGCATCAATTCTTTATTTTAATATGAAATAATCTTTACATATAATTTTTATAAATAAAAACTCATTTGTAAATCCTTTCATATTGTTTTCATAAATGCATTTCATATTCTAAATTCTAGTAATATGACCATAATAAGTGATAAAATAGTATTTCTTATCCATACACCATAAGTATGAAAATAAACACATATCCATGAAATAATACATCATGAAAAACCATGTGATACAATATTATGTGAAAACATGGAGGAAATAGTCCATGGAAAAATCCATCATGCGATGAACAAATCATAACTGAAAAATCTCATAGTACTAGGCCCAAACCTATGGAAATATATACTAGACATAAAAAATAAAAAAATATGAATATTTTGGTACCAAAAAATATTTATTCTTACCATAATATTAACCCTTTGTGGTTCCACATACACTAGGGTGACCTATATCGATCTTGTGATGCACCCATAGTTCCCAATGTGCCATATTTTTTAACATTCATTCTAAAACCATGAACATAATTTATAAAACATTTTCAAATCAAAACTAATCTATTTTAGTGTTTCAAAACACATTTTGTAATCAAAACCACCATTAAATCATTTAATCAACCACGTGATTTTAAAAAAAATGTTTTTAAAGAAAAAACACTTTAAAAACATTTCTCGTTAAATAGAACCCCATTAAACTATAAATAAAATAAATTAAATGATTAAACTATTGTAACATTACAATAAATATAATAAATTCATAGAATTAAGCCACAATAAAGAAAGATCTACCTCAGGAACAAAGGTATAATTATTCTCCTTCAAAAATAGAGAGAAAGGAAGAGTAGATCACATCCTCATAATCCTATATCTATGATAAACATAACAATCCTATATCAAAACTATTAAATTCAACATAAAAATCCTTTCTGGGTTCCAATGAGGTGATTGTAGAAGAGATCTAGAAATGATCTACGAATAAGAAGGTAAATTGTATCAAGAATGTAACATTCCTTAACATGATCCATAAAAACAAAGGAAATATGATTAAACCCAAAATAGTGTAGCCTATATATAACTAGAAAAGTATTAAGTCAAACTAATATTATATTATGGGAGTTTGTTATTTAAACTGAGCTCACTATGATTTTTAAAACCAATGTTCAATGTATTAAAAACTGTTAGAACAATTTTTTTGTGGAGGTCGCATGGTTTGGAGTTACCATGTGCGTTAAATGTGCACCCTAAAGAGGGATCTTATTTAGGGTGAATGGTTTTGAAACATGTTTACACTAGACATATTCTAACCAGTTTTAACCCATGTTCCTAGAGTTTTCTAGTATTTAGGGGAAGTTACATGGTCTGGTTGAATCATACAAGCCCTTCTAGAAGACCATGACTGGAAACACGGTTTCTAGGTCCAAACCACATGGTTTTCCATGACTTTGTTCCCATATTGCACAACCCAAAGGGATCCTAAAAATTATCTAAAAAACTCTTGAAATGACCCAAAAGAATGTCCCTATCAATTCATGGTCAAAAACAGTCAATAAGTACATGTAAGTAAGAACTAAAATGTTACAATATACGATCATAGAGGCTTTATTTCCCAGGAAAGTGATCAAAATTCTAGACTCACTAAATGAGAAGGTCATTACTACCTCACCAAAAATTCCCACAATGAAGTCTCATGGTAATCCCTTCCACACATCTAATTTAGCTACACCAAGGGAATCATTTTACTAAGAATTACCTTCTCATAGAGATCCATAATCTGAACAGGTTACTCAACAACGATGGTACCCGAATCAATTTGAAAATCCTTCCATTGAATTGAATTTGAATGATTTGGGAGATACCTCCTCATCTAGGAAACATGAACTATGTAATGCATAAAATTCGAATGAGATGGTAAGTCCAACTAATACACCAAATTTCTTGGTCTCTGCATTATCTCAAGTGGGCCAACAAACCTTGGTTCAAACTTACCCTTCATACCAAAATAATTATATCCCAAGCTGGGTAAAACTATACGAAAAACCTAATCATTATCCTTAAAATTTACCATCCACCAATGATAGTCAATATAAAATTAATAATAAATAATTTCAGTGAGCAACCACTACTAGATCAACTACATCATTTCCTTTATCTTGGAAGAAGACTCATCTCAAACATGGACCACTCTTCCAATGCTTCCCTGCACAAGGGATATCTATCTAGATTTCCAAATAACTCTCTGAATGGTACCATATTAATCAAATTCTAATAATTATTATTATTTTGAAATTTTAATACAGGAATATTATTTTCCAAATATCCACCAAAATCAAGAATGAAAACTTGAAGTATATCCTCAATAACATGGATAGATTTCTATATTTCTCCATCCTTTTTAAGATGATAATCTGAGAACAATTTCAACAGGAAAACCATTTCCACTTGAAAAAATTTTATAACTAGGATTTTAAGCTTTTACCTCTATCAGATATAATCACATAGGTAACCCCTTGAAGTCTCACAATCTCATATACATAAATGTCTCTAAGTTATTCCACTTTTATCATCCCCTTTTTAGGTAATAAATGAACCAATTTTGTAAGTGGATCAATGATCGACCATATCGCTTATTTCAGACTATGATTCTATGGAAAACCAATGATGAATTATAGGGAAATATCACCCCACATTCATAAAAAAATGGGTAAAGGAATAATGAAATAGTATGACTCTAGTCATGTGATTTAATTTTCTAACAAATGAGACACTATGAAAGAAAATCTATAACTGACCACCACATCCATATCCACCAATTCCAATGACTCATGTCATGATACATATTGGTATACCTATGTTATATAGATCAACATTAATGGTGTACACTACCCATCAACTCATACCTTATATAAAATAGGATAACCAACCTACTACAAAAGCATAAAGCTCTATTAGGGGACCTAGACCACTCCCTCGATGTTTCCTCACCATAAACTATTTTAACAAAGAATTATCAATCAATGTATTTCACCTTATCTATCTAAAATTTATCATCAAAATACTATTCAACTTTCATTGATGTAAAGATCACTTTTCCCCACTCCTATTCCACTCCAAATTCTATCTTAGTAAAAATAACCTCAGATACAACTCCTCAAATGAATACTTTGTGTCTTTTGTAGGTAATTTTCCCTGAAATGAATTGGAAACCACATTAAATTTCTCAAGATTTTATAAAATATAAAAATATAAAGTTTGAATATATTTCACCAGGAATCTCAATCGAAAGTTCAGATCCATCTGAGTGAACATATATTTTAGGAACTTATAATCTGAATACAATTTAAAACACTCTCCAAAGAGATTTAGATGCAACTACTTATGTGCATGAATAACTAATTCCAACAAAATAACATAGGTATGGTAGTTCTTCTAAAGAGGGAGTAACCAAAGAGATCCATAGGCCACTAACTTTTTCCCCTTCATCAACAATCATCCAAAACCCATACCAGAAGCATTGAAAAAATGTCATTACTTGAACCTGGTTCTAGAAGACTAAAAACTAGTGATAATGTAATCCTCCCCATTAATTCCGTAGAGGATATCTAAAATATTTAATTCCATTCAACCTTTACACTCTTATGGTTTAAATCTATCCTAAAATATGCAATCTTGGAAAAATATTGAACAAACCACATATATTAACTATCAAAACCCATGACCCTCTAAATCTCAAACACATTTTGGGAATTCTCTCATGATAATACTATTTTTACCATTTTAGGATCCATTGAGAATACACTCTTTGATATCACAGTCCCTAAAAATATTGCATCCCATATCAAAAACAAAAATTTGGAAATATTACCACACGCAAAATGTTTCATCAAGGTTCGAAGAGTGATATCCAAATGGTCTATATACTCCTCCAATATCTTAGAGTACCCCAAAATATCATATTTGAACATAATAATGAAATATTTCAAGAACTAATGAATTGTTTGTTTCATTTGAGCTCTAAATATCATAGGATCCTTAATTAGAGAGAATTGCATAACCAAAAACATAAAATTCCCCTACAAATTCCAAAAAAAATTCTAAGGTATATCATCTTCTTCAAACACCTATAGGTGGTGCCCTGACCAAAGTTCAATATTTGAAAACCATCATTCCCCTTTAATCTGGTCAAATATATCATCAGTACATGGTAAAGGATATCATTCATTATAGTCACCCATTTAATATTTTGGTAATCCATTAAATGTATAATACTTATGTTATCCTTCTAAGAAAAGAGCACAAGTGAATCCCATGATGATACACTAGGCAGATTAAATCCTTTCACCTTTTAGTTTGCAATCTGAACATTATGTTCCATCAACTCCACATGTTCCATAAAATAAGATGGTTTAGAAATGGGTATCATTGCAATGAGTAGGTCAATGTAAAATTTGACCTCAAAATGTGGTGTTAAAACAAAAAACATCCAACATGACCTCAGGGTACCCACACACCATAGTGAGAATTTGACTACCCAAAAAAAGTCTAATTCCATTGAGAAAGAACTCTAAAAACTGGAATCTAATTACCCCAGTTTATGAAACAACATGATCCACCATTTTAGGTCTAGAGTCCCACTTAACCTAAAAAACATGGTTCCCCCATTACAAGATAGAAACTAAACCTGATGATGATAATAGGTTTTCAAGGACTTAACTCTAATAATTCAATCTATTCCTTATATCAGGTTGAATATGTCCATATCAAGAACCTAAAATTCCCATATCAGTACATAGTAGGATATCATATCCCAACACACATGAAACTTTAAACATTGTTCATCCCACTTTCCTAAAGGTTTGTAATGATCTAATAACTATTGTATAAGTTCAAAAACTAATCTCAAAACGTAGAATAAATATTAAGATATAAAATAATGTGTTTCACTTGTATCATACAAAGCTAACATCATATATGACCAAATAAACACCATACCTTAAATAATAGTTGGTCCTCCATAATATCATTCTGGCCCAAAATATTTCATAAAAGTACATCTGGTATTATCCACCAGAACATCTCCCTTAGCCAGAGAATTATACCCACCACCCTTAGAAGAATCAATACAAACCTATGAACCATGGGTGGATGTGGATAATTCCTTACATCCATGGGATATCATTTTACAAAAATACTTTTGGTGGATATTTTTTCCATAAAAAAGATAATTATTAAATGCCACTATACAGTTAGGCTTGGTATGAAAACACCATCTACACTGGTAGAAGATTAGTTTTGTCAACACTGAAGAATCCCCTAAAACTGGTTTGGAAGGAAACTAGCCACCCTTGTTCTTTCATTACTAGATATGAAATACACTCTATCTAACCACAGCACCAATTAAATCCCCATAGAATCATATCATTATAGATATTTCTACATCATACAAACCTACTTTGTTGAATACCTCATGGAATGTTATAAGTCACATGATATTCAACATCGACATAATCCTTGGCCTTAATCCCAACTCAAATTTTGAAGATTGTCATTTCTCTTTAGTGACATGCTTCGGTGTCAGATACACCAACTCAAAAAAAGGGTTGATTACTCTATATCATTACACTCCCTATTATCCATGGTCAGAAACTCTCAATTCATTGTCGCACTCTATGAATTAGGGTAAAATTGATGATTAAATCTTTCCTATAAATAATCCCATGTAAGGACATCGTGAAAAATAGCTTGCATGATAGATTCCCACCATATCCTACCCCATCCTTTGAGAATATATTTGAAAACCCCACCTTAGAGTCATCATGAATAATTAAAAATTTAAAGAACCTCACAATATGATCTAGAAACTCCCCTGATCTTTGGGGTCCCTTGTCAACACAGAAGTTGAGTGGATTTTAAATAGTAAATTTAAAGCCATGATCCACTAATGATCCCTGGTTCCCAACCCCCACTTGAACAATTGTCCAAATTGTATGTATTATAGCTTCTATAAATGAAGGTACCACTGGAGGATTTACATGTGGTTCTTGAATCACTGCTTCCTCTCTCAGATATAGAATATCTCTTACCTAAAGCATATTTTATTAAGCATAATATAATGACCACTTATTTTTAATATTTTCCAAAAATCTTAGTACCAACTTCAATAATTCATTTCAATTCCTTTAAAAATAATGAATAAAAATTAATATTTAATTATATAATTAAAAGAGATCACTCAAATAAGTAAGTTTCCCATTTCAATAAAATCCCTTCCAATTATTTCAAATGACCTCAAAAACTATGTCTTAATCCTGGTAAAAAAAATTACCACCCATGGTAACTCGATATCAGACACAGAACTAAGCTGTATAAGAACCCTGCACACATAGTACATGTATTTTTATGGTCCTAACTCCAATATACCCAAGAAATAAAACATAACTCCAGTATTATTAACACAATTCATGATGATCCTTCCCTGTGATACAAAATTGTAATAAACTGACATAGGCAATCTAATCCAGCCACCCAATATGGTTGTCACATGTTGAGGTATAACAAAGATACTGGAAAAAAGTTATAAATATAACCAAAATAAAGTCATAAAACTATATTATAACATGAAAAAAAATTGATACAACATGTTTAATACAAACCAATCTAGACAAACTCAACCATAAAATTATAACGAGATGAAACCAACAAGTCTCCATGTGAATAATCATAATGTAAGTACCGAATTTTTATCCTGGGTCTGGATCCTTTTATATTTGTTCTAGTTATTTATATTGAACATAATATGGATTCCTAATGACGTTATAAATATTTCGGGGGTGTATGGGTCTTGATCAGAGCTCAGAACCCCGGTCGATGGAGAAAATCACTAAGCTTCGTATTTACAAGAAACCATGAGACCCATCCTATATGGTCTCTCCAATCCATGTGGGGATGGACTATGGGGTGAAGCAGGGGTAATGGTTTTCCCTAACCAATCCCCAGGGACTGCACCCACATGTGAAAATTATTGAAATTTTAGGAGAGTTTACATACAAAGATGAAGAATGATTTCCCTAACCATTCCACCTAAACGTGTGGGTGCATCCTTACTATATTAAGGGGAAGATAGTTGTCTCATAGTTTATATATCCATGAGGCCAAACCATGTGACCATTTTTTGTAAAAAACACACAAAACACCCTAAATAAATTTTTTAAACCCTATCCCATTCAATATATTTATTTTTTAATTAGAGGAGACCTAAAACTCTCTTTCATTGAGCTCCCAAATCCAGATTTTATAGTATTTGATCTTATTCATCCATCCATAGTCTAATAAAATCACTATTCATCTCATTGGATAAGCACTGGTAATATCTCGATTCTTTTTTAGTCATTCCACTTTCCTCTTTCCCTCGACAATGCTATTTAGATGTTGGCTCATATTCCCTATTTTCAGGATGTTTATATGTTCTTCATATCTCTTCAAAGCCATACCAAATTAGAGACTGATACTAGATGAGGAGATTTGTATGATCTTAAGTTAGCTGGTTTATAACTCATCACTTATGTTTCGTCGTTTTATAAATTATCATGTGTGTGTGCCAATTTCAACAGGTGTATCCTATTAATTTCAATTGTCTTTCTTATAGTCATCATAATCATCCTCTATGGCCATTTTCATTTATTTTAACTCTCATTGGATGTTATGACCACAACATCAACCACCCCATGTAGGTTTTTTCATAATTATTATTATAATATCTTGATAAGAATCTTTATTCCATCATTTAGGTATTATTCAACTTGACCCTTATAATGGTAATTGTTTAATTAAAACTATGATATTCTGGTGTCTATTACAATTGAATATATTACTTGACCCTTCTATTGTAATTGTTATAAAAAATTAATTAATGTTAAATGTTTTATTTTAAATAATAATATGTATATGACTTGACCTAATTAAATGTAATTGAATAACTTTGCTGAAAATTGGTAGAACACCTTCCCATCATTAATGGAAGTTCGTGGAGTGAACCTAATGAATTGATTTCAAATAATATAAATTAAGAAATTTTTTCTTGTCCCTTAGCCTTGTCACACTAATGAAAGGTTTGGAATAAATTAAATGGATTAATAGAGGCATGAGTATTACATGTCCTAAATTATATAATGATTCATTTAAAAGGAGCCTAATGAATACAAACCTTGACATCTTATAAGTTTTTTCTGACTCAAGGCAACCTTGTATTCTTGAGGGAATTAATTTAGTACTTTTGGATTCCATTCTAATTTCGAGATTCTGGTTTCCATGGTTTATACCCACATTGGATGATGATCCTTGTCTACCTTTGGATTCCAGTTAAAACATTATAAGATCCCTCCATTATTGTTGTAAGATTCTTGGGATACACTCTATGGATCTAGAATAATGTTTATGGACATGAGATGCCTGGGATACACCCTTCGACCTAGTTATTTATTATCCTATGTTATCTTGGATAAATTCTTAGGGCTAGGTTATAATTTCAATATTGTGGAATTCATTGGGAGATGCCTTCATGGATTACACTCTTACCCTTATTGTTGGGATATATATTATTACTAATTTTCCTCGACCCCCTATGGTCAAGGATGCCTTGGTTATTACATTGGATCCCTTTAATTATTATTATCATTATATTATTCCTTAATATACCATGGATCCTTAACTAATATTTCCATTTCAGGATATCTGTGTTTTTTATACATTAAATGAAATACTATATAAACAAGAACATAATTAATTAATGAACTACTTACATGTTCGAAAACCAATTGTGGCTGAAGTAGGTACATTGGTATATTGGGACCAAATTGGAATAATGGTGTTTTGGGATAATAAATAAGGTTATGAGGAATGTATTATTTTTTTTGGTCAAGGAAATAAAATCATATCACTTTTTAAAACTGGTGATCAGTCTCAAAAATCATATTTAGAAAATTAGACACAAAAAGTTTAAGAAATTCCATTGTATTAATATGGATAATTCCTGAATAAAAGGTTTATCGTTCTCACCGTGGGTCTAGAATAAGAGTCGGATCATAATGATAATTGAAATCAGAGTCTATATGGACCAATTGATAATCTAAAGATGATTTTATATTTTTTAATTCTCTCAAATCATAAGTTCTTTAGAAAACTTTTCATACTATCCCTATGAAGTAAATGGGGAGTGTCGAAAATCATATTGAGGTTTGGATTGAAATGAAATATGACTTCTAGAAGATAGAGAAATTACAATACATTCCATAGTAAGTAATATGTTTCTAAGGTTTATCTTCAATGTTCCCAAAGTCATGCAGATGTTATGAAAAAAGAAAAAATTTGTGAAAGAAAAATGTTTGATGAGGAAAAAACATTATTTTATCATGTTTATTAGTATGTGATCATCTTGTTCAAAATTATTTGAATTATAGATGTCTTATAGTATCATCTTCCATAGAATATAGAATTTGCTGATGATACCAGTCCATCAGACTTGGTATGACATCGATCATCGATGGAAATATGACACTAATTTTTCATTACTATTTTGTTATTATCTTTTTAACATTAGATGTAGATGATAATTTAGAGATAGAATTTCTTGTATGTAGGTGTTGGGACCATTTAACCAAAAATTAAATGATTTTTGGGACCAATACAATTAAGAAAGTCAGATAAGGATCAAAAATTTGTTAAACCATTTTAATCAAGACAAAGTGATAACTATTTTTCAAATTGGGCCAAGATGAAAAGAATTTTAGAATTACTTTTTCATAGTATTTTCAGTGGGAGACAGGATGTTGTAAGGAGATTTTTTCCAAGAATTTTGAACTTTATGTGGAGGAGTTTCCATGAAATTGAATGTTTATAGAATTATGTTTTTTAAAGTTCTTTTTTTATTGGTAGGAAGCATCATATTAAGAAGAAATTTTCTTCCAAAGGATTCATTGTGTGTAGATAAATGTAATTAATATTTTTATGTCTTCATCATAATGTAAACATCATAATGCAAATCAGATTCATAACAAGGAATTATATTCAAACTGATAATTTGTTGGAAAGATTGAATCATTGAAGATGTATAAGAGAGATCAAAAATTAAAGGCAAACTAATGTCGTGGGACAAGTCATATTAAGATATGACATTTAAAGATTATTGATGATTTTTGAAATATATCAAAGCATGAAAACGTTTTTAGAATCCCGCTTAATCCATATTGGTGTATCTATTAAAAGAGAAGAATACTTTTGGTATTTTATGTCATACAACCTTCACGAAATAAGAGAGATAATCTCCACATTTTGAGAAAGAAGAAGTTTTCTGATCAATTTTACTTGAGGGAGTTTTCCAGACATAAGAAGAAAGTAGAAGAGTCAAGATCAGATTCTGTTGATTATTTTATTCGGCTAGATCATCAGAAAGGGAAAATCTTTTTGAAATTTCTGGATTGAGGAAGAAGTAGTTTATAATTTTTGGAGTGATATTTTCACAATGTCAAATTTTATTATTGGGTAATCAGATATGGGAATCAGATTTGAAAATTGGATTGAGTTTCATTTAGATGTCTAGAATATGTTTTTTCAATCTTCTATGTAAGAAATTGAATATATTTTTTGAAAGATCATATTTTTGAATGTTGTACAAGAATCATCATACATGTTTATTGGAAATTAATGTTATATAATTTTGTTCTACAAGAACAACATCCATCATTGTATTTATGATAGTGCTACAAGAGTGTAAGAGAATATCATAAACATTAAATTCTATAAAAATGATTTTTTATAGTTGTTTTTTTGTATTGGATTGTTTTCAAACTGAAAAAACGATGTAGCTAATCTTGTCGAGTATGGATCCTTGTAAATTCTAATGATCGTGGGGAAGTGTTTTTGTTTTGTTTTTAGTTGAGGAAAAAAATATTTAACATGAGGTGAAGGTTGTTTCAAAGTAAATAAAAATTACAATAAAAGATATAATAGATTCACCCCTCCCCCTCTCTTGATATATCTATATTTACTAGAAAATTATAAGTGTTATCGTAGTAATGGTTCCCTTAATTTATGTTTTGTTAAGATTTTGAAGATGAGCTGTGATGGAGAATTTAAATTTTGTAAATAAAAATGTTATTCTTGATCTATAGTGGTAAGAACTATCATATATTGAATGATATAATGTTTCCTTATCTTATTTATATTGGGTATGATGTTTTTGAATCCCCAATAAATGGATCTCCTCCCATTGATGGTAAATTTCCTCATAAATTTGTAGATAAGAATAATCATGAGAATGATGGAAGGGATAAAAATGTGTTACACTCATCAATTTCTGAAAGTGAGTTTCTAAGGATGATGGGTGTTTCCACTACCAAAATTTTATGGAATATACAAAATTAAAGAAGAAAAAAATAAAAAAACATGAGGCTAAAGTATGAAGATATAAAATGGGTGAGTATGCATCTTTGGGGGACATCATTGCTAGGGTGAATGAAGTTGCTAGTACTATCATATGTCTTGGTGAAAATTTGGGGTATGATATAGTTATTGAAAATATAATAATAATTCTACATTATATTTATTATGTTAAAGTCTCCTCATTTGAAAATATAGATCTTGAAACTCTCTCTCTGGATGATCTTCAGAGTACTATAATTACTTATTAAAGGATTAGGAAGAATTCTATGAAGAGAAACAAAAAGGTTTATAGAAAAATTTCATTCAAGGACACCAAGAAAAATAATTCTAATAATGTTCTTCACAAAGATTATATTGCATAATATGACACACAAATAAGATTTATGTAAAAATATTGCTTAAATTTTTTCCTTGTTTTCAAAAAATGTGAGAAGATGTCCGAGTAAACACCAAGGAAGGCTTCCCCAGAATTTTTTTGAATGTGCAGTTGTTGGGATCTTCAAAACCAATTGTCCAAAAAGAAGTAAATAATAGGATAGTGATTAATAATAAATAAGGCTAGGAATGTTGTGAAATAAATAGGGTGATAAATCTAATTATTTTTTCATAGGAAAAGATAGAATATTCTCCATATCCATAGGATAATATTCTTATTTATAGATTTGGGCGAAGTATAAATTTATGTTTAATTCAAAAAATATATATTAAACATTCTATAGATAATAATTATGTTACAAAATTGTATAATGAATAATTTAGAAGAATAAGTTCTTACTAAGAAGAAACCCAATTGGTATTCTAGCATAATGGAGATGTGATAAAATACTAGAGGAAGATTGGAAGCCATGAAAATGAATGTTTAAAGATAAAAATGAAAATTACTCATAAAAATTAATATTGTTTTTTACATAATAAATTAATGATTCTATTACAGATTACATAATTGTATAATGCTCTTGTGAAAGAAAACAATTTTGATAGACATCTGGATGTTAAAATAAAGGAAAAACAATAAGAGTTGGAACTTTTCCAACAAAAACATTCTAAAGTAGAACAGTTATCTAGAAGTTTTAAAAACTCTATTTATAAATTTTGTGAAATTTATTGTAAGGTGTCACCTAATCAGAATCCACAACTTTTACCTTAAAAACATTATAAGAAAGTCATAATTGTTTCTAAGATGAATAAAGATGGGAAAATTATATATGTAGCCTAGAACAACAATTTTGAGAAGTAATATGTTCCTAAAAATTATTATTTTGAAAGATTTTCCATTATATATACTAATGATAAGGCAGAAAAAAACCTATCCGAAAAAAAAATCTGTTGAGAACAGAATGGTTGATGGTTAACAAAATTCTGACAAGAAAGACAAGAAGGTTGCTGAGAAACATGTTCACAACTATATTAAGTATTGGTGTTTCTAATAAAAATATTCTTTCTATGGATAAGGATGGAATTATGGTGGATTTGGACACACAAAAAATATGTTCTCATTCAACCAACAACATTACAAATATTCTAAAAATTTTATAATGTAGTGTTTGAGGGGGATTTAGTCTAATGAAAGGAATATGCCTTTAAAATATGTTGAGAAGAAACCTGAAAATGATGGAGTATAAATTGAAAATAGTTACCAACTGCTAGAATGTATTTAGGAAATATTTGGAAAACCTAGACATTTTTCTAATGGATTTTTTTTTTTACTGGCATGAATTTTCTTTTCAATTTTATGAAGGTGAAGATAAAGAAATAAAAGTGAATAGAAAATGATCTTGTTGTAGAAACTTCATTGAAATAATAAAAAGAAGAACAACCTTAGATAATTGATAGTGGGTGTTCTTCTCATATGATAGAAGGCTAAAAAAACTTAAAAATTTGAAATAATTTAGAGAAGGAACACTCAAATGTGGAATTGATCGATCTCTTAGAATCGAAGGTTTTGGATTAGCCATTATTTGGAATGAAAAGTTGAATTCTAAGAGAGAATTATATATTGACGGGCTGATACACTACATAATATGTGTTTCAAAACTCAATACTAAATTGAAGAAAATTACATTTAGAAAATATGGGTTTTCGATGAAGTGTGAGGATGATGGAAAGATATCCATAAGAGGCCAATATACAAAAGGAAATTTATTTCAAAACTGTGAAATACAAAACTCTTTTTACTTGGTTATTGGGGAATAAAATTAGTAGTGTCAGAAAGGATGGGACACATGATTCATAGAAACATGAGAATGATATCAAAGAGATACAATGTCTATAGTATTCCTGATATGGAAATAAAAATATATTGTTTTTTCACTATTTTTTATAAAGAAAAAATTACTAACTCGTTACATAAGAAAGTAGATATTTGTTCAAAATAACCCCTAGAACTTATTCATTAGGATATCTATCATCCAATGATTAAAAATAAACTAATTGAGATAATTAATTCACCACTTTCATTGATGACTTCAGTCTCATTACATGTATTATGTATATGAAACATAATTCATATGCTCTGAAATTGTTTAAATGTTTTGAGAATGAAATCTAAGAAGTAATGTGAGTATTCAGTGAATAATTTTTTAATAGATAATGGCGGTGGCTAAATAATTTAATAAATTTTATGTTATATATAAAATCATGGAATTTGGCATGATTTAATCACACCAGACACTCAATAATAAAATCAGGTAGCTGAAAGGAAGAATATAAGTTTAGGGTAAATGGGGAGAAAAATGTTACTTGAACAGGGACTTTCTCAATTATTTTGGAGAAAATACATTAGTACTATTGTTTATATTATAACCTAATGTTTCTATAGGACATGTTCACATATGACTCCATATGAATTTTTTTAGGGAAAAACTCTAGGTTTGAAACACACATAAGAGTTTTTTGTAGTTCATGTATCATGAATATGAAATG
The DNA here is from genome assembly GCA_963277665.1 of Viscum album. NCBI lineage: Eukaryota > Viridiplantae > Streptophyta > Magnoliopsida > Santalales > Viscaceae > Viscum > Viscum album. Next base: position 1,861,332,613 of record OY728151.1, on the reverse strand, counting down.
TGGGAACCTTGGAAATTTGTGTACAGAGGTGAAGATGAAATTATTCTTGGTTATGCTCTGAAAGGAAGAGGATATAAAGAAATTGGAAGAATAGTTGATTTTTTTGATTTGAAGGTTATTGAAAAGGCTGAGAAAGATAAACTGACTCGGTCTGATAAGGAAGATAAGAAAGGTAATAATATTTTTTTAAACAATTTTGATAAGGATACTGATAGTAGTAATCTTATCCAAGAAGAAAAATTGGACTCTCCTATTTCAAGTGATGAAGAGGAAACTAGAAAATCTCATCCCAGGATGAGGATGAAAGTGGAAGCTTGAAAAATTATTGGTGATCAACATCATAAGATTCAAACAAGAAGAATATCAAATGTAGTTAAACACAATTCTTTGTACTGAATATACAATCTTAATGATGTGAATGATTCCCTTGAGTATATAGAATGGATTCAGGCAATGAATGAAGATATGGATCGGATAAGAATTAATGATACATGGGAACTTATACCCAAGATGGATAATAAAAATACTATTGGTGAAAATTGGTTTTCTGGAACTAGATGAATGAAAAGGTTGATGTGATAAATAAAAGGGAAATATTAGTGTAAAAAGGTTAAGAAAAAATAGATTGTGTTTATTTTGATTAGAATATTTCTCTAGTGTAAAGTTTTGAAACCATTCGAATTTTTCTTGATGTTATTTTACAACAATGTTACAAAATTTTTCAAATGGATGTCAAGTCTTCATTTTTTATTGAGTATCTTGATGTGGAATTTTACATTGAACAACCATGTGGCTTTGTTACTGATAAGGATGAATTTTATGTGTGTAAGATGAAGAAATAAGTGTATGGGATAAAATAATATCTTATATAATGGACTTCTAAATTTTATACTTTCTTGAGGTAGATGAGATTCAACAGTGAATTTTTTTTTGAAATCCTCACATCAATGAAATTCTAGATTTTTCCTTTATTTTAATTGTTTATATTGATTAAATTATCTTTTCTACGAATTATGAAAATCTTGTGAAATATTTTATGAAAAAATGAAAAAAAAAATTGATAATTCCGTGCTAGGGGAAATGAAATACCTTATTGGGTAAAAAATATCAAAAAAGAAAGAAAAAATTTATTCTCAAGAAAAGTATGCTAAAGAACATCTAAAAAAGTTCTACATGGAAAATTTGAAACTAGTTTCCACACCAATTTTAGTGGGAAACTAGTTTTATAAAGAAGGATAAGGAATATAATTTGATCAATAAGTGATTCAGAAGTTGATTTGAAGTTTATTTTATTTTATGACTTCAATACCAGACATTGTTATGGTTGTTACCTTATATTAAATATTTTAAAGTGCTCCTAAAGAGTCACATTTACTTACAGGGAAAATAATTCTTAAATATATCAAAGGCATAAATTTTTTTGGAATTAGTTATGATGGCTTAGAAATTATTGAATTTTCAGGTATTTAGATGTTGATTGGGAAGGAAATATTGATGATATAAGATCAAAAAAATTTTAGTTTTAGTCTAGGAAACAGTTAGGTTAGTTGGAATAATAAATAAATAAAATTCAGTAACTCTGAGCATTGATGAAGCTGAGTATGTTTCTTCCACTCAATGTGCTACTCAAATAACGTGTATGATGACTCAGTCAGTAGAATTACTTTTTGAAGTAAATTTACCCTTTCACTAGATTTGTTATCATCAAAGTACAATAATACATACAATGAATATTATACAATATTCTCATTAAAAAAAATTGATATAAAATATCAATTAAAAAAGATCATGGGAATAAGAATGAATTAAAGTTGGAGTATGTTCTTTTATAATAACAACAAGATGTCATATTCATAAAAACGTTTTTGAAAGAATATTTTTTAAAATTGAGGTTGAACATGGGAATCAAACCTCTTTCTCATCAAGGTAGAGGTTTTTATATTTTCCCCCCTTTCATCTTATCTTTGGATAATTTTGTCACGTGGGAGAATTATTTCATTAATATATCCATGGTTACGTGCTGAAAATATTAAGGAGGTATGTAAAAAGGGGGATTTGTGGGTAAATTGTGAATCTAGTATAAAAGTGTGTGAAATATTCTAACTGTTTTTGGAGTGGTTGTTGGAAAATAAAACTTTTTTTCATAGGAATGTTAAAGATGTACAAAAAAATTGTTACTTGGAATGATAAGGAAATGAATAAAGATGTGAAGAAAGTCTGAAGATATTGATTATTTTTTGTGTCACTACTTTGCGACAACATGTTTTTTAAATCAATAGTTATTGTTTCACATAATGAGTTGTCACATGTTGTATTAGAATTGTTGATAAGTAATCTATTTCTTGAGGTTACAAATTTTAGTGATTTATGAACCTCGGTTGATAACAATATCCAAAAGGGAATATTATTGGGACCAAGTTGTAATAGTGGTTCGTTTGGAAGATGAAATAAGGTTATGATGAATTTATTTTCTTTTTTTGGTCAAGGAAATAAAATCACCTCACTTTGTAAAATTGGTCATCATCCTCAAAAATCGTATTCAGATAATTTGAATCAAAAGGTTTATGAAATTCCAACATATTTAAAACAGTTTTTCAAGAATTAAAGGATTACTGAACTCATATGGGGTCCAAAATAGAAGGATTGTCATAATGAGAATTAGAATCAGTGTCTTTGTGAAACTGATGTCAATATGATGATGCTTTACTATTTTGGATTTCTCTCACATAATAACTTATTTTGAAATCATGTGATGATAGTGTTGCGAATAAAAGGGGGTTATAATCATATTGAGGTTTGTATTGAGATGAATGGTGTTTTTTGGAAGATAGGGAAGTTTCAATGATTTTTTTAGTAAGTTAGATGTAGGAAAAGTTGATATACAATGTTCTCAAAGTCATTAAGAAGGCATGATACAAGAAAAAGTTTGTGGAAGTAGAATTTATTATGATCCAAAAACATTCCGGTCTCAAGTTCATCATCATGAGATCACCATATTCATAATTGTTTTATTTTTGGATGACATGGAATATTTTGTTAACGAATAAGAAAGAATTAACTACTGATACGGGTCCATCAGACTCGGTATATCACTGATCATCAGAGAAAACATGACACTGTTTTTCATCCATGTTTTTTAGTATCATTATGACATCTGATGAACATGATAAATTGGAAGTATAATTTCATGTTGGGAGTTTTTGGGACCATTAAACAAAAATAAGTCACATTTTTTGGGACCAACACACTTAATATATTCTTAAACCAATAAATAATTTAGTCAACCATTTGAATCCACACAAATTGTTAACTATTTTTTAATTTTGATAAGATGAATATAATTTTGGAATTACATAATTTTTTCATTTATTTCAAGTGAAAACATGATTCTTTAAAATGATTTTTTCAAATAATTTTCAAGCTTCTCTTGAGGTTCTACCTAGTAATTGAATGCTTATGAGAGAATGTTTTTTATATTGAATTACTTTATTAATTTCTACAGAGAATCTTATTGGGAAGACATTTATTTTTCATGTTTTTCATTTAGTGTAGAGAAATTTAATGATCATTCTGATATCTTCATTATAATGGATAAATCATAATGGCAATTAGAATCAGAATATAGAATCAGATTCAGACTGAAGATTTGATAGAAAGTTATAAGCATTTAAGAAGTCAAATAGTGATCTTAAACTGAAGGGAAATTCATGTTGTTGAACCAGTCAAATAAAGAACTAAAATTTGATGAGTATAGACGATTCAAATATTTTATTAAAGTGGGAAAACCATTTTAGTATCCCACTAAATCCATTTTAACATGCCTATAAAAGGAGGAGAAAAATTTATTCATTCTGTGACTTTCATCATTCACGAAATAGGATATATATATAAGCTCTACATTTTTAGCAATAATAAGTTTCTAGATTGATCATACATGGGGATATTTTCTAGACACAAAAATAAAGGATAAGAGACAAGATTTTATTCAGATGATTATCATATTGGGATGGATCATTTGATTAGAAAATCATATTGAGATTTACAGACTAAGGTAGAAGAATTTCAGTCTTGTTTCACTGGTATTCTGACCATGAAATATTTTTGTATTGAGCAATTAGACTTTATAATAAAATAAGGAAATTGGATTGAGTATCATCATGAAGTCCACAAGAATTTATTTCTTACTTTTGGGTAAGAATGTGAATAATTGTTTGGAAAGATCATATTTCTTAAATCTTAACAGGAATCATTATATCATTTTTTACCAAAATAATATTACATCATTTCATTCTACATAAAAAACCAACATTTTTGTGTTAAACATAGTTCTACACGAATGTAAGGTCATGTCCTACTCTTTGTATTCCCCATGAAAGGATTAATTTCTAGTTGATTTTGGGGTATTAGATTGTTTCCAAACTGTACAAAAGACATGACTACTACTTTTGAGTTGTGAACCTTGTAAGTTCTTATATTCATGGGGATATGTGTTTTTCTTGTGTTCAGTAAAGAAATAAATCTTCAATGGGAGGTGAAGTATATTTCAAAATAAAGAAAACATAATAGAAAAAGATATTACTGATTCACCCATACCCCCTCTCAGTGATACAACTATATTGAATGGGTGATTATATGGTATGTATGTTACTGTACTTCTTTAAATTCATATATGCATGATTTTACATTGTTTCGGTTTATATTAAAAGATTTAGATGTTATAGATGATATTGATGGTTGACTACATTGATTTATCTCACACCCTTTTCGAGCGTCCAATGATACCCATGAAAATTACATGTATGCATGTGTAGAAAAAGGGAAGTTTCCTTTGGAAACTTGTTTGAATTCTTTCATTATGATGGATCTTGGTGGCAGATGATTGAGATGGAGCTTGGGATGTTGGGGATAGATTTTGGATTATTTTTTATTCTTTTGCATAGTATGTTTTTTCTTCTTCATTTTTCCTATGATATTTTGTTTTAAAGCTACATGAAATGTATCATCACCTTTTAAGTAATATTACCAACTATTATATTGTATATTTTTAATGCATTCTTCTATTATTCCATCTATTTACTTATATTACTTTAGAAGTTTACTTTTTCTTAAATTTATAAACCATGCTAGAAATTAGTAATGAGGGAATAGTCTCCCTATGGACAGACCCAAGTCATTCACTTCTAGTCAGTAGCCACTGATGTTTGGGGAGATGCGCTTGAGGCCCATGGACCCACTGGTATATTGGAGCATTTGAGTGGAATCCAACTACGAGATGTCACAAAGTGGTATCAACATGGTTCCTTTCTTGCTATACTATATGGAGAAAATATAAAAGAGATTAAAAATTCTTTGGAATATGGTTATAAGTCTTGATTGGTCACAGCAAACCCATGTTCAGGGTAAAAGATGTGTCGCCTGAATAGTAATTGTTATCATTTTTCCTATTACATTTTATATAATTTTATCATTGGGTGATGCACATGTCGTATGACGGCTATTATTATTATTCTAATTGGGAACATTATTTCATCCTTGGACAGATAATATAAGGGAAAGAAGAATTGTTACATTCATCATCAAAGGGACCAAGAATTCACATTCCATATATTTTACAAGCCATATAGGTTCATTTTACAACATGAATTTTCCTGATATGCCATTTATTTTTTAGTGAGTCTTGTTATATATATTTTTGTTATTTTATTAACTGTGCTTGAGTGATTTCTAGTTAAAATTAATTAGGTGTATGGTCCCTCATGTGTTTTAATGGGTAGTTGAATCTATCCAGCCATCGAATATAACCCATTACATTTTAAGACCAGATATAGAATGGGTTTATTAAAAATTATATGGGTGTCGATTTTATTGATAAGCTGTATGGGCCATGATTCTCTAGGAATGAAAATCCATTTTAAATATATATTTATGTAAGTTCATAATAAAATCAAACATAAAAATGTGAACACAACTTATAAAATAAAAGGTTTCCAATAAATGAAGAGTCACGGTGATATTGAAACATCATCTACAATAACCCCTATAATTTTAACTTGAACACTAAATAATACATGGCCTTCAATTCTGGTAGATGGGGTAGTATTTTATTATAAATATATTTATTATATTTGTACTTATATAAATATAGATATATATTAGGTGCTTGGGGTAAAATTTTATTAAACACACACACCATACATACAGGTCTGAAAGTCTGGTCCTATCCCCTAAAGGGATATCCCACCCATCATGCCTTAATTTATTCAATACATGTCCTGAAGGCCCACTGGGCATGAATCTTATTACATGGCCTAAAGACCCAAAATCTGGATTGAAGGCCCAGTGTATCATCATACCTGTATCATTCATGTGTCAAGATCTATCTGCATCATCCCTACATCACTGCCTACCAGTTGTAATTCACTCCCACAAGGATTTAAACCACATTCAGATGCAAATTCATAGAGAACCTCTACCACTAAGGCGCACCCCAATAGTAGATGGGGTAGTATACTAGGGGTAGTGATCCCTTACTCTTATAATATTTTTCCTATATTGTTTCTATATGATTCTATCTTGTTTTGATGCATTTTTTTGGTATTTGTAGACCAATGTCTCCATGAAATCCTCATGTCATGTACTGGGAGGGTGGTAACGACCATGCCCAAGAAATAGTGGGCCCTAAGCCACTAGTTTTACTACCAATATTTCCACTAGAGGCACCACCTGGTATACATGATCTTGGAATTGATTCTTTGCTTCATAAGAGTTTCCTACGTTTGATGTAATCCATCAAAGGTGGTCCATGATCTACACCTGTGATGGATGATCTAACTTATGATTCCTAGCAGTAGTATCCTCCATATATCTTGGGAAATGGAGGTCCATCGACTATTGATTATTGGCTTGAGGGAACTCTATCTAACTTTGATCATCTAGAGTCCCCTCCACAACGTAGAATCAATCATGCTACTTACATGAATCATGATTCGACCAAGTGCTGATGGGATGTGATTACCCAGGCTAGTCTTCATCTATTCATGATCTAGGATGACATTAAGACTACTTTCTATAATCACTTCATTCCTAAGACACTGAGGGATAACTAAACTAGATATTTATTGAATTTAGAGAATGATTAAATGTCAATCATGTATTATTCAATGAGTTTTATTTAGTTTAATTTGTTTTTCACTGTTTCTAGTTTGTGATGAGATTTCATGTCCTATAATCTTTGAGGATTGGATTTCATATATAAAACATTCTCTTTTAAATGTATTTTGGATACCTGATTTATCTAAACTAATCAATCAGGCTCTTATCACTATTTTAATCCCGAGGGAACGTGAGAGTACTGGTCATAAAAAATCAAAAACAAGGTAGGCCATCAGTTTTTCTAATTGTAGGAAACATTCCCTCAATGATTCACTTCAAAGATGTGTTGGCCAGATTACCGACACGGGAAGCTCTATGGTATTCCATCAATGTGGAAAGACAAGGCATTTAAATCCTCATTGTGATAGAGATCCTTTGGAGTACTGGGCTTATGACCATATGAGATATCTTTATAGATTCTATCAGACCATTCCATATAATTCTACTAGAATAGAATCTATACAAGCTCCACCTATAGGGGAAGGTTATTTAATGCCATGTTAGGTGGGGACTTCATGTATCACCAGTTGGACTGGCCAAGGAGGAGGTCATGGTCATGGTAGCCAGACTTGTGATCATCAGTTCCAGCAGAGCGGTCACAAATAGGGTAACCCAGTAGAATAACATGGTTGGGGATCATTCCAAATGTTTGAATTACATATGATACCGATGGATCTGAGTGTAGGACCATATAAATTATGAGGTATTATTCTATTATCTTCAAATATGGTTTCTTATTTATTTAATAAAGGTTCATCATATTTCTTTATCTCCTTATCTTTCTTAGAATGTCTTAGGCTAGAAATATAGTATTAATATGTTGTAATGAACATGGGTGCATTTTTAGAAGTACCTTCAAAGGGAATATGCCAATGTAGGGAATTTCCTCTTAAGGTAGTATGTTAACCATTCTTTTGTTACATCTTATTTCTTATGATTATGGGATTTGAAGTCAATATTAGGATATATTGGTTGTTCCTGTATCATGCATGTTTATACTACTATAGCCACAAGGGGTCATTTACATCACCATAGGGAATAAGATACCTACAAAAGGTTGAGTGAGATTTCTAGTCTAGTAGATCTAGACCAAAGCATCATGGGATAGGTGAAGTTTCCACCAATATTTCTAATCTCTTCTTGGAGAATCTAGGTTTACCTATAAATGAATTCCCTCCACTAGTAGATCATTTCAGGGATGTCTTTCCTGAAAATTTATATGTCTTAAATTTTTATAGAGAGGTAGATATTATGATTGAGCTCATTCTTGGAGAATATCTCATGCCCATTACTCCATAAGATATGGAACCTACAAATATCCGGGAGCTGAAGAGGCAATTGGAATATCTAGGGGCTGAATGTTTAATAGAGACTAGAACATCCTATTGGATTTCACCCATTATTATTTCCAAGAAGGGGGATGGTTATAATTATCTATTCATGGATTTTAGATAGTTGAACCATCTTACAGTCATGAACTGTTATTTAATGGCTTAAATAGATGATCTCTTTGACTATATTGGATGAGATAGGGTGTTTTCTATGATCGACCTGAGATCAAGTTATCATCAAGTGAGAGTTAGGCCATCAAAAATGCCTCATATTGCATTTAATAGTATTTATGGTCCATATGAGGTTCTCTTTATGTCATTTGGTCATATGAACATGCCCTCCATTTTCATGGATATGATGAGTAGGGTTTTTCCATCCCTATCTCGATTCTTTTGTCTTGGTCTTTGTGGATGAAATATTGGAGAAATATCACACTCATAACGACCATGCTAAGTGCCATGAGATCATTCTAAGAACACTAATATTGAATCATATTTATTCCATGATTTCTAAGTGCCACTTATAGATTGAAAAATTTCACTTCTTAAGACATATTATCTCAGAAACATGATTCTCTATTTACACATCTAAGGTGATTGTTGTGGTTTCTTGGGAGAAGTATAATGAAATTTTTGATATATAGATTTTCTTGGGGATGGAAGGATATTATAGGAATTTATAATAGGACTTATCACTATAGGATTCACCGCTTAATTGTCTTACAATGAAGGGTGTTATGTTCCATTACTCAGAAGCGTGTGATACGTACATTAAGAAGGTAAAAGGAAGGCTTTTGTCGACCCCTATTTTGATTCTTCCAGAGAATGAGAGAGCATATAAAGTGTTCTATTGTGGATAAATAATCAATATAGGTTTAGTGATAATGAAAAAATATAGAGATTTTATGCATAGTTCTTGGAAGTTGAAGCCTCATGAGAGAGACTACCTAATGCACAACTTTGAGTTATTAGCAGTTGGTTATGCCTTATATTGTTGGAGACACTATATGATGTGTAAGATCTTTTTGGTTTATATGGACCATGAGATCAACTAATATATCCTTATATGGCATAAATTAAATATTGGATAGTTTCTATGGGTTGAATATCTTCATTCCTTTGACTTTGAGCTTTCCTATACACCTGTAAAAGGTAATGCAGTAGTGGATTTGTTAAGTTGGTAAAATCAGGAACAGGTCTTACGGGAAGCCAATGACAAATATAAATTCATTTCCCTCTTTTATAAGATGTATATGGAGTTTCATGAATGTCATATGTAGTCTTACCAATCATCCTTGACATTTACCTATTCCCTCACTGAGATTTTAAAGTGTAGGAAATTTTCAAATCCTGAGGTCTTGGTTCTATAAGAGAGTATTTTAGGAGATAACACACCTCCATATTGGTCTATGGATGGAGACAGTATCATATGGATAAATTGATTTTTCATGGATCCTATACATATGAGATAGAAACTGATTTCAGAGTCCCACGGTCCTTAGTGGAATGTTCACCCAATCATCTCCAAGATGTATTGAGATATGGGACACTAGTATTTGTGTTATGGGATGAAATGTCATATAAAAATATTTATTACTTTTTTTCTCCACCTATCAATAGGTAAAGTTGGAGCACCAGAGACCTCCATCCATATTACATTATCTTCCAGTCTCAGAATGTAAATGTGAATATGTTTCCATGGATTTTGTAGTCGGCTTAATGAGGTTTCCTTGAGGTAGAGACATTGTATGGGTATTCATTGATATACTAATTAATGTATTCCACTTCCTTCATATCCCATAGACATTCCAAATTGATAATCTAGGAATATTGTATGTTCGTGACATTATTTGACTACATGGACCTATACCATCATTTAATATATGGACTCTAATTTCAAATCATGGTACTTTCGTGGGTTGTAGAAGTCTATGGGTACACTAGTGATTGTGATCATATCCTATCACCCTCAGACAGATTTTTATTCATAATGGATGTTACAAGTTCTATAGGGAATCCTCCAAACATGCATCCGTGATGTTTGTAGTTTTTTGAGATAAAAATCCCTCTCTTTGGGTAATCCTATTATAATAGTTGTTAGGCTAAAATTATGATGGATCCTTTCGAGTCCATGTAATGTTGGTCATTTCATTAACCCATGTGTTGGATAGATGAAGGATTGGTAACCCTACTAGGTCCTCGTCTCACGTTGAAGACTTCAGATTATGTACAGCTGATCAAGATGTGTGTGTCTGATGCTCAATCAAAATATATATCATACTATGATCATCATCAATGACCTCAAATGTTTGAACTCAGGGATATTTTTTTCTTGCAGGAATATCCTAGGATATTTCACAGATAGATAAAGAGTAAAGGAGAGATTTAACCTCATTATTTATAGCCATGTGAGATATTTGAGATAATTGGGCTTGTTGAAAATCAGTTGTTTCTACCTCAAACGTATTATTCCCTAAATGTTTTCTTCCATGATACATATCTTCTTCGGTATCATTCCATCCCATTTCAATGTTTTTATCTTGTGGAATTTGTGTTAGATGTTGATACTTCATTTGATTAGTTTCATATACACATCATTGATCAGAGAAAAAGAGGTATCTAGGGTCATTCTTTCTGTTTAGAATGGGTATTGTGATAGAATAGTCTTGTACAAGACCAGACCTAGGATCGGAAGATCAATGTTTGTGTCTAGGGGCTAGATTCATTCTTAGATAGTGTTTCTCTACCCATAGAAGGTGAAATCAGGGATGATTTCCTTTAATATGGAAAAAAGTAAGAACTCCGTTTTTATGTCATGTTTTGATACTTTTAAATTTGGTATAATTATTAATTTTGGAGGTAATATAGATTCTTAATGAAAATATAAATGTTTTAAGGATATCTAGGGCTTGTTCAGAGTTTTGAACTCTAGACGGTGGATAAAATCACTAGGTTGAATTATAATTAGAAACCATGCAACCCATCCTACACAGTATCTCTTAACCATGCTGGGATGGATATTGGGGTGAATCCAGGTGCAATATTTTCTCTATCCATTCTCCAGGGGTCGCACGCCCATGATAAATGTCTATATTTTTTAGAATGGGTTTTTTTCATAGTTTTCACATTGTTTCCCTAACCATGTTTCCTAACCATTCATGTTCCCCATTAGTACATAAAAGGTAGCATAGTTGGTTCATGGTTTCGCCAACTCCGCGACCCCTATTTTTGGGAAAATTTTGAAAATTTCCATAATAATTTTTTTAAATCGCACCCCCATACTTTTTTTCTTTTTCATGTGAAGTATAGCACTCCCTCTCTCTATTTTATCTCCCAAATCCATCTTTTATAGTATTTAATCTCGTTCTTTTGTCTCTAGTCTAATTGAAGCATCATTCGTCTCATTGGTTCTGTGCCGATAAGATATTGTTTTCTTTTTATTCATTCAGCATTATTCTTTCCCTTAAAAACACTATTTATATGTCTGATCATATGCCCTATTTTTCAATATTGATATATTCTTCAAATATCTTCCAAACCAATCCAAGTTAATTTCTGATATTGTATAAGAAGAGTCATATGAACCTAATATAGGTGGTCTATAAATCATCACTTGTGTTTCATCATTTTATAAATTTCCATGTGCCTTGGCCAATTTCATTGGTTGTGGCCTATTAAATTCAATTTCCTTGATTATATTCATCGAAACATTTCATTAAGAACCTTTCCATGTATTTTATCTCATGTTGGAGGTCATGAACTCATCGTAGACCACCCCATGTAGGTTTTTTCCATAATTATGCTTTTAATAGCTTCATACTCCAATTCATGACACTGTTCGGGTGTGCTTCGACTTGAACCTTCTAAAGGTAAGTGTTTAATTAAATATCTGAAATTCTATTGGTTATTAACTCTGAAGATATCACTTGACCCTAATAAGGTATGTGGTTTAATTCATTAATGAATGTCAAGTGGTTAATTGTAATGTATAATATGTATATGAATTGTCTTAATTAAATATAATTGAATAACTTGGTAGTAGATAGAAAAAAATTCCATGATTGATTGATGGAAATGGAGTAAACATAATGAATTTATTATAACCAATATGAATTAATAAATGTTTTCATGTCCCCTAGACTTATCATGCTAATTGAAGGTATGGAATGATCCAAATAGATTAATATTGGCATGAGTATTACTTAGCCAAATTCATATATTGATTCAATTATAAGAATAAAAATTAATATAGTCTTGGACATCTTATATGATTGGTCATACTCAAGCCATCCATGGATTCCTAAGGGAATGCCTTGAGCACTCATGGATGACATTCTGATTTAGGGATTCCAGTTTCTAGGGTTGATACCCACCTTGGAACCTGATACTTGTCTATATGTGGATACCCAGTTTGACATCATTGGTTTCCTCCATTATTATTATATGATCCCTTGTATATACTCCTTGGATCCATTATGATTCATATAGTCGTTAGGTTCCTTGGATACACCCTTGGCCCTAGTTGTTTCTTATCATGTCTTACCTTGGATAAATTCCATGGACTCGATTAGAATTACATTATTGTAAAATGAATTGGAAGATGACCCCATGGATTACACTCTTACCCTTGTATCTAGGATATATATTATTACTAATTTGAATTGACCCCTAAGGTCAAGTATGCATTGGTTATTACCTTGTATCCCTTTAATTATTATTATCATTACATGATGCCTTGTTATATATTTGATCCTTCAATATTATTTCCATGTCAGGATGTTTGTGTTGATTGTACCCAATGTGAATTACTATATAAACATGAACATAATCAATTATTAAACATGTTACAGGTTAAGACACTAGATAAAGATAAATTAGTTACTTGGGTATTTATGTTACTATAAAAATTTACTTCCATATATCCATTCTTTCACACTATTTAATTTATTTCATAGAAACCAATTATTATAGATGGAATTGGTGATGGACAAATTTGATTTATCTCACACCCTATCTAGAACAGCATTGGTTCTAGCGGAGATTACAAGTATGTATGTGTTGACAAGGTTAAGTGTTCCACTTTAGACACTTGATTTCTTTATTTTATTAGGATTGATCTTAGTGGATGATGATTGTGATCAATCTCGAGATGTTGGGGATGGTTTTTGTATGTTTTTTTTCTCCTTTTTTATTTTATGTTGTGCATGATTCCTCATATTAATGTTTTCCAATTTTATAGATACAGGAAATATATCATCATCTTTTGAGTATTATTAAAAATTGTTAGGTTGTATATTATTAATGTCTTATTCTGTTGTGTTATCTATTTACTTATAATTCTTATGTTATTTACATGTTATTATATTTATCTATAGTGATACACTCTAGTAATGAAGGCATAGTGTAGCCACATACACACCCTATATCCTTACTACTAGTTGATAGACTCAATAATTTTTAGTTATGTGCTTGAGAACTAGTGATCCCCTGGGCTCGAGGGACCATCGAGTGGAATCTGGCTTCGAGATGTCACACATCCCCACCAATCCATCCATCTATCACGGCTATAAAATGGAGAGGAACTAGAAATATACATGATATACTTCACATTACATAGATCCTATAATACAACATCTACAACCCCCAAAATTCAAAAGTAATATATGAAAACAAAGCCCGGTATGATTCCACCACAGAGTCTATACAAGCTCTGATAAAATTAATTCCACCATTATAGATTTTAAAATGAATGTAGTTTTAAAATGAATTTTCATAAATGAAAACCCATTTTTAAATCATTTACATTAGTTTTCATAAAATCCTATCATATAAAAAAATCCATGAATATGAAAATTATAAGTGATAAAATAGGAATAAATATCCATACACCATAAGGTATAAATGTAAACACATATCCATGAAATAATACATCATCTAAAACCATGTCATATAACTATATGTTAAAACATTAGAGAAAAAATTAATCAAAAAATACATCATGTGTAAAAAATCCGTAATTGATAAATCATGTCATATTGGGTAATATACTATTTTAATACATAATTAACATTAAATAATCCTAAACCCAAAATATCTTGGTACCAACCGATATTGATTCCTTCCATGATCTGTTTATGTAACATCCCACCCCACCTCAATGGATAATGAAGTGATGGGTCTTCTACTTGAGCTTTCGTGACATCCTCAACACAGAAAAGGGTAGAAATAAATTCCAAGGGATTAATAAAAAATTAGGGGATGATTTTCCATTTGAGAATAAAAAACGAAACCATGAATACTATAACAAAAAACCCGTTATACGATGCATGAGTAAAATACATTACAAATCCTAATATAACCAATCTAATAACAAATCTGACCTGTATCAGAGTACAATGTGGAAACCTATAATATCCTAGGCCCCGTACTCATGAATCATGTACTAAAATCCATAAGTATATATTTTTGACAATGAGGATAATAACTGTGACCCAAAATTTTCCATCAAAACCTTCCATATAAAAATAAAGGCATCGATCACTTATATTATGTGTATTTTTTATAGTTTAGAGTATTAAATAATTGTGAAAAACACCTACATAAATAGTTCACTTCCACTAGAACTCATAAAGAACAAGTTCATAAAGATGAACTTCATCTCCTATTATACCTATCTTTTATCATTTCACATTAGTTAATCAACATAATCCTTTTGAAATCCCTAATATACAAACATCATTAAAAATCATTATTTTAAACCATGGTAAAAGGAAATATATGAAGGGTGAGATCATATTCTCAGTAATGGTAAATATAATCAATAACAATTAAATTTCATGAAGGAGAAAAATAGTGCATAAGGGTATGATAACATAATAATACTTCAAAAGTGAATCATAAAGAAATTAATACACATAAAAACCTTGATCATCAAATATTAAAACATGGAAAAGGAAACAGTCATTAGAATAAATAATCAAAATCCATGTGATATCAATAACGATAAGAAAAATAATTATAAACTCATATATAGCATAAAGAAAATATCTTGTTATATTGGAACATAAACGCATTAAATCCTTATATAACCATTACAAATCCCTCAAAAATTAGAAAAAACCATACAATAGACTTCAAATATAATTATTTAGAGAAATTATTATTACCCAATGCATTAGAGCACTATCTGGTCGCACACGTTGTATATTCTATAATAGGAATTCCATGTGCTATTTGGGTGAACCCATCATTTCTAATTTCCAAGATGTGAATACAAAGAGAGTTTATCAAAACTTATTGAAATAATATTTATAAATTTTAGATTATGATTAAACCCTATAAATGAAATAGGTTCCATAAAAATCTATATGAAATATGATTAACCTATGAAAAAGTAATGGGTTCCATTAAATTACTTTAAAAACGTGATTAACACATGGAAAAGGAATGAGTTTCATCAAAATCTATTTGAAACAGGATTAAACTTTGGAAAATAATTATTTGAAATATAAATCTCTTTGAATCATGATTAACCTATGGTATTGAAATGGGTTACAAAATAATCTATTTAGAATACGATTAACCCATGGAAAAAATGGGTTCCATAAAATTTTCTTTATGACATATTCAACCAATGAAAAATAAATGGTTTTCACAACAATCTCTTTAGAACATAATAAACCCACGGAAAAGAAATGGGTTTCCAAAAAATTACTTTAGGTAATAATCACACCGGGGAAAATAAACAGGTCTCACAGAAATCTATTTAGTGTATAATAATCCCATGGAAAAGAAACAGGTATCACTACAATATCTTTAGGACATAATCAACCCATGGAAAAGAAATGGGTTTCCCAACAATTTATTTAATGAAAAATAAGCCCATGGAAAAAATTGGTTTAATAACAATTTATTTTTGACATAATGAACCTTTGGAAAATAAATTGGTTTCATAACAATATCCTTTTTATCTAATCAACCTATGAAAAATAAATGGGTTTTATAAAAATCTCTTTAGGACGTAATCAACCTGTTGAAAACAAATGGATTTCATAAAAATATATTTAAAACAAACATAATATATCCAAATAATTAATGGGTATGGTATCAATAAAAAATATCTCCAGCTGAGGATAAGTAATAATTAGGGTTGTATAATTTTTTGAATGGAAATGAACTTAAAATATCATTAAAACATTCTTGAGAAATATAATCTTTAAACATTCCAAGGAATCTCATACCACTTTGAAACATTTGAATCATTATCCCTGTGAATGGAATAACTATAAATGGAACTCATAATATCATGAGAATAATGTGATTCATGACCAAACAAGTCAAAGGATAAGTATATACATCTCATAAAATAATATAGGTGTATAACATAACAAGTTTCCCAAAGAAGGAAAATTGTGACTAAAATCTAATACCACTTTGGTGACATTGAAATCGTAAACTCTATTAAATAGAGATCATCAAAGGATATTTAAAACCAAATAAATTTATGGGTATGAATACTCAAATACATTCAAGGGTATTATATACCCCAAAAAAATAAGTGGTGAATATGGAATATACATCGCATAAGTAAAATTGAGATGTGAATCCCCCTTACAGAGATCGTATCATGGGATTCATAATAAAAAATGAAATAATTATGTGTGACACATTTAAATAAAAGAAAAAAAATTGTAAATACATTAAAAAAATAGAGGTCATTTAACACATATTCTTTTCATAAAAAATCAATAACCTAAAATTTTAACCCAATAAAATGATATTGAGTTAATAAATCATGTATTACTTGAGTAAATTTTGAAACATTAGATACATGAAACAATAACATCAATTAAAACACATAATATCATGAAATAAATTAAACTCATTTTATAACTATTCCTAGGGAATTAAATTCACTATAAAAAATTAACTAGGTTCATAATAACAATTCAGTCTCAATGAAAATTAAATTGAGATGAAACCCCTTACCATGAGTCTAATTTTTGATGATTTTCCTCTATATTCCTGAATAATAAATTAATTATTATTATATAATTTCTTCAAAACCATTTAAAATTTTATTATTAATTTATTTAACTTATAAATATGTTATATACAATTGTATAATCAATAATGTTTAACTCGGTTTTTGGACCATATTTTGTTTATGTGTCCAAAACAACTTTGGTAGGTCAACTACGATCAAAAGGGATCATTATTGAAAAATATAGAGAATAATAATGATGAAATAATTATTATATTTAAAAATAAATTACACTTTTAAATGAAATCATGAAATATTATTATGGAAAATGAACCGATGTTACAATTGTGGAGATGGTAGGTCGTACATACGCATGAGTAACGTTCTCATTTTTCAATGATCAGTATGGATAAAAGGAAAGTAACATTTATCATTAAATATTGGTAATTATATCGTAAATTACATATTATTTTTTCATTTGTAATTATATGTAGAATTATTTTGATTTAAAAGGAATCACATCACGTCCAGGGGGTGGTAGTCCGCAAGTCCATGAATGACTTTATAACATTTTTAGTATGTGCAAGGGTAATAAAGAAAATGATATATTATATTTACTAAAATTTAATTATTTAATAAATATAATATTTGTGTTATTTATTTCACATATGTTCAATTAAACCCATTCTTAATACATTATGTGTATTGTGTGAACGTATCGCATTTCTTTGAGGAGGCAGTAGTCCACATGTCCACGAACGATGTTATCTTATTTCCAAAAAATGGAAAGCATGAAGTTATGTGTCATATAACAATTCCATAGGTATTGATACAACATAAATATAATATATATCATATAATAACATTTTTACCATCATAATTTCCAACCATGAGAGGTCGTAAAGTAAAAAATGAACGACATCATTTCATGTGGTGGTAGTTGGACCTACACATGAACAGTATGGTCATTACCCATTTGATGGAAGTGTGTTAAGGTGTAGGTATAAAAATTAACATAAAAACATATTAGTAATTTTTTATTCTAAAGTTATTATATAATAATGGAATAATAATAAATAAATTGGTGGATAAAGTAATAAAATATAAATAAATGTTGAAGAATGTCACCTCTTATTTGGGAAACACCTTTTGGTTTTCACCAAAGGGATTACATGGTTAGATTTATTCCAAAATTGAGCATTATATGGTCAGGGTAGTGATGTTGGAATATTATTTTGGATGGTTTTATATGATTCAATGGTCATTATAGGTGTAAATAAATGGGGGAGGGTGACAACCTTTTTATAGTGGAGGGGTAGTATCATTCTTGTAAATATTAAATGGTAAACACTATTGAGAGGTATCCCTTATATCATATCCCACATATAATGACTCCAATTCAATAAAAGAGTTCATATATCCGAATAATGTCCTCAAAATGTGTTTTTGAAAAGTTTCAGGTCATTTGTTCCCTTAATATTAATGTTTAACCGCTAAGTAAACTCATTTTTACATTAATTGCTGAAGTTAAATTTAAGTACCATCATTACAAGTTTTGGTAAAAGAATAATTCAACCATATTATAAATTGTAAATTATTATTATTTGTAATATTTAATCTATTTTTTCAAAATTGCAATCACATTTATGGTAGAAATTAATTTCAAATTAATCTCGTAGATGTGGAGACAAGGTGGGTTTCTAAAGTGAAAATGTTTCAATGTTTGCTAAGTTCATACATATAAAATCACTATGAAAAAGATTAAAACAATCATAATTTAACTAAAATATATAAAATTGATCTAATTATATTTAATAAAATAAAAAATATAATTTAACACTATAAATTATTCAGAAGAAAAATAATTTTTCAATTAAAATTCAGTGCCATTCATTATTCATCAAAATATGAAAGTTCTTGGAAAAATACCAAGAATTACCCCAAAGAAAATTTTGAAATTCCTCATTCAAAAATGAAGTTTATTTTTTATAATAATGATTTAATGATTTCAAAAATTTATATTGTAAATAGTTTCACCATAAAAGGCGATAAAACTTCTCTTAAAAATTATACAAATTTTTATACGTAAAATTAGTTTTATTATAATCATAAAACAATAATAATTATTGGATGAATTTAAAAACATGTTACTAAAGAAAAAACATTTAAATTTAATTAATATGTCTCAATAAAAGTGAAAAAATTAAATTATTAAGATTAAATACCATTTTGGTTATAAAAATCTTTTTCATAAGAACGCATCCTTTATATTTAAATGGTCTTATTTATTAATTTTTAATTAATTGGTAACCAATGAATACATTTCATTAAAATTTGTAAAATATTATTTCATAATTTTGTTAGACATATTTATTTCAACTATTCATATGTCTAGTTGATAATTATTATGTCAAATAAATTATATTTATCGTATATTGCTTTTAGGTAAAACTCAGCCTTTCATGTAACATGAGTCATAAAAGGGACTCTATGTTGTGTGAAATGAATAATAAACATGGTGTTTCATGTGACTAAATATAAACATTGTATTTTGTGTAATTTAATATATTAAATAATTTAAATTTATTTGAAATATTATATTTCATAAAATTTCAGGTTGTTGCAAAACCAAAACCAACATAACTCAAATACACCAAAGAAATAAACTCAATATCTCCAAACATGATTTAATCTCCAACACAATAATTCATTCTCAGGGTATCCTAACAAATCAATAAATATCTAAGATAGCTTATATTTGAATGTTTCTCGAAATATCACGTATGAAAATTTACCAATGTAACCTAGAAGGGGGTGAGTATAAAACTCAGTCGCCCCCCCCCCCCCCCAACGACTTCGAAACACACACCAATCAGATAGAACATGTTAGAAAATTTATATAAAACCATAAAAACATTTTAAAGTTTTTTATAACAAGAAAAACAATTTCCCAAATTGAAATAGTTTCCATGGAATGATATCAAACATCCCTTTAAATGTAGTTCTAAAATTCATTTGGCATACCAATTAATTTTCCACACATCCACACATCCACACATTCTGGAAAAATAAGGTCCTCCCTATACTCATGGGTGGTGATTCATCCTTTCACCATACCATCACATGGTGAAATTTTTTAATGGGGGAAACTCTATGCCCTAATCTATACCATTTTTATGGGGGGAAACCACATGCCCTTATCCTTAAAAAATTCACATGAACACACACCGAAAATATATGCCAAAACCCATTCAAAACATTCCATGAAATTTCAATAAAAATTTTATTTTACTAAAAAAATCCATAAATATTTTACATGCATAAAAACCAAAACATAATTTTAATATCATCATTTCAAAATCATGAAACAAATGCGCTTCCAAAAGAACAAATCAATTTCAAAAATTTCATAAACCAACCCTAAATAGGTTTTCCATCCAAAATAACACATAAATTAAACAATCCAATTAAACGTCATTCATTTTAAAACAAATAATTTAATTGTAATGTCACGGAATTTCCATATAAATTTTTTAATTATATGGAATTATTTTGAGACCGTGAAATCTGACTGCGCGTGATCATGACGCCCAGAGTTCCCGAATCAAAAATTTGAGGGCACTGTTGCATTCATGATGGCGAGTTTACCCTAGGTGTTACTTAAGTTTAGTCAGTGCAAGAATCCTATGAGAAAACATGAAAATGGCATAACTGTAAAAAAAATATTAAAAAAGATTATTTTATTTTTCAAATGCTTATAACTCATGAATGGTAACTCGGATTGAAAACTAGATACCACTGCTAAACTTATGAGAGTATGCTTTCCTTATACTGATACAAACATTGGCTGGTGTGGGCCACGAATGAAAGTAAGTTTTTGGCCGTAAATGAAATAATTAAGTGACAATTTTTTTATTATAAAATTTATAACTTCTAAAAGGAAACTCGGATTGAATATTTTAGGGTACTGTTGAGTTTGTTGGGGAATTTTCTCTTTGGGAGAATCCTAACCTCGGCCGGCACGGGTCGAGGGTGAAGATAATTAATTTATTGAACTTTTTTCGAGTGTATTCAGTAAATGTGTGAGTGGCATTTTCTAACTTTTAAACCATCAGTCGGATTAAAAATCTGAGGACACCATTGAATCCACTACACCGTGATTTTCTTAAGGGGGGATTTACATTGATCATAGTAGTTCCGTAGAAAAAGTTACATTTTGTGACTTTTTAAAAGAAATGAAATAATATAATTTTAATATTTTATTACATATCCTCCAACAGATGAGAAAAGTGGTGGGGGCAGCGACATGTTATGCAAATAAATGGACTCACCTACCAACCCTATGTAATGACGTCATTGGGAAATTAGGAAGCTCCCTAATTGATAAGCCTTATTAAACTCCAACTTTGCTACTTACCCTCCCCCTCTCCTTTATATATAGAGATTTGGGGGAGGTACCGGCACAGGTTCACCAAGCAATGAAGTGATGAAGGATCACCATGATTCTGGACCCTTAGAACATGGAGCTGATCCTAGATGAAGGTGACGGGTGACACCAAACCACGAACCGGATGATGACGTATGTGCAGCCTTGTTGAAAGCTTGTTGCGGGAATGAAGAAAACCAACCCACCTTCAAGCTGTAGACATTCTCCAATGGGTTAGGAGGTAGGGGTATTATTTGTTTTATTCTTTTATAATGTTTTCCTATTCCCTTTCATGGATAATACAAAGAACACGGGTCAACCGACTAATGGGTTGACCCATGATTCGTTTGTTTTTTTGGGAGGTTATTGCAGGGTTTATTTGTGGGGTTTATCTTGATTTAAATTCCAAGAGTTTGGTAAACCCTTAACCCCATATTTTTTTTAGAGATAATGCAGAGGGTGCAAGCCTAACGATCCCATCCTGAACCCTATGATACTTTTATAAATTTTCACCTCCATGGAGCACCGATGGCGTAGTGATACAGACCAGCTACGTTTGGGATAGTGCGTCAACGCACACCACAAGAAGAGTCCATGACATCAAGTTGCGACGATCATTAGAGTGTGCAGCACCGGATAGCCGTAGAGGAGGAATGGCGCACTATCGATAAACAAATGAGGTCATGACTCTTCATCCATGGTGACTAGAGGAATGTGGTCGGCACACCGATCAGCCACGAGTGATGGGGCGGAAACCCGTCATGCACCACTAGAGAGGTCGGCTAGTACGCCGGCCGGCCGCGACGGAACCAGCAGAGCAGAGGTGTGGTACACGCCTGGTGCAATGCCCACGCGACAGCAAGGCCGCAGCCTACGATAGCCGCGGGGGGAGAAGGGTCCACCGGATCGACCGGCTGCTGGGGGATGGGGCGCATGCCAGCGGCGAGCCCTGCAGCAAAGCCGCATCCCATCAGCCATGGCATGGAGAACCTGTGGCACCACATGGCACCGCGTTGGGTCAACCCTCGTGGGTTGACCCACAAACATTGCTCCACGCCACATCATCCCAACCCAGACACGCCATGTCAGTGTATCCCTAGAGGCTCACGCTACCAAACAGATGGTACCACCAGGTCAGCCCATCCCACTGACCCGCGGCTAAGCGGGCCGACCTATGGCCTAGTGGCCTAACCCGCGGCCCAGCCTGGTCAGGCTGGGCCCAACAGGCCAGGTTGACCCGGGTGGGATCAGACTCATGTCAGGAAGGGTAAAACTATATTGATCCGGGTTGGACCATGTCAAACAGGGACGGGCCAGTCTAACTAAGGCGGACTGGACCAGGACCCAGTACCACCAGTTACACAAAACAGACCCTAGTTTCTAAATTGGGCGTCTGTTTGATAGACTGTCTGCAGCTTCAGGATCCTTAGAGTGAGATGGTCCTTTTTCCTTACCATATTAGAGTTTCGGAGAAAATTGGAGTATGGTCGGTTTGGTTCACACCATAATTCAACCGATCCCTCGGCACAGAAATGCCAATAACGCACAAACCGTGTGTCAGATTGACACGCCGTCTGTTGCGTTGGAACCCTTATAACATGGCGGGTCATTGGATTGCTTCCTTGTGAGACTTAGTTTTGGTTTAAATGTTACTGATGGATTGGGGAGAGGTTCTCACAAGCGCACTACATATGAAACCCTACGAATGGTTCATACTTGAGTATTTCTGGTTTTTCGACTCGAAGTGACTAGACAGTCGCGACACGCGATGGGAAGAAGTACCTTAGCTGACCAAAATAGGGGTGGGTGCCTCTGTTTGACCCAGAAGACCCATAGTATATGATGGGGAGGAGTACCTCAATAGTTCAAGGTTAGTGGGAAGCGACTCTGAGTGACCCTACAGGCCCACTGTACTCGATGGAGGAGGAGTTCTCCAGTAGCTGAGGTGTTCGACATTGTGACTGGAGATGTAACTTGTTTCTACCCCTAGAATAAATCCTGGTGAGAACTATCTTTACCTTGTGATTGTGTTTGAGGTTATTCTATGTGGTACTTTACCTGTGTGGCAATCTACCTTCGTGGTTTCACCCTGTGGTTTTTCTTTGTGGAACTCTTGGAAACCTTTGGAGTCTCAAGGTCCCTACTGAGTATCTTTATACTCACCCCTGCACGAGCTTCGCCAACACCTTGTTGTGTATTGTGTAGGTGACGTATAGAATTGATCGAGGCTAAGGGTCATAGGACTGGATGGTGCTCTAAGGTGTACCATTCGGTGTGACAAGACATAGAGGAGACGAGTGTATTTGGAGTTTAGTAGAGCCAATCTGTACATACCCTTCAGGTAGGAACCTCGGAGAATGTCCCAGAAGTTTTTTTCCTTTTCCTTTCAGTTGTACTGTACTTTCAGTCTTACTTGTAATTTTATAGTTGTCCTTGTATTCTGGAACCTTTACTTTCAACACACTTTTGCTACAGTAGTTTACTTCCCAGTTTCTTCTTGTTGTGTTCTCGGACTGTGTGTTTGTATAGGTTTGAAGGAAATTCCTTCCCGTTTTAGGGAATATTCCTTTCAGTGCTAGTCAAAGCCCCCTTTCCAAAGGAAGGAGGTATTGGGTTAGTCACAGCACAGGCCCCAGGGGACGAGTGGTGACATTAACCTCTAGTCAAGAGGATCTGAAAGTCAATCCACCTACCGCTAAAACATAAGCAAAAGAATAGAGTGACAGAAATCCTCAAAAACCCCAATATGAAACTTAATGATTTTACCTTATATCTTGTAACTATTAAACAAAAAAACCATATCACATCAGGATTGAACACAGAAATCATGGATTTATCCCTAATGGACTAAATATGTGATTCCAAGAGAGGAAAGAATAAGTAAAAAAAGTAACTCTTGAAGAGTGATTACTTACCAATAAATCTTGTCACTGTATGAGATTTTCTGAAATATATTTTTTAAATTAATTTAATCTTTTGGATATTTTTAATTTCATGAAACATTGAATTTAATTTGTTTATATTACAGAAATATGTTTGGATTCAAATATATTCTACACAAAGTAAATCATGCTCTAAAAAAAACACTTATATTATCTTGTGGTATACACAATACTGTGTTGTCTTGTATTATATACAATATTGATTCCCTTCTATATCTTATATTTCATTCATTGTTAAATTTTATTGAAATACAATATACTATTAATAATATTATTGAAATACTATTATAGCGACCACCTATCCATTGGAATATAGGTTATGAATAATGTTAACTAAGTTGTGAAAATATAATTTACACATTTATACAGAAATAATAAATTAGCTATAAATTAGTAGAATTCAATGTAAGAACTATTTGAATATAAATTAACTCATTTTCTAAGAAAACTATTTTTCAATGTAAAAACACAATTTTTTTAAAAATAAATTAGAAACAACACTTTTCATTAAAGATTTAAATAAAATTTATATATTTAATGTTCAATTAAGATTTTTGATTCTCATACAATTGATCTTATGGGTATAAGATAAGAATATATCCAATTTTATGAATAAAAAACATGTATTTTTCTAAAAGTAAATTTTACCACCTTTTAATGGACCACCCTTTTTAAAATATGATTTCTGACACTTTTATTTTTTTAATTTGAAAAAAATAAACTTTATTTTTTAATTTTCAATATCAAAGTTTACATAGGGTAAATTTTTTGGTATTTTCAAGAAGATCCATTTTTTTAATGGTGAAAAAACAATTTATTTTAATGCAAAAATAATTTTTCTTATAATTTTTTTATTCAAATAAATTAGGATTCAATTTTTTTAAGTATAATTATATCAATTATACCTCAATTAACCCAATTTATGTCATTGTATTCGATTTTCATTGAAATTGGATATAAAAACACAGCAAACTTTTGAACATTTTTACGTTGAAAACACGCTTTGTCATATTATCTACAGGATTAGATTTTAATTAGTTTATGCCACTTCATTGAATGTAATTCTGTAAAATAGATTCCATTTATTCAATTAGAATAATTTATAATTTAAAATAATTTAAAATTATTTTTTTCCAGGAATATTATTGAATGTAGTTAATATTAATTATATTGATTAGGAAGAAAAAGTAGCCTAACAAAGGCCATAACCTTAAACTTAGGGGCCCAAATGAATTATAAACTTCTCCAAAATCCATTTTTTTAATATTTATACCATATAAACTATTTAAACTAATTTTGAATATTTTTGAAGCCAATTTTCAGGGGTAAAATGTTTGTGGAATTCCCTTTTTAAAAAATTGACAAGAATACCACTCCTCCACTATAAAAATGTGCTCATGCCTCCCACTTATTCACACCTCTTATGTCATTTGTATCCCCAAAAATATGATAAAATAAGATCCCAAAATCGCACCCTTCATCCTATAACACTCTCTTTGGGCATAAATCTATACAAGGAATACCTTTTGTGAAAACCAAGAGGAGTAACCCAAGGAAGTGGTAATATCCATCCTCATGATCCTTTGTTTTATTTTCATTCTACATCCCCCCCTCCACTTTAATTATTCGATGATTAAATAATATATTCATTATCCTCAATATTGTTAGATGTTTTTTCTAAGTTTTATACCTACACATAGATAGAAATCCATCTAATGGGTAATGAACTTACCATTCTTGTGTATGGTAAAATACCACGTTAGGAAATGATGTTGTTTTTTTCTTTAACACCTCTCATGGTTGGGTATTATGATATAAACTCTATTTTTATATGATATATATTATATTTATTACGTATTTATTCTTATTTAAATATTACATAAAACATACCTTCAAGCCTTCCATTTTTGGTAAATAAGATAACTTCATTTGGGGGAGTGTGGACTTCTACCTCCTCAAAGAAATGTGATTCATTCACACTTTTAATGGAATGTGTTGAGGATGGGATTAGAAAACATATATGATATATTTAAAATAATAATTATACGATAATGATATTATATATATGTCATTTCCTTCATTTATTTCAAAATGAATGTAAAACAAAAACAAGTTCCATGCATATGTACGGCCTTCCGTCCCCATAAACAGTGTATTTCATTTAATATTTTTATATTTTATTAATTACTATAAATTATTATAAAATAAATTTAAATTATATTTGTAAGTACCTGATATTTTTAATAATAATTGTTTCCATGAAATGTGTGTTATATTATTTTGCACACAAAAACATTATCTCATTAATGATAAAGTATGAATATTTTTATGTGGGCATCAGGTTTCAACTGTTATATGACCATTGGAAACTATACTCTTAACATTATTATTATTTTTTGTAAATAAGAAATGATACATGATAATGTATGAATAAATAAGAGTCAATGGCCTCATCCAGTATAATTAGGTCATTCAAATCCCATTTGTAAGAGTTTTGGAAGGATGTAGTGTCACTAGGATTCACTCTAGACCAATCCTAAGATGAGATTAAAAATGTTAATCATGAATGAAATAGACTATGGGAGAAGTTCATGTGATTGTAGATTACCACTCGAATGATGTTATCTAAAGAGACCTAAGAGTCTATCACCATTGCAGACCTTACACTTAGCTCATATGAGGGTTTTATGAGGGTTCATATGTCAAGGCCTTAGTCTCTTTTGAATCCCTCTATTTTAATAAAATTATTATTTCATCATTTCCATTTCAAGAATATTTTCTCTTAAAAAATATATGTTTATTTGAGATAAATTATATAACTTTAATTTATAGGTAAAACTAGTACTTTTAATATATTTCATATATTCTGAGAATTATTATGGAAAAATAAAAAACATTTTTGAATTTCAAATCTCAAAATTAATCTCGGTTAATTTTTATTATTTTTCAATGTAGTTCCCTATTTTTGATAAATAGTGAAAAAAATTTCATTTTTATGTAAATAATTATTATAATTTAAATGATTGATTCTATTAAATGATTTTCTAAAAAAATACATATAGGGTTTTGATCGGTATGACAATTAGAGTCTGATAAGATCAACATAATTTTTGGTGAATAGTAACTTGACCCTTTGGAATGTTAATGTTACCCTATGAATTATAATATGACCAATGGAACTGTACCCTCACATAAGGAATTAGAAATATAATTTAGGAAACTTAAATGGTAATGTGATATAATTATATCATACTATAAGTAAATAAATGTTTTAAAAATTATTAATTAAGTATTAGTATATTTATAAAACCTAAATGTTTATTTAAAAATTTATCATTAATATAATTATTTAAAAAAATCATTTTCCCAAAATGGAGTTCATTTTTTAATTCTATATGTCAAAAAAATTAGGGTTAATTTTGGGTATTTTTGTAGAATAAATGGATTTTTGTGAATAGTAAACATACATATTTGACTTTTCGATATGTTTAATGATATCAGGACTATGTCATAATGATTTAATGAGTAAAATAAAATTATGGTCGACTCTTTTGGATTATAATAATTCAATAGGTATCCCATAGGGCCAATACCATGGGCAAAAACAATGGGCAAGCCCATGGTATTGAAAATACCACTACTGAGGTGTATGTGGAAATTAATAACAAAAACTCCCTATCATTTTCAATAAATAAACACCCATTATTTCATTTATTTTCATTCAAAATTATTCCACAACAATGTAATGATATTTTTTCCTCCAAAGGTGTCCTCCCAGGGTGTCCTCAAGCCGCCAAGGTCCTAATCTTTGAGTTTTAGGAGTCACTCTTCAAGGTATAAGAAATCTCAGCATTGATTTCCTTTCATGTTCTCTTTTTAGGTAGTATGTCTTTCAAATTTCCATATCAATTTCTTTTGTACATTTTATTCCCTCCATTATCTATATTAATATTAATTTATTAATTGGATTCACTTGTTCCATATTTTTTTTAATGTTTTCTAAAACCATATTTCATACCTGTTATGCTATCATATTTTCATCTCAAAATTTCTCTCTTTTTATCAAGAAAAAATTTAATTTAATTTTGTGAATACCAAAACCACATTTTTCATATAGAGGTATTCAAATAGCTATCAAAATGATCTATTTAATTCTAGGATCAATATACCTAAAACAATCCTTTTCTTTTCTATGGGTTTAAAATGACAATGGGATCTTGTTATTAAGAACTTTCTAAAACACCATGATTTTGAAATAAAACATGTTTCATTTATTCTCAAGAGATTATTTATGAGAATATTTAATTATCTCTTTGTGGCTCACATTAATTAATACATATTATGGGTGTTCCCTAATTGTGAACCAATTTATTTAGTAATGAATTTAATCTCTAGAGATGATAAGTTTCATGATGCCTTGGTGAATAACCTTTGTAATTTCTATGACACCTAGGTGATAAACCTTGGTGATATGCTTATGAATAACTCAATTAAATGTTATATACACATTTAAATTTTATTAATCATATTATTTTTATTATTACATGACTCTTTTTTTTTACTCATTACTTTATGTGTTTCCTAAAGTTCTTATTGATATTCATCACGATCATAAGTAAATTGTTTCCCTTATTTACCCTTATTGGCCCTCCAGCTCAACCTATAATTTGATTTATGTCCCCAGGTTATGATATGAATTAAATTTAAATAGGATAAACCATTAATAATCCTTTAAAATTTTAATATAATATTGTCCTATGTTTTCATATATTATGTACCTTTTTTCCCAAGACACTAAACCTTATGAGATCATCAATTTATAAAATGTTATGTAATGTTATGTAATGTTATGTAATAAAAAGGTGGAATTCCATTTTTTATATGAAATTATGGTTTAGTTATTTTTAGAAATTATGATTTCAAAACATTAGCAATAACCCAAAAAAATTTCAATATATTAAAGCTTCCTTTTATTTGGAGAAATATTATATAATTTGTTTTCAACCAAATAAATACATGTCTATATACGAATAAGTGGATGTGGCTCTAGAACTAATGTATTTATGGGTAAAACCCAAAAACAACACTATCAGCTAGACTATAACGGAATCGGTTCACAACAAAGGGCCTTACTTAACTCTTGGTTTGACACTCATGGGGATATTTTTGGTTAATCAAAATATTTTTATAAAACATTATGATGTACTTATAGAAAAAATATATTAATTAATAACATGTTTAATAATGATGTTATATTAAAAAAATTCTTTTAGAATTATAAGAAAATTAAATGAAACAAGTTTCTCACAAACATATTTTTCTTTTATAAATTGGTGATATATAGGAGGAACCGTGTAAATGGTAAGATCAATGGACCATGTGTTGTAAACACTTAGATGGAAGAAGGAATGGAAACCATCATGAGAATGGTGAATCAACTAACTAACGTTATGGGAAATACCTTGAATTAAGATGAGAAACTGGTTCCACCATGAAGCTAAAAACTCCTTATTGAGTCCTTTATGCATCAACGACCACTGTATTTTAATGGATCTACTAACCCATTGATTGAATAATAGTGGATAAGTTCTATAGAAAATATCTTTTTTCTCTATTGTTAAAAATAAGAGAATGTCACGTTGACTGTTTACTTCTTAGAAGGAGAAGTTGATCAGTTGTGGGAACTGGTCAAAAATAAAATTCCAAGAGGGGAGATTCAGGATATATAGTGGGACGAGTTTAGGGGAGCCTTTTTTAAAAAGTATTCCCCCATTCAATGAAAATGAAAATATATATGTAATTATTGGAGTTGAAACAGAAGGAAAAAAAATGAATTTGGGGGAAGCTATGTTATGAACCTAACAACACTTTCCCTCTACACCACTAGATTTTCAAGGATCCTAATGAAAATTTTGATAGATTCTTTATTGGATTAAGACCTCATCTACAGAAGAATATTTCAAACCAAGACATTGAAAACTATGAGGGGATTGTGAGGAGTTCTATGAATTTCAAGATAGAGTTCGGTGAGATGTAGTGGTTCCAAAAATTGAATGAGAAGAAGATAGATTTTTTTTCCATCATGGGGAGGACCTTTGATCAAGGAAGATGAGGAAATCAAGTTTAAATTTTCACATGCAAAAAATGTTGGAAGAATCATTCAGGGAACTACTTTCTTAGGTGTAGAAAATATTAATATTTTGGAAGAGAGTTACATATTTCTTGAAACTGTACTAGTGTGGTGAAGACTCAACATATCAACACTAACGATAAAGGAATGATTTTGTAGGACTTACCTGAAGTCCAATGCTTTGAGTTTGGATAGTTGGATCACATTTCCAATCACTATCCAAATTCTAGTGTAGTAGGGAATCACCATCAACCTTGACATTGGCCAAGGGAGAAAGGTTATTCTTTTACGATCATGATGGTTGAAGTTGAAGCTCCAAATGTTGTGGTGGAAGGTACTATCATTGTTGTCTCAATACTATCAAGTAATTTGTATGATTCTATTTCTATATATTCCTTTATTTTCTCCTTATTTTAGAAGAATATAAAATCATTCCCTAAACTTCTAGATGAATATTTTGCAGTCATGGCACCTAGAAGTATTATCCAAGCATCAACAGTGTATAGAAACTCTAGTATTCACTTTGATGAGCACAATCTCATCACTAATCTAGTAGTCATTCCCAATATGGAATTCTAAATTATACTAGTTATGTATTGGATCTCAATGTATTGTGCTAAAATAAACTATAGAAGAAAGGAAATATTAGTAGTCTTTAATGGAAAACCTAAAGTTGTTCTTAAAGGATATATAACTCAAACTGATCTTTGTCTAGAATCACCACCCATTGAATTATTTTTGAAAATGATCTCTAAATATGAAGAAGGAAATAAATGTATATGAATATATATTTTCCACATTATTAAGGAATACATTGGCGCATTTCCTATGGAATTTCATGGGCCTCCCCTAGAAAGATAGGTATAGTTCTCCATGACATCATTCCTAGTTCCAATTTGATTTCAAAAACCCCATATGGAATGGAAAATGTGAGGTTGGAGGAATTAAATAATAAACTCCAAGATCTTTTGGAAAAGGGGTTTATTTGTCCGAGTATGTTTCCTTGGGGAGCACATATTCTCTTTGTAAATAACATGGATGGATCAATGTGGTTATTCATTAATTTTAGTGAACTTAATGGAATCAAAGTGAAGAATAATTATCCTCTTCCTACGAATTGATTATTTGTTTGACCATCTTTGTGGGCCTCAATTCTCCTCCAAGATTGAACTTTGATCTGCTTATCATCAATTGAGGGTGAATAAAGAAGATATTTCAAAGATCGAATTCCAATTAAGATAGGGTAGTTATGATTTTGTTGTTATTCCCTAAATATTGTCTAATGATCCTTCTATTTTTATGGATTTGATGAATTGAGTATTTTAAGGACTAGCTTGATAAATTTTTGGTAGTTTTTATTGATGATATTATGATATATTCAAAAAAATTCAAGTAACATGAGGATCATCAATGTTTTATATTGAAAACTATGAAGAAGGAGATGTTATTTGAAATGATTATAAAATAGAAATTTTGGTTACAACAAGTTTCTTTATTGGGGAACATTTTAATCAATTATGGAATCTCAATTTAACTGGAAAAGAAAGTGGTTGTAGAACAATAGCCTCAACCTAAAACAGAAACAGATATTCCTATTTTCCTTAGATAATAGCGATATTATATGATTTTTGTGAAAAAAATCAGGACATTGTAATCCACTAAACAAGTTAATTTGAAAAGGGATCAAGTTTATCTTGATAAAGGAGTTTTAAGAAATCTTTCATGTTCTAAAGAATATATTGGTTAATGCACTTGTGTTAAATCTACCCTCTATCAGAGAAGGGTTCATTATTTTTAGTGATTCATATCATAAATGGATTGGGTGAATCTTCATGAAAAATTACAAGGTGATTTCTTAAGAATCTCGATAGTTGAAGCCTCTTGAGAAGAAATATCCAACACATGATCTAGAGATAGTTGAGGATATTTTTTATCTGAAGATATGGAGGTGTTACCTTTTGGGGAGAAATATGATATACACACAAACCATCAGTGTTTGAAGTATATTTTCCAAAAAAAATGAATTGAACGTGAGGAAAAAGAGATTTTTGGAAATTTAAAATGATTGTGATTGTTCAATTCCTTATCATCACGGAAGACCAAATGAAGTCATTGATGCATTAATTAGGAAATACCCTATTATTCTTGAAATGATGAGGATTCAAAGGGATCCATTGATCAAATAGCTATTAAAATTGGAAATGGGACTAATAATGGAATGGACATCCTATACCCCATCCCAACTGATTTCTCAACTGAAATTACTATAGAAGATCAAGAAATATCAAAGAGAATATATTTTGTTGTAGAAAAACATAGTCATGGTGTAGAATGGGATATTTCCAGATTCAAATATTGATCAAGAAGTTGTACTAAAATTTCATACAAGTCGATGTGTTCTATCTATTCCAAAAATATAGAATAAGATGATGGATGATGCTAATATCTCTAATTTCCCTATACATCTTGGAAGAAAGAAATTTTTTAAGAACATTCGTGATCATTATTAGGTGGATAAGATGAAAAGAGTGATTCCCAACTACAATACAATGTTCATGGTGTGTCAACAAGTGACGGCAGATACACAAATTTATAAAGGGGTATTACCACCACTACCCATACGATAACAAAAATGGAGAAATATAACTATGGACATTTCCCATAGTCTCCCAAGAACATCCAAAGAAAACAATATGATATGGGTTATAGTGGACTGTCTGACCAAGACTGCCCATTTTATCTCTGTTCGAGAAAATTTCTCTTTTGGCCAACTTTCCAAGATATACATGAAAGATGTGTTAAGGCTGCATTGATTTCCACTTTATATCGTATCTGATCATGATCCAAGGTTCTGTTCAAGATTCTATATAAGTCTTCGACATGCTCTGAGTACCAAATTGAATTTCAGTAAAGCATATAATCCCCAAATTGATGGAAAATATTAAAGGACTATTTAGAGACTTGGGGAAATTCTACAAACATTCTAAATGGAATTTAAAGGTGGATGGGATCAATACATACCATTAGTTGTGTTCTCATACAACAATATGTTTTGTTAGAGCACTCTAACGGTACCCTACGATGCTCTATATGGGAATAAATGTAGAAATACATCTTTTTAGGATGAAGTTTATGAGAAAAATCTTTCTAGACCAGATCACATGCATGACAAGGCAGAAAATTCTCATTCCATCCAACAACACGTAAAGTCTTCAATGATTTGGTAGAATAATTTTTATGACAATGGAAAAAGGTACTTGGAGTTTGATGTTGATGAAAAATTCATCCTTCAAATTTCACCTTTCAAGAGAATCATGAGGTTCCAAAAGAAAGGGAATCTCATCCCTATGTACATTGGACTCTATGAAATTCTTGATCTCATAGAAGTTGTGGCATATCATCTTTCACTTCATCCAAATCTTGAACATGTTAATGATTTTTTCCATATATCACTTTTGAGGAATTATATACCTCACCCTTCACATTACCTGA
The DNA here is from genome assembly GCA_963277665.1 of Viscum album. Lineage (NCBI taxonomy): Eukaryota > Viridiplantae > Streptophyta > Magnoliopsida > Santalales > Viscaceae > Viscum > Viscum album. The sequence goes on along the minus strand of OY728151.1, from coordinate 1,861,298,157 downwards.
ATCCATAGGAGGTACAATAGGAACATGACCTCTCTTATTGTTAGGACCTTCCTTCATCGAGATGAGAGAAGGGACAAAAAACTTATTGACCCTTCCTTCATCATGTTGAAGGGGAGATAATAACCCCTGAGTCTCGCCCTCAATAGGCTCTGGAGTGGTGAATAGAACCAAGGTTATAGACTCATAGGTAATATGGAAGGCATTACCCTTTTTATTTAGTATGATCGGGAGGTAAGATAGTAAATCCCAACAAAACCAAAAATGGAAGTAAAAGTAAATCCAAAAATAATCCATTCTCATAAGCATGTTCCAATATAAAGTGCTACAAGGTACAAGAATACTCAAAAGTGATATACCAAACGAAAAGAAAAGTAGTAATGTCAAAAGTCCCGGCATATGAGATAATAGGGTCTGGAATTTCCCTTGAAGTCTTCCTTGAAACTAGAAAGTAGTTTTATATATGTAGGTTGAGTATATAGGTATACTCAGTAGGGAAATCCAAAAGCTCTAATGCACAAATAGGGAGAGTTTCTAATGGCCCATGAGAGAAGGAGATAACCAAAGCACATAGGAAGGAAAATATCCACCCAAACCCACTAAGGCACACTCCACAAATAACACAAGTCAAGTAAATAATAGTAATAACACATCGATGTTTGGGTACCATGAACCACTTTCCCACTGTTTATTGAATACATCCTAAGCGTCAGACCTCCCCCGTCATTCTAACAGTAGTCCCACTACAACCCCAACGATAACATTTTGGGAAACCACAACCACAACTACGCCCATGGACACTTGGGTCACCACAACCACATGTAACCACACCCACAGACACTTGGGACATAACATCTACTACCATGCCCAAAGACACATGGTCCCGAACAACTACTGACATGCCTAGCACACCTGGGCCTCATCCCAAAACACTTGGGAAACAACTTGCCCACACAAACCTGGTCGACCCCCCAAAACGTACACTCTACCAAAGAATATTGGGCTATATTGGACCTCAGTCCATCATGAACTACCCGAAGAGTCTTGGGCTACTTGGTAAAGGGAGCAGAAATGGAGATGATAACCAGCCACTCATAGGAGTGTTGGGAAAACACCCTCCTCGTGAAATGGGAGCGTTCGACATGAATTTCATAACCTGGATGGGGTGAGAATAATACTCATATGAACTAAATTATACATATAGGTAAAAAAGAACTCATCCTAACCTAGAGTTTCCAAAACCAGCCCATACACGAACACGCTCGTTACAATTTATTCATAAAAAGCACAAAAGCCACAACCAAGTCACAACTCATTCCCAGAAAACAACTCCCCATTGAACCCATTCTTGTTATCACATTCAAGTGCTTCCATTTAAATAATTATTCACTACTAGGAAAATAACAGTCATAACCAAAAGCCATGTAAAGGAAAATAGCCAAGCATCAAATTGAGCATTCACACCAAGTTCTCTTGTAAAGTCACGACAAAAAAATGGATCTGTGAGATCCCTCGATGTACTGGAACCAAACCAAGCCCCAACATACAACCCCACAAGGACCCAAATTGAATAAATAACAACTACACAGTAGGGGGTCTCATCCCTATCCATGTCACCTCACAAGCATCAAGCAGAATGACCATACCCATCTCCAGAATAGAACAATGGAGTTTTCATATTTAAACACACCATTCCTTTAGTTTCGTCTTTCCATTTGGTTAATCATCATTACCACACAAAGGTTATTATTCATTGGTAATCCATTTAATCAACTAAGTTTACGTGATTAATCAGTTTTCATGGTATATCCAATCAATCACAAAATTATCTAGAAAACAAAGGTTCATTAGCGCATAAGAAATGACTACAAACGGTCACGATTTTCCATGGACATTATCCCATGCAATTCCTAACATATAACCAAGGTAAAAGAGTATATCATCATCATCAAACACACCGATTAATCCTTTGACAACCAATTATTATCTTCGTTAAGGTATGTTTTCATCCATCCCTATAAGAACATTATCATACCCACCCTGCAAGATACATAGTAAAAGGGACATAAAGGAAAATCCTACTAGGATGATCAATGATCGAAGTCTATCTCCATACGCCAAGAACTAGTGTTGCACAACATGTAGGGGAACAAATCTGAGGACTCCAAGAGTGAGAAGGAAAGGCTCCAGCACAGGCTCACCTCTATCCTTGGGATGGGTGGCTCTAAATGCACCAAGAAAAGGAAAGAGACCAACCAAGAAGAAGAAGGAATGCACATGTGATAAATGGAGAGATCCTGGAGTTACGGGATATGAAATCTTGAATGGATTTAAAGGTGAATCATGGTTTCCCATGCATGGTTGGATGGTTACACATGATATAATTAATTGATATTTAATAATTCTCAAAGGAGATGTGGCTATAATAGCTATGAGTTAAAGGGTTTCCCTTAATTAGAGGAAAACATATAACAGGGGAGGAACTAGAAAGTACAGGAAAAGGGTGTGACCCCAAGGAACAAAGTACACATTTTGGAAATTCAAGGGTCTCCTGACCCTTGGGGGGTTTTAGATATCATTAATGGACTTTATATATCTATAAAGGAGGAATTAATACAATTTTATGTCAAAAGAAACATTGTATAGGTGGAACTGGGAAAACTCAGGAAATTGGAAAAAAAGGGTGGGACACTGTTTGGTGAGACACTGTAATGGTGCCACCATCATGGTTCAATTGTTTTGGTGGAACACCATCAACACTGCAACTATTTCAATGTGTGACAATGACAGTGCGACAGCTATGCTTCCACCGTCATGGTTCCACCATCATGATGCTATCATGACCAGTCCCACCTTCATAGTACTACTGTGAATGATGCCAATGTCACAGTGCTGCCCCAACTAGTGCCACCACAACGATGCCACCATCACACTGCTGCCATGATTGGTGCCACTGCGACTGATGCCACCATTTCGTTGGAACTGTGTTTTTGGAAAAGTACTCAACCATAAGGGTTTGGGCCAATACATTAGTTACCTCTCAAACTATTCTTGTCCTCGATAATTTAAAACTGACCAGAAAAAAAGGTCTGAGAAACCATCCTTAAGATACCTATCAGGAGTAACCATCCTTGATATCTATCTCTTGAACAACCACAAAGAGTCTAAGGCTCCACAAGGAAACCTCCTCAAAATCTAGGAACATCTCTCCCTCATACCGATCAACTGTAGAAGCACTACTACCGATATCCCTAAAGAAAACACACTAACATATAATGGCCTCATTGTCCAGACTTATGTGTTAGGGTGTCCCTTCCTCCATGTAATGATACTATCTGCTTTGGGTGGAACTAACTCTCCCACATGTGTTTAATTGCATCCACCTTAATGAATCTTGTTTAGGTACCATGTCCTCCCCTCCCCATAGTCAGGACTCTTCACACACATCCAGAGAACAAGGAAAGCAAAACATTTCATAGTTAATAAGATCAAGCACTACATAACAGTCAAGTAAGAAACAGAACAAAACAAAACTCAAAACAGCTCTGGGTACTGGGCACGCATCTGTGTCTCCCATTCCTAGGTACTCTTCTTGAGTCCACCATGCCTCCATAACACATGAACCAAAGGAATGGTTTGTCCATGAAGCACCTTATTCTCACGATCCTCAATCCTCACTGGTCCCATGATGAATGTTGTGTCATCCTCGATATCTAGCTTCCCCCAGTGGAGGATGGGTGAATCATTGCACAAATATTGATGGAACTAAGAGACATGGAATATGTTGTGCACCCTCTATATCGATGGTGGTAGTGTCGTCTGATATGACTCTTCTCTGACCAGCCGCAACACCTCGATGGGTCTCACAGACCTGAGAGAAAGCGTACTCCCCCTATCAAACGACCATTGCCCACACTGAGGGGAGACCTTCAAGAAAAAGGGGTCCCTATCCTTGAACTTCAAGGGACCCCTCGTATGATTGGCATATGACTTCTTCCGGTCCTGAGCTGCCTTCATTCTCTACTATATAAACTGAACCTTCTCTATCGTTCTCCCCACTACCTCTGGGTCAGGAACACCTACTTCCTTGACCTCTGCCCAGCATAGGGGTGAGCGACACGACCTCCCATACAAGGCTTCTAATGGATCCATTCCAATGGTAGAGTGATAGATATTGTTTTAGGAAAACATTACTAGAGGAAATTTTCGCACCTTCGATCCCTCGAAGTCCAAAACACATGCTTGTAGCATATCCTCCAACATTTGGATGGTCTGCTCTTTTCCACATCTGTCTGGGGATATAAAGTAGTGTTGAGGAATTTCTATGTTTCAAAAGCATGTTTAAATACTTTCTAGGCACGTGAGTTTTACCAGGTATGTTGATCCGAGACTATGGACCTCAGAACTCCATGAAATCGCTCCACCTCGTCCACGTACCTATGTGCAAAAGAATTCACTACACTCTGCACCTTGATTTTCAGGATGAGAGATGATTTCATCAGTTGGTCCACTACTATCCAAATATAATTGCAACCCCATTGAACTCAAGGTAGTCCAATAAAGAAATCCACTGAGATGTCATCCCACTTCCACTCAGGTAAATTTGAAGGTTGTAATGGACCTCCTAGGATGTGGTATTCATCCTTCACCTACTGACTCATGAGGAACTTTGCAACAAAATCTTCCACTTCCCACCTCACCCCATGCCACCAAAACTAGCCCCTCCAAACTCGATACATCTTGGAAACTCTTGGGAGTACCTCCATGGGTGATTTTTCGAACTCACTAAGAACTATCTTTTGCATGTACACCGTGATGGAAAATTTTCCATGAAATAACATATGATTCTGCCCATATTTTGATCATCCTCCTAAACCATCACCTTGGCTAACATGATCGCTAATCACTTCAACCTCTAAGTCCCCCCATTGAGACTCCTCCACATACTGCAACAGAGAGCACAACACTGTCATCTAGATCAGATAGACTCTTCCATTCTCCATCCTTGCATCTAGGTGTAGGGAAACAAACTCCTCCATCGCCTTCCAAGAATCTGTCAATTCTCAAATTACATCCTTCTATGACACCCTAGTCTAGGAAATGGCCAGTACTTTCCCCTTTCCTAAGGTGTGGTAAATTTCGAAGACATAGTCCTGAAGAAACTACATCCACCTCTGCTACTGCGAGATCAGGTCCTGCTGGGAGAAGATATACCTCAAGCTTTTATGATCCGTGTAGACCATGAAGTGTTCCCCAACAGGGTATTGTCTCCAAAAATTTAGTGCGAACATGACCACTACAAGATCATGGAATCTAGGAACCTCTGCCACATTTTTGGGTGCTTCCAAAAAAAGAATCGCTTCAACCTTCAGTGGGTCCACTGTTATTCCATACTCAGACACCACATATCCAAGGAAGTGCACCTCTCGTGTCCAAAATTTTCACTTGGACAACTTCTCATAGAGATGGTGCTGTCAGAGGACCTCTAAAAAAATTCTCATATGCTCAGTTTGATCCTCCTATGATATTGAGTATATTAAAATTTCATCAATAAATAGGACTAAAAACCAGTCCAAATATTCCCGAAATACATAGCTAATATGTTCCATGAAAACGGCTGGTGCATTTGTTGCACCAAACAGTATGACCACGAAATCAAGGTTCCCAAATCCGCACCTAAAGGAAGTCTTTGAGATGTCACTCTTTTTCACCCTCAACTAGTGATATCCTGACTGCATATCAATCTTGGAGAACCATCATTCCCCCTTCAACTGACCAAAAAGGTCATTGATCCTCGGGAGGGGGTAACGGTTCTTGACCATCACCTAGTTTTGCCTCTTTTAGTCAATACACAGCCTGAGACCACCATCTTCCTTATTTGAAAACAAGACTAGAGAACCCCATGGTGATGTACATGGTCAAAAAAAACTCTTCTTTATCAGTTCGTCAATCTAAATCTGTAACTCCTATGACTCAAAAGGTTCCAACTGATAGGGATACATCAAAATTGGACTGGCACTAGGTTGCAAGTCTATCCTGAACTCAACATAACATTGAGGGGTAGAGTCACCACCTATCAGGGGAAGACATACCTAAACTCACTGATGATCATCAGGACTTCAACTATCTATATATCCGTAGACTCCACTGATAGCTCATATAACAAGGAAAGGAGGGGCTCCACTTGTTGGATGCCCTCTTGGAAACCCTGCTCACCGACAGAAGCAACATGTTGGCTGCCCATATCAGATAACACACCCCTTCTTAGGAAGTATTCGATAACAACACTCACATAGAACTGATAGTATATTCCTATAATGACATCATACGGCTGCATCTACAGTAAATAAGGTCCCCACTAGATTGATGTGGTCCCAACATCAGTCTACATCCCCCAAAAACATGAGAAAAGATTGTCTGGCCTCGGACTGGCATACTCAAAACTAGGGGCATGAGAAGTATCTATGTGTCTAGACCAAGATAATTTGATAGACTGGGTGCAACAAAGGAGTGTGAAGCTCCTGAATCAAACAAGGCATAGGAAATCATGCTAAACAACATGATTGTTCCTCAAACGACTTCTAGCCCTACTGGAACAGCTGCCTCTATGGAATGAAACTCCACACTCCCAATTACTCTCCCCCTTGGCTGTTGGTTTCCTCCCCAGTACATGCTCTACTCAAGGCCCCTGATGAGAACCCTGAGGCCAGCCTCCTTATTCAACATCTGCTCTCGGAGGAGTGGGAGCTCGCTGTCCAAGATGTTGCTACTACTATTGAAAAGGCCTGGCCAGAAATTGTTGCTACTAAGGTGGGAACTAAACCTGCCCACCCCCACTATAATGTACTTGGTCCAGGAATTTATTATGAAGATCCCCTTGACTAACACAGACAAAACATCTCAGTATTGGGTCCACAAAGAAGGGACGGGGACTGGGATATCGAAACTGAAACTGACGGGGCCAACTGCCCACTAGCCAAAATCTGGAAGGCCCTAATAATGGAGGCATGCTACTGACAGCCTTTCCCTATGATGAGAACAACTATTTCCCCTCTCATGGCACACCTCCCAGTGTGTGAATCTTTTCCACCACTTCATCCTTCTTCTAGACCCCCATGTATGTCAGTAGGGTGAATAGAGTAACATCATAGGGAAGAGAATGTCAAACTTCCTCCTCTAAAAATCTCTCCCGAGACTCCTCATCCATAAAGTGAACTAGAGAAAAGTGATGGAGATCCTTGAACATGATCACCAACTCCCTCATGGACATTAAGACCTTCTGAAAGGAGATTATATCCTACCTCTTCTCTACTTTCATTGTGGAAGAGAGTAATTCTTCCCGGAACTCCCTCTCAAAGTTAGTCCACGAAACCTCAGCCTCCCTCTTCTCCCTAGGATAGAGTGTCCACCACTGATGTGATGCTCCCCACATTTGGATTACATCCAAAGGAAACCATTACTCTGTCAGATCCCAAATCAAGATGAATGTTATCACCAGATTCTCAAGCCATCTCGTGGTCTCTTTGTTCGAGACGCTTCCCTTGTACATCTCGAGGGTCTTCTACTAAAAGGAATGAAGATTCATCTTCCACAGGTCATCCTACTCCCCTCGATCATCCCTCTATTGATCATCCAAATCAGCCTCCTAGGCCTCAACTTCCTGCACTACCTGTGGTCACCATCTAGGTGCCATAGCTGCAAAGTAAAAAAGGAATGCCTATGCCCATATAGTGTGGAAGATTACTTTTAAATATTTCATAGACTTTTTATTTTTTTAAATCCTCAAAATACCCCAGAAACACAAGAACAGAAGTCATTATGATTCTTGTACCTTTCATAGGGACTCTACCCTGAAATCAGTGTCGCCTCTCTTAGTCATTCAGTAGGTCTAGAGTCATGGAATCGGATCATGGGGGGGTAAAATCATGTGTCCTAGCTGGTCTTCCCTAGCCTATTTTACACGTCAAGATTTCATAACACTATTTATCTACCATCCCATGAAATCCAAATTGTGCATAACCCCGAACTCCATCCTATCCCTCAACAATCATTCCTTATACCATTCTATCATGACCCTCCTTCTCTAAGATGAGAGAAGGGATAGCAAATTGCAAGACCCATCCTTCCCCAAGTTGAAGGAGATATAATGACCCTCAAGTCCCACCCTCAAAAGGCCCCAATGTGGTGACTAGCCCCAAGGTTACATAATACCATGTAATATTTAAGGCATTACCATTTTTATTTAGTATGATCGTGACATAAGATTGTAAATCCCAATAACCCCAAAACTTGAAGTAAAAGTAAAGTAAAAAAACAATCCATTCCCATATGCATGTTCCAATATAATGTGATACATGGTACAAGAAAAATCAAAGTAATGTACGAAAATAAATGAAAAGTAGCAACGTCAATGGTCCCAGTGTCCTAGCTAATAGGGTCGAGAACACCCCTCAATGTCCTCTGGGGAACCTGAAAGTAGTTTTATATACATAGGGTGAGTATACAGGTATACTAGGTAGGGAAAACCAAAATATCTTGTGCACAAGAGGGCAGGCATTCTAATGCCCCGTGAGAAAAGGATACAACCAAAGAACCTATCACGGAAACTATCAACCCTAACCTAACCAAGGCACACTCCCTAAATAACACAAGTTAAGTAAAGTAATAGTAAAAACAAATCAATGTTTGGTTAACCCGCACCACATCCCCACTGGTTATAGAACATGTCCTATGCCTCAGAACTCCCCCGCCATTCTCACCACAGTTTCACTACCTCCCAAACAACAACATTTTGGGCCACCACAACCACATCTATGCATGAAGACACCAGGGCCACCACAACCACATGTAACCATGCCCACAGACAACTAGTAAAAAACAACTACCACCATGCCCGAAGGAACCTAGGACAGAACAACTACTGCCACACTCAATGACACTTGGGCCTCATCCCGAAGACACTTGGGAAACAACCTACCCGCACACAACTGTTTCATCCACAAAAACGTACATTTCCCAAGAAATCATGGGCTATAATGGACCTCAGGTCATCATAGGATGGCCTAAGAGACTTGGGCTACTCGGGAAAGGAATCTTAAAGGGAGAAAATAACTGTCCACTTATAGGAGTGTTGGGAAGAATAACCTCCCCCATGAAATGGGGGAGTTCAACATGGAGTGATCAACTTGGGTGGGTGATAATAAGAAACATAATAACAAAATTATTCATATTGGTAAAAAAGAACTCATCCCAACTTAGGGGTTCCAAAACCATCCCATACAAAAACACCCTTGAAACTATTTATTCATAAAACGCACAATATCCATAACCAAGTCACAACTCATTCCTAGAAAACAACTCCCCATTGAACCCATTCTTGTTATCACATTTAAGTGGTTCCATTTAAATACTTCTTCACTATCGGGAAACTAACAGGAATAGCCATATGCCAAGAAATTAAAAACAACCATGTAGCAAATTACGAATTCACGCCTTGTTCTTTTGTAAAGTAACAACAACAAAAGGGATTTGTGAGATCCCTCGAAGTACTGGAACGAAACCAAGCCCCAACATACGGCCCCACATGGCCCCAAATCCACAAACTAACAACTACCCAACAAGGGATGTCATCCATATCCATGTCACCTCACAAGAATCATGGAGAACAACCATACACATCACCAAAATAGAGAAAGGGAGTTTTTAGATTTAAACACACCATTCCTTTAGTTTCGTCTTTCTATTTGGTTAACAGAAGTGAAAACACAATGATTATTATTCATTGGGCATCCATTTAATCATCTCAGTTTATGTGATTAACTAGTTTCCTTTTTAACGCCATTCAATTAGAGAATTATCTAGAAAACATGGGTTAATTAGTGCTCAATAAAGGACCACAAATGTCCATGATTTTCAGTGGACATATTCCCATACAATTCATAACATATAAGAAAAGGTAAAAGAGTACAACAAAATCATCAAACACACCCCTTCATTCATTAAAAACCAATTATTATCTTCATTAAGGATTGGTTTCATCCATCCCTATAGGAACATTATCATACCCACCCCACATGATACATAGTGAAAGAGAGATGAAGAAAAATCCCTAGTTGGATGATCAACAATCGAAGGTTTTCTCCTTGTTCCAAGAAATGGGGATGTGTGACTTGAAGGGGAAGAACTCTAAGGACTCTTAGAGTGAGCAGGAAAGGCTCCAGCATAGGTGCACCACTAGCCTCGGGAAGGGAGGATCCAAACACACCACGTAATGGAAAGAGAGCATCCAAGAAGAAAAATGAATCCTTATGCAATAAAAGAGGTGATCCATGAGTTACATAGTATGAAATCTTGAATGGCATTAAAGGTTGAAAATGGATTCATTGTGCGGTTAGACGGTTACAAATGATGGAGTTAATTGATTTTTAATAATTCTCATTAAACAGGTGTCTATAAGAGCTATGAGTTAAAGGGTTTCCCTTAAACAGAGGAAAATGTGTAATAGGGGTGGAACTGGAATGTACGTGAAAAAGGGTGTGACGCAGAGTAAAAGGCCACATGTTTTGGTAAGTCAAGGTTTGCTCGGCTCTTGGGGGATTTTAGATATCATTTATGGGATTTAAAATGCATAGAAAGGGGTATTAAAACAATTTTATGTCAAATGAAATGTTGCGGGGGTGGAACTGGTAAAACTCGGGAAACTGGAAAAAGCACAGGGTGGGACACTGTTTGGTGAGACATCATAACAGTGCCACCATCAAGGTTCCACCTTCAATATGCCACCCTCATGGTGCCACTGTTCCTGTGTGTGACCATGATGGTGTGACCGCTGTCGTGCCACTATCACAGAGCCCCCGTCACGGTGCCACTATCATGCTGCCACTGCCACAGTGTTGTAGTGACCATTACCATTTCCATGGAGCAACCGTGACCGGAGCCATAATCATGGTGCTGACGTGACTGGTTCCACCTTCACGGTGCTGCTTTAAACGATGCCACTTCCACAGTGCCCCCATCAAGGGGTCGCCTTGACCAATGCACCGTCACGCTTCTGCCATGACCAGTGCCATAGAGACTGGTGCAATCATTTCGGTGGAACCAAGTTTTTGGAAAAGTATTGGACAAGAAGCATCCGACCCATTACACTTTTTAGGAGTATCTGGTGGATATATTGGATCATAGAGGCAACATTATACACAACAAGACTGCCCACCTCATTAGAGTGTTCTAGAAGAACCAAAAATATGAAGAATTGTTGTGAGAACTAGAATAAATAATGAGGCATAAATACCCTCACTTTTTCTCAACATGAAGAATGAGTTGAATATTTTGGGATGGAATTTCTTAAGCTAGGAAATATATACCGACCTGAAAATTTAAATAATAATTCTTTCCATAAAATGTGGGATATATTATTTTACACAACAAAACTATATCTCATTAATGATGATGTAATTATATTTTAATTTGATCATCAAGTTTTGACCGTTATATGATTGTTAGTCAATTATGACCATTGGTCAATATAACTGTTCGAAAGAATACCCTTAACATGATGCTTATTGTTTATAAATAGATATTATAATGGTTAATTAATGCAAAAAAGAAAGGGTTGATGGCCTCATCTAATATAATAGAGTCGTATGAATCCCATCTGTTAGAGCTTGGGAAGGAGGTAGAGCAAATGGGATTCACTCTAGACCATGCTCAAGTCGATCTTCAACGTGTTAATCCTGAAAAAAAAATGTGATAATTTCAAGTTAGTGGATATTACCACTCATAAGATACTATCTGAGCCACCCCAAGTTTCTATCACCATCACACACCTTACCCTTAGGTCGTATTTCGGTGTTATAAGGGGTTATGTGTCATGGCCTTATTCACTTAAATTGAAATCCCTTAGTTTTCAAAAAATTGTTATTTCATCACATCCATTTTAAGATTATTTTTTTTAATAAAATATATGTTTAATTGAGAAAAACTTGATAAATTTATTTTATAGGTAAAAAATGAACTTTTTTAGATTTCTCATTCTCAGTGAATTATTATGGTAAAATAAACATCATTTCTGAATTTATAATTTCAAAATCAATATAGGGGAATTTTAGTATTTTTCTAGGAAGTTTAATATTTGTTATTAATTGTGAAAAGCACTGTATTTTTCATAAAAATAATTATTATACATTAGAAAATTGATTCTGTGAAATGATTTTTGAAAACTGAAAATTTACTGTTGTGATCGAGTAGATATTTACAGTCTGATAAGATCAATAGAATTTTCTACTGAATAGTAACTTTTCCCTTTGAATTGATATGTCACCATTATGAATTGTAATATGAATAATAGAATAGTAACCTAACCTAGGGAATTATAAATATAATTTAGGCATCTTAAATGGTAATGTGAAATAATTATATCATTGTATAAGTAAATAAATTTCTTAAAAATTATTATATAATTATTAGTGTTTTTATAAAACATAAATGTGTAATTAAAAATTAATAATTAATATAATTATTTCAACAAAAATTTATTTTAAAAAAATGGATTTTATTTTTTAATTCTACAAGTCAAAAAAATGTTAGGGTGAATTTTTTGGATTTTTCTGACATGGTTGAATATTAAGTGAGTTATAATCAAACAATTTATAGTTTTTAGTATGTTTAATGACATCATACATATTTTATAATGATGTAATGAGTAATATTAAATGGTTTTACACTCTTTTGGATTATAATAATGTAATAGGTGTCTCAAGTGGAAAATTCAATGGGCAACTACCTTGGGAAAGACCAGGATTTTTCAAATACCACCACTGAGGTGTCCCCAGAAATTAATAAAAAAAACTCCCTCAGTTTTTCAATAAATTCCCACGGATTTCTTCCTTTCATTTCATTAAAAATTCATAACCCAGGATTTTATGATAGGTTTACCTCCCATGGAATCTTCCTAATGTGTCCTCAAGCCCCAAAGGTCCCGATCATTGAGTTTTTGGAGTCACTCTTCAAGGTAAGGGAAATCCCAACTTCGCTTTCCTTTCATATTCTATTTTCATGTGGTATGTATTTGAAATTTCCATATCATATTATTATATCCATCTTATTTAATACCTTTACTATATTAATTTTAATTTATTAATTGGATACCCTTTTCCCACTCTTTTTAATTTTTTCTAAAACCATGTTTCATACTTGTTAGTCTAACATACTTTCATCTCAAAATTTCTCTCTTTTTATCAAGAAAAGATTTCATTTTCTTTTGTGAATACCCAAACATCATTCTTATCCAGGGGTATTCAAATATATGTAATAAATATCTATTTAATTCTTTGATTAAAATACATAAAACCCTCCGCCCTTTTCCGTGGGTTTAAAATTACAAAAGGATATTGTTTTTAAACACTTTCTAAAACACAATGATTTTGAAATAAAACCCATTTCTTTTATTCTCCATGGATTATTTTTGAGATATTTTATTAAGATATTTGTGGATAAAATTAGTTAATTCAAATTAATGGTGCACCCTAATATCACTTTAATGCATTGGATAATTAATTTAATCTATAGAGATGAAAAGTTTTATGATGCCTTGGTGAATAACCATTGAAATTTTATGGAAAATCAGTGATAAACATTGGTGATATGCATAGGAATGACTCAATTAAATGTTTTAGAAACTTTTACATGTTACGAATCGTTTTCTTTTTATTATGATATTCCTCTATTTCCATTTTTCATTCCTTTATTTATTTCCTAAAGTTCTTATTGACATTCCCCAAGATCATAAGTAAATTGTTTCCATTATTTACACTTATTGGGACTTCTATTCACCCTATCATTTAATGTATTCCCCTAGGAAATGAGATGAAATAAATATACCTTTTATGGAACATTATGAATCCATTGAAGTGAAATAGATTAATTTTTAATGTTTTCATGTTTTATGTACCTTTTTTCAATACACTAAACCTTAAAATAATCTGTTTTTTTAAATGAAATGTAAATTTATGTAATAAAAAGTCCTAATACCATAGTTGGTATCAAATTATGGTTTAGTTATTTGTGTAAATTTTTATTAGAAAACTTTATGAAGAACCATAGTGAAAATTTTTTATATATCAAAACTTCTAGGTATTTTTGTGAAGTATTATGTAAGATGTTTTGAACAAATAAATCCATGTCTGGATACGAACAATTGGATGTGTCTCTAGAATAGTTATATCAGGGGGTAAAATATAAAAACACTTCTTTCAGATATACTTTAATGGGAAAAGGTGAACAATAATGGGCCTTTCTGCACCCTTAGTTTGACACTCATGGTGGATATGTTTGGTTAATCCCATTATTTTTATGAATCATTATGAAGGATTTATAGAAACTTTTATTGTTATTAATGAATAAAATTTCTAAGCATGATGTTGTAAGACATAAAAATTCCGTAATAATTATAATATTATTAAATGAAATGCATTTCTTAAAAAGGATTTCTTCTTTTATAATATAGAGGGAAAGGGGAGGAATAGTATAAATGGGGAGAACAACAGACCATGGGAAGACAACCCTATTATTGAAGCCAGAATGGAAACCATCATGAGAATAATTAATCAATTAAATCTTGTTCTGGGAAATAACTTGAATCATGTTTAGAGACTAGTTTTACCATGAAGGGAACAACATTATGTTGGGTCCTTTATGTTTTAACAACCACCATATTTAAATGAATATACTGACCAATTGATTGATAAATAGTGGATAAGCTCAATAGAAAAGATCATCTCTATATTATGTTTTTTGGAATAAGAAAAATTCACCCTACCCATTTACCACTTAGAGAAACAATCTGATCTGTGGTGGGTGCTGATAAAAAATATGAATCCAAGAAGGGATATTGAAGCTATATGGAGTGGGATGAGTTCAGGGGAACCTTATTCAAAAAAATATTTTCGCAGTTCAGTGATATTGAAAATGTATAAATAATTCATAGATATGAAATAGAAGTAAAATGAATCTAGGGGAATCTATGAGATGGACTTTATAAGAATTTAAAGATACACCTCTATCGTTTTCATGGATCCTAATAAGAAGGCAGATAGATTCTTCCAATAACTAAGACCTCATCTAAATAAGAATCATGCCAACCGAGATTATGAAAATAATGAGGTTATCATTAGGAGTGTAATGAACATTGTGATGGAGTTCAGTGAGACACAGTGGTCTAAAAAATCAAATTATGAGAAGAGATATTTAGAGACAAACATGGGAAGGATATTGATCAAGGAATAGGGGGAAGAAAGTGAAACTTTCCACATGAACAAAATGTGTGAAGAAGTGTTAGAGGAACTGGTTTCTTAAGTGTATGAAATGTTACATGTGAGTAAGAGAAGGCCATATTTCTTGGAACTATCATAGTGAGTCGAAGCCTCATATTCTCAATACTAACAAAAAAGGAAAGATGTTGTAGGACCTACCTAAATTCCAATACATCAAGTGTGGACAGCTTGGGAACTTTCCCAATCATTGACCAAATTTGAGGGTAGTAGAAGGGAATAACCATCAACCTCAGCATACACTAAGGGAGAAAGGTTTTTCTTTTTCTATAACTATGGTTGTAGTTGAAGATACAAATAATTTAGTGGAAGTTACTCCCACTGTTATCTCAAAGATAGCAAGTATTTTGTTTATAGTTCAAAGTATTCCTTCTTTTCCTCCTTGTTTTCAAAGAATAAGGAATAAATCCCTGAACTTTTAGAAGTAGAGTTATTAGTCAAGACTCCAAGAGAGAATATCCATGCATAAATAGTGTATAGAAACTCTAGTATTAATTTGGAAAGAAATATTTCATCACAAATCAAGTAGTCATTCCCTTGCTGGAATTTGAAATTATTCTATGGAATGATTGGATCTCAAAGTATAATGATAAAAATAAATTATTGAAGAAAGTAAAACTTTGTAGTCTTGGAGGGAAATCTTATAGTTGTTTTAAAAGGAGATATATCTCAACCTGATCATTATCTGGAAGCACCATACATAGCTTTATTTTTTATAATGATTTGTGAAGATGAAGAAAGAAATGAAAACATATGAGTAGATAGTGTCCCACTATTCAAGAATACATTTATGTATTTCCTAAAGAGTTACCCAGGCCTCCCCCAAAAATAGAGGTAGAGTTCTTCATTAAACTCAAGAATGGTTCTAAGACGATTTCAAAAACCCATTATAGATTAGAAAATTAAAAGCTATAAGATGTAACAAAGAAAATACTAGATATTTTGGAGAAGGTGTTTATCCATCCAAGTGTGTCTCCTTGGGGAAATCATATTCTATTTCTTAATGAGAAGGATTGATCAATGTGGTTATGCATTGATTATAGGGAAATTGATGGGATCATAGTATAGAATACATATCCTCTTCAAAGATTTTATTTTTTATTTTAAAAGAATCATAGGGCATAATTATTCTAAAATATTGATCTTCAACCTCGTTATCAGTAATTTAGAGTTAAGAGATAAGATATTTCAAAGTCTAACTTTAGATCAAGATTTAGGGATTATGAGTTTATTTTTATGACCTTCTCCTTGAGTAATGCCTGTGTGATTTTTATGGATTTGACTATTAGATACTTTAAGGACTATATTTATAACTTTCTAATAATTTTTATTCATGATATTTCGATACATTCCAAAATTTGTGATGAATTTGAGGATTTTTAAGAGTAGTATAGAAATATTTGAGGAAGGATGATTTATTTATAAGTTCATAAGATTTTAATTTTGGTTACAACATGTTTCTTACTTGGATTAGATGGAAACCAAAGAATGAATCTCAATTGATCCTACAAAGACAATGGTTATGGAAGAGTAGCCTCATCCTATAATAGTAACTGAGATTTGTAGTTTCCTTTGATGAGCAAGATATTATGGGAGGTATGTGAAAAAAAATTCATGACTTTATAATCTAGTAAACATGTAAACATTAGAAGGGGTCATGTTCATTAGTACTAAAGAGGGTGAAGAAAGATTCCAAGAGCTAAAGAAGATATTGTAACTACACTGGTGTTAACTCTACCCTCCATCGAAGAAGGATTCATTATTTTTAGCGATGCATCTCTTAAATATCTTGGGTGAATCCTCATGTAAAATGACAAGGTGATTGATTGTTTATCTCAACAATGTAAGCCTCATGTGTAGAACTATCCAACATTTTATTTAGAGATGGTTACTGTTTTTTTGGCTCTAAAATATGGAGGAACTATATTTATAGGGAGAAATGTGATATATACATAGGCCATAAAAGTTTGATGTATATTTTCACACAAAAGGAATCGAACATGAGATATAGGAGGGGGTTGTAACTTTTTAATGACTATGATTGATCAATTCATCATCATCATAGAAGAGGAAAAAATTCATTGATGAATTAATTAGGAAATACCATGTTGTGTTATAAATGATGAGGATTCAAATATATCATTTGATCAAAGACCAAATCAAACTGGAAATGGGAATCATAATGGAAGGGACATCATCGTCCTTATCCCAAATGATTTCTCTATAGTCATTAATAGAGAAGATAAAGAAATATTGAAGATAGGATCTTTTGTTTCAAAAAAAAATATAAAGGTTATGAATAAGGGGAAATATTTGGAGTTCAATATTGATCATAAAGGTGTGTCAAAATTTCGAACAAGGCAATATGTTCCATATATTCCATAAATAAAGAAGGGGATAAGGGATGAATCTTATAGATCTACATTATATATACATTCTGGAAGCAAAAAAATTTATAGGGACCTTCGTGATCATTATTGGAGGGATAATATAAAAATGGACATTGAAGACAACAATACAAGGTCCCCAGAATGTCAACAAGTGAAGGAAGTGAGACAAATTACTAAAGGGGTAATAAAAAAACTACCCATGCCTGAATTGATGTGAGAAAATATCACTATGTACATTGACACTAGTCTCCCAAGAACATATAAATGAAACAATACGATATGGGTTATAGTAGATTGTCTCACAAATATTTCCCATTTTATCTATATTTGGGAAGATTTCTCTCTTGGCCAACTCACAAAGATATATGTGAATGAATTGGTAAGGATGCATTAGGTTCAACTTTATATCATATTTGATCATAATACAAGGCTCAAATAAAAATTCTATAGAAGCCTTTAACAAGATCTGAGCACCGAATGCAATTTCAATATAGCCTATCATCCCCAAACTAATGGAAAATATAAAAGGACTATTCTGGCACTAGAGGATATGTTGAGAACATTCTCAATAAAATTAAACGGTGGATGGAATCAACACCTCCAATTAGTTGACTTCTCATACAATAACAAATTATATTCCAGCTTTCAAATGGCACCATATGAATCTCTATATGTGAAGTAATATAGTACTCTTACTTGTTGGGATGAAGATGGTGAGACAAGATTCTTGGACCTGATCTCATGAAAGTGATTTCTAAAAATGTTCATTTAATTCAACAACACAAAAATGATACTCAGAGTCAATATAAGAGGCATGCTGAAAAATTTTGAAGGGACATGGAGTTGGATGTTTGTGAAAATGTATTTCATAGAATTTCTCCTTGGAAGAGAGTCACGAGGTTTGGAAAGAAACAAGAGCTCAAATCTCGGTACATTGACCCCTATAAAATTTATGAACACATAGGAGAAGTGGCCTATCAGCTAACGCTTAATCCAAATCCCAAAAAAGTTCATGTTGTTTTCCACATACCTCTATTAAGGATGTATATACCTTACCCTTAACATGTACTGAATCCAAAGGTGGTACAATTGGAACATGGCCTCTCTTATGAGGAGGATCCGGTGGAGATCACGGGAAATAGATACAATTTTCTACACAACAAGACTATCAACTTCATTAAAATGTTGTGGAGGAACTATAGATATGATGAATTGATGTGTGAACTTGAGAAAACAATGAGGCAGAAGTGCCCTCGCCTTTTCTCAACTGAGAGAATGAGTTGAAATTTCAGGAGTGAAATTTCCAAAGGGGGGAATAATGTAAGGATCCAAAGTTTTTAATAATAATTGTTTCCAGAAAATGGGTGTTATATTATTTTACACAAAAAACTATATATCATTAATGAGGAATAAAGTATATTTTAATGTTACAATCGGGTTTCGAATATTATATGACCATTGAGAAATTATGAATATTATTAAAAATGGCCATTGGAAACTATACACTTAATGTTATGATCATTGTTTATAAATAGAAATGATAATTGTTTATTAATGTAGAAAGAAGATTTGATGGCCTCATCCAGTAGAATCGGGTCATACGAATCCCATTTTTCAGACTTTCATAAGGAGGTAGCATCCTTGGTTTTCAATAAAGACCAATTCCAAACCAAGATTCAACATGTCAATCATTAATTAAATTGACTATGGGAGAAGTTCAAGTTAGTGGAGATTACCACTTGGGTGATGTTATCATATCCACTCCAAGAGTCTATCACCATCGCACATCATACCCTTAGGTTGTATGTGCGTGTTACAAGGGGTTATGTTTCGTATCCATAGTAACTTAAATCTTAATAAATTTGTTTTTATATAATTTTTATTTCAACATTTCCATTTTAAGAATAGTTTTTCATAATAAAATAAATGTTTAATTGTGAAAATTTTGATACATTTATTTTAAAGGTAAAAATTTTACTTTTCGGTGATTTTCTCATAATTAGAAAAATATAATTCTAAAATAAATATCATTTTTGAATTTCAAATGTCAAAATTAATCTAGGGTGAAATTTTAATAGTTTTCTAAAATGTTTTCCTATTTTTGATGAATAGAAAAAAAATACTAAATTTTTCAAGTAAATAATTATTATACATTAAATAATTGACCCTGTGAAATGATTTCCGAAAAATATACATACACTATTGGGATCATTAAGATATTTAGATTTTGATAGGATTAACTTAATATTTTTGTGGAATAGTATCTTGACCCTTTGGAATAGTAATTTTAACCTTATGAATAGTAATATGACCAATGGAATAGTAACATCACCTAAGGAGTTAAATATATAATTTAGGAACTTTAAATGGTAATGTGATATTATTATATCATAGTATATGTGAATAAATGTTTTAAAAATTATTTTTTAAGAATTAGTATTTTTATAAATCATAAATGCTTCGTTAAAAATTTATAATTAAAATAATTATTTAAAAGAAAATTCATTTTCAAAAAATGTTTTTCATTTTTAAAATATACAAGTTAGAAAATGGATAGTTTTAATTTTTCATATTTTTTTGAAATAGTTGAATTATAACTGAATAATAAACATACAGTTTTGACTTTTCGGTATTTTTAATGACATCATAACTATGTATTAATGATGTAATGAATAATATAAAATTATGGTTTACTTTTTGTCTTATAATAATGTAATATGTGACCCATGTGGCCTATACCATGGGAAAATATCATGGAAAATCCCATGGTTTTGCAAATACTAGTACTGAGGTGTCCATGGAAACTAATAAAAAAACTCCCACACTTCTGCTATAAATACAAACCCTTTACTTAATTTACATTCATTAAAAATTCATCCACCAAGAATTTATTATATTTTTACCTCCAATGAGTCCACACAAGTTTTCTTCAAGCCTCCAAGGTCCTGATCATCTAGCTTTATGATTCACTTTTCATGGTAATAGAAATCTCATCTTCACTTCCCTTTCAAGTTCTCTTTTTATGTAGTATGTCTTTATATTTTCTAAATCAAGTTTTTTATTTAAATTTTATTCAATAAATTTACTATATTTGTATTTATTTATTAATGGGAGACACTTTTCCACTCTTTTTAGTGTTTCCTGAAACCATGTTTCATACATGTTATGTTTCCATATTTTCGTCTCAAAATTTCATTCTTTTTATCAAGAAAAAAGTTTATTTTATTTTTTTATTACCAAGAAAACTTTCTTCTATATGTTTGTTCAAATATATTTCATAATTATCTATTTAATTATGTGATTAACATATATGAAACAAAACTCCCTTTTCTATGGGTTTAAAATGAATAATGATCTTGTTTTTAATCACTCTTTAAAACACCATGATTTTGAAATAAATCCTGTTTATTTTATTATACATGGATTTTTCATGTGATGTTTTATTAATAACCTTTTGTCTCAAATTAATTAATATATACTAAGTGTTATACCTAATATCACTCCAATTAATTTGTTAAATATTTTAATTTCTATAGATGACATGTTTTACAATGCCTTGGTGAATAACCATGGTAATTTTCATGAAGCCTTGGTGGTAAAATTGGGTTATATACTTATGAATGTATCAATTAAATGGTTTATCCACATTACTATGTTATGAATCATGTTTTTTTTATCTCTATTTTTACATTTCTAATTCCTTTATGTATTTCCTCACGTTATTTTTGATATTTCTCAAGATCCCAAGTATATCGGTTCCCTTGTTTACCATTACTATGTCTTATGCTCGCCCTATCCTTTTATATATGTCCCTGGGATATGAAATTCAATAAATATACTTATGATGAACCATTGAGAAACCTTTCATGTTGAATAGAATAATTTTTTATGTTTTCATTTATTGTGTATATTTTTTTTCAGGACACTAAACCTTAAAAGATCCCTTATTTGTATAATGATCAATAATGTTATGCAATAAAAAAGGCTGATGCCATAATATTTATATCCTAGATTATATTCTGGAGATCATGATATAACTATAAGGACCAAAATTATAAAAAATAAAAACACAAGATAAAAACAAAGATACTATTACCTGTAATGAAACTTTATCATTGAGTTATTAATAAATGCGTAATATAAAGTCATAATAAAATCATATATAGTATTAGATATTAGAATATGGTTCTGTGTTATTTTTATATTAAAATTATATTTATTATAAAGGATCTTTTAATGAGTATGAAGAGATTCTAGACTTAAGGATAGGGTTTTATCATCTCACTTTTATTTTCTATGAGACATAAGACATGCTCACCTCGTATTTTCTTATATGTATTGAGTTTACTTCTCATATATGTATTCAAAGATTCTTATAAATAAATTTATTGGTATTTTTATATTATTTGTATGATCATTATTTCATGGATTTTATGTTTCCAATGTTACCAAATTTGTAACGTATTTTGGTCCCAATTTTCTTTTTTTGAGACACATATCATGTAATTCACTTATATTCTTTTAAAATGTGTATATACAGCCATCTGAAATGTTATATCTTGAAATTACTTCATTAAAGAATATTTTAGTCTTCAATTAATATATTTTTCTTACATGGGGAGTATAATTCAATGATTCCATGTGGTAACAGTTTATTTAAACAATATCATAGTTTATCGAGATTGTTTATGATTATACTCCACATTCAGAAAATCTTATGATCCATATATCAGGAAAACACTTGAATTTTCTTATCCTCAGGTTATCCATTAGATATTCATGTATTAGTAATATTTCATTCATAACCATGTTTTCTAAAAAAAATTAAACAAATATTTTTAAATAATTGTCTTAAATGTTTTTACGTAGATTTTTATGTATTCATCTAAAACATTTTTAAAATTTTTCCATGTTTTTAAAATATTTTAAATGTAAAAGGAATTCTAAATGTTTTCAATACTCGTTTATAAGTTTTCCAATCCATTTTTAAATATAAAAGTTTTCAAAATTATTAATGTTTTAAAGATAAATTTTTCAAAGTGGAAATGATATTTTATTAAATAAATTTTTTAAATTATATTACATCCTACTTCATATATTTTTTATGTTTTTTTAAAGAAATTGTTATGAAAATTTTCTGTGTTTTAAAAAGTGAATTTCAAAGAAAGGTTAATTTCCTTTAGAAATGCTCCAAGTGATCTTTAAAAATAATTCTCTACTAAAAGATGGAATCAATTTTTAAATTTTAAGATTCATTTGGGATATGATCCAATAATACTTTTAATATTATTTCTTTAATGGTTTGTGTTTTTATAGAATGATGGTTGTGGAAGATATTTCTCTACCACATGTTATATTATTTTGGAACCTTTTTATTTTCAAGGGTCCCGATTTAATGAAATGATTCAAAAACCAATATATTTTTAATATGGCATGATGTGATGAAATATTAATGACACCCACTTCATTACATGGGTTATTATTTTGATATTTATAAAACCCATCTCTTTTCAGGGGTCCTGGTAGAATTAATGTTTTTTTATCTTGGGGAACATGCATGTATCATTTCATCATTCGATGGGTGGGACCTATATATCCCAAAAATAAATTAAATAATGTTACATGTTTTATGAGATCCATATGGTAAATTATAGGGAATCCCAATCTTGGAACAAGAGTTAATCTTAATCCCAAAACAATAGGATACCCAAGAGGTCATCCCAAGCCCGAAATAAGAGGTTATACCAAGCCTAAAACAAGAGGGTACATGGGAGGGAATCCCAATCCTAAAACAATAGGGTACATTGAAGGGAATTCCAAGAAATAAGTAGGTACCTTTGTTATTATCTGAAGCCTAATGTGTTATTAAGGTCTTGGTGGTAGAATTTAGATAGTATTTTTTATGGTAATGTGTATACCAAAAAATCCATGCCCTATTCCTTTATTATGATTTTGAGGCTTATGATCCTGATTCCCTTATGATTCACATATTATAAACAATATATATTAATGTCAGGATTCATGGTTAAGACCTTTTATATGTAGGGTATGATATTATAATGTTATGATCACATTATCATACCCTTATTCACATGTTTATCTCCCTTGATTACCCTTGTTGGCCATCTAAGTTCATCCCTTTCTTAGGTTTTCTTTCCCTGGGATATGAATAAAATTTTATTTATACTTAATAAAGGGGATTATTTTTTTGGGAAATATTTAATATCTTTCACCAAGTTATAATATTTTCTTCCATGTTTCCAAATACACTTAACTATTACAATCCTCGGGTGTGTAATTTTGAAATGTGTTGAATTTTCTTCTAAATTGATGTAATATCGATGTATGTTAAGACTGGGATGCTATAGAATGTATCAAAGGAAATATTTTTTCAGTCATTGGAAACTAGGATGAGAAAAAAAATAGTGATATCCATAGGAATATTTGTAATTATATTTATAGCTATGTCTCTATGGATAAGTTTAAGGATGATGAAAAATATAGGAAAATGTATTGTAATTTTGGTAAATTATAGATGGAGTGGTTTCCTAGAATTACTTTCATGGTTGGATAAATTAAGTGCATGTGGATCTAGAAGAAATTTTCCTTGGTCTAACAAATTTGAAAAGGTGTGTCGGACTGGACCCGAGTGTATCCGGATTCATGACAATAGTTCTTTCTGCACAACTAGTTTGACCCTCCAAGAGGATATGCTTTGGGAATTCACAAACTCTTTATGCTCTATCCTAAAGGATTTAATTATAATATTACTATTAATGACCAAATATAAACCTGTTGTAACATTGATTAAAGTAATTGGATCTATGATTTAGACATCCTCTAACGTTTTTCTCATGATTATGTGGTTTTCTATTATGATAAATGTTTCTCACACTATGCTTTCTAATTTTAGTCAATAGAGGGAAAAGGAAGGAACTTGTTTAACATTGAATGTTTATGATGTGGTAAGTATGGGTGTGATGAAAATATATTTCCTAAGTAGAAATCATAGGAACAAATTAAGAAGGTCTATGAGAATTAGTTATACTATTGAAGATAAAGAAACCACAAATGACATGAGAATGGTATGGTATGTTCTTCCAGTATTATTTACATTAAATTTAATAAGAATGATTGGATTGAGGTTGAGGAATATTAAGGCATGATCCATATTTCTTATTCTTGTAAAGTGGCATTATAAGATAAGATGATGAATCTTGAGTAATGTTTTATGAATAAAGTTGGATTATTTAAGTGTATATATATAGTAATTCAATAATTATGTTATATAAATCCTAAAGTATAAGTTTTCCATTAAGGATTTTCAAAAAAAAGTATTGAATGGTGCTGGTGAACTAGAAAAGGGATTTAATGGAAAGTTGATATTCTGATTATGGGAAGTTAGACCTTAATGTGTCCCTGATGTTGAAAGAATTGTGTTGATCTTGGATAAATAGATGATGGTTATGGATGATGTTAATTGGATAGTATTTATTACCCTAGAACTGATTATTGAATTTTTGTTAAATTGGTCTATATCATCAAGGATGACATTTATAACTTCTTGTATATAATTAATATCTATAGTAATCATTGGAATAAAGAATCATGTATGTTTTATAAAAGTATTTATGGTAATTTGGGTTATTACTATATTTCAGTATAATATACGGTGAGGGTATTCACATGTTTAGAATGTGACAACCAAGAGATACTTTTTTATATATGTGGGATCATTGTTATTATCATTTCATGACCTCCTTTCTAATGTTTTGGATTTTAATGTTTTTTAAGGGTTATAAGGTTAAGAATTTATGGAAATTTTAACTTAATAATTGGATGAAGTTTGTGAGATTAAACTATAAGCTCACCAAATGAGGATTTATTCATATTTGATAACTTATTATAACAGATTTTTGTTAATGTAAACCAATTATATATTGTATGTCTTCTCAGGGATCTCATGATTTTTTAGTACTCTAGGAATGAAAAATTATACTTTCATTTTGGAGAAAGAGGTGAATTTAAAATTGATCATGGCATAACAAAGGGTGAGATTGTACTAAAAAAAAGTAAGAATAAATTATCCTAAAATTTATTCAACTCTGGGGAAAGGATCTTAAAACCAATATGTTTATCCGGGTACCTTATTTTCTGATTAATCAAATGGACCCTTAGATCACCGTGGATTTATGGCATTGTGATTGTTAACATTATCTTTACATTTTTATCTATCACTTTCCATTAGAAAATGATGGTTATATTTATCTTCCATGTATATGTTTTTTCATTACACCAATGTTATCCCATGTGGAAACCTAGTTATAAGTTACTTAGGGTAGCCATCATGATTCCAACATTCCCTTTTTAAAAGATTTTTTAGTATTTATTTTCAAAATGTGGGTTTCTATGAAAGGAAACATCAAGTATTAAACCTTTAATATCTCAGATTAATTTAGTGGGATATATTTATTTTAAGGGGTTTATAATGAAACATACCTATATTTTGTGAAATCTGTTTTCCAATTAATTTATTTTTTTGATATTTTTCATTTCACGCAACACTGAATATAGTTTTTTATTAAAGCACTATGTGTGTATTGAATTATACACAACATAAATTTATTCATGCACTACACAAAATGCATTTATTGGTACATAAAAAAATATTCTTTCATTTATTACACGCAATAACAAGTACCTTCCATAGCTTGTGAAACACATAAGGTCGAGTTTGCCTGAACTACATGATACTATGAATATAATTATAAAAATATTACAGCTACCACCTATATATTGGAATAGTAGTTAAGAATAATGTTAACAAAATTTTGAAAATATGATTTACACGTGTATATAAAATTAATCCCTTGGTTATCAATTAGTATAATTGAATGTAAGAACTGTGTGAAAAAATGAAACTCATTTTCATGGAAAATTATTTGTCTATGTACAAGCACAATTTTATCTCAAGAAATTAAAAAAACAAATTTAGGTTAATTATTTCAATAAAATTTATATATTTCACATTAAATAAAATTTTCTATACTCATCCAATATATTTTATAGGTGTAAGATAAAAATAGATCTAATTTTATGATTTAAAAACATGTATTTTTAAAAAGGTAATTTTATCTCCATTTAATAGAGAAACCTTCTTAAATATGGTTTTTTACAAATTCATAATTTTTATTTCAAGAAATAAACTAAATGTTTTAAATAATAATCTCATTATTTTTTTAGGTGAATTTTTTGTATTTTTTGGAGAAGTTTCATTTTTGATGAATAGTTAAAAACACTAAATTTTAATTCAAAACTAATATTTCATATAATTTATTTATATAGATAAATTATGTTTTAATTTTGTTTTAAAGCATATTTAGATAAATTATACCTAAATTAATCCAATTTATGTCATTTTAATAGATTTTACTTAGAAATTGGTTATAAAAAATTGGCCAACTTTTGAACATTCTTACTTTAAAACCCCCACATTGTCATCCTATCTGTAGAATAAAATTTCAATTAATTTATAACCCATATATTGATGGACTTTTTAGAAAAGGATTATATATTTTGAATCATCAAAATTAATAATATCTAATAACTTCAACATCGTTTTTTACCAAAAATATTAGTAAAGGTAATTGAAATTAATTAAAGTGGTTTTGAAGAAAATTGGTTTAACAAAGTAGTAAACCTTAAATATTAGGGTCAAAATTACAAAAAAAATTGTCAAAAATCAATTTTATAATAATATTTATAACCCATACACCATTGTATAAAATTTTTACCATTGTTATATCTGCCTTACTTTGGACAAATGTGGGTGGAATTCCCTTTTCAAAAATTTACATTAATGTCACTCATCCTCCACTATAAAAAGGCACTCACCAATCCCACTTATTCACACCTATTAAAACCATTGGATCACCCAAAATATTATAAAATAAGATCCCAACATCCACCCTTTAATCCTATATTCCTCCCTTTAGTCATATATCAATCCAATTAATCCCTTTAGTTAAAACCAAGAGGAGTTACCCAAAGAAGATGTATCAATCTTCCTTAAGATCCATTAATTTATTTTCAATATAATCCCCCTAAAATATTCTTATTCTATTATTAAATAATAAAATCAGTATCCTGAATATTATGGTATTTTTTTATTATAATTATTTTAACTACACTTATAAATACATTCATCTAATTGGTAACGAACATTCCATTCATGTTTATAACAAACTACCGCTACACAAAGTGATGTTGTTTGTTTTTATTTAATATTATTTTATTATTATATAAAACACACCTTCACTATTTCCATTTTTTCTAAATATGATAACTTTTTGGAAATGTAGACTACTGCCTCCTCAAAGCAAAGTGATTTGTTCACACATTACAAGGACTATATTAAGGATGGTTTTAGTAAAATAAAATGATATATATGACTTAATAATTATATTTTAATGATATTATATATATATACATATAAGTCATTTTCTTTTTTTCTTTGAATATGATTGTAAAATGGAAACAACGTTCATGCATATGTACAACCTACCATCTTCATAAACAGTGTATTTCATATAATATTTGTATATTTTATATATAATTATAAATAATTATATAATAAATATATATTATACATATATAATTATTTATATAATTTATATCATTACAGTAGTATGATACTCACAAATATACCAAATCAAAACACAACAAAAAAAGCGATTATTACCTGAAACATAACATTATCATGGAGTTTTTAATAAACATTTAATATAAAGTCATAATAAAATTATATATGGTATCAGATATAATTATATGGTTTTATTTCAGAGTTATAAAAAATTATATTTATTATATAGGTGTTTTGAATGAGCATAAACAGATTCAAGACATAAGGTAAGGGTTTTCTCATCTCACTTTTATTTTTCTTGAGACAGAATCCATGTTAACCTCATATTTTCATATATGTTGTGTATTTAATATCCATATATTTATTATATTATTATAATTAAATTTATGAGTTTTTACATATATTTTTTATTATATTAATTTCATGGGGTTTAGGTTTCAAAAGTAACCAAATTGGTTAAGTAATTTGGTCTCACTGTTACGTCATTGAGACACATGCCATGTTACGAACCTATATTATTTTATAAGGCTTATATAATACAATTTTTCATGTTATATAATTTACCTTGTTATTTTAATGATATTTTAATAATCATGTGATTTAATTTTCTTACAGGGGTCGTGTAATTAAAAGTTACCAAGTGGTAAGAGTTTATTGAAATAATCACATTATTTATAGATATTTTTTATGATTATAATTTAATTGATTAAATATTATAATCCATATCTTAATAACACTCATTAATTCTCATCTACTTTGGTTATCAATGATATCTTAATGTATATGTACCATTTCCAACGATTTCTAATTAATATAATTTAGAAAAATTTTTATGAAAATCATACTTTATTTCCCATTTCAGTCAAAAATATATGTTCTTTCAAAACCTTGTTTTATAAAAAAATGTTTTTCAAAAAAATTATTTTTTAAAAGTGTTTTAAACGTTTTAAATCCCCCCCTTTTTTAAGGAAAATATTTCCATACAAATTCATCTTTTAAAATTATATTCAAGTAAAAAGAATTCTAAATGTTTTCGTGATTACATTATAAGTATTCCAATAAATTTTCAAAGAAAAATTTTTTCAAAAGGATTTGTGTTTTAAATTGAATTTTCTAAAAGAGTAAAATATATTTTCCCCAATAAATTTTTTAAATTGTTTTAAATCCCACATTATGAATTTTCAATGTGTTTTTTAATAAAAAGTATTTTGAAAATGTTTTGTTCTTTAAAATGTAAATTACAAAGAAAGGTTATTTTCCTTAATAAATTCTCCAAGTGATATTTCAAAATAATTTCCCTTATAATATTGAATCCATTGATACTGTTAAATATTAATTGGGATAATGGCCCAAAACACCATTCATATTATATCTTGAGTGGTTTATTTTTTTATGACATAGTGTTTACGACACTCATTCTCTTCCATGGGTTATATTCTATTGAAACCCACTTATTTTCAAAGGTTGTGCTTTAATGAAATGATTATGAAACCCCTATATTTTATATAGATTATGATGTGATGAAATATTATTGATACCCACTTCATTTTATAGGATATGATTTTATGTTTATAAAACCCACGTCTTTTTGTGGGTTATGATATTAGGAATGGTCTCTTATCTTGTGGAGCATGAATGTGTTATTTCATTATGTGTAGGGTGGTACCTATACATATATTCAATGAATTGGGTAATGATAAATGTTTTATGATATCAATAGTTTACTCTTGAGGACATCACATGCCCAAAAAACAAGTGCATATTAAGCCTAAAATAATAGGGTACATGGGATGGCATTCCAAGCCCAAAACAAGATTAAATCCCAAGTCCAAAACAAGATAGTACATGGGAGTAAATACCAATCCCAAAAAATGTGGGTAAATGGTTGGTAATACTAAGACAAAAACAATAAGTCACACAGGAGTGCACCCCAATCTCAAAGCTGGTACAGGAGTTGTTATCACATGCCTAACATGTTATGAAGGTATCAGTGGGTAGCTTTGATATAGGACTATTTTATTCTTATTTGCAAAATGAAAAATCCATGTCTTACTCCTATGTTATGATTTTGTTCCTTATTATCATGATTACCTTATGATTCATGTCTTATAAACTATAAATATTTATTCTATGATTCGTGTTTCTAATCATTGATATGTAGGGTATGATCTTCTAATGTTATTACCACATTCTCATATGCATATGCTCTTGTTTATCTCCCTTGTTTGGTCTTACTAAGAAAGTGAGCTCACCCCTTTCTTATGTTTACTTCCCCCATGTTATGAATAATGGTGCTATGTATAAGTAATAAAGGGTAATGCCTTTAATGAAACATTGAAGATCTTTAAAAAAGTTAAAATATTTAGTTCCATGTTTTTAAAGACACTAAACTATTACAGTCCTCGGGCATGTAATTTTGTAATATCCTGAATATTCATCCAAGTTGATGTAACATCCTTGTCTGTTAATCCCAGATCACCATAATATGTCCAGTAATGAACATAGATTCTATAAATAATTGGTCTTGTAATAAAAGGAATGGCCACCACAACATCGGGAGGAAGTTGAATTTGGTTTATGGCCTCATTATGAGGAAAATTAAGAATTAATTGGTAAACTGAGTTACATCCAAGATTTTAGGATATAATTTTTAATATTTCTTGGTTAGGGTACAAGGTTAGGAAAACTATGGGATAACTATGCCCAAGACACTGCCTCCAAACACACCCTACAAGTTTCTCTCACATAGTAAGAAAAATAGTGCACCAATCATGATAAACTCCAATGTCCAGTAGTTCATAGTATCTCTAGAGAATTGAAATGGTTTGGAAAAACCATGACCTTAACTGTGTGCCTGCCAAATTCCCAACAATTATATTGGACTACTTTCTGATAGGTGTTTCATGGTTTCTACTAACCACTCTCAAACCATGAACCTCAAAACAATCCCCAAAAATATTCCAAAACTCCTATTAAATTCCAAAAAATAAACTCAATCACTTTATATATATATAATATATTAATAAAGGGTCAAGTACTCAGAATAGGACATAATAAATTTTCCCACCATTTTCCTTTCTATCTCCATAATGATTAAAACCACTATTGTCCTAAAAGAGTTAATTCCTTTCTCTACAATTTTCTTCTAACATTCCCATGTTACATCCTAAATCTAACCATGTTTCCAGAAAACCCATATTTGGTCAATGCTTTTCCAATGAAAGAATTTATTTTTTCTATCCAAAATCCAAACTAGAACATGAACGATTATAACATCTATTTCTAGTTCAATGTGATCCCATCACATCACATGGTTATGAATAGTTTTATACTTCATCAATTGAGATATATAAATCACATTCTGCACTGAACTGGCCCTTAGTTTAAAATCCAATAGTTATTCCTCCTCACCAACCCATTCAAGTACCTCAAAAGGACCTATGTTTCAAGGAGAAAACCTTCCCTACTTTATAAAATGAGGATTCCCAAGCCCTGTAGAGATTTTCAAGAACACGGAATCATGCACCTCAAATAATAGAGGTCATTGATGATGATCCGCAAATGATTTATGATGCTTCGAGCTATCTCAATTTTCTTCCTAGTCAACTGAATATTTTTTTTATGTCTCTTACACATATCCTGGTCCAACTAGTGAAGTCTCACCTATTTCCTCACAACAATGTTGATAGAAACATAAGGATGTTTGAACAATTGTTTTAAAGGATCCATTTATATCGAATGCTAATAACAATTTTTATAAGAGAAATCCACCAATGGTATGTGCTCCTCCCATGAGCCACCAAATCCTTTTCATAATCCCTAAGAATGTCTCCAATTATTTGTATCATCCTTTCATATTTTCCCTCCGCTTGAGGATGATATGATGTTCTCATAGTCAACATATTCCCAAGGGATTATGTAAGGATTTCCAAAAATGAATATGACTGAAATAAGACATAAAACTAGTGTATAACACAAAATAAAGAGACACAGTAAGATCCATACAACCCAATATAATCATGGTAAATAAAAAAAGTATAACTAGGTGAAACCAACAAGTCTCAATGTGACTAATTATCACAACCAAAACCATCCCACTATGAAGGCTATGAAAACGTGAGAAACCTTAAAGATACATGATACCCTTCAATTTACCTGGATCCTACAATACAACATCTATTACCAAACAAAGTCAAAAATAGGGTTTGATAACAAATCCTCATAGGATTCCACCATAGAGTCTATAAAAGGTCTAATAAATATAATATAGTTGTTCTAGATTTTAAAATTAAATTAGTTTTACAAATCATTTTCATAAATATTGAACCATTTTTAAATCATTACCTTTATCTTTCAAAAAAACCATTTGTATTCAAAAATAAAGAAATATGACAAGTATATGTGATAAAATAGTAATCCATATCTATATAACAAAAGGTAAGAAAGTAAAAACATATCCATGAGATAATATATCATATGAAACCATGTGGTACAGCCTCATGTAAAAACATGATACCAACAATCCATCATAAAATATATCATGTAATAAACAAATTCTAATTGAGAAAGAGCACTGTATTTGTCCCTAGACTATGGTAATACATACTAGACAAAGAAATAAGCCTATGATAAGAATATGTTAGTACCAATAGATATTAATTCCTACCATAGTTTTTCTATGTAACATCCCTCCACTTCTTAAAGTATTGATAAGTGACGAGTGTGCTACTAGGCCATAGGTTGAATTTCCAAGACACCAAAGGCAGGAAATAAATTCCAAGGGTTTCATAAAAAATTACGGGTGAATTCCCCTTTGATAATAAACAACCAAACCAAGATAACTATTACCAAAAAAACCACGTTATGATATATGAGTTCAATTCCTTTCAACAACTAATATAACTAAAACAAGAATTAAACAAAACTATATTAGATTAAAAAGTCCATACCAAAACCAATAGAACTCAAATACACAAAATCTATTTACTCAATAGCTCAAAAAAATCTCAAAGATCCAACACAACAATCCTTTCTCTTGGTATCATCATGCATCACTAAAGAACTGTGATATTGATCCTTTACCATTGTCTTGATATATCACATATGAAAATGTACCAAAGAGACCAAGAACTGGGTGGGTATAAAACTTAGTAGTTTTTTCCCCCAACTACATCTCAACTCACACCACTAGGATATAACATATTATCACATTTATATAAAACTATAAAAAACAATTTAATGTGGGTTTTATAAAATCAATATATTTTTCTCAACTAAAATAATTTCTATTGAATAAAATCAAACAACCCTTTAAAACCATTTCACAAATATATTTAGAATACCCATTCCTTTTCCACACATCCACACGTCCTTGGAAACCATAGACCAGACTATACTCATGAGTGGTGATTCTTCCATTCACCAAGTCATCACTTAGTGATACATTTTTTTGGACGAAGCATCTCACCCTTCTCCATCCCATTTTGGTGGATGAAATTTCATGCCATTTTCTATCCCAAATTCACACTACAAAAACACAAAATTTATTCCCAAACTAATTCAAAAACATGCCAATCCATTTCACTAAAAAATATATTTTTATAAAATAATTCCAGAATCATTTTCCTTGCATAAAACGCAACCCAAAATTTTAAAACCATTATATTAAAATCATGAACAAAATAAAGTTTCCAAAAAATACACCAATTTCCAAAATTTCAAAAAAAAATCATCACTAAATAGGATTTCCGTCAAGAATAAAAAATAAATTTCACAATTTAATTCAATAAATTAAATACATTTGAAACCAAGACCTAAGGTTTTAATAAATAGGAGTTGAGAGTGAAGCCACCTTCCTGTGAAACTAACGAAAAAATAGAGAACTGAAAAAAGATCAAAAACCCCAGGTTGAAACTTCATGATTTTACCTTAGATCTTGTTCCCAATAAAAAACCCATATCATGTCATGATTGAAAACACAATTCATATATTTATCCCCAATAGACTAAATCAATGATTCTAAGAGAGGGAATAAGAATAAAAAAGAAAAATAATGATGTACGATCACTTACCAAAAAATTCAGCCTTTAATACACATAGATTCTCCTAGGAATCAATCTTGGATTGAAAGGAAAGGTATCCAAAACTTTATAAGGAATTTGAATGTGGGTTATGACCTGATTATAGGGGTAAACGAAATTAAAGTAGTAATTCGAGTTATATCCATGGTTTTTGGATCTTTTTTTTAATGGTGCATGGGTCGGGAGCACAGTTGCCCAAATTGTGTGATGTATGTGCACAAGAAAATACCTTCAAACATACCTTGCATGGTTGGATCATTAAACACCTATATTTAAAATTTTCCAATGTCTAAAAACTTATAACCTCATACTTACAACTATATATAATCAAGAAGTGTTGAAACCACAAGGAAGGTAGTGAAACATAATTTTTCAAAAAAAAACCCACTGTTGGAAACATTGTGTGAAAATATATTTTTTTCATTTAATTTGTTTACTTATTCTTTGTAAAATAATATTGAGGATTTATTGATTTTTTTGTAGTGCTAATTGTAATTGGATAAATTATGATCAAGAAGTCTAAACTGAGATTTAGGAATATGATTCTAGAGAAATGCCCAAAAAAATATTATCACTACTGGTTGAAATGATAACATCATCACAAAAATGAATATGAATTCACAACCCTTGAAAATGGTTAGTTAAATCTCCCTCACTAGGAGATCAATCCCACAGAAAGATAAAATTTTGGATTTCACCACTACATGATTCTTTAAAGTGTAATGATAGTTGAGAAGTGCTCAATGGATTATAACTCGTCATAATATTCCAAAATTTTGAAATTAAATATTGAGAAATGAATCCATAAAAAATATAACTGCATGATAATGGAGATATGAAATAAAATGCAAGAGGCAAGAACCAATTATAAATCATGATCTGAAAATAATCTCTCCAATCAATTCAAAATATTGAAAATTAAAATTTGTGAAGAAGCATCGAATTATAAACCGAATGAATTATAAATCCCAGAATTTAGAAGTTTGGAAAAGGATCATAACCAATACAAGAATTAAAATTTCAAATAAAAATTGATACAGAAGAACGAAGGCGAGTTAGAAATAAATCATCTTCTAAAAAAATTACAAATAGCACTGATGTCATTCTCCAAATATTTATCTTTCAACGGCTCGGTCTGTTGTTATGCTCAATCATGTCTCCAAGAAAGTCTCCAGATGATATCATATAAATGAATGTGATCTTCTCCACTATCTACTTCATACCTTTGAATTTTTAATCACTCCTTATCTCTCTATTGGTAACCAAATTCCTTCACCGACTTAACTGGTTGTTCTGCCATTTCTCCAACACCTATTACAGTTCTCCAAGTTGATTTCATGGCATGTGACTTTATCAATGCTCTTCTAACTGAACTCATCTGTTAGTTGGAAATGTATTTGGAAGTACCCTAAAGTCTATTTTGAATAATGTAAACCATGTTAATATTAAATTAGAAAATTATACATTGTTTAAAAATATTCCTTCATAAATATATATTTAATTACTTAATAAATTATTATGTCTATTAATTTATAATTATTTATAATTATTATTTATTATAATTGTGGTACCTATATCACCCATTAATTCATCGCATAAGGATTGGTATCTCGTGCAATAAACTGGAGTGGAAATGGGAGTCAACCCTGTTTATTAAGGGATTGTATCTACTATGGTTATCTTAGGAGTGAACTTGGAATAACATTATGGTATAGGGAGTGAACCCATTCCACTATGATATCCATGTTAAAGATCCTTGACTACTAATGAAATGATTTTATATGCTTGTGTGCATGAAAATATTTCATGTACTATGTCAATAATGTGATCTCATTATTCATGTTCTTTGATTCCACTATAATTCATGTCTTTTAAAATGCCATGATATATTCCACAAATTAATATTATGAAAATTTATATAAATTTTATATTTCTCAAATGGTAAGACTGTGTGCTAATACCCTTATGCTCATGGTATGGTTATGTGATCACTGACATCACCCTAGTTTACTGTGCATCTAATCTCACTCTTCTCTTATGTTACCATTCCCCATGTTATGAATAGTGGTAGTATGTATGATATTACCAAGTTGGGTGTTAGTTATGAAAAAATAAATGGGATTTAATGTAGATATTTTATGAACGAAATTATTATGTTTCCATGTTTTTAAAGACATTATACCTTAACAATTCTATAATGGATCCAAGTGTTATATAAATAAAATTAATCTATTATGAGCTAATATCTATGTATGAAAAGTATGGATCATTATAGTTGGTATCAAAGAAAGTTTTTATAAACCTTTATAAACTAGTGTGAGAAAAGATTTGTAGGAAAACATGAGATAAGTCTTAGTATAGGATGAAATCCTAATGTTTTGGAAATGATCACGAATATCCGAGGGTAAAACTATGGATTTATTGAAGAATGTGTTCGAATATAGACAACTTATAAATGATTTTTTATTATTATGTAGTTTCACACTATGAATATTGTTTCTCACACTATTTTTTTTAGTTTTATTCAATGGATGGAAACCAATGTATTCATGTTAATACTAAATGTGATGGACAATGCAATAATTATCCTCATAATCATGTTAACACATCCTTATATGTATTGTTGCTTATTGAATTCCCATTTTCAACCAATAAGATTTACATCCATAATAGGATCTACCAAAATATAGACATTGTTTTGGTATCTGGAATCCATATCATAATTCATGGCTTCTTTCCACTTGGAAACATATATGACACTTAGTGCTTACTTGTAGGTTAGAGGATAGTTATTTTCCAATAATAATGAGTCACTATCCTCAGTAACCCAAAAACCATACAGTTATAGTTACCTAACCTTTCTTATACTCTTACGCAGTTCATGTGTCTTTGGAACAGTTTCTTCTTCCATAAGGCTTTGTGTAATATGATCTTTTACCAACACTTGTGTTCCTTGAGCCTCAACTCCATCAAATATTATCTCTCTCTCACTATCTCTTTTAGATATGTGATCCCTCTTAAGGAATTTGGAATTTCTTTCCATTATAACCCTTTTTATGAGGGTTCGTATATGTAATATCCCTTTGTTTCCTTGGGGTATCCTATAAAGGAACACTTTGTGCCTTTTGTGAAATTTTGTTACCTGAAGAGGACTAAAAAATGATTCTCTTCACCACACATGTAAATTCGATAACATATTTTTTCTTCCACTCCAAAATTCTCTTGAAGTACCAATTATCAATTTATTTGGTACTTGGTTTAGTAGGTATGTGGTTGTTCATAACACATACCCCCAAAAGGATAATGGAAGACTTGTATGACTCGTCATTGATCTCACAATGTCCAACAATGTGTGGTTCCTCCTTTTGATTACACATTTCCATTAACTTGTGTAAGGAGGAGTGAGTTTGGATGGATTCCTGAACTCCCATATGTAATCAATGAAGTCTTGATTAAGATATTATACACCTTGTTCTAGGTGGAGTTTCTTAATCTTCATACCAAGTTGGTTATACCCTTCATTCTGGTATTACTTGAATTAATCAAAATAATCTGACTTATACCTCATTATGTAAATATATCCATATCTACTAGAATAATCTGTAAAAGTTATGAAGTGTGAGTACCCACCCCCTGCTTCAACAAGAAATAGTCCACACACATCAGTATGAACTAACTCTAGAATATATTTACCCATTTCACCTTTCCCACTAAATAGGGATTTGGTCATTTTACCTTGTAAACATGCATGACATACACAAAGTGGTTTTAATTTAATAGAATATAAATATCTATCTTGATTTAATTTTGAAATGAATTTTTCATTTACATGATCTAGAAGGTGATTCTAGTGTGGGGTGTGGTATGATTCATGTGGAGTAACTTCATTATTGATTTCCATTACTTAGATCATGTAATCTAACAAGTAAATACTATTATGTAAATGTGCCTTGCCTTGAAAAATATTATTTTTATAAAATAAGAAACATTAATTTTTAAATTTTTAAATGAATCCTTCTTAGATAGTATGGATATAGAAATAATGTTTTTGGTTTCTGTAGGTGCATAATAAAAACCCTTTAAAACCAATATAATTTCATTCAACAATGTGAAGTGGTAGTCCCCGATAGCTACATCAGAAAGTTTATCTCCATTGGTTTCTCATATATCTACCTCCCATTTGTCAATTTTTTTGAATCTACATGGTTCTTGTATTTGAATACATATGTGAGAACCAAAAGTTGTATCTAATACCCAATTTTTAGAAATAGATAAATTGCACTCAATACCAAATGCACTTGAATCTTCCACTTGCTTCTTTATCTAGGTGACGTTTTTCTACTAGTGGACCTTCATGACACATACGAAATAGATGGAATCTTGTTCCCTTTCATCCCATTTGATCTTATTCTTCATGGAAGGGAATTAAGAAGGTTTGGGATTAAAGAAATTTTCTTTCACTTTTTGTTTGTTCACCATAAGGACAGAAGTATTTTCTCACTTCATAACATTATCTACTTAGTTAATGAGGATAAAAATATATGGTAGAGGCTTTTCAATGTTTTCCACATTAAAATTCACCAAATAAAACGGGAGAAGCAGTGATGTAGTGATGTCAAAATGTGATCGATGCCCTGTTCTTTGGGGAGTTTAAACCCTATAACATCAAGGTGCTCAATATATCCAATTATCTTGACTAAATGTGTCCCATATGGTGAACCCTATCCATGAATACTCAGAAAGATAACCCTGTAAATCTCAAACCATTCCTTTATAGCTCTCTCTTGGTAAAGACTATGGAGGTTCTCAAACATGCCATATGCATCCAAGTTTTTGTGAGACTTAATTAGTTCACTTGACATAATTGAAATCATAAATAATTGAACATCAATCATGTCATTCATATGTTTTTCGTAGACTATGAACTCTTCATCACTCACCTCTTGAGTAGACTTATATGACATTGGGGATTCTAGAATTTAAGATTTCCTTCCATGGAATAGAACAACACAAAGGCATCTAAACCACTCCTGGAAGTTAATTCTAGTGACAAGATTGCCTTTATCCAATATTGATCATAGTTATAGTGAGTTTTTCATTTTATTCTATGACTAATAGGGCTTATTATTAGTATGTTTAATGATGAAATATTTTTTGAGAAATAAATAATTGATTTTATTAAATCTCCCCCTATTTTTTCAAGACCCAATAGTCCTAACCATGGAACTTGGAATTTCTATTTTCTAGGGCATTCCCATGTAAAGGATCCATATTCCCCTTCTCATAACCCCAACCAGGGTTGGTCAAGCTATTTTTAAGGTAGTTAGGTATGAAAGTCTTTGAAAACTACAAACTTGTAGCTCCTTGATCCACTGAGTGGACTCCCCAATCCAAAAATCCTAACATGTATTTTCTCAACACTTGCATCCAAATTACACCATCTCTAGTAGAGATACTTCTCTTAATGTAAAATGTTTAATTTAACCTGAAACATTCATAAGAACTCCCCTTATAAAAGTAATTATCGCAACAAGGGTTGGTCAAACACATAGTTCTATTATGTTTTGATCCTAGTCAAGTAATGGAAGGCTCCATCTGGATTAATATTATATTGAGGTATTTTAATTTATTATGCATAAATTTTTATCGTGTTTTATCTTTTACAAGCCTTTTTAATATTTAAGTGGATTTTTACTCGATCAATTAACCATGTTTGG
This sequence comes from Viscum album, assembly GCA_963277665.1. Lineage (NCBI taxonomy): Eukaryota > Viridiplantae > Streptophyta > Magnoliopsida > Santalales > Viscaceae > Viscum > Viscum album. The sequence continues at coordinate 1,861,258,005 of OY728151.1, read as the reverse complement.
AAAAAAAATTATGTATAATCAAATTTATTTAAATTTTATCTTTTCATACTGATTCACTCATTTATGTTATCATAGTCTTGTATCAATAAATACAATTTTCATGTATTAGGGAAAAAATAATTAATTAATTAAATGACGTAATAATGATCTTATCTAATGGTTGATTTAATGAGTGGACATTAAATCAACCTATATCCTAGGGGAAATAACTCATTATTCTAGACTTGGCATGATCTATAACATTCCATGTGTCCAATATTGTATCACCGAGTTGGCATCGTTATGGTTCTACCTTGAACTGTCCCCATGCACCTTAGGATACTCCATTAATTACAAATATTTATTACTCACACGTAGTTGTGGGGAACCAAAGGGTTGGTTAAAGGGAATTTTATTAATATCTCTGGACACATAGGCCCTACATAATAATGAGGGATGACTCATAATCCATCATTTAATTTAATATTAAATAATTCAAAAACTACACAATAAATTTAATTAAAAAAATGCCAATGCATACATAGGTCGTTCTCAAGCTCATGAACAGTCCCATGTTGCAATGAATATGAAAAATTAAACTGTAAGAATTCATTTAATTGTTCTTTTATTATATAAGATTCATGTGATTTCATTAATTAATCAATCAATTGATTGATTAGTTAATTAATTCAAATTCATATTAATGATAATATTATCTTACCTAGAGATACCCATCATTAATGGAATTCATGGAAAATAAATGGGAGAACCAATAATGACATATTAATTAAAATAAATTAATTGAGAATTTTAAAAGTCTTTAAAACCCTTATTAAATTGTCAAACACACAATGGTGTGTTAATCAATAATATAAGGTTATAATTATACAATTTCAAATTTAATATAATTTTATTTTTTTCCATTAACGGGGTACTAAATGGTGTGTACGTGTTGCAACACATCTTGTACCTCAGTTTTCATATATCCATTTCACATGCTTGGGGCTTCAGTGTGTGGACCTATCTAGAATAAATGGTGTGTACTTGAAAATTACACACTCTGTATCTAATTTTTGTGTGCCAGGTTTTCCTAGTGAACATGTTGTGTGCAATAAAATCACTGTGTGTAATTAATTTCTCAGGGCATCTAAATACATCATGAATATGTATACATCGTGTGCTCTAGCAACATGTTGTGTAACCCATTTTTATTGGACAATGATTTGGAACTTCTTAATGGCACTTGAAGTTGTTCTTAATTTGTTCTTAACCCTTTAAAAAAATGAAACGCTGAACAAACATGATTAATATATCAATAACATGTTAATTCTAATCAGATTAAAGAATGAATAGCATGAAATAAAATTTTACCAAAATTGTGCATAGATCAAAAATCAAATAAATAGTTATAAATTTAAACATCACCCCTTTCATATCACTTTTTCGTTCTTGGTGTAGTGGAATCATACGATTGAGGTTTGATATATTAATATTTCTGGTAATAATCATTTATTAAACCAAGAGAGAGTATCTTTCACACCAAATTTATAAATAATTTAGTTAATAACCAAAAAAATAAATACATGGGCTTAGGAAATTGATTTATTGATGATTTTTTATTGTTTGAAAAGGCCCTTCCATATTTCCTTTCTTTCTCTTACAAGGATCCAAAGGTAGAATCCCTCTAGCGGTAATCCACACATGCTTCAATGGTCTCTGAGAAATGCCACTCATTCTTCGTGTGCTAGTGCGGAGAATGGAATGTCTTATGTTGTTCGTTCTGGACCACTTGTTCTTTGAACATGAAGAAACTTTCTCTTGGGTTTCTCATTCTTGAGAGGGGGAGAGTAGGATTTGAGAGGTAATTCATTGTGTGTAACAATTCTCTATTCCCAAACATAGAATTGGTTTTGATTGAATTACATAATAGTTGTAGCTATATATTTATAGAGATGAGATTTTGGTTAAAAAAATATTGTAATAACATGAATTAAATATAATTATAACCATTAATGAAATCTCATGCCACATAATAATAATAATAGTATTATTATTTTGTGGTACACCAACTTCTGCAAAATTGATAAATAATATTTACCGACTCATAAATAATTATTTTATAACCTGACATGGTCCTGGTCATTTTGAACTTCTCTTTTATTTATAGAACCCCCAAATAAATAATTTTTTCTCCTAAATAAATATTTTATTAACAAAGTGGAAAATAAATATTTTTTAAATATTCAACGAAATAAATATATATATATTTTATTCACAATCCAGGGAATAAATATTTAATTAATTTATGTAATCATTATAACATAAATAAATTATTTCCTCAGTCATTATAATAATATTCATTCCATTATTAAAATTCAAATCGGATTTAATCAAGACCACCAGAAACACTTAGTGTGTGACCCTCTTGGATTCCTTATCTTTGGAATTAGGCTGGATTTCTTAAATTCCATGATTACTATCTATAAATGGGTCATGGAAACCAATATAATGAACTTAAAGTTTCAACAAAGAAAACCATATACGAACGATCACTATGTAATATAATCCCACTATCACATAATCTTACCAAATAGGTTTCATGATGGTTTTATCAAACTATGTGTTTGATATATCATTCTTTGACTATCTAAAATAAAATCGTCATTACACCATGGCCAAGGAATTTAAGATGAACATTCTTTTTCAATCAAATCTCTGAGATATCAACTTCAATAAATATGGAATAGACAATTCCTTTCTTGAATTATCCAATATTAAAATTGCATTCATAACGCACCCAATGTACCCTAATTCCCGCCAACATATGGCATGACAGTTTTCATCAAAAAAAATTCATGTTTGTGAGTCATGACAATAATTAATGATAATATTAACATTTACAAACAATTACTCATGCTCGCATGTAGGAATATCTGATGACACCAAAACATGTGGAATTTCTACTGGCGGGTTTGTTCTCATAATATCTCATCTTGGAGATTACCAAGTGTGAATTTCATGAGAGGAAGTCTATTCTTCTTATAATTAATAGAAAATAATGGTCTATAAACTATGTTACCCCTCATAGTATGTTATCTAACTATAGAAATATGTTAATAATATTGTGATAGAACTTCAAGGTTCTCATCATATAGGGAACTACTATAACCTTATCAATTTTATAAATACTCTAAGACGTTATTACTTAAGTAATGTAAAACAATGTAAAATAAAAAATACGATGTTTAATTTAATATTTAAAACATAAAATATTCATGTAATCAATGTACAAATAGTTGGTTCTTGGAGACTAACTCTAACATATTTATATAAGATGTTTGGGGAGAAACCCAACGTAGAATATATTCTTATCAAGATAGATTTCATTAATGTATTTATAGAATAGTTTCATGGTCTTCCACTAAATCATGAAGTTTTGTTTTTAATAGAACTAATACCTTGTTCTAACCCCATTTCTATGACTGAAAATAGAATTGACCCTATTAAGTTCCAAGTATTGAAGAAGAAACTCCCGGAGAATCCTGAAAAGGGACTTATTCTTCCAAGTGCATCACTTTGGGGAGAACATATCATTTTTGTTATGAAAGAATATTAATCAATGATCCATTGCATTAATTATCGATAATTCAAAAAGAATGCAATCAAGAACAAGTATCAACTACCTCATATTGATGAATTATTTGATCGAATACATATATATCAATAATTTTTCCAAGAATTATCTTCATTATGGATATCATCAATTGAGCATTAAGAAGTATGATGTACCCAAGGAAACATTTCATAAAATATTTAAACACCATGAATTTATAGTGATTCTATTTGTTCATATGAATTCCCCCAGAATCTTCATGGATTTAATGAATATATTATTTATAGATTAACTTGGACAATTTATGGTTTTCATTATAGATGGTCTTATTTTTCATTCAAATATAATTTAAGAGCATGAAAATAATTTGATAATTACGTGAAATACCATAACGAAGAAGAAAATTTATTAAAAAATTACCAAGTGTGAATTTTGGATTCAAAAAGTTACATTCCTAAGCCATATAATCTCAAGTGAGGGTATATGAGTAGACTCTTAAAATATAGAAGTTATTGAACATTTTTATAGAACAAACACTACGACAAAAAAATGGATATTATCACTGATTTGTAGATAATTATAACAACTATTGAATCCACTTACCAAGTTAACTTTGAAGGGAGAGAAGTTTCTTTGGATGGAGGAATGGGAGGAAAATTTTAAGGAATTCAAGAGAAGGATAATCAAAAAATGCCACTATGGTGGAGAATGGTTATTAATATATAGTAATGCATAAAAGAAGGTACGTGGATATATCCTCATGTAGAACCATATGGTTATATCTTAGCATCATAATAATTGAATCTCCATGAGAAAAATTGACTATCTCATAATTTTGACTGATTTACATTGATTTTTTCATTAATGATATAGAGGCATTATCTCTGTGGAGAAAATTGTGACGTATTTACTAATAAAAAATGATTCAAGTATATTTTTAGTAAAAAATAGATGAACTTGTTTTATAGATGATGGTTAGATCTAATTAAAAATTATAATTTCTTAATACACAACTACACTGGGTAAGCGGACAAGGAGACAGATGCTCTAAGTTAAAAGGATAATTCTCTCTGATCTATGATAAAGATTAAAAAGATCCAATATTTCTAGACTCAAAATTATGGGTCCTGATATCTTAAAGGAATATGATAAATATTCTCTTTTTAAAATGTGTGTTAATTCATCTATCCAAGTGAAGATAAATAGGCATAAAAGAAAGACGTATAGCTGAAAGACAATGTGATAAATGTTCTTCAGTTGAACCTTGATTATGATGGAATAATAAAATTCAATAACCTTGTATGTGTACCTTAATTACTAAATTTGAAGAAATAGATAATAGATGATTCTCATAGTTCTTTATTCTCTATTCATCATGGATGTACGAAGATGTATAGGGATTTGAATGATTATTTATAGTCAAATGGAATGACGAAATATATTGCAGAGCATGTTTCATGGTTCTCTCTATGACATCATGTTATGTCTTAGATACAAAAGTATAAGGGGGTGTTACCCCAATTACCCATGTCTGAATAAAAATGGTAAAACATCACCATGTATGTAATAGTCCATATCCCCCTAGTCCATTACTTTTCCAAATTATAAGTGTTTTGGTGTCCTAGACTCACTGATCAGTTCCCCCTATCTGTCTCACAGATCAGCTTCACTGAATAACCTCACAGATTACCTTCACAGATTTGTTTCACCCAATCGATTTCACCCAATCGATTTCACCCAATCGGTTTCACAGATCAGTTTCACCTAATCGGTTTCACTAATCGGTTTCACCCAATCGGTTTCACCTAGTCGTTTTCACTAATCAGTTTCACCCAATCGGTTTCACTCAATCAGTTTCACATATCAGTTTCACCCAATCGGTTTTAGAGATCAGTTTCACCCAATCAGTTTCATAGATCGGTTTCACCGAATAGGTTTCATAGATCAGTTTCACCCAATTGGTTTCACAGATCGGTTTCACCCAATCGGTTAAACAAATTTGTTTCACCCAATCGGTTCCACAAATCAGTTTCACCCAATTGGTTTCATAGATTGGTTTCACCCAGTTGGTTTCACAGATCGATTTCACCCAATCATATTCACAGATCGGATTCACCCAATTGTTTTCAGAGATCGGTTTCACCCAATCAGTTTCACAGATCGGTTTCACCGAATCAGTTTCACTGATCAGTTTCACCCAATCAGTTTCACAGATCGGTTTCACCAAATTGGTTTCATATATAGGTTTCACCCAATCAATTACACATATAGGTTTCACCCAATATAATACACAAATCCATTTCACCCAATCGGTTTCATAGATTGTTTTCACCCAATTGGTTTCACCCCATCAATTCGACTGATTGGTTTCATAGGATCTTCTTCATGGGATCAGCTTCACAGGATCAGCTTCACAAGATCAGCTTCACCCAATCAGCTTCACTGATCAGCTTCAAGGGACCAGCTTCACGGGATCAGCTTCATGGTATCAGCTTCACATGATCAGCTCCATCGATCGATTTCACCTATCAGTCTCACCAATCGGCCAAAGAGGGGTGTCGGGGTTTCCTTCCCCATTTTTCCCATAAGGCCACTTTTAAGCCTTTTAACCTTTTTAAGTGGTTCAAAGCCATTTTATCACCATAAACAATGTTTTAAATCCCCTTGGAGTGGGGAGACCCTCAACAGACCTATTTTCCTCTCTTAAAATGTAATCATTTAGCGCACAACTATTATGGCCACCCCTCTAATGTAAATTATTAAATAATAATTAATCTCATCATGTGTAACCATCCAACCTCGTGGTAAAGAAAAAATCCACATTTAAAGTTTCTCAATATTTTTAATATAGAGTAACACCAGGATCACTCCTTTTTATAACACTAGAATTATTTCCTTCTTCTTCTTGGTTGGTTTCCTTCTTTTCTGGGTGAATTTGGTGTCCCCTTTCCTTAGGTTAGTGGTGTGCCTATTCTGGATCATTTCATTCTCATTCTTATAGTCCTTTAAGTTCCTCACCTATAGGTCGTGCATACCCAGTAGTTAGAGCCCAGAAAAAAAACTTCGATCATTGATCATCCATGTTGGGTTTTTCCTTCATCTCTATTTACTATCCATCATTTAGGGTGGGTATGATAATGTTCCTAGGTGGATGGATAAAATGAAACCATAATAAAGATAATAAATGGTTTTATGGAATTAATTGGTGTGTTTGATGACATTGTGATACTCCTTTACCTTTAATTATTTTTCGTGAATTGAATGGTCTTATGTCCACTAAAAATCATGGGCGTTGGTGGTCCCTTCTTGGACACTAATGAACCTCAGTTTTCTAGATATTTATATGATTAGATGGTTGTAAGATGGAAAATGTTAAATCATGTAAAGTCACTTGATTAAATAGATTCCCAATGAATTTAAAACCATGTGTGGTCACCCTGGTTAACCAAATGAAAATATGGAAAAACATGAATGGAATATTAAATTTTAAAAAATCCCTTTCTCTATTCTAGTGATTTTTATAGTTGATGCATGTGAGGTGACATGGGTGCGGTTGGGATCCCCTTTTGTGCAGTCATGGTTTTGTGGACCTAATTCCATGTGGGGTCGTATGTTGGGGCTTGGTTTGGTTTCAGTATGTTGAGGGATCTCAAGGATCCTATTGGAGGTTGTGACCTTACAAGAGAACCGGGTGTGAATTCTTGCATTACTGCTTGGATGTTTTTCCTTCCTTGACTTGTGGATATGGATGTTAGTTTCCCGGTAGTGAATAATTATTTAAATAGAATCACTTGAAGATGAAGAAAAAAATGGGTTCAATGGGGAATTGTTTTCTAAGAATGAGTTGTGACATGGTTGTGGTTGTGGTGCTTCTTATGAATGAATAGTAATGAGGGTGTTTGTATATGGGTGGGTTTTGGAACCCCTAGGCTGGGTTGAGTCCTTGTTACCTATATGTATAATTCAGTTTTTATGTCTCTTTTTCGCACCCCACCCAAGTTGAGAACTTCATGTCGAACACCCCCATTTCATGGGGGGGTGTTTTTCACAACACTCCTATGAGTTGTTGGTTATTAGTACATTTTATGATCACTTTCCAGAGTAGCCCAAGAATCTTCAGGTAGGCTATGATGGTATGAGGTACATTATAGCTCAAGATTATTCAGGTTGTGTAGTTGTGGTGGTTGGACTAGGTGTGTGGTGGTAGGTTGATTCCCAAGTGTCTTCGGGATGAGGCCTAGGTGTCTGTAAGCGTGGTTACATTTGGTTGTTGTGGCCCAGGTGTCTATGGGAAGGATGTCTGGTTGTGTTAGACCGTGTGTGAGTGGGAAAGGTATGGAAGTGGGAAAGCAATGAGAATGGCATGGGAGGTCTGACATGTAGGATGTCTTCAATAACCAGAGAGAAAGTGGTGTGGGGTACCCAAACATCGATGTGTTTTACTATTAATTTACTTTACTTCCATTATTTGGGGAGAGTTTCTGGGTGAGGTTTGGGTGGATAGTTTCCTTTCTAGGTACTTTGATATCACCTTTTTTACGGCGCATTAGTATGCCTCCCCACTTGTGCACAAGAGCTTTTGGTTTTCCCTACTGAGTATACATGTATACTCACCCTACGTACATAAAACTACTTTCAGGTTTCTAATAGGAGTTAGAGGACCATGAAGGACCCTACTAGTTTGGACTTTGGAGTAGTTGATGTTGTTGTTTTTCTTTCCTTTGGAATTTTTCTTTGGAGTTTTCTTGTAGTTTTATAGCACTTACTTTTAGAACATGCATATGCTAATGGTTTGTTTTAGCTTTACCTCTACCCCCAGTTTTGGTGTTGTTTGGGATTTAATATCTTATCTCCCGGTCCTACTAAATAAAAACGGTAATGCCTTCCATTTTGTGTGTGATTCTATGCCCTTGGTGCTAGTCGCCACTCCAGGACCTATTGAAGGTGGGTTTTGGGGGACATTATCTCCCCTTCAACTTCAGGAAGGAAGGGTCTGGCAATCCGATGTCCTTTCCCTCATCTTGGTGATGGCGGGTCGTGACAGAATATTATCAAAGAGAGGTTGAGAGATTGGATGGAGCTAGGGGTTAGACACAGTGAGGATTGGGTGAGATGGTAGTGGAACAGTGTTATGCAATCTTGGGGCATGAAATAGGCCAGGTAAGACCAGCTAGGACATGGGATTTTAGGGCCCCCCGTGATCTGATGCAAGGACTCAGGACTGACCGAACGACTAAGTGAGACTACACTAATTGTAGGGTAGAAACCCTAGGAAAGGTATATGCATCATAATTACTTGTGTTCTTGTTTGTTCTAGGTGTTTTGGGAATTTAAAATAAATAATACAAAAAAGTCTACGAAAATTTTAAAAGAAATTTTCTACACTACTCAGGCTTAGTCATTCTTTATTAAGATTGCAGCTATGGAACCTGGACAACGACCATGGGTAGTGGGGGTGATCGAGGCCCAAGAGGCTATTTTGGATAATCTGTAAAGGGCTGATCAAGAGGAGTAGGATGACTAGTGGCAGAGGATGCTTCGTACTATTCAGTGGCATACCCTCAGGAAGTAAGAGGGCAGCGTCTCGGACATGGAGACAGAGAGATAGCTCAAGGATCTGGTGATAGATTTCATCTTGATCCAGTATCTGACAGAGTATTGGGTTCATCATGCTATAAGACAGATGTAGGGAGTGGCACGTCCGGGGTGGATGCTCTATCTTGGGGAGAAGAGGGAGGCTGAAGTTTCATGGAATGACTTTGAGAGGGAATTATGGGAAAAATTCCTCTCATCCACGATGAAGGTGGAGAAGAGGTAGGAGATACTCTCCCTTTAGTAAGGGATAATGTCTTTGAGGGATCTGGGAATCATGTTAAAGGATCTCCTTCATTTTTTCTGGACCTTTTTTTGGATGAGGAGTCTCAGGAGAGACGTTTATAAGAGTCACTTCGACCTTCTATTCAGTATGTAGTTACTCCCTTCACCCTTCCGATGTACTTATTGGTCCAAAAGAAGGTTGAAGTGGTGGAGAGTATTCACACACTAGGAGGTGTGCCGCAAGAGGGGAGCCAGTTGGGATCATCAAAGGGTAAGACCATCAGCAGCAGACCTCTAGTATTAGGGCCTTATAGGTTTCAATCAGTGGGGAGTAGGCCCCAGTAGTTCTAGTTTCAATATCTCGGTCCCCGCCCTTTTCTTTTGAACCCATGACCTATGTGCTTCATCTGTGGAAGTCGTGTTCACCTTCAGAATTAGTGCCCAGACCGAGTGCAGTGCAGTGGGGGTGGGCCAGTTCATCACCCACCATAGCAGCAGTAGTTTTCGACCAGGCCCATTCAGCAACAATATCAAGGACAAAAAGTTCCCGCTCCTCTAAGAGGAGAGGTTGTAAGAGGGGGATGACCCCAGGATACTCCCCAAGGACCTCAACCAGGGCATGGTTATGGTGGTGGCCGATAGTCGACAGGTATAGGAGTTAGGCATGGGCAGTTCCACGCTGCAGAGGTAGTAGCTCCAGGAGGGACGGAAGTTGTTCAAGGTACGATCAGCTTGTTTAGCACTCTTCCTTGTGCCTTGTTTGATCTAAGAGCTTTGTACTCCTTTGTTACACCCAGTCTAACCCATGCCTTGGGACTATACATAGAGATACTTTCCATTCCCTTGGGGATGAGTAGGCCAGTTGGGGGTCATACGAGTATGTTTGATGTTTGTAGATGATGCAGACTGATGTTAGTGCCGCTTTAGTCTAGTGCGGATCTCTTTATACTGCAAATTCATCCATACGATTTCATACTAGGAATCTACTGGATATTTTCAGTGTGTGCTGTTATCGACTGCTTCTGAAGAAGAGTCATGTTCTCCGATGAGGATGGAAAATGTGTGGATTCTTTTGGCGAACAGAGTTATCAGGTGGGGAGATGGCATCTGGAGCCTCCTTATTCTAATTTATCCAATATTTTTGTGGACTCAGCAAATGTGAAGATGATGGATGTTTCGGAAGTTGTTAGACAGTTCTTAGATGTTTTTCTAAGGAGGTTGTGACTATACCCCCTTCAAAGTGACTTGATTTTCTGATATACTTATATCTCGGTGCCCGCCCGATTCCAATGGATCCTTAACAGATGGAACCTTCTAAGTTGTGGGAGTTGCGGATTCAGATTGACGAGCTAATGAAAAAGGTTTTGTTCGAACCAATGTGTCTCCATGGGGTGCTCCAGTCTTGTTCGTGAATAAGTCATATGGTGGTCTAGGATATGCGTAGACTATAGGATACAAAATCAGGCAACGGTCAAGAACCGTTACCCAATCCCGAGGATAGATGATCTCTTTGACTAGCTTAGGGGAACATGTTGGTTCTCTATAATCAATACACGGTCTGGGTATCACCAGTTAAGGGTGAAGGATAGTGATATCTCGTAGAATACTTTCAGGTGTAGGTATGGGAACTTTGAGTTCGTAGTCATGTCATTCGGTGTTATGAACACACCCATTGTGTTCATGTGGCTCATGAATTCTGTTTTCCATGAGTTTCTGGACTGGTTTGTAATTATGTTCATCGGTGACATTTTTATCTACACAATATTAGAGGAAGAACATACTAAGCACCTCAAGATGATATTGTAGATCCTTCGACACCTCCAGATCTATGGGAAATTTTCCAAGTGCAAATTCTTGATGTGAGAAGTGCATTTTATTAGACATGTGGTGTCTCATCAAGGGGTGGTGGTGGATCCGTCAAAGGTTGAAGCAATTTTTTCTTGGTAATCACCCAAGAGTGTGATGGAGATTCATAGTTTTCTATGTCTGATGGGATATTATCGTTGGTTCGTACGTGAATTCTCTCGAGTAGTATCTCCTTTGATATCTTTGACCAGAATTGACCAGCCTTTATATGGAGTGAGCAGTGTCGAGAAGATTTTAGATATCTAAAGGAAAGTTTGATCAGTGCTCCATTGATCTGGTTTCCAGAGGAAGGGGTGTTGTATAAGGTATTTTGTGATTCTTATGGACATGGACAGGGGTGTGTGATGATGTAGCAATAGGGGGTGATATCTTATGGGTCTAGGCAGTTACGTCATCATGAGCATAACTATTCCACCCATGACCTGGATCTTATAGTAGTAGTGTTCGCGTTGAAGGTGTGGCAACATTACCTCATCAGGGAGAACTTTGTGGTATTCACAAATCCCAAGATTTTTAGGCATATCACCACCCAGTTGGAGCTAAACATGAGACAATGTATGTGGGTGTAGTTTCTTCAGGACTACATCTTCAAGATCTATTACACAAAAGGTTAGGGGAACACGGTGGATGATTCCTTGAGCAGGAAGTCACAGAGGGAAGCTATTCAGGAATATTTTGATGCTTAATAGGAAATATAGGAGTTAGATTCCCTAATCATGGATGCAAGGGAGGATGGTGGTAGACGATGTATATTTCAGATGAAAGTGAAATCCTCTCTATTGCGGTAGGTGGGGGAGTCTCAGTGGGGATACATAGAGAGTGAAGTGATGCCTGATCGGGTTAACCAAGGCAATGATCTGGAAGGTTGGTCGAAGGATGGTCAGAATCTGATTCTTTTGCGAGGGAAGTTGTTTTTTCCAGAGGCGATGCATGAGGGAGTTCTCCATGAGTTCCATAACTCACTCTTTTAGGTACACCCTAGAGTTTCCAAGATGTATCGAGGCCTGAGGTTATAATTTTGGTGGCCCTGGGTGAAACGGGAAGTGGCAGAGTTCGTGGCAAGGTGCCTGGTGTGTCAACAGGTGAAGGATGAACACTGTATCCCAGGAGGTTTTTTGTAGCCTTTAGTTGTCCCCGAGTGGAAGTAGGATGACATCTCGATGGATTTGGTCATAGGACTTCCCAAGGTTCAATGAGATTGTGATGCTATCTGGGTAGTGGTAGACAGGCTGACGAAATCAGCTCACTTTCTGGAAAACAAGGAGTCAATTTTGGTGGATGCCTTAGCACAGAGATATGTGGATGATGTGGTGATGTTTCATGGAGTTCTGGGGTCCATAGTCTTGGATAGGGATGGACGTTTTACCTCATTATTCTAAAGGGGATTGCAGCATGCATTTGGAACCCAGCTAGATCTTAGCACTGATTTCCACCCCCAAATAGATTGGCAGACAGAGCAAACCATCCAGACATTGAAGTATATGCAATGGGCGTGTGTTTTGGACATCGGGAGATCATGGGAATGACTTTTTAACTTAGTAGAGTTTTCCTAAAATAATAGCTATCACTCTACTATTGGCATGGCATTGTTTTAAGCCTTGTACGGGAGGTCGTATCATTCGCCCATGTGTTGGATCGAGGTTGGGGAGGTAGGTGTTCTTGTCCCAGAGGTAGTGCAGAGCACAATAGATAAGGTTTATATTATGTGTGAGAGGATGAAGGTAGACCAGGACCGGAAGAATTCATATGTTGATCCTAGTAGGAGGCCCTTGAAGTTCAAGGTTAGAAACCATGTGTTCTTAAAGGTTTCCCCTCGACGTGGGTAACAAAGGTTCGGCAAGGGGATCAATCTCTCTCCTAGGTTCATCAGGCCTTTTGAAGTGTTGGGTTGAGTCAGTGAGGTGGCATATAATATGGCATTACCACCTCAGCTGGAACGTATCCACAATGTTTTCCACGTCTCCCAGCTTCATCGATATCTACACAATGACTCCCATGTCATTTACTATGGAGAGATGTATATAGAAGATGATTCTACATTCCTGGAGCAACCACTAAGGATTGAATATTGAAAGGAGAAATTTCTTGATGGACGAACCATCCCTTTGGTTCGTGTGTTGTGGAGGCATGGTGGAATCGAGGAGAGTACTTGTGAGCGAGAAGCTCAAATGCAAGCCCAGTACCCAAAGATGTTTTGAGTTGTTGTTCCGAGACTTCCTTGTTGTTCTTGTTTTTGTGACCTACTATGATGTAATGATGACCTTGTTAGTTTTTGAGAAGATTTGTTCCCTACCTTGTGAATGTTTATGAAAAGTCCGAATATGTGGGGAAGGGAAAACCAGATTCCTAATAAATACGCATCAGCACAGATGCGATTAAACCTATGCGGATGAGTTAGTGCCTCCCAAAGAGGATAGTATCTTGACATGGATGATGATACTCCTAGATCCATGTGTCAGTACAATTTAATCATTGGGTTTCGTATGGATGTTTTGGGTTGTTTTCCCCAAAGAGGTATCTTCTGGAGTGGTTGTTCGGGTTAATCTTGTATTCTCAAGGGTGAGAATAATTTTGAGAGGTATCTGATGTAATGGCCCAGACCTTCCTAGTCCATTAATTTTCCAAATTCTAAGTGTTTGGGTTTCATGGACTCACCTATCAGTTCCACCCATCTATCTCACAGATCAACATCACCGATCAACTTCACGGATCGGTTTCACCCAATCAGTTTCACACAATCGGTTTCTCCCAATCGGTTTCACATATCGGTTTCACCCAATTGGTTTCACAAATCGATTTCACCCAATAATTTTCAAATATCAGTTTCACCCAGTCGTTTTCACAGATCAGTTTCATCCAATCAGTTTCACATATTAGTTTCACCCAATCAGTTTCACAGATCGGATTCACACAATCGGTTTCACAGATCATTTTCACCCAATTGGTTTCACAGTTCGGTTTCACCCAATCGGGTTCACAGATTAGTTTCACCCAATCGGTTTCACATAATGGTTTCACCTAATCAGTTTCATAGATAGGTTTCACGCAATGGGTTTCACATATAGGTTTCACCCCATCAGTTCCACTGATCGGTTTCATTGTATTAGCTTCACAGGATCAGCTTCACGGGATCAGCTTCATAGGATCAACTTCACAGGATCGGCTTCACCCAATAATCTTCAATGATCAGCTTCATGGGATCAAATTCACGGGATTAGTTTCATTAAATTAGCTCCACTGATCTGTTTCACCTATCAGTCTCACCAATCGGACACAGAGGGGTTTTGGGGTTTCCTTCTCCATTTTTTCAATAATACCACATTTAAGTCTTTTAACATTTTTAAAGTGGTTCAAAGTTGTTTTAGTTCCATAAAAAATGTTTTAAATCCCTTAGGGGTGGGGAGACCCTCAACAAACCTATTTTCCACTCTTTAAATGAAATACTTTAATGAACATCCTTTATGGACACCCCTCCGAGGTGAATTATTAAATAATAATTAATCCCATCATGTTTAATCGTCCATCCTGGTGGTGAAACCATGATCCTCCTTTATATCCACTCATGATTTTTCATATGTAATAACTCCACGATCAAGACTTTTTATCGCACTATAATTCTTTCCTTCTTCTTCTTGGCTCGGTTACTTCTTTCCTTGGTTTATTTGGTGTCCCCTTTCCCGAGGCAAGTGGTGTGCCTGTGTCGGATCCTTTCATGCTCCTTCTTGGAGTCCTCCATATTCCTCACCTGAAAGTTGTGCATCCCTAATTGTTGGCAGTAGGAGAAAAACTTTGATTGGTGATCATCCAAGTAGGTTTTTTCCTTCGTCTCTCTTTATTGTGCATCATGCGGGGTGGGTATGATAATATCTCTATGTGGATGTATGAAAACAAACCATCATGAAATTAACTAATGGTTTTAATGAATGAAGGTGTGTGTTTGACAATGTTGTGGTACTCCTTTACATTTACTTATATGTTGTAAATTGTATGGGCTTATGTTCACTGAAAATCATGGGGGATGGTGGTCCCTTCTTGCACACTAATGAACCTTTGTTTTCTAGATATTTAAGTGATTGAATGGCTATAACATGGAATCTGGTAAATCACATAAACCTGGTTGATTAGATGGATTCCCAATGAATAAGATACCTTGTTTGGTCACCCTGGTTAACCAAACGGAAAGAAGGAACTAAATGAATGGAATATTCAAATCTAAAAAATCCCTTGCTCTGTTCTAGAGATGTTTACGGTTGATGATTGTTAGGTGACATGGGTGGGGATGGGATCCCCTTCATTGTAGTCGCGGATTTATGGACCTAAGTCCATGTGGGGTAGTATATTGGGTCTTGGTTGGGATCCAATACTTTTTGGGATCTCACGGATCCCTTTGGTGATTGTGACCTTATAAAAGAACCAGGTGTGAATGCTTGCATAACTACTTGGTTGTCTTTCCTTCCTTTGCATATGGCTATGCATCTTAGTTTCCTGGTATTAAATAATTATTAAAATAGAATCACTTGAAGATCAAAACAAGAATGTTTTCAATGGATAATTGCTTTTCGGGAATTATTTTTGACATGGTTGTGGATGTGGTGCTTCTTATAAATGAATAGTAATGAGGGTGTTTGTATATAGGCTGGTTTTGGAACCCCTAGGCTAGGATGAGTGCTTGTTACCTACATGTAGAATTTATTTTCTATGTTTCTTATTCGCGCCCCACCCAAGTTGATCACTTTGTGCCGAACACCCCCATTTCATGGGGGAGGGTGTTTTTCCCAACACTCTTATGAGTGGCTGGTTATTAGCTCATTTTCTTCCCCCTTTCTCGAGTAGCCCAAGACTCTTCAGGTAGGATCTAACAGCCTAAGGTCCATTATAGCCCAGGATTCTTCGGGCCAGGTAGTTTTGGTGGTTGTCCCAGGTGTGTGTGGGAAGGTTGTTCCTAAGCATCTTTGGGATGAGGCCTAGGTGTATGTGGGCGTGGTTACGTTTGGTTGTAGTGGCCCAAGTGTCTTCGGGTGGGATCTGTGGTTGTGGTATCCCATGTGTGTGAAGGCAGGGAATGGTAGTGGGACTTTGGTGAGAATGGGGGTGCAGGTCTCACCCATAGGATGTCTTCAATAACTAGAAGGAAATGGCCTAGGGTACCCAAACATCGATGTGTTTTACTATTACTTTACTTGACTTGCATTATTTGGGGAGTGTGCCTTGTTGAGGTTTGGGTGGATAGTTTCCTTGCTAGGTTATTTGATATCTCCTTTTTCACGAGGCATTATCATGCCTCCCCACTTGTGCACGAGAGATTTTGGTTTTCCCTACCATGTATACATGTATACTCACCCAGCTTATATAAAACTGCTTTCAGGTTTCCTGGAGGACTTGGAGGACCATGACAGACCCTACTAGTTTGGACTTTGGGGCAGTTGTTGTTGTTGTTTTTCTTTTCTTTGGTACCTTCCTTTAGAGTTTTATTGTACTTTTATAGCACTTACCATTGGAACATGGATATGGGAATGGTTTGTTTTGCCTTTACCTCTACCCCCAGTTTTGGTGTTGTTTGGTATTTACTATCTTATCGCATGATCGAACTAAATAAAAAGGGTAACGCCTTCAATTTTGTGTCTGATTCTATAACCTTGGTGTTATTTGCCACTATGGGACCTATTGAAGGTGGGTTTCAGGGGTCATTATCTCTACTTCAACTTAAGGAAGGGTCTAGAAATCCGTCGACCCTTCCCTCATCTTAGTGAAGGTGGGTCATGAGGATGTATTCTGTCATTGTACTCCCCAAAACATATAAAACTCATAATTATATTTGGGTTTTAGTTAATAATAATATAAAACCATCAAACATTATTTCAATTAAAGATGATTTATCTCTTTATTTAATTAGTAATACATTAAGTAAGTGGTATGATTTCAGGGTGTTCCACTGTCAATTTTATCTTATCGAGATTCGAGGTCTACCACAATGTTTTAGAGAAGTTTTCAGAAAGATCTAGATATATAGTAAAGTTTCATCACTTCTTATCATTCTCATAAATATTTTCAATAAAATAAGAACATTAAAAAATATATAACACATGTTGAGATCTTACTTTGTATATTTCAAAACTGGTTGGGATCGACAACATCCTTTTGTGGAATTTTCTTACAATAATATCTTTCACTGTAGTATTCATATAAATCCTTATGAATCCCTCTATGGTAGGAAGTGGAAAAATATAATATTATGGAATAAAGTAGAAAAGTGAAAGCTATTGGGACCTTATCTAGTTTAGGAAATGGAATATATTTTTAGATCCATTCAACATCTTATAAGAGAAACTCAGAGTTGATAATAAATTATTATCACATTTATCAGATAGATCTAAAGTTTGAGTTTGGTGATAAGTTATTTATACAAATATCACCCTAGAAGAGGGTGATGATATTAGGAAATAATGGAAAGATGATACCTTGGTATATCAGTACTTGTGAAATTCGTGACCATTTCAGGATTATAACATATTGATTGGTGCTTCCACAAAATCTACCTCAATTTTATGATGTATTCCATGTTTATATCCTGAGGAAGTAAAAAAATTGATCCTTCACATGTAATGAACTCATAGGTTGTATGGGTAGAGTAAGATTTTTAATATGAACATAAACCTATAGAGATTTTTGATTGTACAGAGAATGTTCTATGAAACAATATCACTCATGAGGTCAATGTTTTCTAGAAAAACCACTAATTTGAGAAATCTTTATGGGAACCTAAGGATAAGATAAGAAAGAGGTATCTACATGTATTTATCTCAGAGGGATTAATTATGAGAGAAAACAACATTTCAATGAGTGAAGAAACACTCTAATATTTTATTGAAATATTTCTATTTAAATAAATTTATTTATTTGATAGCTTGTGTTGAACATAAAACTGAGTTCAAATAAACCATGATATACTATTAAAATATTATTTTTTAAAATGACACTTATCACCTATACTTTGGATTAGAGGATATTAATAAGACTAAATTAATTATTAAAAAATTATAATTATATAATAATTAACTTAATTCATTTGTTACTAATTGAAAATAAATTAAAATAAAAAACATTAGAAATAAAAAAAGAAATATTTTTAAAAAAAATAGTTTTTATGCATGTAATGTATTTTTATCTTAATAAATTAAATTAACTGCTATTGGTGAATAATATTGATGAAATATATATATTATTTACTTGATATTTTTTTTTAAACAATCAAAAAATATTTTTCTAGTAATATGATAAGAATAAATCATGTTGTATGCTTAAAAATGTATTTTTACTAAATATCAGTTTTTGTCACATTTTTAGAAGAAACATTAAAATTAATTTCTTCGATTTATAGTTATTGAATTAGGTAAAATTATTTTCATATTTATTGGGATGATTTTTAAATTTTATAAATAGGCCCCTCTTATTTTTTGTCAATAAGAATAGTAATCATGGTCAAATTTATCACATCGGTAAAGGGAAATCCATATAAATCTATATTAAAAATAAGTGATATGGCCATAAGTATTCAGTTAAATTATTATTTAATAAAATAAATTCTTCCCTTAACACATTAGGCTCTGAATTGATATATTTAATGGACACTTTTCCATGAAAATTAATTATATATTATTTAAGTTAAAGAAAGTTCCAAAATGTCACTCCGTTGGTTTTTAATATCCTTTATGTGTCCACATAAAGAAAAAAAGGAGTAATTAATGAATATCAGTGTATATATTGAGATTAATAAAATTATTTTCATGAAAGAAATTTATTGAAAGTATTGATTAATTATATAATAACTTTAATTTCTTATGCAACACTGAGCAATTTTCTTCTATTTAATAAAAAATGCAATAAATGATTATAAAAATATTAAAAGTCATATAATTGGAATGTGTTAATATTAAAAAATAATTTTATATATCTATTTATCATATTTTAGAGGTTTTAAATAATTATATTCCAATTAACTTATTGTATTTATGTCATTGAAGTTAAATTAAATGAATGGTGTCAAAATTAACAATAATGATATATTATCAAAATAATAATTTATTAAATTATTTAAAACCCATAAGAATATTTATATAGGAAATTTTGGTTATTATATACTAAAAAATTTCATTATTTTTTCATTTATGGTCTAATTTTCACTTATAATTCAAAAAACTAAACCTTTATTATTTAAAAGTTTATTACCATAGTTAAAATTAGAGTAGGGTAACTAAGGGTTAATCAAAATGATAAGGTCTTTAATGACACAAAAATATGTTAAATTCTATTTTTTGATGGGATAAAAACCCTATACAACTATAGCTTCCAATAAGTATCAATTTAGAGGCATTTTTATTGATAGTGGATTTATTATAATATAATATTTTTTTTAAAATTCCAAAAGTGCCTCTCAAATCAATTATAAAAGGGAACCTCCTAATTCGCGTTATTACACTACATTGAACCTTATAGATCGATCAAAATCTACTAACTTAACTTATATAATTACCTATAAAAATTCAATAATCTTTTATCTTCCTAAATGACCAACCCTAGGTCCCATTAGAGGAGATCTAAAGGAGTTGTTCCAAAGAGGAAGTAATCACCCTTACCAATCACTTTCTTTTCTACTCTTCTTTAACTCCTATAAATATATTTTATGTATCATAAAATAATAAAATAAGAATACTAAATATTCTGAAATTTTATTATGATTATCAAAACACAATTATACACCCTCTTTCCTATCAAATTTCATCCAAAAGTAGTGCTCGTTCATACGTACGACTTACTGTCTCCCTATAGCGATTCAACTCATTTTTCATCCTCAGTGTTATGGATGCATATTGTGGTGGGATTAATGTTTGTATGTAATATTATTGAAATAATTATTCTTTCGGAAAAATAATATCATTTTTACCTTCTTAACATCTTATCCTTTGACAAATGATAATTTTCCTTGTGTGCATGTGTTTATTACCACATCCACGAAGTGATGTGATTTTTTTTTCATTTATATTTTAATTCGATGGAAATAAGGATAAATTTTATTAATATATATGATATATATGAAATAATAAATTTGTTTTAAATTTGAATTCATATTTACTTTTCTTTCATTCTATCCATTGAAAAATTAAAACCATGTTCATGTGTACGTACAACCAACATTCTCCTTGAATGATGTTTTTAATTTTACTATATCTAACTTTTATAGATGAATATATATTTTTAAAATGAATAAATATGATATTTATATAGTTATAAATATTCTAGTGAATATGGAACCTATATAAACGTTCATTATCTAGAACTACTGAACTAATATACTTATTAAAAATAAAACAATTCACACCCAGAGATAACAATTTTAATATGGAATTATTTGCCAAAGGGGGAGTTGAAATGTGATAGAGGTGTCATATATGATATTATAATTATTAAAATGAATATTTTATAGAATAATAATCAATCTATGTTTTATATATATAATTATATATTGCTTTCAATGGAATGAGAACTCAGGGAAAGAACTTATTTCACAATCTCACCAATATTGAGGATTGTTTATGTTTAATACTCTAGTAAAGAATATTTTTATTACATATCCATGTTTTCTAAAATTAAATTTCATTTGTTTTACCATTCTCCTATTATTTTTAAATTAATTTTAAAAATGTTTTAATTTTTAAAAAATTGTTTTAAATGAATCTTTTTTTCATTTTCCAAATAAGGTAATTTGTGTCTTTTTAATCAAAAATAGGGAAGGAGTGTTTTTTTAACCTATGTAAAATGAATGGATTTTCCTGATTTCATGAATAAATTTTTATTTTAGGAATACTTTAATATTTTACGAGGTTATTTTCAAGGAAAATGATTTCCTTTATAATTTAAACTCATTTAAAAATGGAAATGTTTTCGAAATGGAAAGGTTTTTTCCCTCGAGAATTATTACCAGTTAGTTTTAAAATAATTTTCCATCTATGATCAAATTTTTGATGTTTCCTATGCTTTAATGGGGATATGATTCAAGGATAACATCTTTATTCCTTATTTATACAGTTTACATTTATGATTAAAATTTGAAATATTTATGAAACCCATTTCTTTTCCAAGGGTTATGTTATTTTGAAATGTTTATTGAAACCCTTTATTTTCCAAGGGTTATATAATAATGAAATATGTATGAAATCCATTTAATTTCAGGGGTTCTCATTTGTAAAATTAGTTATGATATAATGGAACACATATATATAATTTTCAATAGGTGATGGTTGGGACCTATATCTCTCTCTAATGGAATGGGTAAATATTTATATCTTATGAGATATATATTACTAGAATGGCGAGTGAACCAGGTTTATTAAGGGACTATATCCACTCTAATGTATTGGTAGTGAAACTTGAATACTAAAATGGTTTGGGGATTTAACCCATTCCACTATGATAGCCTTGGAAATGAGCCTTGACTGTTAAGGAAATGATTTTCTATGCTTATGTGTACTCCATAATTTCATATCTTATGACTTTATTATGATATCATGATTCATGTTCTTTGATTAATTTATCATTCATGTATTACGAACTCCCATGATTTATTCCATAACTTAAGATTATGAACTTTTATATGAATGATATAGCTCTCAAATGGTAAGATAATTTTATTATAACTTTATGCTCATGTTATACTTATGTGTACATTGATTTATCCCTTGATTACCCTTAATAATCATCAGAGCTCATACTTTTTTTTATGTTTCATTTCCTTAGGTTATAAATTAAGTTAGTAATTATTATATATATATGAAGGGTTATAGTTATGATGAAATAATTTTGAGATGATATAGATATTTTATGAATCAAATTTTTATGATACCATGTTTCCAAATATACTAGACCTAAACAATTATGGCATGGATCAAAATGTTATGTAATGAATATTTAACTATTAAGATTATATATCTATGTATGAAAATTATGGGTCATTATAAATGATTTAAAATGGGACAATTTACCTAGTTGTGATATTTCCCTTATTTTCAAACCACATACTCTCTTCCAATATGATATTTTAATGAAAACTTTTTCACCAACATCAAACTCTAAGTCTCATTGATGATTGTGAGCATAACGATTTTGTTAAATCTAAGAATATTTATTTTTTCCATTTATGGGTTTAACCTTATATTTCATTTATAATAAAATATCAAGTAAAATAGGCTTATATTTACTACCTTTAACCCAAGATATTGTATTTCTACATACTTCACATGTATATATTCATATGGGGCCATTTCAATACACTATTGGAAGATGTTGTCTTTGTATGATAACTCTACTAATGGGAGAAGCTTTTCTGATCATACTTTAAATTCTATTGAGTAATATCTCATCATTACCATGACTTTTTTAATTTTAATTTCATATTTTCCATTTTATTGTGGGTGATAGGTCATACCAGAATTAATTTCAGTTTTGTAGAGCATGTTTCATACCTCTCTAGAATTTAGAGGTCAACAATGGATCATAATTAGAAATAATCAAATGTGGTTCCAAATGCATCCTCACCAAATACATCACATATACCATGGATATTTGATCAAGAAATAAATTTTACCAAATAGTGATGAGGTGTGTAGTATTGGTGACACATTATTCTACAACCCATATAGAATTTCATCCTTTGGATTTATTTAGAAGAACTGTGATAAATTCCATGGTGATGTTCTCCCATTTCTATGTGGGTTTGAGAAATAATTGAATCATCCCCTTATAAATTTGTCTCTCTAAATTAATTTTTTGACATACTAAGCACTTTGAGTTGTACTCAGAAATATCCTTCTTCATGTTTTCATGACTGGAATGATATAGAAAATCAGAGTACATCTTGGTACTTCCAAGGTCGATGCAGAATGATTATTTCTAATCATTATATGAAAGATAATTATTTATATTAGAGATCAATGTACAAAAAGACTAGTTCTAGATCAAATTAAATCATATTTATTGATGTATAAATCATGAAAATTCCTTTGCTTTGTTGTTATCACCTTCTTCTGAAGCTATAAATCATCACTTTCTGTATCTTCGATCAAATCGTGAATAGATGGTTTGGAAATAATTTGGGCAAGGTAAGAAATATTTCTTTAAATTATGATTTACAAATCTATTCATTTCTTGTATAAAATGATAGGTTTCTTATTAATATCTATCATAGATAGTGTATCATTTTAATTTTTTCTAAGAGTATTAGCTACCTTGTTAAATTCTCTGGTATGGTTTTGAATAGGAAAATCCTTGACCTTGATTAACTAGAAACTTCTTCATTATTTCCTATTGAGATATTTATGTGTGAATATATACATTAGAATCTTATAAAATATATATATGTCATAATTCTAACAATATAGGTAGTAAAACAAAATCCTCAATGTGATGATCAGAGCTATGGATTCCAATTCATGAGTCATGTAGTGTTTCTCATGGATTTCAAACTGTTTTTATGTAAATTATATCACTTTATTATTATTCATGAGTACACAAACAATTAATTTAATTAAGTCATTGATATATATCACAAACTCATTTACACTTGAGGGTACTATGAGTATAGTTTTAGTTATTATCTTCTTATTGTGCTCCTTAAATCTTTCCTCGCATTCCTCTATCCTTACATAATTAACCCCATTTAGTGTTACCTTAGTTAGTGTTCTATAAATTTTTTATCTATTTCTCAAAAAACATTGTTAATACTCATCTAATCTATGAAAACAATAGATTTTCATGACACATGAGGATATGATCTATTCCTAAATTGTCTTTTTCTTTGAGAGGTCTATATAAATTCCATCTCTAATGATCATGGGTCCCAGGAATGTGACTTATTACATCTAAAAATCACACTTGATGAACATAGAATGCATATTATCCTTTACTAATGTTTTAAAAAAATATTATATACTCTTCATGTTCCTCCTCATTCTTGATTTATATTATAATTTCATTAATAAAAATACCACAAATTTTTCAAGGTTGTCTCTCAATAATTTATTCATCAAATCCATGAATATTTTTGGGGTATGAATAACTCTGAAGGGTATCACTATGTACTCATAGAGTCCATATCTAGTAAGAAAATATATATTCTAATTATATTACCTCTTCACCTTTATATAATCATATCTATAAAGGATATCCAACATTGAGAAGTATCATTATCCTCAAATTTGATTGATTAAGTTGTCAATCCTTAGAAGATGATACTTGTTTTTTTATGGTGGTGTTATTGATCTCCTATTAATCAATAAATTGATGCAATAATCCATATTTTTTCATGAAAAATACTACTATCACCCTTCAATGTGATGTTATATGGTTTAATAAAACTTTGAAAAATTACTCTTAAATACACTTCTTTAACTCTTATAGTTCTATTAGGGCAATCCTATAGGGTCACTTGGAGATAAGATATATACCTTGTACAACTTCATTATCATTCTCCAAATCAATGGTGGTGAGGTAATAAGATTCATCTTGATACCTCATATTTCCTGGTTGTTGAAATTGATT
Organism: Viscum album; assembly: GCA_963277665.1. NCBI lineage: Eukaryota > Viridiplantae > Streptophyta > Magnoliopsida > Santalales > Viscaceae > Viscum > Viscum album. The sequence continues at coordinate 1,861,233,140 of OY728151.1, read as the reverse complement.
GCCCTTAAAGACCCTTTTTTAGTGCAATAGCTTTCATAGTTCCCTTTCTTCTTATAGTTGAATCATTGAACCAGGGGTGGTGAATTGGGAGGTACCTTCCTTTCCTCCATTATTTTGGTAATCTTCCTCATATATAATTTAAATTAATGGCCTTTTTGTCATTCTCTATCAGTGTAAAATCATTTAAACATACCATTGATGAAATTTATATGGTTATTCTTTCCACATATTGAACATGTGGGTTGTTGGATATGTCTTACTCCTTTTTTATTTCACCCCTACTTGAAAATATATTCTTCTATAATTGTCTTCATAATAATTGGATTATTATCCAAAATAAATCCTTTTTTTAGATCACATCAAAAATATTATTTATAACTCCCAAAGTCTCAAATAGATAGATATTTTTGAAGATGTGATTTTAATCTACTAAATAATATTTTTCATTGTTGTTGGTAATAAAACCCAAATAATATCATGAAATCCTTGAAAAAATTTCCTTATAATTCATGACTAATTAAAACTCCTTTTTATTATGCTCCATAAATTCTCTCCCCATATTTGATCAAATATTTTGATGGAAATACTTGTTATGAAATATCTTCATAAATTATTCCAAGTCAATTTTTTATATTTTATCTTTAATCTTTGTATTCTTCATCAATTTATAAGATTGATCAACTTATCTATCTAAATGGTATATGGATGGAGAAAATTTATCCTCCTTATAACAATTGATCATATAAAATATAATTTCATATGATTAAACCCATTATTAAGTGGTATTTGTATTGGAAGATCAGCAAAATGTTAGTGACAATTGGTACAAAAATTACTCAATGTCTAGTTTCTCCTTGGGAGTAGTTTGACAATACAAACGTTTCATGTTATCTTTTATAGCCTAAAACATATTTTTAAGTATACACTAGAATTTTGTACCTCCAAATACCATTGAATTTTTTATGTTGTTCATAAAATAATTTTGTTTTCCCTCACATTTGTTATTAGTATAATTCTTCAGGTTCCCATCATTTTCTAACATATAAATGGTTTGAAAAAAATTAAGTAAATAAAAAATGAATAAATTATAAATTATAATGTGGAAATAAATTCAAAAATCATCTCCTATGGGATTTATTTCATTATCCTACTTCTCAATATTTACTTCTCGGATCACGCACTTCAATAATTTTTTGACATTAATAGGGATAATTAATTTAGAAATATATCCAAAAAATGGTTTATGATGAAAATTTGATCAACCAAATCATATCCCCAAGGAGTGTCAAACAAGGTGTGAAGTAAGGCCCACTACACATACTCTTATTGAATATCAGTTTAATACCCAACAACTCCTTTTCAGGTTATTTTACCTAGGTGTATCTTCACCAAAAACACATCCAATGGTAGTATCCATATTGAGATGTCATTGTTTAGGGACCACATTATCCCCACTTCACCAAATTTTTGGATATATTCCTTTATATATACTTATACATGGAATTTTTCAATAAATATTTCTATTCGTAATTCCAAAATTAACTGAAATATGATTTGATTCCATTTATAGTCGCCAGTAGTTTTCTTATATTACAATTAAATAATATTTATGGTAAAAAACATAACAGTTATACATTATAGAATCTAAAGGGTTAATATCATGGGAAAATTAGTCTCATACATCACTTGTACATGATAAAAATTAAACATTATTTAATTATTTCTCTACAGAGCTCCAAAATACCTTAATTTCTCATTTATACATGTATTTACATGAGGATATACATCAAATAATGATAGAGGATAAAATAAAAGTAAGTGGATGAGTGACATGGAAGGAATATGAGATGGGAATAAATAGTATATGGTTGAGAATAACACTCCCCAACATATCATAATCATAGAATCATCATCATAATAATTAGGGAGTCATTTGAAAATATCATGGAATGTGGCATATGTGTAATAATGAAACATTATAATATAGTGCTCAAATACCACAGATAATTGTAAACAATTCTAGCATCATGTTCACACAAAACATATGTGGAGAAATCATAAAATCATAATTGTGAAAAAGATATATTAATGTTCACACATAACGCACATAATATAATTAGATATATCACATAACCCAATGTATTATAGGGATTTATAATTCTAGTCCCACAAGTCACGTCAAAAAATGGTCATAATCATGCATACCACCTAGAAAGACAATATATACCAAACATAGTCATGAAATAAACCAATGTAAAGGAATGATTTTCATTTGGATTTCATAAATGATACATCAAAAATAACATTTAAGGATCAAAAATGAATAAAATAGACCCTATTTTGAATTAGAAGTTCTTTTTTTATTGAATAAGAAGAAACTACTTAAGAAGAGTCAATGTGATGTTTTGGAAAATAAACTATCTTTGAGAAATATTTGTAATTATCATAGAAATCATTTAAATGATTAAAATAATGCATATTCAAAGAAAATATAATTTTGAAGAAGATTTAAATTTATTATCTAAACAAATTTAGATGATACCTCATTTAAAATAAAAATAATGTAGTGATAAACAAAAAAAGGAGTTGAGTTCAAGATTCCCCTTACCTTCAATATCATTTTATTCCGTAATCTTTTTACTTCCTACATAATAAATTTATATTTATTATATCATGAAAATATTAGTGAATTATGTTCATTTTTTCACCCTTGATCAATTATAATCATTGAATTTTATTTTTAAATTTTCTTCATAAGAGGTGTAAGATTTTGATATTATGATTTCATTAAAATTATCCAACCTTATTTGGATTTTATAATTTTTATTATTTCTATTTATAAATTAAGAAAAATAAGTTTTTAACCCCATAAATACATACATATATATATATGAATTTATATATAATAAATAATTTATTATTACCAACCACAAATTCGATGATAATAATATAATTGGAAACATCCTCATTGGCAGTTAACCAGCTCTTAATGCAACATTGTCCAAAAAGGATGTGAGACATGTATAATATATATAAATATGTTTAAAATTAAATAATTAATGTTTTTTAATATCATTAATATATTATTAACATACTAAAAAATTATTTTAGGGGTCTTTGTTAAAAAATAATACAAGGATTGAGAAATAAAAAATGAAAATGTAAGGAAAAAGAAAAAATAATATTGCCTCTTTCTTTATGTGGTTCCATCGATATAGACTTTAAATCCATGATATCTTGGATTTATATGACTCTAAGATGATACTAATATTTCTAAGTGTATTAAGATATGGTAATTGGGTATATATTTTCCTTTAATAAGTGGAAGTGACGTGGTTTTCCAAGGGGATGGATAGGGTGTATTTATACATTAGGAGAAGGTGTTTTCAAGATAAAATATTGAATAAAATATAATTTCCATGTTAAACCCTTTAATAGTGATATTTTTTACTTTATGAATTATATATTATTAAAAATAAATGTTTTTGATACAAACCTAATTCATTAGTTTATTAAAAAATAAATTCAAAATAATGTAAATTTGTTTTCTTAATGTAATATATTAGACGTTAGACATTGGGAAATTATTTTTTAGCTTTTAATTTTAATTTTTTTGAATTATATAACTTTATAAACTTTTTTTTGTATACACTCAAATTATTGAATTTGTTATCTCAATGTTAGATCATTATTGATGTAATTTTAAACAAACTGATTACGCAAAAAACTATATTTTTACTATTCACCTAAAAATAGAAGTTTTTAAAAAAATTAAAAAAATAACACTTAATAAATACTAAATTGACAATTTTTAAAAATTAAATTCATTTTATCAAATTAAAATTTCTAATTTTTAATTATTATCCTCAAAAATATGATTTTTATGAATGTTAGTATACGCAAAATGTGATTATAATTTATGTGAGCTTTTAATGTTGTTATTTATTTTATAAAATTAGAACACTTATTTTTTATCAAATTGTTCATGGTAAATAGTATTTATGTAAAATTTTACTATTTTTTGGTCATTTTACTAAAGAAATGGTCAAATTGCTATTCCAAATAGTCATGTTTCTATTCCTAATAGTCAGATTACTATTTAAATGTTTATATCAATATTTCAATAGTCAGATTACCTCTTATAAATACCCATTATTTCTTTAATTCCTTATTCACCTAAAATCCTCTCAAGGTTGTATATTCTTTATTTCAAACATATTTATTTGATTATTAATGGTTTTCTTTTAAACTGTGATATTCGTGATTGTGATTATTCTAGGAGATCAACATTTTCTAGTTAAATGTGTTTTCTTTTGTTTATTATCCCATTGTATTAGTTTCCATTTGAATCATTATATTTATTCTATAATATTCCTAGTTAATGGAATAAAAATTATGTATTTCATGTTTTCAATCTATAGTATATTCCAAAATATAACAAAATTTATTTATCGAAAAGGAAAATTCAGTATATATAAATTTTTGGTATGTTACATTCTTCTATCCTTTAAAAATTTTATCCCCAAAATTTCAAATCATTTCCACATCTAATAATAGGTAAGGGTAATCATACTTCATTACATCCTTAGGTTTCCATGTTTCTTATTTGTACATGTGATTTCACCAAATAATTTTAATGAGGTTTGTTGTCATGTTGCATAGAACATTTTCTATAGAATCTATAATCTTAACTAGATGCTCTTTATAGTAGATATCATGCACTAGTTTAACATATATATATTTAGTACATGTCAGGGATTGGATCTGTACTTAGGAGATATAAATGGATGCAACATGGACTTGAGGAGGGAAGTTTGGAGGAATTTATAACTAATAGGCCACTGCTCCTATGAGGTCATGGGTCTGAAAGGGAATAGTGTTCCTAGGACTGATCCTTCCCTTATTTTAAAACAAAACGACTCTCTTATAAGGTGATATTAAAATGGAAATATTTTCTCTAACTTCAAGATCTTTGTCCCTTCAACAATTATCTTCATACATCCTTTATCAACTCTAGAAATATTAAATGCGTTTTTAAAGGTATTCAGCCTTCTTTATCATTTATAATATATGTCCAAGTTTATTAATCAACTATTTACAAACTCCATCCAAAAATGTATGATTTTTTTATAAATTCTCATATAGATCTTCATATGTGCCACCTGAAAAATTGAGTGCAAGTTATTATTGTATGAAAACACTACCATTGGGCGATGTTGATCCAATCCTCCTAAAAATCCTTTGAGAAAGATCTAAGAATGTCTTTAAGTGTCTTGATCTTCCTCTCAATGTGGAAATTTATTAGGGGTGATATTACTTACTGAAATTAAATTATTTATTTAGATCATCTTGCATACTTCTCCAAAATTTAGAGGTTAGCCTTGGATCACAAATAAAAATGATCAAATTTGGTTCCCCGTGTAGCCATACAAATTACTTCACATATATCATGGAAAATTTTCCATGAAATAAGTACTCCCAAATAGAAATTAAGTGGGTAGTCATGGTGAGTAGATCCACCACAACCCATATCACATTACTTCTTTTTTATGTATTTATATGACTAGTGATAAACTTGAAAGGACCAATCGAGATCTCTGGGATCACAGAAAGCGGGAGGGTTGAATTAGTGATATTACTTTTTTATGTTTTCATACTTAAGAAACAACCTTTAAATCATGTTAGAGAGATATGAAACTATTATAAAATAATAAAAAAATTCAAAACCATAAAAATACAGGTATTTACAAGTTTCACTTCTAAATAAGAATAGCTCTTCATTTGTATGGTTTGGAAGAAATCCATGAACACACAAAATACCATAAAATAATTTTTTGGGTGGTTAAAATGAGAAGGTAATACCCATTCAATTTTATGGAACTATATTCAATTATAATTTCATATGCTCCTCACACAAATAAAAGATATAAAAAAGTTTTATAACTATTACAACACTCACCAATAGGATTCAATATATCATACCTATAATTTTGGAACTTTATACAATCTTTACCTTATTTCAAGTTCATATTCACATTATTATATAGTACAAGAAAGAACCTATTATTTGACTTCTAAATTAAACCATAATTCAGATCTTATCTCTATCCAATATAAATAATCTGATGAAACTAGGTTTAGTACCATGTATATCTGATTACATTTTTATGGCATGTCACCTCTATTTGACTGATGGCCACTTCCTACTATTTTTATATTGTATATTCAACCTATTTCTCTAAATTCTTCTTCAAATCATCCATATGATACAAACTAATGGAAATACATTGTCCGATATTCCTTAAAATGATTTCATATCAATATGTTCATATGATTTCCTTTGTTAACTGTCTATCTAGTACTGACTGATATCATGTTCATATAATCCACCTTTTACCCACTTATTGAATACCACATGATAAATAAACGTCACCCGTTATCTGTTAAACTAATGTTTCTTTTAATGTCCAATCAACTCATCAGTTCTGATGTAATCCTCCCAACTTTTAAAAAACCACTATCAATTCACCATAACTAGACTAATTTATAGTGGTATCATTCCTCCAAGAATTAAAAATAATGAATGGATAGAAAATTAAAATATCCTACTCAAGAACTTTTTATGAACCTATCAGAAAATTCCTTCTATTGAACACATTTAAACCTTCTAAAGAGTAAGAGTTCCCTTAAAACTGATCATCAACATTCTTCTTCAAACTTCCTTATGACTCGAAAATAATCCTTGGCCTTTCCTCAATGATATTTGGGACATTTAATGACAATATTTATATCATTACATTTGATATCTTTATGAAAACATCATAAAGTCCATCAAACCTTCCACCAGGTATATGTTTATAACACCTCTTGGCCAATGAAACATTGAATCGTGTTACTTAAAAAATTCATTAGAACCTCTCAGTAGAATTTTTCCCGATTATTTATCCATATGATGACTTATTATAGAAAACTGTGACCATTCCCTCCACATGGAAACTATTGACCGATAAACCTCATACAATTACCAATGTCTGATCAAATCAAATGCAGCTTTCTATATGATGACACTGATACTTCTTCTTTTCACATATTGAAATTTTTAAAAGGCCTTCTAATAGAATTTGTACGTAAGAAAATAATATTTTCCACACTAAAATAGAAAAAAAAATTCTACTTAACTTGATCAGATGATTGGGTGTTTTCTAGTCCATCAATCCCTCGCACAACCTTCTATTCCAAGATCTTACATCCAAATTCATACCAATGAGTAGTATTAGAAGACTGTGTAAATTTCTATATAATGTTATATATATTATGATATTTCATGAAGACCATTGTTTAATAGTTCTTCAAAATTACTCAGATATGCATACATTATAAGCATTAGATCAATGAAACATTATACCACCCTAGCATCAAATATCTCTAATTTTGAACATAAAATTGTGAAACTTTAATACTTTTAGATTTTTACTTTTTACAATTTCACCATTGGATTGTAATATTAGTCCAATAAAACACCACAATTTCATAGCACAATATTTGTTCATCTGAACCTTAAACTCCAATTTCTATGTATTCTTGGATCATGGCAATCATTAGTAGTCATGATGTTTCGAATTATAATACTAGAAAATCATTTCTATATTTCAACTTAAGAAAAAACCCTATCTGATACACTCAAGAGTGATTTCGGATAATCATTCAATATAAATAATCTGTCTAATCACACCAAACCCTTAGTGTGCATTCGATGAACTTGATCCATTGGACCCTATTAGATACAATCAAGCTAATAAACTTATTCTAATCAACTTTGAGGTAAATTATAAAAAATTAAGGTGGTTAATGTTAGAAAATGATGAAAAAAATTTTGAGAAACCTTTACCTATTTAGCCTCTTCTTAAAATGTATCCAAACATCATGGTACCAGTATATCCCCCATGGGATTTTTTTTTCAACCAAAGAGCTTAAATCCCTAAAACATTGAATCTCAAGTGATGGATTACTTATCCAAAAATTTTAAGCCTACATGGGTGAACTGAGTGTAGGAAAACATAATCATTGAACAATAATACCATTTTTTCCATAATTAGGGTCTTACAAAACATTTCTTACACCACTTAAAATACCTTTCTTATAAAGATATTGTACAATTCCTTTCACTATGAACATTAATCACAAAAAAAACATCCACTTATAAGAAATAAATTTCCTACATCCACTTCAACCAACTATTTTAATAGTTAACACATGCTAAAATCATTGTATATCCTTTTAAATAATTCCCCCTAAATATATTCTCTTCCTCAAAAAGGTTCAAGAACATACCGATGGGTTAATTAATGTTACAAATTTTAACACCATTTCACATCAATATCCAAATATAACATGGGATAGGGAATGTATTCACATATCATAGCCTTGAAGAGATAGATATTAAACACGCATTATCAATATCAATGTATGAAATGTTTCCTTCAACAATGGTTAAGTGAAGATATCATATACTATCTCTAATTTAGGAACAAACTCTAACATTAAATCATTTATATCCATGTGCTTATTGATGAAGTGATATTACATATCAATGTTCTTGGGATGAGAATATTGCCCCAGATTTTTAGTAATATTTAAAGCACTTTGACTATCATAACCCAAGAGAAGGTAAAAATTCACATCACCTAACAAATCTTCCAACTATGTCTTAATCTATATAGGTTGGGTTTTAGCTTCAATAAAATATAAATACTCATCTTTATAGTGTATAGAGTCACTGAATTATTATTCCTTATATTCCATATCACACATATTTCTCCCAAAAAGAAAAATCCACCATATTTTTACATTTTGTCACCAACACAACCTAAACATTTTTTATATGTATAGCCAAAGAGATCAATATTTACTAACCAATAATTTTTTATTATGAAATAAATTTTTTCTTTTAACATATATTACAATTGTTTTTCTAGCCACAATAATTGTAACACCTCGAGTTTTTAAGGATCTTTTTCGAATAAATTTAAATATTCATTTATATCATAAAATGACCTATGTAAAATATTTTTTTCACATGCAACACCCACTTGGTGTATGTTCCACGCAACACCGACTTGACGTATTATACATGCAACACTGAGTTGGCGTACGATACACGCAACACAAAGTTTCTACAAAACATATCTTATTTCATTTCAATTATTTAAATTAGATAATTATAGACTATTAGTTAAAGTTATTAATATTAATCATAATAAATACTTTTCAAATATTTTTTATAATTTTTTTATATAAATAAAACATATGATTTTTGGTAAATTATATTTTATGTTTAAAAACATCATTTTCTCGAATGAACTTCTTCAAATAATGAAATTAATTTAAGAAAAAATTATAAATTTAATTTGATAAAGTAAAATTAATTATTTAATTCAGAATATAGAAATTATATTTGTGTGAATTTTTGAGATTTTTTCTGAGAAACATGATTTTTTTATAAATAGTAAAAAAATGTTACTTTTTAGTTAAAAACTGCATTTTTTATAAATAATTATTAATGATAAATGATATTATAAATTATTTTTAAGGTTAAATTAGATAAATATTTCATATATTAATACAATTTCATTCATTAGAATAAATTTATCTTTGAAACTGAATGAAAAATCTTAACAAACTTCTGAACTTTTTCTTACTTTAAAACCCTTTTATTTCATCCCATCTACGAGGTTAGCACTAATCATAATTTCTCCACTTTTGTGATTGTAATTCCAAAAGTATGACATAAACCATTGTATTAATAATAATATTTGGATTCTAATAATACCATTCTAATTTTTTACCAAAATGATTAGTAAAAGTGATTAAAACTAATCACAACAATTAAGGCAAAACGAAGCTTAATTAAGGACTAAACCTTATAATTAAGGGCCAAAATGGACTATAAACTAGTCCAACACCAATTTTAGGTCCATTTATTGGCCCAAAACCCTCAATTATTATGTTTTTTTGGTTTTTTAAGAATTTTTTATGTAAGAACATGGGAACACCAAATTTGTTTCTAAAAATTTCAGGTGAGTCCTTTTCATTCCCTATAAATGGCCACCACCTATACCCATTCCTCACACCTCTCAAACCTTTTATATTCCTCCAATATCTACCCATTTATCCTCCAAACATCTCTTAATTAGACCTTGAATCCTACCTTTTATAATAAACCCTCTCAAGGAAACCTTTTGGGCACAAACCAGAAGGAGTTACCCTATTTATAGGTAACTTCTTCTTTCAAACTCATTTATTTTATTTCCCTTCTTCACCCATCCACTCTATTTATTCCATTATTTTTTGAAAAACCCATTATATTCCATATACTATTATTTTTTTATAAAAATTTTATGACTTAAGAAAACACACACCTCCATCAAATGGATATTGAACATACTGTTTCTATGTACGGTGAACTACAACCCCATGAAACGATGATTCTTCGTTTATCCTCTACTGCCAATCATGGTGGAACTTATGATGGAAAATTTATTTATATATGTAATATATTATATTTATTATTTATTTATGCATATTTTTCCTTTTATAACACACATATTTTTGCCTTCCATTTTGTGTTAGTATGATAATCTCATTTGAGGAACTGTGGACTACCGCCACCTCAAAATGATGTGATTCATTCCCACACCACATGATATGTATTAAGGATGAGTTTAATAAAATTATAAAAAATATATGACATAGTAATTATAATATAATTATGAAATATATACATATACATACATATATATATATGACATTTTCTTTTGTTCTTTAAATACGGTAATTGAAAACAAAAATTGTGTTCATGCGTGCGTACGACTTACCATCTCCATGAACGGTGTATTCCATTTCATACTTCTATAAGCTATAAATATTTATAATATAAATATAATAGATATAACAAATATTTATATCATGATCTACGTTATTTAATCATGATATATGTATAAGGACCAATAATATAAAAAATTAAGACACATGCGATGAACAAAGAAAATGATTTCCTGAAGTGAAACTTTAACATAGGATCATTAACAAGAAGGTAATATAATATCATAATAAAAACATATAAGGTTTTATATATAAGAATTTTATTCTGTAAAAAGATGTATAATAATCTTCTATATATTATACAGTAATCTTGTATGAGTACAGAGAGACAGAAGACACAAGGTAAGGGTAATTTCAACTAACTTTTAAATTCTGTGAGATTCAAGTTATGATCACAACTCTCTCAGTTTGGGTGATGAATCTACAGAACATGATTGAATTATATGTATCATATACCTAAATTTATGGGTATTCACATATCTATTCTATGACCCTTCTTTCATGGGGTTTAACTTTTAGATGTTTCCAAATCAGTAAAACAGATTTTCCTTTAATTTCCTTCCTTGAGACTCATGTTTTGTTATGCACCTAAACTCTTTTTCAAGATGTATATACATATATTTTATATATTATATTATTTATATACTTCTTTTCATGATATATTAATCTTAAACTAATTTCCTTTTCTTACATGAAGTGTATGATCCCAAGTAACCAAGTTATAATATTTAATTGATACAATGTAATCGTTTTTGAGACTAATTATTTTTATTCTTCCATTGGTGAAATATCTCATGAATATTTATGAGTTTACTTATTTTGTATTTATTCAATATATCCTCATTTTTAGTACCATTTTCCAATATTTTGTACTTATGATAATGTTTTTAATAAAATCAGGTTGTCTCCCTCTTCAATCAAGAATCCATTGTATTTAAAAATCGTGTTTTCAAAAAAAATGTTTTCAAAATATCCTTGAAGATCAGTTTCCAGGGAAAAGGATTTTAAAATTGTTTTATTGTTTTCAAATCTTCCTTTATATTTTTTCAAAACTATTTACAAAGAAAAAAAAATTTAAAGGGTTTTATGTAATAAAAATAATTTTTCAAATAAAGAAGGATATTTTCCTCAAGAAAAGTTTTTTAAATAACTTTCAAAACAACTTCTCGTCTAAGATAACATCAATTGGTGTTTCTCACGCATTTATAGGGAATTGTTCAATGTTTCCATTAATACACTTTCTCTGAATGGATTATGTTTTTATGGGATAATTTTTATGAATCATGTTTCTCTTTCACGAGTTATATTCATTTGAATCCTACTTATTTTAACAGGTCATGTATATGATGAAATGATTATGAAACTTTTTCATTTTCTATAGGTTATGATATGTTTACATTCTTATGATACCTGGTTAATTTCATGAGTTATGGTATATTTATTTATGTTATTATAATACATATATTTATGATTTCATTATGTGATGGGTGGGGCCTATATCTCCCTCCAATGCATTAGGTAATTATTTATATCTCATGAGTTAAAACAAGGATGAAAGGAGGGTTTATTGGTTCAGTAATACCGGGATGGAATGGGGGTTACTCAATTTAGTAATATATGGTTGGAATGATGGTCAATTGGTTCAGTAGTACTGGGATTGAATGGGGGTTACCCAGTTCACTAAATGACTTTTTCTACTATGATGGTCTTGGTAGGGATGACATGGATACTGTGGAAATCATTATATGCTTCTGTGTTTCCACAATTCAATGTATTACTCTTATGTTATGCTTTCATGGATTATGTCCTTTACTTCCCTTTTATTCATGTCTTATGACCTGACAAGATTTATTCCATGATTCATGTATAATATCTTTGATATGCAGTGTATGGTCTCGTATTTTCATGATCATTTTCTCATACCCTTATTCTCTTGTTTATGATTACGTGTATCACTTTTTACCCTTACTGAGAATTTGATCTCAACACTTTTTATGTTTCCTACCCCATATTATGATGATAAATATTATGTTTGATGTTTCTAATAAGGTTTATAGTCACGAAGAACCAAGTGGGAGATAATGTAACTCACTTATGTACGAGTGTTTATGTTTCTATGTTTCCAATGGCATTATACCAACTATGGTCTTTGAGTGTATTTTTCTATAAAGTTTATGTATTCCTTAAAAGTTATGTAATTTTACTGTTTGAAAAGACAGGGTCACTATATTTGGTATCAGAGAAAAGTTATAGTTAACCTATGGTATTATTAGAAAACCATAGTTAGAACCATGAGGAACATGTCTAGGGATAAGTCTGAGGACCGAAAAAAGTATAAGAAAATTTCCTAGAGTTTTGGTGAAGTATAGAGTGAGTGGTTTCCAATAAATACATCACTGTCTGGATAAAACAAGTGGATGTGGATCTATCACATATATACCTAGGGGTAATAACTCCAACAAGATGTTTCAGGCTTCACTTGAGGTAATCTGGTGCACAACAATAGGCTTTCATCAAACCTAGTTTGACACTCTTGATGGATATACTGTGAGAATTAAAAAACACTTCATGAACCATTGTTAAGGATTTAAATATATGTAGGCTATAAATAACCTTAGATAAACCTAAGGTTTCATATATTGAGTGAGGTGTCATAAGTTAGACATCTTATATGTGATTTTGCATGATTATGTGGTTCCTCATTATGATAACTATTTCTTACTCTATGCTTTTGGTTTTATTCAATGGATGGAACCCAAATGAACCATGTTAAGGGTGATTGCAGTAGACTATGCAATTATTTTCCTCTTGATCAACCAAATTATAAGGGATCTGGAATGAAAAAAATGTATTGCTAGGCTCATGCAGATTTCTCAAGCTATAAATCATGGTGGACTTCCAAATGAGTAAAAGAGGGAAAACCCTTATATTGAATATTTTGTGTGAAAACGTCTGCCTTCTTATATAGTGTCTCATGATCCAATTTTTTATGAAAAGTGGATTAGTACCATTGAAAAAAAATTCTTCATTCTTCAGTGTTCAGAGCATGTGAAAGTCAATATGGATGTTTATTAATTGGAAGGTGAAGTAGATCAGTGGTAGACTCTAATCAAGAACACAAGGTATCATGATGAGATTGAATCCATGGTTTGGGTTGAGTTCAAGAGTTTATTTTTCAATAATTACTTTCCTCAAAATCTTCATACCAAGATGGAGAAATATTTCCTTGAATTTAATCAAAGGGATAATGATTTTTTTGTTCCTGTGAGGATAATTTAATGAGACGTGCAAAGTATGGTTCAGGAATTATCATCCAAAGAAATAAATGTTAATATGATCTTTGGTGGTTTAAATCCATGTCTCAGAAGTGAATTGGAAAAAGATACATTAGTAGCTATGATGATATTGTTCGTTATTCAATCAAGGTTGAAATAGAGGTTTGAGTCACATATAAATATCATGATGTTGATAGGAAGCGGAATATGGAGTTCAAAGGAAACCCTAAAAACCATGAAGAAAAAAGGGTGAACATTCCTTTATGCTAGAAGTGTGAGAAGAAGCATATAAGAAATTCCTTTAAGGGGTCTAATAAATTTTTTAAGTGTGGAAGGTAAGGGTATCGGGCAATTAATTTTCAAGGTGATGGGAATAATTTTTCTTAAATGATAATAGATAAAAAGTCTAACATGAGTCACCTCCCACAGTTTAGTGCTTCAAGTGTATTGGGAATGGGAAATATGATAACCATTTCCCAAAGAATAGGTTTGGTGATGATGATCGACATAAGAAACCTCTTAAGTTGAGGGATAAGGAAAAATTTCATGAAATTGCTATATCTAAACAGGTGTGTGATAATGATGTGATGAAAGGTACACTTACCATTCACTCTAAAACTGATAACATCATATTTGATTCTAGATCTACCCACTCTTTTATATTTAAAGAATTTTATGAGGGTGTTAAGATTCACGCAAAATAATTAGAGGTGGAATTAGTAGTGAAAGACACTAACGGTTCAATTATTGTAGGTCATGTTTATGATTCCTCTCCGGTTGAAGTTTGTGGGAATGTGATTCCTTCAAATCTTGTCAATATTCCTTTGGTCGAATTTTGTGTTATATTAGTCATGCAATGGCTTTCTCTGCATAAATAACACATCAATTTTCAAGTAAGGTAATTTTTGTTTGATATTTCAAACCCTCCTTTGATCTCCATTAATGTGATGATAAATTTCAACTTTTGGAGGATATACCATCTAGTGTAAGGGTCTTAATTCTCATTCAAAAGGGTTTTTTAACTCAAATTATTTGGTAGATGATTTACATTGATGATATGTGTGTTGTTTGGGATTTTTTGGATGTATTTTCTGAATATTTCCCTAGTCTTCCACAAAAATTTGATGTTGAGTTCTTAATAGAACTCATACCTAGTTCCACACCAATTTTAAAATACTCCTTATAAAATAGCCCTGATTGAGTTGCAGGAATTGAAGAAGAAACTCCATGAAAACCTTGATAAGGGATTCATACGCCCAAGTGTTTCACCTTGGGGTGTACCTATTCTATTTGTGAATAAGAAACATGGATCAGTGTGACTCCTCATTTGTTATTAGTGTTTTAATAGGATCACAATCATGAACAAGTATCTTCTTTCCCATATTTATGACTTGTTTGATAAACTTTACAGAGCTCAGTACATTTCCAAGATTGAACTTCATTCTAGATATCATCAATTGTGAGACAAGAAGAAGGATATACCTGTGGAAAAATTCTATACGAGGTATAGTCACTATGAATATATAGTGATTTATTTTGGTCTTACTAATTCCCCTGCAATATTCATTAATTTAATTAATAGAGTCTTCAGAGGTTACCTTGAAATGTTTTTGGTAATCTTTATTGATGATATTCTTATATATTTAAATAAAAAGGAAGAGCATGAAGATCACTTAAGAATTTTACATAAGACCTTAAGGAAGGATAATTTATATGAAAATTTTTAAAAGTGTGAATTTTTGCTAAAAAAGATTTCATTTTTGGGTCACATAATCTAAATAGAAGGCATATCAGTAGATCCATCAAAGACAGAGGCTATTGAAAGCTGACCTAGACCAAACATGGTGACTAAGATACATAGATTTCATGGTTTAGATGGATATTATTAAAGTTTTATGGAGAATTTCTCATGAATATATAATCCTCTAACCAAGTTAACTCAGAATTGTGTGAAGTTCCTATGGATAGACGAATGTGAGGAAAATTTCAAGGAACTGAAGAAAAGGTTTGTCAGTGCACATGTGCATACATTAACC
The DNA here is from genome assembly GCA_963277665.1 of Viscum album. Taxonomy (NCBI): domain Eukaryota; kingdom Viridiplantae; phylum Streptophyta; class Magnoliopsida; order Santalales; family Viscaceae; genus Viscum; species Viscum album. The sequence goes on along the minus strand of OY728151.1, from coordinate 1,861,216,948 downwards.
TATAGTGAATAAGGGTTTTAAATCTATAGTGATGCATCCATGAATGTATTGGAATGTTTTCTTATGTAAAATAACATGGTCATAGCCTATTCGTCATGACAATTGAAGATTCATGAGAAACATTTCCCAACTCATGATTTGGAGTTTTTAGTAGTAATATTTTCATTAAAGATGTTGAGGAATTATCTTTGTGGTGAAAGGTGTGATATATATAGCGATCATTAAAGTATGAATATATATTCTCAAAGAAGTATTTGAACATCAGAAAGAGGTGATGGTTAGAGTTGATAAAGTATTATGACTACTCAATACATTACCCCCTGGGAAAGTGAACAAGGTGGCAGATTCTTTGAGTTGGAAGGATCATGCTATCTTATCCATGATGAGGACAATAAAAGATCCATTATTTCTAGATTTTCAAAGGATGGATATTAAAATTATAATGGAAGGGTAAAATCATATCTTTCTCAAATGGATGTTCATCCCTTTATCCAAGTGAAGATTAAGGGGGCACAGAAGGAAGATGAACAGATGCAATAGAAGGTCAGCAATTTTCCTAAGTATACCCTTGATTAGGATGGAATGATATGGCTTAAGAACTATGTATGTGTTCCTTCCATGATAGATTTTAATGAACTGTTATAGTAAGCTCACAGTTTTTCATTCTTTATTAATCCTGAAGTATGAAGTGTATAGAGACTTAATGGAATACTTCTATTGGGATGGCATGAAGAGAGATATCGTCGAGTTTGAATCTCGGTGATTGGTATTCCAGAAATTTAAGGATGAAAGACAAAAATGTAATGGGATGTTGTATCTATTACCCATAATAGAATTGAAATGTGAGAACATCACTATGGATTTTTTCATTGGACTACCAAAATACTCTAATGGGATTAATGATATATCGATGGTAATAAATCACCTTACTAATTCAGCACACTTAATTCCTATTAAAGAAGATTCCAATATTGATTATAATTCCAAAATATACATTATGGAAGTGGTAAGGTTGCATAGAGTACCACATTATATTGTATCATATTGGGATATGAGGTTTACATCCATGTTCCGGCAATGTCTTCAAAAAGAACTTGATAAAGATTTGATTTTCATTACTTTTTATCATCCTCAAACATATGGTCAGTCGAAAAGAAAAATTAAAAACCTAGAGGATATGTTGAGATCTTATTCTTTGGATTTCAAAGGGGGCTGTGATCAACACTTTCCTCTAGATTAGTTTTCTTACAATAGTATCTTTCACTAAAGAATTCATATGGAACCATATAAATCCTTATATGGGAAAAATGTAGAGGCTCCAATGTACTAGGATGAGGTTGGAGAAAAAAATATATTAGGGCTAGAGATTGTTGAAGAAATTGTATAGAAGGTTAGAACTATTTAGAAACATATCAAGGCAGCTCAAAGTCGGAAGAAAAGTTGTGATGATAACCATCAGTGTGATCTAGAATTTGAAGTTGGTGAAAAGGTGTTTTTACGAATCTCACCCTCAAAGAAAATTATGATATTTGGGAAGAATAGGAAACTAATCCCAAGGTATATCGGCCCATTTGAGCTAATTGATTGTATTGGGATAGTATCCTATCGATTGGAGCTTCCTAAAAATATCTCTCAATTCCATGATGTGCTACTTGTATTGCTTTTAGTGAATTACATACCTGGACCCTCAGATGTACTGATCTTAGAAATCATACTACTGTAGTAGGGTATTTCTTTTAAGGAGAAACCTATTGAAATTCAGTACTGATCAGTGAAATTTCTATGAAACAACACCACTCACCTTGTCAGTGTTTTTTTCGACAAATCTCGAGTTATAAGAAGTTGTGTGGGAACTTGAAGATAAAATGAAGTATAATAATCCAAACTTGTTTTTACCTGAGGGATGAATTTTGGGGGAGAAATTCACTTTAACGAGGGTAGAATGTATCACCCTGAGTTTTTATAGACCTGTTATTTTAGAATAAATTTAAATTTTCATTTATATCTTGAAATTTAGTAAGTCAAATATTCCTCTCACATGCAACACTAAATTTCTTTATATTCCATGCAACACTGATATGGTGTACTATTCATGCAACACTTAGTTGGCGTACGATACAAGCAAAACAGAGTTACTAGGAAATATCTCTTTTAATTATCTTAATTATTTAAATAAGATCATTACAACCTAGTGGTTAAATAAGTAATCTGAATAGTAATATCAATTATTCAAATATTTTTTATAATTTTTTTATACAAATAAAAAATATGATTATTGGTAAAATCATTTTTATCTTTAAAAACATATTTTTCTAAAATGAACTAATTGTAATAATGAAAGTAATTGTATACACATTTATAAATTTAATTATATAAAATTTACTTCATTTTTTAATTCAGAGCAATGAAATTATCTTACAGTGAAGTTTTGGGATATTTACAAGAAACATCATTTTTTGATGGATAGTGAAAAATACTGCTTTTTATTTTAAAACTGCTTTTTGTATAATTAATTATTAATGATAAATGATATTATAAATTATTTTTAAGGTCACATTAGATAAATATTACATCTATTAATACAATTTCATTCATTAAAATCAATTTCACTTTGAAACTAAATGTAAAATCTTAACAAACTTTTGAACGGTTTCCTACTTTAAAACCTCATTATTTCGTCCCTTCTCCGGTATCAGCACTAATCTTAGTTTTTCCACCTAAGTGATTGAAATTTCAAAAATCATACATAAACCATTATATTCATTCTAATATTTATAGTCTAATAATATTATGTAAACTTTTGACCAAAATGATTTGTAAAAGTGATTAAAATTAATCTTATAATTACTGCCAAATTAAGCTTAATTATGGCATAAACCTTAATATTAAGGGCCCAAATGACCTAGATTCTTTTCGAACACCCATTTTATGACCATATTTTGTCCAAAAACCTTCCATTATTTTTTTTATGGTTTTGTAAGACTTTTTTTAGGTAATAACATGTGAACACCTAATTTGTTTCTAAAAATAGCAAGTGAGTCCTTTTCTTTCCCTATAAAAGGAAATCACCTATACCCATTCCTCACACCTATAAAACATTTTATGTTCTTCCAATAAATTCCAAATTAGCTTCTAAAAATAACTCTCAAGACCTTGAAGCCACACTTTGGGCATAAATCCTAATAAGGAAACCTTTTGGGCACAAACCAAAAGGTGTTACCTAATTTAGTAGAAATGTTTTCATTCATGCTCCTTTCCTTTATTTCCCTTCTCCTACCCTTCACTATATTATTACCTTATTGTGGGAAAACAAAATTATCTTTCATATACTATTATTTTTTATGAAAAGGTTCTGACTGAAACATACACAGACCTCCATCTAATGGATGTTGAACATATTATTTCTTTGTACGGTGAACAACTACCTCATGAAACAATGATTGTTCATTTATACTCTACCACCAATCATGGTGGCCTTTATGATGGAAACATTATTTATATATGTAATTTGTTATATTTATTATTTCTTTAAGCTTATTTATTCCTTTAAAAACAAACATTTTTTTACCTTCCGTTTGGTGTTAGTATGATAATCTCATTTGAGGAAGTGTGGACTACCGCCCCCTCAAAGCGATGTGATTCATTCACACACCACATGGGATGTATTAAGGATTAGATTAATAAAAAATAAAAAATATAAATGATAAATTAATTATACTAATATAATTATATATATACATATACATATGTATATATATATATTTCATTTTTTTAATTTCTTTCAATACAACAATTGAAAACAAAAACAATGTTCGTGCGTATGTACTGCTTTCTGTCTCCATGAATGGTGTATTCCATTTCATACTTCTATATGGTATAAATTAATATAATATAAATTCAATGGATATAAACAATATTTATATTTTGATCTACATTATTTACTCATGATATAATTATAAGGACTAATTATATAAAAAATTAAGACACATGCGAAGAACAAAGCGAATGATTACCCAAAGTGAAACTTTTACATATGATCATTAACAAGTGGGTAATATAAGGTCATAATAAAAAAATATGGTATTATTTATAATAATTTTATTCTTTAAAATATTTATAATAAACATATATTTATTTTAAAGTAAGCTTTTATGATTACGAAGGGAGTCAAGACAAAAGGTAAGGGGAATTTTAGCTCACTTTTAATTTCTGTGAGATTCATGTGATGATCACAACTCTCTATTTTTGGGAGGTGTATATACTGAACATGAATGAATTATATGTATCATATAAATAAATTTATTGGTATTCACATATACATTCTATTATCATTATTTCATGGGGTTTAACTTTTCAAATTTTCCAAATCGCTAAAATAGATTTGTCTTAATTTCCCTTCTTTGAAACTCATGTTTTGTTATGTACCTAAACTCTTTTTCAAGGTGTATATACATCAATTTTATATGCTATATGATGAATCTACTTCTTTTTATAATATATTAATCTTCATATAATTTCATTTTCTAACATAAAGAGTATGATCCCAAGTAACCAATTTATAAGATTTAATTGACACAATCTTATCATTTTTGAGACTTTTTGTGTTTATACTTCCTTTGATGAAATCTCTCAAGAATATCAATGAGTTTTATTCTCTTATATTTATTCAATATATTTTCATTTTTTAGTAAAATTTTTCCACTATTTGGTACTTATGATTATTTTTTTTAATAAAATCATATTGTCTCTCCCTTCATTCATAAATCTATTGTATTTAAAAACCACGTTTTCAAAAAAAATGTTTTCAAAAGATCATTGAAGATACTTTTCAAGGAAAATGGATTTTAAACATGTTTTATTATTTTCGAAGATTCCTTTATATGTTTTCAAAACTATTTTTAAAGAAAAAAAAATTCAAATGTTTTTATGTTATAAAAACCATTTTTCAAATTAGAAAGGATATTCTCCTCATGAAATGTTTTTAAAAGAACTCTAAAAATTACTTCCCATCTAAGATAACATCAGTTGGAGTTGCTCATGGATTTATGGGGAAATTATTCAATTTTTCCAATCATACATTGTCTCTGAATGGATTATGTTTTTATGGCATGATTTTTATGAAGCTCGTTTCTCTTTCACGGGTTTTATTCATTTGAAACTCGCTTATCTTAATAGGTTATGTATATGATGAAATGATTATGCAACTTGTATCCTTCCATAGGTTATGATATGATTAGATGTTTATGATACCCATTTAATTTCATGGTTTATGATATGTTTACTTTTGATCTTATGGTAAACATATTTATGATTTCATTATGTGATGGGTGGGACCTATATCTCCCTCCAATGCATTAGGAAAAGATATATATCTCGTGAGTTAAAATAAGGATAGAAGGAGGGTTAATCAGTTCAGTAATATAGGTCTAGAATGGAAATTATTCATTTTTGTAATATAGGTTGGGATTGAGGGTCACTTGGTTTAGTAATATAGGACTGGAATGGGGGTTACCCAGTTCACTAAAGAATTTTTTCCACTATGATGGTCTTGGGAGGGATAATTTGGCTACTATGGAAATAATTATATGATTATGTGTTTCCACAATTCAATTATTACTCCTATATTATTCTTTCAGGGATTATGTCCATTACTTCCTTTTGATTCATGTCTTATGACCTTCCAAGATAAATTCCATGATTCATGTATATGATCTTTTATATTCAGGGTCTGATCATCTATTTTAATGATCATTTTCTCATACCATTTTTCTCATGTTTATACTAAAAAGTCACAATTTTTACCCTTACTAATCATTTGATATCACCCCTTTTTTTTCCTCCCCCAGGTTATGAAGATACATATTCTGTTTAATGTTTCTAAGAAGTGTTCTAGTCACTATGAACCTAGTGAGAGATAATGCACCTCACTTATGTACCAGTGATTATGGTTCTATGTTTCCAATGGAATTATACCAATTATGGTATTTGCGTGTATTATTGTATAATGTTTAAGTATTATTAAAAAGATATGTAATGTTAATGTTTGAAAATATAGGGTCACTATAATTGGTATCATGGAAAAGGTATACTTAACCTCTGGAAAGTAAGATTAGAAAAACATAGTAAGAACCCTAAAGAACATGTCTAGGGAAAAGTATGAGGACCATGACAAGTATAAGAATATTTCTAGGGATTTTTGTGAAGGATATAGTGAGTGGTTTCCAAGAAATACATCCCAGTCTAGATAAAAAAATGTGGATGTGGCTCTGGCACAGATGTACCTAGGGTTAACAACTCCAATAAGATATTTCTGGCTTCACTTGAGGTAATCTAGTACTCAACAATGGATCTTTATTCATGCCTGGTTTGACACTCCTGGGGGATATGCTTTGGGAATTCAAAAACTCTTCACAAAAAATTATGAAGTATTTAAATATATGTTGGCTATGAATAACCTAGGATAGACCTATGGTGTCATATATCGAGGAAGGTTTTAGAAGTTAGACATCTTATTTGTGATTTTTCGTGATTATGTGGTTCCTTATTAAGATAATTATTTCTTACTCTATCATTTTGGTTTTATTTAGTGAATGGAACCCATAGGAAATATGTTAATTGAAATTGCAATGGAAAATAAAATTACTGTCCTCCTAATAAACTAAATTCTATGGGAGCTCGAATGAAAAATCTTATTGTTATACTCACACCGATTTCTTAAGATATGAATCATGGTGGAATTCTAAATGAGTAGAGGAGGGAAAACATTATATTGATTCTTTCATGTGGAAACATCAACCTTCTATTAGAGTGTCTCATGGTACCATTTTTTCTAAACAATGGATTAGTACCATGGAAAATATGTTCTCTAATATTTAGTTTTTAGATAATGGGAAAGTGAATCAATATTTTTACCAATTGGAAGGCGAAGTAAATCAGTAGTGGACTCTAATCAAGAATACAAGCCAACATGATGTGATTGGTTCCATGGTTTGGGATGAGTTCAAGAGTTTATTTTTCAATAATTAAATACCTTGATTTATTCCTACCAAGATGTAGAAATACTTCCTTGAGTTTGAGCAAAGGGATAATGATTTTTTTGTACCTTAGAGGACAATATAATGAGACATGCAATGTATGCTTTATGAATTATCATCCAACTCGATAGTAATGTTAATAAGTTTTTTGGTGGTTTAAATCCAACACTCAGAAGTGAGTTGGTCATAATATATGATTGTCGCTACGATGATATTTTTTGTTATTAAATCAAGGTTGAAATGGAGGTTTGAGTCACATATCAATATCATGATATTGATAGGAAGAAGAATATGGAGTTCAAAGGAAACTCTAAAAACCTTGAACCAAAAAGGATAAACTTTCCTTCATACTCAAAGTGTGGGAACAAGCATGGAGGAAATTTCCACAAAGGGTCTAATAAATGTTTTATGTGTGGAAGGGAAGGACATAAGTCAATTAATTTCTAAGGTGATGGGAATAAGTTTTCTCAAATGATAATAGAGAAAAATTCACACATAATTCACCTCTCACAATTCAGTGCTTCAAGTGTATGGAGAATGGGAAATATGCTAACCATTTCCGAAACCTGAGGGTTGGTGATGAAGATCTTCATAAGAAACCTCTTATGTTGAGGGATAAGGGGAAATATCATGCAATCACAGTCTATTATGCGGGGTGTGATAGTGACGTGATGAAAGGTACACTTACCATCCACTCTAGAACTACTAACATCATATTTGATTCTGGATCTACCCACTGTTTCATATCTGAAGAATTTTATTAGGTTGTTAAGATTCCTCCAATACAATTAGAGGTGGAATTAGTAGTGAAAAACCCTAACAGTATGATTATTGATTCTCATTTTTATGATTCCTCCCCAGTTGAAGTTGGTGGGAATGTGCTTCCTTCAAATCTTGTCATTCTTACTTCGATCGAATTTGATGTCATCATAGGCATGGATTGAATTTCTCTACATATATCCCACATCAATTTTCATGGAAGGGAAGTAATGTTCGATATTTCACACCCTCCTATGATCATCCATTAATAAGATGATAAGTTTTAACATCTAGTGGATATTACATCTAGTTTATGGGTCTTAATTCTCATTCAAAATGGTTTTTCAACTCCAATGGTTGAGTAGAAGATCGAAATCGATGGTATGTGTGTTGTTCAGGATTTTTTGGATGTCTTTTTGGAATATTTTATTATTCTTCCATTAAAATTTGATGTTTATTTCTCAATAGAACTCGTACCTAGTTCCACACCAATTTCAAATACTCCTTATAGAATGGACCTAATTGAGTTGCAGGTATTGAAGAAGAAACTACATGAAAACCTTTATAAGGGATTCATTTGGAAAACTGTGTCACCTTGGGGTGTGCCTATTCTGTTTGTGAATAAGAAATATGGATTAATGTGACTCTGCATTGATTATTCATAGTTTAACAAGATCACAATCATGAAAAAGTATCCTCTTTACCATATTTATGACTTATTCGATCAATTATGAAGAGATAAATACTTTTCCAATATTTACCCTCATTCTGGACATCATCAATTAGGGGTCAAGAAGGAGGATATACCCAAGATAGAATTCAATACAAGTTATAGACACTATGAATATATAGTGATGCCTTTTGGTCTTATTAATCCCCCTGCTATCTTAATTAATTTAATTAATAGAGTCTTTAGAGATTACCTCGAAACGTTTTTGGTAGTATTTATAGATGATATTATTATATATTTAAAGAGAAAAGAAGAGCATTAATATCACTTTAGAATTGTACTGAAGACCCTAAGGAAGGAGAAGTTATATGAAATTTTTGAAAAGTGTGAATTTTGGATAAAAAGGATTTCATTTTTTGGTTACATAATCTCAATAGATGCCATAATTGTAGATCCATCAAAGATGGAGGCTATTGAAAGCTAGCCTAGACCAACCGTGGTGACTAAGATCCATAAGTTTCATGATTTAGATGGATATTATTGATTGTTTATAGGGAATTTCTCAAGACGATACAATCCTATGACCAAGTTAACTCAGAAGTGTGTGAATTTCTTCTGGACAGACGAATGTGAGGAAAATTTCAAGGAATTGAAGAGAAGTCTGGTCAGCTAATATGTGCATACATTACCCTATAATGGATAAGGGTTTGTAATCTATAGTGATGCATCAATGAAGGTATTGGGATGTGTTCTTTTGTAAAATAACATGTTTATATCCTATGACTTCTGAAAATTGATGATTCATTGGAAAAAATTTCCCAACTCATGATTTGGAGTTAGTGGTGGTAATCTTTGAATTAATGATATTGAGAAATTATATTTATGGTGAAAAGTGTGATATATATACCAATCATAAAAGTCAGAAATATATATTCATAGAGAAGGATTTGAAAATGAGAAAGAGAATATGGTTATAGTTGACAAAGGATTATGACTGCTCAATACATAAACACGCTAGGAAAGAAAACAAGGTGGTTGATGCTTTGAGTTTGAAGGATCATGTTAGCTTATCCATGATGAGGATCATAAAAGATCCATTATTTCTAGATTTTTAAACAATGGATATGTAAATCCAAAAGGGATGGAAAATCATATCTTTCTCAAATTTATTTTCTTACCTTTATCCAAGTGAAGATTAAGGAGGAAGAGAAGGAAGATGAAGATATGTGAAAGAATATTATCAATGTTCTGGAGTATACCCTTGATCAGGATGCAATGATAAGTATTAGGAACTGTGTATGTGTTCCTTCCAGGACATATTTTAAGAACGGTCTATTAGAGTAAGCTCATAGTACTTCATTATTTATTCATCCTGGAAGTATGAATATGTATAGGGACTTTAAGGAATACTTATGGTGGGATGGAATGAAGAGAGATATCGTGGAGTTTGTATCTCGGTGTTTGGTATGCCATCATTTTAAGGATGAAAGACAATATTCTAAAGGGATAATGTATCCATTACCCATACCAAAATGGAAATGCGAGAACATCACAATAGATTTTTTCATTGGTCTACCAAAATGTTCTAAAGGTATTAATGTTATATCGATGGTAGTTTATCTCCATAATAATTCAGCACACATCATTCCTATGAGAGAATATTTATATCTTGATCTGCTAGCCATAATATACATTAAGGAAGTGGTAAGGTTGCATAGAGTACCACATTATATTATATCATATTGGGATCTGAGTTTTACATCCTTGTTTTGGCGATGTAATTAGAAATCACTTGATATGAAATTAAGTTTCATCACTACTTATCATAGTCAAACTGATGGTCAGTCTAAAAGAAAAACTCAAACCCTATAGGATATTTTGAGATCTTATTCTTTGGATTTTAAAGGTGGTTGTGATCAATACATATACTAATTTATTTTTCATACAATAGTACCTTTAACTAAATCATTTATATGGAACCTTATAAAGCCCTATATGGGAAAAATGTAGAGCTCCAATGTGCTAGGATGAGGTTGGAGAAAGAAAGATATTAGTTCTAGAGATCATTGTAGAAATGGTCGAGAAGGTTAGAACCATTTAGCAGTATATCAAGGCTGCCCATAATCGGTAGAAAAGTTATGATGACAACCACCAGTGTGATATAGAATTTGAATTAGGTGAAAAGTTGTTTTTACAAATCTTTCCCTTGAATAAAATTAAGAGATTAGGGAAGAAGTTGAAGTTAAGCCCTATGTATACTGGCACCTTTGAAATTATTGATCGTATCAAGGCAGTATCCTATTGCTTGAGGCTTACTCAAAATCTCTCTCAAGTCCATGATTTGTTCTATGTATCACTCCTATGGTAGAATGTACCTGGACCTTCACATGTACTGAACTCAGAAGTCACACCGCTGGAGCAGGATATTTCTTTTGAGGAGAAACATGTTGAAATTTGGGACCAATCAGTGAAAGTTCTACAAAACAACACCACTCACTTTATAAATGTTTTTTTGGAGAAATATTGGGTTAAAGGAAGATGTGTGGGAACTTTAGTATATGGTGAAGTATAATAATCCTAACCTGTTTTTACCTTAGTAATGAATTTCAAGGGTGAAATTCATTTTAACGGGGGTACAATGTAACACCCTGAGTTTTTATAGATCTTTTATTTTAGAATAAATTTATATTTTCATTTATATCTTGAAATTTAATAAGACAAATATTCCTCTCACATGCAACACTAACATTCTGTATATTCCACGCAAACACCGACTTGGCGTACTATTCACGCAATACGGAGTTGGCGTACGATATATACAAGATAGAGATTCTAGGAAATATCACGTTTTATTGTTTTAATTATTTAAATAAGATAATTTCAAACTAGTGTTTAAACTTTGTAATATAAATATTAGTAACTACTTTTAAAATATTTTTTTATCTGTTTTATATAAATTAAAAATATGATTTTTGGTAAAATCATTTTTATCTTTAAAAACATCATTTTCTCAAATGAACAGATTATAATAAATAAAGTAATTTTATACCCATTTATAAATTGAATTTGATAAAATTAACTTCATTTTTGAATTCATACCATTGAAATTATCTTAGGGTGAATTTTTGGGATTTTTCTGAGAAACATCATTTTTTGATGAATAGTTAAAAGTAAAGTTTTTTAGTTAAAAACTGCTTTTTTAAATAATTAATTATTAATGATAAATGATATTATAAATTAGTTTTAGGTTAAAATTAGATAAATATTATATCTATTAAAACAATTTCATTCTTTAAAATTAATTTCATGTTGAAACTAGATGTAATATCAGAACAAACTTTTGATCTTTTTTCTACTTTAAAACCTCGTTATTTCGTCCCTTCTCCAGGATCAGCACTAATATAAATTTTTCCGCATATGTGATTGAAATTTATAAAATCCTAAATTAACCATTTTATTCAGTCTAATATTTATATTCTAATAATTTCATGATAACTTTTTACCCAAATGATCAGTAAAAGTTAATAAAATTAATCACAATAATTAAGGGCAAATTAAGCTTAATTATGGACTAATCCTTACAATTAAGGGCCCAAATGACCTATAAACATGCCTAAAACCAATTTTGTGTCCATATCTTTGCCACACACCTTAAATGTTTAATTTTTATTTGTTTGGTATGTCTTTTTTTAGGTAATAACAGGTGCACGCCTAATTTGTTTCTAAAAATAACAGGTGAGTCATTTTCCTTCCCTATAAAAGGACACCAGCTATAACCATTCCTCACAAATCTAAAACCCTTTTTTGTCCAATATTTTCAAAATTAGCCTAAAAAAACCCTTACATAGCCCTTAAAGCCTCATTTTGGGTAGAAACCCAATCAAGGAAACCTTTTGGGCACAAACCAAAAAGAGTTACCTGATTTAGTGGAAACGTCTTCTTTCAAGCTCCTTTCATTTATTTCCCTTCTTCACCCCTTCACTATATTATTACCTTATTGGGGGAAAACACTAGTATTTTTCATATACTATTATTTTTTTATGAAAAGGTTCTGAAATAAACATACACACACCTTCATCTAATGGATGTCAAACATACTATATTTGTGTATGATGAACTACTACATCATGAAATGATGATTGTTCATTTATCCTCTACCACCCTTCATGGTGGAAATTATGATGGAAACTTTATTTATATATATAATATATAATATTTAGTATTTCATAATATTATTTATTCCTTTTACAACACACATATTTTTACCTTCCATTTTGTGTTAGTATGATAATCTCATTTGAGGAAGTGTGGATTATCACCCCATCAAAGAGATGTGATTCATTCACACACCACATGGGATGTATTAAATATGAGTTTAATAAACATATAAAATATATATGATATAGTAATTATAATTTAATAATATATATATTCATATACAAACATATATATATTTCATTTTCTTTTGTTCTTTCAAAATAAAAATTGAAAACAAAAACAGTGTTCATGCATACGTACGGCTTACCGTCTCCATGAACAATGTATTCCATTTCATAATTTTATATCATATAAATTATTATAATATTAAAATAATGGATATTAATGATAATTTTATCATTATCTACATTATTTAATCATGATATAAGTATAATTACAAATGATATAAAAAATTAAGACACATGCCAAGAACAAAGCGAATGATTACCTGAAGTGAAACTTCAACATAGGATCATTAACAAGTGGGTAATATAAGGACATAATAAAAATATATATGATATTATCTAATATAATTTTATTATATAATATATTTATAATAAACTTATATTTATTATAAATTAATATTGTATCAGTACGGAGAGAGTCAAGGAAAAAGGTAAGGGGAATTCTATATCACTTTTAATTTCTATGAGGGTCATGCTATAATCACAACTCTCTCTTTTTGGGTGGGGTATGTACTGAACATGATTGAAATATATTTATCATATACCTAAATTAATGTGTATTCACATATCCATTATATGGTCCTTCTTTCATGATGTTTAACTTTTAGAAGTTTCCAAATCGGTAAAACAGATTTGTCTTAATTTTTTTTTCTTTATGACTCATGTTTTGTTATGAACCTAAACTCTTTTTGAAGGTATATATACATCCATTTTATATTTTATACAATTAATCTAATTATTTTTATGATATATTAATCATCATCTAATTTCCTTTTCTTACATGAAGAGTATGTTCCCAAGTAACCTAGTTATAAGATTTTATTGATACAATCTTATCATTTTCAAGATTGTTTATGTCTATGATTCCTTTGGTGAAATCATTAAATAATATTCATGAGTTAAATTATCCTATATTTATTCCATATATTCTCATTTTTTATTACCATTTTTCCACTATTTGTTACTTATGATAATGTTTTTAAAAAAATTGGAATGTCTCTCTCTTTGGTCAGAAATCGATTGTATTTAAAAACCATGTTTCCAAAAAACAATTTCAAAATATCCTTGAAGATAATTTTCAAAGAAAGTGGTTTTTAAAAATGTTTTATTATTTTCAAAGATTCTTTTATAATTCATCAAAAATATTTTCAAAGGAAATGTTTTTCAAAAGTTTTTATATTGTAAAAAACAATTTTCAAATAATAAAGGAAAATTTCCTCAAAAAATGTTTATAAACGAAATTTCAAAATTACCTCCCACATAAGATAAAATTAATTGGTGTTGTTTATAAATGTTTGGGGAAATTGTTTAATTTTTTCATTCATTTTGTTTCTCTTAATTGATTAGGACTTTATGGCATTATTTTTATGAAGATAGTTTCTCTTTCCTAGGTTATATGCTTTTGAAACCCAGTTCTCTTTAGGGGTTATGTTTATGATGAAATGATTATGAAACATATCTATTTCCACAGGTTACGATATGTTTAAATTTTTATTATAACATTTTCATTTCATGGATTATGATATGTTTATTTGTGATATCATGGAACATGTTTGTATTATTTAATTATGTGACGGGTGGGACTTATATCTCCCTCTAATGAATTGGGTAAAGATTTATATATCCTGAGATAAAATAGTGTTGGAACGAGGGTTACATGGATCAGTAATATAAGGATGGAATGAGGGTTACTCAGTTCCGTAATACAGAGTTGGAATTATTATCACTCGATTCAGTAATATAGGTTTGGAATGGGGGTTACCTGGTTTAGTAAAGTATTGTTTCCACTAAGATGGTCTTGGCAGTGAGTCCTTGGCTACTATAAAAACCATTATATGCTTATGTGTTGTCACAATTTCTTGTCTTACTCTTATCTTATTCTTTAATGTGTTATGTACTTTTCTTTATTTTGATTCATGTCTTATGAACTGACAATCATTATTCTATGATTCATGTGTATGATCTTTGATATGAATGGTATGATCTTTTATATTCGTAATCATGTTCTAATGAAAATATGCTCATGATTATGGTTACATGTCTCCCTTTTTTACACTTACTGAGAATTTGAGATAACCCCTTTTTTGTTTCCTTACCTAGGTTATGAAGATACGTATTATGTTTGACGTGTATAATATGGGTACTAATCATGAATAACCTAGTGTGAGATAATTTAGATCACTTACGTACTATTGTTTATGTTTCCATGTTTCCAAAGGCACTATAACAACTTCAGTATTTGGCTGTCCTTTTGTATAATGTTAAAGTATTCCACAAAAGTTATGTAATGTAAATTTTTTAAAAGAGAGGGTCTCTATAATAAGTGATTATTTTGCATCAATTTGATAACTAATTAACAATGTAACAGTATACACTTCATTTGGTCTTGAAGTACTTATATATAATAAGATTACAACTAACTTTATAACATCATTTGGAACAACCTACCTAGATTATTAATATTTTGAAAACTCAGTTTCCATTGAAATAGTTGTAGACACAAGATTTTAATCATACATACTAATTTTTTTTTGAATTTCCTTGGAACACTTCTCTTGAGAAGAGAAGATGTATTTATTCTTTTAAGATATTTGTAAGTGAAAAAAAGAATTTAATTTTTCCAAGAATGGAAAATTGTAATAACTTCTTCATATATTCATAAAACATTTCACATTTTTCATAATAATTCCTTTAAAATATGATATCTTTAAGGTAAACAATCATAATAAAGAAATCCAATTCATTTGTTTTATTTAGAGATTACAATTTGTTCATCTTTTCTTTAAGTTTGTCTTCCATAAGCAAGTATATTATTTAGAATACCAATCTCTGGGAATATGATTTAACCCTTACTAATCATCCTTCAAAATCAACACATATATTCATCATTTCTAAGAATAAATCAACATTATTTTTTAATATAAACTTCTTCATCAAGATCTCCTTTTAGAAAATCCAACTTGATATCAATTTTGAATATCTTATATATTACTTGTGCAATGACAGAGATAATGATTCTAAGAGTTTCAATTTTTAATACTGTGGAAAAGAACTCATTAAATTCAATTAATTCAATATTAGAGTATCATTTTTTCATTTAATGTGTCTCAGAATATTCATTTTTTATAAATAACTTTCTTTTTTTCTGGTCTTGGTAAAACTTCTCTTGTAACATTCTTCTAAATATAATCTTGATATTTATTAATAAAATGAATACACTCTTGATTATTCAAATTTTAGTCAATATATTTTGGCTTAACCTGTGAATATAAAGAAGTATGTGATAAAAACATTGATGTTATTCTAGTTTGAACATGTTTTCATTGATCTCAAATGATGTTTTGGAATTACACATGATTCCTTATTCTTGGATGGTATAAATTAAACTATTACACATCACATGAGAAAGATAAGTTATAATATTCATCAAATAGAGCTTTAATATTATTACTATCATTAATTACTTTTCACAATTTTGAACTAAAATGACGTCATATTCACTTTATCCTATATCATCAATTGACTATGAAGATTTCATATCATAATGTTCCTAATTTCTCAATTATGAATAGTCTAAAATATTTTCTATTTCTTTATTATAGAATTTGTATCCTCTTCTATCAGTAGGGTAGCCATGAAAAATTCCACCAACGCCTCTCTCGTAAAAGTTTCCACAATTCTCACCTTTAACCATAATAATCAAAGGAAAACTAAATAAACTCAATAAATTTAAACCTAGGGCTTTATTGTAATACATAACATAAAGAGTCATATTATAGTTTTAAAATTAAAAATATCAATTTTGAATATGAACTACCACTCCAATATATTTCCACAAAAATTATTAGGAATTATCATGTTCAATCAACCTAGTTCATGCCATCTCACCCAAACTTCTATTTCTTATTTTAGTATCACCATTATAATTTTCTGGGTATGGTTCGCTAAACTCATGAAAAATTCCATTCTTTTAAATATAATATCTAAACTTCTCATTTTTATATTCTCCTCCATTATCATTTTGAATCTTCTATATAGAATATCCACATTCATTTTCTACACATATCTTGAAACTCTTATGAATTTTGAGATCCTCTTATTTATGTTTGAAAACAAAAATACATGTAATGTTAGTAAATTAACCAATAAAATAAATAAAGTACATATATCCATTCATTTATTTATTTCTCATTAATCCACATATGTTAGAGTGTATCATCTTTAAGGTACTAGTTGAATTAATCTCAACCTTCTTATGTACTGAGTTTTTCATCTTCCTTTTCTATTATATTGAACAGCCCCAAAATCTTATTATTTTCATGTCAGAAATATCTTGACTAATTACTCTCTCTTTTATCCTAATCATATTTCTATTACACATATGAAATATCCTTTTATACAATACCTTCTTTTCTTCCATCATGATCAAGTGGTATGAACTCTATGCATCACCAACTAAAAATAAGTTTCCATTGGTTTGTTAATTTAACATTCTTGTTACCTTATTTTGGGTTTCCTTTTACCCTTGTTTTGACTTCTTTTAAATTGGGTCTTATTTTGAGGTTATTCTAAGATATTTTGGGAATTTTTTAGGCTTTTGGGTTGTGCATGGAAAGTGCATTGTTTGACCAAACCGTGCACCCCTTAGTGAAAACTATGAACCCCTTATCCAATGGGGAATTCATGGTCAGTGAATGGTTTCACAAAATGTGTTCCCACCCATGGGAAATTGTGAAACCCAAATAGTAGGGGTGCATGGCTAGTTCATGGTTTCCCCTAATCGTACAACACCCACTAGCTAACCATGTGTGATGGATTAAAAAGCTATTAAAATTATTTTTAAATTCTTGAACCCCCTATTTAAGATTTTGAACACCCTCATTCTACCCTAAGACAAATTCCTTGGTTTTCAAGACTCTCTAGAGGCAATTTTTCCCCTCCAAACCCCTTTTTTGGTCGATCCAAGCAACATAGATCTTAATCAATCTCCTCTGTGTAAGTGCTTCCTCTACCATGTAGTTTCTTATGATCTTACATTCTCTCTCCTTAGATCTTTATAGATCAACACGCAATGGTTGGATCTCAAATTATTTTGATTGGATCCTGATTTTTGGTTGATTTCCTAGTTCTTTCGCCCTATTTTTATTTATTGGAGAGCCCATTGGAGGTGTTGATTTCTAGATAATTGATTTAAATTTTGTCGGTTCCATGATTCTTTTCCCTATAATTGAAATATTGAATTGGATTATTAAATTGAAAGTATTTTATTAATTGTTTTAAAAACATAGAATTGAGATTATTTGATATATTATTTTAATTGTGAATGAAAATTTACAAAAACATCAATTTCAATTTAATTGCAATTGTGGGGAGAATTTATGAAAAATGATGGATTGATTTTGAAATAAATTTGATTAAATTATTTGATATTGATATTGAGAAAATGGATTAAATTGAAATGTGATATGAAATGGCATAAAATGATGAAAGCCTATTAATTGGTTTTGAAACAGAAAAGGCACGTCAAAAACTAAAATTGGGAAATTTTATTTTAAAATGTTTTAAAATGATGTATTTACAATTTAATTGATTGAATATTAAAGCACATGTTATCTTGGGTAGTTAGTGGTAACTGGGTAAATTATGTTAGGACACTTACTCTGTAGAAATGGATTGATGATGACAAATTTCACTAAAAATATTTGATAGAACTACCCATTATAGGATTCCTTATTTGTGTTATAGGCTACCCTTGATGTGTTCCCCGTTTGAGGGGGTATTTATGTGTGCACACATGATTAGATTTGTGATCATTATTATATTTTTAAAGATCCTATTAACTGATAAAATGACAGACCTTGTGGCTTTTATACATGTTGATTTCATTGCAATGAGTTGTTTGAATTGATATAAATACCATCATTTTTTGGAACTATTTTATTCATTCCAACTAGTTTATATAAACTATTTTATATAAAATTTTTGTTTAATACAATTTGAATGTTGTTTTGATATATCTTCATTCTTTTGAATGAAATCATGATTTGGTTTAAAATTTGAAAAATGAAATGACACTTCTAGTTTTATTTTAATTGATAACATATCTGGTTTATTGTTTTGAAAATTGATTTTGGAACACTTGTTTTTACCCTAATGGTCTTTATAGATCACACCCTACCTTTGACATTGGGTGTTTGTAGAATTTCTTTTTCCAAGTTTGAGAAAAGTGAATGTTTCACTTGGGGGTAGTGAATATTATAGATCATTCGGACTATGTAGTGATGATAGAGGTAAATGGTGGATATTTTAACCACTTTTTCTAGGTTTTTTTAGTTTCCTTCATATTAGATACTGATTACATAGATGATTCACTACTATTGGTTTAATTATAACTGTTTTTTTCTAGCATATTCTCTCTTTGGAGTGTTTATCTTGATGAAATGTGTCTTTTGTATTAAGATATTTTTATGGAAAATTAATTCCATATTTTTTCATGTATTATGTCAGGTAGTAGTAAAAAAACCTATGGGTATCGGGAATTTCCCTTAGGCTAGGCCAGTACTGGCTCGGGTATCGGGGTGCAGGGGTATCGGATATGGTTTTTGAAAAATTGGTATCATAGGTGTCGGTTAAGTATCTTTTCCTCCGAGAATATAGTTGAATAGGATCTAGGAGGAATATTATAATGAACC
This sequence comes from Viscum album, assembly GCA_963277665.1. Lineage (NCBI taxonomy): Eukaryota > Viridiplantae > Streptophyta > Magnoliopsida > Santalales > Viscaceae > Viscum > Viscum album. The sequence continues at coordinate 1,861,197,351 of OY728151.1, read as the reverse complement.
ATATTAATAGTACACTCCCATGGAAAATAATCTTGTTGATATTATAGTGTGTACCGTTCAACCTCTAGGACAAGCACCTATACCCATTCCCATTCAGTATCTAGTTGTGAAACCACAAATGGATTAACCTTGAAATTGTTCTCAAGAGTGTCTTATCCATAATCCACAAGAGTTTCATGGAACTAATGATATTAAAGTGTATTAATATTTTTTTAACAAGATAGATCACCTTTTTAATTTCTTGAAAATTCCCAAGGCTATTAATGTGAAATGTGGTACCTTTTAACTGGAAGGTCCTAGAATGAGATGGAGGGATTTGATGGTGATGGCTAATAAACATGAGGTTTGAAGTGGAGGGACATTAAAATTATTTTAACTAATCAGTTCTATCAGGAATCTATTATACTACCTAAGTCTATGGAAATTTTAAACCTTCAGTAAGCTCATTGGACAATGATTCAATATGAAAACCTCTTTTTAGGTCTTTTGTAGTTCTCATAGATATTGTATCAAATAATAAGATGAAGGCTTCACGGTTCTAGATGGGCCTTTGAAAAAATATCCCTTAATATATTTTCTTACTGAATATAACGTTTTATTATGATGTACTAGTGTAACATCCTGACCTAGGTTCCATGAAATGGGGGCTAGATGCGGTCAGTCACAAGCCCTCAAACGTGTGTCCCCGTATGCTAGAGGATGCTGACTAGCAGTGATGTTCTAGTAATTCATGGGGAGAATGCCATATTTTATCAGACTAAAGTACCAGCCGATGAAAGAAAAAAGTTAACACGTTTAGAATCATATGAATCACCAAAACAATACCAATGTCAAAAGATAGTCAATACTAGATATAACATACTTAACTGAAAGGGAAAAGATGTTGTAGCAATTAAAGTACCAATTGTATACAATGAAACTAAAATTAAAGACACAATGACTCCATAGAGGGTCTTAGACCACATTTGGATCCCTCACACATGCTCCATTCCCAAGAAAAAATTATATCCCGGGGACTTACCCTTACCCTGTCCTGCAATAACAATGTCAGCTCGGGTTCTGATCAGTAGTCTTGAGTAGGTTGTGAGTACAACTTATTAGTCCAACACCAACGGTGTCTAAAACAAGTTCATTCAAAACATACTATCCACAATTCTATAAAGCAACAAGTACAAATCATAATTAAATAGTTATCAAATATTCATTTATTCTTGGTTTAAACACATTAAAATCATGTTTGATTCTTGTCTCTAATTCATTTCATAATCCATTATTCTCATTTATTTGGTGTTAAAATCCATGTCAAACACTGCAAATCTCATTTGATATATGTCACTATGTCTAACACCCTAAATCCCATTGGGTGTAAATCTCCACATCTACCCCCCAGGATACCATATGGTGTAGCTATCCACATATAACACCTCACATCACAAGTTCATGGATAAATATTGTTGTAGAACTCCATGTCTAAGCCCATATTCTCCATTGGTCTAGAACGCCATGTCTAGAACCCACATTCTCAATCATTTACATCATTTATTAATTCATAAAATATTGTCCACATCAATACCTTACTAATTAAATGATTAGTTGAATACATTAAAACCCATTAGTTAACCCATTTTTAACTAAGTTGAAAACCCATTAATTAAATAATCAATTAATTAATCAGTCATCATTAATCTCTTTCCATAATTCATTCTTCATAGTTAATTATCTAAATAAAACTTAAAATTATCATAATTAATCCCACAATTAATTATATTAATGAAACAAAAAAATTATATAATTAATCCACCATTAATTATCTCAAATAACCAATCCTTATCTCATAATTAGTTCCCCCATATTAATTATCTTGAACCCAACCAAATTCAATATCTCAATTATAATATCTCAAACTATAAGAAAAATTCCCCAAATCAAGAATCTATTTGGACAGCCCCTATCCTAGTGGTTCAATCACCAATTAAATCACTAAGGCATCAAAAAGTCATTTTCACATTCTTAATTAATTCAATTTAGGAAATAAATTATTAAGGGAATCTGGAAAATCAATAATATCGCATACACATATCAAATCCATAACTATGGGAGTTCAATTTATACAACCTAACTCAGTTTGCTGACAAATGTTTTTCCAATTGAAATCCCCAAAATCTAAGTGGCATAATGATGTCGATTGAAATATGGATCTAAATCCCTAAACCCATAATTAATATCAAAGACCCCAAGATCTTTCGAATCTATATCCACAATCCTATATCTAGATATTGACACATATGTTTAGATCCATGTAAACGATGGATATATTCCATTAAAAGATCAGTTAAAGATAAATAAAATAATGGAAGAAGCATCGAGATGAAATCCACTTACCATGAAGAGAGTGGATCTTTAATCCAGGATTTTGATCTCAAAGAACAGTGATCGAAAGGAATTGTAATCTCTATAGAAAGCTTTGGGATCACCAATAATTCTCCAAGCTTGGTCCTAGATTAAAATAGAAGGGTTTCAGGGATTTTTGTGATTTAAAAACGATTTTATATAGAAAACTATTTCATGCACACGGTTTCACCTTGTAGGGGCATGGTAAATGAAATCGTGGGAAAATTGTGCAGACCTTGCTATCCAACTTCTTATGGTTCGCATGGTTACTTGGGTTTGGGAACACGGTTTTTCAAATCGTGTGAAAATCACACACATTACTCTATCCATATATTTTTCTTAAAAATTCACCCAAACACACCTCAAACCACAATTAAAAATCAATGGTAATTCAAAAAAATTTACTTAAAAATGTGCCCAAGATGACTCAAGAAAATGTCAGGATCTTGCAATCTCCCCACCTTATAATAGCTCTTCCTCGAGCTGCACTCCTGAACTTCAATAAGATTCTGAGACATGAATATTGTTCCATTTATCCATCATGTATTCTTCCTATTTCAAAGTTTCCTCTTGAACACATCCATGTTTACATAACACGCTAACTATCTGCACAGTCTTTCCCCACAACACTTTCTCTCTATAATCTAACACATGTATCAGATGCTCCTCAAAGGACGTATCTATCTCAAGGTCATCCTCATCAACATAGATCACATGAGAAGGGTTAGGTAGATACCACCACAGTTGTGACACATGAAATATTTCATTCTTGGTGATTTATTTATAAAGAAGATCCAATCGGTATGCCACCGGTCTGATTTTCTTCACAACTTCAAATGGTCCCACAAACTTGGGCACTAATTTTTCTCGCCTCTGTAACTTGTGGTGACCCAACTGAGGTGACACCCTAAGGAAAACACAATCACCTTCTGTAAACTCTAGGTTTCATCTCTATCGATCATCATATAACTTCAACCTACTTTGAGTCATATCCATATGTTTCTGAATCAACTTCACCTACTCTAATGTCTTTTCATGTGACTCGGTCCCAATAACTCTATCTCACCCTCCACCATCCAGCATAGCGGTGATCTACCTAGAATTCCCTAAAGTTCCACATAGTGTGTGATCTTTATAGTTTTTTAATAATTGTTGTCATAGTTGAACTCCACTAAAGGTAAGTGCTTATACCAAGAACCACTGAAATCAAGCACACATACTAGCAGCATATCCACGAGAACATGTATCGTACGCTCTGAATCCACATATGTCTATGGGTGGAAATCTATACTCAACAAAACCTGGGTTCCAAAAACATTCTTCAATCATTTCCAAAACCTAGAAAATAAAGCGTAAATCAGGATCTGAAACAATTGTTCACAGCACCCCATGCAAACAAACTATCTCTTGAACATACAATTCCCCTAATTGTTCCACTATTAAGGTTTCCCTGATGGGAAAGAAATGTTCTACCTTTTTCAGTCTATCCACAATGACCACAATAGCTTCATTATTCCAACGTATATTTGGAAGACCTAACACAAAAACCATGGTCATATAATTCCACTTCCATTCCAGAATAGGAAACGATGGTAGTAGATCTCCAGTTTTTTGGTGATCCGCCTATACCTTCTCAGAGTTGAAACATCTTTTCTTGAAACCTGTTATTTCAATTTTCAGGTATGGACACCAAAACAGTCATCATAGGTCATAGTACATTTGTGTCCCCCAGGATGTACCACCCACTTCAAGGCATGAAACTCTCACATGAGTTCCCCTTGCATACTCGTAGGCACAACCATCCAGTTTTTTACATAGATGACCTCATCTTCATCTATCAACTAGTCTGAAGGTGCCTCCCCACCTTCAATGAATTTCGTCAAGGATAAACACTATGAGTCTTCAAATTTTCTATTCCTGATCTGCCTCAAGAGTGTATAATCCACTATTACTGAAACTAGAGTCATTTTCTCGTGACTCTCCTGAACCACCACATGCATTTTAGACAAGAAAGTAATCATCTTCCACTCCCCACTTGACTCATGTACCAACTGAGTCTGAGTTTTCATTCTCATGGAATCAACCACACTATTCCCCTTTATAGGTGTATATGTTAGTTGAAAATCCAATGACTATATGTACTTTACCCATATTCCCTGGTGAAGATTCAAGTCATGCTGTGAAAAAATATACTTCAAGATTTTGTGATCTGTAAAAATTGTAAACTTATGTCCCAATAGATTGTTTCACCAACACTTAAGAGCATAAACCACTACTACTAACTCGAGGTCATTGGTGGGGTAATTATTTTCATGTGGCCTCAACTGTTGACACCCATACAAAATGACTTGATCCCCCTACATCAACATAGCCCTGATTCTTATCCTAGAAGATTCACAATCCACCATGTACTCCTCACCCAACGCAAGTAGGATCAAGATTGGTGTCAATTTCAAGAGCTTATTCAATTCTTGGAAATCATTCTTATGTGCTTTTGTCCATTAAAACATTATTCATTTGTCAAACCTGAAATTAGTTCTTCTAATCTGTAAAATTCTTTGATGAACCTCTGGTAATATCTAGCTAATACCAAAAATTATTGGATATCAAAAACATTCTTGGTATTCCCCCAACAAATCACTGCTTGAACATTATTTAGGTCCACTTCTACACTTTCCTTCGAGATGATATGCCCTAAAAATTGTAACTAATCAATCCAAAACTGACACTTAGATATCTTGGTGTATAATTAATGCTCTCTTAGTGTACTCAGGATGATCTCTAGATTATGGTCATGATTAGCATGAGTCTTGGAGTACACCAAGATATCATCCAAGAATACTACCACAAACTAATCTAGGTACGGATGAAAGATCCTTTTCATCAAGTCCATAAACACTGCTACAGTGTTCGTCAACCAAAATGGAATTACTACAAAATCATAAATTCTATACCTTCTTCTGAAAGTATTCCTTAGTATATCAGAAGTCTAAACTCTCACTTGATGATACCCAGATCTCAAATCGATCTTTAAGAACACACAACCACCCTTTAGATGGTCAAACAGATCATTGATATGTGGAAGAAGATATTGGTTCTTCATAGTCATCTTATTCAACTTCTGGTAATCGACACACAAGCGTAAACCCCCATCGGACATATTTGTAAAAAAAATAGGTGATCCCCAAGGCGACATACATGGATAGATAAACCCAATATTCTTCAGCTCCTCCAACTAATTATTGAGCTCTTGAAGCTCAGTCAGTTCCATTCTGTAAGGTGGAAAAGATACTAGCTCAGCCCCGAGCATGAACTCAATATTAAATTCCACTTCTCTCTTAGGTGGAAACCATGAGAATCCTTCTGGAAAGACATCGTAGAAGTAACCTACAACTAATGGAATGACGTATTTCCTACCTCCCCCATCATCTAGAAAAATACAATAAATTTGGGTTGTGATCTCTCCCAGTTGCTGAATTATTGGCCCTGGTCAGCTTGCTTATATATCGCACTCTCACTGAGGAACATACTGGTCATGATTATGAGATACAAAGGTCACTCTCATATGGTATCAATCGATGGGGGTTTGGTATGCGACTAACCAGTACATACCCATAATTAGGTCAAAGCCCATCATATCAAGGACATAGAGATCCCAAATAAAATGATACCCTCTAATATCTAGTGAATATCCCTTGCATAAACAAATATCTCCATATCTCTTTCAAAACAGTGTATCAATATTCATTACTCCATTCATAGACTACAGCTCCAAGATCAATCCATTAACAACATTTTCATATATAAATTAATGAGAGGAACAAGTATCATACATGGAACTAGCTAAAGTAGAAGCTATTAGAATAGTACCACTCACTTTCGATGGCCCAGCCTCTCTCTCCACATGTGTAGGATGCACTACATGTAACTATCTTTTCTCACTTCCCTATGATGTTTTCTAACTCCATTGAGTAGAACCACTCTAGTGATATAAGGGATTTTCCCTAAATCAAAATTCTCACTACCTCTACCACTTTTTCTAGAAGAACACCATCCTCCAGACCTATATGGTGTTGAAGACCCACTTCCCACATTCTATCTCTGCGCAGCTTCTCCCTCAACACCAGTCTGTCGCTGAAACCTACAGAACTTCTGTAGGTTCCCAATATTTTGGAAATATAATCACTCAACCAATGGTTTAGGACAATGTATGTGATAGTGTCCCAGCCTACCGCACTGGTGGAAAACATATTAGTAAGATCTTGTGCAACTGTTCCTCCTCATTTTTTCACCTTTCTTTCCACTATCCTGACTATGGTAATTATAACGGTGCTTCCTTATATCATATGGAACACTCCCTAGTCATCCAGCCATATCAACCTATCTATTACTAGAAGCCTCCTTTAGGTTCCCCTCTGAAATAATTGCTTGATTCACCACTTCCGAGAGATTCTTCATTCTAAAGATATTCACCTGGCACTTAATTCCACATATAAGTCCATCCTGAAATCATTATGATGAAGTATCCTCATATGCTGCCAATGATAGAGAAAAAATTTGTTAATATTTATAACATTTGGTATAATCATTTATATACATGATTCTATAGGTCAGATGCATAAACTCTGAAGCCTTCTCTTGTCTTAGTGTCTGTAGGTAGAAGTGCTCCAAGAACTTTTCAAGAAATTCCTTCCATAACATATCAACAGTCTATCCATATCGTACCTGGTTGTCCCATCGGTGCTTTTTCTGTCCCTCACATCATATAATCAGCCAACTTGACCCTCCTCCTAGCTAGATTCTCCAAATGGTCAAGTATCATCTCAATGGATTCAATCCAGAATTCTGCTCCCTCAGGTCCACCCTGTCCAGTAAAAGTTAGAGAGTACTACAACTGAAACTCCCTTGTCAACATAGACATACTTTTTAGAACCTGCCCTGGGTCCCTCTACATGAAGTGCGTGAAACGATAAATGTTCTCTTAGAACTGCTCCCCTTTCTCCTCATCTGGCTCAAATGGTGCCTCGTGTTCCCTATGTGCATGTTCGTTCTGAGTCATACCCCTCGATTCTCCCCTAAATAGGCATTGTGGAGGTATAATCTCTACAATTCCAAAAACACATCTTAGATCGCATTACAAGACCTTATACCATTACATAACATGTAAAAAAAACAAAATAAGTCTCAACATGTCCTTCACTAATTTATCACCACATGGTCAACACTAAGGCATTATCAACACCCTTAATCATCCTACCCCTAGGTCTTGGTTAGCAAGGGTAAATACATTCTCATTAAAAAAATTCTCATTTAGACACCAAATTGTTCTCAATTTTCATAATTTTTCAATATTTCGTTATTATTGTTAGGAAAAATTTTCATTTAAATCACATAACATGGAAATTTGTTCTCAATTTTCAATATTTCAATATTTCATAATGATGCATGTCATAATAACCCTGAGTGCCTAGAATGATACATGAAGACTCAACTCTTGTGCCTCTTTAGGAAACCAATCAATACTCAACAATTCTAAAAAACTATTATCACATCATACCATAGGTGTGTCATCAAAGGTGAAATAATATCCAACTGTAACAACAAACAGCAATCACAACAATCCAACCCTGAGTACTCAGATTTCCCCATATACGTGGGTTTGTAACTCCCATGCACAAGCTAATTACCAATACCCAAATATTCCTAGTATCATGTCTACCTTTCCCAAATCAGTAATAAAAAAGAATAAGAATGAATGAAAACTCCTTTTATACCACTTTGTAACATCCGGACCCGGGTTCCATGCAACGGGGCCCCAAGCTGGTAGGTCACATGCCCTCAAGCACGCCTCCCTATACGCTAGAGGGTACTGACTAGAATCGAGGGTCTAGTAAGTAGTTTGTGGAGAGACTATACCCTCTTTTAATAGAGTAAAGTATTTTTAGAAGGAAAAAACAATAAACAAGTGCAGAAGAATATAAATCACTAGAACAATACCAATGTCACAAGATAATCAAAACAAGAAAGACCATACTTAGCTAAAATTTAAAACATGTTGTAAGAATGAAATTTCCAATTTTGTACTATACAACTAAAATTAAAGACACAACAACTCAATAGAGTGTCCCGAACCATGTCTGGTTCCCTCACTCATGATCCATTCCCAAATAGAAACCTATCACATGGCCTTTCCCTTATCCTACCCTACAACAACAAAGTCAGCTTGGGTGCTAATCAGGCAGCCCGAGTAGGTTGTGAGTATGACTTGGTAGGTCACCACCAATGGTGTATAAAATAATTCTAGTCAAAATATAGTGTATGCAGTTATTTAAAGAAATGAGTAGAAATCATAATTAAATAGTTATCACATTGTATTTTATTCCTTTCTTAAACAAATTAAACACAGGTTTGATTCATGTCTCTCATTCATTTCATAATTCATTATTTTCACTTATTTGGTGTTTAACACCATGTTAAACACCTCAAATCTCATTTGGTGTAGGTTGATATGTCTATAACCCTAGATCACATCTGGTTATAGATCACCACATCTACAACCCCAAATTCCATATATTGTATATCGCTACATCTAACACTTCATATCACAAGTGCTTGGATAACTATTGGGGTAGAACACGATGTTTATGTACCAACATCTCCATTGGTTTAGAACGCCATATCTAGAACCCACATTCTCAATCATTTACATAATTTATTAATTCATAAACAATTATTCACATCAATTCATTAATAATCCAATGATTAGTTAAATAAATTAAAACCCATTAGTTAACCCATGTTTAACTAAGTTCACAACCCATTAATTAATTTAAAAATTAATTAATTAATCAACATTAATATCATTCCAAAATTAATTCTACAAAATTAATTATCCAAATAAAATCTCAACTTATCATAATTAATCCCACAAATAATTATCTTAATGAAACGACAAGGTGCATAATTAATCCACCATTAATTATCTCTCATATCCAATCATTATCTCATAATTAATTCCCCTTGATTATTTATCTCGAACCCAAAAAAAAATATCTCAATTACAATATGTCAACCCACAAAAAAATTCCCTAAATCAAGAATCTATTTGGATATCCCCTTAGCCGCATGGTTCAATCGTCTATTTAATCTCTTATGTGTCAAAAAGTCAATTTTACATTCTTAATTACTCTAATTTAGGAAATAAACAATTAAGAAACCTGGAAAATCAATAAACTCACATACACATATCAAATCCATGAATATGGGAGTTCGATTTAGACCACCTACCATAGTTTTTTATGGATGTTTTCCCAACAGAAATCCCCAAAATTTGTGTAGCACAATGATGTCGATCTAAATCCGGATCTAAATCCCTAAACCCAAAATTAAGATCATTGGCATAATGATCATTGAAATCTATATATTGCTCCACAATCATTGATGTAGATCTCAACACATAGGTTTATATACATGGAAATAGTGGGTATCTTCCATGAAAATGTCAAAGAAATATAGAGTAAAGAACAGAAGAAGCATCAGGATGAGATCCACTTACCAAGAAGAGAGTGGATCATCAATTCGGCCTTTTGATCTTGAATGATTGTGTTTTAAAGGACTTAGAATCCCTCCAGAAATATATTGGATTGCCTAGACTTCATCTAGATCAATCCTATGTCCACATAGATATGGTTTTTGGGGTTTGAATGATTTAAAAACTAATTTTCAAAGATAACTATTCTGTGTGCACGGTTTCACAGGGTAAGGGTGAACAATTAAGGAAACCGTGCATAAACCTTGTGGACCTCATTGTCTAGGTAAGCATAGTCCACACAGTTTCTTAGGTTTGGTCACATAGTTTGTCAAAACATGCACAAATCATACACATCCCTCTGTCCAAATATTTTTCTAAAAAATTCCCCCAAACGCACCTCAAAGCACAATTCTAAAGCAAAGGTACTTGAAAACAAAAAAAAAAAGAACCTGAAAAATGTACCATAGATGACTTCAGAAAAGACTGGGATCTTAAAACTAGATAGGGAATTGATGGTTGAACTTGATCTAGATGGAAATTTAATCTCTAAAATAGTTCCTTTTTCTCCCTGTCAAAGTCCTGTGAGTTCATTTAAAGGAAATAGGAATCATTATTAGTCTTGTGGTAGTTATTGATACAAGGAATACTTTATAACTTATGAGGTGACTATAATAGACCCTTTGACTTGATTACAATGTGGAAATTATAGTAATTCAAGACTTGGTTGTATTGGGGCTCCAAATATCTATACTTATAGTGGTTTATTAAGAAATCTGTAGAAATTCTACCATTTATATTCTGCTCCATATAGTGGAATATGGTCATCAACAACAAAAAATTATTATGGTTTAATTAGATGTGTTGAGGTCTAATAAGTTCCATCCATATGCATCCAGATTGGGGATTCCTCACATAGTGGAAGAGACTCTAGAGGAAGCTCATACAGGTTCAATGACTGTGACAGGTACCATCACTATAGCTTCAACTTTAGTGAAATATTTATTTGATACTAGTGAATCTCACTAATTTATATAAACACATATTATAAACCTGTTAAATCTTCATATGTATATTTTTTCTTATTTTATGGAAATTACTATAGCCCTTAGAATGAAGAGAGAGAAGGGTATCTATTATTCACCTTATGTTTTCTTTTTTTTAATGATTAAAATTTTCAAATATTTTCTAGTTCTTGACATGAAGCATCATGATTTAATTTTTTACATGGATTGGATAATTACTAATAAGGCATAAAATGAATTCTATCTTTGACGAGTCTCATTTAATGCACCTTATGGGGAATGTTGTTTCTTTCAGGAAGAATGGGACGCAATGTTGATTAGAGTAAAAAATTCTTATTTAGAGTTAGGAAAATTAAAGTCAAAGTCTTTTTGATATAAAAAGGGAATGTTTTATTGATGATCTCCCTCTATTTTTTTAAGTTTCATAATTTTTTCCTTATGATTTCATTGTTTTTTCACCAATAATATAGGTATTGTTATCTATTGATTTAGTTCACAGTTCCCAACCAAAGTATATTTATTCATACTATATGGAACCATCTAAACTGAAATAGATGAAGAATAAATATGATTATATATTATATAATGACCTTAAACACCCAAATGTGTCACCATGGGAGTAACATGTTCTCTTTGATAAGAAATTGGACAGAACACTTTTCCGCTATTTTGATTACAAAAAAGTCAATCAAGTTACGGTGAAGAACAAGTATTTGTTTACACATATTGATGATATATTTGACCATTATAGGGGGGAATGTTGTTCAAAAATATTTATCTTAAATTTATTTATCACAAGTTGATAAAAAATAATTTTACATTTAGAAGATGGTTTTTAGAAATAGGTATGGTCACTATGTTTACATTTTCATGCTATACAATTGAACCAATGATCCTCTAGTATTTATGGATATTATGAATATAATATTCCACTTGTATCCTGATATGTTCATAATGTTCTATTTGAATGAAATTCTATTTTAATCTCAATGATAAGAGGATCATGTGAGTCATTTGAGAGCACTTTTTCAAATGTTGAAAAAGAACCCAATTTATTCCATGTTATCAAATTTTGATTTATGGATTTGGGAAGTGAAGTTATTGGGACACATGATCTTTGAACATGGTATTTAAATTTATATTGACAAGGTGAAACCTATTATGACATGTGAGAAAATGTGTAATGTGTTTGATATTTAGAAATTTTTTCATTTAGTGGGGTATTATTTCTCATTTTTAAATGATTTCTCAAAGTTGGATTCTATGATGACTTCTATCACTTGGAAGGGGGTGAAGTTCATTTTCAATGATAAATTTCAAAATTATTTTTTTGATTTGAAAATTATTTCAACTCTTGTGTTGTCTATTCGAGAGGGTGAGCAGGGATACCTAGTTTCTTTTTGAGCCATCAGGTTCTATTTTGGGATTCATTCTTTTGAAAATTGATCACATGGTCGCATGTAGTTCATGATATATTAGGCCACATGAGAATACTTATTCGACCAATAACCTTGAACTAGAATCATTGATGAAATCACTTAAGAGTTATTGAAATTTCATTTTTGGATAATGGTTTACCATGTTATATAACCACTAAATCATGGGTTATATATTCTCACAAAAATATTTAGTCCTTAGGAAGAGGAAATTGGTAGATTTACTTATATCTTTTAAATTAAACATTTCCTATATAATAGAGAAGGTTAATTTCATTTCACGTGCTTTGAGAAAGAAAATTAAAACGCAAAAAATGAAGGAATCATTAGAAGAGTGAAACTTTGTGGCGCTATCTTCACACAATTGTGTTTAGTTTTCCAAGGGAATGAGTCGAAGTCTGTTTGGAACAATGTTAGTTAAAATCTGCTCACCTAGAATTTGATTCATTAGGATAAGTATCATGATGATTAATTCTATGGAATTGGGGACTCTCTTTGTTGTGGGGAGACCATTGGTGAGTGGTTGTTCTCTTTTGGGAGAGCCCCAATTTTTTAGAATCACTTTTTTGTGTATTTTTCCGTCATAAAAGTTATAATTTGGGATTTATATAATTCCCATTGGACTATGCACCATAGAAATAAAAATATGTTTTATGAAAAACAGTGATTATTCTGATGTCAAAGCCTGAGATAGGAAACTGTTAGTTTTTTGAATTGATATTCTTTTTATCAGGTCAAGGATGAGCACCAGATACCTTCATGATTTCTCCACAATAGCAGCTATGCGGATTTCAGGGATGGTTCTTATTCCACAGTGGTGTCCCAACTCAGATCCTCTAAGGCGGCTCACAGTTAATCTAGGAAATAGGGTCGCAACGAGAACAATAGGGAGAGGTCGAGAGGTTTTAAGAGCTGCGTTTTGTAGTGGAAAATGTAAATCAGAGCTGTGTTTTCTCAATTTGAGAATACAGATCTAAGGTTGATAAAAAAAATTGAATAGATCAGGAAGTTTGGGTATAGATCAGATCATTGATGAAAAACTGGTTGAGTTTTGGTTTGCGAAGGAGTCTCGGTTGAAGGATATGGATAAATGTGTAGATCGAAGATGGAGAGTCGGTTTATTAATAAGAAACTATTGGTGAAATATTTGGACATACCAGCATCAGTAGAAGAGTGATGGGGAAAATGGGTTAGAGTGGGTAGCGGTAACGGTGAGTGAAACAGGAGAAATAACGGCATGAAAAGAGGACGTCTAACGGTGAGGTGCAAGATAGGTTATCGATATTTGAAAAAAATAAAAGATATCATTAGAATAAAAAGAGAGGTCACCGGTAAAATAAAAAAATGTCACTGATAGAGATAATAAAAGACTCTACCGTTAACTTAAAAACTAAATCCCACTATCAACTTTAAAATAAATGGGTCACCATTAGAAAATAAGGTTACAGATGGCGCAAAAAGTCACTGGTAGACTAAAATGAAGGTTACCGGTACTTGTTTGATGATTAAAGTGTCACAATTAGTCTAAATAAAAAGGTCACAGTTGAAAAATAAAATAAAAGCTTACTGTTAAGAGAATAGGTCACTCATGCAAAAAAATAAAAAATAGATGTTTCACCAAAAAGAAAAGGGTCACCGTTAGAACAAAAATAAATAACTAATGGTGACCTTAAAAAATTGAAAATGCATAAATTAAACTTAAAATTAAAACATAAGTAAACTAAATAAAAAGATTGAAAATAATTAATTAAAAAAAGCTAAACACAATAAATTTGAAACAGGATTTTCGTTAAACCTAAAACTTAATAGCCACAACTAAAATTATAAATGGATATCGCTTAAATTCAGAACATGATATTTGATAATCTAAACTAATATAATAATTAAATTCAAATTACTATATAAACTAATTAAAAAGTAGCATCGAATGATAAAGGTTAGCATTAGTGACCTAATAGGTTACCGATAGCTCTTGTCTACCACACTGGTAGACTAAAATCAAAAGAAAATGAATAAATCATAACACTTCACACATTAGAATAAATAATTAATGTTTTAAAACTCTTAGTCAATTATTTAAACAACTATTTGAGTTCATAAAACAAAAAGCGAACTAATTTATTTAGTTTGAACTAAAATTATTTACTTAATTTGTTAGCAGGATAATTAAACATATTAATTTATAAAATTAATATATTTTATTAAATTAATATTAAAATAAAGTCTAAGTTAATTAAAACTCAAATTAGAATATTAAATAACTTTTTATTATCAATTTAAAATTATTAAAAAGTGATTTTATTGAAATTTAAGAAAAATAATTAACGAATAATTAAATTAGACAAAAAAGTAAGATTAAAATTTTTAATTTAATGACTAAAAATTCATAATTAATTATAAAAATTGATTAATTAACAAAAATAATTATAAAAATATAAAAGTACATTTATTTAGTAAAAATGATTAATTAATTATTTAAATCAATAAAAATTATATAAAAATATGTGGCAAAACTATGCAAAAATAGAGCCACATCAAATTCTCTCACACTTAAGCATAGTTTGTCCCCAAACAATCCCATGTTTTATTATCTTTGAAAAGGAGTGAAGTGCTTATTATTTTGCTCAAAATTAAACATGTTTAGCACTCAAAAACCGAGGAAAAAACATTACAATATGCTTTTAGAAAATTAATTTCTCATATGAATCTTGCATAGAACAAATACTCATATGGTAATCTTGAAAACTATGAATCATCAAGAAATGAAGATATCATGCCTTATATGTGATACAACTTAATAAATCACTTCAATGCAAGCTCGGGTTCGTATTTCAAAATCGAAAAGAGGTAAAACATCAATAGAATTAAGGCCTTAACCAAGGAACTTTGTACTTTGACAGAATCCTAGGTTCCAAAAATAATTAATTTGTTTCCCCGAATCACCTTATTGATACAACCTAAATGATTTACATATAAACTAATTGACCCATTCTTCATCCAGTGTTCATCATTCCCCTCACCTTAATGAACTCTTTTTTGACACAAGACACTTTATTTATTTATTCCAATCCATGTATCATGTTATAAGCACTGTGTAATGCACTTATTCAAGGTGAACAGAGGGCTTAATGTTAACAAAAACACACTCAGCATCTAGGGTCTCAGAGACTCACCGTGGGATCCCAGATGCCCAAATTACTCCAGTTCCAAAATATTTATATCAAAAATCATTTATATTGGTTCATTAAGATGATTACTTTTAATAATTAAAAGATGAATGAGGCCCCAGGGATCAATTCAAACTTCTAGTTCCAAAATTTATGATCATAACTCTACAAACATGTATCCCAAATCACTTTCATAAGTAGTTCCTAAACTATATTTCCATGAAAACAGTAATTAATACCACTGAAAAATCATCCAACCTGATTAATTTCAGACTCAGAGCAGTTATTAACTACCAATCAAAGCACTGTTCAAAGTCAAGACCTAATTGAATAAAGTGTACAGCCTAAAATTGTGATATAATTATGAAACATTTTAACCATTTTTTAAAAAAATATTGAAGTGAAATGGGAATTGATGAGCTTACATTAAAGCACATTTTACCACAGTCAAGAATTGACCCCCTCCCCCACACTTAAAACCCAACTTTGTCCCCAAAGTTGACTTCCAAATATGGAGAAGAAAAATGAAACATTAAAGTTCAAAACAAATTTTCAATTATGTAGATTGATGACATGTATAAAGGTCACATTAAAGTTATAAGATATTTTTTTCCACAAAAAATAACTTACAGTAGGTTCCTAAGAAAGTACATGCATTAATATTTAGTCCGGTGAAAAAAACGATACAACTCCAAAGCAACATGTAAGGTGTAAGTGCACTATCAATTGGGGTGAAAGAAAGTGTAACAGAATTAACTTAGTTGGTTATTCAACACAGCAGACATAGTTCAAGCTAAACACCCCAACCCAAAGTAGATTCAAAATACCAAAAATATGTAACTCCCCACACATAATTTCATATAGTGAAGTATTATTTCAATATTTATCAATGAATTCAAATTAAAGAAAGTGGCACATGCCGAATATTTAAATTCAACTTTGTGACTTGCAGGAAAAAAAATTTAGTATGAAAGCTATGCAACAGTTTTTTTAAAGTAGTGAGGAGCATAAAAATGAAATAAAAATTAAAAGAAAGATACTTCCATAACTATATTACCCATTACTCCTTCAGCATGGTAATTCCACTCTTTAGATTACAGCAGTATAAATATTGAAAAAATCACAAGGAAAGAAGAAAGCGACACAAATTTCTAGCAGAGACATATCCAGTGTAAGACACCAAAGCAGCACATTATTCAACACAAAACAATATAAAAGTGAAAAGAATAAAAGAGCATTGGTTGACTCCCATAAAGAACTGAATTTAATGTATTCAGTTTGAATTTATTTAATT
Organism: Viscum album; assembly: GCA_963277665.1. Classification (NCBI taxonomy): domain Eukaryota; kingdom Viridiplantae; phylum Streptophyta; class Magnoliopsida; order Santalales; family Viscaceae; genus Viscum; species Viscum album. The sequence goes on along the minus strand of OY728151.1, from coordinate 1,861,180,510 downwards.
TTATATTTTTTTATGGAAAACAAAATAAAAATCATGGGTTGCCTCCCATACAGCGCTAGGTTTTTAATCCCTAGCCAGACTCACCTAGAAACTAATCGTAGTCACTATGTAGATGTGGTTTCTTTAATAGGAACCACCACATGATATTGGAACAATTATTTTTAATAGAAAGATGATATTTGTGGGAAACGAGACTCAACACAACAAACACTGAATTCTCATAGCCTAAAATAACCCCTAAGTAGCACCCTTTAACAGCTATGGGTATAGTTTTGTGCACTTTCAGATTAAGTTCTAATTTTTCAAGATTTGAGTTCACATGAAGGGACAACATAGAACTAGGTGCTTCAAAGGGTGTGTCATTTACCTCAGAGTTATCTCTATTAACCTCAACATTAAAAAAATCATATTCAAGGGTTCATATGGGTAAATTCTGATTAGCAAGTTCAAGAGGAGATTCAATAGAGTGCTGAACAGAATTATGAACATTGGAACTCGAGTTTAATTCCCCCTCTGGAGTACTATCATAATCATAAGAAGGCTCAATACCCTTCACAGTTGAGGATGGATGTGGAAGACAGGGAAGAGAATTTATTTTATTACAAACATATTCAGGTCTAATATTGTTGTAAATCTCTTCCAAAAGATCCTCATCTATTAACTCACGCCGAACATCTATTGCTTCTATCAAATCAATTCTTCCTTATTTGAGTGTGTGATCATCCTCTTTTTATGTTAAAATTCAAAACACTCAATTCCCAAAATAGGTTTTGTAGTGTGTTCCAATAAATTCAAATCAGGGGGAGTAATGTTTAATTCAACTTCAATAAATTCAAGATTCAGATTGTTCAAATTTAAACATTTACCCCCATGTATAACATCACTATTTTCAATTTCAGTACACTCTATTTCAATCAAACAATCAATCTGAGAACAGGAAGATGGAAGCTCATCATTTAATATTTCTTCAAACATCATTCCCTCATCCTCTAAATCATCCAACATCTTTTCTGAAATAGATGGGTTTGGAGTTTCAAAACATATAAGAGAAGTGTTCAGTTCAAGTTCAATGATTTTAGATCCCATGTTATCGAGTTTAATGTTCTCATCCAGATTATACCCAATATCAAGTTCAAACTCAGAGTTCACAAATTTAAAAAAATTGGGTGAAGAGTTTTTTACTTTCAAGTTTTCAGTTTCAAGTTTGACTTCAACCTGAGGGATTTCATTCTCAAAACTTCTAAAATAGTTATTTTTCTCAAAATAAGGAATGATGTAAAGAACTGGGCAATCTTTTTCAATCTGTTTTAATTCATATTCAAAAATTTTCAACTCAACATCATTATAATTCATTTTGAAATATTCAATGTTATTCTCTTGACTCAGTGAGTTGGTTATTTCTAGATTTAGTCAACAGAATCAGATTTTTCAAAGAGAATGGATTATTGTCTAGTTTCACTATCACTTTCCTCTTCCACTTGATTTCCAAATCTTTTATAAACATTTTATTTTTCATTTTCTTTAAATTCTTATTGTTCTTTAACCCTTTGTTGTAAATCCAAGAGCATGTTATCCAATCTTTTTATTCTTTTATCTCACTCTTGAGAGTCTCTAAGTTGAATTTCATTGGTTTTAGTTAAACAATTATTATTTAGTTCCACCCTAGCATCCAATTTAGAATCAATTAAATCAATTTTAGCTAGGAATTCTGAATTAGACTCATTTTTTTCATTTTCTTTAATGTAAACATCCTGTTGTGGCTGGTTATAGACACACTGCCAGGAAGTTGTCCATAACAGTAACTACAAACACAATGAGGATCTAGTTGAACCTATTTTTCAAGAACATCCATTTTTAGACTAAAAATAGGTGAAATTAAACACACAATAGTTCTTAGTGAGGCATATTTTTCAAAATCAAGACAAGCAGCAGAAACGGTTCACATATTTCTTTTTAAGCAGAATTTTTTATATGTTTTTTTAGAAGAAATGGCTCGTTCCCTCCCTGGAAACGGTGCCAAGAACTTGACATTTACTATCGTAGAAGTCAGTAAAAGTTTAAAATTTATAATCCTACTAACTACTGTATATGTGGAAAGCAGGGTCAAACCCACAGTGAAGGCAATTATAACCACTCTTCTTCTAAAAACCTTCAAAAACTCCACTATTGTCTACATTGGAGTGGACACTCTATTTTTTCTTTTTATAAAGTAGTAAAGTGACAGAATATTGAAAACATATATCTACACTAAATTAAAACTAGAGATAGTTGAAAACAAAGAGACACAGAGATATAGTACACTGTTAAAAGAACAATCTGTTAAAATGCTTAGGGAAAAATCTCCATTTTACTGGTTTTGAAGGTATTCTGATTCACTTAAAGGTTGTTGCAAAGTACCACATTAAAGAGTTTCACTCGCCTCCCTCGCCAGGATTTAATTCACACAAGTCCACCAATTTAAGAGTTTTCCAATTCAAAGTTAATCAACTGTGAACAGTATTAAAATGAAAGCAGGATGAACTCACCTTAAGTCTTGAAGTCTTAATAATTTATTTACTTTTGAAATATGCTTTCACAATCAGTCTTTCCAACTGATTGTGAAATTTTTAAAATTAAACTTTGATCGAACAATGCAATTAAATGAATTCTGTATCGATTTGGTCTATCAATACTGAATACATCTAAAGATGAAGTGAAAAAGAACATTTATAGGTAACCAGTGGAACTTCAATTTATCCCAAAACAAATAATTTAGACAAACATCCTCTTTAATATGTATACCAAGATAATTCTATTACAAAATATAAGAATTAAAATAAAACACAGGAAGTAAACTCCCTATGCTAGCAGGAATAGTTGCTGCTCCTGGCCTCCTCCATCTCCAAGAAGTGGTTCCAAAGTCGCTCTCTAGTCTCCTCTACTTGGAACTGGATCCTTCAAATGTGTTCAAGGAATGTATGTCTCATGAATATCCCCCCCCCCTTAAATATACTGCTTACTTGGCTTAAGTAGCCACTGTCTTCTGCTTATTTTCACCCAACATCTTCCACCGACTTTGAGTGTTATTTATGTATGCACTGCACATGTGTGTTATTTCGTGACAGGAACATCGCACTAATTTTTCTCACGAAACTAACTCCCACTGAGTTAGTTTGGTGCACCTAGATGATTTCCCATTTCTTTAATGAACCTGTGCATGAAAAACAATCAACACAGTTACAACACGAAGGAAATAAAAATTTATAATTTATGAAGATAGCTTCTTCAAAAGCCTTTTAAAATAATTAAAAAAACCATAAAATAATTTTTTTATATAAATTACATTATTAGTACTATTAAAAACTATAAATTATAATTCATAGATTACATTGAGAAGAAATAATAATATAATATTATTATTTAATTATATATTTAAATATTAAAATTATTAAATTGGTCAACGAAAACTCAATTAAACCTTATGAACATTTGTATTTGAGAATTTTAATTAATTATTACTTATTAAACATTAAGTAATTAAGTAATTAAGTAATTTATTTATTTGTTTGTTTATTGAAGTTTTAGATTAATATATTTTCATTAATTAATTCTGTTAAGTTACTTTACTTAAATTTATAAATTACTAAAAACATAAATTTTAAATATTAAATTAAATAGTCAAGTTGATTAACTAATTAAGTCCATAATAATAATTAAATTAAATATTATTCTGAATATTTAATTTTTAAATTATTAAATATTTTATTTCATTACTTTATTTTATATATTTTAAAATATTTTAAATGCAACATTAAATTAATAATTTATTTAATTCAATTTAGAAGTTAGTATTAAATAAGTTTAATTAAAGTTTAATTTTTGTTAATTAAATTATTAATCTTTTTTATAAATATTAAATATCTCATATTTAAAAATGATTATAATTAATAACATTTTGATTTAATTATTATTTTATTTTATTTTATTTTTTTGGTTTGTTTTACTTTAGTTTTTATCAATTTTTATTTTTATTTTTTTAATATCTACTACTTCTTCAGTATCCTTTCCCAATCAAGGGGGTATGTTGTCTTCTGTGCAGGGGAGGCAGATTCCAACTTCAAGCCACAACAAACTCTTATGTTTTGGTGGCATCCTGAGGTACAGCAGAGCACAGAAGTGGCCCAAAGGTCACTTCAGCACAGGGGTAGCGCAACGAGGCTTCAGCAAACCAATCCTTCTCCATCTAGCTTCTCGATCCTCCAGTAGCTCAATTCCCCATCAGCAACTCAATTGCAGAAAATCTTATTGTCTTTGGAAGTCCAGATTTGTGTTTCCCATCAGACGCATCATGTCTTTGAAATAGAGAACTCCTCTCCATGGTAGCAGCGATGAGGATTTCCCTTGATGGCGTCTGTGACTCAGCCCTCCAGCGGTAGACTCCTGAACCTCGGAAGTCTCCTTTAGGGGATGGTTCTTATTCCATAGCGGTGGCCCGACTCAGATCCTCCAATGTGGCTCACAGTTGATCTGGAAAACATGGCCGCAACGAGAACAGCAGAGAAAGGTTGAGAGGTGTTATGAGCTGCGGTTTGTAGTGGAAAACGTAAATAAGAGCCATGGTTTCTCAGTCTGAGATTGTAGATCTGAGGTTGACAAAAAAAAGATGAATAGATCTGGTAGTTTGGGTATTGATCATATCATTTATGAAAAATAGGTTGAGTTTTGGTCTGCGAAGGAGTCTCAGTTGAAGGATATGGATAAATCTGTAGATCGAAGATGGAGAGTCAGTGTATTAATGAGAAACCATTGGTGAAACTGTTGGACAGACCTGCATCAGTAGAAGGGTGATGGGGAAAACAGGTCAGTGTGGGTAGCGGTAATGGTGAGTGAAATAAGAGAAATAAAGGCATAAAAAGAGGATGTCTAATGGTGAGGTTCAAGAGAGGTTACCAATATTTGAAAAAATAAACTCTACCGTTAGAACAAAAAGAGAGGTCACCAGTAAAATAAAAAAAAGTTCACTAATGGAGATAATAAAATAGGCTACCATTAACATAAAAACAAAATATCACTGTCAGATTTTAAAAAAATGGGTCACCGTTAGAAAATAAGGTTACTTATGGCCCAAAAGGTCACCGGTAGACTAAAATGATGGTTACCGGTAATGTGCTGAAGATTAAAGGGTCACCGTTAGTATAAATAAAAAGGTCACAGTTGCAAAATAAAATAAAATCTTATCGTTAAGAGAAGAGGTCACTGATGCAAACAAAATAAAAAACTCATTATTTCTCCAAAAAGAAAAGGTTCACCCATAGAACAAAAATAAATAACTAACTGTGACCTTAAAAAATTAAAAACACATAAATTAAACATAAAAGTGAAACTCAAGTAAACTAAATAAAAGATTGAAAATAATTAATTAAAAGAAAGCTAAACGCCATAAATTGAAAACATGATTTTTTTTAAACATAAAACTTAATAGCCACAACTGAAATTATAAATGGATAAAGCTTAATTTTATAATAGGATATTTGATAAACAAAATTGATATAATAATTAAATTAAAATTACTATATAAACTAATTACATAGTAGCATAAAATGATAAAGGTCTGCATTGGTGACCTAATAGGTTACCGATAGCTCTTGTCTACCTCATCGGTATACTAAAATTAAAAGAAAATGAATAAATCATATAACTGCATACATAAGATTAAATAATTAATGTTTTAAAACTCTTAGCTAATTATTTAAACAACTTTTTTAGTAAATAAAATTAAAATAAAACTAATTTATTTACTATGACCAAAAAATATTTACTTAATTAGTTAGCTGGATAATTAAACATATTAATTAATGAAATTAATATATTTTATTAAATCAATATTAAAATAAAGTCTGAGTTAATTAAAAATAAAATAAAAATATTAAATGACTATTTATTATTAATGTAAAATTATTAAAAAGTGAGTAGATTAAAATTTACAAACTAATTAACAAATAATTAAAATTAGATAAGAAAACTAAGATTAAAATTATTAATTTAAATACTAAAAATACATAGTTAATTATAAAAATTGATTAATTAACAAAAATAATTATAAAAATACAAAAAATTAATTATTTAGTAAAAATGTTTAAATAATTAATTAAATCATTTAAAATTATGTAAAAAGATGTGGAAAACTATGTAAAAAAAGAGCCACATCAGCCACTTACAATGCCAACTTGGAAGTTGGATGAGATTTATATGTAATTTTTGGTTAGTTTTATTTATACGCCTCTAAGAAATAATGTGATATGGGTTGTGATCGATTGGATAAAAAAATTAGATCACTTTATACACATTTGAGATACATCCATAGTTGAGGAGTGGGTAAATTTCTATTTCAAAGATATTTTTCATATGCATGGAGTATTCTCATCTAGAGTCTTTGAATTAGATCCTTATTTTGCCTCTCAATTTTGGTGACGACTTTAGAATTTGATGGGATATTAGGTTCATTTGAGTATGACATACAATCCATAGATAGATAGTCATAAATAGAGGGCTATAAAAATTCTAGAGGACATTATTCATGCATATATCATTTATTTATGTGGATCTTAGGATATCTATTTGATACTGGTTGAGTTTTATTTTAAAAAATTTATCATTATGTAATTCATATGAATCCTTTAGAGGCATTTTATTGTGGTTCTTCCAAATATCCATTGTGTTGGTCAGATATTGGTGACATCTATTTAGTTAGACCAATCTTTTTCCTTAATATGGCAGAAAAGACTGAATTGATTCATTAGAGAATGTTGACAACATAGAGCCAGTAAAAATCTTTTGTTGACCGTCATAGGCAACCATTGGAGTTTTCAGTTTGTGACATAGATTTTTTGATAGATTCACCATGTTTGGGTTGATTATGGATTGGGAGGAAAGAGAATATTTCTAATTATTTTGTGGGGCATTTTAAGGTTGTGAAAAGGTGGGTAATGTGGACTACCATTTAGCACTTCCACCATAGTTGATGTCAATACAAAATTTGTTCCATTTACAACATCATTGGAATCCTCTTCTAACCCGTTCTAATGAACTGTGGTGAGAGGATTTTGATTTTAATAACCTAGTTAATGATATAATAAATAATTTTCATATTTATAATGTGAATTAGATACCTACATTAGTTTTAAATATCTTCCATAATTTCTAATAAAAAAGGATGTAGTTTAATTAAAAGCATTTCTAACAAGGATATGTTTAAAAACTTATTTTATAAATTTATTAATTTGAATTTTATAAAATTAAAATCTTTTCTGAAATCATAAATTAATAATTTTACTTTGGGTGAAATGTTGGGATTTTCCATAAAATATTGATTTTTCAGTGAATAGGAAAAAAATAATTCTTTTTGTAAAATAAGTCAGTTTTTATAATAAAATCAGTAATGTAAAAGTATAATAATGTTTTGAATATTTTTTTATGTAAACTACGTATTATTTAGTTATATCTAGTCCACATAATTACTTTGAGCCAAATTTATGTTATTTTTTAATATATGTTTTTTTGCTTTAAAGTTGATTTTTTCTAAAACCACTTCTAAAATGAATAACATTTAAAATTTTTAAATAATTAAAATAATCCATTATTGTAACTTATAAACCAGAGTTACCATTAAACCAGTATCCTGACTGGTCACCACAAGGCCTCAAGGATGTGTCACTATATGTCATAGGCTATCAACTAGTAGTGAGGGTCAAAGGAGGTGATAGTGGGGAGACTATACCCTCATGATCTGAGTAGCATAGTGGTATAACAGATAATAAATCATATAATATAATTTAAGTCGTAATAAATGAAATATAGAGTAATGGAAGTATAATATCAACTAAATATAAAAACACAACGCCTGTATACAACATTTCATGCATGTACAGATGATGATACATAAACTAAAATAGGAGACATACAATACATTGAAAAACATTAATAATGAAAATAAATAAATCCCCATTGGAGAAATTAATGAGAATCCAAAGCCACATATCATTGTTTTTCTCCTACCTCGTAGGTACAATATTAACAACACAAGAAATAATCCTTAGTTATGTGAACCTGAGATCTTCTTGGGTACCCCTGTGTAATGGCGGCCTAAGAACGGTGTGATAACAATCCTAGTAGGCCACCAAAAATGGTTTCTTCATCTAAAATTAGTATGTGAATATAAGGTAAAATAATGTGTAGTTATAAATAATAATAAACACTTTCAAATAAATAAACACCTATTGGCTCATGTTCCAATAGGACATGAGGCCGACTCTACTTACTTCGGCTCATGGTCAGAATGAGTATCTGATTAGTAAATATATATATATATAAATAATATATATATATATATTATAGTTATATAATGCATAAACTATATGGACTAGGTACATGTAGAGGTAAGTATCCAAATATCTGGAATACTAGAACCTGGCTAGATTGGGTTGTTACTTAGGTTTCTATAAATAGTCTAAACCAGCCTATAAGCTCCAAAAGAGGGTACATTCCCTACATATCATAGTGAGTGGGAGACTTCATGATTTCACTCAAGATGGTGAGTGTTACATCATGCCGACACTCAAAATAGTATGGGTTCCTTTATGCCAACACCCAAACCAGGGACGTGGTGTGTCATGCCCATCATCCAGATAGTGTCAATGGTTTGAGAAGTCATGCTCAACACCTAATGTAAGGTATCATGAATCATAATTCCCAATAAGATTCTTACCATCATCCCTCATCCTATATCAAAGGTATATTCATATTTATAATAATATTCATGAGGTATTACCTATCATGATTAATGTTTATAGAGCCCAAATATAACCAATAGAATTTCAATTAAATTAAAGAATTTATTAAAGCATGACATGATCAGTGTGACCTTACCAACCTCTATAATTTATTCCCATTAAACCATTTAATTCATTTTAGTAAGAAACCCATCATGAATCAATTATTTAACATAATCCATCAATTTTATTTAAATTCAAATAAGTCATGATTATTGAAATACAAAAAGTTGTGTGGTCTCACCACCTAATTCAAATAAATTTAAGAATATCATTAGATTCAATGTATAAAGAATTCCACATTTCTAATATTAACACAAAGTCGTAGGAAATCACAAATACAATAAGGCCAAGCATTGTTTAAATAACCAATCATCAATTTGTTATTTTTAAAAAAGTGCACCTCAACTGAGATATTTTAATATAAAACATGAAATATTTTAACAAAAAATTCATTTAGCACATGGAACATCAGATTCAAGAGGTATAACTCAATTCACTAAAAAATAAAATTTTAGAAATCAACCTAACATGGAAAAAATTACAAGGTTAAAAATGGAACATAGAAAGTTCTATCATCAATTTGGAAATTACCTACATGGAGAAATTGAATTTTTAATCCAAGAAAAATTCATATAATGAATTCCAGGATTGTAATTAATTAATTATAAAGGGGAAATTCAATCCTTCACACTCAATGGGTGTCTGTATTTGAGGTTTCCATCATATATTTACAAAACAATGATCCTCTAGGTTATATCAAGGAGTGTATAACAATTTAGAAGTAAATATATCATTCTAGGGAGACGCACGACAAAGGATAGTGAACAGTATAATGGAAATATTTATAAATAAATGGAAACATAGAGGAAGAGCAATAGACCACCTACCTCATGTTTAAGATGTTATACTCATACAATATTGAGGCTAGATTCAGTCTGATTTGGATTAAATCAAAGAAAAAAACATCCTCCCTGAAAGTAGGTTGATTGATATCTCACCAAATTATCTCAATAGATTAGAAGAGAAACATAGGAAGGAAGGAAGAGGATTTGAGATATTACTGATGAGGATCCAATGTGACCGAAATAGATCGAATCTTACTATAGATGAGGGATATATCTTGATCTATAGTAGAGGAATGAGGAAGAACCCATGATTCATGGGAGTGCCTCACATGGATATATATGATTAAATAAATAATAAAAGTGTATTTAAAGGTTCACTAAGGAAAAACGGTAATTTCACCCTCCAAAATAGGGTCTCGCGATTTGGCCGCATAGCTAGTCAAACTGTGTTCCAACCGTGCGACTCCCACTTTTTAAGAACCACACCTCGAACAGTTATGATGCACATTTTTCCTAATCGTGTACCAAATATGTGAAAAACATTGCACCCACACTACCTAAGTGGCACTAAGCATGTGTTCAAGGTGCATGATTTGGGAAAACCATGCATAGCCCATGTGCACCCTCTACTAAAAACATCAGAACCTTATACAATTTTGATCCCTAACCTGTATGAATACAATCAAACCATAAAACCACATACTATAAAAATATTTTCCCTTCATGGTTTATCCTGGCGGGCTACACGGTTTCATACAAACCATGCACTTATTCCAGCTTCTAATGTTTTGGAGTTTTTGGAGCCCAATGCTCTTGAAAATTGATGGAGCGCCTGAGGCGTCTCATGATCCTTTAACCATGTCTAAAAACAATGTGTTTAAGAGTAAAAACTCTCATAATTTCATTTAAATCTAGATTCAAATAATGGTCCACCAACCAAATGATGAAATTAAAATTTCCCTTGCAATTATACCTTGGCTCCAAACACGGGTTGTTACAACCTCCCAACCTTATGACTTCTTATCCCTAAGAATCCTTGGAGAAACAAACGAAACATCACCTGACATAAAAAGGTTATGAAGCCTCATTAAAACGGTCGTGTTCTGTCATTTCATGCCCAACACACCGCAAATAAATACTTAAGAATATGACACTTAAGTCGTGAAAATCCAATCCAGTGCTTTTTTTCTGACTAAAACATCGAACAATGCTTAATTGAGATCATTTAGATAGACACAATATCATTTCATCATCAATTTAAAAATCTAGCTAATGGTGCTCACCGCCATTGGTTTCATAATTTAACGAAAATATCATTCCACGGTACACCCCGCCATCAGAATTATATACAAGGCACACCCTATGTACTATAATGATGCTCCATGTGTGGTTTGTTTAATAGGCCAAACCTGATTACATTTGAGGCCATACCAGGGACATATCTATAAATAAATGGTTTGTTCCTAATTAACCAAACTGAAACATTCCATGAAATCTTTCTATGAAATAAAAATTTAACCTAAACACCACACCCACCTTAACCATGGCAATGTGATTAAAGTGGTACCATTCAACCATACACATCATACAAGAAGAATAATTATTCCAGCCACTCTAACTAACTTATCTTGAAAATATCCATCATATATGGCTAGTGTACTACTAAAAAAATGTAGTGCCTTATTTTATTTCATATCGCATTTACTAGAATCACATTATTTGAAGTCTATACCATACTTCTGGTGATGTTCCCTGATCAAACCATCACCAGGCCATTTAATCCATCATGCCTCAGCATGAAATAGGGTGTAACCCATATCCATCCCATTGGAATCATTACCCTTTAAACATCACCTTAAAGCCTAAACAAAGATAGGTATAACATCATATTAATTAAACTAGAGTCCAAGGAACTAACCTAATGTAGTCCATACTCTAATTTTGAAAGAGGTATGTTGGTACAATGATAAGACATCCACATCAGATTATTGATTGAACCCAAAGCAGCATATTCATGGTGTCCAAGTAAGAGAAAAATGGATTGTGTCCAACAATCCATCCAAGTCACTCCTACATGGGAACCCATGTATCACTCAGGACTAACCATGCCTTTATAAAAACCTTGTGTCTAGTTTGAAACTCTGTTAAATCCTATTTATTGAAACATGAGGAATTTTGAAACCATTATCTTGTCATATAACCAATGATCTCTTAGTGCATCAAATATGGCATCAAGATATGGGGCATGATCATCTCTAAGAAAATATTATACTAAGAGGGTACCAAGAATTCCAAAAAGGAATGAGGCACCTACATAATTTCCAAGGAAAATTTCTCGGTATGGTTTCCAACCAACTGTACCAAACAACGAGAAAGAAGAGTAGTAGAACCACCATTGGATAACTTCTTGGAAGATTCTTGACTTCACTTGTTGACGCATCATCATTAACTGATTACAAGACTTTACCCCCTGAGGAATTATTTGATCTCTCTAGATTTACCACAGAAGTTCATCCATGACCAATGGTGTCTCACAAGGGTTGTGTACATAGCCTACCACATCAATGTATTACTTCTAATAAAGAACTAACATGTTATAAGACTCTCCAACATCACAGTAATTTGAAAACCACATTGACCGTTTTCAAATAGTGTTTCTCGATTGTGTTCCTTCTACTTGGAAAGACTTGTTTAATAAAAATGACATGATTCTCCCCACCTTGGGAGTGTCCGAGTCATCAAAAGGAGAGATAGAATAGCCACTCAATAGTGTGCTAGATCAGATTCACATTAATCACATGTCTGAAACTTCTCCAAGTAATGATTACAAGTATCATATAATTTGGAATGAAAACCAAAACCAACTTGACCAACATGTCAAAACACCCAATCCTCTTAGATAATCATCTCGATCATTGGGATGAATTTGGTTCCTTTAATGCCCATGTCAATCTACTCCAGAGTTGAAATAAGAACATACTCAGCAGTCCAATGCTCAATGATTCCACCAAACTCAACTGGTTTATTATATTATTTAGAAACTTGATGGGTACCACATACATGATTTCACACTACCCCAAGATTTCATGAGAAATATGAAATACCCTTGATAAAATGCATAGGTTGTGATACCTATGCATAAAAGTATTAGGTGGTCCATATAATCGACTTAACCCACAATCATATTGACCCATACAACAATTAATCGAGATGATGAAATACCAATTCATCCATCACTAAGGATGAAGATAGGGTCACGTGTCTTACTAAATGGTCAACCATTCCAAAGGCATGTTTAACTCTTTGAAACCAAGAATTAATTAAACCTTACACTTATAACAAGGGTCCAAGATACCACCTAAGGTTTCATTTTTAGTTATTACATTGATTAACATTCAATATTCAAACATTTAAAATATTTAACTAAGAACATCATGTACCAATTATATGAGAAAAGCACTTGGTATATGATTTAAGTATAGTTAGAGGGAAAATAGCTAAGTCTAATCAAACATACTTTTAAATATTAAACCTTTATTGACATACCATAATAATTATGAAATTAATCCAATAAATTCATTTTATAAAATTTAGAATTAATAGATATAATGTCCTATAACAGTCTCATTTAACCAACCAGGGTTCATCAAAATGCAACACAATAGCAGTTTTTTAGTTGCTATTGTTTTAAAACACCCGTAGTTGGTTATCTCATAACAAACATTCACTACATGGACTAATTGGATCTAGTTTGACATCTATGAAGTTAATAATACGTAGTCCCCTACCCTAGGGATAAAATAACAATCAATTATAGAATAAACCATCAAAAAATTATATTTTTAAATTTAATTAATGGGATTTTTCGGATAAGAGTAAATATCATAACCATCCTACTTGGTTTGAGTCTCATAAGAGTTTTATAAGAAAACAATTCATTTTATATCAAAATTAAACACCTATTACATCTATAATCATTTCAAAACATAATATGGTTATTTATAATGATTCAATTATATGGGTTTATCTCTCCCAAATTATAAACCACCCATACACATAACAGATTGGAATCGGTCTCCCATTAATCGTGACTAATTACCTTTAAAATCTTAATTGTCTCAGATTTTTCATTTTCAAAATGGTATCAAGATACATACATATATATATATATACAAATCTCAAAATATTTTTTGATTACATGCGTTATCTTTCCCAAATTATAAGGCACTGAAACCACTTACAAATAAATACTGGCTCCCATTTAATCATAAAGAATATATTTCATCCCATGAAAAACATTATTTATCCAAATCATAACTATGAATTTTATCACAAGAAATAAACCCAGAGAAACATTCTAATAAGCATAGAAGCACGACACATATGAAAGATAGACTAAATAATCATGTAGCATGGAATATAATAATGTTATCATGGTAGTAGATTAACATGCTAAATAAATACCTAAAAAGGTATAGAACTAACCATATAACTAAAATATATAACTTGGTATATAATATTTAGGCTAATGATCACAAATTGCACATGATCACAATCATTAAGAATCCTACAAATTAAACTATATATCATTGCATATGAATGACATTTAAATTCATATATGCCTATAATGATTCATGTAATGATAATTACTTAATATACCATTCTAAGGGAAGAATACCATAAATTTCATAATTCAATAAGTTATGAAAAATAAACCATTCACTCAAGGTGAATTTATAATCAACTATAGTAGAAAATTAATGAACAATAATCCATGCCTTGGCCACTTGGAATTTTCCTTTTACATGGGTTGAAAACTCCTTGGAATTCTTATTTACCAAGTACCAAAAAATTTATAGTCTCATGTATAGTAGACCCAAATATTAACACAATGAAAAAAAAGAAATCTCTTATACCACTTTGTAACATCCAGATCCAACTAACTGTTAAACTAGTAGTCCGACCAATCACCTTATAGCCTCAAGTGTGCCTCCCCGTATGCCAGAGGCTGCCGAATAGTAATGATGGTCTAAGGAGGTGATATTGGGGAGAGTATACCCTTGTGATTAGTGTATAATAGTGGTATAATAGATAATAAATCACATAAAATAGCAGAAGTAGTAATAAATGAAAGATAACATTGTGTAATAATAATATCAACTGAATATAAATGAATAATTTTAATATAAAACAATGTATGAATGTCCAAATAATGATACATAAAATAAAAAAATAAAAATATTATAGGTATCATGATACAGTGAAATAAAAAAAATAAATGAAATAAATACTGTAACATCCCAGGTAAATAATGAATAAAACATTTTCATATTTATTAATATTTATGAATTAAATATTAATTTTACTTTAAATTGGTTTCTATGTTCGATAGCGTACCCGATACGCAACGATGAGTTCCTTTGAAAACTTACGTTACACACTAGTAATATAATAATATTATTTTAACTGGTAGTTAACATGTAGCCATTGTATTGGCGGGAATGGATATAAATAACTAAAATATGATTATATATGTTTTTTAAATGTTTTTACATTTATCCAATAAAAGATAAAGGCTTAAAATATGGAAAGAATTCAATTTTAGGCATTTATACCCTAATTTTCACTAAAGGTTCACTTATCACCTTTTGATTGCAAACCGTCATTAAATATAGTTTTGATCACTCTTATACATTCTATTGGACCAAATATAACTCTTTTTTAGAATCGGGATATCAAAATTTACTTTGTGTAAATTTTTGGTATTTTTCCGATAAAGTTCATTTTTTAATGAATAGTATAAAATGTTGTATTTTAATTCAAAACCTATTTTTAATCTAATTTATTTATATAATTATATTATATTTAGAATTGGTTTTAAAGTGAAATTAGAATATAATTTTACCATTAAATCCAATAGTGGTCGTTGGAATTAATTTCACTTTGAAATCGGACTTAAACTAGTGTCAATCTTTTGATACTTATTGTTTCATAAAAACACGCTATTTGCTCTGACAGCGGGAATTAATTATTAAATTAATTAATTAAACTTATATGTTTTGAATTTTTTAAAATGGACTTCATTTTTGAATTCGGAATATCAAATATAGCTTAGGGTGAAGTTTTGGTATTTTTCTGAAAAAACTTCAATTTTTGATGAATAGTGAAACCACTAAGTGGTACTTAAAAAACTGATTTTTCATTTAAATGAAATTTTACCACCTATGTGTTTTGAATTTCAAAAATCCGACCTACATAGTTTTCATTAAGAAGTAAAATTTGGTTCAATGGGATTAAAATAATTTTTTGGTGAATATTAACTTATTACGTTTTAATCACGATTAGAGATAATTAGTGTAATTTAAGGTTAAAATAATGTTGTAATAATATGAAATGAACTTGAAACATGTCCTAACCTCATTGGATGTGTCATGGCCGACCAAGAAAATCCATGGGTCAACTTGGGGACCCCATGGAGCCACTTTAGTTGGAAAATGACATTAATATCTTTTTATTTAATGTTAAAATAAAAATGACACAAACATGAGTTGTTTTACAAAAACAATTTTTACATGGGGTTATACAAGTCAGATTTTTTACTATAAATATTCATTAGAAAGATAAAAATATTTCCTAAATCTTTATATTTTTTTATAATTTTTATACATTAAATAAATTAAATTATTTATGACATCATGATGATGGAGCGATTACATCATTAATAAAAGATTTAAATAAAATGAAATGATAATATAAAATCTATGACCTAAACATGTCCAAAACCTATTGGATGGGTGTATTTAGAACCCTTATCACCTTAAACTCGAATTATATCAATGTGGGACCTTTTAAAATCCGAAACTCATTCTAAAATAAAGTAACATTTCCTTACTTTCCAAGAGTGCCCCACCTCTCCTCTTATAAAAGGCCCCCACCTCTACCACCTTACCCACACTTCCAAAGCCTTTTTCTCGGCCAACCTCTGCCCATTTTTTCTCTCCAAATCCCTCTCTTACTCCATGAAGCCTCACTTTGGGCAGAAGTCTTCCCAAGGAAGCCTTTGAGCTCAAATCTAAGAGAGTTACCCGATTTTAAGGTAATGTCTTCACTCGAGTCCTTTTGTTTTATTTTGCTTCTCCAACCCCCTAGACTCTTTTTATTAATTTATTTTTTAACAACTCCAGTATCTTAAATATACTAGGATGTTTTTATAAGAATATTCCGAGCTACACTTACACACATCTATATCTAATGGTTAAAGAACATACTGTTTCTGTGGTTGGCGAATTTCTGCCTCACGAAACGATGATTGTTCAATCTTATTTTAAACACCTTTAATGGTGGACATTAAGATGTCACTCTATTTATATATG
Source organism: Viscum album (assembly GCA_963277665.1). Lineage (NCBI taxonomy): Eukaryota > Viridiplantae > Streptophyta > Magnoliopsida > Santalales > Viscaceae > Viscum > Viscum album. The sequence continues at coordinate 1,861,163,482 of OY728151.1, read as the reverse complement.
ATATATATTATGTTTATGTTTTCCTTATGCTTCTTTATTTTTCATTTGTGGTTTACCTTTACGGTTTCCATTGTGGGTAAACACGATAATTTCATTTTAGGAAGTGCGGACTACCGCCCCCTCAAAGTGATGTGATTCGTTAATGCCATACGTGGGACGTTTAAAGGATGTATTTAATGATATTATATATGATATTATACTGGAATTATAATATACTTGTATATCATTATTATTTCTTTCCATTAATGTATGAGATAGAAATGAAAGTAGCGTTCATGCGTACGTACGGCTTATCGTCTCCATGAACGGTGCATTTCATTTCTTATCTCCAAATGTAATGTACTATTATAAGTACATATTTATAATGGATATATATAATGTATCTTACATATAAATGATGAATATAATTCTGGAATTAAAATATACATACCTCTCATTTAGTTTTAATTCCATTAATATGACAAAGAAATGAAAGTAGCGTTCATGCGTACGTACGGCTTACCGTCTCCATGAACGGTGCATTTCATTTCTTACCTCTAAATGATTATGTAATATTATAAATACATGTATATGCTAGATATATATTATATATATAATATCCAAATCAGGAATTTCATTCTGGATATAAAGAACCTTTGACCACACGAACAACATGTAATTGTAAGAAGTCCACTTTCGACTTAAGAACCAAATATCGACAAAACAAACATTATTAACTTAAATGATTACATAATGTTTATAACATGATAATAAGTGATATAAAAGTAATAATGAACTTGAAAAAGGTTCTTAATCAAGTATAAATTAACTCAAGTTTATTATTCAGGACGTTAAAGAACGATCGAGTCAAGTCAGACCCGAGGTAAGGGACTTCATTTCAATCTCCTTTCATTGAGGCATATTTCTTTTTATAAAAAACTTTCTTTGATACGGTGTATAAACCCCTTTGACTTTTACTTTTGTACAAAAGGAATCTTTTTCTACGAAGCGTTTTACAAAACGACAAAAAGGAATGTTTCTTTTAACGTACGCGGTGACAATGACCTTTTCCGCCGCCGCGAGTATTATTTGGTCTTTGGATTCCTGAAAAAGTCGTAATGTTTTTAAAATGAAATAAATACCATATACTCTTTTATGTATTTTGGTATTGAAAATGGTTTTTATAATGGATTTGTTATGTCAATATATTTATGTGATATATTGTGATCAAAGTGTGGAAATGTTTTCTTTCCATTATATTTGTTTTATGTCTTATGATTTTTATAATGGTACTTGGACATTTGAAGGGTGGTTACGTGATAAACCATATGACGGGTGGTGCCGTGAAAACCAGGATGGGTGGTTACGTTATAACCTCCAATGCATTGGGTATGGAAGTCAGCCATATGGCTATTCCATTAAGTATGTATGGCAGTCAGCCGTATGGATATTCCATTAAGTGATATGTGTGGAAGTCGACCGTATGGTTATTCCACTTAAGTATGTTTATGTCCCAAGTTACCTTTATATGTTATGTGTTCTTTATATCGGTTTTATGGTAATCCTTTGGTTAAAAAAAGGTATGTAATGATATTTTATTCAATGAAGAGTTTTTACTACTTCATGAAGGTGAAGGTATTACTTTGATAAAGTATACATGGTTTACTTGATGTTTGAAAAACTAACAGTTTTCATTCTTTGTGTATCCCTTACTGAGCTTTTTATGCTCACCCCAAGTTTTTTTTGAAATTTTTTTCACAGGAATTAATGTGTAATAGGGTCAAGGATGGGATCAAGGGAAATTCATGCTATATAAAACATGGAACTGGACATGTTTCTTTTTAAGGGTTTTTTTTATTCTATGGAAATTTAGTAGAAGTGTCTACTTGGTAATCTTTTGAGATGTAACAGTTATGTCCTAATTCTCTAAAACTCTAAACTTGAAAAGATCCTCAATGTGAATTATTCATTTAATTCAATATTAAGTAAGGTTTAAGGCCGGGGCCTTATAGTTTGTATCAGAGGTCGGTTTAGACAACTTTAGGAGTTAGGAAATTGTTATTTTATAAGTTAATTTATGGTATGACTGAAATGATATAGCATTTAAATATTACCATGTTGCTTCTCCTAAGATATTTCTGTGTTAATAATCATTTTTCATAGAGGGAACAGAACATATTTTCTGGGAAGGCATACAGAGAGAAATGACCTTTCAAATGAGTATCCTGAGATGGTCAGAATCAGAACTAAACAGTTTTTTGCAGTGATGGCTCAGTTGACTCAGGTGAAAAATGTTGGTTGTTTTTATTGATGATATTTTTAGTGTTTTCTAAAACTAAAGAGGAGCATGAAAGACATTTAAGGGTTATTTTTCAAACCTTAAAAGAAAATAAATTGTATGGGAAATTCAGTAAGTGTGAGTTTAGGTTGCAACAAATTTCTTTCCTTAGTCACATTGTTTCTAAAGATGGGATAACCGTTGATCCTGTAAAAACAAAGGTTGTTGAAGAATGGCCAAGACCCACAAATGTAACCGAGATCCGTAGTTTTCTTGGTTTGGCAGGTTATTATCGAAGGTTTGTCGAAAATATTTCACGGTTATCTAGTCCAATGACTAAGCTAACTTGGAAGGGTGTTAAGTTCATCTGGATAAAAGAATGTGATGATTGTTTTCAGGAGTTGAAAAGAAGATTGGTGAATTCTCCAGTTTTGGCACTTCCTTCCAGGAATGGTGAGTTTGTTATATATAGTGATGCTTCATTGAAGGGACTAAGTTGTGTCCTTATGCAGAATGATCAGGTAATTGCTTATGCTTCACGGCAGTTGAAAACTCATGAGGTAAATTACCCTACACGTGATTTGGAATTAGCTGCTGTTGTTTTTGCTTTAAAAATTTGGAGGCATCATTTGTATGGAGTAAAGTGTGAAATATATTCTGATCACAAAATTTTAAAGTATATATTCCCTCAGAAAAAATTGAACATGAGACAGAAGAGATGGCTGGAATTAATCAATGATTATGATTGTACAATTCATTACCATCCGGAAAAAGAAAATAAAGTGGTCGATGCTTTGAGTAGAAAAAGTAATGCTTCATTAACAATGTTGCATTTGGAATGTGATCCTTTGCTTAAGGATTTGATGAGATTTGGCATGGAAGTTGTTGGTGTAGGAAGTTCTTCTGTTTTGTTTCAGGTATCAGTGAGATCAACCCTATCAGACAGAATTAAGCAAGCACAGAGGGAAGACAGTGAGTTGTAGAAAAAGGTAGAGATGGTTCAGAAGGGTAAGTTGCCTGAATTAAACATTGATAATGATTTTGTTTTGAGGTTTTGGAAGAGATTATGTGAGCCTTGTGATTCACAGTTGAAGAATGAGTTGTTATGTGAGGCTCATAGTTCCCCATTTTCAGTTCATCCTGGCAGTACTAAGATGTACAGAGATCTACGGGAGTATTACTGGTGGGATGGAATGAAAAGGGATATTGCTGATTTTACTGTGAAGTGTTTGACTTGTCAGCAGGTTAAAGCAGAGCAGCAGTTACCGAAATGGATGCTTCAGCCTTTACCAGTGCCAGAGTGGAAATGGGAGAATATATCCATGGATTTTGTCGTGGGATTACCGAAGACATCTAGAGGTAATAATGCAATTTGGGTTATTGTTGATTGCTTGACTAAATCTGCTCATTTCCTTGCTATACGAGATACTTTTTCCCTAGATCAACTTTCCCGTTTGTATCTTAAAGAGATAGTCAAGTTACATGGAGTTCCTCTCTCCATTGTGTCCGATCATGATCCCAGGTTTACTTATAACTTTTGGAAAGGCCTTCAGAAGTCGTTGGGTACTGAATGAAATTTTCGTACAGCTTTTCATCTGCAATCAGATGGGCAGTCAAAACGAACAATTTATACCTTGGAGGATATGATATGAGCTTTTTCGATGGATTATCAGGGAATTTGGGACCAACATCTTTCTTTGGTTGAGTTTTCTTATAATAACAGTTTTCATTCCAGTATACAGATGGCACCATTTGAGGCATTATATTGGAAGCGGTGTCGAACTCCAGCTTTCTGGGATGAAGTGGGTGAAAGGAAGTTGATGGGACCAGAATTGGTATAAGAGATGGAAGAAAAAGTTCAGTTGATTCAAAAACACATGAGAAAAGCTCAAAGCAGGAAGAAGAGTTATGCGGACAACAGGAGGAAGGATCTATCTTTTGAGGTAGGTGATCATGTTTTTCTCAAAGTCTCAGCATGGAAAAGTGTGATGCGATTTGGTAAGAAAGGAAAGCTGAGTCCAAGGTTCATTGGACCATATGAAATTCTAGAGAGAGTTGGATCAGTTTCTTACCGAGTGGCTTTACCTTCGATTTTATCTCAGGTACACAATGTTTTTCATGTTTCGATGTTGAGGAAGTATATGCCAGATCCATCTCATATTTTGAGTCCAGAGGTAGTTCAGCTTGACGAGAACCTATCTTATGAAGAAAAACCAGTCCAGATTCTTGACCGAAGAGAGAAAGTGTTGCGAAATAAGGTAATTCACCAGGTAAAGGTTTTGTGGAAAAACCATATGGTTGAAGAGGCAACGTGGGAATCTGAAAATGCTATGAGGGATAAATACCCCCACTTATTTTGATAAGTGAATAAAATTGCGAGGACGCAATTCCCAAAAGGGTGGAAGGATGTAACATCCCAGGTAAATAATGAATAAAACATTTTCATATTTATTAATATTTACGAATTAAATATTAATTTTACTTTAAAGGGGTTGATATGTTCGATAGCGTACCCGATACGCAACGATGAGTTCCTTTGAAAACTTACATTGCACACTAGTAATATAATAATATTATTTTAAATAGTAGTTAACATGTAGCCGTTGTATTGGCGGGAATGGATAGAAATAACTAAAATATGATTATATATGTTTTTTAAATGTTTTTGCATTTATCCAATAAAAGATAAAGTCTTAAAATATGGAAAGAATTCAATTTTTGGCATTTATACCCTAATTTTCACTAAAGGTTCATTTATCGCCTTCTGATGGAGAACCGTCATTAAATATAGTTTTGATCACTCTTATACATTCTATTGGACCAAATATAACTCTTTTTTAGAATCGGGAAATCAAAATTTACTTTGTGTAAATTTTTGGTATTTTTCCGATAAAGTTCATTTTTTAATGAATAGTGTAAAATGTTGTATTTTAATTAAAAACCTATTTTTAATATAATTTATTTATATTATTATATTATCTTTTGAATTGGTTTTAAAGTGAAATTAGAATATATTTTTACCATTAAATCCAATAGTGGTCGTTGTAATTAATTTCACTTTGAAATCGGACTTAAACTAGTGTCAATCTTTTGATACTTATTATTTCATAAAAACACGCTATTTGCTCTGACAGTGGGAATTAATTATTAAATTAATTAATGCAACTTATATGTTTTGAATTTTTTTAAAATGGACTTCATTTTTTAATTGGTAATATCAAATATAGCTTAGGGTGAAGTTTTGGTATTTTTCTGAAAAACTTCAATTTTTGATGAATAGTGAAACCACTAAGTAGTACTTAAAAACTGATTTTTCATTTAAATGAAATTTTACCACCTCTGTGTTTTGAATTTCAAAAATTTGACATACATGGTTGTCATTAAGAAGTAAAATGTGGTTCAATGGGATTAAAATAATTTTTTTGGTGAATAGTAACTTATTAAGTTTTAATCGCGATTAGAGGTAATTAGTGTAATTTAAGGTAAAAATAATGTTGTAATAATATGAAATGAACTTGACACATGTCCTAACCTCATTGGATGTGTCATGGAAGACCAATAAAATCCATGTGTCAACTTGGGGACCCCATGGAGCCACTTTATTTGGAAAATGACATTAATATCTTTTTATTTAATGTTAAAATAAAAATGACACAAACATGAGTTGTTTTACTAAAACAATTTTTTAATGGGGTTATACAAGTCCAATTTTTGACTATAAATATTAATTAGAAATCTGAAAAGATTTCCTACATCATTATATTTGTTTTATAATTTTTAGATATTAAATAAATTAAATTATTTATGACATCATGATGATGCAGCGATTACCTCATTAATAAAAGTTTCAAATAAAATGAAATGATAATGTAAAATCTATGACCTACACATGTCCAAAACCTATTGGATGGGTGGATTTAGAACCCTTATCACCTTGCCCTCGAATTATATCAATGTGGGACCTTTTAAAATCCGAAACTCATTCTAAAATAAAGTAACATTTCCTTACATTCCAAGAGTGCCCCTCCTCTCCTCTTATAAAAGGCCCCCACCTCTACCACCTTACCCACACTTCCAAAGCCTTTGTCTCGGCCAACCTCTGCCCATTTTGTCTCTCCACATCCCTATATTACTCCTTGAAGCCTCACTTTGGGCAGAAGTCTTCCCAAGGAAGCCTTTGAGCTCAAATCTAAGAGAGTTACCCGATTTTAAGGTAATGTCTTCACTTGAGTCCTTTTGTTTTATTTTGCTTCTCCAACCCCCTAAACTCTTTTTATTCATTTATTTTGTAACAAATACAGTATCTTCAATATACTAGGATGTTTTTATCAGAATATTTCGAGCTACACTTACACACATCTACATTTAATGGTTAAAGAACATACTGTTTCTGTGGTTGGCGAATTTATGCCTCACGAAACGATGATTGTTCAATCTTCTTTTAAACACCTTTAATGGTGGCCATTAAGATGTCACTCTATTTATATATGATATATATTATGTTTATGTTTTCCTTATTCTTCTTTATTTTTCATTTGTGGTTTACCTTTACGGTTTTCATTGTGGGTAAACACGATAATTTCATTTTAGGAAGTGCGGACTACCGCCCCCTCAAAGTGATGTGATTCATTAATGCCATACGTGGGATGTATAAAGGATGAATTTAATGATATTATATATGATATTATACTGGAATTATAATATACCTATATATCATTATTATTTCTTTCCATTAATGTATGAGATATAAATGAAAGTAGCGTTCATGCGTACGTACGGCTTACCGTCTCCATGAACAGTGCATTTCATTTCTTATCCCCAAATATAATGTACTATTATAAGTACATATTTATAATGAATATATATAATTTATGTTACATATAAATGATGAATATATTTCTGGAATTAAAATATACATACCTCTCATTTAGTTTTAATTCCATTAATATGACAAAGAAATGAAAGTAGCATTCATGCGTACGTACAGCTTACCGTCTCCATGAATGGTGCATTTCATTTCTTACCTATAAATGATTATGTAATATTATAAATACATGTATATGCTGGATATATATGATATATATGATATCCAAATCATGAATTTCATTCTGTATATAAAGAACCTTTGACCACACGAACAACATGTAATTGTAAGAAGTCCACTTTCGACTTAAGAACCAAATATCGACAAAATGAACATTACTAACTTAAATGATTAAATAATGTTTATAAAATGATAATAAGTGATATAAAAGTAATAATTAACTTGAAAAAGGTTCTTAATCAAGTAGAAATTATCTCAAGTTTATTATTCAGGATGTTAAAGAATGATCGAGTCAAGTCGGACCTGAGGTAAGGGACTTCGTCTCAATATCCTTTCATTTAGGCATATTTAGTTTTATACACAACTTTCTTTTATACGGTGTATAAAACCCTTTGAATTTTACTTTTATACAAAATGAATCTTTTTCTACGAAGCATTTTACAAAACGACAAAAAGGAATGTTTCTTTTAACATACGCGGTGACAACGACCTTTTCCACCGCCGCGAGTATTATTTGGTCTTTGTCTTCCTCAACAAGCCGTAATGTTTTTAAAATGAAATAAATACCATATACTCTTTTATGTATTTTGGTATTGAAAATGGTTTTTATAATGGATTTTTTATGTCAATATATTTATGTGATATATTGTGATCAAAGTGTGGAAATGTTTTCTTTCCATTATATTTGTTTTATGTCTTACGGTTTTTATAATGGCACTTGGACATTTGACGGGTGGTTACGTGATAAACCATATGACGGGTGGTGTCGTGAATACCAGGAAGGGTGGTTACGTTATAACCTCCAATGCATTGGGTATGGAAGTTAGCCGTATGGCTATTCCATTAAGTATGTATGGAAGTCAGCCGTATGGCTATTCCATTAAGTGATATGTGTGGAAGTCGGCCGTATGGTTATTACACTTAAGTATGTTTATGTTCCAAGTTACCTTTATATGTTATGTGTTCTTTATATGCATTTTATGGTAATCCATTGGTTTCAAAAAGGTAAGTAATGATATTTTATTCAGTGAAGAGTTTTTACTTCTTCATGAAGTTGAAGGTATTACTTTGATAAAGTATACATGGTTTACTTGGTGTTTGAAAAACTAACAGTTTTCATTCTTTGTGTATCCCTTACTGAGCTTTTTATGCTCACCCCAAGTTTTTTTTTGAAATGTTTTTCACAGGACTTAATGTGGAATAGGTTCAAGGATGGGATCAAGGAAAAGTCATGCTATATAAAACATGGAACTGGACATGTTTCTTTTTAAGGGTTTTTTTATTCTATGGAAACTTAGTAGAAGTGTCTACTTTGTAATCTTTTGAGATGTAACAGTTATGTCCTAATTCTCTAAAACTCTAAACCTGAAAAGATCCTCAATGTGAATTATTCATTTAATTCAATATTAAGTAAGGTTTAAGGCCGGTGCCTTATAAATAAACCCCCAAGTGTGAACTCCATGAGAATCCTAAGCTCCAACTCATTCATGTGCTCCTACCTCCCAGGTACAAGCATAACATCGCAAGCAATAATCAATGGTCCTGGGAGCATTATATTTTCTTGGGTACCCTAGTGAAATGGCATCCTGAGAAAGGTGTGAGAAAAAATCTCATTAGGTAGCCATCATGATGTCTATAACTAAATCTAGTCCCTGAATATAAGGTACAAAAGTGTTTAGGTATAAAGAAAAATAAATAAATAATAAATAAATAAACCCCAGTCAGCTCAGCTTCCAACATGACACCACACCAACTCTACCTGCTTTGTCTCATGGTCAGAATGAGTACCTAATTAGTAACTATATATATAGTAATAATATATATAGTATATTTATATACGTCATCCACTAATATGGAAAAATTAAATTTAAATATAAGTAGCCATATACCTCGAATACTATTTTTTGGATAGCCTTGGGCATAATTCAGGCATCCATAACCTCTAAAAGAGTATATGATATCCAACAAAATTAATGATCAATACTTGCGAGGTTGAGTGTTTTTTCATTAAAACACTCCAAATATAGAGGATTCTGTTATTCCAACATCTGAACAAGGTATGTGGTGCATCATGCCTATCATCCATATAGTGTCAATGGTGAGAGATGTCATGTTCAACACTGGATATAGGGGAGCATGAATCATAATTCCTAATAGAAACCTTACCATGTTTCCACATCTTATATCAAAGGAATAATCATATTTATAATAATATATGTGAGTCATTACCTTTCATGTTTAATATTTATCAAGCCCAAATATAATCAAGTTTATTTCAGTTAAATTATGGCATGTACTAAATAATGCAATGATCGATGTGTCCTCCACACCCTTTATATTTTTTCCCATTAAACCATTTAATTCATTTAAAAAATCATACCATCATGAAGTAATCCATTCAACATAATCAATCCATTTCATTAAATATAATTCACATAAGTCATGCTATGTTAAATAAAACAATTGGCATGGTCATACCACCCAATTAAAATCCATTTAATAATATCATTAGAGGTAATATACAAAGAATGACACATTTCAAATAATTAAATAAATGAATAGGATATCAAAAATGTGATAAGGCTAATAATTATTTAAATAACCAATTATAAATTTTAAATTTTAAGATAGTTCACCTCATCTGAGAGGTTTTATTATAAAACATGACATTTTTACAAAACAATTCATTTAGAAAAGACATCATGTTTAATAGGTATAACTCAATTAACTAAAAATGAGCATTTTAGAAAGCTACCAAACATAGAAACACAATTTAAAGTTTAAACATTTCACTTAAAATTTTCTAAAATCAAATGGTCAATTACCTATAAGGGGAAACTCCATTTTTATTAATCCAATAATAACTTTTATAAGGAATTATGTGCTTTTAATTTAATGATTATGAATGGTAATTCCAGATGGAACACCCAAGGGGTATCCCTATTCAATGTTTCAATACACTATATACATTACAATGAATCTTGTAATTATATCTAGATGTGTTTAACAACATAGAAATGAAGAAAAAATTCTAGGGAGATGCATAGAAAAGGTCAGTGTGCAATACAATGGAAATATTTTTAAATCGATGAAAACTTAGGGAAAGATTTATAAAATAGTCTACCTCATGCATAAGAATCTATAATCATTCAATATTGAGGCTTGATTTAGTCTGGATTAGAAGAAATCAATGAAATAGACATCCTCTCTAAAATAAAGAGAATAAGATCTCACCAAATAACACAATATATTATAAGAGAAACATAGAAAGGAAGAAACAGGATTCGAGAGATTATCGATGCATATACAACATGACTGACAGAGCTCGAATATGACTTCAGATGTGGGATATATCATGATCCATAGTGGAGTAAGGAGGAGGAACTGAGGTAGTAATAGAGATCTTCACATGGCTGTAGAAGAAGAAATTAAGAAGAAATGGGGTTTAATGGTTCAATAAAAAAATGGTAATTTCACCCTTGAAAACAGGGTCTCACGGTTTTGACACATGGTTTTATAAACCATGCACCAACCGTGAAAATCCTACTTCTTATTAACCACACCTCACATGGATCTCTCACACGATTTTTGCAACCATGTTCCAAATAGTGCACACACACTACATAAGTGGAACTAAGCATGCATGCTATGCACGCAGTTTAGGAAAACCATGGGTAGCCAGTGGGAACCCTTCTCTAAAAATTATAGATTGTTGCATGGACATGCACCCTAATAGGCATATATTTTTTCAAACTATGTAACATCCTTCTGCAAACAATTTTCCCTATAAGGTTTTTCCTAGAGGTCTGGAAGGTTTCATACAAACCATCCACATCTTACAACTTCTCTTGTTTCGGTATTTCTATATCCCAACACTCTAGGAACTCAATGGAGAACCTAATTCACTTCTTTGGCCATTAAACAAGTCTAAAAAACGTGTTTAAGTGTTCCAACTATAATAATTTCATTTTGAGGTCATTTCAAAGAACAACCCATCCACCAAACAGTAAAATTCAAATTTCCATTGGAATTATAACTTGGCTCGAAACACATGTCGTTACACAAATGGGGGATGTTTAAAATTAACCACAAATACTATATGTCATTTAATATTAATTTAGTTTCATAAAATTATTATTATTAGTCAATGATTTAATATAGAATAATCATTTTCAAAAAAATACTCTTATTTGAAACTCATTGTCTTGTCGTGTCTGTGTGATTATTATTAAATTAATTTTTTCCACTTATGTGAATTGAATTTGGAAAAGTGGTTTCCATTTTTGGAATTATAATAATATATAATAAAAAATAATCCCAATTTAGTTTTTTAACAATTTTATTAGTGAGCACAATTAAAATTATTCCATGTGATTGAGGTAAAAATAAGAATTACCAAGTGACTAAACTTTAAACATAAGGGAGAAATGACCAAGAAAATTATATAAAAACCATTTTCTAGTTGTATTTATAGATTTTATCATCTACTATCTAATTTAGGGAATTATTATATCCACACTTCATGTAAAAAGTTTGGGTGTAATAGCTTATTTCAAAAATTTACAACTTTTCCACTCACCTCCCTTATAAAAGGCCTCCACCCCTACTCTCTTCACACCTCTCAAGACATTTATCTTGAAAAATAACTACCCAAATTATTTTTCCACATCCCTAATATCATACTAGAATCATTAATTTAGTAATAAATCCAACAAAGGTGGACCTTTCATGAAAACCAAAAGGAGATAACTGAAAAAAAGGTATTGTTCATCAAAGTGTGTTTAATTTTATATTTTTCTCAAACACCTACATTTGTTTATATCTATAAATATCCTAATTATAATAAATTTAAATATATTTTTTTTTTTATTGGTATGACCAACACCAACATACATTTCCATCATATGGGTTACAAAAATTATTGTTCATGTGTACGGCCAACTACCGCCTCAAAAAATAGTGTCGTTACTTTTTACATTACCACCTCTCTTAGTTGGTCATAATGATGGTAATAATATTTATATATGATATTTATGATATTTATAAAATAATTATACCTCTATATTCTTTATATCATATACACCCTTTTTCACATTTCATGTAATGACACATGTTTTGTTCCAAGGTGGACGTCCAAGGGAATTTGAATTTTTGGTGTTACTAGACAGATAATTCTTTGAAACAAAGAGATTTGTAAAACATTAATGTGTTTTTATTATACATTGGTAATTTCATGGAAGGTTACTCTAGTGCTTTGTCGAGTTTCAAGATTTTCAGACTTCAAAAACTAAAAATGGGAGAGGAATGACAGGGGTGCATGATATGTCAGAAACCGTGTAGCCCCTAGTAGAAAAATGTGAAACCTATATCAGAGGAGAATAATTTCCCCGAATGGGTTGTCCACGATATTACCAAACCATGTTCAAAGCCTGCACAGTTAGTTCCACTTAGGTAGTACCTATCTACTATTCATCACATGGTTGGTACACAGTTTTTCCAAACTATGTGACCAAACCGTGCTACATGGTTTTTGAGGGTGAAATGACCATTTCTCCCTTAATGAGGTTAAAACCTCCTATTCTCTTTTATTACATCCTCCATAATCCATGAGAGACTCATCATAGGAACTATGGTCTTCTCCTCCTCTCTAATATAGGCATGGCTAGATTTCTTGTGTTAGTTTTCTAAATCGAACATCATCGGTCTCTTTAGATCTGCATCGATAATCTATTTTATCCTCTATAATCAATTTCAAGTTTTTTATTCCATCCATTGCATTATTTTGGTGTGAGATCATTTTCCCTATTTTCTAGTAAAATGATTTTATTTTCAATTTCACCCAAACTGGACTGAATCAAGTCTTGTTATTAGATTTGTAGAACGACCTAAGCACAAGTTTGGTAGTATATGGATTTTTCTGTAAAATTTATGTACTTTTATGAATAGATAAATTGCACCACACACTATCCTTTGTATCATGCTTCCCTAAAAATGTCTCCATCCAATTAAATTGATTTGTTCACCTTGTATTACACTCTTTTAGTGATGTTTAGTATCTATAGGTTCCAAATCTCAATCACAGACACCCATTTGGAATATTATCTTAATTTTGCCCTTTATAATTAAATAGTTGAATGCCCAAAATTCCTTCTAAGTGTTTGTATTAGATTTATAATGGAATTTACCTTTGTGGGCTTTTTTTAAAATTATAATGGAACCTCCTAAGTTCCGTGTTGAACTTTATAAATGAATTTATTTATTGGGTATTTATTTCAAAATTCTTCTTTAAAAGTGAACTAGATTATGGATCTTATGATTGGTGCTTAATTATACAACAAGGATTTTTTAATAAATAATTACCTTTTTAATAATAAAACCCCTAATATTATTTGTGTAGTATTCAAAACTAAAAATTGTTGATTTTTTGTTTAAATCATTCTTATATTAATACATTGATGGTTTTTCTATGCTTTTTTAAGCTTAGACCTATGGAATGTTTTATACACGGCCTTTTTTTATTCCACATTGGAGTTCCCTTCAATGATATAATTTTTTGTCTGAAGCAAGGAAACTTTAATGTTATTGGCCAAATTTTTTAATGGACTCTCTATGTGAGCAATTTCTATATTTGAAAATGAAATATTCTAAGTGACTTTTTTGGACTTAATAAATTAATTGACTTGTTTTATTTAATTTAATAGAATGTATTAAATGTAATGGAATGTTTGTGATGGAATTACTTAATTGAATGAATTTATTTATTTAATTTAAATGGAATTAAATTGTGTGGTATGACCACACCTATAGTTATAATTATGTAAGCACGTATTATGTGAATTGAATTAAATGACTTGAATTAATTAATTTATTAAATGGAAGTGAATTGTAAAGGGTGGAAAGGACACACCATTCATGCATTCTTAGTACATGCTATCATTATAATGTGATTCCCTTATAGATATTTTTTCAGGATTAATTTAGATAATGAGATGTAATTCCACATGGATCTAGTTGTTATTATTATTATCAAATGATTACACCTTAATATAGGATGTTGAATGATAGTAAGGGATCTGTTGAGCATGGCTGAAAATCATGATCCCTTACATCGAGTGTTTTTTTCATGATGACTCACATTAGTGATACTAGTAGGGAGTTGGGATGAGGTTCCACACTACCTATTCAGAGTGATGAAATGATAGCTCACTCACCATCCCAAGTTTCATGCATGAAGTCTATCACTCTATTAGGATCTAGGGAATGTTCCCTATTGTTTGAGATTATAGGCTCGTTTATACTAGTTATGGATGACTGGGTTACGCCTGATCCAGCTAGTAGTTAATACTCCATGTATATGGACATTAGCATTGGCATACACTTAGTCCATATAGGTGGATGAAATATATGATTATACTATATATATTATGATTATATATATAGTTTCTAGTAATAAATTCATTCCGGACATGAATCAAAGTTGGTAGAGCCATTGGGTCTCCTTTTGAAGCCTGAGGGAGCTGGTTGTTGCTTATTTTAGTCCTATTTATTTATTTATCACTTCTCATTATTCATTACAACTGCACACTACATCATTTTACGTTCATGGACTATATTCAGTTGTTGATAACATGGGAGGTAACCTACTTGGATTTATATCTCATAAACTACTCATGCCACCATTTCACTAGGGAACCTGAGTAGACCTTATGTTTGTAGGACCATGGTTTATTGCTTATGCTGGTTTTCTAATAACTAAGAGTTAGGGGAATAGGATTGTTCTAGGGATCGATATTCATGTGGATTTTTACCTTGAGGATTTTATTTTCTTTTATTTATTCATGTCTTGTACTTTATATATTATATGTCTATTATTTAGCTATATATCATCATCTGTACATACATGAACTACTATATTAGTGTTGTCAATATTTTAATTTCATTTTTTGTTGTTATTATTATTATTATTATTATCTTTATCTCTATTATTATTATAATTTCTCAGTTGATTCCTATGTATTATACCTTTATGCTACTCTAATATGAGGGTATATTCTCCCCACTATCAACTATTGAGACCCTGGCTACTAGTTAGTGGCCTCTGAAATATGGGGTGGCATGATGGAGGCTATATGACCCACTATTCCAGCTACAACTCTAGTGGTCAGTCAGTACGATATGTTACAAAATGGTTTAAAAGACATTATTTTTCCGTTATCTTACCATTTTGGTCTGGTATATAAGAGACTAGGAATGTGTTGGTGCTTGTTATATAGTCGTGTCTCGGACTGATCACCCCACTATTTGGGAAAATTAAAAGTGGGCAAGAAATGTATTTTTGTTCATGTTGTTTTTCTATTACAATTTATTTTGATTTTATCTTGCGTGAATAGTGTACTTTTCTCTGCTTATTGAGTTGTGAGATTCTATAAATTTTTCCTTGTCCTGGTGTGGCAAGGATGAAGCATTGGATATATCATATATGCACATATAAAATTCATATGACATGCATATACCATTCAATGTAGTTGCATTTGTAGATTGCCATTTGAATCTGATTGTGTGCCATGATTTTTATTCCATGTTTTTTTTCTCTTTAGTATTCCTATTTAAATAACATTCTTAGGTGAAAATGTTCCATGTTGTCTATTTATTTAGTGTTTTCTTCCATTTTATCATGCTTCTATGTTTATAGCATGTTTCTTTGTGTTTACTTCTTGTGATAACATGCTTGTACTGTTTTGATGTGTAATTGGTTACATGGGAAAAATTTATTTGTTATGATTAAATAGGAAACAATTTTCATTTTTAATGGGTATGGGAACATTATAATTGGAAAAAGTTCACCATTATATTCAAACCACCACTTTGATCTTGGTATAGTTTTTAGAATGTAAAAGATGCTAAATTTTAAAGCTAAAAGTGAATTGGTTTGATTAAACAGGATCAAAATGCCATCTTGTAAAGTGTATGGGTGATTTATGGATTGGTTGATGGCCACCCATATAACAGAATCATGATATATTACAAGTTATATGATGAAATTATATAAATGAAAAATATGATTATTTTTTATCTAAAATGGGTTGTTTAACTTCTGAAATGCACAATTGGACCCATGTAGGTCATATGGGAATGTTTCTTAAGATATAACCCTCTACGGGTGTTTAGAATTTCAATAACTATGAAACTGCTATTGGATTTCATTTTGATGATCCTAGATTGGTTTATAAGGACCCTCATAGGCCACCATGTCTATTAAAAGGGAGTTTATTTTAGAAATTTCTTAATTTTGATAGGATATTAGTAAATTTTTAATTGTTAGTGAAGGAAGTTGACATATAATTCATGTTTTTTCCTTAGTGAATTAATTAAATATGGTACCAAGTGCTTTTTCCTTATGAATTGGTACTTGATGTTTTGAATTAAATCATTGAAATGTTTAAATAGTTAAATTTGAATCAATGTAATGACTTTAAAATATAGCCCTAGGTGGTGACTTTGTTTAAAACCTCATGTAAGGATGGTTGAACTTTATCCATTTAGTTTATATCAAATGGAAATATGAGGGTTTTTTGTAGGCCCTTTTTATTTTCAATAAAAGGAATAAATGATAGGTTATTGAGCCTGGTTAAATCTATTTGGCATGACCTTGGGATAGGGTTGATGATTATTATTTCTTAAGGGGATATACCATGGTAGGTGGAAGCCTTATAATTTATACTCTCTACTAATGTTTTGAGTTTTATGAATTTTGGGGTCGTTCAGGTGTCATTTTCCCTAGTAGGACTCCTAGTTTCTAAATGAAACCTTTGTTTGGATGAGATTTCATAGTTTCCTTGACCTTTGTTTTGAGTGTGAGAAATGGGTAATGCTAATTTTCAGCATGTTATACATTTCAAGGGAATTGTTTGTCACTTTGTAGTGAATGTGACACTTTCTTATTAATTAGTGATAGATGACTTGGTATGTCATCATCCAGGTTAATGGTTGTATATGTCAATATGACTCTGGGATAAAATTTCTTATACATACCACCTGATACATTGATTTATAGAGAAAAAATCTTATGGATAGTATCAAGGGTGTGTCATCTGGCCTTTGAAACATCAGGGTAGTATGTGTTCACGTACATGGTGCCTGTCAAATGCTAGATTATGTAACGAACCAATTGAGCTTAGTTTAATCGTTTAGAATTATGTTATTGAGTATGTTCTCAAGTCATCTACAGAGTAGAATGTCCAAGGTGATAAATGAATCATGTTCCCAATTCTCAAGATGATGTTTTTAGAGGATCGGGTGTTTTGAAACGTCAAACTATTAGGATTAGGTTTTCCTGAAAAATGATTTGATGTATGTGAGCATTGATTAGAGTAGTTTAAAATATAAGTTTTAGTTGAACTTGAACTAGTGCACTTGTGAGAATCCATTCTATCTATTCTATCATTGACTACGACACTTCTAAGGTGGGGTGCATCCCGTTGGTTTTGGGGTACGTGTCTGTGCTTTCTCAGCAGTATGTCGTTGATGTGGTTGGTTGTGTACACAACCATTGAGAAACCCAGTTGTCCTTTGGAAGACTTCGGTAGTTATGTATGAGAAATCATGGAATTCCTCTGGTGATAAATTCATTTTGATCAGTTATATGAGAATGTTCCAGTAACAGAAGCCAAGATTCTTTCAAGAGGTCAATCGATAATGGTTCGACTGAGATTATTGGTAATATTCTAAATAATCTTAGTTCACTATGGATCTGCGATGAGAATTTCCCCTATCTTGGCATCATCCTTGATCCACTAAGAGAGTGTCAGTACTATATTGCGCTAATATTTTAAAAGATTTTGGGATTAAAAAGTGATTTCAATATGAGTTTCATGTTGGACATGTGGTTCTTATTAAGGAATGTATGTTCATGAGTGATCCTTAGGTCATGTATAGGAACTCCATGGATGAGATCTTGGAAACCATCTATTTCATTGACTTTACCACCAGGCAGATAATTCTTTGGGTTCAGTAAATGATTTGATGTGTACGTCTTGGACTTGTACCAATGTCTCACTTATAAAATGGAGTATGTGTTACCTTGGGTTACATCCTTGGACTCTAGTTAAATTAATATAAGGTTATATTGGACTTGTTTTTGTGATCATAGGTGATGCTTAAATAGTAACAATTCTAGGGGTATATGTGGGTTAAACCCTTGTTTATGTTGTGGCATGACAGATAAAATGAACAGGTGATGGTTGATCATGGAACATCAATGGGATCCAGGTATGGGCTTCAAGGAATGTGTTTAGGGTAAATGAAATATTAAATGGGGGAAGGAATCATAATTATATTGATAATTCACCAACCATCTAAGATGATCATTTTGAGATTAGTCATCCAGAGGTGGATTGTCTTTTTTTCCTTCTTGTTCGATGTATGATCATAAGGAAAATATTTTAAAATATGTCATCTGGTTAAGGAGGGTGTGTTTTAAAGGTCAGATACATCATTCAAGGAAAGTTTGTGAGACCAGTTTTGGTTAGGTCGGTTAGGGTTTGACCATTTATTTACAGTAAGAAACATGGTATGGACTCATATGTAATTGGGTTTTCCCAGTTAAAGGAATCGCGTAGGAGTGTTGCTCAAATTCTTAGAGGCATTCTTTTTAGGAAATTGTCATGGTGGAGATATCATGGCTCAGAATTGACAAATTTTAAAATGTTAAGACCTGTGGTGGTGAGAACCATTGGCGTGATGTTTAAAGAGACAATATTATCATCATTTATCTAGTTTAATGGGATCGGGTAATCTCTTTTTAGGTGTTTCCGTTAGAAAAAAAAGAGATTTCATGATATTCACAACTTATGTTTCATACGGTTAAGAGATGCTCAGAGGTGTGTTTGGTGTTTTGAAATCTAACATGGTCATTTGAAGAAGACTTCATGTCCCTCATAGGTCTGGTGAAATTTTTTTGAAGGATTCTCGAGGTTGATAAGTTCTAATGTGGGGAGGTTATAACAACCCATGTTTTGAGCCATGGTGGAATTCTGAGGTAATTTGAATTTTTGGCATTTACTGGATGGGATATTATTTTAACAACGATTTAGAATGAAATTCTGAGTGTTGGAACACTTCAATATGTGTTTTTATATTTGGGTAATGTCTTGGAAGGTTCCTCGGGTGCTCTATTGAGTTTTAGGATCCTAAGGGATCTGAAAACTCAAAATGGGATAGGGTTGATAGGGGAGAACAGTTTTTATGAAATCCTAAAGCCCCAAAAAACTATTTAACATGTATTAGATGATAATAAGTGACTGGCATGGGCTGTAAACATTTTTTCAAAACCCTACACCAATCTTACACGGTTAGTGCAACTTAGGTAGTAGATATGCATTATTCACTACACGGTTGGCGCATGGTGTGGCCAAACCATGTGACTTAGTTTTTTGGGGTGAAATGATCCTCTTTCCCTTAATGAGGTTAAACCCTCACATTCTCCTTTCTTTCCTCCTCTAGAAACTTCTTGTGGATCCTCCTAGGCTCTATGGTCTTCTCCTCCTCTCCGATTTATGTATTAATAGATCTCCTCTGTTGTTTATTTGAATTGAATGTCGTCAGTCTCTATGGATCTGCCTAGTAAGATCTTTGATCCTTTATAATATAGTTATAGTTCCTTGTTCATTCTAGTGTACTATTTTTTGGTAAACTAATTTTCCCTATTTTAAGGGAAAATGTATTTTTTATTGATTTCTTCTAAACCAGACCAAATCATGCCTTTATATTTGATGAGTGTACTGTCATAATAATGAGGTAGGTGGTCTATGGTTGTTTTCATAAAATTCCATAATTTCATGAATATCATCATTTTGCTGCATGATGGCCTTTTCTACACATTTCCCTAAAAAAATTCCCTCATATTAAATTGATCTTATCAACTTATGTTACACCCATTGAGAATTTTTGAGTGGTTAGAATTTTCCAATCTTAATCATGAACACCCCTGGGGTATGTTGGCAGAACATTCGCTTTTATAATTAAATAGTAAAATTACCATAGTGAATTATTAACATTCCTCTTGGATTTATCATGGAATTCCCCCTAGTAGGATTTTTGTTTAAATTGATAATGGTTCCTCCTAAGTTCCATGTTGAAATTTATAAATGAATTTCCTTGTTGGGTAGTTTTTTAAAAATGATTCTTCAAAAGTTAATTGAGTTTTAGATCTTATGATTGATTGTTAATTTTGAAAAGTGGATTGTTTAAAAAACAATGACATGTTTTATAATAAAACCCCTCAGATGAGGTACATTTTCTTCTAAACTAAAAAGTCTCTATTGGTTGTTTAAATCATGATTGTGTTATTGAATTGATGGTTTTTCTATTCTTTGTAAAGTTTGTACCTACATCATGTTTTTTATGTGTCATATTAATTAATTCATAATGGATTTTCTCTTCTTTGATGTAAATGTTTGTTTGAATCAAGGAACCTTCTAAGTGTTTGGCCAAATTTTTTAATGGAATCTCCAAGTGGGTAATTTCCCTATATGAAAATGGAATCATCTATGTGTCTTTTTGATCTTTAATAAATGAATTTCCTTGTTTTGTTTAATTGATTGGAATATATTAAATGGAATGGCATGTTCGTGATGGATTTCTTTCATTGAATGAATTAAAAAAAATTATTGAAATGGAATTGAATTGGGTGTTATGATCACGCCTCTTGTTACAATTAAATAACCATAGATTATATTAATTTAATTAAATAACCATAATGAATTAAACGATTAAATGGAAGTGAATTGTAAAGGGTGGAAAGGACATGATGTTCAGGCATGCATAGTACATGCTATCATTGTAATGGGATTAAATTATAGATATTTAGGCTTAATTAAATATAGATCATTATACGTAATGACCCATGGATCTAGTTATTATTATTTTTATTATAAAATGATTATTACTTGATATAGGCTTTGGAATTATGGTAAGGGATCTATTGATCATGGTAGAAAATCATTCCCCCTTATATCGGGTGTTGAGTTTATAATGTCTCACACCTGTGATACTAGTAGGATGTTTGTCTAAGGTGCCACGCTCCCTATTCAGAGTGATGATATGATGGATCACTCACTATCTTGAGTATCATTCATGACATCTCAAACTCTATTGGGATGTAAGGAATATACCATATTTATTCATCTTATAGGCTCATTTAGACTGTTTATGGATGGCTAAGTTACACAATGTCCAGCCAGCAGCGAGAACTCAGGGAATATGACCATTAGCATTGGAACTCACTTGGTCCATATAGTTGGATTCCATATATATATATTATAATTTTATGTATAGTTACTATTCATACATTCATTTTGACCAAGATTTGAAGCATGAAATGCCACCGGGTGTCCTTTAGGAGCCTGAGCGGGATGGTTTTTTCTTATTTTTGTAGTATTAATATCTTCAGAACCACTAATTATTCATTATACCTGCATAATAATTTACTTTACATTCACAAACTGGATTTATTTCTAGACATTATGGGTGGTAACCTGCTAGGATTTATATCTCACACCCTGCTCAGGCCTCCATTGCACCAGGGTACCCGAGTAGACCTTATATTTCTAGGACCATGGTTGATTTATTATTATAATTTTCTAGTTCCTAGAATTTAGGATCACAGGAATGATCTTGAGCTCAATATTCTCATAGAGTTTTCCCTCATGGATTTTATATTATTTTCTTTATTCTTTTATTTTATTGTATCTATTGTACGTCTATTTTTTAGGAATGTATCATCATTTGGACATAAATGCATTGTTATATTGGTGTTGGCCATATTTTTTATTCATTTTTATTATTATTATTCTAATTATATATCTTTATATTATTATTCTACTTCCATTGTTGATTCTTATTTATTATATTGTTGTGCTACTCTGATATGAGGCTATAGTCTCCCCACTATCACCTCTTGAGACCCTCATTGTTATTCGGTAGCCTCTGGCATATGGGGAGGTTCTCTTGAGTCCATTTGACCCACCAATATGGCTATAATTCTAATGGTAATTGGGGTTGGGATATTAATTTTGGTACCATAAGTGATACGATAACATCACTCAGGTGTATGGAGAAATATCACCTCACAAAGCGATGTGAAGCATTTTTCACTAACGTGTTATAGGGAAGGTAATAAGGGTAAACATAATGAATATATATGATATTAATCAAATAATTATGATATTAATTACACAATTATCTTTCTATAAATATAATATATAATTTTCTTCTTTCCTCTTCACACATTAAAAAAATTGACAATGTTTTTTGGGGATGTGTGGACTACCACCTCCTCGATGTAATGTGATTCATTTTACATCAAAATAATGATATATATATATATATATAAGTATATAAAATTAAATTTCATGGTATTTAGGATAATATTATCATTATTTAAAGATAAATTCTAATTACCATACTTCCATAATGATCATTGAAAATGCGAATATTACTCATGCGTATGTATAGCCTACCATCTCCATGATTGTAACGTTAGTTAATTTTTCATAACCATAGTCCATGATTGGATTTAAAAGAATAATTTATCTATAAATATGATGATTATTTCATGATTATTATTCTATATTTGTTTAAATAATGAACTCTTATACCATAGTCAACCTACCAAATTAATTTTTTGTGATATAAACCGAATATGGTTGTAACATCTGACATAATATTAATTGATTAATTAATTGTATATAAAATGTAAACAACTAAATTAAAAGCAATGATAAATTTGAAAAATTTTCTCAAGAAGTTTAATAATTAAAATTAGTTTATTATTCAAGAAGATAAAGTCACTCATGGAAATTCGGGTTCAATGAAAGGGACTTCATCTCAATTTCCTTTCATTGAGGCAATTCTTGATGTTATGAACATTAATTATTTTATAAGGTCTATATACATACCCTTTAACATAATAAATAAACAATATATCTATTCTAAGGATATATAATGTTTTTTTATTATCATTCTCTAATGGGGTTTACGATTCAAGTGTTTCTCAAGTGATAAGGGGTGTTTCTTTGGAAAAAAATCCACCTTTAAGGTTTTCCTTCAAACACTCTTTCTATTCCATCTACATTATTTTAAAATTATTTTAAAAATGTTTTATAAGGACATAAAATATTTAAAAAGTTCATTTATATCTATTTGATCTTATTTCAATGTTATCAAAAGGAATCCTTTTACATGTTTTAAATGGAACATTTTTGAAAAACAATAAATTAAATGTCATATTTTTAAGGTACGATAACAACAACCATTCATGTCATAAAAAAT
Organism: Viscum album; assembly: GCA_963277665.1. Classification (NCBI taxonomy): domain Eukaryota; kingdom Viridiplantae; phylum Streptophyta; class Magnoliopsida; order Santalales; family Viscaceae; genus Viscum; species Viscum album. The sequence continues at coordinate 1,861,139,852 of OY728151.1, read as the reverse complement.
TTTATTTGATTTCAAGATTACTTTTCTAGATAAAATTTTCTTCTTAAATGAAAAACCCAATTTCCCTTTTTTGGAGTATTCTAGTTTTGAAAGTGGTTTTTAAAATAAAAGTATAGTGAAAATGTGTTTTTTAAGGAAAACTGTATTTTAATATTTGAAAGTGATTTACATACTAGTTTAAAAGACTTTTTAAAATGATGAAAAGTTTTATTCATCTTGTGGTTCTTGTAAATTAAGAAATGGGTATTAACAAATAGATTTGGTTAATCTTGTTATATTTTTAATGATGGGTGCACCCTGATAGTTCTCCAATACAATGGTTAATGATTATAATCTCTAGAAAATTATATTAGAAGTTGGTTGTAAAGTTATTCTAATCTTTAAGGGTTCTATAAAAGTTCTTTTAGGGTTCTATAAGGATTATATGAGATGATTACCCAAGGTACATACATGAATTTTCAATGCTTGCTAATGACTTTTCATGGAAATCATTTTTTTTTTCAAAAGTTAAAGTATATGATCTTCTTAGTGATGATATTTCCCTTCATGGGTAAATTGTTATGTTTTATTGAAATTTTTTTCATGAGTTTTATTATTTTTCCTTAGACTATTATTTTTCAAGTTTTTATATCTCTTGCTGAAATTATTTGTGCTCATCCCATATTTTCAAATAATTTTATAGGATTTAACGTTGGGTAAGGGATAAGAATAGGTAAAGTTGAAAGTGGTGAATAGTTTCTAAACTATGTAATTTTTTCATTTGGGGACTTGTATTTATGTTGTGTCAGATTTATCTATGATTGACAATCTCGTCATGATTGATGATTCTGATAAAAAATCACTACCTGGGAAGATGATACCTTTGTTATGTGAGCTATGTAAACATGGTTCTAATTCTCATGAGACTTACTAGTAAAAGGAACGAATGATAGAGTAGTGTCTACATATCTTTTCTATGAGAACTTCTTGATAGACTTTTTGGGGACTGAAAGTTTTTATGTTTGGGTGATTATGACCTTATATTACCTTCTTTTATGTTTTCCTAGACCCTTTTTGGACTTTTTTAGCTGGGTCTTATTTTGGGGTTGTTCGGGATATTTTGAGAATTTTTGTAGGCTTTTGGGGCTATGAATGGTTGGTGCACAATTGGACCAAACTTTGTGCCCCCACGGTAAGTTGTGCAAAAATAGATGATGGGGAATTCATGGATGGAACATGATTTACCACATCGTACTCCCACCCAAATGAAACTACGCACCCCAAATAGTAGGGGAACATGGAGGCACACAGTTTCCCCTAGTTGTGTACCTCTCTCTAGCTAACCATGCATGTAGGATTAAAATGTTTTAAAAATTAATTTCAAATTCCAAACCCCCTTTTTAGAATGAAAAACAGACCCATTCATCGCCAACATGAATTACTAGTTTTCAAAGGCTCACTGGAGGAAATTTTATCCCCTTTAAACCCATTCCTTTTCCAATCAAATTGGCATTGATCTCGATCGATCTCCTCTGGGTAAGTGGATCCCCTCTCATGTAGTTTCTTCTGATATATCCTTCTTTGTTCATTTTGATTGATCATCACTCAATAGACGGATCTAAATTCCATTTAATTGGATCATGATTCTAGGTTTTGTTCTCATATATTCCATTCTTATATTCTGTATTGGTGATTCCCATTACGGGTGTTGATTTCTAGATCATTGATTTAAAGTTAGGTGGTTCTAGGATTATTTTCCTTACAATTGAAACCTTGAATTTATTGTTTAAATTTAATTGAGTTTTTAATTGTTTTATAAACATATAAATGTGATGGTTTGATATTTTATTTGAATTGGGTATGAAAATTGATAAAAAACAATTTTAATATAATTGAAATTATGGGGAGGATTTATGAAAAATGATCACTCGATTCAGAAATAATTTTAAATAAATGATTTGATCTTGATCTTGAGAAAATGGATGAAATTTAAAAGTGATTTGAAATGGAATGAAATGATGAAATCCTATTATTTGGTTTTGAAATTGAAAAGGATTTCTGAAAACTAAAATTGGTAAATTGTATTTAAAATGTTTTAAAAATTATTGATTTATAATTTTATTGATTTTATACTAAATCACATGTTTTATTAGGTAGTTAGTTGTAATAGGGATAAGAATGCAATGACCTTATCTCCCTTGCAATGGATTGACGATGAAAAATATTACTAAAATAAAAATAGCATAACAATATGTTATGGGTTCTCCTATTTGGGTGTAGACTTCCCTTAATGGGTTCCCCTTTTCGAGTGTATTTGTTTGAGAACACCACACTAGATATGTGAACATCATGCGATGAGTGAAGATCCTATTACATGACAAACTAACTTACCATGGGGATTTTTTACATGGTACTTACATTGCTATGATTTGTTTTCAAAGATATACAATCCATTGATTTGTTGAACTATTTAATTCATTCCAACAAGTTTACAAAAACTATTTTAGATAAAATGATCATTTAATCCTATTTGGAAGATATTTTTATATATATAACATATTTTGAATGAAATATTTTTCTGGTTTAAAATATGAAATATGTAATTCATTGCATAGTTTTAATAGTTTTATTTGAATTAATATCATATATAGTTTATTATTTTTGTAATTGACTATGGAACACTTAGTGAGACCCTACTATGCATTGTATCTCACACCCTACATTTTCCTTTGGTAATTTGTATAATTTCTTATGCTAGGTCCAAGAAAAGGGAATGAAACACTTAGAGGTGTTGTATGTTCACGATTCTTTGGACCATGGAGCGATGATAGTGGTGAATAGTGGAGATATTATCCACATTATATATGGTATGTTTGAGTTTCCTTCTTATTGGATACTTAGTACTTTGATAATGTACTTCTTTAGTATTTTTGTACCTATTGTTTCGGGGATAATATCCCCTGGTAGTGTTGATCATACTGACTTGTATCTTATCTCTTGAACTATTATTTAGGGAAATTCATTCCCTATTTTTTCATGTATGATGCCAGTTTCTAGTTGCAAACCCTTGGTGTTCAGGAACTCCTTTTAGAACATTTCATTGATGGTTTGGGTATCATAGTACCAGGGTATCTAGGCTACTTCATTAAAGTTTCCATCTCATAATAAATTTACCATATTAATTTTTTTTAAATGAAACCATCTCATATGAAAAAAAACATTGCTTCCTTTATCACAAATTTTTGAAACACTCAACAAAAATAGGGCTCTTTTAGATTTTAACTTTTCATCCCCAATGATAGAAGATTTATCACCGTTGATTATAAGGGAATCAAAATTTCTAAAAGTTATTATCAAATCCTTTTAATATTTCACATTAATAAAAAATATTAAATATTTTTTCATGTTTTAAGAACACCCAGTATGAAATATTTTTTCTTATTCACCTTTTGTATCATTTAGAGCACTTTCGACGACTATAGATTTTTTCCTTTCTATTCAATTCTTTATCTTGTAGAATTTGAGATTTTTTTTAAAAAAAAATGTGTTGATAACATGAAAATACATCCATATGCAATATTTCTAGGTTGATCACATTTTTTTCAAATATTTTCCAAGTGTTTCATCTTATTTTCGATATTTTACTGTCCTTATCAGGTTGTCTTCTTGTAGTGGACTGACTCCCCCTCAAACTCTAGCACCAATTTCTCCTAGATTAATTGCAGTGTTCATGATTGAACCAAAACATCTTCACCATTTTCCTAATGAAATAATTGTACTATTAATATTCATAGAAATCATATTTTTCTTTGTATCCTGAATTCTCTCCAGAATTATGAACATGATTTTAAACATTTTTCTTACCACATTTTTTGAAACATTACTTTGTAAAAATAGTTTCGTAACCTCAAAATATCTTCTTCTTCTATATAGATTTATTCTTATCCTTATCAAGATCTCCAGAAGTGGTATCTTTTAGTTTTGACTTTGAAACATTATAAAGATTAGGATTTTCAACTCCACTTATTTTGGCTACATGTACAGTCGTCTAAAATTAATTTTTTCATCTAAAAATCATTAACATTGTTTTTAAACATTGAAATTTTTTTCTTTTGATCCTTATGATATTTTCTCTTCTTAAAAAATTCACTTATTTCTAATACTATGTTTTTTATTTTTGTTTTTCCTTGCTTGAATTCAACAATTTTTTTTTCAATAGATCAAATTATTCTCTTTCACCTATATCTTTTCATCAATATTGATATTGATGTTATTTTCATCTTTATGTAACATCTTTATATCATTAATCTATTTTAGAAACATATAATTTTCCACAAGAAAATATTCTTGATTATTTTTTGAAATAACTTCATTGTGTAACATCTTATTATCATTTTCAAGTCTAAAAATATTTTCAAGACATTATTTCAACTCCCGCTTATATATAAATTTCAATTATTTCTCTTATTATTGTTCTTTAGATCCACTTCCCTCATCACTAGTGAACTTATCATCGTTCACATTTTCAATAAAAAATATCAATTCCAACATCATTAGAGTTTTCATCTTCTTATTCTTTTTTATCATCTTCCTCATATATTGAAAAATCATTCCCATTTTATATTTAAAGAAATTATTATCATTTCCCTTTGTATTGGACTAGGATTGTTCTAGATTCTTTTTTATAGATCTTCTCTTCTTCTAATCATTTTCATAAAAATATTCTTTTTCTGTTATTATTAGAAAATTTCCAAAAATATTTTTAATAGCTCTAGGACCAAATAAATTCATATATAACATTTCATTGTACTTTATTGAGCATCTTTTCAACTTTTTTGAATGAAAATACATAATATATCAACTTTTTTACTCACCTTGTCTTTGGTTCTAAATTCCCTCACTTCTTCCTCAAAAAAAATATTTCAATTGTCTTTCTTGGAATATTTGTAATAAATTAATCGATCATTCTTTTAATTGTTATTTATAACCGTTTCTATTCTTTTTAAGTGATGGGAAATATATTCTGATCACCTGGAGACAAAGTTTCATGATTTCTATCTTCCAATAATGATACCTTAGTATCAAATTTATTTAGGAAAATTCAAATAATATTCAACAATAGTGGAATCTTCAAGAATATCATTAAAACATCTTATGGTGCTTATAATTTAATTAAATCTTTTAAAGAATCCACAAATAGATTCATCTTCTAATATTTTATGGTCTTTTTACTTTACTCTCCAAATTTTTAAATTTTCATTATATACTTTTATATATATTTTATAGATGTTTTTAAAAAAAAATTATATGCCATTAGTTGTACCAATACCCATTACCATTGTAAATTCCCATCACTGAGAGAGGAAAGTATAACATTTTTGGCTAGTGAACATGTTATCAGGACACATCAAATTGATTATAATTTAAATATTATTTTATTTTCTTGGTAATACCCTAGGTAATATCTAAAAGATCATTTCATGTTTAAATAATGTACTTTTAATAAAAATTAATAAAATAAGGGTTGGTTTTGAAAAAACATTTAAAAATCAAATGAATTATTTTAAGATTTTAATCATGGATAAATTAATGTGATGTTTTAGAATTATGATAGAGGAAGTAATTATAGGTTTAGTAGACATCTTTTATCATTCATTGTTCTAAAATGTATACGTGGTTTAATGGAACTCTTTCATTGAGTTTTTTCAAGATTTTGATTCCCCTCTTGCCTCTTAAAACAATGCAAAAATAACCGACACTTGACACAAAAATCGAGTAGTCAAGTTTTGGGCACCATGTATAGAACAAGGGATACCAAATCATAATGAAATCCCATTCATGTGAATGAGAAAATGTAATCTTTTGTTTTCCAATTGGATCAACCCATGATTCCCACTTGAAATCTCAACCCAATAGACATTGAGATAAAAAGTATTTCACTTGATTAAACCAAAACAAATAATTCAAAAAAGATTCATTTTAAGATAAATCTTAAATAAAAGATTTCACACGCAAATTACACAAAACAAATAACATAAAATGTGTGTAACACCCTCCCAAGTGTGTGTATCTCCCCTTATATGATTTTTCACCTTTAAGATACTCATCGAGAGAAAGAGGATGGTCAGGTGAAACTTCACCTTCATCCATGATCTCCCTATGAGTATTAGGTACTCTATATCTTCTAGGATGAATAGATGTCTCTTTTGGGTCTCCAAATTTTCAGATCATCGCCTCCTGGTTGAAAATTCAAATGGGGTGCCCAAGGTTCCAATTTATAGGCAATGTGGAAGGTTTTTTTTTCACCCAGATTTCATAAAAACACTTTTCACATGGTTTTAAACATTTGTACATTCTTGTCTCAATTTTTAAAAAACTAAAAAGATATTTACACACCTTTTGAATAAATTCAAAAAATATCTGGAATCATTTGGAGGCCCACATCTCTAGATATAGCTGAAATATATACCACCAATTTTTAACTTCAAGCAGATTCCTTTTCTTGAATAGATCAATTATAATGGGTCCCATAATAGAAAAATTTGGATTTTTTATCTTCATAAGAGTTTTATACCACTTAATTTTGGATTATAAAAAGAAACATTCAACCCAATTGGATGCACAGAATCGTTGCAGTGTGCATTTGAATCCACATTGGTTATTGGGATCCTGTGCCATTTGGGATGCTTTACTTGAACTTATTTATAGTTCCTCCAATTAAACTAGACCTATAATTAAGTCAACAAAAAAAGATAAATTACCCTTTTTAAAATTGATTAAAAAAAATAATTGAATTAATAATGAAGTGAAATTTGTTATAATTATTATGATTTATAGAAAAAAAATTATTTTAATATAGTGATGTAAGGATGAAATAAAAAAGTGAATCACGGTGCAATAACACCCCCTCACCTGAACATTTTCACTAATGAGAAAATTAAAATTTCAAAAACAATTGCATGGAGATATTCCCAAATTATTGAAGATTTAACATTAAATTTTTTTCTATGATAACAATATGATCAATGAAAAAATCACACCAAGGAATTATTCTCAGTGATCATGGGAAAAGGATGTCTCAAAAAGTGTATTAGAATGAAATTCTAAGATATGCATGATACCAATATGAGAAAATAATTAAAAAGTTAAATATGTCACTAAATTTTCATGGTTGTGTGTGACCACAATTTCATATTGTTCTTCCCACTTTCTATCCAGTAAATATAAGTTATTTTAAAAAACTTCTCAAATGATTATGTGAACTAAAACTTATCTACATCCATGGAAATCAAATTCCAACACCCACTCATTTAATCATTCTCCAAATTCAAACCATTATATTCTGACCTAGATATCCCCATATGTTTTGAATTTCATTACTCTCTTAACTTATTATTTTTGTTATTGTTTTTCTATGGTTAACATGGATAAAATATCATAATCATCTATCAATCCTTGTTTGAACTTCCCAATAAACTAATTCTAATAGCTATAAAAAGATCAAAGGTTGAGGAAGTGTAGTTTTTGACCTACCTATGAAACAACCATTAATTATTTTTATGTTTTTTAGGGTGAACAACAGTTGGATAATAGGTGCACACACATAGGTCAATTAGGTATATTAATGAAAAACATTAGATAAGGAATGAATTTATGGGAAAATAATTTTTAGAAGATGATAAATATTAAGAAAACTTATATTTTTTATTTATTGAATCCGGTAAATTCACACTTCGTGATTGGGTTCAAAGATATTTTGATAAATAAAGTGACACAATTTTCCCACAAACTATTCACACAAGGGGTACTATTCTTCTTAATGGTTAGAAAGTGATAAAAACATTTATATCATCGAAAAACAACCATTTTTCAAGAAAAATTAACACCAAAATTTTAACTTCATGCCTAAATAGGCATTATATTAGTGAATTTTTTTAATAAATGTTAAACCAACATGAAATAAATAAATTCCTTATGCAGTTTCAATAATTTCAATGATTATGTTTGCTTTAAAAATATAAAAAATGAACATTATAAAATAATAGTGAGTGTAGAATTAGGAGGTTAGTAAATAATACTATTTAGTAGTCAGAAAAATAGAAAAAAATAAATGTGATGAAATTTCCATCTTTTAAACTATATTTTAGATCAAATTAGGTGTTTTGCCTTATATTTGATTGTATGTGGGATGAATATGTACATAATGTGAGGTTAGTTATTTTAATTTCTCGTTTTTTTATCCATTTTATGCATGTTTATTCTGATCATGATGTTGGATTCATAGGATGATGATGGATCAAGAATTATTTCGATGTTTTGTGTGTCCTTTTTTAATGGATAGTTGGATGCTTCTCGGTGTCTATGATACAAGATCCTCTCTGGTTCATGTTTGAAAAGAATTAGTTCCTCTAATGAGTATCATATCATTCATAAGACCTACAAAAGTATTTTTTTTAGAAAAACAACATTAAAAAAGAATGACTAAAATATTCCCAAAAATATTTACAAAGTAGAAAATGTTTTTTTAAACACACATTGAAAACCAAAGCATTCCTCGAAAATGATGCCAAAATTTGGACGTGATTTCATTACATGCCAAATTGAATATGATTTAAATTTGATTTTTTATTATAGGGAATAACCTAGTTTATATATCAAGGAGTGTTGTATGTTTAAAGTGTTTATTTTTAATCATAATTAATAAAAGAGGTGGTGGTTTTGAAAATATTTTTAGAAACAAAATGACTTTATTAAGGATTTTAGTAGCTAATAGATAAGTTTGGTGTCTTTAGAATTATTAGAGAAGGTTTTAATTTGAATTTCACTTAAAATATTAGATAGTTCATTTTTTGAAATTTTCACATTGTCTAATGGAATTCCTTGGTTGAGGGTTGTCGAGATCATGATTCCCTATTACCTCTTAAAACAATGCAAAAAAGAACCAAACCTTCACATAAAAATTGTGTTATCAAGGTATGGAAATCATGAATATAAAAAGATATACCAAATCCTAATGAATTCTCATCTATGTGAATGTGAAAAAGTATTCTTCTCTGGTCCAATTAGATCAACTTAACATTACCACTTGAAATCTCAACCCAATCGGTGTTGAGATAAAATGTGTTTCACTTGATTAAACCAAACAAAATAATTCAAATAAAAATGTTAATATAAAACTTAAATGAAATGCTTCATACAAAAATTACACAAAACAAGTATCATAAAAAGTGTCAAAACTCCCTTCCAAGTGTGTGTGTCTCCCTCAAAATGATTGTCCGCTATTTAGCATGCCATCAAGAGGATGAGGAGGCTCATGTGGAACTTCACCTTAATCCTTGATCTCCCTATGAGAATAAGGGACTCAATATTTTCTAGGATGAATATATAAATCCATTGGTTCTCTCAAATCCATGATATGTTCCTCCTATTCTAACTTGAAAATTGGGTTCCCAAGGATACAATTTATATGCAAAGTGGAAGGTAGTTTTGGGAACCCGTATTTCATAAAACCACATGTCCCATGGTTTTCCTCATATAGATAGTCTTATCTCACTTTTGAAAAAATTAAAAACTTGTTTCCCCATATATTTAATATCTCCAATTAAAATTTAGAAATATCTTGAGTTCCACATATCTAAGTATATAGAAAATATAGAACACCAGTTTTGACTTTGAGTAGATTCCTTTTCTTGGAATGATTGGTTATGATGGTCCTTTTAATGGAATAGTTGGGATTTTATGTCTTCCTAATAGTTTCAAACAACTGAATTTTGTATCCTCCAACATAATTTCATCCAAATTATATTCACTAATTATTTTTAGTTTGTGTTTGAGTCCACATATGTTCTTGGACTCTTGTACAGTTTGGGCTGCTTTGCTTTAACATTGTTCTGGATCATCCAAATCTCCTCCACATACAATGAAGTCATTAAAACAAGTGAAATTTCCATTTTTAACAGTGATAAACACAAATTTATTGAATTTATAATGAAGTGAAATTGGTAATAATAATTTTAATTTACAATACAAAATTAGTTTAACATAGTTATGTAAGGGTGAAATAAAATAGTGAATCATAATGCAATCAGCTAGCCCGTCATTCTTGATATTCTTCTTATCATCATCTATTAAGGGAACACATTATAAATTAGGTGTTAAACCATCTATAATAGCTTCAAGAAATTCATATCCAATGTATGTAGGATAAGTAAATATTCTATCTTCCCGATATGATAGTTCTTTCTATCGAAAAAATGAATATATAAAAACCATAAAGAATATTGGATAATGAATATGATATTAAGAAAAATATTTGATAATGGATTGAAATTATATTCTACACTTAGAATTATTTTATGGATTATTTAATGGATAACATTTAATAAAAAATAGGATAACCATACAAGATATAAGGGTCAGAAAATCGGCCTTATATATGGGAGCAAGATATGCAATAAGGGGGAGTCTACCTGAATAGCCTACATCATGGAATGTGGTGAGAACCAGCCTGTAGTAAAGTGGCCACACAAAGTTTAATATGTTCATATAGAGAGAATATAACACACATGGTGTGCACAGTGTCATTCAATGGGGAAATTAGGTTGATCTTACCATATGTGTTTGTGTAGTGTGTTTGAGTGCTGACCCCAGTGCCAGTTTGGGGGTGAAGTGGCACAAGATTATTTATAAAGCTTTCCTTGGACAAATAATGGGTTGGTGTGGGGTAATATACACATAGGTTCTATTACCATATTTAAAATTTTACTCATTTAAGGATTTCTAATTCATGGAATTTTTCAGGACCTTCATATCTATGTCGTGCATTCATCTCCCTCATCGGCCTCATAAGGTATTTCTGGTTTCATCAGAGTGCATTTCTGAGCTCAAGGTAAGTGAAAATCAAGAAAAATTACCATATTACATGATGATACCAAAGTATAGAGGAATTCATGATTTATATGAGTCCATGTATTCAATTATTGTTTTATATGAATGAGATTATTTGGATAAAATAATAAAATTCGGTAATATATAGGTTACACTTAAGTTCATCACATGGATTCATCACATAAAGAGAATCAATCAAGTGAAGACATGCTGACAGTTATTATTTAATCTAATAAAAACCAATCCATTACATGATGTTTTCAAATGAATAAAACCTTGTCTTCTATCACAAGAGGATCTCATAATTTACAATATGCATCGTATGAGGAACTCACCATTGTCAAGTGGCTATCCATTAAGTTGTCACATGATCATGCAAAGTGATCATACAATCTTGTGATCTCCTCAGCATCAAATGAAGTATTCAAGATGAGATTCCATGTTTTTAGATGATATTTCAGTCTAGGATACACTGATATTTTTTATTCATTGAAAAATCCTTGATATTTCAGGATAATCATGGGTGTGTTTTTGAGATGATTCTTATATAAAAAAGGGAAGTTATTAGGGGAGTATATGTTTTAATTGATAATATTTGATAGAGATCCCTTGTTTCCTAGAAACAAAACACTCATATGATCCATTGATGTTAAGGAATAGATGATCATGTGATTTTATCACATGAATGGGAACCCAAGGACTATCCATTTCTCGTAAATAAGAGGAATTAGTAGTGGTAGTAGTATTATTAATATTTGTAGAATAAGAATAATAATAAGAATCCCTCATGATCCCTACCTATCTTTCATGAATTGATATAATGATCTTGTACACATTTCTTAGGATCATGAAATATAGTGTGTCGTGAAATGTGTTTGAGGATGCACAGAAAGTGGATATGAGAATGAGGTATAATAGTTTCATATAAAGTGTCCAAACAAATCCATTATGTGAATATATTACATGAATACAAGTGTGTGTAACAATATATTGAGATGTGAGATAAAGAAGAATACAAATATGTCATATATTCTATTACTAGATACATTCATGTGATAACATACTTGCCTAATATTTAGTGTAATAGTATTTGTATGTGATGGGTATGAGAAACAAGTTGCATAAAATAATATACATGTATTATAAAACATTCATGCATATAAAATAATGAATTCATAAAGATTGTGAATTATTTACAGTCGTATTGTTTCACAAAGTACACTAAAGATGATTTTAGAATCCCCATGAAATTCATGCATGAAGATCCATTGAGAAACTATGGGCATCAGTTCCACACATCTTTTTTATATATGGGATTCATCAGTAGAAGTAAAAATTACCAGAGACTTGTTGTATAGAAGAAAATAATCATATATAGGTGATTCTAATTACTTGAGAGAGACCAGAAAACTACAATGGTACTTTATGTCATAAAAAACAAGATAATATCTAGTATGCACATGGAAGAAGGCCAATTTGAATAAGGAGGAGAAATTTCTACTACATGACCAACATAGATAAGAAGATAGATCTTATGATTTTGGGTATAACTATTTACTAAAGAGTCTCAAGAATATAATAGAAGGTGTTTGGGCGGTATGACAAACTAAGGTAGAAGAGTTGGATTATTTGGGGTATGACTATGATCAACTGGAGGATTGAATACTAGGGTGTATAACTAATTACATCCAAAACCATTGTAATTGATAATAATATTATAGTCAATAATCCATGATAGTGAGAATAATTGAAATATAAAGTTATAGGTATTTATACAATACCATTCAAGTACCATTTGTTGTGATCTCTCTAATTATGTTTTCATATGAAGCGATACTATGAGATATCACTAATTGGATCCAGAAACTAAAAAATTCAAGAGGTTTAATTAAGAAAAGAAATAATTTTTTAAAAAATTAAATCAATGATTAACCCCCCCCCCCCCTCCCATATTCTAGGTGGTCAATCTATCATGGGGTTCTATAATTGGTATGATAGGGTAGGTTCCCTATTTAGATCCAAAAGAGTTGTTATGAAATGTAGAATTTAGGAAATGAGTGAGATACCTCATATGGAGGAAATGAAGTTACACCTAAGGATACTAATAATGATATTTCTTCTAAGACTTGGAAAAACATATATATATATATATATAAGATATGAAAAGAAGTCGAATATTAATCTTATAGTGATGTAAAATACACTACTAACTAATGGTGATCCAAGTGGTATATATTTCACTAATTCTATTGATTTTATCTATTTTGATTAATCCTAATAAATCTATGATGATTATGGATTACATAGTGATCTTCTTTTTTAATTAAAATAACACCTAAATAAAGTTACCAAAGAAGTTGTAAATCATGTTGTCAGGTCATCAAGGAACTTCTTTTTTATAAATAATATCTTGAAGAAGAATTAAAATAACTAGTGGGTACACTAATTAATAAGTTTAGAAAGTGGTTCATGCTCACTAACCTGATAGAACCAAGGGATATATCCATTATTGATATTGAATAAAATTTAAAAAGCTATTTTTGTGAGAAAGTTATCTCTGTGATAGTGTTTTTGGAAGCTATCCATGCACTTGAAAATTTGAACAATGATTCTATGGTTGTAAAAGATTCCCAAATATATGATAAATAAAACCTGTTCAGGGAGCTTGAAAATTTTCTATAATAATCAAGAAAAATCCATGAAGAAAAAACTAATAAATAGACTGAGGATTGGAAATATAGGTAGAGAATTTTTGACGATTAGAAGAACTCACTCAATGTGATGATTTTAGAGTTGAAGGTGATATTAAAGAATCAAGAATCACCACAAACTGGAACATCCCAAATTTATGGAAAAATATATGATTCCACACAAGTATGAATTTATGATCATGACTCCAAGAAGAGTGTTCAATCATCCTATAATCAAATGGAATCATCATCTTAGAAGAATGTATTCCATAATCCAAAAACTATTTTATGTACTAATTTGGTTCCAAGTGTTTGTACATTTTTTAAACTAAACTCTATAAAAATATAGATTGTAAAAAAATACTGATATACCCACCATATAAATTATATGTGATAAAATATGAGTGAATATATTTTCACCAATAATTGTCTAAAATAGTGATGGTTCCACTCAAAAATATAAAGGTTCCAATTCTATGAAATATGTACGGTCTATGCTATAAAACAACAGAAATAATTTTATAGTAAATTTCTTCTATTGTTTTATTTTTGGGAATAAGGCATTGTAATATTTTCATAACATGAAAATTCATTATAATAAAAGATATTATAAATTAAGGGGGATTAAAGATTAAAAAAATATAATAATTGAACCGTATTTGAGAAATACAAAAAAATGAAACTATCTAAAAGGAATATATTTTAGTGATTTGAATATTTATCTAAGTATTGAAAAAAAAGTGGTCAATGTTATGATATTTTTTGGTATATATCAATCATGTAAAAATAATCTAATATTCTGAATACAATACCACAATAAAATTGGAAACTATTAATAATGGTAGGCGAAAATTTAGTCTTGAGATGTGAACAAAAGAATAAGATTATTAAACAAACTATCACCAAAAAGGAAAATATTGTGACCAAAAAATCATCAAAACTATCAATTCAAAACAAATATAAATTTTTAGAATAACTTTACGTAATATGTAAGAATAAGTATCTAAAATCTGAGAAATTAATAAAAATACTTCTAGGATATATTCCCTATGTTGTGAAAGGGAAGATGCTTCAAGAAAAAAATAGTGGCAAGTCATGTGAAGATTATGAGAAGATAGAGTATTTCTAGAAGGAGTTCCTATTTATTTGTCCATATCCATTTTAATTGTTTAAAAATTGGAGGAAGATAAAAAAAACTTAATCATAAAGGAAATAAAGTGCAATATAAAGTATGGTTGAAAAATATATTCCGCACAAAGATGGTGACTTTTGTGAAGGTCTGGTAAATATGGACACGTTTCACACAACTACATGAAGATTATACATAATCATTGGTAGTTATTAAAAATTAAAATAAAGGCACATGAGACTTAATGTACAAAAATAAATATTAAAGAAAATTGTATTTTACATAAACAAATGAATTATATTGGATTAAAAGAATGGCCTAAGTTGAGAGGTAGCTCTCAGCCAAAATCATATTCTTAAAAAATAAGAAAGTTCCTCCTTAATCCTTTTTATATATATTTTATGTTAATAAAATGAATTAAATTGAAGGATGTGGATGAATCTCTTAATGGGGAGTTGATATTGAGACAAAAAGGGGAGCTATATCTTTTTCACATGAATTTTAAAAAAAATTGTTGAAGTGTGTGAAGGATTTATCATTTTACTGATAAGTCAGATTACATGAAATCCCTAAAATGAGAATTGAGAATTTCTGAGCATGATTTCACATTCATAGTAATTCATGGATAGTTTATATAACCATGTTAATATTTATATTATTTTCTACAATGATATTTCTCACATATACATAGAGTTTATTAACTAGAGGCCCTTTGCTAATAGAACCATTTGATATCATCCCACTCTTGGAATATTTTAACAAACATTCTTAAAAGGGATGAGAAGATTTTTTTTCAGAAGAAATATGAGATGATAAAACCCCACATAACCTTTTTATTTGATTATTAATATATGGGTAAATATAAGTAAAACTACGTATTGAATTTTATTATGTGAGGAGATATTGATAGAAAATATACAGGGGGATATTTTTTAAACCAAATAAGTGTTCAATTTTTTATCAATGATTCAATATGTGATGGTGTATGAAGTGGTGATTCTTGGAGAACTGTTATGGATTAATTTAATGGCATTGGATGATATTCTTTGAAAATTAATATTATAAATATAATTATTGTTGGAATAATATTAAGTTCAGTGAAATGTGTCAATAAGGATGACTCTCTCTTTACAACAATGTTTGTAGATGAATATTTATTGAAATAAGACCATAAAAATTTATTCAGATTTTAAATGTTGGATATTTGAGGAGGAATATGACATTAAGAATCATATTTGAGAATGTCTTGAAATTATATTCAATATTTCAAATTATTCAAATTATTATTTGATAGTGGGTCTTTATAAAATAAAATAGTCCAATCAAAAAAGCAATAAGGGCTAGATCATTGACCTTATATCTAAGAAATAGCTCAACCATAATGGAGAACTAGCTCGAGTAGCCTGCAATGAATCCTCAGGTGAGAACATACATACAGGAATGTGTGAGAACAATGTTTTATGGGTGCATGTAGATAACATATAACATAAAGAGTTTTCATGGTGGTTCCTAAGGGGTGTACATGTCATCTACCCCAATTTTTTTGTGTAATGTATCTAGGTGAAGACCACAGTGTCAGCTCAAGGGTGAAGCATCATAGGATTTTGTATTAAGTGCACCATGACCAAAGCTGGGTTGATATGGGATATGATACATTTGGTCACTTTTTATATGTTTAAAATTTTGTGCATTTAAGTATCACCATCTAATAGAATGAAAAATGATAGTGTGGTCAGCATCCTGTGTTCATATTCAACCTCGTCCACCTGTGGGTTTTCTGAATGCATCAAATTTCATCAGTTATCTTGAGTTAAGTGAAAATTGAGAAATCCTTAAATATTCTATGATGATTTTTAAGGGATGAGGAATTTGGGAATGAATTGAGGCCCTGTATGCAATCCATTTCTTGCATGCATGCATGTGATCATTCAAATAAATTTATCCAACCATGGATTGTTGAAGATATTCATCACTTTAATATGTGACGTTTCCATATGAATACACTTGATCAAGTGAATAAATACTGATAGTCATCATGAAATCAAATGAACACCAATCCATTTCATGATGTTTTTTGATTAATAACATCATATCTTCCATCGTAATAAGATATAATCATTTACGAGTTTCATTGTGTGAAGAATTCAGTATTTTCAAGAAACTATGTATCTAATTTTTTCTTGTTCATGAAAAGAGATCATGTGAAGTGATCATGTTATCCCATGATCCCCTCAGCATTGAATGAGATCTTCAATCTGAAACTCGTTGTTTTTTATAACAAATTAGTCTAAGATATGCCGAGATTTTGAGTATATTGGATGATCCTTAACTAAACATGATAATTGGATGTGAGATGATGAGATACACCCTACATAAATAAAGGAAGGGATGAGGGAATAAGCTACTTCTATTTAGAATATTAAAGAGATATATCATGTTTCAAGGAAATAGTGCACGTGTATGATCCATTCACTTGGATAAAGATATGATCTCATGATTCAATCCTACAATGGATAACCGACAAACTATCCTTGTCTTGTGAATAAGAATATTAATCCCCTATGATTCTAACCTAGATTTAAGGAAGGGAGAGAGTGAATCCATACTTTCTGGTTATGATCCTATCATAAAGTGTGTTACATGAAGTGATTGTGGCTCTATAAACATTGGATATAAGGATATAGATTAGATTCATGTCAATTGTTCAAGTGGATCCTTAATGTGAAGATCTTATGAAATAAAAATTATATATATAAATATATTTAGTTTATGAGAAGGTGGAAGACAAAGAAACTTCATATTCTTTTACACGATACATCCATGTGACAATTTACATGAATGAGATTTAGTGGAACAGTATAGGTATACAAAGAGTTTGAGAAACATCATATATAAAAAAATATGAATCCAGGATGAAGTTTACATGCACAAGAGATAATTCATTAATAATGATTATTAAGGTTGTGCAGTTGTGTTATTGAAAAATGTACACTAAAGAAGATTTTAGAATACCCCTTAAATTTAGTCTTGAATAGTTGTTGAGAAATTATGTTCATTAGTTTCAAAAATATTAGTGAGGTTGTGATTTCATTGGTAGAAGGAATAATTTCTAAATTATTAATGTACCTTGGAAATTGATCATATACAGGTGATTGAAATTACAAGAGAAAGAGTAGTAATCTTTAAATTTACTTGATGTTGTACGCGAGTATAGTAGATCCTGTGTTATCAGGGAGGAATATCAATTTGAAATATAAAGTGGACTTTCTACTATAGGATCAACATATTGAAGCAGAAGGATCTTATGACTGGGGGTATAACCAATTGGTTAAGAATCTAGAGAATATAATGGAAGATGTTTGGGGGAATAACCAATCAGGATAGAATAGTTGGATTGTTGGTGGGTATAACCAGGATCAATTGGAGGATCGACTAATGGGGTGTATAACTAGTTTTTGTAATAAACATTGTAATTGATAATAGTATTATAGTGTACAATCTATACTAGGATGAATAACCAACATGGGAAGGAGTAGGTCGTTGTACTAAACCTTGTAAATACTATATGTTTTTCTCTCTCTTATTATATCTATATACGAAGTAATTCTATTAGATATCGATGACTGTATTGATCACCTTACCAAGTTTAAGATCTTAAATTTAAAAGATATAATTTAATAAAATTAAACCACTAATTCACCCCCCCCCCCCCCATAATGATCAATCTAGTATGGGTTTCTACAGAATCCCCTTACTGTTAATAGAGTTATGAATATCCATGTATACCTTATTTTTCTTATAACTTCAGTAAATTCTTAATGAAGGAATCTTTCCCTCTGATACCACTTGAAATAACCAATCAAGATATTTGTGATCATTAATAGGGTATGTAAGGAATCATTTATCTTCTCTATTTTTGATTTTTCTTGATTAATAAATAGTCTCCACCTAATATTAGAGAGATATAACTCTACTGGAAGAAAACACACAAGCACAACCACATTAACAAAGGTATGTACATGGTTCACTACTCAATAAGAGTATCTATT
This sequence comes from Viscum album, assembly GCA_963277665.1. NCBI lineage: Eukaryota > Viridiplantae > Streptophyta > Magnoliopsida > Santalales > Viscaceae > Viscum > Viscum album. The sequence continues at coordinate 1,861,121,118 of OY728151.1, read as the reverse complement.
CCTTTTCAAGGTTTTAAAGTATTCTAAGACCACAAAAAAACTATAAAATAATCCTTCGGGTGTTTATAGAATGTAGTATATATCCTTTCCCTTGAATATCACTATATTCAATCAAGAGTGCATGTGTTCCTCACATATATAAAACATATAAAAATAATAATAATTTTAAAAACCCTCACCAACAAGATTTGGTATGTAATCACTATGATACTTGAACTTTCTACACACATTCCCTTATTTCAATTTCTTTTTAACTTTATTTCAATGTAGAGGGAAACAACTAATTTCTAGACTTATTTAGGAAATAATCCTTCTAATCTTACCTCCACCTGATACACAGGGTCTAATAAAACTTGATCTAGTACCCTATTTATTCTTTAAATTTTATCTAGTCAATCATCTCTATTTTTCTGGTTGTTTATTACTACTATTAATCTAAAACCTTTTAAACCTATTCATATGATCTCTATTGTACACCATACATCTGATACCAACTAATGGGAAGACTCCATATGGTATTCTTTAGACTTATGCAACTTCAATCTATTCGATCAATCACCTTTGGTCACTATTCTTTTGATACTAACTCATCCCCTATTTATCTAATCACCTTTTCACACCATTTTTCTGATTCCAATTGATAGAATGACTTTGTATAGTATCCATCCTACTGATGTTTCATTATAATGTATGTATGATAGACTCTTCACTTTGGCATCACTTCTCTTAACATTCAAAAATCCACTTCCAATTCACTTCTACTCCACTCTTATATATATGTGTAATTCCATCCAAAATTAAAGATGAGGTGAATGTATTAAATTAAAATATAATGCTTAAATTTTTATTTTGGAACACTTAAGAACAACCTTACATTGACCATATTTAATCCTCAAAAAGAGAAGGGGTTTCCTTAATCCCTAGTGTCAATATTCTTTTTCAAACTTCCTTATGAATCAATCAGAATCTTGGATCTTTCCTCCATGATATTTAAGATGTTGGTTGACTAGATATTCATGGTCGCATTAAATATATTTAGGATAACACTTTAAAGTAATTATAACCCTCTATCTAGTAAATCTTTATAACATCTCTTGACTGATGAAATATCAGCTGGTGTTTCTACAAAACTAAATTGGAACCTCTAAAAAGATTTCTTTTTCAAAAACATCATCCATATGATGACTTGAATTTGAAACCTTCAATGATTCCCTTTTAATGGAAACCCCTAACTGATAAACCCCAAAATATTACATATTTTTTATCACATCAAATTTTGATTTCTATATGATGACTTAGAGACTTCATCTTTTCGTATATTGAACTTTTTACAAGACAGTCCAATAGGATTTATAGATAAGAAAACAATATTTTTCCTGATGACATTGAAAATGTCCATAAAGTACACTTCATTTTATGATAATTATTGTCCCATCTTTTGATCCTTCATAAAACCTTCTATTTCAAGAGATTAAAACCAAATACAAAATAATGAAAATTTTTGGAAGACCGCATAAAATTCCATCTCATCTTCTTTATACGATTAACTTACATGGAGATAGACATTTCACACATCTTCAATATTCCTTGGATAAAAAACAAATATTAAACATATATCCGATAAAACATCATAAAAACACAACATCAAATCATTATACCCTTCTAACTTACAATCATGAAGCTTTATTACTTAAATATTTCTAATTTACATAGGCACATCATTTACTGTTAATATCAAACTGTTAAAACATCACATCTTCATAGAATATTATTTGTATAGGATAAAAAAAACTCCTCTTTTTACCCAAGTTTGGATCGTGAAAACATTTACAATTCATTATTTTTTTAATTATAAAAACATAAAAGAATCCCCAAATTTCAGAATCAATGAACTCTATATCTAATACACTCAAGAGTGAACTTGTATAAGTATTCAATGTAAATAATTTGGATAATCACATCAAAATGGAATTATGTGTTTGATGAACTTGGTCCATTGCAATCCAACTTATATACTCGAGTAGATAAACTTCATCCAATAACCTTTGAGAAAATTTCAAAAATATTTGGTAATTTTTGTTATACAAACGAAGAAAAAACATTGACCAACCATTTTTCCATTAATTTCATCTTAAAAAATATCCAAACTTCTTAATCAAAATAGAAATCCATGGTGATGTTCTCTCATTTCCATGTTTTTATAGGAAATGGTTTCATCATCCCCTTGGAATTTTTTCTTTATTATTTAACAACTTGATATATAAATCACTTTGAGATGTACTCAGCAGTCTCCTTCTTCATGTTATCCCACAAAGAGTTATCTAGAATATAATACTACATATTGTTACTTATAGGATGGATAAAGGATAATGATCTATGAGAATTATCAAATTTATCCTTCATTATATCATGTGATGATAGAACAATAAATATATTTTTAAATAAAATTAAACCATATTTATTAATGTATAATTCATGAAACTTACATTCCTTTACTGTTAACACCCTCTAATATAGCTTTAAATAATCATTGTGTGCATCCTTGATATTCTCTTAAATAAATGGTTGGGAAATCATTTAGAAAAGTTAGGATTTATTTCCTACTATTATGATTTAAAAATACTTCCAATGGAGATCGATCAAGATAGGGTCTATCTCAATCTACATCATAGATAGAGTAATGGGTACTTTTCTTCAAGTATTCTAGCTAGATTGTTCAAATTTTCATGATGGTATTTAATAGAGTATTCCTAGTCCATTATTAACTCTAAACATAATCATTAGTTCATGTTGACCTCCATCCAGTGTATTTGGTATGGTTGGGACACAATTAGTAGTAATCGTGAACCCTAACTGTGCTTTCTGAAGGTAGGGTGCACAATTTCAGAAACCGTTCAAGGGGTAAGGCCAAGTCATGTGTTCTTGGATATATCTATCCTATATAGTTAATTCATGGTCCACTAAACCATATGAGGTTTCTAGGAAATAGTGTGACTTAGCCCCTCTTGGACAGAGGGTGGCACCTGATTGATGCACGGTTAGGAAAACTGTGTGGCCAACCCATGCACCCAATTAAAAATATGAGTTTTTACCATTTTTACCCACAGCAATTTATGTTTCCCCACCCAAATATCCTCCTAATTTCTACTACAGTAGCCAAGGGTGACAAACCTTTCCTCTTGAAATTCCTACGGATAGACCTCCCTCATTTATAAGCTATTTGGAGCACTATTGGGTGTGGATCAATGATTTGGGTGAGTCTAATGATCCTCTTTGTCACATTTAATGGACTGGGAATTTTGGTATTATTCTTCTTCTTGTGAATCCCAAAAACCCACTTTTTCCAGAAAATTTGGTTTGGAGCTTAAAAGGGTGGTTTTTTTCTAAATAAAATGCTAAAGATGAGTGTGTGGTTATCTATGAAATTGAGGTAGGTGGTCTATAAGTTATATCTCATAGTATTGTTGATTTTTTATGTGCATATGATTTTTATTTTCTATTGTTGTGCTATTAGTTTGGTTTCCCTTTGTGTAAATGATGAATTGGTTGGTTAAGGGCCACCCATGGGGTGAGACAATTCATTAACATGAAATTGAGATGTCAGGTGTACAAATGAATTGTTATGAGATAGAGACCATGGAAATTATATCAGAATGTTAACATGAGTTGGGAAATTGAATGAATTTTGCTTGATCCTGGTTGGTATAATTTGAACATTTTAAATGAACAATGGTTTAAGGAATTTAAATGGAAAATGTGTTAAATGGGTTAAGTTATGAAGATGTTATAGGTGTGTTTTGAACAAAGAATTATGAATAGAAAATGTGATTAAAGAGTTATGAATTATGAATGGTAATTGTGATCAATGATACATGTTTTATAAATGGTAAAAGTGTTTGTTGAGATATGTTATTTAAATGGTATATGATTAAAATTGTTAAATAAACATTTTTACATGTCTTAGTGTTTTGGGGGGTATGAATGTGGCTCTACATTCATGGGTCGGGTTAGATTGATGCTCTAAACCCACCCCTATCATGAATGGGTTGGGGTGTGAGACTAATTCTCTATTCCCCCAAGGCTGAATAGATCTTGATAACTTGGATTGAGTCTTCATGTTAGTGTTATATAATGCATGGTATACAGATTCTAACTAATGCTTTATTCCCCCCAATGGATTCGTGGGTTATGACTACCTGAACTGACGCATCAGTTAAGTGTTATGTAATAATTTTTGTTATTTTTTTCTGGTGGTGTAGGTTACTTGATTAACCACTTGTGTATATTTAATGTGTTCAATATATGAAAAGGTGTATTTGATAAAAATGTTTAACCCTTTGTAATAATGATGAAAGAGGGTAAAGTGAACCTTGTTATCTAGTAGAATCTTGTTTATATTTTGTTTATTATTTATTCATTTTTTTAACTCCAAATATTTGTTTTTGATTATGAAAAACACTTTTAAGGAAAAGTGAGAAACCAATCCAGTACAAAAATAGGCAATCAGTCAACATGATATGAAATAGTTGAATCTATGAGTTGTAGTTTAAGCCTTTTAGAGACCATACCTCTAAGGAGGCTCCAGTGGAGACCAGAATCCTTGTCGTCTGGAATGTCATTGAGGATGTTGTCGAAACTGTGAACCATCTTGTCCCAAGTCTGTATAAACTCTTCCGCGGTAATCTTCTGCTCGTTGAATCCACATGCCAAAATTTTAAGTTGTTTTTGGGCCCAAGCGCCCTTCTCCTTAGATAGGTTGTCCTAGAACCGCCTCCCAACCAGTCTATCAAACTCCACTTGCATAGTGATGACCTTTAATCCCTTGTCCAAGAATTCTTCATTGCATTCGAGAATGGTTTCCCACTCATCACATTCCATCAATTCTTTCCCACACTGGTGGATATCTGGAATGATCGTCTCCTTAACTGCATTCACTAGGTCGGTGGAATATGACTTCCCTGCAGGTGATTCCAACTCCTTCAAAGAAATTGTCCCCACCTTCTTGAAACCCTTCTGATGGGGTTGCCCTTTGCTTGTAGATCTGGTGATAGGAGGGCTAGGTAAGAAGGAATAATCTTTTTCTTCTACGGCCTCCGAGAGTTCTTTTTAAAACCTTTTGGGTCGATGATGGTGTTCTTCCCCTTCTTTGAAGAGAATCTGATATATTCCTCCTCAAGTTCCACTTCCTTTGGCTCAACTGGAGAATCCGAATCTGAATCTATATCCGCATGAGGGCCCTCCAGGCGTGAATAATTTCCATGGACAACATTCTCTCCATCCCCTTCCTCAACCACATGACACTCTTCATCTTCCATCACTACAAAATGATTAAGAGAACGGGTAGCCATTCCACCAAACTTCACCTTGTCCGCATAGGATGAAGTGGTCGGAAAGACCTGCTTGGACAACTCTAAACCACTAGTCTTCTCAAAACCACGACCCATGTAATGAGTTTGTTTGTTTGTGTCTTCCCAACCCAAACATTGACGAAGATCTCCAGCACCTGGAGAAGAGACATTGTGCACAACAGGTTCATTTTTCAGGCTGGAGGGTTCCGGAAGACTGGATGAGGCAACATCCAGGGGGGGATCCTCTCCTAAAGCCCATCCTCATGCACCTACACGGACACCCCCGCCCCCTAGACAAAGGACTAACACCCAAATCTCGTCTTAGACAAGAAAAAATGTACGAGGCGTGAGGCCCTGGTCCTGGAGGAAAAGCTTTATCCACTGCGCCTGAAGAACCTCCCATCCCCAAACCAGAAGGAACCTCCGAATGGTGTAGGAACTTCTTGAGGTGTTCCTCACCCAAAGATTCAGGGGCCATACACCCTGAGGCAACACCGCACACCATCTTATTCGCGACTGAAGCAGAAGCACGGACCGATCATTCCTCACTGATCACAACCAGAGTTGCAGGCCCAACGGACGTAGAAGTAGGATTGACCAAATGAACACTCGAAACCCTTTTGCGGCACTCCAGATGACAGTGGCCCTGTCGGAAACAGATCGAGAAAAAAAATTTCCATGATTCGTAAACCATGGGTTGAGCATACCTGTATTCTTCCTCAATCATGATCCACACAACGTCAAGAGGAGGCCATGAGAGTTCCATTTCAACACAAATACGCGCCCCAATTGGGTGCTTCAGGGTATAGGTCCTCCGATTGGTGCACAGAAAATGGTCGATTGAGTTGCCTATTGACTGCAGAAGAGCCATATTCTGGAAGGGTAGAGGAAGACCATGAAGCTGGAGCCAGATTGTCGATGTAGAAAAGTCCTGATTCATGTGCAGGTCGAACGACCAGCGAAGAAGATGAAAATGAAATCCACGAAATGATTTGCAGGTTCTAGACCAAGCCCCCGCCAAATCATCCTCGTCGATGAAAGAAATAATAATCTATCACGGCCCTATGAGCCTGACCAATGCACGCTGACATAAGCCCCATTCCTCGTTCACATACCTATCAAACAACTCCACTGGAGGCCGGCGCCGAACAAACTTCACCACCAGAGATGTAGAAAGAAACACGGAGGCTTCGGTGAATTCTTACAGAGAAATTGGAACCACTGGTTGACCCTGAAGGATCCCAGGAACCTTCGGTGATACATTGATGCTGGGGAAGACTGGGAGAGATTCGACTGAAGAAAGTGGGAAGGAGACCCTACCCCCACCCTGAGAACCTTGAAAACGAGCATCGAGAGCCAGTTGAGGCCCCTCCTTCGAAGAGAGAGGGGCCGCCGGAGCCGCCATCAGCGCTAGGGCATCACTCGTCTGAGAGGGAGAGAGGGAGTTCCACTCTTAGTACCCTAAAACGTGGTTGTCATTTAAGTCCCCCTCTTTACCCGTATGGTGGGTCCGCCAACCCAGGTAGATACGCGTTCCCCAGCTAAGCAATGGTGTTGAATAGCCATGTTCATTATATGAACAGTGTTCGAGCCTAGTGGGACTCGAGCCTGTGCCAGTTCCCCCAGACAGAGAAATGGCCCAATTGGTGAACCACTCGACTAACACCCTGGGGGGGGAACGTGGTTGTCATTTAAGTCCCCCTCTTTACCCGTGTGGTGGGTCTGCCAACCCAGGGAGATACATGTTCCCCATCTAAGCAATGGTGTTGAATAGCCCTGTTCATAATATGAATAGTGTCTGAGCCTGGAGGGACTCGAGCCTATGACAGTTCCCCTAGACAGTGAAATGGCCCAACTGGTGAACCACTCGACTAACGCCCTGGGGGAAAAACGTGGTTGTCATTTAAGTCCCCCTCTTTACCCATATGGTGGGTCCGCCAACCCAGGGAGATACATGTTCCCCAGCTAATCAATGGAGTTGAATAGCCTTGTTCATAATATGAATAGTGTCTGAGCCTGGCGGGACTCGAGCCTGTGCCAGTTCCCCCAGACAGCAAAATAGCCCAACTCGTGAACCACTCGACTAACGCCTTGGGGGAAAAACATGGTTTTCATTTAAGTCCCCCTCTTTACCCATATGGTGGGTCCTCCAACCCAGGGAGATACACGTTCCCCAGCTAAGAAATGGTTTTGAATAGCCCTGTTCATAATATGAACAATCTCAGAGCCTGGCAGGACTCGAGACTGTGCCAGTTCCCCCAGACAGCGAAATGGCCCAACTGCTGAACCACTCGACTAACACCCTGGGGGAAAAACATGGTTGTCATTTAAGTCCCCCTCTTTGCCTGTATGGTGGCTCCGCCAACCCAGGGATATACACGTTCCCCGGCTAAGAAATGGATTTGAATAGCCCTGTTCATAATATGAACAGTGTCCGAGCCTGGCGGGACTCGAGCCTGTTCCAGTTCCCCCAGACAGCGAAATGGCCCAACTGGTGAACCACTCGACTAACGCCCTGGGGGAAAAACATGGTTGTCATTTAAGTCCCACTCTTTACTCGTATGGTGGGTCCTCCAACCCAAAGAGATACACGTTTCCCATCTAAGAAATGGAGTTGAATAGCCCTATTCATAATATGAACAGTGTCCGAGCCTGGCGGGACTCGAGCCTGTGCCAATTCCCCTAGACAGCGAAATGGCCCAACTGGTGAACCACTCGACTAACGCCCTGGGGGAAAAACGTGGTTGTCATTTTAAGTTCCCATCTTTACCCTTATGGTGGGTCCTCCAACCCAGAGAGATACACCTTACCCAGCTAAGAAATGGCGTTGAATAGCCCTCTTCATAATATGAATAGTGTCCGAGCCTGGCAGGACTCGAGCCGGTGCCAGTTCCCCTAGATAGCAAAATGGCCCAACTGGTGAACCACTCGACTAACGCCCTAGGGGCTATTATTTATTAATTTTAAAAATACATAAATTATCTATTTAGATTTTATATTTTATATAAACCATTGGTGGTGGCCTACTAAATTGTACTAACACCCAACTCAAGCCGTCATAGGGTACCCAAGCAGACTTCATGGTTGCAGTTCCAAATAAGGACAAGTGAACTTTGAAATATGGTTGAGTTGTGATTGGGATGTGCCCGGATGACAGAACCAGACATGGTGTCACGACTCAAATTGGAGATTCATTGTCTTGCCTTTATTTTGGGATTTTCTTATACTTGTAACTATGTGACCTGATATAGCATATCATTTTTTCTTGACTTGTACCAAATTTTGGGAAATTTGGGTAATGCATGTTCATGGTTTGCTTGTTTTCTTTATTTTGGATTTTATCAATTTTGGATTACTCTAATAAAGTGGGTATAGTCTTCTTATGTGTTCTATTAGATCCTAACTTCTAGTTTAAATCCTCTAGTGTATGGGGAGGAGTTCCTAAGGTCATGTAGTGACCTGGCTTCAAGAACCGGATTCAGTGGCTACTAGGTCTGGGGCATTAAACACAGTATCAATATCTCATATGAAAATTTTTCTTCTAAATATCTTCCCTCATAAACTTTTTTAGATGATATCCATAAGGAAGATCCAACTATTATAATTATTGATCTTATCAAAGTTGATCAAAGAATTCATCTATCCTTTTAAGGGGGTATTTTTCAACATAGTGATCTTATTGAGATCCCATTAATCAATTCATAGCTATATTGATCCATATTCATTCTTGAAAATGAGCACCATCACATCTTAAGGTGATGCACTAGGGTATATGAAAATTTGTCCTAAATTATCTTTCAGTTTCTTCTTTATCTTATCTAGTTCAACTGGTACCATCCTATATGGGAATTTGGAGATAAGAGTTAATCGGGGTAGAAGTTCTATTGATTACTCTAGTTCAGGATCTTGGGGAAGTTCGGGAAACTCATCAATAAATACATCATTATATACCTTTGTAATGGGAGTTTACTCAAGGTTAATACTTTTCTAGGACACAACCATTTGGGAAAGATATTCATATTCACTATGTATCAACACATACAGCATTTAGTTATATTACAAAGGTGATTTGTGATCTACCGTACATTGTACATGAGCATGGGATGGTTCAAATTATAGAAATAGATTTCCATTTCCTAATATTTGATGGGAGATCTATATAATGATAGCTAAAACATGACTAGTATAGCATAAAATTCCACTAAGGGAAGGATTATTATATTTTATGGAAGAATTTTCTTACAAATTCTAACAAGATAAGAGTCTGACCTATGGGTTGCAATGATCTCACCATTATGTTTTTTTATGAATGTATCTACTTAAAAGTGTTAGGGATGCTAATTAATAGTTCTATAAAACTTATATGATATAATGGAATTTATAGAACTAGAATCCAATTAAAAAATTACATTGTTGATTGAATAGGATTTGTATCTAATAAAATAACATTTTCATGTTGTACCTAAGTGTTAGTTATGGAATAAGATTCCCTTTCTCCATCCACTTTGTTTGTTGCTAATATGATTACCCTTAAAGACCCTTAATTTAATGTGTTATATATATGGTTCCTTTTCTATTTAAATTCAAAGAATTGAACATGGGTTCTTCTTTGGGTGGATCCTTCCTTTCATCCATAATTTAGTCTATCTAATTCATGTCTCTTCAATATTCACGAGATTTGTGTACTTCTACCTCACAATTAAAGCATTTCCTCATCCCTTTGAGACAATTTATATTATGATTCTTTCCATATATTTAACATGTGCATGGTTCGATATTCATTACTCCTTTATCATTTAATCACTTATCTTGAAACTCCATTCTCTTATCCTTGTCTCAAAAATCATTGGATTATTTTCTAAAATCAATTTCTAAATTGATAGTACATTAAAATACATATTCATAACTACAAAATTCTCATATATATAAAGATTTTTAGATATTTGGTTTTTAACCACTAAAGAATATATAAATTTTTCTATCATTATTGATAAAAAATCGAGGAGTACCTTTCAGACCTTTTGAAATTTTCATTGTAATTCATGACATATTCACATTCCTTTTTCTTAAGCTCTGTAAATTCTCTCTCCATATTTATTTTACAATTTCTTGGGAAGTTCTTGCAGTGAAATATATTCTTATATTATTTCCACTCTATCCAATTTCATCTTTTGGATTTCTATTTTTGATCAATTCCAATAATTGATCATCTTTTCTTTCTGAATTATTGATTTCCATAGTAACAGTTTGCATCTCAGAGAAGTGGGGTATAGAAAAGATCTTTTCCTTTGAGTTAGCCCACCATTCCATGACATGTGAATCAAAATATTCATGAAATGTCATTGAAAATTACCACATAAAGGACTCTATTTATATTTGTTCCTTATTTGGATAAATCATAGGTAACACCCCAAGATTTCACGATATGTTTCTTCTTGAATAAATTCAATAGCTTGTCTTATAAACAATACTGAGTTCGAGCACAATATGATCTATTAAATTTGATTTTTAAAAAGTATTTATAAATAATATTAACCAAATTATGAAATTTATAAATTTTATTTTTCAAAATATGCCTAATTTTTTAAATTGGAATATCAAAATTAGCTTATGGTGAAATTTTGGTAATTTTCTGAAAAGTTTCAATTTTTGATAAATACTGAAAAATACTACATTATTGTTTAAAAACCAACATTTTCATTTAAATAGTTATTTTACATTAAATTTATTTTTAAGTCACATTAGATAAATAATACACACATTAACCAAATGTATGTCATTTTAATTGTTTTTATAAAATAATTAGATATAAAAATTTATTGAACTTTTGAATGTCTCTTTTACCCACCTTCTAGCCACATCTGTGGAACTAGAATTAAACGTAATGTTACCACTTCTATGTATTAAATTTTAAAAAACAGACATACATGGTTGTAATTATTATGAAATTTTTGATCTAATAGGATAAACATAACTTTTTGGTGAAAAATAAATTTAGTAAAAAAAATAGTTACCACGATTAAGGGTAAATTAAGTTATTAATGGTAAATAAATACAATAATATTGTTATAAAATTACCCTAAAACTTGTCATAATTTCATTGGATAATTGTGTTTCGACCAAAATCAAACATAGGTCTAAATTATGATCCTTTGTATGCATCCTGGAGAAGATTATGACATTTATAATATTTTATTTAAACAAGAGTTAAAAATTCCATACTCAAACTTTAATAACAATGTCAATTTTAAGATGAGGATATATAAATAATATCTCAACTATAAATAGTATTTATAAAGATAAGATTTTATAAACATAATGGTAATTTATTTATAATTTTAGAAAAATAAATAATTAAATTATCACACAATGACGATGTAGTAATTGATTTATTAATGGAAGAATCAATTAAAACATATTAATAATATTAAAATAAATATAATTTGAAACATTTTATGCCATAAAATAAATTTTTGGATGAAATTTACATGTTAGGTATGATTTAATGTAGTGATTTCAAGGAATCAAGTTATTATGATTTTATGAAATGAAAATAATAAATAGTGTCGAAATGTAAATAAATGACTTAAAAATAACTAATTTTTTATTAAATGAAATAAAACTATTAAAAATATATATCTTATCTGAATAACTATAATAACATTAAATATTTCATAAATGATCCAATTGGGGTTCTTTTGGCATTTTATAGAAACTGAATTAACCATATAGTGTAATAATAGAAGTAGTCATGGTAAGAGTTAAACAATTTCAAAAAGGCTTAAAACAAATAGATAAAGATTAAAAACATAATAAAAAAATTTAAAAAAAAGTCATTATATAAATAAAATTATAACCTTATCACCTTATGTTAGAAAATTAATCTTTTAATGGAAACTGTTCCATGAAAATGACATAGTTATTATTAAAATCAAAGAATGTGAAAAAATGTCACACTCTCATTTCTTATAAGTATGAAAATTTTAATATGGGGATAACTAAGAGATAAATTTGATCATAAATAGTATATGGAAATTTAAAGGAATTTTATAAATCATGGGAATTTTTTTTATTAAATAATTTCCATAAATAATGACAGAGTAGTGAAGAAGTAATTATTTTATTAGTAGAATATCCATTTAGTAACAATAAAAATACTAAAAGAAATATAATTTTGATTAATTAAGGTTCCCCACAAATTTTATAGGTCACTATGACATATTAGGAGTGTATTAAATTCTTTTTTTATAATTTATCTTTCTTTTTGTATTTTAATTAAAGTCAAAGTAATGAATAGTGTCAAAATTGACACTATTGATATTTTATAAAAATAACAATTAATTAAATTATTTAAAAATTATAAAATCTTTAATAAACTACAAAGTGATAATTATAAGGTATATAATGTCCTAAATTTTCCATTTCTGTACAATTAAAACCATAAAAGTAAATATTTTTAACCATTTTATATTTAGAATATTATTACCAAAATTATAATTAAATAGATTAATTATAGATAAATCATAATGATAAAGTTTAAAATAAAATCAAAACATGTATAAATTTTATTGGATAATATTATTTATACCCATCCTCATCTTATTCTATAAATAACTCACTTTGGAGCTATTTTAAATCAAAAATCAATTTATAATAAGTTAATAATTTTGGAGTTTCCTAAAGTGCCCCTCCCCTCTCTTATAAAAGGTAACTTCTCCTTATATTTTATGCAAACCTCTAAAGCCCTTTAGTTCTTCCAAACCCTTACTATTTCTCCTTAAAACATCCCTAACTTTATTCTTTATTCCATACTTTGGGAGGAAATAAAACCTAAGGAGTCCTTTTTTTTAATTCAAAAGGAGACACCCAAAGAAGATGTAGTTGTTTTACCAACTCTTTCGATTTATTTTCTTCTTATACATCCTATTACTATGTTGTTTCAATAAAAAATTAATAACTAATGTATCATATACATGCTGATATTTTATTACTATTTTGGGAAAACTATATTCATCCTTTTACCCATCCTTCAAATAAAAATATCACCATGTGTGCGTATGTATGTCTTACCATATCCACATCATGGTGTAATTTGTTATTCAACACTACATTTTTTGGATGGGTATAATTTTGAATACAATTGATAAAAAATAATATGAAATTATAATTATTCTTTATAATTAATATACCATCACATTCCACACAATTTAACCATTAGTGAAATTATATGATCGCGTGTATGTAGGTACGGCCTACCATCTCCACAACACAATGAGATTCATTGTCCACGTTAATCATTCAAGAATTATTATAAAAATATATATAATGAATAAGTATAAAATATATGAAATAATGATTCTAATAGAACAATGTATATATTTTTTTGTGTCATTTACTTTCTTCCATTCAATATTATAAGAAAACAGAAACAACGTTCATGCGTACGTACAGCCTACCGTCTCCATGAATGGTGTGTTACATTTCATTTATCTATGTATTATATATATTTATATACTGAATATATATGATATAAAAATAATTTTCTACATTATGGAATTAATTAAATCATGATATATGTAATATGATCAAGAATAACAAATCAAACCATGTGTGATAAACAAAGTGATTATTACCCAAAATGTTGCTTTAACTTGGAAATTATTAATAAACAGGTAATATAAAGTCATAAATGTTGGATCTGAATCTACGGATTATACACAAGAGGGGGGTGAATTGTGTCTTTTTCAAATTATTACAATCTCTTCAATTTAGACAAATTCTGTTCACTATGCTTTTGCACGATTAAATATGCAGCGGAAAAAGTAAAAGCATGAACACACGGATGTATAGTGGTTCGGGGAACAGAAGGCCCCTAGTCCACTCCACCAACGCTCAAATCCACGAGCTTGGCGATTTTCACTATCTGGTCCTCGTTTCCACAGACCCGTCCACAACTGAGTACAGGTAGTTGACACCTTTACAAGATTCAGGCAAACACAGCCTTCCTGGTTCAAACACGAACCCACACAGCTTAGAACGAGAAGCTGATCACTCAAAAAAAAAGGTTTCGATAAAGAAACACTTCTCCAGTTGTTCTTCACAATTGCAACAGAATGCAATTGACAGTAGATAGATCGTCGTCTTCAGAAAATAAAGATCCGTAATCAAAAACAGTTCTGAGTCGATCCAGTTGCAATAGATATTACCAGAAACTTCACAACTTCAGCAGCAGTAGATTCACAACAGGTAGTCGATGTAGAACACGTGAATCTGCTATCAAGATCTTCCTTCAGTAATAAAGGTCTTACGCTTCTTCTCGATCACCAAAAAAGAACGCTTTCACGCAGTCTCTGTTTTCTTGCTCGTCAAAAGATCAATCAGTACCACACACTTTCCTGTGCATATATATATCCGAAGTTTCCAAGATAGAACATATATATTCAAATATGAGAAAATCTTCCGCATAAATAGATCCATGAAAATCTCCTTTAGATTCGCGATATTAAATGAAATAACAAAGCTGTTGTAACTCCCCTGAAGAATCGGCATAAAAAGCTCCGTTTAAATCAATCATTAATCCGTTGTAAACCGTCTCTGATTCAGTCAAAGTCGTATTTAAGAATCAGCTCGAAATCCGCCTAATAATCTGCTTGATTGACTAATTCAAAAGAAAATATCGTCTGTCAAAAATATCCCGACGCCAAACGTAGGGTTGATGACGTGGCTCCAAACGTAGGGTTCACAAACGTAAGGTTCAGAACGTAAGGTTCAGAACGTAAGGTTGAACATACATACTTTCTCTTCAGCATTCAAACGTAGGGTTGATCATCCATACTTTGTCTTGCTTCAACTCTCCAAAGAACGTACGGTTGATTATAAAAGTAAGGTTGATGATCCATACTTTTGAGAAACAAACTCAACACTGAAAACTAACGTACGGTTTCTCTTCCATACTTTTCAACAACGAAAACGTAAGGTTCCTTCCAAACGTAATGTTCTTCTTCCATACTTTTCAACAACGTAAGGTTCATTAACCATACGTTTCAAAATAACATAAAAAGTAAACTTTTCATCCATACGTTACGTTCATCAACGTAGGGTATGAACAGTGATTCCAGTACGTGCTAAAATTGATCTCGCGCTACAGTGATTCCAGAATACGCTAAAATTGATCTTGCGCTACAGTGATTCCAGAATACGCTAAAATTGATCTCGGAATAAATGAAGTATAAAATCTCGTTATATAAAATAAATTCCTGCAAAATACTCAACGAAATAATTAGTAAATAATTAAGGGTATTTGTGAGCATCAAAATCATCATAAAGAGACAGAGTATTATTTAAAATAATCTCCCCCTTTAAAAAACATTATTTTGATTTGTTTAAAAACAATACATTGCTCAACAATCTCCCCCTTTTTGATGATCACAAAACCCATAAAATAATAGAACTAATTTAATTGCAATCTTGATTGAAAAAAAAGTTTTATAAAATTTTAGAATTTTGAAAGGATTAAAACAATATTTAACTATAAAATTTCTCCCCCATAACTCTCCCATAAAAATAAATTTTCAAATAGATAAAAGATAAATGTCGTATATATCCAAATGCTCCTATATATCCAAATTTCTTCATAGGAAACGAATGAATTTAAATGTTGTGTTTATCCAAATTCTCCCCCTTTTTGTGATATCAAAAAGAATGAAAAATTACGGATTTGAACACATTCAATATTGCACTGAACTATAAGTAAATGCTATAATTAACTGGGTATGAATAAGTGAATTTGTTATACTGGCTAACTTAATCATAAATCAATAAATAATAAAACAAAAAAGATAAGAAAAGAATTTTTATTCACAAGCTACGACAGTGATATACAGAGGAATCAAGGTTTAGGGATAAGACAGGGAAAAAGGTGTCTATCTCCTTTGAATTGCGGTCTTGATCTCTGTAAACTGTTCTCGAAGCCTCTTCATCATCCCATCTCCTAACTTGATGATAATATCTCTGTTCTCCTGAGTCATATGAATATCTTCAATCAAATTAACTCTGAAAAACTCATGCATTCTTTCTTCTTTTTCAACAAAAAGAGCCAGCTTTTCTGATAACTGATTCAAAAGAATCCTAATTGGTTGCTCTCCAGATGTCAACTGATCTACCAAAAATTTCTGATTATCCAGCAAAACTGACAAAGGGGCACTATTACACTGAAGATCGTGTAATCTGTCACTCATATTGCTTAGTGCTCCTGTAATTGCTTGAAATCTTCGAATCAAATCAGGTGAAGAACCTGATCCACTCACAGCATTGTTTGCAACAGACTCAAATTTATTCTCCATGTAAATCTTCATCTCAGCCAAATCATCTTTCTTTACCATCTCTGATTTTAACTGATCAACAGCATGCAACATATCAGTCTTAAACAAATCTACTTCCTGTCTTGAAACAGTACATTCTTTCAGCTTCTGAAACTTTAACTGCTCCAAGTTCAGAGAACTTCTGAGACTAACATTCTCAGATTCTAACTGAGAAATACGCTTGTATAACTCAACAACTTCTTCTTTTCTCGAATCAGGGGCACCCTGTGCTTGATTCTCATGTCCAGAATCAGATTGACGAAGCAGGACAAGGGGTAAAGAATCTGCATCTGATTGTTCTTTGTCCTGAAAAGGTTGATCCACTGAACTATTCTTTGAAGCCTGAAACTCTTCCACTGAAAAATCTTCCTGAAGTACCTCTGTATTAACTTCAGAAGTGTGTTCATCACGAACAGTAGTCTCTCTGACTTCTACTGAATGATCAAGAACAATATTTTCATGAACTTCTTGAGGTCGGGCCACTTCTTCACCAGGCACTGCCTCCATAAGTTGTTCTTGTGGAATTGCTTCTTCAACAGCCACAGCAGCAGTTTGAGGTTCTAGCTGAATTTCCGGTTGAGCTACTGGTTCCTCTATCGGTGCAGTCCTCTCCACAACAGCTTCTCTCACAAATGAATAAGAAATTACAGGTTCAGAAGATTTCAAGGTAGGAGAGATAATTTCTTCATCAATTAACCTCTTCCTTCTATATTGAAGTCCTTCCTGACTTCTCTCTTCCTCAACTTCCTCCATCTCAAAGCGAATTCTCCTTGCCACTGTACTAACCCTTGATTCTGCTTGTCCCTCTTTGGACTTAGCCGGTTGAGCCTGAGCACTCTCCGAGTCTTCCTCAGCTCCAACAGGTAAGAGTTTTCCTTTAATTGTGCTCCAGAAATATCCCACTTTCCTCAAAGTTCCAGCATTAAAAACATTACTGTGGTGACATTTCACCCCAGCACTTACCAATCTGATCATTCCTCTTTTAAATAAAAACAAAGAAATGAACCTTCCATATGGGAAAAAGGTCATTCTTGCTTCACTCTGACAGCAGTATCTCAGATATCTTATCATAAATCGAGGAAAATTAAACTTAATATCACTCATCAAAAGATACATTATATACATGTCAGGGTACAGAATTTTCTCCATCTCAGCCATCCTTGGTGCTAAACCAGTCTGAACAAACTTTACCAAGATTTTCTGATCGGGCTCCAAATCTTTAATAAACATCTTCTTTATCACTTTGGTTCCAAACAGAAAAGACATAATGTCTTCAGACTTATGTACAGAATCTCCAATATTCCGTAAATCAAAATGAAAAACTCCTTCATGAGGGCAGTTAAGAATTTGACTTATCTCTACAGATGATATGGAAAAGTCCTTATCCTCTATTTGAGCCAATAAACTATCCTCCGTATCTCCAAGGCTAAACTGAACAGTTCTAAAGAAATGTCTCATTTCTGCCTCATATAGAAACTCAGAGTTTTCACTATTAAAAGCTTGCTCAAGGCCTTGAAACGACAACGCTTGCTTCAACAGCAAATTAGTTTCAAACAGCCATTCTAAATCGATGACTTTACCTTGCAGTATCTTCCGACCAACTACTTTAGATTTCTTTGCAGCACTGCTCTCAGCTTCATCTGGACACTTAGTCTTTGCCATTTCAACAACGATTTCTGAAGGTTCGTAAGTTTAGGGTTTGAAGATTCAGAAAAGGGTTTTGGAGCAGATGTGCGGTTTTAGGTTTTCGAAAGGGTTTCCGAAAAAGGTGAAAACAATTTAGAAGGTGAAACGGTTCTGACAGCCTTGATTCCCGTGTAATCACTAATCATTACTTTTATTTAAAACAAAATAAAATAACTTATAGCGAGAAACAGAAATTAAGTAGAATTCGAAAACAGAATAAGATTAAAAAGAAACTATTTAAAATTAAATAAACCTAACTCCCCCTTAATAAATTCAAACCTTGCCGTGGGAAGTGGTTTAGTAAAAATATCTGCTAATTGATTTTCTGTATTTACAAATTCTAAAAATATATCCTTTTTTAACACATGATCTCTTAAAAAGTGATGTCTTATATCAATGTGCTTAGTTCTAGAATGACTAATAGGATTTTTTGAAATATTAATTGCACTAGTATTATCACATAAAATAGGTGTATTATTGAAATTTAATCCAAAGTCCATAAGAGTGTTTTTCATCCACAACACCTGTGCACAGCAACTACCTGCAGACACATATTCTGCCTCGGCTGTTGACAGGGCAACTGAGTGTTGTTTCTTACTAGACCATGATACTAAAGACTTTCCTAAAAAGTGACATGTTCCTGAAGTACTCTTCCTATCTAATCTAGAGCTTCCAAAGTCTGCATCTGAATATGAAATTAAATTAAAATCAGAGGTTTTTGGATAAAGCAGAGATTGATAAATAGTACCTTTTAAATATCTAAAAATTCGTTTAACAGCAGTTAAATGGGATTCTTTGGGATTTGATTGAAATCGAGCACAAAGACATACTGAATACATTATATCTGGTCTACTAGCAGTAAGATATAACAAACTACCAATCATACCTCTATATAACTTGTTGTCCACTGATTTTCCAGTTTCATCCAAATCAAGTTTTATATTAGTACACATAGGAGTTGTAAATGTCTTGCTGTTTTCAAGCCCAAATTTCTTAAGTAAATCAGTAATGTATTTGCATTGATTTAAAACATTTCCAAAATCTTTTTGAAATATTTGAAGACCCAAAAAGAAATTTAATTCTCCCATCATACTCATTTCAAATTCTTTTTTCATTAATTCTGAAAATTCATGACAAAGAATTTTATTGGTCGATCCAAAAATTACATCATCAACATAAATTTGTACCAACAAAACATTATTTTTCACAGTTTTCTTAAAGAGTGTTGGATCTGCTAGTCCAACAGTAAAATCATTTTTCAAAAGAAAAGAACTTAGTCTTTCATACCAAGCTCTTGGTGCTTGTTTAAGGCCATAAAGAGCTTTAGTAAGTTTGAAAACAGAATCTGGTTTTTGAGAATTTTCAAAACCAGGAGGTTGCTCAACATAAACTTCCTCCATTAAATAACCATTTAAAAAGGCAGATTTAACATCCATCTGAAATAATTTAAAATTCATATAAGATGCATAGGCTAAAAGGATTCTAATGGCTTCTAACCTGGCTACAGGTGCAAAGGTCTCATCATAATCTATTCCTTCTTCTTGATTATATCCTTTAGCTACTAATCTTGCTTTATTTCTAGTTATTATCCCTTGATCATCCTGTTTATTCCTAAAGACCCATTTAGTTCCTATTACTGGATAATCATGTGGTCTTTCAACTAATTCCCAAACCTTATTTCTCTTAAACTGGTTCAATTCATCTTGCATTGCTATTACCCAGCTCTCATCATCTAAGGCTTCTTCTATGGTCTTAGGTTCTTGTTGGGATAGGAAAGCAGAGAATTCAACTATGTTTCCAAAGTTTCTTCTAGTTTGAATACCAGTCTCTAAGTCACCTATCACAGATTCTAAAGGGTGATTCTTTGAGGTTCTAGACTGTCTAGGCATTACATTCAAAGGCTCTTCAGTATCATGTTCTTCTGAACTGGACTGAATTTCTTTTATATCATTTTCAAAATCATTCTTTAAATTCTCAGGTCTCATGTTTTCATTAGAATCAGGTTCATCTATTTGTTCTATCCTTTTCTCAAAAGGATCAGATTCATCAAATTTCACATGAACTGATTCTTCAACAATCCTTGACTTTTTATTATAGACTCTATAAGCTTTGGAGGTTGCAGAATATCCTAAGAAAATACCTTTATCAGATTTTGGATCAAATTTACCAAGATTATCTTTGTTATTCAAGATGTAAACCTTGCATCCAAAAACTTTAAAGTAATTTACTTTAGGTTTTCTGTTATTCCATAGTTCATAGGGTGTCTTTTTCAAAATAGGTCTTATTAAAATTCTATTCATTATATAACAAGCTGTATTAACAGCTTCTGCCCAGAAATATATAGGTAGGCTATATTCATTTAACATAGTTCTAGCCATTTCTTGAATAGTTCTATTTCTTCTTTCTACAATCCCATTCTGTTGAGGTGTTCTTGGAGCAGAGAAGGTGTGTTTAATACCCATGTTTGAGCAAAAGGAATTAAATTCCTGGTTCTCAAATTCTCCACCATGATCACTTCTCAATGAGATTATATTAAAACCTTTTTCATTTTGAATAGATTTACAAAAACCTTCAAATAAACTAAAAGCTTCACTTTTAAATTTCAAAAAGAAAATCCAAGTAAATCTAGAGTAATCATCAACTAATACATAAACATATAATTTACCAGCTAAACTTGCTACTCTTGAAGGTCCAAACAAATCCATATGGATAAGTTCTAGAGGTTTAGTTGTAGCAACTTTATTAACAGATTTGAATGATGATTTGTGTTGCTTGCCAAGCTGACATGCATCACAGAATCTGTCATTTTCAAATTTGAGACTAGGCAAATCAGAAACTAAATGTTTCTTAGATAATTTATGTAAAGCATATATATTGCAATGACCAAGTCTTCTATGCCAGATCCAGGATTCACTTATATTAGCAGTTAAGTAATTTACTTGTTGTTTACACAAGGAATACAAATCCAAAGTATAAACATTATCAGTTCTGGGTGCTCTAAACTTAAACAGTTTATCTTTAGAAACAGTACAACTATTGTTAGTAAAATCAACAGTGTATCCATCATCACAGAGTTGAGAGATACTTATCAGATTGTGTTTTAACCCTTGTACATAAAGTACTTTGTTGATTGAGACTGTCTCTGGATCTCCAACTGTTCCAATACCAATTATCTTTCCTTTGGCATTGTCACCAAAGGTGACAAGTCCTCCTTCCTTTCGAGTAAGAGAAGAGAAATTAGCTGAAGTTCCACTCATGTGTCTTGAGCAGCCACTGTCCATATACCATATTTCTTTCTTTCTTTGGTGACCTGCTACCTGCAAAGACATTCAAACAAATTGCTTTGGTACCCATATTTTGTTGGGTCCAGGAGTGTTAGCAAGCAGTGATCTGGGTATCCAGATTTGCTTTGTTTTCTTAAAATTGATTGAATCATATAGATCGTTGGAAATATAAGCTTTCTTAATTCCACATATCTGAGGTTGTCTTAGAAAACAGTTTTTAGCTATATGACCTCTTGTTCCACAGAAGTTACAAATAACCTGTTTAGTGCTAGGAACAAAATAATTTTTGTATAACTTAGTTTTTTCTCCTTTACTTCCAATTCCAAACCTTTCCTTTTTAATTACAGTTTTTCCAAGTATCTCATTTAAGGTGTTTTCTCCTTTTGTAAAAATTAATGCAGCCGTTTTATAAGATTCTACTTCATCCTGTAGAGTTTTTATTTTTGATTCAAAACTAATTTTATTTGAGTCAGCAGAATTGTATTTGTCAATTAATTCCTTATATTGTTTTAGCAAAGTATTTCTCTCATCTGAAATATCTTTGTACAAGTTCTTTATAGATTTATATTTATTAAATAATGAGTCATACCTTTCTTCAAGCATATTGCAGTAAGCTGCAAGTTTTTTATTTGAGAGGCTTGTTTCAGAGTTTGATTCATTATTTGAGTCAGAGGAATAGTATGAGTGTACCTCATCAGTTTCAGCCATGAAACACATATTTGCTTTTAAATTGGCTTCCTCCTTCTCTGAGCATGATTCAGAAGAATTACTTGAGTCTTCAGAAACACTCCAAGTAGCTTTCATAGCTTTCTTGTCTTTCTGCTCATAATCATCTCTTTTGAAGAATTTCTTCTTCTTTGCATCTTTCAATTTTGGGCAATCTGGTCTGATATGTCCCATCTTTTTGCATTCATAACATCTCACTTCCTTGCTATCCTTTTTAAAGGATTTCTTGAAGTCTTTCTTCTTACTATAAAACTTTCTGAATTTTCTGGCTAGCTGTGCCAGTTCTTCATCCGAATTTGAAGAATCAGAGCTTTCTGATTTAGCACTCACTTCTTTGTTCTTCATCTTTCTATCCTTTTGTTGAGAAGTCACTTTCAAAGCAGTATTTTCCCTTTTTATGTAGACTTTATGCTCATTTACCTCATCTTGCATTTCAGCTTCGTACATCATCAGTGTACCAATCAGTTCTCTCATAGTTAGATCTTTAACAGAAGTTGATTGTCTGATTGCTGCAGAGATTCCATTCCATCGAGTAGGAAGTACTCTCAGTACCTTCAACGCTTGATCAGCCTGCTTGATTGGTTCTCCTAGAGCTGTTATATTATTGACAATTTCTGTCAATCTTCCATTCATCTGAGTGATGCTCTCTCCTTCAATCATTCTGAAAGTATCGAATTTTAACTTAGCAGTTGCATATCTCATCTGTCTTACATTATCTGTTCCTTCATAAGCAACAGCTATTGTTTGCCACATTTCATATGCAGTCGGGCATTGAGATACTCTGTTAAATTCGTCTGGTCCTAGACCACAGATGATTGCATTCATAGCTTTTGAATTTATGTCATACTCAGCCTCTGTAGCAGCACTCCATGTATCGGGATTTTCAGGAATTTCATAGGGAGTCAGAATCTTTGAATAGACTCTGTAACCAAGATTTTTCAGATAAATAATCATACGTGATTTCCAGCAGCCATAATTATCTCCATTAAAGTAAGGTGCTCTGACCATTGACATTCCCTCTCTCATATCAGCCATGATACACTATGTATAATCTTTAAATACTTCTAGCTTGATAGGACTTTAGAAATAAGAAGCTCCTCCTCTGATACCAATTGTTGGATCTGAATCTACGGATTATACACAAGAGGGGGGTGAATTGTGTCTTTTTCAAATTATTACAATCTCTTCAATTTAGACAAATTCTGTTCACTATGCTTTTGCACGATTAAATATGCAGCGGAAAAAGTAAAAGCATGAACACACGGATGTATAGTGGTTCGGAGAACAGAAGGCCCCTAGTCCACTCCACCAACGCTCAAATCCACGAGCTTGGCGATTTTCACTATCTGGTCCTCGTTTCCACAGACCCGTCCACAACTGAGTACAGGTAGTTGACACCTTTACAAGATTCAGGCAAACACAGCCTTCCTGGTTCAAACACGAACCCACACAGCTTAGAACGAGAAGCTGATCACTCAAAAAAAAAGGTTTCGATAAAGAAACACTTCTCCAGTTGTTCTTCACAATTGCAACAGAATGCAATTGACAGTAGATAGATCGTCGTCTTCAGAAAATAAAGATCCGTAATCAAAAACAGTTCTGAGTCGATCCAGTTGCAATAGATATTACCAGAAACTTCACAACTTCAGCAGCAGTAGATTCACAACAGGTAGTCGATGTAGAACACGTGAATCTGCTATCAAGATCTTCCTTCAGTAATAAAGGTCTTACGCTTCTTCTCGATCACCAAAAAAGAACGCTTTCACGCAGTCTCTGTTTTCTTGCTCGTCAAAAGATCAATCAGTACCACACACTTTCTTGTGCATATATATATCCGAAGTTTCCAAGATAGAACATATATATTCAAATATGAGAAAATCTTCCGCATAAATAGATCCATGAAAATCTCCTTTAGATTCGCGATATTAAATGAAATAACAAAGCTGTTGTAACTCCCCTGAAGAATCGGCATAAAAAGCTCCGTTTAAATCAATCATTAATCCGTTGTAAACCGTCTCTGATTCAGTCAAAGTCGTATTTAAGAATCAGCTCGAAATCCGCCTAATAATCTGCTTGATTGACTAATTCAAAAGAAAATATCGTCTGTCAAAAATATCCCGACGCCAAACGTAGGGTTGATGACGTGGCTCCAAACGTAGGGTTCACAAACGTAAGGTTCAGAACGTAAGGTTCAGA
The DNA here is from genome assembly GCA_963277665.1 of Viscum album. NCBI lineage: Eukaryota > Viridiplantae > Streptophyta > Magnoliopsida > Santalales > Viscaceae > Viscum > Viscum album. Next base: position 1,861,096,518 of record OY728151.1, on the reverse strand, counting down.
ACGTAAGGTTGAACATACATACTTTCTCTTCAGCATTCAAACGTAGGGTTGATCATCCATACTTTGTCTTGCTTCAACTCTCCAAAGAACGTACGGTTGATTATAAAAGTAAGGTTGATGATCCATACTTTTGAGAAACAAACTCAACACTGAAAACTAACGTACGGTTTCTCTTCCATACTTTTCAACAACGAAAACGTAAGGTTCCTTCCAAACGTAATGTTCTTCTTCCATACTTTTCAACAACGTAAGGTTCATTAACCATACGTTTCAAAATAACATAAAAAGTAAACTTTTCATCCATACATTACGTTCATCAACGTAGGGTATGAACAGTGATTCCAGTACGCGCTAAAATTGATCTCGCGCTACAGTGATTCCAGAATACGCTAAAATTGATCTTGCGCTACAGTGATTCCAGAATACGCTAAAATTGATCTCGGAATAAATGAAGTATAAAATCTCGTTATATAAAATAAATTCCTGCAAAATACTCAACGAAATAATTAGTAAATAATTAAGGGTATTTGTGAGCATCAAAATCATCATAAAGAGACAGAGTATTATTTAAAATAATCTCCCCCTTTAAAAAACATTATTTTGATTTGTTTAAAAACAATACATTGCTCAACAATAAATAAATCATATATGATATTATAAATATTATTATTATTTAGGTAAAATATAATAATATATTTATAACCATTATACAGTAGTTTCGAACACGTATAGAGAGTATCAGACCTAAGGTAAGGTAATTATGTCTCACTTATAATTTTCATGAGATATAAGCCATTTTCACCACCTATTTCTTATGTATAGTGTATGTACATACCCTATTATATTTCATTTAATGAATACATTTATATTCATGGTATTTAAATATTCATTTTAATATATCAAGCTTTAGATTTAAATGTTCATAGGGAGGGAATATTTTATTGTTTAAAGAATCAATCATTTTTCCATTTCAATATTCTTGATACTATTTTACATAACAATTTATATGGATATAAAAGGATTATAAAGGAAATTTTATGTCTATTTTTATGTTCATTCAAATATTTTCAAAAAAGAATATTCTTATGTTTTTATGTTTTTATGTATTTGTTAATTTTTCAATCTCGTTATTATTAGATAATGTTCATACGTAAGTAATTACTAGGAAATATTTATCATCCATGTCCATGTTTCTTAAAAATATTTTCAAAAGTAATATTTTTAAGGTTTTATGTAAGGTAATATTTTACTAAAACATTGTTTAAATTTTTTAATGATTTATTCTTAAAAAACATTCTCATTAATTTCTATGTTTTCAAAATGGGTTTTAGGGATTTATTTATAATGACATGAATATTTGTAATTGATAATTTTTAAATTTTTATAAAATGTTTCAATGTGTTATGGGTAAATTTCATTCAAAAATATATTTTTAAATTTCTTATTTTATAAACACATATCTTTTGAAAATATGATTTCAAAGAAAGAAGGGTATTTTTATCTATAATTTTTAATGATTTTATTAGATTATTTTCATCTATATCAACATATTTTTTTTTGGATTTTATGCTTAATTGATTGTTTATAATACAACCTATCATATTTTATTGAAGTTTTTATGATACATTTTACTGTGGATGTTCTACTCATATGCCATTCATGGTTTATGGTTAATGTATAAACATTTTCTATTCCAGTTTTAAAACAAATGTTTATGTTGTTTATTTTTCACCCTTTTCATATGAGGAATGTATTAGACTTAGTATGTGACAAGTGGGGCCTTTATATCCCTTCTATGCATCAGTAGGTCTCATGAGAAAAACTATTTTAGAGTTTTAGTAGTTTATTGGTGGTCTTCACATGAGGCCTTGAGAGTGTGGTTATGATGTCCAACATTATGCATTCCCTCATTATGAGAATTGTTATTAATATAACATGTGATTATTTTACTATTAGAATATCCATGTGAATGTTTAAATGGATTTATTGGACTTCTTATATCTATATTATATTCAAGTTTATGTTTAAAAGTCTTGAGTTTTTGTTTTGTACTTTCCTTAAAAGTTTATCATTATTTATCGAAGCTTCTGTTATATTTTTTAACCTTACTAAGCATTTGAGCACACCACTTTCTTTTGTTTCATCTTCCTAGGATTCTAATAAGTGTTTTATTATTGATATGTAGGGTTAATCTAGGAAAATAATTGTGTTATCCAAAGATTATTTATGTTGTATTTTATGTTTTTAATTCTAATGTAATATTCAGGTATGATATCTATTTTCCAAGAATTATAATGTAATGACATGGATATTCAAGGTCTTTTTTAGAAAATATCAACCAAAATTATGAGACTAGGAACTGAGATGAAATGTGATTCTGAGGCCTGGTGTGCCTAAAATGGTTTGATGAAAAAAATTATGTTTTTAATAGCACGTGTGAGTAATTTTCCTAAAAAAAGTTGAATAACTTTTAAATAGGTTCCCAAATTATAAATATGAGGCCACTATTGTGTTAAATATGGCGGGATCACCCTAGGAACGAGTTAACTTTAGTTGGAACGAGTCTCTCGTGAGAAAACTAGAAAAGGGAGTAACCCTAAATAAAATTATTTTATTTTGAAATCTTAATACCCCATGAATTGTTACTCGAATTGGAAATCTGAGACCACTTTTGATTTTGTGATGTGGAATTTTTCTTAGTCGGGGCCCAACATCGACCAGCGTGGGATGACTCTAAAAGTTAGTTTTATTATACATTTTAAAGAAGAATAAAATAATCTTAAAGAAGTTTATTTTATTTATTTTTAATCATTTCACAACGTCGTAGTGACACATCGATGCAACGATGAGTCAGCCGATTTTTCTTCTTAAATGAAACAGCGTGGAGATGCTACAATGGGCTGATGTGTTTCCTTTTCTCCCTAATTGAAAAAGAATTCAGTGGTAATGCATAACCCATAAATTATCTGGAAACTCTAGAGAAATAATTTGGTGGTTTCCTCCAGTTGGAAAATGACAAAAGATGAAGAATGCCAGCGGATCGTGGATCATGGATCACAGATCGAGGATCGACGAATAGCAGTGGCGCAATTACATTCTTCTCCAATGATAGATCCAAACATCGAGATGGTGGTTTTATTTATTTGTGAATTTATTTCCCCATTATTGAATTCAATTTTGAATGGAGGCCAATACATGAACAAGTTGATCCGCAGTTTAGTCGTTCTTATGGGATAGTTAATTTGTGGGATTTATGGGATTAAATATTAGTGATTTATCCTTGTTGTTTAGTACCCATTTTCTAATTAAGATAATAAAGGCTAGAATGAACAAGGTCAAAATTCATTCTATGTTTGTTCTTGTGTCTTTTAATCTATCCCCATACTTCGTTCTACATCGGTAGACCCTCGTTGTCGCGGAATGTTTTTCATGGTGGTTCCAAACATGGACGGATATCGGAGTGATGACAATACAATTTGGTTCATACGATAGAGATGGTGTCAACCCAATGATCCCAAGAGTGACCCTGCTTTGAAATATGGGGCACCGTAGGAAATTTGTTGATTCGTGTACAAGAGGCCGCCGACAGTGGCATACGGCTACGCGCAGTGGCACAACTCACTGGTAGGGTGGTAGCGACTGAGACTATGATGTGGTAGGAGGATGCATCAAGTGCCCAGGAACCATAGTCCAGTTGGGACCATGGCGGTACTCGTGGCTATGGTTGTGGGTGGGACACGTGGCAGTCGTCTATGTGGACCAGGCGGGGATAAGGCGTCAGCCACATCTGGTGGATCAAGCTTGTCTGCACCATGTAGACCGGGGCTAGAGCGAGGTGGGCAAGGCCGGTGGTAGACCGGGCAAGAATAATGGGTCAGACCCCTCTAGAGCTAGCTGGGTCTACCCACAGGTAGGGTCGGACTCAGTGGATCGGGTTGGTCGGCCCCGGTTCAGGTCGAGTTGGGTCGGTCCGGCCCAGTCGGGTCAGACCCAGACCCAACCGTCCCCTTTCCACTAAAATCCCATAACTCTCAAACTATGCATCCTTTTTCCAAGTTGTTTATTAAATTTTGACCCTCACAAAGAGGAGGTCCTTTTGAGATACTCTACATGAGTTTTTGTAGAGTTTGGAGTATAAACTATTGGCTTGAAGAGTAGGTTCTCCCAGAATGAGCATGCTAATAGAAGAATCATGTGGCTGAGACCTATGCAGAGTAAGTCTCCTGCAAATTGTGACATATGCAGAGTAGTTCTCTAGAAAAGACATTGAGTAAGTCTCCTATGAATATTTAATGTAAATCTTATGTTAAGAAGCTGAGTAGGTCCACGGTGAAGACGCAGAGTAGTTCTACTACAAAGACGCAATGTAGGTCTCCTATGAAAATCCGAAGTAGGTATCCTATGAAGACATGGAGTATGCCTTCTATGATTATGTATTATGAGTCTCTTATAGAAACTATATGTCTCATCAGTTCTGAATATTCCTTGAGAAGAATCTTGTGGATAAGGATTGGTTGTGATATCAAGATTCATTGTCTTAACAAGACTGGATGTCTCAGAGAACTTTGTGATGTATCGAGACCAGATTTTCTCTCAGATTATTTTGGTATACTTCTTATAATTTCTTACTTTTAGATAGTTTGAGGAGTGAGATCTCCCAAAAATGAGAATTCTATGAGTAGAACCATGTGTCTAGAAGTGGATAAGAACATGAGTCTTCGAATCCTATATGAGTATTCTTGGATGTTCTTGTTATATTTTTTATTGGCATGTACCTTTTTTGAGCTTATTTTATCTTCTTAGTGGTGTTTGCATTGAGGTATTTTACTTTGTATTTTGGGGTGCCCTATTGAGTATTTTTTTACTCACCCCTAAATGGTATTTTCCTGCACGTTTCATGTCATGTGAAGACAATTGGTGCTTTAATAGAGCCCTTGGTGGACTAGAGCTAGGTGGTTATTACAGTGACATGATAGATGAGGTGTGCTTTTGTGGATTTAGACAATTGTTCCTATTCCTACCCTTCATGTAGGGTTTTATATGGAGGAGTTCTAGGCGATTTCAATTTTACTTTTCCTTTTTATTTGGGCTTATATTCTGGCCACATATACTTTTAGTTTTATACTGTCATATATTGTGTTTTTTTTACTTAGTGTCTTCACTTTCTAGCACCTGTGGATTGGAGTTTTTTGCGTGTTTATAGGTACTTAGGAAAATGCCTCCCATTTATTTGGGATATGCCTACTTGATGTTATTCATCAGCCCCATGCCTATGGGAGGCGGGCTTGGGATAGTCAAATCACGAGCCTCGAGGGAGAGGTTGTGATAGAGTGGTATCACATGGTGGTCAGTTCTACCTTATGAACTCAGATTCTATGAGTTTGGTTTGGAAAAATAGTGTTAAATGTTTCGAGTGTGGCTTCCAGACCAGGGAATCCAATTTTGGTGCGGCGGCCAACATATGCATACACCAGGACCCTGAATTATATTTTTCAACTCAGAATATGAAAGAACTATTTGTAGGGAAAAATTAGGGTACTTGCATCATATATTAATGGGTTGTGTTTTCCATGTCCTTCTTGAGTTGGATAACCTTAACCTAGGGGTAGTGGATGTTATGAGTTTTCAGTTCCCAGCAGTAGTGGAAGAGTACGAGGATATCTTTCTAGGATATGTTTCCAGGTTTACCTCCCCATTGGGAGATAGACATCAACATTATTATACACCCTTAAATGGAACTGATATCAGCATCAGTATATTAGATGGCTTTCACCGATCTTTATGGGCTGAGGGTGTAGGTGGAGGACTTGTAGAGAAAGGGATTAGTAAGAACCAGTGTTCAAGGTTATGTGTGGATTAACAACACTTTAACAAAGTGACCATGGAGAATGAGTATCCACTACTAAAGGGTCGATCAAAACATCAATCAGTTGAAAGGGGATTCCATTCATGTGCAATAAAAGGTGGATGCATGCATTTCAGCAGTTTAGACATAGTTTTACAAGCACCCTGATCTTCAGTTTTTTAGAGGCTGGTGTCGAGTATGTAGTGTTCTGTGATGCATCAGGTACCATAATTTTTTGTGTCCTAATTCAAAGGAAAGATGTGATTTCCTATGGTTCACGTCAGTTGAGACCACATGAGAAAAACTATAGAACTCATGATCTTGAGTTGGAAATAGTAGTCCTCACATAGAAGATGTGGTGACACTACCTGATGGGAGGGTGGATTATCGTTTACTCGTACCATAAGATTATGAATTATATCTTCTCTTTGAAGTTTATCAACTTGAGACATAGGTGTTGGCTACAGATTCTCCAGGACTATGACTTGGAGAGGGTATATGCTCTTGGTAAGGGAAATTTGGTAGCATTTTCTCTCAACAAGAGATCCAATTTGTAGTTGTTGAATGAGGAAATATAGTAGTTGGATTATTTACAATAAACCTTTATGGATAGATATGATGCATCTTACCTTCAATCAGTGGTTTTTACCCCTCCACGCTTATAGTGATTTCGGGAGGCATGACTTAGTGATATCGATGGTGAGACTTTACATGCTCAGTTGTCCACCAAGAATACCACTGATGGATATTTGAAAGGTGGGGAGCATGTTGTTCTTTTTAGAGGATTCATAGTAGTACCAATGGTGTTATCGGTGTAGTGTTGAGAGAGTTCCATAAAATCCCCTCTTTAGCCATGGTGTGCCCAGTTCTTGTGAAAATAGTGGTCACCTAGAGTGGTGTGTTGCATCATGATATGCTTGTGGGTGCCAATACGGACACCAAGGATGATGTAACAGGTTGAAGCTGGGTTTTCCTATTGATAAAAAATCTGAGTGCTTGTTTGGATTAGTTTTTTGGTTTTTCAAATCACTGTGTCGAGCCACTATACCTGGAAGTGGTTTCTTTTTAATTTTTGAGGGTCTAGGAAGGGAGTGAGAAATGATATCAATGGACTTCAAAATGGTTTTACTACATATTTCCAGGGGAAATGATCCAATCTCAGTGACCATTGAAAGACTCACCAATTCAGAAAATTCCATGATTTTTGGGAGCAGAGTTTAGTAGAGAGCATGGGATGCCTATATGTATAGGAGATAGCTCGACTCCATGGAATCCCATAGATAATAGTTTCTGATCAGGGTGATCGCTTTGTATCTTGGACATAGAGATTGAGGATCGGTAGAAGAGTAACCTCTATGGGCATTCGATTCCTTTAGTGCATGCCCAGTGGTAGCATGAGAATATCTGGAAGGGAACATGAGAGTAGGGGGCTCAGGATTGTGCTTATACCCTAATCTTTTTGGGTATATCTTGGTTTGGCTTTTGGAGATGTCAATCCTTAAGGTGGGGAGAATATAATGACTAGGACTTTCTTGGTTTTATTTTTATAAATTTGATGTGAAAATTTTGAGACAAGGTGCTAAGACGGCGTGTGATTCTGAGGCCCGACGTGCCCAGAATGGATCGATGAAAATTTTTAAGTTTTTAATAGTGAAGGTGAGTGGTTTTACATAAAAAAAAGTTATATAACTCTTAAATGGGTTCCCATATCAAAAATATGAGGGCACCATTGCGTTCAATATGGTGGGTTTACCCTAGGTATGACTTAACATTAATCGATGCGGGTCTCCAGTGAGAAAAACTAAAAAGGACGTAATAGTAAATAAAATTATTAAATAAAATTATTTTATTTTAAAATCATAATAACTCATTAATGGTGACTCGGATTGGAAATATAAGACAACCATTGAGTTCATAATGTGTAATTTTCTTTAGGTGGGGCCTAACATCGACCGGCGTGGGTTGACTATGAAGGTTAATTTTTTGGACGTTTTAAATAAGAATAAAATAAACTTAAATAAGTTTACATTATTTATTTTTAAATGTTCTGCGTTGATGCTACAATATAGGTATGAGTCATCCTATTCCATTTCTTAAACGAAATAGTGTAGCAACACTACAATGCTGCAATGGGCTGACACATTTTCTTTTATCCCTAATTTAGTTGGAATTCAGGGTTAACACATAACCATGTAATTCCCTAGAAACTATAGAGAAAGGCGTTGGTGGTTTCCTCCAATTGGAGAATGATAAACGACGAAAAATGGTGGCGGATCGTAGATTACGGATTGAGGATTGAGGATCGACGAATGATGGTAGTGCAACTCCATTCACCACCAAATACTGATCTAAACCTTGAGGTAGGGGGATTATTTCTTCATGAATTTCTTTCCCTATTCTGAAATCCATAGATGAACATGGACCAACCCACAAAATGTTTTATTCATAGTTCAGTCATTATTATGGGATGGTTAATTTTTTGGATTTAAGGGATTAAATTTTAGTAATTTATCCTTTTTTGTTTCATCCCCCTTTTTTATGGGATAACCAAAGGCCAAAACGAATAAGGACGATGTTTGTTATAAGGGTATTATTATGCCTTTTAACCTCTCCCCAGCCTTCGTTCTTTGTTGGTGGACCCTTGTGGTCACGGTGTGTTTTTATAGGTGGTTACGAACATGGTCATACCTCTAGAGAATTGGCAAGATGATGTGGATCCCATGGTAGTGATAGTGGAAAACTGATGATTGCAAGAGTGTCCCCGCTTCAAAAAATAAGGAAACAGAGGAAACTTGGAGGTCTGTTGAGTAGAGGCTACTGACGGCCAGCCCATGGTAGTGTGCTATGGTGCGGCACACTAGTAGGGTGGAGACAAGGTGTGGTCCCAGACCGTACTAGTGGAAGACCACATGGTAGCCAGCCGCAGGTGGCGACAGGGGTCGTCACTGGACGGTGGCGGCCACCGTGATCAGGATATGGTAGGAATCTGCATCACACAGATGGGAACCATGATCCATGTGGCACCAACGGAAGCATTCATGGTTGGGACACATCACAGTCGGCCTCGTTGACCTAGAAGGGATGCAGCACTAGCCGCAACCAGTGGACCCTGCCAGTCTACACCATGTAGACCAGGCTAGAGTGAGGTGGGTCGGTCCAGGCTTAGTGGGTCGGGTCATCTTTACCTAGGTCAAGTCGGGTCAGACCTAGACCTAACCAACCCCTTTTCACTAAAATGACCATAAATCTTAAAACGTGCATATATTTGATGATTTTTTTTATTGTATTGGGACCCTAATGATGAGGCAGACCTTTTGAAATACTCTATGAATGTTTTCTTTTAGGTTTCCATACAACCAATTGGCTCGAGGAGTAGGTTCTTCTAGAATGATCATCCTAAGAGAAGAATCATGGGGATGAGACTTACGTGGAGTAAGTATCCTGGGAACTATGACATATGTAGAGTAATTATCCAATGATGATGCATAGTAAGTCTCCAGCGAAGACACTGAGTAAGTATCCTATAAATATGCAGAGTAGGTATCCTACGAAGACACAGAGTAGGTCTCCTGGGAAGAAATGGAGTAGATCTTCTGAGAAGACATAGAGTAATTCTCCACTGAAGATGTTGAGTGAGTTTCCTATAGAATATGTATGTCTTATCGGATTTGAATATGACCTGAGTAGAATCATATGTCTAAGTATTAGTTGTGATAACATGACTACTTGTCTTAGTGAGACCATATGAATGAGTGAACTTCGTGACGTATTGAGACCAGATGTTCTCTTGGATTCTTTTAATATAATTGTTCTACATGATTACATTCAGATAGCTTGAAGAGAGTGATCTCCTAAAATCAATCATACTATGATAAGAACCATGTGGCTGGAATTTGATGAGAGCTTCAGTCTTGTAATCCTTTATGAGTATACCTGGATTTTCATATTATATGTGTTTTTGACATATACTTATGTTCAGCTAACTGTATCTTCTTAGTGGTGTTTCCTTTGTGGTATTTTACTTTGTGTTTCAGGGTTCCCTATTGAGTATTTTTTACGCACCCCTGCACAGGCTTTTCCAGCATGTGTTGTGTCTTGTGAAAACGATCAGCGCTTTGACATAGTGCTTTGTGGATTGGGGCTAGGTTGTTCTTAGAGTGACCCGATAGATGAGGTGTGCCTCTGCGGCTTCAGGAATCTATTTCTGTACCTACCCTTCGGTTAGGATTTTCTATGTAGGAGTTCTAGGGGCATTCACTTTTACTTTAAATTTTGGTTGGGATTGTTTTATGGACTTGTTTAAATTTATTTTCCAGATATCATACCATGTGTTTGTTTAAATAGGGTTTTCACTTTCCAGCACCTGTGTATTATAGTTGTGTGCATTTGTTTAGGTACTCAGGAAAATGAATCCCATTTATTTGAGATATGACTATTCGGTTCAAGTCACTAGCCCATGTCCTATGGGAGGTGGCCTTGGGGTTATCACAATATGGGTCCCTAGGGATGGGTCATAAAAGCTAAAATGACCAGCCTTTAGGGATTTGATTCCTTGTATTCAAGCCAATATATTAAAATAATGCACTAACTCTAGACTTATACGGTCGGGGCATTACAGTTGGTATCAAAGGATGTTTAGAAAAAACCTTGAAAATTTTATTAAGAAAATATATATTAGAAAACATAACCCTATGAATGACTCTGAGTATAATTCAATGTATAGGATATCATCCTTTAGATTAGGTAATGGATAACCTAGGTTAATCCTAAAGAATTATGGATTAAGAAGTAGATGGCGTCATTTAAAGATTTAATAAATGATTCTTCTAGGCTATATCACTAAGATTAGTGTTTCTAAGATTGTGATATAGATTTTGGTCAATTGTTATAATTAGAAAAGTTATAAAAGTAATGGTATTATTGTTGATAAAGAATAGATTACAAAAGAAAAATTAAATGAAGGAGGTATTATGGAATAAGATTTTGAATCATAGTTAGTGGTTTAAGAGTGAAGTGGAATGATTAAGGTTATTTTTTATTTGGAATCAATAATTATTACATCAATGGTTCAATGGTTACAAGATTCATGAGGTATATATAAGGATTGTATTGTAGTACTTATTCATTAAGAATTTCGAAACATGAATGTTGTCATTAATGTTTTAATGTGATCAAGGTATTCATATTTTTGGTATGTGGTAATAAGATAAACATTATTTTTGAAGGAAATAGGATGTTAATATTGATATTTGAAATTTAGAGACCTTTTTTGAATATTAATTTGGACATAAGTATTTTTCAAAATTCTTAAGGTTCAAATGGGATAAGTTAAACATTAGATATTACTATTTTTGGTTTTAATTATGATTTATTGGATAATTTGGGATAACCTTCTTGGTTTCAGTAAACATTTTGTGGATTAAGGAAATAATTGTGGGCCTTATGATTTAACAAATGTGGTTTAATCATGAAAAATTCATTTTTGAACTTTAATTTTCAAGACTAAGGGATGAAGTAAAAAATAGATCGAAGCACAACCAAAGGATGAGATTTTGTTTATGACATGGAAATAAATCAATGAAGTTCTTATTTGAATTGTAAAATAATTATTTAACTCTTGGGAAATTATCCTAAAACCAAAAGTTTTATCCTAGTACTTTTTTTGATGAATAAAATGGTCCCTTTGATCAACATAGATTTATAGATTTGTGATTGTTAACTTTCTCCTAACCATGTTCTCTATAAATCTCCTTCAGACCGTGATGGTTAAATTTTTCTTTCAGTTACATTTTTCCAATATAGAACCCTTTTATGTGTTATCTCTAGTAACCTTATTACTTCCCTTTATTTATTTTAAATTAGAACTTTTATCAACCCTTGTTCCAATGTTGGATTTCAATAAAGGAATTTTGAATTATCAAACATTAGTTACCGAACTAAAATTTTGAAATTACGAGTCTACAATTTAATGAAGGAAGGGAAAATGTAACATCCCAATATTTAATTGTATGTTTCTTATTAAATAAATTCAATACCTTGCTTTGTATACAATGCTGAGTTTGAGTGCACTATGATCTATCAAATTACCATTTAGAAAGCAGTTATAAATAGTTTTAACCACATTATAAATTCTAAAATTTTTATTTTTCAAAATAGACTTCATTTTTTAATTTGAAATATCAAAATTACATTAGGATGAAATTTAGCTAATTATCTGAAAAGTTTTAATTTTTGATGAATAGTGAAAAATACTACATTGTTGTTTAGATACTGAATTTTTCATTTAAATAATTATTTTACTTTAAATATATTTTAAATTCACAATTGATAAATAATACAAATATTAACCCAGTTTAGTTAATTGGAAAATATTTTATAATATAATTAGATATAAATATTTATCAAACTTTTGAACGTCTCTTTTACCCACCTTCTAGCAACATCGGCGAAATTAGCATCAAACCTAATTCTACCTCTTATATGAGTTAAATTTTGAAAAATCGGACATAAATAGTTGTAGTTAATATGAAATTTTTGATCTAATAGTATAAAATTAATTTTTTTTAATAGTAACTTTAGTAAATTTTTATTTATTTACCGTTTTTTAGGGTAAATCGAGTAATTAATGGTAAAAAACAATATAATATTATTATAAAATTACCCTAATCCAAGTCCTAATTTCATTGGATAAGTGTTTTTCAACCAAAATCAACCTTACATCAATATTATGATCTTTTTTAATCCACTTGGGTTAGATTATGGCATTTGTTGTATTTTATTTAAAGAAGCGTTAAAAATGTCATACTCAAATTTTAATAACTATATAATTTTTAATATGAGGTGATATAAGAGATATGGTTGACTATAAATAGTATTTATAAAGATAAAATGTTTATCTACATAATTTTAATTTATTTATAATTTTATAAAAATAAATAATTAAATGATCACACAATGATGATGTAGTAATTGATTTATTAGAGAAAGAATCAATTAAATGATATTAATAATATTAAAATAAATATAATTTGAAACATTTTATGTCAAAAATAATGTTTTTGATGACATTTACATGTTAGGGGTGGGTAAATGAATTTTTTTATATGTAATAAAGTTTTTAAAATTTTATAAAAAGTCAACTAATAAACTGTCTAAAAATTGACATAAATGAGATTTAAAAATAAAGAATATTATATTAAATGATATAAAATTAATAAAAATTTATATTTCATCCAAATAAATATTATAATGTTATATATGTCATACATGATCCAATTGGGGTTTTTTCGCATTTTATAGTAACTATATTAACCCTATATTGTAAAAAAGACAATTAGCCACGGTAAGAGTTAAATTGTTTAAATAATGGATAAAAAAATAGATAAAGATTAAAAATATAATAAAAAAATTAAAAAAAAAATATTATTATATGAATATAATGTTAATATTATGACCTAATTTTATAAATTTAATCATTTAATGGATGATTTTCTATAAAAATAACATAGATATTGTGAAAATCAAAGAATGTGAGAAAATGTCACACCCTCATTTCTTATAAGGATAATAATTTTAATATGGGGATAAACATAATATATTATAGATAATAAATAGTCTATGGAAATAAAAAGTAATTTTATATATCAAAGTAATTTATTTATTATTTTTTTAGATTAAATAATTATCAAAAATAATGGCACAATAGTGAAGATGTAATTATTTTATTAGTAGGAATATCAATTGAGTACTTTAAAAATATTAAAATAAATATAATTTGGATTAATTAAGGTTCTAAATGAATTTTATAGGTGACTATGACATGTTAAGAGTGTAATAAATGGTTTTTTTAGAAGTTATCTTTATATATGGATTTTATTTAAACTCAAAGTAATAAATAGTTTCTAAATTGAAACTATTGATATTTTATGAAAATAACATTTTATGAAATTATTTAAAATTAATAAAAATATTTAATAAACTAAAAATTTATATTAATAAGGTATAAAATTTCATAAAGTGTACATTTATGAAAAAATGACACAATATTAGTAAATTTTAATAACCATTTAATATTTAGAATATTATAACAAAAATAAAAATTAAATAGATTAATTAAGGACAAATCAAAATGATAAGGTTTAAATTAAGATAAAAAATTGTCCAAATTTTTTTGTTTGAGAGGATTTCCACCCATAATCATCTTATCCTAGAAATAAATCACTTTAAAGCTATTTTAAATCAAAAATAAATTTATAATAAATTATTATTTTTGGAGTTTCCCAAAGTGTCTCTCCCCTCTCTTATAAGATGACACTTCTCCTTCTCTTTTATATACACCTATTAATCCCTTAATTTTTGAAAAAACACTTACCAATTATCCTTAAAACATTCCCCACTTAATTATATGGGAAAAAAATTTGGCATAAATCCAACCCAAGGAGTCCTTTTGTGCAAATCAAAAGGAGATACTTGAAGAAGAGATAATTATTTTACCAACACTTGCAATTTATTGTCTTCTTATACTTCTCATTCCTTTGTTGTTTCCATAATAAAATAATAAATCCAGTATAATATAAATTATAATATGTTATTATAATTATGGTATAACCATATTCCTCCTTTTACCCATCCTATGAATAACTATATCACCATGTGTGCGTACGTACGGCTTACCATCTCCACATCATGCTATAATTTGTTATTCAGCACTACTTTATGTGAATGGGTATAATGATGAATATAATATATATAAATAATTAATATGATGTGAAATTTATTCTTTATTATTAATATACAATCCAATTACACTCTATTTAACCATTAAGGGAATGATATCATCGTTTGTGCATAGGTACGACCAACCGTCTCCACGATGCGATGAGATTCATTCTCCACGTTAACCATTCAAGAATTTTTATAAAAATATATATATTCAATAAATGTGAATTATATGAAATAATAATTCAACTGTAATAATATATATATATATATATCATTTACTTTAATTTATTCAATGCGATAATAAAATAGAAACATCGTTCATACGTACGTACGACCTACCATCTCCATGAACAGTGTGTTCTATTTCATTTATCTAACTGTTATATATATTTATATAATGGATATATATGATATTTAAATCATTTTTTATATTCTTTAAGTAAGTAAATAATGATCTATGTAATATGATCTGGAATAACAAGTGAAAACACGTATGATAAATAAAGTGATTATTACCCAAAATGTTGCTTTAACTTGGAAATTATTAATAAATGGGTAATATTAAGTCATAAATGAATCATATTTATTATATTGAATAGTATTATGATTCTATTAGAGGTTAATAATATTTTTAAAACCATTATACATGGGTTTAAAATACATACAAAGAGTATCATACCTACGTTAAGGAAATTTCGTCTCACTTTAAATTTTCATAAGATATAAGCCATGTTCACTGCCTATTTCTTATGTGTGTTGTATTTACTACCCCTATTATATTTCATATCATGAATAAATTTATCTTCATGGTATTTAAATATTCATTTGAATATATTAGGCTTATGATTTAAATGTTCAAATGGGTATGGGGTGCTTTGAATGTTTAAACAATTAATCCTTCCTCCATTTCAATATTCTTCATATTATTGTACATAACTATTTATATAGATATAAAAATATTATAAAAGAAATTGTATTCCTATTTTTACATTCATTTATATGTTTTAAAAAATGAATCATTTTAAGGTTTTAGGTAAAGGATAATTTTGTAATATCATTATTATTTGACATTGTTCATACATAAGTAATTACTGGGATATATTTATCAACCAAGTCCATGTTTCTTAAAAATATTTTAAAAATAAATATTTTTAAGGTTTTATATAAGGGTTACATTAACTAAAAAATGGTTTTAAATGTTTTAAATACCTATTCTTCTAAATTATTCTCATTAATGTCCATGTCTTAGAAATTGTGTTTATGGATTTATTCATAAGGACATAAATATTTGTAAATATTAATTTTTGAATTTCTCTAAAATGTTTCAAAGTGTTATGGGAAACTTTACTTCAAAAATAAATTTTTAAATGTATTATGTTATAAATGAACAGATTTTTAATAAATGATTTCATAGAAAAAAGGTTATTTTCTCAATAAATTTTTAATGATTTTATTATATTATTTTCATATATGTAAACATCTTTTGTTGGATTTTATGCTTAATTCAGGTTGATTATTTATGATACAACCCACCATAATGTATGGAAGGGTTTATGATATTTCTTATTGTGTATGTTCTATTTTTATACCATTCATGGTTTATGGTAAATGTATTAACTTTTAGTATGCTAGTTTTAATACAAATTTTCATATTGTTTATTTTTCACCCTTTTTATATGAAGAATGTATTATACATTGTAAGTGATGGGTAGGGTCCAATATAGCCCCTTGATGAATCTGTAGGTCTCATGAGACAAACTATTTATGGATTTTAACTATTTATGGATTTTAACTATTTTTGTAAGGTCTTGGCATGAGGCCTTGAGGGTGTAGTTATGATTTCCGGCATTACGCATTACCTCATTATGAGATTAGTTATTGATATTACAAGTGATTATTAGAGTAGTAGAATATCTTTTTGAATGTTTAAATGGAATTATTTGATTTATTCTATCCATATTATGTTCATTTTTATGTATAATAGTCTTGTGTTTCGGTTTTATACTTATTTTAAAGGTGTATGCTTATTTATGAAAGATTTTTCTATATCATTTAACCTTACTAGGCATCTAAGCTCACTCATTTATTATTTCTTATTTTCCCAAGATTCTAAGAAGTGATTAATGACTAATATGAAGGGTTATTCTAGGATAATAATGGTGTCCTCAAAGTATTATCTATGTTTAATTTTATGTTTTAAATTTTAATGTAAGGTTTATGTATGATATCTATTTTCCAAGACTGCTAAACTGATCTGTCCTTAGGGATTTGATTCCTTGTAATTATTCCAATGTATTAAAATAATTCATCGACTCTGGGATACTGGGGTTGGGTCATTGCATCAGACACTACACATGTTTTAAGTTATTGTTCATACCTAGAGACAGCTTATTAATTTCCTCCATGAATTTTAGAACTCCACTTCTCATTTCATTGGTAATGTCATTTGTAAAATCATTGCATTGTCCCTAATAAGGGTTGTTGGTCTAGTTTCTCCTGGTTCACACCAATTTTTTATTTAGAAAACATTTAAATAAAACATAATTTAATAAATCATGAATAAATAATTTATTCTCATGTGAATATATATTCTAAATTCATCCCTTATGGAATTACTAAGTTTATCCTACTTCTCAAACCTTTCTTCTAAGATCACTTAATTCAATATAATTTTTAATTTAAGAGGGATAATTACTTTAGTTATATGTCTAACATAATTATTTATAAGTAAAATGCGATCAACCAGCGAATATATCTAGAGAGTGTTAAACTATGTGTGCAGTAAGGCCTACTACAGGTTCCGAGGGTGAAGATCAGGATAATACTCAACCACCCATTTGGAGGAAAATACCCCTAGACTAATCTATAATAGACCTATATCCACTTATATTATAAACACAATGATTTCAGTTTTTTGATACTACATGGTCCTTTGGAAAATTTTAGGATTTTTTCCTTTACATAGACTTCTCATTAGAGTTATTCACTAAATTTTTCTTGTCTTAATTCCCAAATTAATTAAACCATGATCTGATACCAACTATATCAACCCAGATTTTCTTACATGAAAATTACATAATTTCTAATATAAACAATATAATATTTATACGTTATAGAATTGGAATAATTAATTTCTTGGGGAAATTGTGTATAAAAATCACTTGTACATAATAAAATATAAATATTATTTAATTACTTCTTCATAATCCCACTAAATATATAATATTATCCTTAGTAAATGTATTCCCCAAAGGATATAAATCTATCAAATGGGTGGAATAAAATCCCATTAAGTTGATAAATAACATATAAATAATAAAAGGCATGAATCACTAGTATATGGTGGGCATAATGATCAACATCATATGAAAAAAGATATTCATCATAATCATGAGGTAATCATTTTTAAATTTCATGGAATGTGTCATATGCATAATAATGAAACATTATAACATAGTGGCCAAATACAATAATTAATTTGGGTCAATTCTAGCATCATAATCATTCATAACATATAACTCATAAAATAATAATTATGAACAATCTAGCATAATGTTCCCAAATAAAACACATAATATCTTGAGATATATCACATTACCTTATTTATTATAGGGTTATTTAATTTTGGTTCTACTCTTCATGTTATAAAATGATAAAAATCATGCATGACACATGGAAAGAGAACATATATCAATCCTAGTGATGAAACAAACCCAAATAAGTGAATGGGTTTCACAAGGATTTCATAAATAACACCTTAAAGAATAGTGAAATGGATTATTTAAAACAAATGAGAAGATTGAATAAGGAAAATAAATAGAATTAAATTATAACTAGAAAAAGAAGGAGTTGGGTTCATGATTCCCCTTACCTTAGATCCAATTTTATTTCATAAATTTTTTTCTTCTTATATGATAAGTTTATATTTATTAAAACTTTAAATTAGTATTTAATTATGTTCATTTTTTCACACTTGAACAATTATAATAATTGAACTTTTCTTATAAATTTTCTTTATTAGAGCTATAAGATTTTGATATTATGTTTTCCTAAATACTATCCCATATTATTTGGATTTTTTGTTTTGATTATTTAAATTTAAACATTAATAAAATTAAATCAATAATACCATAAATACATACACACATATATACATATATTTATATATATATCCTAAATAATTTATTATTATCAACCATAATGGTTGTGATAAGAATAGAATTGTAAACTTCATTGTTGGTGGTTAACGGGCTGTTAATGGGATATTTTCCATAGAGCAAGTGATAGATGTATAATATATAAATATGCTTCAAATTTAATCACTATAGTAGAATAATATAATTGATATATTGTTAAAATAATATATAATTAATTTAATTATTATTGGGGTATAAATTAATATAAGTATTGGGGAAAAGAAAAGAAAAATTAAGGGTAAAATGATGAAGGAATATTACCTCCAACTTTGTGTTGTTCATTTTCTAAGGATTTAAAATCCTTCACTTATTGGATTTATATTACTCCAAAAATAAAATAAGGTCTATAATGGGATTATGATCTGGTAATTAGGTGGATATATGGATTAGGAAAGTTTAAGTGAAGTGGTTTTCCAAGGGGAGGGAGTGGGTGTTTTTATACGTCAGATTGGGGCTTTATTTAGAATAAAATAATTAATATAATAAAATTTCAAAAGTAAACCATGTAATAGTGCTATTTTTTACCTTTTGAATTATATTATATTCTAAATAAATTTTATTTAGAATTTAAAACCCTTTATAAATGGAATTCATTAGTTTATTGAGAAGGAAAGTGGAAAACTAGAAAAAAAATTAATGGAAAAATTTAGACTTTAAATTTTAGAATTTTGAAGGTACTTTTTTGGTTTGGAATTTTATTCATGAATTATTTAACCTTATGAACATGTTTTTGGTGCAGACATAAATTCTATAATTTTTTATGTCAATATTACATCATGAATTATTTAATTTAAAACATATTAGTCATGAAAAAACAATATTTTTTAAATTCACCTAAAAATAGAAGCTTCCTAGAAAATTTCCAAAAAACACCCTTAAGAAATTTCAAAATGATAATTTTAATAACGACAAAAAAAATTTCATAATAATTATTTTATATAGCTAATTTTTATTTATTTACATAAAAAATATTCTTTTTATGTAATGTGTTTTATCAAAAAATGGGCTTATAATTTCTTTGATTTTTTAATATTGATATTCATTTAATGAAATCAGAATATTTATATTTTATTAAATTATTCATCATAAATATTATTTATATAAAATTTTACTATTTTGAGGTTGGGTTACAATTCTAATGGTCTGATTACTATTCCTAACAGTCATGTTATTATTCCTAATGTCCATGTTACTATTCTAATGGTCATATCACTATTAAAATGGTCATATTAACTCCTATAAAAACACAATAATTCCTTTATTCATCATTAACTTAATATCTTCTCAAGGTTATATATTCTTCATTTATAAATTTTAAATTGGATTACTAATGTTCTTCCTTTTTTTACAATGTTTTCCTCTAGTTAAATTATTCTAGGAGATCAATGTGATCCCCATTTTCTAGTTCTACATGTTTTATTTTTTTATATTTATTATCGCATTGTAAAAGTTTCAATTTTCAAAGATGTATTTATTTTTTAATGTTCCAAATTTATATAATAATTAAATATGTGTTACATGTATTTAAACTATATTATATTCCTAAATATAAAAAAAAATATTTGTTCAAAAGTAAAATTCAATATATATACTTGGTATGATACAATCAGAACTCTTAGAGTGGCCCTATTGGACTCTAAACCAAGAGGACTCTAAATATTTTTTCATTCCTTCCAGGATTTAAACCCAAAGGTTCACCTTTCCCTATGTGATGATCATAGGATCTCCCCTATGAAAATCATAAGATGATCCATATTTCCATATGTTATGAGCATAATATTTTTTATCCAATAAGAATAATATGATCCAATTATCTTTGTGTAATAGGCATTAAATGACCCATCATTGTCTATGTTATGATAATAGGATTTACTATGTGAGGAGAACATGATAATCCATATTTCTCATATTTAATGAGCATAGGATTCCTTATGTGATGATCATGAGATTAACTCATTCCCTGAAAAGATGAAGGTATAATATCCTTTTTACTTGGATCTAAACTATAGTTTCATTACTTCTATATGTGATTGCCAGAATATCCCCTTTCACCATTAAATGACGAAAATAAAATCTGCATCCTATATTCCCAACACACTCATCCCCTCTAACCAAAATGCATTCATCCTGCTAAGGTATCAAGTGGTTTAACTAACTGATGTATGAAATTATAATATTGATAAGGTATTCACGTACATGTATTAAATATATTAGGGACACATATATTATTAAAAAATATCATTAGTGATATGAGCCAACATTCTATCCTCCAATTCCAATCAATGGTGCCCTCAGCATCACCCCCATGATGAAACGTTGCCCACCTTTGGAATATTGGAATGTGGTACATAGATTATGGTCATATTTCAAGTGTTTGAGTGGAATACTGACTAAAAATCATCAAAAATAAATGTAGTGCACCAAATTTGAATCCCTTATCCTTCAAAAGTGAGTAGATAATTAACCTTGGGATCCACTAGTATTAAAAAATTATTCATGGTTGGATTCAACCCATTAAGAAAATTCAAATAAATTAAAATTCTTGTAATGTTTCCCCAACCATTACTGATTAGATATGAGGCATAAGGGAATCCCTTAACACTACTAATGCTACTAGTCACCAAAATGTTATAATTTTGTACATATATGCCTTGGTGATAACTATTATGACTCCCATAACTCCCATATTCCCTATTGCATTTAACCTAATGGAGGTGATCCAGTGATTGTTGATTAATCTAATAGTCTACGAGAATGAGAAAGAGGTAATCACCCCCACCCAATAAATAGCTCATGATGATATAGAGGCCAAGAGGCCATGTCAGCACCTGTGATAGTAGAAATATCATAGTGGGCAGTCACCTCCTATCACAAATAGCCACAACTTGGAGAGCCTTTCTTATAAGTATACCAGTGCTACCTACCCCCATGTTTGGTAGGTTGGGGACATTTATGGTGTTTCATCCCCAATTACCACCTGAGAGTCACCACGGAGGGATCCCACCAATAAATGTCACCATCAGTAATATACCTCCCATATAGAATCCAAATAGGTTGGGATCAGTAATGTTCAGGTATTCCCAACTAGGGATTTATAGCACCCATGTAGGGGGAAATCTTTTGACCCCACTTCATTACTATCCTCTTCTACAGCTACCATCCCTCTTGTAGATATCGCCACACCTATAGCTACCACCACAATCTATATTATCCCAACTACTAGGCTTAGAAAAATTCCTATTAAACTGAGATCAAGACCTCATCCACCCACCTAGAATCATGGGTTAACTCTCTAATCCATTGATTCTGGTAACATTAATCATGGAGTTCCTCCCAATAATGAAAAAGTGTAACTCGCTAAATATCCAGTAACACCCCAATCTTATAATGTGACATTTCACTTTAAATCCATTATAGAATTTCTTAAATTTCACATTGAAGAAAAAATGAATATATAATCATTTTATTATGGTATAAATTTACTATAAAAAATGAAATACATTATAAGATAGATAAATTAAAAATAATTTGAAAAAATAAAAGTGGAATAAAATCAAAATTAAGTAAAAAGACTATGAACAAGAAATCTGTGTACTAACGGTTTATGTTTAAGATTATTCTTATTATTATAAATATGTAAAGAATATTCTAATTTAGAAAGATAATAAATACACTCTGAATATAAATGAAATAATGAGATTAGTGATTTTGATGAAGTGTGTGACGTTAAATATAGGAATGTAATTTTTCGGTTAATATTATATGGTCATTGGGATTATATGGATATTTTGATTATATGGCTATTTGTATCATCATTAGACATAAAAATAATTAATAATATAAATTATAAGAACAATTTTATTAAAATATGATCATTGTAACATAAAAATTTAATTGGGAGGTATAAATAGATGTAACCACGTTCTGAAATATATATAAAAAGGGGTACAAATGGCATCAATTAGTAGAAGTCCTATTTTTGAGGGGCATATTTATATGTTTTTAAAGGAGTTATAATTACTAGTGTTTTATTAATACAAATCCCAATCTTAACTTAAACATGTATATATTGAGAAAAAAAATATATGGTCGAAGTTTAAGCTAATGGAAATCACTATGAGATCCATTTTTGTTGAATCGCCACACCCAAATTACACCAATTCATATCTCATAACATGGTATTATGCATATTCCTTGATTTATTTTTTATGTATAATTTAGTATGATAATTTAATGTAATTGTTAAAGTAAAAAATTATATATATATTAATTTTTAAATTTATTTTGTACATTTGACATTTTTGTAAAATTTAATTTCAAATAATAAATTTAATTAAATAAAAAAAATTAATAAAAATTTATTGATAAAATTCAATTAATTTATATAAATCAAATAATGAAATTTATAGAATTAGTTTTAAAATCATTTAGTGTTCAAAAGATATTTTTCTCAAATTATTATTTGTATGTGTGTAATGTATCTTTAACTTAATATATTTAATTAATCACTAATAAAGAATTATTTTAATGAAATTTATTGACAACATATAAAATAAAATAAAATAATATTCATATAATTTTTATTAAATGGGAATTAAAAAAGAATAAATTCATTTTATGCTTTAAAATACAGTTTTTATAAAAATTATTTTTTATATACTGTGTTCTTATATTAAAATTATTTTTTATCACTTTTACAAATTGAATATAATAAAATCGATTTCATACTTCAAATTATAAAATCTAAATTATTTACTTATTTAAATTTCCTTTTTTTAATCAGAATGAGTTTCCAGGGTAAAATTTTATTTACTATAGTAATGGTGAAATGGGGTAAAATAGGTAAATTAAAGATCAGGTCTTAAAAATAGCACAAAACATTTAATCTAAAAGAGTATATTATGGAATTATCAACCTCAAATTATCATATATATATATATATATATATTATTTTTTCACCTTTTATCTAATTGAAATGATAAATTAAATTCCTTATTCATTAAGGAATGGGTATTTTGGAAAGTTCCACTTAGGATCACCTATAAAAGGACCCCTCTTCTACCCACCTCAAGATATATGTTTCATTAGGATTAATCTTCAATACCAACCCATATTATCTACCTAATATGACTATCTCTTTTTTGGTAACCTCAATTCATTAGAAGAAGTCTCAAATCCTTCACTTCTATGTGGCTCTCTAAGAGAATATTCAAGTCTCCAACGTAACTATTATCTACTCCCAAATCATTTAATATTTTTCGTTTTGGTACAACTATTATATAATATGACTTATAAATTTAATAAAAAAAAATTAAATATATAATATAATATAAATGTGATATTATAGCCATACAATTACATGTTCATATTCATTCATTTGTTGTAATCCATCCTTGTTTGAGTCAGTTCTACCACCTACATGATTGATGTTAGAATTATTATATCATAAATGAATAACAATAACTAAACAATAAAAATATTGTGTAATAATTAAAAATATATGATGTTTTCATATCCCTGAAATTTTAATATATATATATAAGCATATTTATAAATGAAAATTATTCTTTTTATTGAATTGAAATTCAAAAAAAAATATATTTTAACTTCTCTTGAGAAAAATCACCATATCTTCCTTCAAATTACAATTGAATGAAAAAACTATATCAAAAACAACTTTATAAACAACATAACTGTTATAGAGGTGATGAAAACCTAATAAAGGGAAAAAATTGGAACTTCTAAACAAAATTTAGCATAGAAAATTTAGGAAAATTAACACCTAAATATTAATTTAAAAAATGATTAATAAAGGGTTAATAGGAAATTGTGAATGAATGGAACAAAGTAAAATAAATATAAATATATTTTATATGAATATAAGTAGTAAAGTAACATATATTTCCTAATTATATTTTTATTCTTGGTATTTCATGTTCAATTTAATGTTCTATCTTTCAATGGTTTTTTAATTAAAAGTTATCAAAGCTGTAAGGGGTTCCTATTAAAAAGATTTCCTATCATTGAGTTATAATCATTTCGTAATTATTTATATATTCTCACATTTTCCCAATATATAATTTAGTTTCCTCTAAGAATATTCCTATAAATTTATTCAAGGATTTCTAAATTAATCTCTATTTTCATTGTTTTATACACAATTTTCTTAAATTTTGAAGGTTTTTTATGACTCAATTTCAATTTCATTGGATTATAATAACTATTCATTGTCTATGTTTTTCATGTATTTTATATTATTTTATTTGCTTATTTAACATGTTATTTTCTCTTTATCTCTACAGAAATTACATTTTCATGTCAAAATATTCTTCCTTGATAGATTTCATTCTTTTTAAACATATAATTTTTTTAAGAATAATTCTTATCCTCTCTATTAAATAAAACTGGAAGAAAATCAAAATTAAGTAAAAAGACTATGAACAAGAAATCCCTGTACTAAGGGTTTATGTTTAATATTATAATTATTATTATAAATATGTAAATAATATGCTAATTTAGAAAGATGATAAATACACTCTGAATATAAATGAAAGAATGAGATTATTGATTTTGATGAAGTGTGTGACGTTAAATATAGGAATGTAATTTTTCGGTTAATATATTATGGTCATTGGGATTATATGGATATTTTGATTATATTGCTATTTTTATCATCATTATAAATAAAAATAATTAATGAGATAAATTATAAGAATAATTTTATTAAAATATGATCATTGTATCAGACATTTAATTGGGAGGTATAAATAGACGTAACCACGTTGTGAAACATATATAGAAAGGGGGACAAATGGTATCAATTAGTAGAAGTCATACTTATGAGGTGCATATTTATATGTTTTTAAAGGATTTATAATTACTAGTGTTTTATTAATACAAATCCCAATCTTAACTTAAACATGTATATCTTGAGAAAAAAATTAGATGGTCAAAGTTTAAGCTAATGGAAATCACAATGAGATCCATTTTTGTTGAATCGCCACACCCAAATAACACCAATTCATATCTCATAACATGGTATTATGCATATTACTTGAGGTATTTTTTATGAATAATTTAGAATGATAATTTAATGTAATTTTTAAAGTAAAAAATTATATATATATATTAATTTTTAAATGTATTTTGTACATTTGACATTTTTGTAAAATTTAATTTTAAATAATTAATTTAATTAAATAAAAAATTAATAAAAATGTATTTATAAAATTAAATTAATTTATATAAATCAAATAATTAAATTTATAGAATTAGTTATAAAATCATTTAATGTTCGAAAGATATTTTTTTCAAATTATTATTTGTATGTGTGTAATGTATCTTTAACTTAATATATTTAATTAATCACTACTAAAGAATTATTTTAATGAAATTTTTTGACAACATATAAAATTAACTAAATTAATATTCATATAATTTTTATTAAATGGGAATTAAAAAGAATAAATTTATTTTATGCTTTAAATTACAATTTTTATAAAAATTATTTTTTATATACTATGTGTTCTTATATTGAAAAAAAATTATCACTCTTTAAAATTGAATATAATAAAATCTATTTCATACTTCAAATTATAAAATCTAAATTACTTATTTATTTAAATTTCCTTTTTTTAATCAGAATGAGTTACCAGGGTAAAATTTTATTTATTATAGTAAAGGTGAAATATGGTAAAATAGGTAAATTAAACGATCAGGTCTTAAAAATAGCACCAAACATTTAATCTAAAAGATTGGATTATGGAATTATCAACCTCAAATTATCATATATATATATATATATATATTATTTTTTCACCTTTTATCTAATTGAAATGAGAAATTAAATTCCTTATTCATTAAGGAATGGGTATTTTGGAAAGTTCCACTCAGGCTCACCTATAAAAGGACCCCTTTTCTACTCACCTAAAGACACACATTTCATTAGGATTAATCTTCAATACCAACCCATATTATCTACCTAATATTACTGTCTCATTTTCGGTAACCTCAATTCATTAGAAGAAGTCTCAAATTTTTCACTTTTGTGTGGCTCTCTAAGAGAATATTCAATTCTCCAACGTAACTATATCCACTCCCAAATCATTTAATTTTTATCTTTTTTGTAAAACTATTATATAATATGACTTATAAATTTAATAAAATTATTTTTAAATCTATAATATTATATAAATTTGATATTATATCCATACAATTACATGTTCTTATTCATTCATTTATTGTAATCCATCCTTGTTTGATTCAGTTCAACAACATACAAGATTGATGTTATAATTGTTATATCATGAATGAATAAGAAAAACTAAACAATCAAAATATTGTGTAATAATTACAAATATATGATGTTTTCATATCCCTAAAATTTTAACATATATATATAAGCATATTTATAAATAAAAATTATTCTTTTTATTGAATGGAAATTCAAAAAAAAAATATTTTAACTTCTCTTGAGAAAAAATCACCATATCTTCCTTCAAATGACTATTGAATGAAAGAACTATAACAAAAACAACTTTATAACCAACATAACCGTTCTAGAGGTGATACAAACCTAATAAAGGAAAAAAATTGGAACTGCCAAACCAAATCTATCATAGAAAAGTTAGGAAAATTAACACCTAAATATTAATTTAAAAAATGATTAATAAAGGGTTAATAGGAAATTATAAATGAATGGAACAAAGTAAAATAAATATAAATGTATTATATATATATATATAAGTAGTAAAGTTACATATATTTCATAATAATATTTTTATTCTTGGTATTTAATGTTCAATTTCATGTTCTATCTTTTAAGGGATTTTGAATTAAAATTTACCAAAGCTGTAAGGGGTTTCTATTAAAAAGATTTCCTATCGTTGAGTTATAATCATTTCTTAATGATTTCTGTATGCTAACATTTTCCCAACATATAATTTAGTTTCCTATAAGAATATTCATATACAATTATTCAAGGATTTCTAAATTAATCTCTCTTTTCATTGTTTTATACACTGTTTTCTTAAAATATTAAGGGTTTTTATGACACAATTTCAATTTCATTACATTATAATAACTATTCATTGTCTATGTTTTTCATGTATTTTATATTCTTTTATTTCATTATTTAACATGTAATTTTCTCTTTATCTCTTGGTAAATTACATTTTCATGTCAAAATATTCTTCCTTGATAGATTTCATTCTTTTTAGAAATATAATTTTTTTAAGAATAATTCTTATCCTCTATATTATCTCTGTATCTTCTACATACAAATATATTCTTACAAAAATTATTTTATTTTCTTATTATGAGATATAAAATGGTATTATAATTTTTACTCCTCATATTTCTCTTTATATATCTACAAAATTAAATTTTATGAATCATTATTATATGTGGATTTCCTCTAAAATAGCATAAAAAGATTAAAAAGGCATCTTTTCACTTTCATATATTTTTTATCCTTTACACCAAATTTATTTATATAAATTTTTTTTCAAGGTTTCCTTAGTAAGAAATATTAAAATAATGATTTCAAAAAATATTTTAGTCACCTTCCTAAAAATGATTTTCAATAAAGTGTCATGTAACTTCATCTTTTTATGATAACGTTAAAAATGTTTTATTGAAATTATTCTGCATCCATTTTCCTCTCTATATCCAAATGGTATATCTTTTATGGGGTAAGGTTCATGATCACCCTATAAATTTTCTTATGATATAGTTATTTTGAGATATCAAAATATTTTTATTATTCGATCGAATTCATGATGTCATTTTATGTGATACCATTTCAAAAATTTGTGTAAACAAGCTTCTTTCCATGGATTTTAATTATGGGATGTATGATAAATTTCATGTGGCCCACATATTTCTGGTTTATAATTATGTTTTGGGTGGTCCCAATTGTAAGATCCTTAATTCTGCATTCCTTGATTCAATGTTAAAAACATCATCATTGAATTTCTATCTTTGTTACTGATGAATGTGACCCAATTTTCACCATCCAAACCTTACAACATAAAAATGAAATATTAGATCACTTACACAACCAAGAAAATTTTATATATAGAGTTTTATATAATTATTAAAAACACTTACATAAATAATACCCATGAATTAAAGGGATTGTTTTCCCCAATTTTAACTAACTTTTCATATTCCATATTAAGTCTTAAACATCTCCCAAAAAATAATCATGATATAAAAAATTCTTGGCACAAATAATTTAATCATAATATTATATAACCTTTTAAATATGAAACATAATAAGGGTGATCTCAAATTCATAGTTAGAGTAAACATAATCATTAACAATTTAATGTCATCATGGATCATAAGAAGGGAATAAGGGTATTATGACATAATCAAAGTATGTGAGAATAATATAACAATATTAATACCCATAAATAAATGAATCATCAATTATGAAACATGGAATTAATATTTATCAAAGGAATGATTCATAAGAATAAATATTCATAAGCCATGTGATTTCAACATTGATCAAAGTAAATATTTATAACTCCCAAAAACCATAATGAAAACATGTTTTTATCATTGAACATTATCTTCATATAAACCATAGAGAAACCTTAAAATTGAATAACCATAGATTTTACTTCTATACTCAATGAATTATAGCACTATATAGGTGAAACCAATATATAAGATATACTAGGCTCACCCATTATCTATAATGGAGATCAACCCTTCATAAATAATTTTAAATAACTATAACATGAATTAAGTACATAGAACTTTCAACTCAAAATAAAACTCATAAAGACATCCACTATTACTTTCATAACATTATTGACCAAAGTAAATGAAATGGATTCCCTAAAAATCACTTTGAAACATGATTCACCCATGGAAAGGAAATGGGTTCCATGAAATCTCTTTGAAACAGTCATAATCCATCCATAGAATGAATATGGATAGTATCATTTTAATATATCCTAGGAGAGAATAAGTAACATCAAGGGTTGTTGATGTTGATGAATTTAAATAAAACTAATGTATCATTAAAAATTGATGTAAATAACCTTTTCACTTGGATTATCTTCAAATTACATCATGTTAGATGGAAAATTATTTTTAAATATCACTTGGGAATATTTCATGAGGAAAATATCTATTCCATTTTGAAAACAATTATTTAAAATATAAAAATTTATAAAACATTAAATAAATAAATTTCTTTTAAAAATACCTTTGAAAAATAAAAAATAGAATTTAAATAATTTAGTTTTCATTAGGGTGGAAAGTTTTATTCATGTTTTAATTGTCAAAAATAAATATTCTTCTCAAAC
Organism: Viscum album; assembly: GCA_963277665.1. Taxonomy (NCBI): domain Eukaryota; kingdom Viridiplantae; phylum Streptophyta; class Magnoliopsida; order Santalales; family Viscaceae; genus Viscum; species Viscum album. The sequence goes on along the minus strand of OY728151.1, from coordinate 1,861,066,432 downwards.
ATTTTGTAAATGGAGTCAAAGTTACCCATTTGAAAAATGATAAGAAATTTCATTTTATAAAAAAGTAAAATAAGGTCAAATATCATGTGATATAACTTTATAAATTCATTTACTTTAATAAAATAACACTTTTGAAAACAATTATAAAAAAAGTATATGGAAGAGAAAAATTTTGGATCTAAAATAAAGATATAAGATCGGTATCACTAAACAATAACTTTATTAAAATTTCATCAATAAATGAGGGAGGAAATATAAATTATTTTTGTGAAAAAAATTAATAACCATAGTATAATAAAATAGATTTATTTAAATAAAATAATATTTATTATTTCATCTTAAAGAATTTTCAATTTAAACAATCCATAAAATAAAGGAGATTGTATCGTAAGGCCATAACCACTTTGGTAACTCCTTAATCATAAGCCCTATAAACTAACAACATTAAATATATTAAACATAAGAAAATTCATGATAAAACATATAAAAGTGTAATTATGTATACCTCATAAAATAATATTGGTCTATAAGGTAACATATGTCACAAAGAAGATAATATGAGACGAGCAACCCTTAAAATGGTCGTAACATTAATGTGAGAATTAATCCGTGAATATATTATGTGTATCAAATGAAAATCCATATAAAACAATAAGAAATATAAAACAATATAATAAAAATTAATTACATGCATAATATTATAATTTCAAAGACAATGAAGAAGTAATATAATCGAATGAAAAGAAATTGAGTTATGAAATTATTTACCACTTCGTAACATTCATATAAAATCACATTGGATGAAATAATTAAAATTAAAACTTAAAATATCATGAATTACATATATTTCAGGATACCATATGTAAAATTTTCATTATATACACCATATAAAATAAATTTGGTTCTGAACAATAAAATATGCCTCGATGAATGTAAATTTAAACGAAATCACTTACCTCGAGTCCAGAATTTCCTTGTATCTACAATAAATCATACATAACAAGATTATATATATTATTATTTTACCTAATAAATATTTACTAGTTTAATATCTTATAAATAAATTATTTATTTAATTTATTTTTAATTCCATATTTATACTTAATTTGTTAAGTCCACATCGGGTATTTTGAAGATGTCCGGTTCATTATTTCAAAACAGCTTTAGTGTGTTAATCGTGGTAAAAGTGGTCACTGTTACATATTCTGTAAAATAATTATCATTACATATTTATCTTATTTATACATCAATTTTACTTTTAAAACCAATTATTAAATAAATTTATGAAAAATGAACTACATTGCAATTATAGAGATGGTAAGTCGTGCGTACACATGAGTAATATTTCCATTTTTCACTGATAATATTGGAAAGAAGTCAATAATTATATTATACTTCCATAATTATAATAATTTAAAATATTACATATTATTTATTTAAAAATAAATAAATATATATATATATCATCCATTTTATGAGGTGATGAAAAAAATAATAACATCACTTTGTGGAGGTGTTAGTTCACATGTACACATGAACAATGTTATAATTTTTCAATGAGTGGAAAGGTAAGAAGGAAAATGATATATTATTTTTTTTAAATAATAAATATTTCATGAATAACATAATTATTTCATATATATCTCATATATTCCTAAAATGTATCCTTTTTACCTTCCATGAAAATTTTTAATGAAAAACAAATCATGTTGCTTCATGAGATGGTAGTCTTCCATACATATGAGCGACATTATTTTATCCCCCATAGAATGTAAAGTATGAATTTATATGTGATATCATAATTCCAAAATTATAATTATGTTAAAAATATCATATATATATATATATACAATTAAAAGTTTTCATTATAACAAGGCATGAGAGGTGATGATGAAAAATGAATCACATCTATTCATGAGGCGGTAGTCCTCTATGCACACGAAAGATGGTTCTCTTTCCCATTTTATGAAAGTGGCTATTGATTTATGTTATGAAATTTAAATAATAACATATAATTATATTATAATTTTTTTATTATATCATCATAATTTAAAATTATTTTACGGATATGGAAAAATAAATAAAATAAAAAGACTTGGTTAAGCCTGATACCTCTTCTTCAGAAAACCTCCTTCGGTCAGTATAGAAATTCTTCCTCGGATGGATTTTGGATCAAAATAGGATCTCCAAGTAATGTTTAGAGAATAAATTAAATTGTTTTTTTAGGTATTTTTCAATCCAAATGTCTTTGAAGGTTTGAATAGTAGAGGGGATGAGTGGCCTTTTATAAGTGAGGTGAGTGACTGACTTATAATTCTGGAAAATATGGTGTACCCGTGTTTTTCTCTATCCTAAAGGATCCAAAATGGAGAATTATCTATAATGAGACACGATAAGGTCCAAATATGTCCATAAAAAATATATTATACATGTTTTTATAATATTTTAACCTTTTCTTTTTAGGTTAACCCAAAAGTAAATCTATTTTTTACCATAACTGCGGTAAAATATTTTTATTATTTTCACTATTCATTACAACCAAAAATTAAGTAGACCTTATTAGATAATATGAATTATTATAATTAAAAATATGGAATCCATTTTACCAAATTCAATTCACATAAGTGGTATAATTTAATTTAAAATAAAACCAATAGACTTGATGAAAAGGCGGTTTTTCAAGAAATGTATTTTTCAATCAAAAGATGATTTTTTTATTAACTATATCAGTATTAATAATAATTTTATAAAAACAAATTAATATTATTTATATAAAATTTAAAATTTTCATTTAGATAATTCCTCATTAGTTTTATTTTTAATTAATTAAAAAGATAAACATTATATACTTTAAAACTTTTTTCAAAAAAACAAATGTTTCTAAACAAATAAATAAACTTATAATAAAATCCGATATAAATATGATTAAATTTTAATTAAGTGGATTAAATATAACTAATTAAAACTTATTTTACTTTAATTCATATTAATAAAATAATGGTACTTTTAAATTACTTAATTAATTTAAAAGAAATGACATTTTTCTAACAATTCGTATTTTCACTATTCACCAAAAATACCAAAATTTCACCATAAGTTAATTTTGATATACTAATTTATAAAAAAAATATTTTCTAAAATATATTTTCTAAAATTATATAAAATAATTATAATATTTTCTCACAAGAATAAATTAAAATATTTTTTGAAAAAAACATATTTTTGATGAATAAAATTAATTTACTAAGAATTGATTGATTATTTTCTAATTATTTATCAAAAATTTATGTTGACTTGGGAATATATAGATATATTTAATAAATTATTTAATACTATTTATACCCACCAATTTAACATCCAGGTTATAACTTTCATATCTAAAATAATATTATTTCATTTTACATTTAAGATTAGTGTTGTGTGTATTGTATGTTATTGAGAATAACTTATTTTTTGAATATTGAGGTGTTATATCCCCCCCCCCTTTAATAAATATAATTCTCACAATTTGAACTTTATCTCATGATTCAATGGTTAGAAATTTGAAAACATCATTTATGGAAACTCATATCACAAAAATGGTTAATAAAACATTCTCTTGATAAATGAGAAAAGGAAGTATGAAAGTCATCTAAAATAATACATACTAGGTTTCCAAATAAGAGAACAGTGGTGGGAATTGAATATTTGGACATGGAATAAAATTTTAATTCCAAAAATAATTATGAAGAGTGAAAAGGATTGTTTATCATAAAAAAGTGAGTGTTCCTTGGAAATTTGACGACCTAAAAACCATATATCAAAGAGATGTTAAAAAGACCATTGTTTCATAAAAAATAACCATAATATGATAAAATTTTCATTTTATAGGTCATTTTCCAAATTTGTGGAATCACTTATCATATGGACTAATAAAATAAGGAAATATATTTACTTAATAAGTTTAATATCATCCTTTAATCAATTTCAACTAAAATATCTTCTTGTTCAATGAAAAATGATTATTCAAGATGAATTTTTCGTATCAAAATCCCTTAAATAAACTTTTAAAGGACCACATAACCATAAAAGGGATAATAAAGTTTTAACCTGTATTTATAAATTTTCCAAAACCAAAATGGTTAGCATATGGTAAGATGTTTCCAAAAATTAATAAACCTCCAAAATTTAAAAGTAATACTCAAAGTTAAACAAAATCATTTCATAAATAAATAACTCTATTTCTAAAATAACCTCAAAGTTTATCTCTTAAAAGCCCAAATATATATTGATCTTATCCTAAAATAAGATTAATCAGATAATCAACTAATAACTTTTCTACCCCATGGTTAACATTATGATAAAACATATGTTTTTAAAATCAACATAATCATTATCTTTCAAATATTTTGAGTTGAAAAAATTATTTCATAATAACTAGGATATCACATAGGATAATGGTATGCATTTCCCCCTTTTTTCTTCAGTTATGGGTTCAAGACCTATTTCCTTTCCGGATTACGATGGGTTGTCTCCAGCCTTTGGGTTATCCTTTTTCTAGAAATTATATCCTTATAATGTTCTAATAAATATAATGAGCACCATTAAAAATAACTTTACTCTTCAAACATCATATAAACCCCAAAGTTTCTCAAAACCTTTTAAATTTATGATCAAACATAAACTCATAAACCTATGATGGTATTAATAAACCTTTATATAACCTCACATGAAACCACACTAATCTCTAAATTTATATAAACCATTCTTGGATACCAAATATAATATCCCTAAACCTACACTCTATGATCCAATGCTAAAAATGTCATCATTTCATTTCTAGATTTGATACCGATTAAGGTGACACAGTTCTCTCTATCAAATTCATAAAACAATATAAATAAATATTTGATCTATTATACACCCAATGTACTTTTAGATTTATAGTTTTATATAATTAGGACAAACTCTTACATAATAAATACCCATTAATTCAAGGGTGTATATTTCCCATTTTACCCAGCTTTTCATATTCCATATTAAGTCTCTAATAACTCACACAAACTAAATCATGTTAGAAACCATTCTTGACCAAAATAATTTAGTTACAATTCCTTATAACCTATAGAAGTAGAAACATAAGAAGGGTGAGATAAAATGATAATTAATGGTAAATATAAAAATTATGAGTTAAACTTCATAAGTGATCATGTGAATAGAGTATGGGTATGATGACATAATCAATGTATGTGAGTATATAATAAAATTTTTATACCCATAAATACTTGTATCATCAATCATAAAACATTGAATAAATATTTATCAAATGAAAGAGTCATAAGAATCAATAATCATGATCCATGTTATTTTAATATTGATAAAAGGAAATATTTACAACCTATATTAATCATAAAGAAAATGTGTTGGTATCTTGAAATACCATATTCATGGAACACTTACAAAACCTATACAAATGGAATAGTCATATGGTTTACTTCCATACCCAATGCATTGGAGTGCTATCTGGTTACATGTATTGTATATTCTATATCAGGCTCACTCATGATCTATAATGGGTATAATCCCATGGTAAACAATTTTCAAGAACCGTAACATGAATAAAGTAAATAGAATATTTCTCTCATCATAATACTCATAAAAACATACATTATTACATTCATGACTTTAATAACCTGTGGAAAAGATATAGGTTGCATGAAAATCTGATTGAAACATGATTAACCCATGGAAACGAAATATGTTTCATGATAATCTCTTTGAAATATTATTAACCTTTGAAAAAGAAATTGGTTCCATAATAATATATTTAAAACAATTATAACCTATCAAGAGAAAGAATAAGTATGGTAATTTCAACATATTCTAGTAAATAATAAGTAAAATCAGTGGTTTTTGACATTGATTAATAGAAATACCATTAATAAATTATGAAAAACATTCTTGATAAAAAATATCCTTTTCACTTTGAGTAACATCAAAGGATTTCATCTTAGATGAAAAATGATTTAGAAAGATCACATGGAACTTTTCTTATGAAAAATATATTTTCCATTTTGAAAACACTTATTTAGAATATAAAACATTCTCAAACATTAAAAAAATAATTTTTTTTGAAAATGACTGTTTAAAACTAAAAAGGATTCTTTAAAACATATAGTGGTCATGACATAGAAAAATTATGTTCATGTTTTAATTGTTAAAAATTGACATTCTTTTAAAACATTTTTTTAAATTGAGTCAAAGTAAACCATTTTAAAAAATTTAAGCAATTTAATATTTAAATACTTTTAAAATAAGGTAAAATATCATTTAAAAAAGATTTAGTAAATCATTTATGTTTAGAAAATAAATATTTTGAAAAACAAATTAGAAAGCATTGATACGGAAGAGAAATATCCCCAATCTAAAAGAAAGATACAAGATTGGTATCACTTATAAACAAATTTATTCATATTTCTTTAACCAATAATGGGGGAAACATAACTTAAATATATGAACCACAATTATAACTAAAGGATAGTAAAAGATATTTATTTCAAAAAAATAAGATCATATTATTTCCTCCTAAATAAACTTCAACATTAAAAATACTAAAAATAAAGGAGATTGTATCATAAATCTTTTTCCACTTTTGTAACTCCTTAATTGTAAGCCCCGTGAAATAATAACATCGGATAAATCTTTAAATATCATAATCATAAGTAAATTTATGGTACAAAATATCAAAGGGGTAGTATATACACCTCATGAAATAAGATATTTGTTAGATCATAATTGTATATGATGTATACAAGAGGGGTGAATTGTAGTTTAAGAAATTAAACTAAGACAAAACACAATATCTCTTTATTTAGAAAATATCATACTGAAAGATCATCTGATGATTAGAGTAATAAAATTAGAACCAGATATTGTCCAATATATCAGAGTGTTATAAGTCCCATAGTCACACCTATAAAACAATAAAGCAAAAAATAAGTATAAACTAACTCTCTAAAGTATATGCACAAAGGATTGTAAAATTTGTATAAAAAATAAATACAAAATATTATAATAGCATAAATGAATTACAATCATTATAAAATAATATACTCTTTAACCTTTAGAGTTAAAGAAGTCAAGAAAGCCCATCTTAAGGTATCAATAAATGTAATACCTACTATAAAGATATGTCTTTCCTAACAAGTAAATCCCGGGATATGATGATTGGTATGGCTATGTCTTCCAATCCCATGGAATCCCTTGATATGATTATTGGTTTTTATCTTCCTAACCCTGGATGTCCGGAATCAAATTGATCGGATTCACCCATCTTCCTATCCCCATAAGTCCTCGATCAGTACCATGATAATCCACAATGAATAAAAAAGAAAATAGTTCTAAGTAATTTAATATCCTCACTCTTATTCCTTATAATTTCAACTCTCTAAGAAATTACGAATCAATTATAATGAGATGTTCAATAATAGAAAATACATATATTATTTTATTTGATAATATATCTTCTCCCATCTCTTTAAATGACCTCTAATTTATAAGTGATTCCCCAATGGTCATATTTTTTAGTTGGTTGTAAATTCCTTGGACATCTTTTACTTTGACATCTCATAATGATCTAGATCTTGAACTTGATACCTAATAATTTCACAATACGACATCATTTTTTTAGAACTATTACAAAGATATTTTGTATTTTTTTGATAGAAACATATATATATATATACTCTGAATATAAGATTTTGATAGTCTAATGGACTTCCTTATTGTTTTTTGATATGATAAACTGAATAAATTTCAATCTAATGTATCGGTACCAATTTTCATATCATGGTCATGACTTTTTTCAGTATGATAGACAAGACAATATTCAAACCACCGATTTGAAAAAAAGTTAGTTTGATGTACCAAACGTACCTTTATTATAACATATCATATTGAATAATAAAAGTTAATATATGCTTTATATTAGTATTATTTCTATGTTTAATATAAAACAATTTTTTCTATAAAAACAAAATAAAACACTTGAAATATTTAAATTTAATAAAATAGTTTTTTTATGAAAGTTTTTTTTATTTCCAAAACTAAGGAAAGGGAAAATAGAAAGTAAAAATTTTGATGCAAAAATATTACCCATTTTGGATATCACAAAACATGACACTTAAAATGAAACAATAATAACATTAAAAATACTTACATCTCTTTTTCCCTTTTAAAACATTGAATATATACTTCATATATTAAATCCACCTAAGATTATATCTAATGTATGATCCAATTGAAAGTATTAATTATTTTGATAATAACTCCCCTTTAAATGAATACTCCCAAAAATTCTCCCAAAAACTTTTCAAAGACTTATCCCCCTTTTATAATTCTCCCCCTTAATCACATCTCTTCAAAACATCTCCCCCTTTTTTATTTTCAAAAATAATAGGGAAGGAGCTATATTTTCCAAAAAAAATTGGGAAAGTAAAAACATGTGAAACAATTTTATGTTAATTAGCTTATTTATCCAAGATAAAAAATGAATAACATACCTCCAAAAATATTGGAATAAATTCTCATATAAGGTATTTGGATAAAAAATTCAATCATATTCAATATTCATTCAAAGAGTTTAAATATTATAATAAGAGTTCAAATAAAAAATTACACTTTATTTAAAAACATTTTAATGATCAATTTCATATTTTTAACATCATCGTGATCCTTTTGAGATTGTGTGACCAATGATTCAACTTCACAATCTTATCCTTCTTGAGTACTTACTTGTGAATGTCTTCCTTAAACCTTAAAAATTCCTCAATAATTTTATTATTATATTCCTTCACAAGGAACAACCCATATTCCCATGTTCTAATTCTACTATTTTTGAACTCCAATTTATGAACTTTTTTTACATAACTTTCACTTCTTCTTTACGATCATCATTCATCTCTCTGAAGTATTCTACAAACGTTACTCTACCTACGAAATATATTGATAAATTTTCAAAGTATACATACATTCCAATAGGAAGTTAATTCACGTATATATATTGATCACCATGGTCCTAAAGATCATTATCAACTTGGTTTTAACATTTTACCATCTTATCGTAAGATCTCTTTGGTTCTCTTTCCTTTTCATTGAAGTATTTCAAGTCATCTACATTCTAAAAAAATGATTCTATCCAAACTTTTAGTGAATCTTGTTTTTCATTTAGGATATTTTTAATCAACTTACATATTTAATATATATTAGGAGGATAATGTATTGAATCCCTTAAATGTTTCATGTTTTGGAAAATATAATCAAATCTTTTTTGAGCTACTATTTCATCAGAGTCAGGTGACTCTGATAATGTTGAAGGATCATATGGATGACTTGGTCCTATACTTATCTTCTATATTTTATTAGGGTTTTCTTACTCTGAAACTTTCATAATATCTACATCTTTATCAGATTCAATGTTTTCTAATACTTTTGTGTGAAATTTTAGATCCTCCTTCTCTTATTTTGTAGATAAATTGTTTCCCTCCTTAGATGATTATTTTTCTTCCCCTAAATTTTCTAAGTCTGGATCCTTATCAGACAGGGAAGGTAACAGAGTTAAAGATAAATATGTCTCTAATGTACTATTATTTTCCTTTATCAATTCCTCAGAATCTATTTCTTCTTCATCAAATTTTTCCTCTTCCTATTCTTTTTTTATATTTATTCTTATTTTTATTCTTCTTGTTCCTCATGTTCTTTCTCTAATTGTCGCAAAATTTTAAGAACATGTCTTCGAACTCTTGTAATAAACATTTTTTTCCTTCTCAAAAACATTTTTTAATTTTTATAGGACTGATTTTGAAATTTATTCTACTATATATTTAAATTTCCCTTTATCAACTTCTAGAACAAAAGTATGAATTATTGATGTTTCAACAAGCTCAAATCTGGAATCATGGATTATTGGATCAGTATGGGAAACTTTTTCAAACTGATAAGCTGGCTACACAAGTGATAAATGATGAATTGATAAAATTAGATTCTATGAATCTTTTTCCACATCCTTCATCAACATTTCTACCATATTATCCTCCAAAAAATAAATATTCATCTCCCTTAAACTGATATTCATTATTAATATTCAGAGATAAGTCCATATCCTTATCAAGCCCAAACTCAGGATCACTAATTTTATTTTGAGCCATATAAGTGATGAGTTTCTTAAACTCATCATCAATAATTTTCTTTAATTTATTTTAATTTTTTAGAGGAGGTGATTCACCCTTTATATTTTCATTATTAACTTCTTTCTCTTTTTTTGGTCGGGTATTAGATATTGTTATTTCAACTATATCCACAAACTTTTTCAATTTTGAATCAAAAAATAATTTCATTATTGATATGGTTTAAACATCGATCAAGGAAATATTTTCCCTCATGGGATATGTTTCATTTTTTATCAATAAAACATCCATACAATTTAATAGAAACTTTTTTATAAATAAAGGAATTATAAAAAAATTGATTTCATTAATTCCTTTTTGATCGATTCAACCATAATGAACACAAAATTCACAAGAATGGTTTTCCTCATATTCATCAGGAAATATAAAACAAATATTTCTAAAACTTTTAGGGTATCTACATTAACCTTTCTAGTAATTAGATAACCCTTCATCCATAAAGTGATGACCCTTTAATCTGGTGTAATGTGTGAAACATTTTTGACTTTCTCATAAGAAGTAAATACATATTCCAAAACCTTCAACTTAATAAAAATAATAAACTTATTAGGTAATTTATTAGAAGGATTATATGATTCACCTTGAATAGTAACTCCCACTAAATATATTACTTTTTAATAATTTATTTTTTACTTTTCATCAGACAAAGTAAATTCCACTTCTTCATTATTCTCAATATGAAGAAACTAAATAGATTTGTAGAACTCTATAACTATCTCTTGGTAATATAAATCAAAATCACCTTTCTAAATAAAAATATTTTCCCAAAATTAAAATTTGATAAAAAAATTTAGAATATTAAATTTTTTCTCAGACCATTTCCTCTCAATGAGTCTCTCTCTGACAACTTCCATTCTGAACAAATTAACATTAGTTTTCATCGTACTAAGACTAGCATAAGTGATTAGACGAATTGAAAAACATCTAAGTGAGAAATAAAAGAGGTGGAGAGATTCAGGGTTGAAAATTATAAAAACCAATGTGGGATATGAGGTGACCCAAACTTATATTGTCAAGGAAGGTGATGGTTTTAATTCAAATAAATTTAATGGATTATGTTGAATACATTAATCTAATCTGGCGATCAAGATTTGATTGAATAAACTTTTTTAATTTAAATATAACCTCTTAAAGTTTTTTTTATGAGAACTTTTATAAGATTAATAAATAGTCCGATTATAAAACATTAAGTATTTAACAACGAAAATTTTATAAAACTAAATGAATATATACAACAACATTTTTAAACTAAAGTAATGAATAAGTGAAAAAACTAAAATAAGAATACCTTTCAGAGTATAAAAACTTCATCAGTATGAGTAACCTATTCTTCTTGGTTTCTGAAAAATAAATATATTATGATAAAGTTTATAAAAAACAAATTCTCTACAAAAATTTAATTTCATATTTTTCCATAGTGTTTTATTAAAATTCTAACTCTGAAAAATTTGTTAAAGAAATTTGAATCTGGAAAACTTATCACAATAAAACTTTTTATAAAGATAAAACCATGTATAAAACAAAATTAATTTAGAAATATAGAATGTTTTAAAAAATAAAATGTTTTAGAAAAGTAAAATTCTTATAAAAACAAAATGTTTTAGAAAAAAAAAGTTTTTTAGAAACTCAAAAATGAATGTACTCCCCATTTAAGAAGGAGTTCATTAATGTAAGGTTATTAGTAAATAATAAGTACATATGAATAATCACTTGATATTGATCATTACATGAATCTATTTAATGTATTAAACTATTTTATAACTAAGGGGTTTTTGAAAATATAAGCAAGTTGTTCTCGCATTCTGATGAATTGTAAAATGATATTTAATATTTTGTATAATACTAAAGAAAATGGTGCCTTATATTTGTGTTCTTAGGATGTGATTGATTTCATGGATTTTTACTTAAATAAATTGATCTTTTTTCTCTCAAAAAAATTATTTATATTAAAACCCATGCCATAGTTAGTGAGTGTGTTTTGAATCCAAGAAACTTGAGCAGAACAACATCCAACATCCACAAATTGGGCTTCAGTAGTGGAAAGTGATACTGAGTGCTGTTTCTTACAAGACCAAGAAACTAAATCTTCTCCTAAGAGTTTAAATGTTCTAAAAGTAATTTTTATATCCATTCTACAACCACAAAATTTAGCTTCTAAAAACTTTTTCACTCAAAATCATTTCTAAAAGAGTAGAATAATATTAAATCTGTAGTTACCTTAAGATAATGAGAAATTAATTTAACATATTTAAGATGGGACACATTCATATTAGATTTATATTTATAAATAAAAGCTTACTAAAAACATTAAATATCAATGGCTAGTTATTAAGAAATTTAAACTTACAATCATAACACTAAAAGTATTTTTATCAACTGGTTTCCCAACTTCATCAATATCTAATGTTTTTTATGTACCAATGGGATTTATAATTCGTTTTGTTTTTTTATAAAATAATTTATTAATTACATATTTTATATAATTATATTGATATATAAAATTTCCTTCTAGTTTCTATGAAATTTTTAAAAATAGAAGGTATATAAACCCACCCATCATAATCACTTAAAACATATATTTTATAAGATCTGAAAAGGAATCTATTAAAGTATTTTGAGTTTAACCACATATAATGTCAAAAAATATATTTTTACAATAATAATATTTTTATTAACTAATTTAATAAAAATATTGGGATCAACATATCCCTAAAAAAATTATAAAAAAAATATTTAACCTACCATACCATGCTCTTGGGTCTTGTTTAAGTCCATAAATTTTATTGGTAAGTTTATAAACATGTTTTGGATGTTTTTTATTTTTGAAAATAGGGGTTTTTCAACATATAATTCCTTTTAAACATATCCATTAAGGAAATAACACTTTATATCTATTATAAATATTTGTAAATTTAAGAATTATTTTTTATCTAAAAGTAAAAGAATAGCCCCATGTCTTGCTTGTAGAGAATAGGTTTATTAATAGTATATTCACTCTTGTTTATTATAACCCTTATCAATGACAATATCTTTATTTATGACTATTATACAATTTTCCTCAAATTTATTCCAAAAAACCATTTTACTCAAATTATAAAAGTATCTTTAGGACATTTACCTAAGTTCTGGACATGGTTCCTTTAAAAATATTTGAGTTCATCATGAATTGTCTTTATCCAATCCTCATAAGATAAATCCTAACTATTATTATTAGGTTAAAATTTTGATAAGAATTATAGATGTTCAATTTCATTTATCAAATAACTTATATTTCTAACTAGTTGATTTATGTCACCAATGATATTACCACTATGATGATCCCTAAGAAACAACTGATTTCTTTGATTTTAAAAAGTCTATTATTCAATAATAAATTTGAAAAAGTATTGAGTAATATCCTAAGAATCATATTTTGGAGTTATTTTCTAATGATATTATCTTTCTAACATAGGTTGAATGTAAGTTTTAGAAATAACATCTGAAGATGTAGGTTGGGGTTATTTGAAAATAAATGAATCAGTTTCATCAAAATTAACATGTACTATTTCATCAAAAGAACTTGTTTTTTATTGAAAACACTATAATCTTCTCTAGTTGTGGAATAAACTAAAAATATTCCATCATAATAATTTGGATCAAATTTATATAAGTTACATTTATTATTTTAGATGAATACTTTACATACAAATACTTGGAAGTAATAAAAAAATGGTTTTCCTCCTATCCCCAATTAATAAAAAGTTTTATTAATAAAAGGATTAATTAAACAAGATTTATATTATAGAAGGATGTACAAGTAGATTCATACCAAAAAAGTTTATCAACTGAGTATTCACTCGGCATTCTTACAGTAATCTCTTAAAGAACTCAATTTCTTATTTTAACTATACCATTTTTCTAGGGAGTTCTAGGTGCTGAAATGTTTTATATAATAAATTTCTTACTAAAAACTGTATAAAAGTTATAATTTACAAATTCTCTACCATGATAACTAAAAATAGATATCTTGGAGAGATTTTTTCAAAATTAAACTCTAGAAAAAAAAGTTTTAAAATAACTAAAGTCTTCATATTTTAATTCTATAAAATAAACCCAAGTATATATAGTGTAATCATAAACTAAGATATATACATAGTACTTCCCCCTAATACTTCTAGTTTTTGTAGGACCAAATAAGTCCATTTTAACTAACTATAAATTATAAGAATTTGAGACTTCTCTAATATATTTAAAATTTGACTTATATTTCTTACCATATTCACAAGGATCACAAACTTTTGAAGTATCAAACCTATATTCTGGTAGATCCTTAACAGGTCCTTTCTTAGTCAACATAGAAAAATTTTATAAGGTTATAGTGTCCTGATATTCAATTCCATAGCCAATATTTATCTTTCATTGCACTAAATCAAGGTATATCTTAGAACCTAAGGTATTCTATGTTTAAACTGTAATAATTCTCATACTGATTTGAATAAATAATAAATTCACCTTTTGAACTATGAACAACACATTTTTTTATTCCTAAAATTTTCAAGAAAACCCCCATCACAAAATTGACTTATACTGATAAGGTTATTCTTAAGTTCTACAAAAAATAAAACACTTTAAATTTAATATTGTCCAAGAAGAAAAATATTACCAATACAAATAGTCTCCCCTTGAGCATTATCTCTGAAAGTTACCTTTCCACCTTTCATATTTATGATCTTCTTAAAAAAATATTTGTTTCTAGATATATTTATGGAGAAACTACCATCTATGTACCAATTTCTTTTTGTATATTATTTATTTTCAGGAAAATAAAAACATTTGTGCTTTAGATCCCAAACCTTCTTAGGTCTGGTATTATCAAAAATTAATTTTTTTGGAATCCACATTTTTCCTAAATTACTTTATTGATAAAATGTCATTTATTTGGAAATATTACCTTTATGAAAACCCAAAGACTAAATTATATTTAAATAAAATTTGTTCTTCCAGTGTCCACCACTTTTACTTTTTGTGAAAAATGGATCACTATTGGTAATAAAATAGTTATTACTAAAAAGAGGTTTTTTATTAGTAAAATCAATTCCAAAAATATCACTATGAGATCTAATTTGTTTAGATATTTTACTAAATTTTTCATACATGAATGTAGACATAGACAAAATTTTTATCATATAATAAATTTCTGAATTTAGTTTTGACAGGTGTGTTTTTATCATCAGTGGTAATAGTATCAGAATTAGGTTTTAAAAAACCATTTTGTAAACTATTTTTCTAAAAAATTGATTTCTCAATATCTTTTGAAATAATATATTTTTATAAATTATATTTATCAAGATATTTATAAAGATATGATATTTAATTAGTAAAAATAGTTGTCTTAGAATTTTCCTTCACATGTTTTGATTGAGAATTATCATGTTTTTTATCAATTTTAAAATTTTATTTTTCAAGAAGTTTTTAAAATTTTGATAATTATTCAAAACTATATAGAGTATTATTATTTTATATTTAGGAATATACTTTATCATAATATGTATAATATTTATCATCATTACGATCATGATAGTTTTTATTTTAAGAAATATTGGTAATATATTGGGCAATGTGTAACTTGGCCATAAGTCATTTTTTTCACCTTAGGTATCTCTACAAATAAACCAATGTTTCATTATTTGAGACTCTCATTGTCTAAAGAATTATTATAACTATATAATCAACTTAAAATATAATTTTAATAATATTTTAATATTTTTTTCTCTTCTTAATGTAATACTTTTTATCATTCCTATCATAATTCTTCTATTTTTTATCCTTACTTTTCAACTTATAAAAATCTGGTCGATTGTGATCTATTTTCTTACATTCATAACATATAACCATAGAATAATATTTCTAATCATTCTTATATTTATTAATCTTATTATATCTATATTGAAAATATTTCTTTCCCTCAATCTTTTTCATCCTTATTGCAAGATATGATAACTAATTCCTAGAAGGTTCTGATGAACTAGTATCCGATTCAATAATCACTTTCTTCTTCTATGAAGATTTCACAGTTTTTTCAATGGAAATAAATTTATTAGGATTATTAGATGTTGTTTCAAAAGAAATACATCCATTTTTCCTTTTCTTTTTCTCATCAACCCTTTTTAATTTACCTTCTTATTATATGAGAGTATCAATTAGATCATCAAGAGTTAGATTTTTAATCTTCCTTGTATCATTTAAGGTTGTTCTTTGGTATTCTATTTCATTAGGAATAATTTATATAATATTTTAAACTAGGATTCCATCTATAATACCTTTCTCTCAAAGATAATGTAATCTATTTACAATATTCATAAATATTTTATGCATATTTTCTATTGATTCTCTAGGTAAGAAATCAAAAATCCTGATAGTCAGCTCTCATCATATCTCTTCTAGTCTCAACAGAAATATAATTTATAAAGTGAGTTACATAAAAAAATTCCATATGTTATTATCTACTTCACATGTTGAAAATTGACTATATATA
The DNA here is from genome assembly GCA_963277665.1 of Viscum album. Classification (NCBI taxonomy): domain Eukaryota; kingdom Viridiplantae; phylum Streptophyta; class Magnoliopsida; order Santalales; family Viscaceae; genus Viscum; species Viscum album. The sequence goes on along the minus strand of OY728151.1, from coordinate 1,861,049,695 downwards.
TTTCTTATCATAGAAAAAAGTAGATTACTCATTACTCTATAATTTAGTTGATATGATTTCTTTTCTTGATGAGTAAATGTAGTAACTTCCCTCTCAGGAATATTATAATCACAAATCAAAATAATACAGACTAGTGTTGATAAAATTGTCTTCATTCTATCTCTCCAGTACTCATTATAATTTCTATCAAAGATGGGTGGTTAACTGGGATTCATATTTTTAATGTTTTCAACATTTAGAGCATCCATATTAAACATAATAGTAACTCTTTTCTACAAAACACATTAGCATAAAAAGGTTTATTAACAAATTGTTTAGAACAAAACATAACAACTTGAAGTTAATAATGAAAGTAAAAACTCATCAAGTACAGAAGTAGAACCTTCTCTCATACCAATTGTTGGGTTGTAATAGTATATGATGGCTACAAGAGGGGGTAAATTTTAGTTTAAAAAATTAAAGTAAGAAAAAAAATATCTCTTATTTATAAAATATTAGACTAACACATCGTCTGATTATTAGAGTAATAAAATTGGAACTAGAAATTGTCTAATATATGATATTTTTATCAGTCTCATAGTCACACTAATATAAAAATAATAGAAAGATAAGTATAAACTAACATTATAAAGTATATGTATAGAGGAATGTAAAACTTGTATAAATAAGAAATAATAAATCATATAATAGTGAGAATGACTTACAATCTTTATAAAAGAATTGGATCTTTAACATTAAAAGTTAAGGAAGTCAGAAACCATGACTTATGGTATCCATTTTTTTAGTACCTACTATAAAGTTCTATCTTTCCTAACTATGAAATCCATCGATATGATGATTGGTATGGATCTATCTTCCAATACCCAATATTCCCTCGATACGATGATTGATCTATGTATTCCTAGCCCTGGAATCCCTCGATATGATGGATCAGATTCACCCATCATCTTATCCCTAGAATCCATCGATTAGTACCATGATCGAACACATCGAATAAAAAACAAAAGTGTTCTAATGAATTTACAATCCTCACTCAGATTCCATAAAAATCATTTATAATTATAGGTTCATGCAGAGAAAAAACTTAGATGATTTGAGTTGTGAATACATCATATCCCAGCTCATCAAATGGCCTCATTTTTATAGGTGATTCCCCAATGGTTATATTTATGAGTTATTTGAAACGGACTCAGATAGCTTGCACTTTGACAATGCATAACTATTTGGATCTCAAATGTGGCAGGTAAGAATTTAATTGTACTGTGTCATTTATTTTAATACCTTTACAATTATATTTTGGATTTTATTTAATTGTAAAAAATATATATACTTTGATTATAAACTTTGGATAGTCCAATGGCCTTCTTTATTTTTTTAAATCTGATAAAATGACTGAAAATTAATTTTTTTATTATCAAATCAAATTTGAGGAGCAAGTGAGAAACCAGGAACCAACATTATAACCAAAAGGCCAAACCATAGAAAATCCCAAACACATCTATAGGATCTACCCATCCCCAGAAACTAAACCGAGAAGACCAACCTTCACCATTGCATGACCAATCAGCAGACTGTCCTGTGTAGGGATGGACGTGCATGGAACCGATGGCATAGCCATACCCTCCCAACTACTGATTCTGAATGTCATAATCTGGTGAGGGAAAAATGCTATGAACCTCATCTGGGGTAGGCCCAAATAGAGGGTAGGATGTGAATCACAAGAGTAACATAAAATCAAAAGACAACCATAACTGACCACAGATAAACTCAAACTGAACCAGCAAACCTCCCCAATCAGTCAACAGGATCCACCATTTTAACATCATTGAATAAAATCTTGATAAACTGAATAAATTTAATCCCATGTATCGGTACCAATTTCAGTTTGATGGTCATGAATTTTTTCATCTTAATAGACACGACATAAGTCTAACCACTAGTATGAAAAAACTTTTATCTAGTGTTTTGAATGGACCTTCAATCTGGTGGATCGGATTGAAAATTAAGGTTTATATTAATTTTATATTATAATTATTTCTACGTTTTCTATAGAATAATGTTTTCTATAAAAACATACTAAAAATTGGGATATACAAAGTTATTAAAATAGTGTTTTAAGAAAGTTTCTATGATTTCGAAAACAAAATAAAGGAAAAATATAATGTAAAAATTTTGACTCAATATAGGTTTATAACCTAAAATATATCCAAAATAATACAATTTGATACAAGAAACCCTTATAATGACCATAACATTGAAGTAAGAATTAATAAATGAATTTATAATGTGTAACAAACGTAAATTCACATAAAACAAGTGGAAATATAACAAAATATAATCAAATTCATTACCCACATAAACTTATGATATAAAATATAGTGAAGAAGTAATATAATCCAATGAAAATAAATTGAGTTACAAAATTCTTTACCACTTTTTAACATTCAAATCAAATCCACTTGGATGAAATAATTAAAATTGAAACTTAATATACCATGAATTATAAACAATTCATGATATTAAATGTAAAATGGGAATTGTATACACTATATAAAATAATTTAGGTGCATAAAAATAAAATATTCCTCAATGAAAGTAAGTTGAGACGAAACCTCTTACCTCGAGTCCAGTCTTCCCATGTATATCCTCTAACTCTAGTGTAACAAGCATGTATCGATTATTTAATTTAATAAGAACCTTTTAAAGGTTTAATAACTTATACTTAAATAAATTTTTTTATTTATTCTTAATTAAATATTTAAATAGTTAGTAAATTAATTCCATGTTAGGGGTTTTGATGATGTTCGGTTCATTGTTTCAAGATAGCTTTGGTGTGTTGATTGTGGTCAAAGTGGTCATTGTTACATCATCTCTAGAATAGTAATAATTTCACTGTTATCATATTTATAAATAAATTATACTTTTATAATGAATAATTAAATATGGTTATTAAAAATGAACTATATTACAATCATGGAGATTCTACGTCATACGTATGCATGAGTAACATTTCCATTCTTCAATGATCACTATGGAAATATGATAGGTATTATTTTGACTTTAAAAAATGATTAAAATATATTAAATACCATATTATTTCATTAAATGTACTTATATATATCATCCATGGGATGTGGTTATGAAAATAGAATCATGTCTCTACATGGAGGTGGTAGTCCACATGTGTTCCAAAACGAGGTTATCATTTTTTAGTGGGTAGAAAGGTAAAAATAAAATGAAATTTTATCTTTAAAAATGATAAATTTGTTTTTAATATTATTATTATTTTATATATATCACATGTATTCATTATGTTTATCCATTTTTTCTTTCATCTAAAGCATTAGTGAAATACGAATCACATCACTCCGTAAAGCAGTAGTCCACTGTACACTCCAGTAATGTTATTGTATCTCCCATGGAATGGAAAGTAAGAAGGTATATGGGATATAATAATTAAAGAAGTATATTTATGTTAAAAATATCATATATATATATATATACTTTTAATCCATCATTATAACATGTTATGGGAGTTAATGATGAAAAATGAATCACAATAGTTCGTGAGGCGGTAGTCTGTTATACACATGAATGAATGTTTGTTTCCAATTTAATGAAATATGAGATATATTTTGGTTATTAAATTAACATAATAACATAAAAGTATATGGTAGATATTTTTTCTATTATATCATCACAGTTTAGTAATATTTTAATGATGTGTAGGAAGAAATAAAATAAAAAATGCCCAGTTAAGCATTGTACCTCTTCTTCAGAAAACCACCTTAGGTTATCACTAAAATAATTATACGGATCGATTTATGATAAAAACAAGGTATATAGGTCCTGGTGAGGGAAGTAAATAAGTTATTTGGGTATTTATTTACCAATAAAATGAATTTTAAAGTGTGAAAATGAGAGGAGTGGGGGTGGCCTTTTATATGTGAGGTGAGTTGCACACTTATAATTTTTGAAAACAGAAAGGTGTACCAACATTTTTAACATGAAAAAAGGATAAAAAATGAAATATTATCAAGAATTATATATGATAAGTTATAAATATTTACATATAATATATTTTTGACAATTTTTTAGTTTATTTTAATACTTATCACTTTAGTTTAACCCCCTAGTAAGTTCATTTTTACCTTAACCACAATAAATGATTTTTACTATTTTCATTATTCATTATAGCCATAAATTAAGTTGACCTTATTAGATAATATAAATTATTCTGATTCAAAATATTTAATCCATTTTACAAAATTCATTTCATATAAGTGTAATAATTTAATTTAAAATAAAACCCATATAAGTGATGAAAAATAGTTTTTCAAGAAATGAATTTTTCAAGCAGAATATGGTTTTATATTAACTATAAGACAAGTAACCATCATTGTATTAATTTATGTTGATATTTATAGAAATTTAATATAAAATTTTAATTTAAATTATTCCTCATTGTTTTTTTATTTAATTAACTAAAATATAGTAACATTATTCACTTTAAAATAGTTTTCAGAAAACACCAGTTTTTTAACCCAAAAATAAACTTATACTAAAACCAAATATAAATATGATTAAAATAAAATTAAGTGGATTAAATATAAATAAATAGAACATATTTTACTATAAATTATATTCAAAACATAATGATACTTTTAAATTACTTAATTTATTAAAAATAAATGAAATTTAAAAAAAATTGTATTTCCCACTATTTACTTAAAAATCAATATTTTCTAAAAAATATAAAAACTGCACCCTAAGATAATTTTTATATAATAATTTCATAAATATAATTTCATTTTTTAGAATTACTTTTATAAATGTTATATTAAATATATTATAATATTTTCTCACAAAAAAAATAAAAAACATTTTTAAAAAAACATATTTTTGAAGAATAAAATTACCATACTAAATATTGATTGATTACTTATGAACCATTTATCAATAAATTTATATTTAGTAAGAAATTTCTATATATTTCAAAAAGTACTTAACACTATTCATACCTTCCAATTTAACTACTAAGTAATAAATTTCATATTTAATATAATATTATTTTATTGTTCCATTAAGCTCGGTGTTTTGTGTCTTGTATGTTATCAAGCATAGCTTCCTTTTTGAAAATATTAGGGTGTTACACAAATATATCCCTCCAACTGATTAGATAATGTTCTATATCGGGTAAAATAATTATGGTATTGTATTTGTGATGCTTGATCCACTATAGGTTCCAGGTTGTAATGCCTAATCCACTTTATTATGGGAGGTGGGTAGTGATGATGCATGATAGACTATATTATGATGGTCTTAGTAGTTAACCTTAACATATTTTAGGACTTTTTTGCTTATATTTTTTCCAAATTCTTATGTTATATTCCATGCTTTATGATTATTTTCATATGATTTCAGGTCACGGTATATGTGTTACACTTCCATGATGACAATTTTATTGTCTTATGTTCCCATTCAATGACATATGTTTTTCTATCTGGTCATACAATTATCTATTATAATCCTATAATATTTTTAATCATATATTTATCCCATTATCATTTATTATAACATGATTATAAAATAACCCTTTATGACTCATTGATCATTTTTTCTCTTACTGAGTGTTTAAGAGCACTCCTTATGTTTCTCATTTCCCATGGAAATTATATGTAGGGATATGTTTCGAAGGAATTCATGTGTCAAAAAAAATTGTGATATATTTAATAAATAATTTATAATAAGAAATTTTATTGGGTAATTATTAAAGAAACTAAAACTTTGTGTTTTTGGATTGTGTGTTTATTTGTGAGATTTAACGTATAAAATATAGAATTAATGTAAAATATATACTTGTTATTATTAGGTTATCTCTATTTGTATCAAACTAGGGTTTAGTTATTTGTGGTTATTAGGTAAAAAAATATAAGATAACTCAACTTAAATCATCATTTTTTGAACATAAAATATCATATGATTAAATAAAGGTGTCATAGATTAGGACATTTTGAGGTTGACATTTCATTTGTTCATTGATGTTTATTCTCTTAAAATATTATGTTTTATTACCCATATTAAAAGTGAAACCCAAAGTAAACATATAAATAAATCAATCTTATGATTTATTTTATGGATTCATATTCATCCTTGTTTTTTATATAATTTTATTTAAAAGGGGATTGTTTTATTTAACTAAATTGTTTTTTCATGTATTATATGGTTTTTTTAATGTTAGATTTTATAATTTTATAATATTAATTTTACACAAAATAAATTCATTTTGGATTCATCATAATGACTTTATCTTACGGTGGATTTTTTTTATTTTCTTGAAAAGGTAGTTTTTTTGGTGAATTGTGAAAAATAATGCTTTTAATTAAAATTTTTGTTTATTTTTGGGTATTTAAAAAAATTAACATTCTATTTTAGAGTAGTTTTCAATGAAAAACATTTTCTTACATGAAATAGGTGTATACACATAAATCTCAATTCTTACAAAAAACATGTACACATTGTGAAAGTGTACACCTTTTTGTGTAATGTTTTACCTAATTCTCTAAAACTCTAAATTCAAATGATACTATAAATGTAAGAAATTGAAAACATTGTTATAAATCATGTAATGATGGGTTAATTATGTTATGTGGCATTATAGTTAGTATGAAAGTAAATGTTTATATGCCATTATAGGTTAGTAGAAAATTATAATACACTTTAAAGAGACTCTAATTTATGTTTATATTATCATAAGACGTTTTTTGATCATTTCCATGTTGATTCATTTAATCCATGACTATTTAGACAAATTTTACATAGAGGAAATAGTGAAACCAATGTAGAAAGGAATAAAGAAGATAATAACCTTCCAAATTTGAAATATAGAATTAATAGAATGTAAACATTAGTGTTAGAGTTAACATAGTTGACATAGACTATTAATGGTGGAACCCATGATAAAAAAAAGTCAAATTCCACAAAGAGTTACATGTCTATAGTGAAACATTTCATGAAACAACACCCCTTAATTTTTAGTGGATCGTTGGACCTGGTGAATGATAGAGGATAGATAAATGCATTGGAGAATATATTTTTTTTGGATGTGTATAACATCAAAAGGTAGTTATTGATTTTTATCATTTTGAATTTGAAGTCAATTGATGGTGGTCTATAATTAAAAATACTAAGGAAATGGATGAGATCGATGTTATAGAGTGGATGGTCTTTAAATATGATTTTCATGAGAATTATGTTAAAAAAATTCATCAACTATGAAGGTAAAGGTAATTTTTGGAGTTGAATCAAAATGAAAAAATACTCAATGAAAACTTATAATGAAAATTTGGATAGATTATCCATGTAAGCATCAAATTATATTCCAGACCATGAGAGTAAAATTAATAGATATTACAAAAGTCTAGATCTAGTTAAATGAAGATTGTTGTCCTCTCATGAATTTAAATTTTATGAGGATATTTTTCAATAGGATGATAAAGTTGAGATGGAGTTTTTAGACACTTAAGTACTTTGTGACAACAAGGGTAAGAAGAATTTATGGGTGAAAGTTGTTTTTACAGGAAGAGGATTCTTATTGATGGTGTCCAGCCATGTAGTGAGAACAAAATGGTCTCACGAAAACATGGTATTCTTTCATTTTTTCCTTACGAAAGAGATATTATAGTTAAATGATTTTACATCAGGTTTCTTACTTTTAATTAGTCATAAAGGTGTGGCTATTCTAACCTAATGGTTTGATTGTATAGGGTTAAATGTTTTGTGCAATCATTCAATTCAGATTTTCCATTCATGTTCATCATTCATATAAATTCCCAATAGTTCCCATATTTATAATAGGGTACATACCTTCTTTATAAAGGAGGTCGGTTAGTTGGGGTTTCAGAATCAATGATGCTTAATAAATCACATTGGTCTAGAGGATGGGAGTTTGGGCTCATCACACATTTTGGGGGAATTTTTTCTTACTCTAGGAATCTCTTATAGATTTATGAACTCTTTGAGAATCTCATCCTAATCTTGATAAAAGACCGGTTACCCTAATATAATGATCATAGATAAATCCCTTTATAGGAAAAGGGGGATCTTATTGGTGAATATGACTATATGTATCTTAGTTCCTTCATCCATTTCCCATTGATGGGTAGATGCTTGTATGTGAAAGTTGTATAACCATGCACTCTAGAATTTATTGTCATCTAAGGAGGTAGTTAATATTTTGAGGATGGGATTGAGCCATTATGAGGAATCCTATATATCATGTTTTATAATAGGAATAAAAAATCACATAGTTCGTTAAACCCATATAGTTTAATGTCATATGGAAAGGAAATATTGGGGTAATTACGCACTATATATATGAGATCATACCCTAGGAAGGAATCCAGCATATCCTGGTTATAGAAGAAATCATATTTCTCATAGTTCAATTTAAACAGGGCTTACACACTGAGGCTACCCTTTGGATATTTATTATGAATCTTGGTCTATATGAAGGAATCCTACATATCCTATTTATAGTAGTAATAATAGTTCTCATAGTTCAATTTAAATGGGGATCACATATTGAGGCTTCCCTGGATGGTGGAGATTCATGTTAAAAATGATGTGTTCATTGCAACTCCCTAAGCCTACATGAGGCATGCTCAATATAGGAAATTAGGTATAGAAAGTAATAAATCTCACTTCATATGGGTGAAGGACTTACATGTTGGGACAACCATTTTTATTTTTAATATGGATATAGAACCTTAAGAAGGTGTCCTTTATATCCTAGATAATTAATGAATTAGATTCATCATACTTCATTTGATTCCCCAGTCTTCTAATGGGTGTGGTATAATGACCATCACATGGGAGATATTGGGAATCAATGGTTGAAGTGTTGGAGACATAGCAGGACTTACACTGAAATGGATTCTCATTTTATCTTGGGCCTTAGGAAGGTATTCTATGTATCCTTGTTATGTAAGGAATCACTATTCTCATAGTTCAATTTGACTAGTAATTATACCCTAGGGATTCCCTAATAGGTAGTATAGAATAGGTTATCATGTCCAAGGATGCCAGCTTGACTTAGCCTAGTAGTCTGTCGAACCTTCTTGATTGTCCACCTGACATGTCATAGGGTGTTTGGAAATAGCTGGTTGTGATGCAAACATGTCTAAATACCATATCATGATTTAGTTGACTTGTTCAAAGGACATCACATAATCTAAATATAATGTATAAAGATCATCTCATGACCCTGGATGACTTGTCTTGGAGGACATAACATGATGATGGATGAAATTTATGGAGGGTCTTGAATGATATATCTAAAATTCCTGGAGGGTGTTGCAAGATCTTGGCTATCTTGTTTGAAGGACATTGAAATATCTCGGCTGACATTCCCAGATGTTGTCGCATGATCTCTATTGGCATGTCCCAATGGTGTTATGAGACCTACACAACATGCTTGGAGGGTGCTTCAAGATCTGATTGGTTTGCTCAGAGGGCTTCATGATACCCATCTGACACACACTGGTATCACCACATAACATGGGTGACATTTCTAGAGGACATTACAAGATCTAGATAGAAATATCGGAGGTCTTCTCAAGACATAGTTGATATGATTGAAGGGTATCGTGTGTCTTTCTAGAAGTGTCTTGAGGACATCACATGATCCAAATAGAATTTCAATGGGATATCGCATGACTTGTAAGACATGTCTTAATTTTGTTTCATGATCTATATGAGTCATGTAAATTCCATGAGGATCATCATATATGTTCTTCACATAAGTCTCCCATCTTTTACTCTTTATTCCTATTTTTTTTCCTATATTCCTTAGATTTATTTAGTTTTAGCTTATTTAAGTATAATTTGAATCAGAACATATGTGGTATATCCTTCACATAACGCTCGAGACATCCTTCACCTGGTCTATGAGTGATCACGCATTGTTCCTATGAATTCTACATGATCAACTAGGTCGTTCCTCATATTTTTACTTGGATGAAGACCTTGTGATTGTCTGACTAACCACTCTGAGAAGTATGCCCTGATGCTTGGTTTTGTCGATGAGTGGTTGCAAAGATTCATGTTTTCATGCTGGGTGGGGGATTTATAAGCCTCCCACCCTGATTATATGTCTCTTTGTATTATGCATATTGTGAAAATCTGGACTGGAGTTGGTGGAGGTATTTTGTGTCATGTGCTTTATGAAATCCCACAATAGGTGTCGCATGATTTTCAATGACTGCAAGGCCATCCCATATACACCCCATTTATTGTATTTTTTAATCAAAGGGGTCTTTACTAATCATGTTTGCATTCGAGGAGGACTTTACAATGTTAGGATGACATGTCTACAAACTTCCATGAGATCGGGATGCCTATTGAAATTCTCTTGCATGATCTTAAATGCTTTGTTTAGGACCTTCCATGAGACAAAGGTAACTTTATAGGGGGGGGCTTCGCAAGATCAATATGGATTATTGAGGGGGGCCTCACATGATCAATGGTCATTTCATGGGGAATATAATTTAGATCACATAATATCGGTGTATCTTCCCCTCACAATAATATCCCCTCATTTTCCTTTTTATTTCCTTGTTTATTTCAAAAATGTTGGGGATATTGAACATTTGTACAAGTGTTGTAAAAGATAATCACTCTCCCAGTAGGTGATTAATTGTATGAAAGACAAATGGTCTTCTGTTGATGTGTGATAATTATCATGGGAAAACCTTCTTTTGGTCTTTGGAGCCTGAAGGGGAAGTGCAGGACAACCTGGACATGTTCAAAACCCTTCTCATGATGATGGTGACATACTAGTAAGCTCTTGCGCGATAAGGCTGGAATATTTCTAGTTCATCAGCGGAGTTTTGTAAACCTCATGGGTGTATCATGTGAATTTTATTATTACAATTGGATACCATATTTTGGATATTTTTCACAATATTTTACAAGTATTTTTTGATGGTTTTTTAGGATTTAATCGATTAACAAGTTTTGTGATCCAAAGGAACTCATTTGGAAGTCGTTGCATGATCAGTGAGTGTCTTGGATAGCTTCACAATAACAAGGAGGTCCTATTAAAAGGGGATATGTGTGACCTTTTAGTAGTTTATGCACTGAGTATGAGATGTTTGTCAAACCTTTCAATGATCATGTGATCACATGTCCTCTTTTTGGTTATGTGATCCATGCTTATTAGAAGCCTTTTCTTTTTTTTCCTTTGTGGGTAGAATAGTACCCATATTCATGTATTTCTTCCATTATTGATATATCGATTCTCATTTTATGGGTGTCAACATATTCCCCCCTAAGGAGTGATGTCTATGGGGATAATTTATTGGTTCTGATGAAAGTGAATTCTTTCCTGAGGCTTTAGCACTCTCACAAATTAGTTTTTTGGGCAATGCTTATTCTTCTAGGCGATGTTTAGTATTTCACATAAATCCTTATAAATTGGTTAACATAGGGAATCTCATTCACTAGCTACCCAAATCTCAGAGATCTTGCGATATAACTTCATTACATGACTCCTTTTCAAGAACTTTCTATAGGAACAAATCATGAGATCCATCCATAAGATCATCTCATGGGAATCTCTTAGAAAGACCTGATTTGACCAAAACATGTTCGAACTAACCACAAAATTCATCTATGATAATTGGTTGAACCTTGTATATAAGGTTGTATAGTTTTCTTAGAAGGTTTTTCATGATCTTATAGCTTGATCACATGATCACTTCAATTATTATGTGATCGTGTGACCATGGAATGGTCATGTGATCATGAGACTTGTGACTAACTACACGGTCATGTGATGTTATGTGGGTTTATATAGTCTACAAGATCTTTTATGGACCAGATGACTTAGGAATCCTTTATGCAATTCTAAATCTCTATTATGATTAATGTGATGCTCATGATGCATCTAAAATTTTGGATTTCATTTGACAGGATTTGGTTTTCATCTATTTGACACATGCCATGTAATTTTGTTCATATGTCTTACGGTGAATTTCATACGTCTCACAAGCCTTCAGAGAAAGATTCTAAAGAAGTGATGGATCTTCAGGGTGATATTATAGAGAGAGTCTATGTTTCTTTTCATCGTGTTTTTTGGTCATTTTAGATGATTATGGTAATGTTTATGGGAAAGAAACTTGTGGAATATCCCCTTTTAGATTTTCTTCCCCTTTATGGGTTTCTTCTTACCAATGACACTCCCATTCCTTTAGCATGGTCATCATTCAAACCCTTCGCTTGGGTTCAAAAATCCCATAAAATTGTCCAGGAAAATATATCTCAAGCAAGCTATTTTTTTATTGACAGATAGAGCATAGAGAGATATATTTTTACATTCATTCCCATAAAAAAATGATGGGAATGATTTAAACCCTAATTTAGATGTTCATTTGTACCGTTCAATAATATAGAAGTACGCCTCTAGCTAGAATTTTGGGTGGGTTCCCAACTAGGACTTTTGATCAGAGGGTATCTATGGAATGGATTCAGGATTTAACTTATGGATTAAATATATTTATTTTAATATTTCAACTGAGATGATGAAATTTAGGATGTATGAGGATTTCTAGATCTTGGAAAAGTTTTCCTTCTATAACAAGGGCCTGGTGTCAGGCCTATTTAGTTGTTGGAGTCCAAACATGAACACTTTACACCATGCATGGAGAGGTGGGTATCATCCACTAGGGTGTTGAGAAAATATATGGTTCACCAATATTGGGTAGGATGTATGGTGATTTTTTCCACCATAGTATTCATGGGATAATAAAGGAATCCTCTATTCACCTAAGAGATGATTAGGTTGTCGGACATGCCCTCTCAAAGGAACCAGTTCCCAGGGAAGATATCTCATTCCGGATATTCGAAAGCTACTTCATGATGAAAACCCATTCTATTTAGGAATCAAAGAAGCTAAAGGAATATCCTATGAAGGACTCCCATAGTGAAGAGGGAAATTATTCACCTACGGTTGAAAAATGGCGATTCAAAGATTGGGTATGGGAGGTCATCTTTGATATTGGTTAAACTGTTCATCTAGCTAGATTCCATGATATGTAACTAAGTGGTTACTTACATTTGATGCAGTAAAAAGGTCGATTTAGAGTCTCCATTTAAATATGGGGACCTCTATCATAGGTGGGAATCATTTTGGGATATATATCCCTATGTTGTCCAAACCTTGTGGCCTTCTATGACATATTTAAAGGGTAAAATCCACATACAAAATCTAGGGATCCTTTCAAGTAATATTGGGTTGTATGGCAGGTTATGTAGGAGTCTATAAATATCTAAGCATCGATAGTTTCCCCAATGTTTGTTTCAAACCATTCTTGAAATGTATCAGTGGGGTAAGACTTGTTACACTAAAGGATTGTGAGTTCCGGGATTTTATGAGCCATTATAACCATTTATCCTTCAAACCCTATATTCTAGTGTTGATAGGTAATATGGTTGATAATAGTGGATCCATCCATGAGGTTCAGGTCGATATGATGTTACTTCAGGAGGTAATCCTTTTGGCTCATATTGATTCGGACCTTCTATGTGAATGGTATTCACCCTGTTAGTTTAGCCTCATGTTCTTGTGTGTCCAATCGATATGTACTCCTATCATTCATGTATGATATGAGAATAATATGATGGTGGATATCCAATTTTGGATGATGTTTACTAAGGAGGAGACTCATTTGAGATAAATCATCCTCCCCTAAATGCATAAATTGGTTTATCCCGACATTATGTTGTGGTTTGGATTCTCTCATAACCTAATGGGTAGTTATCCAAAATGATAAGTAAAGATTCCCAGTTACCACTGGCTAATGAGGACAATCATAATCCTAGAAATCAACTAGTTTTTAGAGGACCAACAGCACCAGAAGCATCTCATAAAGAAGTAATTCATTTAACATTACCCTTATTTCCGGTATAAGTACCAACTGATGTGAAATAATTATGTGTGGTGCCCGAGAGTGAATCTCCATCAGCATTATTTATTCATGTCACATATAGATAGTAGTCATCTTGGAGAATGTTGAACTCAAAGGCTCAACTCTGAGGAATACTAGGTCAGGAAGAACTACCTTTAGAAGGTTTTTTCCATGTCACCACCCTTCTAGGAATCACTATCAAATAACAACCTGAGGTGGTCAGGGCATTCTTTTGAGACCTTGATGTAATATTGGAAAGAATCAGGGTTTGGTTTTTCAATGTGCCTCTAGTTCACTAAATGATTGTTTGGGTCACACTGTAAATGGACATGGATGAACACAGATATCCCACTACAGACAGAGTGGTAAGGATGAAATTACTACTTTGTTTAAGGATTCATGGTGACGTTGTAATCGTACTAGCATCCTTTGTGTTTTTTGTTAAAGTGAGAGACTATAGAAGGTTATACAGTCTTGTCATTCCCTATATATTATCCCTAGGGTATCACTATTAGAGATGAATTTGACAGTTATCAGGGACCAATGATGAGGGATCTCAAGGTCAAATTTCCTAGATGAGCGTAGTGATTTTCATTTATATAGTGATGACCTCATCTTCAGCACCTTCTAGTGGACCTTTACTAGAAGGGATGGGGAAAAGGAAGCACTCTGAATTTTCAATGTCCACCTCTCTATAATACTCAAGTAAGTTTGGAATTTCATGCTTCTCTTTTTTTGGATCATTCCTATACCACATTCTAATTTGAAAAAAAATACACATGTCCCCACTGAACCCACTTATAAGGGCATGTAGCCGCTCCTAAAGATGCGGGTGAGAATTTACTTCCCTTATAATACCCTTCACTGTTTGTACCATCCCATCATGAAATGGACATGGCTAAGGTTCCAACTCAGTTACATCCATTTCCTACTATAGATATTTTAGTAGTCATTCCATTTTATCTAGTGTGGGAGAACAAACTTTTGGTGGATACTACTATAGGTAACTATTATTCTATAGATTTATCCTTGATAGAGGTGAGTTTCGGAGAAGGTGAATACTTATTCAAAAAAAAGAAACTTTTTCACTTTCTATCCTATCTCCTGACATTATGTTTTGTTCATACAGCCCTCAAGGGTGATGAGAAAATCATTTCTTTAGGGAAAGAACAAAAAGATCCACAAATCTACTCAGTGCAAGAGGCAATTCCTTCTTCAACTAAGGATGGGTCCATAGAAATGAAAGTATCCAGTAATGCATCTGGGAAAGGTATGTTTATAACATAATTCATATCTATTGTTGACTTCTTTAGATCATATCATTTATCCTTTGGATGATAAACTGTGGTTCCCTTTATTGTATTTTCTTCACCCCAATGCTCGAGGGGAACCAATTTCTAATCTCTTGGGGACACCTCCAACTTAGTCAACCAATGTAGGAGTCAGATCCCTTACTTATTCATTGAAAATTATGAGCACATCACCTACTCTTAGAGACCTAGTCCGGAAATATATTCATATTTATAGGATGGGATTAGATCAAAGACTAATGTATATATAATTTTATCAATTGATGTAGCGATAGATATGGAGGAAGATGTAGGATTTATTTTGATATACCCCTTTATAAGGGATGAAGGTCTAGTTGAGTCACCTCCAATGTATGATTTCCACCCTTAGTTATGAGGGTTTTGACTATAACGACCTTCATGCTCATGTGAAGGATGTTATTTCCATGTGAGATAAGAAGAGGGCCCTTGAATTGATGGTGGTGGCTAATGAGGCTTCATATTTAGTTATGTAATGTTGGTACAAGTCCTTGAATTAATTTTCATAGTGTGCGGTGGAGGCTGTAGCTCACTGGCATGTGGTTAGCACCAAGAAGGTTGAGATTGATCATCTCAACTCTATAATTGGCCATATTAAAGTATAATGTTCCCAATTTCAGCATGAACTTTATATATCATAGAAAAATATGCTGGTGAAATAAGGAATCCTTGAAATATAGGAAAAGGATACTCTTGATTCCATTTATAGGGTGTAGGATTTATAGTAAATTGTGTATGTGTAGACCGAATATTTTTATGAATTACACCAATCTATTACCTCACTATAATAGAGGCTTGCAAAGATCAAGGAATCCTCCAAGAACATGCAATGATAGAATAATAATTTTTTAACTTTTTCATGGCTTGTATATTCATGGGAGAGGATATGATATGTAAATATTTCTCCTCTTGTATTCTATCATTGAATGTATCTTCCAAAAATTATATATAGTTGTCTGATAAATTTTCATTGATGATATGAATGAAATTTCACTAATCTAATGTTGTAAGAATCATCAATGATGTCCATAATTTTCATAAAATAAAGTAAACCTGAATGCCTAGATTTGAATGTTTAAATTCAAATAGATTATTCTCTTTAAATTCTCATGAATTCCCACCAACATGGGATTCCACATTGACATATTTTTTACAGCTATCTTGAGATTAACTAATTCACAAAAGGATAATTTGGGTATGATATAAATACTAGAGGGAGAGTTCCCTATCCTTTTCTAAATTAAATGGGATCAGAGAGAGTAGTTTGATATTTTGTAAGGCCATATGATGGGCCTCACAATATTTGTATATTTTCAATTTTTGTCAACTAAATCAATGTTGTGTGGTATTTTAGGGTCTTCTATCTTGGAACTTATGTCGTTTTAGTTTAGGTTCTTTTTGATTAGGCTTTCTGTTGTTGTAGTTTTGGGTTTTTAATCTCAGACCCTCTATCATTATGGATTATATTCTTTTAGTTCAGACCTTATGTCACTATAGTTTATGGTCTTTTAGCTTGTACCTTCTATTGTTTTAGTTTATGTTATTTTATCTCGGACCTTCTATCACTAGAGTTTATGGTCTTTAATCTTGGAACTTATATTTTTTAATATATAATATGGGGAAGACATTTTAGGGGTGACCCATAACACCATAAGGGGACGGGCTCAGCCATAGTGTTCTTGGGGCTCACAAGGATTGGAGCTCCATTTCTTCAAGGAGGAGATGCCTCTGGTTGGTAGGTCAAAGCCCTTATGCATTAGTATCATATTCAAATATATTTTTATCCACTCTTTTACAAGGGCCATGGATGATAATAGAGGTTATATTGGTTGAGGGGGGATACTAGGGAAGTTGAGTCCACCATGATGTTTAGAGTATGGGTTGAATAAGTCATAAGCTAAATGTTTGAGTCGAGGAATATGCGATAGGGTATATATGTTTGGGATGACCATTAACAACCTAAGGTCTCAAGTTCCACCATGGTGTTACTAGGGCTCACAAGGATTATAGTTCCTTTCTTTCAAGGAATGGATTCTTATTTTCAGTCAGTATAATCCCTTATACATCAATAGCTTGGTCATATAGAGGTTTTCCCAATCTTTTACAAGGGCTATGAAAGATTTAAGAAGACTCAAATTTCTAAATGAAGAAGTTGGGTTTGTGGGAAAGGCTATCCAAGTGGGTATCTGGATCCCTAGGGTAGTTCTTCTCCTATTTGAAGCTTGATCCCTATGATTTGTGGTTTAGAAACATTTTTTGTAGGCCATCAAAAGGTTTGGTAATAGAGTATCCCATTCTTTATTTGATAAAGGGTACCAAAAAATGTTATGTAACGTAAAAGGTATCGAATCCCCTTGAATAGTCTGGTTATGGGGATCATAAATCATGGTTTAAAGTGTTCGAGTCATGTGAATGGTATGGGAAAATCATACTAGGAATAGGCCTGACCACATTGAGGTGTTGAGTTCTTCCATGGTGACTTTAGGTCTTACAGGGATTAGAAATACCTTTTTAAAGAGAGACACATTTTTTTATGGCCATAGGTGCTTATGTAAGAGACATAGGAATACATTTATTTTCTAAAAAAGTACCCCTTGAAGTTAGGTATCCTTTTCCAAGGAACATGGAATATTTATGGCAACTCGAGATACTTAAATCATGAAGTGTGATTTATAGAGAATGTAATATCCAAGAGGGTGTTCGAGCACCAAAAACATGTATCTCATCCTAGTGAACATATTCTCATGGTGAAGATATGTGTCAAATCATTTCTATAACATTTTACTAGATATGGGGATCCAGCATGCATAGATTGGATTTTACTAGGGCTATAAAGTGGTACATGTGGACTTTATTACTTACTCACTTATTCCCAAAAAAAAATTCTTGGACTCTACAAATGAAGAGTTCAATGATTGAGACTTGACTTTTTCTCAGATCTCCCTTTGAGAGTTTTCAAACTAATAAGTTTTGTGTATATTTCTCTAGAAGTATAAGGTCTTGTCATTTAGACCATCAAAGGATATAGTTTTAAGGTCATACATCTTTGATCTAAGTGTAGACAGTTTAAGGTCGTAACTCACATGGACCTAATATAAGGGTAATGTTAAACAGTATCCTAATTATGATGCCTAGGTTCAAGAGTACTCCAACATTCTCCTAAGCAGGGGATGAAAATGTTTTAAATCATAGCTCAAGGTTCTCAAGTCATGAGTAATTATAAGGAAAAATCATACTATGAATGGACCAGACCATACTAAGGTGTTGAGTACTTACATAGTGACATTAGGGCTCACAGGATTAGAAATCCATTTTTATAGAGTGACACATTTGGTTAACAACCATAGGCACATATACAGGATCCATGGGAATAAATTTATACTCAAAAAAATGGTCCCTTTAATCCAAGTATCCTTTACCAAGGGTCATGGAATATTTACTAAAACCCAAGGCACTCTATACATGAAGTGTGATTTATAGATTTAGGGGATTAGAGGATGATAGAAACACCTTGAACTCTAGTTGATCGGGGTAAGGCACTGGTGCTCTTCTGATAAGGGACAATAATGGGTGATTTTTAGAACATTTTAACATCATGTAGTGGGGATGTATTTTTTGTTCTATTTTAATGCCTTGAGACCAGAAAATTTTCCTTGTAGTTTAATGTCATGTGGAAAGGGAGAATTTTCTTCCTTAAAATTTAATTTCATGTGCTAAGGATGTTGGGACCGATGTAAAAATTTTTCCTAGATATATTATTTCCCAAAGAAATCTATACATAGATCTGAATCGCATATAGGCAAATTGATCTTGTATGACTCAACCCTTATGTAGTTGGAAGTGAATTTATTTTGTTTGTTTTTGTAGCAGGACCCCGGATTGGAGATCTATACATCACTATGTATCCTATGATTGCACGAATAAAGCCACACATAGTTATATAATGAGACTCTTTCTATGTAGGTCTGACCCATACATAGAGGGAGAATTGTGCCCATTTATTATTGTATCTAGACCTAGGATTAGAGATATGATCATCACTATGTTTCATGTGATTATAAGAATCAAGACAAACATAGTTATTTAGAATCAATGTAGTTTAATGTCATGTGGTAAGGATTTAGCCACCTCGACGTAAAAATAGAGTATTTCAGATGGTCTTAGGAATGAATATCTGGGAATTACTACATATCTTTTGATGGTAGGAATCAAGAAAGGTGTAGATTTTGAGAAATATCCCTGCATAGTTCTAACCTGTACGTAGATAGGGGAAGTTTTGTGCTTATTTATTGTGACCAGACTCGGGGTTGGAGATCTAGGTGTCACAACATATCCTACAATGGTAGGAATCAATTCATAGTTAGTTCTTGAATGGATGTGTGGTAGGATTCCAAAACCAACAATAGTGGTCCTCTCAGGTGAGGTAGACATGAATGGGTAGTTTTATATCGTGCCAGAGACATCGATCGTGTTTTTTATCATCATTTGGCATGGAATTAGAACCATGATAACAAAATCATGCGATAATATTTCTTAAATGTACAAAAAAATGATAATATTCCTTTTTCATGTGGTGAATTCCCTTCCAAATATCCTAATACCACATCAGCTATGCTCATTGTGTGAAACAAGGAATAGAAAATTTTCATCATGGCATGGAGGAAATTAGAGAAAGGACATGAGCACTTTGTATCATGTGGTGGATAGAATAGGATATGATATTTGGACATCCCTAATTATCACATTAAATTATAATAAATCCATATTTAGTTCTATAAACTCATGTAGTTTATTTCATGTGGCAAGGATATCACCTGAGTAGTTTAATGTCTTATGGTATGGATGTGGGTGACTCAACGTGAAATAAGAGGAATTTTTTAGCCAGGACTAAGAATTGAGGTCTGAGTGTCACTACATATCTTGTGATTATATAAATCAATCCACACATAGTTCTTGGAACATTTCAATTTTGTGTCATTCGGAATGGGCATTAGCCGTGTAGTTTAACATTTTGTTGTAAGGATGTGGTTCACACAATGTGGATGGAAGGTGATATTGTGTCTATGTTGGGATTACTTTTGTGTATGAGTTTTATTTGTTTCTGAATGTTATCAAATATGATAAATATGAAAAATTAGCTACAAATTTCATGATTTAAGAGAAATTGTTTTAAGTTATGATTCCTAGAGATTTGTTATAGATTTATAGCATTGGATGTCACACTTGGGAAATTCATTGTACTGTTAAATGAGATGATTTTTGCACCGATACTAAGATCAAAATACATGTATAAAATGAGATACATTTTTTAAAAAAATTAATATGGTTGTAGTATCATCCATTTGTGGATGATTGAATTTATTTGTAAGTCATATTCCAAGAAAAATAAGAAGAGAAAGAATGATGGTTATAGATGAAGAGTATAAGGGAAAGTGTGAAAGGGAATGGAATTCAAAGGTGTCCATTCATAGGTTTGAAGTACTATTGTGGACATGAATTTTAAACTAAGTATGTTTATATTTTTTACCCAAAAATTGGGTATCAAACCTAGCTGACCATCTATCCTTGACCAAGGGTGTATGCGGGACTCAAGTTCGACCGCACCCAAGAGAAGCCTACTTGGTCAGCTAGCCAGCCGCATGCAAGGATATCTGTAAGCGCACAAGAATGCATGGGGTTGAGCCTATTTATAGGTTAGGTAAAGTTCCCATGAAGGAGTGGGCAAAGATAATACCCACATAACTGGTATGAGGCGGTAATGGGGAGGGGGAAGGAGAATTTTTAGCACTTAGTGGTGAAGTTTTACATATAAAACAAAGAGAATCTTCATGTTCATTTTGATGTGGGATGACTTTTTTAATGAATGGAGTGATCTCATAAATCCATCACATATCATGGAGGAACTCATCCATTCATCTCATCATGTGTCTTACTCATTTAATTTATGTTTTCCACCACATCCCACATCCTTCTGAATTAAACGAGGGTAGTTTGATCCTCTTGCAGCCTCTGTATCAACCAGTGCTTGATGGCTCCACTACCACTCACTGGATATGGTAAAATAACAAACATGAATGATTAATGGATATCAAATTAGGATCATTATGACATAATTAGGGTCATTAGATCAAAAAAAGTCCACGCACGCAGTCTACATCTTTTCTACTTGCAGATAACTCAAAGACGGAGTATCGTCTAAAAAAACGGAGTTGTGAGGCCACATCATGCATGGATGAGTTCTAGATTTTGGGTAAATTAAGAGCATGTAATTCCTATCACATTCCTATGAATATATATCATAGGAAAGTAGCCGTGATCAAAAAGGAAATATTCTGAGACATGTGGCATATCTTTTACATGGGTTTGAAGATCTTAAAAATGGAAAATCTCGGCTGTTCAAAGGAAATATTTAAATAGGGATGTTCTTATAATATTTGAACATGGAAAATGATTTGATTATAACCTATTAAAAGAGATGCACCGAGATGGAGAAATCTTCTTCCATTCCCATATTATTAGGTGTTCGTGTTTTCTAAAAATAGAGCACTCCATGTTCATATTTCTTCATAAAGAGAATATAGGATCAGCGAGCCTTGAAGTCATTGTGAGTAGGATAATCTTGCAGGCCTTTAAAAAGTGAAAATCACTCTCAAATGAGCTTCATGAAGAACACTATTCCACAAAGCAAAGGGATAGCGTAATGTTTCTTCCAAACTCTTGTGATTATTTGAGATTTATGAAACCCTCCTAGTTCTCGAACGATCTTCAAATTAATATTAACCAGAGCATGAGTCATAGACACCCATTGGGCTACATGAATACATAGAACCATGAACCGCATGGTTTTCACAAAGTTGTTCATACTCACTATCGTCACATTAATAAGGAACTACACTGTTTGGTGGAGTATCATTTTAAGAAGAATAATAGTAGTTGAAGGTGGGGTTAGTGTGTGAATGCATGATGCACAGGCACTCATGTAAATTATTTAAAGATACTAGAACCAAGTTCATGCAAAGAAGGGAAGTAGAAGAGGCATGTTTTTTGTGTGTTGAAAAAAACAAAGTGAAAATTGGGTTTCACCAAGAAAGAAGTGCATTCTTCCATGCACACATATAAATCTATTGGACACCTGAACTAGAGTTTTTTAAAGAGGCAAAGAAGAAGAAAATAATGCAAGTCGGGATATATGAATACTCAAGAAGAAATAATGGTTACGTGTTTAAGAGACCCAAAACATTAATGAGTTGCACTAAATTAAATGCTTGAAGTGCACATGATCTAATTGGGTTGATAATTCAAGAAGAAAATGAAGAAGAAGAATATAGTGTTATTAAGTAAATATTGATTATTATTCATGGAAGTTTTAACCATGATGATGCTAAGATGAGATGGCCTTCACTG
The DNA here is from genome assembly GCA_963277665.1 of Viscum album. NCBI lineage: Eukaryota > Viridiplantae > Streptophyta > Magnoliopsida > Santalales > Viscaceae > Viscum > Viscum album. The sequence continues at coordinate 1,861,026,996 of OY728151.1, read as the reverse complement.
ATACGATAATAAAAAAAGGAGTTTTTGATTCTATCAAGAATAAATGTACATTTTAGTGAATTCGGTTTTTCTCTAAAGAAGAAGGATCAGAAGATTGTGTTATTATCAAGGTTGCTACTATAAATAAGTAAAAAGGGTTAATTTCATGCTATTAATAAAGTAACAAGTGAATAGAGGAATATCAAGTAGCACTATGACATCCAATAGGTCTCAATAGGTTGAGGACATTATTTTTGTTACAAACCCTTTTCAATTGGGAGAAGATTTTCATGGGAGGCAGTATAACGAACCAGCAAGAAGTTTCAAGTTGGATTATATCATCACCAATTTAGGTAATTAGAATTGTTTCATTCCCCCCTCCATTTTTTAGATACTCACACTAGCTAAAGGATTTTTTTATAAGCTAACCCACTATAATATGTTACTACATTATAGCGTAGAATCTATGTACTAGTTATAACCATACATGGAAAGGACTAGATACTCTTATTATGTAGTAAACATTGTAAAACTATCATGTGTATATTTTTACTTCATTCATATTATTTTATGTGATAGGGAAAAGAGAACAAGAGAATCAAGATCTTAATAGGTTAATAGGTATAGGGATAAAAACTTAAAATTAGTTTAAAAAAGTTACCAACACTGATTCACCCCCTACTAGTGTTAGGAATATCCCTAACTAGTTCATTCAATTGTTATCAGGGTAACGGTTCACCTCTCATAGATTCTCTATAGTGAAGCTATTCTATTTTGAAAACATGAGTTTTTTTCCTGAGTTAAGAATGAAGTTTATTTTGGGTGAAGATTCGGTTATCTCTAAGTAGAATTCCATATCTACCAAGACCATGATGAATAGGAAAAAGAAAGATAAGAGAAAGTTGAATAAGAAGTCCCTCTTATCTAAAGAAGAGGAATTTTCTAATTCTCCATACCTTGCTGATAATGATGACACATCAGGCTTGGAAAGTAATGAGCTGGTAGCTTGAATTTTCATTAATAATATGGATAACCTTCCTACCTCAAGTGATCATGAGGTACATCTTACTATATTTGAAAATTATCCTCAAAATGAAAATGCTAGCACAAGTGGTGATGATCAATCTATAACTTCTCAAGAAGTATCTATTGATAGATAAAGAGTTATTATTCATGGTTTTCCTAAATAAATTGCATCCCTTGTTTATGGAGTACTTAAATGCATGCAAGAAGATATCACCCAGCTGGAAGGAGAAAATGATGTTTTGGAGAAGGGATCGCAAGAAAAAATTGTTGAATGTTTAAAGCTCTCTAGATAGGTTAGAGCCTTTAAAGTAACAAAGAGGAAACTTTAAATGAGTTATTCAAAATATCTCAAATATATTTAAGAGAAGGATAGAGTAAATGAGACTCTGAAAGAAAATATCCATGTACTCTGAAGATCAGATAAATAATAGCACTAATGTCAAGGAGTTATATTTGGAACAAACTTACAAGAAGATCATTGGACTTGACCCTTAGTTACAAAATATAGTAAAGATTCATGAAGATGTAATTAAAAGAATGAAGAACCCTGTGAAGAGTAAATGATTATGATTTAAAATCAAAAAATCATCCTCAATATGAAATGTCTAGAATTGGAAGCTCTGTTAACCAATCTTCAGAAGACTCAAATTGAAACTTCACAAAAGAAAGATATACTTTATACTAGAAATAAATGTTCATTGGAGGTATCTAAGGTTGAAATAACTCCAACATTTGATAATAATATCATGAGTTCACTAAATGATCTATCGTAATAAGTTGAGAATAATATTGTACCATCCATACCATCTTGTACTCATGTTTCTAAATATATTTCTACATGTAGTACAGGTTGGAAGAGAAATTCAAAACAATTATGGATGAGGAAAGGTGATGAGATACCTATCACCATGTCTATGGTGCATAAGAAGAAGAATGTGGAAGGTGGTTCCCCAAAAATAGAATAATAAATTATTGATAATACTCAATAATATAAAACAAAATATGTTAAGAAATTAAGTTTTGTGGTTCAATTTTGGTGTTGCAATAGATTAGGTCATTTTTCATTAAAGTGTTACTATAATCCTAAAAATATAAAAGCATAAAGGAATCTCATTTAAAGTTGAATCAATATAGAGAGGAAGAAGAAACATCTATAGATCCATAAGAATCTGTATACTGCAAAAATATTTCCAATTCTTGATAACATATGTGATGTATGAAATGGCAGTGGTTACAAAGTTGGTACAAGCTCATCTCAACATGTCTTCAAATCTCATAAGAAAATAAAATCAAAAAAACTACCTAGGAATTAAGAAGCATCCTTGGGAAGTAATCAGAAGAATGTGGTGAAAACAAATTCTCCCAAGAAGATTCAAAGAAGGAAATGTGAGATACCTTGGATTATAAATCCAAGAAGTTGAAGGGTGGTGCATCCAAAAGAACTACTAAAATTGATGACACTCAGTAGAGCCCATGTGGGAGATCCAAATAGGATGACACTTCTTCTAATAAAATGTTAGTTGATTGTCCTAAAGGCTTGGAAAGAACAAGGAAACATGAAGATACACAAGAAAAGTGTAGTGTAAGAGGAAATGAAGTTCTATGTGAGAGATACAAGAAACCTAATCACGTTGAAAAAGGATTCCTAACCTTACTACCTGATCCAGAATCAGTCCTAAAAACAATTAATGATATATCATCTATAAAGTTTGTTAAGAAAAAAGTTTTACACACAAATAATAAGAAGATGTGAAGAGATCCATGTTATCTCAACATATATCAGAACAGAATTACATATGTTAAAGCATGAAGACTGGATCAGGTGGAGAAAATTGGTTGAGAAAAACATCTCAACGTTTCTGTTCATACTGATAAATCAAGAAGGATCCACCTTATTCTCTTAAATATTTGTGTATTTTATTTGTGCTAATAATATAGGAAATTGATGGTGAATCAAATTATCAGGGGGGAACCAGAAAAACAGTGATGAGAAGTGTTTACCATAAGTGGATACAAATAAAGAAGCTTCCAAAATTATTATTTCAATGAGTAGAAAATCTAATTATTCTAGAAATTCCTTTAAGATCATGTCATTGGAAAAGTTATATCATTATAAAATCTCTCATACTTGGTTATTAAAAATAACAAAAAAATACAAAGAGTGAGTAACTGAATTATTCAACGACAAAAGAATAATGGAAGTTCCCCAAGGTCACTTATCCTACCTATGGAACTTGAATGTTCTTGATCCATTTGATGAATTGAGTGCAAGATTTTTAGATTGATTTTCATCAGAAAGATTCATGTCACTTTTAGTGATTTCATCCTAGAATGAATGTGAAAAAAATTTTAAGATAAGTACATGAGTTCTCATCTCATAGTTTTCATGATTAATGGTAAGGGAAAACTTTATTTTCTAAATAAAATCCTCTTGTTTTATACAACGAGCATAGATCAATTAGACTTTGAGTATAATAATGGAGGCACATTTCTTAAGTATAGATTGATACCATTTTCCTATGAACTTTGGATTTCTTATCAATAATGGGGAGAGAAAGTGAAATTAAAATGTAACAGGAAAGTGGATATAGAAGATTCACATTTTGACATTGACATATTCTTTTGATAAAGAACTCTGAGTATTTCCAACAAATACAGAGGGGAGATTGTTGGGACCGCTTTTTTGTATGTGTTGTATTTTTTGTCAAAGGTTGTAAATTATGATCATAATGAAGAATTATCTCCAAATTTAATGGGTTAATAGAGATTGGTTGAAGTGATGATGCTTGTAAAATTATTATGGATTCATAGAATTGGATTTCCTGCTTGGGAAATTCTCCATGTTGTTAAATTAGATGATTTTAGCACTGGTCCTATGTTCAAAATATATGTATCAAATGTGATACATTGTTTACAACAATTAATATGGTTGTAGTATCATCCATTTTATGATGATTGAAGTTATTTGGAAGTCATATTCTAAAAATAAGAAGAAGAAGAAGAATAGCGATTGAAGATGAAGAGTAGAAGATAAAGCATGCATGGGATTGGCATTCGAAGGTGGTCATATATAGGTTTGAAGTACTAAGATAGACATGCATTTTATAATAAGTATTTTTATGTGTTTTACCCAAAATTGGGAAGCCAACCTAGCCAACCAGATAGCCTCAACCAAGGGCATATGCAGGACTCAAGGCCGACTACACCCAACAGAAGTCTACTTGGCCATCCGGCCAACCGCATGTAGGGTCGTATGTAAGCCCGCAGGAGCGCACAGGGGGGAGAGAACATGTATAGGTTGAGATGGGGACCCATGAAGGAGTCGGTATAGAGTGCACTCATAGAACTGATATGGGGTGGTATCGAGGAGGGGGAAGGATATTTCTGAGTGCTTGCTGGAGCAGCTTTTCATATTAAGTGGAGATAATATGAATGTTTTTTTGATGTGGGATGAGTTTTTTTAATGAATGGAGTGATCTTAGTTGTGAATCATATCTTGTGCAGGAAATAAACCATTCATCCCATATCATTCCTTGCATATTTAATTAGGTTCATCCCTCACAACCTGCATCTTTCCGAATTAAATGAGGGAATTTTGATCCTCCCATGGCCTCTGTATCACCCAGCCCTTGACAACGCCACTACCATTCACTGGAGATAATGACCGAACCACCATGAACAATTTCTAGATATCAAATGAGGATCATTCCAACATTTTGAGGTTCATTGGATCAAACCAAGACCATTCATGAAATCTACATATTTCATGCATTAAGATAACATGAAGAAGAATTCTCAGTTGAAGAAAACGGATTTGCGAGGCCACATAATGTATGGATGAGTTCGACCATTTGGGTAAATTAGGAGCATGTGATTCATATCACATGAACGTGGGGATATCTCAAAGACAAAGTTTCCATGGTAAAAATGTAAATATGATGAGACATGTGGAATATCTTTTACATGGGTTTGAAGAGCTTAAAAAACCAAAGATCTCAGTTATTCAAAGACAAGAGTTAAATAGAGAAGATATTATAAGATTTAAATGTGTAAAAAGATTTGATTCTCGCATATAAAATGATAGGAACTGAGACATAACTTTCTACCACCATTCACATGTTATTTAGTGTTCGTGTTTTCCAAAAACAGATCACTCCCTGGTCATATTTCTTTATGAAGATCAATAAGAATCTGCGAGACTTGAAGGATTTTTCTAGAGGAGATCCCTATAAGACTTTGAAAATTTAAAATCACTCTCAAATGATATTAATGAAAAACATTATTCTGAAAAACAAATGGATAGCACAATGCATCTCCCTTACTCTTGTGATGATATGAGATCTGTGAAACCCTCTTGGTTCACGAATGGTCCTTAGAGTACCATCAACTAGTGCATGATTCTCAAACTCCCACAATGCTTTATGAATACATAGACCCATGAACCTCATGTTTTTCATGAAGGTGACCATGATCCCTTTTTGCATATTAAGAAGGAAATACATGGTTTTCAAGAAAATATTTTTAATAAGAATAAGAATAGTTGAAGATATGGGTAGTGTGTGCATGCATGATGCACATACACTCATGTGCATGATTTAAAGACACCCAAACAAGGTGCATGAAAATATTATAAATAGAAGAGGCAGATTGTGTGTGTTGAAAAACACAAAGTGAATAGTGGGTTTCACCATGAAGGAAGTGCATGCTTCCATGCACACATGTAAAACCATTGGACACTTGAACTATTGTTGTGCAAAGAGACAAAGAAGAAAAACATTTTTCATTCATGATTTCATGATTACATTAAGACTCAAAAACAAATAAATTATTATGTGTTTAATACACACAAAACATAATTGAATATCACTATATTGAATTTTTGAAGTGAACATGATCTAGTTGGGTTGATAATTAAAAACTAAAAGAATAATAATAATAGTGTGTACCCAACTGAAGATTGATTATTATTCAGGGTAGTTTTAACTATGATTATGCTAAGCTAACCCAGTATTCATTGATTTGATAATCACAAATGGAGTTGTTTATTCTTGCAAAAATAATTAGTGGTTTTAGTGTAGTTGGTTTTTCACTAAAGAATAAGGAGAAGAATATTTTTTTAATTATTAAGGTTGCTGCTATGAAGAAGTGGGATGGGTTACTTGCATTCTTCTAAGCAGGTAACATGTGAAGAGAGGAAGATCAAGCAGCACTATGACATCCAATATGTCTCAATAGGTGGAGTACATTCTTATTGTTACAAACCATTTTCAATAGGGGGAATACTATCTTGGGAGATAGTATAAATAACCATCAAGGTTTTGAAAGTTGGACTAGGCCATCACCAGTTTAGGGAAGTTGAATTGTTTCATTCCCTCCTCCAAAGTGTAGGGACTCACACTGGGTAAAGGATTGTTTTCTAAGCCAACCCACTACAACCTATTACTAAATTATAGTGTAGAATATTTTTATTGGACATACCGATACACGTCAAGGAAAAGATAATATTATTGAGTAGTGAACCTTGTAAAAATATCATGAGCATATTTTTACTTCTTTCAAATTATTACATGTGAAATGGAAAATAGAACAAGAGAATCAAGATACTAACAGATAGAGAGGTATAGTGATAAAAAGTTACAATTGGTTTAAAAAATTCCTCAACATTGATTCACCCCCCCCCCCAGTGTTAGGAATATCCCAAACTGGTCCTTTTAGTCTGGGCCCAAGAAACAAGGTTCGGGCATCACTACATATCTTTTGATGGTAGGAATCATTCCACATGTAGTTATGGGATGAAGAGATTCCCTATGTGGATCTGACTCTCACATTGGTACGGGGGAATTTTATCTTTCCTTTTAACTAATATAGATAGTTTAAGGTTAATAGTTGGTGAAGCGATGATTCCCATGCAGTTTTTGCTTCATGTGGAGAGGACATCTTCTATGTGGTTTAATATCATGAGGTAAGGATAAAGGATGTTGTGTAGTTTATCATCTTGCTGCCAGGATGATCATCATGTAGTTTAAGAAAATGTGATTAGGATGAGAGATGATGTACAGTTTAATGTATTTCTTACATGACATATTTTTGTAGTTTAATATAATAGAACTAGGATAAGAGACACTTCTCATTTTAATATATTGCTTCCATAACATCTTTATGAAATTTAACATCATGCAACAAGGATGAGATACATTGTGCAGTTTAACATCATACTAACAGTATGATAGATTATTAATGGAATATATGAAAAGTATTTCTTAAGAAATATTGCATTGGTGGGGGTGTGACTCATTCCCCACCCAATTTAGTCAATGATTAATATCCATTGTGATAGAACTTATGTATGATATAAGGCTCTTACCATTTGAGTTATAGATTTGGAGGCTTCTTTCTTGGTATCATTAGGGTTTAGAGTTCCAATACCAGTTCTACTTGAACAAATGAATGAAGTTGGACTTTTTTATTAAAGTCCCATGTAATCTTATTTTTATGGAATTCAAGGTTGTGAAATGTACACAACCTGTTCTCATTGATCCCCTTCAACTCATCCAGCCGCTTTTGCATTTTTCATCAATCAAGAGTTGTATAAAATTTTATATTCAAAGGAATTAAGTTGGACTTATATGGGTAACACTACCTCGGTATTTTACACCAATGAGTATGGTGTTTCTTATGTAGCATTATGTGTGTTAGTAGGTAGGAACATAAATAATAGAGAAGCTTGTCCAGCTAGGACTTCTTTTATTTATTTACCATTTTCTAGGTTATATTGTACAGACTTATTGAAGGACTATATCTATCTATTTACTACTTTAAGATAGTAGGATGGGGGATTGGACTCGATGTTGGAATACTTATATAGTTTCTATAACTTTGTAGAATGGAAGTTTCTTCCATTATCTGTCAATATTATGTGAGGAACCCTAAACCTGGTGATGATGTGGGACTTTATGATGTTGATGATATTCTTCATCCCAACTTCCTTGACAGGTATTTCCACATACTATTTGGAGAATAATTTAATATTAGTAAGGATGTACTTGAACTATTTAGTTATGGTTGGGGGATATGGCCCTATAACATTCATTCCCAATATGGAAAATAGCCAGTAATATTTAATTGTATATAGAAATTATGGGGGTTTAAGGAAGAAGTTTTCATTGATATAGCATGTATGACATATCCTAGTAAATTCCACCCAATAATCTACCATTGTTGGAAAATACTAACCCATCCATCTAATTTGATGGGAGAGCCTAGTCCCAGATTTATGAGCATCGCAGGAGCCAGTATGTAATTCTTACACGATGGAGGGAATCTCTCTTTTTAATATGAATCTAAGGAGGATTCCATAAAATTAGGATGTTCCAACTCACCCCTATCACTCCCGAATAGGGTTTCCCATTATTAGTGGATTGGAGGGGGAGTATGGATAGTTTCCCTTCTAGATTCATCTCCCCCTAACCCTTAATTCTCCTTTTTCTTCTTCCCTCCCTCATCCCCCCTCAATCTCTTCCTAATAAAGGTGATGTCTCACTTATTTATCCCCATCAGAACCTCCCCCTTTGGAAGCATTGGTCTCTCCTATCTCAGCGATTTATATGGATCCCTTCACTTCCTTCTTTGAAATTGCATCTTCCTTTTGGTCTTGCGTGCAATTCTTCGATGATTTTTTGGATCCCTCCTCCTCTTCCCTTTTTCTCTCCCCTGATAGTCCCACATGGTTCTAGGGTTTTTTTCCCTTCTCCTCATCAATACCTTAAGGATTTTTTTGGTTATGTTCCTATGGTTGTGGCTATTCAAACCCCTTAGGTCACTTCCTCTCTTCATTTTCTTCATAACTCTTCATTTAAAACCCCATATTGGTCCAATGTTGGGGATATCATGGTGTCTTGGAATGTGTTTATTGAGTGTATGAAGGTGGTCTAGTAGACATTACCTATTATGGTGTTCCTATTCTTTAAAGGAGGTGTTTTTATGTTCTGTTTTCAGTGTGTTTCATTTTTTCTATTTGCTTTAATTTTTTACTGGAAATGAATGATTTGGTGAATTTTTCAGCTCAATGAATTGTGGTGTCAATGAAATTTCCTTCACTTCTTCCTGGTTTTGATGGTTATGTTTTGTTTTCTTCTGTGACATCGACATTTCCTGGTGTTTGTTGTGATGGAATGCGGAGTGTCTTCACTTCTTAATTTTTATGTCAGTTTTTTTATGATGATAGTAATTTTATAATGAGGACATTGGATTCTAATGATTTCTTCATTGGAAATATGGTATAATTTTGGGTTCTATTTTTTCCAAATCATGCGACACAAAGAGGGACATATCTTGAGACTGTGATGCAGTTTCAATTTTGAAATTTGAAGTTTGATTTTTGAATATATTTTTTTAATGAATTCATGACTAGATATGTTTTCTTTTGTTGCTAATTAACCAAAAATTGGATTTTTCAAAAAAATAAAAAAATGGATATGATTTGGATTTCAACAAAGCCTCTCTTTTATAGGGATTTTTCTTAATTGGACCATCTCTTAGGGTAAAGTTTTCCGGTCAGAACCTAATCTATTCCCTTCAGTCTTGAACTATCAGGAGAGTCCCACTTTAGAGATAATTAATTATGGGATCCATCCATCCAGGGTTTGATACCAATTCATAATGATATGGGGTGGTGTTGAACTTATTTATGTATTCCATATCATAGTTGATGGTTGATGAGACCATTCTTTAGTGCATGATATGGATGATCATTTCCTTATAATTGAGGTCAACAAGGATAGTGGATATATTAGAAAATGCATCAACACAAGGATTATGTGATCATAGAACACAATGTAACATGGTATCAAAGGGGAACTCTACCATTATTCCCCTAACATATCCCTTGATAGGGGCCATCCATTCCTTTTTTATGGAGTATTCACCATTGATCTGCTTTATCACTATCACTACATATCCTTTAATATTTAGGTAGGATATCTATAGGTGTAGGTATAGTTCCAAGATAGAAATTATGGCTTGGTATTCTACCTCATTATACATGTAGCCTTAAAATAGTGATAAATAGTAGGGAAAATGATTTTTCTGGAAAAACAAACATAATTCCTAAGTCCACGTGATTGAGTTTAGGGTTTTCCATCTTGTTGTCGATAGGTATTTGGGACACACCATAAATGTTCATTTCTTATGTCCAAGGAGTTTCATAGGAATATAAAGCCTCATCATCTAGGAGTTCAGTGTCCACTGGTTTACTTTCCAGGGTGGGATGTGTTTCATGGAACTCAGCTAGGAATTTCCATTTCACCGACTTCTATTACACAAACTGAAGTTCATATTATTATAGAATGTTCTCCCATAGAGCTAGATGCCTAGTCAATATGCGATGGCCAAGTATGTGCATGAGTGGATCAATACGATATACTAGATGGAATTTATGGGGATACAAGTAATTCCTAAAAAATTTCATTTTAAATATGAGTCTGAGGTAGTTCTTCTCGACATAAGAATATCATCTCTTAGTACCTAGAATCATTTGACTGAGTTAGTAGAGACTTTTCTCACTTGTTTCATCATTCTTTTATCCGAGGAGGGTGCCCAATGAGTGTTACATTGTAGCCAAATATAAGATGAGTGGCTTTCCAACCACCGGTGGCATCAATAATGGTGGGTGATGTAGGTACTACTTGAGACTTCTGAAGTCTTCTTGAAAATACCCATCCCATTGACAGGTGATTCCCTTCTTCATTATCTTGGTGAAAGGAATAGATTTTCCTATTAGGTTAGCTATGAAACACTGAATGTACAATAGGTTCCATTAGATCCCCCTTAGTTTTCTGAGATTCCTAGGGGATGAAATTTCTAAAATATCACTATTATTTTCTAGGTCGACTATGATTCCATGGTGGTTAACCAAGAATCCAAGTAACTTCTCTGATGTTACCCTAAAAATGAAATGGATTCATCTTCATACAATGTTGTCACATCTATTTGAATACTATTTGTAGATCCATGAAGTGACTGCATCACTGTTTGGATTTGATCACCAGGTCATCGACATAACATTCAATTATTCTCCCCAATAATGTATTAAAGATATTATATATGGAAGATTGGTAAGTGTATCCATCATTATTTAAGCTAAATGGAATTACTTGATAGAAAAAATATCCCTTGGGGTGCTCGGAAGGTAGTGGATTCATCATCTTCATGGGTCATCTTTATTTAATTGTACCCTGAATACCCGTCCATGAAGGAAAGGTCTTAGAATCCCTATGTTTCATAGATAAAGAGTTTTATTATTGGTAATGGGAAATAATTATTTGGTAAATTTTAATTGAGGACTCTAAAATTTATGCAAACCATAATCTTCCCAATCTCTTTCTTGATAGGGATGATATTAGTGATCCATATTGGGTGTTTTGCATCTTGAACAAAGTTGGATTTGATCGATTTTTCAAATTCCACCTCTATATTGGTAGGATGAGAGGGGTGTGTCCTCCTAGAAAACTGATTAAAGCCTCTATGGTTATCGAGTAAGCTGAGATAGTGCATTGCCACAACTGGATTTAGTCGAGGCATTTCTCAATAATTCCAAGTGGACACATATCATTGTTTCTTTAGAAATGAAATGTATATCTCTTTCTCATCGAGAGGAATGGAGGAACTAATCAGTGTAGGTTTTTTGTCTTATTATATTCCTATATTTACCTACATGATCTCATCAATGGTGGTGGATATGCCTTCCTCAAATGTAGGTGGGGAGTTCCCGAGTTCATCCTCTTCTTCTTCCTCCTCTAAGTATATAGATTCATTTTTAGATGAAGTTGGAAATCTGAGGGCATATCTATCATTGTTGATGAGATAGAGGTTATAAGAAAAGAAATTATCATCCCCTAATACTAGAGTCATTACATATATATTTCTAAGATGATTTCCTTTTCACTATCACTGGGGATAGGAGGGGCTTGTACATCTAGGAAAAAGTCTATTTCCACAACTGGATTTAAGCGGAGCACATAGTCACTGTCAAGCAAACTTTTAGTATTCACAGGGTCGGTCCCCAATCCATTAGGATCTGTATCAAGTATATCATCATACACCATTGGTTTTTTTTCCTTCCCTTTTATAGAAACCTACTTCATCATATTTTTCTTCACAAATATTAATGGTGGAACTATCACCATGCAGTTTTCTGATAATTCCATCGACGGGGTATTTCGAACATTGATGGAATGTTGAGGGTGAAACCACTTGACTATAGAGCATGGGCCTTTTAAGTAGGAAATTATATTTGGTGTCTTCTAGAAAACCTTAAACTCAGTTTTAGATGTGAGATCACCAAATTGATCTTTGAGCTTGATCTTCCCATTAGGTCTTTTCTCATGCTTATCTTACCCTTGAATGGTCATATTTGTGATAGACAAGTCCCATTCACCATACCCCAAATGTCAAAGGGTTTAAATTGGGATGAGGTTGATCCCAGAACCATAGTCATTAAGATACCTTCATATATTGACTTTATTGGTTCTACCCAAAACACATAGGGGTCTGATATGTCCTTGGATAACCTCTTCTTGGTCCTGATCTATGAATGAGATGGAAATATAGAATCTAGATGGGATTGTATCCACTGGATAGACCTTGACTATTGAGATATATATCTTGAACTCTTGTGGGACCTAGAGGGATTCAAAAAGTACCTCCCTAGGTTATTTTTAAATATAGAGTGCATCCAGGATTGAGATATTGTCTAGTAAAACCCCCATATTTTTCATAATTTCATAATTTTCTGCCTGGGGTTGGTGCTTCTCAAGGTGGGGCTTCTCAATATTATGTGGATTGGGAGATAATTAATTTGTGGTAGATGGTTATGGTCCTATGTAGAGGCCAAGGTAGCATCTTCTTCCAGTGTCATAGGCCGCATAGGCCTTACCCGTTGTCTGGGATGATTAGATAATTGCACCCCTACTAAGCAGTCGTATAAGAAAACTAGGAACGAATGACCACTAGAGGGTTCTCAGACAACTACATGTCTCTATTAAGAATGTGGGAGCTATTTTTCATGATTCATAGCTACCTATATATCCTCTAACATGATTTGAATAATGTATTGGGTTCGACTAAAATAGGGTTCTCCCCTATATCCTCGGTTCCTGTGAATATAGCCTCTTATTCCCCTATTATGTGAAGGAAACTGATACTCATAGGAATACTCATCATCGAAGAATTGGTCCTCCAATTTTATCACATTGACATAGTCAAAAATGATATATTCACCTGATGAGGGTTCTATTTAGTGTGGTAGTTCCCATGGTTTGGATAATGTAGGTAAGAAATCTGAAAGAGTCGTACTTTCTTCAGATCATAATATGACTCTTCCTCCTCTATATCTTCCTATATCTGATAGCCACATCCACCATTGGGAGATATATCTATTGTAACCTTCCTTGGTGGTGAAACTATTTTAGGTCTGTGAATCTGTTCTCTTAGGGTGACATGAGCTTGTTCAACTACTTTTTGAGTCATCCAGTTGTTGAACTTCAATCCATTTCTGGCCAAAACCTTTTTCCAATATCCTTTTTCTGGATAGGAAATGGTTATATAGGCCACCTATTATAAGGATTTATCTAACATAACATGTCTGAAATCATCCATGATTTCAAGAAATTATTTAAATACAAATCATTTTTTGATATTATGACCCAACATTCTATGTAAAGGGAAATATTTGGGATGATCGGTGAGGATGACCTCATTAGGATTCCTGTGTTATGGTATCTTGAGAAGGTTACTGTCTATCACTATAATGAAATAGACTATATATTGCTCATTTTGGAAGGAGTATGTTTTATTCATCCATTCTTAAAATTCTAAGGGACCCTGATCTCTTTTGTAATCTAGATGGGGGAAATTTTGTGTCTATTGTCGCTCGACGGGAGGAGCTAGGTGGTTCGAGACCAGCCTATGTGCTTAGATGGTCACTACTTCTAGTTTGAGGGTAAGAGAGGCTATTTTTATATTGTTGATCCTATTACCATGTGCTAAGGTAAAGATTCAATATTTATCTTGGGTTCACTGAATGGAAACTTCCATACATTGAAACATTTCTATGAACTCATAGAACCCTCCTGGATATTGCATTGGGAGCATTGGTGTCTGCATCTTATCCTAGAGATTAATAACACGGAGTTCTAACAATTGTTCTTGTGAGATAGGGATGCTGAGTGAATATATTAAACTCTTCCATATGGCTATAAAATCACAAAACCTCTCATTTTCACATTACTTACAGTTCGTCGGGTCGAAAATTACTATCTTCCTCAGTATGGATCTCGACTAGTAAAGGAATTGATGGTGAAGTTCTTCCCATCCTAGAACTGATATTACTAGAAAGATGATTTACCAAATGAAGATTGGACCTTCTAGTGTTTGTACAAAACATCTCCTCGTTATCACCTACTATTGATCACAAGGGCCCATCATTGGACCGCATCAAGATATGAAGTGAGTGAGATACTATTAGGGATCTCCCATTTCATCAAAGGTAGAGAATGTATGATTTTAACAATTGTTTGGGGTAGAGTATCATCCAACCATTTGATATATATATTTATCTCAGGATTTATATGTGTGTGTCACCCTTCCAAGGCCTCCATTCAAGTAGTCTGGGACTCAAGGGTGTTGAGAAGTTTTGGAGGTACTACGTTTTGAGTCACCTCCCTTCTATAGGGAGTGGGTGGGGCCTGATGAGGTGGCCCAATTTTCATCCCTTGTTAATCCTCCATTCATGTGAAGATGGAATGATAACCCTAGAGAGTTAGAGGTTGTCACCATAAGGGTGGGAAGTCACGATCATTTTTGGATTCCTCATTTATATAGACTTTCTTTCTATATCCAGAGCCATCCTGATGATTAGATGATTCTCTTTCAGGTGGATTGGATATTTCCAGATTTATGGGAGGAATAATATCATTCTTATCCTAAAGATGATACCTAATGGGAATATTTCCCCTAAGTTTCTCCTTTTGGAGTCATCTGAGAGTTTGTATTTAATTCTCATATCATGAAAATTATTCCTCCCTGAAAAGAAATTTAACTCTTCAAGGAAGTGATTGGGATGTAGCCATATCATTTAACTTATCTTTTGTGGTGTTTTCCCATAGATATGGTAGCTATATATTCATATGTTTTGAGTTTTGGATCCTCCTTAGGTTCAAGGTACATGCATCCTCAGTGGGTGCATCCAAATCCTCCTCTCAAGGTATGTTTTCTGTATTGTAACCCTCTACATCTACAACCTGATCCACATTATATATTATTTTGATGTTAACACCAATAAAATAGATTTATTGTGAAATGTTAGTTATCATATTACTTTCAAAATAACATATTTATTCTGCACTGCCTGTATTAGGTTCGTTCCTCAAACCTTTTTCCATATCGGTCTATTTTTTCTTTTGACACTGATGGGGTTTGATTTCCTTCACCCTATGCTCTTCCCATCTCATCCTATGACCTTGAGGTAGTTTTTGGTCATGGTTTCTGAATAGACCTTCAATAGAAGAGATTTTTCTTGTGGAGGGAGTAATGGATGAGATGTCACACATTGATATTTACCTCCCAAACTCGTGAAGACTTATTTCCTCTATGGTGGTGATGATAATTAAAATCCCCCCAGTCCTATGGGCTAGTGACTATATGGGGAAAAAATTGGAATTGATTGATTCTGTATTTGAGGATATGATACTTTGGGGAAAGGAATTGATGATTCATAGGATGGTAATTGAGATATAGATTCCTTCATCCTAGTGGGATGGGGTTGATCTGAAGCCACCATTGATTTTCCCATAACCCTCTCAAGGAATGATGAACCGGGTGATGTTTATTGATATATAAATCCCACCATCCTAATGGGACGGGGTTTGTTTGAATATCTTGTCAATAAGTCTTGAATCCTCTCAGTAATTGATGATATAAGGGGAGGAGGATGTGGTAGATATTCCCCCAGCCTAGTGGGATTAGTTTTCTCCTAGAAGAATATTATGGAAGTTGCTACTATGGCCTATTTGATATGGCGCAACTATGCTTGTGTAGGAGTTAAAACCAATGACAACCTATAATAGAATTTAGTTTCTACAGGAATTTTTCGAGTGGATTGAAACATTGGTTTCCATGTTTGAAAACCAATCTCATTTCTTCGAGGGGACTAGTTAAAATATCTATTAACTATCGTATTCCTATGTTCATGATGTATTAGTACCAATTAGGAAGATTAATTCTATTTTAGTAACCAAATGGAATTTCCGTTACTTGGCCCTTTGATTTCACTGGAGGCTATGACATTGTATGATGTCATCTTTGAGGGGTTCTGCTATTCTAGGGATATAGTGAAGTGAAATGCTCCATATTTTACCCATCCCCATACACATACATCTGATGATGCTCTATAAATCAGTTGATAGAAAGTTTTCATGATGTAGAGACAAACACTACATAGGCATTTTTCATGATCCTCCATTCCTTGGATGTGGGCTATGGAAAAGGTAGCCATATCCAGATGACAATAGAGTGTGTTG
This sequence comes from Viscum album, assembly GCA_963277665.1. NCBI lineage: Eukaryota > Viridiplantae > Streptophyta > Magnoliopsida > Santalales > Viscaceae > Viscum > Viscum album. The sequence goes on along the minus strand of OY728151.1, from coordinate 1,861,010,416 downwards.
GTGATCTGAAGCTGATACTCATATCCTAGATAGGGTAGATGTCTGGACTTTAGTAGTTGATGAGTAGCCCACATATTTTGGCTTATATCATGAATTTTAACCTTTTATAACTCATATGGGATCTTATAGTCAGAAGTGGAAAGAAATCAGAACATAGTGGGGAGGTTGTTTCTAGATAACTATCTCCATAAGTCAATGTCATCATCCTCTTCATCAGACTTACATGCCTCCATATGATCAAAAGGTGCTTCTTGGTGTCTCCTGGTGACCATTGTGGAGTGTTGTTAGAATTTGATGGGGAGCAATATGAGGTTGACCTTGATGTTTCAATAACCTCTCTATATGAAGGAATATGAGTTTCGAACACCTCTTTATACGAAGGTTCCTAGGTAAGGGGGGGATTTCATTGTTTGTGTGATATATCATTGTGGGAAGGTTGACCCTAGGGGATGTCAAGAGTAGGGTTCATGTAATCCAAATACACACTACCATCTGGAGGACTATCATGGTAATATTTTCCTTCTTCATCAGTTGAAGAGTGTAAGAACACTTTGGGTGTTGTGAATGTGACTCAAATAACCTCAAGGACACTTGAATTGAGCATATTAAGGGAATTATCCTCATTCTATATTAGGGTCTGAACATAACGACCTACATTTTGTAATTGTGTATGGATATGAGCCTATTGTATGATGTCAGTTAGACTTTGATAAAAATCTTCTAGTGTTATAGGGGTATGATCCCGCTACTAAGAAGATTCTAGAATATACCAATGAGATTCTTCATTTTTTCCAGGAATATTATCCTGACTCAAGGCATGTGCCCCTATCACATGGTGATACTCGGTTAGAATGGAGATTTGATCATGATCCTAATCCTTTGGAATATGTCACCGGTATTATTTAATAGGAATATGAACATATCCTGAGGCATGTGCTTCTCTCACTATGTGATTCCTGGTTGGAATGGTAATATGATCCCATTCAAAATATAAATTTCTCATCGAAATATGTTAATGGACCTACGTAATGGGATAAGGGATATGAGACTCCTCTTGTATGGACTTGGAAGGATGTTGGTGCAGTCATTCATCTATATAAGTAAGAGTATGAAACTGGATTCCATGATGTTTCCCATTAGATATTTTCCATGGATCTGAAGACATAAGAAGTAATCCTACGTATCCTAGTTATAGTAGGAATCAGAGTTCTTGTAGTTCAATTTTAATGGGGATTACATGGTGAAGCTTACCTAGCTAGTGTAGATTCATGATGCAGATTATGTGATCATTTCAACTCTTTAAGCCTATGTGATCCAAGATTGATGTAGGAAAAAAGGGATAGTAAGTAGTAAATATCACTACATATGGTTACAGGATATATGGGCTGGAACATCCCATTGGATATTTAATATGGATCTCAGGCCTTAGGAAGGTTTCATATGTATATTGGTTATATCAAGAATCAAAGTCATCATAGTTCAGTTGATTCCACAGTCCACCGATGGTTGAGGTAGAATGATCTTCCCATGGTAGAGATTAGTTCATGATGGTTGAAGTGTCGGAGACATAGTGGGACTTACACTAAAATGGATTCCCATTTGATCTCAGGCATTAGGAATGTGTCTTACATATATTGGTTATGGGAGAAATCATATTTCTCATAGTTTAATTGAATCATGGAAAATACTAAATCTTCCCTAAAATGGAGGCTGGACAAGGTTATCATGTTCGGGGATACCTACTTGACTCATCCTAGTTTTATTCTTGACCTTATAAATTGTATACCTGACATGTCATAGGGTGTCTATACAAGTCTGGTTGTGCTCCATACATATCCAAGTACAATCTAATGATCCATTTGTATTTTATGAAGTATGTCAAATGATAAGAATAGAATGTCTAAAGACCATAGTATGATCATGGTTAAATTTTCATGGATTTCATTGCAAGATCTTGGTTGACATTCCTAGAGAGTTTTTCATGATACATCTAACATTCATAGAGGGTGTCACAAGATCTCAGCTGGATTGTTTGGAGGATATCACAAGATCTAAGCTGACTTGCATGAAGGGTGTCTCATGATCTCTGTTCTCATAACCTAATGTTGTCCTAAAACCTAGTTGGCATGCTTAGAGGGTGTCATGAGATCATACTAGTAATCCAGGAGGTCTTCACGAGACCCAGCTAACACACACTAGTAACACTACATATCTTGGTAAAAATTACTAGAGGACACTGCAATATCCAGATAGTGAGCCCAGAGGGATTCCTGAGACTCATTTGATATTCTCATAGAGAGTCAGGAGACTTTCCTGAAGTGTCTTAAGGATATCGCATGATCCAAATGGTATGTTAAGGGGATGTCTCAAGACCTGGGTGATGTTTCATAATGTTTCTACATGATCTGGATGAGTCATGTGAAGTGCATGGGGATCATCAAATATGTTATATGCATAAGTATCCCGTATTTTAGTCTTTATTCCAATTTCTATGCATATGTGCCTTAGAGTTGTTCAGTGTTAGCATGTTTAGTTCTCATTTTTTCAGTATATATGAGGTTTGTCCTTCACATAACACATCAAAATCCCTTCACATGATCTATAAGTGATGATGAAAAGTGTTTATGCATGACACGTGATCCTTTAGGTCATTTAATAGATATTTACCAAGAAAATGACCTTTCAATCATGTGATTGACCGCTCTTAGAAGTCCCATAATATGCATGGGTTTTCTGGTTCATGGATCCAAAGATTCAGTTTTTCATTTTGGGGTGGATTATTTATAGGACCCACCCCCCCCCCCCCCCAATTATATGATGCTTTGCACGGTGCATATTACGCAGATCTAGGCTGGAGTCGGTTGATGGATTTGGTTTCACACTCTAATGAACCAAGCTTGACGTACATGGACATTACAATTATTTTGTGGAATAAATAAAAAATTACATAAATAGACAGCCAAATACCATATTAGTTTAGTTTCTTTGGAAACTCGGAACACATTCTTCTAGATTGGTGAAATATCTTCAACATACCCCATGAAGATCTTCCCCATTGGTTTTCCTACCTAAAACCATTCTCTATATTCTGGAGAAAATAAAACATAAAAATGGTGAGTTCAAATGCTTATTAAGGTTAAATATAAAGAACATCAAATAAAACATAAACATAAGAATTTAAAAACATGAACATAAATTTTAAAAATCAAAATTGTGAGTTGTGAAATAAATCTTGGCAGTTCGTATGGCTTAAATCATTATTTAACATTAACCGTGATAAAATAACATTGAAATAAAACATGGAATTATGGAAAACAAAAAGCACAAAATATGATTTTCATAGTATCCAGGAATTTCATCCAAGACCATCATAGTGGAAAAAGTCCATTATTGAACTGTGTTTACTTTTCATTCCATCAATGTATTACTGAACCGGAATTACTTTTCGTTCTAGCTCAGTATTACTGAAATTGATTTACTTTTCATTCCAACCCTATATTACTGAATCGGATTTACTTTTCATTCTAGTCATGTCTATCTCATGAGATATAAATATTTACTCAATTCATTGGAGGGAGATATAGGTCCCACCCATCTCATAATTAAATCGTTCTTATATGTGCCACAAAAGCATAAATCATTCATCATAACATAACCCATGAAATAAAATGGGTTTCTCAAAAATTATTTCATCATAATCCATATAAAATATATGTATTTTGTAAAAATAATTCCATCAGAAACACAATAAAATCAATGTAATAATATTTATATAAATATCACCCTATTTCATCTTAGATGGAAAATAATTATGATAAAACACTTAAACTTAATTCTTAAAGAAAATATCCTTTCTTCTTCAAAAACATTTTCTTTTCTCAAAATTCCATGAAATTTTAAATTAATATTATTTATTTGAAAATAAAATTGAAACCGTGTAGAGTATGCTTCATGGAAATAATCTGTTTTGAATATGTACAAATCCATTAATGTCGTATAACTTAAAAAACATTCTTCTCGTACTCTCACTAGAAAAGTCAAAAAGTACCTCATATGGAAAACAAAATAAATATTCCTTCCATACAGTTTAACATAAAATTATAAAATGGGTAAAAATGACTTTAAACAATAGTTTAAGGATATATATATCATATTATATATTTTATAAACATGGATGTGAATGATAAATATACCCCAGTAAATACTTACGAATAAACAATCTCAGATAATAATGAGATTTCAAAATTTGTCCCTTACCTTAAGTCTGATTTCTTTTGTATGTGTCTGAAACTCCTTTATAACGGGTTTAAACATATTATTAACTTATAAAAGAACCATAATAATATTTATGATATCATATATTATTCACTTATGAATTTATATTACCCGTTTATTTATCCATTCCATGATGAAGTAATATTTTATGTAATAATCATTTTATTTATCGTACATGTTTTGACTTATTATTCTTGATATTATTACATATATCATGATTTAATTACTTCCATAATTTAAAAAATTATTTATATATAATAAATATTCAGTATAGAAATATATATAATAGATAGATAAATGAAATGGATCATGGAGACGGTATGTCATACGTAAGCATGAACATTGTTTCGGTTTCCTTATTGAATTGAATGGAAGCACGTAAATAAAATATATATATATATATACATAAATCCGGTAGCATTATTACGTCATATATTTCATGATTATTTATTATATATATTTTATAATCATTAATTAATGGTTAACTTGGAGAATTAATCTCATAGCATCGTGGAGATGGTAGGTTTTACGTATGTATGAGCGACGATATCATTCACTTAATGGTTAAATAGTATGAAATTGGATGGTATATTAATTATAAATAATAATTATCATGTTATATTCATTATTTAAATCCATTATACTCATCATTATGCCCATCTAAATTAAGTATTGTTGAATAAAAAATTACACCACGGTGTGGAGACGGTAAGACGCACATACACATGCATGGTGATATTGTTAATCGTAGGATGGATAAAATGAGGTATATGGTTGTGCCATAATTATAATAACATCTAATAATGTATAAGATACTATATTTATTACTTTATTATTGAAACAAAAAAATAATAGGAAGTAGAAGAATAAAAGAATTTTGAAATAGGTGATAAAACAATTACCTCTTTTTTGAGTATATCCTTTTGATTTGCAAAAAAGGTCTCTTTAGGATAGCTTTCTCCCAAAATTTTTCACTCTAGGAGTAAGTTAGGGGTGTTACTAAGATATTTTGTTAGGTTTTTTCTAAGCCAAAGTTCTTTGGAGGTGTTAATAAAAGATAAGTAGTAGTTCCCTTTTATAGGATAGGTGAGTAGTGCACTTTATGAAAATATTTAAATATTAATTTATTATAAATTTCCTTTCTATTTATAATGGTCTCAAACTAATTTATTTCAAATATAAGATGATTATGGGTATAAGTCCTTTCAACCAATAGGTTTTAGACAGTTTTAGGTCACAAAATTAACCTTATCTTTTAACGTTAACCCTTAGTTAAAAACATTAACTCTTACAATGTCTTCTTGCATTTTCATAATATATGGTTACTATAGTTACTAAAAAAATACCAAGAGAACCAAAAGTGGATCATTAATGAAATTTTTCACATTATATAATTCATTTTGACTAATATTTTATTTTTATTACTATTATATAATTTAATTAAATACTATTTTTTCTAAAAACTCATTTATGTCGGTTTTGACATTATTTAAAATTTATTTCTTAAAAGTCATAAAAACTTGATTACTTTGAAAAAAAGACATTAAATCATACCTAACATGTAAATATAATCCAAAAAATATTTTATGGAATTAAAATTTTCAAATTACAATTATTTTAATATTTATAATATCTTTTATTAGAATATTTCATTATTAAGGTAATCATTTCATCATCATTTTATCATAAATAAATTTCTTTATTTAGTGTCTAAAATTTATAAATAAAATACTATAATGTAGTAATTTTTTTATCTTTATAATTAATATTTTTATTTGATGAGATCAATTATATAACCCAACATTAAAATTATTTTATTAAAAATATTCATGTTTATGTTATATTTCTCGTTACTTGAAATTAATTATTATGACATGTCATTTTCACACCCAATTGGTTCTCAAATGCCAAAAATTCAGAATAAGGGTTTTTTTGGTCTCCTACTACTCATATAATAATATTATTACATGTGTTAGGGTAGTTTTATATTATTATAATATTATTTTTACCCTTATTTACTTAATTTACCCTTTAACCATGGTAAATACAAATAATTACCGAAATGCTAATAACTTTCAGACCGGGCATCCGTTTGACACAACGTCTGTCACGTTGGGACCCTATTGGTGTTATGGACCTTTGTAATATATATTCATGGGAATTTGTGGTAGTTTAAGTATCGTCTGATGGCTTGAGGAGCGGAACCTCCCGGAATCACGAATACTTAGTGTGGGAACCTGATGGTTATCTCTACTTGAAGAATATCTAGATCCTGTGTGGTTTATCTTCAGATCCTATGTGGGTCAGCTTCTACTGATCCTATGTGGGTTATCTACATATCCTGTGTGGGTCATATTTAGATCCTATGTGGGTCATCTTCTGATCATGTGTGGCTCATCTTCGATCATGTGTGGGTCATCAACAGAGCTTCTCAATGAAGTAAGATGATCTAGCAATACAACTTATCATATATACTTCCGTACATAAGTTATACCTGGTGTGAGATGAGTCTTTACCTTCTTGTTATACTTTTTTGTAGTGATACCTTCATGGTATTCTTCTGTGTGGCATTACCTTTGTGTTACTTACCTTCATGGTGTTACCTGTGTGGTACTTTTATCTTCGTGGTGTTACATGTGTGGTACTTCTACCATTGTGGTGTTACCTTTGTCTTATTCTTCCCTCATGTGTGAGATGAGTATATTTTGATAATTTAGGAATACGTATGGGCATATACCTAAGTAGTGTTGATGCCTATTGCATCGTGATTTGTGATTGAGGTCTTTCTTTTTGGTTTATCCTTTGTGGATTCTGAGAGACCTTCGAGAGTCTTGGAGTCCCTACTGAGTATAGTTATACTCACCCCTACATGGGCTATGCCCACACCTTGCTGTGTCATGTGCAGATGATGGACAACATTGATTGAGGCTGAGGGTGCTAGGACTGGAGGCTACTTGGAGGTATACCATTAGACAAGACATACTGTAGAGATGACCATTAGAGAGCTATACCTGCCCTACAGGTAGGATCCTTGGAGGGTGTTCACAGGAGCTATTTTCAGTTTTACTTGTACTTTCTAGTTGGTCTTGTATTTTGGCACCTTTCTTACTGTACTCACCCTATTTACTAATTAGTTTACTTCGTACTTGTATCTTGTTGTGTGCTTGGATTGTGTGAGTATGTAGGTTAAAAGGAAATGCCTTCCCAGTTTTAGGGATATGTCTTCCCAGTGCTAGTCACCAGCCCCTGGCTTATGGAAGGCGGGCTTGGGGTAGTCATGGCATGGGCCCCGGGGGACGATTGGTAAATATATTAACCAATAATGAATTTGGTAATTTGGTTGCTAGAAAGATAAAGAAAGTTTTATCAGATTAAGGTGGTAAATATCTTAACTAATACTTTATTGACTTTCTATAAGAATATGATATTTTATCACAAGTCATTCCTCATTATACACCGTAATGAAATGGTGTTAGTGAAATGTGGAACCATTCCTTGTTGTACATGGTAAGGTCAATGATGAGTCATGTAATCCTTCTAATATCCTTTTGGAGATATGCATTACCCATGGAATCATTCATACTAAATTGAGTACCAACTAAAGAGGGAAAAGGTATCGCATTTGAGTTATGGAGTGGAAAGAAACTTGTATTCTCAAATACTCATTCATAGGGGTGTGAGGTGTTTGTTATGGCTTGCTCAAGTAACAAAAGATCACCTCGGGGAACAAAATGTATCTTTATAGGTTACCCCGAGTAAGTAATGGGATACAAATTATATTATACCTCATATAAAAGGGTTATGGGTTCTAGGAATGATGTATTCCTTGAGAGGGAATGCGATCTTAAAAAGGATAGTGGGAGTAATATTGACTTTTATGAAGTTAATGCACAAGATACACAATGGTTGGTATAGTAACAGGTCCTACAGGTCCCTATGAAAGTAGTTGTTCCTAAAATAGAATTACTATGCAGGAGAACCATAGAGATTAAAGAACCAAAAAGTTATGGTTTTCTAGTCATAAAAGTTCATGACTCATTATTGATTGAAAATAATGACCCTCTATCCTCTAAGGAGGTAGTAGATAGCTCAGAAGATGAAAATGAAAAGAAGTTATGAATTCTGATATGGATTCCACATACCACACCCATGTAAGGATTTTAGTCAATCAACCAGAATAAGTAAATATTTTTGGGAGAAAATGGTTATTAAATATAAATCTAGGCATGAAATGTTAGGTTAGTAACTATAAAGCATGTATAGTGTCTAAATTGTTTAAACAACAAAAAGGAATTGAATATGATGAAACTGTTTATCCACTTTTAATGTTTAAATCCATCATAACTATACATTCCATAAAAACTATCCATAACTATAAGATTTGGCTTATGGATTTCAAAACTACTTTCCTTAATTTGAAACATTAGGAAGATGTGTATACGACACAACCAAAAGTCTTTGAAACGCAAAGTAATTCCAAAAAGTTATGCTAGTTATAAATTTCCATTTATGGAATAAAAGAATCATATAAGTCATGAATAATTTGGTTCGATGAAGCTATAAAATAATTTGGTTTCATTAAGAAAGAATGGATCCATGTGCTTACAAGAGATTCAATCGAAGTATAGTCATTATCATAGTAGTATATTTTGATGACATATTACTAATTAGAAATGAGACAAGATCCCTAAAAGAGGTTAACGAATAGTTTAACAAGTGATTCTCCATGAAGAAATTAGGATAATTCTCTAGTATTCTAGGGATAAAGATCATATATGATAGATAAAATAAGATACTTTGACTATGTTAAAGTGCATAAATTAACAAGATACTATAGAGGTTCAGTATGGAACAATCTAAGAGGGGATTGGTTCCAGTGCAAGATGGTATAAATCTTTCCCAGAAGATATCTCCTCAAGAAAAATAGGAAATATAGAGAATTATTATGATCACATACGCTTCTGTGATAGGATCTATCTTGTATGTCATGTTATATAGGAGGCTTTATGTTTCCTATTCCTTGATCATAGTAGGAAGATATAAACCCGATCCGTGTGAAAATAATTAGAATATTTTTAAGGATATCCTTAACTATATGTGGTGTATGGTGGAGATGTAGAGATAGTTATCAGGGTTATACAGGTGATAGTTTTTAGAAAAATAATAGTAATCTAAAGTCACAATCATGAAATGTTTTTTATCTCAATAGAGGATCTATGAGTTGGAAGAGTTCAAAGCATCCATTTATCACCAATTATTTGGTAGATTCTAAGTATATTATAGCCTTAGATGTATCCAGGGAAGAATTTTCAAATTTGAAACATTTTCTAAGAGCATGATGTGGTGCCTAGAAATCAAGACCATATCATAGTTTATTATGATAACACTGTAGCAGGGGATCTTTCCAAAGTTACATGGTCACATAAAATGAAAAAAAAATATACATCAGAAGTTTCATATCTTGAGGGATTTTTATTAATGTTTTAAAGTTCCAAAGAGTATATCATACATGGAGGAAAACATGGAAGACCCCTTGATGAAGGATCTATCTCAGTAGAGGTATGAATTTCATGTGAGATCTAGTAGATTAGAGGTTGTCAATAGTTATATATAGTGCCTGTGGGATTCTACTAGAGTCAGTTCCCCAGAAATATATTATAATTACTTGATGATTACATGTATTCATTGTCTTTATTTCAATAAAGTTTCTTATCACATCACAATTATTTCCCTACATTACATAGTATGTGATAATGTTATAAGAATATATTTTAAATTGAGAGGTCATTGTAGTTCACCACTATGATGATAGATTAGACATGCCACAATAGTAGTTTTAAATAAATATTCTAGAGTCAGATGATATAATTTGATTGGACATAAATGATACATGTTATTATGGTTGGATAATCATAGGTCTTTGAGGAGCCCTCTCATAGGGTGTACCCTTGGTAATTTCCAGAGAAAGAGATTATGAGAATGAGACCCACAATTAAGAAATCCACGTTTTATTTTTCATTGGATGTTCTTATTTTTTGGATGTTTTTATTGATCCTTATACTTTAAGATTATCATTAATGAATACCATAAGTCTCAAAATTTAATATACTGAAGAAAACCATGACAAAATATTCTCATGGTGAAGTAGGATATGTTGGGTTCATTGAGGGTGATATTATATTAATGGATAAGGTGTTAACGGATTTATCACTTCTTTTCCTAGAAAAAAATTGACATCTTAGTCCATTTTATGGGAACAGAATTCCTAGATAAATCCATGTCCATGGTATTTTATGGGTATGTTAATTTCTAGAAAGTTAAAGAAGGAAACATAGACCACATAGGTTGATTAAACCAATATGAAACCATATATCTTAGACATATCATGGTAAATGGATTGTATTACATAGTAATAATTCATAAGAGGTTGTATTTCATTATTAAATTAAATAATTTCGCAATATATTCCTTATCATGTTGCTAAATGTTATCCTTGGAATTTAAGAATTTATGCCTATTTCCATAGATAAATATTCCTAGAGGATCACACACTAAGTGTATCTAGAATCTTGATTAAATTCAATGTTGAATTTAACATGTTAGAATAAATATTATTCCCACTTTATGTCTTAGTAAATATTCAGTTTTGGTTGATCATCAATATTTAATCACAATATATTAAAAATAATTAGTGAGCAAAATAATAATAATAAATATTCATTTTTTATGTTTTGTAAATATAATATTTTTTATATTTACTTATGACTAATGTAGTAATATTGATTAGATAAAGAAATAGTCATTATTCAAGGTTTGTTAACTACTAAAGAGGGTAATCAAACTGAGCTTAATGGTCTAGTTAGAAATGATGTAAATGATATTTATTTAAATATTCTTAAGTGATGCACATGTCAAGTGAATAATAATAATATTTTATTATTATTATTTTTATACATGGTGTCAAATAATAATTGTAGAATTATAAAGGGTACCATGTGAAAATTGATAACCCTAAACCTGTCATAATAAATACTTAATTATATCACATTCCATAGACACATGTGTTGTTCACAATGGATAGATAAAAACTCTCTTGAAACCTATAGAGAGTTATAGATACATAGATTTTTCACTCTTCACATCTTATGTCAATAAATTGAGAGAAAACCAAAAATTATTCATCATAAAAGATAAATATACTAAAATAACCCACAAATGATGCAAGTGATTGGGATCAGCCATGCTAGCACCCAATGATTCTATAGAGACTTTCAAAGATTGTGGTGCACATCTAGATCACTACTAAAGGAATTATGAACTTATATACTACAAAAACATAATTGTATGATGATATCAATTCATCCAAATCATCAACCAATAAATAATTTCATGTTTTGGTAACTCTATTTTGACTTATAAATTAATTATAAATTACCAGTTATGATCATCCACTTCTGGTTCTGGTGTTTAATTGAGTCATGTAATCTATAAAACCCATTGGTCCTGAAATTATTAATTATGAATACCTTAGATTATTAATAAATTATTAAAATAATCAATTTGTTCATGATAATAAGGTTATTTCATTCCACATGGAACCTACAATTTTTTAGTTATAAATCGAACATTCTCAAAACATCCAATGTGAACTTTACCATTTAATAATAAAATAAAACATGGTAAAAAGTTAAATAAAAGGAATAATAATGATGTAATGATCATGAAAAGGGTTCTCATTCAAGTACAAAACTAATAAATTTGATTACTCATTTGGGTATACATATGAATGGAATGGGTTTTGAATCGAGTTAAGGGACTTTATTTTTATAATCTTGTTTTAAAGTTTTCCTTCAAAATATTTTTCATCCATGTAAAAGTTATTTTAAATGTTTTAGTAAGGTTATTATTTATAAATAAATGGTTTTTAAGGGTAATTTTTTACTATTTTTTACTTTCTTTACAAAGTATTAAAAATGAATATTTTCAACATTTTTTTGTATCGGTTATTTTTAACTTTTTACAAAAGTCAAAAAAGAATATTTTTTTAACATATATGGCTTGACCATGTTTTCCCACCATCATAGAAATTATTAATTATCAAAAATACTCTAAAATTTAACATATTTGTTCAAATTATATCATATTCCATCTCTTATAGAATTTTGTTTTTATATTTTTTAAAGAAAAATGATATTTCTCCTAAGATTGTGTGAAATGGAAAGTTTTTTTATTATTGGTTAAAATGAGGTTTTATGAGGGGAAAGTGAATGATTACAAACTTTTTGTTCATTATATGGTAATTTAGAATTATATATGATGACATGTGAGCTCTATATAGCTCAAGATGATGGTTTAGACTGATATATCTCTCTAATTCATTGGGTAATGATGTAGTATTCAAAGGTGAAAATGAGGGAGGTAATCAATTCAGTTTTTCCTATAGAATTAACTAGGATTCCGTTGTTCTAAAAGGGGTTAAAAATTAGTAAATATGATTTATTAATATGATACTCCAAGATACCTATATTATTCTTTTAAAAACGTTTTTATGGAAATCATTTGATTTAATGTGGTAACGGAAGTTTATAAACTTTTAATGTTAAATGGTTTTCTCTTAAAAGAAATTTTTTCATGAGTTACCATGTATATCATGATGCCTTAATGGTTTTACTATAATTAATAATGGATTAAAAATATTTTATTTGAGAAAATGTTTATTTTAATATGTGGAAATATTTTATTTATATGCTTAAAGTTTTACTGTGAAAAAAAAATATAAATATTCTCATTATTTTTCATGTTTTCACTGGACTAATGAGATTCCATTATTTTAATATCCTTTACTAAGATTTTTTTTATTATCCAAGATTTTCCTTTGGTTTTCAAACGATCTACGGATGATTAGAAATTTTGGCAGGTTCAATATTTCGGCTATGGTGATTCTTCTCAAATGATTCAAAAGTGTCTTGAATGAAATAAGAGTGAAAACTTAAAGATCTATTTTTTAGAAAAAAATGTACATAGTGTGAAAATTATTATTTTTTATGCAATGAATTTCCAAATTTTATAAAAATATAAACTTAAAATTTATATGAAATGTAATAAAGTGTAACCCTTTTTATAAATCATGTAATTATGGGTTGATTATGTTAAAAAATATTATGCTAACCATTTTGGTTTAAGTAAATGATTCAAAATGGAATCATAAAATTAAGGTGGATAAATTTATGCTCATTATTGTAAATATCTTATTTTTTTCTATTTATATGCATTCCTTACTATCTTTTATAGTCTATAATACTATGTATTCATATCCTCATACATTGGATATTGAATTATCAATGAAAACACCTAGGGTGAAATAGTTTCATCAAAGGTAAATAAACCTTCTCTAATAGGGGTTTATAGTAAATACCTCTTAAAAATATAGTTATTCTTCTAGTAGTAGAATTTAAAGTGATACTAGCAAGGGTATTATCTCCCTCTATAGAGATTATATCAATTTTTGGGATAGTAAAATATCATTTCATATAAAAAACACCCCATAAACCAATATTGATGCAAGTATAATGATAGACTTACTTTGGGAACAAATTCCTTAATATAGTCTTGATACCTAATAATGAGGGATATTTGGATCAAATAAATGGGGAGGAACTCAATTCTAGAGATGTTCTAGTTATTATTGAATATGTGGGTGTATTTCTTAATAAATTACCTAGTCTTTCCCTAGACTGTGAGGAGGAGTTTTCAATCAAACTCATAACCAGTTCTATGAATATATCAAATATTCCTTAAATAATAACCCTCCTTAACAGGGAATAATTAAAGAAACAACTATAATAAAATTTGGATAAGGGTTTTATATACCCAATATCTTCACCATGGGACATACTAGTCCTCTTTTTCCAGTTGAAGGATGGGTCAATACATCTTTTCTTTTATTATCTTGTACATAATAAGATCATAATCAATAATAATTATCATCTACCTCATATTGAATATTTTGATTAATCAAATTAAAAGAGATCAATACTTCTCAAATGTATATCTTTGATCTGGATACCATCAATTGGGTGTAATGGGAGAATATATACCAAATATATATTTCCACATAATATATTAATATTATTAATTTATATTGAATCCATTCAGATATATAAATTATCATTTTAACTTTATGGATTTGATTAATATTCTTTAGAGATTACCTTGAATGTTTTTGGTAGCCTTTATTAATGATATTCTCATATATTACAATATCAAGTAATTACATTAAGACTATTTTAGGATTGTTCTAATGAAATTATAAAAAGAAAAATTGTATTCTATGTTCAGAAAGTGTGAATTTTGGATAAAAAGGTATCATTAATGGGTCATATAATCACAAGTGAGGGTATATTAGTGGATCCTTAAATGAAAGAGGTGATTAAAGAGTAGAATAGATCAACTACTATGATAAAGATATTTTGTTTTCTATAATTAGATGGATACTATAAATGCTTTTTGATAAATTTATATCAATTGTCAAACAAACTAACCAAGTTAACAAAAAAGGGAGAAACATTCCTCTAGATAGAAGAATGTGAACATAGCATTAAGGAGCTTAATAAGAGTTTAATCAAATAACTTGTACTTATTCTACCCTACTGTGGATAAGTATTTTTTTTATTTGTAGTGATGTTATAATTAAGGGCTTGGAATGTTTCCTTATGTAAAATGAAAAGGTGATAGCTTATGCCTAATGTAAATTAAAGAATCATGAGTAAATTATCCAAATCATTATATAGATCTAAAAATGTCCATTTTTTACTTAAGTATTAGGAAAGATTATCTCTATAGTGAAAGGTGTCATATATACACCGATCATAGAAGAAAAGTTTTAATATTCACATACAATGAGTTGAACATGAACCAAAGGAGATGGTTATAGTTTATCAAAGATGATGATTTACCAATACATTACTACCCTAGAAAAAAAGTTGGTTGATTCATTTAGTGGAAAGGATCGTACTACCCTATCATTTATAAGGACTGAAAGTGACCCAATAATTAAGGATATGTAATGAATATATTTGGATATCATAAATTAAGGGATGAAATCCAACATTTCATAAATTATTTTTCAATCATCTATCTATGTAATGATGAATGAGGCCAAGAAATATGATAAGGAGCTATATAATAAGGTATCCAATATTCCAAATTTCAACCTTGATAGAGATAAAGTTATAATATTTGGAACTCGGATAAGTTTCTCGTTAATGTAAGAACTGAACAAAGAGATTTTAGATGATACACATGGATCATAATTATCTATTCACACCAGAATCACACACATTTATAGAGATATTAAGAATCATTTATGATTAGAAACATGAGTAGGAATATTTTGAGTATATATCATGACACATGGTATGTTAGTAATTAAAGGTTGAACATTAGAAATCTAAGGGGGTGATACATCCATTAAATATACTAGTATGGAAATGCGATAAAATATCCATGTATTTAATCATCAATATTAAAAATAATTACAAAGTAAATTATTAAATCTAGGTAGTGGTGGATCAAATTAAAAATTCAGAACACTCCATTTCTATTTGATAGGATTTGTCACTTGATCAACTTTCAATGTTATACATAAAGGAAGTGGTAAGGATACATGGAGTTCCAATTTCAATTATATCTAATTGTGATGTAAGTTTCTCATCAAAATTCAAGAGAAGTATTCAAAAATAAATGGATAAAGTTATAACATTTGTCAAAAATTATCATCCCTAAAATAATGGTTAGTCTGAACAAACCATTAATACATTGAAATATTTTCTAAGATATTTTTTTATAGATTTCAAAAAAAAATCAACGTATTCCTCTCATTGAGTTCTCATATAATAATATTTTCCACTATAGCATCCAAATGGAACCATATGAGGATATTTATGTGAAGAGATATATAATTTCAACATATTTGGATGATGTTGGTGAGATGAAATTATTAAGACCCAATATCATTCAAGAAATGAAAAAGAAGGCTCAAACCATTCATTAACATATCAATGTAATGTAAATTTGAAACGTGTTTTATTATAATAATGTTTTATGGTATTTTTAGCTTGAAATCAATGATAAATTATTCCATTAAATATCTTATGAGAAGAGGATTATCATATTCAAGAAGAAAGGAAATGTGATCCTTATATACATCAGTCTATTAGAGATTCCTGATCGTATAGAGTATATAGATTATCACTTTTAATTACCACCATAACTATCATAGGTTCATAATTTGTTACATGTATCATTTTTTATGAATTACACACTATATCCCTTATATATAGAGAACTCAAAAGTTGTGTAATTGTAACATGATCTATATTATGAGGAAAAACTAGTGGAGATATAGGATAGAATAGATAAAGTTATATGAATCCATACCACCAACCTATTCAAAGTTATATGGAGAAATAATATGATTGAGGAAGCTATGTGGGAACCTGAATATATAATGAGACAAAATAACCCTCATTTTTTATCAAAGTAAAAAAATGAGGGATAAATTCCTTTAATGGGGCTAAAATTTTACACCCTAAACATATAATGTTAAATTTACCTTTAAAGATATGTTATATTGTTTAACATGAAACATCAAACAAAAAATGAGCATCTAATACTTTATTTACTGTATAAAATTACAATAAAAAATAAAATACATTAAATCATGGATAAATGAAACATAATTGGAAAAATTACAATAGGAATAAAACAACGAGAAAATAAAAATACCATAAACGTGAAATCCTCATCCTCATGGTTTGAACTGAATATTATAACTATTATTTTAACTACAAAAAGAATAAAATAATTTAAGAATAAGATAAAAATACTTGGAATATAAATTAGAAAATATGATGAGTAATTTTTTTAATAATTTTAGATAATATATAAGAATGTAATATGGTTACTGGACTTATATGGTCATTGGGATTATATGACCATTATACTTATATGGTCATTGGGATTATATGGTTGTTGGGATTATATAGATATTAATACAATAATTGTACATAATAATTATTAATGAGATAAATTATAAGTATTATTTTATTAAAATATAACCATAGTAACATACTTATTGAATTAGAGGGTATAAATAGAAGTAACCACATTATAAAATATATATAGAAAGGGGAAGTAGTGATATAAATTAATATAATTATCCCATATAAGTATCATTTATATTATCTTAAAAATGAATTATCTTCACTAAGTTTTTTCATATAACAATCTCTAGATGAAATTCAACAAATACGGCTTAAGCGAAATCATCTACTAGAGAAGTTCAAGCTTGTGGAAATCAACAAAATATCTATGTTAGTTGTATCACCACCTATAATTACCAGCATTTCTTATCACACCCTTAGGTATTATAAATAGATATTAAGTGGTTTTTTAATTATAATTTAGGATGATATAAACATGTAATTATTAATGTAATAAATAATACATATTTTTTCTTTATTACATGTATTTTGTAAATTCGGAATTTTTAAAAAAATTAATATTCAACGATTATATTTAATTATATAATAAAGGTTATTTTAATAAAAATTATAGACAAAATTTAATTATTTTTTATTAAAAAAATAATAAATTTTAAATAATTAGGAATAAAAATCATTTAATGTTAAAAATATGAATTTTGAAAAAAAAAATTGTGTGCCATGTATTTTTCACATAATAAATTAAATTAATCAATACTAAATAATGATTATAATGAAATGTATTGATAATATATAAATTAAATTAAATTAATATTAATATAATGTTTATTAAATGGTTAGGAATAAGAACAAATTCATTTTACTATTAAAATACATTTTTTTAGAAGTTTTTTTTATGTGTTATGCACTATTATATTAAAATTCAGTTTTATCACTTTTAGAAATATAATATAATAAAATGGATTTCATATTTGGAATTATTATTTCCAAATTAGTTAAATATGTTAATTTCATTTTTAGGAATAAAGAATAAGTTATCGAGGTAAAAGTTGAGTTACCATAGTAATAGAAAAATGAGATAAAATGGTTAAATTAAGGAGAAAAGTCCTAAAATTATCACAAAAAATATATATCTATAAATTAGTGTATGAGGGAATTATTGAACTTCCATTATCATATATCTATTATTTTTTCACTTTGGGTCCAATTTTCATGGGAAATTGTGTTCCATATTCATTAAGGAATTAATATTTGTGAAATTTTCACTCAAGAACACCTATAAAATAACCCCTCTAATACCCACTTAATGAAAATGTTTCCTAAGTTTCCTCTTAATTACCTACCCATATTTTCTCCATAATAATCATATTTCATGTTTTTTAACCTTTGGTCATAAGTATTCTTAAATCCTTAATTTCCAAGTGGTTCTCTAAGAGAACATTCTGGTCTATAATGTATGTATTATCCACTCACTAATAATTTATTCTTTATAATTTTCCTCCACATATTATATAATATGAATTATAAATTTAATAACATGATTTTGAAACCTCTATTATTCGATTAATGTGATATTATATCTATATATTAACATTTTCTTATTCATTCATTCATAATAATGTGTTCTTGTTTGGTTCAAACTACCACCTACATGAATTATTTTATAATGTTTATATCATGAATTATTAAGAAAACTTAAATAATAGTAATATTATATAATAATTATGAATTTAATACATTTTCATAATTATATAATGGTAATATATATAAGTATATTCATTAATAAAATCTACTCCAAAATTCTAAAAAAAATTAAACTTCTCTTTATGAACAGCAACCATAACTTATATAAAATGATCATTGGACTCCATAAATATATAAAAAACACCAATATTAACTTCATTCCCATTATATAGGTGATAAAAACATGATAAAGGATCAATTATTAGAACTTACATACTGAATCTATCCAACAATAAACTCTACAATTGACACTTGAAAATAAATTATAATAATTAATGATTAAGAAATGGGTAGAAATAAATTATGAATGAATAGTATCAAGTGAATTAAATATATATATACATATTTTTATGATATAGATTAATAAAAAATCTAAATTGATTATATAAAAGGTTTTATCATGTCCAACTAAGTGGGATCTGAGTTAAATATTTTTCATCTCAGTTTTCTTTCTATGAGACATGTTTCATATTATCCCCTACTTTCATTTATATAGTTCATATATTTCCTATTTTACATATTTTTATAATTATATTTTTATTCATGGTACTTAAATTTCATTTTAAATTTATATCTTTTAATGTATTTGGATTCAATGGTTACCAAAGGTGTGAGGGGTTTTTCTTAACTCAATTTTCATTAATTGAGTTATAATCATTTATTAATGATTTTTATATGATCACATTTTCCATCCATCCAATTTATTTTTCTTTAAGAATATTCCTCTTTAATTATTCGTGGTTGTCAAAATTAATATCTATTCTATTTATTTTATAAATTATTCCCTTAAAATGTAAGGGTTTTTTATGACTCAAATTCTATTTCATTAGGTAATAATATTTCTTCCTTGATCATATATGTTGTTATAATTATGTTAAATTACTCTATTTCTCTATTTAATATTGTATTTTATCTTTAAAGTTGGAGAAATTAAATTTTCATTTTAAAATATTCTTCTTTTATGTGTTTATTTCGGTATTAAAATATAATGTTGTTAAGAATAATTCACATCCTCTATATTAGCTCTTTCTATTCCATGTCAATAATATTTCTCACCACTAATGTTTTTTTATTATTATAAAATAAAAATATTTTTTATCTTATGTACTCTTCATATTTCACATTATCACTTTACAAAATTAAATTGTATAACTCTTCTATTGATGTAGGATTCCTCTAAAACTACATTGAAATATTAACAAGAATTTTTCTACATTTATATATATTTTATATTCCACTCCATATTTCATTATATGAAATTTATTTATTTTCAAGGATCCATTATTGAGGATTTTTTTAAAATAATTTTTTCAAAAAATCTAATATTCTTCTTGAAATTTATTTTTTGAAAGTGACTTATAACATCATTTTATTACAGTAATGTTAAAAATGTTTTATGGAAACTATTTTTATGATTTCACATACATTTTCCTCTCTATCTCAAAAATATATATCTATTATTGTGTAATGTTTAGGATCGCCCTCTAAATGATATTATCTTATACTTATTTTTATATATTTAATTTTTTGGATCAACGAATCTAATTTTTTTATGTCATTTTATGTTATACAATTTCAAAACATTATTTAAACTATCTTATTTCCATGAGTTTTCATGATGATATTTATGATTCATTTATTATGGAACACATAAGTATGGTTTATCATTATGTGTTTGGTTAACTTGATATGGCCCTCCAATTCATTAGGTGATGTTCTATATTTCATGAGATAATTATGTAATGTGAGTTTTGATGCATGATCCACTATAGGACACAGGTTGTAATGAATAATCCACTATGTTATGGGATATTGGTATTGATGATGTCTAATGTACTATTTTATGATGATATTTTTAATTAACCTCGAAATATATTATGATTTCTATGATTTTTTTGCACCAATACTAAGTTATACTTCCATGGTTTATGAATATTGGCACATGATTTTATTCCATAATAGATGTTTTACGCTTCCCAGGTGATATATTGGTAGTAATATGGTTAAATACCATGATTTATGTGGTTCTATAATGTGTTATGATTATCTATTATTATCCCATGATCTTTTCAATCAGGTATTTCTCTGATGCTTATTGTTTTCTCACATGATTATTAACTAACACTTTATGACTCATTGGTATGTTTTTTCCTTACTCAGTGTTTGAGATTACTTATTATTTCATTTCTCAATTCTCTAAGGAATTTCATATAGGAATATGTTTATAATAAATCCATGTGTGGATAAATTTTTGAGTGATATTGAAAAAATAGTGTGTAAAATTAAATTTTTTAGTTAATCTCTAAAGTCACTAAAACTTTGTGTTCTAGGATTGTGTGTTTATTTATGAGATATAGTTTTTAAATTATATAATTTATGTAAAATATAAAATTTGTATGTTCACATCATCTTAGGCCCTTAAAAGGTTTAAGTGAGTATCATCCATCATGGAGGATATCCTCGTGACACTATTAAAAATACTCATATAAGTGATACCCATGATGTAAAGAATCTTACAATTGGGAAACTCTTCCACCAACACTAAAGAGAGAATGGAGGGGAATAAACAGAATATTTCCCCCAATATTTGAGAATCTCGAACCATTGAGGATTCATATGATATGGTTGTTCCTCCATCACCAAAAACCTTGGGAGAAGTCACTTACTGACTTAGCATATTCAGTCTGGAAACTGAGGTCCATAGGATCTCAATGACCCTCTATAATTACCTATGCATGGAGGATATGTTGTCTTAGTTTTAGGGACTTTCCATGAAACCATACTTAGTGCCATCAAAATCTTTTCCCTATACTTATACATTAGATATAGATGAGGCATTAGTATTCAATCTAGTGTTCTCAAATAAATAACAACCTTAAGAAGAGAAACATAAACCAAATATGTCCTTTCAAAAAGAGGATATAGATTCCCTATTTTGTAAAGAAAAGTTGTTTAAGCCTTTTCTGGCTCAACGAGACATCTCATCGGTTCAAGGTAGGATGTCACAAATTAAAACACTCCTTCTTGAATTTATGCAGATAATGAGATCTCCTTTTCTCTATCCTATGGCTTCCTTCCAAATACATACAGAGGTTTATAGTGATAGTGAGAAATATTTCTCTTTAAAACAAGATAAGGAAGATGATGAGAACCTATGGGAGGCTCTTGACCTTAAATAGATATCGGTCATGTTCAACATATGACTCCACACTTCTCCTTCTTGGAGCTTCTTGCTAAAAACCAAAATCATTCCTTTAGTAGAATATTTTTAAAATATTCAAACAAATTCAAAGATGATAGTTTTTTAATCCTAGGATAAATAATAATCCTTAGTCCCTTGATAATCCAAGAAAAAAAATTATCCTTGAAATGCTTCTAATGGTGAAACATCTTGACTCTGATAAATTACATCAAAACTTTCAGTTATTATGTACTAAATGTATCACAATACTACTTTGAATCATCAAAGTGGAAAAACCCACATACGTGTTAGAGGATTGGGAAGTATGACTCTATATTTATCTCCTCTAAAACATATCTAGAAGATTATAAAATCTTGTGTTGCTAAATATTTCATCAATTATACACCATTGACCACTACCATGATGAATATAGTCATTGTATGTCCCCCTCCTAACAAGGTACAAGACACCAATGATAGAGTGGGTGGGGAGGATTTTCCTTTATAGGAATAATAATGACTCATGAAACTCCAGGAAGGCGTTCATACCCATTAGTATAGATAGGTCTTGGGTCATGGAATTTCACTTATCATACTAATCTGGAACACCCACTGAAACCATAATAAAGTAAAGAGTGTGATCGATCCCTCTATTATGAATGAATCCAATTAGAAAACCATTATAAATTCTTGGATCATTTCTTTAATATAGGATATTAAGTGTTATTGGTAGATCAATTTCAACATCCTTTAGATATATTATCTTGATTGGGATGATGATCAAGACAAACTTATTGCACCTACCATGGAGTTTAATCAAATTAAATCCCTCTAATATCCTACCAACCTTAGGAATGTATTGATAGTCATTTTGTATCCCTCCCTAGTTTATTATAATTAATTCTTACCTATATTCCTTATCCTCTATACATCACATGTGATAAGACTAGTAAGACCATAAATTATTAATTAATCCTCCCAAACCAAGATGATAAGTTCCATTAATGTTTGCATGGAATCCATGAAAACACAGTGGGCATTAGTACAACATGAAAGGAATCTTTACCTAGAATGAGGGGATTGTGTCCCCACAATTACAAATTTTGATAACTTATATACTTAATTCTTAAAAGGAACCAGTGACCCATAGAATCACCTAATTAAATTTTCCTCTAAGTATAAACTAATGATAGAAACACAAAATAAATAGAAGATGGAAAAGATTCATTTTTTAAAACATTGAAAGGAAAATTATTTAGTATTTAAACTAAAAATTTAGTATTTCAACTAAAAAATCATCAGTATTTCAACTAAAAATTCATATCCATCTTATATTTTTCAATTAAGTGAACTCTATAAGTAAATATAGTAGAGGAATGAATGTATCTTTAGATTTATAGATTGGTTTAATGTTTTTAAATACTCCCTAGACATTAATCTCCCTAGGAGAATCTATTGGGGATGTACATGGATAACTCTTTGGATAATTTGGTCTTCACTCTAACTAATCTAAAGTTCCAAGGTGGACTCTTAGAGTTTTAAACGATGGCACATCATCTAGAGGAGGCCATTAAATAGACTAATAAAATATATCATCCACCACTTCCCCTATATACATGAACTTATGGAATGGAATGTATAGTTATCATGATATAGACTTTATTCCCTCAACCGATCTAGTTCCTCGTGGAACCATATCATTATCCTCATCAAGTATAGAATCGTGTTGAGAATTTTCCTAGGGATCCAATTATAGAAAGATAACCAAACCTATTAGACACTAAAATAACATGTTATACTCCTTCAAGGATGAGCACGTCGTAGTATTTTTCACATGCACCATAGATAAGAACATTATAAATCAATTGAAAATAAAAAATCCACCTGAGGATAAGTTAAAGAACCACCCTACTTATTCTCCCTACCACAAGTTCATTGGAATCGCCATCCAGGACTAATTCCTCTTTAGGGATTGGATTCAAAGCATGGTACATCATGGCATAATTGTGTTGGTTGATCCTAAAACAAATTTTACTTATGTTTTTACCTCCACAAATGATGATGACGATGATAGGGATTTTCATCCGGGACTAGGTTGAGGCGAGTGGAATTTAAATGATTGGTTTGAACAGAATTAAATTTCTTGGGACCATGGGATAGTATATTCATGGATAAACCCATCAAACAACTCCAATGTAATTTTAAAATATTTGGTGACTCCCTTAACTTCATAAACCTCTAGATCTCAAAGAATTCATCTCAGATATCATAGGGGTAATGAGGAACCCCTAAAAATTATAACTCTGTAATTTTCTCTATTGGTTTTTATGATACCTACATTGGAAAGAAATTATATGGTCTTTCAGGAATTAGAGGAATCTTGTGATGAGTAATTTTAGTTCACCAATATTAATTGAATTAGATTGGTGGGTTATTATACTGATCTAAGGGACAAATAATTCCAATAAAATCCTCCTAAATCTTCTCACCAATACTTATAATCAAGTGTAAAAATATCTTCAAGAAATCATAATACTCAAGGAACCATCCATAAAAGTTTTATTACATCTATTCATATAAGAAGGAAATCATTACTTAGAAATCAAAAAAAATATCCACTCATGGTAGAATACCCCAATGAAGCTCAATTTCCTATTCATCTAATTAAACATATAGCTAAGTCACAGCAACCCAACTGCTAGAGAAATTTAGTGGGTATTGGCCAAGAATCTCCACCCCCATACACCTAATCCCTCCAAACTTCAAATCAAGGAATGACCCCTATGGAGTATAAACATTCCCATATAATAGTAGTATGACATGACCAAGTACATCACTAAAATTCTATTCTGGATATCAATCCTTTATTCACTATTTATATCAAAGGAACTCTATCAAACCCTCATATATTCCCTGAATATCCCTATAAAATTTGAGATTTATGTGGCTTCCACTGAAGAATATTGTGCATAAGATGTTAAGAAAGGGGAATTATTGACTATCATCCCTTTATATAGGGATTATTTGGGTGTATTCATATATGTTCATTTAATCCCTCTATATGTCTCAAGAAATATTAATGGTATTGATGTGTGATGACACTTAATGGAACATTCATCTAGGATCAATTCTATCCAGACCCAGATGCTCCACCAGCTATGGTATACAAAGGAAGATCTAGAACCTTCCCACGTCATTATTTAGTTTTATAACAAAAGTGAAAAAAATAATCTTAGAAAAAACTAATTTAAGAACAAGTTTGGTGATTTTGTGTCTAATATTGATTTTATGGTAGTCTTATAAGACACCACATGCCTTATAAGGGAGGCCTTGGCACCAATCGAATCAATTTTTACCTTTATTATATCATCAATGACTATATTACTCTATCAACAATCAGGTAGGTATGCTCTATAGTTATTCTTCCCCCTTTGAATCATGTGAAACCCATTACATTGATGTTGGGTATTATAAATGGAGTTAAAATTTATCCCATGTCGAAGGATATGAGCTTATCAGCAATCCATAAAAAACTTCTAGTCACCTCAACATATCATTTTGATGACTTAAATATATGTTTTCTACTACCAATATGTCATCTAGAAGAAAAAACCTCATACGTTAGACACCACTTCATCATGTTGGATAAGAAGGAGTTATCCTCGATCACTTGCTTCTCATATGAGGTATAGTTGTATCTAATGTAAAAGGAGTTCTCTCCCAACTTGTGATGAAGATTTAACCCTATTCTCATTAAAAATAATCTTTTTCCATGTATATTTGAGAGAATGGATGGAAAATTGGAACTAAATTGAGATAATCTATTTTAAATTTATTTGTAAACCACATAGGTAAAGATCATAGAGATTGGGAACCTAAAATTCATCTAACATGGTCTCTGACTATCCATATTGTTTTGAAGATGATTCTATAGATTCTAAACCTAAGAAAAAAGATTATTCCATATCACAAATACCTATATCAGAGGAGATAAATTTCCCCTTCATCCATCACACTTCTGATGAAGAAGAGCTGGATGATTCCCTTATTGGATTTAAATAAGAAGTTCCTGCCACTATTGATGAGTTGATACAAGTAAACCATGATACCAAGGAAGACTCTAGGTAAAAATTGATTAGTTTTATCTTGTATCTTTATGATCAGGATGAATATGTTTTATTTTTTAAGGAATGATATAATGTATTTATATGGAACTATAAGGTGAAATCCCGGTTTATTCCCCATGTCACTATCCTCTATCTAATTATTCTTGTTAGCCATTATAGGTATAATAATTTTCTCAATGGAATAGTCCCCTTACATTGTTTCTTGTTTATGGAATAAGTAAATAAGATAATCAAATCCAAATTTTTAAGGGAGGTCTATTATCCCAAATGGATGTCCATATTATCCCAATTAAGTAGAAGAATGAGAATATTAGAGCCTATAAAAAAAATTTAGGTTCTCAACCATCACTGTCCAAAGAAGATTCATTTTCCCAATTATAGAGTTTCTAATTGATACAACCACTAGATTTTAGTACCTCACTTTCATGGTTGGATACTCTTGATAACATAAAATCTAGATATCCCCTGGTGATGATTAAGAAACTTTATTCAGGAAACATAATACTACTGGGTGATTCCCTTTGTATTGAAAAACACTAGAAAAACTAACCAGTGGGATATGCATCAAATCATTAATCTTTTACTAGGAAAGTTGGTGGAGTGTTGTCTTTATGATTTAGATGTCAAATTTAAACATTTTTAGGACTATATCAATGACCTTTAGAAAGTGTTCATCATGATCTACACCCAATATTTGAATATGAACACCTTAATGTGTGTATTTGGGGTCACCTATGATAAGTTTCTCTAGTTTTTTTTTGTTGATACAAATTAATTGAGATCGACTAGGAGAAAATAAAGGCCAACATTGAAATTCCCCCTCCATGTGATTTGTGAGAGCTGATAGGTTTCAAAGGGAATCTAGATTTTATCTGATGTTTTGGAACCAAGATGAAAAGAAAGTATAATTTCTTCTTGAAACTAATTATGAATGGAACTAAATATCAGTGGGATAAAGAATTGGAGAATGAATTTATCAATATCAGTCATTATTTAGATCATATTATGGTGATTAGGACACTTTCTAAGGAAACAAAGTGATCCCATATGGCATATCCCTAGATAGATCTCTAAACACCCTCTTAGATTAAAATAATAACAATGGTAAAGATAAAAATCAATACTACCTCAGTCATATTATGATCGAAACTGAGGTAAAATATTCTATTATCAATAAAAACTACCTTTTCTTGGACTTAGTGGTCTATAAGTAGTGTCATTATTTATAGCATCATGAGGTCCAGTTGATCTCTCACATTGAATCACTTAAGTACATCCTAAATTGTATCATGATTTCTTGACAATTATAGCATTGGGAACTGATTATATAATAATTCATCATCAAATACATTCCTAGGAAGGCTATTAAGGGATAATAAATGGCAGACTTCCTTATCATGCACCCAACCCCTGAGAAGTTACCCCTATGTTTCTTAGTTTCCCAATTATGTAATTCTCTCTATGGATGAATTTTTTCTTTTTTGTGTAATTTAATTTGATGATTCCTCTTGAAGACTAACCATAAAGATAGTAGAAAACCCTAAACTCAATGCGTTCATCCATGTATTTTTCCTCATATCTTCCTCAAAGGCCCTCATATTATACACATTCATACTTTAAAATCGGTACACCAATAATGAGGTTGAATGCCAGGCCCTCATAACTAGGCTTAAGTTGACCCTTGAGATCTAAGTCCCCCAACTGAACATGAAGGGTGACTCTGAGCTGGTCATCAAGAAAATAAATGGTGACTATGCTATCAAGGAGGAGCTCATCCCTTTACTCAAGTGAACCTATAAGTTATTGAATAATTTTTCTTTAAAAAAGGTGGATCACATCTATAATTATTAAAATACATAGGAATATTCCTTGTAAATCTAAGTCACATTCCTTTCTTACTCAATCTAGGATGGCATGGTCATCTGTTTCTACATTAGAGAGTGATATATTCACCATTATTTATGGTGATGACTAAGAATTAAACCAACTCAATGTAATCTATTTATAGTTTAATCTCTAAAATTCAACTATGTTGGAAGAAGTGTTTGATTTTATAACTCCCTTTGTTAGGTACCTCAAACATGGGATCTTTCCACTAAGTCAAGCTGAATGAAAATATCCCCGTAACTAAGGAGAATATTTCATCCTATAAAATATCCCCATATTAGAGGAATTACTCTACAATAATTTCTTTTATATAATCATTATCTATTGTGTCAATGGAAATAAAATTTCTCAAGTCTTATAGGAGGTTCATGATGGGGAATATAGAGCTTGTCTGATAAGATTGAATCCATATCATCAGATCTATAGAATGGTTACTTTTAGACCACAATGATTCATGAATATATAGAATTCACCAATATTTTTCATGCTTTCAAAGTTCACACAGACTTCATATATCATCCTCTAAAGATATTTCACACCACTAAGTACTCTTTTCCATTTTTTGTATGGATAATTGATATCACGGGTTCTTACCCCTCAGTGGAATCATGGGAGTTCAAGTTAATCCTAAAAGCTGCCAATTTTTTTTGAAATGGGATTAATTAAATCAAATGAAGCTGATAAAGAACAATTATATTATATATTTTTTGAAATACCACATAATATATTAGTTTAGGATCCCTTTAATCATTCTCATAGATAATGGTACTAACTTCCAAGCCTCTGATTTGAAGAAGTTATACACCAAGTAACATATCTTCTTCAACCATAATTATCACTATCATGAACTAGATAATGGATATATCAATGAATTCAATAAATTCTTATATAGAATTATATATAAGTTGGTCGATTAGAAAATTAATATTTGACCTAACAAGAACTCCAATTCCTTGTGGGCATATCGGACCTTGACTCAAACTTATAACCAAGAGACCAATTACCCCTGGTGTATGGAACAGTGGAAATTTTACCCATAGAGGTTCGGCTACCATCACTCTAAATAGACATCTATGAGTAGTTTACATAAGATGAAAGTTCTCAAGCCTAGCTAGACAATTTAGAATCCCTTAATGATGATATGCTATTGGAACTGTGTAATATTGAGGTCCATCATAACTGAGTTTCTTGATAATTTAATAATATGGTTCTCCTTTATTCATTATTATAGGTTGATTTGGTGTTGGAATTAATAATGGAAATAACACCAAGAAGGAAACCCATAAATATGGAATACAAATGGGAAGGCCCCTTAATTGTGAAAAAATTCTACTCCAATGATGTGTGTTAATTGGTCACCATGGATGGGGAGTTCATCACAACTCCTAACAATGAAGGGTTTCTCAAAAGTATCCTTTATAGGCTTCATTATCACCCTATTAGTCCTAGATTTAGGACTATAAGCTATATATCACATAAGTTTTAGATATATAACCTTTAACTAAATATTATGTTTTCCTTCTCATGTGGTGATAATCTAAATTGACTTCATCATCATTATAAGTTGTTAAATTATGTGGTTAATATAATTCCTACATGGTGTTAAACTATATGGAAGCATCCCTACCATATGAATTAAAACTATATAGCAACTTGGTCCTTAATCAAGAAGACTCTCCCTTAGGAGGGTGTTATTACCCTACCATACCATAATTTTGGTGTCATGCATGACTTGATTCAAATTGTTTAGGATACATAGTGATTCCCATGTTCCTTATCCTAATCCTAGTAACAAATTTCCCATAACCCCATATTGTGTCTATGTTCAACACCCCCCAACCCCATCAGGTTACCTTTTCCAACCTAGTTCCAAGATGTTGTTATTATCAAATCAGATGATCCAAGTTCCATGACCTTAAACTAAGATCTATGGTCCAAGAATAATAAAATTAAACCATGTGAATTCATCCTTATGTATGACTATATTAATACTAAGCTCCATATTCACATCAGGTTTCCCTTTCCCCCTATTTCTACGTATATTATCTCAAGCCTGACCACATATAGTCAAAGTTATTTGACCTTGAATTGGGAAAATATCCTTCTTGGTCCAAGTATTATAATTGTAGACTCTATCACCCATGTTTCGTTGACATTTTCATTCATCCAAAATTCACTTTGGCCCGCATTCCTTCCTCCTTCCTTGGTATAGCCAGTTTACATGATTAGCACACAATAGTGTAGCCATGGTAACAAAACTCTTCTTAAGTATCTTCCTTATCTTTGCTACCACACTTTGTTTCTTATGAGTTTTAATCAACACAATGATATTTAATTTTTTTAAATTCACTCTCCTCAGCCAATGGTGATGGAACAACACCCAAATCTCAACCCAAATCCCATACTAGGCACATGTCCTAGAGGAAACAACATCTTCAACAATGAATAAGATCCTGATATTTAGATAGTCACCCAAAAGTCAAACTTAATATACTTTCATGTATTTCTAATATTATGGTTACAGAACCCACTCTTTAGATACATGTTTGGTTTTTATCATCAACTTACTTTCTACTTTATTTGATTCAAACTCTCGGAGTCACAATAGACCTTAATTCTACTCCCCTTTATTCAAGTGGTGTTTTAACACCCTTGGTGTTTCCCCCTGTGAAGCTATGCATATTTTTAGGATGAATCAGTTTTATGGAATCACACCCAAATTGTTCCCCACCATCTTGGTATCACTTGTAGTCGTTGATGCGATATTTTGACATGACCCATCCATCTATATTGTGTTCTCTCATTTAACATGAGTGATCTTATTTTACCTCTTGTTTCTCCCAACATGCATTAATCTAATAAATTTAGAGGTTGTGGTTGGTATTAAATAAACATGATTAAGACACATCATAATTATAATTTATGAGTTCAATGTCCCAACTACATGAATTTAAAATATATAACATATTTATATAGTAGCATGAAATTAAATTTCATAGCTACATAGATTTAATTTTCATAGTATATCTTCTTCACTATATGAAATTAAATTTCATAGTCTTTATCCCCACCATATGATATTAAACTACATGGTCAATATCCTTACTGTATTACATTAAAAATAATGTAATATCCCATATCATATGACTTAAAACTACATGATTCCTTAAACCTCACCTAATAGGGTTCCCCCTTCATGGTGGTCTTGGTCTCCTAGCATGATTATCTTTTTGTGTTTGTCATTTACCACACCACCCCATAGTATTATGCATGGAAAAAAAATCCTATTTTCTAGGAAACATAGTGATTCCAGGATGTCTTATCTTAGGTTTATCTACAAGTTCCAATTTCATTTATTCTTGGAATTTGGGCCACTAATTCAACTTATATTGAGCCCCATTTAACTACCCATCTCTAAAATGATGGTCCATTTAACCATATATTACATATGATCTAGATCAGTACACAAGTTTTACATGGTTTTTCTTTAATGATGAGACTTTTTTCCGTTCACATCAATTATTAATCTTCCTTATCACACTTGGGAACCCATACCATCTTGACTATTTTCCAACATAGGTTTCAGATCTATGTAGGAGTCTCATATTCAAGAACTACATGTGACTTGATTACGTTTTCTTGGGATGTATAGTGAAACTTAGATGCCTTATCATAGTCCCAAACATATAATTCATCTCTTTCCCCATTATTCCCCACTAATGAGACTTCTGCCAATTCAAATCTTGTTTAAGACTTATTTTTCTCACTAGGGTACCCATACATTTTTAACCCTATTTCCTATACATGAATTGGACCTGTACAAAGAACCAAGAATTGTGTGTGGCTTAATTACTATTGTATAATATATCTAGTGATGTTTAGATCTCTTATCCTAGGCCTATCCATAACTCTCTTTTAATCCACATCTCATCTCAGTGTTTAGTTTCTTCTTCACTGGGTAACCTTTCCCTTATAAACACTAAGATTACATCATTATTCATCGAGATGATCTAAACCTATATGACCTTAAACTTCATTTCAATGTTGTCCAAGAATTATGACCCTAAACTTTGTGTATTTATAATCAAGTTTGTCTATATTATCATTGGTTCCTAGTTCATTCTAGGTTTATCATGCCCTTGTTTCTATATAGACTACCTCACCCTTTGGTTAAAGCTATAAAGCATTAAATCTCAATAACCCCAAATTTATGAGTTCCATGACCTTAATCTAGGAATCGTGGTCTAAGCATCATGACCTTAAACTAAATACATCCCCTCATAAGGTTATTTGTATTAGATATGGGATCTCAACTCATGTCAAGTTTACCTTTCCCCTATGTCTATAAATACCACCTCAGTACTATGGGCCAAGTTATATGGCCTTAAACTCTAGTACCCCTACATTCAAGGATATATGACCTTAAAATATATCACCCCATTTGGTCCAATCTATATGACCTTAAACTCTATCCCCATGGTTCAAGAAAAGTGACCTTAAACCATATTGAATCAAGGATAACAATAGTCCCTTCATGTGAGCATGATCAAACTCCATTCTCATGTCTCTCATGGGGTTTGTGTTTTTATTTAGTTATAAATCATATTGACGTACACATCATTCATATATATTGGTAATATAATGACCCAAACTTTTCATACATGGATAATACATATTTTTATATGAATATTTATTAAATTACACAAACACACACCAAAGGATTGTAATAATTTAATTTATTTAGAGACTAGATAGACAATATTCTAATTTTGTTAAAGATATTCAACATCTACCACAAATATATTCTCACATAGTACTCCTATTAGGAATTACCTACCTAAAACTTTATTCATAACCTGGGGAAGGAAATATAAGATAGGGTGTGATTATATGCTCAGTAAGGGTAAACATAAAAGATATAAATCTATGATCATGTCAAATAATAATATAAGAATAAGGGTGTTTGATCATGAAAACAACTTAAAAAGTTCATAATCAACCTTTAATAAATCATAAACATGGTACATGGAATAAAACATTTTCATTTTCAAAAACATTGACCATAAGCATCATATATAATCATAAATCAATCATGAACTATAATATCATGTCATAAAAGTGTGTCACCGTCATAAATATTGAAACAAATTCTTATATCTTGGTTAATGACCAAGATCATCAACATAGTGGATAAGGAAACATAACATGTTTCCAATATTTTATCAAGACACACATATTTCCCATAGTATATTGGTACAAACCTATAACTTTAGTGGATTAGGACACAAGTGTCTCCTATAGTGAATAAATCCCATCAACTTGTTTCTCATTTTTATCACATGAGATATAAATATTTACTCAATGAATTGGAGGGAGATATGTGTCCCACCCATCTTATAATAGAAACCATATTTATGTGTGCCACAAGATCATAATGGTCAAAATATCATATCCTAGGAAATTAAATGGGTTTTGTAGAAATTACATCATATCATAACCTCTGGGAAAGAGATTGATTTCATGATCATTTCATCATTTCATCATGGAATAACTCCTGAAAATAAGTGGGTTTCATAAGAATTTTATCATTGTATAACATTTTTTAATAGAAATGTGGGTCATAAATACATTTCTATCATAAAAATAAACCATTAATATAAATAATAATAATGGTATCCTTGGATCACATCCCCAGTAAATCAAAATTAACATCAAAACATGTAATCTTATAAGGATAATGATTTTTAAAGATTACTTGGAAAATTTCTTCAGGTAAAAAATTTCTTTGAAATAATTTTGTTAAAACATAAAAAATTTTGAAAATATTTTTCTTTAAAAATAAACTTGAAAAAATATAATGGAAGATTTAAAAATCATTTAAAATATTTATTAAGGAAAAAATCCTTTTGACTTTGAAAAAAATTAAAACATAAAATTTTTTGAAAATTATTTTCTTTAAAAATACCCTTTAAAACATATATATCAATCTTCAAATAAAATAATGGTCATCATAGAGGGAAATTTCATTCATGTCGTAGATAAATATTCCTTTCATATTATTAGTAAAATCTAAACAGGCATTTTTCTTGAAAATGACATGAATATTTATTTTAATAAATCTGTGAAAAGTCAAACATGGGTAAAAACATCTTTAATAAATAATTTTAAGACTTTTAAAAAAAATTCAAACATTTTTAGGAAATATGTTTTTGAAAGAAAAATGGTTTGCGACCGAGGTGAGAAATAAAGTTGAATTTTCTTAAAAAAATCTCAATACTTTAAGAAAAAAATTATTAAAATTGTAATATTACTTTTAAATATCATGAATAACCATATTAGAAAAAAATTATTGATTTTCTTGAAATATAGAACATAATATTTTATCATTGGAAATATAATCATAAACAATCTTAATAAACAATGATATCTGTAACCTAAAATCATTACCACTTTGGTAACTTTAAATCTTAAGTCCCATGAAAGAATAAAGTTAAGTGAGACTTATAATATCATGATAATAAATAAATTCATGATATTACAAGTAAAATTGGCTGTATATGCACCTCATACAAGAATATAGGTGTATAACATAATCATTTGTCTCAAAGAAGGGAAATTGAGACAAAAGTCCCTTGTCGATTTGGAAACTTTTGAACCATAAACCTCATTAAAGAGAGATCCTAAAATGTATAT
Organism: Viscum album; assembly: GCA_963277665.1. NCBI lineage: Eukaryota > Viridiplantae > Streptophyta > Magnoliopsida > Santalales > Viscaceae > Viscum > Viscum album. The sequence continues at coordinate 1,860,975,506 of OY728151.1, read as the reverse complement.
ATAAATAAAAAAATAATGGGAATAATCATAAAATAAATTCATGGGTATTATATACACCATATAAAATAAACATGTGGTGAATATGGATTTTTTCTCATAAAAAATAAAAGTGAGAGGAAAATCTCTTACTGTAAGTCTCGACTTCCATCATACTCATTTGAACCACCTTTATAAAAAATTTAAGTTTAGTATATATTTATTAAATAACCATAATAATATATATTATACCATATATTATTTACTTATTCCCTTTTATTATCCATTTATTAACAATTCCATGTTAAAGTCAAGTTTTGAGTAATAACCACTTGGTTTTTTGTATATGTTTCGATTTTTTATTTTTGGACCTCTTAATTTGATCGTGGTTCCATAATCTATATAAAAATAATAATTAAATAATTATAATATTAATATATAAATTATACTTATAATACCAATCATTAAATATGGTTTTGAGAAATAAATTATGTTACAATCATCGAGATGGTAGGTTGTGCGTACACTTGAGTAACATTTCCATTTTTCAATGATCATTAGGGAAAGGAGGTAATTAATATTTTATCTTTATAAAATGATAATAACATCATAAATAAACTATTATTTATTTAAATAAACTTATAAATATCATCCATGTGGTTTTTTGATGAAAAGAAAGATTCACATCACTTCATAAAGGTGGTAGTCCACGCATATAAAAATGACATTATCATATTTCAACGAGATAAAATGTAAGAAATAAAATGATAAATTTTATTTTAAAAATTACAAAAATTACATTAATATATTAATTATTTCATGTATATCACATAAATTCATTAAATTTATCCTTATCATTTTCCATGAAATGTGTCAGTGAAAATTAATCACATCGCTTCATGAGGCAGTAGTCCAACGTACACACGAGAAACATTATCATGTCCCCTAAAAAATAGAAGGTAAAAAATTTACATATGATATAATGACTATAGAGGTATAATTATATTATAAATATCATATATGTACTTTATATCTACCTTCATACTCAACCTTGAGTGTTGGTAATAGAAAAACGAATGACATTGGTTCGTGAAGAGGTAGTCCACCATACACGCAAATGATGATTTTGTAACCCGTTTTATGGAAGAGGAGATTTTTTTTAGGTAATTAACTTAATATAATAAAATCTAGATATATTTAGGATACTGAGGTAATTATATCAGCATGGTTTAATAAAAATTTAAGGAGGTGGAGGAAGAAATAAAATAAAAAATCTTGATAAAGAACGTTACATCTTCCTTAGGTAACCTCCTTAGGTTTTCATCAAAATCCTTAAAATTTTTAAATTATTAAAAAAACTAAGGCTTAGAGTATGATATTAGTGAAGTTTTTTAGTGATTTGGGAAGTTTTTTATTGATCCAAATGGATTCAGAGATTTTAATAAGTGAGGGGAGTGAGTTACCCTTTATAATTGAGGAGGGAAATTTTTATAAAAACACAAAAGTATTCAATAATGGAAGGTCACTTTCACCTCATGTATATTTATGAGAAACACCTCCACCACAAAAAACACTTTTTTTAAACATGTCATTCCTTATCCTTTAAGTTTTACTCACTTTTTCCAATTTAATTTTCACCACAGTCACTAGTTTTGTCACCTAGGTAATTAACCTTTAAGACTAAAATAAAATAAGCATTATTATATAATATTAAAATATTATTATAAATATGAAATAAAATTTATCCAATAAAAATACCCTATGTTGAAAATTCATTTTAACACAAACTCATGTAACACAAAAAAACCTCGTTGTAACCTTAAACGTGGTAATTAATTTTTAACTATTTTCAATAATAACTACTATAAAAATTAAGTTGAAATAATGATTAAAAATATGAAATATAATTTTAAAATTTTAATTCATATAATTAAAAAAAATTAATTTAAAATTAATCCCGCAGACGCGGTGAGAAGGTGGGTTTTTTAAGAGAAAAATGTTCAAAAGTTTGAAAAGTTTTTACATAAAAATTCAATATAAAATTGATTTAAATGTACTAAATTGGATTAATATATATATAATTGAACTAATTTTATTCTAAAACTAATAAAAAATATAATTTATATTAATAAATACTTTAAATGAAAATGCATTTTTCAATTAAAATTCATTATTTTTCTCTATTCATCAAAAAATTAATTATTTTAGGAAATTATCAAAAATTAAATATAAGATAATTTTTAAATGATGATTTTAAAAAATGATTTTATTTTTTAAAATAAATTTTCTAAAAATTTCAAAAATTATTCTAAAATAAATCCACAAAAAGGAGACAAAACCCTTTTTTATGAAAATACGGTTTTCAAGTGTGGAATCGGATTTATTCTTATATATTTTTTATAAAATACATAAGATTAATTTTAATTAGTTGATTTAGTATATAATATATAAATTTCATTTAATTCATTCACCAAAATTGGATTCTATAATTTATTATGGTAAAACATGTTTTTTTGCATAAAAATAGTTTTTTAGAAAAATATTTCCTTTATTTTAAAATAGTTTTTATTTTCATTTTTTTAATTAATTGATTACCAAATAAATAATTTTATATACATTTTTATACCATATATTTTCATAATTTACCTAATCATATTCATACCCACCATTCCAATGGCTAAGTGATAACTGTCATATTAAATAATAATATTTTAATATTGTGTCATGTTTTGTTTAAACTCAATATTCCATGTAACGTAAGCTAAGATATATGTTGCGTATAACACAAGAAAAATTATTATTGTGTGTAATTAGAGATAAATTCATTGTTTTTTGTAATGAAGAATATATAAGTGATTAAATTTATTTGAAAAAATATATTTCAAAAAATCTTTGGGTGTTACTAGTACACCCTGTTGATATGCTTAATGCATGATGATGTATCCCAAGGGTGATTCAATTTTTCTGGGGAATCTCTTTTTTTAAATGAACCCAATTTTTCCCTATAAAGACCCAGAAATTATGTATGAATTCTATGTTAATTATATAAAATTTTTACGTGACCGTGAAATCATAAGGCACGTGATTCTGAGGCCTGGAGTGCCCGGAATGATCAGTTGAAAAAGAACTAAGCTTAAATTAGTGTGCATGAGTATTTTTCCAGAAAAAATGGAATAACTCTTAAACGGGTTCCCAGATCAGAAATCTAAGGGCATCGTTGCATTCAGGATAGCGGCTTTACCCTAGGCGTGACTTAAGTTTAGTTGGTGCAGGCCTCGATTGAGAAAACCCAAAAATTGTATAACTGTAAATAAAATTATTAAATAAAATTATTTTATTTTTCAAATGCTTATAACTCATGAACGGTGACTCAGATTAAAAATCCAATACCACTACTGAACTCATGAATGTATTCTTTCCTTAGGTAGATCCTAACATTGGCCGGCATGGGCCAACAATGGAAGTTAGTTTTTGGCCACAAATAAAATAATTAAGAAACAGTTATTTTATTGTTAAATTCTATAACTCCTAAATGGTAACTCAGATTGTAAATCTAAGAGTACCATTTATCTCATGAGATCATTGTTCCCTTTGGCAGAGCCTAACCTTGACCGGCATGGGTCGGGAGTGACTGTTAATAATTTTTGAATGTTTTTAAGGTATATTCCGTAAACGTGTGGGCAGTGATTTATATCTTTTGAACCGGTGCTCAGATTAAATCTTTGAGGGCACTATTAAATTTACAGGGACGGGATTCACATAAGGAAATCTTAACTTCGACCAGAAAGGGTCAGACAAAAAAGTTAATTTTTGGACTTTATAAAAGAAAATAATAAAATAACTAAAGGTTATTTTATTTTTCTTTTTGCAACAGTTGTAAAAACTGTGGTGGGAGCATAGTGAAAAGTCAGACCATAAATTTCTTGGCCCTTAAGTTCTACAGTCACACAGCTGGGTGTTTTTAATAGGTTGTGTAACCGCACTATTGAGAAAAATTAATAGGTTCATTAATTAAACACATTAATGAACCTCATTAATTTTGTGGTGTGTTGATCCTCTCATCCCCTCTATTTAATCTGAGATTGGGCTTGGGTTTTGAGAGAGCTACGAGAGGAAGCTCTGGGGAAGTGTCGATGAACTTCCTCTCTGATGAAGAACGTGATCGAGCAACAGACGTTGGGGGAATAAACGGGCGATGGAAAGCACCGAAAAACACCTTTGGACGTGTGAACTCCCTCCTCCTATACGGCATCTCCTATGAATCCAAGGTTGGAGTTTTATTATTTAAGTTTATCTTTGATGAATTAAATTTATATCACTTGTTAAGATACTAATGTGGAGGGCATGGGCCAAATGAACCGGGCCCGGACCCTACGCCTCTTTGTTCTTGTCGTGTTTATCAGGGGGAAATTTTCCAACATGGCATAACCTTGAATCTAGGAGTTGCGCAGCGATGGAGGCATCTCGAGCAGCCCGTAGGCACGAGAATAATGAAAAATGGACCACCAGAGCTCACCCAGTGGCCCGTGGAAGATCCACTAGCATGGCACTAGTGACTAGCATCAACGGTGAAGGCGGCGGCCAGTGGTCCCCTATCATGGATGGGGGCGGTGCCGCACGACGCCACGGCGGGCCTGAAGGGGCTACCGGTACTCGGCTGGCTACGTTGGCAAGGTGACACGTCGTCACACGGTGCAGTGAGGTGGTCGCGCCTTCTAATTCATGGTATAGGCAAAGGGTAACCGCACCTTGTAGGTCCCACTGACAGGGGGCAGCACCATGTGGCACCACCATTTCGGAAGACCAAACAGACCAGTGTTCTGTTCGGGAGGAAGACAGCGCGACCCTTCGTGCGGGTCACACCAGCCGGCGAGTCGAGTCGGTCCACTTCCCGGCGGGCCAAGCCCGTCGTGGCCCATTTTAGATGGGGTGGGATGGGCCATTCCCACTGCGGACCAGCCCAAGCTGGGTCGGGCCAGGACAGGTCGGACCTAGACCAGGTCGGGTCGGGTCAGACCGGACCCGGACCCCTTTTGGGCCTAGTTTCGATTAAAGATTAGTATCTTGTGAACCAAACATCTGTTTGACAAACTGTATGTGGAACTAGGATCCTTGGAGAGAAATGGTTCTTTTGAGATACTCCACACAGGTTTTGGAGAAAGTTGGAGTATGGCCGGGTTGGATCGTACCCGAATCCAACCAGGCCATCGGTACTAAAATTCCTATAACACACAGACAGAGCGTCTGGTTGATGAAATGTCTCTTGTCTTGGAAACCTTACGATATGGAGGTCCTTTGGGTTACTCCTTCATAGATCTTAGTATTAGTTGAGGCACAACTGATGTCCAGAGGAGCAGATACTATGGAACTCAATCACACCGGGTGTGGGGAATCCAGTGGTTGCTTCTCATCTGAGTAGCGACCCTATGTGGATCATCATTATAGTGACCCTGTGTGGATCAGTATCATAGGTACCCTATGTGGATCATCATTATAGATACCCTATGTGGATTAGCATTATAGCGACCCTGTGTGGATCAGCATTATAGCGACTCTGTGTGGATCGGCATTAATGAGGCCCTGTGTGGATCAGCCTTATAGGGACCCTGTTTGGATCAACATTATAGAGACCATATGAAGATCAGCATTATAGAGACCCTGTGTGGATCAGTATTATAGCGACCCTGTGTGGATCGACATTCTAGCGACCCTGTGTGGATCAGTAGTGGGCGACCCGACAAGGACCAACCTTATAGCGGCCCGTCGTGGATCAGCGACACACGACCCTATGTGGATCGACAATGAAACAAATCCTTAGTGGTTCATTTTTGGAAACTTATTAATAGAATAAAATGATACAGCTTAAGACTAATCAACTTTATTCCTTAACTCTGAGTTGTATACCTAGTTTGAGCGGAGCCTTTTTCATTGTGCTTTGTGATTTAGATCATGCTTTTTGGTTTTCCTTTATGGAACTCTGGGAGACCTTCGGGAGGTCTAGGGGTCCCTACTGAGTATTGTTAGAATCACCCATGCATGGGTTTCACCCACACCATGTTTTGTATTGTGTAGGTGACGGATAGCTTGACTGAGTCTTCAGGATTCAGGGCTAGACGGAGCTCTAAGGTGGTTGACAGATGGTGTACAGAGGTGACCAGTTGATGTGGAGAGCTGTAGTGATGAGATGTACCTACCCTTCTGCTAGGATCCTTGGTAGACGACCTCTGGAGCTGTTTTCCCTTTTTGTTGTATTTCTATTTCAGTTGGTCTTTTATTCTATCCCCTTCACTTTCAATATTTACTATTATACTCAGTGGTGGTTTTTAGTTGTGGTTGCACCTTATTTTTTCCATTGTGTTTTTCTTGTGTGTATTGTTCCATGTCTATGTTTGTATAGGTTTATAGGCCATTCATTCCCATTATAGTAAAATGAATTTTCGGTTCTAGTCTCCATCCCCTGGCCTATGGAAGACGTTCTTGGGGTAGTCATGGCACGGGCAATGGGGGACGAGTCATGACAAAGTGGAATCAGAGGAATCGGTTCTACCGAAGAACTAGGACTCTGGTCTTTCCAATGGAGTAATAGTGTTAAGTTTTTTTAGTGTGGTTTTTAGTTCGGGGAGTCTAGTGTTAGTGTAGCGGCTAAGGTATCCATACACCAGGACCCTAAATTCTGATTTCTAACGCAGTGCACAAAAACACTTATTGTGTGTGTTTCGGAAATGTTTTACTTTTGATCTCTTTTGAGTCAGCTCACCAAGTATAACTTATTGATTGTGGTTCATCTTGATTCTCTTTCAAGATGCCTCCATGCAGACATCCATCCAAGATTCCAATGTGTAACCATGAGGATGGTCCACAGAGTGATGAGGCTTTAGTATAAGGAATGTTTCCCAAGATGGTACCTTCAGGCAGTGTCCCAGTGATACCACATCCCATTGGTTAGCAGTTTCTACTAGCATTATCTATAGAGGACACATATAGCTTCAGTGCCTTATATGAGTTTCAGGGACTGGTACCCCTCAGGTTCCGAGGTGAGCCCGACTCACATGTGGCTAAGGATTGGCCTGAGGTGGTGACTGAGTTTCCATCTAGCCAGGGCACCATATGATCAGATGGAGGACCTAGCAGTGAGCATTATACATGGGTCAGTAGGGCAATGTCATGATTTATATTACACTTATATTACAATGAGGTAACTTTTTCCTGGACAGATCTTAAGAACCTTCCTTAGAGAAGGGGTTCTCTTTCCAAAAAAAAAAGCTAAGGGGTTTTTGTTCCAAAGAGCTTCTAGAGTTTTAACAGGATGACGTGTCAGTAAATGAGAATTCTTCGAGGCATACCAACCATTCTAGGTACTCTATTAATACGATATGACCGGTACTTCAGGGCTCGTACCTCTGAGCGAGATTTGTTTTGGGACATCCGAGCTAGCACTATTCTTCTTTGCATACCTACTTATGTGAGGGTTCTAGAGAGAACATTTGTGGTTGATAATTCCTTGTCTGAGTAGATACAGCTAGTGAATGTCATTAGACATGGAAGAGGAGCTAGAAGAGTAGCAAGTGGTGGTATACATTTCGACATGTTACAACCACCACCCCAATGTGGCCCCCACCATGTTTAGGGAGATGGAGGACAGGGGAAGGGAGTAGCTACATGCAGTCAAGGAGTGTGACCCAAGGGATTCAGGAATGATTTGAACTACGGTCTATGTCTACAACTAGATGTCATATTAATAGACATAGGTACTAATCATTCCTTCTTGACATGAATCTTGTTCAAGACCTAGAGTTTCGAGTTAAATCGTTGACTTGACCCTTACATCAGGAGATACTTATGGGATGAGACTCTATAATCACACTTATGTCGATGATGTGATCTGACCCTTGAGGCAAGCGTTTTGGTTAGAACCTCTTGGTGTCATCATCGAGGCCTTACGACGTTGTTTCGGGTATGGACTGGTCATCCATAGTCCATGCTTAGATTTACTATTTAAGGCAAAAAGGTTGTGATATATCTACAATGTTGGAATGGGGTTTTCCATGGTCGGTGAAAAGGGAAACCTAGGTGGCATGGGTTAAACTCATGCTTAAGAGGGTGCAGTCGATCACTATTGAGTTGGCTGGACTTACCCTTAGAGTAGTTGACGTGAAGAGTCCAAGTTATCCTGTAGTGCTGGACCAGTATGCTGATGTCTTTCCTGATGATGTTTTGGGACTACCTCCTCACAGAGAGATAGAATTACACATTGACAAGTACACTGGGACATAACCGATATCTATAATTGCATATCGAATGGCTTCCACCAAGTACCAAGAGATGAGAGTTTAGTGGGGATAACGGTTTACTATCTACTCTGATCACAAGAGTCTCAAGTATATCTTCTCATAGAAGGACATGAACCTGAGACAACAATGATGGATAGAGTTCCTCCCAGACTATGACTTTGAGAGAGTCTATACACTTGGGAAGGGGAACGTGGTGGAAGACACACTTAGCAGGAGGGTTGGTCTACATTTTCTAAGTGAGGCGACAAATCAGCTAGCCATGTTTCAGTTATCCTTCATGGATAGTGATGGAATATCTTACATACAGTCTATGACAGTTACTCCCCCACTCCTTTAGCAAGGCTGGGAGGTACGGCTTGGGAACGTTGACTGTGAGGCCCGATTTGCTCAGATATCTTCAGGACGGGATCCTGATGGATTTTTTAAAGGTGTGGATCACGCCATCTTCTTTAGAGGATACATCATGGTACCAGTGACGCTACAAGAGGAGGTGTTGAGGGAGTTTCACACGTTCCCTTTAGCAGTACATCTGTGTGTGGCGAAGATTTACCAGGACCTTCGGTGTCAGTACTGGTGGCCAAGGTTGAAGAACGAAGTGGTGAAGTTCGTATCATGATTCCTCACTTGTCATCAAATGAAAGTTGAGCATCAGGTTCTTGCACATTTGAGAACATCTTTTACCCCCAGACAGATGGTCAGACGAAGCAAACCATACAGACCATGGAGGACATGATTCGTACTTGTGTTCTAGATTTTTTTTTTATAGTTGGGAGGACCACCTACCACTGGTGGATTTTTCATACAACAATAGTTATCACTCCACCATCGGCATGGATCCATTTAAGGCCCTATATGGGTGACCTGGAAAATCACCACTATGATGGAAAGACCTAGGGGAGTGAGAAATTATGGGTCTAGAGTTGGTACAAGCTACCATATAGAAGGTGTAGATCATCCAGGAGTGTATGAAGACTCCACAGAGCCGGAAAAAGTCTTATGCCAACCGGAGATGGAGACCCTTGGATTTTGAGGAGGTAGACCATGTCTTCCTTCAATTCTCACCCCGACGAGGATTACAAAGGTTTGTCCATGGTGGAAATCTATCTCTTAGGTTCATTGGACCTTTCTAGATCCTCAGTAGAGTAGGTGAGGTGGTGTACCATCTATCTCATCCCCCACAGATGCAGCAGGTGCATAATGTTTTCCATGTGTCGCAGGTGAGGATGTACATGCATGATCCAGAACACGTTATCGACTAGGGTGAGCTGGACATCGATAATGGGGTGACATTTGTAGAGTTCCTGATGAAGATAGAGGATCTATAGGAGCAGGTCATTCATGGGAAATCAATTCCTCTTGTGCGAGTTTATTGGCAGCATGGGAATCTCCAGGATAGCACACGGAATCGAGAGGCTCAAATACGCGCTAAGTACCCCCACTTTTTTAATTTTCCTTTGTTTTGGATTTCGGGGACGTAAATACCTAAGGTTGGGAGACTATAAACACTTATAAATTCCATATAAATTTCTTTTTTTAAGTATATGGAATTTTTACGAGACCGCAAAATCTGACAGCACATGATTCTGAGGCCCGGAGTGCCCGGAATTATTCGTCGAAAAAGTGTTAAGCTTAAATTACCATGCGTGAGTAGTTTTCCTAAAAATGTGGAATAACTCTTAAACAAGTACCTGGATTAAAAATATGAGGGAAACATTGCATTTAGGATGGAATCTTTACCCTAGGTAAGACTTAAGTTTAGTCGATGCAAGCCTCCAGTGAGAAAACATAAAAATGACATAACTGTAAATAAAATTATTAAATAAAATTATTTTATTTTTCAAATGCTTATAACTCACAAACGGTGACTTGGATTAAAAATCCAAGACCACCACTAAACTCATGAGAGTATTATTTCTTTATCTAGATCCTAACATTGGTTGGAACAATCCAATAGTGGAAGTTAGTTTTTGGCCGCAAAAAAAATAATTAAGAAATAATTATTTTATTATAAAATTCTATAACTCTTAAACGGTAACTCGGATTGGAAATATGAGAGTACCATTGAGCTCATGAAGGCGTTTTTTCATTAGGAAAAGCCTAACCTCAGCCGGCGTGGGTCGAGGGTGACTGTTAATAATTTTTCAACTTTTTTAAGGTACGTTCAGTAAACGTGCGAGCAGAGATTTCTATCTTTTGAACAGGTGCCCGAATTAAAAACCTGAGGGCACTATTGAATTCACAGTGCTAAGATTTGATTAAGGGAAGCATAACTTTGAATGGAAATGTTCGGATGAAAAATTTAATTTTTGGACTTTCCAAAAGAAAATAATAAAATAACTAAAGATTATTTAATTTTTATTTTTGCAATCGTTGGACAAACAGTGGTGGGAACGTAGTGCAATGTCAGGACATTAATGGATTCACCCTTAAGTTCTATAACCACATAGCTAGGAGTTTTTAATAGGTTGTGTAATCGCACCATTGAGAAAAAATAATAGGTTCATTAATTTAAACCATTAATGAACCTCATTAATTTTGTGGTGCGTTGATCCTCTCCACCCCTCTATTTAATCTGAGCTCGGGCATGGGTTTTGGGAGAGCTATGAGAGGAAGCTCTGGAGAAGTTCCAATGACCTTCTTCTCTGATGAAAAAAGTGATCGAGTGACAGATGTTGGGGGAATCGATAGGAAACGGAAAGCGCCGATGAACACCTTCAGACGTGTGTACTCCATCTTCCTATGCGGCATCTCCTACAAATCCAAGGTAGGGGATTATTATTTAATTTTATATTTGATGAATTAAATTATTACTGCTTGTTAAGATACTAATGAGGAGGGAGTGACCCAAATAAATAAGGCATGGACCCTCCACCGCTTCGTTCTTGTCACGTTCATCGAAGGATAAATTTTTTAACATGACAGAACCTTGAATCCGGGAGTCGTGCAGTGACGGAGGCATCCCGAGAGGCTCGTAGGCATGAAGGAAAGGGAAAACAGACCACCAGAGCTCACCCAGTGGCCCGCAGAAGATCCACTGGTGTGGAACCAGCACGGAGGCACCGGCGACCGGTTCCAGTGGCGAAGGCGACGGCCAACGCTTGCTGGCCGTGGAAGGGGGCGGCGCCGCACGACACCGCGGTGGACCCGAAGGGGCGGCCGGCACTTGGCCAGCCGTTTTGGCAAGGAGGCATGCTTTCGCACACCGTGGTGAGGTGGTTGCGGGTTCGAAGCCGCAGTAGAGGTGAAGGGTACCCACACCCCACAGGTTCAGCTGATAGGGGTCGTGCCACGTGGTGCCACCGTTTAAGAAGACCGAACTTACTAGTGGTCCATTCGGGAGGTACATCGTGCGACCCTTCGCGCGGGTCACGCCAGCCAACTGGTCGATCCAGTATGCTTACCAACAGGCCAAGACCACCATTTCCCAGCCCAACCGAGGAGGGCTGGGCTCGGTAGGTTCGGCCCGAACTGGGATGAGTCGGCCCAAACCGAGTCGGTTCGGCCCAAACGGGGTCGGTTCGGCCCAAACCGGGTCGGTTCGGCCCAAACCGGGTCGGTTCAGCCCAAACCGGGTCAGTTCGGCCCAAACCGGGTTGGGTCAGCCCAAACTGGGTCATGTGGGCCCGAACCGAGTTCGATCATCCCAGGCTAGATCAGGCCCGGTCGGTCCGACCGGGTCGGACCAGACCCAGACCCCTTTCGGCCCAGTTTCTCTTAAAGAGTCGTATCTTGTGAACCAAACGTCCATTTGACGAACCGTCTATGGATTTGGGGTCCTTGGAGAGAGATATTCCTTTTTAGATACTCCACTTGGGGTTTGGAGAAAGTTGGAGTATGTCCGGGTTGGATCGTACCCAAATCCAATCGGTCTCTTGGCACTAAAATGCCTATAACTCATAGACTGGGCGTCCGGTTGATGCGCCATCTATTGCATTGGAACCCTTATGATATGGTGGTCCTTTGGGTATCTCATTCATGGATATTCATAGAATTTGAGGCCCGACCGATTTCTAAAGGAGTAGATACTACAAAACTCAAGTGCACTGGGTGCGGGGAATCCTATGGCTGGTTATCATCTGAGTAGTGACCCTATGTGGATCAGCATTATAAAGACCCTGTGTGGATCGACATTATAGCGACCCTGTGTGGATCAGAATTATAGATACCCTGTGTGAATAAGCATTATAGAGACCCTGTGTGAATAAGCATTATAGAGACCCTGTGTAGATCATCATTATAGCGACCCTGTGTGGATCATCATTATAGCAACCCTATGTGGATCAACATTATAGGGACCCTGTGTGGATCATCATTATAGGGACCCTATGTGGATCTGCATTCTAGCTACCCTGTGTGGATTAGCATTATAGAGACCCTCTGTGGATCAGCATTCTAACGACCCTGTGTGGATCATTATTATAGAGACCCTGTGTGGATCAGTATTCTAACGACTCTATGTGGATCAATAGTGCACGACCCGACGAGGACCAGCCTTAGAGCGGCCCATCATGGATCAGTGACATATGACCCTGTGTAGATCAAAAATGGAATAACTCCTTTGTGGTTCATTTGTGGAAACATCCTAATGGAATAAAATGATATAGCTTAAGACTAATCATCTTTATTTCTAAACTCTGATTCGTATACCTGGTTTGAGCTTAGTCTTTTGCTTTGTGCTTTGTGAATGAGATCATGCTTTGTGGTTTTCCTTTATGGAACTCTGGGAGACCTTTGGGGGGTCTCGGGGTCCCTAATGAGTATTGTTATACTCACCCCTGCACGGGCTTCACCTGCACCTTGTTGTGTCTTGTTTAGACGACGAACAGTTTGACTTAGTCTTGAGGAATCAGGGCTAGATGGAGCTCGAAGGTGGTTGAAATATGGTGTATGAAGGTGAACATTTGACATGGAGATACGTAGTAACGAATTGTACCTACCCTTCAGGTAGGATCCTTGGCAGACGACCTCAGGAGCTTTTTTCCCTTTTTGTTCTATTTCTATTTTATTTGGTCTTGTATTCTGGCCTCTTAACTTTTAGTATTTACTATTACACTTAGTGGTGGTTTTTAATTGTGGTTGATACTTATTTCTTCCATTGTGTTTTTCTTGTGTGTAGTGATCCTTGTCTTTGTGTGTACAGGTTTAGAGGAAATTCCTTCCCTTTATAGGGAAATTCCTTTTCGGTGCTAGTCACCAACCCCTATCCTATGAAAGGCGGGATTGTGGTAGTCACGGCACGGGCCCTGGGGGACAGGTTGTGACATTCCCTCTGGAATCTAATCTCCCATCAACCTTTCATTTATGAATGGAATCCCTTTGATCAATGGTGACAGCATAACACCACAATCTTATCCTACATGTTTTTAAGGTCAGATATCTTATAGTAAACACTTTAGGTAGTAACACTATATATTACACCCTTTAGAAATTTTCCTAGTGTTCATCCTCAATTTTCATTCCACTATTTGCAGTGATACGATAGGAGATTATTCCTTTCAGACAGTCTCCCAGTAATCATCCTCATCTTATTTGACTCTTTAGCCTTTTATTCAAAATCTTTTAGTAATAGTTTATATTCCACACTCTTACCTTTATTTAAGTAAAATTTTAACAACCATTATGTTTTGAACCAATGAATTTCTACCCATTGGTAGGGAAAAGTGGTCATTTGGAATCACTCCCAAATCGATTCTCTATTACCATGGGTTCCTTTATAGTGGTCGATGTGATATTTCATCCTTGACCCATCAAATAAAATACTTATCTCATGTAATACGAGAAATATTCTCTTATATCCTATTTCACACAAAAATTGTGAATTATGTGGGATTTTTTATTTTTGTTGATTATTTTTTTAATTCCATCGAGACCTAGAAAAATCCAAAATAAAGAATTCAAAAAAATAGTAATTTTATTACTTGAAAATTAATAAAAAGGTTCATCCCCAAACTAGATCCTCTTCTTTGATAAAAATTTTGAAAACAATATCACCTAATCCATTGTTTGATAAAGCTTGGACACTCTATATTGGGATGATTCTATAGTCTATCATATCCTTTTTAGCACATCTATCTCATCCTCTGCCTATAGGGACACTTGGTCCACTTATAGTTGGAAATTTACTTGGTAAGCCTTGCACTATCACCACCATGTGAAAGGTTATTATGCATGCTTTTCTAGATTGTTCATATAGGAACAATGTTTAGAACATACTCCCTTTACTCTATCCTTAATAATTTTTTCATAATCTGGTTTCATGGATGAATTCACTCACTTCGCCCCATTCTAGGGTTCCCCTTAATTGTGTTCCTCCATATAGTGGTATCTTTTGTAGTTTTGGTGTCTGCATTAATAATTCATTGACTTGGTGGAAATTTGGATAAGTAAAATTCACTTAGATCCCTTTCTCTCATGAAAATTCCTTTTTTTTAAGATCTACAATAATCATTTTCATGACTGGTATTCATAGATTGCCTTTTTTATAAAGTTATATCTTCAATATATTCAAGTATAAAATTATTTTAGGATGTTTTCACAAGAGATATATTCTATGAAAATAGAGGACTATTCTAAATTTCCATGAAATCTTAGTTTCCCCCTCTGAGGCCCATACCCATATTTCTAAGATAATGGGTGAACATTTAGCTACCCAAGTTACATGAAAGTTGGATTATTTATCATAATTTTATCCTCCTATTTCATAATCAAACCCAATTTAGATGGGGTTATTTATTGATGTTATAAAATATATATAATATAGATAAATTGTGGATAATATCCAAACGAATAAATGTTTGAGAATTTGGCTGTAGTCACTCACAACCTTGATGTTGTGTAAGTCCATATCTAAATGAATCATCCAATAGGATGTTGCATGAGTGAAAAAATCACTAAAGGAAAGCTATAACTTATGTATGGCCATAACTTATGTCTTCATGAAAACCAAAGTTTTTTGTGCATGAAACTCCTCTACATACTATTCCCTTTAATGAGCTTTTAGTCTAATTAATACCCCTCATCTCACCACTTTTTATAGACCATAGGGATTTCAAATGACCTAATTTTTTCCTCCCTAAATAAATATTGTGTTCGATGAATTCCTCCACACATAACGATGAAACTAAAAAAACATATACCATTTTAAGGTAGAAATATAATTGGGAGTTATAGCATTGGTAACAGTATTATAAATATATATATATAAACAAAATAAATTTCACTTTAAATATCCACTCAACTGGGGAAACTAAGAAACTAATGAAATCAATTTTTAAAAATTTTCTACTTTTCAATCATAATATATTTTTATATGAATAAAGTATTAACATGAGTTTAATTAGTAATTTATAGAAACTAGGAAGAATAATTGATAATATACAAAAAGTAATTTTCCAATAAAAAAACTATTTTTGTTATATTTTATGTTGTTAAATAAAATAAATTATGAATTTTAAGATGTGAATTAGAAAAAATTAACAACATTTTTGTTTTAATCATATATGTATTATCTTAATATTAATTTTTAATATTTTTCAAAATATATATATTTTTAAGTGAATGGTGAAAAATATTGTTTTTACAAATATTATGACATTATGAAATTATTAGTATATAAGTATGAATTGTAAATTTACGAAACCTATTTATAAGACCAAATATATAATTCATAAGTGATTTTATAATTTTAAAAATGTATGTTTTAATTTTTAAAACTATATTTGATATTTTATAATTTAAGTTATATTTTTTCAAAAAAAATGTTTTAATATATTATACATTAGGTATTTTAAAATTAATTTTTATCAATGATAAAAAAAATTGAATTAAAATTGGAATAATTGGGTCTAAATTATATAATAAATAGTATTTTATTTTTTTGTAATAAAGGATAAATTTTCTATGTAAAACAAGTTAACGTAGTGAAAACCAAAATGGTAAAAAATGGATAAACTAAAAGATAAGGGGCCTAGCATGTTTAAAAAAGTTTTAAATTTATTTTTGTAAGTTTTTATCAAAATTATTATTTATACACTCCATTATATATAAATTTTTTAAGCCATTTTCTTTAAGAGTGACTTTCCATTATTGAGAGATTTTTTTTATTTTAAAAAATTCCCTCATTTTCTCTTAAAAGGGACACACCTGTCCTCACTTCCCCTCACACAAAAACCCATTAACTTCATCCCAAAATATTATCAGCCATATTATATTCACTTATATCAACCTTAATGAGATTTTTTTCTTCCCAACAAGTAATCCCTATAATCTTTAATCCCATTCACAAAGATAATAATCCAAGAAGTGATGTAAAAGTTCATAACCTCTCTTTCTCTTTTATATTTTTTTATGAACTTTTATTCTTCTTAAATATTATCATCAGTATGTTAAAATGATAATATATTATCATTAATATACTATTAAGTTTTTATATTGATGGTACAATCATTAACCACCCTCTCTTTTCCATTAATAAAAATAAAAACTTAAATTGTATGTTGTGCGGACTACCGCCTCCATAAATAAACATGTCATTTTACTTAACTTAAAAGAATGGTGGTTTTAGACTATATTTGGTGATTATATTATATATATATATATATAAGTAATATATACATCCTTAATATGGTTATTTATTGGATAACACAAAAAGTAATTATCATTGTAGGGTAATCAATCGATATCATTAAACAAACTGAAACTAGTTCATCACCATTTTAATCTTCATGAAACATGACTAAAACACCCATGTAATCAAATTATAACATTATATGTATTTATAATAAATAAATTCTAGTACCATTAATGATTTTTAAATGATTATATTTTCATGAAAAAGGAATGTGGACACCACCTTTATGAACCTAGTTTAAAATGATCAAGATTATTAACATCAGATGTTGAGAAGTGGTTAGTAAAATCTAATACATGAAGAGAATAATTATTAATGTAGAGTATAAATATAAGTTTATATGAATATTTTTTTTAAATAGGTAATTAATATTTTTATCTTTAGGATATATTCGGTTAAATAACTTCCATGTAAATAATGGGTAATGTTAAGGGACTTAGTAACTCAAATTCCTTTATTTGGGTTATATAACTTATTATTGAGCTTCATTTTTCAAAGTTATTACATTTTAAATGATTTTATCTTTTTATTTCTGGTAAACAATATATTTTTAAACAATTCCATTTTCATGAAAGGTTTTCTTTTAATTTTTATTAAAAACAAAGTAGAATTTTTGAAAAGATACTTATAGTTATGACATTTATAGTGATGAATAAAAAATGTTTTCAAAATGATCTTTGTATGATTTGGTTTTCATTATATTCTAAATGATCTACCTCCAATGTATTTATGTTTCTTGTTTCACCCTTTATTATTCCTTTATTATGTGATTATTGTGGGTGAACATTTTTTGCGGTATAAAATGATTTATTTCATGATTTTATTTTGTATCATTTGGATGTTTCATGAATCCTATTTTATTTCCATGTGTTATTTATAAAATTTTAATGATTTAAATTTGTATGGTTTAGGAAGCCCATTTTTGTTCCATGGGTTCCTTTTGAGAATTTAATTATTTTCCTTAGTTTTTTTATGAATCTTATTTTATTTTCATGGGTTATTTATATTGTGAAAAGTGAATTATTTTTAAGTGTTATTCATATGTATGGATGAGTGATGGGTAGTTCCATTATAAACCAAGGATGTATGGTTACGTTATAAACCTAGGATTGCTTGGCCCATTATATCCCTCCAATTCATTGGTTAAAAGTTGATATCTCATGAAATAAACTATTTGATAGTATGTTTTAGTTGGTTGTAAGTGTGGGTACTCGTGGTGTTGATCTTGAAAGTAATATTCCATATACTAATGTATGTGCCATATTATAAGGATTTTGTTCATTCTTATTTTATTCTATTATGATGTGTCTCGTGGAATAAACTTTTCCATATGCTAATATTTTTTCATAGTTAAAGTATTATATTTCATTGTGATATTATTCTCTCATGATTCAAGGTTTATGATAAATTCTTCAAATCCAGGTTGTATCTATTATGTTTCAATGTTAGTTTTTTGTGTCTTTAAGTTCTTATGCCATTTATTTTGAAGTAAAATTAAGTTTTATGGTTATCACTCATGAGGTTATAATATTTCTATTATTCTCATGTTTTTAATTATTATTATAAACTCAGCCTTTATGAAATATTTATTCACCCCATACTAATCATTTGAGCTCATACCTTTATTATGTTTTCATTCCTAGGTTATGAGGATGATTCTTACTAATGATATGTCTAGAAGATGGTCTAGTATGGCGCCTTTAGGGAAAAATGATCTTAAGTGTTATAAAATAAGATGATTATGTATCTAATATCCAAAGGAATTAAACCTTTAATTCTTTTGTATATTATTATTTATAAAATTTAATGTCATATCATGGAAAATATGTAAAATAATGGAATGTTTAGATTGGGTTTATATAGTTAATATCAAATTAATGGCTTAGATAAATTTAGATATTATTAGTAACTATTTTGAGAATTAAGGTTCAAGAACCTTAGTGTAAACCACTAGATATGAGTCTAAGTATAGGATGATGTCATTAAATATTGGTAAAGTCTTGAGTAACTAGTTTTAATATAAAATAAATCACTTTATGGATACTGGAAAGTGGATACAAGCTCTATAATAGTTATAAATAGAGGTTAATAACACTGAAGAGGGAATTTTTGGTGTTAAGTCAATTATAATCTAGTGCAAGATAAAGAGACCTAATTGCACACCTAGTTAGAGATTCCCAAGGTGTATGATTTGGTTGATCATATACTCTTTATGGGACACTATGAAGGATTTATTTTCTATTTACATTCAGAGATTAGTTTGAGAAGTATAAGATAACCTAACTTAAAGTAACCTAGGTTAAACTATGATTGATATAGGTTGAAGAAAATAGGTCTCAAAAACCTCCCAAAATGAGGTAACAAATAATGTAATTCTAAATCACTACCAGCGAGGTAGATCATGATAAAAAAAGTGATGAAAGGTACACTTACTCTTTATTAAGATCTTTAAGTACATTATTTGATTCTAGTTTAAAACATTATTTAATCTCACACATGTTTTATAAGAATTTGGAATCACCAATGCAAGATATGGATATCAAAATATCTATGAAAAAACCTAGAAACTCAATGATTATGTATAAGATATATAAAAATTCACTAATTGATATTTTTGGAATGATACATCCTGTATATCAAATTATTCTAAAATTTGTTGAATTTGATATTATTTTTTGTATGGATTTTTTATCGCTTCATAGAACCCATAATAATTGTTGGGAGAAGGATATATCATTTTATATTTCAAATCATCCTATTTTCAAGTATCAATATAAGAATGATATGACCTTTGAATAATATTTTCTAATATTTTTTCTGATACCCAAAAATGAGTGACTCTTGACTCAACTGATTTGGGAGGAATTCAACATTTATCACATTACTATTGTATGGAAACTTACTAACATGTTTATGAAGGAATTTTTTGGGATTCCCCCAAAGTAGAAGATTGAGTTCTTGATTTAACTTATACCTAGATCTATTCCTATCACAAGGATTCCATGTAGAGTGTCTCCAATTAAATTAAAAGAATTCAAGAATATGCTAAAGTATAATTTGTGCAAAGGATTTATCCACCCCATTGTTTCCCCATGGTGAGAACTAGTCCTCTTTATTAAGAAGACATATGGATCAATGAGACTTTTCATTGACTATCATGATCTTAATAAGATCATAATTAAGAATTAATATTATTTACCCCATATTGATGACATATTAAATAAACTTAGAGGATCTCATTAATTCTTTAATATTGAACTTTGATTTGGATATCATCAATTAAGGGTAAAAAGGGAAGTTATTTCAAAAATATCATTCAAAATGAGGTATGGACACTATCAGTTTATAGTGATCCCATTTGTATTGACTAATTCCCCTTCCCTATTCATGGATCTAATGAATAGAGTCTTTAGAGACTACCTGGATCAATTTATGGTTGTATTTATAGATGATATTCTTATATACTTAGAGAGAAAGTAATAGTGTGAAGATCATTTATGGATTGTGTTTATAGACAAAAGAAAAGATAACTTTTATGATAAATTTATAAAATTTTAATTTTTCTATAAACGGTGTAATTCATGGGTCCAATAATCACCAGTAAGGGCATCTTTGTAGATACTTACAAAAATTTATTGAACAATGGTACGGACCAACCACTATAACCAAGATGTTTATTTTTATTATTTTAGATGGATATTACTAATTTTTTGTTAGAAATTTATCATGGCTATAAAATCCACTGACCAAGTTAACATTTAAGTGAGTAAAGTTCCTTTTGATAAAGGAATGTGAATAAACATTCAAAGAACTGAAGAAGAGGTTAGTTACTACTCCTGCACTTATAATACCCTATATTGGGGAAGGGTTTTAAATATGTAGTAATGCCTTGAAGAAGGGATGAGGCTATATTCTCATGAAGATTTAAAAGTAAATTTCTTATGCTTCATGTCAATTAAATAATCATAATAAAAATTTTCTGATGTGTAATTTAGAGCTTGATGTAGTGATATTTTCAATAAAGATTTTGTGACATTATATCTATAGATAAAAGTGTGATATATATACTGATCACAATATATTTAAATATATATTTACGTATAAGGAATTGATTATATTCCAAATGATATGGTTGGAATTGAAACATATTATGAATGCTCAATATATTACCAACTGGGGGGAATAAGGTGGATGATGCTCTGAGTAGGAAATTCCGTGATACTCTATCCCTGATGAGGATTGAAAAAGACCCAATACTCATAGATATGAAAAGGATGAATCTATAAGTCATAATGGTAAGAGATAAAATATATATTTCCCAAAGGACTAATCAGCCTTCCATTCATGTAAATATTAAATAATCTAAGAAATATGATGTAGAGCTATAGAAAAATGTATCTAATATTCAACGTTCAATATTGATATAGATAGAGTTATAAGGTTTGGAACTTGGATATGTATATCCTAAAACTAGAACTTAAGAGTGAACTTTTGGATGATTACCATAGTTCATCTTTATATATTCATCTAGGAAGCCCAAATATTTATAGATATTTGAATCAAAACTTTAGGTGGGATAATATGGAGAGAGAAATTATATAATATGTATCTCGGTGATTACTATGATAGAAAGTTAAGGTTGAATGATAAAAGTATAAGTGTATATTGATACCAATACCATACCTATATGGTAGTGGGAAAACATCACCATGGAATTCATCATAGGACTCTCAAAAAGTTTTAATGGATATAATTCTATTTTGGTTATATTCAATCACCTTAAAAAATCATTGTATTTTATTTCCATCAAAGAATATTTCTCCCTTGACCAACTCACCAAGATATGAATATGGTAAGTGGTGAGGCTGTATTGAGTACCAATATAAATTGTATATAATCAAGATATGAGATTTACCTAGAGTTTCTAGAGAAGTATTTATAAATATTTTGAGATAGATATGAGATTTAAAAACATCATATCATCCTCAGATAGATGGTTAGTGTGAGTGGAAAATACAAACTCTAGAGGTTATATTGATATCTTGTTCGATGGATTTCCAAGGATGTTGTGATCAACACCTCCCCCTATAATATTTTTCATATGACAACATTTTCTATTATATAATTCACATATAACTATATGGGGATCTATTTGGGAAGATATATAGGACTCCACCATGTATGGATGAAGTTGGAGAGAGGAAGCTGATGGGACCTGAACTTGAATAAGAAATGATAGAGAAGGTTAAAACCATTCAACGTCATATGAAAGGGGAAAAATTTGACAGAAGAGTTACGTATATAATAATTTTTGAGATCTAGAGCTTGAAATTAGTGACAAGGTGTTTCTTATAATATCTCCATGGAAACGATTTGTGATATTTGGGAAGAAAGGGAAGTTGATCCCTAGATACATCGGTCTCTTCAAGATCCTTGATCATGTTATGGTTGTATCCTATCACTTAGTATTCCCTCAAAACATCTCTCAACTACATGACATGTTTCATATATCTTTTTTGATAAAGTACATACCTAGCCCTTTACATATGCTAAGGTTGGAAGCTGTGCAACTAGAACATGATCTCTCATATGAGGAAAAACCACTGGAAATTCAGGATTAGAGAGATAAGGTGTTGTAGAACATGACCACACATCTGGTCAAAGTTTTATGGATAAATCATATGTTTTACAAGGATATTTGGAAATTTGAGGATAATATGAGAGAAAATTACCCTCATATTTTTTTCTTCCGAATAATTAAATTTTGGGGATGAGATTCTTTTTTAGTGGGGTAGACTGTAACGACCTGGATTTTTCATCTTAAAATAAATATTATGTTTGATGCCTTCCTCTACACTCAACAAAAAAAATAAAACAAATATAGACCATTTTAGGTAGGTTTATAATTTTTATGTATAAAACTGGTAATAGAAATTTGAATATATATATATATATTTAAATAAAATAAAATTCATTTTAAATTTTAACTCAACTAATGTAGATAAGAAACCAATGAAATTGATTTTATAAAATTTACTTATTTTCAAGAATAATATAATTTTATATGAATAAATTATTAACGCTATTTTAAATACTCATTTATAGGAAATATGAAGAATAATAGATAATATACAAAAACTTGTTTTCCTATAAAAATAGTTTTTATTTTATATTATATTTTTAAATAAAAATAAAATTTATTAATGTTATGATGTGAATTTAAAATAATTTCAATCATTTTGTATTTATCATTTTCATATTATATTAATATTGTTTTTATATTTTAAAAAAATTGATTTTTTATGTGAATAGTGTAAAATATCATTTTTACAAATAACATGATTGTATGACATTATTAGTGTATAAGTATGAATTATAAATTTATAAAACCATTTTCTCAGACTAAATATTATTTTATAATTGATTTTGTATTTTTTTTTAAAAATTAATTCATAAACCAATAGTTTACATTTTACAATTCAACATATATTTTTTCACAAAAAAAATTAATATATTATATATTTAGTATTTTAAAAAAATTATCATTTATAAAAATTGAATCAAAAAATGGATTTAAAATTTTGTAATAATTAGGTATAAATAATATAATAGGGACCATTTTTTTGTTCATAAAGGATAAATTACCTAGGAAAAAACAAGTTACTATGGTGAAAACCAAAATGGTTAAAATGAGAAACCTAAGAGGTAACGGGTCTACTATGTTTAAAAAATGTTTTTAATTTAGTGTTGGAAGTGTTTATCTACCTTATCCCTTCCCCACTCAATTATTTCTAAATTTTGGATCCATTTTACTTGACAATTAATTCCCATTGTTGATAAGTTTTGAGTATTTACAAAAATGTCACTCCTTTTTACTTATAAAAGGGGTCCACTTATCCTCATTTTCCCTCACATCAAAACCCCTTAATTTTAAGACAAAATTTACCCAAACATCTCATCCAAACACTTTTCCACCTTAAGAAGGTTTTTTTATTCTCAAAAGACCATCCATCAAAGGTTTATTATCACTATCTCAATGGAGGTAATCCAAGAAGTGAGGTATAAGTTCCTAACATCTCTTTCATTTTTCAATTTCTTTATATAATTTTCTGCATCCTAAAATTTGTTTTAACCAATTTAATATGATTACATAATTATCATTATTATATCAGTGTTTTATTATAATGATGGTACAATCATTTACCACCCTCCCCTTTTCCATTAAGAGAAATTAAAATTTGAATCGTGTGTTGTGCGAACTACCACCTCCATGAATAACATTCCATTTTCCTTCACTAACAAACATGGATATTTATAGTTTATATTTTATGATTATATTTGATATATATAATAAATATATAAACCATTAATAGGTTTATTATTATATAATTCAAAATTTTGGGGATTGTTATAAGGTAATCCATCGATATTTATAAATAACCCAAAACTAGTTCATCATTGTTTTTGTCTTCATGAAACACAAATAAAACTCCCATGTAATGGAATTATAACAATATAGTCATTTATAAAACATAAATTCCAGTACCTTTATTTTTTAAAATGGTGATATTTTGATGAAAATGAAATATCGACATTGTTTTTATGAACCGATTTCAAAATGGTCAAGATTATTAACATATGATGTTGAAAAGAGATTGTAACAATATAATACATGAGAAGAATGGTTGTTAATGAATAGTATAAATGAAAATTAATATGAATAAGGTTTTGAAATAGGTAATTAATATTTTTATCTTTATGATATAGGATTTTAAACACTTTTAAATAAATTAAGGGTAAAGGTAAGGACTTGGTAACTCAAACTCATTTCTTGGAGTTATAAAACTTCATATTTAGATTCCTATTTACATGAATGTTCATTTTAAATGATACTATTTTTTATTTCTATGGAAAAATATTTTTTTAAGAAATTATAATTCTATTAAATTTTTTATTTTCATTTTTTTTGAAAACAAATTATACTTCTTTAAAATAGATTCATGACTATGTATTTTACAATGATGAATACAAAATGTTTTCAAAAATATATTTTAATGATTTTTTTTTCATTATCTTCAAAATGATCTACCACTAATAGAGTTATGTTTCATGTTTCACCCAATATTATTCTTTTATTTTGCAATTATTTTGGGTGATAATTTTTTTAGTAAAAAATTATTTTTTTCATGATGTTATTTTATACCGTTCGGATGTTTTATAAATCCTTTTTTATTTCAATGGGTTTTTATGAAAAGTAACTGATTTTCATCTAGATTTTTTATGAAACCCATTTTATTTATATCGGTTCCTTATGAAAATTTAATGATTTATATTTGGTTGTTTTATGAATCTTTTTTTATTTCCATGGTTTCTTTATAATGTGAAAATTGAATGATTTTTAAGTGGTACACATATGTATAGATGAGTGATAGGTGGTTATGTTATAAAACAAGGATGGTGGTTCCATTATAAACCATGTATGGGTGGTTATGTTATCAACCAAATATGGGGGGGTCTATTATATCCCTCAAATAAAATCGTTAAAACTTTATATCACATAAGATAAATTATTCACTAGTAAGTTTTAGTTGCTCATAAGTGTGGGTGTTGATGGTGTGGCTCATGAATATAATATTCCCTATACTAATTTATGTTCCATATTTAAAAGAATTTATTTATTCTTTTCTTATTCCATCATTATATGGCTTATGAAATTAATTTTCCCCTATGATAATATTTTTTCCATAGTTAAAGGATGGTTATTCATTATGGTCTTATGATCTCATTATTCAAGGTTTATATTAAATACTTATAAGATATGTTATAGTTATTATATTTCCATGTTAAGATTTTGAGGATTTAATTTCTTATTCCATATACTTTGAAGTTCAATTATGTTTTATGGTTATCACTCATGATTTTATGATATTTCTCTTGTGCTCATGTTTTTACTTATTCTTAAGAAATCACCCCTGATGAAATTTTTACTCACCCCTTTCTTGTGTTTTCATTCCCTAGGTTATGAGGATGATTATTACTCTTTATATGTCTAGAATATGGTCTAGTATAATTCCTTTAAAGAGAAATGATATCAAGTATTATAAAATAAGATGATTATGTAACTAGTATCAAAAGATACTAAACCTATTAATCCATGGAAAATTATTATTTATGAAATATAATGTTTATATCATGTAAAATATGTAAAATAAAAGCATTTTTAGCTTTGGTCACTATAGTATCCCTTTTGGATTTTAAATTTTTGAGGAAATTAAAGCATCTCAGCTCAAACAACCTCAACTTATATACATAAAATAATCCAAAAAATAACCATGGAATATTATAGGTGAGGATTTTATGTAAATTCCCTAAAATCATCCCCTTAATTCATTTTTAATCACTCGATATTGTTTTGATCAACTCCATATCCATGAAGAACAATTCTATCACAAGTTCATTATGAATCTCACAAGTCAAAGTCTCACAAAAACCCAATATTATGTAATATAGTGTTATTATTACACATATTGTGCCTCCTTTATGAATAAAATGTCCACAGAAATTTATGGCACATAAGTCCCACATCAACCCAATTTGGATTCACTCATGAAAACTCCATGCACACAATTGGAATTATGGTAGTCAATTTTTGAGGTCTCTGTATCAAATAATAATTGGGTAGCATTCATTTAATCCCTATACAAAATATTATCATTTCAAAGAAAGATATGTGCCACCCAATACATAAACTCCTTTCCAACCTGTGTTATTACCCATTTCAAGACATAAGCATCATTACAACATGTTGTTAAACAATATAAAATAGTCTTGTCGCATGAGATTAAACAGTGAGAATTAAAATATGTGGTTTTTTATTCCTATTCCCCTAAAATATGTAGGATTTCACCCTAGGGTTTAATCTCAATACCATTATCATCCAGCATCCCCCTTAGTGGGTGGTATTCCCCCAAACTTGAACACCTTATTGGAAAAGGTCAAAACTTCTAAATAATCCTCATTGGACTCTAAACCATGAGTTCCTTCCTACGAAAATTTAAAACCACATATGAATATTTCCCTATATGATGAGTAATGTATTCCTTTTGTGATGAGCATAATATGATCTATATTCCCATATGTTTTTATCATATAATTCCTTATGTCATGAGTATAATAAGATCTATATTTCCTTTTGTGATGAGTATAGGATTCCCTATGTGACGAGAATGATATTATCCATCATTCTATATGTAATGATAATAGTATTCCTTATGTTATGAGTATAAGATGATCCATATTTCCCCTATGTGATGAGCATAGGATAACTTATGTGAAGATCATGATATTCCCTCATAGCCTAACATGAGAAAGATACAGTAGCCTTATTTATCATCTCTAAAATGCATATCCATTCCTTCTTTATGTGATGAGAATAAGATACCCCCATACCCTTACACAATAAATATAAAGGTAGCATCTAATAACCTGAACACACTCATCCCCTATAATCATAAGGTATTTACCCTACTAAGGCATCTAGTGATGTAATTAATAGATTTCCCTAGGGATAGTATGGGGAAGGGATTCATGATCATGTATTAAATCTATAAGGGAGTCATAGATTAGGAAAAATGAACATTAGTGATATGATATAACCTTCCTCTAATATTTATGATCAAAGGTTCATTCATCATCTCCCTAGTGGTGAAAGGACACCTACCTTTGGAAAGAAGGAACATAGGACATAGATCATGGTGATATTTTATGTGTTCGAGTAGTATTCCAGTTGGAAAGTGTTGGAAACACTAGAATATATTTTTATGATTGAAGGGTATATTTCTCATCCCCAGCTAGAATACAGTATACCCTTAGTAGAGAGCGGTAGATTCAGGTTGGATAAGTAGGTCTTGGTTAGGTATGGGTCGGGGATATCACTATGGAATTGGATAGTCCCATTATTAGAGAAATAAATATTAAAGGATGTCTAGTTCTACCACCATTGGTATATCTCTTCTATAAAGTACTCTCTGAAGACTTATTTGTATTTCATCCTAAGTAGGATTTGGAATTTACTATCAATTTATTTCTTGGGACTAATCCTATTTTAATTCCTTCATACATAATGTCACTAACTAAATTACAATAGTTAAAGATATTGTTGGATGGTATTTAGTTAATACTTTTTATCAAGTTGAGAACATCCCCTTGAGGTTCCACAATATTTTTTATCAGAATGATAAGGGGTGTTTATTCCTTTGTATAGACTATCAAAAGTTAAGCCAATTCAATATTAAGAACCAATACCCTTTACCCGTGATTGACGATCACATTTATCAGTTAAAAGGGGGAAATGTAGTTCTTAAAAATTGAACTTCAATATAGTTATCACCAACTTTGGATGAGATCATAATACATTTCAAAGAATACTTCCCAGGTTCGGTATAAAAATTTTCAATATTTTCTCATACCCTTTGGGATAACTAAGGCTCTTGTTATATCCATAGAATTGATGAAAAGCATCTTCTATAAATTTCTTGACTTGTTTGTAAAGATTTTTACGGATGATATCCTTTTTTATTATAAGTCTTAATATGATCATTCCTGATATCATTTCATTATTTTGGAGACCTTATAGGAGAACTAGTTATATTCTAAATAATAAAAATTCTATTCTTGAATCCATGAAGTAAATTTTCCTGGAAATTTCATCTCAAAAGAAGGCATCTTGATAAACCCTAATACGATGGAATCAATAATGTCATGGAAGGTACCATCAACTTTTTTTGAGATCATAAGAATTCTTAGGTTCATGAGTTTTTACCTTCTCTTTGTTCATGACTTATTTTAGGTAGATACACTTATGATTTCATTGAATGAAAAGAAATATAATTTCACATGGTCTGATCAATGTGAACCATCCTTTCAATAACTAAAGAGGCCTAAACTCTTATTATTTTTCTATTATGATTATATGGGGGATTTAAGGTATATTGTAATGCATCCTTAGTGTATTTTATTTATTTTATCATGTAGTATCATCTTATAGTGGTGTATAGTTCTAGATAACTTCATATTTATAAAAATAGCAACCCAACCCATTATAAATAATTGGTAGTTATGGTTCATGAACTAAAATGTTGGATTCACTATTTTTTTGGTGAGTTATTTGTAGTATTCACTAATCACAAGAGCCTAAAATACATATTATTTCAAAGTGACATGAACCTAAGGTAGTTTTTCTAGGTAGTGTTCTTTTAGTCATTTAATTTAGATATTCAGAATGATCTTTTAAAGGTCAAAGTTGTTATGAATTCCCTCAGTAGAATAATCCACCCTCATAAGGTGGTATAGGAAAATAAGGAATGGATATTGATGTACCTTATGGTTCAACTCCATTGTGATGTGATTTAAGATCATAGTGGAGTATGATTATATTATATCAATCTCAAATCATTTATCATGGAATTAGTCAATGAATCCTAAATATTTAATCATAGTTATATCTTCATTTGATAGAAACTCAATTGTAGTGAGATCCTAGATGGTTGATTTCAAGATATTCATCATTTTATATATGTTCATGTAAAACTCATAGTTCCTACAATAATCAGGGATAAATTAGTGAATTATTTTAATTAATCTAAATAGGACATTAACCTTGGGGTAATCAAAAATATACCATGACATTCATCACCAATTTTGGTGGCCTAATATTAATAAAGACCTTATAATATTTGTTTCAAGATTCCTTAACTATCATCTGGTGAAGGCTTTGCATAAAAATAACATAGGTACTCTTCTATCACTCATTTTTATAGTATAGAAAATAATATGAGATCATGATGGATTCTATGGATAATTTTCCTCAGTCTTGTAATGGTAAGGTTTTAGTTAGGTTAGTTGTTCATAGTCTACCCAACACTACATAATTTTTTAGATCAAGGGGGATTATCTTATTAATGATATTTTTATGTTTTATATTAAGGAAATTATGATGCTTGTGTCTTACCCACTAGTGTTTATTCTGTTAGGGACAAAAGTTTAATGTCTTGGTTTTTTAGGAGATTTAGTGAGCTTTCAGTGTGATGAAAGTAAAATTGAGTACTATTTCTACATAAATACATATGGAAATTTTGATTGAATTATTTATATCCTAGAAGAAATTTTTTGGTCATGTACTTGGGGATTCAGCAGATCATGGTGGGATCAATTATATTTAGTGGAATTTTCTTACAATAATAGATACAAATCTTCTATTAAAATGTCACCATTCATGTCACCTTATAAATTACCATACCTTTTTTGATCTTTGTTAAACCAAGATAGAATAATACATAGTAATTGTCGCTGGAATCATCTAATAGATAAATAAATATGTGAAATTTATTTATAAATGTCTTGTGATGGAAAAAGCTCAACATATATCTTACACTAGTCAATAAATATGAACCTTGGAATTTAAAATGGGTGACAATATTTTTCTTCTGGTATATTCAATGTCAAGTTTCCGATGAATGGGAATGTATGGAAAACTAACACTAAGATATGTTTTTCCATCTGAGATCTTTATTAAATTTATATAAGTATCATATCAACTCGACCTACCTCAAATACCCAGTACCATGCATGATACTTTTCATGGGCCCTAACTAAATAAATATGGTTCTAACCCTTTCACATGTGATTTAATATAAAGATATTAATCTTGAGTCTGATGAAACCTATATAGATCAACCTATAAGAATTATAGGATAGATTTAGAATGTATAATGTGGCGTGGTTATTTCCTTGGTTCAAGTTAGGTGGAAATACTTCAAGCTCCAAGATAAGACATGGGAATGAGAAATTGAAATGAAGATCCAATGGTCAATATTATTTTCTCAAAAATATTATTAAATATTCTTGTGGATGAGAAGAAAAATGTTTGGGAGGATATAAAGACATGAGCCTATTTAAAGTTAATTTAATATTGAATTATAACTTTTGAATTTATTCTTGGGAGTGTTTTGAGTAGATAGAGTATTAGGAGAGGGATGGATGAGTTTGGAGAAAGTGGGTGGAGGAGAAGGGGAAGACCCCTTGGGTTTGGGGACAACCAATTACCCAATGGCCCTAGACTAGGTACTCGATGGGGAACCTAGGATATAGGTGGATCTATTGGGACCATTAAGTACTATGTTCATTAGTTCCAGGTACCCGATAGATTTCTAGGAATACTTCCTTTAATAAACAATATTTTTATCATTTAAACCTTTAATTAAACCCCAAAATTAACCCTAAAATGGGGATTCCTATAATTTAATTGTTTTTTATATCTCTTCCAAAGTTTTACTCCTATCCCACTCATCCCTCTTGGATAAATACTCAATATTTTGATCTTAGTTTAGTCATGGGATATATTCTTCAATTATTTAAGGCCATGGATCACCTCTAAATCCATTATTTCCTATGATTTCCATAAAAACAAGTGTAATCAACCCTATTTTTTTAATATATATTACTGGATCACTCCATTTATTCAATCCTCTTTTGAATTTTTTATAGTGTGTGATCCTCTTGGCTGGTATTAAGGTATTACCCTAATTTTCTTATTTGATTTCATATTCATATCATGATAAATTCTAGCCCTAATTTTTTGTGGGTTTACATTGATTATAAGATCTATGTAGTTGAATAAACTTTCTATACAGACCCCAGTGAACTTACCTATAAACTAATTGGTAGTAAAAACCCTTCCTTCTCTCATATTCATTAATCTTTGGGTTAGAAACGCCTTAGGATTGAATGAATCTAACTAAAACCAATGGTTATCTCTCTAATTAAATTTTCCTCAAATTATTTTATATAAATATTGATATGGATATGGTTTTTTGGTTATATATTCATATTGCCATGTCATGTTCAAAATTACTCCCTTATCATTTGTTGGGTAAATGATAAAACATGTCTATTAATTAATTTGAGTGTAATATTTAAATATAAATCATTTATATAGTATTTTTTATTGATCTTGATGATTATGTTATATGACTTTATTCATTATATATGTTATGTGAGAATGATTTTACACTTAATAGTGTTGTTTATTCTTTGATATAAGAGTTCAATAAATTGTTCTTAACGGTATATGTTATGTGTGTATAAGAAAGGTTTCCAGTTACACCTATCATTGGTGGACAATTTGATGGAATGCAATGGGATCACAGCACCCTAACTCCATTATTATCATTTCCCTTCCCATGAATAGGATGGTTAGCATAGCTAACATGACTCTATTATAATTATTCTCTTTCCCATAAATGTGATTAGTGGTTCAAAATAACTTAAATTGTAGTTTGTCTTAAATATGAGTTTATCTCGAAATACGTTTAGACTGCTAAGGACCCTCCCAAGATAAGAAGTTAATTGTTTTGTTTAAAAATTATATACTTTAAAGTATGTTATTAATGTTTATATATTTTATACCTATTCCTATATATTTATTTAATTATTTTATTACACTAGAGTTTATGAAATATAGTTAAGGATGGGTGATTATTTTCTATTGGGTATATCATACTACACCCAAAATAGTACCTTCTTGAGATATGTATATACCCTTTTGTTCATGACCTAGATAAGTGTAAGGAACCTAATAATGGGACTTAGATGTGTGTAGAGCATGAAATCTAGTAAGATTCATCATTATAACATGGATAACAATCCATTTGATGGCATGAGGGGTATATATGACACTTCCTATGTGATTTTTCACACCTGGGTCATCATTTATAGACCTTTAAACCATGTTTGGTTGTAAATTTATGTACATGCATAGTTTTTCCCACTTTTTACTTTCTTTGTTTATAGTATGGGTGCTCTTAAACCTTTATGTTTTATTCCATATATGATTATTAAATATCATGCATTATATGTG
The DNA here is from genome assembly GCA_963277665.1 of Viscum album. Lineage (NCBI taxonomy): Eukaryota > Viridiplantae > Streptophyta > Magnoliopsida > Santalales > Viscaceae > Viscum > Viscum album. Next base: position 1,860,942,694 of record OY728151.1, on the reverse strand, counting down.
CTTCCTTATTCCACTCACTTCCATTGATTCCAACTTATACCCATGATGTCCCTAGGACCATATTGTTCTACCACTTTGGGTATGGATTCATTGAAATTATATCTTTATACTAAGGGGGATATCCATCTACCTCATATATTTATCTCAACCCCTAATGTTTAAACCATACTCTAGCAATTGAGATGTGGACATGAGGTGTTGTGGTGACCAGACCCAACTGTGTTTAGGTAATCATGACACTATCATTATAATAACTACATCATTTCACCATATCAAAAAATATTAGTTTTTTACATTGCATTAATCAATAATATTCTTTCAAATACAACATTTGGTTACCTCTTCTTAATATTTAATCAAGTCAGCCTCATTGGAGTACCATATCTAATAATTAATTTTGAATTATGTATTTATTCAAATATCATAAAGTAAAACATCCTAATATCTAATTAATTACCAACTCCACTAGATTCACATGGAATTCCATATCTGTCTACCTCTTTGAAATACAATATCCAAAAAATCCAATCAAAGAAACAATATCTAGCCTATATTCTCCCATCAACTTCCCATACTTATATATAATAGCGATTAAATAAAAATGATATAATTTAAAAATAATAAGAAAAAAAATAAACTGCATGACTCACTAAATAGAAACCCATATTATCCTAACTAGATGAATACATTAATTTTACCACCCATAATCATTATATAATGATAAATATGTGTGAACTCTTAAATGAGAATATAGTTTTTGAATCACCAACCTTATCAAAATTGGATCACTTTTATGAGTCTTCATCAAACAAAAAATTAAATCCTTAATTACTTATACATAATAAAAAAAATATCAATGATATATTATCTATATATCTAATCTCACCAGTGAAACAAAGGTAAAGAATGATTCACCAAACAGTCATAATAAAAGATCAATAATTCTTCTTAAAATTAGTCCATTATTTAAAATGATAACTTATATGAATAAATGAATTAATGGATGTTAAATATCCTCATAAATATCTCTCTAGAAACCTAAAATTTCATCCCATGATCTTAAATAATTATGAAGAGAAAATATAGAGGTTTCAAGTAGTTTCTGATATTTTTAATTTGATTTCTCAAAAACAAGAAATTGTTACTGCCAGCTAACGCTTGATCTCAAATTTTGTAGCGTTTTTCATATATACTTTGTAAAATATATAACCACTTTCTATATTAAAATTAAGTATAGTTTACTTTAAACATGACATGTTGAATATAACCATACTTTTCAGTCAATTCCCTAAAAATTATAATATGAAACCATGATTTATTTTATTCCTCATGTCGACTAATCAAATCCCCAAATCTTAACATAATATCTATGTAATTTTTTATTTAAAAATTTTCATATTTCTCATATTCAAAATTCAAATATCCATATAAAATATTTAATTAATTCATGACTTATAACCACAAAATTTCAAATTAAACTATGACATTTTTATATTACTATAGTTTTTTTACCAAGTTTTTTTGATTATCAACTTCATCGATATTCATTTCCTCTAGACTAAAAAACTTATCTTCAACCATTATCTTCTAGTAACTAAATAAGATTTGTTTAAAATCCAATGTACTATGTTTTTTTGTGTTAAAATAAATTTCTCAGCAACTCAACTCTTCACCTTTCCCTTTTCATCTCCAATTCCAATAAAACTCACAAATTAATAATCATGTTAAGAATATAATTTAATGATGATTGAAATAGAAATTAATTTTGAAACCAAAAATGCATGGTCAAATATAGATAATGTGAAGTGTTTATGAAATGTGGTGTTGAATATTTGGGATGTTGATGGGGAATGAAAATGATAATGTAAAATAAGTAGAAAAGTAATGTAGAGAATAAATATTGTAATGGTAAGTGCATGAATAATAGTTATTAAGGTTGTAATAACTCCCTTAGTGAAAATTATCGGTGAATAAATTGTGTAAAATTTTTAATTTGGGATTCCAATGATATTTTACCTATCATTATAGTATTCATTATTGAATTTTGTGGCTTAGGTATGAGAGTTTAGGTATTTGAGGATGTTTCTTGAGGTATTTTATGTGTTTAAAAGACCCATATTGTGATTTTTTTGTGCGTAGAGAAATAAAATTAAGAGGATATTGTGAAATAGGAACCACTATAATTCCATTGGAGGTCTACCAGAAGTCTGGTGACTAAATAGTGTCTATGTAGCCACTAGAGTACCACTAAAACTTTAGTGTCCACCTGTGTGAAATTTTTATAAACAATTGATTAATTTTAGAATTTTAATTGTATTCCTCCCTTTAAACCCTTAACCCACACTTCTATTCTCTTTATTTACACATAGAAAAATTCCCCTCTTGGTATCTTCTCTCCTCTCCTTAAATATTCCTTCTATTTGAATTAGTTTTTAATAACAAACATTTTTGTACTTTATCATTACATGCATTCATGGTATTAAAGATTAATAAAGTTTTTATCATAGAATGATTTTTCCTTTATTTGACATTGTATGTGATAATATCCTAAGTGTACCTAATGCACTGAAAGGTTAATGCAGTTCCCCAGTATTATGATAACCTAGAAGTTATATGATTGTAATATAAAATATATTCTCTATATCTGAATGACATAATTTTATGGGACACAAATAATATAGGTTATCTGGGTTATAGGGATCATATGACATTGAGACTTATTCTCGTGAAGTTTATCCTTGGAAATATCAAAGAGTATAAGGTTATGATAACTTGACCCTCTATTAAGAAATACATATTTATTTGTGTTATTGGATGTGTCTAAGTATAGACATGTATAATTCTCCATATAATTTGAAATTATTACTAATGAATATCATGAGTCATGTACTTTAATGTATTGACAAAACCATGAAGGTATGTGCTTTTTGCAAGGTAGGATACATTGGCTACATCATGAGTGATATTACATTAATTAATAATGTGAGAAATGATTTTTCCATTATTATTTTTGTATGAGTTAATATCTCAATACTTTTATGGGAATGGAACTTCCTAATTAATCCCATGCCTATGGAATTCTATTGGCATGTTCATTTTCAATACATCAAATAAATAGACATTGAGCATATGGGTTTATGATATCATTATATAACCGGCTTGATTTGAGATATCACAATTATATTACATAGTGTACATTAATATGAGTTTGTATGTCATTGTGACATTAATTTATTTTTATATGGGTACATTGGAATTTCTCAAGACATTAACATTAGAATTCATCTGGTTCTACCTAATTCCACTAAGAAAGGGTCCTAAAGGGTCCCATACTAAGTGTTTCTAGAACCATAGTTAAATTATTTATAAATTTAACATGATGAATAAATATTATTCTCATATGTGGTTTAATAATTATTCATGTTTGGATTGATAATGAATATTCAGCAACTAGTTATTTGAGAGAATAAATGTGAGTTGAATATTAAATAAATATTTAATCTCTATTTTATTGAATATAATATTTATTTATTTATCATTGGGTAATGAGATGACATTTATTTATTTAAATAAATAGTCTTTATTCAAGGTTCAGTAAATATTGAGGTGGAATGATGGTTCAATACAATGGTCCAGGGATAAATGATATATTAAATATTATTTGAATAAATTTTTGTTTATTTATTCAATAAATAATATTTATCAATCCCAGATTCAAGAGCATATCAAGTAAATAATAATAATATTATTATTATTATTTAGACATGGGTTTTTCTGAAATTAAGAGAATAATAAGGACCCAATGTCAATTATTAATCATGTAACCCTATATCTATATAAACCCAATTATGTCATTCTTAACCCTAGTCATTATATTCATTGTATATAATGAATTATAAAGATAATACTCTCAATCCCTAGAGATATCCTCTCCTAGAACACTCTCAATAATAGAGAGTGATTCTTCTCCTCCATCCTCGCAAGTATAGAGAGAATAAAATAATCCTTCCACTTTGAAGAGATTCTTGTGGAAATCAAAAATGAATAATGAAAGTGTCAGAGTTTTCTATTCTTGCAATTTGGGATTTATATAGAGATGTTAAAAGATTTATTTAGAATATGTAAATCACCACTAGAGGGATTATACATTTGAATCCTCTCACTATAACAATGATATTCCAAGAATAGTTCTACCAAATATTTAATGAAGAAAGAATTAAATAATGATTTAATTCTTAATCTACATAAATTAATTATATATTATTTATGATGATCTTGTCTTGTAGATTTAGGGGTTATTATTTCATCTAGTTCTAAGGAGAAATTTATAGGAGTTGATGAAAAACCATTATTGGGAATGGACCCAGTCGGTTTCTCTATAACCCAGTACCTTTAAATATTATCGGGGAGATCACATATCAATTTATAATTATTTAATGATCATTAATTTATTTATTTATTTACCATTAGTTTTCCATTTCTATGATTCATTATTTAAAATCCAAATGTTGAAATATTCTCTTCTTCTTATACTTCATTCTCACTCATATAATGAAAAATAGGTTAATACTATGTGAATTAAATTTGAAGAACCCATCTATAAGTGTTAATAATTCTCACAGTATAGCACAAGGTTACATGGTGTATAGCCCATTTGTACATGTAGTGTACTTTTTTACACTGTACAAGGATGAACTGCAAGAAATTACAGTTGTTGTTCCATAAATACATGAAAAATGTATTAATACATACCACGTATTGACCAAGATATCCTAAAACACAGTTTTTAAGACTAAAAATTTTGTAACTCTCTTACACACCATTTATTCCACACGTTTTTGTGGTGAATATGCAAAGATTTATATTCATTTTTCATTTATTACATGATGTCTGTGATTTAAAATCATTCAAATCATATATCATGCAATGTGTCACTTTCGTACACACCATGTACCTTATAAATATCCATTACTAATATACATGTCTAGTCCCTATGCATGTGTCTTTCATAAAAGGTTAAGTATTATACATGGTGTGTAGTTTTCATGTAAAATCCATATACCCTACCTATTTATATAGAAAGTAAAATTAATTAATTATTCCATGTAAACCTAATCAACACATGATTATGTGTAATTTATTAATAGTAAAAACAATGTGATGGGTTTATATATATTAAATTCTTAATTATCTCCTATTTAATATTCATAACTACAAATCGTATATGGTCAGAATATATCAAATACTCTACATACATTAAAATCATTAAATGTTACATAAATAACATGTGTTTGTGTTTAATCTATTGATAGTATATGTTATATGATTACATGACATGATATGTATGCTATATGTTTTATGGGTAGATATTATATGACTATAATGCACATTGGGTGGTTCAGATAAGTAATCATCAGGTTTCCTCCAAGTATATACTTTTTAATAAGTTAATTTTAAATAAAAATTAATTTATTTAGTTTGTTTAAAATTAAATTGGATGGGAATATCAAGGGATGTTTGGATGGAAATTTAAATAAATGAATTGATTAATTGATAAATATAATTAATTAACTTGATTTTTTTTATCAAATCTAAGAATGATTGAAATGAATTCTAGTTTATTAAATGTGTAGTTTTTTCATGTGTGTGGGTGATTATGATCTTTGATTGACCTATGTATATGTATAATTTCTTTTAATTTATTATCATTAAATTAAAACGATGGATTGTGTGTCATCTCACCCTCCTTATTATGTAAGGTCTTATATGCTCGTGATTTATTTTATGTAAAACTCTATAGAAAAATCTTTGGCTACCATCACCTTTATGTGAGTAAAATTATATGTAAAGGATGAATTCCATATGTGATAAGAAGAAATTAAAACTCAAATATGTGGTGAAACCAACCTAGGACATACATGAAACATAGTTGGAATGATGAAACTTGAACCAGGTCATGGTTCTGGGATTTTTTTCCCTTAGAATTAAGGGTTAGTTTATCTTCTACTAGATAAAAAACCATTAGAAATCATCATAATCATATAAATTTATTAATTTATTTCTATCAATGGAATGGTTAACTATTTATAGTTAATTTATCGAGATAACTTAATAAATTAATTAATAATCATGAAAAATGGAATTAAAATAAAATTAGACTATGCATAAATTTTATCTTTAAATAGTTAATCACTTGAGAAAATTACACTTAATTTTAACAAGAATGTATAAGATAAAAAGGTAAATTTATGCATAAAAGATAATAGTCACTCTAATAAAAATATTAAGTCATTAAATCCTTCCACTACATGGGTTGAAATCGAACCATAGTTCAAAGTACATGACAAACCACTATTGGGGTCCTTTTAATTATCACGAAATTTCTAAATTTAGTTTTGGGTCGACTTAACCTAGTTCACATTAAGGTTTGATCACCTCTGAGATGCAACTAATAAGTAAGTGTTTAGTAAATCCAATACTATAAGTTATTTATTGGGGAGTCTACTCAATGGATCAAGGAGTTGTGAGTTAATTCATTTAGAAAGTTATGCTTACCTAAATACCTTTAAATAGCTTCAAAGACCTCTGTTTGGGTTATGAGAAGGGGGTATGGATCCTTTTAATAAGAATATATATGTGATAAGATATTCAAAAAAAATGGTGAGGTCTATTTTTTTTGGTAAAATAATGGGAGATTAATAAATTAAATTTATTATATAGTTTTGTAATACAGAAAAAGAACTAAAAATATTCTCTTATATATTTTATAAATAGAAATCCATATAACTTTAAATATATCACTATGATATAAATTATATAAGTATGACATTATTTTCATCTTGAACTTACTTGAATGGTATAGTATCTTACATGTTATACTAAACCATTAGTGGAAATTATACATGTTGGAAACCCCTATTACTAAAGCACCTGGTGAGGTGGCTAGTGAGGAAGTATTATCTCTCTACATGAAACATTTAGATGATACCATAGATGTAAAATGTTTTATTTTCTCATCCATGTCTAGTGATATTCTAAATAAATATGAGGATATTAATTTATATAGCATCGTGAATCATCCATATGATATTTATTAAGAGATGGTGAGACAAGAGAGATATGAGATCTTCAACGAACTGTTAAATTAGAATATTGGATATTTGACAATAGTTGAGCCTTGTGTAGTCATTTTTATTAGATACATATATCACTTGTACATCTTTGGATTTAAAATCCTATATTATTTTTGTACAAATATCATCTTATCTTCACTAACTAAGAATTGGTCCAGTTTTTTTCTTAATTATAATATGATTAAAAGTGAGAAGTGTCTTTCAAAACTCCTTAAATTTATTCTACAAGTATGTAATGATGTGGAGAGTGAAAACCCTATGGTTTTTATGGTGAATAAAAGGAAGAACAAGGAAAAGTGCCCTAATAATCACTCTAAATCTAAGTCACTAAATAACCATCCTTCCAAAAAGATAATGATCCAAAAATAAACAAGGGAAAAGACATAGTATTATTTTCATGTGATAATTTATACCACTATAAGAAGAACTGTAGTTAGTTGAATAAGAAAGGGGGAGATTTATTTGTGTTTTTTATCAATTTAAATCTTTCTATATCATCTAAATTGGTATTAGATACATCTTAAGGTACTCACATATATTTTAAAATTCTATGAGAAAGTATATGTTTAAAGTTTTCAAGAAGAGAGGTGGATCTTTTAGCATCCAATTGAGCGTAAATTTATACCTTACCTATAAGATATTAACACTTTCCATTTAAAATAGGGATGATCTTTGTTTTTAAAGATTATAATTATGTTACCACTATTACCAAAAAAATATTTTTCATATTCTTTTGAGATGTAGATGATTTTATATTTAAATTTGGAAATAAAATAATTTTATTTTATTAAGACAAAAACAAATTATGGTGTAGTGCCTTTAAATATTGGACTTTTTCTATTATATTAAAAAAATAGTTATTGGAAATTTATAATGAATTAGGTTTACAAAAAACATTACACACCCAGTTGTGGAAACACTGACTTGGTCATGTAAATGGGAAGTGGTTGATAAAGCTCTATCAAGATAGTTATTTATATTTTTATTCAACTAAAACCACTTTATAGATATATCATCATTCACAAGGAAAGATTACCAAACCACTTTTTGGTGGTAAGGGTAAAAGGGCCATAAAATTATATAATTGGTGCACACATATGTGTGTGGACCTTTTATATAAGATGTAATAGGTGGGTATTATTACTTAATTACTATTACTAATGAAATGAGTTTACATTTAATTTTATACTTAATGAGTTATAATTCCAAATCATCAGGTAAGTTCAATGAATTCAAGAATGAAGTAGAGAATTAACTTGGATGTGAGATAAATAGGCTTCAATATGATTAGGGTGGTGAGTATCTTAAACAAGAGTTCATAAATTTTTTATGATAGTTTGGGATTCTATATCAACTCACTATTTATTATGAACCATATTTTAATTTTGTAATTAAAGGTATGTATTATTCCCTTCTTGACCTGGTGAGTGTGACAACCTACGTCGTCACAGTTTTTTGAAATCAGGGGAAATTTGAACCTTTTTATTCCCATGAGTGTTTAGGGTAAAATTTTAATTTCTCCTATAATATAATCACAAATAATTTTTCTAAATAAGTTTTTGGTCTCTAAATATAGTTTTCTCCTTAGGATAGGAGTTTAGTGGAAATCCAAGTCATTAGAGTTTTCACACAATATTAAATATTTATTTATTTATTTATTTATTTAATCGCACAAGTTCATTTGGTCATATCATTTAAATGAATAATTGGATTAAGATTACATATTTTTGGTTGAGTCTAAAATGGAGGGTTTTTCTTAGGGGCGGAATAACCTTATGTTAGGAACCTGGGTTAGGCCTGGGCCCCTTTTCTTTTTCTTTTTCTTTTTCTTTTTCTTTTTTATTCCTTTTTATTTTTTCCTTTTTCTTTTATATTCCCCCTTTGGATTTTATTGTACACCCATGGGGATAACCCTTTGTGGTATTCATCCAATAGAGGGATAGGAAGATAAGAGATGGAGAGGGAAAGGAGGAGGCATTACCATAAAGCTCAGATCACATCGAAACATCATACAGAAGCTACGGATCATAGATCATATGAGAGATTCAACAGTTTCTAGCCAAAGGTATACCTGTTTTATTTTTTTTTCATAAATCCATGTAGTGTATCCATTTTTAAGTTTTAAAGACTTTATGGTTTTTTGGGGACCCTATTTAGGTTGATTTATTTGTATATAAATTTGATGTTTTGGGGGGATTTAGGTGCTTCCCATTCAGGGAAACTAATGTACACAGCATATGGTTTTATGAACACACGCCATGAGTTCTTATTTTTTAGGTAAGATAAGGTTTTTATAAGTACACACCATGTACTTTAATGAAATTTTATGTAGTAAAACTTATCCATGTACATGGACATGTGTTATAGTACATGGGAAGATGGAGTTTTGGGAAGTACACATCGTGTACTATGGGTACACATTATATAGTGGGGCATGTCCATGTAGATTTGTTTTTAATAAGACACCCCATGTGAGGGGTACATGGATGTTTAGAAGTACATGGGAAAACCCCATGTATTCCCCAATCATGTATAAGTACACAGGAATACCACATGTCTTCTCTAACTATGTATAATTACATGGTTAGGAGTAGATTTGAGTGTACACACCATGTTCTCAGAAGTACACACTATGTACTTTTTCAATCATGGGATTTTTTGGGTTTTTTGTGCCTCGAAATCAGAATTGGACTTTTGAGTAGTTCATTATATTCATTTTTTATTTTATATCATGGTGGTGGAATCCTTTCGGCATTTATAGGATGTTTAGATGGTGTTTTAAACTATGAGAGTTTGGAAATAGTATTTCCTTGAGGTTTGGATTTTGAATACTTCAGTGGGTTGGGTGTGATATGTAAAGAATAGGTGTGGGTTTTTATCTCATTAGTGGGCTTGGAATGTGGATTTATGATAGTATTGTTTGAATTTCTTTATAAGGATACTAAAAGGTGGTATTAAGTAGTATATCTGATGAGATCTTGGTTTTTCCTAGCGTATCGAGAATGGTTTCTTAAGGTTGGAACTATTAAGGTTTTGATTCTTTGCTTGAGGATCAGAGTTGTTAGAGCCTTTAGACTAGTTTTATGTCGTGGAATGGTGGTTATGAATGAGGGATATTGAGTTTTTGAGACAATTTTGAGGTACTCTTGAGGATTCAATTATGGTATGGTTACTGATCAAGTGATCAACGTTTATTGTAGATAGCTATCAAGGATGCTCAAGTGGAATGGCATTGTTTGTATGCCCTATTGGGCGAGTTTGATCCAAGGGATGGGTTGTTTACTAGGAAGGTCGAATGATATTTTCTTATGTGGGATTTACCTTTTGGGTTGTCTGGTATCGAGGATCACTTATAGAGGGTCCTTTTTTTTAGGTGTTCAGGAGGACTATTTTGAATTCCCTTGTGGGCATGATTGTGCTTCGGATTCCCCTTTTTGGTTGCGTTGTTGATCAAGGATTAGTTAGAGTACACTGAGGTCCATTTTGAATGTTTCCACATAGGGAGTTTCCTATGATTTTGGATGATATGTAGTAACCCCTCATAGGGTGTCCAACTCTTTCAATGGCCTTTAGGGTAGTTTTGTATCTATGAATGGGCATGGCTCGAGAGATTGGGTGTAGTGGGAGATTCCCTAGTTGGACGTCGCTTTATGTTGTAACCCTGGGGACCATGGGAGCCCTGATTTTTTGTATGCACTATGGTGGCTCATTAAGGGACCATGGTGTCTATTTTTTTGATGCTAAGATCCAATGTGTTGAGAGAGGCCCCATGATTTTTTGGCTAGGTGTTTATCATCACTTCTAGTTTATTTGTTTTTATGGTGGGTTTGATATTGGATCATCCCACAATTAGTTTTTCATTGTTCATGATTTTGGAGATAGTTTCTTCTTAGTATTTTGGTCTGATGGGGAGACCCTTGTGAAACTTTTGATTGGGTGTTATACCAAAGTAGTTATCTTCTTCTCTCCTTCATTGACTAGTTGTGTTTAGATAGGCTTAGGGAGCTAATGGATGGTTTGGGTGAGGGTGAACCCTCTAGTAGATTATACACCATAGCTAGAGGGTTTTATGAGTTTTTGATGTTGTATTTCCCCTATTTTGGTTGATCGAGCCTTAGGAGGTTCATTCATAGGTTCCATATGGATGTATCCCATACAGTGGTATATCTGATAGGTCCATAGTGGAGTTCGAGTTGTTATGAAGGACTTTTGGGACATGAAGTATCTATGAAATGTTGAGGGGTGGTATTTTCACCAGATCAAATCATGATATTAGATTCTTAGAGCTTGGTAGATGTTTTTTCTATTTGGATGCATATGGTTACACCCTAGGGTCTGATATTAATTCATATTACCCTTAGTTGTCTTGGAGAATCTGTGTAGATCTAAAAGACACACTGGTTTTCATGTGGCAGGGTGAGCCATGTGTTGTAAATCCTCTAGAGGAGGCTAGTGTAGGGGTAGATTTACCTTGGGTGTTAGGATAGAACTCATGGTTGGCTATTTTCCTTGTGTTTGTTTCACCCTTTTTATGTATTTTTTTATTTTTTGTCAACTACCATTAGTTTTTCGACTAGGATGGGCATATCATGTGTGCATGTACTTGTTATGAAAATAGATTATAGGTTCACCATTGGGGGTTTCCTACTGAGATTCATTTCTCACCCCTTATACATGAACCTCAGTGTGGGTATAGGCTTCAGGTCTACTTTATAGTTTGGGAATAGGTTTCGGGATGGATGGGGTCGAGGCCTGGTGTTTCTTGATTGATCAGAGTCGCTCGTGTGGATTCTCATGAGTAGGCTTGAGCAGCTCGAGTATCATGGATAAAATGTATGTGGTTTGGTTTTATGTTGGATGTAAATCATGTATTATTTTATTTTTAGTTTTTTATTTTTATATGTGTTTGTCGTAGTGGTAGACCATCAATTGAATGTTTTGCGTGTTTTATGTTTGTATAATTGTATGCTACATTCTATTTATTATAGAATGCCTCTATTTTAGTTATTTTTTATGAATACTCTGATGTGTATCCATGTGAATGATTTTAGTTATTTTTTATTGTTAGTTCACTCTTAATAGAGGTTATAGTCTCCCCACTACATCTTTTAGACCCTCACCTCTAGTTGGTAGTATTTGGCATTTAGAGATGCACACTTAAGGCCTTGTGGAAATCAAAATCATGTGATGTGTCAGGTCAACCCATACTGGTTCATTAAAAAATGGTATCATATATTTTGGTTTTATTATTTGGCCATTTGGTAGACAGGTGGTCTAGGAATGTGTCATAAATTATGATGGTTATCGCATTAGTGTGTCATGAACACCTTTTTTATATGAAGTCATAGTTTCTAGGGTATGTATGTTTTGTTATTGGTTTCTATTTTTATGATTTCATGATTTCACCTAGCGTGGTGCACTTAGGTTTTTGGATTTATTGTTTTTGTCTCTTATCCCATAGTAAAAAAGTCCAGTGTTTATGCATCATTCTAGGAATATAAGATTCACATGACATATGTCTATCTATGGTGTTTTACTAATGATTTAGGTTAGTTTTTAAAAGTGTCAGAAAGTGTTTATATAGTGTTTTCTCATATAAGTACTTGGTGGAATTATACTCAATTGAACCACATGTATATATGTTTTCTTCTGATGATAGGTTTTTTGGATCATGTGGAGATATGTTCACCAGTATTAGAGATTCATTCTCTTCATCAAGGTATTCATGGAGAACCTTATAGTAGGTGTGTAATTTGAGTGCCATGTTGGTGACTCAATGAGGGAAAGTATACTTGAGGGATCTTTGTATGTGGATCAAGTTTCCCTTATGTTGTTTTTCCCTTTAATTCCCTTGTTTTTTCCTTGGGGTGGATATTATTTCCATGTTTTATCTTCAAAGCCTTATAGTGGGCCTCGTGTCCCTATTATCACTAATGGCTTGGGTGGGTGTGGTTGTTTTTCCTTTGTGAGACTGTTGAGGTATGATATCACCAGGATGTGGTTTGGAATGAGGATTACTAGTTTTTGATAAATGGATCATTTGGATTTCTCCATATCTCATGGATATATTGAGAGGGAAGGTTTGGTTTGTTTCTTAGAACTACTTGTTTTGGTTATGCCTTGGGTAGCATAGTGAGAGCGTGGTTGGAAAATTATGTATTTTCATCAATGCTCGACTGGAGGGTGGTCATGTGGTTTATTGTGGCATGAGGGATATGCATAAATGTTGAAGAGGAGTGTTGAGGGTTCTCTAGCATGTTGGAACTAACCTACGTGAGAAACATGGTCATTGGTTTTAGTCATGTTAGACAAGTTATGTTAGGACTTGTCCCATGTGAGTGTGAGCTCTATTTCTGATTTCAGAGAATTTTAACGAATGAATTGTGGTGGGGAGTGAACCATAGTTTTTTGGAGGTCATGAGCCTGATTTAAGTGGTTTTTTAAGCACAAAGGTTTCGGGTATCATGTTGGCACTCAAGTGTAAATGATTTGGACAACTTTATCCATTGTGTTTAGAAATGGATATAGTTTGGTCTTTGAGGTTTTCCATTGGGAAACTGGTTAGTAATAAGGATAATCATGTGGTGAGTATCATAAAATCGATCATGGATAAATTTATCTCATGTTGGGAGAGAGTTGGGGACACTACAAGACCAATCATTAGATATTCTAGATGGCATCGATTGCACCAATTCTTGGTTGAGAGTATGGTTGTTTGTTGTATGCTAAGGATTCTCAAGGGTGATAAGAATTTGTAGTGTGGAGTTTGAGATGACCCACATCATCACAAGTTATAAAAATTAGGGGAGATTTGATCCTTTTTTCTCAGAAGTTTTCATGGATAAAATAGTAGTTTATCCTATAATATGATCTAAGATAATATTTCTGACCACTTTATTGCTCTTGGAATAGGGTGTTTACCCTGGAATAAGTGTTTGGTGGAAATATGAGACTTTCAAATTATTTAAGAATATTTAATATTTAATTAATTAAATATTAATTTATTCATGTGTGTTCATTCCAATGTATCTTTTAAATAGAGTGTCAGATAGAGATTATGTCTTGTAGTAAACTCTATAATGGGGGGTTTTCCTAGGTGAAGTATAATGCTAAATCTGACTCCCCCTTTGGGTTCTTCAGCCAAGAGAGTGAGAGGTAGAGAAAATATAGAGATGGGGGGGATGAGGAACCACTATGGTCCTCGAGTCACACTAGATCATCGTGCTACAGATGTAGATCGCAGATCAAACCGAAGCTTTAGTGGTTTCCACCCTAATCTAGGACTATTTTATGTTTATCAATTTAAATACATATATTGTATCCATTTTTAACTTTTGAAGACTTTATTGGGTTATTGGGGAACCCTTGGGGTCTATCTGTGTCTTTTAAGGAGAAATAGGGGGTTTTGGTGCAATTTGGGGTCTTCTCATTTGGGGAAAACCATGTACATTGCATTTGGTTTTATAAACGCACACTACATGTTCTTATTTTATAGGGAAATGAAGTGTTTATAACTAAACACGGTGTACTTTAATTACACTCCATGTAGTTTTACTTGGTCATATACTAAGCTATGTGGAAGAGTACATGGGTAGATGGAGTTTTGGGAAGTACAGGCTACATACTCTGGGTACACGCCATCTAGTGCGACATGTCCATGCGACCATGTACTTGGGAAGAATCCTCATCTGAGGGGTACATTTCCTCGTAAAGGTACATAGGCAGACCCCATGTATTCCCTATACATGTAGAAGTACATGGGAAGTCCCCATTTCAACTATATCCATATAGAAGTATATGTCCGGGTTAAAATTTTATCTTAAACACTAATATAAAAAATAGTTTTTACATCAATGTTTTAATATTTTTTTTTAATAACAGGCATGAAAAACATTCCATGTGGGTTTTTCATGTCTGTTATATACTAAATGATGTTAAAAACTATATTTTCATACTGGTTTTGATATAACTAACAAGAAGAATGAGTTTTCCACATGGGTTTTTAAATAACCAATGTGAAAAAATAAATTTTTCACATCGGTTTTCAAATAACCAACATGAAAAACTAATATTTAAATTTGGTTAAAATATAACTAATTCTAAATAAAAAATTTCACATCATGAAAATGTGTTATTCCATTTTATTTTATAATAAACCTTTTACCTTTTTAATTATTGCCTAAATTTTTGATGCCTCGGTTTTCTTTTTGAGTTTCATTTATATATTTTTACTCTCTATGAGTATTCATTCCATATCAAGTGTTTTGATATTAAACATTTTTCTACCAATTAAACTCTTTTGATATGCATCATTATTTTATAGGTTCTTCTTTCATAAATCTCATCATGGTATATATAATTATTTTTCCTTGATTTAATTCATTTATGATTCATTTTCTCAATTGATACAACTACTTCCTTTTTAAAATAAATAATGCTTTTTTAGATTATGTTAAATATGAAAATAATTAATTAGATTCTAACATTTATTCTAATCTACATCTTCAGATTCCTCATTAGTTATTTTTCCCAAAGAAAATTATAAAAATGAAGAATACAATAATATTCAAAATTAATCCAAAGATTTAAGTTTTTTTTCTTTATATTATTTGTTTTTTGAAATTTTGTAACTTCTATCGAGCTAGAATTTTCAGTGGAGAGAGTAATATTCATTAAAATTAAAAATATATATATATAGTTGTTTACATCAGTTATTGTACAAATAACATAAAAAGTCATTTTTTATATCTTTTATACAATAACTGACAAAAAATAGTCTTAAATAAAAAAAATATGTTGGTTAAAATAATTGACATTAAAAAAACATGTTTTTTTATTTCACCTATAATAACATCCCCTTAAAATAACATTAAAAACATAAAAACTGATGTAAAAATAATAATTTTGTAATATTGACATAACATGTACTCATAAGTACAAACCATGTACTCATAAGTACATGTTGTGTATGTTTTCCAACTTTGAGTTTTTTAGACGTTTTTTACCCCAGAGTCAGAATTAGGCTTATGAGTAGTCCATTCTATGTGTTTTTTCATATAGATCAGGATGGTGGAATCCTTTAATTTTTTAGATTCCATAGGTATGGTGTTTTCTATTATGATAGTTTAGTTAGAGTTTTTTTATGAGGTTTGGATTCGGAATCCACCAGTTGGTTGGGTGTGAGCTATGAGGCTCGGGTGTGGGTTGTGAGCTAATTAGTGGTCCTAGATTTTGGATGTTGGCTAGTATTGTTTGAGGTTATTTTGTATGGATATCGGATGGTGGGATCAATTAGTATCTCTGAGGAGGCCTTGGTTTGTCCTTGTATGTTTGGAACAGTTTTCTAAGGTTGGAACTTTTATGTTTTATTTCATGTTCTTGAGGATCAAAGATTCTAGAGCCTTTGGACTAGGTTAATTCTATGGGATGGTTGTTATGTCCATGTTTTATTGAGTTTTTGAGATGATTATGATGAAATTTAAAGGATTACCTTGTGGTCTGGTTACTCATCGAGTGATCATTGGTTTCCATAGTCATTTTTTGAGGATTCCTGAGTGTAATGGAATTATTTGTATTCCCTTGTGGATGAGTTAGTTCTCATGGATGGGTTGTTTACTGGTAAGGTTGACTATAGTTTTCTTATGTGGGATTTCCCTCAAGGTTTATCTGATATTAAGGATCCCTTTTATAGTGTTCTTTTTTTTGAGAAGGTGAGTAGGACCATTCTGAATTACCCAATTGGTGGGCTTGTGCTTTGGATACCCATTTTTGGGTGTGCTGCTAGTCAAGGATTGGTTGGAGGCCACTGAGGTCCATTTTGGATGTTTCTTCACTAGGTGTGTCCCATTATTTTGGATAATAAATAGAAACCCCTCTTAGGTTGTCCATATCTTTCTATTTAATTTGGTCAAGTTTTGGATCTATGGATGGTCATATCCCGAGAGCTTGGGTGTAGCAGGGGAGTCCCTATTTGAGTATTGATTTATGTGATGACCTTAGGGAGTGTGGGAGCCCCAAGATTTGGTTGGCTCAATGGTAGTTCATTGAGATACCATGGTGGTTTTTTCTTGGATACTGAGATATGGGACTTTGATAAAGGCCCAATTCTTTGTTAGCTAAGAGTGCATCGGTGATTCTATTTCCACTATTTGGATGGTGGGTTCGAGGATGGATCATCCCATATTCTGTAATACCTCGGAATTTCATGATTTTTTTTTTGAAATTAAATGGGATTGTTTCAAGACCAGGCTCTGAGACGGAATATAATTTCGAGGCCTAGAGTAGTTGAAACGTATTTTTGAACAATTTTATGTTTCATTAAATAAATGTGCAAGTGGGTTTTTTTAACTTTTAAACTGGTGTTCGGATCAAAAATCTGAGGGCATTATTGAACTTAGAGTGTCGGAATTATCCTAAAAAGGGCCTATCATTGGCCGGAGCGGACCACCAGTGGAAATTAGTTTTTGGACAAAAATAAAATAATTAAGTAGCTATTATTTTATTTTCAAATCCTTATAACTCCTAAATGGTAACTCATATTGGAAATTTGAGAGTATCGTTGATCTCTTTAGGGCGCGTTTCCATTAGACATATCTTAACCTTGACCGGCATGGGTTGAGGTGAAAGTTAGTTTTTGGACATTTTAAAAAAAACTTAAAATAAAATAAACTTGATTGTTTTATTTTTATTTTGAACTTTCAAAATAGTTGTAGATAAATGGAATTTTAACACAATGAAACTGAAACACTATTTCATAAAAGAAATAGTGTAATGGCATTGTAATGCAGTGGTAACAGAAAGGAATTTCCACCTTTAATGATATGACCAGGGGGTGCATCATTGACACATGGAGAGAAACACTCAGAATCTATGGAGGATCACCATTGGCGAATGGAAAATTATGAATGATGATCACCAACAACTTTGAGAACTCCCCCTCCTCTTATATAGATACCTTCCTCAACAATGGATCAAGGACTTTCACAGACGGATCACTTCAATGATGGATTCTTCCTACAATCGATCCCTAAACGGGTAGGGGTTTAAATTCTTAGTGAATTCATTTTCCCCATTCTCCCCCTCTAAACAAATAATGTGGATCAACTCTATAACGGGTTGATTTGTGGATGGATTTTATTTGCAGGGTTGGGAAATATAATTGTGGGTTGATATCAGGATTAAATCTTAGTGATTTATAATTTATACATCATGATCCTGCTAATGCGAACAAATCCAGACCAACATGAACAATGGTCGATTGTTCATTTGGGTGTTGTTTGTGATCCCCTCCATCTATCTCTCTAACCATTATTTGTGGCATAACAGATGGTGGAATATCATATATAGAGGCACTAGGGGGAAGGGTCGCGGCCAGGCAGGTCGCGACACCGGTGAGAGACCGTGGCAGCGGCACCAGGTCGCGGCACCATGGCCACGGTGGTAGCCGAGAGGCAGCACACTAGTAGTATGCCATGGTGGTAGAAGGAGCCACCAACACAGAGTCTAGCGGCTAGTAGTAGGTGGACGCGGCCACCCGACCGCGTCGGAGGTGCACGCGGCATAAAGACCAGATCTTCAGATCGTAGCAGCGAACTGGACCCACAGCAGAGTTGCGGGTCACGCGGAAGCACTAGTCTGTGTGACCGGATTGGAACTACAGGGTGGTGTTGCTTGGCCACTGCACTGGAGGAGCATCCCATGATGGTAGGCTGCATAAGGATATCGCATGTGGTCTGGGACTACGTGAGACATGAACTGGATGCCTCGCAGGCATCTGGGCAGAGGGAAATCAGCCTGCTAAATGGGCCAGGCCGGTGTGCTGGAGAAGAGTCAGCCTACCAATGCGAGCTGGGCTAATGGGATAAGTTAGGATAATGGTTGGCCTAGGCTGGCTAATAACTGGCCCTGGATGGGAAAGAACCCGCCCGCCAGTTGCGGGTCGGGCCGGATGAAACTAGGTTGCTGGGCATCCTAGCTGGCTGGACCCACGGCAGAACAAAGCCAGGTCCAACAAGGCCCAATTGGCCTGGCCCAGCGTCCAAGCTAGACTGGGCCGACCTAGACCCCACCGAGTTAGGTCGGGTTGGCCTAAATGTGCCATGTCATGTGGGACCCTCGAGCCGGGTTGGTCGGATCGATTGGACCGAGCTGAGACACAACTTGCCCATGTTTACTAAAACGCCAATATCTTTCAAATCAGGCATCCGATTAACGTGCCATCTACAGTGTTGGGAACTTTGTAATGAGATGGTTCTTTAGGAATGCTCTAAGTGATATTTTGTGGAATTTGAGATGCAAATAATGAATTGAGGAGTAGATTCTCCCAGAATCAAGTGCGCTGCGAATAGGAATCCTACAGCTGGTAGTGACGTGAAGGATATGATGAGCGGGTCTTAGTGATCCAGATAGCCTAGAGAGGAGTGGGTATAAGTTATACAGCTGGCCCAGATATGATTATGTCTTAGTGGTCTATTTTTCCTAGAGACAAGTAGGTCTAAGTGATCCAACTATCCCAAAGGCAAGTGGGTCTAAGTGATCCAGCTATCCCAAGAGATGAGAGATTCTAAGTGTTCCCACTAGCCCAAAGATGAACGGGTATAAGTGATCCAGCTTTTCCCAGAGATGATTGGGTCTTAGTGATCGAGCTGGACCAGGTGATTAGCAGGCCTAGATGATGAATCCCCCAGCAGTACGAATGATAATCTTTACGACTGATAATTCTACTTCTTATACTTTGATTTATACTTGGCATGACTTGTCTTAGCTTTGTTGTCTTTTCTTTGGGGCCTTGATTTGTTGTCTTTATTTGTGGTATTTCCTTTTTGGATTGGGTTATCTACTAATTATTATGTTTCTCACCCCTACATGGGCCTTACATACACTTGTCATGCCTCGTGTAGGTGACTGATGCTTCGATGGAGACCTGGGTGGTCTGGGACTAGGCAGTGCTTAGTAAGGTGGGATGGACAGTCATACTTCTACGGATATAGGAATCTACCCTTCAAATACCCTTTAGGTAGGGTCTCGATTGGATGGATTTTGGCACATGTACTTTGTGGTTTTGGGATTATATTCTGTTCCCATTGTACTTTCAGTTTGTACTATACTCTCAGTGGTTGTGTTAGTGATATTTGTGGTTTAATTTGTGTTTACTTTCCATAGTTTGAGATTTGTATGTGTGTACAGGTTTAAAGTCAAATGCCTTCCCTTTTTGGGATATTCCTACTCTGTGCTAGTTTCCATCCCCTGGCCTACGGAAGGCGGGCTTGGGGTAGTCATGGAACGGGCCCTGGGGGATGGGTTATGACAAAGTGGTATCAAAGTGGGTCAGTTCTACCAGAAGAACTAAGAGTCTGTAAATTTTGATGGGGCAATAGTGTTAAGTGTTTTGAGTTTGGATTTTAGGCCTGGGAGTTTAGAGTTAGTGTGGCGACTGATGTATCTATACACTAGGACCCTAAATTATGTTTTCTGACTCATTACATGAAAACACTAGTTTCATGCTTCTTTGAGGGTTTTCTCATGATATTTCTGAGTTAGATTCAACTCACCAGGTATAATCTATTGACCATGGTCCATCTTAATCTCTTTCAAGATTCCCCTATGTAAACAGCCAGCCAAGATTCTAGTTTGTGACCATGAGGATAGTCCACATAGCTATGAGGCTTCGGTATAGGGATCATTGCCCGAGATGTCACCTTCAAGCGGTGTCCCAGTGATACCACCACCTGTTGGTCATCAGTTACTACCGGCGCTACCATTATAGGATGCACATAGATCAGTGACTTAAACGATTTCTAGTGATAGAGTCCTCCTAGGTTCAGTGGAGATACAGATCCTCAGTTCACTGAGGATTGGTTAGAGGAAGTGATGTGAGTCTTCCGCTTATTAAGGATGTCACTTGACCAAATGGTGGTTCTAGATTTGAGCCTTCTGTAGGGATCGATGGATATATGGTGGAGTTTTACAATCCAAACTCACAAGGAGGTGACCCTCTCTTGGTCTGACTTCAAGAAAATTTTCTGGGAGGATTTCTTCCCCACAACTTTTCGCTCAATGTGCATACAGGAGTTGCTTCACCTATAGCAGGGAATCATTTCAGTGGCTGAGTACTCTGCGAGGTTTATAGACCTCTCATGTTACTCAATATATATGGTACAGGAGCCTTTATTTAGGGACCAAACAATTGAGTAGGGACTCTGGTGGGAGATCAGGGCATGGATGATTTCCCTCAGCATCCCTATGCAGGATAGAGTGATGGAGTGAGCTCTAATAGTAGAGAGCTTCCTCATAGAGAAGGAATCGATGGTGGTAGCTACCCCTGGGCAACATGTGGTCAAGTCATCCATGGCAGGAAACCGATAGATGATGTAGAGGTCCAAGCGGGCCAGACCATTTGAAGGATAACCCCAAGACTGAGGGTCAGTTGTACGAGGCCACCAGGGCAATAGGATTTAGTAGAGGAGTAGGGTGTGCTACTCATGTGGCGGCCAGTGACACATGGATCATGACTTCCCGACCCGCTGCATAGACGATCAGCGAATGATCGAAGGGCCACTGAGGCAGTGAAAGAGGTTAGAATGAGGTGGTCCGTAGGGCGGTGGACATGGAAGTGGAGTGGGCAAAGCGATAAATGGTGGAAGAAGGTTTGAGGTGCTACCACCACCACCCTATGTGGACCATGGGCTTCGGGAGACGGTAGACAAGGGTGAGGCCAGCTTCAGGTGATGGAGTCCAATGACCATGCTCTAGAGATTATTGTAGGTATGATATATATCTTATCCACCTTAGATGTAGTTCTTATAGACATAGGTTCTAGTCAGTCTTTCCTTTCCATAGATATTGTTTAGATCTTGGAGATTCTGATCGAGTTGTTGGCTCAATCCTTACGATTATAGATTCCTACATGAGGGATTCAGAGATTACACACTGGTGCTAGCAGTGTGAGCTTACTCTTGGAGTAGAGAGCTTCAGCCGGGATCTCTTAGTAGCAGTTTCAAGGCCCTATGACATCATCTTGGGTATGTAATAGTTATCAACAGTCCATGTTCAGATCAACTATTTTAGGCACACAGTGCAGTGTGTTCGCAGAGATGGGGGTAGGTTTTCCTTTGTTAATGATAAGGAAAACGAAGTAGTGCAGGATAGAATCTCACATATAAGTTTGTATCCAATTACTCATCAGTTATCTAGCATGACCCTCCGTGCATTGGATGAGACGAGTCCATAGTTTCCTGTAGTGATGGATGGGTATGAGTACGTCATTCCCGATGATGTTCTAAGATTACCTCCTCATAGAGAGGTAGACTTCTACATAACTCTATACCCTGGGATGGCACCGATATCTACTCCTACATATCAGATGGCCCCTTCAGAGCTCTGATAGCTGAGGGTATAGTTGAAGGACCTGCAAAGGAAGGGTTTCGTAGGGCCTAATGTTTCACTATAGGCATCCCTAGTATTGTTTTCCAAGAACGCAGATGGAAGCTTGAGGTTATTAATGTACTTCTGGTACCTGAACTAGGTGATCGTGAAGAACAAGTATCCTTTAACAAGGATTGATGACATATTGTATTAGCTGAAGGGAGTGAGATGGTTCTCAAAGATAGACCTCATATCAGGCTATCACCAGCTTCAAGTGTGACATGATGACATATCAAAGACATATTTTAGATGTCGCTACATCCACTAAAAGTAATTAGTGATTTTGTTTGGCATGAATAATTCCCCAGATTTGTTCATGGGACTCATTAATAGGATATTCCAAATGTACCTATACTGGTTTGTAGTGGTCTTCTTTGATGAAATTTTAATGTATTTAGCATCCTAGGAGGAGCACGCAATACACCTAAGGATGGTTCTGGACACACTCTGAGAGAACCATATTTACGGAAAGCTCTCAAAGTGTGAGTTTTGGATATGAAAAGTCCAATTTCTAGGTCATTTCATCTCAGAGGCTGGAGTTGTGGTGGATCCAGTGATGATCGAGGTGGTTCTTTCTTGGGAACCGCCCAAGAGAGTTACTGAGGTGCGGAGTTTCCTTGGGTTGGATGGGTACTATCAAAGGTTTGTACCTGACTTCTCTAGAGTAGAAGCACCCATGATAGCATTAATTAATAAGGGAAAACCATTCATGTGGATAGAAGGATTCCATCAGATCTTTCAACAGCTAAGACAGAGCTTACGAATGCTCTTATCTTGAGGTTTCCAGAAAAGGGAACTAACAACGTGGTGTACTGTGATGCATCAGGTTCCATGATTTTTTGTGTCCTAATACAAGGGAAAGTAGTGATTTATTATATCCCATGGCAGTTGAGACCGCATGAGTAGAACTATGTGACTCACGACCTTGATTTGTCAACTGTAGTCTTCGCACTGAATATGTGATGAAACTACCTTATGGGTGAATGATTCATCATCTACTCTAACCAAAAGAGTCTCAAGTATATATTTTCTTATAAAGATATGAATATGAGATAGAGAAATTGGCTAGAGTTCCTCCAGGACTATTACTTTGAGATATTCTATACTCATATGAAGGGGAACGTGGGGGCAGATGCTCTCACCAGTAGATCAAGTTCACAGCTACTGAAAGAGGCCTTAGAGAAATTGTCCTCACTTAAAATATTCTTTGTGAATAGAGATGAGGTATCTTATCTTCAATCGATGGTAGGTGCCCCCCACTCTTACAACGAGTTAGGGAGGTGAAACTTCGAGATTCCATCAATGAGACTATATGTTCCCAGATATCCACAGGGCATTCCCCTATTAGTTATTTGAAAGGTGGGAAGTACATTATCCTTTTTAGAGGACACACAATAGTACAAGTGGAATTGTGAGAGGAGGTGTTGAGGGAGTTCCATACATCCCCTTTTTCGATACATCTAGGTGTGGTGAAGATGTACCAGGACCTCTGATGTTATTACTGGTGGACGGGGATGAAGAAGGTAGTATTAGAGTTTGTCTTAAGATGCCTCACTTTTTAGCAAGTGAAGGTTGAGCACCAGGTTCCAGCAAGTTTTACACAACCCCTCGAGGTACCAGAGTGTAAGTGGGATGGTATATTGATAGATTTTGTGATATTATTACCACGTATGTCTAGCGGGCCTGATACCATCTGGGTGATCGTAGATCGACTCACCAAGTCATCCCATTTCCTATCCATTCGAGAGAAGGGTTCAGTAGAGATATTGTAAAGCCTCTACATGCAGGAGATAGTTTGACTCCATGGAGTCCCATCTACTATAGTCTCATATCGTGATGCATGCTTTACATCCCGATTGTGGAAGGGATTGCAGGAGGCTTTTGAGACTCAGTTGTTCTTGAGCACAGCCTTTCACCCACATACTGAGGGTCAGGCAGAGTGAACTATACAGACCTTTTAGAACATACTTCATGCTTGTGTCCTTAATTTTTTTCATAGTTGGTAGGACCACCATCCACTAGTGGAGTTAGTGTACAATAAAAACTACCACTCTACCATCAGTATGGCACCGTTTGAAGCACTATATGGATGACCATGCAGGTCACCGTTACAGTGGATGGGCCCTAGGGAGTCAGTACTCATGGGTCCATAGATAGTACAGGTTACCACTGAGATGGTGCAGGTCATCCGAGAGCAGATGAAGACTGAACAGAGCCAATAGAAGTCCAATGTTGATAAACTATGGAGACCCTTGGAGTTAAAGGAGGGGGGCCACGTATTTCTATGATTCTCTCCTTGATGAGGGATATGAAGATTTGGCCAAGGTGGGAAGTTATATCTGAGGTTCATCAGATGTTTCCTGATACTGCATAGAGTGGGAGAGCTGGTGTACCACTTGTCACTATTGTTGTAGTTATAGTGGGTGCACTACGTCTTCCACGTATCCTAGCTATGGAGATACGTTCCTGATCCTTCTCACATCATCGACCATGGAAAGCTAGAGATTGATGATGGGGCGACACTTGTGGAGTACCCAGTGGAGATAGAGGATTGATATAAGATGATCCTTCATATTCGTTGATAGAATGGGAATCTCTAGGAGAGCATGTAGGAGAAGGAGGCTCATATTCATGCTCAGTACCCCATTTTGTTTGATTAGACCTTATTTTGTATTACGAGGATGTAAATCCCAAAAGGGTGAGTAATTTAATACCCTATAATTCCATGATTTTTTTTAAATTGAATGGGATTATTTCAATACCAAGATCTAATAAAGCACATAATTCCAAGGCTCCGAGTGGTCGGCATGTATTTTTGAACTATTTTTAAGGTTCATTAAATAAACATACAAGTGGGTTTTTCTAACATTTAAATCGGTACTCGAATTAAATATATAAGGGCACCGTTGAACTCAGAGAATCAGGATTCTCCTAGAAAGGTCCTAACATTGACCGGCATGGGCCACCAGTGGAAAGTAGTTTTTGGATGTAAATAAAAAAAATTAAGTAACAATTATTTTATTTTTAAATCCTTATAACTCCCGAATGGTAACTCGGATTAGAAATCCAAGAGTACAGTTGAGCTCATGAGGGTGTATTTCCCTTAGGCAGAGCTTAACCTCAACTAGAATGGGTCAAGGGTAAAAGTTAATTTTCAGACTTTTTAAGAAAAATTAAAATAAAATAAAGTTGATTATTTTTTAATTTGAACTTTTGAAATTGTTGCAGTGAAATGGAATTGTAATTCAATGAAACCGAAATTCTATTCCATAAATTAAATATAATAATGACATTACAATGCAGTGGTAATAGAAAGGTGTTTCCACCTTTAATGATATGATTGGGGGGTGCGTCATTGACACATGGGGAGAAACACTCTGAATCTCTAGAGGATCTCCATTGATGAATGAAGATTACCAATAACTTTGTGCACTCCCTCTCCTCTTCGAGATATCCCTTCCTCGACAACCGATTGATGAATTTCACGGATAGATCACTTTAGTGACAGATTCTTCCTGTAATCGAACTCTAACTAGGTAGGGATTTAAATTCTTAGTGAATTGGTTTTCCCCGTTATCTCCCTATAAACAAATAATGCAGATCAAATCAATAACAAGTTGATCCCTAAATGGATTTTCTTTGTGGGGTTAGGAAATATAATTTTGGATTGATATCGAGATTAAATCCTAGTGATTTATAATTTATACATCATGATACCGCCAACACGAACAAATCTAAAACAACATGAACAAAGGCTGGTTGTTCATTTGGGTGTTCTTTGTGATCCCCTCTATCTCTCTCTTCCCTTGTTCTTCATGGTGTAATGGACGGTGGCGCATCGGCTGTAGAGGCACAAGTTAGAAGGGTCGTGGACAAGTAGGTCGTAGCACCTGTGAGATACCACGTCACAAGATCGCAGTAGTGTCACCTAGTCGTAGCAGTAGGTGGGAGGCGGCGTGCTAGCAACACGCTACGGTGACCGCAGGAGCTGTCGACATGAAAGGTGGTGGATGGTGTCAAGAAGTTGTGGCCACCCGGCCACGTCAAAGGTGCACGCGGCAAAAAACTATAGTTCGTAGTCCACGGCAGGTAGATGGACCTACATAAGAGTTGTGGCTCGCACGGAAGGACCGGTTTGTGTGAGCGGACCGGTGCTGGAGGGCGGTGTGACCTTGGAGGAGCGGCCCGTGCTGGAGGGCCATGGAAGGAGATGGAACGCAGTCTATGACCATGTGAAGAGGAGGTGGCTAGCCTCAGTCAGCCGTGTGCGGTACGAACCAGACGCCCCACGAGCATCCAGGCAGGGGGAAACCGGACCGCTAATCAGGCAAGGGGGAAACCAGACCTCCAATCGGGTAGAAGAAAACTGGCCTGCCAATCGGGTAGGGGGAAACCATCCCACCAGTTGGGTCTGGTCGATGGAGCGAGCTGGGCCATTGGGAAGCCCGGGTTGGGAAAGAACAGGCCCGCCCATTGCAGGCCAGGGCGGATGAAACTGGTTTGTTGGGAGATCTGGCGGGATGGACCCACGGCTGAACCAGCCCAGTACGAATGAAAACGGGTCATTTAGTGACCCGACAGGCTGCACCCATGGCCGAACCAGGTCAGTTCCAACAAGGCCCAATAGGCCTGGCCCAACGGCTTGGTTGGACTAGGCCGACCTAGACCCCACCAGGTTGGGTCATTTCAACCAAACTGGGTCGGGTCATGTGGGACCCTGGGCTAGGTTGGTCAGGTTGGTTCGACCAGGTTGGACCGGGCCCAGACACAACCGGACCCTATTTACTAAAATTCCAATATCATTTAGACCAGGTGTCTGATTGACATGTCGTCTATGGCGTTAGGATCCTTGCGACAAGACGGTCCTTCAGGCATGCTCCAAGTGAGATTTTGTGGAAGTTGAGATGCAACTGTTGGATTGAATATTATATTCTCCCAAAATCAAGCACTCTACGAACAAGAATCCTACGGCTAGCTATGATGTGAAGGATATTACAAGCGGGTCTTAGTAATATGTCTAGCCCAAAGATGAGAGGATCTAAGTGATCCATCTAGCCTAAAGACGATAGGGTCTTAGTGATCTATCTAGCCCAGAGATAAGCTGGTCAATGTGATCCAGCTATCCTTGAGACGAGTGAGTCTAAGTGATCTATCTAGCCTAAGAGGCGAGCGGGTCTAAGTTATTCAGCTGGCCTAGGTGATGAGCAGGCCCAGATGATGAATCCATCAGTAGTACGAATGATCATCTTTTTGACTGATAATTCTAGTTCATATACTTTGATTTATACCTAGTGTGAGTTGTCTTTGCTTTGTGGTATTTTCTTTGTGGTCTTTCTTTGTGGTCTTTATTTTTGGTTTTTCCTTTTGGGATTGGGGTCCCTACTTGGTATAATGTTACTCACCCCTGCACTGGCTTTTCACACATATGTCATGTCTCATGTAGGTGATCAACGCTTTGACCAAGACCTGGGTGGTTCGGGACCAGGTGGTGCTCAGTAAGGATGGAAGGAAGAGCGTACTTATATGTCTACAGGCAACTTCCCTTCACCTACCCTTCATATAGGGTCTCGATCAGACGTACCATGGAATTTTTACTTTCTTTTGTGGTTTTGGGCTTTTATTCTATCCCCTTTGTACTTTAAGTTTTTATTGTACTCTCATTTGTTCTCTCAGTGATAGTTGTGGTTTAATTTTCATTTACATTCCGTAATTTGAGCTTTGTGCTTGTGTACAGGTTTAAAGACAAATTCCATACCTTTTTGGAATATTCCTACTCAGTGCTAGTCTCCATCCCCTAGCCTATTTAAGGAGGGCTTGGGGTAGTCACGACATGGGCCCTGGGGGATGGGTCGTGACATTTTCAGTTGTCTGTTAACTGTGTAACGTCTCAAAATGGATGCAACTAAACCGGTGCTCCGAGATGGTGGGTCACTAAGCCTCGAGCGCACTTCCCCATATTCGATAGGTTGATGACTAGAAGTGAGGGCCTAGGGTGTGATAGTGGGGATAATATTCCCTAATATGAGATTAAGTAAACAAAAGAAAACAAATAAGTATCATACACAGTGGAAAGTAAACATAGTGCGGAAGCAGTAAACAATTGAAATAGAAAATTCTGTAATAATAAATGAAAATCTGTAAAATCCCAAACAGCTATGTCATACAATAAAACACTGGTCACCCACTGGTCCAACCATACAAATACAAAAAAACAAAAAAAAAACTTGATGTAAAAGTATAGGGATCTGCTACTAACTTCGAGTCAACCCATGTACCCAATCTCCAGACACTGTCAAACTGCACTAGCCCAATCAGTATAACCACTCGAATATCTCTGCTCGATCATGAAACATTGGGCCTCAGCCCTATCCACCATGAAACTCATGCTAAACCTGAAAATAATACATAAGGTCTTCATGTACACAAAGTTACATGTGAAGGGGTGAGAAATAATCTCAGTAGGCCACCCTAATAAGAAACTTATAACTGTGTTGTTATAAGTGTATGCAAAAGTAGAGTGCTCAACCTCACTAAGACAGTACAAAAGGAAGTGAACCAAACATGAAACCATAGTCGAACCTAGGGTCTGTAATTCATGTCAACAGGGAAAATTCCACTCTGTATGTCAATAACTATATACATACACATGTATAGTCCCATACCTATACATATATACATATATATGAATATTCATTGGTATATGAATCAATAACATGAAACCACAACATTAGTCGAACCACGGGTCCATAATCCAGTCAACTAGAAATCTTGTTCAAGGGAATTGATCTAGACATCATGCCACTCAATATGTGTACCATTAAGTCAATCCCTAGGTCCATAATCCCAATCAACATATACCTTCTTCGTCCAACACCGGAAAAGTATTTGAGAAAGGTACATAACCATAGGAGGATACACGTCCTACCCTGGGTTCTCATGTACTCACCTACAATCACCAAAACAAGGATACCATATACTAATGGTCAATCTTGTAAAGAAATATTTCCTAAAGAACTGTCTAGACATCCGGGGAGACACCATGCTACCCCACAAGTCATGTAACTGATCCAAAAGAGCATCTTCATTACAATCATAGAACATCTAGACTTTTAATGCATCCAAGGCATCCCTCAAATGGATCCAAGTATCACTCAAGGTATAGCTATAATCATCCAGTGAGCCCGCCAATTCATCCCTCAATTGGATCAAAGTATCACTCAAGGATTAAACACAAACCACCATTGAGTCCATCCCTAGAATCCCTCAACTAGATCCAAGTGTCACTCTAGGTATACAAGTCATAAATACACAGAGCTCGTCATGGAATCCCTCAAAAAAATCAATGATCCACTCAAGGATTAATTAAACCACCACTAATTCCATCCAAGACATTCGTCAACTAGATCCGAGTATCACTTAGGGTGGAAACACCAACCCACTGAGCCCATTCAAGGCATCTGTCAACCGGATTCAAGTGTCACTCAGGGTAACATTCCAACAATTGAGTATGTCCCTCGCATCTCTCAACTAAATCCAGGTATCACTCAAGGTTTAATTATCATCCCACTCATAGATATAAATCAACATCCTATTGAGCCCGTCCATGTAATTCCTACTGTGGGAATCTAAGTATCACTCAGGGAAAAACAATACATAAGGCTCAATATCCAGATACCAGGAATCACCTTCGAACATCCCAACAAAATTATATATCACAATATATGTATAATAAGGCTCAATATCCAACTCCTAGGTAATACCTCTGGGTATACAAAAAATATCTGAAATAACATGGATCAGAAGCCGGATCCCAGGAAAGCATGTCTAATCATCCCAATAAGCAATACAGATCCCAAGAAAAACATCTTGGCATACCAAAAGAAAGAAATACACCCCGCATCAGGCTCAATATCCACTAACTAGGAATTACCTCTGGTATCCATCGTTACATCAGTAATAACCATGTTAAGATACAAACAAATGAGTGAGGGTGGCCAAATTTCCCAACCCAACACTCTTGAAACAACCTCATGGGATTTCTAGTTCGGCATGAGTTATAAGTCACACCTAAACACCATATCTACCCAAAACCTGATGTAACAGCTCAGGGTTGGTCAAACAATAGGCACCCGCTGGGTCCCTCAAGTCAAACACTAAGAGGAATCCTACTCGGGATCCTCCAGATAAACATGAGAAAAGGCATCCTACACAGGATCGTTAGCTATAAATGAAATGGAGGAATTATACTTGGGATACTCAAATGATAACAAAAAATTCATCCTATAAGGGATCCTTAGAATGATACACAGGTAAAGAGATCCTACAAGGGACTACCTAGATCAGCACGTAATAAAAGGAATCCCTTAGAGGATCCTTAGAAGAAACTGGTCTCACTACCTCATAGGCCAAAAGGGGACATCTCACAAGAGGAACATCCTCAAATTATAGGTCATGGTAGATAGCTCATAGATCATCTCAGATCAAAGACTCAACTATGTTGGTACGAACATCCAACTGATCACTCACGTTCAAGTCTCTCCCTCAGGAGATGACTGAGTTAGATAACTGGAGGAAGAACCTTTCTATTTATATGGAGTCCTAAAACACCCATTAGGAGACATTGAAATGCTTCATGGGTTCCACTATCGCGATCTACATGGAAAACTCCTCAGAAATGACTACTCTCAAGTCCAAAACTGACATCAAGGAAAGAAAACATGAAAACCCCACAAAGGGTTACAAGGGATCAGTACACAGCATGTCCCCATGGGTACATGACATGTACTCCTACATCCCCACCTGGACGTGTACCTCTGACAGCCTGGGCGTGTAAACACCCCAGGTACATAGCGTGTAAGGAGGGTACACTACATGTACCCAACACGGGGTACATTCCCATGTCTCTCAACCGGCTTGTCCATTTACCTACCCAATTCATGTACTTCAACATGGCATGTCACCCACATAGGGTCTATCCATGTACTCCACATGGCTGTGTACCCCTACATGGGTAGACATGCCCGGGTACTCAACCACACGACCAAGTACCAGTACACGGTGTGTATACCCCATACATGATGTGTACTCATAAAACCCTCAACTTTACTAAGTGATAAGAACACACAACATGTCACTATAGGCTACACATCATGTCACCTAGGTTTGCCAAATGAGAAACCCTTAGATCACCCAAACCGCCCAATTAAACCCCTGAAACTACAGATCGGGCCTCAAGAGGCTGCATGAAAGAAATATATGGCTATAAAAACTTTAAACAATGATTTTAAATGGGATTTT
This sequence comes from Viscum album, assembly GCA_963277665.1. Classification (NCBI taxonomy): domain Eukaryota; kingdom Viridiplantae; phylum Streptophyta; class Magnoliopsida; order Santalales; family Viscaceae; genus Viscum; species Viscum album. The sequence continues at coordinate 1,860,910,841 of OY728151.1, read as the reverse complement.
CGAAAAATATAAAAATGTTCCTACCTTCATTTGGAAACCTCCAAATCTTCACTTACTTCCACCATCCATAGTCGTCATACGCCGACTTAGCACGTCGAGGGCTTCACGACGGTACCACTCTTCCCTTCCCTCTCTCTCTATCTCTTTCTCCATTACCATTTTCTCTCTTGGTCGAGTGGCATAGGAGGATCCACAAGAGAGGAATGCATGATAAGAAGGAGGAATGAAGAGAAAATAAAGGAATGAAGAAAAATAAAAGAAAACAAAAAAAGGAGAAAATGGTGTCTGAGCCGACCCTGGTGCCCGACTATAGTTTACGCCTCACCTAGAATAAACTCCTCGTTCTGGAATAAATAGTGGAGATGGAATCTCAATCCGATACTCAATTAAAAATATATATCCAAATGAAAATGCATGAATAAATTAATATTTAATTTAATAGATATTAATTATAAATTATTTCTCAAAAAATCGAACGGCTCAGATTTCCACTAAACTTCTTTCCTATAGTAAACACCATATTACGGGACCAACAGAGTGGTCAAAAAAATTATATGAGATCATATTATAGGGTAAAAGACCATTTTACCCCTCATGATAATCTGACAGCAAAAATTCAAATTCATTCTCAAAACTATAGTCCGAAAAAACATGGGTTCTTACAAACTTCCCACTAAAAACCTTCTCATCCCCAAGAAGCCTAGTGAAAGGACCAGCAGCCATGATCCCAACCTGAGAATCTACACAACCAAGATATCTAGACTATCCAATAACCATTATATTAGTGAAAACCACTACCTTTTATGCAGAATATATTCAATTGTAACTGATCTAATATTCAACCATGGGTCAACCGTCTCATGGTAACCCAAAATTTCATGTTGTCGCCTTTATAATGGAGGAATATTAAAACACAACTTCTAGGATCCAAGAACATGGAAAGTATGAAAAACATCGATCCTCGGATCACACCAATCCACTCACCAATTTAGATTAAAATGATACCCCACACAACCAATGTGTATCTTTATTGTCCAACTCATACTCTAGCAAGTCATCTATCAAAAGGCTAAGTTGAATGTGCTATAAGACACACCAACTTTATAAGTCAGAAGCTCCCTTAGAACTCCTTTTCAAAATAGAGCACCTCACTTGTGCCCTAATTTATTCCAAGATCGCCCTCCACATGGAATCATTCCATTCACGAGTGTCTACCCATGCTCTAACCACATTAGTAACAGCAAAAACACTAGTTGAATAGGCTAGGCACCTGAAAAGTCCATCCTGTCAAAGCTAGTCTCAAAACCAAAACACCTGAGGTGCTCCGTCAAAATCTAATGGCACCAACATGCCTATAACGTAGAACTAGAGCATCTACCATGACTTGATCTTGAAACTAGTATAAAACAAACCTCTCTTCCTAAATAGGAATCTAAAAACATGGGACAACCTCTCATGTAGGCTACCCTCAAACAAAACATACATCAACCTACAAGGGTCTTAGTCTAAAAGAAGGGTTTCTAGGTCTCCTACCTAGACCTAAAAAACAATCCTCAAAACTGGGTCATAAGGTCTAACCACCTATCCCAAAAGATCAAAACCTCTCAAAAGCAGGTAAATATCACAAAAACCAATGAGGTAAAAGCTGAAAACATGGCCTACAAGGGCCCTGATCCTCTCTGAGCATCCTTAGAAGGAAATGCTTCTAGGAGGTCACAAAACCAACACAAAAGAGAAACTGAACTGACACTCACTAGGTATCTATATACAAAAATATCCCCTGGAAGTCCAGTTCATAATAAAATTCATGGAATCCATTGGTATCTTATATAGAGATCTGACTAGATAACTGCAAACTTTAGAAACAACACCCTGCAAGGGGTTCAAGAAAAGGGAATCATGTTCCACATCGACCTACTAGGTCACTACACCTCATGTGCATGAGGAATGATTCATTATACTATCAACAAAACTCATCGATGTAGATCCACATATCCTACCATCAAAGTGAAATATACATGTAAGAAGGCCCAAAAGCCTCAATCGTTAGTAAAATCACACACTATCAGGCCTATATTCTGTGAATCTTATGTGCCAAGTATGATGCATGATATAACTCTTACCTTTGCTGGCCAAGAGTCAAAAACCATCCTTGGACTCTTTATAATTTCCAAGATCTATAGATCCATAGTAAATCATAAAAACCACAAAAATTGTGCATCACTCAAGGAGAAATCATATATAACTATAACATCGCAAATCAGAACAACAATCCCATACCCTAGAAACTAGGATTTCCTACCGAAACAAGTGTTCTCGACACACCAATCTGATATTCTTCATAGGTTCCAAAAATACCTAATACTCATATCTACCATATCCCAAATAGTAAAAACCAAGAAAATAACCCCTATGATACCACTTTGTAACGTTTCGGCTCAAATTCCAATAAACCGATGCTCTGAGTAAGCGGGTCACTGGGCATCAAGCACACCTCCACGTATGCTAGAGGCTGCCGAAAACCAGCAAGGGCCTAGGATGTGATAATGGGGAGATTATTCCCTCATAATAGAGTAAGAAAATAGTAGAAAACAACTAAGTATCATACAAAGTGGAAAGTAAACAGAGTGCAGAAGTAGTAAACAACTAAAATAGAACATTCTATAATAATAAATGAAAAGCTGTAAAATCCCAAAAAACTATACCATAAAATACAACACTGGTCTCCCATGAGGCTGACCATATAGATACAGGAGTATAAAAGAAACTGGAAGTAAAGGTATAGGGCTCTACTACTAACTCTGAGCCAACTTGTGTACCCGATCTCCAGACACTGTCGAAATGCACCAACCCAATCAATAGAACCACTCAAGAATCTATGCTCGATCATTCAATAATGGGCATCATCCCTATCCACCATGAAACTCGTGATCAACCTGAAAAGTAGACATAAGATCTACACATACACTAAGGTGCATGTGTAGGGGTGAGAAAGAATCTCAATAAGCTATCCTAACAAGAAAATTATAACTGTGTTTCTATAAGTGTATGAAAAATCAGAGTGCTCGGCCTTAATGAGACACTACAAAAGGAAGTAAACCAAATGTGCAACCATAGTCGAACCCAGGGTCTGTAATCTCTATCAATTGGGAAATTTCCACCATGGATTTCCATAACTATATACATACACATGTATAGTCCCATACCTATACATATATACATAGATATGAATATTCATTGGTATGTAAATCAGTAACATGAAACCACAACAACATTTGAACCATAGGTCCATAATCTTGATCAACTAGAAAACCTATGCAAGGGCATTGAGCTGGACATCATGTCACTCAAGTTGTGTACCATTAATTCGTTCCCTGGGTCTGTATTCCCAATAAATATATACTTTCTTCATCCAACATTATAAAATTATCTAATCAATGTACGTAACCACATGATGATACATGTCCTACCTTGGGTTCTCATGTACTCTCCTCCAGTCACCAAAATAAGGATACCGTATATCGATGGTCAATATTGTAAAGAAATATTTCTAGAAGAACCATCCGGACATCTGGGGAGACACCATAAAACCCCTTGATTCATGTAACTGATCTGAAACAACATTGTCATTCTGATCATAGAACACCCATCTTGTGATTCCATCCAAGGAATCCCTCAACTGGATCAAAGTATCAATCAATGTATAACTATAATCATCCAGTGAGCCTATCCAAGTAATACCTCAATTGGATCCAATTATTTCTCAAGTCTTAAGCACAAACCACCATTGATTCCATCCCTAGAATCCCTCGACTGGATCCAGGTGTCGTTCAAGGTATACAAGTTATCAATCCACTGATCCCATCATATAATTACTCAATATAATCCATGATTCAATCAATTATTAATTAAACCACCACTGATTCTATCCCATACATCCATCAACTAGACCCGAGTATCACTCATGGTGGAAACACCAACCCACTGAGCCCGTTAAAGGCATATTTAAAACTGATTTAAGTGTCACTCAAGGTAACATATCCAACCATTGAGTTTGTCCCTATCATCCCTCAATTGAATCTAGGTATCACTCATGGTTTAATTATCATCCCACTCAGGGATATAAATCAAAAATCTTCAAATCCCATCCAAGGAATTCCTAAAATGGTAATCCAAGTATCACTCAGGGTAAAATGACAGGTAAGGCTCAATAGCTAGATTCTAGGAATCACACCTGGACATCCCAATAAAATTATATATCACTATATATATATAATCAGGATCAACATCCAACACATAGGTAATACCTCTGGGTATAAAATAAATAAAAAATAACATAGGTCAGAAGCTAGATCCCAGGAAATCACATATAAGAATCCTAATAAGAAATATGAATCCCAGGGAGAACATATGGGCATCCCAATAGAAAGAAATATTCCCCACTTCATGCTCACAGGACTCCAAATAGGAATCACCTCTAGTATCCATCACTGTATTAGAAATAACCATGTCAAGACATAAACAAATGAGTGAGGGTGGCCCAAACTCCCAACCCAACATTCCATCCACAGCCTCACTGGCTTACCAGTTCAGCATGGGTTCTAGGTGACACTTGAACACCATCTCTACCAAAAACCTGATGTAACAGATCAGGGTCATTCAAATAATGGGCACACGCTAGGTCCCTCAAGTCAAACACTAATAATATTCCTACTCGGGATCCTCCAGATAAACACAAGAAAAGGTATCCAACACAGGATCCTTAGATATAAAATCAAGGGAGGAATCCTAATCGAGATCCTTGAATGATAATAATGAATGCATACTACAAGGGTTCATCTAAATGATACACAGGTAAAGGGATCCTACAGGGGACTTCATAGATCAGAATGTAAGAAAAGGTATCCCTCTGAGGATCCTTAGAAGCAGTTGGTTTCACGGCCTCATAAGAAAAAAGGGAACATCTCATAAGGGGAATGTCCTCAAAGGATAGGTCATGGGAGATAGATCATAGCTCATCTCAGATAAAAGTATCAACTAGGTTGGTCCAAACACCCAACCGATCACTCACATTCAAGTCTCTCCCTCTGGAGATGAATGAGTTCGATAACTAGAGGAAGAACCTCTCTATTTATATAGGATCCCCAAAACACCCATTAGAAGACCACAGAATGCTCCATGGGTTCCACCATCATGATCTATGAAGAAAATTACTTAGAAACTACTCTCAGGTCCAAAACTAACATCAGGGAAAGAAAACCTGAAAAATCCTCAAAGGGTTACAAGGTATTAGTACATGGTGTGTCCCCATGGGTACACTTCATGTACTCCCACAGCCCCACCGGGGCATGTACCTCCAACGGCCTGGGCATGTAAACACCCTCGGTACATGGCGTGTACCCAACACTGGGTACATGCTCATGTCTCTCAACCAGCTTGGTTATTTACCTAGCCAAGTCATGTACTTTTACATGGTGTGTTACCCACACGGGGTTTTTCCATGTACTACACATGGTCATGTACCCCTACACGAGTAGACATGCCTAGGTACTCGGCCACATGGCCTAGTACCAGTAAATGGCATGTATACCCCATACATGGTGTATAATCCTTAAAACTTCATCTTCCTAGAATGATAAGTACACATGGCATGTTAACCTAGACTACACATCATGTCACCTGATTTCTTCTAATGGGAAACCCTCAGATCACCCAAATCACCTGTTTAAACCCTTGAAACAACAGATCGGGCCTCAAGAGGACACAAGAAAGAAATATATGGCTATAAAAAATTGAAATAGTGTATTTAAAGGGGATTTTCAGTAAATCTAAAAACATACCTACCTTTGGGCACAAACCACCAAATATTCGCTTTCTTTCACCATCCACGATCACCATACACTAACTCAGAACATCGAGGGCTTCGCGATGGTACCACTCTTCCCTTCCCTCTCTATATATTTCTCCCTTGCCATTTTCTATGTCAGTCAAGAAGCATAGGAGGATCCATAGGAGAGGCGTGCATGATAAGGATGAGGAAATAAGAGAAAAGAAAGAAAAGAAGAAAAAGAAAAGAAAAAAGAAAAATGAAAAAAGGGGGTCTGAGCCAGCCTTGACACCCGACTTGAGTTTCAGCCTCACCTAGGCTAAACTCCCCATTTTGAACTCAACGGCAGAGATGGAATATCAATCCAATACTCTGTTCAAAATATATGATCAAATGAACAGGTTTGAATAATTTAATTTTTAATTTAATAAATATTAAATATTTATTATTCCACCAAAATTCAAATGGCTCATATTTCCATCAAACTCATGTACTAGGGTAAAAACTTTTTTTTTTATCAATGAAGTGGTTAGAAAAATTATTTGAGATCATCTACTAGGGGAAAACCAATTTTACCCATCAAGAGCATCTTATAACAAAAATTCAAATTCCTACTCAAAACTACAATCCGGAAAAACATGGAGTCTTACAAATTGTTATTTTTAAGAAAATTTATTCTTAAGGCTATGGTATTAGGAGGAGACCCTTGGGATAATTTATATTGGGTGTTGTATCTAAGTAGTGTCCCGGTTCTCTTCTTCATTGGATGGCTATGGTTGGATGGTATTAGGAAGATAATGGACAATCTGACTGAGGGAGCCCCCTCTAGTTGAGTGTAGACCCTGGATATAGTTTTTTGTTATGTGTGGATGTCATAATACTCTAAATTTTGTATGGATACTTGTGTGGTGCATATGTCTAGTCTATGAGGATAGAGTTCATAGGGAGGTGTATCTGACAAGTCCATGATAGTGACCCAGTTGTTATATAGGACCTATAGGACATTAAATACCTATGATGTGTGGAGGGGAGGTTATGTCTCCAAATTGGATCATGTTATTGGAGTCCTAGATCCCATTATATGTGCTTTTTTGTGTGGACTCATATGGTTATTCTCTATGGTATGGAATTCATTCATGTTGCATTTAAACATCTTGGAGATCCTATGTAGATCTAGTAGATGCACCATTTTTCATGTGGAAGGGTGATCCACATGATATAAATCCTATATAAGTGGTCATAGAAAGGGTAGATTTACCACTTATGTTAGGATAGAACCTATGGTTTGTGGTTTTCCTTATGTTTGTTACCCCCTTTTTATGAAACTATTTCTTTTATGCCATCTACTATTAGTTTTTTTTCTAGGAAGGGAATGCCATGTGTTTATGCACTTTTTATGATAGCATATTATAGGTTCTCTATATGGGGTGGCCTACTGAGATTCATTTATCACCCCCTATACATGCACCTTGGTGTGTGCACTGACCATATGTCTACTTTTAGGTTAGAGAATAGGTTGTACGATGGATGGGGTTGAGGCCCAATGTTACTTGATCAAGTGGAGTTTCTCATGTGTAGTGTTAGGATTGGATTAAATTGATCATCATGGAGACTAGGTGTGTAGTTTGGATTATTTTTAGTACTAGAGCCTATTGTGTTTTATTTTTAGTTTTTTATTTTGTATATGTGGTTGGCCTAATGGTTGACTGAATATTGTGTGTTTTTTATTATTTAATTTTTTATGATTGTATGTTATATTCCATTTATTATATCATACCTCTTTTTTAGTTATTTATTATGTGTACTATGATGTGTATCCCTTTTTATGAGTTTGGTTATTTTACAATATTACTTCACTCTAACCAGAGGGTATAGTCTCCCCGCTTCATCTTTTTGACCATCTCCATTGGCTGACAACCTATAGCATTCAGGGAGGCGTACTTGAGGCCTTATAATGATCCAGATCATGTGATGTGTTAGATCAACCCAAACTGGTTCATTATAGTGAGGTCTATGTTGATTCATGCATATATTTCATTATGATTTTGGGGATATGCATTAAAGACTACAACACCCATTTTAAAATAAGTTCCAGTTAAGGCAGGAAATGGAATACCTTATAAACTAATGTATGGAATGAAATTGGTATTATCTAATAATAATATATGGGGTTACTAGGTATTTTTTAAGTCCATATATGGAAACAAACTAGAACCACAAGGAATAAAGTGGTGCTTTATAAGATATCCCAAGGAAACAACGATATATTACCTATTTGACCCCTCAGACAAGAATGTAAGTATGGAAAGACAGACCATGTTTATCAAGAGGTAAGAAATATCTAAAAGATATTAGAAGAATTATTGGATTTGATGAATTTTATGCTCAGTATATACAAGAGTTGGTGCGGGAACGGATTCTATAGGTCCATGTGGAAAAGGGTTTTCCAAAAACACAAGTATTCATATAATCACTATAAAGGTTATACAAATTAAAATATATGGTTTTATAGTCACTAAGGATGGTGACTCATTTTTGGTTAGTAGTAATGATCCACTTTCCTAAAAGGATGTATTAGATATCTTAAAATATACAAGATGGAAAGAATCCATGATTTATGTAATGGTTTCCATGTATCAAAACCAAGTATGGGTTTTGGTCGATCTGCGAGTTATTGTAAAGTCTATTGGGTGGAAATGGTTATTCAAGAGAAAACTAGACATGGAATGTAAATTGAGTACCTATAAATCATAACTAGTGTCTAAAGGGTTTATATAGTGTTAATTCATATACTATGATGAAAACTTTTCTTTAGTTTCTATGTTTAAATCCATTATAGTTTTTCTTGTTATAGCAGCTTACCCTCACTATGAGATTTTGAAGATGGATGTAAAAGTTTATTTCCTTAACATAAAACTTTATGAAGATATATTTATGACACAAAAAAAGGTTTTGAGACTCAACATAATACCAATAAGTTATTCATGTTGTGGAGATCCATTTGTAGATATAATCAAGCATACCTTTCATGGTGTATTCAGTTTGATAAAGCTATAAAAAAAAATTATTTTCATAAAGAATGAATGTGAGTAATGTGTTAAAAAGTAGTTTAGTGAGAGTATAATAATTTTCATAATAGTATATATCAATGGAATATTATATTTTTGGAAATGGAATATTTTTCTTACAATTAGTTAAGGAAAGGTTAAATGAGTGGTTCTCTATGATGAACTTAGGTGAAGAGGCTTATATTCTTGGGATTGAGATATTTCATCATAGATCCAGGAGGTTTTTTGGGATATGTGAAGGTATGTATATTGAACAAATACTAAAGATATTCAATGTGGAAAAATATAAGAGGGTATTGGTTTTAATGTCACATGGAATAACTCTCTCTAAAAAAATATGTCCTTAAACACAACAAGAGAGGGATAAGATGAGTAAGATCTCATATTATTCTATGATAGGATCCATTATGTATATCATGTTATGTTTTTTTGAGAAAAATGATCTCAGAGGCTGTTTAATAATTTCAAAGAAAGGTTACATGATTCTTAAGGAATGCATTTTACATTTTTTCTGGAGAAATGTGGGAAGCATGTCACAAGGAAGATTTATAGAGTAGATACTCCTCTCTTCAGTTACCCATTTTTTTAAAGACCATAGACAAGAAAGTTGGCTTCCGAAAATGTGTGAGTGATAATTTATCTCATAGAAGAAAGCTTATCAAGACAATTGGACCATTTTTATATCATCTTCCATGAGAGGTGAATCATTCTCATCCCGATGGATTGAATAATGGTAGTGGAGTCACAGCCGAACTAGATGTTGTTACCATTTATTTGACCTGAAAGGTCAATCGCTCTAATTAGGCCCATCATTTCTTCTTCTAGGGTAGTGACATGTCCACAAGAACCATAAAGGTATTCCACAATATCCACATTATGGTCTCTGAAGATGGTCTCATATCCTTATGGCCCTGAGTTACCCCTCTAGGCTCCATCATTGTTTAATTTTAGCCATCCAATGAAGGGGGTTGTCCAAAAGACTTTGAGTGTTCCACGAGGTTAAGGTAATTTTCCTATAAGTTTTAGGTTCCTGAGAACAATTAGGTCTCCCACCGAGTTTCTACAACTTTTAGTATGCAACTATTTAGCATTCTTCATTGTCTTTATGATATCAAAAATATCAAGGAGGGAGTTGAAGAATTAATGGATTTGTATGTACTTGTTCTTGCCTCTCCATATGATGTGAATAAATTCTACACAGGCCATCCTAAAAAAGAATATTAAGCTTCTTGGAAATTTGTATGATAAAAAGAGAATCCAAGTGCTGGAAAGAGTCAGTTTGAGGAGGATGAATCTCAAAAATGTCGAAGATAACTTTCCATAAATATGAGGTGGTTTTTCAGCACAAGAAGTGATGATTAAAATTCTCTTAGTTTTTTTGAAATAGGACACATTTAGATCACAGATAAATTCTAACACATTGAAGGTTTTCATCCACTAGAACCTTGTTGAGAGAGATTCTGTAGAATAAGGTGAACCTAGAAAGAACATACCCTTTTTATGGAAGCCACCAATCTATTTTCAATCACCTTAAAGCAAGTGATTATATAAGGTCTTGGAGTTGATAATTACATTTGAAGACTTATCCCATAAAATCATATTCTCCTAGTTAATAACGTCATAATAGAAATAGTTGTTAAAATATTATCAAGGTGCATATCCAGATTGTCTAGTTGGTCTTTAATCGAGATTTTATGATCAATTTCATGGTCTGAGTAGCTAAACCGATCAATTAAGGGGACTCCATTCTGGTTTTAATACCAAAATCTAAGAGATGAGTTCATGAAAACCAGACAATGTGAGTGCCTATAAACTGAAATATAGTTCTCAAACCAATAAAAATGGAAGAATCAAATTATCTTAGTTTTCCTACTATGATCTTAGCAAGAAATATTGATCTAAGGAACTCTAAGGAGGAAGATTTTTTTGTTAATGAATCACCACATAACCTAATCTTGAAAATAATTATTGAAGAGTTCTAGATTATTGATACCAATACCTCCTAGGACATGAGGCGTGCAGTATTGTTTCCAATAAGTTGTGATACTTTTTCTTTCCAGCATGCTGCCACTCTAGAAAAAGTTCCTCATTATAGAGGTAATTTATTTAATTATATATATAGGCCATAAATACACGATGAATGAATATAAATAATTTTAAATAACCACATTAGTGATAATGAAAATTTATCCTATAATTAGGAGTGATTTTAATTTTCATGAGGTAAGTTTTATTCTAATTTTACTCAAGGAATTAGAAAAGTGAGAGGTGTGTGGTATTCCCCAAATCATAGGAACTCCATGGTAGATAGAAGGGATAGATCCTTCCCTTATTCCCAAATCAATGATGATACAATTATTCCTTGAAGGTGTAATATTCATTCCAAAATATATAAATTATTTTCTCCAATTAATTTCTTGTCCTAAGACACTTTCATAATGTAGAAGGGAATTATTGATATTGTTGATATTCCTCTTGTCTCCATGAGTTTATATAATAATTTCATCATCAAATAATAGGTGTGAAGGATCATAGATACCTCTAGCTACTCTGATAGTTTCCAATTCACCCTTGTCCACCATGTGAAGAAGAATCTTACAAAGATAATCCTTTATAATTGAAAAGATAATAGTTGAAAGGGGATCCCCCTATCTCACCCCCTAGAGAATTTAAATAATCCTTCAAATGACCCATTAATAAGAATGGATATGTGGGAAGATTCAAGAAGAGATTTGATATAATGAATAATCCACATGTTGAATCCAAAACTGTGAAGCACATTTCCTATGAAGCACCATTCCATTATGTTAAAGGATTTTTTAATTTAAATTTTAAGATAAATATTGCCTACCTGGGTGGGTTTTCAAAGGAGGATAACACACTTCGAGTTAATAAGTAAGAAATCTTGGATTTTCATTCCTTTAACAAATCCAAATTTGGGTCCAATAGATGATTCTATCTAAGACCCTAGTAATCCTATTGGCAAGGATCTTTGTAAAAACTTTTTGAATTATATTAATGAGAAAAACTAGCCTAAACTGACTTATGTCACTAGAATTTTCCACTTTTGGGATTAATGAAATAAATTGATCATTGAAGCCTTGAGTAAAGGATCCACCTTTAAAAAATTGGTTGACTAGTTTGCACACATAATTCTGAATGAAATCCCAATAGGAATGGAAGAAGTGATTTGTGAACCCATATGATCCAAGAGAAATTTCATTTTAAGGCTAAAAATTTCATCCTTGATTTCAATATCCAAAGGGGTGGAGGTGAGAAAATAGTTATCCTCCTCAGTTATCAGTTTAGGAATGATTTTTTCTCTGAAAATCTCATTATATGGTGGTCCATTGAAGAGATTAATGTATAAGGACAAAATTTTGTTGGATAGCTCTTGTCTTTACTCTGGTATTTTGTCTCTATATTTGAGTAATTATAGGGGTATATTTTCCCTATGAACCCTTTGTAGAGCAATGAATAACTTGGTGTTTCTATCCCTATCAGTGAGACACCTGATTTTTAAGATGTCCTTTTTGATGTTTTCTCTAAGTTTGATGAGATTTTGAAGCTTGATGGATATATCAGCTTCCTGGGTAGTGTCTCTAGATAAATTTCTCTTATTAATTGATTATTGGATGTCATGAAGAGATCACTCAAGGTAATACATTTCTACATTGAGTGAGCTGAAATTTACTTTGATCCATTATTTTAGTTTTATCTTGAGCATTTTGAGATTGAAAATGTTGACCATAGGGTTTAAATTACATTCATCTGAGTCCCAAGAGTCCTATAATAAATCCATATCTTAGTAGAATCATGAATTTCATGTGATAACTAGATTACTTAAGGTTATTGGTAGTTGGATCTAGTTAAAATGGGAGTCTATTGGAGTTGGTTCCAAAGAACTAAATTCAATATACTTTAGGATTACTTTTTTTCATGTTTTTTAATATTTATCTATTTATTATCAGAAAATTATAGATATTATATGTGGAATTATAGGTGATAATTTCTTAAGTGTAATTGTCACAATTTAAGGTCATATAAGTTCTCTACTATGATAAAAACCTAGAAGTGTTATGACATTATTATGAAATATGTGTTCTATGATCAAAGGATATAATTTTATAGGACATAAATGATATAGTATAATAATGGTAGGAGACTCATAATACATTGATATTTCTTATTATGAAGTTTATCCTTGGTAGTATCTAAGACAATGAGGTTTTGGGAACTTGACCCACTAGTAGGAAATCCACATTTATGTGTCATTTTATGTTCTTATCAATGGATGTGTGTAATAGTACTTATACTTTAATATTGTTATTAATTCATATCATGAGTTGTGTGCCTTTATATATTGATGAAAACTCTGATACCATGTGCTCATGGTGAGGTAGTATATGTTAGGTGTGTCACCAGTGATATTTCATTAATAAATAATGTAAGAAAGGATTTTTCCCTTCTTATATTTAATGAAAGTTGATATCTCTAGACCACTTAGGGTAATGTAACTATATGATTAAGTCTATTCCCATGGATTTCTATAAGAAGTTTAATTTCCATAAATTTCAAAAAAGATACATTGAGCACATATATTGATTACATCAATATGAAAAATTCTTGATATGATATATCACAATAAATGGAATATATTACATAGTGTATAATCATATAATTTTGTATGTTTTTTTATTAACTTCTTTCTTACTTCTTGATATGAGATATCATAATAAATGGAATGTATTTATAGTGTATAATTATATAATGTTGTATGTTTTTTTCATTAACTTCTTTCTTTATGGGTTTTTAGCATATTTCCATATGATAACCTTGTTCTTTAAATGGTTCTACCTAATGCCATTGAGAAAGGGTCCTAGAGGGTTGCATAATGAGTGTATAAAAAACCTTAGTTAAATTATATTTAAATTTGACAAGTTGAATAAATATAATTCTCATATATGTTTTAATAATTATTCATTTTTATATTGATTGAAAATATTCAATCACTAGTTATTCGAGAGAATAAATGTGAGTTTAATATTCAATAAATATTTATTCTCTATTTCAGTGAATATTATATTTATTTATTTATTAGTGATTAATGTGGTGATATTTATTTAATAATAAGAGGATTCCTAATAGAAAATTTCCAAGACCCTAAAAATTTTATAAAAAACCAAAGTATGGAGTTACAAAAATTTCATAGAATGCAATATCCAAAACAACATCTGGAATGGACCAGAACCAAATATAAATCTTTAACCCTACCCCCAGATTATCAATATGATTATAAATTTTATTACCTTCCCTATAAATGTGATACACTACATAATTAATCATCTTATAATATTCCATGCAACTATCCCAAGTCTCTTAAACCCTCTAGGACGGAGCATAGGTTCCAATATTGATTCTATTCACAATAAAAGAGGGGTAAAGTTCCAACCATAACCTAGTAAAATTATTATTCCTTGAAATATTAATCACAAAAATCAGACCTTACATCTCTGCTTTATAATAAATAGTAGTCCCACAATTCTTTTGGAAGTATGAAATAGGTCCTCCTTTATAGTACCTAAAAATACCCCCACAACCAGCAGATCTTGGATTACCTTTGGAATCACTATAAGAGTTAATTTTGATCCAGTACCTAAGAGTGAGATTCCATATTACTTTATTTATCCCTTGTAATCCTTGAAATTCCCATTAATAAGAATCCTATTATAAGTTTTGATCTCTCTAATGGAGTTACCATCAAAACCAATGTTTCTGGAGGCTTCCATTCTGATTTCATATAAGGATGAATGATAGACCAAGTATATATTTTAGTGAGAAATGATATATTAAATATTATTTGAAAAAAATATTTTTTTACTTATTTAATAAATAATATTTATTAATCCATGATTCCAACACATTTCAAGTAAATAATAATATTATTATTATTATTATTTACACATGGGATTCACTAGGATTAAGAGAATAATAAGTGGACATGGGAAATTATAAATTCCCTAATTATATCTCTATATAAATCAGATTGTTTCATTATCAACCCTAAACATTCTAATCATTGCACACAATTAATTATAGAGAGACTGATCTCAATACCTATAGATATCCTCTCCTAGAATTCTCTCAATAATGGAGAGTTATCCTTCCCCCACACCCTCTGGATTCTAGAGAGAAAAAAATAACCATTCTACCTTAAAGATATTCATTTAGTGATCAAAAATGATAGAGTAAAGTGTTAGAGTATTTATTGATATCACCCAAGTATATCTAATGTGATATTCAGAGGCTTTTAGATCATGTTTGGATCTCCACTAGAGGGATTCCACCCTTTAATTCTCTCACTGCAATGATAGTATACCAAGAAGAGGTTTACCAAATCTTCAATGAAGAAATAATTACAATTAGATGTAATTCTTAATCTACCTAAATTAATTATAAAATATGTGTGATGATCCTATCTCATAGATTTTGGGGTTGTTATTTAATGTAGTTCTAAGGATAAATTTGAAGGTGTTGATGAAAAATTATTATTGGTCATGGACCCTATCGCTTATGTTTCACCTAGGAAACTTTACCTTTATATCCTATAAATATCAAGCATGATTTTTATGGATTTATTCAATGCTTAGTCTAGGTAATATCTCTTTTACACTCACCCCTCTTCTTCTCAAGTATCCTTTCTTTTTTCCTGTTCAAGTGTTCTTGGGATTCCCCCAAGTTCACGGTGAAATCCATTGGGATCCCTTTCCACTTCCTTATTTAAGTTAGATAAGACCTAAATGAGAAATTAATAACCTTTTTCTCACTATTTAGATAAATTACAATTGATAAATGATTCTATATGGTTTTTCTTTATTTAAGACCCTGATTTAGGGATCTTAGGTCTATTTAAATTAGGTTTTTTTATAGATTAATAATTTGGATGATTATTCATACCATTTTCTTAGATTTTATCTAGGTTTTGTTTATTATTTTATTTTTGTTCATTATTGTTTCATGGGTATATAATTGATATAGTTATGGATTATTACTTTGATTAACTTTAGGGTCTTTTTTAGGATCGTTTGGGGTAGATAAATCTCACTAAAAGGTTAAGTTAGGGGGTCTCATCTTTATGAGTAAATTTTCAGGATATGCCAAGAATATAGCTATCATTGATTTCATAAATAAATAGTTTCAAAATTTTAACTATTTTTTAGAATTATAAATTAATATTTTCCCAATGTATTTTTCTAAAAAAATGAAATTCAACTAAATTTTAGTTTTATTATAAATTGGGTATTGGGTGTTTTTATAATTTTTGTTTCTAAAACTTTATTGTTAAGCATTGTGTAAATGATCCTTTTTTAGCACTAAAAATCATTATTTTTTAAATTAGATACTAATTTTAGTTGTTATTATTTCTTATTTTATTCTTGCATGAAACCTCAGAACTTGAAATGTATTGTATTCCATGGTTAATTTTTTACTCATGTAAATACTATTAATTTCTTGTTTGATTAAATTTAGTATATTGTTATGGTTTATTCTCCAAACTATAATGAAACATATAAACTTAAATATCATGTAGTTTTGGCCTAGTTTTTTAAGCACTTCTTTTCTATAACCATTACTATATAACACTAAGGGAGATAATTTCATCCCACCATAACTTGACTAGGTTATAAGCCAAATATATAAACATAAAACCAATTAAGCATTATATCAGTGGTGAAGTGATGGATGGGTTAGATAGGTGAAATGAAATGATAGATATGGTAAGTGTTTGGTTCATACTGGTAGTTTTTTTTCTAAATAAAATTTTATGTTTAAACTATAACTTTTTTTCCTTATTCTAGACATAAATTTTTTTTGTATTATTCGGTTCTAAAATTTATATCTTAATTTTAAAAAATCATTTATAAATCATAAATTTTATCATTCATGAAAAATTAGGGACTTAGAAGTAAAGGTTTAAAATTTATTTTAATGTATAACTTCTTTTAAAAAGTATAAACAAAGTATATAGTTTTTCCTTAACTTAAAGTGAAACCATTTAAAATAAATTGGTTTCTTAAACAATTTTTAAATAATAAAGACTTCTTTTAAATAAAACGTTACCTTGTGTACATGAATTTAAACCCAATACATGATTCTTCCTTTATTCTTCCATGGGTTACAAAAATTAACTTTTATTTATGACCATCACCATACTAGGTTTAATATCTCATTTTGCACTAGATGTAATATATTTAATTACTATCATTTAATTTCTTATACCTTTAGTGAACTATGAATTTTTACTCACTCTATTTCTTAGATATGATATTATATTACATTAGAATGTTGGAAAGAACCTTATATAAAATTACTTTTGGATTGTTTGTGATTGAATTTATAACTTGGGTGTTATCATTGTTTGTTCATCATGAACACATACATGCTTTATTATTTTCATATGTATATATTAAATCCCATTATTGTAATGCCCTGACCCCAGAAGCCCAGAGTCAGTGCATTAATTATTACATTGGAATTATTAAAAGGAAATAAATCTTGAAGTAACAATCGGTTTAGTAGTCTTGAAGAAACTAGGCACAAAAAAGTAACTCATATTATATTGATAAAGGTAACAAAATACAAAACATAACAAAAACTAATAAACTGCATCCACGAGAACTCAAAAAATGGTCTCCTCTTTATAAAATGTTCACGGTAAAAAAATGAAATGTGTGAGCTTGAATTCTCAGTAAGGGTTAAAAATAGTATAAGCATGAATTAAAAATAATTGAAACATCATCAAATAGGAATAGTCAATATGGCATGATGAATAAATGAAAAACATGCGCCATTTAGAAACTGAGAATGAAACTAAATCCATAGATTTTGTCATAGTGAAAACCTCACGGATAGTAATAACTAAAAATGAATAAATATATATTCTTATTAATTGGACTTCATGTATCTAGAACATTATACCACTATACCATTGTAACGGATTAAGTTTGTGGGTAGAAACCCATCTGATTTTTGGAAACAAACTCAAACTGTTTGTCGCCAACAGATTTGTCTCATGAGACCTATCGATACATCGAGGGGCTATAGACAGCCCCACTTGTCACTGAAATTCCAAATAATTCTTTATACATATATTTAATACAAGTAAAATATGCCTTCTCAATATCCGTATAGAGTAGAGGGTACATATTCATCAATATTTCCATAGTTAAAACAACATTCCAAATAAACACCATATGTAAAAGGGTATACGGATCAAGACAATAATCATATACATGAAACCATAATATGGATATATAATATATTTAAAATTTCAAATGAAAAATGATATCAAATGAGAATTAGGTACACCACATAAGAATGATTAGGTTCACAATACCAAGTAAATCACAATGAAATGGAAACCGAAAGAATGTCCCTTACAACATTGTAATCAATCAAGTTAATAATCATCAAGTGAATAACTAAATACCATGAATATAAATAGAATTAGGATATTATATATAAAATTTCAGTAAACATACACCACATGTAAGAAATAAGTGGTGAACAATGGTAATCTTACAGAAATAAAAGTGATATGAGAGACCCCTTACCTTATGCTCGAACGTGTTCTTATATTGATCTTAATGACATTAATAATAAAATTTAGCTAAATTAATTAATAATTACAGGACCTAACCTACATTTAATTTATTTATTATAACCTTATTAGGTTCATTCATGGCCCTTTATGGGTTTAAAATGTTCAATTTTATTGTTTTGGAAGCATTTTTTTCTTGGTTTTCATGATCGGTTTACTTGTATTCATGAATGGAAGTTCGTTTGAAATGTGGTAAAACATACAGAATTATTTATATATAAAATTAGTGAAATTATAGATATATAAATGATCTTATAATAATTTTGGGTTACATACCATGAGGATGACTTGTTTGATAAAAGATAATGATAAATGCTTGGATTAACATGGTGGTTTTGTGCATAATGAACTTGTTTTGTATTATTATTTTATATTATGAGTGTGAAAAGATTAAAGAACATCACATAGGATGAAATAAATATATTATGATAAGGTTCAACCATAAAAATGGTTTTATGAACATAATTGAATATGGTAATAAAAATTGAGAACTTGTCATCCTTGAATGTGATAAATTAACACATCTCAGATGGTGTTTTCATTTTTAGTATAAGAGGATGGGGGGAAAGAGAGATGATGATAAAACATTCCATTAGAATAACAAAATTACAGTTCATTTAAGGTATTGTAATTATCATATAATTTTTATGAGGGGATATGAGGAATGAAAAAGGAAAGAAAGGAACTCAAAATAAAATAAAATTTGAGAAATCCCTCGCGAAAATTCAGTAGCCTAACGACGTCACTTAAAAATTCATAACATATTTTGATGAGATAAAAGAGGTATATAATAATTCTTACATAATATGTAAAGAAAATGGGGGTATTTAATGACATATCCGAGCATAATCCAATTGAAAATAAAAGATAATAACATAAAATGAAAGCTTTAAAAAGATAAGGGTGGTAGATTCCCTTACCTTGTAGAGTAACACCTAAAACATGAAGGTTAGGACATTGGGGGATTGAGGATACATTGGGATGACTCCTAGGGAGGTAAAAATACCATATATTCTAGGATAATGAGTTTGGAGTGAAATAAAACTAAGGAATGAGTGGGTATTTATATTAAATGAGATGGAGTTTTTTATTGATTTCAAAGGACACATCATTAGTGATTTTTTTGAAAAACCATGGGATTGCCCATGGTATTATCAAATTGGGAAAAATCATGTCATATTTTACTATAAAAAAGTCTAAAATAATTTTATATTAATTATTAAATCATTATGATGTCATTAAACATACTCAAAACTCAAAACAATATTTTTATTATTCATGTAAAATTTAAGTATTTTATAAAAATCCCTAAAATTCAGCCTAGCCATTTTTTAATGTGTAGAATTAAAAAAGGAACTCCATTTTTTGAAAATAATTTTCTAAATATTTTTAATTTAATTTTTAAATAAAATCATAATTTATTCAAAAATAACAATTTTAAATCTATAACTCATTTTTTACACCATGAAAAATTAATCAATATCTCATTACCTTATAACCTTAAGAAAATAAAATAATAATATGGTTTACTATTCATAAGGGTAATATTACTATTTTTATTACTATTCATAAGGGTATGTTATTATTCATCAAAAAAACAAGTTGGTTCTATCAGACTCTAAATATCTTACTGATCGCAACCGTAGATGACCATTTTTTGAAATTCAAAACACACAAGTGGAAAATGGATAGGTTGTGACTTCCTCCTATAAATAACCAATTATTATTTCATAGAGACTTAGTGTTTCATGAAATATAGGCTATCTAATGAATTGAAATTATTTAAGAGAAACATACCATAAAATTTTTGGGGTGTTCTATTATTCCCACCTTCAGAAATTTCAACTTCAAAATTTTTCATGTATAAAGCCCCTTAAAGAGATGTGGGTGGTTCTTCTTTATAACATAATCAGGTTACCATGTTTATTCCTACATTTTATGGTTTCTCTAAAGAACATTTACTAGTTGAGTTGTTTGATTTCTCAATACCTTCTCCCTTGTGTCAATAATCTCAATATGCTCTTCACAGTATGACAAATCAGGTTCCAGCTCTATATCTTCATAAGTGAGTACATGAACTGGTTCTGGCATGTATTTCTTTAACAACAATACATGGAATACATTAATAAATTTTGAGAGACTTGGTGTCATTACTAAATGGTAAGCTACAACTCCAATTATTTCTATAATTTTGAATGGTCTGATGTACATGGGGCTCAGTTTCCCTTTCCAACCAAAACTTAAGACACCCGTCTATAGAGATAATTTTAGAAAGAAATGATCTCCTACTTGAAATTCCAAATCATTTATCTAGTTGTCAACATAACTCTTTTTCCTACTTTGGGATGCTTTAATAGGAGCCTGAATTTTCTTTACCTTTGTGGTTGTCTCTTCAATATGTTCTGGGCCTATAATTTTCCTCTTTCTAACTCTATCCCAACATGTTGGAGTTCAACACCTCTTACCATATAATGCTTCATATAGTACCATTTTAATTATATAATGGAAACTATTATTGTAGTAAAATTCCTCCAAAGGTAAGTATTGATCCCACATACCCTAAAATTCAAGATATCCTGATCTCAACATGTCTTCCAGTGTTTGAATAGTCCTTTCAGACTGTCAGTTAGTTTGGGGGTGATAAGTAGTACTCATATGAAGCTCAGTATCCAAATCATTCAGGAGACTTCCATAATTTAGATGTAAATCAGGGATCTCAATCATACACAATTTATATAGGTGCACCATGATGTATTACAACTTCATTAATATAAATTCTTGGCAGGAGTTCAAGTTGTAAATCCTCTTTTATAGTAAGGAAATGTGATGATTTTGTAAGATTATCAACAATTACCCATATTGCATCATTCCTTTTAGGTGTTCTCATTAGTAATGTGAAAAAATACATCGTAATGTCATACCACTTCCATATAGGAATATGTATAGGTTTCATGACCCCTCTAGTATGTTTTCTCTCTACCTTCACTTGTTGACAAACTAGACACCTTGACACGTAGTTAGTAATTTCTCGCTTCTTGTTATCTCACCAAAAATTTTCCTTTATATCCCTATACATCATAGTGCTACCAGGGTTTATAGAGAAATTTTATCTATGATCATCGTCTAATAGTTCCCTTTTTAGCTCAAATATTGATGGAACGTATAACTTCTTCCCAAATTTCATAACTCCATCCACATACACAAAGTTTTCCAATCTTCCATCCTTAATAGATTTAATTTTCTTTTGTAGATTCTCATCATCAGATTGAGAGCTTTTTATCTTCTCTAGTAAATATGGTTTAGAAATCATTTTAAAGTGGAAATGTTTTACCCCTTCAATAACAATTCCCATATCTAACTTTAGTATATCCATGAATATAGGATCTCTCTCAATCTTCATTTGGGTTAGAAGTCCATGATCTTTCCTAGTTAATGCATCTTCTACCTTATTTTCCTTTTTTGGGTGGTAGTGTATTGAACAATCATAATCCTTGAGTAACTCGAGCCATCTCCTTTTCCTTATGTTGAGTTATTTCTATGTGAAAATGTATTTCAAACTCTTGTGATCTATATATATCTCACATCTTTCACCATAGAGATAATGTCTCCATATTTTCAGAGAAAAAATTATGGTTACTAACTCTATATCATGATTTGGGTAATTTTTCTCATCATTCTTCAATTTCCTTGATGCATAAGAAATAACATTATCATTTTTTGTATGGATGAAACCCAGTCCATTTTTTGATTCATCACTGTATATCACAAATCCATCATTTCTAGATGGAAGAGTCAAAATTGGAGTATTGACCAATCTTATTTTCAATTCTTCAAATCATTTTGTACATTCTTTCATCCATACAAACATAACCCATTTACCTGTAAGTTTGGTTAGTGGATTAGCCAATCAGGTGAAATTCTGAATGAAACACCGATAGTAACCTTCTAATCCAATAAAACTATGTACCTCGATCATGTTCGTTGGCATGGGCTATTCTTGGATTGCCTTTGTCTTTGCAGGATCAACTAAGATTCCATCTTTTGAGACAATATGGCCAAGAAAAGAAATTTATTGAAGCCAAAATTCACACTTGCTAAAATTTTCTTCTAAGAGTTTTCAGGATAATCTACAAGTGATTATCATGGTCTTCGTAGATTTTTGGAGTATACCAGTATATCATCAATAAATACCATAAAAAATTCATCAAGATATTACGAGAAAACTCTATTAATTATATCTATGAAAATAGAGGGTGCATTAGTTAGTCCAAAAGGCATTACTGTAAACTCGTAATGCCCATACCTGGTTCGAAATTCTATCTTCATAATATCTTCCTTCATCACACACAACTGATGATATCTGGATCAAAGGTCAATCTTTGAAAAATATTAGGCTCTCTGAAGTTGATCAAATAAATTATCAATTCGTGGAAGAGTATATTTTTTCTTTATATTAATAGCATTGATTTCCCAATAATCAATGCATAGCCTCATGGATCCATCTTTATTCTTGACAAAGTGGACAGGGGATCCCCATGGAGAAACACTAGGTCAAATAAATACTTTGTCACTCAATTAATCTAGTTATTTATTTATCTCCACTAACTCCATAGTGGCCATTCTATTGGGAGTATTTGATATAGATATTTCACTAGTAATTGATTCAATAGAGAACTCAACTTCCTGCTCTGGAGTATGTACAGGTAAATCCTCTAGAAATACATCAATGTATTCATGCACAATAGGTATGTCTTCAATTTGAATATTTCATTCCTCGCCCATAGATATTGTGTTCTCTTCCTCTACAAGAATTTAATTTAGTAGAGCTACTGGGGTGGATCTAGATATGAATCAGATGGAAAGGTTTCTACTCTATAGATAAGGGATTCTACACCATTCTCAAAAATTGTAACTTTCTTCTTCTTGCAATATATCTTCACATCATAATTTGATATCCAATTCATACTGATAATTATATCAAAGTAAATCATTGGTATTATGATAGGTTTAGAAACTAAAGGGCATTTATGTGTCGTGATGGGTATTGATTGACACATATTTGTTGCAATGATACATCCCCTAGGAGTTTTGACTGACAACTCCTTTATTAAATCAAATTGGACATGTCTATTTTTCATAGAAAACTGGGAGGATATAAATGAATGCGATTATCTAGAATCAAATAAAGCAGAGACTAATTTTGGGGAAATAATTAAATTACCCACCACCACATCATTAGGAACTTCAAACTCCATGGTTTTAATCTCATAATATTTCCCTTGATCTCATGGCCTTTTCTGAGACAAGTTTCCTTGGTGATTAGGACACTCATTTTCATAGTGTCTCATCTCTCTACAATTTTATCATGGAACATAATTTACTTGTCTCTTCCCCTAGAATTCACTAGATAGATGAACCTTTTCTCCACACTTATATAAAAATATCATGCCTTTCAAGAATTTCCCAAGATGATTCTTTCCATAGTTCTCGCATAATGGAAATTGCTTCATTCCCTTCTTCTTCATTGGCACTTCAAATTTTTCATGGTTAGTAGAGTGCATCTTCTTATCTTGATTTCCCTTAAACAAATTTGATCTAGAAAATTCATTATATTTTTTTATGGAACTTAATAAAATTTCATTGTATGATGAAAATGTTTGAGAAGCCAGTTCCATTCAAAGGGGAAGTAGGTACACCACATAAGAATGATTAGGTGCACAATACCAAGTAAATCATAATGAAATGGAAACCGAAACAATATATGTTACAACATTGTAATCAATCAAGTTAATAATAATCAAGTGAATCACTGGATACCATGAATATAAATAGAATCATGATATTATATATCAAATGTTAGTAAACATACACCACATATAATAAGTAAGTGGTGAACAATGGGAATCTTATGAAAATAAAAGTGAGATGAGAAACCCCTTACCTTATGCCCAAATGTGTTCTTCTATTGATATTAATGACCTGGATAATCAAATTTAGCTTAAATAATTAATAATTAAAGTATCCACTCTACATTTAATTGGTTTATTATAACCTTATTAGGTTCATTCATGGCCTTTTTAATGGGTTTAAGGGGTTCAATTTTATTGTTTTGGAAGGATTTTCTTCCTTGGTTTTCATGATCGATTTACTTGTTTTCATGAATGGAAGTTCATTTAAAATGTGTTCAAACATAAAAAAAATTTAATATATATTATTAGTGAAATTATAGAGATATAAATTATCTTATAATGATTATGGGTTACAAACCATGAGGATTACTTGTTTGATAAAAGATAATGATAAACGCTTGGATTAACTTGGCGGTTTTGTGCATAATGAACTTGTTTTGTATTATTATTTTATATTAGGAGTGTGTAAGGATTATAGAACGTCAAATAGGATGAAAGAAATATATTATGATCTTTTTAAACCATAAAAATGGTTTCATTACCTTAATTTATAATGGAAACAAAAATTGAGAACTCGTCATCCTTGAATGTGATAGATTAACATATCTTAGACGATGTTTTCATTTTTAATATAAGAGGACGGGGGAAAGGTATATGATGATGAAATATTTCATTAGCATAGTAAAATTATAGTTAATTTAAGTTATTATAATTATCATATAATTTGGATGATTGGATATTAGGAATGAAAAATAAAATAAAGTAACTCAAAATAAAAGAAAAGTTGAGAAATTCCTCATGAAAATTTAGCAGCCTAACAACGTCACTTAAAAATTCATAAAATATTATGATGAGAGAAAAGTGGTATATCATCATTATGACATAATATTTAAAGAAAATGGGGATATTGAATGACATATCTAAGCATAATACAATTGAAAATAAAATATAATAACATAAAATGAAAGCTTTAAAAAGAGAAGGGTGGTAGATTCCCTTACCTTATAGAGTAACTCCCAAAACATAAAGGTTGGGACCTTGGGGGATTTAGGACACCTTGGGAGGACTCTTAGGGAGGTAAAAATACTAGATATTTTAGTATAATGAGTTTTTAATGAAATAAAATGAAGTAATGAGTGGGTATTTATAGTAAATGAGAGGGAGTTTTTTATTAATTTCAAAGGACACCTCATTAGTGGTTTTTTTGAAAAACCATGGGCTTTCCCAGGGTATTTTCCCATGGTATTAGACACTTGTGACAACTCATGTCATATTTTACTATATAAAAGTCAACTAGAATTTCATATTAATTATTACATCATTATGATTTCATTAAATATAACGAAAACTCAAAACTGTATTTTTACTATTCACAAAAAATTCAAGTATTTTAGAAAAATCCCAAAAATTCACCCTAACTATTTGTTGATGTGTAGAATTAAAAAATGAACTCAATTTTTTAAAAATATTTTTCAAAATATTTTTAATTTAATTTTTAAATAAAATCATAATTTATTCAAAATTAAAAAATTTAAATCTATAACTCATTTTTTAATACCTTTAAAAATTAATCAACATATCATTACCTTATAACCTTAATAGAATAAAATAATAATATTGTTTACTATTCAAAAGGGTATGTTACTATTCATCAAAAAAACAAGTTGGTTCTATCAGACTCCAAATAACTTTCTGATCACAGCCATAGATGATCGTTTTTTGAAATTGAAAACACAAAAGTGTAAAATGTCTAGGTTATGACTTCCTCTTATAAATAACCAAGTGTTGTTTCATAGAGACTCAGTGCTTCATGAAATATAGGCTATCTAATGAATTTAAATTTTTTAATAGAAACATACCATAAAATATCGGAGGTGTTATAATTATGTTATTATTATAGTGAATGTTAATATTAGATAATTTTTTCCACATCATGAAACTTCTCTATAAAATATTTCTATATGGTTTCGAACACAAAAAAACAAAATGATACATGATTTGATAATATTTAGTGAAAATAGATACTATTGAAGTACAACTTCCTCGTTTGTAGAATTAGAAACTTCACAATTCCTACTGATGAAAATTTGAAAAGAATGGGTATAAATCTAGTGTTCCGGTGTGTATGTTGTAAGAATAGATGGGAGGAGAGTTCAGAACCAATATTCTATAAGGGATGATGGTTGTGTGTGGTATGGTATTTTTTCATCAACATTACTGGTTTCTCTTACCAAGGGTTTTCAAATTCACTATTTTTTTACCACCAGTTTCATGGTGTTGGGGGCGTCTGTCCAGAGAAGAAGGCTTGTGTGGTGGTATTAGATGTAGGCTATTGTATCATCTAGAAAGTAAGGAATTCATCTTAATATGAGGGAATCATTTACTCAATGAAATATCATATTTTCAGGATTAGGAACCTCTTGTTTGATTTGGTTCAACTTCTCAATAATTGTAATGATTCCCCAATCCTAAGACTGATACAGCCGGGCAACACATGAAATAATCCCACTCTCAATTTCAATCAAGGATATTGAATTCATTGTCTTCTAAATCCCTCTGGTTTCAAAATGAATACAATTGGATATTGTAATGTGGGTGTCATGAAGGGTGGTGGCATGGTTTGTTACCCTAGGGTCTTGGTCATTCTTGTATTTGTAACAAACTTTGGAAGCAGTCACTCCTTATAGGTTGAAGACATGGAAATATTAACTAGACTCTAACTTTGTATAAAAAGGATTGTTGAGCTAGCTATAGTAGAAACTAACTCTATTATTATTTTTATTATGATGAAACACAAAGGTACCACAACTTGGTTTATCTCTTATGCTATATGATGATATATTAGCCTTACTAGTGACCACAAAGATATTTTCCATACTTGGAATGAGGGGAACATGGTTGCTGACCACCTAGCCTCCATTTCGGCCCTAGGGACTAGTATCACCTAATTTTTTGGTTGGACATCTCTATTTGATGATTAAAATATTCTCATGAGAGGGGATTCCCTTGAGTTACATTATTTTAGACCTTTGTAGTATTTTCTTTTTGTTACACCTATTTGTTGTACTTTATTTATTTAATAAAAATAACGATGATGGTGATTTTAGTGAGGTAGAGTAAATCTATACATATTTATACCATATAAACTATTTAATTAGGTACACCATTCTATAGTTATTAATGAGGGGATAGGCTCATAGTTCCTTAACTTTATTTACCCCTTCCCCTATTCCATGGGATTTGATAAGACCCTGAATTTTTATATTTCTTCCTCTTTATGTGATATAGGCTTAGGACCTAACTCTAGAAGTGTACTATGATGGATGGTTTGCAAGATTTTTTGATCCCTAGCCTATATGTGATGAGCTAAAATATTTCCCTACTTCAATCCTAACATCAGGACTAGCCTTTCCTAAAGTAAGTAAACCCAATGTAAGTTTAAGTGAGGATCCTTTGGGTATAGGTAGTTATTTTTTATTTCATGTAATACATCTACCAGAGATTTTCTATTTTTTTATGTAATGATAGTTCTTTTCCAAAATTTTTTATTTTATATATAGTAAATGTGAATACATATTCCTATGTACACATGATTACATGCTACTAATTTGAGTCATGTTGGTGGTTCCCTACTGAGTATGTATATGATAACACCCTATATAGACACTCGGGTGTACATGTAGTTTTAATGTGTTATTTCTCAAGTAACTCTTTATATGGGTATTTCCTGTGTTTATTCTAGTCTTGGGTAACACTGGAGTCAGTCCATTATTGATTTATGGGCTGGGTGCAGTCTTTTTAATTTCTTAGTGGATGATAAGAGTGGATTCACAGGGTTTATCCATGGTTTCTATCATGGTGATTCCACTTATGGAACCTCTAATTTTGACCCTTGTGTGGGATAGTTAGTTGAGTAGTATGCATTGGTGAGGTTTTTTTGACACAAGGTAGTTGTTCGGGAGAGGCAGATCTAGTTTTTTTAATTTCATTTTGTTTTGGTTTGTTGTTATTGTTTTGCTGGACTTTGAGGTTTCTCACTTTTTCCTTAAAAGTGTTTTGATAATAAAAAAGTTAATTTTCATTCAATGGGTATTTGGTCCTATTTTATATTTATAAATTTTTCATATAGTTTTTTCATTTTTCCCTTATAGACTATTTAAAAGGTATATCATTGATAGATATTAGTGTTTTGGTCTAGAATTTGGATTACCCCTTGGGCCATGCTAAATTTTCAGCAACCATATATTTTTTATTCTTCTATTATAAGAGGATAAACTACCCCCCCCCCCACCTTTTTTATTTAAAACTTAGAGTTTACGCCATTCTTTAGATTTTGGGAGGTTCACATGAGGTTTTTTAATGACATGATTTAGGTATAGACCAGGTATTTGGGTCACAGAGGTTACAAAGTTGTATCAGAGTGATTTCAGGATACTGGTATTTTCATATATCTTATATATGATCTAGGAATATTGGGAATTGAGAAATAAATCATAAATTGTCCTGATCAACCTCTTTATGGTGTACAATCAAGGTTATAATGGATATCCAAGTGATTATTAGGCACCGTAATTTCAAGTGAATTTCTCATTTGGATGTCTTGAGTATGGTCTAGTTAAACTCATGGAAGTATCTAGGTCTTGACTAAGAGCCACAGTTATTATGGAATCATACATCATATAATCTAGTGGCACTTTAAGATATGTGTATCTCATTTATATTATAATTAATATAAGTTAATGTCCTAAATTAATTAATTAACTACTAATAAAGTAAATAGTACTTTATTCTGTACCTTATTATGTGTTATCTAATTAATTAATGTCACTCACACGCCTGTTTGATTCCAATTATGTTTCTTATTTTTACTTATTCTATATATTAAGCATGTTATTTATTACTTTTTGTGTTCCTTCTTTGTTATATTTTTTTTATACCTCATTATGCTACTTTCTTTCTATTATAAGTGTTTTTAAACTTTCTATGTATATTAGAAATCTAAAAATGATTTGTGTTTCTTGTTAGTGTTTATTTATAAAAATTACATCTGTCCTTGATTAATATTTTATTGTTGAGCATGAAATGTATGTATTACTACTTATTTTTTATTATGAAACTTATTATGAATTATGTTCCCAATTATGTTATATGTTCTTTATTGGAACTAGTTTTCTATCTGACATGATAGTTATTAACTTCATGTTATGTTTTTTCCCTCATATATAAATAGTTATATATGGGCTTCTTTTGTTTTCCAAAAGTAATAAAATGGTTTTTGAACCTCACGTTTTAAATTAGAAAAGGTATTTAAAGTGTTTTTTAATACAAAAAAAAGAGAGAAAATATTTTATAAAGTTAATTCAGGAAACTTGCTTCTCATTGAAAATGATTTTTTAAACGAATTGTTCTATATCATGTTTTATAACATTTTAGATAATAAATTAGTCTTTGTTTTTTAAATTAAACTATAGAAAAAAAATTAAAACTAATGTTGTAGGATATTTTGTAAAATTGGAAGTTTGAAAATTACACTGGGTAATAAATTTTAAAATGGGAATTTAAATTCCATTAAAACAACTCAGTAATAGGTTGTAAGGATCCCAATTAGATCATGATGAAGAGATACACTATTTGTATTTTTTTCAATATATCTACGAGGATAAAATTAAATATATATTGTATTAGTTTATAAAGGAATAACCTTATAAATATTTGTTAGTTACTATCATCATTGATGAATGGAAATGGATATGGAATTAAGGTTTCTTCTTAGAATAATCATATGGATAGATTCAAAGAAGAAACATTTACATATGATGATTTGAGAGATAGATTGTAAATAGTCAAAGGAAAGTGATTATGGAAGGATAAAAGCATTATCTATAATAGGTTTCATGTGAGTTGAGCTTCCTAACTGTATTGGACAACTTGATGTGAGGATTTGTGATTAAAGTAAAAAGATATTGGTTTAAGGAGTGAGAATACATCCTTGGATTATCTATCATTTTGGTTTTTGAAATATGTAGATAATATCTATTGGATAAAGTTTGAAAAATATGGTGTGAAGTTAGAATTAAAGAGGTAGTTTGAGGTTTTTTTAAATACTCTAAGGAGTATTTATATATTTTATTAATTTGGGGAGTTGATATAGAAATTTTTTAGGTATAAATAATATTTTAATGAATTCAATGAGAATTATTATATGTTGTAAAAGGATCTAGAGCTAAAGTGGAAAATATTTGGAATTATTTTCATTATTTTTTAAGTTTATTTGAATTTATTCTAAAGACATATGAGGTGTTTATGTTAAGTTTATACCAACAGATATTTTTATATATTTTTAAGTTTAAATGTTGTTATAGATTTGGATAAGTCTCTTAATGTGTATGGTTTTTTATATCTATAAAGGTTGAAATTTTGAAAAGGCACAAACCATACTCAATACATGTTTTTATATCTAAGTAATCTAGAGTTGGAAAATTGGTAAACACACTCCTCTACCTATAATACATAAGATTTATCTATGGATAAAAATATTAGAAAATTATATTAAAGTATTACCCTATGATATGTGATATGTAATATTATTATAAGATGATAAAATAGAAAAGGTAGAAGATACCTTGTGATGCATAATATATTTAATATATTACCTAGCATATTCTTCTCTAAGAGAAGTTTACAATAGAAAAAGACCAGAGAATAGGGTGATACATAACATTTCTATTATTACATAAGTTTTTATGGTGATAAATAATATATTTTATATATTAAGTAATATATTTAATGATATATATGTTTTTAGGGAGCTCATAAAAAAATATACAAAGTATAAAAAAACATTGTGTGGGAGATGTGTAAGTTTTTTTTATTTATATGTAAGGAATTATGACAATGTGTAATATTCTTGAATCCAATAGAAGTGATACATAATAAATTATATTTCTTATATATGATCCAATATCTAGGAAAAATTGTGAGTATTGGGAGGAAGATGAGAGTTGTATAATATGATATTCCTATATCATAATACATGATATGATTAATAATAAAAATGACTCTTGATGTGTTATTTAATGGATTAAACATCACAATATTCAAATTAGATTATGATTTAACTAGGATATTGAAGAAGTAATCTTTTCAGTGTGGAGATGAGTTCCATTCCATGATGAATTCTAGGGATAAATAACAAGACAAATCTTGTCATTTTAAATGATATGAAGTTGTGCCACAATATAAATATAGTGATATATGTGGATCAAGTGTTGTTTTCAACAATACATAATATTGTTATTTAAAGGGGAGTTTATATTAATACTCTATCTCTTTATGATAATTTTGATGCTCACAAATACCCTTAATTATTTTCTAATGATTTTATTTGTTAATAATTTTTCAGGAATTAATTATTTTATTTTACTCTTGAAATTACAACAATTTATTACTAAAGTATTCATTTTTAGCGTGTTCTGGAAACACTATTCATGTGCTACTCATTCGGAATCTGCTTTAGCGTGTTCTGGAAACATTGTTCATAACCTAAGTTGATAAACGTTGCGTAAGGATAAAAACCGTGTATAATTTTTGAGATAAGGAAAAAGTATGGTTAAACAACCATACGTTATCGGAAAAGTATGGAAGAAGAACCCTACGTTAGGAAGGAACCCTACGTTTGGGATATCAGAAAAGTATGGAAGGAGAACCATACATAAATATTAAACGTTATGTTTGTTTCTCAAAAGTATGGTTCATCAACCTTACTTTTGTAAACAACCATACGTTCTTGGAAAAGTATGGATCAAGTAAAAGTATGGATCTTTTACCGTATGTTTTAAAGTTGAAGAGAAAAGTATGGATGACCAACCATACATTTGGAATGAACCTTACGTTGTCAACCTTACGTTGTGAACCATACGTTTCAAGGCTACGTCATCAACCTTACATTCAAAGAACGCATACAGCTCAACCTAACCTTATGTTTGGCGTCGGAGAATTTAAAGTCGATGTTTTTATGCAACGGTCAATACACTGATTATTAGGTGGATTTCAAGCCAGATTTAAAGCTGATTTTTAAATACAATTTTGACTGATTCAAAACCGTTTCATCAATGATTTGATAATCAAATTAAAAGGATCTTTTTATGCCGAGTCTTCATGGAAGTTACAACTACTCTTTAAATTCAAATGTTTGAATATCACGAGTAAAAAGGATACTTTTGTGGATCTAATTTTACAGGAAAAGTTCTTATCATTATTTTATTTATATGGGATTTTTGAAACTGCATTGATTTATTATTGATTTTGTGTGATCTATTGATTATTCTGAAAAAAGGAAAAATAGAGACTAATGAAACACACCGATCTGCTAGTTCAAAAGGAGCATCAAAGCTCTGTTTGTTAAAGAGGAAGGAACACGATACAAGATTCACTTGTTATACAATGAAGATCTACTGTGAATTTGATATTGCTGAAGTTTTGAATTATATTTCTATATCTACTACAACGGGATCGACTCAGAACATCTCTTATGTGAAGATTATTATTTATGAAGGTGACGATCCATATACTGTCAATTGCATGTTGTTGCAATTGTGAAGAACATCTAGAAAGTATTTTCAGAATATGAAAATCTTTCTTTTGTATTCTTGAGTGACCAGTTCTCATACTAAGCTTAGTAGGTTCATGTTTGAACTAGAAGGCTTTGTTTTTTACTTGGATTGTAAAGGTGTCAACTTCCTGTACTCAGTTGTGAACCGGTCTGTTGAAACGAGGACCAGATAGTGAAAATCACCAAGCTCGTGAAGTAGAGCGTTGGTGGAGTGGACTAGGGGCCTTCTATTCCCCGAACCACTATACATCTTGTGCTTCTACTATTTAAATTTATGTTGCATAATTTTATCTGATTAAAGTTAAAAGGCGTAACACAATCTCATAAATATTTTTGAAAAGACACAATTCACCCCCCTCTTTTGTATATTTGGTGTAATCTGATCCAACAATTGGTATCAAAAGTTGAGCTTTCTAATAAAACTTTAACGAGATGAAAGTGATTATACATAGAGCAAGATGACTGATACAAGATAGGGAATGTCTATGGTCAGAGCATCTTACTTCAATGGAGAAAACTATGGATGATGGAAGTCGCGAATAATTATCTATCTGAAAAATCTTGGATACAGAGTCTATTCTAAGATTCTAACTCCATATGAAATACCAGAAAAACCTGAAACATGGAGTGCAGCTACTGAAGCAGATTATGACATAAACTCAAAGGCAATAAATTCAATTATATGTGGTCTAGGACCTGATGAGATTAATAGAGTATCTCAATGTACAACAGTATATGAAATGTGGCAAACTATTGTTGTTGCTTACGAAGGAACTAACAATATCTGGGAAATGAGATATGCAACTGCTAAGCTTAAATTTTATACATTCAGAATGGTTGAATGTGAGAGTATTACTCAAATTAATGGAATATTGACAGAGATTTTCAAAAAAATAACTGGCTTGGGAGATCCCATTAAGCAAGCTGATCAAGCTTTAAAAGTATTGAGAGTACTTCCTACAAAATGGAATGGAATCTCTACAGCAATCAGACAGTCGACACCTGTCAAAGATTTGACCATGAGAGAACTGATTGGAACATTAATTATGTATGAAGCTGAGATGGAAGATGAATCTAATGAACATAAAGTGCTTATCAAAAGAGATGATACTGCCTTGAAAGCATCATCACAGAGAAAAAAATAGAAAGATGAAGAAAAATGTAAAAGAGAAGTCAGAGAGTTATGATTTATCTAATTCTGATATGGAATTGGTTCAGCTTGCTTGAAGATTAACAAAATTATATAGAAAGAAGAAGGGATTCATAAAATCCTTCAAAAAGGATGACAAGGAAATCAGATGCTATGAATGCAAGAAAATGGGGCATATCAGATCTGACTATCCTCAACTAAAAGAAGACAAAAGAAAGAAATTTTTCAAAATAAATGACTATGATCATAAGGAAAATAAATCCATGAAAGCTACATGGAGTGTATCTTAAGACTCCAGTAGTACTTTTCAATCAAACTCAGAGAAGGAGGAAGCAAATCTGAAAGCCAACATGTGTTTTATGGAAGAAACAGATGAGGTACAATCTTACTACTCTTCTGATTATAGTTCTGAATCTAATTACTCTAATGAAAAACTTGCAGTCTACTGCAATATGATTGAAGAAAAATATGACTCTCTATTTAAGAAGTATAAGTCTTTAAATAATATTCATAAGTCTAGTTCTGATGAAATATAGACAATGCTGACACAATATAAGGAGTTAACTAAAAAATTTGATTCAATTAATTCTAACAATACAGATTATGAATCAGAGATAAAATCACTAAAAACTGAAGTAGAAACTTATAAAACTACTACCCTTGTTTTTACTGAAGGATAAAATACTTTAAATAAAATCCTTGGGAAAATTTTCATTAAAAAGGAGATATTTGGAATTGGCAGTAAAGGTGAAAAACCCAAGTTGTACAAAAACTATTTTATTCCAAGTGCAAAAAGACTAAATTGTAATTACTGTGGAATAAGGGGACATGTTTCTAAAAACTATTTCTTAAGACAACCCCAAATAAGTGGAATTAATAAAGATTTTGTATAAAATGATCTATTTTACTCATGTGAAATTAGAAAAACAAAGCAAGTCTGGATTCCCAGATCCTTACTAGCAAACACTATTGGACCCAAAAAAATATGGGTACCAAATCAATCTGTGTAAATGTATTTGCAGGGAGCAGGTCACAAGAGAAAAAAGGACATATGGTATATGGACAGTGGCTGCTCAAGACATATGAGTGGAAACTCATTGAATTTCTCTACACTCACTCAAAAAGATGGTGGACATGTCACTTTTGATGACAATGCCAAAGGAAAAATCATTGGTATTGGAATAGTTGGAGATCCAGAAGTTGTCTCAATTAATAAAGTACTTTATGTACAAGGATTGAAACACAATCTAATAAGTATCTCTCAACTATGTGATGATGTTTATGCTTTTTATTTTTCTAACAATTTTTGTTCTGTTTTCAAAAATAAATTGCTTAAATTTAGATCAC
The DNA here is from genome assembly GCA_963277665.1 of Viscum album. Taxonomy (NCBI): domain Eukaryota; kingdom Viridiplantae; phylum Streptophyta; class Magnoliopsida; order Santalales; family Viscaceae; genus Viscum; species Viscum album. The sequence continues at coordinate 1,860,875,268 of OY728151.1, read as the reverse complement.
CAAGAACTGATAATGTGTATACCCTGGATTTAAATTCCTTGGGAAAAAAACAAGTAAATTTCTTAACTTCTAAAATAAATGAATCTTGGATCTGGCATAGGATACTTGGACATTGTAATGTATATGTTTTAAATAAGTTATCTAAGAAACATTTAGTTTCTGATTTTCCTAGTCTCAAATTTGAAAGTGATAGATTTTGTGATGCATGTCAACTTGGAAAGCAACACAAATTATCCTTCAAATCTGTTAACAAAATTGCTGCATCTAAACCTCTAGAACTTATTCATATGGATTTTTTTGGACCTTCAAGAGTAGCAAGATTGGATGGTAAATTATATGTATATGTTTTAGTTTATGAATATTCTATATTTACATGGATTTTCTTTTTGAAATTTAAAAATGAAGCTTTTACTTTATTTGAAAGTTTTTATAAAGCTATTCAAAATGAAAAAGGTTTTTAAATAATTTCATTAAGAAGTGATCATGGTGGAGAATTTGAGAATCAGAAATTTAATTTCTCTGCTCAAATATGGGTATTAAACACACCTTCTCTGCACCTAGAACACCTCAACAAAATGGAATTGTTGAAAGAAGAAATAAGATTATTCAGGAAATGGCTAGGACTATGCTAAATGAATACGGCCTTCCTACCTACTTTTGGGCATAAGTTGTAAGCACATCCTGCTATATAATGAATAGAGTTTTAATTAGACCTATTTTGAAAAAGACACCCTATAAACTTTGAAATAACAGAAAACGTAAAGTTAACTACTTTAAAGTTTTTGGATGCAAGGTTTATATCTTAAACACCAAGGAAAATCTTGGTAAGTTCGATCCAAAATCTGATGAAGGAATTTTCTTAGGATATTCAGCTACCTCCAAAGCTTGTAGAATCTATAATAAGTATTCAAGGATTGTTGAAGAATCAGTTCATGCGAAATTTGAGGAATCTGATCCCTTTGAGAAAAGGACATATCAAATGGATGAATCTGACTCTAATGATAACATGAGGCTTAAGAACTTGAAAATTGATTTTGAAAAAGATATAAATAAAATTCAGTCCAGTTCATAAGAATATGATACTGAAGAGCCTATAAGTGTGTTCCCTAAACAGACTAGAACCCTAAAGAATCACCCTTTAGAAACTATAATAGGTGACTTAGATCAAGACTAAAAACTAGAAGAAATATAGTAAATCTTGTATAATTCTCTACCTTTCTATCCCAATTATAACCCAAGACTATAGAAGAAGCATTAGATGATGAAAGTATGATGATAGAAATTCAAGAAGAATTAAACCAATTCAAAAGAAATAAAGTCTAGGAATTAGTTGAAAGACCGCAGAACTATCCAGTGATAGGAACCAAATGGGTCTTTAGAAATAAGAAATATTATCAAGGAATAATAACTATAAATAGAGCTAGACTTTTATCCAAAGGATATAATCAGGAAGAAGGTATAGATTATGATGAGACCTTTACACCTATATCTAGACTAGAAGCCATTAGAATCCTCTTAGCCTATGCATCTCATATGAGCTTTAAATTATTTCAGATGGATGTTAAGTCTGCCTTTTTAAATGGTTATTTAATGGAGGAAGTTTATGTTGAGCAACCTCTTGGTTTTGAAAATTCTCAACAACAAGATTCTGTTTTTAAACTTACTAAATATCTCTATGGCCTTAAACAAGCACCTAGAGCTTGGTATGAAAGATTAAGCTCTTTTATTTTGAAAAATGATTTTACTGTTGGAATGGCAGATCCAACACTATTTAAGAAAACTGTGAATTCAAATATTTTATTGGTTCAAATTTATGTTGATGATGTAATTTTTGGATCAACTAATAAAACCCTTTGTCATGAGTTTTCAAAGTTAATGCAAAAAGAATTTGAAATAAGTATGATGGGAGAACTAAATTTCTTTTTAGGACTTCAAATTTATCAAAAAAAAAATTGGGAATGTTTTGAATCAAAGAAAATACATTATTGATTTGTTGAAGAAATTTGGACATGAAAACAGCAAGACATATACAACTCCTATGTGTACTAATATAAAACTTGATTTGGATGAAACTGGAAAATCAGTTGACAAAAAGTAATATAGAGGTATGATTGGTAGTTTATTATATCTTACTGCTATCAGGCCAGATATAATGTATTCAGTATGTCTTTGTGCAATATTTCAATCAAATCTTAAAGAATCTCATTTAACTACTGTTAAAAGAATTTTTAGATATTTAAAAGGAACTGTTTTTCAATATCTTATTTATCCCAAAACTTCTGATTTTAATTTGATTTCATATTCAGATGTAGACTTTGGGAGTTGTAGATTAGATAGGAAAAGCACTTCAGGAACTTGTCACTTTTTAGGAAAATCTTTAGTGTCATGGTCAAGTAAGAAACAACATTCAGTTGCCCTGTCAATAGCTGAGGCAGAGTATGTTTCTGTTGGAAGTTGTTGTGCATAGGTGTTGTGGATGAAAAACACTCTTATGGAATTTGGACTAAATTTTAATAATATGCCTATTTTATGTGATAATAATAGTGCTATAAATATTTCAAAAAATCCTATTAATCATTCTAGAACTAAGAATATTGATATCAGACATCATTTTCTAAGAGATCATGTTCTTAAAAAGGATATATCTTTAGAATTTGTAAGTAATAAAATTCAATTAGCTGATATTTTTACTAAACCTCTTCCCACTGCAAGGTTTGACTTTATTAAGGGGGGCTAGGTTTATTTGATCTTAAATAAAATTTTATTTTACTATAGTAGCTCTTTATTTTAATTCTGCTTAAAATAATTAATCTATTTTGTTTTTCAAACTGAATAATATTCTTTTCCCCACGTAATCTATTTTATTTATTTTTAAATATATGTAATGATTATTAAAAACACAGGAATAAAGGTTGTCAGAAACCCTTTCGACTTCCAAACCGTTTCATTTCTATCGAAACATTTTCGAACCTACAAACTGTACCTCTGCTCGTCAACCCTAATCTTCGAACCGCTGAAACCTAACCTTCAAACCTTCAGAGATTCTCGCAGAGATGGTAAGGACTAAAAGATCCAGTAAAGCCGAGACAAGAAATGCCAAGAGACAATGCTCCAAAGTAATAAAAATCTTACAGGGAAAGGTAATCGATCTCGACTGGTTATTTTAGAGAAATATACTGTTGAAACAAGCATTGTCGTTTCAGAACCTTGAACAGACGTTCAACAGTGAAAATACGAAATTTTTGTATGAGGTAGAACTTAGATACTTCTTCAAATCTATACAGTTTAGTCTGGGAGATATTGAGGACAGTATGATGTCTAAGATAGTGGATAGAGATTTCTCAATCTCATCAGTAGAAATTGGTCATATTCTCAACTTCCCTCATGAGGGAGTTTTTCATTTCGATTTGAAAAATATTGGAGATTCTGTACATAAATCAGAGGACATAATGTTGTTTCTCTTTGGTATTAATACTGTAAAGAAAATTTTTATCAAGGATTTGGATCCTGATCGAAAAATTTTGGTCAAATTTGTGCAAACATGGATTGCACCGAGGATGTCTGAGATGGAAAAGATATTATATACCGATATGTATATAATTTAACTTTTTCTCAGTGATGTGAAACTCAATTTTCCTAGGTATATGGTTAGATACCTAAGATATTGTTGTCATAGTGATGCCTGAATGAACTTTTATCCTTTTGGTCAATTCATTTCCAATTTGTTGCTTAAGAAGGACATGGTGAGACTGGTGGATGCCAGAGTACACTGTCATCACAGTAATGTGTTTAATGTTGGAACTTTAAGAAATATTGGCTATTTCTGGAGTACTATCAAAGGAAAACTTTTGCCAGTAGGAGCATATGATGAATCAGCGAGTGCTCAAGCTCAATCTACAAAGTCCAAGGAGGGACAAGCTGAATCAAGAGTCAGCAATGTGGAAAGGAGGATCAGATTTGAAGTGGTAGAAATTGAGGAAGAAAGAATTCAATAGGGACTTCAAACTCAGAGTAAAATACCTGTGACTGAGGAACTTACTTCCCCTGATTTAACTACAAGATATTTACTCTCTTACAGCTTTTTCAGAGAAAAGTTTTTTGAACAACCTCAAGAACAGAATTTCACTGTTACAGATCCTGGTCACAAAAGGATTGTAGTTGAAAGATTAGAACAACAGGATGTAGATGATGTTGTTGTTGTACTTCAACAAGAAAAGGAGGTAGATCCTAGTGAGGAAGTAGCCAGACCTCAGGAAACTCTAGAGGATATCATTTTATATATTCCATTATACAAACAAATTGCATATGTTCGTGATGAGCATGCTTCTGAAGCCCACACAGAAGTCCTTCAAGAGGACTTTTCTATGGAAGGGTCTGAAAAAAACTCTGAGGAAAAATATGTGGACCAACCTACTCAGGACAAGGAGAAAGAAAAATCTGATGTTGAATCATTACCTTTAGTACAGCTACATCACATAGAGCCTGAGAATGCGATCAAGCATAGGGTGCTTCTGATTCAAGGAATAGGGAAGTTGAAGAATTTTACAAAAATTTATCTCAACTGCAATGTGAGAATTATTCTCTGGGAAGCACCTTAGAATCCAAACATTTGAAATTTCAAAAGATTAAGGATAGTACTATTTTATGACAAGAAGTTGAAATTTTTAAAGAGGATATGCTAAATGTTGTTGCCAAATTGAAATCTGAAATGGTTATGATGTTAGATTTCTCAGATCTTAAGTTTTTTCTGGAGACACAATTTGCATCAGTTGGAAATAATGATGCTAGTGGATCAGGAATTTCACCTGATTTAATCATAATATTTTAATCTATCACAGCTGTAATGAGCAACATGAATGATAGGTTGCAAGATCTTCAGTTCAACAGTTCTCCATTATCTGTTCTCTTAGATAATCAGAAATTCTTAGTTGATCAGTTAACATCCAGTGAGCCAGGAATCATCTCTGTATTAGAAAAATTCACAGAGAAGCTGTCTTTGTTTATGGAGAAAGAAGAAAGGCTTCACGAGTTTTTCACAGTCAATCTCATTGAAGATATTCATATGACTCAAGAGGTCAGGGATCTTATTATTCAGCTTGGTGATGGATTAATGAAAAGTTTGAGAGAACAGTTAGCAGAAATCAAGTCTACAGTCCCGAGACGATAAACCCTACCTGTTCACTACAAAAAAACATTGATTCTTGTGTTTATCATCATTGTATCTATTTTTGACTTTTAATGAAAATATGTTTCTTTCTTTCTATTTGTTTTACTGTCTTTATTTTGATATGCCAGTACTCCAGATTTAATTATTGATAAACAGTTAATAATAGTCTTTACTTATGTTCAGTGCTACATTAATCTATGTTCTATTCCATATTCTGTCATTCTTTTTTATATCACAAAAAGGGGGAGAAATTTGGATAAACACAACAGTTTTTTTACTGGGAGAAATTTGGATAAATACAACATCTTTTAGTTTGGGGGAGTAATTCATTTTATTTTGGAAAAATTAAAACATGGATAAATTAAAGGGAGACGTTAATATTGTATTCATCTTTTCAAAATTTCAAAACTTTATGTAATTAATTTTAAGTTAAGTTAATTTCATTAATTATTTCTTATGGGTTTTGAGATCATCAAAAAGGGGGTTATTTTTGATCAAGTGTTTTTTTCAACAATACATATTATTGTTATTTAAAGGGGGAGTTTTTATTAATACTCTATCTCTTTATGATAATTTTGATGCTCACAAATACCCTTAATTATTTTCTAATGATTTTATTTGTTAAGAATTTTGCAGGAATTTATTATTTTATTTTACTTTTTAAATTATGGGAATTTATTACTAAAGTATTCGTATTTAGCGTCTTCTGGAAACACTGTTCATGCACTACTTATTCGGAATCTGCTTTAGCATGTTCTGGAAACACTTTTCATACCCTACATGGATAAACATAACATAAGGATAAAAACCATGTATACTTTTTGAGATAAGGAAAAAGTATGGATAAACAACCATACGTTATCAGCAAAGTATGCAGAAGAAATCTAAGTTAGGAAGGAACCCTACGTTTGGGATATCAGAAAAGTATGGAAGGAGAACCGTACGTAAATATTAAACATTGCGTTTGTTTCTCAAAAGTATTGTTCATCAGCCTTACTTTTGTAAACAACCATACGTTCTTGGAAAAGTATGGATCTAGTAAAAGTATGGATCTTTTACCGTATGTTTTAAATTTGAAGAGAAAAGTATGGATGACCAACCCTACATTTGGAATGAACCTTATATTGTCAACCTTACATTGTGAACCTTACGTTTGAAGGCTATGTCATCAACCTTACGTTCAGAGAACGCATACAGTTCAACCTAACCTTACGTTTGGTTTCGAAGAATTTAAAGTCGATGTTTTTATGCAACGGTCATTACGCTGATTATTAGGAAGATTTCAAGCGAGATTTAAAGCTGATTTTAAAGTACGATTTTGACTGATTCAAAACCATTTCATCAATGATTTTATAATCAAATTAAAATGAGATTTTTATGCCGAGTCTTCAGGAAAGTTACGACTACTCTGTAAATTCAAATGTTTGAATATCGCGAGTAAAAAGACGACTTTTGTGGATCTAATTTTACAGGAAAAGTTCTTATCGTTGTTTTATTTATATGGGCTTTTTGAAACTTCATCGACTTATTATTGATCATGTGTGATCTTTTGATTATTCTGAAAAAAGGAAAAACAGTGACTACTGAAACACACCGATCTGCTGGTTCAAAAGGAGCATCAAAGCTCTATTTGTTAAAGAGGAAGGTACATGATAGAAGATTCACTTGTTCTACAATGAATATCTACTATGAATTTTCTACTACTTAAGTTGTGAATTATATTTCTATATCTACTACAATGGGATCAACTCAGAACATCTCTTATGTGAGGATTATTATTTCTGAAGTTTATGATCCATCTACTGTCAATTGCATGCTGTTACAATTGTGAAGAACATCTGGAAAGTATTTTCAGAATAAGAAAATCTTTCTTTTCTATTCTTGAGTGACCATCTTCTCGTACTAAGATTATTAGGTTTGTGTTTGAACCAGAAGGCTTTATTTTTGCCTTGGATTGTAAAGGTGTCAACTGCCTGTACTCAGTTGTGAACCGGTCTATTGAAACGAGGACCAGATAGTGAAAATCACCAAGCTCGTGGAGTAGAGCATTGGTGGAGTGGACTAGGGGCCTTCTGTTCCCCGAACCACTATACATCTTGTGTTTCTGCTATTTAAATTTCCGCTGCATCATTTTATCTGATTAAAGTTAAAAGACAGAACAAAATCTCGTAAATATTTTTCAAAAGACACAATTCACCCCCCTCTTATGTATATTTTGTGTAACCCGATCCAACAATATAGTGTACAATAGAGAGAAAATTCATAAAATATATTCACACTATGATATAAGAAGTCACGCTTTAAATATTTGATGCATGAAGAAATGCAAAAAAGGAAGTTTCTCATGGATTTTAAAGAAGTTTCAAGGAATACTAATCCCAAGTCTCTTGGAAAATTAAATAGATATATTGACCATGATTAAATTATATTAAAAGTTGGAGGATAATATTGATCGTATTAAATGATGAGATACACCACCTATGATCAAATAGTATTTTATATATTTTAAGTATAGAAAAATATCATCTTTATTCTATTTAGGTATAAAAATGAGAATAGAAAAGTGAGGAGTGATGAAAAATATTTGATAATATTGTTACTGAGTAATTTATGTATATTGAATAAAGAAATTGAATGCATAGATAAGTGAGAAACCTATGAATCAAAGAAGAGGAGGGAGTAGTAGGTGAAGTGGGAGAAATCTATACCCAAAAATATTTATATATCAGAGAGGTTGAAAAATTGGGAATATTTTTGAATAAAATTAACTCTTGAGAGAAAGTTTGACATGTTGTTGCATCGGAAGGAAAAAGCAGTCGAATAAATATTCATGGGTTGTTCAGGATAAAACTTGTACTTTAGTGATAGCTAGTCTAAAGAACTTTTTAGGTGACTATAAACTAGTTGGATCAAGTATAAATAACCCCTCAAAAGATGAAAAGAGATGTTTGGGAGATAACCCACACTATATTAAATAGTTTTTATGATTTTCAAGAGATAGTATACATTGATAGAAATTTTGTTTTATAATAGATATCTATGTATCATACTTAACTCAAATCTATAAAAGAGTAAATACCCATATTGGTAATGAAAATTTTAAAAATACCTATGTGATTTTATGTTATTTATTTAGTTTTATATGGGAAAGGATGAGTCGTTAAGGATTGATAGGATCAATAATTTAATCAAACACATAGGATAATTGAAGAGAATAAAATATAAAAGGATTATCACAGGTTAACCCCCCCCCCCCCCACACACACACACAATTATACACCCATATACCAGGTCACTTCAAGCGGTATAAAATCTAACTTGTTTTCATCTAAAATATCCAACATGAACTAAATATGATAATACACCTCATAAATAAAATAAATAATTCATTCCTGTCAATATCAACATTGAATTTTAAATTAAAAAAATGAAAAATATACCAAAGAAAGATTAAAATAATCTAAGGAAGGTTTATGAAGAAAGAGGGGTGGCACTAATTTACGGTAGTAAAATTGGTAGTATATCTGATAAGACTATTAAGAATCGCCCTTTTGAATAAATGGGTTCAGAAAATGAAGAGGATAAATCTACTAAATCGGTTAAAACTATATTATTAGGTTATGTATTACTTGAAGAAAGCTCTTGGTAAAGTTTTCAACAATATATTTTAGTTTATTTTGGAACTATAGAATTATAACATAAATATAGTTAAATATAAAAAATATATACAAAAATAATTGGTAGTATAGTTTCAAAAATGAAACTATCTCATTAAAGAAGTGAGAGTCAAGGATCAATACTTAATAATTAGTAGAGAAAAATTCTATATAGATAAATATTCAATAAAATTTGACATTTATGAGAAAGTTATGGAAAATAAAATCAGTGAAGAAAAGAATCATTATTTAGAATAAAATCATAAAATTGTAATAGATGTTAAGAATGCTCAATTGGTGTTCAAATAAAAAAGGGTGAAAGAGATAGAAAAATCCTTGAAAGTACATATAAAGAAGAATGAATATCATGTTCATATATAATAGTGTAATTGGAATATATTTTTATATTATTTGGGGATAATAAAAATACCATCAACATGATGTATCTTCATCTTTAAGATAAGTTGAACAATGTGGAAGAAGTCAAACATAATACTTTCCAAGCTACTGATAAGAGAGATATTTATACATAAACAATTGATGAGATTATTATCTCAAAAAATACTCAAAAAATGGAAAAAAAATCTTGAGATCATTCAAGAATACATCTATATAAATATCTTTAAAAAATGTAACCAATAATCCATAAAATATTTTATATACTAATGATGTTTTACTTTCTACTACATATATAAAATCAAAATATAGGAAAATATGGGTTATAAAAAAATATCATAAACTCAACATATCATCAAGTGTGGGTGTAATCATGTTCAATAAAATCATATCCCTAATTAGAACCCAAAATAATTGTATATCTACTCAATAATAGAAATATTTATAAGCTCTAATGTCATGCCATAATGCTATTAAAGTAAAGATAAAAATATTTATGGTCCATTGTTGGTGCTATTGGAGGTTAGGAAACATGGATATTAAATATTATCACAATATTTCAACTTATCAAGATTATATAAGGAATTTATTTAGGGTTAGTAGAGCTGAAGTAAAAAAATTAATTATATTATACATAAGTAATGTTCAAAAAAGAAAGTAAACTTTTTCAAGAATAGATTTGAAATTATTGATAATTTCTATAAATATTATAACAAAGGAGTTCATAATGAAGGTGGGTTCTAATTTATTCCAACCAAGTATAATTCATATACTAATTAGAAGATAATACCATTGAAAATTAAGAAACAAATAAGAAAAGGAGATGAGTTTTCCTTAAAAAGTAAATGGAAAAAGAGATCTTAGAAAACAACTCCCAAGAAGTCCATGAAGAAAGATAAAATGGATGTCATGCAAACTAGAAGAAGATGATTATAATAATTTAAAAAAGGACACATCATTGACCATTACAAATTTTCCATGAACATAAAATACCAAGGTAGAAATATATAGCAAAAAATCATAATCAATTCAAGAGTGGAATAAGAGTATCGGTTTGGTGGAGACACCCTTGAATAAGAATCTAAAAATTTTCCAAATAAGGGAATATTGATGGCTACTAAAGATCAATATGTAAGGTGAAAATTGTCTAGGAATATAGATAACAAGTACATGAGTTGGTTACCTGGACAAAAGGTGTTTTTTAAAACCAATGTAAAATCACTAGTGGCTTATTTTTTTAATAATTATACTATGAAAATATAGTTCACACAAAACAAATAAGGTTGTGAATAATCCTATGAACTATTTAAATATATGGAAAGAAAAATTGTAATTGGATAAGAATTTGGATTAAGAAAAAAAGCCTACATTTTCTTTGGTATTGAAGGTGTAAAATCATTTTCCATCTATGAAGAAAGTTTAAGAAATAAGTAAGACCATGCTACCTATAAATACTCAAGGAAATAAACTTAGAAATGGAATTATGAAGATTTATTCTAATTTTAATACTAGAAATAAAGAATATTATTGGATGAGAGACATCTCTCAATATTTATACTCTTAATAATGAGAAAATATTGATACACATTATTCCCTTATCTGGTTGTTTGTGCTTATTTAAATGGAATTCAAGGTGTGTAATTGAGGGAGAACTAGATGAATATTATGATAACAATGCAGCAATATAAATCATCCACCATGGATTGTATTAATTATTTCCTTGCATCATTTCAATTCATCTAAAATTTATATTCATAGATTTCATGTAGAAAAATAACTTCCATGATAAAGATATGCTGAAGTGAAACCCTTGAGGTGTAGCTAACAATAAAATAATCTACTATAAAATAATTCTTGTGAATATGGAATATCTATATAGTGATTAATCAAATCTGAATTTTATTTATGACAGTCATATTTCTCATTCTTGGTTTGATTATATAAATTTCGGTCATTAAGTGGGGTGATGGTTTGCCTTAAATATATCTTAAAAGGGGAAATATTATTTTAATTGAATTATTTTTATGCGTTTATTGAGATGGTTTTATGTATTAAATTTTATGAGAAATATGTTTAAACATCCCCGGAATATAAAATTTAGAATTTTCATCACATGCTGGATAGTATTATGGAAAAAATGTTATCAAGGTTAATCAATCTTATTTTATACACTGAGAATGACTCATTCAAACTTAGATTTGGATATTTTTGGCTTATTATATATAAGGATTGATATCATCCTTTTCCTAAAATAATAATGAATAGATGAGTGATGTATTCCCTTATACTTTCTCCTTTTCATTTATTTTCAAAAAGAGGGAGAAAATTTTAACTTTTTAATTAAAGTATGTATCAACAACAAATATAATGAGGATTGGATATTCCAATTAAATCATGAAGATTATATGAATTATTTTTGTTTTTTTAATAAATATATATGTGGAGAAAAGTCAATATATATTGTATTAGGTGATGTAGGAAGATCCCAATGAAGATGAGTAAGTTTTTACCATAATGGATAAATGGAAAAAGATATATAATTTTTTATAATACTTAGAATTATAATTGGGATAGATTCAATATATTATTATTTACATTTAATTATTTGAGAGGTGAATTGTAAAGAATTGAACTTAAGTGCTGGTAGAATGAGAACAACACTATTTGTGGCAAGTGAGTTTAGTTAGATAGCTATAGTAGAAAGTGTGAAGTAAGGAGTTGTGATTAAAGTAAAAAAAATAGGTCAGTTGAAGGAGTTTTAATATATACTTTAATTATATATAAATTTGGATGCTAAAATTTCTAGATAATATACATTGATTGAAGTTTGAGAAAGTTGGTGTGAAGTGGAAATTAAAGTGGTTGTTGTAGGTTTATTGAAATATTGTAAGGAGTATCTATATGTTGTATTAATCTATAAAGTTAATAGGGAAATTTTTAAGGTGGTAATGCTATATTAAATAATTTAATAATTATTATTATAAACTGTAAAATTCTATAGAGATAAAGTTAAAAGGATTTGGAATTATTTCCATGGTATTTTATGTTTATTTGAAGTTGTTCCAAATCAATATGAGATGTTTAAGTTGGGTTTATGCCAATGTGGATGAGTCTAGATTTTCATGGTTTTGATTTGTTATAGATTTGGATAATTCCCTTAATGCATAAGTTTTTTATATCTTAATAGGATAAAATTTTTCAAAAGAATAAACCTTACTCAATTCACAAGGTTTTTATATCTAAGTCATCTGGAGCTAGAAAATTTGAAAAACCATTCCTCTACCTATGATACGTAAAAAAAATTTATAGATTAGAATATTATAAAGGTTCCTATAAGTCTTACAATGTGATATGTAATATATAATATTCTTATAATATGGTAAAATATAAATTAAAGAATGTACCTTGTGATGATTAATATATTTAATATATTATGTAGAACATTCAACTCTAAGAGGATTATAAAATGGAAAAAGACTATAACACAAGATAATATGTAACATTTTTATTGTTAAATAATTTTTTACAGTGATATGTATTTTGTTTAATATATTTTATGATACATAAGTTTTTGTTGGATCTCAGAGAGAAATAAACAAAGTAAAAAACCATATGTGTGAGATGTATAAGTTTTTTTCTATTAATATAAAAGGAATTATGAGAATATGTAATATTTTTTAATCATAAATAAGTGATATGTAAGAAATTATATTTCTTATGTATTGATCTAAAAATTAGAAAAAAAATTGAAGGGATTGGTGATGAATATGGGAATCATAGAATATGATATTTCTATATTATAAGATATGGTATAATTATTATACCAGATGATGCATGATATGTTCTTTAATGGATTAAAAATAAGGATATTCAAATGATATTGTGAATTAACTTGGATATTGAATATGTAATCTTTAAAATGTATACATTACATCTACATCATGAAGAATACTAAGGATGAAGAAAATCCTGAAGATTGTTCTATGAATTGAAATGAAGTATCATCTAAAGATGAATATCATGCCATAGTTTATTAAGTAGATAAGTGTTAAGGGTGATATTCAATATAAAATAGAAGAAGAAAAACCATGAATATTATCTTCATGAATTCATGTAGAAATAGAGGTTTCTCATGGATTTAATGGAAGTTTAAAGTGATAGTAATCATGAGAATATTGAAAAATTAAATGGAGATATTATCCTATATTTAATGAGATTAAAATGGATTAAATCTTTTTGGATAATATTTACCATATTAAATGAGGAGATATATTTTCACTGATCATGGAAGATTTTCCATATTAAAAATATGGAAAAATATCATTGTGATTCTATTTAGGTATAAAATTGAAAAGATGATTGAGAGGAGTGATGAAGAAGATCTGATATTATTGCTAATAATTAATTTTTTTGTATCAAATAAATAAGACAACTACATCTAGGAATGATCATATTGTGAAGAAAAGAATAAGGGGTGGGAAGAGAAGTGGGGGAACACCTACACTATGATATTCATATATCATAGTGGTTAAAGAATCAAGAATGATGCTAACGTAGATTGGGTCTTGAGAGAATGGTCAATAAATTGTTGCATCAAAAGGAATAAGATATTGAATACCTATTCATGGGATGGTCTTGAGAACACTTGTATGCTAGTATGATCCAATCTAAAGAACCAGTTAATAGACTATAAACTAGTGGGATTTTTTATAAGGAACCCTTAGTTATATGGTAAGGTATTTTTGGGAGATATCTAACATTGTATTCATTAGTGTTTAGTCTTTTCATAAGATAGTGTGTATTGTAAGAACTTGTTTTTTATAGAGTATATTTGTTCCTCGGTCTCTACTGAAATGTAGCTAGGAGTAGGTACCCATATTGGGACTGAACCTTGTAAAAAATCTTATGTGCTTTATTATTCTTTATTTAGTTACATACAAGAAAGGGTGGGACATTAAAGAATGAGAGTATCAATATGATAATCATTAATAGAGGTTTATTTAAGATAATAAATCATAAAAAGACTATCACTAATTCACCCTCCCCCCCTCCAAGTGATACACCCATATACTAGGGAACTTTGGGTTGGTTTGGTAAAACTTTGTGTTTTTAAAAATGATTCTAACTTATAGTTTTGGAATATGAGTTGTTTTCTATAAACACTTTTTAACATGAATTTGTTTTGATAAAATGAAATTATGTGGAAATAGATATATAGGATACCCTTGGTCACCCTTATGGTGGGTAGTACCATAAGAGAGAGGGTAGTAAGGTAGTGATATTTGAGGAATTAAGGTATTAAATAATGTATCTCATATTTTAGGATCTTTTTTTATTATAGAGTGTTAGGTTTTTGGAGGTCATGGATCAAAATAAAGGTGTTTATTTGGGATGAGTAATAGCATTTTATTCAAAATTAATCATTTAGGGATGGATTTAATTTTGGAATGAAAATTTTAATCTAGTGGGATTAGAGGTTGTTTCACTATTTAGAATTACATAGATGAGTTTTATATGAGAAATTTAGGATATGTGATGGTGCATTAACTATCGTTTTATCCCATGGATGATATAACCTTATGGTATTTTATAATCTTGGTTGAATTTTAGGATGGTATATCATAAATGTAAAAAATTCTATGGTGGTCATATTATAGAGTTAAGGGTGAAATGAGGTTTTGGGGGGGTATTATGTCCTTGGATGGCTGTATCCTCACACTTATTAGGGATTATAAGTTGTATGGTGGAGATTTTATAATGGATTGTGTCCTAGTTATAGTGATTAAGATGTTAATAAGTATTTGGGTGGAAATTATGGGTATTGAAGAGTAGACTGTTTATAATTTTGGGTTATAATGAGTGTTTGTTTATCATTTTAGGATTCATTCTTGTATTTTGGGGTTTATGCATGAAACTTTAGGAAAATTAAGAAATTTTTTGAGGTTTTGTAGGAGTTTTGAAGATCCGACTCAATGTTTGGGTGTGTTTTGAGGAGTAAAGGGAAGAAGAGATCAGGAAATCAACATCAATGAAAATTCAGTGGATGTTCACCAGAAGTATGATGGAAAACTAGTGGTTATATAGCCATGGTAATTCCGTCATAACTCTGATGTAAACCTAGTAAAAAAATTTAAAAAACATTTCATTAATGGAAGAATTATAATTTTACTTCCTCCCTTTAAACCCTCGACCCCCACTACTCTTATCCTCATTTCTACTCATCCAAATGCCCCTATTAGTACATCCTCTCCTATTCATCAATATACCTTCCTCTCCTTTCCATCAGTATCCCTTCATATAATTTTAACATCAATCTTGATTTGGATGGATTTCTTTAAGGGTAAATTTGGGTAAGATCACTTCCTCCCTTGTCTCTCTTATTTTCATATCTCCTTTCTTATTTATTACTATTCAAGGGTTCTTTTGGGATTTCACAAATTTCATGGTCTAATGAACCAACCCGGGATACAATCCAAACTAATACCTGATTCGATTCTCTACTAACCTGAATAGTGTTACCAATCTCCATGGTCCAGTGATAAGCACCTGGAAATCTAAAAATAACTGTTGGGAATGATTTCACCATAAAAATATTACAATAACAGAGTAAAATGTGAAAACATCATTATATAATACATACATATCAAGTACAAAGATACACTAAGAAAACTAAAAGTTAAACATAACCAATAAAACCCATATTTTGGTGGTCTATGACCACTCACCGTGTCCTGAGTCACCCACCCTTGGTCACCCAAGAACAAATCCACAAAGGAAGGTGAGAGAAATAACACCTGCTATAAGATAATAAAGGTTTCAAAACACCCAAAGGTACAAGAAGCGTGTGATACAAAGATCCTAGTAGTATTCCACCAAAGATTCTATGAAATTACTTCATGGGATAATTGAAATATGCTAAAAGAGGAGTAAAAATGAGAGAGTATGAGGATTAATTTAAAAATATATTTTTAAACATTTAAAAATAATTTATTAAACTAAACTTGTAAAACATGCCACTTCACATTTTCAAAAATAAACATTTTCTTGAAAATCTTTAAAAACCATTTCAAAAGATAAAGTCAATTAATCAAGAAAATATGAGAATATACAATTGATATATAATGATGAATAAGATTCAATATAATAGATTCAAGGTGCATAATAATAATAAATGAAGAAAACAAGGCAAATATGATACCAAATGGTGACAACCAATGTTTTCATGTATCAAGATCAATTATATGGATGTCCTGGGTAAAAGCAGTTTATATAAATTGATAAGGCCTGTAAAATATTTCTCAACAACAATGGAATATATTTCAAATACAAAAAATCCAACTGCATGGTCATATTCTTAAGAAGGTATGATAGTTCCAGGATAAAGGACTCCACACACTCAAGGTGGCATGGCAATATGTGTATACACATGTCCCTTTAGTATGGAAAAGGTGACTTCATCACCATAATATCCGGGATGCAACGTGAATCATTACTATTTTAGAGCATTGTATAATTGTATAGAGTTTTCCAATTAACACACTAACTACCTAAGGCTTTCATGTTATCTAGTAAAAAATCAATTATGGGAAATTAATTTTAAAACAAAAAATAAATCCATCCCATTATTTATTTTAAATATGCCAATTTTCCATTTAAAAACCATAACATGGGTTTTTAATCAAAAAATGATTTTTTCTATGATAAATCACAAATTTTTCTATCAAAACTAATTTAATAAATTTTTATTAAATACAAATTTTAAATCAATTTCATCAAATAAATTTTCACAAATTAAATTCCATAATTTAATTTCAAACAGATTCCATCTAATTTAAAAATCCATGCTATTTCAATTCAAAAACTTTTATACAATTTAATGCTCAAAAGGGTAATAATACCCACTTCCTATCAAAATTCATCATAAAAATTCAAAACGGGCCTTTAAAACAATAATTTATTTCAAAGAATCCCTAAATAATTTAAAGGAAGTGTTATAATTTTAAAAGGATTGAATACATTTCAAAACATTGGTTTACACCCACTTTCCATGAAGACAAACCATTTATTTTAAATAACCCAAGAAAACCAATTCCAAAACAAGGTTAAAATAATTCAAAGGGGTTTAATGGTCATTTAATAAATTAAAGTATTTTAAAATATTTATAAAACATCAAATATTTCAATTCATTTAATTATTATCAAGGAAGTCCATTTAATAAATCAGAACCTAGGCCAAATCCCATTTATTAAATCAAAAACCTTTTAAAATTTATTTGAAAACTAAACCAAACAAACATGGAATTTAAAGAATTCATAAAATATTGAGAGAGATCAATATCAAATCCATTTAAATCATGCCATGTTTGATTAAAAGAGGAATTAGTAAAAGAATCATTTATAAGGAATTAAATGGAAACAAATCATAGAACACGTCTTAGAAATAAAGAAACACACATCCATGAATTTATCAAGAAATAATGAATCCAAAAACAAAGTAAATGAATAAAAATGCCTACTTGGAAAATAAGGAATCCAACCACAATGAATATGAGATACGTAGCCTTAGATGGAGATCATCAGAGCTAAGAAGATAGATCTTGAAAGAAGATAGAGGATATCCTAGATCTACATTTCCACATCAATAAATCAAGATCCAACAAAACTAAAGGCTTTCCAAAATATTGGGAAGAAGGAATCAATAGGATAATAGAGTTCTAAGATTAAGAAGAAAAGAACTCACTAAAATAAAAGATATTCACTTCAATTGGCACTTCCATCCATTAAGAGATGATTTTTTGGAAGAAAAATGGCTCTAGAAGGCTCTTGGAACCCTAAGGATTGGATTATTATCAAGTGGGATATGTTTTGGGGTTATTTAGGGTGTTTTAGGGTTTTAATTACAAATTTCATAACTTTAATTATCACGTGCATGGATTTGTGGGCAAAGTCACACGGTAAGTACTAACCATGTGCAAACCATGAAACAGGTTGCACACTTTGTTTAAACCATTTGAAAACCATGAAATAGGTTGGAAACTTTGTTTAAACCATGTGAAAACCATGAAACAGTTTGCACACTTTGTTTAACCATGCACAAACCATGAAAAGGCCCATAATCCTTAAAAAAGGCTTTGATAAAATATCAAAAACAACCCATCAAGATATCCAAACTTTGGGTAATATAATAAATGGGTCAAAACACCTAAAAAGTAATCGGATTTTACAACCTCCCCACCATAGGACTTTTTGTCCCCAAAATCTTCTAGTACAAAATATAGAACATGATGACACAACAATAATTCTATCACTTATCTTATGAGTTGAACAGTATATGGTCCATAAGTGAGACTCACCCAAAGGTTAATAGAATAAAAAACTCCAATATTATCACACCAAGATCATCACACATCTCCAAACTAGATAAAGTTAGGATACCTAGCATCGGTCGCCCCACCATTTAAAGATTCACCAAAATGGTGTAACATAAGAAAAGAATGTTCCTTAGACCCAAAAAAGAGATAATTAAACTATTCACTAAAGAGAAACATAAAATATCAAACATCCATAAGAAATGTAATTAAATAATAGGGATTTTCTACCCTCATTAAGTAATCAATGGTAAAATAGAATTTTTTTCAAAAATGAGCCTCGTACCTCGATGAGCTCATCAAAACAAAAGTCAGCACTACCAAGTGCCTGGTCTATAAAAAACCACATCATCCTAGACACTTATTTACATTCCCAGGTTCTATCTAAGTATAACTATAAATATATTAAAAATCAAGGCAAGTTCACAATTGTAACACCCCGAGCTTCCATGATACGCTTCTCTTTCAATAATGCAATAGCTTGCATTGTACGCAAGTTTGAGATTCTAACGCACTGCGACCAATAAAAATAGTCATTATGAATAGTAATAGACACTTTTTGAAATTATATATATATATATTATATTTCAAAATGGACTTCATTTGTGTATTTGGAGTATCGAAATTATCCTATGTTGAATTTTTTTTATTTTTCTGAGAACTTCCAATTTCTTATGAATAGTGAGAAATACTTAAAAACAACTTTTTTAATAAAAATAATTTATAGTGATAAATTATACTATTAAGTGGTTTTAAAGTATAATTAGAATATATTTTTACCATTTTATCCAATGGTGGTCATTAGAATTAATTTCAATTTGAAATTGGACATAAACAATTGTCAATCTTTTGATATATATTGTTTCTTAAAAACACGCTATTTGTTGTGACAGCGAGAATTAATTATAAAATTAATTAATGCAACTTATATGTTTGGAATTTTTTAAAATAAACATCATTTTTTAATTCGGAATATCAATTATAGCTTAGGGTGAAATTTTGGCATTGTTCTGAAAAAACTTCAATTTTTGATTAATAGTGAAACCACTAAGTGACAGTTAAAAACTGATTTTTCGTTTAAATGAAACATTACCACTTCTGTGATTTGATTTTCAAAAATCCGACATACATGGTTGTCGTTAAGAAGTAAAATGTGGTTCAATGGGATTAAAATAATATTTTGGTGAATAGTAACTTTTAAGTTTGATTAATCACGATTAAAGGTAATTAGTGAAATTTAAGGTAAAAATGACATTATAAAAATATGAAAATACCCTTACATTTTTCCTACCCTTATTGGATGAGTCATGGTAGACCAATAAAATCCATGGGTTAACTTGGGGACCCCATTAAGCCACTTGGGTAAGAAAATGACATTAATAACTTTTTATTTAAAGTAAAAATAAAATTGTCACAAACATGTGTTGTTTTAATAAAAAAATTATTACATGGGGTTATATAAGTTATCTTTTTTACTATAAATATTCATGGGAAAGATAAAAAGTTTTTCTACATCATGGTAATTTTTTTATAATTTTTAGAAATTAAATAAATTAAATTTTTTATGACACAATGATGATGCAGCGATTACCTCATTAATTAACTATTTAAATAAAATGAAAAGATAATGTAAAATATAAGGCTTAAACTTGTCAAAAACCTATTGGATGAGAATATTTCGAACCCTTATCACCTTATCCTATAAATATATCATTTTGGGGCCTTTATAATCCGAAAATCATTTCATAATAATGTAACATTTTAATCTTTCCAAGAGTGCCCCTCCTCTCCTCTTATAAAAGGCTCCCACCTCTACCAACTTATTCACACCTTAAAGCAATTTGGCTCGTCCAAACTCTTCCCAAATACTCTCCCAACTTACCTATATTACTCCTAGAAGCATCACTTTGGGTAGAAGTCTTCCCAAGGAAGCCTTTGTCTCAAATCAAAAAGAGTTACCCGATTTTAAGGTAATGTCTTCTCTTGTGTTCTTTTGTTTTATTTTGCTTCTCCAACCCCATAAAATCTTTTTATTACTTTATCTTGTAAAAAAACCAGTATCCTCAATATACTTGTATGTTTTTATGAGAATGATTTTATTTACACTTACACACACCTTCGTCTAATGGTTAAAGAACATACTGTTTCTGTGGGTGGCGAATTACTGCCTCACGAAACGATGATTGTTCAATATTCTTTTAACACCTATCATGGTGGCAATTATGATGAAAATATTTTTATATATGATATATATTATGTTTTTTTATTATTATGTATTTTTCATTTATGGAATACCTTTACGATTTCCATTATGGGTAAATGCGATAATTTCATTTTAGGAAGTGCGGACTACCACCCCCTCAAAGTGATTTGAATCGTTAATGCCATATGTGGGATGTATAAAGGATGGAGTAAATGGTATTATACATTATATTATACTGGAATTATATTATACCTTTATATAATTATAACTTCATTCCATTAAATATGAAATAGAAATGAAAGTAGCGTTCATGCGTACGTACGGCTTACCGTCTCCATGAACCGTGCATTTCATTTCTTACCTCTAAATGTTACGTAATATTATGAATGAATGTATATATTGGATATATATAATATATATTATATCTACATCATGGATATAATTCTGGAGATAATGGAAATTCTACCACATAAACAACTTGCAATTATAAGAAGTTTATTATTGACTCAAGTACCAAAGATCGACAAAACGACCGTTATTAACTTAAATGACTACATAATTTTCATAACATTGTAAAAAGTGATATAAAAGGGATAATGAACTTGAAAAAAGTTCTTAAGAAATTAGAAATTAACTCTAGTTTATTATTCAGGAGATCAAAGAACGGTCGAGTGAATTCGGACATGAGGTAAGGGAACTTCTTAACCCAATTTCTATTCTTTGGGTTAATATCTTATTTTCAAATTATGTCATGATATTATTATGTCCTATCTTGTATTTATTCTTTATTTATGTGTACATATAGTGAATACACATAATGGATCTATTTTATTTAAAAAATGATCTTTGTAAGGGACTTCGTCGCAATCTCCATTCATGGAGGCATATTTTGTTTTATACACAAATTTCTTTTATACGGTGTATAAACCCCTTTGACTTTTACGTTTATTCAAAAGGAATATTTTTATACGAATCGTTTAACTAAACGAAAAAAAGGAATGTTTTTCTTGTTGTATGTATGCGGCGACAACGACTTCTCTACCGTCGTGACCATTATTTGAGTTTCGGCTTCCTCTACAAGCCATAATTTTTTAAAATGAAAAATAGATACCAAGTTTTAATTTTCTTTTATTTTGGTATTGAAAATGGTTTTGAAAGTGTTTTTATTACATCAATGTGTTTTATTGATATCTTGTGATTTAAATGTGGAAATGTTATGTTTCCTTTGTGCATGTTTGATGTGATATGATTATGCAATGGTTTATGATATGTTTAACCTATTCATATGAGGAATGCATTGGACTTAATAAGTGACGGGTGGAGTCCGCTATAGCTCCTCGATGCATCGGTAGGTCTCATGAGACAAACTAGTGTCTTGGCACGAGGCCTTGACAAAATCTTATTTGTAGTCTTGGCACGAGGCCTTGGCTACATGGTTATGATAGTCTGGCATTATGCATTCCATCATTATGAAAGTGGTTATTGATATTGCATGTGATTATTTGACTAGTAGAATATCCATGTGAATAAGTAAATGAAATTATCTCATTTTACATTTGCCATATTATGTTTAAGTTCAAGTTTAGAAGGATTTTGTTTTAGTCATACATTTCCTTAAATGTTTATGTTTATTTATGAAAGCTTCTGCTATATTGTTATCCTTACTGAGCATCTGATCTCACCCCTTTAAATGTTTTAATTTTTTCCAGGATGTGAAGAAGTATTTTAGGATTGACCTACAGGGATAGTCTAAAGGGGATATGAGTGTGGAAAATGGAGACTATGTTATTGTAGTTTTTCACTTTATGATGTAATGTAACATTTATGAATGTATCTAGTGTTTCCAAGGCTACTAAACTAATTGGTCTTTCGAGACTTGATCTTTTGTGATCATGCCAATGTTACGAAGTAATGCACCGACTATAGGTAACTGGGGTCGAAGCGTTACAACAATAGGTAACTACACTCTCACATGAGAGATCATCCAACACATCAAAATTTAGCTCTAACCATCAAGTCAAAACATGAGAAACACCAAGGAACAAAAAAAAAGGTGTCAAGATAAGGAAACAATTATTAAATCACCAATTGAAAAATTATACAAACCAAGTTCCACAAGATACCATCACAAAGATCCCAAAATAAAAGGATTCTAAAAATAGACAAGTCACAAGAAGGGAAACTCAAATAGTTTCCACTACGATGTTGGAAACAAGAAGATGGAAACCAAAATCTTCTTCTCTACATGAAAAGATTCACTCTATGGCCTATGTATAGATCCTTATTATCATGAATCATCTTCAACCCCATATTCAAGAGCTGATATATCCGACCAAATTTTCCATTTTGAGTGGTAATAATTACAGAACCTCTGAAGGGGACCTCAATGGCCACACTTTCTACAATACTATAGACCATTAGAACACAACCTCTTAGAATTAATAGGTTATCTACGCTATAAAAACATGATAGGAATCCTCTTTTATCAAGAATTATGTCCTTTATCAATAGAGAAAGTGGTCTTCTTCCCTTTTTATTTCTTTAATAACTCCACTTTGTCCAAAAAAGCCTTATTGATTATCCCCAAATAAGAGATCAACCCTTACATTGGAATAAGGATTAAGAGGTTTGGGTGAAGGAATTTTATAAAACAGATAT
Organism: Viscum album; assembly: GCA_963277665.1. Taxonomy (NCBI): domain Eukaryota; kingdom Viridiplantae; phylum Streptophyta; class Magnoliopsida; order Santalales; family Viscaceae; genus Viscum; species Viscum album. Next base: position 1,860,851,820 of record OY728151.1, on the reverse strand, counting down.
CCTTACTGAAATCATCATGAACAAGCCCTTGTATGAAATATACCAAACATCATAATTTCTTGGCATACTATGCAACTGATGGTTCATCTTGACCAAAACCCAAGAACTCAGATACTTTATCCTTATTCACTTCATCGGGATATTATTATCGAATTAATGATGACTTGAAGTATTCCCAAGATATCAATGCATGAAGACAATGGGGAATCATAACTTTCCCCCACTTCTGATTAGGTCCTTTAAACAGAGTCGATAGACTTAACCTTCATAGTATGAGGATTCTTGAGATAATCAAAAATATCATAAAATTATTCAAGACACTTTACTACCTCAAGAGATCCTTATTCTCATTAATAATAAGGTGGATGAAAATCCAAGAATTCAAGGATGGGGTTTAAATTTTGGAAGGTAACAGGCTCCACCAATCGATATGAAGTCTGGGTAGAGTTGTTGACAAGGGATTCAACTTCTAAAAAATGTGAATAACTACCCCAAGAACCAGACCATTGGAAAAAAATCCTATATTTATTAAAGGAAATTATTGGAGACATTTCTAAACAATAACAAAAAATATGAATATAAACTCAAGAATTAAAGAACACACAAACATAACACAAATTTTTTTAAACAAAGTCACAACCCAGTTTAATCAAAAACAACATTTATTTCATAACACAAAATATTTCACCATTCATAAAACATTACACTTTACTTTAAAAATGATAAATCTTTTTAGAAATAAATTAAAATTTTAAAAACCCTTTACCAACACATGTAAATTATTTCAAGGTTTAAAAATAGTTGATCCCATTTTCTAATTATCAAAAACATTTCCATTTAAATCCATTAAAAACCAAAATTTCTTCTTAAAACATTTTTGTATCACATCACATAAGAGTATTTGATAATTAGTTTTCAAACCAAATATTTCATAAAACTAATTTTTTTGTAATGGAAAACATTTGTCAAAGAACATAACAAAACTTTTTTAGGACACAATTTAGTTTTCAAAAGGTATTTAAAATTATTAACAATAGATTAAATTTTAAACAACTAAATGAGAGCAAGAAACAACCCACATCAATAACCCACATAACCAACATCACATAAGTGATGTCACTTATAATAAAATGGACAAGGTTTCAAGATTATAACCATGTTATAAGTATAAGAGTCTTGTTTGTATGGGCTATTAAACCACACACCAACCTCACAACTGTTCATGGATGGATTTCCAAATTAACCACATCAATTCCTCATAGTTTACCAGACCATGAAAAAATGGTTCCACTATGGTCATCATTATAGTTTAAAAACTCATAATAGATTCCCCAAATAATAGATAGTCTCATTGGGAATCTAAATATAATTTATCATTAGAAAAATAATAACTCAAAAGAAATAGTCAAGTCCCAACATCCCTAGTAAGTCAAGTCTTTCCATAAAGGGGTGGTGATCAAGAACCCTCTCAAGGAATGCCTCTTGAGTCCTGAAAATTCTTAATCTCCTTTAAACCATGACTCACCCAAAATAACATAAGGATTTAAAATTCAATTATTCCCCTTTAATTAAATGCCCCTTATGATACCATTTGTAATGAACCAACCTGGTATACCATCTAAACTAATACTTGATCCAATTCACCACTAAACCGAAGAGCGTTCCTAATCTCCACAGGTTGGCGAAAAGCACCTAAGAATCTACAAATAAATATCAGGAACAATTTCACACTCAAAATATTAAAATAATAGAGTATAATGTGGAAACATCATTATATATATATATCAATACGTACATATCAAGTACAAGGAGGAATTAAGAAAACTTAAAGTGGAACATAACCACTAAAACCCATCTTCTGGGGGTCCATGACCACCCACCATGTCCCAAGTCACCCACCCTTGGTCACCTGAGTATGAACCCACAAAGGAAGTTGAGAGAGTGAACACCTTCTAAAAGATAATAAAGGGTTTCAAACACCGAAAGGTACAGGTAGGGTGTGAGCTAAAGAGACCAGTAGGATTCCATTAAATATTATATGCAATTAATTCATGAGGCAATTAAAATATGCTAAAAGAAGAGTACAAATGAGAGAGTATGAGTATTAGTTTGAAAATAGAGTTTTAAACATTTAAAAATCATTTATTAAACTAAACCTATAAAACATACCATTTCACCTTTTAAAAACTAAACATTTTCTTGAAAATATTTGAAAACCATTTCACAAGCTTGAGTTAGTTAATTAAGAAAAGATGAGAATATGAACCTGATATGTAAAGATGAATAAGAATCAATACAATAGATTCAAGGTGCATAATAATAATAAATGAAGCAAGCATGGAAAATTCGATTCCAAATAGGGAAAACCAATTTTGTCATGTATCAAGATTGAATATATGGATGTCATGGGTAAAAAAAATTTATATAAATTAGAAAGTCATGTAAAATAGTTCTCAATAAAAATTTCATGTATTTCAAATAAAAACAAGTGATCCACATGTTCATATTCCTAATAAGGTATGATAGTTCTAGGCTAAAGGATCCCATTCACTCAAAGTGACATGAAAATATGTATATACACACATCCCATTAGTACAGACAAAGGTAACTTCATCACTATCCTATCAGGGATGTGACGTGCTACATTATTGTTTTAGAACATTGAATAATTTTACAGTTTGTCTAATTAACACACTAATTACCTAAGTCTTGTGTGTGATTTAGTAAAAAATTAGTGATAGGGAATTCGTTTTTAAAAAAAAAATTATTCACCCCATTTACCCTTTCAAATATTCTAATTTTCCTATTTAAAAACCATAACATGGGTTTTGAAAAAAAATGACTTTTTTATGATAAAACCCAAAGGTTTATATCAAAACTAATTTAATCCATTTTTATCAAATAATCCCTAAAGCATTTAAAGGAAGTATTTAAATTTTAAAAGGATTTAATACATTTCAAAACATGGGTTTACACCCTCTTTACCTGAAGACAAATCATTTATATCAAATAACCCAAGAACACAAATTCCAAAACAATGGTAAAATCATTCAAAGGGGGTTCTTGGTCATATAATAGATTAATTAATTTTAAACTATTTAGAAAACATAAAATAATTTAATTCATTTAATTAAAATCAAGAAACCTCATTTAATAAATCAAAACTCTGGCCAAAGCCCATTTAATAAATCAAAACCATTTTAAAAGTTCTTTGAAAATAAAACCAAAAAAACATGGAATTTAAATAATTAATAAAATATTGATAGAGATCAAGAGAAAATCCATTTCAATCATACCATGTTCAATTTAAATAGAAATTGGTCAAAGAAGCATTTATGAGAAATTTAATGGACAAAAATCATAGAGCATGTGTTAAAAATAAATAAATACACATCCATGAATTTATCAAGCAACAATGAATCACAAAATTATGGAAAGGGATAGAAACACCTACTTGGAAAATAATAAATTCAACTGCAACAAATCTGAGATGTGTTTCCTTCAATGGTGATCACTAGATATAAGAAGATATATCTTGAAAGAAGAGAGAGGGGATACTAAATCTACAATTCCAAATTAATCAATCAAGATCCAACAAAAAATCAAGTCTTTCACAACCTTTAGGATGAACAAATCAATAGTAGAATATAGATACAAGATTGAGAAGAAAATAACTCACTGAAATAAAGATCTCCACTTTGATTGGCGCTTTGATATGTCAAGAGATGATGTTTTGGGAGAAAAAAATGGCTCTAGAGGGATCCCAAAACCCTAAGGATTGGATTATGATTGAGTGGGATGAGTTTTCTGGTTATTTAGGGGGGTTTCTGGATTTTACATACAATTTTCGTAACTTTAATTATTGCATGCATGGTTTACTGGGAAAAGTTGCATGGTTAGTATTAAACATGTGAAAACTATGTAACAGGTTACATACTTTGTTTAAACCATGTGAAAACTATGAAACAGGTTGCACACTTAGTTTAAATGTCACGAACCAACCCAGGTCAACCCTGATCCGATCACCTGATCTGATCCGCGACATGGCCTGCGAGGCATTCCCGATCCTCCCGGGCTCACGACAAGCACCAGGGAATCAATAGAGGAAAATTGGGAATGATTTGGCCTAATGAAAATAAATAAAGCAGTGGAAAAAATTAGAATAACGCAAGTCAAATAAATGACATGAAAAATGAATAACAACCAACAACAGAAAACTAACATGACCATAACCAAGACTCCTCGCGACTCCGAGAGTCTCTCACCAGTCCACAAATAGGAAAAGAATATAGGAGTGGGTATTAAAACTCAGTAGGCATGCCCAACAAACTATTCCCAATGCACTACCTTTAAATAAAAAAATTTACTAATTCCAGGTTTGAACTAAATTATACAAAATATGGGTTTCCACACACACACTTCCATTTCTAAGACAAGTAACAGTTCATTGACCTTTTTAATTTAAAAATAAGCTTAATGTTTGAAATTAATAGGTGCATTTCATTTTAAAAAAATTCTGCGAACAATTTAGAAATTCAAATTTCAATTGTTATTCAAATGGAAAACCACACACAAAACACAACACACAATAAGGGAAATTGAAAAGAAGTGGAAAACAGGGGCCAGCAACCGAACTATACCTCTCAATAATCCGTTATATAAAAATAAACACTAAAGAAAACATGGGTCGAACCTAGGAGCTCATGAACAGTATAGAACGTACCATACATTTGACTCATCCTGAAGGCATGCCTACTCTCGATGATGTCATAACACCCAAACGCTCGGTATCGCCCTACCTGGCCTAACCAAGGGGCCCAATCCCCTAGCATAGTATAATCTGTACTAAGGGCCACTAGCCACTACGTAATCTAACCTAGTGTGGCAATCGTTCTCAGAAGATTCACTCACTATGCCAAGTTCCCATGTCAATACGTATAATAAAAAAATGGGTGAGTCAACAAAGTCAATCAATTAGTACAAACATCACACACAAATCATGCAGTCAATGTACACAAAATATCACCCCTGAGTCACCCCAAAGAGAGTTTTCCAAAATAATTCATTTCATTACAGTGCCAAACGGGTCTTCACCAATTTTAAATAAAATCCTCATTTCTCAATAGAACCAAAACACTTGTTCACGCTTCAAAATAAATCATTTATCAATAAAACAGAACTACATTTGAAATTCTGTGAATTATGTTTAAAGGCCAAACGGGCATTCTTTCACTACTGGGTGTTCGTTCAACAAGAAAATATTTCAAGTGTCAGATATAAAATAAACGGCCCTTTTTACACCAAATAATCATTTTAAAATTAATTATCCTATATTATTTCCCATTTATTAAAAATTAATAAAATATCAAACAATTAATAAATTCTGAATTTAAAGGTGAGTGCAGTGGGGGACCTACCTCAACTTGCAGCTTGGTTACGAAGATGTGGCACATCTCACACTCGCGCACAAGTACGCGCAACCTGTTGATGATCGAAATATCATGGAAAAACCTTTTCAACGCACTACAACCGCAAAGATAAATAAAATACATAAACACATACTTGAACAATCCAAACGAACAAACAACGCAAAAGAACCACCTTAACCTACTTTCAAAACATAACTCGCATCATTTTTACTATTCAATAAACCACTTTAAAATTTATAGAATGATTTCCAAAGAGTAACCCACATCCCACACACCCAAAACTCATCCAAAGAACACATTTTTAATCAAACTCACACCCCAACATACTAGAATAGAAAACGCATGACATGCATAGACAAAAACTAAATACACATTCCCATGAAAAGATATTAAACATCATAAAAACTAGTTTTCCAGAAAAACACACCCTATTTCACATAATCATGCTACCAAATATAAAACGCAAACCAAGTTCATTTAAAAACTAAACTTAACACCAAAATAATCAATTAAAAAACATATCAGATCAATTAAGCTGGTAAAAATAATTATCCAAACAAAGTTATCCTACCGTAACAAAATAATTTCACCATAGAAATTATTCTAGAAATAAAAATTAATTATTATTACCAATGAAGTTGAAACAAAAAGTAATTCCAGTAATCAAAGGGATTCTTAAATTTAAGTTTCAAAGCAAACGATCCAACCTTGCCCACAGATGGACATCCCGAAGCTGGTGTGAAACCTCGTTCGCACCGCAACCGCACCTACGACAACGGTGATGGAGGCCGGCTGAGTGAGCAAAGATAGAACGGGAGCCGACAGGGCTGGTATTTCTACCTTATAAGGACGGTGAGGAGATGCAGGGTGCCCAAAAGGTCACCGGTAGGGGGCGCGCGGTTGGGAATGGTGTGTGGCTGGTCAGAGGGTAGGATGCACTACTGTCCGAGAGAGGGGGTCACGTCAGGGGGTTTTCTGGGATGCCAGAAAAGGGAAATGGTGAGTGGGGTAGGGGACCCTTCACTTCCGAAGTAGGATGGATGGAGTACTGGAGGCCAGGATAAAAATGGGTGAGGCACGAAGGCCTGTTGGAGCGCAAAAGCTAAAACGCGGGGGGCTAGGCCGGCAGGGGTGAGCGCGAGGGCGGCGGGGTCGAACGCCGAGGCAGCATGTGACTGGGGCGAGCGGCGACGCTGGGAATTGGTGTGGGGTGCATAGGGGAGAAGGACGGAGCGGTGTCAGGTGTGACAGTCTGCTGGAGTCGGGGAACCGGAGTGCGGCGGGGAGAGGTGGTCGGACGGATGCGTGGCGGGGTGAGGCGGGGAGCCAAGAGCCAAGGTGTGGCCAGAGTGGGAGAGGGTCGGCTGGGAGGGGGGACTGGGGAGAGTAGGGGTGGTAGTGTTTGGGCATGCCACGGAACAGATCGAGCGGAAGGGAGGTAGGGTGTCGTTGTTGTTCATGGGAGAGGCCAGGTGTGGCGAGGGTAGGCAGCTCGTCTAAAGGCGCGGGGACTCATAGGGGGCAAGAGGCGGAGCAGATATGGGCAAAGGCGACTCCCAGGGTGAGGTCGTGCAAGGGGGAGAGAGAGAGATGAAGGGTTGCGGGAGCATGAGGGTGAGGTAAGCGCGGAGCTGTGGCTGGTCGACAGTAGTCCAGCAAGGCAGTGGGCTGGAGCAGCGCTGTGTAGGAAAAGGTTGCGCCGAGGTAGAAAGGGGGAAAGACTAGGGTTTCTATTTTTTTCTTTTTATAATAAAAATAATGTTACAATAATATTAATAACAATAAAACCAAAGATAATAATAATAATATTATTATTATTATTAAGAATAAGAATAATAATAATAACAAACCTAATAATAATATAACATAATAATAAATTTAATAATAATAATAATAATAAAATTATTAATAAAAATTTATTAACATTTATATTAACAAAAAAATTAAATAATAAATATATTATTATCAATTATTAATAATAACAATATTATTATCTACACAATAGCATTATTATTATTACAATTTAAAAATTAAACTAATTTTATTTGAATAAAATTTTATTTATTTTAAACTTTAGACTATTTTGTGGTACCCAGGCTGACTGTGCGGCTACCACCCACCGTGCGGTGACCGCGCACGGGTCTAAAACCCAGCAAAAGTATTAAACGAAAAAAAAAAATTAATTCGGGACCTATCCCGGACTTGGTGAAAGAACTCATAGCCAAGAATTATTAAAATAAAATAATAATAATAATTTAAAAAGACGGATGTGACAATTCTACCCACCACAGACACTTTCTTCCCCCAGAAAGTCACCCAACCGAACGATGGACCAAAAAAGAATCCATGCCCAATTGAAACTAAAAGAAACCACAACATAAGAGAACGGTAGAACACAAGAGGGTTCTACCCACCACAAGAACTCAACTAGTACAGAAATTCAACAACCAAACACACCACCCTGGGAAGGGGGGGCGATGCGGTAACTCCCAACTGATCTGAACTAACTTTGACATCACGAGTGAACAACACCTTCACTGAAACATGGAACTCTCGACCCAAACCAAAAACCCCCAACACTAGAGAAAAATATTTCTGAGAAAAGATTCACCCAAATAGTGAATCTAAGCACAACCAAAAACATTGATTCATCCACAAACACTTACATCTCCAAAAAAACACAGCAAAACTGAGATTAACCCACACAAGGTCCAAACACGCTTTTAAGAAGAGTGCACGATTCATAAAACCATGATCAGACAACCAAAATTGTTTGGATTATAATAGAAAATGTCTGTCATAACTCCACGATAAAACAATGAACTTAAAACAATGTCAAAACTTTAGTAGAATAAAACAAGAATTAAAAGTCTTTAAATGTTCCACTGCCAACATGGAACACAAAACCCGGACCAAGGCTTCACACCCCTGGCAACTCCTGACTGTGCACGGGCTTCACCCCAAGACCTATGGTTGGGGATCTAATGGCTAAAGCATCTCCTGCCTCACAGTCAGGCACTATAATACCTCAGTCACAGCATCTTCTTCAGGCGACGCTTCCTACAAAACTTCTCTAGATTACCCATACATTCGCAATGATGACATGTCTTTAGAGGGATGTGACATGACGGCTTCACGTGCCTGAACCGGCCACACTGGTGGCACACCACTGAATGGTCCGATGAACTAGAATCTAGAACTAGTGCAGACGACTCTTTAGAAACAGTTCCCTATGGCAAACCTTGCTCACAAGATAGGGAACCTTCATGAGAAACTAGGTACTTTGGATTTCCAACCATCGGCGCTCTGAAGACCAACTCAGCTAAAATGACTCACACACTAGTTTCTAGAAACGATGGTCCCTAGAAGGGAGGACCCACTCCTTGATCTCTGGACAAAGACCCCCAATGAAGAGAGAAGTCTTTATCAAATCCTATGACGCAACTTCTGTAGAAAAGTTCACAAGTTTTTTGAAATGGTCAACATATGCCTTCACCGTCCATTGGCCTTATTGAATATGCACGAGCTCTTCCCTTTTCTTCGTCTTCACTTCTTTGGGTATAAACCATCAGATGAAGGCAGGTTTAAAGACATCCCATGTTATCCCAACTTGTAGTGATGGTGGGTCAAACAACTCTCATTTGTCTAGGGCTGGACCTTCGAACATGAACAAAACGGCACACACTCTGACAGTTTCAGGAGTTCCCAACATCTTAAAAGCACACTCGACCTCTTCAAACCACATAACTACCTTTAACGGACCTCGATCATCGTTAAGAACAGACAATGTCCGAGAAGGACCAAAAATTGGTCATTACTTATCAGAAACTCTGGGGACTTTTCTGGGTAGGAGGTTCTGAACAACATATAAAACACAGAGCCAATACCAATATCAAGACAAAGAAATGTCATTGAAAGCCACTTCCCAAATACCAAACCCACTTTTCAAACCAAATTCCATTTTCCAAAAATCATTTCCCTTTTTAAAATCACTTTAGAAAAACAAGTTCAAGCCTTTAATTCCAAGTGAACACCCCAATAATCCCATGAAATGTTGCACATGTCTTCATCTTCTTCCATCCATATGCACCAACACGCACTTACCATGCATTACATCACATGTACAAACATTCATAAAGAGTACCTGAGGTTGCACCCAAACCATATTTCTACAATTTCCAAGCAAACACTGGATTTTTAGACCAAGAGCTTTCAGTTTTAAAACAAATCCATTTCACAAATCTAAATCCATTTAAAAGAAATCATTCTCATTTCAAAAACCCTTTTTAATTTTCAATAATTCACTTACACCAATCATAACCAATACGACACTCAACTTGCATCAAATCACCGAAGGGAGGGACTAGTCGTTATGATTAACCTGGAAACATGGTAGTGGGCCATGTCCCAAGGAAGCGTTAATGACTAGGAGGAACTTAAACCGTGTACTCAGACTACACATGGGTCACTACTCCATATAAAATCACAATGTAATGTCAGATTTCCTTTGTTGTCATCCCTCAATCAAAAACAAAACAAAATGAAACAAGGACTCAATTCACGGACTACCCTGGTGGCTCGAGGTTCGAAACGGGCGAGGGTTCATGAAGTCCTTCTCGTACCTTCCTCTCAAGTCCTGACAGTCCTAATCTCCATCTATTGAACACCCCAAATAACAAGGGCCTCCTCTGATACCATTTTGTCAAGAACCAACTCGGTTCCACCCTAAACCAATCACCCGATCTGATCCACGACATGTCCCGAGAGGCGTTCTTGATCCTCCCGGACTGGCGACAACTGCCAGGGCATCAATAGAGGACAATTGGTAATGATTTAGCCCAGGGAAAATTAATAAAGCAGCGGAAAAAAATTAGAATAATGCAAGGCAAATAAAAAAACCGAAAAAGGAAGAACATCCAACAACAGCAAACTAACATGACCACGACCAAAACTCCTTGCGACTCGGAGAGTCACTCACCAATCCACAACCAACTCTCGCCCACAGTGAGAAAGCTCAAGTCAAACATTTGAAAAAACTAAAAACAAGAAAACACTATAGGTGTGAGTATTAAAACTCAATAGGCATTCCCAAAAAATTATTCCCAATGCACTACCTTTAAATAAATAAATTTACTAATTACAGGTTTGAACTAAATTATACAAAATATGGGTTTCCACACACACACTTCCATTTCTAAGACAAGTAACATTACATTTCCCTTTTTAATTTAAAATCAAGTTTAATGTTTGAAAGGTACATGTGCATTTCATTTTAAAACATTTCTGCAAACAATTTAGAAATTCAAATTTCAGTTGTTAGTCAAATGGAAAACTATACAAAACACACAACACACACTAAGGGCAATGGAAAAGAAGTGGAACATAGGGGACAGAAACCGAACTACACCTCTCAATCATCCGCCACATAAAAATAAACACTAAAGAAAACATGGGTCGAACATAGGAGCTCATGAAAAATCCATAACATACCATACATGTGACTCATCCTGAAGGCATGCCTACTCTCGATGACGTCATAATGCCCAAATGCTTGGTATCGCCCTACCTGGCCTAACCGTGGGGCCCAATCCCCTAGCAGATTATAATCCATACTAAGGCCTACTAGCCAGTGTGTAATCTAAACTAGTGCGTCAATCGTTCTTAGAAGATTTACTCACTATGCCAAGTTCCCATTTCAACTCGTATAATAAAAAGGAAAGGGGTGAGTCAACAAAGTCAATCAAGTATCACAAACATCAAACAAAAATCATGCAGTCAACGTACACCAAATATCACCCCTAAGTCACCCCAAAGATATTTTTCCAAAATAATTTATTTCATTACAGTGCCAAACGGGCCTTCACCAATTTTAAAGAAAATCCCCATTTCTCAAGAGAACCAAAAAACTTTTTCATGATTCAAAAGAAATCATTTATCAATAAACCCGAACTACATTTAAAATTTTGTGAATTATGTTTAAAGGCAAAATGGGCATTATTTCACTACTCAGTGTCCGTTCATCAAGAAAATATTTCAAGTGTGTGTATAAAATAAATGGATCTTTTTACACCAAATAATATTTTAAAAATTAATTATCTTATATTATTTCCCATTTATTAAAAATTAATAAAATATCAAGAAATTAATAAATTCTGAATTTAAAGGTGAGTGCAGTGGGGGGCCTACCTCGACATGCAGCTCAGTTACGAAGACGCGACACATATCACACTCACGCACAAGTACGTGCAACCTGCTGATGACTGAAATATCACGGAAAAACCTTTTCAACGCACTGAAACTGCAAAGATAACTAAAATACATAAACACAGACTTGAAAAATCCAAATGAACAAACAGCACAAAAGAACAACCCTTACCTACTTTCAAAACATAACTCACATCATTTTTACTATTCAATAAACCACTTTAAAATTTATAAAATGATTTCCAAAGAGTAACTCACAGCCCACACACCCAAAAATCATCCAAAGAACACATTTTTAATCAAACACACACCCCAACATACTATAATAGAAAACGCATGACATGGATAGACAGAAACTAAATACGCATTCCCATGAAAAGATATTAAACATCATAAAAACTGATTTCCCAGAAAAAAACACCCTATTTCACATAAGCATGCTACCAAATATAAAACGCAAACCAAGTTCATTTAAAAACTAAACTTCACACCCAAATAATCAATCACAAAACATATCAGATCAGTTAAGATGGTAAAACGAATTATCCAAACAAAGTTATCCTATCATAACAAAATAGTTTCACCATAGGAATTATTCTAGAAATTAAAATTTATTATTAATACCAATGAATTTGAAAAAAAACACTAATTCAAGTAATAAAAAGGACTCCTAAATTTAAATTTCAAAGAAAAGGATCCAACCTCGCCCGTGGATGGACCTCCCAAAGCAAGTGTGAAACCTCATTCGCACCGCAACCGCACTTACAGCGATTGTGCTGGAGGCTGTCTAAGCGAGTGAAGATGGAACAGGAGTCGATGGGGCTGTCCGTTCCACCTCAGAAGGATAGTGAGGAGCTGTGGGGCACCAGAAAGGTCACCGATAGGGGGTGTGTGGCTAGGAAGGGTGTGCGGCCGGTCGGAGGGTAGGCCGCGCTACTGGATGGGAGGGGGGATTGCGTCGGGGGGTTTTTTGGGCTACCGGAAATGGGAAACGGTGAGTGGGGTAGGGGGTCCTTCACTGGCGGAGTAGGCCGCACGAAGTGCCGGAGACTGGGATAAAAAGGGGTGAGGTGCGATGGCCTACTAGAGCGCAAAAGCCAAAACGTGGAGGTATGGGCCGATAGGGGTGAGCACGAGGGCAGCGGGGTCGAACACAGAAGCGGCATGCGGCTGGGGCGAGCAGCGATGCCAGGAATTGGCGTGCAGTGAAGAGGGGAGAAGGCAGGAGGGGTGTTGGGCACGACAGTTTGCTGGAGTCGGTGAACCGGAGTGCAGCGGGGCGAGGTGTCCAGCCGAATGCGCGGCGGGGCGAGGCGGGGAGCCGGGAGCCGAGGTGTGGCCGGAGCAAGAGAGGGTCGGCTAGGCAAGGGGAGGATCGGGGAGATCAGGGGTGGCAACGGCTAGGAACGCTATGGAATAGATCGAGTGGAAGGGAGGTAGGGTGTCGTCGTTGTGCATGGGAGAGGTCGGGAGTGGCGAGGGCATGTGGCTCGGCTGGAGGCACGGGGACTCGCAAGGGGTGAGAGGCGGAGCAGATATGGGCAAAGACGACTCCCAGGGCGAGGTCGTGCAAGGGGGAGGGAGAGAGAGAGAGGGTTGTGGGAGCATAAGGGTGAGGCGAGCGCGGAGCTAGGGCTAGTCGATAGCAGTGTGGCAAGGTGATGGGCTAGAGCGGCGCTGTACAGGAAAATGTTGCGCCTGGGTAGAAGGAGGGGAAAGACTAGGGTTTCTATTTTTTTCTTTTTATAATAATAATATTATTACAATAATATTAATAACAATAAAACCAAATATAACAATAATAATAATATAAAGAAGAAGAATAATAATAATAACAAAATTAATAATAATATAACTTATTAATAAATTTAATAATAATAATAGTACAATAATAATAATAATAATAAAATTATTAATAACAATTTATTAACAATTATATTAACAACACATTTTTAAATAATAAAAATATTATTATCAATTCTTAATAATAATAATATTATTATCTACACAACATCATTATTATTATTATTATTTAAATATTAAACTAATTTTATTTGAATTAAATTTTATTTATTTTAAACTTTGGACTATTGCGTGGTACCTGGGCTGACTGTACGGCCACCGCCCACCGTGCGGTGACTGCACACGGGTCCGAAACACAGTAAAAGTATTAAATGAAAAAAAAAAATTTGAGACCTAGCCCAAACTTTGTGCAATAACTTAGAGCCAAGAATTAATAAAATAAAATATATAATAATAATTTAAAAAGACGAATGTGACATTAAACCATGTGAAAACCATGAAAAAGGTTGTACGCTTTGTTTAAACCATGCACAAACCATGAGAAAACCATGAAATAGGTTTCACACTTTGTTTAACCATGTGCAAACCATACAAAGGCCTATAATCCTTCAAAATGGCTTTAGTAAAATATCGAAAACAACCCAAAAAGAGATCCAAACATTGCATACTCAAATCAATGGGTCAAAACACATAAAATGTAACAGGATTTTACACATGGTGAAATCAATTAATATCCCTTTTCACTTACTTTTTTGAGTTATATAAGACCTAAATGATTGATTCCTAACATTTTTATCACCATTTTGATAAAATTTGATCATGTATAAATTTTAAGGGTTTTCTTTAATTAGGAAATTTATTTAGGGATAATATGTCTATTTTAATTTGGGTTTTATATAGATTTATAATTGTATGATTATTATGCCCTTTTTCCTAGGTTTTAGATTGGTTTTTTTTATATTTTATTTTATTCATTATGATTTATTATGTAATTAATTAATATATTTATGGAATATTTCATTGATGGATTTTAGTGGTTACTTGAGGATCATTTGGGGTGTATAAAGCATTCCAAAAGGTTAAGGAATGGGGTCTCAACACTTTAAGTGAATGTTCAGGCTATGCTTGTAATATGGTTATTGTCGATTTCCTAAATTAATAATATAAAATGGTTAATTATTTTTATTATTATAAATGAACATTTTCCAGATGTATTTTCATGTAAAAAATGAAAGTACTCTAATAGTGATTTTTATTATAAAATGGTTAGTGGGAGTAATTACTTTTATTTCTTTCTAAAACCATGTTATTAAACATTTTGAAAATGATCCTTATTGTTTGTGTTTGTATACCATTTGAACACACACAAATTTTCATTATTTAATAAATTGGATGCTTATTTTAGTTGTTATTATGTATTATTTTATTCTTGTAAATAACCCCAGAACCAGTAATGTATTGTGGTCCATGGTTATTTTTTTCTCGTGATAAATACTCTTATTTTCTCATGTGATTCAATTCATCATGTTATCTTGGGTTTTTCTCTAAACAATGATAAATAATATAAAATTAATGTTCATATAGTGTAACCCAAGTTTGTTAAGAACTCTTATTTAACCTTTAATACATGACACTAAGTTATATCATTTCATTCCACCATATCCTAATTGATTTATAATAAAAAGATACAAACTTAACTTTGGTTAAGGGTTTCATGGGTGGTGAGGTAAAAATGGTGTTAGATAAGTGTAAATAAATTATAACTCTAGTAAGTGTTTGGTTATTATTACCAGATTGATTTATAAATAAAAATTTATGTTTAAACTCTAACTTGGTTTCCTTATTCAAGACATAAAACTATTTTTGGTAAGATTTGGGTCTTAAATCTATATCTTAATTTTATAAAACTTCTTCTGATTTAGGAAGAATAAATTTTAACATTCTTGAAAATGTAGGGATTTCAAAGTAATGTTTTAAAATGTTTTTTAAAGTGTAACTAATTTTTAAAAGTTTAAAATAAGTATACATATTTTCCTTTACTTAAGGTGACACCTTTCTAAATAAATTGGTTTCTTAAATAAGTTTTGAATAATAAAGACTTAATTTAAATAAAATCTTACCTTGTATACATGAATTTAAAACCAAAACATAGTCTACTACCTATTTTAGAACTAGATATTAAAAATATAATTATTAGAACTTAATTGTATATACCATTGGTAAACATTAATTTTTTATTCACTACTTTTCCTAGATATGATATGATATTTTATTTGAGTGTCATAAATAACCTTTCATAACATGACTTGTGACTTTTTTGTCTTTGAATTTATAACACTATTGTTATCTTATTTTGGTAACCATTAACTCAAACATGCTTTGTGATTTTATTTTTTGTATATTTAATCCCATGACGCTATTATAGTATTAAATGTTTATATTGGTAAATATATTTCTTCTTTTAGATTAATGGGCATGATAATTTTTATGACTGATTTCTTTTTGAGAATGGATAATACTTTGATAGTTGATAAGCATTCTAGTGAGGTGGTTTATATATATATATTTCTAAAATATATGTTATTTATATAGGTACACCTTATTATAAATAATGGTGGTGGGATGGGCTCGCATTTCCTTGACTTTTAATAACCTTTACCTCATTCCATGGGATGGGATAAGACCCTGATATTGTATAAACATTCCCCATTCCACAGGACATGGTTGATCCCTAACTCTAGAAGTGCACCTTGGAGGGATGTGTTTCAAGAATATCTTATATTCCTAACCTAGGTGTGATGAGATGGAAAATTTCCCTGCCTCTATCCTAACATCAATACGAGTAATTATTAAAGTAGGTATCCTCTCAGTATAAGGGGTTATTTTTTATTACTAGTAAATCATCTATAAGTTATGTGTTTTATATTTTTTCAGGTTATTATTGTTTTTTTTCTAAAAAATTATTTTGTATATAGTAAATGATTAGACATGTTATTGCACACACATAATTACACACTACTTAGTTGAATAATGCTTGTGGTTACCAACTTAGTATGCATATTCTCACACCCTTTATGAACACTCTAGTGTACATTCATCCCTTCATGTGTTGTTTCTCATGTACTTATTTAGGTGTATAGTGTTTGTGGATCTTTAGTTTTGGGTAACACTGTATTTAGACCCTTGTTGAGTTTGGGGCTTGGGTGAAGTCTTTTATTTCACCTAGTAAATGTGAATATTTAATTCATGGAGATTTTCTATGGTTTATTTCATGGGGATTCCAATAATAGAAATTCCTCTTTTGACCCTTATGGATGTGTTTGGTTCACATTATTTTCATATAGTGAGATATGTTTTGTTTCACTTTTTTTTAGAAATTATATGTGTATATGGAATTTTTTTTCTTTTTATATAAGTATGATATATTTATTTCATTATGTGTTATCTTTTTGTCTATTTAGAAAGTACACTATTAAAATATAGTTGTGTTTTCATCCAAAATTCCAACGAACCCTTGGGTCATTCCAAATTTCTTATAAACCATAAGTTTGTTTTATTCTTGTATTATAAGTGAAAAAACCTTCTCCTAACTATTTTTTATTAAAACACTATAATATAGCCTAGCCACTAGTGACTGGGAGGTGTGCCTAAGGTGTTTTTATAGAATGATCTAGGTACAAACTGGGTATTCAGTTCACAGACATTAAAAATATAGAGGGCCAAGAATCCTCTACTCTATTAACGTAAGGATATATATATAGGGTATATGATTTTTCAATAAATGGTCAAGATCGATATCTATATTTATGTCAAATCCAATGATTGGGATGCCAATGGTTAGACAAAATGAACGGTTTTCCATGTGAAGGGTTGTGTTGGAAAATGATGATTCATTGTCATTATTATCTTATGAAATCCATATATTAAAAAATATTTCATAAAACTCCTCCTTGAATTTCATAATTTCATGGGATATTATATAATCCTCGCTCCCTAGTGGGAAAAATACAATTGAATCCAAAGTTATTGAATTCCATACCATAAGGCCTTATCAAAAACCGTATCATAAAAATCCCTATAAAAAACCTTATGAAGGGAAAAGAAGTGAAGCATTCCCAACTACCCCTCATAAAATCATGATAGAATATTTATTCTTTAAATCCAAATTTGAATATCAGTTTATAAAAAGTTTCATTTGGTAATTCCTTTTTGAATAAATCTACATGACTATCACAAAAACTAACTTGTTGGGTAGGGGTGTCCATGGGTTGAGTTGGGTCAGGTTTTAGATTTTTTTGGAACCGATCCAATCAAAAGATGTTGGGTTAGGTTGGGTAAGGTTAGATTAGGACAGTTAAAATTCTCATTTCATAATCAACCCACCCCAAACCATCTTGAATTGGGCTGGTTTAGGTTGATTGAGTTACAAAAAAATATAGCCTCTTAAACCGAATCATATTTCTTACTCAACCTAGGATAGAAATGTATCCTTCTCTCACAATATTTTTATTCCTCACCACTAGAATCAATTCCTCCATTAAATCAGTTTCCTCCCTCCTCCATGAGTACCATATAACTCCTCAATGATTTACGTAATAGCAAACCAACTAGAGGATTTGAGCTGGTGGTGAGGTGGTACACCAAAGTCCACCCCCTCTGCCTTTGTTGCATGGAGTCTAAGAAGAATATATTTGATTGAGGATCCATGGATTAAGGTTGAGGAGGATCTTGAAATTGGTGGGGAATTATTTAATATCTTTTAACATCATAACATTGAAGAGATTGATGATGAAATATACAGCAGAGGGGTTGAGGTTCGTCATGAAGATTCATTGGATGGTAGAGATAGTGGGGGTGGGAGATGTGGAAGCAACATCAATCAGATTGGTTTGTTTAGGAGGTATAAGGGATGGTAGTGACATCTTATCTGATGATGGTTGGTGAGGCTACGTACATAAAAGGGATGAAGTAAAAAGGCACATGCACAGGTAGTCTATCAGGTTGGTTGGTCAGGTTGGATCATTTTTTCCAACCAATGACCCAACCCAACCCAACCATGAGTCAAAAAAAACCAAGTCAACCCATGAATGTATATTTTTAAATCCAAACCAACCCGGTCATGTTGGTTTGGGTTTGTACATACCTATTTTTTTGTATCAATCACACCATTATTTTAAAGTTCATGAGTGAAAACAAATTTTTGTGAGATGTTTTTTGTTATATATCCTTTGATATACCCACCCTTCAATTGAATTATAAAAGTATTATTATCATTATATAATATGGTGGGATTATAATTATTTATATCCAATCTATATTTATTTCTAATTTGATAAATAACTAATCCCATCCAAACAAATTCTCAAATTTTCTAAGGAATCACAATCAACTCAACATGATTTTATGAAGTTATAAAAATGGTTTGTTTTATAAAACATGATGAAATGGAAGTTGCACCATATATAAAAAAATATCAATTTTGAAATATATATTTATGCAAATTAGATAAATATATATCATCTCCATAACCAAAAAAAATTAGTTCTAAACATTTAGAATAAAATAAACCACAATCAAGAAATCCTTGATGGTATATTAATATATTTTTTAAACCATTACAATGTCTATTAGTAGAGATATAACTTTCCTAGCTAATAAATTCATAGAAAATGATATATTTGGACTTGAATTATTAATAAGATACATAAAAACCCCTATAGCACTCAAATATGGTACTTTAGGACTAATAAGTTATTCATTGTCCCCTTGTGGTCTAAAAATATCTTTATCATGATCAAGAGATTATACAACCATTAATGTACTTAATGGATATGATTATTCTTTATAAAATATTTCTAATCCCTCTGTAGTATACTAAAATTTATGGACAAAATTTTCTTCTTAAATATGTTCAATTTTCAATCTAAGGAAAAACGGTATCTTTCCAAAGTCTTTCATTTCAAATTATTTCTTAAATTTTATACTTCCTTGGAAAGTTGATCATGATGCCCAATGATATTCAAATCATCAAAATATACCATAGTAATAAAAAAATTCAGATTCACACCTCTTAATGATGACACATGGATAAATTGGATCATTTTCATAACCCTATTTCATCAAATATTTACTCAGATTAGTTAACCATATATCCTAACTTCTTTAATTTATATAATGATTTATTCAACTTAATATAATAAATATCTAAAGAACCAAAACATGTATCCCTGATTTTT
Source organism: Viscum album (assembly GCA_963277665.1). NCBI lineage: Eukaryota > Viridiplantae > Streptophyta > Magnoliopsida > Santalales > Viscaceae > Viscum > Viscum album. The sequence goes on along the minus strand of OY728151.1, from coordinate 1,860,832,148 downwards.
AATCATTCAATGATTTTTTATAGAAACATAATTATCAATATTACCATATATGTATGAAGTTAAAATATCTATCATGTGTAATTCATGATTTTTATATATAACAAACAACATGAGATTACAACATGTTATCAAATCCATTAAAGGTGGGTATATTTCACCATAACGAATCATTTTTATTTGTGAGAAACCTTTAGCAACTGGTCATACTTTATATATCATAACATCATTATTTTTTTATCTCTTTCTCATAAATACCCATTTATAACATCTTCATGTGTTAGTAAAATTTATATAAATTTACACTCGATCAAAAACATCGCATTAATTAATTGAGTCTAATTCTGAGTAGATTGAAACTTTATATTTATATCAATCTGGTATATCATGACATTTATTAATTTTTGTAGGTTCTTTATCTTCATCAATAATATCCAATGACACATTGTATAAAAAGGTTTCATCAAAAATGTTCTCCACTCAGTTAAAACATATTCATGTGTTAGTAAAATTTATATAAATTTCCTATATATCCCGATCAATTACTTTAAGTACATTAGATTCTTAAGGAATATTATGATCAAGAGAATTTACATTCTCCTTAGGTTCATTTATTTCTTAAACCAACATGGGTTGTTCCATTTCTTTTGATGAGGATTTTTATATGTTAATCCAAGTAGTATTTCATGATTTATACATGGATTTGATTCATTATTGATTGCAATATTATATTTTTCTTCATGGAAATCTATTCTAAATAGTACATTTTCAACAGGTATGTAAGACTTTGTAACCATTTTAAATCATTGAATGCATCAGATGAATGATTTTATAAATTTTGAAAAGTAATAATTTTTTGAACTTCCAATTCACTTATTATTGTACTAGGATAAAGATGAAACAATTCATTCATTTTTTCATGATATTTAATTTTATGTCAATTAATTTTCCCCCTTTAATGATGGAAATATTTTTTCCTTAAAATGAAAATCAAAAAATCTTTTTTTAAATATATCTCATGTCATTGTATTAAGATATCGTATGAATGATGGAGAAGAAAATCCAATGTAAATCCCAAATATTATTTAGAGTTTCGATTTTATTCATTGTTAGGGTGATAAAATCACATATAAAGAACAAAAAAATATACATATATGTTAAATGTTGGGTTCATGATCACAAGATAATTGAAAATGGGAAAATTCAAGATAATTTGATGGTTTTATTTGAATCAATGTTGTTTAATGAAAAACTTCATGACCCCATATTGAACTATGAAATTGTTCTTTCATGAGAATGTTCCTAGTGATATGTTTTAATCACTTTATCTATGATTTAGATAGACTATTTTGAGTGTGAATGTGAGCCATGTGATCTTCAAAACTTTTTCTAACTGAAATGAAATGATTATTAAAATAATGAAATGAACATTCACCGGTAATATCAAGATGAATATGATTAATGTAATAATATAGGAATTTTTCCCTTATCCACATTATTTGGGTAAGTAACATCAAAAACTCATGGTCGTGTGTTAATAAAAATAACACATGAGATAGTCTAGTTGATTCATTAATCAATATCATAAAATATCTAAATGGTATACATGGTGGATTAATTAGACCACATATGTTACCAAGAATTATTTATTAAAACATAATAGATTCAGTCCCAAATTTTTATGGTGATGGTTTAATAATAAATTTTCCTTGAGAAAAAATAGTGCATGAGAAATCATCACGTGTAAAAATTATATTATCAACCAATGGATTACCATGTGTAAATTTAATTATTTTCCTTATTATTATTAATCCCAATTGACACAAAATTTCATACAATAAAATAAATATATCATGTTAGGTAAATATGGGGTTTACCATATTTGATTCAATTCTACAAATATTAACATAGTATAATTCGGAGGAAAGTCTTGAAATTTTCTCATGATTCAAATTTTTTGCATTTTTAATGCTTTTTATATAGAGGTATTAAACACCTCCTTTATCCATAATCTCAATGTGATATCCATTATCAAGGATATAATTAAATATTATTAAATTCCACCAAGAATTAGGAGAAAACAAAACATTATTTATTAAATAAAATTATACCATAGGTAGTCATGTTTTTTATTTTCAAGTGTCCTCAATTAATTTAACACTACCAATCAATGTACTTACATGAGAAATTTTTATTTTAAGGTTGATAAAACATTTATCATATTTAATTATTATTTTTTTCATGGTACTATCAATGATACAAATTTCTTCATCATGGGGATTAAACCTAATGTATCACTTCATAAAATACATTTCTATTAAAAAGAAAATAAGACATGTATGTAAAAAATAAATAAATGAAACAAATTACAAAATTCATTGAAACCCCTTACAAAGATAAAATTATATATTTATCACCATAATTTACACATTATCAATACTCTTGATGCCTTAAGGGTTAACAAAATAATCTAAGATGTAAAAATTCATAATCTCATCATCATACTTAAATGCATGTTCGAAAAAATTGTTTCAATGTTCTTCTATTTTCCTTTGATTGATTATTGATAAATATCAAAAATAAAAATTTTCATATGATAGGTATGCGACTAGTTCCTCTTTATATCACACTTAAAGTATTTAATTCCATCATTATGTCTCTCTTTGATTCTGTTTATTCATTATTGGACCAATTTATGTGGTGCCCTTTCCTCCCCATTTTATGTATGATCACCTTGAGGAAAGTGCTTACCTTGACCTCAACCACATCAATGGATTCCACAACCATGATTTTTAGAAGTCATATTCACTTCAAGGAATGGAACAAAATGAGTAGGTTGGGATTCATAGTTCCTCATAATGAGTTTATTATTTTGTTCCACAACAAGAATCCAGTAGAATATTTCAAAAATCATTTTCCTTGATTTTTTTGTTTTAGATTAACTTTCGAGGCATGGACGGTAGAAAAAATATTTTCAAGCATATTAGTGTTAGTATTATTTTATATGCAAAAATTTAATAGTGATATAATTTTAAACATTATGGTGTAATATTAAATTATTTATTTATAGTCTTGGAAACTTAAGTGACTCTATTTGTATAGTTTTTTGGTAATATTACCGGTCATAGGTGATTCAATCTCTCTTTAAAGTTTTTTCATATCATCAATAGATCATTCACCATCGTGTGCTTTATCTTTATATACTAATTAAGGTTATGGTGAAATAATATCATTTTAAATTCATAGTCTTGATCAGAAGCTTCATTACCAAATTTAATCATTTAATTAAGTTCATTTTCATTTAGATGCATCTCTGTATCTAAAATCCATGACAAATAATTCTTTATAGAAATTTAAAGAGGGAGAAAACCAGGATTTTATATATTCCCAAAGGAAAATATGTCTTATAAATTTTTAAAAAACATCTTATAATAGAATAATTTCATAGTGATAATGTGTTAATAAACCGATCAAATGCCATTTGAATCCGTATGAAATTTCAAAATTGGAAATGTGTGATTGATCATAGTCGAAGCGAAGAATTGATGAAACATAGAGTCAAATATTTTGGAAACTAATGATAAATTAAAACACTGATGTAAAAGAGGTAGATAAGAAGTAGATATAGAAATATAGAGGCCCAAAAAATTTTCATTTCATTAATATGAATTTCATATATATATATATATATGATATATGAGATTATAATCAATGGTCAGACCAATCTATATAACACCCTGAGATTTTAGAATGTGTATTTATTTAAATAAAACTTTTTTGATAGCTTATGTTTTATACAACACCAAACTAAAATTTAACACGATATGTTTTATTATGATAAAATATTACAATTCTAGATAAACATAAATACATTATGAGGTTACTATAATAATCAACAGTAAGAAAATTAAAATTAAAATTAACACAAATATATATAAAAATACCAAATGAATATAATATTTATCCTTATAGTCTACATAAATATCATAATATCAATCAAAATTATAGAAAAAAGTCTAATAAGTAGAACTAGTATTGGCTTTATAAGAGATAAATAATGTTTTTAGAGATTTATGTGAGATTATATAAGAAGGTAATATGGTCATTGGGATTATATAGTCATTTGAATCATATAGTCATTGGGATTATATATTCATTGTACCTATATTTATGTTGTTCTTATATATTATTTGGGTATAATACCAATAAATTTTTATAAAAATAAATGATTTGATATTATTAAAATATTATTTTTTTCAAATAATTTTTTTTTAAGTGTTGTATATTTTATCATAAAAAATTCATCATTTTAAAAAGATGATTATTAAAATAGGTAATATTTTAACAAATGAATTAATATATTAACACTCGTATAATTGTGGTTACTATATAATTAATGAGTATAAATTCATTTTATACTTCAAAAATACATTTTCTTCAAAAATGATTTTTATTGCATTTTGTGTGTGGATATTATAATTAATTTATGCCACCAATAGAAATCATATTTGAAAAAAATTAAATAATTTTTAAAATATGAATTTCATTTAATTATTAGGATGATTTTTTTGTATTTTTCTAAAAAGATTGATTTTTGAGTGAATAGTGAAAATGCCATTTTTTACAAAACTGTCATTTATTTTCCTTAAATAAATAAATTTAAAAGTATAATTCAATTTTTTATTTATTTTTAAATTAAAATAATATTAATTTGATTAAATATAATCTAAATAATTTTATAGTAATAAAAATTATATTTTATTTTGATATAATTTCATTTTTATGCTTAAAAGTAATTTTCTAAAAACCATTTTTCATTTTGTTTTTTACACTTATATTAAAATTAATTTTTGACCAATCTATAAATTTAATATTGAAATATATATTTCATATTAGAAATTATGAGGTTAAAATTTATTAATAAGTTCAATTTCATTTTTGATAATTATGAATAGTAACCATGGTAAAAGTTTATCACTATGGTTATGGGTAAAAGAGGTTAATTAGGGTTAAAACTATAAGATAAGATCTAAAAGTCAACTTAACACTTAAGATATAATGTAACTCTATTTATTTTATTACAACCTTTAAATTATTTTAAGTTAAAAAAATTTATAAAATGTCACTCTCTTTCTTTTAATATCTATAATATATTTTCATGAGTATTGAAAAAAGATATTAATGATTATAAATTTTTTATTTTTAATATTAATAAATTATTTATATGATAGTAATTTATTTTTTATTTTTAGATAATGTATAATCGATGTGAACGCTTATGCAACATTGATGCAGCACTTGTGCAAACAGTTCAAAAATAAAATAAATAGTTTTAAAAATATTAAAAGTAATATATTTTGGATGAATTATGATGTCCCAATAATTTATTTGATAATAATAATTTATAGTTAATATTTAAATATTTTATATTATAATTCCATTTTTATCATGATTCTTTTAATGTCAATATATGTGAATAGCCCCAAAATGACCTTAAATGGTATTTAGTGTTTTGAAATTATTTTTAAATTATTAGAAAATGATAAAAAACCAATTTTTATTTAAGTTTATGTTAAATTTTAAAGCCTTTAATTAATGGTTAATTTATTTTAAACATGGTATTTTTATAATTACTTCCATGAATCTTAAAGAGTAAAAACATTGTTACAACAGTTATGGTTAAATGGGGTTAATGAGGGGTTAAACTATAATATAAGGTTTAAAATGACACCTAAATTTGTCTAAAATTTATTTTTTTATTATATTTAGAAATTATACTCCTTATATTCAAATATAAGTTGTTTGGGATCCATTTTACAAGAGTTAGATACATATTATATATCAATATTAAAGTATTTACAAGTTTTTCACCCACCTCACCTATAAAGGGAACCGCCTATCCTCTCTTCATATCACATTATGAGTCATTTATTTTAGAAAATATCTACCCAAATAACTTCCTAAATTATTTACACACTTATTATATATATTTTTATTCCCCTAATACCATCCTAATAAGGATTAATGTGTAAGCCAAAGGAGGATTTCTAAAGAATAGATATAACTCTCAACCGAGTTCTTTCATTTTATTTATTATTCTACATCATTCAATTATATAGACCCATTTAGATATAATAAAATAATTATCAAGAATATATTTAAATTTTATTATTTTTATGTCATATCCCTTCATCATCTCTTTTATATCCTATGGGAAATGAAATCATCACTCGTGTGTGTATGTGTGGTCTACCACCTCTATGAAGTGATGTGTTTGGTTTTTCATCACCACCTCTCAAGGATGATTTTCATATTGGATTTATGGAATATATATGATATTAATAATATAATTATGTTTCTATAATGATAATATATTACTTACCTACTTACCCTTCAATCCATTGGAAAATGATAGTGTTGCTCGTGTGTACATGTGGATCACCACCTCTACAAAGAGATGTGATTCATTTTTTATGTATGCCTATCATGAATGGTTATAAAACTATATTTAATTTATAAAAAATCATAATTATATAATAATTAGTATTATAAATATTATTTAACAATTAACCCTTTTACCTTAGTCAATCTACTGAATTATTTTTGGGATTATGCATCAAACTTCCTAAAAACACCAGACATGAACTTAATTATTTAGTAACGATATAATACATGGTAATAAATTAAATAAAAGGGATTATTATAATATAATAAACCTAAAAAGTGTTATTAATCAATTAAATATTTAATATAAGTTTATTATATAGTATTTAAATAATGTATGTGGTGATTCAAACTCAAGGTAAGGAGATTTCTCATCTCAAATTCCTTCCTTTGACTCATGCCATTTTCACCACATGCTTTCTTTTATATGGTATATATACTACCACATGGATTTATTTTTTCCTTAATTTACTGAAATTAATTTTTTTTTACAAATCCTTTTTAAGTTCCCTCCTTCAATTTTCTTTTGATTCAAAATTTACTAAAGTAAAGTTTTAGATATATTTGTAGGTTTGGATAATTTGGATGATGCTATATTAAGAGTTTTAGCTACCATCATGGGTTAATAAGTATAAGATTTATCATAAGTTTAAATGAATAGATTCCCCTTTTGATATTTTATATGATGGTATTATAATATGATTAAGAATATTTTGGGACACATTTATGAGAATACAGCCCTTAAGTTTAGTAATGTGTTTTAGTGAAAATGTTATTTGAGGAAGAATGAGTTTATATTTTATGAAAATTTGTTGAAAATTATTTATAAATAGTATTATTGATATGATATTTGATGTTGAGTCAATCATGATTAATTGAGATAAAATCATTATTATATTTTTGGAATATATGTTTTATAATATAGATAACCATGGGATTGAAAATTTATTTAGTGACAAAGTGATTAATGTTATTTTTAATAATTTCAATATAATGGGACTATTATATGATTACGGTAAATGGAAATGTTTTTTATTAATATGGGATTTTATTTGAGTAATAGATGTTGAGTTTTATTTTTTAAGCATATATGATTCAGGTTATTTATGGAAAACATTTGAATATTTTGGAGATTATATGATTATGGCATATGCATTTTTGGTATGTGACTTTATGAGTGATTGGTTTTATTTATAGATAAATGTTAAGTTAATCTTAGAAGAATATGTGATTGAATCATTCTAATATTTGGGTTTCAATTTGGTCTAGCATATTTTTAAGTGCTTTAAAGTTATTTATTTAGGGAGTGTTTAAAGTTAAATTTTGGGTGCCATTTATTGAGGTTTTTTAGATTAATGTAGTATTTTTTCATATTGGATATTATCATAACTTGTGCTAACCATTTTTATTTTGATTAATTTATAAAGATAGGAGGAATAACATGTCATCATTTTGTGGATCTTTTGATTTTTTAGAATTTTATTTTATTACTTTAGGCATGAAAAAATCATCTTTAATAATCATTACATGGAGTGAGAGATTTGATTGAAGTGGAAACTGCTTGAAGAACAACCAAATGATGAAATTATGCTTATGTAATGGAAAGAAATACAGTAAGTGTATTTTCTCATATATTATATCTTTATATTAAAATAATTCCTAAAATCAAGTAAGTGTAAGATAGATTTATTAAGTTTCATAACTGAACTGTTAATGTGTACTTTTAGAAACTCTTTCATAAGTACAAGTCTCATAATGGAAAATACATGATTTAATAAATAGTTAGGAAATGATAAGTTTCTTAATCTTAATATACACATTAAATTTATTTTCAAAAGGAAATGTTATTTATGCGTATTAAAAGATAATTATTTACACTTATTTATATTTTATTCAACTCTTGGGAATTTATTCTGAAAATGTTTTAATCCTTTTCTATTGAGCATGATAAAAAATTATGATAACATAGTTTCTTTAAATGGGTGTAATATAACACTCTGAAATTTTAGAATACATATTTCTCTAAATAAAATTTTTTTGATAGCTTATGTTTCATGCAACACCAAACTAAAATTGAAAATTATATGTTTTATTGATATAAAATATTACAATTCTAGATAAACATTAATACATTATGAAGTTTCTATAATAATCAATAATAAGAAAAACACAGTTGGAATAAGTGAAAAAATATATAAAAATACCATGAGAATAGAATCTTTATCCTTTTTGTCATTCCATTAAGATCATAATCCTGATCACAACTATGGATAAAAGGATAAGAAGTAGAACTATTATTATCAGGATGAGAAATAATTAATGGTTTAGGGACTTATAAGAGATTATATAAGAAGGTAATATGGTCACTATCATTAGGATTATATGGTTTTTGGAATCATATATTCCTTTGGATTGGATATCTATTAGACGTATATGAATGTTGGTATTATATACTCATTAGGTATAATAATTAATGACCTAGAATTTTATCATTGAAATTTCCCTTCTTATAATTATGTCATGTAGTATAAAGAACATACATCACATAGAGAAACCAACAAAAAAATTTCTCATAAATGAATAATGATACATTAGTAAAAAACTAAACCAATAATAATGAAAGATTTTATAATCGTATAAAAATAGAAAATAAGATAAGTGATATATAAAAATTTGGATCTCCTTGATCCACCAGAATGACCACACTCACGAACATAGCTACAGAAATCAAGCATAATGTTAATAATTAAATATTAATTTTGAATATGAAAGTATATATAAACTTGAGATAAAATATAAGTTAATTAATAATTAATGGATTAAGAGGTATTTATAGGAATTAGGTAACTTGGGTGACCATTACAAAACTAATCATTGGAATAATAATATGGTTGTTGGAATAGTAACCTGCCTATTGGAATAGTAATATAGCCATTAGAAATAGTAAACTAACCATTAGAATAGTAAAATCACTTATGTAAATGTAAAATAATATTTATTTATCTTATAAAATTAAAATATTATATAATTAAACCATGTTACAGGTAAATAAATGTTTAAAAAAAGATAAATTAAGTGTTTGTGTTTTTTATAAAACATAAATGTCTTAATCACGCTTTTATAATAAATATATGGATTTAAAATAAATTTTATTTATATAAAATGGACTTATAAATTAATATTAAGTTGTATTATAATAATCATATGATTTTATGAGACCATAAGTACTCTTTCAAGGGGTCATAAAATCGATTATAATATTAAATTTGGTAATTTTTGAATAATTGAGGATTTTATTTAAAAATTAAATTTATCATATTTATAAAATTATTTTCATAAAATGGATTCCATTTTTTAAATATACATGTAAAAAAAATTTAGGGTCAATTTTTGGTATTTATCTAAAATATTTAAATTTTTTTGAATAGTGAAATACAGTGATTTGCGGTATTTAACATTATAAGTCAAATACATGAATTTTTGAGTCATAGATGATTTATAACCCATTATATTAAACTAAAATGAACCATTATCTGTATATAATCAATACTATTTATATTCTTGAGCCAAAATAATAAACTAGTGAATATAATATTCAAAAAACCCCTCTCCTCCCCTTATAAATATCTCCCCTCACCAACCCTTCTCATCACAATTTATAAGCCTTGAGGATTAAAAAATATATATATAAACATCTCCTACCCACTATACCCCATTTCCTATAAATTTTTGTCTCACAAAAATAAAAAATCCAATTGCCTTAAGAGTATTTCAAGGAGGCGTCATTTAAGAGGTAATATTCTCACTTTACCTTTTTAAAATTATGCTATTATCCTACCTTCCCCTAAAATACCAAATAAAACAAGAATTAATTACTCTAGTATCATATATGTATACTAAAATTTCATGGTTATAATATAATATCTACCATTTATCCTCTTCTTTTATCCTCTTATTCTAAGAATGAAACCATTATTCATATTATGTCGGTTAACCGTCTTCGTGGATAATGAGATTTCATTTTCCATAAATCCCTTAAATTATGGTCATAAAAAATTATTATAGTTAAATAAGATGATAATAAGTATATTATAACATATTTCATGTTATTTAATGAATATATAAGCATAATACTGAATAAAATGAAACTAATCCATAAAACTACCTAAATGAACTAACCACGTAGCATTAAAGTTTTTACTCAAAGAAACATCCCTATGTCGGAACACATATGGTTATTTAGGACCATTTAAATTTATTTAATTTCATGAATACCATTTCATTTCACTTATTTAGTTGTAGTCCCATTTGAAAATAACATCAATAAATTTCCCTAAGTGAACTGACTTTAGTACCATGAAACAAACGCTCTCAGAACAACATAATTGAATTTTATAGCTTATATAAATGGCCATAAATTAACTTAATAAAATTATAATAAAATATATATATTTAATAGGTTATTAATTAAGTAATTAATTAATATAATTTATTTATTCATGAAATTAAGTTCAATTTTAGAACGATTCTGGAACATAAGGTAAGGGATCTTTCTAAACCTCCTTATTTCCTTTGGGTTTATGAATTCTCTATATTACCTCAATTTCTCAGTATAATATTATTAATTAATTGTTATATATTATTTAAATATGTCCTGAAAATTTATAAAAAGTTTATTGAACCTTTATTTAATGGTTATATATATGTTTTAAAGGTTCCTTTCTCAATTCCTTTTGAAAAGTTGATTAAAGAGAACTTCAATAAATTCTTTACCCCTTTTAAAGTACCAATCAATGAAATTTTTTAAAACTTACATGGTTTATAAAAATTTTCATTTTTATAAATAAAATTATTTTTGTTCAATTATGGTTTTATTTTAATGATTATAATCTTACCCTCTTTCAAGACACTTTACTCTTTTCTTTAAAACCCCTCTTAAGTGGCACATTTCCAAAAGTTACCTAACCTCTATTTTTAAAATATTCACTTAGGATAGAAATAATTTTTCTTTTTATATGATTATTTTTCATTTATTAATGTTCAAAAATTATTTAATCCCTTCTTTCATGGAAACCATTATGATACACCCATTGGTTGTGCCTTATGACATGATTATGAAACCCATTTCTTTCCATGGGTAATCCTTATATTTATGACTTCTATTTGATTTCTTTATATGGAAAACATAAGCGTATACATGTTATGATTGGTACACCTAGATATTAATCCAATCCATTAGGTAATGTTTTAGTCTCATGTGTAATTATTTATGGTACAAGGGATTAAACCTAATGCATTATGAGAATTTGTCCACCATATGATATTTTCTTGGTAGTTAGCCTTGACTCATGTTTATTTCATGTTATATGTTATTTCCACATTTTTATATTACCATGATATTATGATTACATGTTATTTATGATATTCATTCATATTATTATCTATGATACATGTCTTTTATGTTTTCATATTATGCCTTCTAACTCATATATTAATTTTCATTACCTTGTTTATTACTTTATTGGGTTTTTTTAGCTCATTTATTTTGTCTATGTATTCCCCGGGTTATCCTATGTAGTTTTGGGAGCTAAAATTAATTTAGGAGATAATTATTAATATTAAAATAATGAAGTTTTATTTTAGTTTCACATTGTCTATTTATATACCTAATCATCCAAATACACTAGGATTTTTTATCCTTACTTTGTAATTAATGGATATTTGTGTTTAAAATCATGTCATAATATGTGTGAAATGATTTGGGACACTATAGTTAGTATCATATAATGTTTTATTTATTTTTTTGGGTTAGGAATAGAAATATTTATTGAAAACCCTAGTGATAAGTATAATTATAAGAAAAAATTACATGGATAACATATATTGAAACTTAGGAAATCATAAGTTAAGATGTACTTTTCATTTACAAGTTATTCCTTATAGGTTCATAGTTTTCTTTTTATATGCTCATTAGATAATTATTCAAACCCTTAATTTTAATTTTATTTTATTTTATAGTTAATGGTTTGAAATATTAGAACTCATGCCAATAACCAAAGTTATGGGCAATGTGATGATTTCCCTAATGAGATGTCTAACCTAATGGGAGAAGGATCTTAGAAATTAGTGATAGTACTGTGTAATTACACAAAAAATTATAAATTAAATTCCCTTTTTGAATGAATAAATGAATTTTTAATGAATGTATCTATAGAAAAAACATGACTACTTTGGTTATTTTGGACCATTATAAGTTAGATCCTACCAAATTTAAAATACTATCAAGCATTGGAACCACTGATAGTATAGTTTTTATATAGTGATATTATGATTAGTATATATTAAGGGTTATGATAAAGTCTATTTGACATAGAAAAATAAGTGATTTCCTTGACCAGTAGGATTATAGCCTATGAATCACATTTACTATATCTTCTAAGGGAGATATCACCACTATGATTTTCCTTTAATAAAGCACACATTGAGATTAAAAAACTAGATTATGAATGAAACCATTTACAAGAAAAGTTTAAGATCATTGAGATCATGGCCCAAACCATGTACATTGAACAACCCCAAGAAAATATCACCATCACACACCTTACACTTAGGGAATTCTCTAGTGTAATAAAGAGATATGTATCTAGACCCTAATAGTATGAATTTTTATATTTTCTTTTAATTAAATTATGATTATATTCTATATTTTTAATATTAATTTTTAAACGATTGGATAATGAGTTTGATAAAAATTAGATTTTGACATAATGAAACACATATTGTATTTTTGGTAAATGTATAATTTCAATCAAGGCACTCTATTTTAATGAATTAAATAATTTTTTAAATAAATTATATTTCAATAAAATATTATTATTAAATAAAATTTATTATATATAAAAGAGAATATAATTTTATGAAGTAAAAAATAATTTTTATAAGGGTATGAAAATTGTTATTGTAAAAGAATAGTATTTTTTAAGAAATGTGGGTTTTTTATTAAAAAGTTTAAATTCACATACATACATAATTATTGGGATAAAATAAATATTATTTTTGAAATCATCACTTCAAAATTATCCAATCATAATTTTTTTATAATTTTTTGAGAAAGTCAACTTTTTGGAGAAAATTAAATATGATATTAATATATGGCATGTATTATTACATCATAATGACCCAAAAGTGATGTAAAATATTACATAAAATGTATAAAAACCCAAATACATATTTATCATTTAAAATAATTTGTTTTTTAAATTATTTTATTAATTTTATAAACCCTTAATGAATCCTCCAAAACCAATATTACATTTTAAGATTTTGAAATCAATTCTTTGTAAGCATGACTCACTTACACATCACCAAAATATATTTTTTAATGATATAGGTTATTAAACATGTAAAATAATGAAAAAAACTCCACATTGGTAGAAATAACGAGAAAAAACCATGGTATGTTTAGTGTTTTTTATTACATTATCATATGGATTCCAAAACCTAAATTTGTAAATTAATAAAGAATTATCCTCTCTATTTCCTTATAAACCCACCCAAAATCCCATTCCTATTCACTAAAAACACTTGTATTGTGACATAAATCTATCATTACCTCTCTATATCTTTCTCAATATTCCCAAAAAATCTCAAGAAGCTCCCCCCCAAGCTTTTAGAAGCACCCTCCAATGGTAAGGGATCCTCTCCTCTTTATTCAAGTACTTTCTTTGTCTTATGCATTTTAATTACCAATTGATCATGTTGGATTATGTTATTACATATAACTATTACTTCCATTATGATTTAAAAGTTATGATATACCCCTTTAACTCTCATTAATACCTCCCATGAATCTTTGAGTACCCACGTTATGCTGCCAGAATTATTCTGTGATTTTCCATACCAAACATTTGTTTTGTGAATACTCATCCCAATTTATACTCAAGGTTATTCAAATAAATAAACCTATCCTTAATTTATTTGTTACTTACTTGTATATATCCCATGATACTTAATCATGGTAATAAATTTGATTATATGTGATCCTATATTGAATGATATATGCTTCACATTTATGCATATACATGATATGAAAATGATAGGTGTGCCCAGATAGCGGTCCACCACATTGGGTAATGTTTTAATCTCATGAGATTACATTTACGGTGTGTTTAAGGTTATAATAATCATGTTTTGTTATGTTTTATTGGTGATTATCCTTGATTTATGTTTATGATGTCATGTTTTGTGTTTCTACCACATTCCTACGTGGCCTTTATGTTATCATGTTATATCATACCTCATTATTCAAGATTATGATTATCAACCCTATTATATTACCATTATATTACTCTTGGATAAAAAATAATACTTTACCTAATTATATGATTTTTTATTCCCTTACTGAGCTTTATAGATCACCCCTTTCTTATCTACGTTCATGTGTTACCCCGTATAGTTTTAGAAGAATGGTGGAATTTTAGGAGCATGTTATGGTAGTTTTAAAAAATGAAACTGTATTCTTATTTAAAGATTTTATTCTATGTACCTAATTTAACAAAGACACTAGGATTCATGGTCATTTTGTATTTTAATATTTGTACCATTTTTGTTATAAATCATGAAATAAAGTGTATTAAAATATGGGTTTTCATAGTTGATATCAGAGAAAAGTATAGTTATTTTTGAAATTAGGAATAGAAAACTATAGTGAAATACTTAGGAATAATACTAAACATAGTAAAATATCCCTAAATTTTGGTAAAGTACATATTAAGTGGTTTATAAGAAAATACATCCATTTTTTACACTATAAGTATATGTGGATCTGGCACAAATGTACATAGTGGTAATAACCCTAAAAAGGTAACATTCAGTTGGACTTAATCATTACCTAGTACATGAAAATAACCCTTATTGTACAAATGGTTTGAAACTCTCAGGGGATATTCTTTGTTAAATACCCAAGATCCTTATGAACCATTATTAAGGGAACAAAATATGACCATAAAATTTTATTCTAGTAAGTATATCATTGATAACTTAGATTGAAAGATTGAAATTCATAGATTAAAGTATATATATCATTTATGAGTAATCACTTAAATTTCTATAGTTCCCTTTTATGTGTTTAGTATTTTTAAAATTATCATCCCTAAGTTTATTTTTGGATTAAGTACAAGACTAGAACCAGAATAAAATAGTGAAAGGTAGTCTTATCGTCTATGGTTCTATGAATTCTTTCATATCATGAAAGTTTAGTATAACTATTCAAAAAACACTTAGAAAAATGGAATATGGGTTATTAGTGAATATAGAAAATGGGTGAATTATTGCATCCCAAGTATATAACTCCTCCCATATCTATATTTGTGGGATTAACTTCCTAGAAAACCATTTGATTCTCCCCTTAGTGGAATTTGAGGTTTTTCTTGGCATGGATTGGATTTCCTTATAAGTGTAAGGAGTAATATAAATCTTCTTTGTTACCAACATTTCATGCATGGATAATATTTACTTGAGAGAAAGAGTATATAGCTTTAAAGATTGAGACTAAATAAAATATTATCCTTGATGGCATTCCCATTATAAGGGAATTTATTGAGGTGTTTCTTGATAAATTATCTCTTCTTCCTCTTAGTTGTAAGTTTGAGTTCTCAATCAAGCTCATACTCTAAACTTTTCCAATATCTGAGGCTCCATATAGAATTATCATTGTTGTACTTGAGGTGCTAAAGAAACAATTATAGGAAAATCTAGATAAAGGGATTATATTCCAAAGTGTATAGTGAACTCGATATTTTCATACATAGATACTACATATTTTTAGATGAATATTCAATACATTACACAAATTCATTGAGTACTTTAATAGTTTAGTGTATTTGGAGACTAGGTACATAATCCTCTAATTTAGTAAAATATCTTCAAAACTTCCCACAAAGATCTTCACACATATTACTCCTCTTATGAATTCCCTACCTAAACCTTTATTTATAACCTAATGTAGGAATCATAAAAAAGGGTGAGCTCAGATTATTAGTTAATTTAAACATAAGAGATATCAATATATGATCATATGAAAGCATAAGATAAGTTAAGGGTATGTGATCATGAATATAATTTACAAAGTTCATACCCAAACTATCATAGATCATAAACATGGTTCATGGAATAAAACTTTACCATTTCTAAAGACATGGACCGTAAGGTTGATAATTCATCATAAATCAAAAATGAACCATAATATCATGTTATAAAAGTGTGGCACCATCATAAATAAAGATAACCATTTCATACATCAAGGTTGAATATCAAGACCATCAGCATGGTGGATCAGGACTTATCAACGATTTCCCATTATGGATCAAGAAACACATATTTTTCATTATGTATTAGGATACACCTATTTCCCATAGTGGATCATGGCACACCTATTTCTCATAGTTTATCAATATGCACCTATTTCCCATTATAGATTAGTATACACTTGTCGCCCATAGTGGATCAATCCCATTTACTTGTTTCCCATTGTTATCTCATGATATATAAAGATTTACCCAATGCATTGGATGGAGACATAGGTCCCACACATAACATAATAAAAATAATACATATTTGTGCTACAATATCATAAAACATTCATCATATCACACCCCATGAAATGAAATGGGATTCATAAACATTTCATCATATCATAACCTATGGAAAAGAAATAGGTTTCATAATTTCATGACCCGTTGATAAAGAAATGTGTTTTATAAGAATTTTATCATGGTATAACCCGTGTAAGAGAAATGAGTTTCATAAACATTATCTCATCATAAACATAAAATATTCATAGAAATGATAAGAATGGTATCTTTGGTTAATATCCCAAAAAAATAATAAGTTACATCAAAGAATGTCATCTTAGATGGAGAATGATTTTTAAAGATAAATAACTTGGAACATTTCTTGAGGAAGATAGTTTTTCTTTGAAATCACATTTTAAAACTAAAAAGTCATAAAATATTTTATAAATCATTTTATATGAAAATAAACATGAAAACTTATAATGAAATCATTAAAAATAATTTAAAACATTTATTGAGAAAAATATCTTTTCCAATTTGAAAAAAAAGATAAAACATAAAACATTTTGAATATAATTTTATTTGAAAATAAAATTTAAAACTTATAAATGAATATCAAATAAAATAATGGTCATGATGATGGTAAATTTTTCTCATGTCATACATGTTAAAAAAATATTCCTTTCACATTTTTAGTAAAATATAAATGAACATTATTTATAAAATGATGTGAAGATTAATTTTTTAAAAAGTCAAACATGGGTAAAAAAATTTAAAAATCATATTAGAATAGTAAAACATTTTTTAAAACGTTTGTACAAAAAATGGTTTTGGAAGAAAATGGATTTCTGACCAAAGAGATAAATAAAGCTGGGTTTTATTAAAAACATTTGCTTAATTATTTTAGGTAACAAAGAGTGAAAATGGGGTTACTAATGCCATTAATAACCATAGTATACTAATATTCATGAGTTTCTTAATATATTTATCATAATATTTTATCATTGGAAACATAATCATAAATAATCAGAATAAATGATGAGACTATAAAATAAAATCTTTACCAATTTAGAAACTTTAAAACATAAGATCCATGAAGGAACATCATTAAATGAAACTTAAAATATTATTAGGTTAAATAATTTCATGATGTTACATGTCAAAATTTTTGTATATACAACTAACAAAGGAGGATAGGTTCATAACATAACATATGTATCAAAGAAAGAAAATTGAGACAAAAATCCATTACCAATTTGTTAACTTTTGATCCACAAACCCCATGAAAGATAGATACTCAAATGGATATGTAAACCCAAAAAAATCAGGATAATCATCATAATATACATTCATGTGCATTATATTCACCACATAAACGAAATGGGTGGGGGTATGGAATGTGTCTCGTAGAAGTAAAAAAGTGAGATAGAAATCTCTTACCTTAAGACTCAACTTCCTTCATACACGTTCAAAACTTCAGAATAATAAATATAAGTTTATTATAAATATATTAAAAACCATAAATATATATATCATACCATATATTATTTACTTGTGACCTTTTATTTCCTATTTATTAACAATTCCATGTTAAAGTCACGTTTCGGGCGATATCTGCTTTGTTTTACGTGTATGTTTTGATTGGTTATTTTTTCCATTTTGCTTTGATAATGGTTACATAATTTCCATAATTTTAACCATGATATAAATATCATATATTTTTATTATATATTTATATTTATATTAAATTATAAAATATATAGTATAAAATGAAATACATTGTTCATGGTGGTGGTAGGTCGTAGGTACACATGAATGTTGCTTCCATTTTCTCAAAATATTGAAAGAAATAAAGTTGAATGATATATCATCATTAAAAATATTTTTTATTTCATATATATCACATATTTTAATTGAACCTGTCCTTGTTACCTTTCATGTAAAGATTGAATGAATCATGTTACTTCGCAAGGCGATAGTCTGTCGTACACATGAGAGACGTTATCATATTCCCACAAAATGAAAGAATGAATATATATGTGATATAATAATTAAATAATTATAATAATATCATAAATATAATATATAAACAATAAATAAATAATTATTTCCAACCATTATAGGTGTTAATGTAAAAACAAATGACATTGGTTCGTGAGGTTGTAGTTCACCGTACACACGAATAATGATTTCATAACCCAGTTGATGGAATTGGAGATGGTTGTAGGTAATGATATTAATATAGAAACATATAAATATATATAATATACTAATTTTATTTTATACTCATGGTTTCATAATAATTTAAGGATTTTGATGAAGAAATAAAACAAAAACGCTCATTGATGAATGTTACCTCTTCTTCAGGTATCCTCTTTAGGTTTGCACCAAAATCCATCCTAGGTTAGATTTATGTCCAAACTAATTATTATGGTATGAGATGAGTGATTTTTTGAATTTTTTTTTTTTATTATCTAAAAAGGTTTTGAAGTTTTGAAGAGGAGAAGAGAAGGGGTTGCTTTTTATAAGTGAGGTGAGTGGCAAACTTATAATTTTTTGAACAGAAAAAGGTGTACCCATGTTCTTATAATTACATAAGGATAAAAATGAATTATTCTTTATATTAGAATTATAAGGTCTAAAAATATACATAAAATGGTTTTTTATAAGTTTTGTGTCCTTTTTTACCTTTATATTTTTAGTTAAACCCCTAGTAAACCTATGTTTACCTTAACTATGGTAAATAATATTAAGTATTTTTACTATTTATTTTTTAAAAAAATTAATTTGAAATTATTAGATAATATAAAATATTATGTTTCTAAATATTGAATCCATTTTTCTAAATTACACTCACATAAGTATAAAAAATTAATTTAAAATTAATCATGCATACGCGATGTGAAAGCAGTTTTTTAAATAAAAAAATTTTCAAAAGTTTACAAATTTTTTATATAGAAATTCAATATAAAATTGATTAAAATTATCAAAATTGGATTAATGGATATATAATTGAACTAATTTTACTTTAAAACCAATTTAAACTATAATTTAACTTTATAAATAAATTAAATGAAAATGTGGTTTTCAATTAAAATTCTATATTTTTCAATATTAGTTAAAAAATAAAAAAAATTCAGAAAAATAGTAAAAATTCATCCTAAGAAAATTTTGATATGATGATTTAATAAATGAAGTTTATTTTTTCAATTTAATTTTCTAAAATTGTTAAAAATTAATTTTATTATTGTTCAAAAACGAAATAAATAGAACAATTATTTAGAAAATAGTATTTTTGAAACATATAAAGACTTTATTGAAAAATTAATTACTTTTTTATCAATATTTTTTCATTATATAAAACAATTATGCATAATATTTAAAATATATTTATTCCTATTTATTCATACAATTTAATAGATAGGAAATAATGGCTTTTTATAATATTATTAATTATTTGGAATGGTTTGTTAAAACTTGGTGTTTCGTGTAACGCAAGCTAAACGTGATGTTTTATATAACACAAGATAAACTCATTGATTCATGTAATGAAATCTAAACATGATATTTTTTTTATTTAAAAAATATATAAAATATTAAATTAAGTTGAAAAAAAAATCACAAAATCTCGGGGTATTACAAAGTGCTTCACTATGGGGTGCACCAGTCTTCTTCGTTAAGAAGAAGTATTGGTCAATGCACCTATACATTGATTATCATGAGATAAAGAAGATCATGATAAAGAAAAAGTATCATCTACCGTGGATTTATGACTTGTTAGATCAAATATGTGGAGTTAAGTATTTCTATGAGGTGGATCTTCAATCAAGATATTATCAAGTAAATGTGAAGGAGGATATCCCCAAAACTACTTTTCATACAAAGTACGGGAACTAAGCGTTCATAGTGATTCCATTTTACTCACTAATTCTCCAGAAATCTTTATGTACTTAATGACTAGAGTCTTTATGGATTACCTTGAAAATTTTTTGTTAGTATTTATAGATGATATTCTTATCTACTCCAAAAAGAAATGAGGACCATGAGGATAATTTAAATACTATATTAAAGACATTAAAGAATGAAAATTTATATTTAAATTATAATAAATATGATTTTTGGTTAAATAAATTAATTTTCTTGCAGTATTTTATCACCAACAATGGGATATCTTTGGATCCTTTAAAAACTAAGACAATTAAAGGATGGAAAAGGCCAACATTTGTGGTAGAAATATAATGTTTCCTTGTATTGGATGGGTAATATCATCGATTTGTGAGAAACTTATCATGATTTTCAATCCCACTAACCAAGATAACTTATAAAGGAGTCATTTTTTATATATTTATGAATGTGAAGAAATATTTAAATAGATAAATAAGAGGCTAATTAATGTATTTGTGATCACTTTACCCACTAGTGGGGAAGGATTTGTGATCTATAGTGATGCATTAAAAATGGAATTGGGTCATGTACTCATGAAAGATGAAAAAGTGATAGCCTTTTCCTCCCTCCAATTAAAGATCCATGAGTATAACTACCCAACACATGATCTAGAATTGGAAGTAGTGATCATTTCATTGAAAATTTTTCAACTTTATCTATATGGTAAAAATTGTGATATATATACAGATTATAAAATCCTCAAGTGTATATTCATATAAAAGAAGCTTAATATGTTCCAATAAAGGTGGTTAGATCTGATCAATGATTATTGTTGTTCAATCCATTACTGACCTAGTAAGGTGAATGAAGTGGTAAATGCTTTGAGTAGAAATGACCTTGCAACCGTATCTATAAGGAGGATTGAAAGGTATCCAATATGCTTGGACATGAAGAGAATGGGAATGGGAATAATAAAAGGATATTCATCTTACCTTGCTCAAATAAATTCTCAACCATCTAATCTTGAGATTATCAAGGATTCCTAGAAGGATTGTGATTTTCTATAGAGAAGGTAGAAAATATTCTAGAGTTCAACTTTACTAAATATGGAATTATAAGGTTTGTAACCCGGATATGTTTCCATAAAAACTAAAACTAAAGAGGGAAATTATAGATGATTTGCATATATCATTCTTCTCTATTCATCCAGGAATCACTAAGATGTATATATATTTGAAGAAAAACTCCTGGTGGGATAACATGAAGAGGGATATTGTGGGTTTTGTATCTCGATTCTTAGTATGCAAAAATTTCAAGGTGGAATGATAGAAGTCTAAGGGTATGATACAACCATTTCCCATACTAGTAGGGAAATTGGAAAACATAACCATGGATTTCATCATAGGAATCCCCAAGACACATAAAGGAAATAACTCTATATGGGTAGTATTCGGTCGCCTTATAAACTAGAAACATTTCATTAATATTAAGGAAGATTTGTCTCTTGAACAACTCACCAATATATATAAGGGAAGTGGTAAGACTATATAGAGTTACAATATCTATTATATCTGACTGAGACTAAATATTTAACTTAAGGTTTTGTAAAATCCTTTAGAAATCATTGGATATAGAACTAAGCTTCATCACTGCTTATCACCCTCATAAGGATGTTAAATCTGAAAGGACCCTTCAAACTCTATAGGTGTAACTTCCTAACCTGTATTACCATTGAACCAGTAGCCAGAATAGTTTCCACATGACCTCAAGAGCATCTCCTCATATTCCAAAGTATGACTACTAGTAACGAGGGTGTAAGTATAGTCAGTGTGGAGACTATACCCTCATATTCAGAGTGAACAGCAGTAAACAGACAGTAATAGAAAGTAATTGATATTAGTGGAATAAGTTTAAAGAAATAACTAAAGAAGCAGAAGACAATTGGAAAATCAATTGAGTATATAAAATGAGCAATTCTAGTTTATAAAATTCATTCATGTCATGGTGATACATAAATTGAAATCATTCTTTCCATTTCAGAATAGAAATAAAAAAAATACCCAAAGCCCCAAGGTCGATCTCCACGAGCATCCCGAGTTCCCACTTGGTCCCTTGATCCTAACTCCTAGGTATAAGAGAAAACATCACAAGAATAGGTCCACAATCCCAAAAATAAGAAGATTCTACTCAGGTACCAATGTTACTCAAGAAAGGTGTGGGATAACATCTCAGTTGGTCAGCACCCATGATTTCAAGCCCAAAAAAATATGTGCAACATGTAAACAGATAGTGTGAAGGTAAATACAAAATTCGTAAATGAAAGTAATAAATTCCCCTGGAATGTAAACTACTAATAGTGATACCCAAAATATCCCCTCAATATTCCCTACACTAGATGGTCAAGATCCTATAATAAGACAATTATGAGTAATGCACAAATAAATAACATAGAATTTCCATTCATCCAAACATATCATACCATCACGGCCTTGTAGTATAACCACATATCACAATTTACCATGGCCAAACCGTATATTTGAGTGTATCACATACCCCATGGTCATTCCATATAAAGAAATGTAGACCATGAAGGGATGGATCCAAGGAACTCATCCAATGCATCCATATAAGAAATCTAAACCATGAAGGGATAGATCCAATGAACTCATCCAAGGAATCTACATCGAGTCCCATGGGTGTCCCAATGGAAACTTGGTCTAGGAACTGATTCCTAGGAACATATGTATTGACATGTCTTACATGATTCCAAGAAATCTAGATCCATAGGGTATCAAGGCCCAACGCATCCCATGGAATCAAGGCCTAGGGGGCATAATCAACCCAAGAAATCCACTACTACATTCCATATCTATGGAGATCAGTCCATGGCATCTATAAAACCATTCATTCATTTCAAATAATTTATCAAATCAAACTATATGAGTATACGCACTCACACAAACCATTTAACGGTTCTATTTCATATGAGTAAACCCACTCACATCATCCATTTAACTATTTACCATGGGTTTACCACCTATTCATCATAATTCAATATGAGGCTTTAAACATAAGAATAAGGGTATAATCACCCTTATAACAATATTAATTCACTTAGTGAGTATACCCACTCACATATATCACACGCAACATGAGTATACCACTCATGTGTTCTATTTCCTTTTAAATAATCCATATGGGTATACCCACCCATATATCACCATTTACCATTATTAACACAAGTAAACCAAAGTGAATTCCCTCTCATGTTGACATTTCATATTTAAAAACATCCCACGAGTTTACCCACTCGGTTTCCCATTTTCTATTCAAGGAATATAATGAGTATACACACTCATTATCCATAACTTTCATCAAAATGCATTCAATTCTTATAATGAATTTACCCATCCATTAATCCTCATTCACAACCCATGCAACCAAGAAGTATACCCACTCATTGTTACATATAAATTTTTAGATATAAATTTAATATGAGTTTACCCACTCAAAATTCCATTGTTGTTTAATTAACCCTTTAAACAACTTAATCCAACCTATTGAGTATTCCCACTTAATTAAGCAGTTACCCTCAAGCATACCACATGGGTTTTCCCACACATATATCCCATTATAGTTCATTAGAACCATTTAATCCAAGTGAATCAACATGAAAAGGATTCAACACATCTCCTAGCTAAGCAAACCAAGTTCCTTTAATTTTAACATTCTCCTCTAAGCAGGTAAGCATAGAAAAAACACACATCATCAAGATAACCAAACATAAATATTCTACTCACTAAGTTTTTTTATTGAAGGTATCACACCTCTGGTGGAGGGTTTTTATTACAAAAACATGATTTTTTACTCTAACAAATAATTTAACACACAAAAAAGTAGTTCATTCCAGAATTATAGTTCAATTTATCAAAGGTAGTAAATAAGCAACTACTGCATTTTTTTTAAATTAAAGGCAAGGTTGAGGACACTACCTCAAATAATGGCCAAGCCAAATATTTCTAAATCAAACGGCCACCCACTCACACACAAGAACTTCCATATATATCCTTGAACTGATGTATGTGTTCCTTGCACCATGAGGTTATATGCACACGGAAGATATATATATTTATATATATCCATTCCTGGTAATATGTGTGCACGGCTTCGAAACCGATTGCAACTCCCTAAAAAAATTCTCATGGGTCTCATAAACACCGCTAAACCCTAAATAGAGGGTGAGAAGCAAATAACAAGTACAAATCCTTACCTCAAATAGATTTTGGTGGACCAAATTGACCCGAACCACCTCACCTTCGATGGCGGTTGCCGGAAAATGGACTAACAGGTCCCGAGACACCCTCCTCACAACCTTAAATAAAAAGAAAACTAGAAACAGGGTTATCCATAACCCTAGTCCGTTCATCTAAACTCTACCAGGCGATTAATAGCCTAAAAATTGGCCATAAATAGGGTGAAAAAGGGACCGGAGACCTTACCTTGAAGCTTTAGAGGAAAATATCCATGAAATCTATCCAGAATCGGGGGAAACGGAGGGAGCTGGGGTGGAGGGAGTCACGTGCGAGAGGGGAGGCCCCCTTAATGATGTGTTTCATGTATGATAGGGGATAGAGGGAGGTTATATTTAGGTTTTAATTTCTAATTTCACTTTATTTAAAATTAATTTAATTCTTTAAATAGACTCATCTACAGGGTTTAACCTTTACGGTTTTCCAAACCATGTACAAACCATACAGTGTATAGTGTGAGGCTACTGCCTCCCAGAGCACACTATGTGGGCTAGGTGCATGGTTTGGAAAACTGTTCATATCCCATACAAAATTCATTTGTCCCCTTGAAATAAGTTGCATGGTTTACCTACAGTGGGCTGCATAGTTTCGAACAAACCTTGCTCCCTCTACATCCTTTAAAAACATGGATTTTCTGGGTCTTTCACTCCAAAAACCCCTCAATCCACCCAGGAAACTTAACGATCCTTCACCAGATTCCAAATACATCACTTAGAAGTGTTCAAACTCTCAAAATTTCATTCTAAAGATCAATTTAAAATTCATCCCATCCAGTAATTTCCAAAAATTAAAAAACCCTGGTAAAAACCTCCTGATCCAAAACACAGGTTTCTACAATCTACCCACCTTAAAACTTCTCATCCTAGAGAAGTATTTGGGAACTATGAAAATATCACCCAACCTATATATATTTTTAATCCTTGTTTGAACAATTTTATTTCATTTCCAAACTCCAAACGCACCCTTAACCATTTCACAAGCCAAAGGCGCTTAAGCCTATAAAACTTGATCCAAAGCTCAAATTCCAACCCAAAACATCAAAATAGTGCATAACAAAGCCTATGTCACTAGAGAAATGATCCTTCCATCATCTATTTAACTGTACACCCATTGGTCCTTTCTAGTAAGGGTATTTTCATTTAACGTCCAATTCCAACCACGGCTCTTCCACTTTTCGAATTGCCTAAAATGATAAGTCCTAAGAGTTTTAGCGACTCTTCTCATGTGATTACCTTAATTTGAAAAACCTGATTACACCTGAGGCCATAGCAGGGACCTCATAGAAGGAAACGGTTGAACCTCAGTCATCCAACAACAACTGTTCATGCATGCTTTCCTCGAAAGACATCACTGACCACAAACCACACTCACCCTTAAACCGGAAATGTTCTGTTTAAAACAGTTCCATCTCCGACCATATAAAACAAGAAAAAAGGGAAAAAACAAATCCATGTTAGGATAACCATTCTCAAATATTAGTTTAGGTGGCCGACGCATCCCAATTGAACCGCAATGCCTCTCTCCCAAATACATTCATCAGTTAACACAAGCACGTACACCAAAGTCCTTAACCAACTTCTGATGACATTACCAAGTTAAGACATCACTAGGATGTTTTAAAATTTTCATGCCTCGGCACAAATAAAGGAATAACCCAAAGAAACGTGCATCCCGTATACAAACCAGAAAGAGATCATGAAACAACCCCACAACTTTCAAACTTTCGTGCAATGTATAACAAATGTTATCCTGGTGCATCTAAGACAATGTCAAGATAGGGTACATGCTCATCTCATTCAGAAGAGTACACTAAGATTAAACCAAGAAGATCAGTCAAACCACTACTAGTCGGCTCTTTACAATAGTCTGACTTCACCTATTGACACATCATCAACTGAACCCTGATGCCTATACCACCCGAGGCATTCATGTTCCTTTGTTATTTACCACTGAAAATCTTACAAAACTAACCAAGCTCCTAAAGGGTTACGCACACCACCAAACTCTTCAAAGTCATGTTTCCAAGTAATAACTAACACGTACACCAGAACCAATGTGACGCTACCCACCTTAGGAGTGTCCATGTCATCAAAAGGAAAGACTAGTTACTCACAAGCACACTAGCTCAGAAGAACCTTAAACGCATGTGTGACGTTCCATGAACCATAGTCATTAGGTAAAAGCATTGGCATGAAATCCAAAATCAAACTGATCAGCATTTCAAAACACCAAAGTCCTAAAAATTTCTCCTGATAAGTGGGACAAACTTACCTTAACGTCCCAGTCACTCTACTCCAGAGTTAACCTGAGAACATCCTCAACCTCACAAGTCTCCATGATCACACTGAACTCAACCAGTTTGTTACATCACTAAACAATTAACGAGTACCACATATGTCAGCACATACAACCCTGAGTTATCAAAATTAAATAGCACATCATCTCATATAATTGTAACTTGGATAATGACATACTGATTCATTCATCACTAAAGAAAAGATAGGTTCACATGACCTCTTAAACAGCTGACCATTCCCAAGGCATGTATAACCTACTAAACTAAGAATTCTTTGATGATTATTCCCATATCAAGGGTCAAGACACAATGACTACCCCTCCGAAAAAGGTTTTCATTTAAACCCCAAAAGTCCTTGTAGGGAAAAAGGCACCCAAATGGAACCAACGTCAAAAATCTCACAGTGGAATCAAGGCACCCCAAGCTCTAAGTGTGCTACCTACCATGGGCTATCCTCTTATGAATAATACACATCGACCCCATAACTAGGTCATGAAAAATATATTTACTAGGCTCAATATCCCCTTTTCATTTAAACCAATGCTAAAAAGAAACTTCCTATAGATGATGGCTCACGGCTTTGTTTCAAAGAATATCATCAAAACATTTAAAAATAAAATTACAAGAGGGTTTAAACAAAGTACACCACTTAAGGTTCCAATTTAAATCCATTTCATTAATTTTTTTCAACCTTAAACATTTTAAATAATTTTAACAACCCACAAGTACCATTTCATAACAAGGAACTTGGTTTTAGTCAATGTCCCACAGGAAAAATAGGAAAGTTTCATCAACTTCCTTTTTAAAAATTTTACATTCAGTGAAATTCCATCATAAATAGGAAATTTAGCATCTAAATTCCTTTTTAACTAATTAGGAGACCTTTGAGGGTCCCATTTATTCAACTCGGGTTCTTCAAAAAGAAACCCCATAACATCTCATTTCATAAAGACATACCCATATACATAATAGTCTAGTAACTAATTAGGCGACCTTTGAGGGTCCCATTTATTCAACTCGAGTTCTTCAAAAATCAACCCCATAAAATCTCATTTCATAAATACATGCCCATATACATAATAGTCTAGTAATATAAGTGGCCTTATACCAATCCATAAAGTGCTCATACACTTTACATGTGGAATTTGGATCTCATTTAATCAAATCAATTTATTTAATTCTGGAACTAAATAGCCTTCACATTAAATCATTTCAAACGTATCATGCCTTTACATTTTACGTGGGTTTAAATTTCCCAATTCATGAAGCACCCATACACTTCACAAACTAAAAAATGGATCCCATTTACCACATCCAATTCCATTTAACATTTTAACTTTAGCTTCTCTTTTTCAATGGTTAGAATACACGGGTTACCCTTTTCCCAATTATAAGGTGCCCATACACCATACAATTGAAACTGGATCCCTTCGTAAATGTAACCAATAAAATTCCACCCATGAAACCATTTACACATCAAAACGTCTCTAGAATGTTATCATAAGAAGTAACATAGAAGTGTGGAATAATAGATAAAACATGCTGAAAATAGAGGAATCATGGCATATAACATCTAAGAATGTACACCACAGGAAATACATGCTAAATAAATAGGAATGATAACAGATTACCTCAACAGGTACAAAACACGCATGGCATCACTCAAGGTACACAATCATACTTAGCAGGAAACCTACTAATGCTTCTACATGTCATGGAATATATTCATGGAATGTGACTTTATAAGTGCCTAATATGATGCATGTAATGAAACTTCATTTCCATATCAATCCAAGTAAAATTTATAAAATTATCATAATCAATAAGCAGTAGAAAATACACTAGTCACCCAAGGTGAGATCATATCAACTGTAACATGGAACAACATAAACAAAAATTTCCAACCCTATCCACTTGGTCATTTCTTATACGTGGGGTGATCAGTCCCAAGAACAACTATCTACCAAGTTCTGACACATTCCTAGTCTCCTGTCTACCAGCCCAAAATAGTATGACAAAGGAAAAACAGCCTCTGATACCACTTTGTAACATCCCGACCCAGCTTACCATCGAACCGATAGCCAGACTAGTCACCACATGACCTCAATCGAATCTTACCATATGCTAGAGGCTACTGACTAGAAATGAGGGTGTAAGGATAGTCAGTAGGGAGACTATACCATCATATTTAGAGTGAATAGTTGTAAACAGATAGTAATAGCAAGCAATATATGTCAGCGGAAGCAGTATAAAGCAACAACTAAAGCCACAAAAGAAAATTTCAAAATCAACTGAGTATATAAAAATTCCAACGCCGGTTTATAGAATTCATGCATATAATGGTGATACATAAATTGAAATCATTATTTACATTTCAGAATAGAAATAAAGAAAAGACCCAAATCCCCAAGGGTGATCTCCACGAGTATCCCAAGCTCCCGCTCAGTCCTTTGCTCTTAACTCCAAGGTACAAGAGAAAACAGTACAATCATAGGTCCACAATCCTACAAATAAGAAGTCTACTCGGGTACCAATGGTACCTGAGTAGGTTGTGAGATAACATCTCAGTAGGTCGGCACCCACAATGTCAAGCCCTAACAAATATGTGAAACATGTAAATAGATTGTGTGCAGGTAAATACTAAAATGGTAAATGAAATTAAGAAATTCCCATGGCATGTAAACTACTAATAGTGATACCCAAAATATCCCCCAAGGTTCCCTGCACCAAATGGTCAAGCTCTTATAATAAGGCATCTATGAGTAATGCACAAATAAATAACACAACCTTTTCATTCATCCAAACATTTCGTACCATCACGGCCTTTCCATATAACTACATATCACAATTTAGCATGGCCAAGCCATATATTCAAGTGCATCACATACATCACGTCCATGTCATATAAAGAAATGTAGACCATGAAGGGCCGTATCCAAGGAAATCATC
Organism: Viscum album; assembly: GCA_963277665.1. Lineage (NCBI taxonomy): Eukaryota > Viridiplantae > Streptophyta > Magnoliopsida > Santalales > Viscaceae > Viscum > Viscum album. The sequence continues at coordinate 1,860,801,696 of OY728151.1, read as the reverse complement.
CAAGGAATCCACATCGAGTCCCATGGGCGTCCCAATGGAAAATCGGTCTAGGAATTATTTGGAGTCCTAGGAACATGTTTACCGACATGTACTATGTGAGCCCAAGCAATCCAGATCCACATGGTAGTAAGGATTGAGGCATCCCATGAAATCAAGACCTAAAGGGAATAATCAACCCAAGGCATCCACTACCGTGTTCTAGATCCATGGAGAGTAGTCCATGGCATCTGTCAAACCATTTATTCATTTCAAATAATTTATCAAATCAAACCATATGAGTATACCCACTCATAAAAACCATTTAACAATTCCATTCTATATGAGTATACCAACTCATATCATCCATTTAACTATTTACCATGGGTTTACCACTCATTCATCACAATTCCATTTGAGGCTTTAAACATAAGAATAGTGGTATACCCACCCTTATAATAATATCAATTCACCTAGTGAGTATAACCACTCACATATTTCACACATAGCATGAGTATACCACTCATGTGTTCTATTTCCTTTTAAACAAGCCATATGGGTATACCCGCCCATATATCACCATTTACCATTATTAACACAATTCAACCAATGATCATACCCTATAATGTTGACATTTCATATTTAAAAACATCCCACAAGTTTACCCACTCAATTTCCCATTTTCTATTCAAGGCATATAATGAGTATACCTACTCATTATCCATAACTTGCATCAAAATTTATTCAATTCTTATAATGAATTTACCCAATCATTAATCCCCATTCACAACCCATGAAACCAAGAAGTATACTCACTCGTTGTTACATATAAATTTTTATATATACATTTAATATGAGTTTACCCACTCACAATTTCATTGTTATTTAATTAACCCTTTAAACAACTCAATCTAGCCTATTGAGTATTCCCACTAAATTAATCAATTACCCTCAAGCATACCACATGGATTTTCCCACTCATATATCCCATTCTAGTTCATTAGAACCATTTAATCCAAGTGTGTCAACATAAAAAGGAGGAAATGAATCTCCTAGCTAAGAAAACCACATTCCTTTAATTTTAACAGCTTCCTCTAACTAGACAAGAATAGGAAAAACACACATCATCAAGCTAAGAAAAAAATAAATAGTCTACTCGCTAAGTTTTTAGCTTGAAGATAGTGAACCTCCTATGGAGGGGTTTTATTATAAAAACAATATTTTATAATCTAACAAATTATTTAACACAAAAAGGTAGTTCATTCCAGAATTGTGGTCTAATTTATCAAAGGCAGTATATAAGAAACTGGTTCATTTTTTAAATTAAAGGCAAGGTTGAGGACCCTACCTCAAAGAATTTCCAAGGCAAATATTTCTAACTCAAATGGACACCCGCTCGCACGCATTCACTTCCATATATATATATATATCCTTAAAATGATGCACGTGTTCCTCATGCCATGAGGTAACATGCACATGGAAGATATATATATATATATATATATCCATACTTGGTAATATGTGTGTGTTCCTTCGAAACCAATCGCAACTCCCTACAATAATTCTATCAGGTCTCATAAACATCACTAAACCCTAAATAGAGGGTGTGAAGAAAATTTCGGGTACAAATCCTTACCTCAAATCAACGCCAGCAAACCGAATCGACCCGAATCACCTCTCCTTCGGTGGTGGTTGTCAGAACATGGACCAATGGGTCTCAATACACCCTCTACACAACCCTAAATCAAAATAAAATAGGTAATGGGGTTATCCATAACCCTAGGGTGTTTGTAAGAACTCCATCAGGTGATGAATATCCTGAAAATTGACTATAAATAGGGAGGAAAAGGGACCAGAGACCTTACCTTGAGGCTTTGGAGGGAAATCAAGAAGAAATTTGGTTGGAATTGGGAGCGACGGAGGGAGCCAAGGTGGAGGGAGTCTCACGTGAGAGGGGATACCCCCTTCCTAGTGTGATTCATGTATGAGAGGGGATGGGGGTTAGATTTAGGTTTTAATTTTTAATTTAATTTTATTTAAAATTAATTTAATTCTTTAAACAGACCCATATGTATGGTTTAACCCGCATGGTTTTTCAAACCATGTGCAAACCATGTAGTGTACAGTACAAGGATACTACCTCCCAGAGAACACCATGCGGGCTAGGCACATGGTTTGTAAAACTATGAACAGCCCATGTAAAATACATATATCCCCCAGAAATAAGTCGCATTGTTTACCTACAGTGGGATACACGGTTTCAGACAAACCGTGCGCCCTCTACAGCCTTTCAAAACTAGTCTTTTCTGGGTCTAGGGATCCTGAAACCCCTTGATCCACCTAGGAAACTTAACAAGCATTCACCTGAGTTCATAAACATCACTTAGGAGTGTTCCATATCTCAGAATTTCATTTTGAATCTCAATTTAAAATTCATCTCTTCCATCAATTGCCAAAAATTCAAAAAACCTCATAAACACCACTTGGTCTAAAACATCATTTTCTACAATAAGATATATTATAATCAAGTTCAATGGATTTATAAGGATGTTGGGACCAAAACCTTCCCCTAGTGGAGTTTTCATATAACAACAGTTTCCATTATAGCATTCAAATGGAACCTTATGAGGGTTTGTATGGGAATAGGTATTGGACTCCAACATAATGGGATGAATTTGGAGAGAAGAAGTTGATGGGACCTAATCTTATCCAAGATATCATATAGAAGGTTCAAACCATTCAGTTTCATATGAAATATGGACAAAGTAGATAGAAAATTGATAAAACACTATTTTTTTGAATAGTTTATTGATAATAAATGACATAATTTTCTCACATTGTGCTAAATATGTTCATTTATGAAATATTTGGGATTAGATCATTCATTTGAAAATTTGATGAAAATTCCAGTTTTAACCATTTAAAATGCACAGTAGTATTTCACGCATAAATATTTTAATATAACTAATTTTAACTTAAAAGTTTTGTAACAGTGTTCCTCCCTTAATTTTCTACAACTTTTATTCATGACACTAGAGCTAAAGAGTGCATTTGGATGGAGTAAATGGGTCATTAAGTCAATGTTGGGATGGACACGCGAGATTGGACATCACTTTAATGTTTAGCCCATATCTTCTATATCCGTGCATGGATTGAGCCCAAATTTTTAGAGGGGATCTAAAACTCAATTTCTCACATATTATTATGATTTAATGATAGATAATTCACGAGTTTTGGTGGTCAATAATGTGGTGAAATTGGGATTAAAATATTTGGCAGAATCTTCTCATTCACACTTGAAACCACTTTTAATCTAGCCTCCCCTCCACTCTATAAATATGTATTTTTCTCATTTTTAAGGGTTGGGACGTTAATTAGGAGATTTAAGGTAGATTATAATTGGTTTCACCAAAATTCTTCAACCATTTTAAGAGGGGTATCTCTTGAAGTAAGGATCCCCTCATTGAAGCCTTCTTCTCTTCTTCATGTTGTAATGTTTTCATTTGTGTAATAAACTTATTTGTTCTTCTTTTATTTCTTATCTTTTCTTATTTTTTGTTCAATTATATTCTTATTTACTCATCCTCTTTGTTTTTGAATTAAATAGTGGAGACGATATTGGGTTCTACCCTTTCAATCCTTTGCTCATGCAAAACGTCTCCACGATGACCACATCGCCCATGGAAGAGTAGTTTTCTCAGTGATCAATCTATATTCTACCCTCTTAATTTAATTATTTTTAATCATTGAGATACTGTAATTAACTTAATATTATCTATGAATTGAGTTTTTAAATTAGAATAAACTAAGAAATAAATTGAACAATTAACACAAAAACATGTGAGGTTGAGTATTGTGTGAATTGTGAGAGCGTGATCTTAATCAGTAATACAAAACCACATGGGATAAGTTTGTAGAGTTAAAATATAATCCCTAAACTCAATTAATCCTCATCTTCAGAATGGATATGTTCTCTAATTAACCACTGACCATAATCTAACCTTCGAACATCAATCAAAGCAGGGTGCTACGATTGCGTGTTCCGAAGCTAGCCTAGGGTTTAAGTAATTTCATCTTTGTGGTTAAGTTAACTCTTGTAGGGTTAAAGGGTTAAAAAATTAGGGGATAATAATTAATTGGATATTAATTTAAATTATAATTATTAATAATTAAATTAATAAGTATAGTTAGATCGATTATGCCTTTTAAATATTTTCTCAAAAAAAATCTTCTCGTTGTGTCATTTTAATCGAACTTCATTTCAAAACTAAAAACAAAAAAAAAATACAATCTTCTTCCAGAAAAATTCTTCTATATTTATAAATGATAAAAAAACCCATCCTTTTAATTAGTGTTCTTAATTCATTTTATTTTATTTTCAAAATACCTTTAATATGTTGTTAAATTTACTTCCTATTTTGAGAGACGACCTTGGTCAGCCACTCTGTTGCACCTAGATACCCCAAAAACCATTAATCATTTGAGGGTGCCCATGATAGTACCTTTCAAAATGGAGCCTTTTTCAAGGATGCAAGTAATTATTTCAAACAATTAGAGGTATTTATTTTATTTTACATTTTATTCTCTTCTTATCTTCTTTCTGTCTTCTTTACCCAATCTATTTTTTTTCCTTCTTTATTTCTTCTTATTCTTCTATTATTTTCTTCTTATTTGTGGACCATCAACTCAAACTTCTCATTTTTATTTTACTATAGTCCACTTTCCTTATTTTCATTTTTATTTTATTTATGACATGAACTAATCCCAAATATCTCTTAGATCTTAACCCTGATATTGAACGCAGTCTTAGGGCTCGAATCAAACATTCTCAGTCTATGGAAAGTTTCAACATTCAACTAGTAGGAGAATTCCTCCACTACAAGAACATTGAAATTGGAAAAACTTATATTTAAAACCTAAAATAAGAACCAATGGCTAAAGACAATAAAAATGAACTTAATATAACCATTTTAGAATTGACTGCACCTGATATTAACTATCAACCAAATTATATTGCATACCCGAATCTTGAATCATACTTTGAACTGAAATATGGGTTAATTCACCAGCTTCCAAAATTTCATGGCCACTCTGGTGAGGATCCCAATAAACACCTTAAAGTATTTAATGTGTTTTTCTCAAACTTAAAACCAATAAATGTTTCTTAAGATCAAATAAAACTAAGAGCATTCTCATTCTCACTTTATGGAGTTGTAAAAGATTGGATGTATTATTTACAACCTGAAGATGTAAATTGTTGGAATGATTTGAAACTTCTTTTCTTACAGATATTTTTTCCAGCATCAAGGACTGCATCCAGTCAAAAGGAGATCTTGGGGATCAATCAAGCCCAATGGCAGTCAATGTATGAGTACTGGGAGCGATTCAAGAAGTTGTGTGCAAGCTTCCCACATCACCAAATTAGTGAGAAACTACTCATATAGTACTTCTATGAAGGACTCACACCTATGGAGAGAAGCATAATGGATGACACAGATGGAGGGTAATTGGTATACAAGAAACCAATAGCTACACATGCGTTGATCAACAAGATGTCACAAAACTCCCAACAATTTGGTGGTCGAGGTACACCACATGTCAGGGGAGTAAATTAGGTAAGTCCATCCTCTATTGAAAATAATTTTATTGATACTAAGTCTTAAGAATTGACCAATATGGTGAGGCAAATTACTTTGAAACAAAAGACATCACAACCCACTCCTTCAAGGCCTTGTGGCATTTTCACTGAGACAAGCCACCCAACTGATTGTTGCCCCCAACTACAAGAAACAGAAGATTGTGTAGCAGTGTTTCCTAGGAGACCATATTAGCAACAACAATAGACACATCCCCAAAAGAAGTTTTATTCCTTTACACCAACATATAACCAAGGGTGTAAGGATCAATCAGACATGAGGTATGGCTATGGATAACAACAAAGGACCCATTTTCAACAAAACTTCCAGCAACCTCCGCCTTACCAGTAGGGTTTCCAACAACCCCAAAGGAGATTTGAAGCCCAAGAATCAACAATCCAGCAACCAGGTAATCCCCCACCCAAGGTAGATTCTAACACTGATGATCTTTTGAAGCAAATTGTTCTTAATCAACAGAATGATCTAAACATTCATGGTTCGGAGCTAAGGGAATTGAAGACTCAAATGAGCCATATTGCCACTGCCCTCCATGAACTGGTAAGTAAGAAATCTGAAATCATCCTTCCCAACTAAATCCAAATCCCAAGGGTAATGTCAGTGCCATCACATTGAGAAATGGGAAGCAAACAAGTGATACATATGCACCTATCGTTCCACCGGGATTCACCTCAACTCTGGAGAAGCCCCATTCAAAACCAGCCGATGAGCAACCCAAGGAGAAAGATAAAGGTAAGAAAAAGATCAATGATGTTCCTCCTAAACCCCTTACATTTCCAAATAGAGTTGTACAAACCAAGAAGATGGATAAGGAGGTGATGAAAAAAGAGGTTTTGGACACATTCAAGCATGTGGAGATCAAAATCCCTTTACTTGAATCCATTAAACAAATACCAAGGTATTCCAAACTCTTAAAAGAAATTTTTACCAATCGAAGAGGGATCAAGGTAAATGAAAGGATCAATCTTGGAAGGAATGTTCCAGTACTCATTACCCCAATTCTAGAAATGTGAACATTGTGTGAGGATCTAGGGACATTCACTATCCCATGCCCTATAGGGGAGTTTCACTTTTTTGATGCTCTTTTTGATTTGGTTGCTTCCATAAATGTGATGCCTCACTCTATATTCTCTTCTTTACAGGTTGGTGAGTTGAAGCTAATGAGATTATTGGTGTAGTTGGCAAATAGAGCTACATAATATCCAATGGGAGTCCTTGAGTATGTACTTGTCTGGGTAAGACACGTGATCTTTCCAGCAGATTTATACATGCTTAACATAGAGGACAGTCAGGTAATTTTTCATTCTCCCATTATCTTAGGTAGACCCTTCCTCAAAACAGAAAAAATAATCATAAATGTCAATAAGGGTACACTTTCCATGAAGTTTGGGGATGAAGTTGTGATATTTAATGTTATAGACTCCATGAATTACCCCGCAGAGGACCATTCTGCATTTTTTATCTTCCATTTTAAACCACTAAATAAAAACCCCATGGAATTTGATTATCCTGTGCTTAGGGGGATTATGAGTATTAGTTCTATTTTGATGTCTTAGATTACTTCCACGCCTATTTATAATGCATAAAACTCTCTTATATTTGATTTTGAAATGGATTCATATTATGATTTTGATCATGTGAACTCTAATTATGACCTGGCTATTGAGTATGCTGATGGATTTGATGTTTTATTCTCTAATTGTGATGATTTCTATTCCTATAGTAATGTTATTTGTGCACATATTTTAGTTCCTTAGATGTATCCATCCATACACCACCCCCTACACTAGAACTCAAGCCATTTACACCAAATCTCAAATACTCATACTTGTTGAGTAGTGATAAATTACCTGTTATCATTGGTAACAATATCCATTTTGAACGTGAAGAAAAACTTTTGAATCTTTTGAGGTAGAACATTAAGGCAATCGAGTGGACCTTAGCTGACATATCAGGAATTATCCCCTCCATTTTCATGCATAGGATTCTTTTGGAGGATGAGGCTAAACCAGTTAGGTAGCCACAAAGGAGACTTAATCCAACACTTTTGGAGGTTGTTAAAAAAGAGGTTGAAAATTTTCTCGAGGCAGGTATAATCTATTCCATTTCGGATTCCTAGTGGGTGAGTCCTATTCAGGTTGTGCCTGAGAAAAGTGGTGTTACTATTGTTAAAAATTATAAAGAGGAGTTATTTATGATGAGGGTGGAAAACAGTTGGTGTGTGTGTATTGATTATAGGAAACTAAATCAGTCCACTTGCAAGGACCATTTCCCCCTCCCATTTATTGATAAAATGCTTGAGAGACTAGCTGGGAAGACACATTATTATTTCTTGGATGGATTTTCTAGATATTTTCAGGTTCTTATTGCTCTGGAGGATCATAAGAAGACAACATTCACTTGTCCATTCAGTACATTTGCCTACCGAAGGATGCCATTTGGACTTTACAATGCCCCAGGTACCTTTCAAAGATGTATGGTGATTATTTTTTCTGATTTTATTGAGACCTACATGGAGGTATTTATGGATGATTTTATAGTTTATGGATCCTAATTTTATGAATTTATAAGTAGTTTGGGAAAGGTGTTGAATCGTTGTATTGAGAAGAATCTGGTATTGAACTTTGAAAAGTTTCATTTCATAGTAGAGCATGGCATTGTCTTATGGCATGTATTGTTAAAACATGGGATAGAGGTTGATAGATATAAGGTAGATATTATTTCATCCTTACCATATCCTTCATGTGTTCCTGATGTTAGATCTTTCCTAGGGCAATCCGGATTTTATCGGTGCTTCAACAAATATTTTAGTAAGATTTCTCTTCCTATGTCATGATTAATTCAAAAGGATTCTGATTTTGTGTTTGATTATTCTTGTAGGACTTCCTTTTATGAGCTAAATAAGTATTTGACCACTCCACTGATCATACAGCCTCCATGGTGGGAGATTCCTTTTGAGCTTATTTGTGATGCCTCCAACTTCGCAGTTGGAGTTGTCTTATCTCAGAGGGTGGAGGGTCATTCACATGTGATTTCCTATGCATCGAGGACACTAGATTTAGCCCAATCAAACTACACAACCACATAAAAGGGGTTTCTTATTGTCATATTCACTTTAGATAAATTTTGTTCATATTTACTGGTCTCTAAATTAGTTTTTTTTCTGACCATGCAACTCTGAGGTGCCTATTGAAGAAGCCGGATGCAAGGCCCAGGCTAATTTGATGGATGCTCCTTCTTCAAGAATTTTACATTGAGATAAAGGATAAGAAGGGGTCATAAAACCTAGTGGTGTACCACATGATTAAGCTTACTCGCACACTAGAGGATGACACCTTGGACCAGGTACCACTTTGGGACACTTTCCCCAATGAGCATCTTTATGCCATCTCAGGTATGCATCCTTGGTATGCATATTTAGTTAACTACGTTGTTGCCTCTCAAATCCCTTAAAATTTAAATAAACATCAAGTCCAAAAGTTAAAGAGTGGGTCTAGATTTTATGTGTGGGATGATCCCTACTTATGGCGCATGTTTAGTGACCAAGTTATTAGGAGGTGTGTTCTTGATCATGAGTTTGAGTCTGTTCTGCAATTATGTCATAAACTTTCTTGTGGTGGATGATTTGGACCCCAACGGATAGCTAGGAATGTTTTAGACTCTAGGTTATATTGGATTACCTTATTCCATGATGCCCATGTGTTTTGTAAGTTATGCTCTCATTTCCAACACATTGGGACCATTTCTAGGAGACAAGAGATGCCCCAATAACCCATACTATTCTGTGAAATATCTGATGTATGGGGCATCGATTTTATGGGCCCTTTTCCCAGTTCATTTGGTTTTTTTGTATATTTTGGTTGTTGTTGATTATGTGAGTAAATGGGTGGAGGATAAGACCACCAAGACTGATGATTCTCATGTTGCAGTGGACTTTTTCAAAGCACAAATGTTTTACAGGTTTGGAGTACCAAAGGCCATCATTAGTGACCAAGGGACACACTTTTACAATCGAAATTTAGCTTCCCTACTTCGAAAGTATGGGGTGACACACAAAACATCAACACCATACCACCCCCAAACAAATGGCCAGGATGAGGTTTCAAATCGTGAGTTGAAACAAATTTTGGAGAAAATTGTGCAGCCAAATAGGAAAGATTGGAGTAAGCGCTTGGATGATGTGCTATGGGCATATAGGACAGTGTAAAAAACTCCCATTGGTATGTCCCCATTTCAGATTGTTTTTGGGAAGGCGTGTCATCTCCCCATGGAATTTGATCATCAATCTTATTGGGCTATAAAGAAATGCAACATGGATTTGGCGCAAGCTGTAATTCAAAGGAAGTTTAAAAATCCAGAGCTTAAGGAGATTAGATTTTTTTCATATGAGAACTCAAGGCTCTACAAGGAAAGATCAAAATAAGCTCATGATATAATGATCCAACAAAGGGAGTTTCATGTTGGAGAGAAAGTATTTCTCTATAGTTCACGACTGAAGCCGATGCCTGGTAAGTTGTGTTGCAGATGGTTAGGTCCTTATGTTGTGACTAATGTTTTTCCTTATGGTGTAGTGGAGATCACACAAGAGGACACAGCAAGGAGCTTTACAGTCAATGGGCAACATTTGAAGGAATACATTGAGAGAATTCATACTGATGTAGTGGATTTCATCACACTGCATGACCCCATCATTACTTGAGCATATCAGGTTGTTCCTAACCCTTTCACTTATTTATTCTTTGTCCTATTTAAAATCATATATTTTATGTGCATATATCATCTCATGGGTTAAAATTGAGGACAATGCAATATTTTAAATGTAGGGAGGGAACATTTTAGTTTAGTAATTTCAATTATTTTCCTATTTGTCAATGATTTTCAAAAAAAATGTGTGTGTTTTCAAATTTTGTGTGTTTATTTTTAATTTTTTGTGTGTTTTTGAAACTTTTGAGATGAAATGATTCTCATCACCATTTTTAAATTCATATCAATAAGTGAAACAATTTATCCCATGAAATCAAGCTTAAATTAATGCTGAAAATAACTTTGTTTCAAGTTAAAATCTTTAGTAATTTCATGAAAAGTACTCTGAATTTTGAATCACATGCCACATCTCACTGTATTTATATTTTAAACCACTTTCCTATGAGGCTTCTAAACCATTATTTTCATATTATTTACATTTACCTCACTTATTGAGAGAACCAAACCATGCTTGATTTAACCGGAATTTAATTTATTCCTATCAAAACTTGAGGGTTTAAGGTACTTATGTTTTAAATGATTGAAGTATTTGTTTGGTATTAAATCCCATATTTCAAATAATAATTTTTATAATGTCCTACCTTGAACATTTAATCCTTGTATCCCTTAGAATCCATGAATATCATGTTAGGTTAGCCACATTACAAGCCAATTTTCCCTATCCAACCAACTCTTGAAGTAAAATTACATAATCCAGTTGAACTTAAGTGTAGGGGAAGTTGTCTTGTGTTGTGCTACCACATTTTGTGATACTTTGGGTGGAAAATTAAATTCTAAAGAGACGTGTTTTCTACTGAAGAAAATCATTATATTGAAAGCTGTGAATTTTCTGGAGCTTTTATGATAATTGAAGTTGTGCCTTTCTGGAGCTTCTAATAGAGGGAGAAAGTTGTGCCTATCTAGAGCTTTCAAGAAAATCATGCTTGAGAAGATTGATATTTTTACTGCTAAAATGTTGAATGGTGTGAACATTCATTTATTTTTCATGATAATGAACAAGAATTGATTCTATGGGGATTGAGGAGGATACCATATTTAAGTGAAAAATAGATTAATGCAATTTTGCTTCAAAAAGAGTCAAGCCCCCTCATTCAGCCTCATAATTTTTCAAATCTAAATCCTACCAACCAAAAGCCACAGAACAACCCTGGAAATTCCTCATGATAAACATATGTCCTTGACTCACATAGGGTGGTGATGTAAGAATTTATCAAGCCTATGGTGACCCTTGTATGAGTTTGGATGAGAAAGACATTGCTGAAAAATTAACATTTGTGTGATAAGAGAAAATTCAAGTGAGGTAAGTGTTTTGTGCATGGGAGGATAAATGAAGTGGAAATATATTGAATGATATAAATGGAGAACTTTAAATAATGGTTTTTTATGAGGCATGATATCTTTTTTTCTTGGTGTGTAATTTTTGGATCTCAAGGATATGTGTTTTAAAAAAAATTGATTTGATATTGATGTTTACTTGATATGAGGTTTTTCCCAGGAGTGAAAAAGGGTAAGTGTGGGGGAGTTGATAAAACACTATTTTTTGGAATATTTTATTTATAATAAATGACATAATTTCCTCACATTGTTCTAAATATGTTCATTTATTAAATATTTGGGATTAGATCATTCATTTGAAAATTCGATGAAAATTCCAGTTTTACCCTTTTAAAATGAATTGTAGTATTTCACACATAAATATTTTAATATGACATATTTGAACTTAATATTTTTTAAAATTGTTCCTAACTTAATTTTCTAAAACTTTTATTCGTGACACTAGAGCTAAAGAGTGCATTTTGATGGAGTAAATGGGTTATTAAGTCAATGGTGGGTTGGACACACGAGATTGGATATCACTTTAGTGTTTCACCCATATCTTCTACATCCTTGCATGTATTGAGCCCAAATTTTTAGATGGGATCTAAAACCCAATTTCTAACATATTATAATTCTTTAAGGATAAATAATTCACGAGTTTTTGTGGTCAATAAGGAGGTTAAATTTGGATTAAAATATTTTGTAGAATCTTCTCATTCACACTTGAAACCGCTTTTAACCGAGCCTCCCCTCCACTCTATAAATATGTATTTTTCTCATTTTTATGGGTTGGAATGTGAATTATGAGATTAAATTAAGTGTAGAATTTTTTTCACCCAAATTCTCCAACCATTGTAAGAGGGGTAGATCTTGAAGCAAGGATCCCCTCATCAAAGCCTTCTTCTCTTCTTCAGGTTGTAATGTTTGCATTTGTGTAATAAACATCTTTGTTCTTATTTTATTTATTCTCTTTTATTCTATTTTGTTCAATTATATTATTCTTTACTCATACTCTTTGGGCTTTAATTCAAGATTGTAGACGATATTGGGTTCTACCCTTTAAATCCTTTGCTCACGCAAAACATCTCCATGATGACCACACCGCCCGTGGAAGAGTAGTTTTCTTAGTGATCGATCTATCTTCTACCCTCTTCATTTAATTATTTTGAATAATTGAGATAATTTAATTCACTTAATATGATATATGAATTTAGTTTTTAAATTAGAAGAAACTAAGCAATTAATTTAACAATTAACACAAAAACACGCGAGGTTGAGTATTGTGTGAATTGCGAGAGCACGATCTTAATCGGTAATACAAGACCACACGGGATAAGTTTGTAGAGTTCAAATATAATTCCTAAACTCAATTAATACTAATATCTAGAATGGATATGTGATATAATTAACCACTGACCATAATCTAACATTATAACATCAATCAAAGTAGGGTGTTACGATTGCGTGTTCCGAAGCTAGCCTAGGGTTTAAGTAATTTCATCTTTGTGGTTAAGTTAACTCTTATAAGGTTCGAGGGTTAACAAATTAGGAGATCATAATTAAGTGGGTATTAATTTAAATGATAATGATTAATAATTAAATAAATAGGTAGAGTTAGATCAATTATTCCTTTTAAATATTTTCTCAAAAAAATCTTCTTGTTGTATCATTTTAATCAAACTTCATTTCAAAACTAAAAACAAAAAAAATATACAATCTTATTCCAGAAAACTTATTATAGATTTATAAACGATAAAAAAACCATCATTTTAATTAGTATTATTAATTCCTTTTATTTTATTTTCAAAATACCATTAATATGTTGTTAAATTTACTTCCACTTTTTGAGATACGACCTTGGTCAGCCACTCTGCTACACCTAAGTACCCCAAAAACCATTAATTATTTTAGGGTGCCCATGATAGTGTCTTTAAAAAATCTATGAAAATAATTGTTGATGAAGCCTAGAATTTGAGTTTGGAGATAAATTGATCCTTTATATATCACCTTGTATGAAAGTCATGAGGTTTGAGAAAAGGGGAAATCTTATACCAAGAAACATCATCCCATTTGAGATGCTTGATCACATTAGAGTGATATCCTATCGACTAGAGATCCCACCTAACCTATCTCAAGTACATTATGTGTTCCATGTATCCCTCTTGATAAATTACATACCAAACCCCTCACATGTACAGAATCCATAGGTGGTACCATTATAGAATTATATTTGATATTAAGGGTATCTAGTAAAGATCAAGATCATAGAGACATGGTTTTATGAAATAATACAACTCACCTAGTCAAATTGTTGATCCAAAACCACAAGTTTGAGGAAGTGTCATGGGAAACAGAAGAGGCAATGAAATAGAAGTACTCTCATCTATTTTAGTGTGTGAAATGAAAATTTTGAGTGAAAAATTTCTAAGTGGGGGTAGAATTCAACGACCCAAAATTTTATAAATGAAATTTCCTTTTTGAATGAATAAATTAATTATTAAGTAATGTAACTATAGAAAACACATGAACTACTTTGGATATTTATGACTATTATAAGTTATATCTTATCGAAATTAAAAGATTGTTAAGAATTATAACCATTTTTATTATAGGCTATATACATTTATCTTATGATTGATATATATTAAGGGTTATGATAAAGCCCATTTGACATAGAAAAGGTAAGTGATGGCCTCAACCAGTAGGATCGTACCCTATAAAGCTCATTTATCAGAGCTTCTGAGGGAGATATAATCACTGCGCTTTTCCCTTGATCAATCCCAATATGAGATTCAATAGCTAAAGCATGATCGAAACCATTTACAATAGAAAATCAAGCTCATTGAGATCACAACCCAAACCATGTATGTTGAACCACCCCAAGAAAATATCACCATTACATGATTTACCCTTAGGGAATTTGCTGGTGTAATAAAGGGATATGTATATAGACCCTAATAGTAAGGATTTTTATATTTTATTTTAATTAAACAATGATTATATTCATCACTTTTTAATCTTACTTTTTAAATGATTAGATAATGAGTTTGATAAAAATAATATTTTGATGCGATGAAATACCAATTATATTTTTAGTAAAAGTATAGTTTCAATCAAGAAACTCTTTTTAATGATTTCAATAATTTTTTAAATAAATTATATTTTAATAAAATATTATTATTAAATATTTTTTATTAAATATAAATTATAATATAATTTTATGAATTCAAAAATAATTGTTATGTGGGTTAGAGAACTGTTATTATCCAAAAACCAATATTTTTTTATAAATGTGGATTTTTTATTTGAATTTTTAAATTCCCATACATAGAGAATTATTTAGATAAAATAAATATTATTTTTTAAATCATCACATTGAAATTATCCACTGGTTAGTTTTCATAATTTTTTGAGACAGTTAAATTTTTTAATAAAAATTAAATGCAGTATAAATATATGGTATATATTATGAAATTATAATGACCCAAAAGTGATACAATATATTCCATAAAAGTTATACATGACCAAATACATATTTACCCTTTAAAATAATGTCTTTTTAGTATTGTTTTTTTAATTTTATAAACCCTTAATGAATCCTCCAAAAGTTATATAATATTTTAAGGTTTTAAAATAAATTATCTGTAAACATGACTCACTTACACACAACCAAGGGTATTATTTTAATGATATCAGTTCTTAAAAATTTAAAATAATTAAAACCACTCTAATTTTTAACAAATCATTGTAAAAAATGGATGGATTGTGGTTTTTATTACTTTATTATATAGAGTCCCAAACCTAAATTTGGACATTAATAAGGAATTATCCTCTCTTTTTCTGTATAAACCCACCCAAGATCCCATTACTATTCACTAAATACCATTTTATAATTAAATTTCTCTGAACTTCCCTCTCTATATCCCTCCCAAGGTGCCCCAAGCTCTCAAGAATCTCCACCCAAGCTTTTAGAATCACCTTCTCAAAGTAAGGTGTCCTCTTCTTATCCTCTTTATTCAAGAACCTTCTTTGTCCTATTCCTTTTAATTCTTAGTTAGTCTTGTTGGATTATGTTATTACATATCCCTATTACTAAACTTATTATTTACAAGTGATTAGAGATCCATTTCTCTCTCATTAATCCATCCCATTAATCTTTGAGTACCCCTATTATGATACCAAAATTATCCTATGATTTTCCATGGCAAACATCTAGTTTGTGAATACTCATCCCCATTTCCACTCAGGGGTATTCACCTAGATGTACCTGATTATCCAATAAAAACATATATTTTAGTTACATTTTAATGGTATTAAATGTTCATTTTTGATCTTATGGGCCTGAGTTAGTGCATTTTCATTATGAACATCCATTCTCATCATTTGTGCACTTCATGCCTAATATACACCAATTTAGGCCCAATGAGTCATCTGATTCTAAGGAATGTAATTATCAATATTTTAATTTTATATTTTTGGAACTATATCTACACTTAAATTTCAACATTTTTCATTCAGGGATCAATGGATGATTCATAAACGATTATGGATATATTTGGAGATGAATTGAAGCAATTCTAGAGAAGGCGGATTGGACACCAGCCCACTTATGAGACTATGGGGCCCAACATACAGGCCCAATGAATCCCAAATTTTGTGAGATGATAGAATAAATTTTTAGGAACAAATAAATATTCATGAGATAATGATAATTCGGCCTCTATGGTGGTCATTAAGGCGGCCCAATTTAGAGATACAATTCTGGGCCAGATTCTGCGGCCCAGAAAAACATCCCACTAATCTGATCATATATCCGAATATACAACTCCAAATGGGCCCAAATTTTACAGGAGGTTAGGAGACATCTATGGATCCATTTTATTTTTCTATGGCCCACTCTGATTCAGCCATCTAGAAGGTCATAAAAGCACATCTGTTCGGTGGATGAAAGCTGGATTCCACCTCGGGTCAAATGTGGAAAAAGTCTAAGTTCCACAAGATTTCCACCACCCTAGGCCTACCATAATCAAGTGGTATGATTTTTACTGTTGTAGGCTCGACCCAAGGCTTCCAAAATGACTATTTATGTCAGTGTTGGTGGAGGAGTTGAGATTATTTGAGCTTGTTTTCATCTTAATGTTATGCTGCCAATTTCTCTTTGTAATGTTCTTCCTTCACATGTAAGTTGTTTTAATTCATCCTTGTTTCTTAATAAAAGTTCTTCTTATCTTATTATTATGTTCTTCTCCTTATCACTTTGATACCGTTGGTTCAAGGTGTGAACTTGTTCATACCAAACCTTGTGATATTATCACACAACGGTGGAGTGATTGTTATTTTATTGCGTTTTTTTTACTTCTCCATTTCCTCCCTCATGAGTCTACTTTCCGCTTCCATTGAAACCATAGAATCAATGGAGGTATAACCCACTTATGGTTTGATCCAAGGGAGTAGAAAGGGGATGGATTGGATGTTATTTATCACCTCATTAATGTATAATCACTTCTTTATTTGAGATTTTTATTTGATGATTTTTAAACTCCGTCGTCCTTGTTGAATTTAAGGCCACACACTTCAAGTGCTAATACGAACCTTAACCTTGAAGTGCTCAAAACTTTGATCCTTCAAGTGTATAGGTGATTAGTATTAAAGGGTTTAGGAATTAAACCAGTAAGTGATGATGTTTTTTTATCTTCTTAAATGAACCCATCTCAAATTTAAGAAATTGAAATCATTAAAAAAGAAATACATCCAATCCACCCCGAGCGATAACCTAGGATCAACTCATTCTTTTAAATTGAATTAACTTAAATCTCTTAGAGTTCCTTTAAACCCATATAAAATCAACCCAAGTTGGCCACTTCATAGCCAAAAAAATTCCATATAATGTACGTGTCTATAGGTTTCTTCTTAGGTCTCTGAGGATTCGATAACCCAAGATAAACTACAAAGACCATTCTACCTTCATCTCTTGGGTAAATTTGAGCAAGAATAAAATTTTGGCGCTGTTTCCAGGGACCCAAGTAAGTCATATAAACACCCATTCTATTCTCACCCATTTCTTCTTTTCTCATCCAAATTCTCTTATCTTGTCCCTTTCTCGTTTTTTTTCTTTTGGCGCATGTCCGCCTACACCCGCGATCAATCAAACCGTCTAGTTAGGGTGGATAGTACTGGGGTTGGGAAGTCAAGTACACCAACGGAACTCATTCCATTAGATCCTAATCTTCCTAATACTCTAGAGTCCAAAATTGAGGCCATTTCAATGGAAGGTCTTCGAAGAAACCAACTCATAAACCCAGGTGGGAACCAAAATGGAAACCCAAATGAGGTAGCCCCAAACTTGGGGAATGCAATTGATCAAACCATGAATGACTACCTCACACATTCCTAGACCAATGCCCCCTCATGCATTAGAAAAAATTTCCTAGGATATGCAAAATACATATTTAAACCCCATGTCCTAAACTATCTTCCCACATTCCATGGAATGGAGTCCGAGATTCCCTACCTTCACATTAAGGAGTTCAATGACATTGTAGAAACCATGTGTCCCCCACATCAACTAGAATCAGCTAAGATGAGGCTATTTCCTTTTTCTTTAAGGGATCGAGCTAAAAATTGTCTAAACAATTTGAGACCATCATCCATCAACTCTTGGTACCAACTGCAAATAGAATTATACAAAAATTACTTTCCCCACCATAAAACAATTGCACTTAAAAAGAGTATCCAAAGCTTTTTTGAAAAAGAGGGAGAGTCATTCTATGAAACATGGGAGAGGTTCAAATACACTCTAAACATGGTTCCACACCATGGTTTTTCTATTCCTGAACAAGTGAGAATTTTCTATGAAGGGTTGGGTCCGGGGAACAAACAATTCATTGACATGATATGTAATGGAACCTTTAAAAACAAATCCCCAAATGATGCTTACGAGTATCTAGAAAGCCTTTCTGAACAAAACCAAACATGGGGAACTTCACCTTATTCTGAAAATCCACAAAGAACTACTGAAATTCATACACTTAGAGAAGAGGAAATCCTTAGGGATAAACTCGCAGCACTCTCTAGGAAGGTTGAAGAGATAGACCTTAGGAAAGTCCATGAAATCCAAACTCTTGACCCTGTTTTCACAATTTGTGACAAACATGACCATAAGACAGACAACTTCCCAACAATTTCATCCATCAAGGATGTTATTTTAGGAGGACCCCCAACAGAAGTAAATGATTTGAACTTTCAAAAGCCTCAATACCAAAACAACTTCAACCCAAGGTATAACGACCACCCAGGCTTCCGCTGGAAAGATAACCAACAACCTAGCCAACCACAGGGAAAAAATCCTTACCCCCATCATAACTACCAAACCCATAACCAGTTCCAAACCCAACCTATCCAATACCAATAGCCACCGGTCCATTTTCAACAAACCATCCCACCTCCAAAATATCCCCTCGGGATAAACCAATCTTCTCAAGCACCAACCCAAACTGTTCCACAAAGCCTACTAGAAAAACTGTGCAAACAAATGGAAAAGATGAACTCAGAAGTCTCTTCCCTTAAACAAGAACTTCAAACCATAAAAACTGGAAAGGCACCCATTCCTAGTCAGGCGGTGCCATCCTCAACTTCAAGGGGAGAGTCAAGTTTCACTCAAACAACTCATGAACAACTAAAGGTTGTGACTATTTTAAGAAGTGGGAAATCAATTGAGAAACCTGAACAACTAATTCAGAACCCACATGAAGATTTAAACTTGGATGAAAATTCAAATGAACCCCAAGATCAAACTGAGGAAACTGATAACAATTTGAAAGAAACAACTCTTCAACAAATAACCCCACAACCTGCACCATTTCCTCAACGCGTGAGGGGGAAACCCAAGCCTGAAATGAGTGAAACATTGAGGGAGATATTCTCACAAGTCAAGTTGAACATTCCTATTCTCGATGCCATCCAAACTATACCTGCCTACTCAAAGTACCTTAAGGACTAGTGCACTTTTAAAAGAAAATTTTCACATAAAAACCAAGTCCTTTTGGCTGCTAATGTGAGTACCACCATTCAAGGGACTATTCCTCCCAAGTTGAAAGACCCAGGTTGCCCTTACATCAATGTTGAAATAGGAGAAAGCAAAGTTGTCAAGGCCTTGTGTGATCTAGGTTCTAGTGTCAATCTCATCCCCTATGCCGTGTACTGCCAATTAGGCCTAGAAGAACTCCAACCCACATCTATCACACTTCAAATTGCTGATCGTAGCATTAGGGTTCCAAAGGGGATTTTAAAGGACGTTCTGGTAAAGGTTTAAAACTTCATCTACCCTGCTGACTTCATTTTCCTTGACAACCATCCAAACTTAGGAAATAAGGAACAAACCCCAATCATCCTTGTCCATCCTTTTCTTGCAACAATCAACTCTGTTATCCGAGTCTGAAATGGGAACATGACCATCACCTTTGGGAACATGAGTCTAGACTTGAACATCTATAATGAAAGCTCACAAATAGGGGATGAGGAGTAAATTCATGAAGTAAAAATGATAGGAAGCATTGATAATGAATCCATAGAACATAAAGGAATATTTGATGGATGTTTAAGTCAGGATGAGATTGATTTCCTTTGTTCATATGAAGGAAGTTTATCTCCTTGGCTTGAATTGTAACGCCCCGACCCTAGTTACCCGGAGTCGGTGCATTACTTCGTAACATTGGCATGATCACAAAAGATCAAGTCTCGAAAGACCGATTAGTTTAGTAGCCTTGGAAACACTAGATACATTCATAAATGTTACATTACATCATAAAGAGAAAAACTAATAAAAAAGTCTTCATATTCCACACTCATATCCTCTTATGACTATCCCTGCAAGTTATTCATAAAATACTTCTTCACATCCTGGAAAATATTAAAACATTGAAAGGGGTGAGCTCAGATGCTCAGTAAGGATAACAATATAGCGGAAGCTTTCATCAATAAACATAAACATTTAAGGCAATGTATAACTAAAAAAAGCCTTTTAAACTTGAACTTCAACATAATATGGAAAAAGTAAAATGAGATAATTCCTTTTACTTCTTCACATGGATATTCTACTGGTCGAATAGTCACATGCAATATCAATAACCGCTTTCATAATGATGGAATGCATAATTCCAGACTATCATAACCACGTAGCCAAGGACTCGTGCCAAGACCACAAATAAGATTTTGTCAAGGCCTCGTGCCAAGACACTAGTTTGTCTCATGAGACCTGCCGATGCATAGAGGAGCTATAGAGGGCTCCACCCGTCACTTATTAAGTCCAATGCATTCCTCATATGAATAGGTTTAAACATATCATAAACCATAACATAATCGTATCACATAAAACATGCATAAAGGAAACATAAATTTTCCACATTTCAATCATAAGATATCAATAAAAAACATTGATATAATAAAAACACTTTCAAAACCATTTTCAATACCAAAATAAAAGAAAATTAAAACATGGTATTTATTTTTCTTTTAAAAAAAATGTATGTCTTGTAGAGGAAGCCGAAACTCAAATAATGGTCACGGTGGCGGAGAAGTCATTGTCACCGCATACGTACGACAAAAACATTCCCTTTTGTCATTTATTAAACGATTCGTATAAAAAGATTCCTTTTTAATAAACATAAAAGTCAAAGGGGTTTATACACCGTATAAAAGAAGGTTGTGTATAAAACAAAATATGCCTCAATGAAAGGAGATTGAGACGAAGTCCCATACAAAGATCATTTTTTTTAAATAAAATAGATCTATTATGTGTATTAACTATAATTACACATAAAGAAATTACAAATACAAGATAGGACATAATAATATCATGACGTAATTTGAAAGTAGGAGATTAACCCAAAGAATGGAAATTGGGTTAAGAGGTTCTCTTACCTTGCATCCTGTCTTGACTCGACCGTTCTTTAACCTCCTGAATAATAAACTAGAGTTAATTTATAGTTTCTTAAGAACCTTTTCAAGTTTCTTATTTTTTTTAATATCACTTATTACCATGTTATGAACATTATGTAATTATTTAAGTTAATAACGGTCGTTTTGTCGATCTTTGGTACTTGAGTCAAAAATAGACTTCTTATAATTACAAGTTGTTCATGTGATGAAATATCCATTATATCCAGAATTATATTCATGATATAGATATCATATATCTCATATATATCCAGTATATACATTCATTCATAATATTACATAACATTTAGAGGTAAGAAATGAAATGCACCGTTCATGGAGACGGTAAGCCGTACGTACGCATGAACGCTACTTTCATTTCTATTTCATATTTAATGGAATGAAATCATAATTATATAAAGTTAAATTATAATTCCAGTATAATATAATATATAATATCATTTAATCCATCCTTTATACATCCCACATATGGCATTAACGATTCAAATCACTTTGAGGGGGCGGTAGTCCGCACTTCCTAAAATGAAAATATCGCGTTTACCCATAATGGAAACAATAATGGTATGCCATAAATGAAAAATAAAGAACCTTAATTAAAAAATAAACATATTATATATCATATATATAAATATAGTGACATATTAATGGCCACATTTGAAGGTGTTATATGAGTGTTGAACAATCATCGTTTCGTGAGGCAGAAATTTTCCATCCACAGAAACAGTATGTTCTTTAACCATTAGATGTAGGTGTGTGTAAGTGTAGCTCGAATCCTTCTTATAAAAACATCCTAGTATATTGAGGATACTGGTTTTGTTACAAATTAAATGAATAAAAAGAGTTTAGGGGGTTGGAGAAGAAAAATAAAACAAAATAACATAAGAGAAGACATTACCTTAAAATCGGGTAACTCTTTTGATTTGAGCCAAAGGCTTCCTTGGGAAGAATTCTACCCAAAGTGAGGCTTCTAGGAGTAAGGGAGGGAAGTTGGGGGAGTATTTGGGCAGTGGTTGGCCAAGCCAAATTGCTTGAAAGTGTGAATAAGGTGGGAGTGGTGGGGGCCTTTTATAAGTGGAGAGGAGGGGCACTTTTGGAAAGTAATGAAATGTTATTTTATTATACAATGCTTTTCTGATTCTAAAGGTCCCACACTTGTATAATTCAAGGATAAGGTGATAAGGGTTCTAAATCTACTCATCCAATAGGTTTTGGACAAGTTTAAGCCTTGTATTTTACATTATCTTTTCATTTTATTTAAATCGTTAATTAATGAGGTAATCGCTGCATCATCATGGTGTCATAAATAATTTAATTTATTTAATGTCTAAAAATTATAAAAAAATATATCATGATGTATGAAATCTTTTTATATTTCTAATGAATATTTATAGTCAAAAATATTACTTGTATAACCCCATTTAAAATTTTTTTTAGTAAAACAACTTATGTTTGTGACATTTTTATTTTAACTTTAAATAAAAGTTATTTATGTCATTTTCCAACCAAAGTGGCTCCATGGGGTCCCCAAGTTGACCCATGGATTGTCTTGGTCGTCCATCACTCATCCAATAGGGGTAGGACAAGTGTTAAGGTCATTTAATATTTTTATAATATCATTTTTACCTTAAATTTCACTAATTACCTTTAATCGCGATTAATTAAACCTAAAAGTTACTATTCACTAAAAAAATTATTTTAATCCCATTGAACCACATTTTACTTCCTAATGACAACCATGTATGTCATATTTTTGAAAATCAAATCACAGAAGTGGTAATGTTTCATTTAAACGAAAAATCATTTTTTTAACTACCACTTAGTGGTTTCACTATTCATCAAAAATTGAAGTTTTTCAGAACAATGCCAAAATTTCACCCTAAGATATAATTGATATTCCGAAACCAAAAATGATGTCTATTTTAAAAAATGCCAAACATATAAGTTGCATTAATTAATTTTATAATTAATTCCCGCTGACACAACAAATAGCATGTTTTTAAGAAACAATATATATCAAAAGATTGACAATTGTTTATGTCCAATTTCAAAGTGAAATTAATTCTAATGAACACAATTGGATAAAATGGTAAAAATATATTCTAATTATACTTTTAAAACACTCAATAGTATAATTTATCACTATAAATTATTTTGATTAAAAAAATTGTTTTTAAGTATTTTTCACTATTCATAAAAAATTGGGAGTTCTCCGAAAATTACAAAGAATTCAACTTAGGATAATTTCGACATTCCGAATCAAAAAATGAAGTCCATTTTGAAATATAAAATATATATAATTTCAAAAAGTGGGTATTATTATTCATAGTGGCCATTTTGATTAGTCGTGGTGTGTTAGAATCTCGAACTTGCGTACAATGCAAGCTATTGCATTATTGAAAGAGAAGTGTATCGTGGAAGATCGGGGTGCTACATTCTCCCCTCCTTAAATAAATTGCGTCCTTGCAATTTGAAATTTTTCTTTGAAAATAAAAGGTTGAAAATAGAAAATACCTTTGTGGAAAACCCACATCGGAAATAAGTTTAATAAAATTTAGCCTTAATAAGAGGGAAAGGGAAATGAAAAAGTCACCACCCAATTATGATCTTGATTAAGAGAACATTGGTGGAAATTAGAGACATATAATTGGAGGAAAAATGTAAATATTTGTAGGGAGTGATTGAGGTCATTAATCACAAACAAGTGTCAAATTGAGGGCCTCAAAGCCTTCAATCTATGTTGATTTAAAATATCATCAGTTCAACAAGACATAAGGTATTAGGATAACACATTTTTTGTTTTAATATCCCTTTACTAAAGTTTAAGAATTAATTTATTCATAGAATAAGATATAGGTATATATATATATTTATGCTTGACAAGTAGAGTTTAAACCTTCAACTAATTTCTACCACAAACTCATCTTTCACTCAAAAAGATAATATAACTCAAAAATATTATATTTATCCTAATCGTACAAGGTTCAAAATATTAACACATACCATTTAGATTACGAAAACTATTTTGTAATAACCAGGAACTTCCTGTATGCTAGTGGTAGGTCATAAAGGCCTGTCATAATATGGTTGTGGGTTCGATTCCTGCAGCTTTGTCCGAAGCGACGGGTTATCGCCCAACCTGAAGGTTTTCCTTTTTCTAAAACTATTATAATATTACAAAAATAATATTCAGAAATGTTTTAACCTTAAACATTACTATCCAAGGTTAAACTTAATCCATTCCAACCTTTATAGTTATCCAAAATACTTCTGTCCAACTCACAGTCCAAATTTTATGAAGAAGGTAAACATAATGAAGATCCCCTTTTTCCGTGTAACAACATTTGAACACCTTCATCATGTATTCTTTTAAAACATTGCAACATCCTAAGTTACCATGATCCCTTATTCTTTATAGAACACTAGATATACTCCTTCTGTCCAAAAATGTATACAGATCATCAATCAGTCTCATGGAAGTTAAGAATATCCAATATAATTTATCCAAATCAATCATGTCTTATCCCAAAATCACTATCTCGGTATCATAATCATATTATGGTTTATCTTTATCTCAACCATATATTTTCCAAAAATTTAACCTACTGTGGAGTTACTTTTCTTGGTTCCACACAATCTCAAGTCCTTGATGAAATAGTACTGCAGTACAATCCTTATATACTCCATAATTATTATAACCAGTACATCATTGATACACCACTCAAATTACAAAATTCTTTAATAACAACATAAGAACTCTAACCATTCCTCCTCGTCTGTGGTAGTATCATAACTTGATTATTATCCAATAACATCATTTGGGGCACACTCTGATGATTTAGACATTGGTTTGCGTAGTGTCCCCACTCCTTGTAGATGAAGCATTGTACATTTGAAACCTTTTTCTTACCCTTGAAGTCACGCACTTGGTGTCCTTTTTCTCCACACTTATAACAGACTCCCATTCCCTTCAAGAAAGTACCGGGGTGTTTCTTCCCACAGTTATCACATATTGGAAAATTCTTCTTTTCCCACGTCCCTTTTTTCATCATTCTCTCTTCCATCCTTTTCTTCTCTTTCTTCCATTCAAATCCATAAGACTTAGAGAATTCTTTACTTATCTTATTAACACATGATACTATTTCTTCTTATGTTGAGAACACATGGGAGATTATTTCCCTTCTAAATGTTGGCTTAATACCATGAAAGATATGATCCTTTTTACGCTTTGGATCATACGTATTTCTGGAGTTCACATTCCTTTCACTGGGCACCATTTCTATACAATGGCATAAACTAGGTTAGTTTATGAATTGCAATGAATAATTCCAAACTTGTAAAATACTTAATGTAAATTGAACGGTTTATGGATATAATCCATAATCATAAAAAAAATATTTTCTTTGAGGAAGTATATACTCATAAACCCTTCATAATGGTTTGTAATGAAAATGAGAATTATCCTAAGCATATCCCCCGGGAGTGTCGTAACCAAGAGTGTAGCAGGGCCCGTTGTCGTACACCAGTTCCCGTTCGAGTCTAGCTCAAAGCGGTGTTTTTGGGTTTTACCCCTAGGTACATCTGTGCCAGAGCCGCCTCTACCTGCTCGTATCCAGACAGGGATGTATTTCTCGGAAAACTCACAAAATCTCTATAATACCAAAATTCTAGGAAGTTCTTCTATACTAATCCTCAATGTCTATCTTTGGGCTATGTGCTCTAATCAGAGTTTATCTAAATCTAGCATCCAAGGTTAGTACTAAACTACCTCTGATACCAACTGTAACACCCCGACCCCAGTTACCCAGAGTCGGTGCATTACTTCGTAACATTGGCATGATCACAAAAGATCAAGTCTCGAAAGACCGATTAGTTAAGTAGCCTTGGAAACACTAGATACATTCATAAATGTTACATTATATCATAAAGCGAAAAACTAATAACAAAGTCTTCATAGTCCACACTCATATCCTCTTCTGACTATCCCTGCAGGTTATTCATAAAATACTTCTTCACATCCTGGAAAATATTAAAACATTGAAAGGGGTGAGCTCAGATGCTTAGTAAGGATAACAATATAGCAGAAGCTTTCATCAATAAACATAAACATTTAAGGCAATGTATAACTAAAACAAAAGCCTTTTAAACTTGAACTTCAACATAATATCGAAAAAGTAAAATGAGATAATTCCATTTACTTCTTCACATGGATATTCTACTGGTCGAATAGTTACATGCAATATCAATAACCACTTTCATAATGATGGAATTCATAATGCTAGACTATCATAACCACGTAGCCAAGGCCTCGTGCCAAGACCACAAATAAGATTTTGTCAATGCCACATGCCAAGACACTAGTTTGTCTCATTAGACCTATCGATGCATCGAGGAGCTATAGCGGGCTCCACCTGTCACTTATTAAGTCTAATGCATTCCTCATATGAATAGGTTTAAACATATCATAAACCATAACATAATCGTATCACATAAAACATGCATAAAGGAAACATAAAATTTCCACATTTCAATCACAAGATATCAATACAACACATTGATATAATAAAAACACTTTCAAAACCATTTTCAATACCAAAATAAAATAAAAGTAAAACATGGTATTTATTTTTCTTTTAAAAAAAAGGTATGGCTTGTAGAGGAAGCCGAAACTCAAATAATGGTCACGGCGGCGGAGAAGTCATTGTCGCCGCATACGTACGACAAAAAAATTTCCTTTTTTCGTTTAGTAAACGCTTCGTATAAAAAGATTCCTTTTTAATAAACGTAAAAGTCAAAGGGGTTTATACACCGTATAAAAGAAGGTTGTGTATAAAACAAAATATGCCTCAATGAAAGGAGATTGAGACGAAGTCCCATACAAAGATCATTTTTTTTAAATAAAATAGGTCTATTATGTGTATTCACTATAATTACACATAAAGAAAGTACAAATACAATATAGGACATAATAATATCATGACGTAATTTGAAAGTAGGAGATTAACCCAAAGAATGGAAATTGGGTTAAGAAGTTCCCTTACCTTGCGTCCTGTCTTGACTCGACCATTCTTTAACCTCCTGAATAATAAACTATAGTTAATTTATAGTTTCTTAAGAACCTTTTCAAGTTTCTTATTCCTTTAATATCACTTATTACCATGTTATGAACATTATGTAATTATTTAAGTTAATAACGGTCATTTTTTCGATCTTTGGTATTTGAGTCAAAAATAGACTTCTTATAATTACAAGTTGTTCATGTGGTGAAATATCCGTTATATCCATAATTATATTCATGATATAGATATCATATATCTCATATATATCCAGTATATACATTCATTCATAATATTACATAACATTTAGAGGTAAGAAATGAAATGCACCGTTCATGGAGACGGTAAGCCGTACGTACGCATGAATGCTACTTTCATTTATATTTCATATTTAATGGAAAGAAATCATAATTATATAAAGGTATATTATAATTCCAGTATAATATCATATATAATATCATTTAATCCATCCTTTATACATCCCACATATGGCATTAACGATTCAAATCACTTTGAGGGGGCGGTAGTCCGCACTTCCTAAAATGAAAATATCGCGTTTACCCATAATGGAAACAATAAAGGTATGCCATAAATGAAAAATACAGAACCTTAATTAAAACATAAACATATTATATATCATATATATAAATATAGTTACATCTTAATGGCCACCTTTGAAGGTGTTATATGAGTGTTGAACAATCATCGTTTCGTGAGGCAGAAATTTGTCATCCACAGAAACAGTATGTTCTTTAACCATTAGATGTAGGTGTGTGTAAGTGTAGCTAGAATCCTTATTATAAAAACATACTAGTATATTTAGGATACTGGTTTTGTTACAAATTAAATTAATAAAAAGATTTTAGGGGGTTGGAGAAGAAAAATAAAACAAAATAACATAAGAGAAGACATTACCTTAAAATCGGGTAACTCTTTTGATTTGAGCCAAAGGCTTCCTTGGGAAGAATTCTGCCCAAAGTGAGGCTTCTAGGAGTAAGGGAGGGAATTTGGGGGAGTATTTTGGCAGATTTTGGCCGATCCAAATGGCTTGAAAGTGTGAATAAGGTGGGAGTGGAGGGGGCCTTTTATAAGTGGAGAGGAGGGGCACTTTTGGAAAGTAATGAAATGTTATTTTATTATACAATGCTTTTAGGATTATAAAGGTCCTACACTTGTATAATTTGAGGATAAGGTGATAAGGGTTCTAAATATACTCATCCAATAGGTTTTGGACAAGTGTAAGCCTTGGATTTTACATTATCTTTTCATTTTATTTAAATCGTTAATTAATGAGGTAATCGCTGCATCATCATGGTGTCATAAATAATTTAATTTATTTAATGTCTAAAAATTATAAAAATATATATCATGATGTAGGAAATATTTTTATCTTTCTAATGAATATTTATAGTCAAAAATATTACTTGTATAACCCCATTTAAAAATTGTTTTAGTAAAACAACTTATGTTTGTGACATTTTTATTTTAACTTTAAATAAAAGTTATTTATGTCATTTTCCAACCAAAGTGGCTCCATGGGGTCCCCAAGTTGACCCATGGATTTTATTGGTCGTCCATGACTCATCCAATAGGTTTAGGACAAGTTTCAAGGTCATTTCATATTTTTATAATATCATTTTTACCTTAAATTTCACTAATTACCTTTAATCGCGATTAATTAAACTTAAAAGCTACTATTCACCAAAAAATTATTTTAATCCCATTGAACCACATTTTACTTTCTAATGAAAACCATTTATGTCTGATTTTTGAAAATCAAATCACAGAAGTGGTAATGTTTCATTTAAACGAAAAATCAGTTTTTTAACTACCACTTAGTGGTTTCACTATTCATCAAAAATTGAAGTTTTTCAGAACAATGCCAAAATTTCACCCTAATATATAATTGATATTCCAAAACCAAAAATGATGTCTATTTTACAAAATTCCAAACATATAAGTTTCATTAATTAATTTTATAATTAATTCCTACTGTCACAACAAATAGCGTATTTTTAAGAAACAATATATATCAAAAGATTGACAATTGTTTATGTCCAATTTCAAAGTGAAATTAATTATAATGAACACCATTGGATAAAATGGTAAAAATATATTCTAATTGTACTTTTAAAACACTCAATATTATAATTTATCACTATAAATTATTTTTATTTAAAAAGTTGTTTTTAAGTATTTTTCACTATTCATAAAAAATTGGGAGTTCTCCGAAAATTACAAAGAATTCAACTTAGGATAATTTCGACATTCCGAATCCAAAAATTAAGTCCATTTTGAAATATAAAATATATATAATTTCAAAAAGTGGGTATTACTATTCATAATGGCTATTTTTATTAGTCATGGTGTGTTAGAATCTCGAACTTGCGTACAATGCAAGATATTGCATTATTGAAAGAGAAGCGTATCGTGGAAGATCGGGGTGTCACATGAATCATTTTAAAATTGCTATTATGATGAAGTATTAGGTCCAAAAATCAGTGAAACCTTTCAAGAAACCACTTTCATGGAGCCACTCCAACTTCCTTCCCTAAATCTGATCAAGCCAATCTAGTAGCTGAAACTTCTATATGTGGGGAATCAATCCTATATGAAAATCTAAAAAAAGAAATTGAACTTGATACAATGTCCCAATCTTCTGCTGAAATTCTGAACCAACCTGATCTTGAATTGAAGGAACTTCCCGCTACACTCAAGTATGCTTTCCTAGGAGACAATCAAACACATCCTATTGTCATTTATTCTTCTCTTGAAGCCAATCATGAGAGGATGCTTCTAGATGTCCTTAGGAAACATAAGAATGCCATTGGTTGGACCCTGTCTAATATTCCTGGGATTAGCCCACTTATCGGGACTCATAGGATTGTTCTGGAATCTGATTCAAAGCTATGTCGTCAACCTCAATGGTGAATCAATCCTAATCTCATGGAGGTAGTAAGGAAAGAACTTCTGAAATTGTTAAAATATGGTATCATATATCCCATAGCTAAGAGTGAGTGGGTGAGCCCAATTCAAGTGGTTCCAAAAAAGGCCGTAATCACGGTGATAACCAATGAGTATGGAGAGATTCTTCCAACAAAGGTGAGTAGTGGATGGAGGGTCTAAATTGACTATAGGAAGCTAAACTCATTCACCAAGAAGGACCATTTACCCTTACCATTCATTGACCAAGTCCTTGAGAGAGTGGAAGGTCATGCCTTCTACTGTTTCTTAGATGGGTACTCAGGGTACAATCAAATTGAGGTCTCCCTAGAGGATCAAGGGAATACTACATTCACATGTCCATTTGGAACCTTTGCTTTCAAACGCATGCCCTTTGGGTTATGCAATGCCCCTGGAACCTTCCAACGGTGCATGATGGGAATCTTCTCAGACATGGTAGGGGATTTTCTAGAGGTCTTCATGGATGAATTCTCTGTGTTTGGGGATACATTTGAGGGATGTCTGCAGAATGTGGAGAGAGTCTTGTCAAGATGTGAAGAAAATAATCTGGTCCTAAACTGGGAAAAATGCCATTTCATGGTTAAAGAGGGACTTGTTCTAGGCCATCTAGTCTCGAGTAGGAGGATTGAAGTTGATAAAGAAAAGGTTGACATCATTCGTCACCTTCCATCACCCAAAACTGTCAAGGAATTGAGGTCTTTCTTAGGACATGATGGTTTCTATATAATATTCATCAAGGACTTTAGTTCAATATCTCATCCCCTTTGTGCTCTCCTTGTAAAGGATGCTCCATTTGTTTGGACAGAAATCTGTGAGGGTTCATTCTCAACCCTCAAATCCTCTCTCACCTCTCCTCCCATTATGAAATCTCCAAATTGGAACCTTCCTTTTAAACTTATGTGTGTTTCCAGTGACTTTTCTGTAGGAGTTGTGTTAGGAAAACGTTGTGATAAAAATCCTTATGTCATTGCTTATGCAAGAAAATCCTTAAATGATGCCCAAATCAACTACACCACCATTTAAAAGGAGTTACTTTCTATTGTGTTTGCCTTAGAGAAGTTTAGGTCCTACCTCTTAGGATCCCCCATCACTGTGTTCAATGACCATTCTCCACTAAAATACCTCTTCCAAAAACAAGATGCTAAGGCTAGACTGATTAGGTGGGTCCTTCTCTTACAAGAATTTGACCTCACAATCAAGGATAAAAAAGGAGTTGAAAATGTTGTATCTGATCACCTCTCTAGGATGGAATTCAAAGACAACTCAAATCACCTTTCTGTGTCTGATTCATTTCCTGATGAACACCTATACTCTGTGAGTGACTGCCCTTGGTATGCTGATATAGCCAATTTCTTAGTTACAGGAGTCATTCCAAAATTCTTAGGGACTCAAGATCGAAGGAAATTACTTTATGATGTTAGACACTATGTTTTTGATGATCCATACCTCTATAAGTTCTGCCCTGACCAAGTCATTAGGAGGTGTGTTCCAGAATCTGAACAAGAGTCCATCCTTAAATTCTGTCATAGTGAGGCATGTGTAGGTCACTTTTCCTCTAAGAAAACATCTGCTAAGATTCTTCAATGTGGTCTCTTCTGGCCCACCCTTTCAAGGGACTCCTACACATTTTGTCAAAGTTGTCCTATGTGTCAATAAGTAGGGTCCAACACAAAAAGGAATCAAATGCCACTCACTCCCATCTTAGTGGTTGAAATCTTTGACTGTTAGGGAATTGATTTCATGGGTCCTTTCCCAAACTCTAGGGGGTACGTCTACATTCTCTTAGCTGTTGATTATGTCTCAAAATGGGTTGAGGCCATTCCCACAAAATCCAATGATCATCAAACTGTGATTAGATTCCTAAAATAAAACATCTTCTCTAGATTTGGAATTCCTATGGCTATCATAAGTGATCATGGAACTAATTTTTGCAATCATCCATTCTCATCACTCATGGAAAAATATGGAATTTCTCACAAAGTGTCCACTACTTACCACCCACAGACCAATGGGAAAGCTGAGTTAGCCAATCATGAAATCAAACAAATTCTTGAGAAAACTGTCAATCCTTGTAGGAAAGATTGGTCTGAGAAACTCTTGGATGCTCTTTGGGCATATCGTACAGCATTCAAAACCATCCTAGGAATGTCACCATATAGGTTGGTTTATGGAAAAGCATGCCATTTACCTGTTGAAATTGAGCATAAGGCCTTTTGGACAATTAAGAAAATGGATTATGACCTCTCATTGGCCGGAATAAAAAGGAAATTAGAACTCAATGAACTGGAGGAATTAAGGATGGAGGCTTATGAAAATTCAAGGATTAATAAAGCTAGAGTTCAAGCCTACCAATCTAGGAATATCAAGGTCAAACATTTTGAACCGGGAAAACTTGTGCTCTTGTATAGTTCAAAACTTCATTTACACCCGGGAAAGTTAAGGTCTAGATGGTCAGGTCCTTTCATAGTGCATCATGTATACCCCCATGGGGCAGTAGAGATTCAAGATCCCACTAGTGGTCACATTTTCAAGGTAAATGGTCAAAGGTTAAAAATATTCATTGAATCATTCAATAAACAGGAAATATATGTTGAGTTAATTGAGCCAATCTATGAACCAGGAAAAAATTGATAAATTTGGGATCTATGTCGGGCTAACGACGTTAAACAAAGCGTTGCACGGGAGGCAACCCGTGGTTTTTATGTTTCTAATCTTTATGAATCATCTTTATTTTTCAAATAATATTACTTAATCATTTTTATATTTAAAAATAAAAAAAATAGACTTTTGACCTGTTCTTCTATTATGAGTATGGATGGGTACAAAAGGGGAGCACCATATTCATCCGTGTCACGTGGTGTGATCCTTGAGTAATACCTTACCCATAAATTTAAAAAGAAGATAATGTATCATCAGTTTATTTTGTTTTATTTTTATTATTTTATAGGTTAAGATAAAAATAATAAAAATAACAATAATAATAATTTAAAAATGGGACACACCATTGGTCGTGGGCAAACCCCGTCACAACCGGTGAATCCGCGGGGACTCGAACCCGGGACCGAAGGGAGATAGGGGCGCGTGCTTACCACTGACCTATGGCTTCTTGTGCTTCCTTATTCTATAATTTTTATATATATACTTATATTTTACTTCCTTTATTATTTAAATATATATATATATATATTGTTTTTTTTGTTCTTTTTGTTTTTCCTTTTTCCACTAGGGAACTTTGCAAGCGACATGGATATCAAAGGACTAAATTTGAGCGGCAAGAACTTCAAACTTCAACCACCAGGTGACTTCATTCCATGATCCTCATATTTCAATTTCCTTATTGAACTCCCCTTTTTATTCCTCTACCCTATTCTAAATTTTATTTTTACAAAACTCGGGACAGTTTCATTCTAAGTTGGGGGGTGTGGAAACAAAATGTTTGTTTAAAAAAACAATGATAAAAAAAAGAAGTAAAATTCCTTTATCATTCATATAATAACATCTTTTCTCACATTAAAACTACATATCAAATAATTTTTATTTCCTTAACTCTTAATTTAATTCATGATTAAGTTTAAAAGCATTGATTTTGGAAGTTTGGTTGTCCAATGAAAATTTTCATCATTTTTATTTTCATCCATTAAATCAAAATGCCACAATGCACGTCCTTTAGACTGTGGGGTACTAATTTGAATTTTTGGGGTCCCATAATAAATAGCATAGGTTGGTTTGATTTTAATGAATAATATGAGTATTCAAAAAAAATAAAAAAAAAATAAAAAAAAAATTGCATGTAGAGCAATGGATTGATAAAATGCGAGGCTTTCGGCACTTGGGGATCGTGACTCCAGAGTTGTCTAGACCTGAGTTTTTAAATCTATCTCTATTTATGGTAATATGACTTTGTTTTTTATTAAGTTAACTCGAGATGGTTCCTGAGTATGTGGGCTTCACTTGGTGCCCTAAGGCCTTTGAGTCTGGGAGTCATCGGCAAAGTCTTGCTACATGGGTTAATTTGATTAACTGCAATCTCAATTACTATGGAAATATTGCAAAAAAAATCCAAAAAAAATGAATAAAGAATACTCATATTAGGATTAAATGTGATTCCACCTAGCGCTTCCATGATTTCCCCCTTGAATGAAAATGAACTCCCATATCTATTGTGATACACAACACATCATTACACGTAATTGAGTTGGATGAAGTATGATGATAGATTTGATAAAAGTAATGGGATTGGGATTGGGATGTTATTTTAAATTCATCTTGTTTTAAATTATCTTGATAGGTTATAAAAATATATTTGTGTGCAGTTTACATTGTGAGCACTGTTTGTTATAATGTGTTTGAAGAAAGGAATTCAAATAAAATCATTGAATTATTTGCTCGGGACTAGAAAATATCAAGTTGGGGGTGTGATTATCCAATAAAAACATATATTTTAGTTAAATTTTAATGGTATTAAATGTTATTTTTTGATCTTATGGGCCTGAGTTAGTGCATTTTCATTATGAACATTCATTCTCATCATTTGTGCACTTCATGCCTAATATACACCAATTTAGGCCCAATGAGTCATCTGATTCTAAGGAATGTAATTATCAATATTTTAATTTGATATTTTTGGAACTATATATACACTTAAATTTAAACATTTTTCATTCAGGGATCAATGGATGATTCATAAACGATGATGGAGATATTTGGAGATGAATGGAAGCAATTCTAGAGAAGGCAGATTGGACACCATCCCACTTATGAGACTATGGGGCCCAACATACAGGCCCAATGAATCCTAACTTTTTTTATATGATAGAAGAAATGTTGAGGAACAAATCACTCTTCATGATATAATTCTAATTCGGCCTCTATGGTGGTCATTAAGGCGTCCCAAGTTAGAGATACAATTCTGGGCCAGATTCTGCATCCCAGAAAAACAGACCACTAATCTGATCATATCTCTGAATATACAACTCCAAATGGGCCCAAATTTACAGTCAATTAGGAGACATCTAGGGCTCCATTTTATTCTTCTATGGAACACTCTGATTCTGCCATCTAGAAGGTCATCAAAGCACGTCTTTTCGGTGGATGAAAGTTGGATGCCACCTCGGGTCAAATGTGGAAAAGTCTAAGTTCCACAAGATTTCCACCACCCTAGGCCTACCATAATCAATTGGGATACTTTGTACTATTGGATTATCTACCCAAGGCTTCCAAAATTCCTATTTAAGGCAGTGGTGGTGGATTAGTTGAGAATATTTGAGCTTGTTTTCATCTTAATGTTATGCTGCCAATTTCTCTTTGTAATATTCTTCCTTCACATGTAAGCTGTTTTAATTCATCCTTGTTTCTTAATAAAAGTTCTTCTTCTCTTATTATTATGTTCTTATCCTTATCACTTTGATATTGTTGGTTCAAGGTGTGAACTTGTTCATACCAAACCTTGTGAGATTATCATACAATGGTGGAGTGATTGTTATTTTATTGCGTTTTTTTTTACTTCTCCATTTCCTCCCTCATGAGTCTACTTTCCGCTTCCATTGAAACCACAGAATCAATGGAGGGCTAACCCACTTATGGGTTGATCCAAGGGATTATCAAGGGTCTGGATTGGATATTATTTATCACCTCATTAATGTATAATCACTTCTTTAATTGAGATTTTTATTTGATGATTTTTAAACTCCATTGTTCTTGTTGAATTTAAGGCCACACACTTCAAGTGCTAATACGAACCTGTACCTTGAAGTGCTCAAAACTTTGATCCTTCAAGTGTATAGGTGATTAGTATTAAAGGGTGTAGGCATTAAACCAGTAAGTTATGATGTTGTTTTATCTCCTTAAATGAACCCATCTCAAATTTAATAAATTGAAATCATTAAAAAGGAAATACATCCAATCCACCCCGAGCGATAACCTAGGATCAACTCATTATTTTAAATTGAATTCACTTAAGTCTCTTAGAGTTCCTTTAAACCCATATAAAATCAACCCAAGTTGGCCACTTCATAGCCAAAAACAGTCCATAGAATGTACATGTCTATAGGTTTCTTCTTAGGTCTCTGGGGATTCGATAACCCAAGCTAAACTACAAGGACCATTCTACCTTCATCTCTTGGGTAAATTTGAGCGAGAATCATTACCTATACAAAATTTATTGGTTTCATACATGTATTTATCCCACACTCCTTAATCATGGGATTAAATTTGATGAAATTTTATCCTATTTTGAATGATCTATGTGGCACACTTATCCATGTACATGATATGAAAATGATGGGTGGGAATAGATGGTACTCTAATTTATTAGGTAATGTTTTAATCTCATGATATTACATGTATAGTGCATGATATGTTATTCTAATCATGTTATGTTATATTGTATTGGTGGTAATCCTTGATTTATTTATATGATCCCATGTTTTATGTTGTTTCCACATTTCTATGTTGCCTTTATGTTATCATGTTATATCATGCCCCGTTTTTCAAGATTATGATTATCACCCCTCTTATGTTACCATGATATTCCTATTGTATCACATGTACTACTTTAACTTATGATATGATTTCTTTATTCCCTTAATTTTCTGTATAGCTCACCCCTTTTGTATGAACACCCCCAAGTTATCTCGTGAATTTTTAGAAGAATGATGGAATTTTATGAGCATGTTAAAGAAAATTTCAATAATGTCATTGTATTTTTATTGAAATTTTTTATGCTACATACCTAATTTCCAAAATACACTAGGTTTCATAATCTTTTTCATTGTATTATGTGTAACTTTTTCGTAATAAATCATGAAATAAAGTGTAGTAAAATATAGGTTTTCATATGCTGGCTCAACCGGTACAAGTTATGAATAATAACTTGAATCATGTGGAATTCCCTACTTCTCCCAAGAAAGATCAGGTTGTGGTAAAATTATTTATATGAAAAAAGCCTCCTACCTTTAGTGGCTCTTTAGATCCTCTCATATAGGAACAATGGATTAACTCTATTGAGAATATATTGTATATCCTCCAATGATTAGAAGAAGAGAAATTCCTATTGGTAATCTATCATTTTGATGAGCATGCTAATCAATAGTGTACATTAATTAAGTACATGAAGTAAAAAAGAGGAAATTTATTCCATGTAATGGGAAGGATTCAATAAAACATTTTTTAATAAATATTTTCCCTGAAATCTTTGTCTTAAAATGGATAGGGAGTTCCTTAGAGTAAAGAAAAAGGAAGATGATTTTATCAAGGAATATAAGGCAAAAATTACAAGGCTTACATGATACACCTCAAAAATTTTCATTAACACTAAATGAAATGTGGATAAATTCTTTAGTGGACTAAATTTGAGTCTACAAAAATACTTGGTGATTTAAGACTTTGAAGCCTATGGGGAGATTGTATATTGTGCCCTTAAGGTTTAGATAGATATTGGTGACTCTCATTAGTCTCATGGTACTAGAGATAAAAAGCATAAAATGGATTTTAATTTGGTAATATCAATGGATTAATATCATGGTGGAAAGAAAACTCAACATCCCATGTGTAAAAAGTGTGGGAAGAAGCATCCCAGAAACTTTCTAAAGAGAACCAGGAGATGTTTTAAATGTGGAAAAGTGGGGAATGATTCTAATAAATATAAAAGGGAAATTAAGAAATGCACTTATGGGGGAGAAGAAAAGAAGGGTCAGATCAATACTCTTCATATAGTATAGTGTTTCAATTTCAAGGAACATGGACATTATTTGAGACAATTCCCTAAGCTAAGGGTTTTCATAGACAATCAACAATAACAAATTCTAAGGCTTAGAGAGAAAGGAAGAGCATATGTTATCACTACAGTTGAGGAATATCTTAACAATGATGTGGTGAAATGTATGCTATTTAATCATTCAATAATAACAAATGTGCTTTTTTATTATGGCTCTACAAATTCTTTCATATCTTTCATGTTTATGAAAACTATTCAAACACCACCCAAAACATGGAGGTTGAGTTATCCGTAAGAACAAAAAATGGGTAAATTATTGCATATCAAGTATATAACTCCTCCCTAGTCAATGTTGGTGGACTGAATCTTCTATAAAATATTTCATTACTTCCTTTAGTGTATTTTGATGCCATATTGGGCATAAATTATATATCCTTATATAAATCCAACATAAACTATTAGGAAATGGAGATCACTCTTCACATCCTGAGTTATCCTCTGATTCTACATAAATGTAAGGAGGAGGATGAATATCCTTTGGAATATTCTTCTCAATAATGGATATTATTTCCATATGAGAAAGTATATCTAGTTTAAATGATTGATATTAAGGAGAGATTCATGCTCAAATATATGCCTATTATGAGGGATTATAATGATGCATTTCCTAAAGAGTTACCTGGTCTTCCTCATGGATGAGAGGTTGAGTTATCTGTTGAATTTATACCTAGATATTTGTCTATATCAAAGACTCCCTACAGGATGGTCACCATTGAGTTGGAAGAACTAAAGAATAAGTTACAAGAGAATCTAGACAAGGGTTTTATATGCCTGAGTGCATCACTGTGGGTTTTGTCGGATCTTTTTTTCATGAAGAAGGATGTTTCAATGTGCTTATGCATTGATTGTCATGATCCCAAAAAAAATCATGATAAAGAAAAAGTATCCTTTACCATGGATAGATGACTTGTTCAATCAACTATGTGGGCCCTGGTATTTCTATAAGGTGTAACTTTTGATCAGGATATCACCAATTAAAGGTCAAGGAAGATATTCCCAAGAATGCCTTTCAAATGAGGTATGGACACTATAAGTCCATAGTGATTCCCTTCAAACTTACTAATTCTCTAGCAATTTTCATAGACTTAATGAATAGATTCTTTAAATATTCCCTCAAAAAAAATATGGTATCATTTATAGATGATAGTTTTATATACTTTAAGATAAAGGAGAAGCATGAGGAGTAGTTGAATACTGTGTTAAGGACCTTGAGAAAGGATAATCTATATGTAAAGTACATTAAATGTGATTTCTATATGGAGGATGTATCATTATTGGGGAATGTTATCACTAGAAAAGGGATATCTATAGACTCTTCTAAGAAAAAGTAAATTGAGGTGTGGATTAGACCAGTATCTGTAATGAATATCCATAGTTACCTTGTACTAGCTAGGTATTATCGATGATTTGTTAGAAACATCTCGTGATTGTAAAACCCGCTAACCAAGATGAATCATAAGGTATTAAAGTTTTTTTCAGCCATTTAATATGAAGAGAGCTTCAAAGAGTTGGAAATTAGTCTTATTACTATGTCAGTACTTACACCACCAACAAATGGGGAACTCTCCATTGTATATAGCGATGCTTCAAATAATTGACTAGGTTACTTAATGATGAAAAATGATAAAGTGATTTATGATGCCTCAAGGCATTAGAAATTTTACAAGAATAATTATCCAATGCATGATCTAGAGTTAGTGCTAGTAATCTTTACATTGAAAATCTTGCGGAAATATCTCTGCGAGGAGAAGTGTGAGATATATACAGATCATAAGATCCTCAAATATATATTCACACAAAAAAATATTAATATAAACTAGTGAAGATGGTTAGATTTGATCAAGTATTATGACTTCTCAATCCACTATCATCCTAGGAAAGTGAATAAAGTGGAAGATGCTCTAAGTATAAAAGATCATGTGAACTTATCAATTATGAGAATTGATAATGATCCAATATTCTTAGACATTAAAAGGATGGACATGGGAATCATAAAGAAAGAAACATAATTTTATTTTCTCAAATGATTGTCCAACCATCTCTTATGGAAATGATAAAGAAAACTCAAAGAGATGATGTGGAAATTGAGAAGAAGGTGGAAGCTATCAAAAATGGTAAATCCTCAAAGTTCAAAATTTATGAGGAAGGGTTTTTAATATTTGGTTAATGATTATGTGTACCATAAAATCCTAAGATAAAGAATGAGTTTTTGAATAATTCACATAGCTTAACCTTCTCAATCCACCCATAGAGCAGAAATATGTATCGATATTTCAAAGATCACTACTGGTGGGATTATATAATAAAGAAGATCATGGAGTGTATATCTAGGTTCCTGGTATGTCATCAAGTGAAATATGAAATGAAAATGTCTAAGTTGATAATGAAACCATTACCCATGCCTGCATGGAAATAGGAAAACATCACCGCATACTCATTGGTCTTCTGAATACTTCCATAGGAAATAATGTTATATGGGTTATTTTGGATCATCTTACAAACACTGATCACTTCATTACAATTTTACAGGACTTCTCACTCAATAAAATTACATAGATATACATTAGAGAAGTGGTGGGGTTATATGCATTACCATTATTTATTGTATCTGATTGAGATCCAAGATTTACCTCCAAGTTTTAGAAGAGTTTCAAATATGCTCTAAACACCAAGTTAAACTTCATCATGGATTATTACCCACAAATTGATGACCAATTTGAGTGGAATATCTAGAAACTGAAAGACATATTTAGGGAATTCTTGATGGACTCCAAAGGAGGATAGAACCAACACCTTCCTCTGGTCAAGTTCTCTTACAACAATAGTTTCCACTCGAGCATCCAAATTGATCTATATGAATATATTTATAGGAATATATGTAAAACACCTACATTATGGGATTAATTTGGTGAATGTAAGCTTCTAGGAACTAAAATGGTCAAGGAAATGGTAGAAAGGGTCAATATCATTCATCAGCACATCGAGGCTGGTCAAAGTCGACAGAAGAGCTATACTAAAAATAATTTATGAGACCTAGAATTTGAGGTTAGAGATAAGGTATTCCGATGTATATATACATGGAATAGATTCATGAGATTTTGGAAGAATGAAAAGATAAGTCATAGGTACATTGTCCCCCTTGATATTCTTGATCGTTTTGGAGCTTTGGCTTATCGACAAGCACTTCCACTAACCATGTCTCAATTATATGATGTATTCCACATATCCCATACATACCAAATCTCTCACATATACTGAATTCATAGGTGGTACAACCAGAAAATGATCTCTATTATGAGAATAATCTGGTGAAGATCTTAGGCCATAGATATAAAGTTTTATGCAATAATACAAATCACCTAGTCAAAGTATAATGGTGAAACCATAAGTACGAGGAGAATGCATGGGAACTAGAGGAAGCCATGAAACATAAGTACCCTCATGTGTTTTCATGTTAGTATGTAAAATGAAATTTCTTAAGTGGGGAATAATGTGATGACCTAAAATTTTATCAATGAAATTCCCCTTCTTATAATTATGTCATATAGTATAAATCAAAAATATCACATAGAGAAACCAACAAAACAATATTCTCATAAATGAATAATGATGCATTTTTTATCAAATAAACCAATAAGAATGTAAAAATATTACAATGGGATAAAAAAATATAAAATAATATTAGTGATATATGAAAATTTGGATCAACTCGATCAACCATAATGACTGCACTCGTGAACAAAGCTGTAGAAATGTTAATAATACAGTATTCATTTTAAAGATGAAAATATATATAAACTTGAGTGAAAATTTATGTTAATTAATAATTAATGGAATAATAGGTATTTATAAGAAGTATGGAACACATATGACCATTTCAAAACTAACTATTAGAATAGTAATCTGATTGTTGGAATAGTAATATGGTTGTTGGAATAATAACATGATCATTGGAAGAGTAATATGACCGTTAGGAATTGCAATCTGACTATTAGAATAGTAACCTCGCCTATGGAAATTTAAAATAATATTTTGTTATCTTATAAAATGAATATATGATATATTTAAATTGTGGTACAAGTAAATAAATATTTTAAAAATCATAAATTAAGTATTTGTATTTTTTATAGAACATAAATATTTTAATCACAGTTTTATAATAAATATAATGATTGAAAATAAATTCTATTTACATAAAAAGGATTTATAAATTAATATTAACTTGTATTATAATGATAAGATAATTTTATGAGACCATAAGTAATTTTTCAAAGGGTCATAAAATCGATTAAAATATTAAAATCGGTATTTTTTTTTAATAAATGGGGATCATATTTAAAAATTAAATTTCTCATATTTAGAAAAATATTTTCATAAAATAGATTCTATTTATCAAATCTATATGTCATATAGGGTGAATTTTTTATATTTTTCTAAAATATTTGAATTTTGGTGAATAGTGAAATACAATAATTTATGGTATTTAACATTATAAGCCAAATACATAAATTTTTGAGTCATGTTTGAGGTAATAACTCATTATCTAAAACTTTCATGCACTATTTACTATATATAATCAATATTATTGATAGTCTTGAGCCAAAATAATGAAAAAGGTGCAGATCATGGGTTATCAGCCCATGATCTCAAAAATTTATTATAAGAAAATAAAAGCAACATACAAGATGGAGACATCATAAAAAGTCAGTGAACAAGCACTACTATAAAATAAATCCACATCCAGAAAATATGAGAAAGTCAATGGAAGCAACGACCGCCACCCCTGCCTCGCGGGTGTCGTCCTCTCCTC
Organism: Viscum album; assembly: GCA_963277665.1. Taxonomy (NCBI): domain Eukaryota; kingdom Viridiplantae; phylum Streptophyta; class Magnoliopsida; order Santalales; family Viscaceae; genus Viscum; species Viscum album. The sequence goes on along the minus strand of OY728151.1, from coordinate 1,860,758,430 downwards.
CATGTCTTAGGTCATTGTCATGCCTCACCATCCAATGGATATTTAGTGTCCTATAGTGTAAATGGTCCCATGGAAGTCATAGGATTCAAATATTTAGATGGATCAGAGCACATTATGAACTAATGAACTAATGAATATAATATTCAAAAAATATCCCTCTCCTCTCCTTATAAATACCACCACTCACCACCCCATCCCCTCGCACATTATAATCCCTAAAGCCTAAAGAACAATTCCATGTGCCTTAAGGGGTATTTTAAGGGGGCATCATTTAAGATGTGATAATCTCACTTTACCTTTTTTAAATTTTTTTCTTCTTCTGTATTCCCCTAACCTCCCTCATACAACATGAATTAATTATTATAGTATCATATATATATATATATATATTGGAATTTAATGGTTCTAATGGAATATATACCATATATCTGCTTCTTTTCTCCTCTTATTCTAAGAATGAAACTATAATCCATATTATGTTAGTTAACTATCTCCATAGATAATGAGTTTTTTTTTCAATTATTTCCTTCAAGGATGTTCATAATAATACTATTATGGTTAAAACAGATGATAATAAGTATATTATAACATATTTCATTCTATGTAATTAATATAGAGAAATAATACTACATAAAACAAAACTAGTTTGTGATGGTCAGTAAAACCGATTAAATGAACTAACCACATACCGTTAACATTTTTACTCAAAGAACCATACCTATGTCAGAACACATATGGGTATTTGGGACCATTTCAATTTTTTGAAGTTCATGAATACCATTTCATTTCACTTCTGTATTTGTATTCCCATTTGATAAGAACATCAATATATAACCCCAAGTAATCCAACTTTGGAACCATGAAATGAATGCTATCAGAACAAAAAAATTGAACTTTATAACTCATTGAAATGGTCATAAATGAAATTAATAAAATTATAATAAATCAAATATATATGTAAGAGGTTCTGGATATAATTTGGTTATTCAGGACATTAATTTTAAGTGTGGAATGATTCTGGAACATAAGGTAATGAATATTTTTGAACCTCTATATTTCCTTTGGGGGTATGAATTCTCTATATTACCTCACATTATCACTCTAATATTATTAATTAATTATTATATATTCTATATTTATTTCCCACACATATATTCAAAGTTTATTTAACCTTTATTTAATGAGGATATACATGTTTTAAAAGTTCCCTTCTCAGTTCCTTTTGAAAAGTCGATTAAAGGTAACTTCTCCATTTTATTTACCTCTTTTAAAGTACCAATAAATTAAATGTTTTAAAACATACATGGTTTCAAAAAAATCATTTTTATAAATAAAATTATTTTATTTCACTTCTGGTTTTATGGGAATCATTATTCTCTTACCCTCTTTAAATACACTTTACTCTTTTCCTTAAACCCCTGCTTAAGTGGAACATTTACAAAGTTACCTACCCACTATTTTTCACATATTCACTTAGTTTGGAAATTATTTATCATAATATATTATTATTTTTCATTTATGAATGTCCAATAATTATTTAATCCCTACTTTCTTGGAAAACATTATGATATTCCCTTTGGTTATGCCTTATGACATGATTATGAAACACATTTATTTCCATGGTCAATCCTTATGTTTATATATTTTGATTGATTTATTTATATGGAACACATAAGCATGTACATATTATGATATATGTGCCCAGATATATCTTTAATGCATTGGGTAATATTTTAGTCTCATGAGGCGTTCTGTATGGGATTGGGGAGAAAACCTAATCCATTATGGGATTATGTCCACCATGTGATATTATTTTGGCAGTTAGCCTTGACTCATGTTTATGTCATGTTATATGTTTATGTCACATTCCTATATTGTCATGATATTATTATTCCATGTTCTTTATGTTATGCCTCCATATTATTATTCATGTGTCATGCCTTTTATGTTATCATATTATGCCTTCTGGTTCATATGTTATGCTTCATTTCCATGTCTATTCCATTACTGGGTTATTTTAGCTCACCCCTTTTGTCTATGTATTCTCTGGTTTATCATATGCAGTTCTAGGAGCTCAAAGGAAGTTAGGGTCTCATTATGAATATTAAAATAAAGAAGTTTTATTTTAGTTCACGTTATCTATTTATGTGCCAAGTCTTCCAAATACACTAGGATTTTTGGTCATTGGTTTGTATTTAATGGATATCCATATTTAAAATCATGTAATAATTTTTTTTAAAGTATTTGTGTTTCTATATAATTCCAGAAAATTTTTTATAAAAAATAAATGATTTGATATGATTAAAATCATATTTTTTTTAAAAGAAATGTTTTTAAGGTGTTGTGTATTTTATCATAATAAATTAATTTCTTTCAAAAGATCATTATGAAAGTATGTATAATTTTATCATGTGAATTAATATATTAATATTCAACTAATTGTGGTTACTAGATAATGAGTGAGTATAAATTCATTTTATACTTCAAAAAATATATTTTCTTCCAAAATGGTTTATATTTCATTTTGTGAACGGGTATTATAATTAATTTCTTCCACTTTATAAATTTTATTTCAAAAAATGTAAATAAGTTCTGAAATCATCATTTCATAATATGTTTAGGATTAATTTTTTGGATTTTTTTGAAATGATTGATTTTTTATTAAATAGTGAAAAATATCAATTTTTGTAAAACTATAATTTATTTTATTTAAATCAATTAATTTAAAACCCTATTCCTATTTTTGATTTGTTTTTAAAGTAAAATATTATAATTTTTATTAAAAATAATCTAAATAATTCCATAGGAATCAAAATTATATTTTATTTTGGTATAAATTCATTTTTTTGCTTAAAAATGAAATTTTCTAAAAAACGGTTTTTCATTGTGTTTTGCGCACTTATATTAAATTTAATTTATACCGATTATAAAATTTTAATATTTAATTATGGATTTAATATTTTTAATTACTATATTAAAACTTATTAATGAGTTAAATTTTAGTTTTTCTCATTATGAATCATAACCATGGTAAAATTCTATCATCATGGTAATGGGTAAAACATGTTAATTAAGGTTAAAACTATAAGATAAGGTCTCAAAATAAACTCAAAACATTACTTTATTTCATTATATGAGAAAAATTATACCATAATCATCCTAAATTCTAAAATATGTCATTTTGGTGCCACTTTCCTTTGATTATGACCTTTATATTGTTTTAAGTTAAGAAAATTTACAAAATGTCACTCTCTTTATTTTAATATATCTAATATGTTTTCATATGGATAAAAATAAGATATGAAAGATTCTAAATACTTATTTTTAAAATAAATAAATTATTTATAAGATAGTAATTTATTTTTAATTTTTAAAGATAGTATAATTGTCTTGAACACTTACACAATGTCGACGCAGCACTTGTTCAAGGAGTATAAAAATCAAATAGATGATTTTAAAAACATTAAAAGTAATATATTTTGGATTAATTATTTTCTCACACAAATTTATTTGATAAATATAATTTATAATTAATGGTGAAATATTTTATATTTTAATTACGTTGGTGTTTTGATTCCTTTGAAGTCAAGATATGTGAATAGTTCTGAAAGTGACCTTAGATGGTATTTAATGTTTAAAAATTATTTTTAAATCATTATAAATTTATAAAAATATAGTATTTAATCAAGTGGATAGTAAATAATTTAAACTATTATTCATGGTTCGTTTATGTTCCCCTTGGAATTTTTAAAATTACTTTCTTGACTCTTAAAGAGTATAAAATTTGTTGTAACAATTAAGGTTAAAAAGAGTTAATGAGGAGGTTAAACCAAAAGGTAGGGTTTATAATCACACCTAAAGTTCTATAAAATTGATTTTTTTTAATTATATTTCTACCTTATCCTTCTTATATTTGAATATAGGATAGTTTGGATCCATTTCACATGAGTTAGATACTTGTTGTATATTAATATTTCAAGTATTTAAAAGTTTGGCACCCACCTCACATATAAAAGGGAATCACATATCCTTTATTCCTCACAATTCATGATCTATTTAGATCATCCAATATATAACCAATTACCTTTATATTTCTCTTATCCACTTCCTATAGCTTCTGGTATTCCTCTAATACCATCCTAATAAGGATTAAGGTGTAATCCAAAAGAGGATTTCCTAAGAAGAGGTATAACTCTCAACCGAGTTCTTTAATTTTATTTCTTCTACTACCTCCTTAAATTTTATCCTAACCATGTTGATATAATATCATTATTATATTCCATATACTGAATTTTTATTATTTTTATGGAATATCCCTTTATCATCTCATTTCCCAAACTATGGGAAATGAAAACATTTCTCTTGCGTACGAATGGATTGTCATCTCCACAAAATGTCGTGTTTCGTTTTTCATCACCAACACTCATTGATGGTTATTATCATAGATTTAGGTAATATATATGATATTCATGACATAAATGGGATTATTTAATGATAATATATTACTTTCCTTCTTACCCTTCCTATGTTGGAAAATGATAATGCCACTTTTGTGTACGTTTGGACCATCATGACCACAAAGTGATGTGATTTGTTTTTCTTATCCAACTTTCATGACGGGTACTAAAATTATATTTTATTTATAAAAATGATAATTATTTCATGATTAATATTATAGAGATGATGGAATAATGACCCATGTTACCTTGGTCAACCTACAAAAGTTGTTTTGTGATTATGAAACAAATGTCCTCAAAATGTATGAAATGAACTTAATCAATTTACTAACTATATAAGACAAGGTAATAAAGGAAATAAAATAGAGTATGAAAAGGGAATAAACATGAAAATGGTTCTTAAATAAGTAATTATTTATCATAAGTTTATTATACATTATTTAAAGAATGTATGTGGTGAGCTGGACTTGTGATAAGGGGATTTCTCATCTCAAATTCCTTCCTTTGAGACTCATATCATTTTCACCACATGTTTTTTTATTTGATGTATATAATTCCATATGGATTTATTTTATCATTCATTTAATGGAATTAAATTCTTTTATAAATCCTTTAAAATGTATCTCCTTCAATGTTCTTTTGATTAAAAAGTTACTAAAGTCGCAAGGGGTTTTTCTTTAAAACTTTATTTTAAAGTATTCCTTTCAAATTTGTTCCCTCTATGTCCATGTTCTTTTAAATGTTTTCAATAATGTTTTTATTTATTCTTCAAAGATTCTTAAAGGAAACTTTCAACTACTTTTGACTTTCTTTACGAACATTTAAAATGAATCTTTTAAACATTTTTTGTAAGGGCCATTTTGATGTTTTTACCAAAAGTGTAAAGACCCATAAATTTCAAGGAAAATTTTTTTTCTTAATTTTCCTTGGAATTTTACAAGGACGCAGCTTCTGACGGCACCTAATTCCGAGGCCCGGTGTGCCCAGAATCACTTTCCGAAGTTTGGCTCGGGTACGTTCAGTGAACAGACGAGCGGGTTTTTTCTAACTTTTGAACTGGTGCCCGGAATAGAATTCCGAGGGCACCGATGGAATCGCAGCGCCGGTTTTTTTCTTAGAAATTCCTCTTCCGGAGTTGCGTTTTCTTGGTTGTGGTTTTTAATTTTTGGCTTTTAAGTTATGAAATAAAATAAAGTTGTGCAACAATTTTATTTTTATTTCACTTAAAGCCGCTTAAAGACCACTTTAAGTTGTTTAAGATCAGTTGAAACAGATAGGGTACAATCCAAAATATCCTACCCACTTGGTAGGATATTTGTGGGGTGGGGCCCGTACGATCCCCACTGTTTCTTTCCGCTAAGTAACGCATCCACGAAAACCCCTATTAAATAAAAGTCAACTGGGGTGTTTTCTTAAACAATTAAACGCTCCTATTAATTGGGTGGTTTATTCGTTGAAATTAATTCCATGAATTAATTTCGTTCATTTCTTAACACATTTTAGTTTTGTTGGCATGTTAATAAAATAAGGCCAACACACCTTCTTTTTGAAATGTTGTGTTAAACCTTTGGAGAATCTCTAAGGATCTTCCTCCTTCTTCGCGAAGAACGCGAAGAACGCGAAGAACGCAAAGAACGTCGGCCTCCGATGAAGAACGCCGAACCCGCGGAAATCGACGACGCGACACCGTGTGTCGCGACGCCAACGTTTCCTCTCCCGCGACGTTCTTCTGCGATGTTCCTTCATCCGCAACAAAATCTTCGATCATCCGTTTAGGTGAGAGATTGCGGTTCTTTAAATTCCTTTGTGGATTATAACTCAATATGGATTTAATTATTAAAAATAAAATCTGTATGTTCTTGATCCTCGGAGATCGTCGATGCGATGCCCTTCCACGATGACGCGACGCCCTTCCACAACGCGACGCTCCACTTGTTCCACGACGGTCAATTCCGCGAAGAACGCATGTACGACGAGGTAGGGGTTTGTTGTGAAATAATTTATATTCTCGTAGTTGTTTTCTTCTAAAACAAAAGAACCTGGATCAAGTGCAATTTTAAATTATTAAAAATTGTTTTTGATACGTTTGTCATGTGTTAATTATCTTCCCATTTGTATCATTTAACGCGGAGGGTGCAGGCCAAACAAACACGGCCCGACAAACCTCTGCAGTTCTTCGTTGTTGTGCGGATTTGGTGGGCGACGACAAAACGTGCCGTAGAGGCGATTTGATGATTCCGCAGTGAAGAATGGGACTCGGGAGGACCAGCGGCGCAGACGGGAAGGAAATCAGACCACCGGAGCAACTCCGGGGGCCCGCGGAAGCCACCGGCGGCGCGGGTCGCCGGCGCCGGGTCCGGTGCACACGGGATGCAGCATTGCCGCGTCCGTTGACCAGGGAAGCCCCCCGCGGGGGCCGCGGTGTTGTCACGCGGGGGCAGCGCACCCCCCGCGTTGCTCGGCCGCTCGGCCGAGCCGAGCCGGACCAGCCGGCCGAGCCGAGCCGGACCGGCCGGCCGAGCCGGGCCGCGCCCTGGCCTGGCCGGACTGGGTCCAGCCGGTTCAGACCGGGTCGGGTCGACCCGGGTTGGTTCAACCCGGTTCGGCCGACCCAGGGGGGGTCGGGCCGGGTCGGTCCGGGCCCAGACCCCCCGTTCCCGGACCTTTTCGGTCCTTTGCCCGTAACTTGAGTTACAGGCCTCTAAACGACTCGTCGTCAACGGCAACGCGATCCTTGGATCGAGACGGTCGTTTCGGTATATCACACTCAAGGTTTCGAAATACTTGGGGTTCGGCTGGGTTGGTTCGTACACGAAACCAACCGGACCCTCGGAGCGGAAACGCTCATATCTTGAACTTCGGACGTCCGATTGACGTGCCATCGACTTTGTTGAATTCCTATAAGTGAGACAGATCTTTTGGCTTACTCCGCCCGAGGTTTGGACGCAGGTGGAGTACAGTTGGGTTGGTTTTTCCTTAGAAACCAACCGGGCCCCTCGGACGAAAAAGCCAATAACTCTCAGACCGGGCGTCCGATTGACGCGCCGTCTACGACGTTGAGTTCCTGTTGGAGATACGGAACTTTTGGATACATCAACTCTTGACTATGTGTCAGTTGATGTATCAGCCTCTCAGCTCGTGGAGCGGACCCTCCCGAACGAGCTTGCTGTGTGCGGGAACCCTAGAACTGACTGCAACTGCTGCTGTGACGACGACGACTGTACAGAGATCCTCAGTGGATTCGACTACGACGATGATGAAAACAGTACAGGAATCCTCCGTGTTTCGGCAGTGACCACTACGGTACATCTTGGGATACATCAACTCCGGACTACATGTCAGTTGATGCATTGACCTCTTAGCTCGTGGAGTGGACCCTCTCGAAACGAGCATGTTGTGTGCGGAAACCCTAGAGCCGGTTGAGACTTGACGACTGCTAATCGAACGAATCGGTGTGTTACGAATAGCCCGGCGGAGGAGTGCTTGGTTGTAACGGCATACCCGCGACAAAGGTGCGCTTGGTTGTAGCGGCACAGGGGAGCGCTTGGTTGTAGCGGCAGACCCCCGACAGAGGTGCGCTTGGTTGTAGCGGCACAGGGGAGCGCTTGGTTGTAGAGGCAGACCCACGACATAGGTGCGCTTGGTTGTAGAGGCACAGGGGAGCACTTGGTGGTAGCGGCTGACCCACGACAGAGGTGCGCTTGGTTGTAGCGGCACAGGGGAGCGCTTGGTTGTAGCGGCAGACCCACGATAGAGGTGCGATTGGTTGTAGCGGCACAGGGGAGCGCTTGGTTGTAGCGGCAGACCCACGACGGAGGAGCGCTTGGTTGTAGCGGCACGGGGGAGCGCTTGGTTGTAGCAGCAGGCCCACAGTACCCGATAGGTGGAGAACTACAGCAGTCCAAGGTAAGAGGGAAGTGCTTGGTTGTAGCGGCATAACCACTGCACTTGATGGAGAAGGAGTTTCCCAATAGCTTTGGGTTCAACTTCATGATCGATCCTGTGTGGGTCATTGCGAGGGTTAGTACCTACAGATCATTTGTGGGTCCGACGGCTTAGATGAATCAGTGGCTACATCTGATCATCTCTAACATCATACGAAGAAGTACCTGTGTGAGCTGAATCCTGTTTTACTCTCCTTTGTGGATTGTGTTGAGTTATCCTATGTGGATTACTTTTGCTCTCCTTCGTGGATTGTGTTGTGCTATCCTATGTGGGTTTACGTTTTGCTTTCTTGTGTGGACTGGGTTGTGCTTGGGCTCGGATGTTGGAGCCGAGCGGGAACTGATGACTTAGGTATATGTATGGGCATATACCTAAGCAGTGTCGGATGTTACTTTGTGATTGTATCTTATCCCTTGTGGTTTATCCTATGTGGATTTCGGGAGACCTTCTGGGGTCTCGGGGTCCCTACTGAGTAGCTTATACTCACCCCTGCACGGGCTATGCCCGCACTACGTTGTGTTGGTTGCAAACGACGGACAGCGCTGATCTTGGTGTAGGCTTGCGGAGCAGGACAGTACCTGGAGGTGGACCACTGGGCGGGGTGTACTCAGAGCGGACGGCTGGACCGAGGAGCTGTGGAGGCTATCTGTACTCACCCTTCATGTGGGACTTCCAGAGGACGGCTCAACGCGGCGGCTTTTCCTTTCAGTTGCTGTTTTTTCCCCTTTCAGTTGTACTTTGCAGTTGGGCTTGTATTTCCAGCCCCCTTTACTTTTCTGCACTTACTGTTGTACCAGCTTTTACTTAGTGTTTACTTCTTCCGCTTGCTTACTTGGTGGTGCTTGTTTACTTTACAAAGGAAATGTCTTCCCTTTTTACTAGGATTTACGCCTTGGTGCTAGTCGCCAGCCCCTGGCCTATGGAAGGCGGGCTTGGGGTAGTCACGGCACGGGCCCCGAGGACGGGTCGTGACAAATTGGTATCAGAGGAGGTCGGTTCTACTGCGGACTCTGATCTTTTCTATGTGAAGCAATAGTGTTTAGCGTATTGGATGTGGTTATCAGTCCAGGGATTCCAGTGTTGGTGCGGCGGCCGACGTATCCATACACCAGGACCCTGACTTCTGATTTCCGACTTAATGCACGAAAACATTGATTACATGTGTGTTTCAAGTTTTCTTTGTGATTACTTTATGTCAGCTCACCAGGTATACTGTTCTGACCGTGGCGCACCTGTTTCCTTTTCAGGATGGCCCCACGACAGCAGCCAGCTAGGGTTCTGAGTGATGTACGTGGCGAGAGCCCACCGAGCGTCGAGGACTCGGTACAGGGACCTTTGACAGCTGAGGCACCGACGGTACCTATACCCACCGAGCCACCGATGCTACCAACCCCATCCGCTGACGATGCACGTCGCCTTAGTGCACTGTATGAGTTCCAGCGCCAGCAACCACCCAGGTTCCGTGGGGAGACGGACCCTCAGGCCGCTGAGGACTGGCTGGAGGCAGTTGTACGGGTTTTCAGATTAGTGAGGACACCAGCAGACCTCATGGTGATCCTCGCAGCGAGCCTCCTGCACGCGGCAGCAGGCAGATGGTGGAGCTTGATGCTCCAGGTGCACGACGAGACATCTCTCCTCTGGACGGACTTTGAGAGCATATTTCGCTCTGAGTTCGTCCCAGCCACCCTCCGTGCAGTGCGCATCCAAGAGCTGCTACAGCTATGGCAGGGCAGCATGACAGTGGCCCAGTACTCGGCGAGATTTACTGATCTCTCGCGCTACTCCAAAGATATGGTACGGGACCCATTCTTCTGGGCCTGGACCTTCAAGTAGGGACTGAGGCACGAGATCAGGGCTTCGATGATCTCCCTCAACATTCTGACTCAGGCAGGGGTGTTGGAGCGAGCCCTCTTAGTGGAGAGTTTCCTTGCTGAGCAGTCTCCAGCAGCAGGACCCACCACTTGCCGGCATGCGGAAGAGTCTTCTGCAGCAGGCAGTAGACAGATGACGTAGGGGTCCAAGAGGACTAGACCTACAGGTGGTCGACAGCATGACTCTGGATCATTTGTGCGAGGCACTCGGGGTGGACAACGACTTGCCATGAGAGGGCAGTGTTACTCCTGCGGCGGGATTGGTCACATGGCTCGTGACTGTCCGACCCGCCATACGGATGACCAGTAGATGAACGAAGGACCCCCCAGGCAGAGGCAGAGGTTCGATCAGTGCGGGCCGTAAGGAGCAGGCGGCCATGGCAGGGGAGCTGGCTGTGCAGTTTGAGGTGGACGACGCTTCAGGGTGTTGCCACCACCACCACCAGGAGGTCCACCCCGACCGCAGGGGACAGGAGGACATGGGAGAGCTCAACTTCAGGCAGCTGAGGCCTACAATCATGGAGCTCCAGGAGCAGATGGATAGGAGCGGAACTAGTGGATACGTCTTTTGTACTTCTAGTTCCTTGTTGCTATGGTGTAGTGTCTTTGTATTATGAGTTGCAATAATAAAGGACGCATACCTTGGTGATATTTTTATTCTTGTCCTATTTTGTGTTGTTACTAAGAGGTTCCGGTTTAGACTGTTGACTTGACCCTCACTTGTGAGACATATACTGGAGGAGACCCAGTTACCACACACTGATGCCGACAGTGTAACTCAACCCTTGGAGGCAAGAGTAACGGTTGGATCTCTTGGTAGTAGTGTCGAGGCCTTACGACGTCATCCTTGGTATGGATTAGTACCATCCATGTCGCGATTCACTGTATTAGGCAAAGGAAGTGGTTCATCCAGGGGATGAGACCAGATTTCTCTTATCGGCAAAGAAGAAATCTTAGCAGCTCTTGTGGGACCAGAGATGGTCCAGACCACGGCAGAGAAGGTCCAAGTCATCCAGGAGCGGATGAGGACATCTCAGAGCCGACAGAAGTCTTTTACTGACAGGAGGCGGAGGCCACTAGAGTTCGAGGATGGCGACCACATCTTCTTGCGGGTCTCACCTCGACGGGGTTTATGGAAATTTGGCGAGGTGGCTTATCGTCTGGCTCTACCACCTCAGTTGCACCGGGTGCACGACGTTTTCCACGTATCTCAGCAGAGGAGATACGTGCATGACCCGACGCAAATCTTTGACCATGGAGAGCTGGTCTTTGATGATGGGGCGACTTTTGCGGAGGTCCTAGTGGAGATCGAGGATTGACAGGAGCGGGTCCTACGTGGACGATCGATTCCTCTAGTGCGCTTCAGATGGCAGCTCGGGAACCTCCAGGAGAGCACTTGGGAGCGGGAGGCTCAGATGCATGCTCAGTACCGCCTTTGTATCCCTAAGTTTGTGGTGAAGCTTTACGGGGACGTAAAGCCCTGTGGTGGGAGTAATGTAAAGACCCATAAATTTCAAGGAATTTTTTTTTCTTAATTTTCCTTGGAATTTTACAAGGACGCAGCTTCTGAAGGCACCTGATTCCGAGGCCCGGTGTGCCTGGAATCACTTTCCGAAGTTTGGCTTGGGTACGTTCAGTGAACGGACGAGCGGGTTTTTCTAACTTTTGAACCGGTGCCCGGAATCGAATTCCAAGGGCACCGATGGAATCACAGCGCCGGTTTTTGCTTAGAAACGCCTCTTCCGGAGTTGCGCTTGCTCGGCTGTGGTTTTTAATTTTTGGGTTTTAAGTTATGAAATAAAATAAAGTTGTGCGGCAATTTTATTTTTATTTCACTTAAAGCCGCTTAAAGACCACTTTAAGCTGTTTAAGCTCAGTTGAAACGGATAGGGTGCAATCCAAAATATCCTACCCACTTGGTAGGATATTTGTGGGGTGGGGCCCGTACGAGCCCCACCGTTTCTTTCCGCTAAGTAACGCATCCACAAAAACCCCTATTAAATAAAAGTCAACTGGGGCGTTTTCTTAAAAAATTAAACGCTCCTATTAATTGGGCGGTTTATTAGTTGAAATTAATTCTATGAATTAATTTCGTTCGTTTCTTAACACGTTTTCGTTTTGTTGGCATGTTAATAAAATAAGGCCAACACACCTTCTTTTTGAAATGTTGTGTTAAACCTTTGGAGAATCTCTAAGGATCTTCCTCCTTCTTCGCGAAGAACGCGAAGAGCACCGGCCTCTGACGAAGAACGTCGAACCCGCGGAAATTGACGACGCGACACCGTGTGTCGCGACGCCGACGTTTCCTCTCCCGCGACATTCTTCTGCGACGTTCCTTCATCCGCAACAAAATCTTCGATCATCCGTTGAGGTGAGAGATTCCGGTTCTTTAAATTCGTTTGTGGATTATAACTCAATATGGATTTAATTATTAAAAATTAAATCTGTATGTTCTTGATCCTCGGAGATCGTCGACGCGACGCCCTTCCACGATGACGCGACGCCCTTCCGCGACGCGATGCTCCACTTGTTCTGCGACGGTCAATTCTGCGAAGAACGCACGTACGACGAGGTAGGGGTTTGTTGTGAAATAATTTATATTCCCGTAGTTGTTTTCTTCTAAAACAAAAGAACCTGGATCAAGTGCAATTTTAAATTATTAAAAATTGTTTTTGATGTGTTTGTCATGTGTTAATTATCTTCCCGTTTGTATCATCTAACGCGGAGGGTGCGGGCCAAACAAACACGGCCCGACAACCCTCCGCAGTTCTTCGTTGTTGTGCGGATTTGGCGGGCGACGACAAAATGTGCCGCAGAGGCGATTTGATGATTCCGCAGTGAAGAACGGGACCCGGGAGGAGCAGCGGCGCAGATGGGAAGGAAATCGGACCACCGGAGCAACTCTGGGGACCCGCGGAAGCCACCGGCGGCGCGGGTCGCCGGCGCGGTGGCGCCAGAGACCCGCGGCCGCGCGGGTCCGGCGCACACAGGATGCGGCATTGCCGCGTCCGTTGACCAGGGCGGCCCCCCGCGGGGGCCGCGGTGTTGTCACGCGGGGGCAGCGCGCCCCCCGCGTTGCTCGGCCGCTCGGCCGAGCCGAGCCGGACCGGCCGGCCGAGCTGGGCTGCGCCCTGGCCTGGCCGGACTGAGTCCAGCTGGGTCGTACCGGGTCAGGTCGACCTGGTTCGGGTCAACCCGGTTCGGCCGACCCAGGGGGGGTCGGGCCGGGTCGGTCCGGGCCCAGACCCCCCGTTCCCGGACCTTTTCGGTCCTTTGCCCGTAACTTGAGCTACGTGCCTCCAAACGACTCGCCGTCAGCGGCAACGCGATCCTTGGATCGAGACGGTCGTTTCGGTATATCACACTCAAGGTTTCGTAATACTTTGGGTTCGGCCGGGTTGGTTCGTACACGAAACCAACCGGGCCCTCGGAGCGGAAACGCTCATATCTTGAGCTTCGGACGTCCGATTGACGTGTCGTCGACTTTGTTGAATTCCTATAAGTGAGACGGATCTTTTGGCTTACTCCACCCGAGGTTTGGACGTAGGTGGAGTACGGTCGGGTTGGTTTTGCCTTAGAAACCAACCGGGCCCCTAGGACGAAAAAGCCAATAACTCTCAGACTGGCCGTCCGATTGACGCGCCGTCTGAGACGTTGAGTTCCTGTTAGCGATACGGAACTTTTGGATACATCAACTCTGGACTATGTTTCAGTTGATGTATCAGCCTCTCGGCTCGTGGAGCGGACCCTCCCGAACGAGCTTGCTGTGTGCGGGAACCCTAGAGCTGGCTGCAACTGCTGCTGTGATGACGATGACTGTACAGAGATCCTCAGTGGATTCGACTGCGACGATGATGAAAACAGTACGGGAATCCTCCGTGTTTCGGCAGTGACCACTACGGTACATCTTGGGATACATCAACTCCGGACTACATGTCAGTTGATGCATCGATCTCTTAGCTCGTGGAGTGGACCCTCCCGAAACGAGCATGCTATGTGCGGAAACCCTAGAGCCGGTTGAGACTTGACGACTGCTGATCGAACGACTCGGTGTGTTACGGATAGCCCGGCGGAGGAGCGCTTGGTTTTAGCGGAAGACCCGCGACAGAGGTGCGCTTGGTTGTAGCGGCACAGGGGAGCGCTTGGTTGTAGCGGCAGACCCCCGACAGAGGTGCGCTTGGTTGTAGCAGCACAGGGGAGCGCTTGGTTGTAGCGGCAGACCCACGACAGAGGTGCGCTTGGTTGTAGCGGCACAGGGGAGCGCTTGGTGGTAGCGGCTGACCCACGACAGAGGTGCGCTTGGTTGTAGCGGCACAGGGGAGCGCTTGGTTGTAGCGGTAGACCCACGACAGAGGTGCGCTTGGTTGTAGCGGCATAGGGGAGCGCTTGGTTGTAGCGGCAGACCCACGACGGAGGAGCGCTTGGTTGTAGCGGCACGGGGGGGAGCACTTGGTTGTAGCAGCAGGCCCACAGTACCCGATACGTGGAGAACTACAGCAGTCCAAGGTAAGAGGGAAGCGCTTGGTTGTAGCGGCATAACCACTGCACTTGATAGAGAAGGAGTTTCCCAATAGCTTTGGGTTCAACTTCATGATCGATCCTGTGTGGGTCATTGCGAGGGTTAGTACCTACAGATCCTTTGTGGGTCTGACGGCTTAGATGAATCAGTGGCTACATCTGATCATCTCTAACGTCATACGAAGAAGTACCTGTGTGAGCTGAATCTTGTTTTACTCTCCTTTGTGGATTGTGTTGAGCTATCCTATGTGGATTACTTTTGCTCTCCTTCGTGGATTGTGTTGTGCTATCCTATGTGGGTTTACGTTTTGCTTTCCTGTGTGGACTGGGTTGTGCTTGGGCTCGGATGTTGGAGCCGAATGGGAACTGATGACTTAGGTATATGTATGGGCATATACCTAAGCAGTGTCGGATGTTACTTCGTGATTGTATCTTATCCCTTGTAGTTTATCCTATGTGGATTTCGGGAGACCTTCGGGGGTCTCGGGGTCCCTACTGAGTAGCTTATACTCACCCCTGCACGGGCTATGCCCGCACTACGTTGTGTTGGTTGCAGACGACGGACAGCGCTGATCTTGGTGGAGGCTTGCGGAGCAGGACGGTACCTGGAGGTGGACCACTGGGCGGGGTGTACTCGGAGCGGACGACTGTACCGAGGAGCTGTGGAGGCTATCTGTACTCACCCTTCAGGTGGGACTTCCAGAGGACGGCTCGACTCGGCGGCTTTTCCTTTCAGTTGATGTTTTTCCCCTTTCAGTTGTACTTTACAGTTAGGCTTGTATTTCTGGCCCCCTTTACTTTTCTGCACTTACTATTGTATCAGCTTTTACTTAGTGTTTACTTCTTCCGCTTGCTTACTCGGTGGTGTTTGTTTACTTTACAAAGGCAATGTCTTCCCTTTTACCGGGATTTACGCCTTGGTGCTAGTCGCCAACCCCTGGCCTATGGAAGGCGGGCTTGGGGTAGTCACGGGCACGGGCCCCGAGGACGGGTCGTGACAAAAAATACAAAAAAATGTTTTTTTACGTATACAGCATGAGTGGAATTTCCTACCGTGATGTCCTTTATTTGTTATTAAGCTTCCTCTACATGTTTTCATGGTTTTCTAAAGTAAATTCAATTTCCCATTATTTTGTAGAATTTTTCATTTTTAAGAATATTTTAAAGCAAAGGATATTACTCCTTATTTTTTTTGTGAAAATGGAAAGTGGTTTGTTTATGGGTTCAAATGAGTTTTCCAAGGGTTTCATGATAAAAAAAAGTGAAAGCTTACAAAAAAATCATGATATGGTACATGAGTATTATAGATGATGACATATGAGCCTGATATAGCTCAAGATGATGGTTGGGCTCAATATCAATCTTCAATGCATTGGGTAATGATTTAGTATTTGAAGACGAAAAATGAGGGAGATGACCAGGTAGGTTAGTTCAATGGAATTAAATGGGCTTCAGTTATTCTAATACGAGTTAAAAATGAGTAAACACAGGATGTGAATTCGATGCTCCAAGATACCTATATTATGCTTGCAAAAAGAGGTTTTATGAAAATCTTTTGATTTCATGAGGTAAAGAAAGTTTATGATTTTTTTAATGGTGAAAAGTTTTGAAATGTTCTGATGAGTTCTCACGTGACTCAAGATGACTTCATGGTTTTCCAATGATTAATAATGGGTTCTCAGATGTTCTATTTGGGAAACGGTTAATTTTCATATGTGGAAATGTTTTATTTGTGTACTCAAGTTTTATTGAGAAAAACATAAATGTCTTCTTGGGTATTTATGTTTTTCACTGAACTAACTAACGAGATTCATTTATTTTTATATCGCTTACTAAGCTTTGTGTTGCTTATTTCATGTTTTCAAATGTTTTTCACAATGAGTAGAAACTATTATGAAGTCCTGCTTTGAATAAAGGAAGTTAGCATTAAACAGAGCAAGTGTATGATGAATGAAACATGAGTATAAAATTAAGAATCTTGTTTTGGAAAAAATGGACATTGTGTGTCAATCTTCTTTATCTAATGTAATGGTTTTTTCGAATTTTCTAAAACTCTAAACCTAACAGGTCATGAAAATGTAATAAAGTGTAACATTTGTGACTAATTATGAAATTATGGGTTGAATATGTTAAAGGTGTTATAATCTCCATCTCCATGTTAAATCCAATAGTCGAAGTAACCGTCGGGAAAAAAATGAAAGGTTTGATTGTGTTTGGACATAAGGAGTTGTCGTCATCATTATTATGACATAACATATTAAATAATATTTGATAACAAATCAAAAAATAAACATTAAACTACTAAAAATAAGTTATCTTGAAAATATGAACCCCCTATCCTAGTTTAGGAAAAAAAACATATATATCAACAAGCATAATTCAAAAGCCTCCTCACAAAATATGTTATCTGGAAAATATACTCACAAAAAAACAATGAGGGAAATAAAGAACATCCATAATAAGAACTCACTAGCACCACTACATGCACAAAGATCAAAAGACACTTTCATGTCCAGAGCATAGTGAGAGAGAGGGCACCGGCCGGCGCTGAGAAATCGGATTCTCACGCGATCGACGCGCGGCTCACCTGAAGACTCCCAGTGAGTGGTTGGCGCAGGTGAAGCCGCCATCCACCAGCAGATTGAGGCCGCTCACGTACCTGGCCTCGTCGCTGGCCAGGAACACCACCGCGTTGGCCACGTCCTCCGCCCCCAGCTCCACCCCCATCAGATTCGCTTGCCTCCCCGTGAACGCCCTGAACCCCGCCGCCGCGTCCTCCGTCCGCTCTTTCTCCGGCAAGTGCGCCAGCGACAGCCCGGTGAGCACGCTGTAGGGAGAGACGCAGTTGACGCGGATGCCGTGCCGCCCCAGCTCCGCCGCGACGTTCTGGGTGAGCCCCAGCACTGCGTGCTTGGATCCGGCGTAGGCGTGCGGCCCCAGCCCCCCCATCACGCTCGACACGCTGCAGCTGGAGATGATGGAGCCGGCGCGGTTGGGGATCATCCACCGGGCGGCGTGCTTCATGCCCAGGAACACCCCCCTCACGTTCACGTCGAACACCCTCTGGAACGCCGACACCTCCGACTCCCGGATGTCCGGGCACGGCGGCCCCGCCACACCCGCGTTGTTCACCATCACGTCCAGCCTCCCGAAGAGCTCCGCCGCCAGATCCACCGCCCGGCCGACGTCCTCCTCCACCGTGACGTCGCAGTGGGAGAAACAGGCGTTGGGGGCTCCGCCGAGCGAGGCACAGAGGCCCTGCCCCAGGTCGTCCTGGATGTCGGCGATGCACACCCGGGCGCCGTGCCGGTGGAACAGACGCACGATGCTCTCTCCGATGCCGGCGGCGCCGCCCGTCACCACCGCCACCTTCCCCAGTAGCCTGTCCACGAGACACAGAAATTAAACAGAAGCAAACAATCAGGGCCTAAGAAATTCACCAATATGATCTAGATCCAAACCAGCCGACCGGCCACTTGGGGAAGGATTAGTTCCCTCAGAATAAAAGCTAAAACAGGCACAGATTTAAATCCCGATTTAAATCAAACCCAGATTACATGTGAATTCAGCTCGGTTATTTAATCCTCAGCCGAACATTCTTATGTTCAGTGGGGAGACAAATGGAATATCACAATTACTGCAAATCGCTGTGACAGCTAAAGAGAGAAATCAAAATCAATCCATGGAGAGAATGAGCAAAAAAATCTGCAGCCAGGAACAGATCTGGTAAAAGAGTACCACGAGTAGCAAAGAGGATTAAAGTAAAAGACAGAACGATATCTGGAATGGAGGGCGAAGTGGCAGAAACAACCTTTGGGTCGGGAGCGGTAGATCGCCGGAGCTGGTGGGAGTCGCCATGGACGTTTCCTCTTCCTGTTCGCCCACTCGATCCGCGGTCACTACTTCCGTCTCCATCCAGCGAAGGTGGCGGCCCCCACAAAATGGAATCTTTTTTCTTTTTTTCCTTTCGTTTTTTCTTCGTACTTATTTTTTGATCAATGTCAACAAGAATCAAAACATAGTATCAATTACAATTAAGTGACTCACACGTTTAAAACTAGGGGGAATGACCCCCTAATACCGTTAAGGACCATCCTCAGTTCTGTGAACAGTGAAAAATCACTGTTCATAGAACTACTTCATGTCCTGTTTGGGTATTAGGGGGGACTTTTGGTCCCCCATTGTCATTCCCCCTTGAAACTAAGCTATCTCATTTTCTTTAAAATTTTATATTTTTTTATCCTTTATTGATATTTTCGCATCTTTTTTATCTTAAACTAGCATTAAATGTCTATTTTGATCCTGAATTGTTATTTTCCCTACTTTTTTTCCACCCCCAAACATTGTCACGATGACACCAACCACCCATAAATTTTAAGTTTTATAAAATCTTTAAATTCATATATTTTTAAAACGACATTCCACTAATTATATTCTCGGATGATCGGATGGTGCCCAATTTAATAATAGTAGGACTCCCTCTATCAATGGTCTAGGACTCTTAAAATATTATATAAAAAAAATGAAAAGATGAAGTTTTATAAATGCTAAGGAACAAGAGCTCCTCAATCGACTCTGACATTAACCAATTACATCCTCCAACCCAACTCCCAAATTGGTAAGTGCATCACCAACTCTATTACCATCTCTAAAGATATGAGCCTCAACAAAGATAGTTTAATTACAATAATTCATACAATCCTCCCATGTTGGTGCAATGATCCAAGAGAGGGAAGATATCTCGAGCTCAAGCCATAGTTTATTCTAGTTGTTGAACCTCACAGTTTGAAGTGTTGGGATCACTCCCTCCATTTCTGCTTCACAAGAGATAACAATTGCGCAGTCCTTATTGAAACAAAGATAGTGCACTTCCTGAGTCCCTGAAGATTCCACCACAGTCAGAAAGTATTGGGTTGCCTTTTGAAGGTCCATTTGTCTTTATTTTGATCAAACATATAATGGTAGGTTTCCAAACAACAAGAATACAACCATTTCCCTCAAATGCCCAGCCTATTAAAGACGAATAATTCCTTGATTGAGTTCCCAACCAGGCCAATATTCATGCTAGGTGCCTTTATAATAACAATTTAAATGTTCGTCATCACTGTATTAAGGTCAATGCCATGATTTTCATATATGTTGACATTCCCATTCCACGATATGAGGTGCAAAATTTCATCAATAATAACTAGCAGTAGTCTCTTCATCTACACTACCACAAATCCGAGCAAGGGATGCGTCACGTTTTATCAACACAAAGTAGAAAGCGCTCATAAAAGGGGACATTTATCAGCAGTCGCTAAAAGCACTGATAAATCTACCCTTTATCAGCGCTGCTTTTAGCGCTGATAAAAGGTAGATTTATCATAGATATTATTAGCGCTGATAAAAGTTTTTAATCAAAAATATTATTAATTTATATAGAATTATTATATTTATATTCAAAAATAATGTTTATTTGTATACATCAAATAAAGAATGCATGTTTGTAATTAATTTTTTTTAATAATCCAAATATATATATAATACATTTCATTAAATAATAAATATAATTATTATATTTATATATTTATAATTATATATTTATAATTATACATAAATACTTTTTAAATATATATTTATAATTAGATATAATTTTTTTTAAATATGTATATTTATAATTATAATTATAAGTAAATATATATTTATTTAAATAAATATATGTTTCAACTGAATTTGGTCAATTGATTCGTGAATATAATTGACGTTCATATGTTATGTATTCACAATGAATGTTCATTTATACATTACACCCTCACTACTATTCATGTTGTCCATATATATATATGATGACTCGTTTTTTATGATCTATACTTTACTAGGTAGATGATTCATTCATGTTCGCATGAGGCTATTATGTTCTCATAATACTTAAAATCATGATAAATATATTTATTATATTTATAATTATAAATATTTAGTTATATATAAATACTTTTTAAAATTTATTAATAATTATAATTATATATAACTATATATATATATTTAAATAATTATAAAATTACAATAATTTTTTTTAAATGATAAATATATTTATTATATTTATAATTATATATAAATACCTTTTAAATATATTTATTTGTAATTATAATTATAAATAAATATATATAAATATATATATATATATATAAATAAATATATGTATTTAATGAATATATATATATATATATATTCATTAAAGACATATTTATTGTAATTTTTTAA
Source organism: Viscum album (assembly GCA_963277665.1). Taxonomy (NCBI): domain Eukaryota; kingdom Viridiplantae; phylum Streptophyta; class Magnoliopsida; order Santalales; family Viscaceae; genus Viscum; species Viscum album. The sequence continues at coordinate 1,860,737,396 of OY728151.1, read as the reverse complement.
ACGATAAATATATCTGTACATATATGCAAATATTTATAACTATAATTACAATTAATATATATATATATATCTGTGTGTGTGTGTAAATAATTATAAAATTATAATAAATATATTTATTATATTTATAATCATAGTTATAAATAAATATATATTTATTTATAGTCATAAATATAAATAAATATTTATTTAAATACTTATGAAATTAAAATAAATATATTAGTTATATATATATTTTTTATAATTTCATAATTATTTAAATAAATATATATATTTATATTCATTTTCATTTCATAAGTATACATAAATAAATATATATTTATTTATAATTATAATTATAAGTATAATAAATATATTTATTATAATTTCATAATTATAAATAATTTATTAATATTAGGTCTTTATCAGCGCTTTTTTAGCTCTGATAATGATAACCCTTTATCGACACTAAAAAAATGTTGATACAAACATGATTTATCACCACTATATTTTGAGCACTGATAAATGAATGTTTTATCAGTGCAAAAAAAGTGCTGATAAAAGTCAGTTTTATCAATGCTTTATAATTTAGTACTGATAAATACGACCATTATCAACTCTTTTTGGAAAGTGCTGATAAAAACTTTTTGCGTTTTTATAAATGGAACCCTAACAGATCCACTTGCCGCTCTACCCTCAAGCTTCCGCAGAAGTCAGGCTCTGTCTCTGCCGTTGCGCCGGCTCCGCCTTTGCCTCCGCTGCCACCACCTCCGCCTCCACCTCTGCTGCCCCCGCCTCCACTACCCCCGCCTCTGTTGTCCCCGCTGCTGCCTCCGCCTCCGCCTCCACCTCTGCCGCCGCCTCTGCCCCCGCCGCCGCCCTCGCCCCTGCTGCCTCCTTCTCCGCTACCCCTACCTCCCCTGCCCCCGCGGCCCCCGCCGCTACCCCTGCCTCCCCTCCCCCACCGCCGCTGCCCCCGCCCCCACCGTCCCCTTCTCTGCTATCCCTGCCTCCCCTGCCACCGCCGTCGTTGCTGCTGCGCCCGCCGTCCATGCCGCCAAACTGTAAGTTCCAAACAGTCTAAATTATTTGTGCATATATATATTATTTATGCATATAGATTTATATTATTTCGGGTTTAACATTTTTTTCTTGAGCTTAACATCCGTGAAACATCATGAGGCAAAATCACCCTATGTTGATTATTGAGATTATGTTGGATGGTTGGAGGAAGATGCGTTAAATGGTGAGATAGCATTGGAGTGTAATGCAGGATTTTTAGTATGTTGTTGTGGCTTCTGGGATAGGGCATCACAATTCTCATTATGTTGGTTTGGGGTTTGTATAATGTATTGACCTTGAGACTTCATTGGATGTGACATAGTGCTAGTAAGTTGAAAAAAATGTACATTCACAGTGGTTGTGGCGTTATGTTCTAGACCCGAGGTATCATTCACTCCAGACGTATCATGAGGAGTGACCCGAGACACTATTAAGTAGTTTTCAGATACTCATGTCCCTGACGATTCAAATTACTAGAAATTATAACATTATAATTCTTGTCACATTCTCTCTTTATTACAACATTAAGTATTTCTACCACACTATGTTTCCATGATTTCATAGTATGAGGCTCTAGTGTGACAATACATTAGTGTATATGAAGCATAAGAGTCTACTGTATGTATCGGTTTCCCCTTTCGGTGAACTAACTCTCTACCACTGTCTGGATATAACCATGAAAACACAGCCTTTCGATCAATCTTCTTACTACTGCAGTTTTTATGCTTCTTTTATCCTTTCCATCAACACTTACCTTACTTCTAGGGACTTATACTCTTGGATGAACTGAAAAAATTGAAACAAGCATCATTTCCTAATAATCTCTCATTTTATGACTATTTTGAAGGAAGTTCTTGGAAACCTCTTTAAAATTGGAAATTATAACCATCGTTCCTCCACTACATAGTATATGATGTTCTCTATCTGATGTTTTCACACTAGTCCCACTGAGGTATAGTATTTCCTTAGGTTTTTATGGATATGAAACAATATGAATGTATCGGCTAGGTTCTATTTCTCAGTTTTTTTCACTACTCTAACAATTTTTCTTCTAATACATGTAACACCCCGACCCTAATTACCCATAGTCTATACATTTTTACATAACATTGACATGATCACAAGGGATCAAATCCCGAAAGGCCGATCAGTTTAGTAGCCTTGGAAGTACTAGATACATTCATAAGTTTTACATTACATTATAAAATGAAATACAACAACAACATTGTCTCCATTGGCCATATTCATATTCCTTAGACTATCACTAAAGGTCAGTCATAATATACTTCTTCGCATCCTGGGAAAAATAAAACATAGAAAGGGGTGAGCTCAGATGCTCAGTAAGGATTACAATATAACAGAAACTTTCATAAATAAACATTTAAGGCAATGTATAAGACTAAAACAAAAGCCTTTTAAACTTAAACTTCATCATAATATGTAAAATATAAATCAAAATAATTCCATTTACATACTCACATGGATATTCTACTAGTTGAATAATCACATGCAATATCAAATAGAAACTTTCATAATGATGGAATGCATAATGCCATACTTCATAACCACATAGTCAAGACCTTGTGCCAAGACTACAAATAATATTTTGTCAAGACCTTGTTCCAAGACACTAGTTTGTCTCATGAGACCTACCGATGTATCGAGGAGCTATGGCGGGCTCCACCCATCACTTACTAAGTCCAATGCATTCCTCATATGAAAAGGTTTAAACATAACATAAACATCCGTATTAAAACTATCATACGAAATGTAAATACTTTATCCATAAACCATGAATGGTATAAAAACAACACATCCCCAGTCAAACATATCACAAAACCTTCAATACAATATGGAAGATTTGTATCATAATAAATAAACTTCAAACAAGTTTAAAATCCATCAAAGGATATTAACATAGATGAAATGAAAAATATTTGAAAGAAATACCTCTTTCTATTTTAAAACCATTTAAAATAAAACATTTATCTTGGAAATATTTTTATAATCTTGTAAAGGAAGCTTCGATGATGTTATAATGACGGAAAATAGCCGCACCCGCCGTATAAGTTAAAAAAAACACTCTTATCTTAATTTTTTCAAAAAGGTCATAAAGTACCTTGTTTGGAAAATGACGAAAAGATTCCTTTAAAAACATATAAGGTCAAATAAGGGTATAAATGATTTTAACCCATATTATATGAAATAGTAAAAATGTTTTGAAATACATTTTTAAGAAACATGGATGTGGATGATAAAGAAGTCCCAGTAGATTACTTACATATAAACAACCTCGAATAAGTAAAGAGATTGTGAAATTAACCCTTACCTTGTACTTTTACTTGGTCGAGGGTACGTTAACCTCCTGTATAATAGTTAAATTATTGTTATTAAATTATACAAGAACCATATACATAAATATGATATCATATAATTAGACGAGTCTCTCTGCTTGAGAGCGTTTCCTCCTTGGGTTTTCCTAGGGCTGAGTCTCCTCTATCCCGGTTCTTCCCACGGTGGCGGGGGGATTCCTGAACCCTTCGTTGGCAGGTGGGCTCTACCTTCTTCGCAGGATAGGGGTTTGGCGGAGGGATCAGGGCCGCCTTTACTGGCTCTTGAAATTACATCTTCTACTCTCGCTCGTCGCCATGAAAATCTATCCGCTTCCGTCTTCCTGCTCGGATTCCAGATTTGGTTTTTGTGAGGGTGAATCCTGTTTTCACACCTACCTACAGGTCTGGATCCGATCGATTGTTTGGACTCACGGATCTCGAAGGCGCTGACCACAATTTCATTGATGCGGCACGAATAACAGAGGTTGATTACTGAGCAAGGATTGGTGTGAAGTTTTTCTAGTTCGTGGAGATCCTGGGGTCGAAGGGAGTTCCCTCGGCGAGTGTGGTGACTGAATCTCAAAAACCCAGCCGCGAAGGGAGGTTGTAAATTTTTCACTAGTTGAGCCATCCCGTGGGGGACGAAGTGCTTCGCGGTGAGTGGTGTGAAGAAATTTGAGCTCACGGCGGATCTAGGAACAAAGGTGTTTCGTTCGGCTAGGGTTGAGATTTCTCGCAAAGGGAGCTTGCGAGATTCCGCCGCGGTGAACCACTCTACGAAGGCTGTTTTTCTTCGCGGTGTGCTTGTGCGGTGTGTGAGGGGTTCGCAGAGCCCTATCCGCGGAGCCTCTATGCGGAGGTCTTTTACGCCAAGGCCTTGGCCACGCTGCCCCTTTGCGGAAGGAGGCCGCAGAGTGGGGTTCCAGGCCTGGTATTTTGGGGTAGCAGACTTTCGCATGTTGACCCAAGAGGTGCGGATAACCCGGACTGTTCGGAGATCTTTCCCATCCCACATGCACTGAACAATGGAGGCGGATATTGTGAACCTTTGGAAGAGTATTTCCATGACGGATAAAGAGAAAACGACAATCGAGGCTCGGAGAAACGAAGATTCACTCTTAGAAAAACACATGTCCCTGCTAGTGGTTGGAAAGTTTGTGGAAAATATTTCAGTCAACCAAGGGGAACTTAAAAACACTCTACAAAATCTTTGGAAATTGGAAGCGGGTGTGGCCATTTGTGAATCAGGGAACAATCGCCTTGTCTTTGAGTTCTTCAACGAAAGAGATAGAGATAAAATCCTTAGAGGCAGGCCGTGGTCCTTTTATAATCAACTCCTCCTCATGGAAGAATTCAAAGGGGGGATGATATCCAGAACATTAAGCTAACCTGATCCCCTTTCTGGATACATATTAATGGAATTCCTCTTCATGCACGAACAAAACGTGTTATGAGAGAAATTGGGGACAACATTGGCCGATTCATTGAATGGGACTGCTCAGACCCTATCCAATGGGGACCCGAGGTTCAGATTAGAGCCGGAATTGAAGTGTCAGAGCCGCTGATGAGGGGAATGTTTTTGGAAATCAATGACGCGGGCAACTAGATTTCATTCGAATTCGAGAAACTCCCAATTTTCTGCTTCTTCTGTGGACGTCTCGGCCATTTGGAAAGAGCGTGTGGCTCAAAGCAAGGGAATGGAGCAGGTAATATCATTCTAAATTATGGACCATGGCTCAGGGCCAAAATGACTAGATATGCCTTCATCCCTGAGGCAGAAAAACAAAAGGATCGCGAACGTCTCACGGTGGCCCACACAAGACAGGCGGGAACCGAACAGGGAAAGATCATTAGGCTTAGACCACCAGAGTTCCCTAAAGAGAGCCCAAACACTCAGAGGAATAATAGCATGTATCCATCCCCCCTGAAGGACATAGATTCAACACTTATAGAGCCGGGGAATACACAAAAAGATCTTGCAGAACAAAGCTCGGGATCAAATAAGATACACGCAGAACCACCAGATCCCAACCCTGACCCAGAAATGACCATGGTTGACATCCTAACACAGGATAAAGATGGAAATTTAGGAACTTCACCACTAGGCTCAATCACCCGTCGAACCTGGAAAAGGGTGAAACGTGAAGTAAGTGCTGGTAAACTAGAAGACCCTAAACCTGGGGATCTGAAAAGACAAATTGAAACATGCCATTCAATGGGGAACTCCCCAAAGAGAGGAAAAACAATGGGAGGAATAACAGGTTCTGAGAACTCAAAGGCGGAGGTGGGTGAGACCCATCCCCGCCTAGATTAATTATTTTCCTATGCTGGAACTGTCGTGGGCTTGGAAACCCATGAATGGTTTGCATGCTCCAGTGCAATTGTGCCTAAAGTCGCCCCGATATGGTTTTCCTGTCCAAAACCATACTGGAAAACAAGTACACCACTAGCATTGCTCTGAAATGCGGCTTCCAAGGCTGTCTCCCAGTCTCTAGACAAGGACACTCTGGGGGACTCTGTATCCTATGGAAGGATCATATCGACGTCAAGATCTTTTCCTTCTCCTCGCACCACGTGACTGTGACTGTTCAGGCAGACCACACCCTGCCATGGACCTTTGTGGGATTCTATGGCTGGACGACCCATAATGAGAAGGGGAAATCTTGGGATCTTCTCTGCAAGCTTCGTCACGAGCTTCCAATCCCTATTCTCTTCGGTGGGGACTTCAATGGGATTATGTTCTATAGGTAAAAAAGAGGCGGAAATGTCCGACACACTGCGTCGATGTCAAATTTCAAGGATGCGGTCACTAGGGAGGACCTAGTCGATTTGGGATATGCAGGAAATCCTTTCACATGGTTCTGAGGTAATACGAATGTCACACACATCACCGAGTGACTTGACAGATTTCTGGGCTCAACAGATTGGATAAATCTCTTCAGCATGTTCCACATCGGCCACATGACGCTCAACTGTTCAGACCACTGCCCAATTTTTATTGACTGCACTCAAGGTGAATGCATCAAACAACCCAGTAGACCCTTCAGATTTGAAAGATTCTGGTCAAAGGACCGGGAATGCTAAGATGTTGTCCGATCAATCTGGAATAGCACTCATGAAGATATTGGCCTCAATCTCCAATAGGTCGCATACGATCTGAGATCTTGGAGCAATAAGAAATTTCGTCATCCCGAGAGGCACTGTGGTTTCCTTGAAAAGAAAATACACAACCTACTCAATAAACCCCCATCCAGTTGCAATCTTGCCATGATTGGTGCCACTCAAAGAGAGTTGGACGCGACCCTGCATGTGAAGGAAAGCTTCTGGGCTATGTAGGCGCGGGATACCCACATTACAGAAGGGGACGCCAATACCCAGTATTTTCACCAGAAAGCATCAGTTAGGCGCCAGAAATTTTTTATCAATTGCATCTCACAACCAGATGGAAGAAAAGTCTCTGATACTAATGGAATTCATGAAACTTTGACATGTTACTTCCAGAACCTCTTCAATACAGTAACTCCTTTCATTTTGGCTGAAGTAGAAGAATGCATCAGACTAGTGATCACTGATGAGATCAATCGACAGATTTCCAAAGATGTGTCAGATGAAGAGATATGACTGGATCTGAAACATATTCACCCCACTAAGGCCCCGGGACCGGACGGGTTCCACGCCCTGTTCTTTAAGAAATACTGGCACATCATCAGTCCCGACATCTGAAAAATTATAAGGAATATCTGGGCCGGGAAAACAAGCATTTCTTCCATCAATGAAACTGTCCTCGTCCTCATTCCCAAAATTAAGAAGCCCTAGGCGGTCCCTGACTTTAGGCCTATCAGACTCTGCAATGTCTCGTACAATATCTTCTCTAAGATCCTTGTAAATCGACTGCGACTGTGGTTGTCTGATATTATCTCCGAAAACCAGAGTGCCTTCATGGCCAAGAGGATGATCACTGATAACACAATTGTGGCCCATAAAGTGTTTCACTCTATGAAAACACGCTCCACCGCGAAAAGAGGAACCATGTCTTGGAAACTGGATATGACCAAGTCTTATGATAAAGTGGAATGACATTTCCTCAAAGTAGTGATGCTGAAAATGGGTTTCTGCACTAAGTGGATAGATATGGTCATGCAATGCATCTCGACCATCTCCTTCAGAATCCAGGTCAATGGGGAGCTCACTCGAGGATTCGTTCCATCCCGCGACCTACGCCAGGGAGATCCCCTCTCCCCTTTTCTCTTTATCTTGGTGGCTGATGTATTTTCTAACCTTATTTCCAGGGCTGAATCCGCTAAAACTATTCATGGGGTAAAGGTCTGCCGCGTAATTCCACCAGTGTCGCACTTTTTTTTCGTCGACGACTGCCTCCTCTTCTCCAGAGCAACTATTAATGAATGTTAGGTGATCAACCAAGTGATCCACCAGTACAAGAGGGTGTCTGGATAGTCAATCAATCACGGAAAATCAGAAATCTCCTTCAGTGTAAGGGTGCCTCACTCCAAGAGAGATGAACTCTGCGCAGCAGTTGGCATACATATGGTTGAGAAAAACCAAAAGTATCTCAGGCTACCCACGGTGATTGGCCAGTCCAAAAAAGAAATCTTCGCATCTCTGGTGGATAGGATTGAGAAGAAAATTCAAGGCTGGACCCCAAAAATAATCTCAAAAGAAGGCAAATAGACCCTCATTAAAGTTGTCATCCAGTCTATCCCCAGCTATTTTATGTCCCTGTTTGAGCTCCCGTCAGCCATCGTCAACCAGATCCATACACGTACTGCCAACTTCTAGTGGGGGAAAAACAATGGAAGGAATATACCCTTCTGGATGGCCTGGGAGAAACTTTGCATACCCAAGTTAGAGGGAAGGATGGGATTCCAGAATCTTCTTCTCTTCAATGATGCACTGTTGGCCAAGCAAGGATGACGCCTTATTAGCCATCCATCATCTCTATGTGTGTGGGTACTACGAGCTAAGTACTTTCCCCACACAGACTTCCATGTTTCCTCACTTGTCCCGCGTCCTAGCTTCCTCTAGAGAAGAATTTGGGGGGCCCGAAAGCTCTTGGAAAAAGGACTGGGATGGAGGATTGGGGATGGATCATCTGTCAACATCTGGTCTGACCCCTGGATGATCGATATGGAAGGTATGAAAGCTACATCCCACGCCCAACCAGGCTTTGAAGATGCCACTATCAGAAGCCTCCTTTCCGACCAAGGGATGAGGTGGTGTTTGGATAAGATTTATGAATGGTTTAACGAAAGAGACCAAAGAATTATCCTAAGCATCCCCTGGGTCCCTAACGCAGGGCCCAACCATCTCTTCTGGAGCAATGACATGTTGGGAGAATACACAGTGAGATCCGGATACAAACTTGCTCTTGGAAACTACCCAGCCATCCAGAATGAGGGACCATTGAAATCGCTTTGGAATCTCAATGTCCCCCAAAAAGTATACCACTTTTGGTGGTATGTTTTCATGGGTACCCTCCCTACGATGAGCCTTCTCATTTACCGACATATTTCTAATGCCTTTTTCTTCCCGTTTTGCTCGAATATCCCGGAGACCCCCTTGCACGCCATCATTCACTTCCTAGGAGCTAAGGAAATTTGGAATAAATGGGACCTGACTCTAGATGCATCATTGGACATGGCTTCTGACCTCCCCACTCTCCTGATGTGATGGTGATCCTCTCTCTCATCGGCTTATGCAGGTTCACTCTACACCCTATCCTGGATCATCTGGGTCTGGAGTAACGATGCTGTTTTCCATCACATGCATAAACCTCCTGAATTCTGGACAGAATGGGCCACTTCATGGATCGAGGAATGGAAACACCACAGTGGACATCAAATTCCTGATGTTCCTCCCTCCTGCCCCCCTCATTGGAACCCCCCCACGGAAGGGATTCTTAAGATAAACATGAACGCATCTCTCCCCAAGGATGGACTTGTCTCCCTCGGTCTCCTAGCCCAAAATCATATGGGGCAAATCATCGCTGCAAAGTATGAATCACATCATGCCTTTTGGGAACCTACTATAGCTGAGTCTAATGCCATCCTAGCAGGTATGATGCTGGCTTTGGAATGTGGATGGGTTGATATCAGCATTGAGTCTGACTGCCTCACCATGACCGATGACATTAACCACAACGACAGTGGACTCTAGTCATTCGACCTCGTCATCAGGAGAATTATCTCACTCCGCCAATGCTTTTAATTCTGCACCTTCTCCTTTACCAAAAGGGAAGGCAACAATGCGGCCCACCAGCTGGAGGCATCAGGCCCCTTCGATGCCAACTATCTCTGGCTGGACAATTTTCCTTCGTGGCTTTGCATATGTACGGTTGCTGATATTCGTCATTAATGACATCTGTCTTTTCTCAAAAAAATATGATATCATATATGATCTTCTAATATTTCTTTGTTAATAATATTTTAGCATTATCGTAGTTTCGGGTGTTAACTGATTCGTTTTCCTTTATATGTTTTGTTATGTAAGTAATATTGGTTATGGATAGGATGTATTTGATTCATATCCAGAATGATATTAAAATTATTTTTAATCATCAAATGAAAATTATTCTTGAATGGTTACGATGGGGAAATGAATCTCATCGCGTTTGTGGAGACGATAATCCGTACGTACACACGAGCGGCAATATCATTCTTTCAATATTAAAATTGTATGAAAATAGATGTTATATCATATATACAAAATCATTAACATGTTATATTTATTATTTTCACCAATTATACATCATTATTATATCCATCCAAAAAATAATGTATTGAATAACAACTATACCACGACGTGGAGACGGTAAGCCGTACATACACACGTATGATGACTTTGTCATTCATATGATGGATAGAATAATAAATATGGTTGTAAAATTTTTATAATAAAATCACAATATATAGAATATACTGGAGTTATTATTTTATAATGTAAACAACAAAGAAAGAGGAAGTGGAAGAAGAAAATAACTTGAAAGTGGTGATGAAATATTTACCTCTTCTTTGGGTTCTTCCTTTTGATTTGATCAAAAGGGATCCTTAGGTTGGATTTATGACCAAAGGAAGGACTCTAAAATTAATAGAGGATATTTGAGAGGATATTTGGGCAGGGTTTGTCCGAGCCAAATGGCTTTGAAGGTGTGAATTTGAGAGAAGTGGAAGTTCCCTTTTATAAGAGGGGTGAGGGGAACCTTAGGAAAAGATTGAAATATTATTTTATAATAAAATAATTTTCAGTTTATAATGGATCCAAAATGATTTATTTATAGGATAAGGTGGGTATGGGTCGGAAACCACTCAACCAATAGGTTTTATATAGGTTTGGGTCACCATATTAACCTTATCTTTTAGATTTAACTCTTAGTTAAATAGTTTGACATTTACCATGCATCTTTGTATTTTTATATTATATGGTTAATAAACTTACTATAACAAGCCAAGAGAACCCCAAGTGGTTCATTATTAATATATATAACCTTATCTAAGTCATTTGGCCAAACCATAGATTTTTTGGAATATTATATCAATTAATAATATAATATATTTTTTAAAAACTCTTTTATGTCAATTTTGACACTATTTGGTATTTTTTTTGTTAAATTCATAACAGCATTATTACTTCAAAAAAAATTCATTTAATAAAACCTAACATGTCATATTAACCTATAAAATCAACTTAATTCATCAAAAGTCTCAAATTACATTTATTTGGATATTTATAATATCAATTATTTCAATCTTTCATTAATAAAGTAATTACTGCATCATCATTGTGTCATAAAGAAATTTAAAAATTCAAGGTCTAAAACTTATAAATAAAATACCATTATGTATGAAATATTTTTATCTTGACAATGAATATTTATAGTCAAATTTATCTTATGTATAACCCTATATTAAAAATGTTTTAGTTATGAAAACTTGAATTTAACACTTTTAATTCTTATTTGAATTAAATAATAATAAATTTCCTAATATAATCCAAGTGGACCTGAAGGTACATATTTTATTCCTAAGTTTTTTTTGGTCGAATTACACTTATCCAATAGAATTAGGACATGTGTTAGGGTAATAATAATATCATTTTTACCTTTAATTACCCAATTTACTTTTAACCGTGGTAAATAAAAGTTAAAAGTTACTATTCACCAAAAATAATTTTAAACATATTGAACCACATTTTACTTACTGATATCAACTGTGTCTCTAGGATTTTTGAAATTCAATTCACAGAAGCGGTAAAATTAAGTTTTATACAAATTTGCAAATGCTCTTAGGAGGTGGGTAAAAGACGATAAAAAGTTCAATAAAATTTTTATATATCTAAACTTATTATAAAATGACTCCAATGAATTATATTGAACTTATATAGGTATGATGTATCTATTTTTACCTGAAAAAATTAAATTAAATAAATAATTATTTAAATAAAAAGTCAGTTTTAACCAATAACGCAGTGTTTTTCACTATTCTTCAAAAATTGAAAGTTTTCAGAAAAATACAAAAAAATCACCCTAAGCTAATTTTGATATTACGAATTCAAAAATGAAGTCCATTTTGAAAAATAAAATTTTATAAAATTTTAAAAAGTGGGTATTACTATTCATAATGGCTAGTTTGATTGGTCGCAGTGTGTTAGAATCTCGAAGTTGCATACAATGAAAGCTATTGCATTATTCAAAGAGAAGCGTACCATGGAAGCTTGGGGTGTTACATTCTTCCCTCCAAATAATTTCATCCTCAAAATTTCTATAATATTACCTCATAAAAAGATTCGGGTGGTTCTTCATCATAAGTTCCTCGGGTTCTCACGTTGCCTCTTCCATCTTATGGTTTCTCCATAGAACTTTTACCAGACGAGTCGTTCGGTTTCTCAACACTTATTCTATGGTATCCAGAATCTTGACAGGATATTTGCAATAAGACAAATCAGGTTCCAGTTCAATTTCCTTATAGGTGAGTATATGCATTGGGTCATGCATGTATTTTCTCAACAGTGATACGTGGAACACATCGTGAACTTTGGAGAGACTTGACGACATTGAAAAATGGTAAGATACAACCCAAATTTGTTCTATAATTTCGAAAGGTTCGATGTACCCGGGACTCAATTTACCCTTATTACCGAATTGTATAACTCCCTTCCATAGAGATACCTTCAATAAAACATGATCTCCTACCTGAAATTACAAATCCTTCTTTCGGTTATCGGCATTGCTCTTCTACCTACTTTGAGCTGCTTTGATGTGGGTTTGGATAATCTTCACCTTTTACATTGTTTCTTCAACGAGTTATGGGCCTACGAGTTTTCTTTCACCAACACCATCCCAACAAGTTGGTGTGCGATATCTCTTTCCATATAACTCTTCATATGGTGCCATCTGAATACTTGAATGGAAGCTATTGTTATAGGATAATTATACTAGAGGTAAATATTGATCCCACATCCCTTGAAAGTCAAGTGAGCAAGATCTCTACATGTATTATAAGGTTTGAATAGTCCGTTCTGATTGTCCATCAGTTTGAGGGTGGTAGGCAGTGCTCAAATGAAGTTTGGTATCTAGAGATTTTTAAAGACCTTTCCAAAATCTTGATGTAAAATGGGGATCACGATCAGAAACAATGGATAAGGGTAATCCATGAAGTCTTACAACTTCATTAATATATAGTATTACTAAATGTTCAAGTGGAAACTCTTCTCTTATAGAAAGAAAATGTGCTGACATGGTAAGACGATCAACAATGACCCATATTGCATCATTCCTTCTAGGAGTCTTTGGTAGCCCCATAACAAATTCCATTGTAATATCATCCCATTTCCACTCAGGTATGGGAAGAGGTTGCATGACTCCTTTAGGATGTTGTCTTATAACTTTCACTTGTTGACAAACTATACATCTTAACAAAAAATTAGAAATCTCCCTCTTCATGTTGTCCCACCAAAAATGTTCCTTCAAATCTCTATACATCTTAGTGCTACCAGGGTGTATAGAGAAATTGGAGCTATGAGCATCATCCAACAATTCCCTTTTCAGATCAGGTATATCGGGAACACAAAGTCTCTTCCCAAATTACAAAATCCAATCCTCATATATGAAGTCGATCAATATCCCATCATTCACAACTTTAATTTTATTTTGAAACTCCTCATCATCAGTCTGAGAACTTTTTATTCTTTCTAGTAAAGATGGTTTAGAAACCATTTGAAAAATCATTGATGTTTCACCTTCCATGGTTATTCCCATATTCATCTTTACTAGATCCATGAAAATAGGATCTCTTTCAACTCTCATCTCGTTCAAAACTCCATGATCCTTTCTGCTCAAATCATCTTCCACCTTATTTTCCTTCCTTGGGTGGTAGTTTATAGTGCAATCATAATCCTTGAGTAGTTCAAGCCATCTCCTTTTCCTCATGTTGAGTTCCTTCTGTGAGAAAATATACTTCAAACTCTTGTGATCAGTATATATCTCGCATTTTTCACCATAGAGGTAGTGTATCCATATATTCAAAGAAAATATTACAGCTTCTAACTCAAGATCATGAGTATGATAGTTTTTTTCATGAATTTTTAGCTGTCGTGATGCATATGGAATAACTCTACCATTCTATATACAGACACAACCAAGTCCTTTCTTTTAAGCATCACTATAAATCACAAACCCATCATTCCCCAATGGTAGAGTCAATATAATAGCATTGACTAATATTATCTTCATTTCTTCAAAACATTCTTCACACTCTTTTTTCCAAACAAATTTAACCCCTTTACGTATGAGCTTGGTTAATGGGTTTTCCAATTGGGAAAAATTCTGGACGAAACATTAATAATAACCTACTAAACCAATAAAACAACGTACCTCAGTTATACTCATCGGTGCTATCCATTCTTGGATTTCTCTTGTCTTAGAAGGATCAATGAAGATTCCATCCTTAGAGACAATATGACCAAGAAAAGAAATCTCCTGAAGCCATAATTCACACTTGCTAAACTTCCCATATAATTCATTTCTTCTAAGGGTTTTCAGAATGGTGCGCAAGTGATTTTCATGATCTTCATAGCTTTTGGAGTATACCAAGATATCATCAATAAATACCACTACAAAGTCACCAAGATATTATTTGAAAACTCTGTTCATTAGATCCATGAAAACGGAGGGTGCATTAGTTAGTCCAAAAGGCATTACTGTAAACTCGTAATGCCTGTACCTAGTTCGAAATGATGTTTTCAGGATGTCTTACTTCTTCACACACAACTGATGATATCCAGATCAAAGTTCAATCTTTGAAAAATATTGATCTCCATGAAGTTGGTCGAATAAATCATCAATGCAAGGTAGGGGATACTTGTTCTTTATTGTTATAACATTGATCTCCCTATAGTCAATGCACAACCTCATAGATCCATCTTTCTTCTTAAAAAAAAGAACAGGGGATCCCAATGGAGAAACATTAGGGAAAATAAATCCCTTATTACTCAATTCCTCTATTTGTTTCTTTAGTTCCACTAATTCCATAATGTCCATTCTATAAAGGGTCTTCGATATAGGCCTTGAACCAGAAATTAAATCAATGGAAAACTCAATTTCTCATTCTGAAGGATGTCCAGGTAAATCCTCTGGGAACACATCAACATATTCTTGCACAATAGGTACGTCCTCTATCTAAACATTCCTTTCCTCACCCACAGTTATTTTATTATCTTCCTTCCCAATAATTGAATTTAGTTGAGCTACTGGGGGTGGATATAGATAAGAATCAGATGGTGATGTTTCTTCTCTAAAGATAAGGTACTCTTTATCATCATCGAGAATTGTAACCTCCTTCTTCTTAAAATAAATTTTCACATCATGGTTTGAAAGCCAATCCATACAGAGGATTATATCAAATTAAATCATGGGTATGATGATGAGATTAGCTAATAAATAACATTTATATGCCCTAATGGGAACTGATTCACAAAACTTTGTTGCAATGATACTCCCCTTAGGAGTTTTGACTGACAACTCCCTTGTTAAATCAAATTGGAAATATCTAATTTTCTTAGAAAACTGGGAAGATATGAAACAATGCGATGATCTAGAATAAAATAAAGCATTGTCTAAACTTTAGGAAACCATTAAATTACCTTTCACCACATCTTTCAGAGCTTCAACCTCAGTAGTAGTGATTTCATAAGATTGGCCTTGATCCCTTGACCTTTTTTGAGGTAAGTTTCCCTAACATATAGGACATTAATTTGCACAATTCCCTATTTATCTAAAATTTTAGCATTCAATATTAACAGCCTCTTTCTTCCCTTTACAATCACGATCTTGGTGGCCTTTTTTCACCACACATGTAACATACTCCCATTCTCTTCAGAAAAGTACCAGGGTGTTTCTTCCCACATTTACTACAGGATGGATATTCAACTTTTCCCCTCTTCCCCTTATTTCCATTTCTAGTGTGTCCAGTAGATCTATTCTTCTCTTAATTTTCTTTAATGTCGTAAGAATTAGAGAATTTCTTTTCTGTCTTGATAGCACATGATACAATATCTTCATATGAAGAGAAGGATTGTGAGACTAATGATTGTCAGAGAAATGGTTTTAACCCATCAAAGAATCAATCAATATTACTCCTTGGGTTAAGTATATAATATGCTGCATGCCTTGCTAATCTTGTAAATTTAGCTTCATACTTTGCGACATTCACATCCTCCCTTTTCCTCAGACTCATAAATTGCCTTTCCATATCCGCTCGATGGTCACAAGGAAAGTATTTTTATAAGACAATTTCTTTAAACTCCCTCTATTCCATATTTGATACTTATTAATCTTACTTTGTGTTTTGAATTAATGACCACCATTGACCCGTATCTCACGTGAGGCGATAAACTGCCATGAAAACTTTTTCCCTTTCGCTACTCCCTAAAGCATGAAATATATTCTCTAAGGAACTTATCCATTGCTCAGATACAAATGGATTCGTAGTCCCATTTAATTTTGGTGGTTTTTGCCTCATGAAGCAGTATAACATTGATCCTCCACGTTTTGGATCAGGGTGCTCCATATGGGTAAGGTTATTTTTCATAACCTGAGTGAGTTGTCCCAGTATGGTGATAAGTTAATCAGCACCAATTGCATAACCAGCTCCACTATAATTATCTTGAGTAGGAGGGAAATCCCTACATGGATTACATGCATTGATATAATTTCCATTCCTTCCACTAGGTGCCATTTCTAAACAATGACATACACTAGATTAGTTTATGAATCGCAATACATAATCCCAAACTTGTAAAACACTTACCACAAATTGAAAAGTTTATGGATATAATCCATAATCATAAAAATGTTTTATTTGAGGAGGTAAATACTCATAAATCCTTCATAATGGTTTGTAAAGAAAATGAGAATTATCCTAAGAATATCCCTCAGGATTGTTGTAACCAAGAGTGCAGCAAGGCCCGTTGTAGTGCACCAGTTCCCGTTCGAGTCTAGCTCAAAGTGGTGTTTTCAGGTTTTACCCCTAGGTACATCTATTCCAGAGCTGCCTCTACCTGCTCGTATCCAGACAGAGATGTATTTCTTGGAAAACTCACAAAATCTCTACATTACCAAAATTCTAGGAAGTTCTTCTATACTAATCCTCAAAGTTTATCCTAGGGTAACGTTCTCTAATCAGAGTTTTTCTAAATCTAGTTTCCATGGTTTGTACTAAACTTCCTTTGATACCAACCTTAAATTCCCCGACCCCAGTTACCCAGAGTTGGTGTATTTTTACATAACAATGGCATGATCACAAGGGATCAAATCCAGAAAGACCAATCGGTTTAGTAGCCTTGGAAGTAATAGATACATTCATAAGTTTTAAATTACATTATAAAATGAAATACAGCAATAACATTATCTCTATAGGACACATTCATATTCCTTAGACTATCCCTGTAGGTCATTCATAATATAATTCATCGCATCCTGAGAAAAATAAAACATAGAAAGGGGTGAGCTCAGATGCTCAGTATGGATAACAATATAGAAAAAACTTTCATAAATAAACATTTAAGGAAATATATAAGACTAAAACAAAAGCCTTTTAAACTTAAACTTAATCATAATATGTAAAATATAAATCAAAATAATTCCATTTACTTACTCACATGGATATTATACTAGTTGAATAATCACATGCAATATCAAATAACCACTTTCATAATGATGGAATTCATAATTCCATACTTCATAACCACATAGTCAAGGCCTTGTACCAAGACTACAAATAAGATTTTGTCAAGGTCTTGTGCCAAGACACTAGTTTGTCTCATGAGACCTACCGATGCATCGAGGAGCTATAGCGGGTTCCACCCATCACTTACTAAGTCCAATGCATTCCTCATTTAAAAAGGTCTAAATATAACATAAACATTCGTATTAAAGATATCATACGAAATGTCAATAATTTATCCATAAACCATGAATGGTATAAAAATAACACATCCACAGTCAAACATATCACAAAACCTTCAATACAATATGGAAGATTTTTATCATAATAAATAAACTTCAAACAAGTTTAAAATCCATCAATGGATGTTGACATAGATGAAATGAAAACTATTTGAAAGAAATACCTATTTATATTTTAAAACAATTTAAAATAAAACATTTATTTTGGAAATATTCTTATAAGCTTGTAAGGGAAGCTTTGATGATGTTATAACAGTGGAAAATAGCCGCATCCGCCGTATAAGTTAAAAAAAACATCCTTACCTTAATTTTGTCGAAAAGGTCATAAAGTACCTTGTTTGGAAAACGATGGAAATATTACTTTCAACACATATAAGGTCAAATAAGGGTATAAATGAATTTAAACCATATTATATAAAATAGTAAAAATGTTTTGAAATACATTTTTAAGAAACATGGATGTGGATGATAAAGAAGTCCTAGTAGATTACTTACAAATAAACAACCTCGAATAAGTAAAGAGATTGTGAAATTAACCCTTACCTTGTACTTTTTCTTGGTTGAGGGTATGTTAAACTACTGTATAATAGTTAAATTATTGTTATTAAATTATACAAGAATCACATACATAAATATGATATCATATATGATCCTCTAATATTTCTTTGTTAATAATATTTTAGTATTATCGTCGTTTCAGGTGTTAACTGATTCATTTTCCTTTATATGTTTTATTATGTAAGTCATGTTGGTTATGGATAGTATGTATTTGATTCATATACATAATTATATTAACATTATTTTTAATCATCAAATGAAAATTATTCTTGAATGGTTGTGATGGGGAAATGAATCTCATCGTGTTCGTGGAGGCGGTAATCCGTACGTACGCACGAGCGAAAATATCATTCTTTCGATATTAAAATTGTTTGTAAATAGATGTTATATAATATATACAGAATAATTAACATGTTGTATTTATTATTTACATCAATTATACATCATTATTATATCCGTCCAAAAAATAACGTATTGAATAACAACTACACCACGACGTGGAGACGATAAGCCGTACGTACACACGTATGATGACTTTGTCATTCATATGATAGATAGAATAATGAATATGGTTGTACCATTTTTATAATAACATCACAGTATATAGAAGATACTGGAGTTATTATTTTAGAATGGAAACAACAAAGAAAGAGGAAGTGGAAGAAGAAAAGAACTTGAAAGAGGTGATGAAATATTTATCTCTTCTTCGGGTTCTTCCTTTTGATTTGATCAAAAGGGATTCTTAGGTTGGATTTATGACCAAAGTAAGGACTCTAGGATGAAGGGAGGATATTTGATAGGATATTTGGGTAGGGTTTGTCTGAGCTAAATGGCTTTGAAGGTGTGAATTTGAGAGAAGGGGAAGTGCCCTTTTATACGAGGGGTGATGGGCACCTTAGGAAAAGATTCAAATATTATTTTATAATAAAATAATTTTCGGTTTCTAAAGGCTATAAAACGATTTATTTAGAGTCTAAGGTGGTTATGGGTAGAAAAACACTCAACAAATAGGTTTTAGGAAAGTTTGGGTCACCATATTAACCTTATCTTTTAGATTTAACTCTTAATTAAATAGTTTGACATTTACCATGTATCTTTGTATTTTTATATTATATGGTTAATAAACTTACTATAACAAGCCAAGAGAACCCCAAGTGGTTAATTATTAATATATATAACCTTATATAAGTCATTTTTCTGAAAATTTGATTTTTAGGAATATTATATCAATTAATAATATAATATTTGTTTTAAAAACTCTTTTATGTCAATTTTGACACTATTTGTTATTTTGTTTTTGTTAAATTAATAACAGCATTATTACTTCAAAAAAAATTCATTTAATAAACCATAAAATGTCATATTAACTTATAAAATTAGTGTAATTTATCAAAAGTCTCAAATTACATTTATTTGGATATTTATAATATCAATTATTTCAATCTTTCATTAATAAAGTAATTACTGCATCATCATTGTGTCATAAAGAATTTTAATTATTCAATGTATAAAAATTATAAATAAAATATAATTATGTAGGAAATATTTTTATATTTTCAATTAATATTTATAGTCTAACTTATCTTATATATAACCCTATATTAAAAATTTTTTAGTTATGAAAACTTGAATTTAACACTTTTAACTCTTCTTTGAATTAAATAATAATAAATGTCCTAATCTAATCCAAGTGGACCTAAAGGATCATATTTTATTTCTAAGGTTTTTTTGGTCTAATTACACTTATCCAATAGAATTAGGACATGTGTTAGGGTAATAATAATATCATTTTTACCTTCAATTACCCTATTTACTTTTAACCCTGGTAAATAAAAGTTAAAAGTTACTATTCACCAAAAATTATTTCTATCTTATTGAACCACATTTTACTTACTAATATCAACTGTATCTCTCATATTTTTGAAATTCAATTCATAGAAGTGGTAAAATTAAGTTTTATGCAAATTTGAAAATGCTCCTAGGAGGTGGGTCAAAGACGGTAAAAAGTTCAATAAAATTTTTATATATATAAACTTATTATAAACTGAATCCAATGAATTATATTGAACTTATATAGGTATTATGTATCTA
This sequence comes from Viscum album, assembly GCA_963277665.1. NCBI lineage: Eukaryota > Viridiplantae > Streptophyta > Magnoliopsida > Santalales > Viscaceae > Viscum > Viscum album. The sequence goes on along the minus strand of OY728151.1, from coordinate 1,860,716,900 downwards.
TTTTGACCTAAAATAAATTTAAATAAAATAAATAATTATTTAAATAAAAATTCAGTTTTAACCAATAATGCAGTTTTTTTCACTATTCATCAAAAATTGAAAGTTTTTAGAAAAATACCCAAAATTCACCCTAATCTAATTTTGATATTCTGAATTCAAAAATGAAGTCCATTTTGAAAAATAAAATTTATAAAATTTCAAAAATTGGTTATTACTATTCATAACAACTAGTTTGATTGGTCGCAGTGTGTTAGAATCTTGAAGTTGCGTACAATGCAAGCTATTGCATTATTCAAAGAGAAGCGTGCAGTGGAAGCTTGGGGTGTTACAATACATATTATATGAAATTGAATATAAGGCCAATGTGTTTCATTCTTGAATGAAACACCCGATTTTTTTTGGCGAATCACACTATGAATATCATAATAGTGTATCCCCTCCTCCTAGAATACGTTAAACTCCTTAATTAATCACCTTACAAAAATAAACTCATTTCCCACTTTAATTGATTCCAAAAATTTAGTTTCCATATTCAAAAAATTAACTACCAGTTACAATTAAGACATCTAACTAACAATTTCCCCTTCATAGGATAACACTAATACAATTGATCTCTTCTAAGTATCTTAAAATCCATTGATTATTTTTTGGATGTATTCCTTCTAAGATATCACCAATGATTTAGCCTTCTAATCTCTCCCAATTAACATTCCCAAAATCTTCTTGGAAATTCCCAGATCTTTCATCTTGAACCTTTTGAAAATATTATGTTTTTAAACCATAATCCTTATAAATCCCAATCCAGCAACTAACATTTCATCCACTTATACAAGAAGTATGATGAAACTTCATCCACCCCATACCTACTTTTAGAAATAGTGGTCTGCATTGCTTTAAGTGAATCCTTCTTCGGCCATGAAACATCAATCTTTTGGTTCTATTATCGAGGAACCTAATTCAATCCATAAAGGAATTACTTGAATATTCATATAACATCCCCATTTGTATATTCCTCACATCCTTTCAGTTTTTCCATATCGATCTTTTTATTTGATTTCATATATTTAGCTTGACCTTAAATTTCACTTTTATATTGTTTTCCCCAATCATTTAAATTTTAATAGTGCATTATATACCAATTCATGTAAGTTTTTCTATAATATCATATTTTATTACTTAAAATATTGTTTTTTGTTATGAAAAGAATATTTTTAAATGGAAAATTACATTTTATTGAGTGAGTTGATTTTAAAACCAAATTTATGAGGGAATAAAAAATATTTTAATGGTTGTGAAATGTTTTAAATATGGTTTCTCTTATATTTTCATTTTTACATGGAATTTTTAGTATTGAAGTTAAAAGGGGATTTTGAGAAATGAATTAATTTTTGAAACCATGTGTGAATATTTCCTTGTAAGAAGGAATTTATTTTATTTGAAATGTTTGAGATGTGGTTGATTTAATTATGAAAAATTAGAGAACATTTTTGGAATTTTCGGGAACATTTTAACCTGAAAAAGATGGATTTAATTTTTAATCATTTAAATTGTTTTCAAAGTGTTAATGTATTTTTGAAAGAGTGTTTGTAACTGATTGGTTTATTTTAAAAAGGGTGTGTTATTTTAAAGAGGAATTTGTGTAAATGTTTGGTTTTTAATGGGATTTCAAGTGCGATTTTATAAATAGTTTTCAAAGGATATCCGAAATGTAGTTTTTCCATAATATTTAAAGTTTATATTTTTATAGAATTAGGAAAACCATTACATTATATAGAGAATACAAGTAGATTGATAATAACAAAATGACAAGGGCATGTCACTAACTCTATCCAACCCATATGATATCCATCATGACCTCAATCCCGCAAAAGTTGAATTAATGTTTAACCCCATTGCAACTCCTAAACCTACTTTTCATCCAACATCACCTACATGGTTTAAATTAGGGTTCCCCATGTTTGATATGTCTATTTAGGCCTTTTCTCTCAAAGGAATACAATTTATTATTAATATTAAATGCTTGATGCTTATTATGATGGGATTTTTTTCATTTTACTTCTTTATGCAGATGAATTTCCCTTAGTTTGACCAATGAAGGAAAGGCTGGAAGAGCTGAATTTTGATTTATCTAGAAGATCCCAAATGAAGGATCTTGGTTCTGGAAAGTGGATATTGGGGATAAATATTGAAGGATACTTAAAGTCTAACTTTTTAAACCTTGGTTAATTTTTATATCAACACTTTTTGTATTTATTTTGTTAAATATTAATATTATTGAATCAAATTGGATGGATATGAATAAATAATGGATGGATGCCAATCTTCTGACAAAAGAGTATGAATATGGAGTGAAAGAGTTCATCAAGTTTGTGAAAGATCATGTACATGACCCTTCTAAAATCCTTTTTCTATGTTTACGCAGTTGTTATTCAAGAAAAATTAGTCCAGAGGAGTTAAAAAACACTTGAAATGTCACAGAATAGATCAAAGTTATAAATATTGGAATAAACATGGGGAAAAAGAGAATGTAGCTAGTGGATGGGATAAAATTTCATTTTATGGATCAACTGATATGATTACAAGCTTGGACAATGAAGAATACTGTATTGAGGATTTGATTACAGATGTGAATGATGATGAAGATAGTATTGAGGAAATGACAAGGAAAATTGAAGATGAACTTCATGATTTTCCAAATTTTTTTGATAAGTTAAAAAGTTGTGAAAAGGTGCCATTGTATGCTAGTTGCACTAAATATACAACATTGTTAGCTATACTGAATCTGTATAATTTGAAATAAGTAAACAGATGGAGTGACACTAGTTTTACATAACTAATTTCTATATTGAATGACATGCTCCCAAAAAATAATGAGCTCCCGAGCTGAACATATGATGCCAAATGAATGCTACGATTGATGGGTATAATCTTTGAAAGAATAAATGCCTACTTAAATGATTGTATAATATTTTTCAAGGACCAAAAATCACTTACATAATGCCTAAAGTTTGGTGCATCTCAATACAAGAAAGATGAATATGGTCCTATGAAAGTTGTATGGTACTTTCCAATCATTCCAAGGTTTAAGCACCTATATGGAAGTGAGGAGAGACTGTAGGGAAATTGACGTGGCACACAGATACAAGAATTAAATATGGGAAACTATGTCACCTGACAGACTCTCCTCAATAGAAGAGAATTGATCACAAGTATCCTGAATTTGAAAATGAGCCAAGAAACCTTCGTCTTTCGTTATCTACAAATGGAGTGAATCCTTTTTATTTTCAAATAATCACTCATAGTACATGGATGGTTATGGTGGTAAATTATAAATTTCCATCATGGTTATGCATGAAATGAAAATACATCATGTTATCTATGATTATATCAGTACCAAAACAATCGGGTAATGATATTGATGTTTAGTTGGCTCTATTGATCGAGGATTTGAAATTATTGTGGGATTTAAGTGTTACGTTGTATGATGCTTACAAAAATGAATATTTCACATTGATATCCATTTTGTACGGTATGATAAATGACTTTCCTACTTATGAATTTTTTTTAGGATATAGCATTAAAGGAACTAAAGGGTGCCCCATTTGAAAACAAGGTACACAATCAATTAGGTTGAAACATTCATCAAAAACCGTATTTCCAGGACATCAAATATTTCTACCCCGACAGCATAAGTACCGATCTTGTATGACATCATTCTATGGATTTAATAATAACGTATGACCCCATCTACAATAACATATGATCAAATGTTTGATAAAGTAAAAGATATGGACACTACTTTTGGTAAACCTTTTTTGAAAAAACTTCTGAAATCCAGTTGTAAAAATAGATCAGTTTTTTTGAATTACCATATTGGAATTGTCTATACGTTAGACATTTTCTTGATGTCATGCATGTTGAAACAAATGTATGTGATAGTTTCATTGTCACGTTGATAAATTCACTTGAGAAAACAAAGGATGGAATTAAGGCTAGGGTGGACATGGTTGACATTGGAATACGAGAAGAGTTGGTGCCAGTGAAGGGTGAAAACCAAACTTTTCTTCCTCCAACTGATTACAATCTTTCCAAGAAAGAGAGATATCAGTTTTCAACTTCTTGAATGATGTAAAGGTTCAAGAGGGGTATTCATCGAATATCAAGAACATCATGTCAATGACTGATTTAAAGTTAAAGGGTCTAGAATCACATGACTTCCAAGTTTTGATGAAAGATCTAATTCCTATATATTTATGTTGTATTTTTACCAAGAATGTCCATCATACATTAACCAAGCTATATTTCTTCTTCAAAGCTATATACAACAAATTTATAGACCTGACGAAATTGCCAACTATGGAAAGAGAAATTGCCATCATATTATGTGAATTGGAAATGTTCTTCCCACCAACATTATTTGATATGATAGTTCATTTTATGGTTCACTTGGTGAGAGATATTCAACTATGTGGTCCTATACACTATAGATGGATATACCCCATTGAACGATATATGAATATTTTGAAAGGGTATATCAAAAGTTGAAGTTGGACATATGGTTGTATTGCAGAGAAATATATTGTTGAGGAATCAATTGAATTCTATACTGAATGCCTATCTGGCGTGGAAAGCATTGGTCTCCCAAAATCTCATCACATTGGGCGTGTTAAAGGTGAAGGAATTTCTAGAAGAGATGTTGTCACAATCAATATTATAGATTGGGAGAAATTCCACATTTATGTTTTGCATAATAGTTTGGAGGTTTCCCCATATATTGAAACCCACAAATAAATTATTAGGAATTTGAATCCATCAAGGACTAAAAAATGGATATCAAATACACATAATCAATAGTTTATAGGATGGTTTCGGGACCATATTTTTAAGGAGTCAGATGAAAAGTAGGATTCAATTTTAGAATGACTTTGATAGCTAGATGGAGGAACAAGTGTGTATGTATTATCTCACAATGGTTATGTAATTAATGGTGATATGTTCTATAAAAATGAGCATGATATAGATAGTAACATGAAAAATAGTAGAGTTACACTTGTGGCTGAAGCGGTGCATGTTTCTAGAACTAAGGACAAAAATCCAATTTACATGAATATTTTATACTTTGGAATCATAAAAAAATATGGGAGTTGTATTATACAACATTCAAAGTTCTGATTTTTCAATGCAAGTGGGTTGATAATAAGAGTGTTGTTAAAATAGATGAATTGGGATTCATGAAAATCTATTTCAGTAAGGAAGGGTACAAAGATAAACCATTTATAATGGAATCACAGGAAGTATAAGTATTTTATGTTCCAGATCCTATAAACCGAAAGTGGTCAATTATTCTGTTATCAACCAAAACCACTTAAGGGTCAAATGAAAATTCAACTGAGGATAACCCTTTCATTGGTATGTCACAATAATTTTTCAGTGGTACTAATGTTAAGAATGTTTTATATGTAAGAGGATACCACAATTAAGGCATTTCGATAGTCGATAGAGGGGTCAAATCCCTCCAGCCTTTAAAAAAAGAGAGTTCAATAACCAGGTTATAATTTTTTGTAATATACATCGTGTTACCTCATGTTATTATTTGTTTTATATTACATTTATGTACTCTAAATTAAATGTTAAACTACTTATATAGATAATTACTTCCTCACGTGATGGTGCTCCCAATCCCGAGGTACAATAGGTCTCTCAACCTACTGCTACTCGAAGTGTATAGGAACAAACATCTGCACATGATGGTGCTCCCATTCCTAAGGAATAATAGGTCTCTCAACCTACTACTGCTCCTAGTGCATAGGTGCAATAACCATCTGCACATGAAAATGTTACTGCTCCAGAGGAATATATTGATGATATTGATTCTAGGAAAATGGTAGGCAATAAAGGACCGATGATGCATAAAAAATAGGAGCACTATAGTTTGGCGGTGTTAGAAAAAATCATTAATGTGAAAGTCAAAGGCATAAAATATGAGTTCTGATGGATCACACAAGGCTGACATGTTAACCCCAACAAGGCAATGTTCATTAGTTACATTGGAATCATCACTTGGTAACATGTGATGATTAATGTAGAGTTGTGGAACCATGTTGTTCCCAAACTTAAGACACTGATGTGGGAAGATATTATGGTAACATTATGATATCATTTATTTATTTTACTAAAAAATAAAATAATGAAACATTGAGTCAGTCTTCATCATCCATTGTAGAGTACATTTATAGTAGATGAATCTCACAAAAAAATATGTATTAATGCTTGCTGGAAGGATTCATAGAGGATTTAGAACAACACTAACAAGACATCATCATAAATATGATGAAATAAAAATAAACCCATACACACTGCTTATCTATGCACACCTGATAACCGAAGAAGTATGGGATGTGTTTATTGGCCATTGTGATGATGTGTCTTTTCAGGTACATTGTGGCTAGTAATAGTTTGTTTGACGATATGTGTATTCATCAATTTTATTGATTTTTTTTTTATTTATGAAACAATAACTGAGTTTTGGAAGTAAGGAATGAGCAGTAAAACCCGCATACCCCTACCGTAAAGCAAGGATGGGGTATGCTTCAATTGAAAAAAATGGTACATATTTTAAATCTACCATATTACTTTTATGCGACATGAAACAACACCGTAATTATGTTCCTATGTCTTTATGAATATTGATTACTCGAAATTCACTTCCATCCCATTCCATGTGTTATGGAAGGAGGCACGTGTAAATAAAGACAAGATACTAATAGATGAAAACACACAAAATGTGTGGGAAACATGTGTAAGTATTACATAATAAAAATTTGTTTTTCTTTAAATCACTATTACATAACAATGATCACTTATTTTCCAATATTTCCTATATGGAATAGTCATAGGAATCAACGACACCTATGCTAGATGAACACATACTATCGATGGTCTTGAAGTGGTTAGAACAGTACCACTGTGTCAGAGGTGTAGGTTTTGGGGTGACACCCCGAACATATTTTGATAAAAAATAAGATTAGGATCAAATTGAATTAATAAAATAGATGAGAGAAATAATATATACTCTTGAAGAATAATTCCAATGGAAGAGAGAGATGATTCCAACTTTTATGGGGGGGTGGTAGTGGAAAATAGAATAAGAAACTCAAGAGCAACCACCACATTGAGATCCCACCCCACCCCCACCAGCTATGAGGTGAGCTATTCCCCTCAAAGAGATGCCTTAGATGAGGTAATAAATGTTTCTATGAAATGAAAATTAGATAGACACTGATACCATTTCTTTACTGATATTTTACAGGGTGATAATGATTGTGATTTACATCTATCAACACCCATCCATCGCCTTGTAGCAAGGGATATGGTGTTCACTATCCAAAAAGACATGCTACACAATATACCACTTCTAACAGGTCATGTGTGAGTGTCAATTAGCATATAAAATGAGCCAAGCACCGAGCTACATATTCCAATTCATGAGGAAGATATTCATACGGTCGAAAAAGCTGTGGGAACATTCATCGCATGACTGTCACATCTTGTAAAAAAACATGTCGACAAGGAGGTATTCATTTCCAATTTATTTTTCAAGATAAAACTTTAATAATTAATGAAAAAAGGTTTGAATTGATGAATGTTATTACAGATGAAAAAAGGTAAGGGGATGAAATGAAAGACTAAATAAAAACCATCTAAAGGATCGACCAACAGATCGAAAAGATCTACCGAAAGCACCATTACCCCACCCGTTCTATATCCACATTTACTATCATTTAAGGTTCATGTGGATACAAAGTTAAAATATTGTTGTAATCACATAGTTTATTTTTAAGAAAATATGTACATAGAGAATGATCAAGACTTCATTGGTGTTGAGAGTGAAATTGAAATCCTCGACTATGATTGGCTAAGCGGCCCCGTTGTAAATATATACATAAGGTATGTTTTCATGATTTTATTTTCCAAAAGATGATATATTATGTTAATTATGAATAAATAAATTTCATATTTTTGGAAGGAGTATATATGAAAAATAATTGAAGGGATTTTCCCATGAATTTTTTTGGGACTCATTAGTCCTCATATCACCTCTACAGAACAACCAAAAATAGATACAAGAAAAAAAAGAATGAAATAGTGGTAGGTTTGATCAAGTATTTTGAAAGAAAATTTTTAGATGATAGACTCTATTTAACACCAATGATGCAGGGGTAAAAATCTATAATTTAATCATATAAAACATATTTTTATTTCTTTCATTACTTATTCCTTTTTGTGTTTTTAAGCATCATTGGATGCTTATAGTGATAAATTTGGATACTCCAAAGATTTATTTATTGGATTTAATGCATGGATATCCAACAAACCATCCACACATGATGGTATTTTTAAATTTGTAATATACTACATCCAATGTTTTTGAACTAAACATAAAGTTATAGAATTTATATTATATTTTAATGAGTATTCTATTATGATTGGGTGATGCATTAATATTGTGAAAAATAAGGAATGAGGCTAGGGGATAAGGAAAAGAAAGAAGACAAGTTCTATGACTGGATAAGTATCAGGGTATATATAATAAGATTTCACTATCCAAACACATATCAAAACAAATTACTTATTCTCTTAAATGTTTTTGTAGTGTATGAAATAAACCAATGTTAAGGATTATGGTTATTTTGTTTGTAAATTTATGAGAGAGATCATATTCCATGAAAAAACTAGCATCACTAAAGAGGTATTTTGAATATAATTACTATTTAATTTAGAATATTTATTAATACTTTGTGTATTTATATTTTTCTAGTACTACCATGACTCTCGAAAAGACTGATATTCACAAGATGATATATATGTGCTTAGAAATGAATGGGAAACATACATAATGAAAGAATGTATAGAAATAGCATGAAGATTTTACTTCTATAGAAGTAGTGGATTGTTTCATATTTATGTTTAATTTACTTCTTTTTAGTATTACTCACATAAGATTTTTTTTATATAGGTGGATTCCTTTGTTTGACTTGGGGTGGTTTGTTCGAAACTGATCATGCTCGTGAGATATTGGACCTTGAGGCTGAAACTTAGAATTCAATGATAAGGTAATGTTTTTTTAATATACTATGTTTTTCCTCATATTATTATTTGTTCTCTACTACATTAATATAATATAAATTAAATGTTTGACTACTCTTGTTAACAATGTCTTCCATAGACTTATTCTTCCTCAAAACCTTGTCACCCCTACTTTTTCAGAATTTATCACTTTCTTTCAAAGGCAGTGGAGGGAACTTTAAGGAATGTGATACATTTCAACAATGCAGTGTTTCCATTTAGACAAAGAAAGAAAATGGAAAGCATGGTAACACAATATGTGGCTGGTATAACTCAAAGTGTATCTTTTTATGTAATTAATTAATTTTTTCATCATTTTATCTATTATTTGTAAGTTAATCTCCTTATCATTTTTATATAATACTTATTTAGTTTTTTATAAAGATCTTTTGGGAAGTCATATTTTCCTTTCAACTATCTACAACAAGCCAGAAAAGAGAGAACATTTTCTTTTCAGGTGGAAGAGGAAACCCCATGTTGCATGAAATGTGAAGTAAATCGTAAGAATGGATCAACCAAGGGATTTATCAGTATTTGAATGAAAATTATGAATTACCAAAAGATCTATCATGAAAATTTTCTTAAATAGTGTAGTAATCAGCCTCACCTCAATCTGATACACAATGTGCTCGATATGACTCAAAGTGTATTTTAGTTTATAATATTCTTTGATCATTTAAGATTAATTTCTTCTTAACTACCATGATTTGATACATGACTCATGATTATGATCTATGATATAATGAGTATGAATTTATAATGTTAATATCACCTACTAACATCTTTATGCTCATGTTATACTTATATGATCAATAATATATCCCTTGTTTACACTTATTGAGCATCTATTATCACCCTTTATTATGTTTCATATACTTCAGTTATTAAGAATGGTTTTATAAATGATAGGTATAAGAATGTTTCTTGTAAATAAAAACTTAATGAGAGACTCTTATGAACTAGTAATTTAGGTTTCCATGTTTCCAAAAGCACTAAACATAAAATATTCTGGCATGAATCATTATGTTATGTAAGGAATATTAATCTAATAAGATGTGATATCTTTGTATGGAATATATGGATCAATATAGTTGGTATAAAATCAACTGAACTACTCAAAATTGAGTAAAAATAACAAGTGATCGATATCACTCAAAGTGTATTTTTATTTAAAATTGACATTACTTTTAGTAAAAAGAACAAGTGACTTACTAAAAACTGAGAAAATGAATTTTTATTGTTTTGATACTTTATTAAAATGATTAATATGTCATTTATGATGTTTAGGAGTCAACCAAACCTCAATCCGATGCACGGTGTGGCCATTATGACTTTAAGTGTGCATTTCTGTATTATATTGAAATTAAATTAAAAAAAAAAGAAAAAGTAACATACTGAAAATCAAGAAAATGAATTTTTATTTTATTGATACTTTATGAAAACTATCCATGATTCATTTTTGATGTTTAGGAATCAACCACACCTCAATATGATGCACGGTGTGACTGGTATGACTAAAAGTGTCTATGATGAGTTTCAAATTGACATTTTAGTTAAAAACGTGTCACTCACTGAAAAATAATATTTTTTTTGATTGTATTCATAATTTAGTAAAGATATTCATAAGTTTTTTTGATGTGTATGAAGTATTCTCACATAAAAATGATGCACGATACGACCAGTATGACTCATAATGCGTGTTTCCAGTTTGAAATGACATTTTAGTAAAAAAACACAACTCATATACTGAAAACTGAGAAAATGTATTTGGATTGTTTTGATACTTTTGTAAAATGATATATAAGTAATTTGTGTCATGAAGGAATTATCTTAACCTCAATACAACACATAGTGTGGTTGGTATAATTCAAAGTGTCTCTTTTTATTTAAAATTGACATCAATTTAAGTAAAAACAACAAGTGACATACTGAAAACCAAGAAAACAAATTCAGATTGTTTTGATATTTTATGAAAATGATATATACATCATTTTAGACTTGTAGGAATCAGACTAACCTCAATATGATGCACAGTATGGCCAGTATCACTCAAAGTATCTCTTTTTAATTAAAATTGACATTAATTTAAGTAAAAACAACAAGTGACATACTGAAAACCAGGAAAATAAAATTAGATTGATTTTATACTTTAATACAATTATTCATGAGTCAATTTTGACATTTAGGAATCAACCAAACCTCAATATGATGCATGGTGTGACCGGTATGACTAAAAGTGCCTGTTATCAGTTTAAAATTGACATTTTAGTTCAAAAGGTGCCACTCACTAAAAATCAATAAAACATGCTCTGATTGTATTGATAATTTATGAAAAAAATTTATAAGTCATTTATGGTGTGTATTAATTAGTCTCACATCAAACCAATGCATGATGTGACATGTATGACTTATAATGTGTGTTCCCAGTTTGAAATGACATTTTAGTAAAAAAACACAACCAGCATAATGAAAACTGAGAAAATGCATTTGGATTGTTTTTATACTTTAGGAAAATGAAATATAATTCATTTTTGATGTCTATGAATCATCTTAACTTCAATACAACACACGATGTGGTTGGTATAATTCAAAGTGTCTCTTTTTATTTAAAATTGACATCAATTTAAGTAAAAACAACAAGTGACATACTGAAAACCGAGCAAAAACATTCATATTGTTTTTAAATTTTAGGAAAATGATCTATATGTAATTTTTTATGTGTAGGAATAATTCTCACCTAAATACGACGCATGATGTGTCCAACATCACTCAGAGTGTCTCTTTTTATTTAAAATTGACATTAATTTAAGTTAAAAAAACAAGTGACATACTAAAAACTGAGAAAACACATTTAAATTATTTTTTATACTTTAGGAAAATGATCCATGAGTCTTTTGTGACATGTAGGAATCAACCAAACCTCAATTCGAAACACTGTGTGACCGATATGACTAAAAGTGTCTGTTATCAATTTAAAATTAACATTACATTTCACTCACTAAAAACAAAGAAAACATGATCCAATTGTCTTGATAAGTTAGGAAAAAAATTCTAAAGTCTTTTTTGATGTTTATGAAGCGATATTATATCAAATTGACACATGATGCAACCAGTATGACTCATAATGCGTGTTTCAAGTTTGAAATGACATTTTAGTAAAAAAAACATAACTAGCATACTGAAAACTAAGAAAAATCATTCAGGTTGTTTTGATAAATTAAGAAAATGATCTATAAGTCATTTTTGACATGTAGGAATTATTCACACCTCAATACGATGCACAGTGTGGTTGGTATAATTCAAAGTGTCTCTTTTTATTTAAAATTGACATCAATTTAAGTAAAAACAAAAAGTGACATACTAAAAACCAAGAAAATGAATTCTAATTGTTTTATTATTTTAGTAAAATGATTATAAAACATTTTTGAATTATAGGAATCATCTTCACCTTAATACGATGCACAGTGTGTCTAGTATCACTCAAAGTGTCTCTTTTTATTTAAATTTGACATTAATTTAAGTAAAAACAATAAGTGACATACTAAAAATTGAGAAAACAAATTTTTATTACTTTGATACATTAGTAAAATGTTCCATGAGTCATTTTTGACTTGTATGAATCAACCAAACCTCAATCTAATGCACAGTGTGACCATTATGACTAAAAGTGTCCATTATCAGTTTAAAATTGACATTTTAGTTCAAAACGTGTCACTCACTAAAAACCAAGAAAAAATTCTTCAATTATTTTGATAATTTAGGAAAGTGATTCATAAGTAATTTTTTATGTGTATGAATTAGTTTCACATCAAACTAATTCACGATGAGACCGTTATGACTCATAATGTGTGTTTTCAGTTTGAAATGAAATTTTAGTAAAAAAACACAACTAGCATAATGAAAACTGATAAAACATATTCGGATTGTTTTGATACTTTAAGAAAATTATATATAATTCATTTTTGAAATATATTAATCAAATTAATCTCAATAGGATGCATGGTGTGGTTGGTATAATTCAAAGTGTCTCTTTTTATTTAAAATTGACACCAATTTAAGTAAAAACAAAAAAGTGACATACTGAAAACTGAGAAAACACATTTGGATTGTTTTTATATTTTATGAAAATGATCTATAAGTCATTTTTTATGTGTAATAATTATCCACACCTAAATAGGACACACTGTGTGGCCGGTATCACTCAAAGTGTCTCTTTTTATTTAAAATTGACATTAATTAAAGTAAAAACAACAAGCGACATACTAAAAACTGAGCAAACACATTAGGATTGTTTTGATACTTTAGGAAAATTATCTATGAGTAATTTTTGACATTTAGGAATCAATCACATCTCAATAATATGAACAGTGTGATTAGTATGACTAAAAGTGTATCTTATTAGTTTAAAATTGACATTTTAGTTCAAAATGTGTCACTCACTGAAAACCAAGAAAACATGATATGATGGTCTTGATAATTTAGGAAAGTGATTATAAGTCATTTGTGACATGTATGAAGCAGTTTAATATCAAATTGATGCATGATATGACCGATATGACTCATAATGCATGTTTCCAGTTTGACATGTCATTTTAGTAAAAAAACAAAACTGGCATACTAAAAACTGAGAAAACACATTAGGATTATTTTTATACTTTAGGAAAATGATCTATAAGTAATTTTAGATGTGTAGGGATTATCCAAACCTCAATACAATGCACAGTGTGGCCGGTATAACTCATAGTGTCTCTTTTTTATTTAAAATTGGCATTAATTTAATTAAAAACAACAAGTGACATACTGAAAACCAAGAAAACACATTCAGATTATTTTGATATTTTTAGAAAACGATCTATAAGTCATTTTTGACATTTAGGAATCAGCTTCACCTTAATAAGATGAAAAGTGTGGCCGGTATCATTCAAAGTGTCTCTTTTTATTTAAAATTAACATTAATTTAAGTAAAAACAACAAGTGAAATACTGAAAACCGAGAAAATACATTCATATTGTTTTTGATACTTTAGAAAAATGATACATGAGTCATTTTTTACATGCAGGAATCGACCAAACCTCAATACGATGCATGGTGTGACTTACATGACTAAAAGTGTGTGTTATCAGTTTAAAATTGATTTTTTAGTTCAAAACACGTCACTTACTGAAAACCAAGAAAACACACTCTGATTATCTTGATAATTCAAGAGAGTGATTAATAAGTCATTTTTGACATATATTAAGTAGTATCACATCAAACCAATACACGATGCTATCAGTATGACTCATAATGCATGTTTCCAGTTTGAAATGACATTTTAGTAAAAAAACACAACTGGCATACTGAAAACTGAGAAAACATGTTTAGATTGTTTTGATACTCTAGGAAAATGATCCATTAGTAATTTGTGATAGGTAAGAATCATCTGCACCTCAATATGACACACAATGTGGCCGATATAACTCTAAATGTTTCCTTATTTAAAATTGACATTAATTTTAGTAAAAGAACATGTGACATACTCAAAACTGAGAAAACACATTTAGATTGTTTTGATATTTTAGGAAAATGATCCATAAATCTTTTGTGATGTGTAGGAATCAACCCCACTTCAATAGGATGCATGGTGTGACCGATATAACTCCCAACATGTATTTTTTATTAAATATTAATATTTTATTAATGAATTCTTTCATATTAATGTTTAATTTATTTCTTTATAGTATTACTAACATAATATTTGTTTTATTATATAGGCAGAATCTTTTTTTTTGAGTTGAGATGATTTACTCAGTAACTGATACCATGGGTAGACATTTTTGAGAGGAGATCATGAGCGTCAAAAGATGAAACATCATTTTTTAAATGTTTATTGGATAATTGTATATATAATTATATAAAACATTGGTTAAAATGTATATAACATTGTTTTTTGTATATACCATGGGTGGAAATTGTTGTGGTCCCTGGCTAGGATTGTTAGCCCGCTGCCCGACTGAACCAATCCCACATCGGTTGTGGAAGGAGATTGGTGGGTGTTTAAAATCCCGTGCCTACCTTCCCCTCATCGACGCGTTTTAAAGCCGTGAGGCCCAGGGGAGAAACCGGGCCAGAGCGGACAATATCGATGGGCCGGGATTAACCGATCCCACAATTGGTATCAGAGGGTGGTTTCGGGACCGCTGTGGGCTTGGGGGGGGATTGTTGTGGTCCCTGGCTAGGATTGTTAGCCCGCTGCCCGACTGAACCAATCCCACATCGGTTGTGGAAGGAGATTGGTGGGTGTTTAAAATCCCGTGCCTACCTTCCCCTCATCGACGCGTTTTAAAGCCGTGAGGCCCAGGGGAGAAACTGGGCCAGAGCGGACAATATCGATGGGCCGGGATTAACCGATCCCACAATTGGTATCAAAGGGTGGTTTCGGGACCACTGTGGGCTTGGGGGGGGGATTGTTGTGGTCCCTGGCTAGGATTGTTAGCCCGCTGCCCGACTGAACCAATCCCACATCGGTTGTGGAAGGAGATTGGTGGGTGTTTAAAATCCCGTGCCTACCTTCCCCTCATCGACGCGTTTTAAAGCCGTGAGGCCCAGGGGAGAAACTGGGCCAGAGCGGACAATATCGATGGGCCGGGATTAACCGATCCCACAATTGGTATCAGAGGGTGGTTTCGGGACCGCTGTGGGCTTGGGGGGGGGATTGTTGTGGTCCCTGGCTAGGATTGTTAGCCCGCTGCCCGACTGAACCAATCCCACATCGGTTGTGGAAGGAGATTGGTGGGTGTTTAAAATCCCGTGCCTACCTTCCCCTCATCGACGCGTTTTAAAGCCGTGAGGCCCAGGGGAGAAACTGGGCCAGAGCGGACAATATCGATGGGCCGGGATTAACCGATCCCACAATTGATTGTTGTGGTCCCTGGCTAGGATTGTTAGCCCGCTGCCCGACTGAACCAATCCCACATCGGTTGTGGAAGGAGATTGGTGGGTGTTTAAAATCCCATGCCTACCTTCCCCTCATCGACGCGTTTTAAAGCCGTGAGGCCCAGGGGAGAAACTGGGCCAGAGCGGACAATATCGATGGGCCGGGATTAACCGATCCCACAATTGGTATCAAAGGGTGGTTTCGGGACCGCTGTGGGCTTGGGGGGGGGATTGTTGTGGTCCCTGGCTAGGATTGTTAGCCCGCTGCCCGACTGAACCAATCCCACATCGGTTGTGGAAGGAGATTGGTGGGTGTTTAAAATCCCGTGCCTACCTTCCCCTCATCGACGCGTTTTAAAGCCGTGAGGCCCAGGGGAGAAACCGGGCCAGAGCGGACAATATCGATGGGCCGGGATTAACCGATCCCACAATTGGTATCAGAGGGTGGTTTCGGGACCGATGTGGGCTTGGGGGGGGATTGTTGTGGTCCCTGGCTAGGATTGTTAGCCCGCTCGACGCGTTTTAAAGCCGTGAGGCCCAGGGGAGAAACTGGGCCAGAGCGGACAATATCGATGGGCCGGGATTAACCGATCCCACAATTGATTGTTGTGGTCCCTGGCTAGGATTGTTAGCCCGCTGCCCGACTGAACCAATCCCACATCGGTTGTGGAAGGAGATTGGTGGGTGTTTAAAATCCCGTGCCTACCTTCCCCTCATCGACGCGTTTTAAAGCCGTGAGGCCCAGGGGAGAAACTGGGCCAGAGCGGACAATATCGATGGGCCGGGATTAACCGATCCCACAATTGGTATCAAAGGGTGGTTTCGGGACCGCTGTGGGCTTGGGGGGGGATTGTTGTGGTCCCTAGCTAGGATTGTTAGCCCGGTGCCCGACTGAACCAATCCCACATCGGTTGTGGAAGGAGATTGGTGGGTGTTTAAAATCCCGTGCCTACCTTCCCCTCATCGACGCATTTTAAAGCCGTGAGGCCCAGGGGAGAAACCGGGCCAGAGCGGACAATATCGATGGGCCGGGATTAACCGATCCCACAATTGGTATCAAAGGGTGGTTTCGGGACCGATGTGGGCTTGGGGGGGGGATTGTTGTGGTCCCTGGCTAGGATTGTTAGCCCGCTGCCCGACTGAACCAATCCCACATCGGTTGTGGAAGGAGATTGGTGGGTGTTTAAAATCCCGTGCCTATCTTCCCCTCATCGACGCGTTTTAAAGCCGTGAGGCCCAGGGGAGAAACCGGGCCAGAGCGGACAATATCGATGGGCCGGGATTAACCGATCCCACAATTGGTATCAGAGGGTGGTTTCAGGACCGCTGTGGGCTTGGGGGGGGATTGTTGTGGTCCCTGGCTAGGATTGTTAGCCTGCTGCCCGACTGAACCAATCCCACATCGGTTGTGGAAGGAGATTGGTGGGTGTTTAAAATCCCGTGCCTACCTTCCCCTCATCGACGCGTTTTAAAGCCGTGAGGCCCAGGGGAGAAACCGGGCCAGAGCAGACAATATCGATGGGCCGGGATTAACCGATCCCACAGAAATTATTGTATTACCAGTTTCACATTAAATTTATATAACATTGTTTGAAAATTATAGGTTTTTGTAGTTTTTTTTGGGTGTGCTGTTATATTAACAGCACATTCCAGCCAGCTTGGCCTTTATCAGTGCTAAAAAAGCGTTGATAAAGGGGGTCCTTTATCAGTTCTTTTTTTAGCATGGATAAAGGACCCCCTTTATCAGTTCTTTTTTAGCATTGATAAAAGGGACCCCCCTTTATCATCACTACAATTAACAACACTTTTTTAGCACTGTTAAAGGCTATTTTGTGCACTGTTAAAGGGCATATGTGTAGTAGTTCTAGGAAGATCCTTATAGCATACCACAACAAACATAAAGAGAGATGAAATTGATTTCATTAAATTGATCCACTTTCAAAAGGTTAAAAAGAATAATCCATAGATATTTATCAAAAAAACATTGAAAAAAAATGCTCGATGGTATCCTATCCAGCTTTACAGGCACTACACAATGCAGAGGTGCAGGTCAATGTTCATGAGGTAGTCATCCATGAGAAGTATATTATATGTCACCCAATAAATTAAGGAATATAAAGAGGGAGAAATACATTGGTTGAAAAATTAATTCAAGTAGGAAGTGTAACACCCTGTGATTTTAAAAAGACATTATGTTCGATAACGTGTATAATATGCAACATTGAACTTAAACGAATCACAAAATATTATTATTTAAATATTATCATTATAACCTAGTCATTAAATTGATGGGTATGAATAAGATTTATTGCATTATGATATATATATATATATATATATATAAAGGTATCAATCAATAAAAATTTATTGACTAATTCTTAAGAAGTAAGAACTCAATTTTTAGAAAAAATATTTTATATTTAAAAAATATGTTTTCTTCAAAAATGATATTTATTGACTTTTATGAGTGAATATTATAATTAATTTCTTAATTTTTTTGAATTTTTATTTTATAAAAGGATATCATTTTTGAAATCAGCATATCAAAATTATATTAGGGTGAAATTTTTATATTTTTATGAAAAGTTTTATTTTTCAAGAAAAGTGAAAAATACTATTTTTTATTGAAAATTTTATTTTATTTTAAAGTAATTATAAAGTAAAATTATATTTTATATTAGTTTTAAAATTTTATTAGTTCATTTTGATTAAAAATAATCCAATTTTTGTCTTTGGAATCAATTTTGTACTTGAATTCATTATAAAAAAAATTTATACTTGAAAAGGCATTTTTCAGAAAAACCGTTTTCATCCCATTTTGCAGGTTTAATTTTAAATTAAATTATACCACTTCTATAAATTGAATTTTTAAAAATGGATTCCAAATTTGTAATTAGTGGGTCCAAAATTGGTAAATAGTATTATTTTATTTGTGGACATTATGAATAGTAAACTTAGTAATTTTTGTTATCACAGAAAAGAGTAAATCAAGTAATTAAGGTTAAAAATAAAATGACAAGGACAAAAAAATGACTCTAACACTTTCCAGAATATTATTGGATGAGTATATCTCATCCATAATCATCCAAAATTTTAATATATTACCATTTTTTTCCACTTGGCCATCATTTTGACCTATATATTTTTTTCACTACTTTAGATCCGTCTTTTAACAACACTAAAAAAAGATTTTATCAGTGCTAAAAAAGTGCGGATATTGAGAGAAATTTTAAAAGATGATGTTTATCAGCACTCTCAAAAAGCGCTGATAAAGGGTTTTTTATCAATATTTTTTTAGCACTGATAAAAAATTTCAAAAAAGAATTATTTTTTTCACACACCCCAACACCCCCATTTCTCAACATTTTCCACTCCCCAAACACCACCACACACCCCCACCCTTCCTCAGTGCTCAAGAACGCCCCCTTCCTCAGTGCTATAATGCTCCCCCAAATACCTGCTCTTGCATGTACTTGATCCTGTGATCTCCCTCATGCGAGTCAAGGTCCTTTACCACTCTGATAAGCTTATTTTGTTTTATATTTTATGATATTTCTATTTATTCATATATATTTAGAAGTATGTGATATATATATACACTTATATTTATTTAAATATATTATATATTAACATTCAGTTATATATATTATAATATAAATATAAATACATATATGTTTATCAATACACACACATGTATATATAAACATTATATATACATTTGTATAAGTATATATATATTCATATATTTTTATAATGTATAAAAAAGGGTTAGATATTATTTTAAATAAAATGGAAAAGAATTAATTCCATTTGACTTGCATAATTATTTTTAAATTAATTTTTAAAATATGTGTAACACCCCAAAATTTCATAGTACGCTATTTCTTCAAAGTAATTCAATAACTTTCATTACACACAACACCGAGTTCTAGCGCACCACGACTTACCAAATTAGCCGTTCAAAAGAGGTTATGAATAGTATTAACTAAAATTTGAAATTTATATAATCCTTATAATTTTATAATCCATATTATGAGTTTATTAGACATAATAAAAAAACAAATTCATTTTTTTCAGATTAAAAAAGTATTTTTTTTAAATGCAATTTTACCACCTTTTAATGGAAAACCCTTTTTAAATCCAATATTTGAAACTTTTATATATTAAATTTGACAAAATAAACTTTTTATTTAGAATCGAGACATAAGAATTTAGTTTCAATAAATTTTTGGTGTTTTTCTGATAACTTTCATATTTGGGTGAATAGTGAAAAATACTATATTTTAACTGAAAAAAATGTTTTTAATCAAAATAATTTATAGTGTTGAATTATACATTTTAATGGTTTGGAAGTATAATTAGATTATATTTTTACCATTTAATCCAATTATAGTCATTTTAAGTAATTTCACTTTCAAATTGGACATAAACAAGTATCAATCTTTTGATAGTTATTATTTCTTAAAAATACGCCTTTTGGTTTTGACAATGAGAATTAATTTTAAATTAATTAATTCAAATTATATGTTTTGAAATTGGTAAAATGGAATTAATTTTTGAATTCGGAATATCAAAATTATCTTAGGGTGAATTTGTGGTATTTTCTGAAAACTTTCAATTCTTGATTAATAGTGAAAAACACCGAGTTATTGTTTAAAACTAACTTTTTATTTAAATAATTATTTATTTTTTTAAATTTATTTTAGTTAAAAATAGATAAATAATACCTATATAAGTTTAATGTAATTCATTGGAGTCAGCTTATAATAATTTTAGATATATAAAAATTTTATCGAACTTTTTACTGTCTTTTACCCACCTCCTAGGAGCATTTGCAAATTTGCATAAAACTTAATTTTACTGCTTCTGTGAATTGAATTTCAAAAATCTGAGAGAAACAATTTATATCAGTAAGTAAAATGTGGTTCAATAAGATAAAATAAGTTTTGGTGAATAGTAACTTTTGACTTTTATTTACCGCGGCTAAAGGTAAATAGGGTAATTCAAGGTAAAAAGAATATTATAATAATACAAACTTACCTTAACACATTTCTTAACCATATTGGATGAGTCATGGCCGACCATGGGTATCCTTGGGTCGATTTTGGGACCCCATGGAGCCACTTATGAATGATAAAGACACTTTATTTTAATTAACTTAAAGTAAAGAAAAAAATGACATAAACAAATATCTTTTAGTAAATCAATTTTTAAATGGGGTTATATAAGTAATATATTAGACTATAAATATTAATTATAAATATAAAAATATTTCCTACATAATGGTATTTTATTTATATTTTTTAAATAATAAATAATTTAATTTATTTATGACACAATGATGATGTAGTAATTACCTTATTAATGAAATATTAAAAAATTGATATTATAAATATCTAAATAAATGTAATTTGATACTTTTTATGAATTAAACTAATTTTATATGTTATTATGACATTTTAGGGTTGGTTAGATGATTTTTTTGAAGTAATAATGCTGTTATGAATTTAGAAAAAACAAAATACCAAATAGTGTCAAAATTGATATAAAATAGTATAAAAAAAATTATATTATTAATTGATATTCTATTCCTAAAAATCTAAGGTTAGGAAAAAAGACTTATATAATGATAGGTGTATCATTAATTAACCACTTGGAGTTCTCTTGGAAGTACATAGTAAGTTTATTAACCATATAATATAAAAATACAAAGAGACATGGTAAATGAAAAACTAATTAATTAAGAGTTAAATCTAAAAGATAAGGTTAATATAGTGACCCAAACCTCTCTAAAACTCATTTTTTGAGAGGTTTTAGACCCATCACCACCTTAGAATTTTAATAATTAATTTTTGATCTATTAGAAACCGAAAATGAGTTTATTATAAAATAACATTTCTAGCTTTTCCTAAGGTTCCCCTCACTCCTCTTATAAAAAGGCACTTCCCCTTCTCTCTAATTCACACCTTCAAATACATTTGGATCGGCCAAAACCATACCAAATACCCTCTAAAATGTACTACCTTAATCCTAGAGGCCTTAATTTAGTAAAAAAGCCAACCTATGGAGCCCTTTTGATCAAATCAAAAGGAATAACCCGAAGAAGAGGTAAATATTTCATCACCTCTTTCAAGTTATTTTCTTCTTACACTCTTTCTTTCTTTGTAGTTTACATTATAAAATATTAAATACAGTATATTATATATACTATGATATTATTATAATTATGGCACAACCATATTCATTATTTTATCTATCCTATGAATAACATGTCACCATACGTGCGTATGTACGACTTACCGTCTCCACGCCGTGGTGTAGTTGTTATTCAATACATTATTATTTGGATGGGTATAATAATGATATATAATTGATGTAAATAATAAATATAACATGTTAATGATTCTGTATATATGATATAACATCTATTTACATACGATTTTAAATCAAAAGAATGATATTATCGCTCGTGCGTACGTACAAATTACCGTCTCCACGACGCGATGAGATTCATTTCCATGTTCACCATTCAACGATGATTATAAAAATATATATTATTAATAAGTATGTAATATATAACATAATTATTCTACTGGAGATATATATATATGTATGTATGTATGTACTTACATATATCTTATTCACTTACTTCCGTTCAATACGACATGAAAACAGAAACGACTTTTATGCGCACGTACAGCCAACCGTCAATATAAACGGCGCCTTCAATTTCATATATACATATATTATAAATATTTATATTCTAAATATATATTATATATAAATAAAGGTTTATATTCTGGAATCATTTAAATCATGATCTAAATTATACGATCAAGAATAACAAGTTAAAACACATATGATAAAGAAAGCGATTATTACCCAAAATGTTAATTTAACATAGAAATCATTATTAAATGGGTAGTATAAAGTCATAAATGAATCATGTATGATATAATAAATAATAATATGATTCTGGTATAATTTAATGACATACTATGGTCATTATACAGGAGGTTAAATGTACCCTCGACCAAAGGAAAGTGCAAGGTAAGTGTTAATTTCACAATCTCTTTATTATCTGAGGTTGTTTTTACGTAAGTATCTACTGGGACATATTTATTATCCATGTACATGTTTCATAAATTTTTTTTCAAAGGGATTATTTTTAAGTTACTTTTTACTAAAACATCATTTTAAATGTTTTAAAGATTTATTCTTCTAAACCATTCTCATTAATGTCCATATTTTTAAAATGGTTTTAAGGATTTATTTAAATGTATATGAATGTTTTAAAATGTTAATTAATTTCAAAAGTTTCAAATTGGTATGGGACACTTTGATTCAAAAATATCATTAAATGTCTTCATTCCTAAATTGTGTGACTTTTAAATGTTTTCGTGAAAAAGGGATATTTATCTCAAAGAGTTTTACAAATAATTTTCATCTATGTCAAAATCCTTTAATGGATTTTAAACTTGTTAGAAGTTGATTTATTATGATACAAATCTTCTATATTATATTGAAGGTTTTTTGATATGTTTAACTATGGATGTGTTATTTTTATACCATTCATGGTTTATGGGTAATGTATTGACATTTCGTATGCCAGTTTTAATACGAATATTTATGTTATGTTTAAACCTTTTCATATGAGGAATGCATTGGACTTAGTAAGTGACAGGTGGAGCCTGCTATAGCTCCTCGATGCATCGGAAGGTCCCATGAGACAAACTAGTGTCTTGGAACAAGGTCTTGAAAAAATCTTATTTGTAGTCTTGGCACAAGGCCTTGACTATGTGGTCATGAAAGTCTGGCATTATGCATTCCATCGTTATAAAAGTGTCTATTGATATTGCATGTGATTATTCGACTAGTAGAATATCCACGTGAGTAAGTATATGACATTATTTTGATTTTATATTTTCTATATGATGTTGAAGTTCAAGTTTAAAAGGATTTTGTTTTAGTTTTATACATTTCCTTAATTGTTTATACTTATTTATGAAAGCTTCCGCTATATTGTTATCCTTACTGAGCATCTGAGCTCCCCCTTTATATATTTTATTTTTCTCAGGATGCGAATAAGTATATTATGAATGACCTGCAGGGATAGTCTATGGGATCTCAGTGTTGTCTATGGAAACAATGCTGTTGTAGTTTTCCATTTTACAATGTAATGTAAATATTATGAATGTATCTAGTACTTACAAGGATACTAAACTAATCAGCCTTTCAATACTTGATCTTTTGTGATCATGACAATGATACATAATAATGCACTGACTCTAGGCTTCTAGGGTCGAGGCATTACAGTTGGTATCAGAGGAAGTTTAGTACAAACCTTGGAATCTAGATTTAGATAAACTCTGATTAGAGCACATTACCCTAAGATAGGATTTGAGGATTAATATAGAAGAACTTCCTTGTCACGAACTGACCCAACAGGGATCGAGTCATGACTCCCCAAGCCCACCTCCAATAGGCCATGGGATGGCATCTAGCGCTGAGTAGGCTATCACACACATGGGAGGCATTAGCCCAAGGTACCTGTACACACGTACCCACAAACACTTCCATGCGACAGTGCAAAGATATATACAAAAACTTAAAAGAAAAGTATGTATACATCTATCCCACAACTAGAGTACAAGAAAAGTACAAAAGGTCAAAATTGGGACCACCAAAAGAAAACTACAAAAGCGTCTAACCTGCTCAGGAGGATAGGATCGCTGTTAAAAGGACCCGCCAGTAAGCTCCTCGGCACAGCTCCGGTAAGACTCCACAGTCAGACCCGCTCACTCAGCTCTGCCTGCTCTGGGTCCTCCTGAGACTCTGTCGGAAGGCCTTTGGTCTGCACAAGACACAAACACATACTAGAAAAGCCTGTGTAGGGGTGAGTATAAAATTACTCAGTAGGCACCCCAAAAACCCAAAACAAAAGAGAGCAACTGAAAGACAACAATCCACTCATCTCAGCCAGAGGGAACCCAGATGAGAGAGAAACTCCAACTCGTGACCAACCTCGGCTAAACACAACTAGTCATCTCAATCCAGGTGTATGCCCATATATACACCTTGAACATCCAGATATAATCAGCTCACGCACCAAGCCACATGAGGTACCGACCTCAACACCAAAAACTATTCACAACTAGGAGAGCACACTCCATGATCACTGTCATCCCAGATGACACTCATTCGAGAGATACACTCCAACAGGTCTCACACAAACACCTCAGACGCTCACCCAAGAGATTACGCTCGTCAGATATCGTCACTTAGAAAACCATGCTAAAACAACAAGAAAAACAAACTTCTCGGATAGGGGATCACTCTTAGGATCCACTACGGGATACCAAAACCCACACCGGTATAAGAAGATCTCACAGATAGGGGATCACTCCCAGGGTCTGCTGGGGTATACCATAACCTGACCTGGAATTCGTAGAGATCATAGATAGGGGATCACTCCCAGGATCCACTAGGGGATACCACAACCCAATCTGGCACTCGTCAGAAACACATCACTCAGATAGAGGATCGTCACCCATGTCACGACAGTCACGATGATACCGAAACCCTATCTGGTACATCTCATGCTATAGGGTATTGAAATGACGATGCCGCAACCCTATCGACACCACGCTCTGAGTGGGGTATCGTATAACCAACGATACCGCAACCCTACTATAATCCTCATGTTGAGTAGGGGATCGTATACCCGACGATTCCACAACCCTACCGAGCACGGCCCATTAAGTAGGGTATCATATTCCTGATGATTCCATAAACCCTACAGAGTTAACGTGTTAGATAGGGGATCGGCGCCCATGGATAAGTGGTCACAGTGATATCAAGAACCCGATCTAGGGAAACAATGCTACAGGATCACACTCCGGGCCCACCAGAGGGATGCTACAACTCTAACAGATTAAGCATCTCATCAAGAGGATCACAAACCTATAATAGGGTTGTGATGCCACGTGAACCCTTGTAGGAACAAACCAAGGGAGTACCCTCAACCACTGCTGGTCCAAACGTCACTAACCTGAGTCACCCTCCACAACGCCACACTGCGCACCTCCAAGGTTGATACTGAGGCCACCATCACGATCGAAGCAGAAAAACACGCAGGATAGGCTGTTTACTCACCTAAAATGGACAACCGGTGAAAAAAGGCACTATTCACCGTAGCTAGCCTGTGTGGGTCCCACACCACAATCCTGAAAATCATTAAGCGGATCCCAGAACTGTGATCCCCTCGAAAAAGCACACGGGATCAACTACTCGTTCGTCCGAAACGGACCCCTAGTGAAAAAGGTACTATTCACCAAAGCGAGCCTGGGTGGGGCCCACGCCTCGATCCCGAAACTCAACGAATAGATCACACCATTGTGAACCTCTCTGAAAAACACACAGGATCAACTATTCATCCCCCAAAATCAGACTCATGGTGAGAAAGTCACGTTTATCCGCAAACGACCAAACCCAGCCTCATGGGGCCTGCACCCCAAACTCGGTCTTAGCACTAGAAAACTATCAAGAAAAGTCTGCCATACCATCAGGGTCTCAATGCCACTGACATAACTTCAATCGGACGCTCCAAGTAGAAGATACAACGGACCGAAGTCAAATAATAATAAAATATCATTATTTTATTCTACGTTTCTAGCACCCGAGCCATAATCCCAAACTTTGAAAACCCCAAACCGATACCGAAGGGTTCTCCTCGTCGCCAGGGTTGCGTCGCCGTAGACGGCATGCGATTCGGGTCACCAGGGAGCAAGATAGGGGGGTTTTTAAAACCCCAGTGTACCAAGAGGGCTGGACCGGCCAGGGCCGGCCCGCGCCGTTCGACCCGACCGCCGCCGCCACCGGCCGCTCTGACTGGAGGACCGTGCCCCCGCGGTGTGGCACAGCGTGCGCGAGCGCGCTGTTGACCCCCGCACGGGGTCGCCGCTAATTGGAGACCGGACTGCTGCATGGGCATCAGTCCGATTTCATTCCCATGACCTACCGCCACAGGCCATCGCCGCCGGCCGCCGTCGGCACCGCCGTACTGGTGCCATGCCGGTGGACCTTTCCAGGGCCGCTGGGGAACCCCGGGGGTCCAAACACCAATACAAAGGCATCTGCGTGCCCCCCAGGACCGGATCTACACATCTACAGGCTCAAAATAGCGAAAAACCAACCAAATCGGGATCTAGGATTTTGAAACTCAAAACGCCTACTTGTTGGCGGATCGCCGAAGCTTTGGGTGTAGAATGACGCCCACGACACCCTGAAGCTTGATCTGCTGACGATCAGCATATAAAACGGATGGTTGCGGCTCAATTCGGTGAAGAAATGGAGAAGGGAGGATCTCCGTGTGTAGAGAGGAATTGGGGGGGGGAGGTGATTGATTTCTTTTTATTTTTTTTAAATAAAAACTACATTTTAACTCCCCGCCAACTTTTCTCCGACCCAGCACCCGATGCCGACTAAAATTATGTTGCACCTAGGGTAAAAATGGTGTTCTAAATGCAACTACTCACTCAGAATTGTGATTTGAGACTCCGTTCAGGATTTAATCAAGTCGACACTCATAAATAAACTTTTCCATTTATTTACAAAAATACCCCTCGTGGTTTTTCTCACAGAAGGCCCACGCCCGCAAAGTTTACCCCCCACCTAGGGTAAACTACATGCTCCCGACGCAACCATGCCCTCAGATTCCCATTTTGAGCTACCATTTAGGAGATAACACACCCCTGCCACGTGCATAGTATAAAAATACTTAATATTTTTATAAAATTAATTCCGAGCACACCGGGCCTCGGAATCGCACGCCGTATTCATTCCTGGCTCTGGAATTATTCATAAAAATATTCCAAAGTCTAACAGGGCCAAAAACTGAGTCGCTACATCCTCCCCAACTTAGAACTTTTCATCCCCAAAAATCCCTAAGCACAAGGAAAGCAACTGGACTCTCAACTGGGTCTCCAACGCCAGTGAGTTTGCCAACAAACATCCATGCCTGCACACATAAGTCAGAGGGACTCATCCACCACACCTCAACACTATTCTCTTTGGGTGGCACTGACTCACCCACTTGATTTTGATCGCGTTACAAAATGTGTCTCGGTGGGGGAAGGATTCCTCTTCCCCACGCATTCAAAGCACGTCGAACAACACCCACACAGGGTTTTACCAATTCCCTGAACAAACCTTGAGCAAGAAATGGAAAGGGAAGAGTACTACTAAACAGTGTCTATCAAACTACTACAGAAAGTATAAAGGACACAAGGCGTACCTCGATCCACCCGCGGAGCCTCTGGGTCAACAGCCTTTAGGGCATATAGCTGTCCTCGCCCTCATCCCCCAGCTCCCTGAGCTTGGCGTGGACTGCCTGAGGGTGGGGGTGGTGGAAACTGATACTGCATACCACCTCTTACTACTACACTAGCTCCATCACCACGTCCACCTCCCTACGGACCTCCTTGCTCGAGTCGCTGCCTCTTCCAAAGCGGTCTGTCGACCGACTCCCTCTCAGCAACACGATGGGTCGGACAATCTCTAGAAAGATGTCCCCAACCATCGCAAGCATAACACCGTCTCTTCTACGGTTGAACAAAACTGGCCTGCGAGCCCTGTGAGCCCTGAGCCTCAGATCCTCTGTCTTGGGGTCGCCTCCTGAAATGTCGGCCACATCCGGGCCCCTGAGTCTGTTCTCAGATACTAGATGTAGATCCGACTGACGAAGTCTCAGCTCTCGCGCCCCCACAACTAGCAAGTGGGGTATGCTTGACCAGAACGATCTCCACCACTAGGGCCCACTCCAACACTCCAACATAGGTGGGCAGACACAAGGAAACCACACCTGCATAGATGTCCCTGCGTAGACACTGCTCGAAGGTTCGAGCCCTAAAGAACGTGTCTCAAACCATATCCAGGGAGTAGCACGATAGGTCTGTAAACCTCGCTGAGTACTCTGACACAGTCATGCCCTCCTTTCGAAGCTGCAGAAGCTCCTGAATCCGTACTGACCTCAGCATCACCGAATAAAACTCTTCCCTGAAGAATTATTAAAACTCTACCCATGTGAGTGTCTCCTCATCATGGGACTGCGTCACCAAACTCCACACTCACTTGACTGATCCTTGAAGAAGGCTCGCCGGTAGGACTACCATCTGATCTGGGGGTGTCCTCACCAGGTGGAAAACTCGGGTGACTGCTTCGAGCCAGTCATCAGTTGCCTAAGGTTCTGGATCACCCCAGAACCTCAGAGGTCACTGCCTCTGGAACTTGTGCAGCGCACTCAGCTTGCGCGCAACCTCATCCTGCACTCCCAACACAACCAGCTGCTCGACAGGTGGTGGCTCAACTGGTGGACCACCTGGAGGTGTAGCCTCGAAACCTGCGCCCTAGTCTATAGCCTCTACATGGGGAAGATCATCACCACAATCCTTCTACGGAACCCTCGTTGGCTGTCGTCATGGAGGCATCCTGAAATACATTCAAGATGCACCATAGTCAACGAGTATATCTGGTGAGCTAACTCAGGAAGAAAAAGGGAAAACCAAAAACCTAGTCCTATATGATGCATGCACTGTTATGTCCCTGCGACTAGTGTCCAAACATCCCGAGTCGATAAGCGAGTTGTCAGAGTCCTAGTGAATGGATACGTCGGCCGCCGCACCAACACTGGAGTCCCTGGTCTGAAATCCGAACTCGAAACATCATAACACTATCACGATGCAACCTAAACCAAACTCCCAGCTAGAACAGCTACGCTCTGAGATCCCAAAGGTGGAACCTCCTCTGATACCACTCTGTCACGACCCGACCCAACAGGGCTCGAGCCACTACTCACCAAGCCTGCCTCCATTAGGTCAAGGGATGGCGTCTAGCGCCGAGTAGGCTATCACACACATGGGAGGCATTACCCCAAAGTACCTATACACACGCACCAACAAATACCTCCATGCGACAGTGCAGAGATATATACAAAAAATAAAAAGAAAAGCATGCATACATTTATCCCATAACCAGAGTACAACAAAAGTACAAAAGGGAAGAATAGGGACCACCAAAAGACAACTGCAAAAGTGTCCAACCTGCTCAGGAGGAAAGGATCACTGTCAAAAGGATCCGCCGATAAGCTCCTCAACACTGCTCCGGTAAGACTCCATGGTCAGACCCTCTCACTCAGCTCCGCCTGCTCTAGGTCCTCTTGGGACTCCATCGAAAGGCCTGTGGTCTGCACAAGACACAAACACGTGCGAGAAAATCCCGTGCAGGGGTGAGTATAAAAATACTTAGTAGGAACCCCAAAAAACCAAAACAAAAGAGAGCAACTGAAAGACAACAGTCCACTCATCCCAACCAGAGGGAACCCGGATGAGTGAGAAACTCCATCTCATGACCATCCTCAGCTAAACACAACTAGTCAGCTCAATCCAGGTGTATTCCCATACATACACCTTGAACATCCAGATATACTTATCTCACGCACCAAGCCACATGAGGCACCGAACTCAACACCAGCAATGGTTCACAACTAGGAGAGCACACTCCATGATCACTGTCATCCCAGATGACACTCGTCCGAGAGATACACTCCATCGGGTCCCATACAAAACACCTCAGACACTCACCTGAGAGATCACGCTCGTCGGATATCGTCACTGAGAAAACCACGCTGAAAGAGAAAGAACAACAAACTCCTCTGACAGGGGATCACTCCTAGGGTCCTCTAGGGGATACCAAAACCCACACTGGTATACGAAGATCCCACAGATAGGGGATCACTCCCAGGGTCTACTGGGGGATACCATAACCCGATCTGGCATTCTTAGAGCTCATAGATAGGGGATCACTCACAGGATCTGCTGGGGGATACCACAACCTGATCTGGCGCTTGTTAGAAACACGTCACTCAGATAGAGGATCATCACCCGTGTCACGACGGTCACGATGATACCAAAAACCTATCTGGTACATCTCGCGTGGTTTGAGATCGAACTGACGATGCCACAACCCTACCGACACCACACACTGAGTAGGGGATCATATAACCAACGACACCACAACCCTACAATAATCCTCATGTTGAGTAGGGGATCGTATACCCGACGATTCCACAACCCTACTGAGCATGACCCACTGCATGGGGGATCATATTTCCGATGATGCCACAAACCCTATGAAGTTATCCTGCTAGACAGGGGATCACTGCCCGTGGATAAGCAGTCACAGCGATAGCAATAAACCGATCTAGGGAAATGATGCTAGAGGATCCCACTCCGGGCCCACCAGAGGGATTCCACAACTCTAATAGATTAAACATCCCATTGAGAGGATCAAAAACCTATACTAGGGCTGTGCTGCCGTGCAAACCCTCGTAGGAACGAACCAAGGGAGTA
This sequence comes from Viscum album, assembly GCA_963277665.1. NCBI lineage: Eukaryota > Viridiplantae > Streptophyta > Magnoliopsida > Santalales > Viscaceae > Viscum > Viscum album. Next base: position 1,860,685,452 of record OY728151.1, on the reverse strand, counting down.
CCCTCAACCACTGCTGGTCCAAACGTCGCTAACTCGAGCGACCCACCACAATGCCACACCGTGCACCTCCAAGGCCAATACCGAGGCTAGCATCGCGATCCACACGAAAAAACACGCAGGATAGGCTGTTTACTCGCCCGAAATAGACAACCGGTGAAAAAGGAACTATTCACCGTAGTTAGCCCATGTGGGGCCCACACCACTGTCTCGAAACTCATCAAGCGGATCCCACCACTGCGATCCCCTCAGAAAAACACATGGGATCAATTACTCGTTTTTCCGAAATGGACCCCCGGTGAAAAAAGAACTATTCACCGAAGCGAGCCCGGGTGGGGCCCACACCTCAATCCCAAAACTCAACGAACAGATCACACCATTGCGAACCTCTCGGAGAAACACAGAGGATTGACTATTCATCCACCAAAATCAGACTCTTGGTGAGAAAGTTGCGTTTCTCCGCAAACGCCCAAACCCAACCTCGTGGGGCCCGCACCCCAAACATGATCCCAACACCCAAAAACCATCAAGAAAAATCCGCATATCATCAGGGTCTCAACGCCAGTGACGGAACGTCAATCGGACGCTCACTATGGGAAAAATGTTTAATAGCGACGGGGTATTTGCGACGAGAATTATTCCCGTTGCAAATACCTTTCGCAAAGGAGTTTTTGCGACGGGCTACTCTACCCGTCGCAAATAGTTTGGCGCGAAATGCGCGCCAAACCGTGCGAAGTTTATTTGCGACGGGGATAGAACCCCGTCGCAAATACCCCGGCGGCAGGGGTTATTTGCGACGGGGCCCGTCGCAAATAACCATTTTAATGCCGTCCATAATTAAATGCGGTCAGGGTTATTTGCGACGGGGTTCTATCCCCGTCGCAAATACCCCGACGGCAGGGGTTATTTGCGACGGACCCCGTCGTAAATAACCGTTTTAATGCCGCCCATAATTAAATGCGGCCAGGTTATTTACGACGGGTCCTGTCGCAAATAACGATATTTGCGACGAAAATCCCGTCGCAATTAAGTTAACCTATAAATACTACCAACCATTACAATTTTCTCATTCTCAACTCTCAACCATTCTAATTTTTCCACTCTGAATCTTTTACGATTTTCAGTTGTAATTTTTTTTTCCGACTTCGAGGATTCAGTTGGTGGTGTCTTACAACTACAACGGCTCGACATTGACATCAAGTTTATGGTTTTTATCTGAATTTTAATTTAATATTTATTTTATTTATTATATTTATTTAGTTTAAATTTTTAGAATTTTTTTTTCTGATTTTTAATTAGAAATAATTATGAATAAGTATTAATAATTAATAGTAATTAGAGACAATTAAACACTAATTAATTTAAAATAGTTAGCTGTAATTACAATTAATTAGCAGTAATTATGAAAAATTAAAATTAATTTGAATTAATTAATAATAATTAGAAATAATTAACATTAATTAGTAATAATTTATAATAATTACCAATAATTAGTAATAATTACTAATAATTAGTAATAATTAATAATAATTCTCAATATTCAATAATTGCCAATATTTGTCAATATTTTTTCCAATAATTACCAATATTTAACAATAATTGCAAATAATTGTCAATATTTACCAATAATTAGGAATAATTACCACTAATTAAGAATAATTACCAATAATTAGGAATAATTACCAATAATTAGGAATAATTACCAATAATTAGGAATAATTACCAATAATTAGGAATAATTACCAATAATTAGGAATAATTACCAATAATTACCAATAATTACCAATAATTACCAATAATTACCAATAATTAGTAATAATTACCAATAATTACCAATAATTACCAATAATTCGTAATAATTTCCAATAATTCGTAATAATTTCCAATAATTCGTAATAATTACCAATAATTAGTAATAAATAGTAATAAATAGTAATAATTACCAATAATTAGGAATAATTAGTAATAATTACCAATAATTACCAATAATTAGTAATAATTAGTAATAATTATCAATAATTAGCAATAATTAGTAATAATTAGCAATAATTACCAATAATTAGCAATAATTAGTAATAATTAGCAATAATTAGTAATAATTACCAATAATTAGTAATAATTACCAATAATTACCAATAATTAGTAATAATTACCAATAATTATCCATAATTAGTAATAATTACCAATAATTACCAATAATTCGTAATAATTGGTAATAATTATCACTAATTACCAATAATTAGTAATAATTAGTAATAATTACCAATAATTAGTAATAATTAGAAATAATTAACAATAATTACCAATAATTAGTAATAATTAATAATAATTACAAATAATTAGTAATAATTAGAAATAATTACCAATAATTACCAATAATTAGTAATAATTAATAATAATTACCAATAATTAGTAATAATTAGTAATAATTACCAATAATTAATAATAATTACCAATAATTAGTAATAATTACCAATAATTACCAATAATTAGTAATAATTACCAATAATTACCAATAATTAGTAATAATTGGTAATAATTATCACTAATTACCAATAATTAGTAATAATTATTAATAATTACCAATAATTAGTAATAATTAGAAATAATTACCAATCATTACCAATAATTAGTAATAATTAATAATAATTACCAATAATTAGTAATAATTAATAATAATTACTAATAATTAGTAATAATTAGTAATAATTACCAATAATTAGTAATAATTACCAATAATTACCAATAATTACCAATAATTACCAATAATTAGTAATAATTAGTAATAATTACCAATAATTAGTAATAATTACCAACAATTAGTAATAATTACCAATAATTAGTAATAATTACCAATAATTAGTAATAATTATCAATAATTAGTAATAATTACCAATAATTAGTAATAATTACCTATAATTAGTAATAATTACCAATAATTAGTAATAATTACCAATAATTAGTAATAATTAGTAATAATTAGTAATAATTATAAAAAATTAGTAATAATTAACATTAATTACCAATAACTAGTAATAATTACTAATAATTACCAATAATTACCAATAATTACCAATAATTATTAATAATTAGTAATAATTAGTAATAATTAGTAATAATTAGTAATAATTAGTAATAATTACCAATAATTAGTAATAATTTCCAATAATTATCAATAATTAGTAATAATTACCAATAATTATCAATAATTACCAATAATTAGTAATAATTAGTAATAATTACCAATGATTAGTCCTAATTACCAATAATTAGGAATAATTACCAATAATTAGTAATAATTACCAATAATTAGGAATAATTACCAATAATTAGGAATAATAACATTATTAAATTATTTGTTTATTTTATTATTAATATTAAAATAATATAATTTTCTATATTATATACAATTCTCCTTTCATTTGTGTGTTTTCTGTCTCCACATGTAATATTTGCATTCTTTTTCAAAATTATCAACCTACTCACCAATGGAGAGGTGAAAGTGAATGCAAATATTACATGTGGAGACAGAATGTTAAACACACAGATGAAAGGAGAATTGTATATAATAAAGAAAATTATATTATTTTAATATTAATAATAAAATATACTAATAATGTAATAATTTTATTATTATATAATTAATATTTATGAAAAAATAATATTAGTATTATTAAAATAATAAAAAATTTATATAATATTAAAATTATCAATATTTGTAACAGGTTTTTCTTTATTCTCAACATATTCAATTCTTAAAGGGTCAATTTTTAGGTCTATCTCAATAAAAAGTTTGCGTTAGTCGTGTCTGATGTAAACTCTATAATTATCCTTGCTTGATTGTTTTTTCAAACAAATTATTCAAAACCAGTAATGATTTTATATTTTATAGAAAAATATGGAACAACGAGGTCGTCAAAAGTCATTATTAGATGACCGCATATGGATAAATCAACGTAGAAATCTAAACGGTTCTGGTTTAAATCCAGTATATATAGAGGGTGTAGAGACTTTTTTATCATTTGCAGGCATCAAATCCAGAATTTATTTCAGAAGGAAAAAATAAAATGCCCTTGTAAAAAATGTGCATTGAGAATGTTTGACACGTTTGACAAAGTGGGGGGACATCTCTTGCGTTTTGGTTTTCAACCAGATTATGTTTTTTGGTATCAACACGTTGAACGCAGTTCCAGAGTAGGTGATACCAACTTGATTCCGGATCCATCCCGGTTTCAAGATTTAGTACATGATGTTGCAGGTTCATCTGTTCAACATACAGAAACTCCGGCTGATATAGCTTCAAATCCTGAGTTGGCACCGTCTGAATTTTATGAGTTGTTGAGGTCTACTGAGGATGCATTATATCCTGGCTGCAAGATGAGCAAATTAGAAGCAGTTGCAAAATTTATGGCTGTCAAATCAGATAACGGAATGTCAAACACCAGTTTTGACTAGATATTTTCTTTTCTTAAAACACTGTTACCCGAAGGAATTTTTTTGCTTGCAAATTACTATGAGAGTAAGAGGATGGTTCGAAATTTGGGACTTACTTGTCATAAGATTCATGCAAGTTCAAATGGATGCATTTTATATTCTAGGGAAAATAAGTCGTTGAATAGTTGTCCCATATGTGGGCAACTGAGATATAAAGAAGGGCGACATGGGAAGTCTGGTTTGATTCCAGTAAAATAGTTGAGATATTTTCCACTTACATCCAGACTTCAGCGTTTATTCATGTCTAAGAATACAACGAAAATGATGTCATGGAATAAAGCAAATATTTCAACTGATAAAAGCTTGAATCATCCATCCGATGGTGATTCATGGAAACATTTTGATAGAGTGCATCCATCCTTTGCTTTAGAAGCTAGAAATGTTCGACTGGGCCTTTACACTGATGGTTTCTCTCTGTTCGGATCTTATGGTAGTCAATATTCATGTTGGCCTATTTTTTTAACTCCGTACAATTTACCTCCATGGATGTTGATGAAGGAGCCATATATCTTTTTGACTTTACTAATTCCTGACATCCAAAGAAGAATATTGATGTTTATTTGAAACCATTGATTGATGAATTAAGTTTATTATGGAGTACTGGTGTCAGTACATATGATGTTGCTACGAAACAAAATTTCATACTGAGAGCAGCATTGATGTGGACAATTAGTGACTTCCCGACTTATGGAATGTTATCTGGCTGGAGTACACATGGTCAGAAATCATGTCCTTACTGTATGGGAGAGAACAAAGCATTTATGCTCATTCATGGAAAGAAACCTTGTTATTTTGACTGTCATCGCAGATTTCTTCCAGCTGATCATCCTTTTCTCAAAAACAGATCTCATTTCAGAAAAGGAACAGTTGAAAGGGATGGACCTCCAAAAATGCTATCAGGTTTGAAGTTAAAATCAGTTGTATTTTCATTACCTCCCATCACTTTTGGTCCCACAATAAACCAACAGAAAATTTATGGTTTTGGGAAAGAACACAATTGGATTAAACGTAGCATATTTTGGGATTTTCCATATTGGTCTGATTTTTTGGTACGCCACATGTTGGATGTCATGCATATTGAGAAGAACTGTTTTGATAATTTGTTTCATACAGTTTTGGATACGACAGGAAAGAGTAAAGACAATGTAAATGCACGTTTAGATCTTGCCCAAATTTGCAGGCGTCCAGAACTGGAACTGTTTGAGAATGTCAGAACAGAAAGGTTACTGAAACCAAAAGCAGCTTATACACTGTCTAAAGAAAACCGTTTATTATATTGTCAGTGGATTACAGATTTGAGACTTCCAGATGGCTGTGCTTCCAATTTGGGTAGATGTGTAAAGAATGGTCATATTACTGGATTAAAAAGTCATGATTGTCATGTTATAATGGAAATACTTATACCCATTGTATTAAGAGGTCTGTTGAATTCTGTGATTTGGGATTCCATAACAGACATGTCTCATTTTTTTCGGGAAATTTGTGCGGTACAACAGATTATGATTCTCTATGAAAACTTGAAGAAGATGTTGTTGTAATTATATGTAAACTGGAAAAAATATTTCCGCCATCTTTCTTCGACTCAATGAAACATTTGATGTTACATTTGCCATATGAAGCCAAATGTGGAGGTCTAGTACAGTTTCGATGGATGTACCCATTTGAAAGATGCATGAAAAAATTGAAAAGAAAAGTACATAACAAAGCATCTGTTGAAGTATCTATTGCAGAAGCTTATTTGCAAGAGGAAATATCTTTTTTCTGCTCCCATTATTTTGAATTTGAGTATCCTTCAAAACACAACCGAATGGGATGGAATGAGAGGAATATTGATGAAATAGACAATCAATTATCTGTTTTCAACTAGCCAGAGCTTGGTTTTGGTAAAGTTTATGAACTCTGGATTTCGGATGATGAACATCACAGAGCTCATACGTATGTTCTGCTCAACTGTGAAGAGATGACATCAGTTATACTATAAGTGTTTATATTACTTATTCTATCATTTATGTTACATTAAATAACTTTTTTTTATAGGTTGTATGATAATCATATCAAGAAACAAATTCCAAAAATTATAGCAGCTGCTCTCGAAGAACACCGACAGAAAAATTTCTCTCAGTGGTTTCAAAAACTGGTAACATAAATTCTTTATCTTTTAGCAACTCATTCAATGTATAGTTTACTATATTGATAATTATTTCAAAAATTTTCAGGTGTCTCGACATGCTGATAAAATTGACAAACGACTGTGTATATTGAGTAACCCACCTTCCAAACTTGTTAAAACTTATAATGCATATGTGGTGAATGGATTTCAATTTCACACACATGCATATGGGGAATCAAAAAAAAAACAATGAACAGTGGAGTTAGCTTGAGAGGATATCATCATCGAGAAAATGAAGTTGAATTTTATGGCATACTTGATGAAATCATTGAACTCTGTTATCTTGGACAACATTACATAACCATGTTCAAATGTCGGTAGTTGGATACAGAGAGAGGTGTGCGTGTTCATTCAACTCATGGAATCATCGATATTAAATGTAAAAGTGTTCTCGCAGTAAATGAACCATTCTTATTGGATCAACATGCACATCAAGTTTATTACGCAAAGTACTATGCTACATCAAGAGACTTGACTGATTGGTGGAGTATAATAAAAATCAAAATTCGAGATAATCAGTTTAGTCAAAGTGAATGTGCTTTCACTGATGTGAAAAGAATTGAAGTTTTTCAAGAGAGTACTCAAAATCAATCTTTTTTACAAAGAGACATGAGTATCGATGACGACACCCCACATTTAAGAGTCGGTGATGAAGATGATGTTAATGATGTCACATATGAATTTGAAATGGTAAGAGATGAAGCAACTGTAACTCGAATGGATATCGATGATGTTGAGGAGGAATATGAAGATGACATTGACATATATGAAGATGATGATGAAGATGAACACTGATAGAATTCCATGGTAGTTATATACAATCATAACTAATATATATGTATATATAATAGTAATTATCAATTATTTTCTAACAACATTAACATTTTCTGTTTCAGATGGACGATGACACATTTCGTGAGTTGGCGGATACTGACCTGCCTTTCGATGCTGATGAGTTGCTGGCAGATGACCCTCAGCCTGCAGGTGCTCCAGGGAGTACGCGGAGGGGGCGCGGTCTTGTACGATTGATGATTCCTGACCCCGTCCTCGAGCGACGTCCACGTCTAGGGTTTGATCCACGCACACGGAGGTGTGATAACCTGTGGATTTGACTAAGATTTCATTAATCTATTCACATAATAAATGTTTATTATTTTTATAGTTTTCCGCATATAGCAGTCGGATAGGGCAACACTATTTTGCGCAACTATTTCTCTCAGCCTTGGACCACATGGGAGCAGATTCCCATTAATGTGCAGCAGGCCATGTTCGGCCATTGGTTGGTATGTACGTAAATAAATAATTTTTATTTTGAAAATTATTTCATTTCTAACTTGATATTTTGATTTATTTGTAGGGTTTATGGTATCCGATCAAGGATACCATGCGTGACACCATCCACGAGGCATGGGAGGTGGCCATGCGTGATCGATTTCGTCAGTTTTTGCACAATTTAAGAAAAGATGCCATGAAAAAAGAAGGAGTGTCAAATTTTGACGAGTCATGTAGAGCACACCGACCAGAGTACATTTCATCCCATGTATGAGATGGATTATGTGCGCACTGGTTGAGTGAGGCCTTTCAGAGGAGATCATCGGTGGGGAGGCAAAATCGGGGGAGACAGGAGGTGACTCATCGAGCTGGGAGTCATACTTTCAGTACTCATAGACAGCATCTGGTACGTACATTATTTATAAATATTTTATATAACTATAAATATTAACAGTTTATTTTTTATTCTTATAGGCTGTCGAGCACCCCGATATTACGGAGTATGACGTATATCGGAAGATGTATAGTGATCCTACTACTGGGGAGCTCAGAGGTGGTCGTCAAAGTCACATCGTGGTCAGTATTATTTGTTTTCAAGTTTAAAAATTAACTGCATATAATATATTCACAATTTTAATTTTAAATTGCAACTACAGGAGTCATATGAGGCTGCAGCGTCACAGACCCGGCCTAAGAGTCAGGCCGAGTCATCAGATCAGACCACTGGCCGTTAGTTTGATGAGGCGGCATGGATGCAGGCCACCTAGTATGCCTTCGAGAAGGGCAGGGTAGTTGGTATCAGCTGTCGACTGACTCCTGGAGATTATTATGGTAGTGCTGCGATGTCGGCATCCAGCTCGAGAGGAGCTCGTGCATCTTCTTCTGCTATACAGTATGATGATCAGTTGCGATCTCAGACTGCACTGATAGAGAGTCTCCGACAGGAGCAGGAGCAGATGCGTCAACAACAGCAACAACATGAGGAGGAGCGTCGACGCCAGTAGCAGCTGTACGAGGAGCAGATGAGTCGGTGGCAGTAGCAGCAGCAGGAGCAGATGGAGTACATGCGCCGACTCACTCATGCTTTAGGAATGGAGTTTCCTCCACCAGCATCTGCAGATCCCCCCTCCCCCCTCTCCCCCTCCTTCAGATTAGAGTTTTTTTTATGTTATAAAGTTTGTTAAATCAAAATATGAATTTTTTTTCTATTCCTAGTTTCTGTCTCATTATAAAATATTAATAATATTATATATTGAAATGAAAATATTAATATGAATAATAATATTATTTATATTTTATAATATTAAATTATATATATATATTAAAATTTTATAATATTATAATTTTATTATTATTATATTAATTAAAATAATTTATTAATAATTTATTATTTTTATTTGTGAATTATAATTCTATTATTATATTAATTAAAATCATTTATTAATATTTTTTTTATTTTTGAATTATAATTGGATTATTATTATATTAATTAAAATAAATTATTAATAATTTTTTTTTATTTTTTTATAGTATTTGCGACGGGATACTATGCCCGTCGCAATTAGTATTATTATTATATTCATTAAAATAATTTATTAATATTTTTTAATTTTTTTTTAAAAAATAGTATTTGCGACGGGCCCGTTGCAAATACTATTTTTAAAAAGTTTTTACAAATATACGGACTAATATTTGCGACAGGAAGGATCTCCGTTGCAAATAATACCTTTAGCGACGGGCCCGTCGCAAATAATTGTTGTTGCGACGCTGTTTTCCGCAACGAGATATTTGCGACAGGGGCCCGTCGCAAAAGCCTATTAGCGACGGGATCCTGATGCAAATGCCCCGTCGCAAATGCCATTATTTCCAGTAGTGGCTCAGGGTAGAAGATACAATGGCCCAAAGTCGAATAATAATAAAATTTCATTATTTTATTCGACGTTTCTAGCACTCGGGCCATAATCCCAAACTTCGAAACCCCCAAACCCACACCGAAGGGTTTGACTCATCGCCAGTGTCGTGTCGTTGTAGACGACACGCGATTTGGGTCACCAGGGAGCAAGATACGGGGGGTTTTTAAAACCCCCGTGTACCAAGAGGGCTGGACTGGCCTGGGCCGACCGACTCGGCCACCGCCACCACCGGCCGCTCCAGCCCACACCAGCCGACCTGTCCGCCGACGCCGCCGGCCGCTCCGGCCGGTGGACCGCGCCGCCGTGGCCCGGTGCAGCGCGTGCGAGCACGCAACCGAACCCTGCACGGGGTCGCCGCTAATTGGTGGTGGGACCACCGTAAGGGTGGCGGTCCGATTTCATTCCCCCGACCCGCCGCCGCGGGCCGCCGCCGCCGGTCGCCGCCAGTGCCGCTGCACTGGTGCAGCACCGGTGAACCTTTTGAGCACCGCCGGGGGCACCCTGGGGGTCCAAATGAAAATCTGAAGGCATCTGCGTGCCCTCAGGAACGGATCTACGCATCCACAGGCTCAAAACCGAGAAAAACCAACCAAATCGGGATCCGAGATTTTGAAACTTAAAATGCCTACCTATTGGAAGATCACCGAAGCTTCGGGTGCAGAACGACGCCCACGACACCCTGTAGCTCGATCCGCTGATGATCGGTGCAGAAAATGGACGATTGCGGCTCGATTCGACGAAGAAATGGAGGAGGGAGGATCGCCGTGCACAGAGAGTAATTGGGGGGGGGGGAGGTTATTGATTTCTTTTTATTTTTTTTGAAATAAAAACTACACTTTAACTCCCCGCCAACTCGCCTCCGACCTGGCACCCGACGCTGACTAAAATAATGTCGCACCTAGGGTAAAAACGACATTATTAATGAAACGGTGCACTCAAAATTGTGATTTGAGACTCCATTCAGGAGTTAATCGAGCTGACGCTCATAAATAAACTTTTCCATTTATTTACGAAAACGGCCCTGGTGGCTTTTCTCAGAGCAGACCCGCGCCCACAATTTTTACACCCTGCCTAGGGTAAACAACACGCTCCGGATGCAACCGTTCCCTCAGATTCTCATTCTGAGCTAGCGTTTAGGATATAACACCCCCTGCCACATGCATAGTATAAAAATACTTAATATTTTTATAAAATTAATTCCGGGCACACTGGGCCTCAGAATCGCACGCTGTCTTCGCGCCTAGATATAGAATTATTCATAGGAATATTACAAAGTCCAATAGGGCCAAAATCCGAGTCACTACATTCCTAGAATTTTGGTATTGTAGAGATTTTATGAGTTTTCCAAGAAATACATCCCTGTCTGGATACAAGAAGGTAGAGGAGGATTTGACACAGATGTACCTAGGGGTAAAACTCTAAACACCGCTTTGATCTAGACTTGAACAAAAACTAGTGCATGACAATGGGCCTTGCTACACTCTTGGTTTTGACACCTATGGGATATGCTTAGGATAATTCTCATTTTCTTTATAGATCATTATAAAGGATTTATGAGTATATACCTCCTCAAAGAAAATATTTTTATGATTAAGGATTATATCCATAAACTGTTCAATTTACATTAGTTATTTTACAAGTTTGGAATTATTCATTGCAATTCATAAACTAACCTAGTGTATCCCATTGTATAGAAATGGCGCCCAGTAGAAGGAATGTGAACTCCAGTAATACGTATGATCCAAAGAATAAGAAGGATCATATCTTCCATGGTATTAATCCAACATTTAGAATTGAAATAGTCTCCCATGTATTCTCAACATATGAAGAAACAGTATCACATGTTAATAAGATTAGTAAAGAATTCTCGGAGTCCTATGGATTTGAAGGAAAGCAAGAGAAGAAAAGGATGGAAGAGATAAAGATGGATAAAGGGAAGAGGGAAAAGAAGGATTTTACCATATGTGATAACTATAGAAAGAATCACCTTGGTAAATGCTTGAAGGGAATGGGAGTTTATTATAAGTGTAGAGAAAAAGGACACCAAGTATGTGATTTCAAGGGTAAGAAAAAAGTTTCAAATGTACAATGCTTCATCTACAAGGAGTTGGGACACTACACAAATAAATGTCAAAATCATCAGAGTATACCCCAAATTTTTCTATTGGATAATAATAAAGCTATGATACTTCCAAATATGAAGAAGAAATATTAGATTTCTTACATTGTTATTTGAGTATTTTATTAATGATGTACATGTTATAAGAATTATAGAGTATATAAGGATTGTACTGAAGTACTATTTCATTAAGGACTTGAGATTGTGTGGAACCAAGAAAAGTGACTCAATAGTAGGTTAAATTTTTTGGAAAATATATGGTTGAGAGAAAGATAAACCATAATATGGTTCTGATACCAAGGTAGTTATTTTGGAATAATATATGATTGATTTGGATAAATTATATTGGATATTATTGACTACCTTGAAACCAATTAATGATTTGTATATTCCACCATTTTTGGAGTTTACAACATTTTTTTATAGAAGGAGTATATCTAGTATTCTATAATGAATAAGGGAGCATGAATGTAATCAATAAGGTTTTATAGTAATTTGGGATGTTTCAGTATTTTAAAAGAATAAATGATGAAGGTGTTCACATGTTATTACGTGGAAAAAAGGATCTTCATTATGTTTACCTTCCATATAAATTTTGGACTGTGAGTTTGGACAGAAGTATTTTGGATAATTTTAGTTTGAGATTATTTTTGGATTTCCATAAAAAGGAAAATCTGGAGGTCGGGTAGAAACCCGTCGCATTCGGCAAGGCCACGAGATTTGAACCCACAACCGAAGGGCGACAAGGGTGTATCACCTACCACTGGCCCACGTGATGTCCTAGATTGAATAATGTAGTTTTTAAAGATCTGGTAGATGAATTATAAATTCATTTTTTTGGAACCCAATACTAATAGAATAAATAGAATATTTTTTTAAGTTCTATTATCTTTTAGAGTGAAAGATGAGTTTGTGGTAGAAATTAGTTAAAGTATAGAACTATACTTGTCAAGTATATATTTTTTTCTTCTCTTATTCTATGAAGAAATTAACTCTTAAACTGTAGGTAAGGGATCTTAAAACTAAAAATCTGTTATCTTAATACCTTATGTTTTGTTGAACCGATGATATTTTAAATCATCATAGATTGATGGCTTTGAGGCCATCAATTCTACAATTTTTTGTGACTGATGACCTCAATCACACCCTATAAATATTTAACTTTTTCCACCAATTATGTGTCTTTAATTTCCACCAATTTTCTCCTAATTGATATCATAATTTTGTGGTGACTTTTTCATTCCCCTTTTCCTCTTATTAAGACTAAATTTTATTAACCCAATTTCAGATGTGGGTTTTCCCTCAAAGGTATTTTCTATTTTCAAGATTTTATTTTTGAAGAACAATTTCAAATTGCGAGGATGCAATTTATTGAAGGAGGGAATAATGTAACACCCCAAGATTTCATAGTACACTATTTCTTTAAAGTAATTCAATAACTTGCACTACACACAACACCGAGTTCTAGCGCACCACGACTTACCAAAATAGCCGTTCAAAAGAGGTTATGAATAGTATTAACTAAATTTTGAACTTTATATAATCCTTATAATTTTAGAATCCATATTATTATTTTCTTAGACATAATGAAAAAACAAATTCATTTTTTTCAGATAAAAGAAGTATTTTTTTAAAATGCAATTTTACCGCATTTTAATGGAAAACCCTTTTTAAGTCCAAAATTTTACACTTTTATATATTCAATTTGACAAAATAAACTTATTATTTAGAATAGAGACATAAGAATTTATTTTCAATAAATTTTTGTTGTTTTTTTCTGAAAACTTTCATATTTGGGTGAATAGTGAAAAATACTATATTTTAATTGAAAACAACTTTTTTAATCAAAATAATTTATAGTGTTTAATTATACATTTAAATGGGTTAGAAGTATAATTAGATTATATTTTTACCATTTAATTCAATTATGGTCATTTTAAGTAATTTCACTTTGAAATTGGACATAAAAAAGTGTCAATCTTTTGATAGTTATTATTTCTTAAAAATATGGTTTTGACAATGGGAATTAATTTTAAATTAATTAATGAAACTTATATGTTTTTAAATTGGTAAAATATAATTCATTTTTGAATTTGGAATATCAAAATTAGCTTAGGGTGAATTTTTGGTATTTTTCTGAAAACTTTCAATTTTTGATGAATAGTGAAAAACACCGAGTTATTGTTTAAAACCGACTTTTTATTTAAATAATTATTTGTTTTATTTAAATTTATTTTAGGTCAAAATAGATACATAATAAATATATAAGTTTAATGTAATTAATTGGAGTCATTTTATAATAATTTTAGATATATAAAAATTTTATCGAACTTTTTACCGTCTTTTACCCACCTCCTAGGAGCATTTGCAAATTTGCATAAAACTTAATTTTTCTGATTCTGTGAATTTAATTTCAAAAATCTGAGAGACATTATTGATATTATTAAGTAAAATGTGGTTCAATAAGAAGAAAATAACTTTTGGTAAATAATAACTTTTGACTTTTATTTACCGCGATTAAAGGTAAATAGGGTAATTCAAGGTAAAAAGAATATTATAATAATAAAAAATTACCTTAACACATGTCCTAACCTTATTTTATGATCCATGGCCGACCATGGGCATCCTTGTGTCGATTTTAGGACCCCATGGAGCCACTTATGAATGACAATGACACTTTATTTTAATTAACTTAAAGTAAAGGCAAAAAAGACATAAACAAATATCTTTTAGTAAATAAATTTTTACATGAGGTTATATAAGTAATATTTTAGACTATAAATATTAATTGTAAAGATAAAAATATTTCATACATAATGCTATTTTATTTATATTTTTTAGATATTAAATAATTTAATTTATTTATGACACAATGATGATGCAATAATTACCTTATTAATGAAATATTAAAAAATTGATATTATAAATATCTAAATAAATGTAATTTGAGACTTTTTATGAATTAAACTAATTTTATATGTTAATATGACATGTTAGGGTTGATTAGATGATTTTTTTCGAAGTAATAATGCTGTTATGAATTTAGAAAAAACAAAATACCAAATAGTGTCAAAATTGACATAAAAGAGTTTTTAAAACAAATATTATATTATTAATTGATATTATATTCCTAAAAATATAAAGTTTGGAAAAAAGAATTATATAATGATAGGTTTATCATTAATGAACCAATTGGGGTTCTCTTGGAAGTATATAGTAAGTTTATTAACCATATAATATAAAAATACAATGAGATGTGGTAAATATCAAACTATTTAACTATGAGTTAAATCTAAAAGATAAGATTAATATAGTGACCAAAACCTATCTAAAACTCATTGGTTGAGATGTGTTAGAACAATAACCACCTTATCCTTTGAATAATTCATTTTTTAGCTATTAGAAACTGAAAATGATTTTATTATAAAATAATATTTCTATCTTTTCCTAAGGTGCCCCTCACCCCTCTTATAAAAGGGCACTTCCCCTTCTCTCTAATTCACACCATCAAATCCATTTGGCTCAGCAAAACCCTATCCAAATACCCTCTCAACTGTACTCCCTTCATCCCAGAGTCTTTCTTTTAGTCATAAATCCAACCTAAGGAACCCTTTTGATCAAATCAAAAGGAATAACCCGAAGAAGAGGTAAATATTTCATGACCTCTTTCAAGTTCTTTTCTCCTTCCACTTCCTCTTTCTTTGTAGTTTCCATTATAAAATAATAAATCCAGTATCTTATATATAATGTGATGTTATTATAAATATGTTACAACCATATTCCTTATTTTATCTATCCTATGAATGACATGTCACCATATGTGTGTACGTACGGTTTACCGTCTCCACATCGTGGTGTAGTTGTTATTCAATACATTATTATTTGGATGGGTATAATAATGATGTATAATTGATGTAAAAAATAAATATAACATGTTAATTATTCTTTATATATGATATAACATATATTTACATATGATTTTAAATCAAAATAATGATATTATCGCTCGTGCGTATGTACGGATTACCGTCTCCACGACGCGATGAGATTCATTTCCATGTTCACCATTCAACGATGATTATAAAAATATATATTATTAACAAGTATTTAATATATGACATAATTATTCTAATTAATATATATATATATATATGTATGTATGTACTTACATATATATTATTCACTTACTTCCGTTCAATACGACATGAAAATGGAAATAGCGTTTATGCGTACGTACGACCTACCATCTCCATAAATAGTGCCTTCCATTTCATATATACATATATTATTAATATTTATATTCTAAATATATATTATATATAAATCAAGGTTTATATTCTGTAATCATTTAAATCATGATCTAAATGATATGATCAAGAATAACAAGTTAAAACACATACGATAAAGAAAGCGATTATTACCCAAAATGTTAATTTAACATGGAAATCATCATTAAATGGGCAGTATAAAGTCATAAATGAGTCATGTATGATATAATAAATATGAATATGTTTCTGGTATAATTTAATGAAATACTATGGTCATTATACAGGAGGTTAAACGTACCCTCGACCAAAGGAAAGTGCAAGGTAAGGGTTAATTTCACAATCTCTTTATTATCCGAGGTTGTTTTTACGTAAGTATCTACTGGGAAATATTTATTATCCATGTCCATGTTTCATAAAATTGTTTTCAATGGGATTCTTTTTAAGGTACTTTTTACTAAAACATTATTTTAAATGTTTTAAAGATTTATTCTTCGAAACCATTCTCATTAATGTCCATGTTTTCAAAATGGTTTTAAGGATTTATTTAAATGGATATGAATGTTTTAAAATGTTAATTACTTTAAAAAGTTTCAAATTGGTATGGTAAAATTTTATTCAAAAATCTATTTAAATGTCTTCATTTCTAAATTGTGCGACTTTTAAATGTTTTCATGAAAAAGGGATATTTCTCTCAAAGAGTTTTAAAAATCATTTTCATCTATGTAAAAATCCTTTAATAGATTTTAAACTTGTTTGAAGTTGATTTATTATGATACAAATCTTATATATTATATTGAAGGTTTTGTGATATGTTTGACTATGGATGTGTTATTTTTATACCATTCATGGTTTATGGGTAAAGTATTGACATTTCTTATTCCAGTTTTAATATGAATGTTTATGTTATGTTTAAACCTTTTCATATGAGGAATGAATTGGACTTAGTAAGTGAAGGGTGGAGCCTACTATATCTCCTCAATGCATCAGTAGGTCTCATGAGACAAACTAGTGTCTTGGAACAAGGACTTGAAAAAATATTATTTGTAGTCTTGGCATAAGGCCTTGACTATGTGATTATGAAAGTCTGGGATTATGCATTCCATCTTTATGAAAGTGTCTATTGATATTTCATGCGATTATTCGACTAGTAGAATATCCATGTGAGTAAGTAAATAACATTATTTTGATTTTATCTTTTCTATATGATGCTGAAGTTCAAGTTTAAAAGGCTTTTGTTTTATTTTTATACATTGACTTAAATGTTTATGCTTATTTATGAAAGCTTCCGCTATATTGTTATCCTTACTGAGCATCTGATCACACCCCTTTCTATGTTTTATTTTTCCCAGGTTGCGAAGAATTATTTTATGACAGACCTACAGGGATAGTCTATGGGATCTCAGTGTTGTCTATGGAAACAATGTTGTTGTAGTTTTCCATTTTATAATGTAATGTAAATCTTATGAATGTATCTAGTACTTACAAGGCTACTAAAATAATCAGTCTTTAGAGACTTGATCTTTTGTGATCATGCCAATGATACAGAATAATGCATCGACTCTGGGCTTCTAGGGTTGGGGCGTTACAATATGTCTATATATTGAGATATAAATTTTATACATGACATATAAATTTATAAGTATATATGTTTACATATATATTTTACATATTTATATGTAATTGTATATTTAGATGTAATATTTTATAATGTATTTATAAATATTTACTATAAATACATTTATATACTATATTTATTGATAATTATATATCTATAAAAATACAATTATATATGATTTATATACATAATATTGATACACACATATACACATATTCACACACACAAGTATACATTTATATTTCTCTCACACATGTACAAATATTTACACACACACACACACACACATATATATATGTATTTATTTATATATATTAGAATATACATATAATATATATTTGTTTATTGACACACACATGCTTATATATAAACATTACTTGTATAGGTATACATATACATATTAATGAATTTTTATAAGGTAAATAAAATGGATAAATTTTCATTTTAAATAAAATTATTATAAATATTTATTTCCATTTGGATTATATATTTAAAAATACATTTTTATATAAATATGCTTAAATAATTATTTATACAATTTATTTTTTTCCTAAAAGGTTGAGTTTCAAACCCCATTTATTAAAGATAAAAAATAAAGGAAAACCTCTTTTGAGGGAAAGGAGAAAAGAGAACCCCTTACAAGACAGGGGCATAAATTCCTTGGAAAACATGATCCAAAGGCCTTAACAAGGACCTAATTTTCAAAAGGGAAGAAAATGTCAATACAAGCATAAAAAAAATCCCCATCACCCCGTAAAATACCGTGTTAAAGGACAACAAGACTCTCTTAAAAGAATATGAAATACTATAAAATGTTAAAAAATTATAGCATTCGAACTAAAAACTCACTTTTGGAGGCCTTATAGGCCTTTTTGACCTCAAAAAATAATGATTTGGGTTTCCCCAATCAACATTGTGTAGATATCTTTGCAGAATTTGATTTGATTTGTGGTAGAGGTCAAATGGACACTCAAATCAAAAGTTACGATCATTTGAAGTTCAAGTCATGTTTTCAACTTATCTTATATCATTCATTAGTTTATTTAATTTTTATTTATTAAATGACTATTACTCAATAATAATTAACAAATTATTAATTAATATTATTTTTTAATTATTTTATAATCTTTTTTGACTAAATATCTTATATGTTAAGTTTAAATGGTATTTATCCTTATATAAATCATATTTAATAAAATATATTATATTTCTATCAATATAAATATATTTATATATTAATATTTTTTTTAATGATTTATATTTTCTTATTAAAGTTACCCTTTATGAGAGCTACTAAAAAAGTGTTGATAATGGTCTCCCTTTATCAGCGCTAAAAAAGTATTGATAAAGACCCCTCTTTATCAACACTAAAAAAAATCATTGATAAAGGGGGGGCCTTTATCAGCGCTTTTTGATAGGAACCCTTTATTAGTACTAAAAAAATGTTGATAAAGGGGAGCCTTTATCAGCACTTTTTGTCAGTGTTGATAAATGCACCTTTTATCAGCACATTTTTAGCACTGATAAAGGTACCCCTTTGTCATCACTTTTTTTTTCTAATAGTGATAAAGGCTAGTGCTACATTTCTCCCAATCTGTAGTAGTGTTTATATTAATAAATTTAAAAAATGTTATTCTCTTTGTTTTATTATCTCTAAATTTTTGACATAGAGATAAAGAAAATATATGTTCAGTTCTAAATATTAATTTGAAATATAATTTTTTTTAATAATGGTAATTTATGTCTAATTTTTAGTGATGAAATAACTACCTTAAATTCTTATGTAACACTGACACAATACTTGTGCAAGTAGTAAAAAAATCAATGAAATGATTTTAAAATATCTAAAAATAATGTTATTTTAGTGAGTTATAATGGACCACAAATTTTTTAGATAAGTATGAAATATAAGGGTGGTTTAAATTCATTATATTCTAATTCCATTGTT
Source organism: Viscum album (assembly GCA_963277665.1). NCBI lineage: Eukaryota > Viridiplantae > Streptophyta > Magnoliopsida > Santalales > Viscaceae > Viscum > Viscum album. The sequence goes on along the minus strand of OY728151.1, from coordinate 1,860,665,656 downwards.
ACCTTTTAGTTTTAAAATTCAAATTAAATGAATAGTTTCAAAATTGATATTAATGTTATTTTATAATAATTAATATTTTGTTAAATGATTTAATACTCCAAAAAATCCTATGTTTTTAAAAGTGATTAGGAAATGGTTTAAAATATCATACATGGTCCATTTATGGTCAAATTATCCTTTTATAGTAACTTTCTTGACCCCTAAATAGAAAAATCTTTAATATTATGGTAATTGTCAAAAAAGGTTAAAACGGGTTAAAACAAAAAAATAAGGGTGAAAATATCACCTAAAATTGTAAAAATTATATTATATGATATTATTTTGACCCATTATCATCTTATATTCCAAATAAATTAGTTTTAATTCATTTGAACTTGAAAATTAATTTATATTAATTTAATATTTTAAGAAATTCCAAGAGTGCCCCTCCCCTCTCTTATAAAAGGGCATCTCTACTTCTCTTCTATTAAAAATTAAAGAACCATTTGGTTCAAATAATACTTACCTATATACCTTAATTTAATACATAACCTCACTCTAGAGGTCTTGATTTAGGCATAATTCTGACCTCAGAGGGCTTAAGGTGTAAAGCAAAAGAGATTTTCCAAAGAAGTATAGTTTTTAACCGAATGTTTAAGTCTTATTTATTCTTCCACCTTCAAATATTATTTATAAATGACAATATAGTAAAATCATCATCTTATATATACTAATATTTTATTATTTTAGTTACATAACCTATATCCATCTCTACTTCTATCAAATGGGAAACAAAACCATCGTTCATGTGTACGACAGACTACCACCACGCGAACCGATGCAATTCATTTTCTATCACCTCCTATTACGACTGTATGTAATGATATATTTAATATATATATATGATATTAATGACATATTTATCATTCTTAAAAGATAATATACCATTTAATTTCTTACCACTCTATTTACTAGAAAATGATAACATCATTCGTGCGTATGTGTGGACTACCGCCTTCACAAAGTGACGTGTTCGTTTTCATAACCACATCACATGGATGATATATATAAGTATATTTTAATAAATAATATGGTATTTATGATATTATTATCATTTTATAAAGATAAAATAATAATTACCTTCTTTCCATAATGATCGTTGAAAAATGGGAACACAACTCATGCATACGTACAACCTACCATCTCCATGATTGTAACGTGGTACATTTTTCATAACCATATTTCATGGTTGGTTTCAAAATTATAATTAATGTATAAAAATGATAATTATTTCATGATTATTATTCTATATGTAATGAATCTGGTTTTTCTATGTAAGACTTTGGAATATTTCTTGGAATATTTTTGAAGTCAGGAACTGAGGCGGCATAGGATTCCAGGTCCCGGAGAGCCTCGATGTGGTGAAATTAAAAAATATTAATCATATTTTATCATTCACACACAATTTTTCAAAAAATGAGGAATACATCTTGATTTTAGTCTCATATTGGAAATCTGAGACCACAATTGTGTTCGGAACGTGGTGTTCACCCTAAGCGCGACATAAAATTTGTCAGCGTCGGGCGCTCGGTTTAGGGAATGTTGGAGAGGTGTTCCATAGAGGGTTATTAATTTAATAAAATTAAATTAATAAACCCTTTCCCACACCCCATTTGTGTTCTAATTTTAAGTAAAGGAGAGGGAGGACCCCCTTTCACAATGGATGAATCGAGGAAGAACCAAAGAGAGGAGGTGCTTCTGATCTTCGATATTGACGGCGATCACTCCCAAAGTATGGTGTAGTGGCTTGAGAGAATGGATATATACCCAAAGATTTAGTGTTTCACCATGAGGTAGGAGGATCACCTAATCTCATGTTATGATCCCCTTTGATTCATTTTTAAGGTTTTAGATCCCTATTACGACCACTAGTGGTCCCATGGGCACAGATCTGTGGGTTTCGATGGAAACCGGGGAATTTAGGGTGACTCATAGATAATTCTCAATCACATTATGTGTAGTATAGGATAACACTCCATGTGTTCTTCCCATTTTGGGAAGATGGCTTTTGATGACTACACACCGTGTACTGGGGGTACACAACATGTAGTGAGCCCAGGTTGTGTGGTCGAGGAACATGGCCAGACATGCCGAGTTAAGGTACATGGCCATGTGGATCTACACAGCCAGGTACATGATCACGGGGTGCTGGACATGGCCATGGGTAGAGGACATGGTCAAGGATCTAGGTAGAAAATACACACCGTGTTCTGAGGGTACACACCGTGAGGGGAGACATGGACATCCAGCTGTGTATGGGTGGGGACATACCCAAGAAACTAGATGGGGTCACATGCCATGTGACATGGGTACATGTTTTTTAGTCTTCTTTTACACCCTGAGTACCGATAGGGGACATGTCTAGGGGCCGGTTTGTGTGAGACACACCATGTACTGAGGTTACAAAGCATGTATTCCTCTTGGAGACTTCTCCCTCATGCATCTCCATATTCAGGACTTGGATAGAGGCCCACGAGTATCTTATCTTGATTAGTTTTCTGTGTTGGATGTGATGGTGGTCCTAGTTTTGGAATGCGATATGCGATGCAAGGTGTGGTTAGCGGGTCTCCTGATAGTGATGTATGGACCTATATTGGTCGAGTGAGTTACCTTATGTTGGATTGAGTGAGTAACTCAGGGGGGGGGGGTGAATTGAGTACGAAATAAAATTTATATTAAAACAAGTTCAAATAAAATATCATAATTAAAAAAATTCTTCCACTTAATCAAAACAATAGATTGATAAATTTTGTTTTTATAATATTTCTCAAAGATTGATTACTACTTAGTTAAAACAATATTGGAAATTAATTTAAATTTTGAAATCAATTTAATCAAAAAAATACTTATATAAACACTATTTAAGACTAACTATCAAAGTACCAATTTTGTTTATAGATTAAATAAAGATACTGTTTAAAGATTTGAAAAAAAGAAAAGAAAACAAAATCACATAGTAGAGTAAAAAAAGGGGTTCAGTCTCAAGTCGAGACCTAATCCCATCCACTTGGAAATCAACCGCTTCCAAGAAGATTATATAACTATTATCTAATCCACTACTTGAATCAGGAATACAAACAACATCTTATAAGATTTCCAGGCTTAAAAGCCTCTTCCATATTTTTTTGGGTAGAAAAAAATCAGGCAACATAAGGACCTCTTTCAAAATCACTATGGGTAAGCTGATAAAAAGAGACATAAGATAATATCTAGAATTCTCTAGTTCCAGTACATGAGTCAATGTGTGTTGATAAACAGAGCATACAATACACTACTCGAAAATAAGTAAAAACAATAGAAAGAGAAAGAAATAATATATAGAAAATGTAATGCTGCTCAGTCTGTAGTGCTTCAGATTCTTGAGTTTCCTCAAATGTGGTTTGGTGAGGAGCTCAAACTATTTCTATAAATGTTATAGTAAAACAGATTGTCACAAAGTTTCTCTTTTCTATATGTAAGAACAGATATCGATCTTAAATGAGTTACACTCTTTCATAGATGAAATTCAATAAGAATTCAGTGTGTAAGATCTCATGTGATGATCCTTCTGGTATTTATAAAGTCATGAACTTATTAATTATGTGTTTTCTATAGCACATGAGAATTATTCTGATAATATAAAATCGCTGCAGGATTAAGCACCCATTGATGAATAATCATCAAAATATTCTAGACCCTCATACTGAGCAATGATCCCTTATTTAATGTATCTATGCAATAGTTTGATGAATAATCATTGAATAATAATTATATATTAATTTCATTAAATAACCATTGAAGAATTTAAATTGAAACATGAAGAACATCGATGGTGGAAATCTTGGCGGCAAGAGATCTCTGGAAGTTGATCAGTCTGACAATGAGTCATTTTAACTAATAGCGAGTCAGTCTAGTAGTAGCTCAAATCTGAAGGCATCTCAGGTATGATAGTGAGTTATTTCTAGTAGTATCTCAATTCTGGTGGCAAGTAATACTGGAGGTGACTCAAGATGGATGCAACATCCTTGACCCAGGATCCAAAAACTGGTGCCCCGAGCCGGGTGGTTACATGACCTAAAGTGCACCTTCCCATATGCCAGAGGTTTCTGACTAGCAGTGAGGTTCTAAGTAGTCATGTGGGGAGACTATACCCCCTTTACCAGAGTAATCCATATAAGTAAAAATATAAATAGAATAAACACTATAAAACAAAAAACACAATGCATAAATAAACCATTCACAAACAGGGTACAACATGACCAACAATAAGTATGTCATGCCATGCTATAGTGCAAAGTGAACACAAATTGAAATGAAGAAAAACAACAGGACCCCCAAAATAGTCTTGGCACTATGTCCCGAACCTCAACCAAGATCATCTCAAATACTGACTCAATTACCAAGCACTGGGACCTTGCCCTTCTCTTGACCTGCAACCATGAAATCTTCCCGGGTACCCAACGACGGACCGAGCGAGGTGTTAGTACAAATCAGTAGGTCATAACCAATGGTGTCTACAAAATATCCAGCCCATAGATATTGCATGCAATGAAAAAAAAAACAAGTAAAGAAAAAATATTATAAGGCCAATATTAATTATGTTCTTATCAGTTAACCAATCAAATAACCCACACTCATTCCAAGATACTTTATTTATCAATTCACCCTTTATACGTGTTCAATGGATTAGGCAAGATCAACATTCACAACAATATAGAATTAAAAAAGTTCTATCTCACTAGGAATCATAACACAATAGTTTTCATTATCCTCACCTTGAAGCCTCAGTTCAGGTGGATGCAACTGTTAGGGGAATATAACTCTCTCCCCTTCCCTAACCTATGCATTTAGTGGGTGGAGTTTGGAACCTTAGTCAAAACTCAACCCGTGGGTATAGAACCTCAAGTATATACCCCACACTACCAATCCATATGCATATGCTTTATTTAACATTCATCACATTCAACCACAATTCACAACCAAGCATCACTAATGTCATTAGCAACATCACAACAATATCAATGAATGTGAATTTAACATTATTCCACAATCCATTAAAACATTCTTCATTTCTAACCCACAACATTCATCCCCATTTCCCATTTCCTATTTCCCATGCATATCTCACTAAGAATAATCATGTATAAAGATAATACCTTAGCATTTCCCCTTATCTCACTTAACCTCCTTTTAATCCAACCAAACACCCACATAGGTCACTGCCCAAGAAAGGTGTGTTAATAAGATTACCATTCACATCCTTCAAGCTTAATATCATATTCACCCGAGGCTCTATGTTCTCGCACAACATCTGTACATTTACTTAGCTAAACTCTAAGTTCTGGGAATGTGGGCACATCCCATGGGTGGCCCTAACATAGGTCACATATTCCTCTATGCATCCTGCGGGGATCATGAGGGTTCCATTAGGTTATTTAGAAACCCTAAATATCACATCACAATAATGGGATGAAGAACTCATCACAAGAGGGTAATAACGAAAACCCTACATGCACAAATCTCCATAAAACTCAAGGGATATAACTTGTAGACCACCTACCTCGAATCCGTTGATAAATGCCCTCTCAACCAAGGCCTTAGATCTCGATCCAACACCCCTTGGAAGCCTCAACCTATATCTCACTGAAAAATAGAGGTTTGAGAGCTTTAGATAGAAATCACCCAAAATAAAATACCTAAACTAGAAAAGATAGAGGAGGATAAGATTAAACTCACCCGAATCTTCGATTCGCATCCATCGACACTCAAAATGGTTAATAATCAAAGGAGATCGATTATTGAAAGCTCTTGGTCCCTTTGTTTTGTTCCTAGGGTTATAAGGGAGGAGGAGGAGGAAAATACCAAGTGAACATAAAAACCACAGAGTGGAAATTTTGTAAATTTTTAAAAGTTTCTGGGCTGCACAGTTTTCCAAACCATGCATAAACCATGTGAATTACACTGTCCAAAATCCCACCTCCTGCATGGTTTCCCTAAGCTATCCACACGGTTAGTACTAACTACGCACAGACCATGCGACCTACCTAGAAAACCCCTTTTTTTCTCCGTTTTCATGTCCCGAACCCTTAGAACACCCTTGAGCCTCTTTAAGGACTTGGGTAAGCACTTAATTAATTAAAATAAAGGGATTAAACTAAAAATAAGTATAAAATACCTTACATAGAAATATGGGATCTTACACTAGTGGTCACTCAAGTCTGGAAGTTATACATGTTTGGTAGTGAGACATGTCTGGCGGTAAGACATGCCCGATGGTGACTCATTCTGATACTTATCCAAATTTCATCAAGTTTCCTTATAAACTAATATGATATCATAAAACATAAAAGTCATTAGAAGCATAATAAACATGATTTGAGAGAATTAAAATAAGGAGGTTTCAACAATATCCCCCTTTTTGATGATCACAAATCATGACATTTTTATAAACCATGTATAAGATAAAATTTGATATATAGAAATGAATTTAAAGGATAATAGTCTGACTAACATTTCAAATATAAAATGTGTGATATAAAGAAATGTGTTATAAAATATATGGTATCAAAAAATTTGGTATCAAAGGATAAATTCTATACACGAAATTTGGTATTAAATAATAACATCTAAATAATTCAAATATAAAAAAAGAAGAGAAACATTAAATCACATCAAAAGAATGGTGGTATCAAAGGAAAAATAAGGATGGTATAAAATAATAAGCTAATAAAATACAAATAAGCAAGGTAACAATGATATACTTGGTATCAAAGGTAACATATCAAAGGATATATAAATGAGGCATCAAAAAATAAGTATGAGTTCAAAGGTTAATTCCATCCAATATTCTCCAACTTTATCCTCCTTTTGGGATTATCAAAAAGGAGAAAATAATAAATAATAAATACAAATATATGAAGAATAATATATAGAAATATCATTAAGTACAAAAAGACATGATATTACAACCCAAAAAGAGATACATGGAAAATTACAACAAAAAATACCTATCAAAGACTAATGTCTAATCAAAGTCACTCCCATCTCTAGAGGTAGGATCAGTATGACCATTTCCCTTGTTCTGAGGTAAGAGTGTAAGGGATAATATCCACATGGATTGACTCTTTGCATGTTCTCAAGGCTTGCAAATCTTAGAGGAGTTTTGGAGGAATTCTGGAGGAGTTTGGGTGTTGAGAGTTGGGAGTAAGAAACTTTCATGATGTGAAAGTGGGTTTCACACCATGTAAAACAATTACATGATTTGAAAGAGGGTTTCACGCCATGTAATATTTTAGGGTTTTAAAAATAAAATAATATAAAGAGACAACCCATTTTTTAGTGACAAATCAACCCTGAGGATAACATGAATTGAAAGGTAATTACACATCATGTAATTACCTACTATAGTAATGTTTTAAGTGTTTTCCAGCCGATCAGGTTGTCAAAACCTATGGATACAACTTCCCTCTCTCTCTCATTCCAAGTGACCTGATATTCCCCTCCCTAGTGTTGTGAAGATTCTTTTTATGGGAATCGATCTCAGGCTTCCATCTTTGATTCGTGGTTGTTGGAGTTGGTGGTCTAGAACCAACTACTTTGTACTTTATTCATTAAATAAAAGCCTTATCACATCTTGATTATTCTTATGCGTGACATGTCATGTGATAATGTCATAAAGACAGCTGTTGCATTAAAGGGTCGTAGCGGATCCCTGCTATGATGAGAACCCAGAAGTGCCATAACACTGTTCTTGAATGTATGTTCTATGGCCGGATGATATTATTTGAGGGACACAAATAATACAGGTCATTAGGGGTGAGGACTCATAAAACTTTGAGGCACCTTCTCATGGTGTGTGCCCTTGGTAATATTTAAGAGGATATTATGAGAACGAGACCCGCCAGTAGGAAATCCACATTTCATAGTGTCATTGGATGTTCCTATCTGCGGACATGTGTATTGGTCCTTAGACTTTAAGATTATTATTAATGGGTATTACAACTCGCGCACTTAGATGTATTGACGAAAACTGTGATGACACACTGTTCGCAGCGAGGTAGGATACGTTGGGTGCGTCACGAGTAATACTGCATTAATAGATAATTTGAGAAAGGATTTGTCCTTTCCGTTCCTTAACAGAAGTAGATATCTCAGGCCCTTTGATGGAATTGATATAGCCTAAATAAATCCATGGCTATGGTAAGGTATGGGAAAGTTCAATTCCGAGAAGTCAAAGAAAGAATAATCAAGAACATGGGTTGATAGCACTAGCATGAAACCCGTTTGATTGGATATTTCGAGACAAAGGGATTATATTACACGGTAAGCGTTCGTAAGAGGTGACACGTCATTGTGGCATTAACTTCTTTCTCTATGGGTGCCTTGGCATGTTGCTAGATGCTAACCTTGGAATTTAGGCAGGCTCAGCCTAATGCCACTAAGAAAGAGGCCTAGAGGGTCACACACTAAGTGTGTCCATGTATCTCAGTTAAATATTAATTTAACAAGTTGAATAAAGATTATTCCTGATTGTGGTTTAATAATTATTCAAGGATGTCTGATCACATTTATTTCGACACTAGTTATTTGAGAGAATATATTGTGGGTGAAATAATATATATTTATTAGCGAGTAATGCAGTTACATTTATTTAAGAAATAAATATCCATTACTCAAGGTCTAATAAATATGGTGGAGGAAATAAATAAAATTGGAAAAATAAAAAGTACACACCATGTATGTTTATACATACACGCCGTGTAGTTTGTTTTTTCGGGATTTGTGAGAAAATATTTATTTATTTAATTAAATGATATTAAATTTGATACATTGGATGCATGTCAAGTAATAATGATGGTCAACTGTCATTATTAATACATGGGGTATTACTAAGAATTAAATGAAATAATTAAATACTTTTAGGAAATTAATTCATTTTATTATTATAAGTATTATAAATCCAAATTACATTATTCTCATGAGGGTTAGCCATTGTTTTTGGTTGTGCACAACAGATTGGAAATACTCTCAAGCCAAGAGAGAATTCCCTTTCCACCAAGAACTCTTTCAAGTTACGAAAGAAAGATCCTCCACCAGATCAAGGTGATCAAAGACGGACATCGCAAGCGAAGGATCTTCCATGCTAGCACTCAGAGTTCCCTTCGGCAACATCTAGAGATACGTGGAACACGTGTGGATCACCGCTAGAGGAATCCTACACTTGGATTCTCCGACGCAATGACGGATCACAGGATCATGACCGAAGACTCCAACGAAGAAAGAATTACATCGAGTTAATTCTTATGAATTAATTAAATTAATTATAACCAATGTATGAAGATCCTATCTCAATGGTTCTGAGACTCTTATTTTCTTTTTCGTTCTTCGTTCTATTTCGAAGATCCGACGTTTTATATCATGGAGGATCTCAGATTGAACGTCGTTTAATGCTAAAATTAATGTTGGGAAAACCCACCAACGCGCTTCCACTGCACCCAAAACCTACAAGTGGTATCAGAGCGATCATATCGTTGATTATAATTATTTAGTTTTTCATTGGTAATTTATGCATTTAATAATTTAGTTATTTCAATTAAAGTTTAATCGTTCTAGAAATATGAATATCGAGATCTGTTCCTCCTCCCTCGTTTCTCATTCACCTCATAGAAACGAATTTTTCTTTTAATTTTGATTAAAATAAAATAGAGGAACTCATCCAGAGGAGCCAAATGTTTCTGGCCGTATAACACCAGAATACACGGCGTGTATTTGGAAGTACACACCGTGTAGTCTAGGTTCAATGCGTTGACTGATCCGCCAAATAAGGCCGTGTATTGGATTTTTTATAAGAATTTATGACACCGTGTGTTGACCAGAAATAGGTGGTGCACGGTTTTCAGAATACACACTGTGTGGTCCAATGAACACAGTGTGTAGTCCCTTCAGGTTAGGGTTGGGTCGTGTACTCCGTACACAGCCTGCCCGGCTGGAAATCATGTAACGCGGAAACTACAAGGCACGTGTCCCACTGTACACGCCGTGTACTTCGAAAATTTCCGAAGTACATTAACACGCCTTGTCCCCAGGCATGTACTTCGGATGGACGGTGAAGAAAAGTACACACCGTGTAGTCAGAACTACACGCCGTGTACTAACCCAAATTTCGCAGATTTATTAAAATTTATTATTATATTATACAAACTCTTGAGACGTGTACCTTGGTGTAGGAGTAAAGATGAGGCACAACACATGATAGGTGTTATATATATATATGTGTTTAATTTAACATCTGCGTAATAAATGGGAATTCACCGAGTTTCCTCCAAGGTACAAGTTACGTACAAGGATAATTTTAAATGAATTTATTTGTTTAAAATTATGATGGATGAGGATCTCAAGGAAATTCAGAAAATGGATTTAAGATAAAAGGATTGATTAATTAAAGATAATTAATTGATTCAAGCGTGATTTATCTTAAACAAGAACGATTAAATAATTGAATGCTAGTTTTATTTATGCGTAAATATCGTTGCATGTATGGATGATCATGAGCTAGACCAAGACCTTTGTATGTGAATGGTTTCTTTTAATTTATTTATTTAAATTAAATTTTTTGTCCTGCGAGCCATCTCCTCATTAATATGTAGGGCCTGCGCGCCCAAGGATTCTTTTATGTAAAAACCCCTTTTACCCCTCACCTGCGTGTGAGATAAATGCATATGTAATGGATGGAGCTCCCAAGCTAGTGGAGGCAGCTCAAGTCAGGAGCCAAGGTGAAACCAATCCAAGGAGATACAAAGGTGTACATGTGGAAAGCTGTAAATATGAACCCGAAAGGTTCAAGGTGTTTCTCCCCTAGGTCTTGGGTTAGTTTATCAACCGCTAGATAAACTAACCAATAGAAAAGATCATGATCATACCATTTATTTTATTTCTGTCAGTTGCATGGTTTATTTATTGTGGGTGTGTTGTCACGATCACACAATTAATGAATTAAATGAGCATACAATATGGAACTAAAATAAAACCGGCTTATACGTAAATATTATCTTAGACATGGTTAATCACTTAAGTATATCCCACTTAATATTAACAAACATGTAATCAAAGATAATAAAATGGAAATTTATGTATAAGGATAAAATCCCTCAAAATAAATATTAAGTCGGCATAGCCTTCCATAATCTTGGTTAGAATCGAACCATAGTTCAAAGTTCTTGACTAACCCTAGTTGGGGTGCTTTCAATTATCGGGGAATTCTAATTCAAGATTTTGGGTTGACTTGACTTGGTTCACATCAAGGGTTGACTGCCACAGCAGGACTTGGTGTGACCAAGAGGCAAAGGTTGAGGAAATCGGAAAAGGATTTCAGGATTGGGGAGTCCACTCAGTGGATCAAGGAGCTGCGAGTTAATGCAGTTGGCATTTGGAATGCCTACCTAAAACCCTTCAAGTTTCTTGACCAACCCTATTTGGGGTAATGCGAAGGGCAATATGGATCCTTTCCACTAGAATATTCATGTAATAGAATATTCCAAAGTCAATGGTGAGGGTTATTGGATTTCGATAAAATAGTGGGAGACTATTAAGTATTAATTTATTTATTTGTCTCAGTTTTATCATAATAAAGTACTAAACCTTTGCACATATTAATTTGTAGAAATGTCAAGAAAATGACTTCAAACATATCATTGCGCACCATACTTGAAAAAGAAAACCTTATCACCGACACCAATTTCCAAGAGTGGTAGAGGCGTTTACGCGTCGTCCTTCGCCACGAAAGGAAATTATATGTGCTGGAAGAGCCTATTCTAGTTGCGCCTAGGAAAGAGGCTAGTGATTAGGAATTATCTCTCTACATGAAACACGTGGATAATGTCACAGATGTCCAGTGTTTCATTCTATCGGCCATGTCTAATGAGCTCTTGAAGCAACATGAAAACATGGACGTGTATAACATGATGTCTCACCTTAAAGATCTCTACCAAGAGAAGGCGAGACATGAGAGGTATGAGATCTCCAATGCTTTTTTTACCACAAATATTGGAGAGTCTACACCAACTGGGCCTCATGTAGTCAAGCTTATTTGCTACATTGAATGCCTGGACATCTTAGGGATTAAATCCCCAGATGAGTTGCGTACAGATATCATCCTATCATCACTTCCCAAGACCTTCTCTAGATTCATTGTCAACTATAACATGATCAGAAATGAGAAGATTCTATCGAAGCTTCTGACCTTGATTTTCCAGGTAGATAAGGACATGGGGCGTGACAAACCTACGGTCCTTATGGTGAAAAAGAAAAGGAAGGACAAGGAAAAGGGGCCAAAGACTTATAAATGGTCTGAAGCCCCCAAGAACCGTCCCTCCAAGAAGGGGAAGATCTAGAGGCAGGGCAAGGAATGGGAGGCAATGTGTTTTTCATGTGGCAAGCAGGGACACTGGAAGAGGAACTGCACCCAGAATCATGGGGACGCTAAAGGTGCGTTTGTTATCGAGTGGAATCTTTCTATTTCTACACATTGGGTATTAGATATAGCTTGTGGGGCTCACATATGTATTCAAATACAGGAACCAAGTAGATTTAGAAAGATCTCCAGAGGATAGGTGGATCTTCGAGCTGCCAATAGCGCAAGGCTGGCTGCGTTGGCTATTGGCGACTACCACCTCTCATTGCCGACTGGGATGATTTTGGTTTTACATAACTGTTATTATGTGCCTAGTGTTACCAAGAACATAATTTCTGTATCTTGTTTGGATATGGATGTATTTGTTTTCAAATTTGGAAATAAGGGTTGTCTCTTTTATAAGAACAATGTATGTTATGGTATGGATCATTTAAATAATGGTTTGTATGTATTGAATTATGAAAACCAAGTGTTGGAAATCGATAACGGAACAAACTCACATGACTCGTACATCACCCAGTTATGGAATCACCACCTTGGTCATGTGAACGAGAAGAATTTGACAATGCTCTGCCAAGATGGCTATTTAGACTCTACTGAGCTAAAACCACTTGATAGATGTCACGCTTGTTTACAAGGAAAAATGACCAAGCCTCTATTTGGTAGACAAGGTGAAAGGGCCATAGAGCTTCTAGGATTGGTACACATGGATGTGTGTTGACCATTTCTAGTAGAAGCTAGAGGTTGATATGCTTACTTCATTACTTTTACTGATGATTTGAGTAGATATGGATATGTCTACTTAATGAGGTATAAGTCAAAGACCTTAGATAAATTTAAGGAATTCAAGAATGAAGTAGAGAATCATCTTAGTAAGAAGATAAAGAAGCTTTGATCAGATCGAGGTGAAGAATATCTGAACCAAGAGTTCATCGATATTCTATGGGAGTCTGGGATTCTATCTCAGCTCACTCCTCCTTATACACCACAGTGGAATGGTGTTAGTGAAAGGAGGAACCGCACCTTGTTGGACATGGTGAGGTCGATGACGAGTCATGCGGATCTTCCATTATCCTCTTGGGGATATGCATTACAAACTGTAGCATACACATTAAACCGAGTACCAACTAAGGCAGCAAATGGAATTCTATCCGAGTTATGGAATGGAAGGAAACCAACTTTGTCGCACACACGTGTATGGGGATGCGAGGCATTTGTTAAGGCCTTCTCAGGCAACAAACTAGCACCCCAGGGCATGAAGTGTATCTTTTATAGGATATCCCAAGGAAACGAAAGGGTATTACCTATATAACCCTCAAGATAAGAAAGTGTCTATCACCAGACAATCCGTATTTCTTGATAGGGAGCACATCCTCAAGGATAGTGGGAGAAAGATTGAATTCGACGGATTTGATGCTCATGATACACATGAGTTGGTACAGTAACAAGTTACATAGGTCCCCGTGGAAGAGGTTTTAGAAACACAAGTACTGCGTAGGAGCTCAAGAGAGGTAAGGGAACAAGAGAGATTTGGTTTCTTAGTCACCGAGGATGGTGAATCATTATTGTTGGACAATGATGAACCTCTATCCTACAAGGAAGTAGTAGAAAGCTCAGATTCTATGAATTCTGAGATGGATTCCATGTATCATAACCAAGTTTGGGTTCTGGTCGATGAGCCAGTTGATGTAAAGCCTGTTGGATATAAATGGGTATTCAAAAGAAAGATGGACATAGAAGGTCAAGTTAGCACCTATAAAGCAAGGCTAGTGGCTAAAGGATTCTGACAACGTCAAGGAATTGACTATGATGAAACCTTCTCGCCAGTTGACATGTTTAAATCCATAATAATCATACTTGCCATAACAGCTTACCATGACTACGTGATTTGGAAGATGGATGTCAAAACAACATTCCTTAATGGTAACCTTTAAGAAGATGTCTATATGACACAACCAGAAGGGTTTGTGACACCAGGTGAAGCCAAACGGGTTTGCAAGTTGCAAAAATCCATTTATGGATTGAATCAAGCATCCAGGTCATAGAACATTCGATTTGATGAATCCATAAAGGAATTTGGTTTCATTAAGAACGAATGTGAGCCATGTGTTTATAAGCGGTTTAATGGGAATGCGGTCATCATCCTAGTGGTATATGTTGATGACATATTTCTTATTGGAAAAAACGTACCGGCCTTACAGTCAGTTAAGGACTGGTTAAACAATTGTTTCTCCATGAAGGACTTAGGAGAAGTAGCCTATATTCTAGGGATCAAGATCATTCGTGATAGATCCAAGAGGCTGCTTGGACTAAGTCAGGGTACATACATTGACCAGATACTAAAGAGATTTAGTATGGAAAAATCCAAGAGGGGATTGGTTTCAGTGTCACATGGCTTACATCTTTCTAATAAAATGTGTCCCCAGACACAACAGGAGAAAGATAGGATGAGTAAGATCCCATACGCTTCAGCTATAGGATCCATAATGTATGCCATGTTATGTACCAGGCTTGATGTTGCCTATGCACTGAGCATGGTAGGCAGATATCAAGCAGATCCAGGAGAACATCATTGGACTGCTGTTAAGACTATCCTTAAGTATATGAGAAGAACTAAGGATATGTTCCTGGTGTGTGGAGGAGACGAGGATCTTGTTATCAGAGGGTATGCTGATGCTGGTTTTCAAACAGATCAGAATGATCTGAAGTCTCAATCTGGATATGTTTTCTGTCTCAATGGAGGAGCTGTGAGCTGGAAGAGTTCAAAGCATCCAGTTGTCGCCGATTCTACAGCAGAGTCCGAGTATATAGCGGCTTCTGATGCAGCCAAGGAATCCGTCTGGATTCGGAACTTTGTCCAAGAGCTTGATGTGGTGCCTAGCAGTAAAGATCCCATTACATTGTATTGTGATAATAATGCAGCTGTGGCTCTTGCAAAATAACCAAGGTCACATCAACGAACAAAGCACATACTCCAGAAGTATCACCTCTTGAGGTATTTCTATCAAAGGGGTGAAGTTGGAGTGATCAGAGTGTCCACGGAAGAGAACGTGGCGGACCCCATGACTAAAGGCCTATCTCAGCAGAAGCATGAATATCATGTGAGATCTAGCAGGTTAAAGGTTGTTAGCAGTTGTCTCTAGTCCAAGTGGGAGTCTGTTGGAGTTGGTGGTCTAGAACCAACTAATTTGTACTTTATTTATTAAATAAAAGCCCTATCACATCTTGATTGTTCTACTGCGTGACATGTCATGTGATAATGTCCTAAGGACAGCTGTTTCATTAAAGGGTCTTAGCGGATCCCTACTATGATGAGAACCCGGAAGTGCCATAACACTATTCTTGAATGTATGTTCTATGGCCGGACTATATTATTTGAGGGACACAAATAATACTGGTCATTAGGGGTGAGGAATCATAAAACTTTGAGTCACCTTCTCATGGTGTGCGCCCTTGGTAATATCTAGGAGGATATTATGAGAATGAGACCTGCCAGTAGGAAATCCACATTTCATAGTGTCATTGGATGTTCCTATCTGCGGATGTGTGTATTGGTCCTTAGACTTTAATATTATTATTAATGGGTATTACAACTCGCAAACTTAGATGTATTGACGAAAACTATGATGAAACACTGTTCGCGGCAAGGTAGGATACATTGGGTGCATCACGAGTAATATCACATTAATATATAATGCGGGAAAGTATTTTTCCCTTTCGTTCCATAACAGAAGTAGATATGTCAGGCCCTTTGATGGAATTGATATAGCCTAAATAAATCCATGGCCATGGTAAGGTATGGGCAAGTTCAATTCCAGGAAGTCAAAGAAAGAATAATCAAGTACATGGGTTGATGTCACTAGCATGCAACCCGCTTAATTGGAGATATCGAAACAAAGAGATTATATTACACAGTAAGCATTCGTAGGAGGTGACACGTTATTGCGGCGTTAACTTCTTTCTCTATGGGTGCCTTGTCATGTTTCTAGATGCTAACCTTGGATTTTAGGCAGGAACAACCTAATGCCATTGAGAAAGAGGCCTAGAGGGTCACACACTAAGTGTGTCCATGTATCTCAGTTAAATATTAATTTAACAAGTTGAATAAAGATTATTCCTGATTGTGATTTAATAATTATTCAAGGATGTCTGATCGCATTTATTTCGACACTAGTTATTCGAGAGAATATATTGTGGGAGAAATAATATATATTTATTAGCGAGTAATGCAGTTACATTTATTTAAGAAATAAATAGCCATTACTCAAGGTCTAATAAATATGATGGAGGAAATAAATAAAACTAGAAAAATAAAAAGTACACGCCGTGTAAGTTTATACATACACACCGTGTAGTTTGTTTTTTTGGGATTCGTGAGAAAATATTGTTTATTTAATTAAATTATATTAAATGTGATACATTGGATGCATGTCAAGTAATAATGATGGTCAACTGTCATTATTAAGACATGGGGTATTACTAAGAATTAAATGAAATAATTAAATGCTTTTGGGAAATTAATTCATTTTATTATTCTAAGTATTATAAATCCAAATTACATTATTCTCATGGGGGTTAGCCATTTTTTTGGTTGTGCACAATGGATTGGAAATACTCTCAAGCCAAGATAGAATTCCCTTTCCACCAAGAACGCTTTCAAGTTACGAAAAAAAGATCCTCCATTAGATCAAGGCGATCGAAGACAGACATCGCAAGCGAAAGATATTCTGTAGTATAACCCAGAATTCCCTTCGGCAACATCCAGAGATACGTGGCACACGTGTGGATCACCGCTAGAGGAATCCTACACTTGGATTCTCCGACACAATGACGGATCACAGGATCGTGACTGAATACTCCAATGAAGAAAGAATTACATCGAGGTAATTCTTATGAATTAATTAAATTAATTATAACCAATGTATGACGATCCTATATCAATGGTTCTATGACTCTTCTTTTTATTTTTCATTCTTTGTTCTATTCCAAACATCCGATGTTTTATATCGTGACATATCTCGTATTGAACGTTGTTTAATGGTAAAATTAAAGTTAGGAAAACCCACCAACGCACTTCCGCTGTGCCCGAATCCTAAAGTGGTGACCTGGGTTGATCTAAGGTGTGTGTTTTTCCTTTGTTTTCTAGAGGTTTATCCCAGTTTGATCTCATTTTCCTACCATTATTCTCACGATGCTATGGTATTTTCTTACCCATGTTTCTAATGGGGTTTCTCTCAGTTTTTGTAGGTGCAGTGGTCCTATAGAATCCTCAGATGGATGCAATTCTTGTGGGAGGGGTGATCAGAGATCCGTTTCATGGTCTGTTCTCATGTAAAGAACATCGATGCACTTTTGAGGGAGGGGATTCATTACTTATCTATTTATTTATGTGAAATTATAGAGTTAAGATGTTTTATCCCCTTGGATTGAAATGAAATCGACCAAATTAAATATTTGAACTGGATTAAAGAATTGGTATCGATCGTATAATGATGTTTTTGTTTGTACCATGACAACGATTTGGATCTTGATTTTCTAGATAGTGTGATATTTTTTCCTTTCTTGGTTTAACATGTTATTCTTTATGGAAATTATTAAAGAACATAAATCTATAATTAATTGATAATTAATTGGAAAAAGTAATTAAGGAGGTATTTTTTATGAATCTGATTGTTATTGTAATTTGATGATAATCACATTGATACAAGTGTTCATGTTTAATTGAATTAGTTAATGAACCTGAAGTATGGTGATTATTTTTGATAAAATAATGAAAGGAATGTTAAATTAATTGGTTAATTAATTTGTGATATCTTGAGATAGATTTTTTATTAGGTTTCCCATAGTTGGAACCTATGATAATGAATCAGTTAATTCAATATGGAATAAGAACTGGTTTTGTGATAAAAGATAATGCCTTTGAAGTGTCTGAGTTGCCTGTTTTCTTGTAAAGTCCAAGTTCCTTATTCTTTGGAGATGTGATATATCATTGTGTGTTAAGTATGGATACCTTAATTTAGGGATAAGAGCCCGTTTCTATGTTTGTTTCCTGCTGGATGTGTTGTGAGCTTGGGATGGATGAGCCTGGAGGGATGTTGTGGTATGTAGGGCGGGGAGGCCCAGATGTGTTGTGAGCCCGGGATGGCTAAGACTAGAGGTATTTTATGGTATAAGGGGTGGGGAGGCCCAGTTTTTGTGGTATTAGTTGATTCTTAGAGTGGATAGATTCATCTATATATGCATGTGGGTGTCAAGGAGGACTCCATAGATGACAAAACAAGTTAAAGTTGGGATTATGTGTTGTTATGAAAGATGGATGTGTATTTTAATTAGTTTCTTGGCATATAGAAATGTTGTTGTTTATCTTCTTTCCTTTCCCCACTGCTTGAGGAAGATGGTTTTGGTTACTATCCTTCCAAGAGAGGTGAATATGCATAGGGTATTCCACATTATTTCTGTGTTTAGCTTCTCATGGTTGGATGAGTCTACGCTCCTGCTATAGGAGGAGAAGACTTGATGGGTAGTTGAAATACTCACCATGTTGAGCACCTTGTGTTTGGTAGCTTATAATTTTTTCATATAATACCTGGTAATATGGAAAGTAATGTTGTTAATAAATGATTAAATTTTTAACCTATGGGGCTGGAGCTTATTGGGATGCAATGCTACAATTTTAATTCTGAGAAGTCATGAACTCGGTTTTATTATTCCTGGAAGGAATGGATATTTATTGAAATGGTAATGTAATGTGGAAATGTTAATGGTTAATTAATGTATAAATAATTAATTAACATAAATTTAAACTGATAAAAAAATAAAGTAATTTAATGTATCTATTTAAATGGTTGTGTGCTTATAGGATATCTGGTCTTAGTAGTGGAAGCTGAGATTCCGAGAGATGTTATATGCAGTTGATTCTGAGACTAGGTTATTTCTATAGTGTGGTTGTGATCTATATTATATCATGTAATTTTTGTGTTTCTATACAATACTCCACCCTATTGGTTAGGGAAACTGACACCCTATGGATTATAATCCCTGGGGGTGTTTTCCCCAATATCCTAGTGGGAGGATGGATGGATGACTACCCCTTTTGGCCCTGCTCTCTTCTCTTGGTAGTTACATGTGCTGGTATGCATGATAATTAGTTTTTCCAATATATATGTTTAGAGGGATATAATGGATTTTGTTTATTTCACACACATATATTCTAGATATAGTTTTCTATGGACTACTATAGGTATAAAATGTATAGGCTATGATGGCTTGAGGATCCTTACTCAATGTATGGGCTGTGATGTATTGAGGTATAATACCTGAAATATGATACATGTTATGTGAGATGTGGTGGATCCCAAAAACTACCTGGTTACTTTTGGTTATATGGATGTGGTGGTGCGTTGCATGAGGTGCATGTTGTGGTGCTTTTCCCAGGTGTCTGTGGGCTAGCCCTTTTGAAGAGAGATGCTCAGGACATGTGATGTTGGCGTAGAGCAGAAAACCAGTGGGGAAGTAGTAGTGAGGTACCATTGATATTATTTATTATATTATATTCTCTTGTATGAGATACTTGATGAGAGTATCCATGGTGAGGTTGGGAACTTAGTATACCTGTTTAGGTGACGAGTTAGTTTCACTTGTTGTTCACTATGCTTTAGCATGTTTTCTTTACCTTTTGCATGAGATAATCCAGGGAGGATCATACTGAGTATACTATTATAATCACCCCATGTATATATAAACTATTTTTCATATTAGTTAGAGTAGTTTGGAGACCAGGTTGGTTACTACTAGATTTTGGTTTGTAGGAGCTGTTTGGGATTTGTGGTCACTACCATCTTTACTTTATTTTGGTACTTGTAGTTTACCTTTTAGTTGCAGTAGTTCTTGCATGAAATTAAATTTGTGTACTTGAGTTTTATTTTATATTAAAGTATGAGAAGGAGTTGGTGGGTGTCTATCTTATCTCTCTCTTATGCATGTGTTTCTCTTATAGGGTAATGCTTCCCATCTGCTTATTTTTTATACGCTCGGTGCTAGTCGCCAACCCGAGGCCTACTGGAGGCGGGACTCGGGGGTCACTATCTCTCTTCTCCCATTTTTGGACTAAGAGGGGTACACTTTTTGGGGAGGGGGTCATGATAAGGAGCCACAAAGGCAGAAGTTGAGGGTGCTGTGTTAGAGGATGTAGGTACTGAAGGAGGCCAAGGAAGCTCCCTAATAATCACTGGTATGATATGTTAGATGGCTTCCATGAGAGAAATGATGAAGGGATGGTACTAAGGAAGTAAATGGTCTGAGGAAGGTGAAGCTGTGAAAGAAGACATGAGAATGGATTCTTGAGAAACAACCACAACACTGAATACATACATGAAGGGATTCATATGGTTGAAAAAATACATAATAATACTCCCTCAACACTCCATATCACTAAAGAAATATTTATTTTCCTCCATGAAAATCTTGAGAAGAGGTGTCAAAACTTTCAACTACTCAACATGTTCCTTGAATTCCCTAAAGACAGGTGGAATCCTTAGATTCTCATCTAAAAGCATGAAATGAGAATTAAATTCATATTTGGTATAAACCTTGGAAATTTGATATTTAATAGACATAATTTTGGTTTACCTATCACTTAGAGACTTATTTAAACATTTCCTAACTAGTTTGTATATGTTCTAACTTTAATTACAAATCTATCTTAGATCCTCATAATGAGTAACATGAATATATCCCAAAACAACATGAGGCTCCTCTTAAACTATAGACCGAATAAACTCAGCATTAAATGAAACTATGGGACATAGAGAACTAGATATAGATGCAACATAAGGAAAATACTCCAACCTCTCTATCATAGAAAACTGACTAGTAAAAAAGGAGGTTCTCATCTCCTCCACCACTGAACTCATGGTCTCCATCTCATTGGCCAACTGTTAGTTCTCAATTTTCACTTTCTGAATATGGAAATTCATCTTCAGATGGATATAACATAAAAAAAGTTCAAATAGGTGCCTAGAATTAGCCTCACTGAGCTGAGTGACTGGAGGCTCCTAATACCTCATAATTTAATTGAATTCTAAAAGAAGTCTTCCTTTGAAAGTATCTAAGTCCGATTTGGAAATAGAATATGAAGGAACTGATGCAGCTGGTGGTGTCTCAACACTAGGTACAATAACCTCTGTAGGCTCTTATCTGGTAGTATGTTCATCTAAAGGGAAGGCCTATAGCTTACCATTTTAATTAATTTACTAAACAAGGGATCCATTAGGGTTTGTACCAAATCCAGTTGAAATTGAAGGCCCCCCATCCTTTGGTGGACTAATTCCCTAATCATCTAAGTCATCATATGCTATACCAATAGGTTTGG
Source organism: Viscum album (assembly GCA_963277665.1). Classification (NCBI taxonomy): domain Eukaryota; kingdom Viridiplantae; phylum Streptophyta; class Magnoliopsida; order Santalales; family Viscaceae; genus Viscum; species Viscum album. The sequence goes on along the minus strand of OY728151.1, from coordinate 1,860,643,859 downwards.
AATTAGGGGAAGACTCCCCCTTAGATAATGTCCCATATTCTATATAAGCATCACCTTGAGAATATCTATGATCTCTATCATCTTCCTCAATATCCTTGGAATCTGAATAGTCCAAACCAAGATGAACATATCCTCAAAATTTCTCCCACTCATTAATTTAATCCACTTTCACTCTAACTAGAGTTAAAAAAGAAACAACTCTGATAAAACATGGGTATTTATCCCCCTTAGTAGGTACTCAGGTCTCCCTTCCAGAAAAAGTAGCATCTCCAACAGGTTGTGAAGGAACTAATCTCTCTAAGGACTTTAATCTATCCAAACCAAGTCTTTCAACACTTGAATGAATAAGTGATCCAAGTATCTCCATAAACCCAAATGAGGTAATAGAACTAGTAGGGGATTGATGATGTGATTGAATCCTCTCAGCACCATCACCATCATCATGATCATATCCTTCACCATCATTACTTCTATCCCTATCATCATAATAATATCCAATATCATCATTCCCATATTCTCCATTTTCCACATCAGATACTTCCACAACCTCTTTAGAAGATTTATGAGAAGAACTTATAATTTTCTCATCTCTAAAAACTTCTATCTCATCATCAACATCTTCTCTTTCACTTAGAAAACTCTCTTTGGAAGGGACATAGATAATAGGAATAACAAGGCCAAAGGACATGGAAGGGCTCTTTGGAATGTTTGGTTCACTACCCTCCTCAAATGAGGTAGCCGCCTACTCATCAACAAATACAATGACATCCTCCTATTATCACTCATATAAGTACTCCACTAACTCATCTATCTCCAAGATATGATCCAATAGGTTCTTGGGTCTAGTAGGATGATCTAAAGGATTAAAATTCGCATAGATATTTTCATTTTCCCTAACCCACTTTTTCATACTAGTTCTTCAACTCACCCTAATCCTTATATAGATAAACTTGGTAAGGAAAAGACCTCCAAATTTCAATTTAGCTAATTCCTCTTCATATATAATGAACTTATTTTCTAATATGGATGAAATTAACTTAGGATAAATCAAAGAATTAGATATATAGGATTAATTACACATCTCCATCATATGTACCATGAGGTATCTGCATAGTTTGATCCTATCCCCCATTTCCTAAGGAATATGAGATATACATCCTAATATCTCATATTATTGAAGTCCAATTTTCCAAGACATAAAAAATTCTAGATAAACTTAAAAATAATCTTTTATTCCCCATCCAACTTAGTAGAATTAGGCCTCCTCAAAGTACTATCACCAGTCAAATCCAACAATGCATTTTCATAACTAAATGATTCATTTTCACCGGGTATCATGACTTGATAATATTCAAACACTCCTCAATGTGACACATTTATACATCTTTCCCATTCATTTGAATAAAAGGTAAACTCTTTTCCATATATCATACTTTGAATCATATATTTATTCTTCCCAAAACTGATCTTGACATACTGATAGAATTGATGAACCATCCTAGGATAGAAGGGTCAATCATTTATGGAGAACCATTCTACCCATCCTTGATCCTGGATCACTATTAGCACTAACAAATTACTAAAAAGAAACCATTCTAAATCTACTTCCTTTTCAGCAACCACTATGCGATTCAAAAGCTCTAGGTTCCTTGGATTGATAAAATCTTGGATTGATTCTCCTATTGATCTTTTATAAGGCCAAAATTACTTGGGAGATGAAATTATAGTGCACTTAACTCACATAATTTTAGTGGAATGAAGTATAATCATAGGTGAAAGAAGTATAAAGGTCAGGAGAGAAAGAGGGAAGGAGAAATGGCTCAAGTGAGGAATACATGAGAAAGAGTGACCCAATTTCAAAATTTTAAACCGGATTTATCATTTAGAGATTTGAAATAATAAAATATGATAAAAATAAATGAATAAAATGAATAGAAATTAAATCCCAAAATTTATAAATGGAAGTAACACTTGAGATAGAGACTGGTGACTCATCCAACGGTGTCTCACCAATGGTGACTCATCCAATGGTGACTTGCCAATGGTGACTCGCCAATGGTGACTCAACAATGGTGGATCACCAATGATGAATCACTACGGTATCTCATCCAATGGTAGATAATCCAAGATAAAAGACTAAATGAAATTAGTTATACCTAATTAATGTTTTATTTATCTTAATCTCTTATAATTCAATGGTTTTGTAAAGATATCAACAAGATGATGTTCTGTCCCTATGAATTCTAGAGTTATATAACCCTTTTGAAAATGGTCCCTTAAAAAGTGATGTCTTACATCAATAAGTTTTATCCTAGAATGATACATAGGATTTTTATAAATATTTATCACACTTGTTTTCTCACAATTTATAGGGAAATATCTGAATTGATATCCATAGTCTAGCATAGTGTGTTTCATCTAAAAAATATGAGCACAAAAACTCCCTGAACCTATGTATTCAACTTCAATAGTAGACAGTGCAAAAAATATTTTATTCTTACGACACCAAGATACTAAATACTTTCCCAAAGAATGACATGTTCCAAAGGTTATTTTTCTATCTCACTTACAACCACCAAAATCAGCATATGAATAACTCACTAAGTCTTATGATTGTCCTCTAGGATAGAATAGTCCTAAATTGGTTGTATATTTTAGGTATTTTAAAATATTTTTAATAGAATGTAAATGCGATTATTTAGGGGTTTTTTTAAAATGGGCGCACATACACACACTAAACATAATATCGGATCGGCTAGCAGTCAAGTAAAGAAAAATTCCAATAATACCTCTATAATTGTTTTGATCCACTGATTTTCCAACTTCATCAAGATCTATCTTATAGGTAGTACTCATGGGAGTGTCACTAAATTTTGTGATATCCAAACCAAAATGTTTTAAAAGGTGTCTAGTTTACTTACTTTGATTTAAAATTATTCCATATTTATTTTGAAAAATGTGAAAACTAAGAATGAATTTAAGTTAACCCATTAAAATAATTTCAAATTAATTTTGTACCATTTTTGAAAAATGAGTACACAAATTTTTTTATAAGATAAAAAAATGATATCATCAAAATATATTTGAACTTCTAAAACATCTATTGAAATTATTTTTATAAAAAGAGTAAGATCGACTATACTTTTTGAAAAACCCTTAGAAATTAGAAAAGAGATGAGATTATCGTACCATACTATAGGATCCTATTTTAAACCATATAAATACTTTATTAATTTTAAAATATTATTTTGAAAATTAGGATTTTGAAATCTAGGGGGTTGTTAAACAAAAATATCCTTAAATATATAACCATTTAAGAATTCACTTTTGATATCCATTTTATAGTTTAAAATACAAATGTTCTACATAAGTAAATAATATTATGATGGATTCAAGTATAGATACTGGTATAACATATTCTTCATAGTCAATACCCTCTTCTTGACTATACCCTTGTGCGACCAATTTATCTTTATTTCTTACTATAGTGCCTGACTCATCAACCTTTTTTCTAAACAACCATTTAGTGCCTATAGTTAGAGTGTATTTATTTCAAACTAAAATTTCCCAAACTTTATTCCTTTAAAACTAAATAAGTTCCTATTGTACTTACATTACCCATAATTCATCATCAATTGCATAATTTATGTTCTTAGGTTCAAGACGTGACAAGAATTATGGATGATCAACTTAATTTATAAGAGAAGATCTAGTCTATGTACTCAATATAGGTATCTAACTACAATGTATAGGAGATGGTATTTAAGATTCATAATATATCTTTGAAAAGAAGGGATGACCATCTCATGGTCTTCTATAGATTCAGGTTTGGGTTGTGAATGTTCCTAAAAAATGGATGATTTTTCTGCTTGTTTCATATAAATGTGAGAAGATTTTTCATTAATGTTCATAGTTGAAAAATGATCCTCAAGGTTTTCTAAAGGGTTTTTAGGTTCATGTGTATCTATTTCATCAAACCTGATATGAAAAGATTATTTTGTATTCTTGGTTATTTTTTTAACCACTCTATGATTTACTAAAATTTGAATAACCAAGGAACTCTTGGTTGTAAATTCATCAAGATTATTATTAGTGTTAATAATAAAGACTTTGAAAACAAAAACTCTAAGGTAATTAACCTTTGGATTTCTACTATTACATAATTCATAAGGGGTTTTCTTTAATATAGGTCTAATTAAAACTCTATTAATTATATAATAGGATGTATTCAAATCCTCTTCCCAAAAGTAAACAAGAAGGTCATACTCATTAAGAATAGTATGATAAATTTATTAAAGCATTCTATTTATTCTATATACAACACCATTCTTCCATGGGGTCCTAGGATTAGAAAATTTATGATTATAACTATTTTGTGAGGAAAAATATTCAATGTGTGGATTCTAAAAATCATGGGAATGATCATTTCTTAAGGTCCTAATCCCAATCCCACTAATATTTTCTATATATTTATTATACATGGTAAAGTAAGAGCATGCTTCACTTTTGTGAGCTAAAAATAATACCCAAGTATACCTAGAAAGGTCATCTATAAGGAAATAAACATATTGATTCCCATTTAGATGAGAAAATCTAGATGCTCCAATAAAATCTAAATGAACCAACTCTAGTGGTTGAGAAGTTGAAAAATTATTTCTTGATTTGAAAGATATCTTGTGCTTTTTCCATTTTTGACCTGGGTTGCATACTTTATTATTTGAGAATTCAAGTTTAGGTAAATATTTGACTAACCCTTTCCTAGTAAGATTTCTAAGTGAGTGAATATTATAATTACCCAGTCTCCTATGATAAATCCATGATTATTTGTGAAAGGCACTTAGATAGGATTTTTTTTGATAAAATAAAGAATCTAAATTAACAGCATAAACACTATAATTTATCAAAGAAGTAAATACTAAATAATTTTTAGAATAAAAAACTTTACAAGAATTATTTTAAAATTTCTCATGAAAAACATCATTACATAGCTATAAGATGCTAAGAATATTTCACTTTAAAACACCTACAAATAATACTTTAGAAATTAGAACTGACTTAGAATTACCAACTTGACCAAGGCCAATTATTTTTCCTTTATCATTGTCACCAAAAGTGACATGTCCAACATCAAATTTTATCAAATTTTTAAACCTTGAGTAATCTAGAGTCACGTGTCTAGACTAGCCACTATCTAGGTACTATAGGTTTTTACTGGATCTTTTCAAGAATGTTCCCACCAAAACAACTTTTACACCAAAAAATATGTTGGTACCCAAATATTTTTGGGTCCTATAATGCTAGTAATTAAGGATTTAGGAACCTATATTTTCTTAATAGGTTTCATATAATAATATTGTAAAATTTTGGAAATAAATAGTCTATTACGTTTAGTTGAATAAAAAATAGTAGCATATTTTCCAAAACTAGAACTGAGAATAAAACTATTCTCGACAATTATCCTCTGTCTAGGTTGATACCCTAATCTAGTAATGTACTTAGGTGATATATATTTTCTAAGTATTTAAGTGAGATTATTTCTCCCATTTTTTAATATTTCTAGATCTTTATTTAATTTCCCATTATAAAATTTTAATTCATTATTTTCTTTTAATATTCGACCATTTTTCTATTTTTCAACAGTCTTGTCTAATTTAAAATGGGCTGTTAAAGCATAACGTTTCTTTATAATTTTATAATTATCCCTAATATCATTAAAGGTATCTTCTAACATGTTGCAGTACTCAAAAATCACTTCATTATTCATGTTTTAATCATTATCTTCATCTCCATAATGATTTGAAATATGAACAGGAGAAGTAGGAAATACATTAGATACCTCCTATGTGTTTTTCATAAAACACATATTAGCTTTGTCATGCTTATCTTCTTGGGTAGTGTCTGAATCAACTGATTTGTCTTTATAATCACTCCAAGTTGCTTTCATTTATTTCTTATACCTCTTATACTTATAATCATATTTTCTTTTGTATTTTATCTCAAGACAATTATCTTTGAAATTCCCTTTCCTTTTATATTCATAGCACACTATTTCATTTGAAGTGTCATATCTATTCCAATCCTTCTTCCAATTTCATATATTGTCATATTTACCTTTGTATCTTGGTTTCATAAAGAAAAATTTCTTCTTGTAAAACATATTAAATATTTTGGCCATATGGGCCATTTCTTCATTACTATTAGCTAGAGATTCTTCATCACTTGAACTTTCAGTTTAAACTCTCTCATTTTGTTTGGAGGCATTGGTATCGAAGTCTATAGACTTGATTTTTGGTTAATATTCCTCTTATATATTGACCTTAATTTCTTAATCATACATCAATTAATTTTCAACCATCTCCTTGATAGGTATATTAATAATATCACATGACTCTCTGATTGATATTGAGGTTCCTCTCCATATTTTTGGTAGAAACATTAACAGGAACATTACTTGGTCTTTATCAAAAACAAGATTTTCTAATGAGTGCATTGTATTCAAAATCTCATTGAACCAGAGATACATATATGAAATAATATCATCAAGTTTCATTTTAAAATTATAATATTTAATAGTATAATTATTTTACAACATTTATTTAACATTATATGCCCCCTCATGAGAAACAGTAAAAGCATCCTAGATTTCAATGGAAGTTGTGTATGTAGATATTCTATTGAATTCTTCATCACCCAAATCACAATAAAAAGAATTCATAACTTTACATTGATTATTATAAGAAGTTTTAGTATCACCAGCCCACGTGTTTCTAATAGTTTTAGTTATTTCATATTTATCTACAACAACAGTACAAATTTCAGAACCCCTGTTTTCAATATGTATTTTCATCTTGATTTTCCACTGAAAATAATTTGTTCCATTAAATAAAGGTGGTTTGTTGGTAAAAAAACCCTCTTGTCTATTATCTATAAAGAACAAAATTTATAACAAATAGAAATTTGAGATCTTTAAAACACAACTAAAATCACAGTTGAAAAGATATTTAAAAAGAACTTTTTATACCAAATTTTGGTCAGAGTGAGTAACTCAAGAAGGGGGGGGGGGTGAGTTGAGTACCCAATAAAATTTATATTAAAAACAATTTCAAATAAAATCCCTTAATTATAAATAAATTCTCCCATTTAATCAATATACTAGTTTGATAAATGTTTGTTATTTTGAAATATTTTTCAAATCATGATTACTGATCAATTAAAACAATAGTGGAAATTAATTTAAATTTTGAAATCAATTTACTCCAAAAAAACCTTATATAAACACTAGTTAAGACTAACTATCAATGTACTAGTTTTGTTTATAGATTAAATCAAGATATAGTTTAAATCATAAAAAAACAAAACAAAACAAAATCACACAGCAAAATAAAACAGCAGGTTAAGTCTCAAAACAAGACCTAATCACATACACATAGAAATCAACCACTACCAAGAAGATTATATAACTATAATATGATCCACAACTTGGATCAAGTATATAAATAATAGCTTACAAGATATCCCGGATCAAAGGCTTTTTCCACAGTTATTCATGGGTAGAAAACAACTTAGGCCACACAAGTTCCTCTTCCAAAAACACCATGGGTAAGTAGATGAAAAAATATAGAAGAGAATATCTAGTATTCTCTAGTTCCATCACTGGAGTCATGGTGTGTTGATAAAAAGTGAATACAACACATTGATTGAAAATAAATGAAACTAACAAAAAGATAAATCAATAATATATATAAAAGATAATGATGCTCGGTCTGTAGTGCTTTAGATTCCCGAGTTTCCTCAAATGTGGCTTGGTGAGGAGTTTGAACTATTTCTTCGAAATTTGTAGTGAAATAGAGTGTCAAAAAGTTTCTCTTTTCTGTCCATAGGAAAGGATATTGACCTTCAATGAGTTTCACTCTTTCATAGATGAAATTTAGTATGAATTTAGTGTATAAGATATTGTGTGATGATCCTTCCAGTATTCATAAAGTCCAAAACTTATTAATTATGTGTTCACTATAGCGCATGAGAAGTATTTTGAGAATATAAAAGCACTAAAGGATCAATTACCCTTTGAATAATAATCATAAAAATCATTTGGATCATTGTACTATGATTTTAATCCCTCTTCAATGCATCCATGAAATAGTGTAATGAATAATCATTAAATAATCCTTCTTCATTAATTTTAATAAAATAGTCTTTGAAGCATTTAAATAAAAATAGACAGAACAATGAAAGTGGCATTCCTTATAGCAAGAAATCTATGGCAGTGACTCATATTTGGTGATGATTCAGTCTGGAGGTAAGTCATTTGAAATAACAATGACTCAGTCTAGTGGAAGCTCAATTATGGTGTCAAATGAAGTCAGGCAGTGAGACATTTTTGGTGGCAATAAATATCTAGCAGAAAGTCATACTGATGGTGACTCAGGATGGAGGTCACTCAAGTTTGGCCGTGAGACATGTCTGTAGGTGAGATATTTCTAGTACGGATACATATCTAATGGTGAATCATTCCATCACTTATCAAAATTTCATTAGACTGCCTTATAAACTGATATTCTATTATAAAACATCAAATTCATTAGAAACATAATAAACATGATTTGTGAGCATTAAAATAAGGAGGTGCCAACACCTTGGTCTATCATTATGAGGGAACAATTTTGTTGGGACCACTTTGTGTATAAGGTTGTATTTGTTGTCAAAAGTTGTCAATAAAGATCAAAATGAAGAAGGAGATGACGAAGAACTTCAAGGTTTTGGAGAATGGTAATTCAGACGATTGCTGAATTGATCTTAAGTTCAAAATACATGTATCAAAGGTGATACATTGTATACAACAATGAAACCATCTTAGAGAGTTACCTGAAGAGACATAAATCATTGAACGAGGAATCATGTGGAGATTTTAATATTTAAGAATGATTATAAGAAGTTGATAAGATGATTCCAGCCATATTTAGTATTGACTGGAAAGAATGATGTTGCTCATAGACAGATGATGGTTGAAGAAGAAAGATGATAGTGAATTAGCATGGGTGTTCTTTTCGAATGTCATTTCCCAGTGTTTACCAAATTGTTGGACCTCAAAATAGATATTTTTTTTTGGAAATGGAAGGATTTCTGTATAGGAGTGAACAAGATGCAGAAAAATGAAGGAAATTAGAAAAGGAAGAAAACTGCATACCTTGGAGCATGGATCACGTACCATGTCTAGAAAACGGTTCATGACCACGTACCTGGCAGCGGAAACAGCACACAGAGTGGTGCGAAGAACTAAGAATGGTTTTAAGCGAAGGTACACAGTGAAGGCATGTGGTACGCGGAACGATACGCGGTGAAGGAATGCGGTACGCGAAATAGTACACAATGAAGGCATGCAGTACATAGAATGCTGTGCAAAATGGTTCACAGTGATGGTATGCAGTGAAGGCGTGTGGTACACAAAATGCTAATGGTTTTCCACAGAAGGAGTTATGGTATGCTGAATGGATCATCATTGGTGGAAGAGATGCAGTACGCAGACCGACATAAACATGGTACGTAGTGAAGGTTCGCAGTTCAATGGAGGCTTATAGTATGAGTATGGAGTTCCATATATGGTGAATTTTTTCCCACATTGAAAATTTGGGTAAAATAGGTTAGCGAAATTTGTGGAGTTATTCTTCTATATAAGGAGTGCTAATCTCATTATTAAGGTAGAGCGAATTCGATAAGAAAATATCATCACTGTGGAAGAAATCGTCTAAGTCCGAAAGTAGTACGCCGGTGAGATTCTACGTAAGATAAAGTGGTACGTGAAAGATGAAACAATTCGAAAAATTGGAAGGATTAGTCTATGAAAGAGATTTTGAATAAGAAGAAGTGGTATGAAAAATATGACATAATTCACAAAAATTGAAGTAGAAGTCCATGGAGGGAAGAAACGATACGTGAAGGCAGTACAAAGAGGCGGTACACAAAGGAGGTATGAAGTGGAGGTATGAAAAGGTGGTATGTGAAGGTGGTAATCCAAGGCAGTACATGAAGGCGGTACATTAAGGCAGTATGTAGAGGTGTGGTGCACGGAGTAGGTGCGGTACACGGAGCAGGTGAGGTACACGGAGGAGGTGAGGTACGCGGAGCAGGTGAGGTATGCAGAGTAGGCGCGATACGCAGAGTAGGTGCGGTATGCGAAGCAGAAATAGTACGCAAAGTAGGGGTCATACAAAGAACAAGAGCCGTATGAAGACCAGGCGCGGCACACAGAACATGCACGATATGCAGAACATGCATGGTACAAAGAACATGTGCAGTACACAGAACAGGCGCAGTACACAGACCAGGGGTAGTACGCAGAAGAGGTGTGGTATGTAGAACAATCACGGTATGTAGAATAGGTGCGGTACACAGAAGAGACACGATACAAAGAATATTCATGATACACAGAACTGGTGGGGTACGTAGAATAGGATAAATATGCAGAACAAGCACGGTATGAAGAACATGCACGGTACGTAGAACAAGAGTGGTATGAAGATGATAGACAGTCGACAAAATCAGGGACAGTTCACAGAAACTAAGACATCATAAAGGGAGTTTTTAATTCTAGATAAAATAAGAAGAATTTTTAGCGAATTCAGTAATTTCACTAAAGAAGAAAAATAAATTTAAAAGGTCATCAATTCAGGACTTCGATGCAAGAAGTGTCTCATGCTAAATCGAGATAAAGACTTTCATGCCAATCTGTTGAAGCAACCTTCAAGTCGATAAAATGATTTAGACCTCTCCCATGGAAATGGGTAAGGGGGAGTCAACGGAAGTGATTTGAGGGAAGTAGTGGGCTATCCCTGAATCTTTGTTAATACAGTGTTCCTAGGACAGAGTGACTATGCCCGAACCTTTTTAATCCACAACTAGTGAAGATTAGTGGAATTCAGTATGACCATCAACCCATCAACATATGATCCTTGGACATAGCCCTTAGTGGTGAACAAATTCAAAATTGTCGTGTTGTCCTTATGCATGTGAATGTTTTAATTAATACACATATCCATCATACAGGTTTAAAAAATTTCTTACCAACATGGGAACAAGATCCTGTAAAGAAGAGAAAATGTTGACACCCTGATTCACCCCCTCTCAGGGTAGTCTAGGGTACTGCAATTGGTATCAGAGGGAAAAGGTTTACGTATGTTGGATACTCTTCAGTAATTCTATTCATAAGAGGATTTGAATTTTCTTTCCAGAGTCAACAATAAAGAGTAGTCTTGATGAAAGTTCTGTTATCTCTGAGCAGAAGTCTATACCAAGAAAGACCACGAAGAATAGGAAAAATAAAGAGAAAAGACAGCTGGAGAAGTCCCTCTTATCTAAAGAAGAGGTAGTATCTGGTTCTCTTACTATTCGGGAAATGATGATGTTTCAAGCCTGGAAATAAAAGAGCAAGGAAATCAGGAGGTATGTGTTTTCACCCTTGATCAATCTTCAACCTCAGATGAAATTCATAGACTATGAAAATAACTTTATGATATCTCCAAAGATATATTCATAGGTATTTATAGAATATTTCAAATTATTCCAAAGGAAATAACCCATCTAAGAAAAGAATACCATTCTATAGAGGAAGGCCTAGTGAAGAAAATATAAGAATGCTATAATCTCTCCAGATAGATTGAATCCTTTGAAAAAACAAGGAAGAAACATTAAATTAATACATCAAAATGGTTCAAAAAATTTGAATAGGAAGAGAGAGTCAGAAATTCTCTTGAAGAAAATATCCATGTGCCTGAAGGGAAAATAAAAAATTACACTGATACCAAGGGTCTACAATTGGAAGGGATATCCAAGAAAATCAAGGAACATGACTCTTTGATTCAGAATAAAATGATGCTGCATGAAGAATTTTTTTTTAGGATAAAGAAGGATTGTGAAGAGAAGATGACTATGATTGAATATGAGAAGGTCATTCTTAATAAGAAATGTATAGAATTGGATGCTCAGTTAGAAAATCTTGAGAAGACACATATTGAGACTTTGCAAAAGAATGAAACAGTTACTGTTGGTACTCAATGCTCACTAGAGGATTCTAAAGCTGTAAGACCTCCAACATGTGATAAGAAGATCATGGAATCACTCATTGACCTATCACAAATAGCTGAGAAGAATAAGGCACCATCCAAATCATCTTTTACTCATGTTTCTAAATATTTTTTCACAAGGAGTGGAGGCTGGAAGAAAAATTCAAAACAAGTATGGATGAGAAAAGGTGAGGAGTTATCTATCACCATGTCTAGGGTGAATAGGAAGAATAATGTGGAAGGTGGTTCTCCACAAAGAACACAATTCATCAAAAGGAGGTACTATCAATATAATACAAAGAAATCAAGATTTTTAGGTTAATTTTGGTGCTGTAACATAGTTGGTCACTATGAAATAAACTTTTGGTACAATCCTCATAATGTAAAATTACAAAGGAATCCTACCTCATGGGGAAGAAAGCCAAAGAAGAAGAAGAAACATCCATAGGTCCAGAATAATCTGTTTACCACAAACAGATTTGGAATTCTTGATAACATCTGTGATGTATGCAATGGAAATGGTCACAAGGCAGGTACATTCCCATCTCAACATGCATTCATCATTGATATGATAAGAATACCTCTAATGCTGGCTAAGTATGAAGTGGCTTCCTTGGGAAGAAGATAGAAGAATATTGTGAATACAAATTTTCCCAAGAAGATCTCAAGTAGGGAAGCTGATAAGAACCTAAATTTTAGATCCATGAAATTGAAGGGCAATTCATCCAAAAGAGCAATTAAGAGGGATGATACTCAGATGAACCCACGTCAAATATTCAAACTTACTGCAACAGTTTCAAATGACATATTGGTCATCTGGCCAGAAGATTTGGAAATAATGAGGATAATTGGAGATAAAAAGGCCAAGGATAGTGCTAAAGGAAAAGGAAAACTTTCACGTGATGAAGATAAATTGCATAAGAGAGTGAAAACCAAAGTAAAAAACACGTGTTAAAGAAGTTATGTGTGAGAGATGTATGAAATCTGGTCACATTGAAAAAGGTTTTCTAACCTTAATACCAGAGCAAGAAGTAGTCCTTAAAAGGAGGAATAATGTCTTATTAATGATGACTATTAATAAGAACAATTCTCCATTAAATGAAGAAGATAATGCGAAGAGATCCATGCCACATCATCACAGATCAGAAAAGATTCTTAGATGTACGAGCATTAAGATTGGAGAAAATGGATCATCCTGGTTGAGAAAAACATCTCATCCTTCCTGCTCACATTGTAGAAGCAAGGAGGAACCACCTTATTCCCTTAATCATTTGTGTAATGTATTTGTGTTGATAATATAGGGAATTGAAGGTGAAACATGCTGTTAGGGGGAGAACCATAAAAGTAGCGAATTCTATCAACTCTTGATAGCTAAGCTGAATAAATTCCTATCCTTGTAAGATTCTTCAATTTATATTCAAAGATTAAAATGATAAAGGATCACCCTTGATGAAGATGATGAGGAGTGTTTCCCTTGAGGGGGAGACAAATGAAGAAGATTCCAGAATTATTACTTTAATCAATATCAACTTTAGTTGGTATTAAATTCAATTAATTTAGAAATTGATTGAATAAAATTTCATTGGAAAAGGTATTTCATTTATAAATATCTCATCTTTGGTTACTCAGAATGAAGATCATTTTACAAAGGGGGAGTAACTGAATTAATTAGTGACATAAGAAGAATGGATGTTCCCCAAGGCCACTTATCTTGCCAATTGCACTTGAATGTTTTTGATCTGTTTGTTGAAGTGAGTTCATGAGTTTCAGGTTTATTATTACCTATAACATTAAATTTATTCAGCCTAGAATGAAAGTGGAAGACCCTTGAAGAAAAAGTACATGAGTTCTTATCTCATGAGGTATCATGATCAGTGAATAATGGACAACCTTGTTGTCTAAATCAAATCCTATTGTTTTCTACCCTAATCATTGATCAAGTAGACTTAGAGTGAAATGATTGATGGAACATTTATTAAGAAAGGACTGATGCCCTTTTACCATGAGCTTTGTATTTTTTGTCAATAAGGGGGAGAGAAAGTTTAATGAAAGTTTGAAAAGTGAGAGATAAAGAAAAAGAAAAAGGGGAGAGAGAAGATTCTCATTTTGATATTGACACATTCCTTCAAGGAGGAATTTATGCTATTTAAAACAAAATAAAAAGGGGGGGGGGGATTGTTGGGACCAATTTTTGTATAAGGTTGTATTTTTTGTCAACATTTGTCAATGAAGATCAAAATGAAGAAGGAGATGATGAAGAACTTCAAAGTTATGAATAATGGTAATTCAGACGATTGTTGAACTAATCTTAAGTTCAAAATACATGTATCAAAGGTCATATGTTGTATATAACAATAAAACCATCTCAAAGAGTTACCTGAAAATACATACATCATTTCATGAGGGATCATGTGGATATTTGAATATTTAATAATGATCATACAAAGTTGAGAAGACGATTCTAGTCATATTCAGTGTTAATTGGAAAGACTAATGTTTCTAGAAGATAGATGTTGGTTGAAGAAGAAAGATGACAGTAAATTAGCATGGGTGTTCTTACCGAACGTCATTTTCCAGCATTTACCAAATTATTGGATCTAAAAATCCAGATTTTGTTTTTTGCAATGGAAGGATATCTGTATAGGAGTGAATGGGATGTGGAACGGTGAAGGAAAATGGTAAAGGAAGAAAACTGTGTACCTTGGAGCATGGATTGCATACCATGTCTAAGAAATGATTTATAACCACATACCTGGTAGTGAAAATGGTATGCAGAGTGGTACGCAGAACCAAAAACAGTTCATAGTTACGGTACGTAGTGAAGGCATACAGTACACAGAGCAGTACGTGGAACACGGAATGGTACACGGTGAAGGCATGCAGTACGCAAAATGCTGTTGAAAATGTTTTGTAGTAATGATACACAGTGAAGGTGTGTGGTATGTAGAATATTGATGGTTCATTATGGAAGGAGTTATGGTATGTGGAATGGATCGTCGTTGGTGGAAGAGATACAGTACGCGGACCAGTAGACACACGATACGCGGCGAAGGTTCACAGTTTGCTGGAGGCTTATAGTATGTGGATGGAGATCATTATTCGTTGAAGTTTGTCCCACAATGAAAATTTGGGTAAAATAGATTAGTGGAATTTTTGGAGTTATTTTCCTATATAAGGAGTGCTAATCTCATCATTAAGGTAGAGCAGATTCGATAAGAAAATATCATCGCTGTGGAAGAACTCGGCTAAGTCCGAAAGTGGTATGCCGATGAGATTCTACGTAGGACAAAGTGGTATGCAAAAGATGAAATGGTTCAAAAAATTGGAAGGAGTAGTCTTCGGAAGAGATTTTTCGTAATAATAAGTGGTACGTGAAAGATGAAATAATTCATATAAATTGAAGCAGAAGTCTGTGGAAGGGAGAAATAGTACGTGAAGGTGGTACAAATAGGTGGTACAAATAGGTGGTATGCGAAGGAGGTACATGGAGGTATTATGAGAAGGTGGTACAAAGAGGTGGTATGCAGAGGTAGTATGAGAAGGCGGTACACGAAGGCGGTACACAGAGGTGCAATGCGCGGAGCAGACACAGTACGTGGAGCAGGGGCGGTACACAGAGTAGGCGCGGTACACAAAGCAGGAGAAGTACGCGGAGTAGACGTAGTATGAGGACCAGGGGTTGTACGTAGAACATGTACCGTTCATAGACCAGGTGCGGTACACAGAACAGGTGTGATACACATAATAGGTGTGGTACGCAGAATAGGGGCGATATGAAAAACATGCGTGGTATGCTGACCCGACATGGTACGCAGAAGAGGCGCGGTACACAGAACATGCTCGGTATGCAGAATATGAACGGTACACAGAACATGAACAGTACAAAAAATAGTCACGATATGTAGAATAGGTGGGGTACGCAGAACAAGCACGATAAAAAGACCAGACACAGTACACAGAACAGGCATGGTACACAGAACATGCATGGTATGCAGATTAGAGACAATCGACAAAATCAGGGACAATTTGTGGAAATGAGAACATAATAAAGGTATTTTGGGATTCTAGCGAAAAGAATAAGAGGTTTTAGTGAATTCATTAATTACCCTAAAGGAGAAAACTGAATATAAAAGAGCATCAATTTGGGACTTTGATGTAAGTAGTGTCTTGTGCTAAACAGAGGCAAAGACTTTCCTACCAATATGTTGAAGCAACCTTTAAGTCGATAAACTGAGTGAGACCTCTCCCATGGCAGTGGGAAAGGGGGAGTCAATGTAAGTGATCTGAGGGAAGCAGTGGGCTACCCCTGAACCTTTGTAAAGGAAGTGTTCTCGGGACAAAGTGACTATTCCCGAACCTTTGTAATCCATAGCTAGTGAAGATTACTGGAATTTGGTACGATCGAAAACCTGTTGGCGTATTATCCTTGGATGTAGACCTTAGTGGTGAACCAAGTAATTTTTTTTGCATTGTCCTTCTGCATGTGAATGTTTTAATTACTGCACATATCCATCATACAAGTTTAAACAAGTTCGAACCAATGTGGGAACACGATCCAGTAAATAAGAGAAAATGTTGACACCCTGATTCACCCCCTCTTAGGGTGGTCTAGGGTCCTTCAAAAGTTTCATTATGTCCCTAGTATATGATTGTGATCCCCTCTATAGGATGATCTTAGACAGAGTTTGTGTATCCCTTTGGGTGGCTGGGAAAAGATCCTCTATTATATTGAATTCCCTAGGCATGGTTCGTAGTATTTTCATGACCTTTATACACAGGGTGATGATCCCCTATCTACCAGGATATCCTATTAGGGTTTTTGGAATCATCAGATATATGAACCCCTACTTAGTGGTTTATTCCTGTGGGGGTTTTTGGTGTCATCGAGAGTACGATACCCTACTTGGAGGTTGAATCTAAACTTGGATTTTCAGTATCTCCCAACAGTCCTAGGAATGATTCCTTATCTATGTATCATGGATTTGAGACTCGGTAGGGTTTTTGGTATCCCTCAATGGTCTTGGGTGTGATATCCTATCTGAGTGATATGATCTCTAGAGTTTGAAATTGGGTTCGCTGCGTCCCCTTGCTATTTTGGTTGTGACCTCCCATCCGATGAGATGAGATTTCAGTGTTTATAGTAGGGTTCAATGAGTACAAAATATGGGATGGGTGTGATCCCCTAACTGAGTGTTGAGATATGCTGATCAGAAACATGACTTTATTTGTGGAGAGACCCTATGAGCATGATCTATCGGGTGTATTCCACTTGGGTTGGAGGGGATGTTCTATCAGCTTAGAAATACCCAATGGATCATGTTCTCTTGGATGAGTGATACTGAGGATGACAGGGTTGTTACTAATGAGAGAGATCTCTTAGAGGAGTCCCATCTGGGATATTAGATAGATACCCAATGAGGGTTACCACTCAAATATGTAATTTGTTATGGAAGGGCTTGTGTAGTGAGTTTCTCTGGATGGGAATTACCTTTGAGCCTTGAGTAGAATCCTGTGGCTAGCTGTGTGGTTGGGACCTCACGAGACTCAGATTTTGAGATGGTTATATCTGGGTGATTCTATGAGTCCTTATGGTGTTGTCATGTATCTTGGTCAATACACCATATGGATTGATCAAACTAGTCATTTATATAAGAGGAGTGGTCAAGATGGTGTTTCTTGATTCCTATCGCTTGGGTTCCCTTTGTATTGGGTCAAGAGGACCATTTCCTTTTATTTTGGGTTTTGGGGTGCCAATTGGGTATTTTTATACTGAACCCTACACTGTCTCTTCCCAAAAATTTCATGTATTGTGCAGATGATAGGACTTTCAAAAGATTCCTAGAAGGAACCAAAGTATACAGAGCATAGTAAGCTAGAAAGACTGAGGTGTATACCGATGATTGATTGAGGTGTGTTCCGTTGGTTGTATTTGATAGTAGTCCCCTCCTTCTGAGCAGGTTGGATTATTTTTTAGTTTTTAGTGGGATTTTATTTTTATATTTTTATGATTTCATTACTTTTTATTACTCTAATTTTGGGATATATGTATACATTCATTTTTATATTAGTTTTATTATCTCTATAGTATATCATGAAGATAGATGTGCGTGTGTGCGCACAAGTACCATAGTCTAATACCTTCCTTGTGTTTGGTATTCCTACTCGGTGCTAGTACTTAGCCCCTAGCCTATAAGATGTGGGCTTGGGGTAGTCACAGATTGAGTCCTGTCAGGCTGGGTCATGAAAGAGTGGTATTAGATAATTCAGTTCGACCTTAGTACCAGAGTATATGATATTGGTTTGGGATTTATGGAAATAATATTAAGGTGTCTCAAGTTTAGATTTTAGACCAGGGAATCTAGTGTTGGCACGACAGCTGATGTATCCATTCACCAAGACTCTGATAAACATCTTGTAAACTCAGAACATTTAGGCACTGGTTGTAGGTAAACATTGATACATGCATCATATAATACTGGGTTGTGGGTTACATGTACTTCTTGAGTCAGCTCCCCAGATATACTCTTTGACCATGGTGCATCTTGATTCTACTTCAGGATGCCTCTGAAATGATACCCAAATAGGGTTCCATGGTGGGATTGTGATGATGATCCAACCAGTTATGAGGCTTTAGTGCGGGGTACTATGTATTATGTGGTACCTTTGTGTAGTTCTATAGTCAATCCACCGCCCGTTGAGCAGCAGGTTGTGCTGACAATTCAGGTTGAAGATGTACACAGGCTTAGTGAACCACATGACTTCCATAAGAAGAGACCTTTGAGGTATCAAGGTGAGCCAGAAACCTAGGGATCCGATGAGTATTGAGGAAGTTAAATGTGTTTTTTTCATTATGAGGACACATCCTGATCAGATGGTGGTCCTAGCAGCGAGTCTTTTGTAGGGATCGACTGAATGATGGTAGAGTTTGATGACACATACCCATGATGATATGATGCTCATTTGGATGAAGTTTGAGAAGCTCTTCAAGGAAGAGTTTTTTCACACCACGTTGCGATTAGTGCATATCCAGTAGGTTCTGTAGCTTCGATAGGATAACATTACCACAATAGAGTATTTGGAGAGGTTCACAGATCTTTCATGATACTACTTGGATATGGTTTGAGATTCGTTTTTCAGAGTATGGACCTTAGAGAATGGCTTACAGTGTGATATTAGGGCTTTAGTGATATCACTATGCATTCCCACTTATGCTCGAGTGCTCGAGCAGGCCTTGGTGGTGTAGATATTTTTGGATGAGCAGACTCACTCTGACTGTTGGTGCTGGGAACACCATAGATGTGACCTCATAAATGGGTAGCTGATGATAGTATTAGGGTTATCAGAATGTAAGACTCTTAAATAGATGATCCTAGGATAGAGAGTATATGACTCAGGGATTTAAGGATGGATCAAGTCAACCATGAGAGAGGTGGTGTTTCACTTGTGATAGACGAGCACATCTCACAAAATATTGTCTAAACCATATTGCTATTGAGACATATATGGTCGATTGACTTCCATAGTAGAGAAAATGATAGGATCATGGAGTTTTATGTGATGGAATATTTGGTAGAGGAGTGGGGAGAGTGTTAGGAAGTGGCATACATTTTGATATGTTTCCACCACTACCCCCAGGTGGGCCACACCAGGCTTAGAGAGATGGAACATGGGGGTGAGGATAGTTGTGGGTGATAGTGGCCTATGAACCAGAGGCTCTGAGGATGATTACTAGTATGATCTGTTTCTATTCTACATTTTCAGTAGTATTGTTATAAATTGTTGCGAGCTACTCTATTTTTTCCACTTCTTGATCGAGGTTTATCCAAGGTGACACGGGGCATCAGGAGAGCCTAGTGATATTGTTTTTTTCCATAACTTCAGAGTCATGAGGAAGAGGGAAACTTCCCCCACTGAGAAATGTTCTTGTGATGCGATACAAAACTGTGTAGGTGAGTCAGTGCTTCCAAAAGAGGATAGTGTTGAGGTGTAGCAGATTATTTCCTCTGACATTTGTATTTAGGGAAGGGTTGCATATTGGAGTGGTCCCTTGAATTACCAGTGGATCCTTTATACTTGAACCTTATGCTGGTGGATACTACAGAGAGGATCAGTGACTACACACTTATATTGATAGTGTGAACTTAATTTGGGAGGGGAGTGATCTACATAGAATTTTTTTATAGTTGGAGGGAGACACTACAATGATCTTCCCTTATATAGATTGGTTTTTGACCACCCATGATTAGAAGGTCACCACCGATGGGTGTGGTAGTGCTTTTGGATGGTGGGATGGTGTTTTCCATCCTGAGGAGTGATCCCAAGATAAGTAGGATGAGCTCATGTGTGGGTAGATACAATAGAATATTATCAGGTGTCTAGTATGACCCTTAGAGAAGTAGTGCTATAGGCTTTATATTTCCTGCTATAGTGTTGAAGTTTAAGAAATATACCCAAGTAAATGATGGGTTTACTCCCAATTGAGAGTTGTTTTCTACATATAATAGCACCCAGGGAAAACCTTGATATTTTTAGAAATATATTGGTTGAATCCCGTGGAGCTTTGTGAGCTGTGGTGTAGTTGGAGGTTTTTAAACAAAGATCCTGCTAAGAACTAGTGTATTATTTTGGAAGTCCTATATTGTTCTTTGGTACCCTTGTGTGCTCAAATTCATAGTTTCACATGAGATAATTATGTATGGTGTGATATATCTCTAGTTGGTGGTGGTTACCCCTCTGCTTTTTATAATGAGGTTGGGAGTTACAACTAAGAGATTCTATTCATGGGGTCTCACATGACTGGATACCCATTGGTCATGTTCTCAATGGGTTTTCTGAAGGTGGGGAGTATGTAAAAATTCACAGGAATGATGATTAAACTAGTCACACTTTGAGATGAGGTGTTTAGGAGGTTGGTTTCCATCATTAGTGCACCTTGGAGAGGGGTGGTTGTACCAAGTAGAGTGAACCATTCAGGTTTTGGAGAACATGGTTTGGGTTTTCATGTGGGTGTGGTGCAATTATCACTCCCCCATCGGCATATCACCAGTTTAGGCCATGTTTGGGAGGCCCTTAAAGTCACCATTATACTATCTAGAGCTAGTGGAGATAGAGTTTGTGGGTTTAGAGTTGGTGATAGTGATGGATGTTGAGGGTGCTTTCCATCCATGGGTGGATGAGAATTGCCGGGCTACATCTATATCTGCATCGAGTTAGCGATGTGGTGTAATGATAAACTCCATGACCATAAATGGAATGATTTCTTAGTGTTTTCCTCCTACCGTATCTTAGGATAGATGTGATTACCTCATTTCACAACGTTGGCATGGTATGAGCTGGACATTGGGATTTTTTTGTATTTTTTGGTTCCCCCAAGTGTGAGTTTTTACATAGCATGGGAACCCTATAGTGATCTCATTGGTGTTGAAGATCCAGTTGAGAGCTCTATTTCCTCCCTCATGTTTGAAATTTTGATTTTTGGGATAAAAATCATGAAGGTGGGGAGAGTTTAATGACTCTTGGTTTTTTATGTGAATGAATTTAGAATATTTATAAGAATATTTTCGAAGCCAGGAACTGAGGCGACCTGGGATTTTGAGGCCCAAAGAGCCTCAACATGGTGAAATTAAAATGCATTATATATATTTTACCATACGTGCATAGTTTTTTAGTAAACATGGAATAAGTCCCAACTGGATTCTCAAATCATAAACCTAAGACCGTGGTTGAGTCCAAAATGTCGTGTTCACCTTAGGCATGACATAAAGTTTGTTGGCATTGGGTGTTCAGTTGAGGGCGTGTTGGCTGGGCATTATGTGGAGGGTTATTAATTTAATAACATTAAATTAATAAAAACTTTCTCCCACCCCCTTTGGGTTATCATAATAAGTAGAGGATTGGGAGGATCTCCCTTACATGATGGATGAACCGAGGTGGAACCAAGGAGAGGAGGCACCACCGATCTTCGATCATGATGATGATCGCTCCTGGATTGTGGTGCAATGACTTAAGAGGGTGGATTTACACCCAAAGATTTGGTGTATCTCCATGAGGTAGGTAGATTTTTATGTTTTATTTCCTGATCCCATTTGATGTGTTTTTAAGGTTTTAGATCCCTATTATGAGTGCTAGTGGTCCCCTGGGGGTAGATCTGTGGGTTTTGGTGGAAACTGGAAAGTTTTGGGTAGCTTGTAGGGAAGTCTCATTTAGAATTCCTGATCACATGGTGTGTAGTGCAGGAGAACATGCTGTGTGTTATTCCCAATTGGGGAAGATGGCTTTTGGGGACTACACATTGTGTACTGGTGGTATACGCCATGTAGTGAGCCCAGTTCATGTGGTTGAGGAACATGGTCAGACATGTCTTATCAAGGGATGTGGATGTGTAGATGTACATGGACAGGTACATAGTCACAAGGTTCCAAACACAAGAGCAGGTAGAGGAAATGACCATCGAGCTAGGTAGCCAAGACATGCCATGTATTGAGGGTACACATTGTGTGGGGCGACATGGCCAGCCGACTGTGTATGGGCGGGGACACACCCAGGAAACCAGACGAGGTCACATGTCATGTGACATGGGTACACACCATGTATGAAAAAATTTCCATCCAATTCTGTATGGGTAGGGATAAAACTAGAAAAACTAACAGGGACAGATGCCGTGTGACATGGGTACACGCCGTGTAGTCATATTTTACACACCAAGTACCAAGAGGGGACACGACTAGGGTCCGGTTTGTGTAAGACACACCATGTATTGAGGGTACATACCATGTACTCCCCTTAGAGACTTCTCCATATGAATCTCCATATTTAGGACTTGGATAGAGACCTATTATTATCCTATTCTGAGTATTTTTCTACATTGGATGTGATGGTGGCTAAGATTTTGGCATGCTAGATGTGACATGATGTGAGGTTATCAGTTCACTTGATAGTGACATATGGAATAATATTAGTTGAGTGGGTTACCTTGGTCTACCCATATTAGGGTATAGTGTGGAATTATATACCCAACATAGGATTGTGATCCCCTCAATAAGATGATCTCAGATAGAGTTGGTGTATCCCTATGGGAGGCAAGGGAAGGATCCTCTATTTTATCAACTTCCCTAGGTTGGGTTCATGGTATTTTCATGACCTTTTTACAAATGGAGACTATACACTATCTAGTAGGATATCCCAATAGGGTTTATGGAATCATCAGATATATGATCCATTACTTTCTGGTTGGTTCTAGTGGGGTTTGTGGCATCGTTGAGAGTACAATCACCTGCTTGGCAGTTGGATTGATATTTAGGTTTTCAATATCTCCTAATAATATTGGGAATGATAACCAATATGTGAATCGTGTATTTGAGACTTAGAAGGGTTTTTGGAGTCCCCAACGGTCCTGGGTGTGATCCCCTATCTAAGGAATATGATCTTTGAAGTTTTGAATTGGGTTCATGTTATCTCCCAGTGGTTCTGGGTGTGATCCTCTATCCAATGAGATGATATTTTAGTGTTTCTAGTTGGCTTCAAGGAGTTCCCCATCTGGGATGTGTGTAATCCCTTATCTGAGTTTTGAGATCTGTTGAGCGAAAGTGTGACATTATTCATGGTGAGACCTAATGAGCATGATCTATTGGGTGTACGCCACCTGGTATGGAAGGGACGTACCATAAGCTTAGCGATAACCAATGGATCATGTTCTATTAGACGAGTGCTATCGGGGATAGAAGGTCTGTTCTCAATGAGAGAGGTATCTTGGAAAAGTTACATCTAGGTTGTTAGAGAGATACCTGATGAGGGTTACCTCTTGGATGTGCCATCTGGGATGGCAGGGCACGTAGAGTGGGTTTCCCTGGATGAGCATTACCTTTGAGCCTCAAGTTGAATCTTGTGGCTGGTTGTGAGGTTGGGACCTCATGAGACTCAGATTCTAAGATGAGTATATCTAGGTGATTTTGGGATTCCTTACGGTGTTTTCAAAAATCTTGGTCAACACACCATGTGGATTTAGATGACTAGTCATGTATAGATTAAGTGTGGTCGAGATGGAGTCCTAGGAAGACTTGGGGTTGCTTTTGTGGTTGCATTTGACACTAGTCCCATCCTTCTAATAAGGTTAGACTATTTTATAGTTTTTGGTTGACTTTTATTTTCCCCCTTTTATGCTTTCAGTTTTTTACTATACTCTAATTTTGGGATAGGTTTATGCATGAATTTTTATATCAATTTTTTTATATCTAAACTATTTCATGGAGATGGATGTGTGCGTGTGCGTATATGTACCATCGTCTAAGACCTTCCATGTGTGTGATATGCCTACTCGGTATTGGTTTCTAGCCCCTGACCTATTAGAGGTGGGATTGGGATAGTCACGGATCAGGCCCCGTTGGGCCAGGTCATGACACTTGAGATTATGTAATAATGAACTCTTTGACCATAGTAAACCTACCAATGTTATTTTGGACATGTGAGCCAAATATCTTCAAAAAATCTGACATAAACTAAAATGATTAAGTAGTTGAATATAACATGGTATTAAATATGATAAAAAGGAATAATAAACTTTAAAAAGTTTCCTAATAATGTAAATAATTAAAAAAATTAATTATTTAGGAAGATAAGGAATGTATGTGATGGTTCAGACTCGAGGTAATGAAATTTATTTTTAAAAAATTTTCTTTTAAAGTTTCCCTTATAAATATTTTCCTTCCATGTACACATTTTTAAAATTATTTTATGGATGTATTTATATAGACATAAAAGAATTATAAAGGATATTTTAGGTATCTTTTTTACTTCCTTTCAAAGGTTTATAAAAGGAATCTTTTTATGTATTTTATACAGAACATTTTTACTTTATTTACAAAAGTAAAAAAATAATGTTCTATTTTAATGTATATGGTGATAATGATTTTTCCCACTACCATAACCATTATTTGAAGTTTGTATTACTTTATAAGATTCCATGTTTTCTTAAAATAAAAACCCTCATTACCTTTATTATTGAAATTTATTTTTGAAAAAATATTTTTTAAAGTAAAGGGATATATAAATATTCAATTTTTTTATGGATGGAAATAATGTTTTTATAATGCATGATTTCATGTATTATGATTATGTTATGGTTCTTGGACATTTTTTATGATGATGGGTGGTTTTTTTATAAAATCAGGATGAGTGAACCCATTATATCTCTCTAATGAATTGGGTAAAGGGAAATAGTTAACTAATTAGGTTTCTCCTAATAGATTATAAGAATTTATAATGATGGTTATTACAACTGTAACCATGATGGTTATTATTTGTAAACCGTGATGGTTATTATAAGTGTAACTTTGAAGGTTATTACATTGGTAAGAGTTATATGAAAATGATTCCCCAACTTACCTATATTATTTATATGTTCTTTATATAGGTTTTTATGGAATTATTATGATTTCAAAAGGTAAGTTAATGAGATTTTCCTACTTCTTAAGGGTGGGGAGTACAACTTTGTGAATTTTTTTTAGGTGTTTTCATGATTTCAAAAGAAAACTTTTATTTTTTAGAAAAAATAAAACTTTATGATTTTTATTTTTTCATTTAATATTTATTATGAAATGTTTTAGAAAAATCATTTGGTAGAGATGTTGATTTATTGGGTAAGAAAATGTCTATTTTGAGCCCAAAGTTTATTTTTGAAAAAATAAAATTTATATGAGTATTCATTTACTAATGGTTTATTTATTTATTTTTTATGTCCCTTACTTAGATTTTTATGCTCATCCCGTGTTTTAAAATGTTTACCACAAGGTTTAAGGATGGGTAAGAACAAATAAGAAGTCAAGTAGAAATTAATGAAGATTTATCATGAAAAGAAAATGTGTTTCTTTTTAAATGTTTTATTTTTTTGGAAAAATGGGTACTGAATAGAAGTATCCACTTTTCAATATATGGGTTATGAACTAACTCTTTAAAACTATAAAATGTAAATATATTTGTGAATTTAAGAAGGGAAATTCAAGTAAAAATATATTATAATATGTAATTTTTAAGGATGGGTCATAGTGGGTACCAGAATAAGGTTTAGAAAACATTGTAGGTTAAGATATTTTCATGTGGGGTTATCTTAAGAGTTATGGACGCCATATTTGATTAATAAGTCTAAATTTGATCATAAGTTCAAATTCATCGAGATTTTTTTAGGTTTTAATTGATGGTATTTTAGAGTGATTAATGATATTATGGGAGATGTAACCCTTTGGTTTAACATAAAGGATTATTTCAAAAGAAAATTTTTACATTTTTGGGGATTTAAGTGGAAATGAATGTGATAAAATTTGAGATTAAAAAATTATTTAATGTTGAATTTATTATGGTTATTTTTGAGGATTTGAAGGTTAATGTATTTTGGGATTTTTATGGGAATTGTCTTTACAGGTACCATTTTCATTTTAACATGCAATAATTAATTTCATGTTTTAATGATATTATTTTTCCTAATTAAATATAATTTATAAAGATTAAAGTAAAGGTATATCAAAAAAATTATTATCCCTTATAGATGATTTAATCATCACTATCATAAAAAATATTGTTCAAATGATTTTGAAAACTTTTTTAACATCCAAACCTGAAAGAAACTATTATATCTATCCAACAACATTTCATTTATAGAAAATTTATATGGATCATGGTATTTCTATTATTTGATTTCAAAATATTAAATAATACACATAATTTGAAAAGTGACATACCACCAAGGACTTGACTATTTATTTTCTGGAGTTATGGACTTTATGATAGAAGATAAAGGGGATATAAAAAACATAAAAGAAGACCCAAGTGTCTAGATTTAAGTTATGAATTATATTCTTATATTATAAGTATGAAACATGATTAATTTTATATTAAAAAATCGTAAGGAAATATTTTATATCATTGATTTATAATAGTAGTTTATTAAGGAATAACACAACAAAACATGGTTAAAGGTTTAATAAGGAATTTTAATGAAGGATGTGTTTATCAATGATATTCTGATGTATTCTAAATATTATGAGAATCACAAAAAACTTAAGGATTATTTTATATTATACTTTGTTTTTAAAATTTGGAAATATAAGTTAGATAAAATCAACACATTTGAAAAGTTGTGTAACTATAAGTTTATTTTTTTAGAGATAGTTATTTAAGGAAATATGATAAAGGGATAAATAAACCTTTGGGATAAAATGTGCTTTATGTTATGGAAATGATAGTCAATTAATATTATTTTATTTTTTTAGAAAAATGATCTATATAGAAAACCTTAAAGGTTAAAGATTGATTTGACGATTAATTATATTTTTGAGGATGTTAATTATATTTTTGGGAATATTTTAAGAATTATATTAATATAGTTTTAGTAAATTGATAACCTACAAGTTATAAAATAACTC
Source organism: Viscum album (assembly GCA_963277665.1). Lineage (NCBI taxonomy): Eukaryota > Viridiplantae > Streptophyta > Magnoliopsida > Santalales > Viscaceae > Viscum > Viscum album. The sequence goes on along the minus strand of OY728151.1, from coordinate 1,860,616,387 downwards.
ATCACATTCGAAAAGGATGTAGGGATTGAACCCATAACAAAAGGGTGACATGGGTGAAACACATACCATTGGCCTACATGATGTCCAATTTAGTATGAAATTATGTAAAAAAATTTAAAAATAAAGAATAATTCGATATTGGTTACATTTTTTAATCATATAGATAACTAAGGTATTCAAAAATGATTTGGTGATTAAGTGATTTATGTTATTTTATAAGAATTTCACTATTTTAGTAACCTTAAATGATTATGGTAAACAAAACAATATGGAATTTTATTTTAGGATTAAAGGTTGAATTATTTTTGGAGTTATATATGATTTTAATATAGATTTATTGTGATTCAGGTAATTTATGGAAATGATTATCATATCTTGGAGATTATATAACCATGTCATATAAATTTTTGTTATATGGCTTTAAGAGTGATTGATGTTATATGGAGATAAATTTTGGAAGAATATATGATCAAATCATTATAATATTTGGTTTTTAATCTTAGTTGGGAATATTTTTAATAATTTTAAGGTTATTTATTTATATAATGATCCAAGTTAAACTTTGGGTGTTATCATTGAGGTTTTGGTGATTAATAATGTATTTCATCATATGAAGGATTATTAATTTTGGGAATTATATTACCTTTTGATAATCATTTTGGTTTTGGTTAATGTATCAATATAGGAGGAATATATTTTTATCCTTTTTTGAATTATTTGATCCATTAGAAGTTGATTTTAGTGCTCCATACATAAAAAAATCATCTTGAATACTCATCATTTGGATCAAAAGATGAGATTGTGGTTGAAATTAATTAAATAATGAAATTTTACTTGTCAAGTAAGTATATTTTCTTATATTATTAGTATAGATAGTAATGTAATTACTTAACACTATAAAAAGGATCTCAAAAAAATATATATCCTATTAGATTTATTTTTGATGAATCGATAGTCTTTTTCACACCTCTTTGGTTTATGGTTTTGTGGTTGTTGACTTTCTCATGATCATTCACTTTCTTGTGATTAATGATTTCTATAACACTCCATCATTATTTGGAAATTATTATTTTATTCCATGTATATATTTTTACTTCCCAATAATGTTTTTATAATTCTAAACTTAGTTATGTTCTATTCTAGTTGACCTTCTTATTTCCCTTTCCCTCTTTTCAAGAGGAATTTTTGTTAAACCTTTTTATGATGTGAGATTTCAAAAAAGGTATCTTCAGATGGAAAAAATTTGATTACCAAGATCAAGTTCAAATTTCAGGGATATAATTTTTTAAATTGGGAGAATATAATACCCCAATACTTTTAAAAGAAAGTCATTATGTTTAATAACATGTATGAAATGCAACATCGAGCTTAAATGAACCATGAAATATTATAATTTAAATATGATTGTTATAATCTAGATGCTGAATTGGTGGGAATTAATAGGATTAAATTAATTATAAAAAATATATAAATTTACTAATAAATACATATTTATTGATCAATTATTATAGAATAAACACTCAATTTTTATTAAAGATGTTTTATTCTTTAAAAATATGTTTTCTTCAAAAACGGTTTTCATTGTTTTTATGAGATAATATTACAATTAATTTCTAATTTTTTTTAAATTTTATTTGATAAGAATGAAATAATTTTTTAAATAATTATATTAAAATTATATTATGGATTTTTTTTATATTTTTATGAAAGTTTTATTTTTCAATGAATTGTTAAAAATATTTTGTTTTATTAAAAATTGTATTTTAATTTAAAGTACTTATGGAATAAAAGTATATTTTGCATTATTTTTAAAATTTAATTAGTTAATTTTGATTAAAAATAATCCAATTATAGTCTTTGGAATTACTTTTATACTTTAATTTAGTGTAAAACCATTTTTGTACTTAAAAGGCATTTTTTTTGAAAAACTATTTTTCATCGCATTTTGGCAAGTTTAATTTTAAATTAAATTATGTTACTTCTATAAATTGAATTTTAAAAAATGGATTCCATATTATGATTCGATTGGTTACATTTTTTTTAAATATCCCGCTTTTATTTTTGGACATTATGAGTAGAAACCATATATATATTTGTTACCATAGTAAAGGGTAAATCATGTAATTAAGGTTAAAAGTAAATCTATAAAAACTAAAAATGACCCTAAAAATTGAATTAATTTTATTATATGAGTATATAACATACATAATCATTTATAAGTATAATAAATGTCCTTTTTTTCTATTTTAAAATTATTTTTACCTTTATATTATTTTATATAAAGAAAAGTAAAAAATGTCATTCTTTTTGTTTTATTATCTCTAAAATTTTGACATAGGTATAAATAGAGGATATGTTTGATTATAAATATTAGTTTTAAATAGAAATTATTTCTTCATCATCATTATTTATTTATAATTTTTATTTATGAAATAATTACCAAAAATGCTTATGAAACACTGACACAATGCTTGCGTAAGGAGTAAAAAATCAATAAAATGATTTTTAAGACACTAATGATAATATAATTTGAGTGATTTATAATTTAACATGATTTTTTCAGATAATGATGAAATATTACATAGGTTTTAATTACTTAAATTCTAATTCCATTGTTTTAGTTTTGTTTTTAAAAGTCAAATTAAATGAATAGTTCCAAAATTGTCATTATTTTTATTTTATAATAAATAATACTTCATTAAATTATTTAAAACTCCAAAAATCCTATTTTCATCCATGCTATTGAGGTATTGTTTAAAATATAAAATAATTTCCATTTATTGTTAAATTTTCATTTTATAGTGACTTTCATGGCCCTTAAAGAGTAAAATCTTTAATACTGTGGTAATTGTCAAAAAGGGTTAAAATTGGTTAAAGACAAAAGATAAGGGTAAAAACATCACCTAAACATTTAAAAATTCTCTTTTATGAGATTATTTCAATACAATATCATCATATATAAAAATTAAATCAATTTGGAGACATTTTTAAATGAAAATTAATTTATATTAATTTAATATTTTAAGAAATACTAAGAGTGTCCCTCCTCTCTCTTATAAAAGGGAACCTCTTCTTATATTTTATTCACACTTCAAGAACCATTTGTTTCTAACAATACCTACCCAAACCACTTAATTAAATATATAACCTAATTATATAGGTCTTAATATGGTCATAATTCCAACCTTAGAGGGATTAATGTGTAAAGAAAAAAGAGATTCTCTAAAGAAGAGGTATAGTTTTTAACCGAATGTTTTAGTTTTATTTCTTCTTCAAACTCCTTAAAATCTTATTAAAAATTTATTATATAATAAAATTATTATATTACATATATTTATATGTTTTTATGTTAATTTTATAAATTATATCCATCTCCTATTCTATAAAATGGGAAATGAAACCATCGTTCATGTGCACGATGAACTACTGCCTCACATACTGATGTAATTCATTCTCCATCACCTCTTCTTACACCTGGTTATAATAATTAATTTAATGTATATATATTATTCATGAAATATTTATTTTTCTGAAAATATTATATATCATTTACTTTCTTATGTTTCCATTCACTGGAAAATTATAACGTCCTTCGTGCGTACGTGTGGACTACCACCTCCATGAAGCAATATAATTTTTTTCATCACCACATCACATGAAGAATATATATAATTATATTTAAGGAAATAATATATCATTTATGATATCATGATAATTATTTAATGATAAAATAATAATTACCTTATTTCTATAAAGATCGTAAAAAAATGGAAATGTTATTAACGCAAACATACGACCTACCATCTCCATGATTGTAACACAATTCATTTTTTCATGACTGTAGTTCATGGTTGTTTTAAAAGTATAATTTATGTATAAAAATTATTATTATTTTATGATTATTATTTTTTATATTATGTAATAATTAAAACTTTTACCATAGTAAACCTATCAAATTCATTTTGGCCATATGAGTCGAATATCATCAAAAAATTCGACATAAACTTAAATGATTAATTAGTTGAATATAACTTGGTAATAAATAAGATAAATAGGAATAATAAAATTTAAAATTTTTATTAATAAATTAAATAATTAAAAAAAGTTTATAATTCAGGAAGATAGAGAATGTATGTGATGCATCAGACTCGAGGTAAGGGACTTTCTTTTAAAAAAGTCCCCTTTTAAAGTCTCCCCTATAAATATTTTTCAACCATGTCCATATTTTTAAAATAATTTTATGGATGTATTTATATGGAAATAAAAGAATTATAAAGTAAATTTTGGTTCTCTTTTTTACTTTATTTAACTTTTTTTCAAAATAAATCTTTTTAAATATTTTATACGGAATGTTTTGTCTTTATTTACAAAAAATAAAATGTTCTATTTTAATGTATATAATGATAATGATTTATCTCCTTTCCATAAATGTTATTCAAATTTTATGTCATTTTATAAGGTTCCATGTTTTATTTAAATAAAAACACTTATTCCCTTTGTTGTGGGAATTTTTGTTTTGAGAAAATGGGTTTTAAAGGTAAGGGATATATCAATATTTGAAAATGTTTTATTATGGGTGAAAAGAATTTTTTTATAATGAAATATTTCATCTATTATGATTATGTTATGGTTTGTGGGAATTGTTTATAATGATGTGTGGTTATGTCATAAAATAAGGATATGTGAGACCATTATATCTTTCCAATTCATTGGGTAAAGTAATAGAGTAAACTGACTAGGTTTATCTTTATATATTATAGGAATTTATCGTGATGATTATTCTAGGTGTATTCATGATGGTTATTCTATGTAAACTGTGAAGTTTATTCTAAGTGTAACCATGAAGTTTATTCTATTTTTAAGAGTGATATGAAATTTTTTCCCTAATTTACCTATATTATTTATTTATTCTTTATATGGGTTTTTATGAAAGTATTATGATTTCACAAGGTAATATAATGAGATTATCCCACTTCTTAAGGGTGAAGGGTAAAACATTGTGTAAAACTTTTCATGAGTTTTCATTATTTCAAAAATAAACCTTTATGAGTTTTATTTTTCCATTAATATTTATTAGGATTTTTTTTATAAAAATCTTTGGGCTGAGAAGGTGATTTATTTTGTAAGAAAATAATATTTTGAACCCAAATTTTATTTTTGTTAAAGCAAAATTATTATGATTATTTATGGACTAAAAATTTATTTCTTTATTTTTTATGTCCATTACTAATATTTCATTTCTCATACCAAGTTTTAAATTGTTTTTCATAGGGTTTATGGATGGTTAAGAATAAATAATTAGTTAATTTAAAATTCATGAAGAATTTTCATGAAAAGAAAATGTGTTTCTTTTTAAAAGTTTTTTATGTGAAAATGTGTACCGAATATAAGTGTACACTTTGTAATATATGAGTTTATTATGTGAGTGATATGAAATAACTCTCTAAGAATATAAAAAATAATTATCATTGGGAATGAAATAAGGTAAATTTTATTATAAATACACTATAATATGTAATGTTTAAGGCCGAGTCCATATAGGAAGTCATGTTTGTGGGGTTTCCCAGGAAAATTTTTTAATACAACTTATAGGTGATATTTTCATGCCATACTGGATCTTAGATTAGGGAATCCTTACTAGGATTGAAATGATCCCCCGAGAGACACAAGTTGTTGATCTAGCAGGGATCCGGTTTTATCCATAATGCTCACATCATGGTCTTGGATCTTCCCATAAAATCCTTTAACCAAGGGATATCCCAACCAGTTATCCTTTCAAAATTTAAGATTTTAATTGAGGTATGAAAGCTGTCATCTATGATTCATCACATATTTTTAATAATTTTTAATATAAGGATAGATTGAGGAGAGTTGTTAATGAATCCTTCCAGAAGTTAGCTACTTTATAAATCTCTATTTAAAAATTTATTATTGGTTGTGTTGTAAATGAGAAGCCTCTACAAGAAATGTGGCTGTAGAGAATCATTAAAACGATCAAGGTTATTAATTCTCATGCATCAATCATGATGGACTAGTGTATACCAATCTATTGGTATAGATTTATGCTAAATGCTAGCATCCCAGACTAAACACCAGACCACAACTCTCATGGTTATACCTCTATGTTGAGGTCTCTGGGGATTTCAGGGGAAACGTTACCTACTTAGGGGTCCAGGGGGAGGAAGGTCCCTGACACAAATTTTAGGCACTGTAGAAACTCTAACTAGATTTTAAAAGATATGACTAGGTAACAATGATAGTGAAATATAGTATTTCAAACTTTTTCTGGGTTACTATAATATCTTTTAATTTGGAGATAATGGTACTGTAGCTCCATTGACTTCCAAACACAAGTCACTACAGCATAATAAACTTACTTTGTGGTTGGTGGAACCATTGAATCATATTATTTATAATCTCTTAGATCTAGGGTTTATATTTATCTAAAACTATGAAATTACCCTATAATTATACCTAGAATCATAGTGAAATTTATACCACTTTGTAGACATAGGGATCATTTCCTGAACCATGTAAATCACTTTTCCTTGCATATTCTTCACATTATTTCTTTTCCCCTTTTACTATTATGAGAATAATTCTTCATTAGTTTCTCTTGGTATTTTTGTAACACATTATTTAAAAATTTATAGCATGTATTCCATTTTACCACCATATATTTCCATTCATAAATTCTCCCACACCATATGAAATTACTAAAACATTGGATCAAACATTTAATTAAAGCACAAGGCTATTTGTACACCATAAAGGAGTAGATAAGCTTAGGAATGGAAATTACCTTAATGATATAAATAATTCCATTAATAAAGAGATATTTATATTTCTAATAACTTAACTATTAATTAATGAAATTAGAGATGTCCCTAAAATAAAAAACCTTAGGCCTTATCTAGAACAAAGGTATGCTCAGATAAATTAATGGGAGAGTGACCTCTTTAATGCTCAAACTTCTCTTGATAAGTGGTTTTCTAAGATAGTTGAAATTGTGGATAAAATAAATCTAAAACTTATTCCATCTTAAGTGATGATTGGAGATGAACTTATAGTGACCCTATCCTTTTAAACATCTTATTACATGATTTTAAGCATAATTATCCCTGAAATACAAACCAAGTATCATAAAGTCTAGTGTCTTTGGAAGATTAGGTACATAAAATTGAAAACATGGAACTAGAAAAAATATATTTATATTAATCCTCAATAATGAGATCCTAAATTCATTTGAGCTACTACATATTTATAGGATAGCCTGTGTAATAAATAGAAAAAATGGATGAGATGAAAATCCCAGTAAGGGAATAAACATAGAAATAAAGTATAACACATTGATTAGAAGGCATAACATGATGACATAAAAAGGTATAGAACATGAATAAACATATGGAATCATAACCTGTAAAACATGGGTTCATGTAATAATGGAAACATTGGAATGTGTTAGCAACTTATAAAATGACATAAACATGAGTCAACGCTATCTTCAAAGACTATATCACATGTTGGACAAAGTCCCATAATGGATTAGGTTTAATCCCTAATCCCATACATGACATATCATGAGGCTACACATTACCCAATGGATTATAGAACTATATTGGTGCACCAATAATAACAAGTTAATTCATATGTGGTCCACATAAATAATCAAACATAAGGAATATACATAAGGGTTACCTATAGAAAGAAATGAGTATCATAATTATGTCATAAGGCATAACCAAAGGGAATATCAAAATGGTGTCCATGAAAGAATGGATTTAAATTATTCTGAGACATTAATAAGTTAAAATAGTCATAGATCATGATAAATGATGTCCAACTGAAGTGAAAACATGTCAAAAGTGTGTTTAAGAAATTTTAGAAATGAGCCACTTTAGTGTGGTTTAAGGGAAAATAATAAAGAGTCTTTAAAGAGGACAAAGTTATAATTGTTTGTATACAAAAAAATGAAATAAGATATTTTTCATGATAAAATCAGCGATTTTAGAAAAATATTGACGACTTAAAATATTCTACAGAGTGTACTTGAAAGTGGGTATAAAATAGAGAAGTTCCCTTTAATCAGACTTTCTTATCAGGAGGAATTGAGAAGGGAACCCTTTTAAAACATGTATTTTCCCATTAAAGAAGGATGAATTGATATTAATACATAAGTTTGGAACATATATAAAGAATTTTCAATAAGTATATTATAATAATTAAGAAATATATTGTTTTAAAGAGAGATAAAACGTAACCCAACGGTAAATTTGAATGTTCAGAGAGATCCCTTACCTTTTGTCCAAAAGTGTTATGAACTTGTACTTAATGTCTTGGATAAAAAAATTAGATTCATTAATAATTTAATTTATAACATCTTAAACATATATTTTATTTATAATAATTTTATTAAGTTCATTTATGGCCATTTCAATGAGTTATAATGTTTAATTTTGTTGTTTCAAGAGCCTTCGTTTCATGATTTTATGATCAGTTCCCTCAAGTATAATTATGGGAGTTCTTATAAAATGGAGGAAAAACATAGAAGTGGACTGATATGGTATTAATATAATTCCATAATTTTAAATGGTCCTATATATCATTTTATTTTTAGATATGAGAATAATTCATTAGATAAAATGTCAATGATAAACATTTAGATTATTTTGGTGGTTTTTCAATCACCACTAACTAATTTTGTTTTATTAATTAATATTATGTACATATAATAGTTTCACAACATATAAAAGTTATAATATACATTTTACAATATTTTTTAACTATTATAATGGTTTTATGACCATCCATGAAGGCGGTAATGGAAAATGAAAAATCATCATCCATGAAGGCAGTGAATCGACATATCACGGATAATGTTTTCATTTTTAAGATAAAAGAAGAAGAGAAGAGATTTTATGATGGTTATTCCATTAATAAAATAAAATTATAGTATACATATAAAATTTGTTTTATCATGTCACTTTGGATAGGGGTGAGGATAAATTATAAGAAATAAAGAATTAAAAAGAGAAAGAAGGAGGATTTTACCTCTTGAATATAATCTCCTTGAGAACCTCCTTAAGGCTCTTGGAAGTGGTATTTTGGTGAGAATAGTAAGACCAATATGTGGGTAAGAGGATTTTTAATGGAATTTGGTAGAACGTAGGCAAGCTATAAAGCTTAGTAGGTGTGAGTATGAATGGTTGTATTTATAGGGGGAGGAGAGGAATGTTTTTGATTATTATATTCATTAGTTTATTATTTTGGATCAAAAATATAAATAGAGTCAATTATTGTGAATAAATATCAATTTGAAATGGGAATAATGGGGTGGGGTGGGCCAATCCCATGTGATCTAGTCCTACAAAATCCCGCATAAAAAATGGGTGGATTTATCAAACCCGCCATGCCCTGCAATGGATGCAAGAAAGCCCACGAGCAACCCACATTCGTTATTTTTTTTAATTTTTAATAGTCCTATAAATGAAAACATGAAAAATAAGTGAATTAATGGTTTTAAAGCATGATAATGGGAATGTAATCTTAAAAATATTAAAAAAATAAGAAATCATTGTAATGCCCATCAAAATTCCACCAAATTATAAAATTGTTCATAATTATTATAAAAAGTAAAAAAATTAAAAATAAAAGTTAAAAATATAAAGAATACAACACTCAATAAAAAATATAGATTGAGAGTGATCCCTTTCTCATGCTTCTCCAATAATACATGCACCCTTATCCTCTATAATGGTCCCTTCAAACCCTACATCAAAACACAATTAAAAATAAATTTAAAATCAAATAAAAAATAAAACTTTTAGAAAAAAATAAAAGTATTGATGCATATAAGTTTGATAAAAAAATTTATGAAAATATATCAATAAATTTAATGGATTATTATTAATTATTAGGAAGACATAAATTTAATAAATCGAAGGAGTTATTATGTTCTCCATATATATAGTTTCATAACTAGAATCCTACTCTAAGCCAAATTATTCCTTTTCATCATCCAATTATACAATAAAATCACTATTAATATGATTAATATATATATATATATAAGATAATAAAATATAGTAATTATACAGTTACTAATAGGATCAAGGCCATGAATCCAACTTTGAGCATAGATTAATTCCTGAATATTTTTGTTAAGAACATGAATCCTGTATTTATTCAACACCCTCACTCCAATTCTAAAGGTAGTCTCTAAGGCCACCATGGTAATGATAATGATTAAAAAATCACATTACATGAGTGATAAAATAGTAAATCTTTTACTTTTATCCTTCCACCAATCGATCAAATTTATATTTCTATAAATTGGCATGTCAATCAATGGAATCTCCAAATAAATATTCAACTGGGATTTTGCATCATTTGGGACAACTAATTTATTTTTCAGATCAATCCACATATAAAAAAAATATATAAACAAAAAAAGTTAAATAAAATAAAATAAAATACATAAATAGTAATTCAAATAATAAGATGTTAAACTTATATCAATTACATTAGCATTTTACCTTTTAGATAAATTAAGGGAAGTAGAAGATAAAGCCATTTTATTTACTCCCATTGATGAAATAGAAGGAAAATAATTTCCACACTCTTCATAAAGTTGATATAACTTATATTTCACTATAGAAATATTTTCTTGGAAATGTCATGAATCAAGGTTTTGATAGATAAATCCTAACATTGTAAATTTGATCTGGGGATAAAGTAAAAATTCCATTGCAAGAATAATTCTTTAATGACTCAAATATTTATCAAATTTATTCTTTATATTACAAGGAATTGTTTTAATGATGTCATCATCATTGTTGACATTATGCAATAAAAAGCTCTCAATTTTCCAAACTCCACCAAAGTATAAATTTTAAGTAGGATATGTGGATCTTGAAATAATAATTTTCATATCATGAAAGGGATTCAGAAATTTCAAATCAACTCACCAAATTCCATTATTATTATAAAGGAAAAATTTTATAATTTGGATCATAAATATCCAAATTATTAAGAACATGATTATACTTCAATGAACTTTCAATCATTTCATATGTGTAATTCCACCTGGTGGGAACATCCAATATCAAAATCAAACTAGTATCAACTAAAACACTATTTTCACAATATTGAAATCATGTCATTCTACCCTTATAACCTTTAGCATAAAAAATTATTTCTCTAATTTTTTGACATGTGGATTCAATAACCTTCAAACCTTATTGACCAATAATATTTAAAACATGATCACAACATTGAATGTGAAAAAATTCACCCATGAAAAGAAAATTATTTTCCAAATTCAATTGATATTTAAACTTTTGTTACTTGGTATCATGATAGAATCATTGTTTAAGATAAGAGATAAAATTTTATTTTGTATACCCTAATCAACAAAAAGTTATTTTTTTCCACTTTAGAACCAAAATTTGGAGGTTTCATATCAATAAAAGAAAGAATTTTGCTTTGTAACTGCCACTCCAAATCAACATAATGTGCAGTCAAACAAAGATACCCCTTACTAGTACAAGCCATCCACAAATCAGAAGTAAGGCATATTCGACCATCAATGTTTGACAAAATTTCTTACAGTTTTTTATGTTGATCATATAATTCTATCACATCTGAAATTTGAGAACTTATAGAAAAAACATCACATCTGGGTTCAAGTAGTTGAATATTTTTCTAACTCCTTCATACTCAAAATTTTTAAATGAATGGTCATGTTTTATAATGCCCATTTCCATATTTTCCAGAAAAACATTTGAATTAAACTTTTTATTTTGAAACTTTCTTGAATGGTCCAAGATCATCGAGGGAACATTGTAATATTTTAATAATTTGATTCCATTTCATTTTTTAATATGTTGAGATAAAGTTTAAGTTTCATATCTTTTTCCACCTCCCACCAATACTAATCCTCATCCTTTACACTAAACCCTAGGTTTCTCATCAATCCCATTTGCTAAAAATAAATCCAAACATCAAATGTTGTATTTTTTGACATTTTTTGCTTCGACTTGAACACCATAAATTTTATTTTCATCTTTATCTATGCCTTGACTAGATTGGAAAACATTATCCACATGATGAATTACCGAGTTACTATCATTAATGATATGAATTTCTTCTAATTCAATATCATTTTCAAGTTGATACATATTTTAGATAACCTGCAATAAAAAATGCTATATTTAGATTCGACAAATAATTTATATAAAGTTTTCTTAATGCAATTATTGGAGAGTCAAAAAAATACACTAAACGTTAAAACAATTATATTTTTACAATCATAAATGTTAATCACTAAAAATTAATAATTAATAATTTAAATATAAATAAATAAATGATAAAATGTGATAATATAATAAAATATTATAATATAAAAATTTAAAAAAATGAATGGTTACATTTTTATTGAAATTATGAAAAAAATTATAATTTCTAAATATATAATTAATGAATTCAAATAATTATTTAATTTTTTTTTGAAAAATAAAATATTATAATAAAAAATGATGAAAAGATGATTTAAAAAAACATTTGATAATATATAATTATTTTTTTGGATAATTAGATTATATATTTTTAATTTATTAATTTTTTAAAATTTCATTAGCTAATTTGAAGTTATGTTTTAAATATAATGTGATTTTCAATATTAAGAATTATGGATTAAATAAAATTATTAATATTCTGAATAATCTCATTTATCTAATTTGAAATAATGAATTCTTTGGATAATATGTTGAAATTATAATTATTCAAATATTTTAAGGAGAATATTAAAGATGTGAACATTGGTTAATCTAAGAAACTTGTGGGGAACTCATTCGAGGATAATAACCTTTCAGACTTTGTTAATTCAGTTCACATAGCACTAAGTGATTCTACTAATTACCCCACTCTTGTGGGGGATCAAAAGGAGCATAGTGAATCTCACGATGCCTGTCAAGAGGAAGTTAAAAGAATCCACTCTAATTCCAGTAAATCTTTATATGATGCCTATGACTATGCATGTCAGATTGAAGACACCTACTTTAAATCTAACACTAATAAAGGTAGAAAATTGATTATTGATTTGGATGGATTCATTAATCTAAACCCCAAAAGACTCAGAAATGTAGATATTACTCAGATATCAATAAAACAATTTTTACTATATATTCAAAGGCCTCTAGGATGGTAAACTTAGATATTCCCCCTCATCTTGAGGTTGCTGAAAAGCCTATCACATATTCTGGTGAAAATAGTTCAGATGACACTGATTTTAATAAAAATTCTGACCCAGCTGTGAGGGATGAATACTAGATTGAGTAGGATGTGTTTGTAGAACTGGTGTCTTGTTCGGATGAGCAAGATGAATTAGTTTTCCAAAGGTACAAGGAAGGTGAAATCAATGCGAACCTTTACCTTCAAACTAGAAAGAGGATGTTCATTATGCTGGTTGAGGAATTAAAGTGAAATCCTGCCTTTAATTTTGGACAAATTCCATGGAAATGAGTTCCTTTTTTTCTCCTCCCTTTTGAAGCTTGAATGCTTGTTTTTTCAATGCTAAAAATGGTCCCTTGGTCTTTTTATGATGTCTTGACGTTTTATGGGCCAGTTGCTTTCAGATCCTTGATTACTGTATTCAGTTTGAGAACTTGGGATTTTACCTTTCATAGAGAAACTTAATATCTTTTGATATTTGAGAACCAACTTGGCTGCAATGATAATATGATGAAGTTAGAAAGGATGCATCACTTGGCGAGATAGAGTTATTCTATTTCTATTGCAGAACCTTATGGTTTAATAATATGTTTTCTAATAATTATATAATTTTATTATTTAATGAAATTAAACAATTTATTATAAAAAAAATAAATTTAATATTTAATAACCATATAAATCACAAAATAATATAGATATGTAAAAATAATTAAATTTTAAATTAAAAAATAATGGTATGATATAATATTAAATGATATGATAAGTTTTTTTAACTTTAATTAAAATTATATAATACAAAATAAAAATAATGAAAAATATAAAAAAGTAAAATTTAAAACTAAAATAATGTTATGAAAAAACAAAAAACAAAATACTAAAAATTAAAAATAACCTTAAATTACCTACAGAGGAGGGACATGGGAGGGTTGAGGGCCGGAGGAGGACATCAACCGGTGGGGGAAGGAACCAAGCAGAGGCGGTTGGTGCAGGATTGAGGCATTGGGCTACATCAACAAAAATAGGGGTGGACCAATAGAAAGAGAAGTGCATGGGTGTGGTGAGGAGGAGGATTATTGGAGTGGGTGGGGGGATGGAAATGTGATGGTGGGGGATGGTTGTAGGAAAACGACATGAAGGTGGTTGAGGAGATGATAGGGAGGTGGAGGAGGAGATGACATGGGGGGTAGTTAATGAGGCATTGGGGGGGGGGGATGAAATTTTGGGGGGCAGAGGATGGAGAAACGAAAGGCAGAGAGTGGGGGGGGGGTGACGATATAGTGGTAGGGCATGACTAGAGGATGATGATAGGGGGCAGGGGGAGGAGGAATGGGGGGAGCAGAGGAGGCATGTGGGGAGGTGGAGGAGGATTCAGGGTGGAGGGATGAAGGACAATGAAATTAGAGAAGGGGGTGGGAGCCAGGTATGATGATGTGGAGGAAGGTGAGGGCTGGTGGCTAGCCGAAGGATGACATTAGAGAGGCTATTATGGAAGGGGGTGGGGTTGGAGGTGAATGATGTTAGCGATGGAAGTAAGAGGGGGAGGGTGGTGCGCCTCAGTCTGGTGTGACAAGAAGAGTGAGACAGACTGTATTAGTTAAATAAAATTAAAATGAAGGATGTTGGGAATTGGAGAGGCTGTTTATTCCCAGACATGGAAATGAATGAGATGGGCGGGTGGCTTGTAGCTAGCATCATTAATTACAGATGGTGCTCATGCCTATTCAAAAATAGACTCATCATTATTAAAAAAAATTAAAATGGCTCATGAGAAAACCCGTATCCATGCGAGAAAACCTACACAGGTTGGATACCCATGCAGGCTATCTATATAACACCATTTTAAATCTGGGTTTTTTTTAATAAGCCCACCCCTCCCCAAACCCACCCCAAGCCCACTTAGCCCGTGGGTCTGCAACCAGTTTTGAACTACTATGACTAAGTATGGAAGATATGGCATGTAAATTCAAAATAATGGGAGCTTACATCAACCATGACTTAAAAGTTCAAGTATTTGGATTAAAATGTTAAATACCATAAATCACCATTTTTCACTATTCACTAAAAATTCAACTATTTTATAAAAATCCAAAAAATTCACCCCAACTATTTTTAGATGTTTATATTTCAAAAATGGACTTTATTTTATAAAACTAATTTTCTAAATAAGCGAAATTTAATTTTTTATTAAAATGATTATTTATTAAAAAAACACCAATTTTAATATTATAATTTATTTTATAACCATTTGAAAAATTAATTAATGTATCATTAATTTATCTTATAATTATAATAAAACATAGCATTAATTTATGAATCTATTTTATGAAAATAAATTTTATTTTAAATTATTATATTAATTATAATATTGTAAATAAATAATTACATTTTACAAAAAATATAAACACTTAATTTATAATTTTTGAAACAACTATTTACTTATACCATGATATAAATATATCATATTTTAATTTATAATATACTTAAATTTTATTTATACTTTCATAGATGATGTTACTATTCTAACATCTATATTACTATTCGAAACAGTCACATTACTATTCCAACGACCAAGTTACTATTCCAACGATATAGATTCTTTAATTTATATAAATACCACTTATTTTAGTCCTTATTCATTCACTTATATTTTATATTAAGTTTATATATATACTATCATCTTTCAAATTAATATTTTATTATTGAAATTATGTTTTATTTCTTTAACTTTGTTCGTGAGTACGGTCATTCTAGTGGATCGAGTAGATCCAAATTATCATATTATTATTATCTTATTTTCTATTTATTGTCCTACTATAATATTTAGAATTATTATTGGTTTATTTTCTGACTAATGTATCATTCTTCATTTATGAGAATAATATTTTGTTGGTTTCTATATGTGATGTTTTTGATTTATACTATATGACATAACTATAATAAGAGAATTTAAATTGATAAAATTATGGGTTGTTAAAACACCCATAATGACTAAGGATCTCCTTGAAAGCTTCCATATTTCCTGAACCTCCTTTGAGAAACATGATCGAATCATCAGTATAAAAGATATGAGATGAGGCCTTAACCCCTCTCATATCTTGTATGGGCTTGATATTTCATTTTTTAACCCTGAAAAGGAAACATCTTCTTAATTAATCCTAAAAAAGTTTAAAAGAGTGGGAAATAAAGGACCCCCTATCTAAGACCACTTGAGTAAGAGAAATATCCTTTAGGAGTACCATTCACCAGATTATGAATTCTGACCGATTTAAAAATAGAAAGAATCATGCAATTGAAAAAATCACTGAAACCAAAACTTAAAAGGAATTCAATAATAAAGTCCCATTTCATAGTTTCAAAGCCTTTCATGACATCCAAATTGAGAGAAAATATTTCATTTTTTTAGACTTCCTTAGTAAGTTAGTGCATTCATAAGAAGGAAAGAGATAGTCCTATATACTTCTTCAATTGGTTAGGAGAAACCACTTTGTTAGTGATGATAGATAGCCTAGTTACTAGGATATTAATTAGAATACTAGATATATATTTGGATAAATCAACATGCTTAAAAGAGGTAAGGGATTCAGTGATATAAGACTTGGGTAAAGGAACCAAAAATTGGGAATTCATGACCTTTTAAAGAGTTCCATTTATGAAGAAAATATGAATTATTTTCATAATAACATCCTTAATAATATTGTAGAACTCTTAAAAGATGATATTAGTGAAACCATCTAGTTTAGGGGTACTCATATGATTGAGAGAGAAAGTGGAATCCTTAAATTACACCATATATAGCAGTCTGGTGAGTATCACATTATCCGAGTGATCAAGGATCGTGGGGATAACATTTTAAAACCAATATGATTAATTATTTTTTATAAGGTTAGGGTTATGAATTCAAAACAAAATTAATATTAGGATAGTATTAGAATAATAATGAAAAATTATTTTAACCCATTTAAATTTATTATTATTAATTTATTAACTATATATTTTTAAATAATAATAAAAAAATAAAATTCATTTTTTTATTTATGTTCATATTTGACTTATAAATGAATTTTGAATTTGAATCTAATTAAATTAGTTATTATTAATTCATTAACTATATATTTTAAACTGTTATTAAAATTATAAAATATATTTATTTAATTTTATATCTATTCATATGATATATATATATATATATTTGAAATTATAAAAAAGTATTTAAATGGGTTTTCCTAGTTAAATGGATAATTAAAATATATAATAGGGTTGAAATAGAAAATTGAGTTTAAAAAAATGGATTATAAACTAGTTCATATTTTGAAAAATTATATGGGTTAGGGTTCCAGTCCCCTAAAATTTGTGAATATCCTACCCAATGACATTAGGGAATGAAAAATAATCAGGTAGGGCCTAAAATGGCTAGGCCCATACTGATCTAGGATTATTTTTGCATTTATCATTTTGGAGTCTATACAAATGCGCCATATTTTAGATATATATCCCCTTTTTTAACATGGGTTAAAAAAGTCCATGAGTATCCTGTTTTTATAATTAAAAAAATTCAAGGGGAACACATGTGTCACTTTAATAGAAAAATTGATTTGGGGGTGAGGGGAGTAGGGAGAACAGATCAAATAGTAAATACATCCAATGAACTGACATGGTTGAATAAGTCTAGGAGTTTATGATAAAACTCTAATCAACCAAATATGATACAATAATGTAAAACCCCACATTTTTATTCCACGAATACATTGAATAACATTTTTTACATGCAACACCAAACTAAAATAAACAAATGAAACATTTTATTAATATAAAATATTACAATACATGTTAAACATTAATACATTATGAGAACATAATATAAGACATCATTATGAAAATTAAAATAGGTATAAAACCATAAGAAAATAAAAATACTACAAGTATGAAATATTCACCCTCACAATTTTTTTGGAAGACTATACCACTGATTATAACTAGGGAAAAGGAAAAAACATTACAAATATAATATAAATTTTGAGAGATAAATAATCAAATATGGTGAATGAACATTAGTAAAGGATGAAAATCCATATATATGAATGTAATATGACTATTATATATGTGGAAATTGGTCATATGAATGTTGTTATATGGTCATTGGACAAATGTAATGGGTTAAAAAGGATATAATGATACCCATTAAATACAACAGAAGAATTATAAAAAGACCATAAACATGATTTCTATACAAGATATCTAAAACAAAAAATAAAATGTAAAATGAATAGATATGTAACTTTCACTGAAGATAGATGGTACTTTTGTCTTTATACGAAGTGGTCAATGAAGATCACTCAAGAGGTAGTCAAATGAAATCTTTCTTATGGAGGAATCCATAAGCTGATTTTGAATCACTCATCACATGATCAGGACTCTCCATTACCTGCGATATAACTACTATAAAAGAGGAATTTAACAGAGCTAGAATAAGCCTTTATCAGTGATAAAAAAGTGCTGAATACCACAACATGATTAAATGGCCTATGTTTTTATCAGTACTTTTATATGCACTAATAAAAGACAACATTTATCAGCACATTTATTTAGCACTGATAAAGGGACCCTTTATCAGCACTACAAAATGCACTGATGAATGAGTCCTTTATCAACATGTCTAAAATTAGTAATAAAAGAAAATACTACAGTGTGATGTTATAACGCACTATAGCACAAAAAATAAGGCATACTACAGTGTGCTGTAATAGATTACTACAACACTAGAAACAACACAAGAAATTAGAAAAATCTGATACAAATACAGAATTTAAATGAAATAAAATCTCCAACACAAATAAAAGAAAAAAAATTATTATAGAGAAAAATAAAACAATAATATAAAAGAAAAATCCACCCCTATTTGAGAAATATAACACACCTATATAAAAACAAAATTCTTATGTTAGTAATAATATAAAGAAATAAATTAAATAGAAAGTCATAATTTTAAACTAAAATTTGAGTCATACCAGGAACAATGTGTATCAGATTGAGGTGCGGATGATTTATACACATCCTAAATAACTTATGGATCATTTTCCTAAAGTATAAAAACAATCCGAATGTGCTTTCTCATTTTTGAGTACGCCACTTGTTTTTTTTACTAAAATTTCATTTTAAAATGGAAACACACAATTTGAGTCATACAGGTCATATCATGCATGGTTTTTTTGTGAGAACAATTCCTACACATAATAAATGAACTATGAATCATTTTACTAAGTTATCAAGACAATCTGAGTGTATTTTCTTGGTTTTCAGTGAGTGTCACTTTTTTGTATTAAAATGTCAATTTTAATCTAATAATGAACACTATGAGTCATACTGGGTACATCGTATATCAGATTGAGTTAAGGATGGGTTCTATATGTAAAAAATTACTTATGGATCGTTTTACAAAAGTAACAAAATAATATGAATGCATTTTCTATGTTTTGAGTATGTGAGTTTTCTTTTTTACTAAAATTAAATTCAATTTTGAATAAAAATATGTAATTGGAGTCATACCGATCACACCGTGAATTGTATTGAGGTTAGGATGATCATTACACATACCAAATGACTTATGGATCATTTTACTAAAGTATAAAAACATTCCAAATTCATTTCCTTAGTTTTGAGTATGCCACTTTTGTTTTTTACTAAAATGCATTTTTAAACTGGAAACACACACTTTGAGTCATACATGTCACATTATATGTGGGTTTAATATTAGTCAAATTCTTATACATAAAAAATTAATTATAAATCATTTTACTAAATTTTTAAGATTATCCAAGTGCATTTTTTTAGCTTTTTGTGAGTGACACTTTTCTATTTTAAAATGTCAATTTTAAGATGATAACAAATACTTTGAGTAATACTGGGAACATCATGTATCAGATTAAGGTTAAGATGATTCATACATGTCAAAAATAACTTATGGATCATTTTACCAAAGTATAAAAACAATATAAATGTTTTTTCTTAGTTTTGTGTATGTCGGTTTTCTTTTTCACTAAAATTAATGTAAATTTTGAATAAAGAGGCGCACTTGGAGTCATAATGGTCACACCATGCATCAGATTGAGGTGAAGGATAATTCCTACACTTCTGAAATGACTTATGGATCTTTTTACTAAAGTATAAAAACCATACGAATGTATTTCCTTAGTTTAAGTAGGCCACTTGTGTTTTTTTACTAAAATGACATTTTAAACTGGAAACACACACTTTGAGTCATATAGGCCGTATTGTGTGTGAGTTTGATATGAGAATAATTCATACACATAAAAAATTAATTATTAGTTATTTTAATAAATTATAAATAAAATCAGAATGCATTTTATTGGTTTTCAATGAGTGACACTTTTTTGTATTAAAATATCAATTTTAAATTGATAATATATACTTTGATTAATACTAGGTACATCGTGTATCAGATTGAGGTGAGGATGATTCCTACACATAAGAAATAAATTTTTTATCATTTTACTAAATTAAAAGAACCATATAAATGCATTTTCATGGTTTTGAGTATGTTGGTTGTCTTTTTTACAAAAATTAATGTCAATTTGGAATAAAAAGATTCCCTTGGATTTATACCGATCACATCATGCATAAAATTGAGGTGATACTAATTCCTACACATCCCAAATGAATTATGGATATTTTTAATAAAGTATAAAAACAATCTAAATATGTTTCATCAGTTTTTGGTATTCCACTTGTGTTTATACTAAATTGTCCTTTTAAACTGGAAACATGTAATTTGACTAATACAAGTATCATCATGGGTGGTTTTGATATGATATTGATTGCTACAGGTCAAAAATGTATTATTAATCATTTTACTAAATTATCAAGATAATCTGATGATGTTTTCTCAGTTTTTAGTGAGTGAAACTTGTTTTGTATAAAAATGTCAACTTTAAACTAATAACGGACACTTTGAGTCGTATTTGGAGCATCGTGTATCTAATTTAGGTGTGGATGATTCCTAAATTCCAAAAATTACTTATGGATCGTTCACATAAATTACCAAAGTAATCCTAATGTGTTTTCTCAGTTTTGAGTATGTGAGTAGTCTTTTTTTACTTAAATC
Source organism: Viscum album (assembly GCA_963277665.1). Lineage (NCBI taxonomy): Eukaryota > Viridiplantae > Streptophyta > Magnoliopsida > Santalales > Viscaceae > Viscum > Viscum album. The sequence goes on along the minus strand of OY728151.1, from coordinate 1,860,595,038 downwards.
AATGTCAGTTTTGAATAAAAAGATGCACTTGGAGTCATAACAATCACACCATTCATCGGATTGAGGTTAAACTGATTCATAAACTTATAAAATGAATTATTTATCATTTTTATAAAGTATCAAAACAATCCAAATGTGTTTCCTCAGTTTTGAGTGTGCCACTTTTGTTTTTTACTAAAATCCCATTTTAAACTGGAAACACACACTTTGAGTAAAAAAGGTTGAATCATGTATTGGTTTGATATGATACTGATTCCCATATATAATAAATGAGTTATGAATCATTTTAATAAATTATCAATACAATATGAGTGTTTTTTCTTAGTTTTCAGTGAGTGGCACTTTTTTGTATTAAAATGTCAATATTAAACTCATAACAGACACTTTGAGTCATAATGGGTACATCATGTATTATTTTGATGTGAGGATAATTAATACATGTCCAAAATTACTTATGGATCATTTTAACAATGTAAAAAATTAATTTGAATGCCTTTTCTTGGATTTGAGTATGTTTGTTGTCGTTTTTACTAAAATTAATGTTAATTTTGAATAAAAAACATAATTGGAGTCATACTATTCACACCATGCATCAGATTGAGGTGAAGATGAATCTTAAATGTCCTAAATTACTTATGGATCATTTTACTAAGTTATCAAAACAATATGAATGTATTTCCTTATTTTTGAGTATTCCACTTGTGTTTTTTATGAAAATGTCATTTTAAACTAGAAACCCAAACTTTATGTCATACAGGTCACATCATGTATTGGTTTGGCATGAGAATGATTAATATATGTCAAAAATTAATTAGGAATCATTTTAATAAATTATTAAGAAAATACATACATATTTTATCAGTTTTTAGTGAGTGAAACTTTTATTTATTAAAATGCCAATTTTAAAATAATAAGAGACATTTTGAGTTATACTGGGCACATCGTGTATCATATTGAGGTGTAGTTGATTCCTATACATCAAAAATTACTTATGGATAATTTTACTAAAGTACAAAAATAAAAAAATTCGTTTTCTCAGTTTTGAGTACGTTAGTTTCCTTTTTAACTAAAATTAATGTCATTTTTGAATAAAAAGACGCACTTGGAGTCATACCGGTCACACCGTGTGTCTAATTGAGCTGAGGTTGATTACTACACATCAAAAATGAATTATTTATAATTTTCATAAAGTATTGAAATAATTTTATTGAGTTTAATTGGTTTTGAGTATGCCACCTATGTTTTTTTACTAAAATGTCATTTTAAACTCAAAACACACACTTTGAGTCATACATGTCACATCATGTGTGGGTTTGACATGAGACTAATTCATACATATAAAAAATAAATTATGAATCATTATCAAAAATTATCAAAACTATCTGAGCATTTTTTTTGGTTTTCAATGAGTGATACTTTTTTATATTAAAATGTCAATTTTAAACTGATAATAGACACTTTGAGTCATACCGGGAACATCGTATATCAGATTGAGGTCTGACTAATTCCTATATGTAAAAAATGACTTATGGATCATTTTACTAAATTAAAAAATCAGTATAAATTAATTTTCTTGGTTTTGAGTATGTCAGTTGTCCTTTTTACTAAAATTATTGTCAATTTGGAATAAAAAGATGCACTTGGAGTCATATCGGTTACACCGTATATCATATTGAGGTGAATATGATTCCTACACATCCCAAATGACTTATGGATATTTTTCCTAAATTATAAAAATAATATGAATGTGTTTCATCGGTTTTGAGTATACCACTTGTGTTTTTTAGTAAAATGTCATTTTAAATTTGAAACATATACTTTGAGTCATAAAGGTTGCATGTTGTGGGGGTTTTATGTGAGAATAAATCATACATGTAAGAAATTAATTATTAATTGTTTTCCTAAATTATTAGGAAAATATGAGCATGTTTTCTTAATTTTTAGTGAGTGACACTTTTTTTATTAATATGTTAATTTTAAACTGATAACAGATACTTTGAGTAATATCAGGCACATCGTGTATCATATTGAGGTGTGGATGATTACTATACATCAAAAATTACTTATGTATATTTTTTATAAAGTAAAAAAACAATCCAAATTAATTTTCTCAATTTTGAGTATGTCATTTGTCTTTTTTACTAAAATTAATGTCGATTTCAAAACAATCTGAATGCGTTTGTGATGATAAACTCTAAAATAATATCACAATTATTTGTTCATCCAAATATTAATATCCCTATTCTCATTAATTTGTTTATTTATAATTATAATGAGTTTTTTATTTAAGATCTTATAAACATGGATCATTTTACATATTGAATGTGAACATGCATAATGAATGTCACTTCTATAAATATCACAAGAATTTAGGATATTATATCATGAATCTAATTGATGATAGAATAGCCCAAATAATTCCACCACCCACCAAAGATAAACCACTATATTTTATCTTTTTTTAAAATTCCTGATTTGGATGATGAAATTTTGTATTTCTTTATTTTTTTAGAGGTTTTGGATCACGAAACTAGCTTATTTTTCAAAGGGGTGTTTGTTTGGATTTTTGGTGATTTATGATTTCATTTGAAGTGTGTTTTTCATTTTCTAGTATTTCTTTATAAGGAGGTTTATTTTCATTTTAGGTCATGTTTCCTTTGACACGAACCCTCCTTGATGACCAAGATCTCTTAATTAATGATGGATGTCCTAAAATAGTTCTCTCATACAACTTCTAAATTTGGTGGTTTATTACACACATATTTATTAAAACATTTAAGAAAGATTATATACCTATTTTATTATTGTATTGGTGTTTTATAACTCTTAAGTTACTGTTGGCTTCACTAGTAAGACCCTTTATTTGCAGTGTAAATAAGTCATGGCCTAGAAAATGCATCTATTTTTTGTTGTTGTTCAGTTTGTTCTTGGTGGGTGTTACTTTCAAACTTTAGTAATATTTGATAGTACTTGTATTATTATAATATACATCGTAACCTATGATAATCAGTTTTAAAAAATAACTGGTGTTTTTTTTATTTCTAAAAAAATTCCTCCACTGAAATTCTTATATAAAATCACTTAAACAAGTGGTGAAAAACATTTTTTCAATAATACATATGAAACACTTTCATAGTGGCTCTTATCTTAAGTGATAAGTGCTGTGAAAACTTTTCAACCATTGTTATCAAACATAATCTTGGTATAATCTTCATTCTAGTCCATTTCCTAAAAATTTTATTGTTTATAAGACATTGCTTTGTCTCATACTCCACCTTAGTCTCAGCCTCGGTCTCTACCTCTACCTCCTCCTACACCTCAGTCTCCAACTCCAACTATGACTCCACCTCTGCCTCCTCTATTTCCCAAAAATTTTATTATTTTCATGTCAACACTTCTAAACAAATTGATATCCTTCATTATACTTCTCCTTGAGAAACATATAAAAAATAATTTATAAGCATTATGAAACTAATGCTTCACACCCAAAATATATTTATAAGGTCATCACTCATACTATATCACAAAAATAATAGGTAATCACCTAAATTTAGTGCCATCATACATTTTGACACCATGTATTCTTCCCACTCATCTCTAAACAAATTTATTTCTTCTTTTGAGTATGAAGGTTATCAACAATATTTATATTACTAATAAAATATAGAAAAAATGATTATGAAATATATTTAATGAAATTATAATTAACTTTGGAAATTACCTTTTGGGGGATTCTAGTATTTTCATGCTTTATGACCTCTCTCATAAATTTTGAAACATAATATCCACAATCAATGTCATTATCTTGCTTCAGACACTCCAGAAACATTGACCAAAATAAGTAAATTGTTTTGAAATGTTTTTATAGTTTAATATTTCTATATATACCTGATTTTTTTCCATTTGTAGTAATACATAGTATTTATGCCTTCAGACACTGACTTTATGCCATGAGTTGTCCTATATTTAGAGACCACCCTATCATAACAAAATTATTGTTAAAACACAGACTAAAAGACATAATTTGAAGTTTATTTATAAAATATTGATTGTAGTGTATTAAAAATTCACAATACACATCATATGTGGTCGGTTGGTTGGATATCAATGCATTGGATCCAAAGAATAAATATTTGGGTATCCATATTGACCTCTATCAACATCCAATGCTGCATAAAAAAACAAAAAACAAATAAGTAATCAAAAAAATTAAAAATTTATTTAATGTGATTAGAGTATAGAGTTTTACTTCTGTATTATATGTATAAAAAAAGTCTATCATCTGATGTTTTTTTCTAAAATTCTTTGAGTAACTCATCTCTTTTATTCTCAATTTCTTTATTATCCAAAGTAAGTTTTGACATAGAAATAATACAGGGATTAATGAATCCAAATCATTTTCCCCATGATTTTCCCTTTATATAGTAATAATATAAACACCTGTAGAAAATATGAATAGTTATTAACTTTAATTAACATATTATATCATTATTTGGATAGAAATATTTTGAAAATTTATCTTATGTATGTATTCAAAACTGAGGCACCCAATTATTCATGCTTAAGAATCTCATTTAGAGTCACGAGACCAATTATGTCTATCCTAGAAGCTCCATATATTTCTTTTTAATATGGAATGTAAGACATTTTTCATCTTTAAATTTGGTCTCTATATGAAGTTGTAATGATAAAAAATGTTTCTCTAGAACTATCCGGGAGATGGTACTCTCAGAATTTCATTTTGATTTCTTGGTTGATTCACTAGATTTTCTTGATCTGAACTTCCATTTCTCCACTGATTTATCCATATGTAATATCATATCACACTTAAAACCTCTTATCATCAACTATTACTGGATTTTAATATAATTTTTTTGTTAAAGACATACCTTATGTATCTTTATAAGATTAGAGGAACATGCTATGAAAGCTCCAATAATATCATTTACTATTGTAATATTTAGATCATCAAGTGGAACAAGAAACTCAATAGTTGGATCATGAGCTACCTCAATCCCCACTATCATGTGATCTTTTTGGAGGTCATTATTGTGTATCTTGTCTCTAGGGATATTATACACTATACCCATCACAACAAGGTGGTGAATGAGTGTTGATAGATACAAATCACATACAACTATACCCTACCGAATTTTAGTAATATAAAGTTATCGGAAGTTTTATTATTCAAATTTAGGAGGAAGAGTAATTAAAAAATTAATTACCTTGGGTAAGGTATGTCATTGGGGGTAATGTATATCCTAAAATCTAGTGAGATCATTTAGTTCATGTGCAGATCTTTGTTCCACCGCCAGTTCTCTTTGATCCTTTCTCATACATTGGTCTTCCAAACTATATAAAACAATAATATCTTACAATGAGACTATTTGTGTCTTCATTTGTCTCACCATATCACATGTATCTTCATGTGGTTTTATCTTCTTGAAATACATTCGAGGAGAGACTCCAAAACCTAATCCTCTAATGTGACTATATTGTCTGGGCCGCTTTAAAGCTACTGAAAGTAGCTTTTTTTCTGGTAAGGTCATTGTCAATTCTTGTGTCAAAACCATATAAAAAAATATAAACATAAATAGATATTTTTATTTAATAATGTTATAAATCATAACAATTTACAATTATTTCATACTTACACATGTTTCCCATACTCTTTTTATGTTTTTATTAACTAGTTTACCCTCCTTATTTACATGAGCCTCCTTACATAGCACATGACATGAGATGGAAGAGGCTTCATATTTTGATTCACCAATATGAATATAAAAAAAGGAACATATGTTGTTTCATTTCACATAATTAAAATTTTATTATTTATTTAAAATACATAACATTTTCTTATCTAATGAAGCACACCCCATCCTTGCTTTGCGATAGGGGTATATTGGTTTTGATGCACGTTCTTTATTTTCGGAAATATTTTTATATTTCATAAATTAACTGTTTTTAATCAAGTTGGATTAAATAAATAATATAAAATAATATATTATCAACTAAAATTCTCCTGAAATGATTTCTCATTACGATGATTGATGAAATAATTCCATGTTTCCCACTTTATAATGTGTGCATAACTAATTGATGGGTGGGGTTTTACTTTCACCTCAGCATCCCTATGGTATAACTTCATAAGAAGATTCCGAAAGACTTTATGGGATTTTCAATGGACATTAAAACAAATTTATTACAAAAATATTCTAAAATAAATGTAATCTACAAGGAATAATGAAAATTAAATCAAAATTTCATTATATAATTTTTTGTTAAAACAGAAGAAGTATGTCACAACATTATCGTTATATCTTTCCAAATGATTTCCTTCATTACATGTTAGACATGGTCCCGTGAATCAATATCAATAAGCTCATTCATCCTTATTGTGACCCCAAGATAATTAATAAACATTGAATTTTAGGGGTTAATAGGTTTTCCATAATGATTCCAACCAACTTCAAATCTTATACCCTGACTTCTTGTGTTGATAATTTTATTCAACATTGTGATACTACGTTGTTGTTTTTTCCACTAAAATTATATTTATCCCCTAATAATTATATAGTTTTATAATAAATAGTTTTTTCTTCCTCATAATTGATAACATAATCATATGAAGAATACAATTCTTTATGATTAGTCAAACATTTAATTTTTATTGAATAAAAATAATGTAAACAATGTAAACATAGATAAATGATTTTATAAGGGTCACATGCATGCTCTACAACAAAATTTATGAACTCTTTAACTCCATATTAAAACTCTTTTTTCAAATTATTATCATTAATTCATTTTTAAGGAAATGGGTAATTGAATTTAAGAAAATAATTACCCCACTATGGTAGGTTTTATCATCTAAATTCATCCAAAGGTGAAAGTTATGGGAAACTATCATCCTCATCAACTTTATCTCCTGAATAGTTATTATTGAATTTCATTTCTTGATACTCATCCCTAATCTCTTGTGTAAATAAACATATGTTTCTTGAAATACTCTAACCAAAAGTCACCCATACTAGGTACTGATGATCATTTTGGTTGACTACTTCTTAGAGTAGTTCAAGAAACATAGAAGAGATGGGGGATGAGTCTCAAGAAAAAAATGATATAATAACTGTTTAGGATATGAAGCTAGTGAGGATGAAAATTATCTCCTTAAAACTTTTTTAATTACATATTAATTTAAAATTTAAAATCTCATCTCAAAATGCTAAAAGTTACTTTACACTACCATGATAATATCAACTCATTCCCACCAAGCTGAACCGACTCTAATCTATGTTACCATTCCTTTTCCCTCACATGAATATCAAATATAAGATCTCTATATCCACTAAGGTTCATGTGTAGGGTGTGAGTATAAAAATAAACAAGTAAATACTAATAGGGCCCTTAAAATATACAACACATATATTTGAGTATATGTTCAAAGTAGTAACACTCAAAATAAAATGTAAGTCAAATCATTTTGTACTAACTTGGACACTATGATAATCAAATGCACTAATTTTATTTCATACTAGTGAATTATACTAGTCAGACCATAAGTTTATACCATGGTATTTCCCTAACATTCAACTCATTTCACTACTAAGAGGTCAATATTTGAATCATATGAGGAGAAAAAATTATTTATCTCCATCTGAAAATAACCACATCATAGGTACCATGAGATTCGACCTCATACCCCTAACATCCAAGACTATCCATTGATGAATCACTAACCTGTCTATAGTAACTCACATTCTAACATACCATAGCTATCCCCCACATAAAACCTAATACTTATTATTTTTTAAAAATATGTTTATCTCATGTGTACTCTAAACCTAGTAATATTCAAAAATAACCTAAATGTAATTTGAATTATGAATTATAACATATTACATTTTAAAAATTAAGTAATGAACATTCAAATCAAAATTGAAATAAATTATGATTCCCTTAACCTATAAAATTGGATATTACATAATTAATTCATTTGTCTAAATCACTGTTTTCTCTCCCCAAACATATCCTAAATTCTATCTTCTATTAGCCTTTCCAACAAACCTATTCACTACAATTTGTATCTTTAGAGAAAAAGAAATTTGGTGAAAATGTCTTCATATTTATTTTTCTCTAAAGATACTAATTTAATTGAAAAATTTCTTAAACCATTATGAAAAGTAACCAAGTGAGTCACATAAGAAAATTCATATCAAGAAACCAAAAAAACTATTCATCACGTTTTTATTATTTTTTAGGTGTCATTTTTGGAGTTCTTAGGAAGTAGTAAGTGAGGTTGATGAAAGGATGAAAGATTTGAAGATTGGGATGGGTTATATGATATTCATATTCGTGGCGGTGACTTTGATAGAGATTAGTGAATACAATCTGAGCGGGAGGTATGTCATCAGGTAATTTTGGAACCATAATGATGGTAGGAAGGCTAGTTTGAAAGAGGAAGTCTAATCCATCATCAAGATATAGAAGGAAATAAATCATTTGATAATGTATTAAATAAAGGTAGAAAAGGTTAGTCATATTTGAGTATTGTTGTATTATATCTCTATTCAAGACAATAACAATTTTCATGAAAGATGCATGAAAATGTGGACTCTTATGCATGAAGTGTATTGTATTTTATATCTATCTTACCAAAATGAACCCTTATTTAGAAAACCTTATTTGTAAAACCTATGGTCCTTTGTAACATTGATAATGATTATGAATTTTTAATCAATAATCATAATCAAATAACAATATCAAACAACACATAACTGTTACTTACGTTGCAATAATTGTATGATCTACATAAAAAATATAATTCACTTTCCATCATAACATACCACCAACCACAATGTAATCCCAATAATCAATTTTCATTTTAATTGGCTTGAATTTATTAACTACTTTATGGTAAAAATTACTGGAATCATAAATATAATATAGTTTTTCCAAGTAGCACTAATTTTTCTAATATTTCACAAAATTTTAACTTAACACATTTAATAATTATTGTATGTGGTATATCATCATATCATTATTCAATAATATATTGAGCATGAGAAATTATTTTCATATTTATATTCAAATTGTATATGAAAAAAAATAAATAATCAAATGAAAGAAAATATATAGGAACCACCATAAAATTATATCATTTTATGACATAGGAACAAACTTCATTTATTCATTCTCCTACATCACATATGAGGAAATAATCATCAAATATTAATTATGTGAAAATACACACCTATCATTATATGAAATTTTATGAATATGATTTTCTCAATAGATACACATATATTCATGATTCTTCTTATTGTATTAAACTTTTTTTCTCTTTATGTGCATGCCATACTATGGAAACAATATTTAAACATTGATAATACACACTATCTAAAAGTCAACAAGAAACAATACAATGAAAACATCAAGAAAACCACCATCAGTTGTAACATCAGATGGATATGTAGTTCACAGTGGTCTCGTATTAATATGGAATGAGTTTACAGAGTAGGGGTGGCATTGTGTAGGTATAGGTAAGTGTGTGTGTGAAAGAGAGATGATATGTAGGGCTTTTTATGATTAAGAACAACGTAAAAACGCAAACCGTGGAACCTAAAAAATAAATCATCAAGAGAGGAAAAGAAGAAAATCACATACCTTGGATTCCAACCTTGATTTAACCAAGATAAAATAGAGGAGTAGCATCAGAAGTAGAGGAGTTCCAGGAGAGCTTGAGAATCATGATTGAATGAGTCACAATTAGGGTTCTTTTAAATAGTTCGGGGACACTTTTATCAATGATTTGAAAAAAGAGCTAATAAAGAGCCCTTTTATCATCTCTAAATTGATAATAATTGATAAAATACATCTTTATCAGTGCTGATAAAGATTCCTTTTATCAGCACTTTTTTAGCGTTGATAAAATTAACATTTATCAGCATTAAAACTTTAGCTCTAATAAAGGATTTATAATTATAATTATAAATATAAAATTTGTAAAAATATTTATACAGTAATATATATTTTTATTATAATTTTATAATTATTTAAATATATAATTATTTATTTATAATTACATTAATAATTTTTTAAAAAAAATATATTTTTTATTTATAATTAAAATTATATAATTTTATAAATTTAGTAAATATACATTTATAAATATATTTATAATTATTTATTTATAATTAATTATTTATAATCATTTATTTATAATTATAAATATATATATCATTATATTTATTTATAATTATAAATATATATATCATTAAATATATTTATATAATTATATATATTGAATAAAAATATAAAAATATAAAAATAGTAAATATATTCATTATTTAAATATATTCATTATAATTTTTTAATTATAAATATATTTATATAATTATATATATATGTATTTAATAAACAAAAATAAAAATAAAAATATTCATTATTTAAATATATTTATTATAATTTTATAATAATTTAAATATTATAAAAATATGAATAATACTTTTAAAAATTAATATTTACATATATATAGCCCCTAGGGTGTAGCTTAGTGGTAGCTTCCCCTGTGGGTCTTGGTAAGGTCTCGAGTTAGAGTCTCATAGAGTACATCCCAGCACTGTATGTTGTCTTCTTTTCTTTGTAATGTACCACATTTCCCTAAATAAATTGAGGCTTCTGCCTCAACTTATATATATATATATTATAATATAAATATAAATATAGTATATTTATTATTTAAATAAATTTATTATAATTTTATAACTATTTAAATATATATAATTAATTATTTAAAATTATATAAATATTTTTTTTTAAAATCATATTTATTTATTTATAAAAATTATAAATATAGTAAATATACATTTATAAATATATTTATTTATAAATATTTATTTACAAATATATTTTTAACATTATTAATGAATATATAATCTAAAATACATGCATTTTAAAAATGTGTGAAATTGAATAATTAATAATGACTAGATTTTAATTTTTTTTGAAAAAATGGATAAGTTTTATTAAATAAATACAAATTATTAAGTAAATATAAATTATTAAATTAATATAAATTACTAAAAAATATGGATATATATATTGAAGTAAAGATGAATATATATTGAAAATGCCAAAACATAGTAAATAAATAAATATAAATAAATAATAGAGAATGATTAAATTTAAAAATAAATGAAAAAATAAAAAAATTAAAAAAATTAAAAATGAATAAATAATACCAAAATATTTTAATATTAAAATTAAATAAATAAAATAGACTGATTAAAAACATAATATATTAAATTCATCATGTTATAATGAAATTCTAAAATATAATAAAATTTGAAAAAAATACATAAATATTAGGTGTATGTGTTTCTATATAAGATTTCATCAATTGCGTAAATATTTTTGTGTGTGTGTTCTGTACAAAAATTTATGAATTACGTATTTGTATGTGAAATCAATGTAATACACATTTGATATATGTCAAATTGAATAATCAAACAACATTAAAAATGAATAAGGCATTAATACATTTTTAATTATTACATTTTATTCATTTTATATATATTTTTATTTAATATATATTATTTATTTCTATTTATAATATATATATATAATACTTAATCATTTTTATTAATAGTTGTTTCATTAATAAATTTGTAAATAATTTTTAAATTTGTTAATTTTTAATTTTTTATTTAATTACTACAATTTATTAATTTATTAATATTTTTATTTGATTATTACAATTTATTTATTTGATATATATATATTTAATATATACTATATATTAATATTTATAATATATATATATATGTATACTAAATTTATTCATTTTTATCAATAATTATTTAATTAATATTTTTTTATTTTTCTTAATTTAATATTTTTTTAATTTTTTAATTTTTATTTCATTTTCTTTATTTTACATATCTACATATTTAATATATACTATATGTTAATTTTTATAATATATATATGCATATTTAATTTATTTATTTTTATTAATAATTATTTAATTAATAAAATTGTTAATATATTTTTTTATTTTTATTTATTTAATTATTTCATTTTATTCTGGACCTTTATCAGCACTAGAAAAGTGCTGATAAATCCTACACTTCATTAGTTCTAAAGATAAATCACTTATAAAGGGTTCCTTTTATCAGTGCTTTTTTTAGCATAGATAAATTGTACCATTTATCAGTGCTCTTTTTAGTCGTGATAAATGTGACCTTTATCAGTGTTTTTTGCTAGCGCTGATAAAGGACATCAGTGTTAAAGGTCTATTTTTTCTTAATGTATTCCAATATCTCACAAATTCTAAGTGGGGTGGAGAAAGAGTGGGATCCTGGGAGTATCATCTTGGACCCTAAATACTAGCGTGGAACTCAATTCAATGAGTTAAGAATTATTTTAAAAAATTAACTTTCCTACAAGACTTAACTCATACATTCATAACATATTAGTTAATGTATTGTGGTTAAAACACTTGAAACCCATCGAATGTGATACTTCTCACATGCGTTTCATTTAATAAAACATTTTAATGGAAACCAGTGGATGAGATTCAAATGTTATCACATGACATTCAACTTCCAAGCACACCATAGACTATCCATGAAGATATCATAGAAAATGATATATCTCAATAGTACCCTATGATTGTCTTAATAAAATATCATATGATATATTAATCCTAATGTATCACATACAAAAATGGACATAGGTTTCATGACCCACCCCTACTAAGAACCCCTCCTAGGCCTACAGTGAAGATGAGTATAACCCCTAAAGCCTGCCTCTAATAGGCCCCTGGTTGGTGACTAGCATTAAGGTTATAAAACAAGAAAATGTGTGGCATTAACCTCATATAGCCTAGGAATAAAAAAAAATAAAACCGCCAACCAAAAGCATATATAAATAAACCAAGATGTACAGTAATCCCACAATGAATGGATATGACATAGAAATATGAATCCTAAAAAAAGATACCAAATGATATCCTAGGTAGCAACACCATAGACACTCTCAAGATCCAAGCTTACACTATCTAGATTGGTCACCAAATCCACCCTATAAACCTAAAAAATAGTTTATATATAAAAGGGTGAGAATAACATGTATGTTGAGTAGGATCATACTCAAAATCCCTTTTACAAATGTTGAAAGAGAATACTAATGCATTAGTGAAAAAACAATAGAAAAAATAACCACCTAATTATTAAACTTCCACTCGACTTCACCAAGGCTCACATACTAAATATCACATACAATTATAGTAATATACTATTGGTGAATATAATTAAAAGGTAACCTAAAACCACTTCCCCACTGGTTTTTAACTCTCACTCCTCAACATCAAAATTATTGTTCTCCCAATCCCTTTTACATCCATTTTGAAACACATCAGATCTCATATTACAACGATAACACATACCATAAGCATATCATCCTCATAATCCCATATCCCCAACCATATATATCATGTTTTATATACTCTACATATTCCATACAATATGGTTACTGGAGTTGGTTCCCTAGAAAAAAAACTTTGTACTTTAAATTTATTATATATTCAAGGATTTTAATATCTATAAATACCTCACCATATATTTATTATTATTCCATGAAACATTAATGTGATAAAGTCTTAGAATATCTTTCAAATTTAAAAGTTTATATCAGTTACTTACTATGATGTGAACCTTAAATTCCTTGGCTATGGCGTAACAACAAGTTTATTTCAGATAGTCAATGAATGACGTATCCAACATATAGGTTGATAACATGGGAATGAAATGAGACTGATGAGAGATCATGAAAAAGATATTATATTATATAGTGACCATTCTTATGTGGTTATTAACATTGCAAAATATTCTCTTCCTCTATGGGTGCCTTGACTCATTGTTAGAAAAAAATCTTGGACTTTAGGCAAGCCCGCCTAATCCCATTGATGAAGAGGTCTAGAGGGTCACATACATAGTTTTTCAATTTGTAACAAACTAGGTAATTTTAATAGTAAATAAATTTCATTCCTTATTAAAATTTATTAATTATATTTTATAAATTTATATTCTTTATAAGAATATTACGTAATTTTCTAAGAAAAAAGGAAATAATATAATTCTTAATAATTTTTTTACGTATATAATATGGTTTTATTTAAAATCTTGGTTTATAAATTTTATAATTTTATTTTTTTAAAATCAACTTCTTTTTGGATATCAAGTCAAAATTATCATAGAGCGAATTTTTTGATTTTTTTGAAAAATTTAATTTTTGGATGATTAGTAGAAAATAATGATTTTTATTGAAAACTATCTTTTCATTTCAGTATTTTACAAAGAATAAAATGGTTTATAAAGGTTTTAGTGAATAATAAAAGGTTTATCCCATTCCCAATAAATGTTTTCATCAAATTATTCATATTTCACCTCAAAACTAGATGAAATGCATTATCAAAATCCACAAAGACATGATATTTTCACATATAATTTATAATTAATTAATTTAATTAATTAATTAAATTTAATTAAATTATTTATTCATTGATGAATATACATACCAATCTTGTCATACCATCCTTGAACCATAGGAATCATGTATATATTCCCTCTAGCGGTGATCCACACATGTGCTGAAAATATCCGATCATTTCCATAGAATTCTTTAGGTGCTAGCATAGATGAATCTATCACTTGCTATGATCAATGTTGATTAAAAATAAATCATTAAAGTGAGAAGATATTTTATGTAGTGGATGAGGATAATTTTTTAGTGTTCTTTAGATTATTTTAGGGATGGAGATCTCTAGGGTTTGAGAGGATTATCTCTTGAACTCATTATGCACAACTAATGAATACAACTCATTTCTTCACAAAATTTCATAACCAGGATTATATAGAGCTAGAGTCATAAAATAAATAATTTTACAAGGGTCAGTATTAATTTTATAATTCTTGGTTAATCCCATGTCAATATAATAATAATAACAACAATATTTACTTGACATGTTCTAAACTGAAGAATAAAATAAATACTATTTTCTTGAATAAATAAATTTATATTTTTTCAAATAATATTTAATATGAAATTTATCACCAAACCATAAAATATTTCTACCAATCCTCCATAATTTTTGTTGGTCATTGAATAATGACTATTTAATTAATTAAATAAATACTATTGCATTATTTTACAATAAATATATAAAATTATATTCACAAAAACTAGTGAATAGATATATATTAAATATTCATGTAACCAAAATAAATAAATAATTTGTTACATTGTAAATAAACTATAGTAAATAATATTTTTTATTCACATAATTAAATAAATAAATACTAGGTGAATAAATATTTATTAAGTATTAAAATCACATATATATTCTCTTGAATAACTACTGATTGAACATTTGTGATCAAACCGACACGAATAATTATTAAACCTCATACAAAAATAATATTTATCCAACATATTAAATTCAAATAGAATTTAAATGAGATTATGAATACACTTAGTGTGTGACCCTTTAGACCCCTTTCTCAGTGGCATTAGGCTATACTACGCAACATACAATGTTAGCATCTAGCAATATTCCAATGCTGCCATAGAGAAACATGTTAATGTTTAACTAACATTTAACCTCCAATGAACATACACCATGTAATATAATCCCTTTATCTTGATATATCTAATCAAATAGGATTCATTCTAGTGTCATCAACCTATATGCTCGATGAATCTTTCTTTGAATTTCCAAAAATGAACTTATTGACAAAACCTCCATGGCCATGGACTTAATCAGGAAATTCAATTCCCATAAAATGTCATGATAAATCAACTTCCATTAATAAAATAAGGGATAGTTTCTCTCTTGCATTATTCCTTAATATAACATCACTCATGACACACCCAATGTATCTTATCTCACTGAGAGCATATAACATCATGATTTTTATCAATACATCAAAGTATATGACTTATGATATGTATTAATAATAATAGTAAATTTTAAGGATCATTACACATGTCGGAAGATAGGAATATACAATGTCACATAAAATGTGGATTTCCTATTGGTGGAGTCATGTTCTCATAATCACCTACACTAAAGATCACTAAGGGTGTAATTCATGAGAAAGTGTCTCAAAGTCCTATGAGACTCCAACCCTGATATCATTTGTGTCCCATTAAATGATATCATCCATCTATAGAACATATATTAAAGAATATTGTCATGGTAATTCTAGGTTATCATCATTGCTGGGAACAACTATGAACTTTAAGTGCAACAAGTACTCTTAAGAAATTATCACATACTATGTCACATAGAGAACAATCACGATGTGATAAGGTATTTGATAAATATTTAGATATATTAATACAATTAATCATAATGTACTTAGATGTTGGTTCTAGGGAACCAACTCCAATAGAATCTAACTTGTACTAGAGTCAACTGCTAATAAATTTTAGTCTACTAGCTCTCACATGATGTTCATTCTTATGTTGAGATAAAGATTTAGTAAAGGGTCCACAATGTTTTATTTTGAGGAAAATATTCTCATAGTGACTTCAACCCTTTGGAAAAAAATCCATAAATAGGTGATATTTCTGAATTATGTGATTCATCCATTGATGTGACCTTGGATCCTTTGCTAAATCCACCACTACAATATTATCACAATATAATGTGATAGAATATATATTTTTAGGAGCCAAATTAATCTCCTAGACAATGTTACCAATCCAAATGGATTCTTTGGCTATGTTATAAGTCACTATATACTCTGAATCTACTATAGAATTGGTGATAACTAGTTACTTTTGAATCTTCCATAATAAATCTCTTTAGTAATTGTTTAATATATATACTATAATTTAGTCCAAGTAGCCTTTTGAATATATAATTAATGATCTTAATCCTAAGTAATTGATAATTCACCTAATTACTTCATAGAGAATAATTTGTTTAACTAGTGTATAATTTATAATAAGTAATATTTTTTCACAATATACTTATATGAATATGACCGCACTCCCACTAAATTTATTTTAAACAAATTTCTCACATTAATTCTTTATAAAACCAAATTATCTTATGACTTCATCAAACCAAATTTACTATGAACTAGATTATTTAATTAATCCATAAACGGGTATCTATAACTTGAATATCTTATTGGTATTTTTTGGAGTCACAAACTCTTTAGGTTGTGTCATATAGAAATATTCCTGAAGGTTTCTATTATGGAAAGTTGTTTTGACATCCATATGTCAAATATAAAAGTAATGGAGTGATGCCATGATAATAATAATTCTAATGGATTTAAACATGGAAACTAGAGAAAAAGTTTCATCATAATAAATGCCTTTATGCTATTTAAACCCTTTATCCACTATCCTTGATTTATGGTACTTAATTTACCTTTCAGGTCTAGTTTTCTCTTGAATACACAATTTCACCCAATGCGATTTAAATCAAATTGTGGATCGACCCAAACCTATGCTTGGTTTTGATACATGGAATCCATCTCAAAATTCATAACTTCTTACCATATTCCAAATTATAAGCTATATACTGCCTCCTTATAGTAAATAGGATAATTATTTTCAAACAATAATGAGTCACCATCTTCAATGACTAGAAAACCATACCTTCTAGTTATATAACCTCTCTAGTGATCCTACATAGTACTTGTGTTTTAGGAACAACATCTTCCATGGGGACTTGTAGAACTTTTTTCTTGTACAAAATCTTTTATATCTTGAGCATAGACTTCATTAAATTAAAATTTTCTCCCTCTTTCATTCTTGATGATGCAATCCTTATCAAGAAAAATAGTTTATCATGTGAAAATCACCTTCTTGTATGAGGGGTTGTATAGGTAACATCCCCTTGTTTTCTTAAGATACTCTATAACCTTAGGGTGATAGTTATTTTCCAAATTTAGTCTTAAAAAATTCCTCACAACCCCCTGAAAAAGTATGTGATAAAAAAAAACATTTTCATACATGAACTCATATAGACTCTAATCTACCTTATTAGTTGGTGCTCATTTTAGAATATGTGTTGTAGTGTGTAATGAATATCCAAAAAAAGATAATTAAATACTTTCATGTATCATAATTGAACTTACCATGTCAAGAAAGGTATGATTACACTTTCACTAACACTATTCTACTATAGTGTATAAGGAGGAGTGAGTTTATAGAGGATCCCACACTCTCAAAGAAAGTCGATGAATTCTTGGTTAAGATATTGACCTCCTCGATCAGATCAAAGTTTCTTTATCTTCTTACCAAGTTGATTCTCTACTTCATTCTTGGATTATTTGAATTTATCAAATGATTCAAACTTATTACTCATTAAGTATACATATCCATACCTACTTAATTAATCAGTACAAGTAATAAATTAAGAATACCTAGCTCTAGATTCTTCTGGAAATGTTCCAAACACATCAGTGTGTACCGATTCTTGAATCTTTGTATCTCTTTCACCTTTTCCACTAAAATGTGGCTCTGTCATTTTTCCTTGGGATCAAATATAATATCTATCAAGTAGTTTTATCTCAAAAGAGTCTAAATAACTATCTTGGTAGAGCTTTGTCGTATGATTATCATTTACATGACCAAGACGATGATGCCACAATTGTTTGTGAAATGAGTAATGTGAACTTGATTTTTTTATCAATTTCCAATACTTGGTTTTCAAAATTTAATACATAAATACCACTATTTAAATGAACTATACTATAACATATTCTATCATTATAAAAGAAATGACTTTTAAATATGAGAAAGAAAATAAAACCGTCTATATATAGGAAAGTTACATGAATTATGTTTTTAGTAACAATTGGTATAGCAACCCCGAACACACACTCCCAGATATAGTGATAAAAAAAGTATCTTTTTATTTATAGCTTGATACTGATAAATGTGACCCAATTTTTCTATCCAAAACATATAAAAACAAAAACAAATATCTGATAACTTACACACCCAAGGAACTTTTTGGTTTATAGTTTTATAGAGTTAGGAAAAACTCTTATATAAATAATACCCATGTCTTAAAATGAGTAGTTCTCCCACTAAAACCATATTTTATTATTTTAGATCAAGTAATCATCATAATAAATATGAAAAACTACTATAAATAATTCATTTAACATAATTTTTTATAACATGAGGAAAAGGAAACATAAGATGGGTGAGATCAAATTCTCAGTAAGGGTAAACATAAGCATTAATAATTAAATGTCATCAGTGATAATAATAATATCATAAGGGTATAAAGACATAAATAGAGTTCATAGACATAAAATAAAAATATTAATACCCATCAATACCTAGATCATCAAACTTTAAACATGGAATAAATCTTTAACAAAGTAAAGAGTCATAACAATCAATAATCATGAGTCATGTGATGTAAATAGTGATCAAAGAAATATTTATAACCCATAAAAAGAATAATGAAAATATATTGATATATTGGGACTTAGATTCATTGAAACCTTAGAAAACCCTTAAAAATTGGAATATCCAGATGGCTTGATTCCAATATAATTTTCTAGAGAGCATAATAATTATCCAATGAATTTGATAGCTATAATGGGCTCACCCAATATATCCTAAATTATAATGGGGATCATCTCATCATATCATGAGCTATAATAGCAATAAAACCATCATATATTGAGATATAATGGAGATAAAACCATCATATATTGAGCTATATTAGGTGTCACCACTTTGTAAACAATTTCCAAAAACCATAACATAAATAAACTACATATATCTTGAATCTCATCATAAAAATAATAGAAAAATATATTATTCCTTTTATAACATGATTAACTCATGGAAATAGAATAGGTTCCATGAAAATATCTATGAAAAAATCATAATATATCTAAATAAATAATGATAATGGTATCATTACAAAATATACCTAATGGAAAATAAGTAACCTCAAGGGTTATTGATGTTGATGAATGGAAACACCATTAAAAGGCCATTAAAAAAATCTTTTAGTAAAATAACGTTTTCAATTTGAAAATATATTTTAAAAAATAAAAATTCAAACAATATTTTAAAAATAATTTTATTTAAAAATAACCTTGGAAAATTATAAATTAAACTTCAAGTAAAATAAAGGACATGACTGCAGAAAAATATATTCATGTTATAAACATTAAAATAAATATTCTTTTCAAATATTTTGTAAAGAGAGTCAAAAGTGAACCATTTGGAAAATGTTATGAAATTTACTTTTTAAAACCTTTTTAGAGAAGGTAAAATATCCTGTAAAACATCTTTACAAAAAAATAACATCTTTGAAAACATTTTAGAAAACATGGCTATGGAAGAGAAAGATTCTTGATTTAAAAGAAGATATAAGTTCAATATCACTTATAAAAAACATTCTTGATATTTCTTTAATCAATATTGTAGGAAACTGAAACTAAACATGAAAACCAAATTCATAACCAGAGGATACAAAAATATATGTGGTTCAAGAAAATAATAACATATGATTCACTCCAAAGGAACCTTAAAGATAAAAAATCCTCAGAAAAATGAGATTATAACATAATGCCTTTTCCACTTTGTTAATTTTTCAATCATAAGACCCATGAAAGAATAATGTAAAATGAAACATTAAATAGAATTAAAATAAATAGATTCATGATATAACGTGTTAAAGGAGTATTATATACACTTCATAAATGAATATTGGTGCATATCATAAACATATGTCCTAAAGAAAGGTAATTTGAGACGAATAACCTTTAGAAAGATCATATCATTGAATTTAGAGTTATTCAATGAAGATAGTATGTGTAAAAAATGTAAATAAAAACCAAAAAAGTGTAAATAAATAATAAAAAAAAATTTATTTATCAATTACCACATAGTAATAACTGATTCAATGAAGAAGATTTATAACCCAATAAAAGGAAATTGAGTTAAGAAACCCTTTTCCACTTGGAAAATTTCAAGTCAAATCCCCATGGATTAAATAATTCAAATAGAAAAATATTATAACATGAATTATGAATAATTTATGATATATCTTGTAAAATGGGTAGTATATACGCCATATAAAATAAATTAGGTGCATAACAACAAAACATTCCTCAATTTAAGTAAATTGATAGAAAATACCTTACTGCTTTGGTAATATTTGGATAAAAAAATTATGAAAGATAAAAACTCATATGGATTTTTAAATCCAAATAATTTTCATGAAAATAATCATAAAATAAATTTATGGGAAGTATATATGCCAGAAAATATAAATAAGTGGTTAATATGGTATATGTATCACAAAAATAAAAGTGATATGAGAAACCCTTACCTCGGGTCCAGACATTCCATGTATGTACTTTAAATACTATATAATAAAATTATACCAGTTATTTTATTTCATAATAAATTTTTAAATGATTAATAAATTACACTTAATCCATTTATTTTATTTATTTTAGTGAAATATTTAATTACTTAATCAGTTAAGTCCACATCAAGTGTTTTGAGGATGTTTAATCCATATTTTGAAAAAGGATTCGGTGTATTTACCACAGTAAAAGATATCATTTTTCAATAATATATAGAATAATAATCCTGAAATAATTGTCATTATTATACATCAATCACAATTTTAAAACCAATCATGAAATATGGTTATGAAAAATGAACCATGTTATGATCATAAATATGGTAGGTCATACACACACATGAATAATGTTTCCATTTTTCAAAAATAATTATAGAAAGAAGGTAAATATTAGTTTATATTTAAATAATTATCATAATATCATAAATATAATATTATTTATTTAAATACATTTATATATATCATCCATGTGATGTGGTGATGAAACACAGATCACATCACTTTGTGGAGGCGATAGTCCACATGTACACACAAACGACATTATTTTATTTTAATTAATGGAAAGGTAAGAATATATATTCTATATTATCTTTTAATAATGATAAATATTTCATAAATTTTGTATATAAAAATTAAATTCATCATCATGAATATTCATGATAGGCAATGATGGAAAACGAATTAAATCAGCTCACGAAGCGATAGTCCGCCATACACACGAATGATGGTTTCATTTCCTATTTGATGGAATATGATATTAATTTAGGTTATATAATTAATATAATAACATATTAGTATATGGTATATATTAATATTATTATATTATCATGTTTTAATAATATTTTAAGGAGTTTTAATAAGAAACAAACAAAAATGATTAGGTAAGAGCAATACCTCTTCTTCAGTCCATAGCTTTAGGATTATACCTAAAGATTTATTAGATTGAATTTATGATAAAAAATTCCTGTAGTATGTGGGGAGAAAAGTAATTAATTTATTTTTATATGTATTGGATGATAAAAAATACTTTTAATGTGTGAATAGGAGAGGAGAGTGGGTGGCCTTTTATAAGTGGGGGAGATGACACACTTGAATTTTTTGAAATGAAAAAGTTATACCAATGTTTTAGACATGAAAAAGGATAAAAAAATGGACCATATTAAATACTTAGATGATATAAGGTAAACATATATTCACAAAATACAATTTATGCAAGTTTTTAGTTCATTTTAACCCTTTTATTTTTAGTTTAACTCTCGGTAAACCTGTTTTCACCTTAAGCGCGGTAAAAGATTTTTACTATTTTCACTATTCATTATGACAAAAAACTAAGTTGAAATTATTATATAATATAAAGTATTATAATTAAAAATATTTAATCTATTTTATCAAATTAAATTTAGGGAAATTGGAATAATTTAATTTTAAATAAAACCCACAGACACAATGAAAAAGTGGTTTTTCAAGAATTGTATTTTTCAAGCATAAGATAATATTATATTAACTTTATGACTAGTAATAATAATTATATTAATTGAAATTAATATTTATATATATAATATATAAATTTAATTTAAATAAATCATCATTATGTGTTATTTTAATTAATTTAAATGGATAGACATTATGCACTTTAAAATAGTTCTAAGAAAAATCTGTTTCTGAGCCTAAATATAAACTTATACAAAAATATAGTATAAATATTATTAAAATGTAAATTATTAGATTAAATATAAATAAATAATACTTATTTTACTTTTAAATAAAATAAAATTCATAATTTTACTTTTATATTACTTAATTTATTGAAAAGAAATGACAGTTTTACAAAAATCGGTATTTCACTATTCAATAAGAAATCAATATTTTTTAAAAATCTCAAACTTTCACCCTAAGTTAATTTTGAAATGATAATTTTAAAAATGAATTTTATTTTATAAAATTAAATTTATAAAATTTATATAAATTAATTATAATATTTTCTCTTAAAAAGAAATAAAAAACTTTTTTGAAGAAAACATATTTTAGATAAATAAAATGACATTACTAAAAATTAATAGAATATTTACTAGGAATTTTTAAATAAATTTTTATTTATTAGTAAATTTATAAATATATTTCATAATGTAGTTAATATTATTCATAACTTCCAATTTAAGAGCTAGGTTATAATAGTTATATATTTCACAGGTCGCTTAAGTTCGGTGTTGCGTGTCATATATACTATCAAATATTATGTTATTATTTTAAAATATATAGGTGTTATATTTGGTAAATAACATATTATTTTAAAACCATGACCATCCTTGTTGGAAATAGAAGGTGTTAGGCTCCAATGGCTTGAGTATCTAGCCTCGCACTATTGGCGAACCACAAATCTACCTCTCCTTTTTCAATCTTTCAAAATCTTCTTAGTTCCTATATTTGAATATAGATTTGAGCACTGGAAACTAGATCTGATAACCAATGTGTATATATAGAATGATTAAAATTGATAATTAATGAACATGAAGCTTCCACTTTATTTTTAATTGGGTGTATTTTTTCTTTCACCGGCCTAGCCTTCCACATTCCACATGAAAAACATACTGCATATTTTTTCATTTACGTATCTTTTGATATTCTTATTCTTGGATGTATAGAACTAGGGATCCTTATAATTGGTATGAGTATTGGGACCCTTTTCCTTATTCTTACTTTTCTTTTTAATCATAAGGACTGCAGGTTTTTCACACCCCATATCCTCATCAACTTGGTGAATAAGAGTATGAATTTTCGAAAGAGTTTTATCACTATTTATTATATTATAATTAATAATGAAACTAGAACAAATAGTTGTTAGTGATGATATAATGAGATGTTTGTATAGATCATCTAGGTTCTTAAAGTATAAGATGTCTAAGATATTAATGTTTCCAATCATCTTGACTAAGTGAGGCCCAGCAGGCAGTGACTCTCCAAGCTTGCACATGAATAGTGAATTAGATATCCTATATCACTTATCCCAACTTATCTTGATAGATATATTTAAGGTGAGACATAGTTCTATACACATACATATCCTTGTGTTTATTTAAAAACTCACTAGACACAGAAGATAGAATAAAACATTGGACATATGTAACACCATGTAAATATTTTATGTAGAGAGACAATTCTTCCTCAATAGACTCTTTTCCAAGAACATTAAAAAGGAGATTAGACAATACATATAATTTCCATTCATGGAATAGTATAATTTGAAAATTACTATACCATTCCTAGAAATTCACAATAGTGATAAGGCTATACTTCTATAGAATGGATCACAGTGATATAGTCGAAGTCACATGATTTTCCATTTATACAATAAATAAGACCAATATTTTTTCACATTATATGGATTATAATTTAGATAGTAAATTAAATTTAACATATTAATCTACCAATATTTTATCAAAAACCAATATTCCACAATATTGGTTTTAAAATATCCCATTACATGGATATCCTAGTGGCAAGGATCCATGTATCCATTCTCATAAACTATACAGAGGTATGAGAAGATACTAAAAGGTATTTAGGTAGCAATAAATTTCCAAATGAATTAATTTTTAGCTCCTTTTATATTTAGTGGACCCCCCAATCATGAAATCCTAGATTAATATTTCCTCAACACCTTTCCTACTAGTTTCACTAAGTCTCGCGAATGTGATCAACCCTTAATGAAATCTAGGTTAAGTTGAACCAAAAGATAGAGATTACTTGATAATTGAAAGCACCCCAAAGGAGGTTGGTTAAGAACATTAAACTATGGTTCAGTTTTTACCCAAGTAGTTGAATGCTATATCGACTCAATATTTTATTGAGGTATTTTTATCATTATGTTTAAAATACCCAATTTATCTTATCGTATACTTGTTAATATTAATTATATTTTACTTAAGTGATTAACCATGTATTAGATAAATTGTAAATATTTTATAATATTTATTTTAATTCCATATTTCATGCTTATAAATTAGTTTATTTAATGATTTAAACATCTATAAATAATTAACAATGCAATAGATATAAATAAAATAAATAAAGTGGAATTACCATGAGCTTCTCTAATGGTTGGTTTATCTAGTGGGGTATAAAATAACCCTTTAACATAGGGAATTAACTTCTTCAACCATTCATAGTTCAAGTTGTAGAATTATACCTGTACACTTGTGTACCTCCTGGATCAGTTTCTCCTTGAATCCAAACTTGAACCGACTCCACTCTCTTGGGAACTCCATACATTACATAATTTTTACTCATACATTAGTGAGGGGAACCAAAATATTGGTTATTGGGTTTTCATAAAATAAATCATGGACACACATACCCTTACATAATGAGAGTATATGAATGACATACATGACATTATTTTATTTAATAAATTATTACAAACACCATGAAATAATAAATTAAATAAACCAATAACATACAAAGACTAGTCCATGATCATGGTCATCCACAAACATGTAATGAATATATAAAGTTACACTATGTAGCATTCAATTCAAACTGTTCTTTATTATTAAGATAAACATGCTTGAATTAATTCAATTAATTAATTCCATTTATCTTAATGACCATCCAAATTCACTTGGAGATACCCATAATAATTTCTATATGAAGAATAAATTTATTTACTAGTAATTATAAATAATTACATTGAATTAATTGAGAATTTATTAATTCTAAAAAACTTTATTACATAGTCAACACATTAAATGAGAACAATGTAATTAGGTTTTTAATGTTTCAATTAATCATTCTTTACGTAATTCAATCCCTTTATTTATTGAGAGACTACACAATGTATAATAACAAGTTAAATTTTATTTTAATCACTTTATATGTATCTAGGATAAATTCCTAGGCACTCAGAGTGTATCTTGGATGGATTACATGACATGTACTAATGAACCACATGCCATGTGTTCTGCTTTCCACATGTCCGTGCAACCCACCAGTTTACTCGATGTGTTCTTTAGACACCATTATTAATGCGTTAATGGGTGTGTATGCTAGATATATTCCATGTATCGCATTATTTTTTTGTCTTTCAACCTCATATGATGCTATGCTGTGTATTTTACCACCCAATTATCATGAATTTCATTGCTAAACCATATAGACTACATGATATATACTCCAGCTACACGTTGTGCGGTCTGACAGACCATGTGTTAGGATAGATCGGTCGACACACAAACTTCATAAAATTTACTTAAAATCATTACTTCTTGGCGTGTCAAGTATTCCATGACACGTCTAGGTGTAGTGAAAGTGGGTATACGACATGTACATCAGTTTCACATCATGTAACTCAATCTTCTAGACATAATCTATAGAAGATCCTAATGAAATCTAAGATCATTCTTCATATGATATTAACCTATTTAATATGGTGTAAAATATTAATGAGGATAATTAATATACCACAAACATGTTAATTAAACCCTGAACTAAATAATGAATAAACTAGAAGTGAAGAACTTACAAAAATATCCTATAATCAATCAATGAATAATAAATAAATAATTTATTATTTAAACCATATGATACAACCTAAAGGTTTTGGGGCATAGTGGAAATGGGTTGAGACCTTTATTAATAATATTTTTCATTAAATTCTTCATATTTCTTCTCATAGCTAGATGAAATGCATTCTCAAAATCCACAAATCCAAGATATTTTCACATATAATTTATAATTAATTTATTTAATTAAAGAATTATCTTTATTAAATTATTTCTCCATTGATGAATCTTTATACCAATCCTTTCATAACATCATTATGTCAAAGGAATCAATTATAGATTCCCTCCAATGATGATCTACATATGCTCTGCGAACCTTCGATTATTAGGGTAGAATTATATGGGTTCTAGCGTGGCTGAATTTATCACTTGTGATGACTAATGTTGATCACGACTAAATGCTTCAAAGAAGTATAGATTTATAATATTGGAGTATGATAATTTCTCTTCATACTTTAGATAATTATAGAGAGTATTATCTTTATAACTCATTATAAAAATGAAAGAATGTATCTCCTTCTTCATAAAATGTCATAACGTGGTATATATAGTGCTAGGGTTAGAAAATAGATAATCACACCAGGCCCTTATTAATTTTCTAATTCCAAAAAAACACCATGTTTAAATAATAATAATAACATTATTTACTTGAAAAGAGGTAAAATCATGGATAAAATAAATATTATTTTTCTTGAATAAATAAATAAATATTTATTCAAATAATATTTAATATGAAATTTCTCACCAAATCATAAAATCATTCCACAAATCCTCATTAATATTTATCTAGGATTGAATAATGAATAATTAAATAATTAAATAAATAACATTTCATTATTTTCCAATAAATATATAAATATTATATTCACTAAAACTAGTGAATAAATATTTATTAAATATTCATATAACCAAAATAAATATATATATTTTTACCTTTTTAATAAAACTTAATAAATATATATTTTATATTCACATAATTAAATAAATAATTACCCTGTGAATAAATATTTATCAAATATTCAACTCACATATATATTCTCTCAAATATTTTGTGATGGAATATTTGCGATCAAAGCAACATGAATGACTATTAAATCATATATGAGAATAATATTTATCTAACATGTTAAATTCAAATAAAATTTAACTATGGTTCTGAATACACTTAGTGTGTGACCCTCTAGGACCATTTCTTAGTGGAATTATGCTACACTGCCTAAAGTCCAAGGTTAGTGTCTAGAAACATGCCAAGAATCCCATAGAGAAAGAAGTTAATGTCATAATGGCATATAACCTCCTACAAACATACACCATGTAATATAATCCCTTTATCTCAATATCTCTAATCAAGCAGGTTGCATGATAGTGTCATAAACCTATATTCTTCATGTCTCTTGATTTGAATTTCTAGAAATGAACTTACCGAAAAAATTTCCATGACCTTGGACTTAATCAAGAAATACAATTCCCATCAAATTCATATATATATATATAAACTTCTTTTAAGAAAATAATGAATACATCCTTTATCACATTATTAATTAATACAACATCACTCGTGACCCACCCATCATATCCTACCTCATTATGAGAATATGTTATCACAGTTTTCATCAATACATCAAAGTAAATGACTTAGGACATATATTAATAATAATCTTAAAGTATAAGTATAATTACATATGTCCGTAGATATGGATATACAATGAAACATAAAAAGTGGATTTTATATTGGCAGTTTATGTTATCATAATCTCTTACACTGAATAATACCAAGGGTGTATACCATGAGAAAATGTTTCAAATTTCTATGAGTCTCTATCTATGATATCCTCTATAATTTATGTCCTGTTAAATGATATCATACTACTATAGATGTAACACCCCAAGCTTCTATGATACTCTTCTCTTTGAATAATGCAATAGCTTGCATTGTACGCAACTTCGAGATTCTAACACACCACGACCAATCAAAATAGCCATTATGAATAGTAATACCCAATTTTTGAAATTTTATTTTAAAAAATGGATATCATTTTTGAATTCAGAATATCGATATTATATTAGGGTGAATTTTTGGTATTTTTCTAAAAACTTTCAATTTTTGATTAATAGTGAAAAACACTGCGTTATTGGTTAAAACCGACTTTTTATTTAAATAAATATTTATTTTATTTAAATTTATTTTAGGTAAAAATAGATACATAATACTTATATAAGTTCAATATAATTCATTGGAGTCATTTTATAATAAGTTTAGATATATAAAAATTTTATTGAACTTTTTACTGTCTTTTACCCACCTCCTAGGAGCATTTGAAAATTTGCATAAAACTTAATTTTACCACTTATATGAATTTAATTTTAAAAATCATAGAGACAAATTCGATATCAATAAGTAAAATTTGGTTCAATAAGATGAAAATAATTTTGGTGAATAGTAACTTTTAACTTTTATTTACCACGATTAAAAGTAAATAGGGTAATCAAAGGTAAAAATGATATTATTATTACCCTAAAATATGTTATAATTATATTGGATAAGTTTAATTTAACCAAAAACAACCTTAGGAATAAAATACGATCCTTTAGGTCCACTTGTATTAGATTAGGACATTTATTATTATTTAATTTAAAGAAGAGTTAAAAGTGTTAAATTCAAGTTTTCATAAATAAAACATTTTTAATATAGGGTTATACATAAGATAAATTAGACTATAAATATTCATTGGAAATATAAAAATATTTCCTACATAATTTTATTTTATTTATAATTTTTAGACATTTAATAAATAAATTTCTTTATGACATAATGATGATGTAATAATTAATTTATTAATGAAAGATTGAAATAATTGATATTATAAATATCCATATAAATGTAATTTGAGACTTTTTATGAATTAAACTAATTTTATAAGTTAATATGACATGTTAAGGTTGATTATATGAGTTTTTTTCAAGTAATAATATTGTTATAAATTTAACAAAAACAAAATACCAAATAGTGTCAAAATTGTCATAAAAGAGTTTTTAAAACAAATATTATATTATTAATTGATATATTATTCCTAAAAATATAAGGTTCGTCTAAATGACTTATATAAGGTTATATATATTAATAATGAACCACTTGGGGTTCTATTTTCTTGTTATAGTAAGATTATTAACCATATAATATAAAAATACCAAGAGACATGGAAAATGTCAAACTATTTAACTAAGAGTTAAATCTAAAATATGAGGTTAATATGGTGACCCAAACCCATATAAAACCTATTGGTTGAGTGTTTTTCGACCCATACCTACCTTATATTTTAAATAAATAATTTTGGAGCCATTATAAACCGAAAATGATTTTATTATAAAATAATATTTCAATCTTTTTCTAAGGTTCCCCTCACCCCTCTTATAAAAGGGCACTCCCCCTTCTCTCAAATTCACAACTTCAAAGCCATTTTTCTCGTCCAAAACCTACCCAAATATCCTCTAAAATATCCTCCCTTAATCCCATAGGCCGTAATTTGGTCAGAAATCCAATCGAAGGATCCCTTTTGATCAAATCAAAAGGAAGAACCCGAAGAAGAGGTAAATGTTTCATCACCTCTTTCAAGTTATTTTCTTCTTCCACTTACTCTTTCTTTGTTTTTTCCATTATAAAATAATAAATCCATTATATTATATATAATTTTATGTTATTATAAAAATGGTACAACCATATTCATTATTCTATCCATCATATGATTGAAAAAGTCACCAAACGTGCGTACATACAGCTTACCATCTCCACGTCGTGGTGTTGTTGTTATTCAATACATTATTTTTTGGATTGGTATAATAATGACGTATAATTGATTAAAATAATAAATATAAATTTTTAATTATTCTGTATATATTATATTCCATCTATTTACATACAATTTTAATATCGAAAGAATGATATTGTCGCTCGTGCGTACGTACGAATTACCGTCTCCACAAACGCAATGAGATTCATTTCCCCTTTGTAACCATTAAAGAATAATTTTCATTTGATGATTAAAAATAATGTTAATATTATTCTAGAAATTAATTTAATAAATCCTATCCATAACCAACATGACTTACATAAGAAAACATATAAAGGAAAATGAATCAGTTAACACCTGAAACAACGATAATACTAAAATATTATTAACAAAACAATATTAGAAGATCATATATGATATTAGATTTATATATATGGTTCTTGTATAATTTAATAACAATAATTTAACTATTATACATGAGATTAACATACCCTCAACCAAGGAAAAGTACATGGTAAGGGTTAATTTCACAATCTCTTTACTTATTCGAGGTTGTTTATATGTAAGTAATCTACTAAGACTTTTTTATCATCCACATAGATGTTTCTTAAACATGTATTTCAAAACATATTTACTATTTCAGATAATATGGGTTAAATTCATTTATACCCTCATTTGACCTTATATGTTTTTAAATTAATCTTTCTGTCATTTTTCAAACAAGGTACTTTATGAACTTCTTGACAAAATTAAGGTAAGAATTTTTTTTAACTTATACGGTGGGTGCAGCTATTTTCCACCATTATAACACTATTGAAGCTTCCCTTACAAGATTATACGAATATTTCAAAAATTAATGTTTTATTTTAAATGGTTTTAAAATATAAAGAGTTATTTCTTTCAAATAGTTTTCATTTCATCTATGTTAACATCCTTTGATGGATTTTAAACTTGTTTGAAGTTTATTTATTATGATACAAATATTGCATATTATATTGAAGGTTTTGTGTTATGTTCGACTATGGATGTGTTATTTTTATACCATTCATTGTTTATGGATAAAGTATTGAAATTTTGTATGATACTTTTAATACGAATGTTTATGTTATGTTTAAACCTTTTCATTCGAGGAATGTATTGGACTTAGTAAGTGATGGGTGGAGTCTGCTATAGCTCCTCGATGCATCGGTAGGTCTCTTGAGATAAACTAGTGTCTTGGAACAAGGCCTTGACAAAATATTATTTGTAGTCATAGCACAAGGCCTTAACTATGTGGTTATGAAGTCTGGAATTATGCATTCTATCATTATGAAAGTGGCTATTTGATATTGCATATGATTATTTGACTAGTAGCATATCTATGTGAGTAAGTAAATGGAATTATTTTGATTTATATTTTCCATATTATGATGAAGTTTAAGTTTAAAATTATTTTTTAGTCTTATACATTTCCTTAAATGTTTATTTATTAAAGTTTATGCTATATTGTTATCCTTACCGAGCATCTGATCTCACCCCTTTCTATGTTTTATTTTTCCCAGGATGCGAAGAAGTATATTATGAATGACCAGCAGGGATAGTCTAAGTAATATGAATGTGTCCAATGGAGACAATGTTGTTGTTGTATTTAATTTTATAATGTAATGTAAAACTTATGAATGTGTCTAGTACTTCCAAGGCTACTAAACTGATCGTTCTTTCAGGATTTGATCCCTTGTGATCATGTCAATGTTATTTAAAAATGCACCAACTCTATTTAACTAGGGTTAGGGAATTATAGTTGCTATCAGAGGAAGTTTAGTACAAAACTTGGAAAACAGATTTAGAAAAACTCTAATGAGAGAACATTATCCTAAGATAGAATTTGAGGATTAGTATTGAAGAACATCCTAGAATTTTGGTAATGTAGAGATTTTGTGAGTTTTCTAAGAAATATATCCCTGTCTGGATACAAACAGGTAGATGAGGCCCTGGCACATATGTACCTTGGGGTAAAACCCGAAAACACCACTTTAAGATAGACTCTAACGGGAACTGGTGCATGACAATGTGCCTTGCTGCACTCTTGGTTTGGAAACTCCTGGGGGATATTCTTTGGATAATTCTCATTTTCTTTATAAACCATTATGAAGGATTTATGAGTATATACCTCCTAAAAGAAAACATTTTTATGATTATGGATTATATCCATAAACTATTCAATTTATGTTAAGTGTTTTACAAGTTTGTGATTATGTATTGCAATTCATAAATTAATCTAGTGTATGCCATTGTTTAGAAATGGCGCCTAGTGGAAGGAATGAAAACCATATCAACAGATGTTATCCATGTATAGATTTACCTCCTAATCAAAATAATTATAGTGGAGCTAGTGATGAAACTAGTGATGATCAGATTATCACCATACTAGGACAACTCACCCAGGTTATAAATAATAACCTTACCCGTATGGAGCACCTTGATCCACAATGCGGAGGATCTATGTTAGACCGATTCATGAGTCAAAAACCGCCAACATTCAATGGGACTAGGAATCCATTTGTAGCTGATCAATGTATAAGTTTCTTAGAGATATTTTTTCATGCTTTGAGGAGTAGCAAAAGGGAAAAAGTTTTCATGGTAGTTTATTGCATCACAGGAGATGCAGATCAATGGTGGTAATTAATTCAAAACACAAAGGAATATGAAGAAGTATCAAATATGTAATGGAGGGAGTTTAAAGAAC
The DNA here is from genome assembly GCA_963277665.1 of Viscum album. Taxonomy (NCBI): domain Eukaryota; kingdom Viridiplantae; phylum Streptophyta; class Magnoliopsida; order Santalales; family Viscaceae; genus Viscum; species Viscum album. Next base: position 1,860,561,537 of record OY728151.1, on the reverse strand, counting down.
TTTTCTTAGAAAAATACTTTCCTCGTGACCATCGAGCAGATATGGAAAGACAATTTCTGAGTCTAAGGAAAAAAGAGGATGAGAATGTCACAAAGTATGAAGCTAACTTTACAAGGTTAGAGAGGCATGAATTAGATTATATAGATAACCCAAGGAGTAATATTGATAGATTCTTTGATGGGTTAAAACCTTTTATCTGATGAGAATTAGTCTCACAATCCTTCTCGTCATATGAAGATATTATATTATGTGCTATAAATATAGAAAATAAATTCTCTAAGTCTTACAACTTTAAAGCAAAGAAAGAGAATAAGAGATCTGCTGAACACACTGGAAATGGAAATAAGGGGAATAAGGGAAAATTTGAATATCCATCCTGTAGTAAATGCGGCAAGAAACACCCTAGTACTTTCCTGAAGGGAATGAGTGTCTGTTACAAGTGTGGTAAAAAAGGCCACCAAGATCGCGATTGCAAGGGGAAGAAAGAGGCTGTTAATGTTGAATGATACAATTATAGAGAAATAGGGAATTATGAAAATGAATGTCCTAAGTGTCAGGGAAGCTTACCTCAGAAAATTCCAAGGGATCAAGTCCAAGATTACGCGATCACTAATACTGAGTTTGAAGCTCCGAAAGATGTGGTGGCAGGAAATTTAATGGTTTCCTCAAGTTTAGCCAATTCTTTATTTAATTTTGGATCATCTCATTATTTCATATCTTCCCAGTTTTCTAAGAAAATTAGATATTTCCAATTTGATTTAGCAAGGTATTTTTCAGTCAAAAATACTATGGGAAGTATCATTGCAACCAAGTTTTGTGAATCAGTTCCCATTGGGGAATATAAATGTTATTTATCTGCTAATATCATCATCATAGCCATGATTGAATTTGATATAATCCTCAGTATGGATTGGATTTCAGACCATGATGCGAAAATTTATTGTAAGAAGAAGGAGGTTACAATTCTTGATGATGATAAGGAGTACCTTATCTTTAGAGCAGAAAAATCACAATCTGATTCTTATCTAGATCCCCCCAGTAGCTCAACTAAATTCAATTATTTGGGAGTAAGAGAATGAATTAACTTTGGGTGAGGAAAGGAATGTTTAAATAGAGGACGTACCTATTGTGTAAGAATATGTTGATGTGTTTCCAGAAGATTTATCTGGACATCCTCCAGAACAAGAAATTGAGTTTTACATTGATTTAATTCCTGGTTCAAGGCCCATATTGAAGACCCCTTATAGAATGACCATTGTGGAATTAGTGGAACTAAACAAACAAATAGAGGAATTGAGTAATAAGGGATTTACTCGCCCTAGTGTTTCTCCATGGGGAGCCCCTATTATTTTTGTTAAGAAGAAAGATAGATCTATGTGGTTGTGCATTGACTACAAGGAGATCAATGATATAACAATAAAGAACAAGTATCCCCTACCTCACATTGATGATTTATTCGACCAACTTCATGGAGATCAATATTTTTCAAAGATTGACCTTATATTTGGATATCATCATTTTTGTGTGAATAAGAAATACATCCTAGGAATATCATTCCGAACTAGGTATGGGCATTACGAGTTTACAGTAATGCTTTTTGGACTGACTAATGCACCCTCGGTTTTCATGGATCTAATGAAGAGAGTTTTCAAGGAATATATTGATGAATTTGTAGTGGTATTTATTGATGATATCTTGGTATACTCCAAAAGCTATGAAGATCATAAAAATAACTTGTGCACCATTCTGAAAACCCTTAGAAGAAATGAATTATACGGGAAGTTTAGAAAGTGTGAATTTTGGATTCATGAAATTTCTTTTCTTGGCCATATTGTCTCTAAGGATGGAATCTCTATTGATCCTTCTAAGAAAAGAGAAATCCAATAATGGAAAACACCAACAATTATAACTGAGGTACATAGTTTTATTGGTTTAGCTGGTTATTATTGACATTTCTTCTAGAATTTTTCCCGATTAGCAAACCCATTAACCAAGCTGACACATAAAGGGGTTAAATTTTTTTGGAAAAAAGATTGTGAATATTGTTTTGAATAACTGAAGATAATATTAGTCAATGATCCTATATTGACTCTACCATTGGGGGATGATGGTTTTGTAATTTATAGTGATGCTTCAAAGAAAGGACTTGGTTGTGTCCTTATGCAGAATGATAGAGTTATTGCCTATGGATCATGACAGCTAAAGATTCATGAACAAAACTATCCTACTCATTATCTTGAGTTAGTAGCTGTAATATTTTCTTTGAAGATATGGAGACACTACCTCTATGGTAAAAAAATGTGAGATATATACCAATCACAAGCGTTTGAAGTATATTTTCTCACAAAAGGAACTCAACATGAGGCAAAGGGGATGGCTTGAACTACTCAAGGATTATGATTGCACTATACACTACCACCCGAGGAAGGAAAATAAGGTGGAAGATGCTTTGAGCAGAAAGTATCATGGAGTTTTGAAAAATATGAGAGTTGAAAGAGATCCTATTTTCATGGATCTAGTAATGATGATTATGGGAATAACCATATAAGGTGAAACATCAATGCTTTTTGAAATGGTTTCCAAACCATCTTTACTATAAAGAATAAAAAGTTCTCAGACTAATGATGAGGAGTTTCAAAAGAAAATTAAAGTTGCGAAGGATGGGATATTGATCGACTTCGTATATGAAGATGGGATTTTGAAATTTGGGAAGATAATTTGTGTTCCCGATATAAGTGATCTGAAAAGGTAATTGTTGGATGATGCTCATTGCTCTAATTTCTCTATACACCCTGGTAGTACTAAGATGTATAGAGATTTGAAGGAACATTTTTGGTGGGATAACATAAAGAGGGTGATTACAGATTTTGTGTCAAGATGTATAGTTTGTTAACAAGTGAAAGATGGAAGACAATATCCTAGAGGAGTCATGAAACCTCTTCCCATACCTGAGTGGAAATGGGATGATATTACAATGGACTTTTTTATGTGGATACCAAATACTCCTATAAGGAATGACACAATATGGGTCATTTTTGATCACCTTACCAAGTCAGAACATTTTCTTTCTATAAGATACGATTTACCACTTGAACATTTAACAAGACTATATATTAATGAAGTTGTAAGACTTCATGGAGTACCTTTATCCATTTTTTCTGATCATGATCCCCATTTTACATCAAGATTCTAGAAAAGTCTTCAGAAATCCTTGGATACTGAATTTTTTTTGAGCACTGCCTACCACCCTCAAACTGATGGACAATTAGAACAGACTATTCGAACCTTAGAATACATGTTGAGATCTTTCTCACTTGACTTTCAAGGGATGTGGGATCAACATTTACCTCTGGTTTAATTTTCCTATAACAATATCTTCCATTCAAGTATTCATATGGAACCATATAAAGCGTTATATGGAAAGAGATGTCACACACCAACTTGTTGGGATGATGTTGGTGAAAGAAAACTCATTGGTCCATAACTCATTGAAGAAACAATGGAAAAGGTGAAGATTATCCAAAAAAATATCAAAGAATCTCAAAGTAGGCAAAAGAGCTATGCCGATAACTGAAGGAAGGATTTGGAATTTTAGGTAGGAGATCATGTTTTCTTAAAGGTATCTCCATGGAAGGTAGTTATACGATTTAGTAAGAAGGGTAAATTGAGTCCCAGCTACATTGGACCTTTCAATATTCTAGAACGAATTGGGGATGTAGCTTATCGTTTGGAAATGCCGCCAAGTCTCTCCAAAGTTCATGATGTGTTCCACGTATCACTGTTGAGAAAATATATGCCTGACCCAATGCATGTACTCACCTATGAGGAAATTGAACTCAAACCTGATTTGTCTTATTGCGAAGAGCCTATCAAGATTCTGGATACCGGAGAACAAGTGTAAAGAAACCAGACGACTCACCTGGTAAAAGTTCTATGGAGAAACCATAAGATGGAAGAGACAACGTTGGAACCCGAGGAACATATGATGAAGAACCACCCAAATATTTTTGTGCAGTAGGATTCTATAAATTTTTAGGACAAAATTATTTGGATGAGGGAATAATGTAACACACTAAGCTTCCATGATATACTTCTCTTTGAATAATGCATTATCTTGCATTTTACGTAACTTCAAGATTCTAACACATCGTGACTAATCAAACTAGCCATTCTGAATAGTAATAACCATTTTTTGAAATTTAATAAATTTTATTTTTCAAAATGGACTTCATTTTTGAATTCATAATATCGAAATTAGCTTAGGGTGAATTTTTGATATTTTTCTGAAAACATTCAATTTTTGATGAATAGTGAAAAACACTGCGTTATTGGTTAAAAACGACTTTTTATTTAAATAATTATTTATTTTATTTAAATTTATTTTAGGTCAAAATAGATAAATAATATCTATATAAGTTCAATATAATTCATTGGAGTCATTTTATAATAAGTTTAGATATATAAAAATTTTATTGAACTTTTTACCATCTTTTACCCACCTCCTAGGAGCATTTGAAAATTTGCATAAAACTTAATTTTACTGCTTCTGTGAATTGAATTTCAAAAATCTGAGAGACACAGTTTATATCAGTAAGTAAAATTTGGTTCAATAATATGAAAATATTTTTTGATGAATAGTAACTTCTAACTTTTATTTACCAAGGTTAAAAGTAAATATAGTAATTAAAGGTAAAAATGATATTATTATTACCCTAACACATGTCCTAATTCTACTGGATAAATTTAATTCTACCAAAAACAACCATAGGAATAATATATTATCCTTTAGGTCCACTTGTATTAGATTAGGACATTTTTTATTATTTAAATCAAAGAAGAGTTAAAAGTGTTTAATTCAAGTTTTCATAACTAAAAATTTCTTAATATAGGGTTATACATAAGATTAATTCAACTATAAATATTAATTGGAAAGCTAAATAAAATTTCCTACATAATGGTATTTTATTTATAATTTTTAGACATTGAATAATTAATTTTGTTTATGAAACAATGATGATGCAGTAATTACTTTATTAATAAAATATTGAAATAATTGATATTATAAATATCCAAATAAATGTAATTTGAGAATTTTTATGAATTAAAATAATTTTATAGGTTAATATGACTTGTTAGTTTTTATTAAATGATTTTTTTTGAAGTAATTATGCTGTTATGAATTAAAAAAAAACAAAATACCAAATAGTTTCAAAATTGAAATAAAAGAGTTTTTAAAAAAATTTTATATTATTAATTGAAATAATATTATTAAAAATATAAAGTTTATCAAAATGACTTAGATAAAGTTATATATATTAATAATGAACCACTTGGGGTTCTCTTGGCTTGTTATAGTAAGTTTAAGAACCATATAATATAAAAATACAAAGAGACATGGTAAATGTAAAACTATTTAACTAAGAGTTAAATATAAAAGATAAGGTTAATATATTGACCCAAACCTGTATAAAACCCATTGGTTGAGTGTTTTTCGACCCATACCCACCTTATCCTCTAACTAAATCATTTTTTATCCATTAGAAACCAAAAATTATTTTATTATAAAATAATATTACAATCTTTTCCTAAGGTGCCCCTCACCCCTCTTATAATAGGTAACTTCCTATTCTCTCAAATTCACATCTTCAAATCCATTTTCTTGGACAAAACCTACCCAAATATCCTCTCAACTATCCTCCCTTCATCCTAGAGGACTTAATTTGGTCACAAATATAACCTAAGGAGCCCTTTAGATCAAATCAAAAGGAATAACTCGAAGAAGAGGTAAATATTTCATCACCTATTTCATGTTCTTTTCTTCTTCCACTTCTCTTTATTTGTTGTTTCAATTATAAAATAATAACTCCAGTATCTCATATATACTGTTTTGTTATTATAAAAGTGGTAGAACCATATTCATTATTCTATCCATCACATGAATGACAACGTCACCATACGTGCGTACGTACGACTTACCGTCTCCACGTCGTGGTATAGTTGTTATTCAATACATTATTTTTGGGATGGGTATAATAATGATGTATAATTGATGTAAATAATAAATATAACATGTTAATTATTCTTTATATATATTATATAACATCTATTTAAATACAATTTTAATATCGAAATAATGATATTTTTTCTCGTTCCTACGTACGGATTACTGTCTCCACAAATGCAATGAGATTAATTTCCCCATTGTAACCATTCAATAATAATTTTCATTTGATGATTAAAAATAATGTTAATGTCATAATGGATATGAATAAAATACATCCTATCCATAACCAACATGAATTACATAAGAAAACATATAAAGTAAAACGAATTAGTTAACACCTGAAACGATGATAATACTAAAATATTATTAACAAAGCAATATTAGAAGATCATATATGATATAATATTTATGTATATGTTTCTTTAATAATTTAATAACAATAATTTAATTATTATACAGGAGTTTAACATACCCTAGATCAATAAAAATTACAAGGTAAGTGTTAATTTCACAATCTCTTTACTTATTCATGGTTGTTTATATGTAAGTAATCTACTGGTACTTCTTTATTATCCAAATCCATGTTTCTTAAAAATGTATTTCAAAACATTTTTACTATTTCATTTAATATAGGTTAAAGTCATTTATAACCTTATTTTACCTTATATGTTTTTAAAGGAATATTTCCTTTATTTTCCAAACAAGGTACTTTATGAACTTTTCGACAAAATTAAGGTAAGAATGTTTTTTTAACTTATACGGTGGGTGAAACTATTTTCTACAATTATAACATCGTCGAAGCTTCCCTTAAAAGATTATTAGAATATTTCCAAAATGAATTTTTTCTTTTAAATGGTTTTAAAATAAAAATAGGTATTTCTTTCAAATAGTTTTCATTTTATCTATGTCAACATCCTTCAATGGATTTTAAACTTGTTTGAAGTTTATTTATTATGATACAAATATTCCATATTGTATTGAAGGTTTTGTGATATGTTTGACTGTGGATGTGCTATTTTTATTCCATTCATGGTTTATGGGTAAAGTATTGACATTTATTATGATATTTTTAATACGAATGTTTATGTTATGTTTAAACCTTTTCATATGAGGAATACATTGGACTTAGTAATTGACGGGTGGAGCCTGCTATAACTCCTCGATGAATCCTTAGGTCTCATGAGAAAAACTAGTGTCTTGGAACAAGGAATTGAAAAAATCTTATTTGTAGTCCTGGAAAAAGGCCTTGACTATGTGGTTATGAAGTCTGGAATTATGCATTCCATCATTATTAAAGTGGCTATTTGATATTGCATGTGATTATTCGACTAGTAGAATATCCATGAGAGTAAGTAAATGACATTATTTTGATTTATATTTTCCATATTATGATAAAGTTTAAGTTTAAAAGGCTTGTGTTTTAGTCTTATACATTACCTTAAATGTTTATTTATGAAAGTTTCCACTATATTGTTATCATTACTGAGCATCTTAGCTCACCCCTTTCTTTGTTTTATTTTTCCTAGGATGCGAAGAAGTATATTATGACTGACCTACTAGGATAATCTAAGGAATATGAATATGGAAAATGAAGAAAATTTTGTTGTTGTATTTCATTTTATAATGTAATGTAAAACTTATGAATGTATCTAGTACTTCAAAGGCTACTAAACTGATCGGTATTTCGGGATTTGATCTCTTCTGATCATGCCAATGTTTTCTAAAAATGCACCGACTTTGGGTAACTGGGGTCGTGGGATTACAATAGAAGATATATTTAATAATATTTTCATAGAACTTATAATTTATCATCATATTGGGTAACTTAAATTACCTTTTATTTTTAAAAGTACACTTAGGACATTATTATACACTATTTCACATAGTAGAACAATCATGATGTGATAAGATATTTTATAAATATTCAAATATATGTATACAAGTTGAAAAAAGTACATAGAAGTTGGTTTTTGGGAACCAAATCCAATAGTTTCAAAATAAAATAAGTTCGTTTATATTTTTTAAAATCTAATTATGATCATTGGAATAAATTTTATTCTTGATTCCTCTATACAAACTTTTTATACTTAAGAAGACATTTTTTCTAGAAAACTAAGTTTCATCACATTTTGCAGGTTTAATTTTAAATTAAATTCAACAAATTATGTGAATTAAATTTGATAAAATGAATTAAATATTTTTAGTAATCATAATAAATATTAATTAATAAGTTAAACTTAATTTTTGGTCATAATTAATAAAAAAATAATAAAATTTTGTTATTACGGTTAAGGTTAAAACATGCTTATTGAGTGGGGTAAAATAAAAATATAAGGATTAAGATAACCTAAAAACTTTTATAAATAAAATTTTATAGAAATATTTCAAACCTATATAATATAATATTAAAAAATGGTGCATTTTTGATCCATTTTAATTGAGTAAGACATTAATATATTTTAATATTTTGAAAAATTCTAAGTGTGTCCTCTCCCCCACTTATACAAGGGCACCCCTATCGTCTATTCTACACACTTAAAGAGACTCTTAGATAATAAAATACCTACCCAAATCCATTAATAACATACCTACCAACATCTTAGAGGCCTTTTTTTTGATCAGAATACCCACCTTATAAGGGTAAAGGATTAAACCTATGGAGGTTGTCTAAAGGAGAGGTAAAACACTTAATTAAGAGTTTTTATTTTATTTATTATTTTATCACTTTAAAAACTCAATTAACCATTAAAATAGGATAAAATAAGTATCTCACATATAATTATATGTTATTATTTCACTTTAATACTTTTATCCATATACTCTTCATTTAAATAGGAAATGAAACCATCATACGTGTGTATGACGGACTACCACCTCACAAACTGTTGTAATTTTTTTTCCATAACTGCCTCTCATAGCTAGTTATAATTTTGGATTTAATGTATATATATGATATTAATGAAATAATTATAATTATTTAATGATAATTTATCATCTATTTTGTTACATTTTCATCCATTAAAAATGATAACACCATTCATGCGTATGTGTGGATTACCACTTTCACGAAGTGATGTGATTCAACTTTCATCACCACCTCATATGGATGGTATATATAAGTATATTTAAAGATATAATATTATTTTTATGATATAATAATATTTTTTTAAATATAAAATTATACCTGTCTTCTTTCCCTCATGTTTGTTGAAAAATGGAAACATCACTCATGCGTACGTATGGCCTACCATCTCTATGATTGCAATATAATTCATTTTTCATAAAAACAATAAATAGTTGGTTATAAAATTATTATTAATGTGTAAATTTTTTAATTATAACATGTTTTATATTCCTTAAATGATATAATCATGTTCCTTTCGACCATATTCAACCTATCGAATTCATTTTGGATTAATGAATCAAACATCCTCAAAAATTCAAAGTAAACTTAATCAATAAAGTAATTAAGTATAACATGGATGTAAGTGAAATAAAAGGAATAATAAAAATGAAAAAGGGTCTTTAATAAATTAAATAATTAAAATAAGTTTTTTTTATTTACAAAGATAAAGAACATATGTGACAAGTTAGACTTGAGCTAAGGGACACTTTATTTAAAAAAATTCATTTTAAATCTTTTAAATATTTATTTTCTAAATATTTTTCTTCCATGCACATGTTCAAATTTTTTTTATAAATGTATTTATATGGATATAAATTAATTATAAAGGATATTTTAAGTCTCTTTTTTCTTTATTTCAACATTTTTCAAAAAGAATAATTTTACATATTTTATATATAATGTTTTTACTTTCTTTATAAAAGGAAAATTAATGTTCTATTTTAAAGTATATAACATTGATAGATATTACCACTATCAAAAAAATTATTTTATGTTTGGATTATTTTATAGTATTCCATATTTTATTCAAATAAAAACACTCCATACATTTGTTTTGGGTGTTATAGTTTTGAAATGGGGTTTTAAAAGAAAGATATATATTGATATCTGAAAATGTTTTTCTTATTTGTTAAAAAGTATATTTTTATGAGTTAGAATATGTAAATGAAAGAGTATATGTGTTTTTTACATGTTATATTTCTTTTAAATTGTTTATATTTATGGTTGAGCTAGATATATCTCTCTAATTCATTGAGTAATGATTATGTTTTCCAGAGAGTTATGTTAGAAATAACAATGTAGGTTATTCCATTTGTAAGGGTTCTTTTAAGGGTTCTATGAAGATGATGTCTCAAGGAACCTAAATGACTTTTATATGTTTACTAACTAATTATCATATAAATATTTATATTTTTCAAGGTGATAGAATGATATTTTGCTTAATGGAATGATTATAACTTTTTTTGGGTAAAAAGATATGTTTTTAGGAAATTTTGTTTCAAGGATTTTCATATTTTATAAGAAAAATTAATGATTATAATTTTTTACTTTATGTTTTATTATAAAGTTTTTTATTAAAAACTATGGCCATTAAAGATTATTTCATATTTAATAAATTATTATTTGAGATGAAAGTTAATTTTGTTAAAGAAAAAATATATATTATGATCTCATTGTTTTGAAATAGACTAACAAGTTTGTTTCATCATTTTTATATGTCCATAACTAAGATTTGTATTCTTATACCATGGTTTAAATTTTTTTATTGGTTTTAAGGATTTTCTGTAATAATGATGAAGTCAAGTTGAAAATCATGAATATTTTTCATAAAAATAAAACTTGTTTCATTTTAAAAGTTATGTATTGTGGGAAAGTGGTACTAAGAGTAAGTTTTAAACTTTTAATATACAGGTATGTTACATAAAAGTTATGACTTAATTATATAAAACTATAAACCTTAAAAGTTCTTTGGGAATGCAATAAATTGAATTCTTTTTTAAAAATGGAATTATTGGTAGAATAAGGATCATGTTTTTATAGTTGGTATCAATGGTAGGGTTTATATAATTTTAGAGGAGAAGATAATGTAAGTAAGTACCCTTAAGGTATTATAATTTATGTTTATCAAGATATATAATTTTAATATTATCATGTTTCTTCATCTAAACCACGTATGTTTAGAATGGTTTCCCACATAGGAAACACGTAAGCTAAATTAGGAAAACATTAAGAGGATAATATCCTTCCAAATTAGAAACCTGGAATGTTTGGAATTGCAACTAAGTAGCCTATTTCTATGATGACTTAGTTTACATTGGATATAAATGGTGGTGGTTTCCATGCGATAGATAAACCACGTTTACTAAAGAGGAACATTTCTATTATAGATTATTTTATTAAAAAACACCCGCTATTATTTAGTGGATCATATGACCCTATGATAATTGAAGGATGGGTGAAATCTCTAGAGAATATATTCAATGTAATAGGTTTATTATAACATCAAAAGGAAATTCTTTCTATTTAATATTTTTATGGTGTATCCGATCAGTGGTGGTAATTTTTTTAAAGAATAATAGAGAAATATGAGAGATTTATTCCTTGTAATGGGACGAATTTATGAATATTTTCATCAAAAAATGTTTCCCTAAGGTTGTTAAACTTTTGATGGAATAATAATTATTGTAATTGATGAAAAATATAGAATATTCAGTGGAATCATATGAATAAAACATCATCCAATTGGAATGGTATAAAGCAAATTTTATCCAGGATATTGATAATAAAATTAATCTGTTTTACTTAGGATTAAATCCAAGATATCGAAAGGGATTTGACTTATAATATATTTTATATTTATAAGAAACTTTGTCTATACATAGAGATGATAGAAATAAGGTTTTTTGAGGATCATGTGTAATTTTATAATAATTATAAAAGGAATTATACATGGAAGGAAATGTGGAAACATCCATCAAAGAAATAAAATGGTAAGAAAATAAAGTTTCCACATTGTGATAAGTGTGATAAAAACCACCCTCGATAATTTATTATAAAATATTTGAAGTGTTTCTGATGTGGTAAGTTTGTAAATTTATCTTGTGACTATAAAGAAAAGGATGACAATAATGATCATACAAATAATAAAGGGCTATAAGTAAGATGTTTTTATTATAATGAAATGGGTCATTATATCAGTATATTTCTATAGATTTGAATAAATTATGGAATTTTTCAAGATGACAAGCATAAAGGTGGGGATAAATCCTTTGTGACTACTTCTAAAGATGTGGTACCATCAAATGATGTGGTATTAGGTACATCAATTAATTATTTATATTATTCTAATTTCTTGTTTGATTTGGGGTTTACATATTCATTCATTCTATAATTTTTCAGGTAAATTGGAAATTTAAACTCAATAAATGAAGCTATAAATTTTAGTAAAACACATGGGGGAATTATTAAGGCGAAATAAAAATTTTAAAATATTTATATTATAGTCTGTGGAAAGGATATACCTATAAACCTTGTCGTCATGACCCTTGTAGAGTTTGATATTATTCTGGGTATAGATTGACTTTTAGTTTATCATAATAAGATATATTATAGATCTAAATAATTTATTTTATAAAATAAGTTTTAGTTTGTATATAATAATGAATTCATAACTTTTATAATATATCAAAAAGCTGAGAAATTGCTAAAATATGGAAATAATAGTTGTCTTTCTTATATTTTTTAAAATAAGGAAACTATTTAGATTAATGAAATGTCGATAGTAAAATAATATTATGACGTTTTTACTGATTAGTTTCTTAGTATTATACCTAATTAGAAGATTGAATTTATGATTGAATTATTTCTTGATACTAAGACAATATCAAAGCCTCCTTTTCAAATGGATTAGGTGTATTATTTATAATTGAAAAAGTAATTACAATAGTTGGTTGATAAGGGATTCATTCATACTATAATTTCACCTTGGGGTGATCCTATCTTTTTTTAAATAAATATTATTTCATGGGGATTTTCATTGACTAAAGATAATTAAATAACATCACTCTTAAGAATAAGTATCTATTGCATAATATAAATGACTTGTTTGATAAAATCTAGAGAGCTTAGTATTTTTCAAAGGTTGATATCTGGTATAGGTACTATCAGTTGAAGGTGAAGTAGGATGACATTTATAAGAAAAAATTTTGGACTAAGAATGGTAATTATGAGTTTTTGGTTATGTCATTTGGGTTGACAAATGATCTAGCTATATTTATGGACCATATGAAAAAAGTTTTACATGATTTATTGGATAAAATTGTGATTTTTTTTATTAATTACATCTTGAAATATTCTAAAATTTATGATGATAATGAGAGTCATTTGAGAGTTATTTTTAAAACATTAATAGAAAATAAGTTATATAAAAAATTTAGTAAATGTTAATTCTAATTGTGATAGATTTATTACCTTAGAAATATTGTAAATAAATATGGAATAACTATTGATTCAGTTAAAAATAAAGTGGTTAAAGAGTGTCCATGACCAAAAAATTTCATATAGATTCATATTTTTCTTGGTTTATTAGGTTAATATCGACGGTTTTTTGAAAACATTTTTTGGTTATATATCCCACTAACTAAGTTAATAATAAATTTAGTTAAATTCATATAGATGAAAGGATGTGATGAATATTTACAAGAATTGAAAAGAATATTAGATAATTCTACAGTATTGGATCTGCTATAAAAAAATAGGGACTTTTTATCTATAGTGATGTTTCTTTGAAAGGACATGGTTGTGTTCTAATTCATAATTATTAGGTAATTTCTTATGCTTTAAATCAATTAAAATATCATGAGATAAATTATCCTACACATTAACTTGAACCAGATTCTATGGTTTTACTTTAAAAATATAGATAAAACATTTCTATGTAGTAAATTGTGAAATATATACTAATCATAAATGTTTTAAGTATATATTTTCTCAGAAAGAATTGAATATGTAACAAAGAAGATGGATGGAACTAATTATGTATTATTACTGCACGATTCATTACCATATAGGAAAAACAAGTATAATATAATATTATTTAATTCAAAAAGATAATTCATCATTAACTATTTTATTTTTGGAATATGATCCATTGATAAATGATTTGATTAATATTGATATATAAACTATAAATGAAGGAACTTCCTATGTTTGGTTTCAATTTTCAGTTCAGTTGTCTTTGTTAGACATAATTAAGTAATCTTAGAAGTATGATCTTGTTTTATATAAAAATTTAGAATCAATCAATAAGTGTAAGCTTATAGAGTTTAATTTTGATGAAGAATTTTCTATCAGATTTGGAAAGATATTATGTGTTCCTTGTGATTCCCAGTTGAAGAGAGAATTATTGAGCCAATCTAATAGTTCTCTATTTTTCATTAATCCTAGAAAAAAAATGTATAGATACATTCAGGACCATTTTTTGTGGTATCAAATGAAAAGAGATATTGTTGAATTCACCATGAAATTTTTGACTTGTCAACAGGTTAATATTGAATGACAATTTTTGAAGGGGATTATTCAACCATTTCCAGTTCCATAGAGTAAATGAAAAAATATATCTATGCATTTCATGGTGTAATTTCCAAATACATCTAGGGGTAGTAATATAATTTGGGTTTTTTGACCAATTGACTAAATCTACACATTTACTTCCTATTCAAGATATAATATATTTAAATCATATTTTTCAAAAACATCTCAAGGATATAGTGAGGTTATATGGGGTTCCTCTCTTCGATGTATTTGAATGTGATCCCAGGTTTTTCATTTTTTTAGAAATGTATTAAGAAGTTATTGGGAACTAAATTAAATTTCATTACATCTTTTCATCCTCAATATGATGGATAGTCATAGAGAATTATTCATACTTTGGAAGACATGCTTCGATCTTGTTCAATGGATTACCAAGCAAGTTGGGATCAATATCATTCATTTTTTATTTTTTTAATAAAATTTTTCATTGTAGTATACAGGTTGAAGATTTTGAGGCATTGTATATAAATATCTATCATAATGTATGTTATTAGGACAAATTAGGTGAAATAAAGTTTTTAGGGCCAGAATTGGAAGAATAAATAGTTGAGAAGATTGGATCTTTTATATACTGAGTGAGATTTCCCCCAAGTTTATCCCATGTACATGATGTGTTTTATGTTTCTTTTTTATGAAAATATATTTCAAATGAATCTCAAATTTTTATACCTAAAGTCTTATAATTGGAAGAGAACCTTTCTTATAAGGAATATCATATCCAATTTCTTGATCATATAGAGAAGGTGTTATATAATAAGGTGATTTTATAGGTTAATGTAACACCCTAAGATTTTGGAGAAATATTTTTTTTTCAAATGAATTTGTTATTTTAAATATTTATCAATACATGAAACACTGAGTTTATCTTTTATTACACACAAAACCAATTTTATCTTGCGTTACATGCATAACCAAGTTTAAATAAAACATGTCATATTATTAAACTATTATTATATGATAGTTATCACTTAGCCATTGGAATAGTGGGTATTAATAGGATTAAATAAATTATGAAAATATATGTTTTACATATTTATATAAAATAAATTCTTTGGTTAACAATTAATTATAAATTAAAATAAAAACTATTTTAAAATAAAAGAAACATTTTTCAAAAAAACTATTTTTATGCACACAAATGTGTTTTAAATTAATAAATTAAAAAAAACCACTTTGGTTAAATTATTTTAATAAAATGAGTATATTATTATATCCAATAATTTTTTTAACATTCAAATTATTTTTTTTCTAGACAAGAGATAAGAATAAGTCCAATTTTATGCTTAAAACTGTATTTTTCTAAAAAAAATTTATCAACTTTTGGCGCATTTAATTTAGAAATAATTTTTGAAACTAATAGAAAATTTATTTTAAAAAATAAATTCAATTTTTTAAATAATTATTTTAAAATTATCTTATGGTGTATTTTTGGGAATTTTCTAAAAAGATTATTTTTTTATGAATATTTAATAGTACTAAATTTTAATTGAGAACTACCTTTTCATTTAAATTATATATAAAGATAAAATATGTTTTAAAATGGTTTTAAATTAAAATTATCTCAATTATATATCTATTAATACAATATATGTCATTTTAACCATTTTCATATTGAATTTTGATATAAAACGTTGTAAACATTGTAAACTTTTAAACATTTTCTCTTTGAAAACCCTCTTTCTTGTCGCGTCTGCGGGATTAATTTTAAATTAAATTGTGAAAATTCTGTTAATTGAATTTGAAAAAATGGATAAAAGATTTTAAATAATAATAATTTACATTATCTAATATGTTAAACTTTTTTTTACCAAAATAAATATTGAAAACATAAAAAATTATTTACCACGGTTAAGGTAAAAATGATTTTATCAGGGGTTAAACTAAAAGGATAAGGGTTAAAATGACCTAAAATTGTCTAAAATCTATTTTATAAACATATTTAGACTCTATAATGTCTAATACTATATAATACTCCATTTTTTACCCTTTTGGTATGTGAAAAACTAGGGTAAAACCTTTTCTTCAAAAAAAGTTACAAATGTGCTTCTCACCTCACTTATTAAAGGAAAACCCCCTAATTTCCTATTAACACCTTAAAACCATTTTATTTCATACAATAAATTCACAAATAAATTCCAAAATTCACTCATCTCATCCTAAAAGCCTTATTTTGGGAATAAATCTAACCTATGAATGATTTTGGTGCAAACTTAAGAAGGTTACCCAAAGAAGAGGTAACGCTCTTCAACGAGTGTTTTTATTTTATTTCTTCATCCACATCCTATAAATATTATTAAACCATTATAACAAAATAAAATAACTATATTCCATATAATGAGTTTTTTAAACATTAAGTTCATTACCTAAATCCATTTCCACTTCCATCAAATGCGTTACGAAATAATCATTCATGTGTATAGCGGACTACCGCCTAAAAAACCGACGTCATTACTTTTTTCCATTACCACCTATCATGGACCCATATAATGATGTATATAAAGTATATATATGATATTTATAACATAATGATGCATATTTAGTAATTATATCACATATAAATATTTTTACTTCCCATTTGGTAGAGGATAGGATAACGTCGCTCATGTGTACGGTGGACTACCGGCTCGCAAAGCGTTGTGATTCATTTTCACTAATGATTTACATGGAAAATAATAAAGTAAAAGTTAGTGAATATATGTGATATAAATGAAATAATTATGATATTAATGAAATATTTATTATTCTTAAAATAGAATATATCATTTTATTTCTTACCTTTTCACTCACTAAAAGATGATAACGTCATTCGTGTATGTGTGGACTATCGCCTTCACGTAGTGATGTGAATCTATTTTAATCACAAAAAAACATGGATGATATTTATAATTATATTAAAATAAATAATATGGTTTTAATTTTATTTTTATAATTTGTTTAAATATAAAATATTACTTACCTCTTTTCTATAATGATCATTGAAAATGGAAACGATAATTATGCATATGAATGACCTACCATCTCCTTAATCGTAACATATTTCATTTATCAAAACCATATTTCATGATTGGTAATAAAAGTATAATTTTTGTAAAAATATAATAATATTTAATTATTTTTATTTTGGTGTTGATGGAACCATGATAAAATTAATAGGGTCAAAAATAACAAATCAAAACATATACAAAAAACAAACCAGTTATCACCTAAAACATGATTTAAACAAAGAATTGGTAATAAAAGGGTAATAAATGGTCATAAGTAAATAATATAAGGTATAATATATATACATATGTCTCAATTATATATTTATAATAAACATATATTTATTATAAATGTGTTTTGAACATTTATGAAGGAAGTCGAGACTTAAGGTGAGAGATTTCTATTCTCTATTTTATTTTTAGGAGACATATGAAAATTCAACAATATTTTATTTTTTGTTGTGTATATACTGACCCTTTATACTTGTTATATCATTAATATCCTATTTTTAATGATTTGAAAATTTCTCATTTGACATTATTATTTATTGTTTCTTATGATTCAAAAGATTACTAAAGCGGTAAGGGATCTCCATCTCACTTTTTTACTTCTGTGAGATACATGCCATATTCACCACTTTTTTATTATATGTATTATATATAATATCCATTAATGTATTTTATATTTATTATCATGAAAATTATGTGGATTTACATAACCATTTTTGGATTTATCTTTCACAGGGTTTACGGTTCAGAAGACACCCAAGCAGTAAGGGATCTTTGTCGTAATTTTCCTTCTTTGAGACATATGTTATGTTATGGACCTATATTCTTTATGAGGTGTATATAAAACCCCCTTGACATGTAATATCATGAATTTATGTTTTTTAATTATATTTTATGTTTCATTTAATGTTATTCCTTCATGGGTATTACGATTCAAAGTTACCAAATTAGTAAATATTTTATGTTGTAATCTCATCATTTATCGGGATTATTTATGATTATGCTTCAAATGATTAAATATTATGAACATTATATTAGGAAAATCATGAATTTTATTCTTATGTATTTATTTCATGAGAATACATTTTTTCCCTTCATTTTCCTCTCTTAATGCACTCAAGAGTTGAAAAGAATGTTTTTAAGAAAAATCATCTTTATTTCTCTCTTTGATTGAAAACACATTTTCTTCCAAAACCACGATTTCTATTTTTTTAAATTATTTTCAAAATTCTTCAAAATATTTATTAAAGACATTTTTACCCATGTTTTACTTCTTATAAAATATTTTTAAATGAATCTTCAATTTATTTTCCAAATAATTCCCATTTGGATTTTATTGAAAATGCGCAGTGACCCATTTTTTATCTTGAAAAACATTAGAATATTTCTACATATATTTATAGAGATATGAATTGATACGATGTACAATTATAAGGCCCGATGTATCAATAATTAATTTTATAAAAATATTAAGTATTTTTATACTATGCACGAAGAGGAATGGGATATATCTTAAACTGTAGTTCAGATCAGAATTTTGAGGCCACTGTTGAGTCCGAAACATAGTGTTTACCCTAGGAAGGACATAACTTTTTTCGGCCTATTCTTTCTGTAGAAAATTCCATGGAGGACATAACCATAAATAAAATAATTATATAAAACTATTTTATCGTGGGAATTAATTCGAATAACTTTTTAACGAGGACTTGGATTTGAAATCAGAGACCATCATTGAGTTCGTGGCGTAGTTTTTTACCTAAGCGTGACCTAAAGTGATATGTCACAACATGTTCGGATCCCATGAACTTTGGAAGATATTTTATTAAAATCCTATAAATAGGTGGTTATGAGGATTTTTTAGGGTTTGTCTCATAAAATCCTCTAAATGGTGGGATCTCTCATCATCTCCTTCTGATCGGTGAATCATCACCAAATCCTTGATGGATCACGATGAAACTTCAGATCCGAGTAGATCATAGTGAAACGAACACAACAAAAGATCGAAAATCCAGGTAGATTCTTCTTTCAGAATTTTATTTCCCCAATTGATGTTTTTATTATTGGATTTTTTCCTTTATCATATTCACTGCTTCGTTTGTGTTTGTTGATCAGAAAACTAACACGACAGTCGACCAATTCGTATTTGGATCACTCGTTCTTTGTTGTTATTCGCTATTATTTGCTATTAAATTTTTTCCTCATAAAAAGGATATCTAATATTCGAGAAAATAAAGGTTTGGTGAAGGTCGTGATCTGGGGATTCTGATTCTATGATGGTTTCAAGTTTCAAGCACCGGAGGAGGTGTGTTGGAAGGCAGAAGCGATGCCTACTTTTCATCACGTCGAAATGTCATTGAATATTTGATAAGAGCACAATTATATGATGATTAGGACCCAAGGATACTATATATAGTTTCATTTCATGTTTTATAGCACCGAAGTGGTCCTGGTGGTCCACAAAAGGGACCACCGGCACGTGGTAGTTCGATAGTGGTCTGGCCACGACAGGCGGTGACGTAGCACTATAGGACAGAGCACGCAACGGAACGGTGGGCCGCTGGCCTCAGAGTAGTGGGTTTTGCTGGACAGAATGGATAGGGCCTAGGTTTATAGGCCGACCAGAGCGTGTCAGGTCAAGGTGGAGCAGACCGGGCTTCATTGAGCGGGGCCGGTCTTCAGGCGCATCTTCAAACCTCCGTAACTTATAAACTGGGTGTCTGTTTTATGTGTCATCTATGGGCACACAATCCTACTTTTGAGATTGACCTTTTTAGGCCATTTTGGGAATTTTATATTTTGGGCTTATGGAATGGTCCCCAAAAATGCGCAAATAATAATAATATGTTATTATTATTACAAATTTTACTCTCCATAACTTCTGCATACAATGTTCGATCAATGCGCCATCAGTGGCATCGAAACCATAAAATTGATGGAGTTGTATGAAGACCGATTTTGGGCACTTAAATCTTAATCAATGTGAGGGCACCAAGAGGCCAAATTTGGGTGTTTGGGGTGAAATGTGACCTTTTCACTAGGTGTCCATTTTGGAAAAATGAATAGCCGATCCCATGTGTTTTTATATGAGGATCATAATGATATGATTCATATGATGTGTTCTAGGATGAAGGCATGGGCCCCAAGAAACACCATTAATGTGTGTTGCTGAGAGATGTAGATTCTTCACTGGGAGTCTGTTTAGGGTGAATGAATAGTCGATCCTATGTGTTTTTTTTGTAAGGATTGTGATGGTACAATCCATTTGGTTATCTAGGGATCTCTGAGGAAGAAAGTTATTAAGTTATGTTTTTTCCCTTTCAGGCCACTAACGAGCATCGTGCACTTGTCAGCCTTTCAGTTGGATGTGCCTTGTACTTTGGGAGTGCAGTGTCATTCCTAGGGGTATAGTGAATAGTCTAGTACCCGAGTATTTCTAGGTACATTAATAGGTGATGAGGTAGGGCCACAAATCGTGTGGGCCCCACATGCACCATGTAACACATTATGAATCTTCTATCCCTCATATCTCATTCTTTTGGACTCATATTTTGGCCAGCAAGTAGCATATCTTGAGTGTTTTTCTATGTAGAAACTGATAGTTCCCTCCATAGTGGATTTCAAGATATGATTTAAGATGTTTTGAGTATGATGCCCTTTTAGGCGATTTCTGACGATGTCTGTGATCAGAAAGGTTTATCAGAGTTTTCCGAGCTTACCCTCTAGTTGGACTGGGAAGCAGCATTACTCGATGCTTTTTGAGAGGTACCATCCAAAAGGGATGGACAATGTAGTTCCTCAATTCCTTTTGAGTAGAATCCCCCTATTGGGTAGGGCATGTGTCCTTAATTAATTTTATAGTGGAAGCCCCTATCATCTTGGGAACAGGTCCTCTGTAGTTACTTCTTATTAGAATATCTCTGATGCACTAGGGAATAGGTCCTCGATGACTTAGGGTGGAATCCCCCTAACGTACTAGGGCGCGGGTCCCCTACAACTACAACTAGAGTGGAATCCACTTTACACACTAGGGAGTGGGTCCTCTAGTTTGAGTTTGAACCATATGACTATGCAGATCAGTGAAAAGACATGTTTTGATGTAACTTTGGACTCACAAGAAAGATGGACAATTTTCCCAGAAAGATGCGTCCTTGTGACATGACCTAAAACCATGTGGGTGAGACATAGACACCCAAAGTAGACAGTATCATGGTGCAGTGATTGAGTCCCTTTAACTTGTGTGTTTAGGGTAGATATGAGGGATGATATGAATTGTTGATGGTTACTTTTGGAAGTGTTGGAGACTCTTTTCTTTGACTGAGCTATGAGATGGAGATCCCCTTACTCTCTCATTTGGGCTTCTTTTACTGAGAATATATGTATCCTATTTCAATACCCACTACTTAGGTTTTGGTCACTCTCCTTCTAGGAGAGGTGAAGACACGCAATTTATGCCACGTAATCTATGTGTCTAGCTTCTCATTGTTAGATGAGTCTATTCTCCTACTATGGGTAGCGAAGACTCGATGAAAATTTTATCTTCTCACCGTTTCTAGATCCTTGTGTTTTGGATGAGTTTGATTCACTCTCTTATATGGTTGATCTGTACTCCTTTAACGTACCTTTTTCTATATACTGTTATCCTCTTCAATGTATCTCTTACTACTCCCCCTTATCCTTTTTTGGGCATCCTATGGAGTATTTTTATACTCACCCCTACATGGGATTTTCCAACAAATTTCATGCCTTATACCAACAATGAACATGTTGATCATGACTTTAGAGGAGCTTAGGGATATAAGTACTTAAATTTTGTATGGTGGTTGTAGCTTGGGATCTAGGAGAGGGGATCTCTCAACTATTTTTACTTTTCAATTACTGTTAGGTTGTAGCAACTTTTTGGTTGGGCGTGTATTTTTTCCCTTTTCCATTCAGTTTACTTTATATACTTGTACTGTTTATAGGTCGATGCATGTTTTTGGTTTATTTATATCAGTGTTGTATCTTTGTTTCCTTTATCAATACACTTTTGAATTAGGTTGGCTGCCTATGTTTTTATAAGTTCTTAAGAAAATGCCTACTTGAATTTGTTGTGATTTAGGTGCTTGTGACCACCCCTGGCCTATGGAGGTAGGCTTGGTGTAGTTGCGGATCGAGCCCCGATATGGTTCGGGTTGTGAAAAATTGGTATTAGAGGTGTTTCAACCCTTGGGATATTGTTTAGACATTTCCCTAAAAAGGACTATTTGGGTTTAGGGAAATAGTTTCAATGTTTCTTGAGTTCATCTCTCAGTCCAGGGAGTCTAGTGATGGTGCATAGGCCGACATAACTATTCACCAAGACCCAGATTACCCACTTGTTGACCTGATACCATGAGACATTTGTTTCAAGGAACATTGGTACATGCATTATATAGGATTGAGTCCTTGACTATCCTTCTTGATTCAGCTCCCCATTGTTGTTATTATATATATATTCTCATTTTACTGTGATACTCCTTGATTACATTCAAGATGCCTTCACGATGATAGAAAGACTAGATACTAGCTACGGTTCATGATGACGACCTTATGTGCGATGAGGCTCAGTTCAGGGTCTATCATATGATTCCCCTTCTTATAGGTGGGAAGGTAGAAACACCTCCACTTGTTGAGTAGTAGTTAGTCCCAACATAGTAGGCTAAGGACATACACAGGATAAGAAAACTCCATGATTTATAATTTCATAGACCACTGAGTTTCCATCGTGATCCATAAACTCTGGTAGAAAAAGTTTGGATGGAGTCAGTGGTGCACCCATTCAGGCTTGTTCAGACCCCGATAGATCATATGGTGGCTTTGGAAGCTAATATTTTCAATGAAATTGTTGGAAGTTGGTGGGTCTTGGTTATTCAGATGCATGATGAGTCAACACTCTCATGGGGTGACTTCCAGCAGCTATTCCATGAGGAGTTCTACCCCTCCTGCTTATGCTCTATCTATATTTGGGATATTTTTGAGCTTCAAAAGGGAGGGAAGATGGTGGTTGAGTACACAAATTGGTTCACGGACCATACTTGATATTCTTTGGACATGGTCCATGATGGAAACTTACAAGCCCATAAGTTTTGAAAAATTTATCTATAGAGATATCCGTGCCAGCGTAGTACCCTTGTGCATCCCCACTTATTCTGGTGTGTTAGAGTGGGAACTAGTGACAAAGATATTTCTATCATTGACACTTCAGTTAGCTGGAACTGGTAGTGGGCGTGATAGATATGAGACATCTTCCACAGTTAGAAGATGTTTATTTGTAGGGCCTTGATAAAGGAGGCATTCCCATGAGTAGTCTCAAGAATAGTGGTCTAGGATAGTTCAGGGAGGGATGGTGGTATGATTGCAATAGTTGAGGTCACATGGCATGAGATTGCCTGACCAGATGTGTTGAGATTTCTGAGCAGATGGTAGATATACCACTACAGAAGTAACAACGGAAAGATCCAGGATCTTCTAGGTGAGGACTAGGTGGTCCCTAGGGAGGCGATGCTAGTAGAGGAAAAAGAGGAGATGTGGGTGGTGGAAGATGCTACCAGATCCTTCCACTGCCACTAGGACGCCTAAGTCAGGCTCTTGACACTGGTGGTTGGGGCCGCTGGCATCTGTATGAGGTGGATGTTTACGATCCTTAAGCACTCGAGATGATAAGAGGTATACTATGTTTCTTTTATACCTTTTGTAGTAGATCTTTTTAGACACTATGTGTGGGACTCTTTTATCCCTTATTCTTTCTTGAGGTTTTACTAGGGTGACAAGGGGTGTCGGTGTAACCTTGTTTCAGTGTTGTTCGACATAGATTTGAATGCAAGAGGAAGAGGGGTCCTTCCCCCATTGAGAAACATTTTTTTGTGATGTGATAAAAACCATGAGGTCGAGTCAGTTCTACCCAAATAGGATAGTATCAAGGTTTGGTGGACGACTCCCTCTAAATTTTTCTTTCATGAAAGGGTTGTGCGGTGGAGTGTTGGTGCAGGTCCGAACATTACTAGTGGAGTTTTTTTTTCATAACCTCCTTTTTCTTGGAATTCCACTAGTGGGTGTGGTGAAGTGACTGATTTAGGGATTAATCTCCTTCCAAGAGAAGCCAATACACATAGGGTATTCCATGTGCTTTTACTTGTAGCTTATTGTGGTTGGATGAGTTTACTCACCCACCATATTCGTTGGTTACTTTGTATGCTCAATGTAAACCTTGATACAAAATTTATAAAATATAGGTTGAGGTGATAGAGACCCCATGAAAAAAACTACATGACTCACTACCTGGTGCTAGTAGTGATAGTATTATCTTTGATTATGTGGAGACAATACCTTTTGGGAGAGTGCTTTGTTGTTTGTTCAGCCCACCAGAGTCTCAGGTATGTCCTCACTCAGAGAGACCTAAACCTGAGCCGGCGAAACTGGTTGAACATCCTGCAGGGATATGAATTCAAGATATTATATACTTTAGGAAAGGGAAACATTGTAGCATATTCCCTTAGTAGGAAGTCCCATGCTCACCTAGTGTGGGAAGTTTCGGAGCAGTTAGCTTCCCTACAGCTGACCCTAGTGGAGCAGAAGGATGCAACTTTTCTTCAGTCGATGGTGTTGAATCCTTCCCTTATTGATCGTTTGAGAGAGTCTCTTCTATGAGAAATAATCATAGAGATATTTCATGAATCATATATCCATAGGTGATACACCAGATGAATATTCTGAAGGAAGGAATCACGTGACCCATTTTCAAGGACTAGTGGTTCCAATTGTGATGTGAGAGGAGGTGATGCAAGAGTTACACACTTCTCAATTAGATGTACATCTCGGTGTGGGGAAGATTTATAGGGATCTTCAGTGGATATTTTGGTGGTTCAATATGAGATGAAGAGTAGTTATGTTTTTCTCATGATGCCTCATCCGTCAGTGGGTGAAGGCTAAGAACTAAGCTCTGATGGGTTGTTGCAGCCTCTTAAAATCCCAGAGTGGAAATGGGGTGACATAGCCATAGAATTAATCAAAGGGATTCCAAGAATAGTAAGGGGCCATGAAGCCATATGGGTGATAGTGGACCGACTCACAAAGTAGGTGCACTTCCTTGTTTTCAGGGAGTAGAGATCGGTGGAGTTTTTATGGTAGTTGTACACATAGGAGATTGTATGCATTCATAGGGTACCCTCAATGTTTGTCTCCAATTATGATGCGTAGTTTATGTCACAATTATGGAGAGGCCTATAAGAGGTGGTCGAGACCCATTTGCAGATGAGTACAACCTTTGACCCCTAAACTGATGGGTAGACCAAGTGCACTATCCAGGTGTTGGAGGATATGCTGAGGGATTGCGTGTTAGTTTTCTTATAGAAAGGAAATCTATTCCCAAGTTTCATCAGGTCGTTCGAGATCATATAGACGGTTGAAAAGGTTTCCTACCACCTTTCCCCACCCCCACAACTAGAGAAGGTTCACAAAATTTTCCACATGTCGCATTTGAGGTGATACGTGTGTGATCCTATGCAAACTATCGATGTGAGAAGACCCTACGAGGGCAGACAATCCCTTTGGTTCACGTGCTGTAGTAGCACAAAATATTGCAAGAGAGTTCTTGGGAGTGGTAGAGCCAGGTGTGAGCCTAGTATCCTGAGTTTTTCCCTAGTTTTTTTTTCTGCTATGAAAATACTAAAGGAGGGAATGGTGTAGAGAGACAATTTTTTCCTTACAAGACTTTGGAATATTTTTAAATATATTTCTAGATCTAGGAATTCAGACAACATGAAATTATGAGGATCCAGGTTCTTGGAATTAATTTTATAAAAATATTAATCATTTTTATACTATGCATGCAGAGGAAACAAGATATCTCTTAAAAGGTAGCTCAAATAATAAATATGAGTCCATAGTTGAGTCTAGAGCATGGTGTTTACCACAGGTGGGATATAACTTTTGTCAGTGTGGGAATTCTATAAAAAACTACGTAGAGGATGTAACCATAAATCAAATAATTAAATAAAATTATTTTATCTCAAATGTTAATTCGAATAACTTCTGAAAGAGGACTCATATTGGAAATCAGAGACCACCGTTGAGTTTGTAGAATGATGTTTTACCTAAGCACGACCTAAATTGAGAGGGTGATGGATGTTCAGATCCTACAACCATTGGAAGGTGTTTTATTAAAATCCTATAAATAGGTGTTTCTGATGATTTGTTAGGGACTGGCTCATAAAACCCTCTTGGTGGTGGGAGCTCCCATTGTCTCCTTTCGATCGGCAAATCGACGCCGAATCCTTGACGGATTACGATGAAACATCAGATCCGAGTATAACAGAGCACATTGAACACAATGATGAATCCAAAATTCAGGAAAGATTATTCTTTTATATTTTTTCCCTAATTTAAGTTTTTGTTGTCGAATTTTCTCTATTATCATTTTAGCTTCTTCATTTGTTTTTTTTGATGGCCAAACTAACACAACCATCGACCGATTCATATTTAGATCACTCTTTCCACATAAATCTTCACCATTCTTTGGATTTAATTTTTTTCCTCATAAAAACAACATCTGATCTTCATGTGAAGCATGGTTTTATGAAGGTTGTGATCCAGGGATTCCAGATCTGCGACGATTTTGAGTTTCAGGCACCATAGGAGGCATGTTGGAGAGAGAAAGTTACAACTACTTTTTATCACATCAAAACGTTGAAAGATCTTCAAGTGGATCATAGTTTTATAAATATCGGGACCTTAGGATTCCATATTTTCTTTCATTTCAGGTTTTGCAGCACCAGAGTGGTCCCGGTGGTCCACAGAATAGACCACCAGCACGCGATGATTTAGCAGCGGTCCAGTGATGGTCCAATCATGAAGAAACGTGGGATGGAGGCATGACCTGGAGCTGGTGAGGTGAGTGAAGTGGGACACATGCCTATTGGAGTGGTTCAGGCCCATGAGGACATGTTGGTCAGAGTGGGCCAGGCCTAGATGGTGCAAATCGGGCCAAAGCGGACCGAGCCGGTCTTCGTGTGCACCTTCACTATAAGGCCCTGGTTGCGCCCAAATTTACCCTACTGGTAAAAGCGGTCGTTGAAGTACAAGTAGGGATCGAATCCACAGGGACCGAAGAAGTAACCTTGAGACGCTATGATTTATTGATGGATTGGCTATGAAGTGGCCAACTTTGAGGTAGATTTTAATTGAAGAACTAAATATATAATTTAAATAATATATAATAAAAAATGATGTGAACTAAACAATTATTGATGGTGGGTTTATCTTAGGGTTTTGCTTGGGTTGGATTGGATGAATTTCATTTCTTAGAAAATTTCATGTCATTAATTCAAGACATATCCAAACAATGAGATAATTCTTCGAAATCATTCACCAATTTAATCCCTACACAATTCCAAGGCCAATCACTAATTCACTTTGAGGATCACTTTAATGAGCACTCAAAAGAAATAGATCGTACTAGCACTCAAAATGTGTCATCGTTAATGTTGGCAAAGACGAGAAAGAATGTAACTCACCAAATGGAAATCCTAAAATAATGAATAGATTTAAATAATAAGTACATGAAATAACATTCAATCCATGACCTTGCTACTACCTTGGATCAACCCTTAAGAGGTTAGCCCTCCATTGATGCTATTATACCAATGGAAGCGGGATGTAGACTTACGAGGGCGGAATTGAAGAAGAAGAAAATTATTAAAAGAACGAACACTCCACCGTTGTGTGATTGAAATCACAAGTGTTGGTGTGAATAATTTCACACCATGATTCAACGGTATCAATGTGTGAAGAAAAGGAAAATAAAAAGTGAAGAAGAAGATGAAATTTTATTAAAATACTAAACGTGAATGAAAAACTTACATTAGAGAAATTGAGGATGCTATTACAAAATGAAAGCGGGAAATTACAATTGAAAGAAAAACTTGGATTCAAAGGAAAATGTTAGATTCAAGGAAAAACGTTAGATTCAAGGAAAAATGTTAGATGATAATTTCATTCACCACCATCTTCTTATATAGGCATATTAGGAGCCTTAGGTCCACCCCCAACATTAAATTCACCCCCCAACAATTAAGAGAGTCAAAAGGAGGGTGAAGAATCAAAAGGAAATTGACGTTTCGAAGTTGACCCGGAAAACTGTCCAGATTCGTCCTCCATTTTGACGTGTGAGTTTTACACTTAATATGGCCGAATCCGATGGTGTCATAAATATAAAATATCTTATTCCATGTATCTTATAGAATCTATCAAAATCTCATGAAATTTGGATCAGCCGTTTGGAAGTTATGGTCGAAATGGTGGGACTGATTTCTGTGCATTAATGACGAGTCCACCATTTAAATCTTAACTTCATATCCCTTTATCATCATGAAAACATCAGAATTAGCTCCGGACACAGTTGAATAAAATGATCCTAATATTTTTATCTTTCTACTGTATAAATTTGAGCTTCATTGGGCTTGGTTTCTGGGCCCCACATTTGTTTGATGGGCCTTAGGCCCATTATGCTTTTTCCAGCATGTTTCTGCCTTCAGGCGCAAAATTCTCCATCTTCCTTTGGGATTCATCCATCGAACCTAAAAGATAAAATGTTTCAAACAAAGTGATCAATCATATCCCAAAATGTCAAATTAAAATGATGAATATTGTAATTTCCACAAGCACATTATTGAGTGGGCCCAAATTGACATTTTAAGCATGAATTGCACATTGATGGGAAATGAAGTTCAATTTCTGAATTGGACTAAAATTGATGTTTATGAACTTTTAAATACATTAATATTAAGATATTAACAATGAATATTAGCCACTTTCAGTGACTAATCACACCCCCCAACTTGATTTTTTCTAGTCCCGAGCAAAATAAATTACAAATATGAAATTCAAATCCCCTTTTCCAGAAACATTTAAATACACATTGCTCACTCAAAAGATCTCATACCAAAAAAATTATGGAACCCATCAAAATCATTTAAAACAAGCTAGGTGAATAAGCATATCCCAAGCCCAAGCCCATTCCTTTGTTCAAATTCATTGCCACATTTCATCCAATTCCAATTAAGCATGATAAAGTGTTGTGCATCATAAAAGATATGGGGCCCATTTTATTGTTCAAGGGGAAAAAAATGGAAGCTCTAGGTGGGAATCACATTAAACCTTAAGATGAGTATCCATTTTTTTTATTTATTTATTTTTATTTTTTTAACCACAATAGATATGAAAAGACTAACTCTGGGCAAGACAACTATGGAGTCACGATCCCCAAGTGCCGGACGCCACACATATTGTCAATTTCATGCTCTACAATAGAGATATAAAGCCTAACTCTGGGCAAGACAACTATGGAGTCACGATCCCCAAGTGCCGGACGCCACGCATTTGGACAAAACATTGCTCTATGTGGTCTTTTTTTTGTTTTGTTTTTTGTTTTTTTTTGGATACTCAAATTAAACTAAAAGTGACCCCAGAACCCTATGCTATAATGAAAGGGACCCAAGAACTCAAATTTACACCCACAATCCAATAGACGTGTATTGTGACATTTTTATTAAGAGGATGAAAATGTAAACTTTGAAAAATCACATCGGACAACTGCACTTTCCAAAAACTATGCTCATGAACTTAAACTTGCATTAAAATCAGAATCAAGGCATGCAAAATTTATTTGATATCAAATTTCAGAGTTTGCAATGTGTGTTATCATGTTTAAGGTTAATGGAATTTTTCTTTTCATGCATGTTTTTATTGAAAAAAAAATCATTTTTTATCTCCCCCCAACTTAGAATGACACTGTCCCCAGTGTTTAAAGAATAGAAAAGTTAGAAGGGGGTAGGAGAGGAGTTCAATGAAGAAATTTAAAATAAAAATCATGGAATGAAGTCACCTGGTAGTTGATGATGATAGTGCATGCCATAGTCTCCCTTCAATCCTGGATTTGAGTCTCAGCGGCTTGGATGGTGGTGAATGGATTTTCCTTATGGATTTCAACATGTCCTTTTATTTTTTTTAACCTATAAAAAAAATAAAACAAAACAAAATAAACTGATGATACATTGTCTTCTTTATATTTTCTGGGTAAGGTATTACTCAGAGATCACACCACGTGACACGGATGAATATGGCGCTCCCCTTTCATACCCATCCTTACTCATAAAAGAAGAACAGGTCAACAGCTTATGGTAATTTATTATATGAAAATGAAAATGGTTCAAAATGATTAGAAAACATGAAAACCATGGGTTGCCTCCCATGTAGCGCTTTTGTTTAACGTCGTTGGCTCGACTTTTACCCCCCAACTTATCCAATTCCAACTTTCAGCATTTTAATTAACCCATCTTTTTCCACTTCAATAAGATTGAGATTGATTATTTTTTTGAAATTTGTTTCATGTAAAATCCTATTTTCTATAATGAGCGGTAAAATCCATGTAATATCAGAAACGGTTGATTGAATTGAATATCTAGTATTGCCTAAGACATTAATAAAAATTACCAATTTTTTAGTTTCAAGAGGATAATAAATTGAAATTTCATGGTATTGGTTATCCACATTTAAGAGTGGGGAAGAAGGGAGAAAATTTTTGAGTTCAGGTTGATAAAAATTTACAAAAGAAGAATGGAAATTTGAATCAAAAACAATTTCTTCTCCATGAAATTTAGAAATAATTGGTTCCTTTTGAAATTTTGATTCCTCCCAAAAATTTTCCTTTTGAATGTCGGGAGTGGGTATAGACTCAATATTTTTTAACTCTCCCAATGGTTCAATGATTGGTGATTCTAAAAAATCATTTTTGGTGCAATATTCTGGACATTCAATCCTTGAAGAATAATTTCCCTCTTGTGAATTCATGAAATCAATTTCATCCAGATTTAAATACCCTTCAACATTTATTTGATCTTGTTCAGTTATCCCATATCCAAAGGTTAGTTATTTTTTCAATTCTTGGGAGGTTTTTGGGATAAAAGATTCATCTATCAATGATGAGGAAAGAACATCTTGAGTGGGAATGGGTTCCTCAAAAGTCTTAAAGATTTGTAATTCTAATCTGAAAGATGAAACTTCTGAATTCATTTTATCCATTTGTTCACACAATTGTTCAAGAATGTTTTCAGGATTAGGGTTTATATATGATTGTACATCATGGACTTCCTCATTATTTATCTTTTCAATCATTCTTGATAGGTATGGAAATTGATCTTGTAAACATTCAGCATCCCATTGATTGTACATGTTATCGGGTGTGGGGTAATCATTCAAGTGATGATCAAGGTAATTTTCTATCTGAGGGGATTCCCATTGTTGATTTTCTATTTGATTATAGCCTGAGTTCATGAAAGGAAATTGTTGGTGATACTCCATTGGAGTTGAATGAAATTTCTATTTTTTTGGGCACACGAAAACAGAAAGGGGAAAAGAAAAGAGAAATATAGGTGAGAAAAGAGAAGTTAGGTGAGAATAGAAGGTGGGTGTCTAAGAAAACTTACTGGGGTCCCCGGCAACGGCGCCAAAATTTGGTTGCGCCCAAATTTACCCTACTGGTAAAAGCGGTCGTTGAAGTACAAGTAGGGATCGAATCCACAGGGACCGAAGAAGTAACCTTGAGACGCTATGATTTATTGATGGATTGGCTATGAAGTGGCCAACTTTGAGGTAGATTTTAATTGAAGAACTAAATATATAATTTAAATAATATATAATAAAAAATGATGTGAACTAAACAATTATTGATGGTGGGTTGATCTTAGGGTTTTGCTTGGGTTGGATTGGATGAATTTCATTTCTTAGAAAATTTCATGTCATTAATTCAAGACATATCCAAACAATGAGATAATTCTTCCAAATCATTCACCAATTTAATCCCTACACAATTCCAAGGCCAATCACTAATTCACTTTGAGGATCACTTTAATGAGCACTCAAAGGAAATAGATCGTACTAGCACTCAAAATGTGTCATCGTTAATGTTGGCAAAGACGAGAAAGAATGTAACTCACCAAATGGAAATCCTAAAATAATGAATAGATTTAAATAATAAGTACATGAAATAACATTCAATCCATGACCTTGCTACTCCCTTGAATCAACCCTTAAGAGGTTATCCCTCCATTGATGCTATTCTACCAATGGAAGCGGGATGTAGACTTACGAGGGCGGAATTGAAGAAGAAGAAAATTATTAAAAGAACGAACACTCCACCGTTGTGTGATTGAAATCACAAGTGTTGGTGTGAATAATTTCACACCATGATTCAACGGTATCAATGTGTGAAGAAAAGGAAAATAAAAAGTGAAGAAGAAGATGAAATTTTATTAAAATACTAAACGTGAATGAAAAACTTACATTAGAGAAATTGAGGATGCTATTACAAAATGAAAGCGGGAAATTACAATTGAAAGAAAAACTTGGATTCAAAGGAAAATGTTAGATTCAAGGAAAAATGTTAGATGATAATTTCATTCACCGCCATCTTCTTATATAGGCATATTAGGAGCCTTAGGTCCACCCCCAACATTAAATTCACCCCCCAACAATTAAGAGAGTCAAAAGGAGGGTGAAGAATCAAAAGGAAATTGACGTTTCGAAGTTGACCCGGAAAACTGTCCAGATTCGTCCTCCATTTTGACGTGTGAGTTTGACACTTCATATGGCCGAATCCGATGGTGTCATAAATATAAAATATCTTAGTCCATGTATCTTCTAGAATCTCTCAAAATCTCAGGAAATTTGGATCAGCCGTTTGGAAGTTATGGTCGAAATGGTGGGACTGATTTCTGTGCATTAATGACGAGTCCACCATTTAAATCTTAACTTCATATCCCTTTATCATCATGAAAACATCAGAATTAGCTCCGGACACAGTTGAATAAAATGATCCTAATATTTTTAGCTTTCTACTGTATAAATTTGAGCTTCATTGGGCTTGGTTTCTGGGCCCCACATTTGTTTGATGGGCCTTAGGCCCATTATGCTTTTTCCAGCATGTTTCTGCCTTCAGACGCAAAATTCTCCATCTTCCTTTGGGATTCATCCATCGGACCTAAAAGATAAAATGTTTCAAACAAAGTGATCAATCATATCCCAAAATTTAAAATTAAAATGATGAATATTGTAATTTCCACAAGTACATTATTTAGTGGGCCCAAATTGACATTTTAAGCATGAATTGCACAATGATGGGAAATGAAGTTCAATTTCTGAATTGGACTAAAATTGATGTTTATGAACTTTTAAATAAATTAATATTAAGATCTTAACAATGAATATTATCCACTTTCAGTGACTAATCAGGCCCCAGCCTTAAATCTTACTTAAACTTGAGTTATTACAAGATTACACATTGAGGATCTTTTCAGGTTTAGAGTTTTAGAGAATTAGATCATGAAACTTTCATTACATTCCACATTTAAACAAGGTGGTTACATAAAAGACAATATTCATTCTTCCCATCAATGGAAACCTATTTAAAATAAAACACGGATTCTTTCTTGACACATCCTTGACACTATCGTCACATCATGTACCTTTCCCTTGACCTGTGAAAAGAATTTCAAAAACTTGGGATGAGCATAAAAAGCTCAGTAAGGGTTATAAAAATATGGAAAGGAAACATGAGTTCATATATACATAAGAATGAAATCATACTTTACCCATAAAACATAGGCATATCAAATCATGAACAAATCATAGAAAACATAAGACATAAAGGTAACTTGAGGCATTCATAACATTCTTACGTAGGGAGTAACCCTCTTGGTTAAGTTTGGAATACCCATCACAGTATATTCCCTAAATCTCTTTGGAGAAACCTTAACGTTTCACTCCTTCGCGTTACCCAATGCATTGGAGAGCTATATCGGGCTCACCCGCCCTTAGTTTATCATGGAACCACCCATTCTTCATAACAATGCCAAGAACCATAACATAATCGTATCACATAAACATGAATAAAGGAAACATAACATTTCCACATTTCAATCACAATATAACATTTTAGGATATTGAAATAATGAATCCATTCAAAAATAAACCATTTCCAAAACCATTTAAAACATTTAATAAAGATATTTTTGAATCAAAGTGTCCCATACCACCTTGAAGCTTTTAACATTTTAAACCATTAATATCCATATAAATAAATCCTTAAAACCATTTTGAAAACATGGATATTAATAAGAACAAATAATTAAAACATTTAAAACGATATTTTGGTTAAAGGGGTTTTACCAAAATTAGAGACACTTGAATACAATAATCGAGGAATAACATTTAGTCAGAACTTTATAATATCATGAGAATAAAAGGATTCATGATATAATACTCCAAAGGACAGTATATACACCATATAAGAGTGAATTGGTGCATAACAACAATGAACCCTCAATAGAAATGTCAAATGTGATGAAATCCCTTATAAAGAAGGTATCCTTAAATTAAGGATAATTCAATATCAAAATTATGTGTGAAAAATATAAATACACCCAATATAATTGGATATTAAGTGTAAAACAATAAAAGGTCATTCACACATATTCAAAGGATGACATATTCAAGGACTACATGTTGAACCCAAAGAAATCGAAATTGGGTTAAAAAGTTCCCTTGACAGCCTAACAGCATCACATCAAAATGAGTTTATGAGAGATAAAAAGTGTATCTCATCAATTGGACATAAAATTTACATCAATAAGGATGTATGAGAACATATCCCAACATAAAAATATGTAAATTAAAAGACCCAATAAAAGAAGTCTTTTAAAAAAGAGGAGGGTGAAAGGTCCCCTTACCGACTTGGGTATCTTTCAAAACATACACCCCATGAAAGAAAGACAATAGGTCATTGATGTAAATACTCATAAAATAAAGTATATTACACAAAGAGTAGAATAATGGGCAGTACATACACCACTCAATGGAATTTGTGGAAAATGTAGCATAAATCTCACGGAAATAAAAGTGAGATGAAAAATCCCTTACGAAAACTCGGCAGCCTAACGGCGCCACATAAAACTTCCGAATATGGATTGATGAGATCAAATAGAGTATCCCATATTATTACAATAGAATTTACAGCAAGTGGAATATAAAATAAAATCCCCAAACATTGCAAGGAGGAGTTTAAAAGAAGTGACATAAAGGAGAGTACTTAAAAGGAAAGAGAGAGGTTAGATCTCTTACGAAGGTTCGGCAGCCTAACGGCGCCACTCAAAACTTCAAAAATGGATTGATGAGAGAGAATAGGGTCTCTCATCATATGAAAATAAAAATTACAGTAAATTTAATATAAAAGAACATCCCAATCATAATAAAGATGAGCATAAAATAAATGACATAAAAGAGTGTACTTAAAAAGACAGAGAGTTGTAGGATCCCTTACCTCGGGTCCGACTTGACTCGATCGTTCTTTAATCTCCTGAATAATAAACTTGAGTTAATTTCTAATTCCTTAAGAACCTTTTTTCAAGTTCATTATTACTTTTATACCACTTATTACCATGTCATAAACATTATGTAATCATTTAAGTTAATAATATTTGTTTTGCCGATATTTGGTTCTTAAGTCGAAAGTGGACTTCTTACAATTACATGTTGTTCATGTGGCCAAATGTTTATTATATCCAGAATTTTATTCATTATGTAGATATCATATATTTAATATATATCCAGTACATGCATTCATTTATAACATTACATAATCATTTAGAGGTAAGAAATGAAATGCACCGTTCATGGAGACGGTAAGCCATACGTACGCATGAACGCTACTTTCATTTCTATTTCGTGTTTTATAGAATGGAATAATAATGATATAAAGGTATATTATAATTCCAGTATAATATCATATATAATATCATAGTTCCATCCTTTATACGTCCCACATATGGTATTTAACGAATCAAATCACTTTGAGGGGGCGGTAGTCCGCACTTCCTTAAATAAAGATATCGCGTTTACCCATAATGGAAAAAATAAAGGTATGCCAAAAATGAAAAAAACAGAATCTTAACGAAAACATAAACATATTATATATCATATATAAAAATATTGACATCATAATGGCCACCTTTGAGGGTTTTAAATGAGTATTGAACAATCATCGTTTCAGGAGGCAGAATTTCGCCATCCACGGAAACCGTATGTTCTTTAACCATTTGATGTAGTTGTGTGAGTGTGTAGCTCGAATAAATATTATAACAACATCCTAGTATATTGAAGATACTGGTGTTGTTACAAAAGAAGTAAATAAAAAGAGTTTAGGGGGTTGGAGAAGCAAAATAAAACAAATGAACATGAGAGAATGAATTACCTTTAAAAGTGTAACTCCTTTTGATTTGAGCATAAAGGCTTCCTTTGAAAGGATTCTGCCCAAAGGGAATCCTCTAGTATGAGGAGAGGGATGTGGAGAGAGTAAATGGGCAGGGGTTGGCCGAGCCAAAGGCTTGAGGAGTGTGTTAAATGAGGTAGAGGTGGGGGCCTTTTATAAGAGGAGAGGAGGGGCACTTTTGGAAAGTAAAGAAATATTACTTTATTTGAAAATGTGTTTCGGTTTCAAAAGGTCCCACATTGATATAATTAGTGGATAAGGTGATAAGGCTTCTAAATCCACTCATCCAATTGGTTTTGGACATGTGTAGTTCATAGATTTTACATTATCTTTCCATTTTATTTAAATCGTCAAATAATGATGTCATCGCTGCATCATTATTATGTCATAAGTAATTTAATTTATTTAATGTATAAAAATTATCAAAAAAATACTATGATGTAGGAAATCGTTTTATCTTTCCAATGACTATTTATAATCAAAATTTGGACCTGTGTAACCCTACTTAAAAATTGTTTTAGTAAAACAACTCATGTTTGTGTCAATTTAATTTTAACATTAAATAAAAAGTTATTTATGTCATTTCCCAACCAAAGTGTCTCCATGGGGTCCCCAAGTTGGCCCATGGCTTGTCTTGGTCGGCCATGACTCACTCAATAGGTGTAGGACAAGTTTCATGGTGTTTTCACATTCTTATAATATCATTTTTACCTTAAATTACACTAATTACCTCTAATCGCGATTAAGAACTTAATAAGTTACTATTCACCAAAAAATTATTATAATCTCATTGAACCACATTTTACTTCTTAATGACAACCATGTATGTCGGATTTTTGAAAATCAAACCACAATGATGGCAAAATTTCATTTAAACGGAAAATCAGTTTTTATAAGTACCACTAAGTGGTTTCACTATTCATCAAAAATTGAAGTTTTTCAGAAAAATCCCAAAAATTCACCCTAAGCTATATTTGATATTATGAATTCAAAAATGAAGTCCGTTTTATAAAATTCAAAACATATAAGTCACATTAATTTATTTAATAATTAATTCCCGCTGTCATGACAAATAGCGTGTTTTTATGAAACAATAAGTATCAAAAGATTGACACTAGTTTAAGTCCGATTTCAAAGTGAAATTGATTCCAACGACCACTATTGGATTTAATGGTAAAAATATTTTCTAATTTCACTTTAAAACCAATTAAAAATATAATCTTATCATATAAATAAATTAGATTAAAAAGTGGTTTTGAATTAAAATACAACATTTTACACTATTCATTAAAAAAATGAACTTTATCGGAAAGATACCAAAAATTTACACAAAGTAAATTTTGATGTCCCGATTCTTAATAAGAGTTTTATTTGGTCCAAAAGAATGTTTAAGAGTGAACAAAACTATATTTAATGACGGTTCTCCATCAAAAGGTGATAAGTGAACCTTTAGTGAAAACTAGGGCATATACGCCTAAAATTGAATTCTTTCCATATTTTAAGCCTTTATCTTTTATTGTATAAATGTAAAAATATTTAAGAACATATATAATCATATTTTAGTTATTTATATCCATTCCCACCATTACAACGGCTACATGTTAACTACCATTTAAAATAATATGATTTTATTATTAGAGTGCAACGTAAGATTCCCAAGAAACTTGTTGTTGCGTGTTGGGTACGCCATCGAGCATAACGTCCCCTTTAAAGTCATATTAATATCTTATTCACAAATATGGATAAATATGAAAATGTCATATTCCTTATTTACCTGGGGTGTTACATCCTTCCTCCCTTTTGGGAATTGCGTCCTCGCAATTTTAAAATTGCGCTTGGAAACATCCTTGAAAGTCCCACATCGGAACAAGAGTCGGTAAAACAACCACTTTAAAATAAAGGAAGATAAGTACAAAGGTCACCCGAGTTAACCCATACTAGGACTCCATGTAGGAAAACATGGACATGGAGGAGAAAACATAGGGTCATGTTCTGATGGAGAGTGATAGAAAACATGTTTAGGAGAAAGTTAACCATGAGAAAATCACAAACTTGTGATGGGTTAAACAGTATTCGATTCCCCAGTAGGAAAAGTTAATAGACCACATTTTTGTTTTAAGTTACTTTTTATTGAGGATTTTATTCATAAGGAAGCATAATCACTTATCATGTTGACTTTCAACTTTTACTAGATTCCTTAGTCAAACTCATATTTTTTCCAAAAGATGAGTATTTAGGGAGACTTGTTCGCATTAAGAGTACTATAATCAACTTCTAGAGAATCACCTAATCCCCAAAATAGAACTATATACATCCCATTTATTTAGGCTTTAACCAAAACCAAAACCAAAAAGGTTAGTACAAGATCAGATAATCCAGAAAAGGATAACCCCTTATAAAAAATAAAATCTATTCTTAATCTCCAAAATTTGTCCAACAAAACCCAAAGTTCAACGAGGACCATTCTATAATCAATTGTCCATAAAATTCTTCAAAGTAAACCAAACTAATATTGAAACCCAAATATTTGAAGGATTTAGTCACATAGTCTTCCAAGTTAAATCGTAACATTTATCTCCAAACAACATCAGTTTCTCCTAAAGTCTTGCATTGAAAAGTAATTAACCTAATCACATATCCTCTATGATAGGTTAATCATTTTCATAAATAACCCAAAATAAACTTACTCTTAATTCATAAAATCATATAACTAAAAAGAATCAGTCAAACTAACTAGGGACTTCACGTAGTCCAGTGGTAGGCGATAAATACCAGTCGCACTTTGGTTGTGGGTTCGATTCCCGCAGCTTTGTCCGACGCGACAGGTTGTCACACGGTCTGCGTGTTGTACTTTTTCCAAAACTATATAATTCTCAAATAATTACCAAAAA
This sequence comes from Viscum album, assembly GCA_963277665.1. NCBI lineage: Eukaryota > Viridiplantae > Streptophyta > Magnoliopsida > Santalales > Viscaceae > Viscum > Viscum album. The sequence continues at coordinate 1,860,521,819 of OY728151.1, read as the reverse complement.
AGGGATAAAATCATCAAAAATAACCATAACATAATTTAACCTCAATTTTATCTCATGCTTTTCATTTTCCAGCATATCATATAATAACCCATAATTACCTCAAAAGTAAGGATCATATAAACCCAAATGGTTCTTTATAACTATGTCCACAAAAGAAAAGATAACTATTACTTGAATAAAATTTGCCTATATTAAACATCAGGGTTACACATAATATAAAAAGTCTTCTAATGTAACCCCATCATCAAAAGAGACTTAATACTCTTAAGAATTTCACCCTAACTCTTGAAGCCCTTATATGTTGACATGTTACTCATTCAACATTCTTCATGATCCATTATCCATTCCTTTCCAACTTATTCCGAAATACCTCTTTCCTACAAACAAAATCATGAATCATATCCTAATATTCCAAAATAAGAAAACAATAGTCATGAAATAGTACATACCTTTGATTGGTCATTGTTAGTTTCTTCATCCTCAATAGGAATGGAATTAGGTATTTGTAAACGAATATTGGTACGCTCTTGGTGACCCCATTCACAAAACTTCTTTATAGGACATGTGTTTTCATAATTACCAAGCACACCACATTTAAAACATTCAATTGATCCCTCAGAAAGAACTTCTTTCCCTTTCCTCGAGTCAACTGGATGCTTCCTTTTTCCATGGGAGGTTCTTGCTTTATGACCTTCATTTACACATCTATAGCATATTTCTGTCCCTTTGAAACATTTTCCTAGGTGTTTCTTTCCACATCTTTGACACGTAGGTTTTTGAACACACTTACCTTTATGATTATTACCTGTACTTCCGTAGGGATTTGTTTCTTGCATATATGACGTCTTAGAGAAATATCCAAGGTTTAGGTGGTCAATCATGACTCCAGATAGTTGGTTGAGGATAATCAAAAGAGTTCTCATTGCAGCTCCCAAATCATTCAGTTGCTTGCTCAAAAAACTGTCACAGTTTCCTTCACATCCACTATTACTTTGGTGCCTGCTAGATCCAGCCATTTACTAAAACAAAAAAGGTCAGTGTGAGTATATCAACAAAACCATCATGTACTAATGAGGAAGGTAAACACTAAGATACACTTACTCATTCACTTTATCTAAAACTAGGACTCTTTCTGAAATCCTAACCATTATGGTAATGTCACTTATGCTTAAAGAATACCCTAACCTCTAAAGTTATCTAAACCGACCTTTGATACCAACTATAAGGCCCCAGCCTTAAATCTTACTTAAACTTGAGTGATTACAAGATTACACATTGAGGATCTTTTCAGGTTTAGAGTTTTAGAGAATTAAATCATGAAACTTGCATTACATTCCACATTTAAACAAGGTGGTTACATAAAAGACAATATTCATTCTTCCCATCAATGGAAACCTATTTAAAATAAAACACGGATTCTTTCTTGACACATCCTTGACACTATCGTCACATCATGTACCTTTCCCTTGACCTGTGAAAAGCATTTCAAAAACTTGGGATGAGCATAAAAAGATCAGTAAGGGTTATAAAAATATGGAAAGGAAACATGAGTTCATATATACATAAGAATGAAATCATACTTTACCCATAAAACATAGGCATATCAAATCATGAACAAATCATAGAAAACATAAGACATAAAGGTAACTTGAGGCATTCAGAACATTCTTACGTAGGGAGTAACCCTCTTGGTTACGTTTGTAATACCCATCACAGTATATTCCCTAAATCTCTTCGGAGAAACCTTAACGTTTCACTCCTTCGCGTTACCCAATGCATTGTTGAGCTATATCGGGCTCACCCGCCCTTAGTTTATCACGGAACCACCCGTTCTTCATAACAATGCCCAAGAACCATAACATAATCATATCACATAAACATGAATAAAGGAAACATAACATTTCCACATTTCAATCACAATATAACATTTTAGGATATTGAAATAATGAATCCATTCAAAAAGAAACCATTTCCAAAACCATTTAAAACATTTAATAAAGAGATTTTTGAATCAAAGTTTCCCATACCACCTTGAAGCTTTTAACATTTTAAACCATTAATATCCATATAAATAAATCCTTAAAACCATTTTGAAAACATGGATATTAATAAGAACAAATAATTAAAACATTTAAAACGATATTTTGGTTAAAGGGGTTTTACCAAAATTAGAGACACTTGAATACAATAATCGAGGAATAACATTTAGTCAGAACTTTATAATATCATGAGAATAAAAGGATTCATGATATAATACTCCAAAGGACAGTATATACACCATATAAGAGTGAATTTGTGCATAACAACAATTAACCCTCAATAGAAATGTCAAATGTGATGAAATCCCTTATAAAGAAGGTATCCTTAAATTAAGGATAATTCAATATCAAAATTATGTGTGACAAATATAAATACACCCAATATAATTGGATATTAAGTGTAAAACAATAAAAGGTCATTCACACATATTCAAAGGATGACATATTCAATGACTACATGTTGAACCCAAAGAAATCGAAATTGGGTTAAAAAGTTCCCTTGACAGCCTAACGGCATCACATCAAAATGAGTTGATGAGAGATAAAAAGTGTATCTCATAACTTGGAAATAAAATTTACATCAATAAGGATGTATGAGAACATATCCCAACATAAAAATATGTAAATTAAAAGACCCAATAAAAGAAGTCTTTTAAAAAAGAGGAGGGTGAAAGGTCCCCTTACCGACTTGGGTATCTTTCAAAACATACACCCCACGAAAGAAAGACAATAGGTCATTGATGTAAATACTCATAAACGAAAGTATATTACACAATTAGTAGAATAATGGGAAGTACATACACCACTCAATGGAATTTGTGGCAAATGTAGCATAAATCTCACGGAAATAAAAGTGAGATGAAAAATACCTTACGAAAACTCGGCAGCCTAACAGCGCCACATAAAACATACGAATATGGATTGATGATATCAAATAGAGTATCCCATAATATTACAATAGAATTTACAGCTAGTGGAATATAAAAGAAAATCCCCCAACATTGCAAGGAGGAGTTTAAAAGAAGTGACATAAAGGAGAGTACTTAAAAAGAAAGAGAGAGGTTAGATCTCTTACGAAAGTTCGGCAGCCTAACGGCGCCACTCAAAACTTCAAAAATGGATTTATGAGAGAGAATAGGGTCTCTCATCACATGAACATAAAAATTACAGTAAATGTAATATAAAAGAACATCCCAATCATAAGAAAGATGAGCTTAAAATAAATGACATAAAAGAGTGTACTTAAAAAGACAGAGAGTTGTAGGATCCCTTACCTCGGGTCCGACTTGACTCGATCGTTCTTTAATATCCTGAATAATAAACTTGAGTTAATTTATAATTCCTTAAGAACCTTTTTTCAAGTTCATTATTACTTTTATACCACTTATTACCATGTCATAAACATTATGTAATCATTTAAGTTAATAATATTTGTTTTGCCGATATTTGGTTCTTAAGTCGAAAGTGGACTTCTTACAATTACATGTTGTTCGTGTGGCCAAATGTTTATTATATCCAGAATTTTATTCATTATGTAGATATCATATATGTCATATATATCCAGTACATGCATGCATTTATAACATTACATAATCATTTAGAGGTAAGAAATGAAATGCACCGTCATGGAGACGGTAAGCCGTACGTACGCATGAACGCTACTTTCATTTCTATTTCGTGTTTTATAGAATGGAATAATAATGATATAAAGGTATATTATAATTTCAGTATAATATCATATATAATATCATAGTTCCATCCTTTATGCGTCCCACATATGGTATTTAACGAATCAAATCACTTTGAGGGGGCGGTAGTCCGCACTTCCTTAAATGAAGATATCGCGTTTACCCATAATGGAAACCATAAAGGTATGCCCAAAATGAAAAAAAAACAGAAGCTTAAGGAAAAAATAAACATATTATATATCATATATAAAAATAGTGACATCATAATGGCCACCTTTGAGGGTGTTAAATGAGTATTGAACAATCATCGTTTCGGGAGGCAGAATTTCGCCATCCATGGAAACTGTATGTTATTTAACCATTTGATGTAGTTGTGTGAGTGTGTAGCTCGAATAAATCTTATAACAACATCCTAGTATATTTAAGATACTGTTGTTGTTACAAAAGAAGTAAATAAAAAGAGTTTAGGGGGTTGGAGAAGCAAAATAAAACAAATGAACATGAGAGAATGAATTATCTTTAAAAGTGTAACTCCTTTTGATTTGAGCCTAAAGGCTTCCTTTGAAAGGATTCTGCCCAAAGGTAATCCTCTAGGATGCGGAGAGGGATGTGGAGAGAGTAAATGGGAAGGGGTTGTCCGAGCCAAAGGCTTGAGGAGTGTGTTAAATGAGATAGAGGTGGGGGCCTTTTATAAGAGGAGATGAGGGGCACTTTTGGAAAGTAAAGAAATATTACTTTATTTGAAAATGTGTTTCGGTTTCAAAAGGTCCCACATTGATATAATTAGTGGATAAGGTGATAAGTCTTCGAAATCCACTCATCCAATTGGTTTTTGACATGTGTAGTTCATAGATTTTACATTATCTTTCCATTTTATTTAAATCGTCAAATAATGATGTCATCGCTGCATCATTATTATGTCATAAGTAATTTAATTTATTTAATGTCTAAAAATTATAAAAAAATACTATGATGTAGGAAATCTTTTTATATTTCCAATGACTATTTATAATCAAAATTTTGACCTGTTTAACCCTAATTAAAAATTGTTTTAGTAAAACAACTCATGTTTGTGTCAATTTAATTTTAACATTAAATAAAAAGTTATTTATGTCATTTCCCAACCAAAGTGTCTCCATGGGGTCCCCAAGTTGGCCCATGGCTTGTCTTGGTTGTCCATGACTCACCCAATAGGTGTAGGACAAGTTTCAGGGTGTTTTCACATTCTTATAATATCATTTTTACCTTAAATTACACTAATTACCTCTAATCGCGATTAAGAACTTAATAAGTTACTATTCACCAAAAAATTATTATAATCTCATTGAACCACATTTTACTTCTTAATGACAACCATGTATGTCGGATTTTTGAAAATCAAACCACAATGATGGCAAAATTTCATTTAAACGGAAAATCATCTTTTATAAGTACCACTTAGTGGTTTCACTATTCATCAAAAATTGAAGTTTTTCAGAAAAATCCCAAAAATTCACCCTAAGCTATATTTGATATTCTGAATTCAAAAATGAATTCCGTTTTACAAAATTCAAAACATATAAGTTACATTAATTTATTTAATAATTAATTCCCACTGTCATGACAAATAGCGTGTTTTTATGAAACAATAAGTATCAAAAGATTGACACTAGTTTAAGTCCGATTTCAAAGTGAAATTGATTCCAACGACCACTATTGGATTTAATGGTAAAAATATTTTCTAATTTCACTTTAAAACCAATTCAAAATATAATCTAATCATATAAATAAATTAGATTAAAAAGTGGTTTTGAATTAAAATACAACATTTTACACTATTCATTAAAAAAATGAACTTTATCGGAAAGATACCAAAAATTTACACAAAGTAAATTTTGATGTCCCGATTCTTAATAAGAGTTTTATTTGTTCCAAAAGAATTTTTAAGAGTGAACAAAACTATATTTAATGACGGTTCTCCATCAAAAGGTGATTAGTGAACCTTTAGTGAAAACTAGGGCATATACGCCTAAAATTGAATTCTTTCCATATTTTAAGCCTTTATCTTTTATTGTATAAATGTAAAAATATTTAAGAACATATATAATCATATTTTAGTTATTTCTATCCATTCCCACCATTACAACGACTACATGTTAACTACCATTTAAAATAATATTATTTTATTATTATAGTGCAACGTAAGATTCCCAAGAAACTCGTTGTTGCGTGTTGGGTACGCCATCGAGCATAGCGTCCCCTTTAAAGTCATATTAATATCTTATTCACAAATATGGATAAATATGAAAATGTCATATTCCTTATTTACCTGGGGTGTTACATCCTTCCCCCCTTTTGGGAATTGCATCCTCACAATTTTAAAATTGCGCTTGGAAACATCCTTGAAAGTCCCACATCGGAACAAGAGTCGGTAAAACAACCACTTTAAAATAAAGGAAGATAAGTACAAAGGTCACCCGAGTTAACCCATACTAGGACTCCATGTAGGAAAACATGGACATGGAGGAGAAAACATAGGGTCATGTTCTGATGGAGAGTGATAGAAAACATGTTTAGGAGAAAGTTAACCATGAGAAAATCACAAACTTGTGATGGGTTAAACGGTATTCGATTCCCCAGTAGGAAAAGTTAATAGACTACATTTTTGTTTTAAGTTACTTTTTATTGAGGAATTTATTCATAAGGAAGCATAATCACTTATCATGTTGACTTTCAACTTTTACTAGATTCCTTAGTCAAACTCATATTTTTTCCAAAAGATGAGTATTTAGGGAGACTTGTTCACATTAAGAGTACTATAATCAACTTCTAGAGAATCACCTAATCCCCAAAAGAGAACTATATACATCCCATGTATTTAGGCTTTAACCAAAACCAAAACCAAAAAGGCTATTACAAGATCAGATAATCCAGAAAAGGATAACCCCTTATAAAAAAGAAAATCTATTCTTAATCTCCAAAATTTGTCCAACAAAACCCAAAGTTCAACGAGGACCATTCTATAATCAATTGTCCATAAAATTCTTCAACGTAAACCAAACTAAGATTGAAACCCAAATATTTGAAGGATTTATTCACATAGTCTTCCAAGTTAAATCGTAACTTTTATCTCCAAACAACATCAGTTTCTCCTAAAGTCTCGCATTGAAAAGTAATTAACCTAATCACATATCCTCTATGATAGGTTAATAATTTTCATAAATAACCCAAAATCAACTTACTCTTAATTCATAAAATCATATAACTAAAAAGAATCAGTCAAACTAACCAGGGACTTCATGTAGTCCAGTGGCAGGCGATAAATACCAGTCGCACTTTGGTTGTGGGTTCGATTCCCGCAACTTTGTCCGATGCGACAGGTTGTCACACGGTCTGCGTGTTGTCCTTTTTCCAAAACTATATAATTCTCAAATAATTACCGAAAAAGGGATAAAATCATCAAAAATAACCATAACATAATTTAACCTCAATTTTATCTCATGCTTTTCATTTTCCAGCATATCATATAATAACCCATAATTACCTCAAAAGTAAGGATCATATAAACCCAAATGGTTCTTTATAACTATGTCCACAAAAGAAAAGATAACTATTACTTGAATAAAATTTTCCTATATTAAACATCAGGGTTACACGTAATATAAAAAGTCTTCTAATGTAACCCCATCATCAAAAGAGACTTAATACTCTTAAGAATTTCACCCTAACTCTTGAAGCCCTTATATGTTGACATCTTACTCATTCAACATTCTTCATGATCCATTATCCATTCCTTTCCAACTTATTCCGAAATACCTCTTTCCTACAAACAAAATCATGAATCATATCCTAAGATTCCAAAATAAGAAAACAATAGTCATGAAATAGTACATACCTTTGATTGGTCATTATCAGTTTCTTCATCCTCAATCGGAATGGAATTAGGTATTGGTAAATGAATATTGGTACGCTCTTGGTGACCCCATTCACAAAACTTCTTCATAGGACATGTGTTTTCATAATGACCATGAACACCACATTTAAAACATTCAATTGATCCCTCAGAAAGAACTTCTTTCCCTTTCCTCGAGTCAACTGGATGCTTCCTTTTTCCATGGCAGGTTCTTGCTTTATGACCTTCATTTACACATCTATAGCATATTTCTGTCCCTTTGAAACATTTTCCTAGGTGTTTCTTTCCACATCTTTGACACATAGGTTTTTGAACACACTTACCTTTATGATTATTACCTGTACTTCCGTAGGGATTTGTTTCTTGCATATATTACATCTTAGAGAAATCTCCAAGGTTTAGGTGGTCAATCATGACTCCAGATAGTTGGTTGAGGATAATCAAAAGAGTTCTCATTGCAGCTCCCAAATCATTCAATTGCTTGCTCAAAAAATTGTCACAGTTTCCTTCACATCCACTGTTACTTTGGTTCCTGCTAGATCCATCCATTTACTAAAACCAAAAAGGTCAGTGTGAGTATATCAACAAAACCATCATGTACTAATGAGGAAGGTAAACACTAAGATACACTTACTCATTCACTTTATCTAAAACTAGGACTCTTTCTGAAATCCTAACCATTATGGTAATGTCACTTATGCTTAAATAATACCCTAACCTCTAAAGTTATCTAAAACGACCTTTGATACCAACTATAAGGCCCCAGCCTTAAATATTACTTAAACATGAGTTATTACAAGATTACACATTGAGGATCTTTTCAGGTTTAGAGTTTTAGAGAATTAGATCATGAAACTTGCATTACATTCCACATTTAAACAAGGTGGTTACATAAAAGACAATATTCATTATTCCCATCAATGGAAACCTATTTAAAATAAAACATGGATTCTTTCTTGACACATCCTTGACACTATCGTCACATCATGTACCTTTCCCTTGACCTGTGAAAAGCATTTCAAAAACTTGGGATGAGCATAAAAAGCTCAGTAAGGGTTATAAAAATATGGAAAGGAAACATGAGTTCATATATACATAAGAATGAAATCATACTATACCCATAAAACATAGGCATATCAAATCATGAACAAATCATAGAAAACATAAGACAAAAAGGTAACTTGAGGCATTCATAACATTCTTACGTAGGGAGTAACCCTCTTGGTTACGTTTGGAATACCCATCACAGTATATTCCCTAAATCTCTTCGGAGAAACCTTAAAGTTTCACTCCTTCGCGTTACCCAATGCATTAGAGATCTATATCGGGCTCACCCGCCCTTAGTTTATCATGGAACCACCCGTTCTTCATAACAATGCCCAAGAACCATAACATAATCGTATCACATAAACATGAATAAAGGAAACATAACATTTCCACATTTCAATCACAATATAACATTTTGGGATATTGAAATAATGAATCCATTCAAAAAGAAACCATTTCCAAAACCATTTAAAACATTTAATAAAGAGATTTTTGAATCAAAGTGTCCCATACCAACTTGAAGCTTTTAAAATTTTAAACCATTAATATCCATATAAATAAATCCTTAAAACCATTTTGAAAACATGGATATTAATAAGAATAAATAATTAAAACATTTAAAATGATATTTTGGTTAAAGGGGTTTTACCAAAATTAGAGACACTTGAATACAATAATCGAGGAATAACATTTAGTCAGAACTTTATAATATCATGAGAATAAAAGTATTCATGATATAATACTCCAAAGGACAGTATATACACCATATAAGAGTGAATTGATGCATAACAACAATGAACCCTCAATATAAATGTCAAATGTGATGAAATCCCTTATAAAGAAGGTATCCTTAAATTAAGGATAATAAAATATCAAAATTATGTGTGAAAAATATAAACACACCCAATATAATTGGATATTAAGTGTAAAACAATAAAAGGTCATTCACACATATTCAAAGGATGACATATTCAATGACTACATGTTGAACCCAAAGAAATCGAAATTGGGTTAAAAAGTTCCCTTGACAGCCTAACGGCATCACATCAAAATGAGTTGATGAGAGATAAAAAGTGTATCTCATCACTTGGAAATAAAATTTACATCAATAATGATGTATGAGAACATATCCCAACATAAAAATATGTAAATTAAAATACCCAATAAAAGAAGTCTTTTAAAAAAGAGGAGGGTGAAAGGTCCCCTTACCGACTTGGGTATCTTTCAAAACATACACCCCATGAAAGAAAGACAATAGGTCATTGATGTAAATACTCATAAACGAAAGTATATTACACAAATAGTAGAATAATGGGCAGTACATACACCACTCAATGGAATTTGTGGCAAATGTAGTATAAATCTCACGGAAATAAAAGTGAGATGAAAAATCCCTTACGAAAACTCGGCAGCCTAACGACGCCACATAAAACTTCCGAATATGGATTGATGAGATCAAATAGAGTATCCCATCATATTACAATAGAATTTACAGCAAGTGTAATATAAAAGAAAATCCCCCAACATTTCAAGGAGGAGTTTAAAAGAAGTGACATAAAGGAGAGTACTTAAAAAGAAAGAGAGAGGTTAGATATCTTACGAAAGTTCGGCAGCCTAACGGTGCCACTCAAAACTTCAAAAATGGATTGATGAGAGAGAATAGGGTCTCTCATCACATGAACATAAAAATTACAGTAAATGTAATATAAAATAACATCCCAATCATAAGAAGGATGAGCTTAAAATAAATGACATAAAAGAGTGTACTTAAAAAGACAGAGAGTTGTAGGATCCCTTACCTCGGGTCCGACTTGACTCGATCGTTCTTTAATATCCTGAATAATAAACTTGAGTTAATTTATAATTCCTTAAGAACCTTTTTAAAGTTCATTATTACTTTTATACCACTTATTACCATGTCATAAACATTATGTAATCATTTAAGTTAATAATATTTGTTTTGCTGATATTTGGTTCTTAAGTCGAAAGTGGACTTCTTACAATTACATGTTGTTCGTGTGGCCAAATGTTTATTATATCCAGAATTTTATTCATTATGTAGATATCATATATTTCATATATATCCATTACATGCTTGCATTTATTACATTACATAATCATTTAGAGGTAAGAAATGAAATGCACCGTTAATGGAGACGGTAAGCCGTACGTACGCATGAACGCTACTCTCATTTCTATTTCGTGTTTTATAGAATTTAATAATAATGATATAAAGGTATATTATAATTTCAGTATAATATCATATATAATATCATAGTTCCATCCTTTATACGTCCCACATATGGTATTTAACGAATCAAATCACTTTGAGGGGGCGGTAGTCCGCACTTCCTTAAATGAAGATATCGCGTTTACCCATAATGGAAACCATAAAGGTATGACCAAAATGAAAAAAAAACAGAAGATTAAGGAAAACATAAACATATTATATATCATATATAAAAATAGTGACATCATAATGGCCACCTTTGAGGGTGTTAAATGAGTATTGAACAATCATCGTTTCGGGAGGCAGAATTTCGCCATCCACGGAAACCGTATGTTCTTTAACCATTTGATGTAGTTGTGTGAGTGTGTAGCTCTAATAAATCTTATAACAACATCCTAGTATATTGAATATACTGGTGTTGTTACAAAAGAAGTAAATAAAAAGAGTTTAGGGGGTTGGAGAAGCAAAATAAAACAAATGAACATGAGAGAATGAATTACCTTTAAAAGTGTAACTCCTTTTGATTTGAGCCTAAAGGCTTCCTTTGAAAGGATTCTGCCCAAAGGGAATCCTCTAGGATGAGTAGAGGGATGTGGAGAGAGTAAATGGGCAGGGTTTGTCCGAGCCAAAGGCTTGAGGAGTGTGTTAAATGAGGTAGAGGTGGGGGCCTTTTATAAGAGGAGAGGAGGGGCACTTTTGGAAAGTAAAGAAATATTACTTTATTTGAAAATGTGTTTCGGTTTCAAAAGGTCCCACATTGATATAATTAGTGGATAAGGTGATAAGGCTTCTAAATACACTCATCCAATTGGTTTTGGACATGTGTAGTTCATATATTTTACATTATCTTTCCATTTTATTTAAATCGTCAAATAATGATGTCATCACTGCATCATTATTATGTCATAAGTAATTTAATTTATTTAATGTCTAAAAATTATAAAAAAATACTATGATGTAGGAAATCTTTTTATATTTCCAATGAATATTTATAATCAAAATTTTGACCTGTGTAACCCTACTTAAAAATTGTTTTAGTAAAACAACTCATGTTTGTGTCAATTTAATTTTAACATTAAATAAAAAGTTATTTATGTCATTTCCCAACCAAAGTGTCTCCATGGGGTCCCCAAGTTGGCCCATGGCTTGTATTGGTCGGCCATGACTCACCCAATAGGTGTAGGACAAGTGTCATGGTGTTTTCACATTCTTATAATATCATTTTTACCTTAAATTACACTAATTACCTCTAATCACGATTAAGAACTTAATAAGTTACTATTCACCAAAAAATTATTATAATCTCATTGAACCAAATTTTACTTCTTAATGACAACCATGTATGTCGGATTTTTGAAAATAAAACCACAATGATGGAAAAATTTCATTTAAACGGAAACTCAGTTTTTATAAGTACCACTTAGTGGTTTCACTATTCATCAAAAATTGAAGTTTTTCAGAAAAATCCCAAAAATTCACCCTAAGCTATATTTGATATTCTGAATTCAAAAATGAAGTCCGTTTTACAAAATTCAAAACATATAAGTCACATTAATTTATTTAATAATTAATTCCCGCTGTCATGACAAATAGCGTGTTTTTATGAAACAATAAGTATCAAAAGATTGACACTAGTTTAAGTCTGATTTCAAAGTGAAATTGATTCCAACGACCACTATTGGATTTAATGGTAAAAATATTTTCTAATTTCACTTTAAAACCAATTCAAAATATAATCTAATCATATAAATAAATTATATTAAAAAGTGGTTTTGAATTAAAATACAACATTTTACACTATTCATTAAAAAAATAAACTTTATCGGAAAGATACCAAAAATTTACAAAAAGTAAATTTTGATGTCCCGATTCTTAATAAGAGTTTTATTTTGTCCAAAAGAATGTTTAAGAGTGAACAAAACTATATTTAATGACGGTTCTCCATCAAAAGGTGATAAGTGAACCTTTAGTGAAAACTAGGGCATATACGCCTAAAATTGAATTCTTTCCATATTTTAAGCCTTTATATTTTATTGTATAAATGTAAAAATATTTAAGAACATATATAATCATATTTTAGTTATTTCTATCCATTCCCACCATTACAACGGCTACATGTTAACTACCATTTAAAATAATATTATTTTATTATTAGAGTGCAACGTAAGATTCCCAGGAAACTCGTTGTTGCGTGTTGGGTACGCCATCGAGCATAGCATCCCCTTTAAAGTCATATTAATATCTTATTCAAAAATATGGATAAATATGAAAATGTCATATTCCTTATTTACCTGGGGTGTTACATTCACAACATTGTAACTTCAAAACCAGGCATCCATTTTACGTGCTGTCTATGGCCACACAATCCTAATTTTATGAAATACAATTTTTAGGATCATTTGGGAATTTTATATTTTAGGCTCGTGGTTTGGGCCTTGAAAAATCTTAAATAATAATAATAATAATAATATATTATTATTATTATTACAACTTTGACCCTCCATAACTTCTGCATAAGATGCCTAATAGATGTTCCATCCATGATATCATGACCCTAAAATTGAGGTAAAAATATCAAGATTGATTTTGGGTGCTTAAACAAAAATTGAGGTGTGGGCCCTATGAGGCCCGTTTTGGGCATTTGCGGTGAAATGTGACCTTTTCACTAGGTGTCAATTTTTGGACAAATGAATAATGGATCCTATGTGTTTTTCTATGTGGATCGAGGAAGGGACCCCATGAAGCACCATTCTTGTGATATGCTAAGAGATGAAGCTTCTTCACTGGGATTCTGTTTCGGGTGAATGAAAAGTTGATCATGTGTGTTTTCCTGTAAGGATTTTGATGGTGTGATACATTTTGTTATACAGGACCATCTAAGTAGTAAAGTTAGTAAGCTATGTTTTCTCCCTTTCAGACCTGTGACGAGAATAATGTGGTCATCATCCTTTCGGATAGATGTTCCATGTACTCTGGGAGTGCAGTGGCATGCCTAGGGGTACTAATACACAATTTAGTACTTGAGTATGGCTAGGTATATGACAATGAGATGAGGTGGGGTCACACATCCCACACACACCGTGTACCACTTTATGAATCTTATATCCATTGTATCTACTTCTTTGGGACTTGTATGTTGGTTCATGAGTATCCTATCCAGAGTGTTGTTCCATGTAGAATGAGATGGTTCCCTCTATAGTGGGTTTCAAGATATGATGCGAGATGTTCCGAGTGTGACACCTTTTCAGGCAATGTCTGACGATGCCTATGATCAGGCAAGTTTATCAGAGTTTTCTGAGATTACCCTCTTGCAAGGATGGGAAATATAATTCCTCGATATATTATGAGAGGTATCATCCAGTAGTGATTGATAATATAGTTCCTTGATTCCTTCCGAGTGGAACCCCCTACCGGGTAGGGCACGAGTCCTCGATAACTTTTAGAGTGGGACCCCCCATCAGTATGGGCGCAAGTCCTTGATGAATTTCAGAGTGGAACCCTCCATCAACATGGGCGTGAGTCCTCTATAGTTACTTATAAGTGGAATCCCCCTGATGCACTAGGGAATGGGTCCTTGATGACTTAGGGTGGAATCCCCCTGGACGTACTAGGGTGTGGGTCCCCTATAAATACTACAATAGTGGAATCCCCCCGACGCACTAGGGAGTGGGTCCTATACTTTGAGTTTTCACCATCTAACTATGAAGATCAGTGAAGAGACATGGTTTGAAATACCTTTGGACTCACTATAAAGAGGGATAATTTTCCCACTGAGATGCGTCCTTGTGACGCGACCTAAAACCTTGCGAGTGAGACAAAGCTGCCCAAATCGGATAGTATCAATGTGTGGTGATTGAGTCCCTTTGACATGCATGTTTAGGGTAGATGTGAGGGATACTGAGCATTGTTAATTGTTTCTTATGGAATGTTGGCAACTCTTTTCCCAAGATAAGATGTGAGATGGAGATCCCCTTACTCTCTCATTTGGGGTTCTTTGACTGAGCATATATGTATCCTATTTCAGTACCCACTTCTCGGGTTTTGGTTATGCTCCTTTTAGGATAGGAAAATACAGGTGGGGTATGCCATGTTTTTTCTGTGTCTAGCTTCTCATGGTTAGAAAAGTCTACTCTCCTACTATAGGCATCGAAGACTCATTGAGAAGTTCATCTTCTCACAATTTCTAGCTCCTTGTGTTTTGGATGAGTTTACTTCAATCTCTTATTGGGTTGAGCTATAATCCATTACCATAACTTATTATATATGCTATGAACCTCTTCATTTTATCTCCTACTACTGCACCTTCTCCTTTTTAGGGCTTTCTATTGAGTATTTTTTTACTCATCCCTGCATGGGATTTTCCCACACATGTCTTTCTTATGCAGAAGATAGAAAAGTTGATCGTGACCTCATAGGAGCTTAAAGATACATGTACTTAGACCACTTATGGTGGTTGTAACTTGGGGTATAGGAGAAGAGCTCTCTAAACTATTTTAACTATTCATTTATTACTAGGTTGTGGAACTTTTATAGTCGGGTGTGTATTTTTCCCCTTTTCCTTTCAATTTACTTTCCTGTACTTGTACTGTTTAGAGGTCGATGTATATTTGTGGTTTATTTATAGTAGTGTTGTATCTTATTTTCCTTTTTCTTTGAACTTTTTAATTTATTTGGCTGTGTGTGTATAGGTTCTTAGGAAAAGGTTTCCTAGAGTTAGTTGTGCCTTCGGTGCTTGTTTCTACCCCTGGCCTATAGAGGCGGTCTTGGGGTAGTTGTGGCTCGAGCTACAACATGGGTCGATTCATGAAAATATGTGAAATGAATATTTTTTTAACTTATAAGTCATGAACAAAATTTCTCACTATCATGACCATTATTTTCAATGAATCTTCCTTTATATATTTTCAAGGTTATTTTTAAAGGAAAGTATTTTCAAAAAAAATTATACTTTAAAAAGTATTTTCATAGTGTGAATGATATTTTCATGAGGAAATGATTTAAATGATTTTTAAATATTTCTTTATAATTTTTCAAGTTTATTTTCAAAGAAAAGGATTTCCAAAAATGTTTTATGTTTTAAAAATTGAATTTCAAGGAAAATTTATCTTCCTTAAGAAACGTTCCAAGTAATTTATCATTAAAAATAATTGTCCATATAAGATGAACTCCTTTGATGATTTTATTTACTGGGGATATGAACCAAGGATACCATTCTTATTATTTATATAAATGTTTTATGTTGAAAATATGTTTATGAAATCCATTTCTCTTACATAGGTTATACCATGGAAAAATCCTAATGAAACATGTTTCTTTTTTTCCATGGGTTATGCTTTGAGGAGATGATTAAATTATTATGAAACCAGTATCTTTTACATAGGTTATGATATGATGAAATGTTTAAAAAACCCATATATTCTTCATGGGTAATGTAATGGTGAAATTATGGAATGATTATGAAACCTATTTCTTTTACATGGGTTATGATATGATGAGATGTTTTATGAAATCCTTTTATTTTCGTGGTTTCAGATATGATAAATGTTCTATGATCTTGTGGAACATAAATGTATGTATTTTGTGATGGGTGGGACCTATATATCCCTCCAATACATTTGGTAATGATTAATGTTATATGAGATCATAGGGTACATAGGAGGTTATCCCAATCCTAAAATAGGGTACATGAGAGGTCATCCCAATCCTAAAATAGTGTACATGGAAGGTCATACCAAGCCTAAATTAGATACATGGTTATTTATCCCAAGTCTAACATGTTATGAATGTCATTATGGGTATATTTGACATATGATTTTATATTCTTATGTTTGTGAAAAAATTACATGTCTTATGACAATGTTATGATCTCATGGCTCATGTAATTTGATATCCTTATGATTCATATCTTATGAACTACCAATCTTTATGCCATGACTAAATATTATGATAATTTATATGTAGGTTATGATTTCCAAATGTTATGATCTTGATCTCATGCCCTTATGTTCATGTTATTCTTAAACATCTTCCTTTTTTAGCCTTACTCAGCATATGAGCTCACCATTTTTATGTTTCCTTTCCCCATGTTATAAAGATTGGTTTTAGTAGGGTATATTTGTAATTAAGGGGAAGATATTAATGGTATATTTTGAATATATTTCAATAAATTATAATATTGCATACATAGTCTCTAAATATACTAAACTATTAAATTACTCAGACATGTGTTTATGTAATGTATTAAATATTCATCTAAAAAGATGTAATATCTATGTATGAAAAGCTAGTGTTACTATATATGGTATCATAGGAAAGGTTTAGTTAACCTTTTGGAACTTTTATAATAAAAATTTAGTGATATCCTTGGGATATATCTAAGGATATGTCTAGGTATGTCTCTACGGATAAGTCCTAGGATGAGTCAAAATATAGGAAAATGTCCAAGAATTTTGGTAAAGGATAGAGAAAGTGGTTTATAAGACTTTACATCCCTATCTGGATACCAAAAGTGTATGTGGCTATGGTACATAGGCACCTAGGGGTAATAACTCAAAAAATGGTTCATTGAGTAAGAATATATTATCATATAGTTCATGAAAATGAGCCTTTATACAAACCTAGTTTGACACTCCTAGGGGATATCCATTGTAAATTCACAAACTCTTTACGAACCATCATGAATGATTTAAATAGTTGATGATCCCAGATGACCTAGGTTAATCCTAGGGTATCATAGATTTAAAATAATGTCTCATGATTTAGACATCCTATAAGTGATTTTTCATGATTATGTGGTTTTCCATTCTGATTAGTGTTTCCCACACTATGTTTTTTGGTTTTAGTCAATGGTGGGAACCAAAAGGAACTGGGTTAACATTGAACGTGATAGAAAATTTACCGATGAGAAGCCAAATGTGATGATGACTGGAGTGAAGAATGTTGTGATTATTCCTAATAAGTTATCACAGAACATGGTTAACAACATTCACCTTAACCAACTCTCAGACTCATCAGAGAAGAGAAGGATAAATTTTGATGAGAATTTGGGTAGTGGAGACCATGGTGTAAATAAGATTTTGTTTCCTATATGTTGAGAATGTGAGAATAAGAACTATAGGGAATGTCTCAAATGAATGATAAGATGTGTTATGTGTGGAGAAGAAGGGCATAAAGTAAGTAACTATCAAGGGAAAATGAAAAGTTCAGTTAATGCAATAGACATAAATATTAGTCTCCATAAGGTATTATCAATGTTCGATTTTTTTAATTGTGGAAATCATGGGAATTATGAAAATCGATTTCCTAGGGGGAAAGATCATGAAGAGAATTATCATGGTGGTACAAGTAATGGTTATACTACTGATTATGAAGAGACCATAGATGACATGTGAAAGGTATGGTATATTCTAATAGTATTGTTTATGTTAAACATAAGAATCATGATTAAATTGAGGCTGATGAATCTTAATAAATGACTCATATTTCATATTATAGGAAAGAGGTGTTAAGTAATAAGATGATGAATCCTAGTTAATGGTTTAAGAATGAAGTTGAATGATTGAAGTGTTTATGTATTGGAATTCAATAATTATGTTATATGAATAATAAAATATATAAGGTTTGTTCTTTAGAATATTTTCATGAAGGGTTTTCTAGAATATGATGAATGACGTTGATAAAATAGAAATGCAATTTAATGGAAATGTGATATTCATAGAGAAAAAATTAACAAGGGAAAGATAACTCTTAACATGTTCATGACATAGAGATAATGATATTGGGATTAAGATATGATTGATATGGATAAAGTAAATTGAATAGTACTGATTTACTTGAAACTAATTAATGATTTGTTTACAAGTGGTTTATACTATCATTGATGGAGTTTAAATAAGTTTTATATTTAAGTAATATATCTATTAATCTATGTTTTATTTAAGGAATAAGGAAGAATATATGTTTTTATTAATGTTTTATGCTAATTATAGTTATTAACATTCTTTGGGAGAATATATGACCAAGGAACTCACATATTTGGTATGCTACCATTACGAAAAAAATATTGATGTTTCAGGGAACATTGTTAAGTTGTTTTTGATAAATCTAGTAACATTCTTTATAATTTTTATATATTGTAAGGGTTATAAGGTTAACCATTTATGGAATGGTTTTAGTTGAACTTTGGATGAGGTTTTGGAGATTAAAATATTACTTCACCATATGAATATTTATCAATATTGGATAACCAATGTTAACCTTTTTTTAACTAGAGATATAATTAATGACTTATCATTCTATTATGGATATTATTTAGTTCTTCATACATTAAAAATTATTCTATTAGAGTAAGAGATGAAGTTGAAATTAATCAAGGCACAATAAAAGGATGAAATTATGCCTATGAAATAAAAATATATCAAGTAAGTAAATTTTCATATGTTCTCAATCTAGATGTAAAAATAATTCCCCAACATTAGTAAAAGGATATTGAAATACAATTTTGTCTTTTTAGCATCATTTTCAATGATATCAATGAAATTTTTACACCTATTTGGTTTATGGTGTTGTGGTCATTAACCTTATCTAGATCATCCAATTTCTTGTGATAAATTCTCTTTATCACTCTCCATTAGTATTTGGGTGTTATTTATCTCTTATATGACCATGTTTTCAATTATAAACTATGTTCTATTATTTGGAAATATCATTTTTGTTATTCCAAATGAAATTCACCCAACCCTTTTTATGATACTGGTTTTTATAAAGGAATTTTCAAATGTAACATATAGAACCCAATCATTTTACACATATTATTACATGATTTTAGGTAGAATTACCTATTTTATACAAACTAAGGATTGAAAAGTCTAGTGTATTTGTAATACCAGGTACATAAATTGAAGCCATGAAACTATAATAAAAAATATTTTTGTTAATCTTCATAATGAGATCCAAACTCCCTTTGTGCTCTTACAACTACATAAGATAACTTGGGGAATATATAGACAAAAGGGGTGAGCTAAAGAGTCTATTAAGAAAATAAACATGAAAATGAAGGATAACACAAGTTTTATAAGGAATAATATGTAACACTCCAAGATATTGAAAATAAATTTAATGCATGAAACACTAAGTCTCTACAGAACATCACTTTGTTATAACCTATCCAGTAAACATAATTTTTCCACCTGTGTGATTTGAATTTCGAAAAACTGACATACACAGTTGCATTCAGTAAGATATTTAGAGTCTGATAAGACAAAATTAATTTTTGTCGAATTGTAACATACCCTTATGAAAAGTAATATGACCCTTATGAATATTAAATCATATTATTATTTTATTGTCTTAAGGTTATAAGATAATTCGATCTTGATTAATTTTTCAAGGTGATATAAAATGAATTATAGTTTTAAAATTGTTATTTTTTGAATAAATTATGATTTTATTTAAAAATTAAATTAATAATATTTAGAAAATTGTTTTCAAAAAATTTAGTTCATTTTTGAATTGTACATGTCGAAAAATGGTTAGGGTGAGTTTTTGGGATTTTTCTGAAATACTCAATTTTTTGATGAATCATAAAATATGGTAATTTACAATATATATACATTATCAGTTAAATTTATTATTCCTAGAATCATGGATGATATAAGAACACTTGGTTTAAAATAACAAGCACATATTACTATTATGGGTCACAAGAATCAGTACTATTGGCTGTCTTTGGCAAAATAATAAAATAATGATTAAAATAATTGGAAAACCCTCCTATCCTCCACTATAAAACCCCACTCACTCCCTCTTATCTTCACTACTATCAAGGCTTGTAACTTGTCTAAATTCTGGAAAAATATCCTCCCAAGCCCCTAACCCATGTCCAACAGCCCTTGGTCTCATAAAAATACCCAACCCATTCTCCTAAAGAGGCTTTCAAGGAAGATTACTTTAAGAGGTAAATTCCTCTTTTCATTTCTTTTATTTCAAGTTCATTTATTTTATTTTTATTTCCTCACCTACTTTCATAAAAATGTTGTGATTAATCTAGTACCTTAAATGTGCTGGAATTTTTTTATTATAAATCAATAATTATTCATCATCTCTCCTTTCCCCTTCTTTTATGCTATAAATGGAAGCACCATACGAGATGTGTTAATTTATTACGTTCAAGGGCGACGAGTTTTCAATTTCTATTACCGTATTCAATTCTGGTTATGAAACCATTTTTATGGTTTAAAAAGACTATAATATATGTATTATTACTTATTTATGGTTCTTGAATCAATTTTTACATATGATATTAATTTATAAAGAAAAATGAGTTTGTTGTGATCAAGAAATTTCAATTAACCCAAACAATTGTCATTAATGTTTTATATAATGATTCATCTTCAATCCCGATAACCAAATGAATTACATAACCATGTAATATTTTTGTATTTCAATAATAACATACAACTTCTATTCTGGACAACCATTCTCATTCTAAATGTTTATCCTTACATGAATATAAGTAAACCTATCATGAAAACCAAGGAAGAAAACGCTCCCAAATAATGAAATTAAATCTCTTAACCCATAAAAATACCATGAATGAACCTAATAAGGTTATTATAAATCAATTAAATGTAGATGAGGTTATGGAATAATTAATTTATGAACCTAAATTTGATTATTTGGGTCATTAAAATCAAGCGAGGAACACCTTCTGACTTAAGGTAAGGGTTTTCTACACAAACCTCCATTTTCATTTGAGTTACTCTTATTATTTATTTATCTCAATTAAATTATTATTTATTCATATTTACTCATCATATATTCTCTTATAATTTTCTATATATGTGTACAAACTATAATCCTACTTTAATTTATGGGGAGTTATATGTTTTAAAATGATCTTTCAAAACTTCTTCCCGTAATACAAGACCAATTCTAGGGAATTTCTCAAATTATTACCTATTTTAAAGGGAAATATATAATCTATTTTTAGAAAAAATTATATTTTTAAAATCAATAATTTTATTATGAAAATACCATCTTACTTCAATTATGGTTTTATTCAAATATTCTTCCAAAATAACTATTCTTTTCAAAGTAAAAGAGTATTTATCTAAGAATTACTTGATGATTTTATAAAATTATCTTTATCTATTTCAAAAATCTTGTTGATTCTTATATATTATTGAGATTAATATTTTATGATATAATATTCCATATTTAATTGAATGGTTTATTAATATTATTTTGACTATGGATGTGTTATCTTAAAACCATTCACCAATTTACTCTGAATGGCTAGTGTTTATGCTTAATGTTCGGGGAAGGTTATTTACATTTCATAAATTAGTTGCAATATGAATGTATATGTTGTTTATGTTTATCCCCATTCATATTAGGAATACATTGGACTTATTAAGTGTTGGGTGGGTCCCGCTATAGCCCCTCGATACATCAATAGGTCTCAAGAGACAAAATACGGTCTTGGCACAAGGCCTTGACAAAATGATTATTTATAGTCTTGGCATGAGGATTTGACGGTATGGTTATGATGTCCAACATTATGAATTCCCTCATCATGAAACCAGTAATTGAAATTTTATGAGGTTATTATACTAGTGGAATACCCATGATTATGCTTTATTATGGAATTATTTATTCAGCTCATATTCCCGCCATAATTTCACGATTAGGCATGTGTTTTCCTCAAAGAAACCATGTTTGTGATTAAGAGATTAACTATGAATATGATTTCAATTTATGCTATGTATTTTTATAAGTTGAGATTATACATTATGATTTATAACCTAATCTAGTGTATTCCATTATTTAGAAATGGTTCCTAGTGGAGGGAATGGAAACTACATGAACACACATATCCCATATAGGGATTTCCCTCTGATATAAGAAAATGATGTTGGTTTTGGTGCTACAACTGGTGCTGATTATCATATAACTATACTGGGATAGTTGAATCATGTTATAAACAATAATCTTACCCATATAGAGCATATAGATCTACAATGTGGAGGAGTTATGTTAGACAGCTTTATGCGACAACTTCCATCATTCAATGGGATTAAAAAACCATTTGTAGATGAGAAGTGGATAAGTTACCTAGAGAAGATATTTCTCACTTTGTGATGTAACGAAATAGAGAAGGTTATCATGGTATTTTATCATCTATCGAGAGATGCAGATTAGTGGTGTATTTAATACAAAACACAAAGGAGGGGGAAGAAATAGAAGAGATGTAATGGAGGTATTTTAAGAAAATTTTCATAGAAAAATATTTCCCGCCTGAACATCAAGCAGATATGGAAAGAAAAATTTTTAATTTGAGGAAGAAAGAGGATGAGAATGTTGAAAAGTATGAATATAACTTCACAAGGTTTGAAAGACATGTCTTGTACTATATAAATAATCCAATGAACAAGATTGATCAATTCTTGGATGGTTTAAAACCATTCCTCTAAAGCGCTCTAGTCTCCCAATGTTTCTTATCATATGATGATATAGTCTCAAGTGCTATAAAGACAGAAAATGAATTCTCTAAGTCTTATGATTTTAAGGGGAAGTAAGAGAAGAATAGGGATACTGAAAACTTTGAAAAAGGAAATAAGGAAATGCGGAAGAAGGGAATAGTTGACCTTGCACTATGTGTACTTGTGGGAAGAGACACCGTGGTACTTTCCTAAAGGGTATGGGTGTTTATTACAAGTGTGGAGAAAACTTACACCTATCCCAAGATTGTAAAGGGAAGAAATAAGCTACCAATGTTCAATGCTATAATCATAGGGAGAGGGGACATTATACAAATTATTATCCTAGGCATCAAGGAAACATTCCCCAAAGAAGTCCAAGGGAGCAGGGACAATCTTATGTGATCAAAACTGCTGATATTGAAGTTATTAATGCTGTGGTGATAGGTAATTTAATCATTATCTGAAAATTAGCCAATGCTTTATTTGATTCTGTGACATCACATTCTATCATATCTTCCCATTTTCCAAAGAAAATTAGATATTTACAATTTTTTTTAACAAGGGAGTTGTCAGTCAAAACTCTAAAGGGAAGTATCATTGCAACAAAGTTGAGTCAGGAAGTCCCCATTATGGCATATAAACATTTATTATATATTGATTTTATTTTCATAACCATGATTTAATTTGATATAATCCTCAGAATGGATTGGATTCCAAACCATGATGAAAAAATTTATTTCAAGAATAAGGAGGTTACAATTTTTCAGGACTATATGGAATCCCTTATCTTTAGAGTAGAAACATCACCATCTAATTCTCATCTAGATCCACCCCCATTAGCTCTAATAAATTCAATTATTTGGGATAAAGTTAATGAAATAAATATGGGCGAGGAATGGAATGTTCAAATAGAGTATGTACATATTGTGCAAGAATATGTTGATGTGTTTCTAGAGGATTTACCTGGAAATCCCCCAGAGTAGGAAATTGAGTTTTCCATTAAATTAATTCTTGATTCAAGCCCCATATCAAAGACCCCTTATATAATGGACACTGTGGAATTAGTGGAACAGAAGAAAAAACTAGAGGAATTGATTGATAGAGGATTTATTCTCCCTAGTGTTTCTTCATGGGGATCCCTTTTTATTTTTGTTAAGAATAAATATGGATATATGAGGTTGTGCATTGACTACCTGGAGATAAATTCTATAATAATAAAGAAAAAGTATCTCCTACCTTGCATTGATGATTTTTTGATCAACTTCATAGTGCCCAATATTTTTCAAAGATTGATCTTTGATCTGGATATAATCAGTTGCATGTGAGGAATGAAGATTTTCCAAAGACATCATTTCGAACCAGGTATGAGCATTATGAGATTACAGTAATGCCTTTTGGACTGACTAATGCACCCTTTTTTCATGGATCTAATAAATATAGATTTCAAGGAATATCTTGATGAATCTGTGGTGGTATTTATTGATGATATATTGGTATACTCTAAAATCTATGAATATCATGAAAATCACTTGATCACTATTATGAAGACTCTTAGAAGAAATGAATTATATGGGAAGTTTAGAAAATTTGAATTTTGGATTAAATCAATTTCCTTTCCTAGCCACATTATCTCTAAGGATGTAATATTTGTTGATCCTATGAAGACAAAGGTTGTGCAAGAATGGACTACTCCAATAAACATAACCAAGGTACATAGTTTTATTGGTATAGCAAGTTATTATCAACATTTTGTTCATAACTTTTACCAATTATCCAACCTAATGACCAAGATTACACGTATAGGGGTTAGTCTTTATGGAAAAAATAATGCGAGGACTGTTTCGAAGAATTGAATAGGAGAATAGTGAATGATCCGATCTTAACTCTACCATTGGGGAATGATGGGTTTGTGATCTATAGTGATGCATCAAAGAAAGGACTTGGTTGTGTCCTTATGTAGAATGATAGAGTTATTTCCAATGCATCAAGGTAGTTAAAAATTCATGAAAAAAACTATCCTACACATGATCTTTAGTTAGCAGCGGTAATATTTTCTCGGAAGATATGGAGACATAATCTCTATGGTAAAAAAAGTGATATATATATGGATCATAAGAGTATAAAATATATCTTCTCATAGAAATAACTCAACATGAGGAAAAGGAGATGCCTCGAAATTCTCAAGGATTATGATTGTTCCATACACTACCACCCAGGAAAGTAAAATAAGGTAGTTGATGCATTGAATAGCAAGGATCATGGAGTTCTTAACAAAATGAAAATTTCCTAGGATCCTTTGTACATGAATCTAGTGAGGATGGATATGATAATCATCAAAGAAGGTGAAACATCACTACTTTTTCAAATGATTTACCAACCATATTTATTATAAATAATTAAAACTTCACGGTCTGATGATGAGAATCTTAAAAAGAAAATTTAAGGTGAGAATAATGGGAAGTTGGATGAATTTTTGTGTGAAGATGGAATTCTGAAATTTGGGAAGAGGCTTTGTATTCCATCTATACCCAAGATAAAAAGGGAGTTATTGGATGATGGCCATAGATTGAATTTCTCTACACACCCTGGTAGCCCTAAAATGTATATATATTTAAATGAAAATTTCTAGTGGGACAACATGAAGTGGGAAATTGATGATTATGTATCAATATTTTTAATCTATCAAAAAGTAAAGGCCGAAATACAACATCCAAGAGGAGTCACAAAACCTCTACCTATTCCTACAAAGAAATGGGATGACATCACCATGGATTTTTCTACTAGATTACTCGAAACTCCAAGGAAGAATGATGCAATATGGGTAATCATTGATCGAATTTCTAAATCTACACATTTACTGAATATAAGGGAGAATTTTACACTAGATCACCTAGCACGACCCTAAATCAATGAAGTTGTGGGACTTCATAGAGCACCTCTCTCAATTGTGTCTGATTATGATCCACGATTTACATCGAAATTATGGAAAAGTATTTAGAAATATTTGGATACTGAGCTTTGTTTGAGTACTTCTTACCACCCAAAAACTGATAGGAAATAATAAAGGATTATCCAAACCTTAGAGGACATGTTGAGATCATGTTCACTTAACTTTCAAGCTATGTTGGATCAGTATATACCCTTGGTGGAGTTTTCCTACAGTAATTGTTACCATTCCAGTATTCAAATGGCACCATATGAAGCATTGTATGGAAAGATATGTCATACACCAACATTTTGGGATGAAGTGGGTGAAAGGAAGCTAGTGGGACCAGAGATTGTGGAGGAAACAATAGTGAAGGTAAAGACTATTCAAGGCCATATCGAAGTAGATCAAAGAAGGAAAAAGATATATGCCGATAATCGAAGGAAGGATTTGGAATTTCAAGTGGGAGATCACATTTTCTTGAAAGTATCTCCATGGAAGGGTGTTATAATATTTGGGAAGAAAGGGAAACTGAGCCCTAGGTATATAGGACGTTTTAAAATTCTGGATAGAATTGGTGCTGTTGCATATCGTTTGGCTATTCCACCTAGCCTATCTAAAGTACACAATTTTTTCAATGTCTCATTAATGAGAAAGTACATGCTAGACCCAATGAATTTACTCACTTATGAAGGTATAGAATTGTAACCTGACCTATATTATTATGAATAGCCTATCCGGATTTTGGATACTAAAGAACAAGTGTTGAGGAATCAGATGACTTGACTAGTAAATATGTTTTGGAAAAATCATAAAATCAAAGAGGTAATATGGGAGCCTGAGGAGCTTATAATGAAGAACTACCCAAATATTTTTGTGAGGTAGATTTCGAGTAATTTTGAGGACAAAATGTTTGTAAGCACTGAGTCTCTACAAAACACCACTTTGTTATAACCTAGCTAGTAAACATAATCTTTCCATCGATGTGATTTGAATTTTGAATAAATTATGATTTTATTTAAAAATTAAATTAATAATTTTTAGAATATTTTCTTAAAAAATGGAGTTTATTTTTGAATTCTACACATTGAAAAATGGTTAGAGTAAATTTTTGGGATTTTTCTGAAAAACTCGAATTTTCAATGAATAAAAAAATATTGTAATTTACCATATATATATACATTATCAGTTAAATTTACTATTCATAGAATCATGGATGATGTAAGAACACTTGGTTGGAACTAAAAAACACATATTACTATTCTCAGTCATAATAATTAATACTATTAGTTGTATTTGAAAAAATAATAAAATAATGAGTAAAATAATGGGAAAATCCTCTTCTCCTCCACTATAAAACCCTCTCACTCCCTCTTCTCTTAAATTCTCTCTAGCCTTGTGCCTTGTCTAAATTCTGAAAAAATCTCTTCCCAAGATCCTCCCCCATTTATAGCCACCCTTGGTTTAATAAAAATACCAAAACCATTCTCTTAAAGAGGCTCTCAAGGAAGATTACTTCAAGAGGTAAATTCCTCTTTTAATTTCTTTTATTTCAAGTTACTTTATTTTCTTTTTATTTCCTAAAATACTTTCATACAAATGTTGTGATGAAAAAAGTACCTTAAATTTACTATAATTTTTTTATTATAAAGTAATAATTATTCATCATCTCTCTTTTCCCGTTATTTTATGCTAGAAATGGAAACACCATCCGAGATGTGTTAATTTATCATATTCAAGGATGACGAGTTTTCAATTTCTATTACCATCTTCAATTATGGTCACGAAACCATTTTTATAGTTGAATCAGACTATAATATATGAATTATTACTTATTTATGGTTCTATAATCCTTTTTTACAGATGATATTAATTTATATATCAAAATGAGTTCACTGTGATCAAGAACGACCAATTAACCCAAAATATTGTCATTAAAGTTTTATATAGTGATTCATCTTAACTCCAAATAAATAAAAACATTTCATAACCATATAATATTATGGTTTTTCACTATTAACATTCAACATCTATTCTGGACATCTATTCTCATTCTACATGATTATTCTTACATGAATATGAGTACACCGATCATGAAAACCAATGAAGAAAATTCTCTCAAACAATGAAATTGAATCTCTTAACCCATAAAAAGAAAATTAATGAACCTAATAATGTTATTATAAATAAATTAAACGTATAGGAGGTTCATAATAATTAATTTATGAACCTAAATTTTATTATTTAGGTAATTAAGATCATGTAAGGAACACCTTCAGACTTAAGGTATGGATTTTCTACCCGAACCTCCATTTTTATCCAGGTTACTTTTATTCTCTAATTAACTCAATTAAATTATTATTTATTAATATTTACTCCTCATATATTCTATGATAATTTTCTATATATTTTTACCAACCAGAATCCTACTTTCATTTATGGGGAGTTAAATGTTTTAATAGGATCTTTCAAAAATTCTTCCCGTAATAGAAGCCCGATTCAAGGGAATTTCTCAAATTCTTACCTATTTTAAAGGGAACTCTATAATATGTTTTTTATACCATTATATTTATCAAATAAATAATTTTATTTTGAAAATAATATCTTACTTCACTTCTAGTTTTATTGAAATATTTTTCTAAACTAACTTGTCTATTCAAAGTAAAAGAGTATTTATCTCAAGAATTACTCGATGATTTTATAAGATTATCTTTGTCTATTTCAACACTCTTATTGATTATTATGTATTATTGTGATTAATATTTTATTATATAATATACCATATTTAAATTAATGTTTTATGATTATTTTGATTATAGATGTGCTATCTTAAAACCATTCACCAATTTACTCCAAATGGTTAGTGTTTATACTTAATGTTCGGAGAAAGTTATTTACATTTCATACATTAGTTTCAATATGAATGTATATGTTGTTTATGTTTATCCCCATTAATATTAGGAATGAATTGGACTTATTATGTGTTGGGTGGGGCCCGCTATAGCCCCTAGATACATCAATAGGTCTCAAGAGACAAACTACGGTCTTGGCACAAGGCCTTGACAAAATGATTAATTATAGTCTTGGCACGATGATTTGATGGAATGGTTATGATTTCCAACATTATTCATTCCATCATTATGAAACTATTATTTGAAAGTTCATGAGGATATTAGACTAGTGGAATACCCATGATTTTGCTTTATTATGGAACTATTTATTCAGATCATATTCCTACCATAATGTGTTCAAGTTCATTTTTTAAAGGCATGTGTTTTCAGTTATTCACCATGACTAATGTTTATATTTATAATATATTCCACTGTATTGGTTACCCCTACTAATCATTTGAGATCACCCTTTCTTATGTTTCATTTTTCAAGGACATGAAGAGGTATATTATAAATGACATGTAGAAATGGCCTAGGATTTATGGATGTTGTCAAAGGAATTTTTATATTGTATTTACTTTCAAGTTGTAATGATGAACTTATGTATGTATCTGGTTTTCCAAAACTACTAGACTATTCATTCATTTGGGATGCGACTTTCTTGTAATCATGTCAATGTAAGGAATTAAGGCACCGACTTCAGGAAACTGGGTTCGATTCCTTACATAACATGATAACATAAAAGGCATAGATATTAAATAAACACATGGAGGAATATCACGTGGAACATTGAATCATATGATCCTAGAAACACATTAAAGTGGAATAAACATATAACATGACATAAAAACGAGTCAAGGCTAACTGGTAAGACAATATTACTTGGTGGAGAGAGTCCCATAATGGATCATGGTTACTCCCTAATCCCATACATAATGTCACATGAGACCAAAACATTACCCAATGAATTGTAGTAATATCTACGTGCACCCATGATAACATGTTCATGCATATGTGTTCCACATAAATAATCAAACATAAGGAATAAGTGTAAGGGTTATCCATGGAAATAAATCGACATCATAGTCATTTTATAAGGCATAACTAAAGGGAATATAACAATGGTATCCATGAAATAAGGGGTTTATAAATTATTGTTAATTCATAATGAAAAAATAAGAATATATCAAGAATAATGATGTCCTATTCAATTTAAAACATGAAAATCCATGGTTATGTTATATTAGTAATGTGTCACTTAAGTACGGTTATAGAGAAAAGAATAATGAGTATTTAAAGAGGATAAATGAATAATTGTTTACATAAAACAATAAATCAACTAAAATAGTTTTTCATGATAAATTAAGTGATTTTAGAAAAATATTTTAGGCTTAAATTATTTCAGGTAGTGTACTTGAAAATGGGTAAGAAATAGAGAAGTTCTCTTTAATCGAGTTTTCTTTTTGAGAGGAATTGAGAAGGGAATATTTTTAAACCAGAAATTAACCGTAAAATAAAAATAAATTGAGGTAAATACATATGTGTGGTATATATTAATATAATATATGATAATTATATAAGAATAATTAATATATAAATTGAGGAAGAGATAGAGAAATCATAACCTAAAGGAAATATAGTGGTTTAAAGTGATCCCTTACACTGTGATTTCCTTTAGTTGAACGTGCTTTAACATCATGTATAATGGTTTAAAGAATGTTTTCAATTTATACCAGAACTATATTCATATTATATCATATAAAATCCTTATATAACCTCTTAACATCTAATCATTTATAATATTTCATTATTACCATTTTTGGGTGTTAACTGCTTTATTTTTTCATGCATGTTTTTTCACGTAAGCTTCGGTCCACGTGCATGGGATATATATATATATATATATATATATATATATATATATATATATCTTTGAGAAGTTGGGGACATGAATTGGTTTCCCAATTCATGTCGCCAATGAAATTTATTAAAATAAAAATAGTAAAAAACAAACCTTGAGGTGTAATTAGCTTACACCAGTAGGGATTAAATGGATTACAATAAAAAACTCAAGAAAAGTAAACCAAAATATAAAGTCAGCCAAAGAAAATCACGAGTCTGCTCAAAAGCTTCAAGGATGGTTCATTATGAGAGAGCTCCATACAATAAATCAGGTAGGCTGCTTACCAGACTGAACTTTTCATATTTGCAGACCACCTGCACTGCTTGAAACAGACAGAGAATAATTGATATCCAACAAGCATTCCAGGATTCATGGAAAAATAGAAGAAACCAATTAAAAACAGAGCAGAATCCCAAAAATCCAATTCTGTTTCAGAGTAGGTTCTCGCAGATCAGATGTTGAACAATGAAGTAAAGCAGAAAAGACTGCAAACTGATTCAAAATGAGAGAAATCTGTATTGAGTAGAAACCAAAAGCCATCTCGTCTCATACCCATTTAGAATTCCACTGACCAGATCAGAACCAGTTCCAAGAAAGAGAAAAAGATAACTGGGTAGATTCAATTAATCCAAACCATTTCATCCAGATCGAGAAAAAGAGATTACCTTTGTAGGAGGATGCAGAAAACCAAAAGACTCAGGATCCAAATCAACTGATAAACATTCGGATATGTGAGATAGTAGTCTAGTCCATTAAAAGACCTAAAACTGAATCCTCATACAAATCATGACTGCCCAGAAATAATCCAGAGACACAAACTCCAAAAAAAACTCAGCAACATTCCAATATATAGAAGCTCAAGACAACTAGAAATAAATGTCTATCATAACAATCAGAAGTCAAGAGCAAGATATCCAGCAGAGTAAAACCAAGAAAGTAGCATAAAAAATACCAAAAGAAAACAGGCTCTTTCTGAACTACCTTTGAAAAAAACAATCAATAAATCTGAAAAAAGGGACTGAAATATCTAAATCAGGGATATTCAAGACAAGAGAAACATCCAGGCCATCTTTAAGTTGATTTTCTATTCATCTTTGATTTTTCAGTGGATATAGATCTTTTAATATAAAGATAATACTCAGTTGAAATCTTACCTTCCTGGAGCTCATGGTGAGCAATCTCCTATTGTCAATCCATATGCTTGATCCATTCCTAAATATCATGTTCATCAAAAAGTGGCGAGAATTAGTACATAACAGTACTGGAAACTGATACTTGAGGCATTTACTGAGGATCATTAGCAGGTTCTGATTTGGGAGTCTCAACTTGAGACTTCTCTTGGGATATTTCTACATGCTCAGCTTTAAAGATGTCCAATGATCTGGTAACAATGGTACGTTCTATGTTTGAGTAGTCTTTACGTCTTCTAGTTTTTCTTGGGTGTGGATTGGTGTACCCATCCTCATCAACCATAGGTTTTTTTTCCTTTTTTGGACATATTATTTAAGTAGGATTCTTCTATCTGAACTGATTTGTCAACTTCCTCAACATTGGAATCTAAGGCATCATGATCCTCTTCCTCCGAGTTTTCATTTGGTACAGTGGTATCATTTTGTTCTTGAAGGGGGAGGGAAATGTGAGGTTCGGTCTTCTTAGAATCACTAGAGTGATGGATTCCATTTGGTTCAATCTTTGTGGGGGTAATCGCATTTTCAATAACTGCATTAGTAAAATCTGAAAGTTGATTTTCAGAATTGTGGGTATGATCCAATATACTTGTGCAAACTTTTTGTTCAACTTGGGAGGTACCATCCTTATGACCCTTTTCAACCCAGGTGGGTTTCTTAACCTTATGAAAGTCCTATTTTTTGCTACCGTAAATAGAGGGATCACTAAGTCTGAGACAACTATGGCAATAGTCAAGCAATCTCTCATATAAAATCTCCTGAGAGAAACCAAGCTTACCACTCTGAATCCAAATATGTGAAGGTAAGTGTTTTGAAACATCCACTTCAACGAAAATTCTTGCAATAAAAGGCCTAGAAAGTGACTTTGTGGGAGAATCCAGTCTCAAAGGATTACAAATGAGATTAGCAATAGGAAAAAAAGCATTTTGATTAAATAGGTGCAATGGCAGTTCTGGAAATCCCACCCAGATTGGCACGACTGGGGATTCAATGTGCGGATCAAACTCTAGTTCCCATTTTAAAACTTTTATAAAACAGCCACCAAAGAACCAAGATCTACAGACCCATAACCTATAATACTCAGATTCAGTCCAGACTCTAAAGATTATGTGAGAAGAGTTTAGGAGTCCTAAGTTGAAACCTGAAAATCCCATAGATTCAAGCGCAGAACGAAGTTATTTCAGAGAAGTCTTGTGATTCATGAATTTTCCAACTAGAGTAAAGCGCAAACCTTCTGCAAGAGATTTTACCTCATCTTCTGAGAAGGAAATCACATCTTTCCATCTGTGCCGATAGAACATGGGTGAGATTTTGAGTTCGAGAGCCTCATCCTTCTAAGGAATATCATCTAAGGATCTTCCAGCAACCACATCTGCAAAGGATCTGACTCGAAGGTTAGGGTTTTTCGCATCCGTCGGGTTCGAGAGGTGCGGCGCTGCGGAATCCATCCTCCATGGGATATATATTCATCATATTAATAATTATATTAATTATATAAGTATAATATTTAATTATTTAATATATTTTTATAACCATGATTTAAATTTAGATATAGAAAATGAGTCGTATAACTTCAGGGAGATGGTATGTTGTATGTACACATGAGTGACAATATCATTCTCTTAATGGTGAATGAGTAGAGAAATGGATGACATTGCAATTTGATAGAAAAAAGTACCATTTCATAAGAATAATATACATCAATTATTTACATCATTAAAACCATCTATGTAAATTGGTGATGAAAAACGAATTACACAACTATGTGGAGACGATAAGCTGTACGCACACACGCGTGGTGCTTTCAATTTTTATAGGGTGGATAAAAGGTGGCATATGGTTTTCTAATAATCATAATAACATCTCAGTTTATAGATGATACTAGAGTTATTATTTTATTATGGATATAGCATATTAAGAGGAGGTATAAGAAGAAAGAAATTTGATAGAGTTAGTAAATACAGTTACCTCTTCTACTAAGGAGCTCCTTTATAACTTCTCTTAAGGGACTTGAGGTAGGTTTTTTTGGAAGGGATGGAACCAAAAAAACTTAAATAAGTATTCTTAGAAGACAAATGGACTGAGTTTGGTTAATATAGTTGGCTGAAAGTGGTGTAAAAAAGTTAAATAAGGGGTTCCCTTTTATAATTGAGGTGAGGGGCACTTTTGGAATTTCAAAAAATATTAAAATATAATAACTCTATTCTAGATAAAAAATATTAAAAATGGAAAATAATTGAATATGGGATGAAATTTAAGTACATATATTTTACCATTTGTGATTATTTAAAATTTTTATGACTTTTAAATAATTTAATAAATACTAATCC
Organism: Viscum album; assembly: GCA_963277665.1. Taxonomy (NCBI): domain Eukaryota; kingdom Viridiplantae; phylum Streptophyta; class Magnoliopsida; order Santalales; family Viscaceae; genus Viscum; species Viscum album. The sequence continues at coordinate 1,860,487,204 of OY728151.1, read as the reverse complement.
AATAAAATATCATTATTGCCAATTTTCATACGATTTATTACTTTAGCTTTAAAATAATCAAAATATCAAGTAAAATTTGATCCAAATATTTTATTATATCCTAAAAATTTCATGGTAATATTTAGAATTCACGGATCACCTTTAATATCTCAAATTATATTTATTTTATTATTTTTATTATCATTTATTGGGTTTTTTGTTAATTGACTAATTACTACATCAGTATTGTGAAATCATTTAAGGTAATTATTTCTTCCTTAAAAATTAAAAATAAATTAGAATTATTAATATAAATATTTTATATTTCCAAATAATATTTACACTCAAAAATATCCTTTATAAAACACCATATTAAAAGTATTACACTTTTTAAAAACAAGATTATGACATGTTTGACTTTTCTTTAAATAAAATACTATAAAGGTCATAATCATATCCAAGTGGCCTCAAGTGGTCATAAATTAGACCCTTGGATGATTATGGTAGAAAATTAATCATCCAATAAAATTGGGGCAATTGTTAAGTTAATTTTATAGTCCTATCATATTATTTTCATTATAATTACCCAATTTACCCTTTATCGTTGTAACAAAAATCACTAAGGTTACTATTAATATTGACAAAAAATAAAAGGGAACTATTTACTAAATTTTTACCTCTGAATTCCAAATATGGAATCTTTTTTTTTAAATTAAAAACATTTAAGTGGTATAATTTAATTTAATATTAAACTATAAAGAAACAATGATTTTTTCCGTGAAAAATTTCCTTTTAAGTATAAAATGTTTTTATAATATATTCATATATAAAATTAATTTTAAATACCAAAATTATATTATTTATAATAAAAAGAAACTAATTAAAGTTTAAAACTAATCAAAAATATAATTTCACTTTTAAATTCATTAAAATAAAATATAGTTTTCAACGTAAATTAGTATTTTTTACTATTCATTAAAATTTAAAACTTTTTAAAAAATTATCAAAAAATAATCCTAAGATAATTTCGAAATTCTGAATTCAAAAAAAGTTCATTTTTCCAATAAATTTACAAAAAGAGTCAAAATTAATTATATTTATTTTATAATATAAATTATTCAAATATTTTTTTGAGGAAAAAATATTTTAGAATAATAAAATAATTTTACTTAAAATTAAGTGTTTATTTCCTAATAATTAATAAATATAGTTCATAATATAATTATTTTTATTCATACCTGCTAATTCAATGACTAGGATATAATAGTCATGTTAAAATAATAATATTTTAATAGTATATCATGGTTCACATAAACTCGGTGTTTCGTGCAACATAATCCACCAAATAAATTAAAATATTTCACAAAATATTTGGGAGTTACATTATAACATTGATGACCGAGACAAATTTTGAGGGAAAAATTCATTTTAAGGGGGTAGAATGTAATATCCCATTTTTTTTTAAAATATATTTGTTTCAAATGAATTTAATCTTTTAAATTTTTATCATCACATTTAATAATAATTTTATCTTACTTTACATGAAATACCAACTTTATCTTGCATTACATTCAACATCAAGTTTAAATGAAACATGTCATATTATTAAAATATTATTACCTGATAGTTATTACTTATCATTTGGAATGGAGAATATTAATATGATTAAATAAATTATAAAAATGTATGGTTTAAACATGTATATAAAATAAATTCTTTAGTGACTAATTAATTATAAATGAAAATAAAAAATATTTGAAAATAAAGGAAATCTTTTTCTCAAAAATCATTTTTATGCACACAAATGTGTTTTGCATCAATAAATTTTAAAAAATTACTTTTGGGTAAATTATTTCAATAAAATTTATATATTATTATGTTTAATAAAATGTTTAAAAATCATCTTATGGGGTTTTTTAGACAAGATATAAGAATGAATCCAATTTAACACTTAAAAACTGTATTTTTTCCGAAAAAGTAGTTTTGTTACCTTTTTGCACACTGAATTTAAAAATAATTTTTGAAAATTTTAGAAATTTTATTTTAAAAAATAAATTTTATTTTTTTATATCATAGATTAAAAATTATCTTAGGTTAAATTTTTGATAATTTTTTTAAAAGATTATTTTTTTGTTGAATAGTGATAAATACTGAATTTTAATTGGAAGGTGCCTTTTCATTTGAATTATTTATAATTTTAAACAATATTTAAAATTGGTTTTAAATTAAAATTATAAAAATTATATATATATATAAATAAAATTTAGGTCATTGGAATCATTTTCATATTTAATTTTGATATAAAACCTTGTAAACTTTTGAACATTTTCTCTTTGAAAACTTTCTTTCTATCATTTCTATAGAATGCATTTTAAATTAATTTTTCATAATTATATTAATTGAATTTGGAAAAATGGATTCCATATTTTTAATCCTAATAATTTATTTTATCTAACAATTTCAACTTAAGTTTTTTCCAAAATGAATATTGAAAACAATAAAAATAAAATATCGCAGTTAAGGAAAAAATGGGTTTAACTGGGGTTAAACTAAAAACTTAAGAGGTAAAAACTTCTTATAAACCTATATAAAATATATTTTATTTCCATATTTAGACCCTATAATTTCTAATTCTCATGAATACTCCATTTTTTACCCTTGTTTCATGTAAAAAATGTGGGTACAATCTTCTCAGAAATTAGAAGTGTACCACTCACCTTCTTTATAATATGCCACCCCCTATAATTTCCTCTCCACAACTTAAAACCATTTTAGATCTGCCAATAAATTACCAAATAACTTCCAAAATTACCTCATATCATTCTAAAATCCTTATTTTTTTCATAAATTGAACCTATAAATGATTTTGGTGCAAACCTATAGAGGTTACCCGAAGAAGAGGTGACGTTCTTCAACGAGCATTTAAATTTTATTTCTTCCTCCAAACCATTCATTTTTTATTAAAACTTGATAAAATAATAGCCTAATTATATTAAATATTTTTAAATCTTTTTATTTTAATATAATAACCTAAAAAAATCTATAATTCCATCAAATGGGTTACGAAATCATCATTTGTGTGTATAGAGGACTACAACCTCACGAACTGATGTCATTCATTTTTCCATTACCACCGTTCATGGTTGGGTATGATGATAGATATAACGTTTATATATATATATATATGATATTTATGACATAATTATACATATAGATTCATTATATCATATATACCTTTTTTACTTACCATTTTGTAGTGGATATGATAACATCGCTCGTGTGTACGTTAGACTACCACCTTGCTAAGCGATGTGATTCATTTTCACTAACACTTTACATGGAAAATAATAATGATAAATTTAATGAATATATGTGATATATATTAAATAATTATTATATTAATGACATATTTATTATTATAAAAAATTAATACATCATTTTTTTACCTTTTCACTCACTGAAATATGATAACGTCGTTTATGTATGTGTGGACTACCGCATTCATAAAGCAATATAAATCTCTCTTTTCATCACCACACCACATGGATGATACATATAAGTATATTTAAAGAAATAATATGGTATTAATGGTACTATTTTCATTGTATAAATATAAAATATTACTTACCTCCTTTTTATAATGATTGTTGAAAATGGAAACGTTACTCATGCATACACACGACATGTCGTCTCTATAATCGTAACATACTTCTTTTATCAAAACCATATTTAATGATTAGTATTACAATTATAATTGATTTATAAATACAATAATTATATAATTATTATTATTCTATATTATATGGATCCATGATCAACGTAATAGGACTAAAAATAAAAAATCAAAACATATACAAAAAACAAAGCAGTTATCACCCGAAACATGAGTTTAACAAAGAATTGGAAATAAAAGGGTAATGAATGGTCACAAGTAAATAATATATGGTATAATATATGTAATTAAGGATCTATAATATATGTATAATAAACTTATATTTATTATATAGGAGTTTTGAACATGTACGAAGGAAGTCAAAACTTAAGGTAAGAGATTTCTATTCTCTCTTTTATTTCTGGGAGGCATGAAAATACACCACTCTTTTATTTGGTGTGGTGTATATATTGAACCTTTTTAAATATTATATCATAAATATTATAATTTTAATGATATTAAAACTTTAATTTTATGTTATTTATTATTGGGACTTAATATTCTGAAGATTACTAAAGCAGCAAGGTATTTCAATTTCAATTTTTTACTTTTATGAGATACATGCCATATTAACCACTTGTTTCTTATATGTGGTTTATATATTATAATTGAATTTATATTATATTTATTAAAATTAAAATTATTGGGATTTACATATCCATTTTTGTATCTCTCTTTTATGTGGTTTATGGTTAAAAGGATACCCAATTGATAAGGGATATTTGATACAATTTTCCTTCTTTGAGACATATGTTATGTTATAAACCTATCTTCTTTATGAGGTGCATATAAAACCAATTTGAAATTTAATATTATGAATTTATTTATTATAATTATATTTAAATTTTCATTTAATGTTATTCCTTCATGGGGCTTATGATTCAAATTTACTAAAGTGGTAAAGATTTTATGTTACAATCTCATCATTTATCAGGGTTGTTTATGATTATGAATCTGATAGTGAAATATTATGATATATCTCTCAATAAAATCTAGAATTTTATTATACTATTATTATGTAATGATAATATTTGTTTTACCTTCATTTTACTCTCTTTATGTACTTAATAGTTAAAAATAATTCTTTTAATAAAAATCATATTTACTTCTCTCTTCGGTCAAGAACACTTTTTCTTCAAAAACCATTATTTCTAAAAATTATTTCAAAAATGTTTTTAATACTATTCAAATGATTTATTAAAGAAATTTACACCCATGTTTTAATTTTTACAATTTTTTTAAAGTAATAATAACGTGATTTTCCAAAAAATTCCCATTTATGATTTATTGAGAATATGCAAGGAATATTCATTTTAACTGGAAAAATATGAATGAAATTTCCCACCATCATGAAAATTATTTTATTTTAATCTTCATTTATAAAATTTCAAGGTTATTTTTAATGGAAAGGATTTTCAAAATGTTTTCTATTTTAAAAAGTGTTTTCAAATTAGATAGGATATTTTCCCCACAAAATGTTTTAAATGATTTTTAAATCTTCCTTTATAAGTTTTCAAGTTTATTTTAAATTAAAAGATTTGTACACTATTTTATTTTTAAAAAATTAATTTTCAATGAAATTATATTTTCCTAACGAAACGTTCCATGTGATTTATCTTTAAAAATAATTTCCATCTAAGACTACATCCTTTGATGTAACTTATGATTTACTGGGGATATGAACCAAGGATAGAAATATTATTTTTTCTTGGAATAGTTTATAATGACAAGATATTTATGAAACCCATTTCTCTTCTTTGGGTTATACCTTGAAAAAATCCTTGTGAAACCTGTTTGTTTTTTCGCAGGTTATGATTTGATGAGATGATGAAATGATTATGAAACCTGTCTCCTTTACACATGTTATAATATAATGAAATATTTATGAAACCCATTTCTATTACATGGGTTATGTTATGATGAAATGATTATGAAATCCATTTATCTTACATGGGTTATGCTATGATGAAATGTTTTATGAAACCCATTTATTTTCATGGGTTTTGATACGTTTAATGTTCTATGATCATATGGAACATAAATCTATGGATTATGTGATGGGTTTTACCAATATATATCTCCAATGAAATGGGTAAGGATTAATAATATATGAGATCAAAGGGTATTCAAGATGTTATCCCAAGATCGAAAGGGGGTACACAAGAGGTATTCCCAAGCCCGAAGGAGGGTACACATGAGGTTTTTCCAAGACCCAAAGAAGGTAAACGGTAGGTCATCCCAAGCCCGAAGTAGGTACACATGTATTTATCTCAAGCCTAACATGTTATTATTGTATTGGTGGGTATCCTTGACATAATATTTTCTATTCTTATGTATATGCCACAATTCCATGTCTCATACCAATTTTATTCTCTCACAGATCTTGTTATTTTATTTTCTTATGATTCATGTCTTATTAACTACCCATCCCTATTCCACAACTCAAGATTCTGATATTTGATATACAGGTTACGGTTTTCAAATGTTATGGTCATGATCTCAAACCCTTATTTTTATGTTATTCTTGCATTTATCCCTTTTTTACCATTATTGAGAATATAATCACAAAACTTCTTATGTTTCCTTTACCTAGTTTATAAAGAAAGGTTTTACTTAGGGTATGTTCATAATATAGGGGAATATATTTATCGGAGATGTTGAAGATATTTCAATAAATTAGCAGATTGCATACCGAGTCTCCAAAGACACTAAACTATTACGATCCTTAGGTGTGTGTTTGCGTAATGTATTGAATATTTATATAAAAAGATTTAATATCTATATATGAAAATCTAGGATCTCTATTGTTTAGGTTTTTTTGGAAAATTCTATGTGAGAAAAAAACCCCACTTGTTTAAATAGCAAATAAAATTGAAAGGACATAATTTCTTAGTGGGGGAAGAATGTAAAAACCCAGGTAATGTTAATAGTAAATCAATTTCATGCATTATTAATATCCATTAATTATATTTTATAAATTTATATTCACTATAAGAATATTATGTGATTTTTCAATAAAAAAAATAATTTTATTCTTACTAAATTTATATACTTGTATTATATGGTTTTAATTAAAAGGTTGATTTTGAAATTTTAAAATTTTAAAATTTTAAATTGAAAAAACTAAATTTATTTTTGGTATCATAAATTCTAAATTATATTAGAGTTATTTTTTTGTGAATTTTATGAAAAGGTAGATTTTTGGGTGAATAATAGAAAATACTAATTTTTAATAGAAAACTATAATTTCATTTCAAGTAATTACATGGTTTAATTTTGTTTTTAAAATGATTAAAGTAATTTGAGTTCATTTATATTATAAATAATACAATTAAAATATTTCTAATCAATTTTATGCATTATTTTGTTATAAAAAATTTTATACTTTAGACGACAGTTTGTATGAAAAACCCTTTTCGTCATGTTTTGTGGGATTAATTTTAAATTATATTATTAGAGTTATGTAAATTTAATTTGATAATTTTTTTTAATATTTTGAATCATTATAATTAATATTAGGAAATAAGTTTAACTTATTTTTTGGTTAATATGGATAGTAAAATCATTAAAAATATGTTACCACAACTAAAGTTAAAATTGGTTTACCAAGGGTTAAATTAAAATGATAAGGGTTATAATAACCTAAAAACTTTACTAAACTCTATTTTATAGCCAAATTTGGATCCTATATCATCTAATATTCATGAATGGTCCATTTTGAGCAATTTTTTTGAGTAAGGAATTAATATATTCTAATCTTTTGAAAAATTCCAAGTGCACTCTCTCCTCCACTTATAAATGGAAACCCCCTATACTATTTTATGAACACTTAAATATCCCCTTATATCCTGAAATACATACCCAAATACGTTTATAACATCCATACTTAAGTCATAAGGTGGTTGTCTAAAGATGAGGTAATGCACTTGACTAAGGGTTTTTATTTTATTTCTTATTTTATCTTTTCCAAAAAATATTGAAATTTACAATATAATAACATTAGTATCTATCATATACTGATATTTTATTATGTTAATGTCATAACATTTATCTATATCCTTTTACATATAATGGGAAATAAAACCCACATTCATGTATTCGGCAGACTACCACCTCATGAATCGATGCAATTCATTTTCCATCACCCCCTTTAATGGATGGTTATAATAACGGATTTAACATATATATATATATATATTATATTAATGAAAACATTATCTTTCTATGAATATAATATATCATCTATTTTCTTTCCTTTCTATCCATTTAAAAATGACAACATCGTTTATGCGTATGTGTGGATTACCTCCACTACAAAACGATGTGATTCATTTTTCATCACTAACTTTTATGGATTGTATATATACATTTATTTAAATATATAATATTATATTTATGATATAATAATAACTCTATAAATATAAAATTATATTCACCTTCTTTCCCTCATGTACTTTGAAAAATTGAAATGTTACTCGTGCGTAAGTACAACCTACCATCTCCATGATTGTAACATAATTAATTTATCCTAAACATCTTACATAGTTAGTTCTAAAATCAGAATTAATTTATAAAAATGATAATTAGAACATTACTAATATTTTTTAAATTATATAATCATGATCATTCTGACCAAAGTCAACCTATCGAAGTCATTTTGGACTAATAAACCAAACCTCCTCAAACATTCAAAGAAAAGTTAATCAATCAATTAATTCAATATAACAAGGATATAAGTGAAATTAAATGAATAATAAAATTGATAATTTTTATTAATAAATTAAATAATTAACATAATTTTATTATCTGGGAAGATAAATAATATACATGACATGTTAAACTCGAGGTAAGGGAAACTTTATCTAAAGAACCATATTTTAATTTTTTTAAAGATTTATTTTCCTAGTCATTTTATTCCATGTCCATATTCTTAAAATTATTTTATGGATATATTTATATAGAAATTAATGAATTATAAAGGTCATTTCATGCCTATTTTTAATTTCTTTCAATGTTTTTCAAAATGAATCTTTTTAGGCATTTTATATGAAATGTTTTAAATTTCTTTACAAAAGGAAAAAAGGAATATTCTATTTAAATGTTTATGATGTTGATGTATTTTACAACCATAAAAAAATTATTTTATGTTTTCATTAATTTATAATATTTCATGTTTTATTCAAAGAAAAACCCTCATTCCATTTATTCTGAGTTTTTTAGTTTTGAAATGGGTTTTCAAAGGAAAGGGATCTGTCAATATTTGAAAATGCTTCACTTATGGGTTCAAAAGTATATTATTTTGAGTTTAATGATTGAAATGAAAGATTATATGTTTTAATGAATGTTATAGTCCTTGTAAATTGTTTATTACAATGGGTTATCCTAATATAGATGTCCAATGCCTTGGGTAATTATTATGTTCTCTAGAGAATTATGTTTTAATTAACAATATAGGTTATTCGATTCGTAAGGGTTATTTTTAGGGTTATAGTAAGGGTTATATAAAGATTAATTCCCAAGTAACATGCATGAATCTTCTATTCTTACAAATGAGTTTTTATGGATTTTTTTGATTTCACAAGGTAAGATAATAATATTTTGTTTAAAGGAATGATTTTGACTTTTAGGATAAAAAGGTATGTTTTTAAGAATTTTTTTTCAAGGATTATCATGTTTTATAAAAAAAATTATGCTTATGATTTTTCATTTATGTTTTATTTTAGATTGTTTTATGAAAAAATTGGGATAGTAAAGTTGATTTCATGGTTAAATAAATGATTATTTGAGCTCAAAGTTTACTGTGTTAAAGGAAAACTCTTTTTATGATCTAATTGTTTTGAAATGGACTAATGAGTTTATTTATTCATTTTTATATGTCCCTTACTAAGATTATTTGTGATCATACCATGTTTTCAAATATTTTTCACTGGGATTAAGGATGCGTAGGAACAATGATGAAGCCAAGTTGAAAATTTTGAGGATTTATCATGAAAATAAAATGTTTTTCATTTTAAATGTTTTTTTTATTTTGGAAAAAATAGATACTAATATAAAGTGTCCAACATGTAATGTATGGGTTTTTTATGTAAGAGTTATGACCTTATTATCTAAATATATAAACCTTAAAAAATACTCAGGGATACAAGAAAATTAATTCCTTTTCAAAAAATGTAATTATGGGTTGAATAATGATAGGGTCATTATACCTTTTATCTCACATAAATATTATTTATATTTATAATTAATATTTTAAATAAATATTATTCTTTGGAACAAGAAGTAATATTTATTAATTATTTATTAAATGATGATAAATATTAAGTAAATATTTATTAACATGATAATTGTTTAATTACATGAATATATAATATTTATTTATCTATTTTTTTCACAAGGTAGAAAATAATTATTTATTCATTGATAAATAATTTATTATTCAAATATCAAAATAAATATTTTATTCACTAGACTATGAATGTAATATTTATTTATTTATTGAATTTATAATATTTACCTCTTTTTATTTTCAAGGTAATCGATAATTACTTATTAAAAAATAATTTATTTAATTACTCTCATATTAGAATAAATATTTTATTTTCCAAATCATGAATATAATATTTATTTGTAATTTTTATTCAGAAATTCAATAAATGTCAAGGAGGATGAGTGGACTCACTTATTGGTTTAGTGATAAATATTTAGTTACCAAATTGTAAATAATATTTATCATTGCACAGGATAGTGAACACCATGAAATAAGATAATAAAAAATAATATTTTACCTAGATGTGGTGCCTTTTAGGTTTAACATATTATTAAGGCCATTTGTATAATTAATTAATATGAAACCCTAACCTTGATTCTATAAATAGAAAATTGTGAGAATTGTGAGATATTGGTTATCATGTGAAACATTCTTTTCTCTAGATAATTATATCTCAACAAAGAACAACTCTAAGGTTTTCTCGAAAGATCAAGAGTTTTTCTCTTCCTTCATTTATCAAAAGTCATAAAGATTAAGAGAAAATCCATTCCAGAGTAAAGGGATCATGGTTGTGATCAAAGAATAAATGAAAGATAATCAATGCTAACACACTAGCACCGAGAGTACCATTGAAAATGTTTCGAGATCAAAGAGCATTTATGGACCACCACTATAGGGGTGCTACTTTGGGTCCTCATCAACATAATGAAAATAAAACCAAACATCCTTCAAATTATTAACATGTACATAAAATAAGAAAATCAATGCAAAGGAATTTTTTCATGCTATTAAATTAATTATAAATTAACATGAAAAATATATTCACTTGGTTTTGGTAAAAATATTTTAAAATATTATTTGGATTTTTTTTCTTATCATGAATTTCACATCACTTAAATTGTATATGATCCATTGAATCTAAAAAAGATGAGTTTTCCATATCCCCAATAGGAACTTAAACTATATCTGAAACCATCAAGTGGTATCAAAATTATCACATTCAATTTATAATTATTTATTGATTGTTTATCCGTTACATAATTAAAAGTTATTTTTAATTTCAAGAATTTTTATTATTTTAATCTAATTTACAAGATCTATTCTTCTTCGCTTCATTTATTAGTAATATACCCTTGATTGTTTAATAATTTATGAAAAAAATCCAGATAACCATTATTATGTGGCACATTTTTGGAAGGGTTACATGACATGTAACTCACCAACATGACATGTAGTTCCAGATGATGTGGTGGTCATGTATTAAAAATACATGAATTAATTAATTAAACCACAAAATATATAATTAATTTACTTGTAGTGAATTTAATACAAAAATTACATTATTAATTTATATTCAGTGTATTTAATTCAAATCATATATTTAATTGTAAGTGTCTGGATCCACAAGGATCTACCCATTGCATGTTTCCAAAGAACTAGGTGCTTAGAAGAGGCTTGAAGAAAGTATGGAGGAGTTTGGTTTTGAAATGAAGAAAATAGGAATAATATATTCCATGTATGAATAAAACTTGGTGTAAGTCAAGCTCATGACCTGTAAGTTTTCAGGGTTAAAAAAATAAAACAGAGATGATTTTTTTCGGAAAAAACCAAACCTTGAGGATTACAAGACATGAAATGGGATTACATATCATGTAAATCCCTGATGTTATACATTTTAAACATTTTTAACTTCTTGGGTTTGTCAAAACCTATGGATACAACACCTCTCTTCCGATTCCAGGTGTCCCGACAACCCCCTTTTCAATGTTTTAGGGATTCCTTCTCCATAGATTGATCTCTATCTTCCCTCCTTCGATCTGTGGAAATCTATAGTGATCTAAGGTATGTTCAACCTATGTTATTATGGTATCTTCGATCCATTTACTCATGTTACTCTTTTCTATGTGATGTAACTTGATCTCCATGTTTTTAAAGTAGTTTTATGGTTGTTTTTCAGTGCGGTTGTGGTGTGGCGTCCTCAGGTGGATGCAGTTCTTGCAGGAGAGGCCATCAAGATCTGAAACATTAGTCTATTCTCATAAAAAGAACTATAACACCCTTTTTGAGGCAGGGGATTCATTTATTCTCTATTTATTTACAAGAAATCTTATATATATCATTATTTATCACCTTAGATCGCATTAAAATTAACCTAATAATTACTTAAACTAGATTAAAGAATTGGTATCAATCGGATGGATTTGTTGCTGTTTTATACCATGATAATGGGTTTCCTCTTGATTTTCTAGATAATGTGGTATCAATGTTGTGATTTTTATTATTGGTTAAACATGTGGAAATTTTTAAAGAATGCAAATATGAAATTAATTGTTAATTAATTGGATAAAATATTAAATAGGCATGTTTAATGAATTTGGAGTGTTGTAGTTTTAATGTCGTGAGAATTTTTAAATTATTTGATCTTCCATGTGTTAATATAATTGAATAAATATGCGAAGCATGTAAATTATTTTTGATAAAATTATTAAAGTAATATTAATTTAATTGTTTTATGAATTTTTGACAACTTGTTCTAGCTTACTATTTAAGTTTCCCATAGTTGGAATGTGTTAATTATGAATTGTTTAATTTAAGATGGAATAAGAAATAGTTGTGTGATAAAAGATAATGCCTTTTAGGGCCTAAGTTTCCTACTTGATTTTAAAGGACAAATGCCTTGTGATTTATATCCACGAGAGATCATTTTTCGAGAAGGATGAATTCCTTGTTTTGAGGGCCCAGTTGACCCGTTGATTTCTTTTTTGTTTCCTACGGCTTGTGATATGTGCCTAGGATAGATGAGCCTGGAGGAATGTTGTGATATATGGGGTGGGGAGGCCCAGTTTTTGTGGTAGTAGTGGATGCTTGTGATGGTAGGATGCATCAACATATGCATTTGGGTGTCGGTGAGGACACAAGGGATGAAATAACGTGTCAAAACTGGGCTAAACCATTGATATAAGAGTTAGATGACTATTTGAATCTGTTATTCGGATGACAACCAGGTTTTTTGATTATCTACCTTTCTTTCCCCACTGATTGAGGCAAATGTATGTGATTGGTTTTTTACCTTGTTTGGTATATTAGGATATTTTCCAAGAGTACCTGGTAATATAGAAAGTGGTAGTTTTAATAAATGAATAAAATTTTAACCCATGGTGTTGGGAATTTTTGTGATGCAATGATGAAGTTAATATTTTGGTAAACCATTGAATTGTTTTTTTTATGCCCAATGGGCATGGAACTTTGTTGTGATAGTATTGAAATGTAATGTGTAAAATATTAATGGTCATTTAATGGTTAAATAATTAATTAACATAAAGTGAAACTAATGAAATAGGGTAAAATAATTTAATCTATCTCTTCAAATGGTTGTTTTCTTATAGGATATCTGGACTTAGTAGTGGAAACCAAGAGTCTGAGAGACGTCAGCTACAACTGAGTCTGACACTAGGTTATGCCTATAGAGTGGTTGTGAAAATTTTTATATCAAGCACATTCCTTGTTTTCATATGCTACCCTTCCCTGTGAGTTAGGGAAACTGACACCCCAAGGATTTTGAGCCATGGGGGGGGGGGGGGTGTTCTTCCCAACATCTTGGTGGGAATATGGAAGGATGACTTCCCCCTTTTTCCCCACTCTTTTCTCTTGGTAATTAATTTTTGTGGTATAAATGATGGTTAGTTTTCCCCATATATGTGTGTAGATGGCTATAATGGATTTTGGTTATTTCACACACATGTATTCTGGATATATTTTCCTAATAAATATTATAGGTATAACATATATAAGATATGATGTCTTGAAGTTACTTACTCAGTGTATGGGTTGTGATGGATTTAGTTACAATACCCAATGTATGATACATGTTATATGGGCTATGATGGATCCTATAAACTATCTAGTTACTTTTGGTTATGTGGATGTGGTGGTGTGTTGGATAAGGTGAATGTTGTGGTGCTTCGCCCAAGTGTGTACAGTCATGAACCCCTACCTCCAATGATACCCCTCCTAGGATGGAAATGGAGAAAGGGAGATAATGACCCCCCTAGAGTCCCTCCTCTAGTAAGCCCCGGGTTAGAGACTAGCACTAAGGGTATACAGATCTCACAATATGGGAAGCATTACCATTTTTAGTGAAACAAGATCATGAGATAAGGTGATTCATCTCTAAAACAAATCCAAGGTATATAAATATAAAAGAAGGCAAAAAACCATCCCACAAGCATTTCTTAAAATATAACTGATGAAAATACAATAATGTATCCAAAGTAAAGTACCCAAAAGAAAGATAAAGTAGTGACTAAACAACTATTCCAAGCCCAATCTAGTAATGCCCAATAGGGTCCACATAATCCTCCTGGAAACCTGAAAAAAAATTATATACGTAGGGTGAGCATAAAAATATAATCAGTAGGAAAACCATTGTTTCTCATGCATAAGTGAGAGAAACATACTAATTTCTCTATGATAAAACAACCTAACCAAACATCACTTAACATGTATACTAACCATCCCAACCTCACAAAGGCATGCTCACCAAATAACACAAGTTAATTAATATAATATAATGAAAATCAATGATAGGGTACCCCACACCACTTTACACTAATTATATGCTCCTACCTAATGGAAAACATCCTCACTCTCCCACCTCTTATGAAAGTACCACATCACAACCCACCTGCACAAACTTGGTCCTCACAAACCACAACACATCCTACCCACAGACACATGGGTCACAGACTACATCACTTCCCGCCCATAGAAATCGGGGCCAAAAACCATATCACATCCCGATTTCAGACACCTGAGCCACAACCTACATCTCATCCCAACTACAGACACCTGGGCCATAAACCACATCACATACCACCCACTTAAACTTGGGCCAAAAACCACATCTCCCCTCGAATAAACCTAGGAAAGCATAACATAAATCATCTCAAAGACACCTAGGAGAGAATAACACATCTCATCCCGAAGACACCTGGGAAAGAACAGCTCACCCGCAGACACATGGGCCTCCAAAACCACAAACTTTCTAAACAATATTGGGATATTATTTCCTGGAATAGGGATTAGGGAATATCAGGTGGCCAACCATCAATCCGTATATTAGTATGTTTTGGAAAGACACCCTCCCCCATGACGATGGGGGTGTTTGGAACATAGTTCTCAACTAGGGTGGGGTGCGTATAGAAATCACAATGATAATAAAAGTATATACATATATTATACTAAAAAATCAAAACCCAAACTATGGGTTCATAGATAGAAAATCAACTCATAATACTAGCACCTTTTCTAATACATATAAATTCATAACACCATAGAATAAGCCACAACCTCCTTTTAATTTCCAACCAATTTTATTTAATCACCCCATTCATTTTATTATTTACATTAACCACATTTAACCACACAATCCATCATTTATTCATTTGTCAACCATTTCCATTCCATTATCCTATCCAACCAAATTCATTCCACATTTTATTAATCAATTATTATTCATTCCATCACTACATGGGAAACCAATATGCACAAAACACCACATGAAACACAGAAACAAAAATTTAATAAGGATAAGAGCCTGATAAATTAAGGCAAATACACATTAAAGACACGTCGTTCCATGAACTCCATGTTTTCCACCTATTCATGATATATCATATATCAATATCTTGGTACGGTGAGAATCTTTCTTCATGTTATTAATGGCATAACACCCATACCAAGAACTAACTTCATTCTTTAAACTCATCCTACACAAATCACATATCAATAGAACCAACCACCAAATCATAATAGTGTCATTCTTATGAGGTTTCCTCCTGATACCCACAAAAAATTCCATAGTAACATCATCAATCTTCCATTATGAAAATGGAAGTGATGAAAAAACCACTAGGTCTTTGATGCTTGACCTTCATAAATTAATAGTTATAGCATCGTGTCACTAACCCTGCTATCTACTTTTTCATTACTAGAAACCAAAACTATTGATGTAATTCATGATTCATTTTGGTCACACCTAGATGCACCACCCACTTTGAGGCATTAAACTCACACATCAGCTCCTCCTGTATTCTCATAGGCACAACAACTTAATTATTGAGATATATGATCTCATCATCATATGTGCTCCAATTGGAAGGTGACTCCCCACATTCAAGGCTTTACATTAAGGTCAAGAAATTCATATCCTCATACAACCAATCTCTAATCCAGATCAAATGTGTTGACTCCACTAAAACTAAAATGAGAAACATTTTCTCCTGACTCTCTAGAACCACCACATGTATCTTAGCCAGTAAAGTCATCAAATTCCACTCAACACTAGACTCTTAAACATCCTGAGTCTGAGTTTTCCTACTCAAATAATAATCCACACTGTTCCCCTTTCTGAGAATATATACTAGCTCAGAATCAAATTAATTCATATACTAAACCTACCTTTTCTGTCGATGATTCAAATCTTGTTGATAAATGTGATCCGTATACAAATTAAACTTCTCACCCAGTAAATAATGTCACCAACACTTTAAAGCATAAACAACTTCTTCTAAATTGAGGGTGTGTGTAAGGTAGTTCCATTCATGTGGCCTTAACTACTGAGACCCATATTCCAAAACTCAATATTCTTGCATCAACAGAGCCCCAATCCCTATTATAGATGCATCACAAAACATTGTATAATCCTCTCATAGATCAGGTAGGGTTAAGATCAGTGTTGACTTCAACCACTTCTTCAACTCTTGGATGGAATTCTCACATGATTCCGACCATTCAAAATTTATCCCTTTCTTGTTCATGCCTATAAATGGCGCTATCAATCGTGAAAATTCTTATATAAATCGCTGATAATATCCTGATAATCCTAGAAAGCTATAGATATTGAAAACATTATTAGGATTCTCCCAAGACACAACTACATATACCTTCTCTGGGTCCACTAACACACCTTCCTCAAAGATTATGTGTCCCAAGATTTGTACCTAATTAATCCAAAACTGAAACCTTGATAGCTTGGCGTATAAAAGATGCTCTCTCAGTGTACCAAGTGTGATGTCAATATGTTGGGAATGGTTATCATGAGTCTTAGAGTACACTAATATATAATCCAAAAACACTACCATAAAATGATTTAGGTATGGATGGAACATTCTATTCATCAAGTCCATAAACACTATTGGTGTGTTATTCAACCCAAAAAACCTTATGAAGAACTCATATAGGACATACATAGTTCTAAAAGTAGTCATCAGTATATGAAATGGTCAAACTCTCAACTGATGATACCCTAATATAAATTCAATCTTGGATAAAATACAAGCTTCTCTCAATTGGAAAAATAAATTGTTGATACATTGAAGATGATATCGGTTCTTTACTTTCATCCGGTTCAAATTTTGGTATTCGACACAAAAGGATAAAATCTCTTCAGCCTTATTTTTAAAAAATTATGGAGAACACCAAGGAGACATACTTGGATGGATAAACCCTTTATACTAAAACTCCTCCACCTGAGTCTTGAGATTTTGAAGCTCTATTTGTGCCATTCTGTATCGTGGAATTGAAACTGGCTCATCCCCCGACATGATCTAAATTAGAAACTCCACATCTCTCTTAGGTGGAATCCCTTATAATTCTTCTGGAAACACATTCTAAAATATATTCACTATGGGTGTAAATACATCCTTATTTACACCTCTTTTATCCAAAAAAACTTGAAACCTAGGCAGTAATCCCCCCTAAATTCGGGTGAACTGGCCCTTCACGACCCACATTGATATCTCATTCTCCATGGTGAATATAATTTTCATCACCAGGAGATGTAAAATTCACTCTGCTGTGGTAAAAATCTATGTGGGAATGGTATGATAATCTCAAGTGCATACCCATAATCAACTAAAATACTGACATGCCTAGGATGTAAATATTCCATAGAAAATGATACTCCCCAACCTTGATAGAACACCCCTTTCATAAACATATGTCTCAAGATCCTACTCCCATCAGTGTATATATCATCAACACCCCACTCACGATCTCTACCTCCAGTCTCAAACCATTCAAAAGTTGTGAAAAAATAAATGAATGAGAGGAACCACTATCAAATAAGGCACTATTATCAAATAAGGCACTAGTATCAAATAAGGCACTAGCTAATGTATAAGCTACAAGAATAGTACCTCTCACTATCAGTGGTCCAGCCTTGATATCCACAAGTGTAGGATTAACGACATGTAAATGTCCTTCCCCTCTTCCCTGCATAGCAGTTTGAGATCCCTGAGCTGCACCACTATGCTAATATGAGCCCTCTTTCCCAGAAGCACCAAATCCATTGCCTCAATCACCATGTCCATTAGAACTCCAACTACCAGACTAATATAGTGTAGAAGATTCCCTTACCACACTAAAGTTATGTCTAGATCCTCCATAACTACCCATTTATTGTGGGTTCCTACAGAACCTCTATAGATGTCCCATCTTGCTGAAATATTGACACTCCAATGATGATTAGGTATAATGTATAAAATAGTGGTACTTCCTACTACACTAGTGAAAAATAATATAGGTAAGGTCTTATGTTACGAATCCTTCCCCCAAGCCACTCCTCTTGTTATCTCCCTAGATAACACCCTTGTAGTGATTCTTCCTACTCTTGGAAGACATACCTCCTAAATATTGAGTAGAAACCACATTTCCTATAATAGAATCCTTCTCTAGGTTCCCCTCATCCATGAGAGCCTGATCCACCACCTCAAAAAACCTCTTTAACTGAAATAGTTTAACATGAGACATAATATCATATTTAATTCCATATTTTAAATTCCTCTCCATATTTGTCTTATCTCTTACCAATGTTGGAGCAAAGTGCTATAAATATGTAAAGTGTCAAGCATAGTCCATCCCAAACATACTCCCCTGAGTTACCCCCATGAACTCAGATGCTCTCTCCTACCATAGAATCTCTAGGTAAAAGTGATCCATGATCTTATCCAAAAATTTCTTCCATAACATACTATCAGCCTTTCCAGTATGAGCCTAAATGTCTCACCAACACTTCTCTAATCCTCATAGAAAATAATCTTCCATCTTGAACCTCTTTTCAGTAGGAGCCTCTAAATGATCAAGTATAGTCTAGATGGACTCAATACAAAAATCTACTACCTCTAGTATACCCTCTCTAGTAAAAGTCGAAGGGTGATGTGACTAAAAATCCCAAGTAAGGTCAGACATACTCTTCACCAGCCGCTTTGGTTCGCTATCCATAAACCGCATGAAGCAAGAAAATTTCTCATGGAATAGCTCTCATGATCCCTAATGTGGAACTATTGGCGCCTCAGGTTCCACTATTGGGAGATCATTACTAACCATATCCTCCTACCACCCTCTAAATAAGAGTCATCATGCAGGAATCTATATACAATTATAAAACAAACATATTAGGACACATAAAACCACTTTATCATGTTTATGTAAGAGGGAACACAATAATCCACAATAAGTAATTCCCCCAAACCCCATCACATGGTCAAAACCCAGGTTCTATCACTACCCTTAACCATACTACACCTATATCATATTTAATAAAGGGGAAAATCATTCTCATATCAAGTTTCTCATTAGAAACCCATTTATTATCATATTTAAACATTTCATAATTCTAAATTTCATATTAGTAATATTTTCATTTCAATTTCACAAGTAAGGAAAAACATTTCAAGTCCAACAACTTACCCAAAATCTGTTTTCCTGTGCATGAATAAATGATGCATGTCACAAAATAACTCTAAGTGCCTAGAATGATGCATTATTACTCAAATTTTATGCCTTACCGGTCCACAATTAAAATCTAAAAATATTTCCAAAACAATAATCACATCACACAATAAGTGAATCACCAAAGGTGAAATAATATTCAACAGTAGAAAAAAATTAATAAGAACAATACCACCCTAGGTACTTGGGTTCTCCTTAATACATGGGTTATCTACTCCCACACATGAGCTCATAACCAATGCCCGACTCTTCCTAGTCTCCTGTATACCTTTCCCAAATAGTAATACAAAAGAAAAAGAAAATAAAAATCCTCTAATAAAACTTTGTAACATCCCAAACCAAGTGTCACACACTTGTGCCCCGATCCAGTCAATCACATGACCTCATGTGTGCCTCCTAATACACCAGAGGCTACCAACATGCAATGAGGCTATAATGTTGATCATGAGGAGACTATACCATATTTTTTAGAGTAATACCACAATAGAAATAAATAATAATAACCAAAAAAATATAACAAATCCAGTATCACAAGACCAAACAGGGAAATGCAATACCAAAAATGAATAGTAGATATGCCCGGACAAAGTACATGTCATTTGTGAAAATTAAAACTCGAAGATAAAGACACTAACAACTCACAAGAGGGTAGAAAACCACTTTCAGTTCTCCCATCCATGCTCCATTCTAATTCAGTCACCTAACATAGGTCCTTTTCCCTTAACATGTCCTAAAACCACGAAATATATTCAAGTAACTGTTAGGCAGCCCAAGTAGGGTGTGTGTACAACTCAATAGTCCATCACCAACAATGTCTAAAACAATATCCAGTCAAAGTAGTGTATTAATTTTTTTAAAGAATAAATACCAAAAATAATTAAACAGTTTACTTTTATTAAATTAATCTTTATTTAACCACATAAACCACAGGGTTCTCAAGGATACCTGAACGATATCATATATCTGAATTCCATTATTACCATTCATAAATCATAAATAAATTTTATTATTACCTTTTATATTTATAATACATGAATGTATTCTATTATTACCATTCATAATTTCATATTTGAATCCCATTGTTACCATTCATATTTTATAATACATGACTGAATACTACTGTTTCCATTCATCATTTCATAATTGAATTCCATTTTTACTATTCATATTTCATAATACATGAATAAATTACACTATTACCATTCACCATTTCATAATTTAATTCCATTTTTACCATTCATATTTCATAATACATGACTGAATGGCACTGGTACCATTCATCATTTCAAAATTGAATTCCATTGTTACCATTTATATTTCATAATACATGACTTAATTCCATTGTTACCATTCAACATTTAATAATTGAATATATCACAAAAATCACATTGTTTAATTTAAAAATTAATTAATAAATCTCAATAATTCCATATTCACATAATTCTTTTACTGATTCAATAATTAGTTCATCACACAAACCTACTTTATTAATTCCAAAATTAATTAAGGACATCCATCATATTAATTAATTCACCAATTAATTAATCGCATCAATTTCATTACTAATTCCACAATTAGTTTACCACATCAACCCCTTTAATTAATTCAATAAATAATTAAGAAAATCAATCCCATTAATTAATTCACAAATTAATTAATCACATCAATTTCATTATTAATTCAAAAATTATTTTATCACATCAATCTCCTTAATAAATTCCGTAATTATTTAAGAACATCCATCACATTAATTAATTCACCTATTAATTAATCACATAAATTTAATTACTAATTAAAAAATTAGTTTATCAAACCAATCCCCTTAATTAATTCCCCAATTAATTAATCACTTCAATCCCATTAATTAATCCACATATTAATTAATCAAAATCCACAATCCCAATAATAACATAATTAATTTAACAATTAAATACTAAAATAAAACAAATCAATATCTGAATAATTAATTAATCAATTAATTATCTCAATTCAATAAATATAAATTATTTCTCAAATCCCAGAATTCAATATTCTAATAATAAATTCAACAATTATTTATTCCTTATTCACAAACCCTTAATTAATAAATTTATGAAATTAATCAATTCAATTAGGAAAAATAATTTCTAAAGGAACTCTAGGAGTTATAAAATTATACACCCTTAATTTAAATCATGAATATGGGTTTTTAATAATAAACCACCTACCTCAATTCATTGATGAGCGATCATATAATGGAAATACTCAATTTGTACGGTACGACGACGTAGAACAACATCTGGATCTTAAACTCAAATTAATGATCGAACAATCAAGATTCCATAATCCTAGATCAAATATAATAATCTTAGATCAAGATCCAACAAGACATAATATAACTTCCCTCTATCAGATGAGGGAGATATGAGAGAGATGAAGGAAACCACACATGATTACATCCTCTTATCAGGAGTGGTGAAAATCTTCAATCCAGGATTCAAATTGCAAATAATAGAGGTTGGAATGGCTTGGAATCTGTTTGGGAGGCTCCAAAATCCAAAAAAGACATTAGGGGTCAAGTTAAAGATAAATAGGGGTTAAAATAGGGTCTTAGGAAATTCAAGAACTAATTTTTAGGGGATTAAAATCCCATACACACGGTTTTCTTCTTAGGGTGAATGATTTACCCTAACCGCGTTCCTTAATAGTGCACCTCATCAAGGGGGGTGCACGATTTATTCTAACAGGGAGCGTGGTTTGACAATCTGTGAACCAATTGTGTGAATCCTTTTTTGTTTTGGGTTACACATTTTTCTGGGCTAGGGTTCACGATGTGGGAAAACCATGCGCCAATGGTGAACTTTCCCACTTCCTTCCAAAATTTCCAATTTTCACCCAAATGGACCCCAAGGGAAAACCCAATCAAAGTATGATAAAAAAATAAAAAATAATACTTGAAAAAATACTGATATATCTCCATAAAATATTGGTAAATTACAATACCTGATCTGTCACATGTATTGAATCTGAAGGTGGTACAACTAGAACATGAATTCTATTATGAGGAGCAGGTGATGAAGATCATGGAACGTAGATACAAAGTTCTACATAACAAAACAACTCACCCTATCATAGTTTTGTGGAGGAACCATTAATATGAAGAAGTGACATGAGAACCATATGATACAATTAGATATAAGTACCCTAACCTTTTCTCAAATGAGAGAATGAGTTGAAATTTCATGGATGAAATTTTTTAAGTGGGGAAGAATGTAATGACCTATGATTTTTTTAAATGACATTTGTTTCCTAAATAAATGTGTGTTATATTATATTATATTATACATGTAAAAATTATATGGGAACCAAAAAAACCTTTTCTCATTAATAATGATCATTTCATTATTCATCTATGAAACTAATTAAAATTCTAAACATTATAACTGAAAAAAATATAAAATATAAAATCTTAAATTGGAAATTTTTGATTTCCCTAATCTATTTGAATCATCACCCCCATTTACAAAACTATAAAATGAAACAAAAATATTTTTAAACCTTAATAAATGTAAATATAACCTTTTGAGGAATTATAGTGAATATTGAGTGATAGAATGAAGTGATATTTAGAGGGTATAAATGGGGAATGTGATTGTTGGGATTCAACCATTATATGACCATTAGTCAATATAACTGTTGGTCAATTTAAAAATTGGAAACTATACCCATGGGTGATAATTTTACCATTATAATTAGTGTTTATAATTAGCAATTAAAAAGGATAGTTGATAAATAATGGAGAAATGATGACCTCAACTAGTAGTGTCATGCCATTTGAAGCCCATTTTTCAGAACTTGGTAGAAAGGTAGCATCAATGGGGTTTTCCCTTTACCAAAATCATGCTTTGATTCAACAACTGTATATCAAATGAAATCACCTATGAGATAATTTAATGTTAGTAGATATTATCACTTGATCAATGTTAGCCAATCCACCCCATGAAATTGCCACTATCACGCACCTTACCCTTAGGGAGTACATGAGTGTTATAAGGGGTTACATGTCCAGGACTTAATTAATTAATGTTTAGTTACTTTTTATAAATAAATGATTTATTCCATAAATTCCATTTTAAGAATAGTTTTACCTAATAAAATATATGTTTAATTGAGAGAAATTTGATAAATTGATTTCTCGACAAAAGTAAAATATTATTTTATTTTTTTGGAAAAATTATAAATTTTTATAATGTACTAAGATATTTTGAATTATATTTTTTTAATTAAATATTTTTAAAAAACTATTATTTAAATATAAATTAAAAAATAATTTTATATTGTCCTAGGAAATTTTTATAAGTGTCAAAAGATGTACTGTGCCTTAAAAACTTCAATTTTTAAATAAAAAAGGATTTTTATATTTAAAAGTTAAAATTATAATATTTATAGAAATATTATGATAAAATAAAAATTATATTTTAAATCAACACATCAAAATTAGGTTAGGGTGAATTTATTAGAATCTTCTAAAATAATTTATTTTTCACTGAATAGTAAAATACAGTTTTGGGTTTTCGATATGTTTTATGACTTCATAATTATGTCACAATGATGTAATAATTAATTAACCATAATACACAACCTATTTTGTTTTATGTTAAGTATTTTAATATATTTTAACCAATTTTAAAACCTACAAGTGGCCTCCCAAATCCCAAAATGGAAAATTTGATTTTAAAAACATTACTTTATGGAAAATTTACTTTTCCATGTGAAAATACGTATTAAAATAGTGTTCTTTTCTACTGGATTTAAATATCATAAAATTTGACTCAAATTTCAAAAATCATGAGAAAAAACCATGGGTATTCCAATGGTTTTTCATTTTACACAATCTATATTTCCAAGACCTATATTTGGAAGTTACTAAACAATTCTTCCACTTTTTCTATAAATACCCACCCATTTCACTATTACTCTTCACTCCTAACCCATAATCCTTGAATTTATTATTATTTTCCCTCCCAATGAGTCCCCCAAGGTTTCATTAATCCCACAAGATTAAAAAACTCAATATTTAGGAATAACTCTTCAAGGTAAAGGAATTCTCGTCCTATTATTTTCCATTCAAGAAATTCTTTTTATATATGTATTATAAAGGGTATGTTACTTTATTTTATTATAATTTTGATCATAAAATTACTGTTAAAATAATAATTTATAAATGGTATAACTTCATCCTCTCTTATTTTACAATTTTCAAAAACCACATTTTATACCCATAATGAGTCCAAATTTGCTTCTCAAATTTCTCTCTTTTACTTTTGAAATTATCATTTATTTTCATTTTACAAATACCCAAACCCTTTATTTTAAATGTGTATTTACCTATATATAAAAAAATTATTTATTTAGGGATTTACATATATGAAAAAAATATTCCCTCTTCATGGTTTAATAAGTTTGTAATGATAACGTCTTTAAGCACTTTTGTATGCCGTGATTTAGATGAGAAAACCGTTATTTATTCTCCATGGGTTAATAGTGAAATGAATATCTATGATATATTTGGATCAACTTAATTAATACATATGAGGGTTAAACCCTTATATCTATCCAATTCATTGGGTAAGTAATTTAATCTCTAGACATGACATGTTTTAAACCCTTATATCTATCCAATTCTTCCTCTATTTCTATCAAGTAATAGAGATAAAGAGGATATCCTTTCCATACCAAATAGATCATGGTTTTCATCAAAGGATCGATATAAGATGATTAGTACCAACTCACTAGCACCTAGAATATCAATGATGATGTTTCATATTCAAAGGATCATGTGTGAATCACCACTAGAGGGGATCTAATTTAGGTCCTTGTCAACACAAAACAGCAATAAATGAATATCCTTCAAAAGATAAAAATGTTCATTGAATAAAGAACTCATGGATATGGTATTTCTTCATGCTATTAAATTAATTATAAGTTAATGTGTAAAAGAACCTCTCTTGGTTCCTATAAAAAAATTTTTCAATATTTTTTTTAAATATTCACTAGTCATAAAATTCACATAATGTACATTACAGATGATCCATTGAATATGAACGAAGATAAGTTGAAAATAATCCTAGTAGGAACTTCCGATAAATCTATAACCATCAAAGGTATTGTGGACATGAAGTATATCAACCTCATTCCCTAATCCTACCATAAATGGAACCCACTATATAGTATCATCTCATCAATATCATGCAGTGTTTTTTAGTACATCATGTACCTCTTCATCTATACCCCAGAGGGTCCTCCAGTACATCATGAACCTATAATTACAACAATTACTTATAGGGTCTACCAGTACAACACATTCAATAAAAGTATGATCATACCTACCTTGATCCATCACAAATCATGCTACACTTGGAAGGGAGAGTGGGAAAAAGGGAATAATCAGCCATCTGTTCCCTTTACAACCTAGATGTTAGGGGAAAACACCCAGTACTCAAATCGTTTTTGAATTGATTAGGGTATCCAAAGTGGATGGTTTGTGCATGTAAATAAAACGTAAAACACAAGTATATTTAATTCTAAAAATAAGCCCAACATAGTAGGTTAACACCAAAACAACACTATCACCACTACCATCAACACCATACTATAATCACCACTCACTATCACAATTTCAAACTATAAGATGAAATACAACCTTGATTCTTACATAAGTCATATAACACCCTGAGTTTTTTTGAATTATTATTATTTGAATAAATTACAATTTCTTTGATGGACTGCGTTTCACACTACACCAAGTTAGGATTGCTTTATATGCAACAAAAATTTAATCTTACACAACACACAACATCGAGATTAGCTTATGGTACAAGAAACACTAAGTTGTCTTATGTTAAAAACAATACCGAGTTCCTTTGATAACTTGAGTTACATGCAATAATGCATTTTATAGAACAATAATATATTACTAATAATTTTATTTAATATGATAGTTATCAACTAGAAATTGGAGTTAAAGGTATGAAAAGGATTAAATAAATTAGGAAAATACTATTTACACATGTTTATATAATTATTTTGTGACCAATTAATTATAAATGAAAATAAAACTCATTTTCTGAAAAACATATTTTATGCGAAAAAGTGTGTTTTATGTCAATAAATTATCCAAATAAATTTTCATTAATTATTTTAATGAAATTTATATATTATATATTCAATAAAATGTTTAATATTAATATTATATATTTTATAGACAAGAGATAACAGTAAATCCAATTGCACACTGAAAAATTGTGTTTTTTTTCTAAAAAGTTGTTTTGTCACAATTATGGGGTGCATTTATTTTAAAACTAAATTTCTAAAATTTTATAAAATTAATTAGATAAAATAATTTTTTTTAAATTATAATATAAAAATTATATTAGGGTGAATTTTTGTTTTTTATGTGAAGTTTCATTTTTTGATGAATAGGGAAAATACTACATTTTAATTGAAAACTTCCTTTTCATTTAAATAATTTATATTTTAAAAATATATTTATAATTGGTTTTAAAGTTACAAATATTAAATTATACATATATTAATCCAATTTATTTTATTTGAATCAATTTTATAGTGAAATTGAATATAAAAAATTTGAAAACTTTTGATCTTTTTTGTTTTAAAAACCTGTTTTATCAACACGTTTGTAGGATTAATTTTAAATTAATTTATACCAATTATATGATTTGAATTTGGAAAAATAGATTCCATATTTTTAATCATAATAATTTATAATTTATAATAAGGATAACTTAATTTTTTACCAATTTTATTTGTGAAATTTATTAAAATTAATTACAATGATTAATGTAAAAACAAGATTACTTAGTGGTTAAACTTAGAATATAAGGTGTAAAAATGACCCAAAACCTATAAAAACCCATTTTATGGAAATATTTATACCTAATTACATATATCATCTATATTATTCCAATATTTTATCCACTTTACATGGAAAATAATGTGCGTGGAATTCTCTCTTTAAAAAATTTACAAGTGTGCCACTCACCACACTTATATAAGGCCACCCCCACTTACCCTATATTCACTCATTAAAAATCATTTTTTTGGAAAAATAACAACCCAAATAACTTCAAAAATTCTATAATATCATAAAATAATCCTTAATTTGTTCATAAATCCAACCAAGTGAGGCCTTTGGTGAAAACGAACAAGAGATGCATAAAGAAAAGGCAATGTTTATCAACACAAGTTTTTTGTTTTATTTATTCCTCAAATAACTTCATTTATTTTTATATAAGGATAATATACAAAAATTATTACCTTAAATATACTTATATATTTTTATTTTAAGGTTATTACCTAAAACCACACACAATTCCATTAAATGGGTTATGAAATCATCGTTCATGTTTACGATGGACTACCGCCACACGAATCGATGTCGTTCATTTTTCAATTACCACCTCTCAAGGTTGGGAATAAAGATGGAAATACCATTTATATATTATTTTTAATATATTAATTTTTTTATTAATTTTTAATTGTTATATCACATATACCTTCATGATTTACATTTTTTGGGAATGCGATAATGTCGTTCGTGTGTACGGTGGACCACCACTTTGCGAAGCGATGTGATTCGTTCAAGCTTTACATGTAATGTATTAAGGATGAGTTTTGTAAAACTATGTGATATATATGACATAATAATTATACTATAATTATAATATATATATATATATAATTTACTTTTCTTTCATTCAATATGATAAGAAAATGGAAACAACATTCATGGGTATGTACGAACCACCATCTCTATGAACAATGTATTTTATTTCATATATCCAAATTTTATAGATTAATATAAATAAATTTACAATTAATAAATATTATATTTATATCATGTTTGAAATTATATATATTATTAAAAAATGATTTAAGTTAGAGGGCCAAAAATTACAAGTCAAAACATATATAAAAAACAAAGCAGTTATTACCTGAAACATAACTTTAAAATAGAATTGTTAATGAATGGGTAATAAAAGTCATACAAACACCTT
Source organism: Viscum album (assembly GCA_963277665.1). Lineage (NCBI taxonomy): Eukaryota > Viridiplantae > Streptophyta > Magnoliopsida > Santalales > Viscaceae > Viscum > Viscum album. Next base: position 1,860,458,178 of record OY728151.1, on the reverse strand, counting down.
ATTTGGTTTGATATATATGAATATGTTTCACTAATATATTTATAATAAAATTATATTTATTATACATGAATTTTTAATGAGTATAATGGGATTCAAGACTTAAGTTAAGGGGATTTAGAGTATCACTTTTATTCATGAAAGACTTGCATTTTAACCTCTCATTTATTTTGTGAGGTGAATATACTACCATATGAAATGATATATCATGAATATACCAAATTTAATGATAATTAATTTTTCCATTTGTTTTATTCTTTAATGGTGATTATGATTCAAAAGTCACTCCAATAGTAAGGGAATTTCATCTCACGTTTTTCTTTCATGGGATACATACAATATTATACTCCTATTTAGCATGGTTGGTTTATATAATACCCTATGAAATTATATATCATGAATATTATTCATTTCATAATAATTAATGTTTCCATTTATTTTACTCTTTCACATGTATTTCAATTCAAAAATTACTCATGAAATAAGGTATTTTTATCTCAATTTTCTTTATTTGAAAAGTATGTTATGTTATGAACCTATATTATTTTATGATGTGTATATGAATCCAATAATACATTTAATATCTTGATTTTATTTATAATAATGATATTTTATGTTTCAATTTATGTAATCATTTCTTGGATCTTATCGATATTGTTTATGATTATGTTTATGATGATAAAATGTTATATCCATATCTTAAGAAGCTCATGAATTTTATTATCCTATATTTATTCATGATATCTTCAAGTAATAGAAAAATTTTCCACTTTTTTTACTAATATTTATTAAGAAAATATTTTTAATAAAATTTGATTGTATTTCTCACTTAGTTCAGAGATCTGTTTTATTCAAAGACTTTGTTTTATTAAAATGTTTTCAAAATTATTTTTAAATGATATTTTAATATCATTTTCAAGTAAAAGGATTTTAATATTTTTTATGTTTTAAAAAGTTATTTAAATGATTTAAAAAGATCACTTTATAAGTTTTCAGGGTTATTTTAAAAGAAAAAATGTTTTAGAAAGGTTTTATGTTTTAAAAAGAGTTTTTCAAATAGGAATTAATTTTTTACTCAGGAAATTTTTTGAATGAATTTATATATATTCATTTATAAATTTTTAAAGGTTATTTTCAAAGAAAAGGGTTTTCATAATTTTTTTAATTTTAGAAATTTATTTTCAATGAAAAGATATTTTCATCATGAAATTTCCATGTAGTCTTTAAAAATTATTTTCCATCTAAGATGAAATTATTTGAGGTTACTTATGCATTAATAGGTAAATGATCCAAGAATACCATTCTTAATATTTCCCTGAAAGGATTATGTTTTTTAAGAAATGTTGCTTATGAAACCCACTTCTTTTCATGAGTTATGCTATGATGAAATGATTATAAAACCTATCTATTTTCCATAGGTTAGGATATGTTGAAATGTTTATGATACCCATTTAATTTCATGGGTTATGATATGATGATTTTTTTAATCTTGGGGCACACATATGTATAATTTTATTATGTTACAGGTGGGACCTATATCTCCCTCCAATGAATTGGGTAATGATAAATTTTCTATGAGATCAAAGTGTATATATGTGGTCATCCAAATCCCACAACAAGATGGTACATGAGACATCATCCCAAGCCCACAACAAGAGGTTACACATGAGTTCATCCCAAGCCTGAAACAAGAGTGTACATAGGATGTCATCCCCATCCCACAATAAGAGGATACTTGGGAGGTCATCCTAAGCCCAAAATAAGAAGGTACACATGAGTTCATCACAAGTCTAAAATAAGAGGGTATACAAAAGTTCATCCCAAGCCCTCAGTAAGTGGGTACACAGGATGTCATCCCAAGCCTACAACAAGAAGGTACATGACAGGTTATCAAAACCCCACAACAAAAGGGTATATAGAAGGTCATCCTAATCCCAAAATAATAGGGTACACAAGAGTTCATCCCAAGCTGAAAGTAGGTGGATAGGTTATTATCCCAAGCCTACCATATTATGAATTTATTTTCAGGTATCATTGACATAATATTTTCTAAGATTATGTGTATGCCAAAAATTCTATTTCTTATGATATTGATGTTATTTTATTATCTTATGAATCTTGTATTATGAATTTCTAATATTTATTCCACAATTAAAGATTATTATCTTTTATATTGAAGGTATTATTTTCAAATTTTATTATCATGTCTAAACACCCTTAAGTTCATGTTATGATTATGTAGCGACCTTATTTAACCTTACAGAGCATCTGAGATAACCTGTTATTATGTTTTATTTCCCTAGGTTATGAATAAAGGCTTTAAGTATGAGTACTAAAGGGGAATATATTTATATTAAATGTTGAATATCTTTTAAAAATTTAGAATAATGTGTTCCAAGATTCCAAATGTACAAAAATATTATAGTCCTCAGACACGTTTTTGTGTAATTTAATTAATATTTGTCTAAAAATATTTAATATCCATGTATGAGATGCCCGATTCACTATAAAATAGTGACCAAAAACATTAAAAAAATCCTGATTAATCACCCGATTTTTCCATTTCCAAAATTACTATTTATAAACGAATTAATGTTCATTAAGTCATTCAATTACATGTTAAATGATTACCCACTTCAAGACAACACCCACATTTTGTCCAACCATTAACCATTCATTTTAATCATAAATGTTTCATTTTTTATCCATGAGTTTATTCAACTATGACCGATCCCATTTTAGGTTCATCATTACCAAATATATTATGTGCCAATGGGAAACTACCAAATGAACCCACTTCAATCAATCAAGACATCATCCTATGATAATCCACACATTCCTCTTTCCAACCATGGTAAGGTAACCACATCCCCACAATAAAATTCTGTTTTCACAACCATATCATACTAGTATACCCATGAAATCTATCACAACAGCCACTACATAACCCACACTAATAGCCCAAACTAAAACAACTAACAATCAAAAAAATAACCATTAATGTATCCCATACTAACTAACAAACCCCAACTTCCAACAAATTCCAACAAACATAACCCTGATAACCAAAACATTCCAACCAATGTGGCCTCACTTACCAATAAAATACATATAAAAAACCCCAATAAAACACCCACATTAACCACATAAACATAGCCACATAAAATCACCATTTAGGGACACACTATCAATATAAGAGCATAGAAAAAAATTATAGAAACAACCACTATAATAGCCCCTTATTTTTCAAGAAACATCATTTCAATATTAAACTTACCTCACTACCAATTTAATTACTATATTTAAGTGATTATACTTTTATGGAAGGTGATTCAAGAAAATCATAGCATCCATACACAATTCATAACAACATTAATGATTTATAGTAATAATAGAGAACATGAATAAATATCATGAGAAATAACAAGGAAACAAAAAATAAAGATGATTGACCCCATTCCCAGTAATTTTATTAAGTCTGAATAAATATCATTATTATTTCAAGCCATAATTAAAACCCAAAGAAGAAAAGATCATGCTGATTATATAATTTAAATTGAATAAATGAGATATCTCAAAACCCCTACATAAACCAAAGCTTTACAAATCACTATGAAAGGGCAAGGGAATGGAAATTTGATCCCAAGCCCAAGATCACACTAATGGGAACTTCAATAGCATAGATAAAAGCCATAACCATTATCTACTCACCACAACATTGCCCAAAAAAACTGTTCCCACATACACAATCTTATCTAGATGAAAACAAAGAATAATCCTAGAGGGAAATTGTAAAGGAATCACCCCATATGGGTGAAATCTCGATTTCATGATGTCATGGATTAAAATTCATTAAAGAGGGTACATGATACTAAAAAAACTCACCTTAGGTTCTTTATATTTTGAGATTAAACATATATATCTAAGATGAATTGAAGGGATTTCCAGAATTATACCTTACGGGAAAAACATTCAGTCATAGTGAGATATTCATCACCATGTAATGAATATCCATGAAAAGTTTGAATAATGGTGCAAAAATCCATAACTGTGAAATAATGGATCCCAATCCACTGAAGATATGAAATTCTCACTAAAAATCCTCTAAATATCACTCATTCAAATCCTAGTAAAAGAATATGATATGATTCAAATAAATAAGGGATGTGCTATGACCTATACCTCAGTGTCGTGACACCACCTAAGATAGAGGCCCCCAAAAACTAGCCTCTAGGCTACATTTCATGACATGTATGTTCATGACATGAATCTCATTCATAGAAAACTTCACTTATTCCCATAAAACATCATGTCATGGAAGTAAGGAATTTCACTATGACCAAGAAATTAATAAATTCACATATACTATTGTCGAACTTTCACACCATGATCTAAACAACCTTACCCAAACCTACTATTCCTAGTTGGATTTTTAGATCCAACAACATTAATATTCCACTAAACTCCTCCAAAAACCTCAAACACTCAAAACTATCAATGTGAAATACTTTCAAGGCATGTAATATTATATTATATACCTCGTAAATGATTCTTATCCCTGAGAATAAAAACTATCCTAGAAGAAAAACCACATACCCCAGAAACCAAACACTCATAGGAGATAACTCTCAAATGAGATGAGGTCATTATTCAAATCATAAAAAAACCAAGATAAAAAAATAAAGTAATACACCATAAATAACTAAATCATTCAAAAAATAAATGTTTGTGTATATCATGAAATAAAGAAAAAATAAAAATCAAAATAGATTAGGATACTGAGAGCACATTTATGAAACTTATTCCCATATGATCTCCTCCAAAACACCACATATCCATAGAACTCAAAATAGGGGTACACCACACCCACACTACACTTTCTCCAGTGATCCGGAATATCAAGTTCTACTTTATGGATGTCATATCATATTCAATATCAAACTCTCCTTAATCAATGACATGAGAATATTCATGAAGATATCAATGAACATGTGATACATGGTACACATCCTAAACCTAGTCTAGCTTTAGAGTGTGATCCAATCGATACACCACCTCATAAATATGCTACAACACCTTGAAAGGACCAATAAACATGGGAGAGAGATTACTCCCACAACCAAAAATTTTCTACACATGATTAGTGTAAACCCTAAAGAACACACAGTCACCAAACTCAAAATATAAAGGCTTCATATATTGATCTATATAAAAATATTAATGGTACAACGTCACCTTCATCCACTCTTGGATCATATAAATATTCTCAGTCATGATCTACACCACATCTGGACCAAGGACCACTGAATCCCCAACCTTAGTCCAACACAATAGAGACTAACAAGGTTTCCTATATAATTCCTTGAATGGGGCCATTCTAATGCAAGATTAAAAACTATTTTTGTATGAAAAATCAACTAATGGAATGTTCTTCCCCCACAATCCACCAACATCCATAAAAAAATCTTGCAACATAACCTCTAGTGTATGGATGGTCCATTTCATCTGCCCATATATCTGATAATAGAAGAAAGTACTAAGGTTAAATTTGGAGACGAAACCATGTTACAAATATTCTCCATAATCATGAGGAAAAATTAGGATTTCAATTAGAAATTATTTTCCTTATAACCCTATGATGCTTTACCTCCTCATCTGCATATTTCCTTACTAAAAACTAAATAACACAAACCGCTATAATCTTTATGAAGTGGGATGAATTTTTAAATCGTTACACAATAATACATATAGAGTCACATACTCCCTTTATCATGGTATACCAATGTTTAAAACCATCAAGTTTTCCTCTCATTTCGACATGAAGATATCCATTGAGCACAAAAAACCGCCTGAAAGACGATGTCATTATTTCACCTACTGACAGACCAAGAACCGCAATATAAACTTTGCTACTAATTTATTCCTCCTAATCCACCAAATATGACATATTAAGGCATGATATACCTTGGTCACACCATAATACACTTCCACCACTGAGTAAAGAAACTCACATAGAACCACCCAATACACCACCTTTAAAAACCCAAATATTTTTTTCCAGGTATGTGACCCTTGGATGATGTTTTTCATGGTATTAAGGTTAAGGTTTATGAACAGGAGAGTCAGGAGAACTTTGAGTGAAGTTTTGAGGAAAAAAGAATAAGTCGCACGGGCGTTGCACGGTTTGTATAATCGTGCTGCCAAACCGTGCGTAATAAATGTTTAAGGCAGTAGCTCCCACATGGTTGGCGCATGGTTAGGAGAGACCGTGCAATGAGGCCATGAAAGAGGGGTGGCCAAGGTAGTGGATACTGCATAGTTAGCACACGATTTTTCTAACCGTGGGAGCAAACCATGCAGGCATATAAGTGAGATCTTAAAAAAGTGGATCTCACCTATTTTAGCCTCTAAGTGGATTGTTTTTCCTCCTACGAGGCCATAAATCGAGATTTTGCTCCTCCTAAGGTCAAAGAAGGTTCTCCCATTGTTCTGGAGGTGACCCGAAGGCTTATCTTGGTGAATCGAATCCGATTTCTTATGGTATGTGATTGTTTTTCTTTGTTCTTGCTTGGTTTCTTAGATCTACTTAGATCTACTTCTCCTCTTCTCTAAGTTTCTTAGATATACATCCGTTATGGGTAGATCTAAGTGTGTTGATGAATTTTTGATGAGTTTTGGTATTGTTGTTGTTAGTAGAAGAGATCTAAGGTGGGTTCTTGGAGAATCAAACTCGGTTTCTTGTGCATTCCTCGTTTGTTGGGGGTTTTCGTCAAAACCTTTGAGGTAGGTGGTTTGTGCCTTTCTGTAGAAAGTCTTTGAGTATTTTGTGAAAATTCCACCAATAACGTTGAATGGGGTATTGCGTGTCACCTGTTTTTCCATTTTTGATTTCCTGCTTTGCTTATATGTCTGAGTAGAGGTTATTTCTTGTGAATAGGGTAATTTATTGTGTTTGGATGTTTTTCCCATGCATGTTTTGCCTGTTTATGACCGTTTGGTCTAGTTTTTCCTATTAGGCTATTTTCAGTTCCATGCCTAGTTGTAGGATGGTGGGAATTTGTTTCTTTTATGCTGATATGCTTTATAATTCTATCCAAGTAGTTATTGAGGTTACTTTGGTCGTTATACGATCCGATACTTTCTGACTTTACACAGGGATATGGGAACCTAGTGTAGTAGACCATAGGGAGAATGGATGTAAGGGCTTCTCTAGAGTGTCTTTATAATACGATGCGAGACCACAGGGGGAATTGACGTTGAGTGCTTACCCAGATTGTTCGTAGTTCCTCGACGTGGGCCACAGGGTGAATGAGACGTTGAGTGCTTCCCCAGAGTTCCTCTAGTACGATACGAGACTATAGTGGGAATTGACAGTGAGTGCTTCCTCAGAGAGTATATTCTTTAGCTGAACCAGAGGGGTGAGACTGTGTGTGCCTCCCATAGGGTTGCTATTACTTGTTGGGTGGAACCAGAGGGGTTAGTCTGTGAGAACTACACAGAGGGTTACTTGTTTGTTCTTATTGATTATGTAGCTGATTACCTGTTGTGGATTAGATACTTGAAACCGTGGATTGTTTACTATTTAGTAATTTCCTGTTTATTGCTTTTGTACTTATACCTACCATATATTCACTGAATTTTAGGCACATATCTCATGGTGGTTGCCTACTGGGATTTAGTATCTCACCCAGTTTGGGCCATGCTTTTGGGCCCAAACAGACTATTTTTCTGCTGGTATAGACAAGGGTAAAGGCCCTTCTACTTTAGGTACTTGATATGTTGTGGAGCTGGAGAGCATGAGACCAAGCTGAGGCTTGCGATGTTGAGGATCTGTTTATCTTGCTTTCTTTTGTACTTTGGTTTAGTACTGTTGTATTCCAGCATTGTGACTTGTTGGCTATTTTCCAAGACAAATTTATCATGCATCATACATATATTTGCTCCTCCTGTTTATCATATTTGGTCTTCCGCTATTTACTTTGTATGGATTGTTACTACTTTCGCTATTGCATGTTATTTACTTCCGATGTGTACTCTTCCAATGAGGTCATAGTTTCCCCACTATCACATCTCGCTACTAGTCAGTAGACTCTGGAGATCGGGGAAATGCGCTTGAGGCCATGTGACCAACCAGGTACGGGGTGCCTCTGGGTGGCTTCTAGAACCGGGACATTAAAAATTGGTATCAACAACTTTTATTTTCTCTTGATTTACTGTTTGGAGCATTTATCCATGGATAGGAAGGAATAGGTACTTGGTATTAAGCTTTTCCTGGGAGTAGCTAACCCGTGTACAGGGAAAATCCAATCTACCTCATTGATGCAATTTTCTATTTTTGCAAGTTTAGGGTTGCCTTGATTTCACCGTTGGGTGAATCACATGTTTTGTGTTGTTATCATTGTTGTTATTGTGGTTCTATTTCTGTCGCAACCCGATTAGATGAGGGTATGCCATCTGATGCATCATATAGGCACTTGTTAGAAATCACATGCCATGCATTCGTGCCATGCCATCTAGGATGCATTAGCGATTGCATGTTGTTGTGATAGATGTTGTGTAGAATCTGTATACTGTTTTGATAGATGCCTTGATAGAAATACCTGCTGTTTGATAGGGAATTGTGTGTAAGGTTTGTTTGAATGAATGCCAAAATTTGGTTCTTGAGGTGTTATGGGCCCTCATAGACTGAAATTTGGTGGACCATTGATTGTTTTCTTCTTTATAACTTTTTAAGATTCCAAACTTTGATTCGTGGGGAGTATGGGCCCCCACTGATCAAAATTTGGCACTTTCAGAGTTCATTTCAGTGTTTTCTAGGCTCCGAAATAGTTTCTGAGGCTTACTATCCAGAAAAACCCAGAATACACGTCATTTAGTTTTGACTACACGCCATGTGTTTTCTGTTTAGGAAGAAACTATTTTTCATAAGTACACACTGTGTACCCTTTATGTACGTGCTGTGTATTCTGTAACCATGTCACAGGTCGTGTGGGTAGAGACACGAGATAGGAAAAATCTTGTGGGAACACACCATGTACTGGTTGGGCATGCCGTGTAGTGTAATCCTAGGAGTCTGGCCGTGTAGCTAACAACACGGGTCAGTGGAGTCTCTTCTTATACATGATGTGTCTACCTTGAACACACTGTGTAGTCTGACCCAGGTACCCAGTTGTGTCACGAACAACACAGGCCAGTGTTATCCTTTTTCATACACATCGTGTCTGTCAGGAACACACCGTGTGGTTCGAGCCGTGTGTCAGGCCGTGTCACAAACAACACGGGCCAGATGAGGCTTATTGAGTATATGCCGTGTCTACCTTGAACACGCCATGTAGTTTTGTCTTAGGAGAGTCGTGTGGCTTAACCGTGTAGAAGGACTCAGGTAGGGGAACAGGATCCAGGTACACGCCGTGTGTTAGGATAACACGCCGTGTGTTTGGGGTGTTACACGACCAGTTTTGCAAAATACACACCCATTTTAATGACTTAAGGGAACACACCGTGTAGTCTTTATACACGCCGTGTGGTTATGTTTTGTAAACTTGAGCGCTTTCTTTCTCCTGTTCCTTGCTTACACTCCTTGTTTTCAGTCCTTGATATCTTGATATACAGTGTGCTCTTGACCTTGCGGAGACATGACACCGAGATGTTCTCTGATTGTATGCCAGTTTCCAGGCGGTGATCAGACACTGGAAAGGAGAACCTCTCATTTTTTGGGGTTTTTTTGTCAAAACCTTTAAGGTAGGTTGTTTGTGCCTTTCTGTAGAAAGTGCTTGAGTATTTTGTGAAAATTCCACCTATAACCTTTAATGAGGTATTGTTTTTCCCTTGTTGATTGCTTCTTTGCTTATATGACTAAGTAGAGGTTATTGCTTGTGAATTGGGTAATTTACTGTGGTTTAGATGTTTTTCCCATGCATGTTTTTCCTGTTTATGAGCGTTTGGTCTAGTTTTTACTATTAGGCTATTTCCAGTTCCATGCCTAGTTGTAGGATGGAGTGACTTTGTTTCTGTTATGCTGATAGTATTTAGAATTCTATCCAAGTAGTTCTTGAGGTTACTTTGTCCGTTACGCGATGCGATACTTGCTGACTTTACACAGGGCTGTGGGAACCTAGTGTAGTAGACTATAGGGAGAATGGACGTAAGGGCTTCTCCAAAGTGTCTTTTTAATACGATGCGAGACCACAGGGGGAATTGACATTGAGTTCTTCCCCAAAGTGTCTATAGTTCCTCGATGCGGGCCATAGGGGGAATGCGATGTTGAGTGCTTCCTCAGAGCGCCTTTAGTATGATACGAGACTATAGGGGGAATTAATGGTGAGTGCTTCCCCAGAGAGTATATTATTTAGCTGAACCAAAGGGGTATGACTGTGTGTGCCTCCCATAGGGTTTCTAGTAATTTTTGGGTGAACCAGAGGGGTTAGGTTGTGAGAACTACCAAGAGGGTTACTTGTTTGTTCTTCTTGATTGTGTAGTTGATCACCTTTTTTGGATTAGATGCTTGAAACTGTGGATTGTTTACTGTTTAGTACTTTCCTATTTACTGCTTCTGTACTTTTACCTACCATATATTCACTGACTGTTAGGCACATATCTCATGGTGGTTTCCTACTGGGATTTAGTCTCACACGTTATTTGGGCCATGCTTTTGGGCCCAAATAGATTATTTTTCTGCATGTATAGACAAGGGAAAGTTCCCTTCTACTTCAGGTACTTGATATGCTGTGGAGTTGGAGAGCACGGGACCAAGTTGAGGCTTGCGATGCTGAGGAGCTGTTTATCTTGTTTTCTTTTGTACTTTGGTTTAGTACTGTTGTATTCCAGCATTGTGAATTGTTGGCTATTTTCCAAGACATATGTATCATGCATCATATATATATATGTTCTCATGATGTTTATCATATTTTGTCTTCCGCTGTTTACTTTGTATGGATTGTTAAAAATTCCGCTATTGCATGTTATTTACTTCCACTGTGTACTCTACCAATGAGGGAATAGTTTCCCCACTATCACACCCAAGTCCCTCACTGCTAGTCGGCAGCCTCTGGCGTTCGGGGAAATGCTCTTGAGGCCATGTGACCAACTGGGTATGGGGTGCCTCTGGGTGGCCTCTAGAACCAGGACGTTACACCATCTATGGAATGTAGAACCTTACCAAAAACATAATTCGATGCATTTCATCCTATGACCATACATTTGGAGTATCATCATAAAGAACATTGTCATATATCACCTCTTCCTCTAAGTATCCCTACTGATGCTCCTCCACTGGTTGCATCAAGGATGATTTCAATAATATATAAAACACAAAACCTATACTACCAACCACCTCTGCATTGAGATACATCACTACAAGATCCTACATACTTCTCCAAACATCTACAGATTAAAAAAATCATATTTGAATTATTTTATACTCAATGAATTAGAATCTAAATTTCCATTCCCTAGGGTTTATAAGATCTCAAATTTTTTATCTTGGAGAAACTTCATACACTTCTACTGCCATATGTTCAGATTCTACTGAGAGAAAGAATTCCTCAAGATATTATGATTTATAAAGACTATAAAGTGATCATTTATGAGGTAATTCTTCCACAACTTCATAGAAAAAACCACCACCTATAACTCTAGATCACGTGGGGCATAGTTATTGGTACAAAACTATTTTCAACTATATGATATCATTTCTCTCTACTACATGAACATTAAACACAATACAATATGGGAAATATCACATAAAACCTCAAAAATCACCACCTCCAATGATATATTAAGAATGAGATCACATATCAATCATTACTTCATGTTTTCAAAAGATGAAAGACACTGATTACTCCATTAAAAATCGTATACCTTCTTTATTAATGCTATCAATGGGTCAGTGACCTGAGTGAATTCAAACACAAGTCTTTGATAATATCCCCTAAGACAAAGGAAACTACAAACTTCTGCAACATTATTGGGGGTTTTCTAAGAAAAAACAACCTTAATCTTCAATAAATCAAATTCCATTCCCTAGTGAGACACCACATGCCCAAGGAATTGAACCCCCTACAAATATAAATTACACTTGGACATCTTACCATGAAGTTAATGGTTTCTAAGGACTTTCAAATCAACCCTTATATTCTCAACATACTCCTCCTATAACCTCAAGTACACAAGGATGCTGTCAATGAATATTACTACAAAATAATCTATGAAATCATGAAATATGGAGTTCATGAGTCCAATGAAAATATTTGGGGTGTTCGTGAAACTAAATTTCATGATAAAAATCCCAATGTTCCCATATCAATACCATAAATTTATATTTGAGATTTACTCTTCCCTAATTATCAATGATAATTAACTATTTTTATTAGGGGGGGTTTGCTAAGACTAGATTATGGAGGTCTGATGTTGTAGATTCTAAAGGTATCGCCATTAAAAATATTCTTTAAATCCAGGGATGATAATCTATACATGAGTAGATGATAAGGTTATCATTTTTTATTACATTTATATTCCAATATTCTAGTGGAATTATTCCCTTCATGCCACATTTGACAAATATCCACTTACCTATCTAGAAGGTTCCAACGTGCTCTATTTTGGTAAGTGGTTTTCCAAGGAATGGGAATCTTTATAGGGAGAAAAACATGCATAAGAGATGAGTAAATCTCCACCATTGTTAACTGATGGTTGTAAGGTTTGTATGAAAATATTCCAAAAATCACGGACATAGGTCTTGACTTATGTGATTTTCATGGACTAAGAAACACACCAAAATATAATAGAATAAAACCCCTTATGTCACAGACAATACCAACTCTTTTAATTGACCCCTAGATATATGATCCATCCACATTTAGTTTCAAACCTATATAGGGTGGCCTCGAAAAAACCCACAGGACCCAAGATAAAGAATAAAAAATCATTCCCTGGACACAATAATGATTGAGTTTTTGAAGAGGGTGTTCCTTCTCTCCACACTGTTTCAAATATCCCAACTCTAAAATAAGATATTTGACTTTAAACATCAAGTAAAGAGGAGTTAAATGCCTCCATTTTACCTCCCCAACTCCCATATTGTGATATTCAGACCACTAATTAAACTTTTAAAACCATCTTGATCCATTCAATTGGATGAATAAATTATCAATACTCGGAAGAGGGTAAAAGGTTTTGAACATTGCCTAATTAAACCACAGGTAGACTATACATAACTGTAGGTCAACCATCACCTTCTTGAAAACAATACAAGGGTAACCCAAAATGAAACATTGGGTATGATAAAACACTTCTATATTTTATATTCAATTAGAATACTCAATTCCCAATACTCAAAAGGTTCCATAAAATAAGGATCCCTCAAAATCAGATAGGGATCTAAGCTATAAATGCATCCCAAAATTGATATCATGCTAAGGGGGTAGGGTCGTAACCTATTCAATAAAAACATTAGGAAAATACACAACGATCATAGAAAATTCCTCTAACTATGCCTCCACAGAACCTAACAAAAAAGTATCTAATTGAGAAAAAAATGAATCCAAAAATCTATAGACCATCTGGTAATTAGGTTCATCGATGAAAAACACATGTTGTCCCTCATCATCATAGAAATCAACTTTACTCTAAAAGAGATCAATAAATTCACACACATATTAAAACTATTTGACATAAAGTATGATTTCATATAACTATATATGAATAAAAAAATGAATCCCTAGATGATTGATATTTGTCCATCATCATCTCACAAACTTGATACACATTAATTACACTCAATTGACCTCAAAATGGAATAGTCAACACTAGGGGAACTGGAAGCCTCTCCACCTTGAGTCCCAAGGCACAAACCAAGGTAGGTTCAATAAAGGATCATGATGTTATAGAATCAAACAAAGATTAAACCAAAGAAGAATATAAGAAAATAGTACCTCATATAACCTCTGGTCCCTCTAGTGTGGGCACATTAATAACATGAAGATATACCTATCCGAATCCCTTACCTCACTACTGAAAACCACATCTATGGCCATGCTCAGCCCTATATCACTAAAGGAAAGGGAAAACATTGTGTTTTTCTCTACATGATCCATCTCCTCTTGTAGAAACATAAGATTGCTACACCTGATACTGATATGACCTTAGAGGAAATTTCTATTGTTAGGACTGGTAAGGAACCTAGCCTCCCACACCATACTAGTCCTTAAGGATGGTTGGACACTAGAACCTCCGATAACTATATATCCCACAAGGGAAGCACACTGAACCAAGGCCCCAGGTAGGCACACAAAAACCGCTATCCTAAGAGAAATGAAAAGGAAACCATTAAGACTGATGCCATACTAATATAAACTTAAGTGATCTAGATACCTAAGATCCTACACTAATACCTCTGCTCCTTGAGGAACCATAATGGATCCCCTCCCATGATAAATATAGATAAGAATGTATCCTCTAAATCACCTAAACCTTCTTCTACACCTTTAAATACAAAACCAACATAAATGGGGTGATTGTATATTGAATAAATAGACACAAAGACTCCTATAAACACCAAGCTATCAAATCCTTATCAGGGACTAGATCAGGAGTGAAGAGAAGGAGGTCCTTAAACATAATCATGGGATACTTTATTCTTAGGCTCATCACTTTATGGTAAAGAATCTATTGCCTCTTTTCCACCCTCATCATTGATGATAGAAACTCGGTATGAATAAACTAATAAAAATAATCCCCATAAACATCGACCACCTTCCACTCCTTGAGATATAAGATCCACCATTATTTCACTACTCCCCACATTTGATTGAAATATAACACAACCTGATACCTATCCCTATACTATACTATACTGAAAGAGATCTCAAGTTCCTCTAGCCATAACTCTGTCTCCATATTAGATATCCTCCCCTCATACTTATCCATATACAGACATTTAAACTCACACAATATCTTCCCCTAAAGCTCATCTTCCTTAGTCAGGTTGAAACTCTTATGATAAACCGAGTCATCCAGCTAAACCTCACTAACCTGAAATATTTTTGGATAAGACCAGTAGGATTATTTGAAAACAATGAACCAAACTCCTAATATCAGTTGAAAAAATTTTATTTTTTCAAATTCATTTAATTAAATTTATTTTATTACTCCAACATTACACCATTTAAAACACAAGAACAAACAAGAATGATGAATTCCCCTTTGGTAGTTCCCTACCCTGCAAGAAACATCCCCTCACTTGGTAATTTGGTAAACTTATAATCTATAAATCATATCATGGGGGCCATAAAATCAAATTTCCTAGCTAGTATATTTGGACTACTTTATTCACTTGGGAAAAATGGTACCATTTACCTACTAACCCATGTAATCCTCATCAGTTCCTAACTCCAAACTCCATGATAACTCATCATCATAATCATTATGAGTTTTATTAACAAGAAAACCGAAAACATATAGAGTATATCAAGGAGGCCTAAAGTAGTTCAAGGAAAGGGAATCCCCTCATATATCCTGGGTATACATAAATAAAACCACCAATCAACACCATATAAAAATAATAAAAGTTCCACAATTATCCCCAAATGTATTAATATGACATAAAAATAAAAATTCCAAAAAAATTCCAAATGAAGTCCAAGGTAGAGATTCCACCGCCACTCCAAAGATCCAAGTTAATACTATTCATCATGGTAACCAAACATGCCTTATAAATATAAAAAATAGTTTATATATATAAGGGTGAGCATAACATGTATACTCAATATCATCATAATCAATATGTATCATGAAAATGTGGAAATACCATACTAATTCATTAGTGAACAAACAAAAAAACCAACAAGTACCAAACATGTCAACTGTCCCATAGCATCACCAAGACCCACTCACCAAATATTCAATCCAAGCATAGTAAAATAATATCAAATAACATAATAAGAAGGTACCCTAAAATAATTTCCCCATTGGTTTTTCTCTCTCATGTTCCAACATCAAAAATCCTATGCTCCCAATATCTTCCATAGTCATGCTACAACACACCATATCTCATATCACAACTGATGTGGATTTTATTTCATGTTTTATCTATATCATTAACTATAATTAATTGTGTTCTTATTATCAATTTTTTTATTGAATAAATTAAACTTTTTGTTAATTTAATGTTAAATTATTTAAAATCTTAATTTTATGCTAAAATATGAATTTAATTTTTTAATTTATTGTTTTATTGTTAACTTACAGTTGTGTGAGTAATTTTTATAATACATGTATTTTTATTTTTTATTTTTTGTTAAAATTATTTAAAGTCATTATTTAATTTTTATTTAATTCATTTTTATTTTTTTATTTAAAAATAATAGTTAAAATTATTTAAATTTTAGTATTAAATAAATTTATTTATTCATTGTTTTATTTTAAAATAATCAATTATTTTTTTAATTGTATTTAATTTATGAATTTGTAATTTGAATTTAATTTACTATTGTTATTTATTTTATAGGAAAGGAGGTTCTATCATAAAAGTAATTGATCATAAAAAGTAGCATGGTCAATCAAGTGACCATGCAAAATGACCAAATAGAAAAGGAAAAACTGACCGCAAGATAATTTCATGGCTAGTATACCGACATGAGTGGATTCCCCAACCTATTGTGTCAAGCTGTTATACCTGCCTTCAATCTACTTCATGAACAATGCCAACCTACCATGCATCCATACTACAACTTATCATGTCTCCCATTTGAACCTACTATGAGTAAAGATTTTTAAAGTGACTGTGGGTGTGAGGATAACTACAATGCATTTTACTCCTACCTATCATGAATACTTAATACATGACCAAAATATAAAATCACAATCTCTTTGAACCTAAAATGACCAAGTAAATGAATTTACCATGATTGGGAACAAAACTTACCATGGAGATACCTACCATGATAATAATCCTACTTCACTACACTGAACCCCACCAATTAGCTAAAACTAATGACGCCCAATGAATCTGCCACTGATTTTGTCACTGTATCCACCGATTGAATGAAAAAACTCGAGATTATTTCACATACCCCTAAATCCATAGAATGTGATAATGAATTATTGAAGAAGAAGAAAGATAATTTAAACCCAAAGAAGGTAGAAATGAAGATTAAGTTGAGTGAATCCAAGGTGTCCAAACCTATTTAATAAGACAATGTTCTATTGTTAATAGTGACTCTTATAAGATGAAAAATATTCAAAATGAGGTAAAAACCCCATAAATTCTGGTTTGGACCCTTTATTTATACTTATGGGCATGCTTAAGAGTTTATCTTAGGGTTCAAGAGCAATGGGGGCTTGTTTGGAGCCAAAATTTTCTAATTTTTTAGAAATAGTATGAGTCACATTGTTGGAACTTGATTAGTGGTAATCGTGCAGACCATATATAAGGGATCATGGGCTGATAAACCATGCAAGGGAGGCCACATGGATGTGTGAAAAACTATAAAATTGTTGCAGAGGGGACCTGTATAGGCTGTGAGTTGTTTGGAAAACCATGTGCCTATCCTAAACACTTATTACCATTTAAGAATTGACCCCACATAGTTGGAGTTAAATTTTTACAAACTGTGTGGGGTAGTCATGTGAGGGGTTCCATTGGATAGTGATTATCACATGGTTGGTTCACGGTTTTGATAACCATGTGGAAAAACCATGTGACCTCTTAATTGGGGAGAATTTATGATTTTCCCTTACTTATTTTTACACAATCACCCTCTATTTCCTCCTCCTCCATCCACAACAACTCCCTTATCCCATTGGAGATCTCCCAAGGACTCTTCATAGGATTTTAGATATATTCCTCAAATAAAGTCTAATTCCTTCACCATTAGTTTAATTAGATACATATTGGTAAGAGATTCATTTATATTAGTTCCTTTATTCATTTATTCCACTATATTCTATGCTATTTTGGTCCGACCAAATATGCCCTATTTTCTATGAATTTGTATATTTTTCCTATTTTTCCAATCTTAGCTTGAATCAAAGTAAAAAAATGGAAGAGGAGAGCACTACAAAGCTAAGGTAGGTGTCCTAGTACTTTTTCCAAAAATATGAGTCATTTTATATAACGTGATATCATGAAACACATTGGAATTTCCATATGTTACCATAAATTTACAATTTCCTTAACCTAATTTGTTACCCATGTGAGATATTCCCCAGGTACCCTAAATTGTGGATGGGGGATGCCCCCTCTTGACTAGTACCACCTCATTATGTGTTCTCATTAAATTAATATGAACTATTAAATTCCTAAATGGCCAAAACAACTTCTAAGTGTTTTTTTCTTGATGCCTAATTAAATTGACCACATTGAATTGAATGAAAGTGAGTGGTATGACCATGTCACATGACATCTATGAAGTAAATGGATTAATCCCTAGTTTAATGGTTTACTAATTGAATTGTAATACATCCATCGACATGAATTTATATATGACTGGACCATATTATATAAAGATAAATTATGAGCATGGAGTCCCATTTAACTATAATAAACAATTATGGATTCCATTAAGTTTGTTATACTCAGTCAAGGAATCCCATATATTTTCAATACTTTGCCAAGGCATCCCACCTATTTTCGATACACATGCATGGTGACCCACTTACATGTGATCCTCATGCATGGTGACCCAAATGAAATTTGATTCATGGAAATGATTACCCTAATTAAAGATGATGCATAATCATGGTGTTCCCAATTCAAATGTGATAACCGGGCATGAAAACCCATATGATTCATGACACCCTAGAATGGAATCCCTCAACTCTCTATGATATTCATACTACTATACATAGATGCCTAAGTTATTACTTAGGTCTAGGATAGTAGTAGTATCAATATATATGGATATAAATGTCATTATGTATATATACCATATATATGTATACATACGGTTACTTATTAAGAGATCATCTGAATTATCCTGAAGCAGGTAGTTTCATCCTGGTGTCCTTTATGAACCATAGATGACCCTTTTACATTCTAAAATTTTTATTACATTATTATACATGAAAACTGCTCATTTTATATTAATTGGATGGATTTTAATAGACACTAGTTTTGGTGTCCTACTAAGTATATATCACACCCAGTTTAGGCCGCTGGTTGGTACCCAAATAGATCTCATGGAAGAAAGTAAATATAAAGGGAAGCATCTAATTGCGGATGCTTTATTGTATTCTTTGGATGGAGTGCAGGAGTAGAGGACTAAGATTATGCTGATTATGCTAGTGAAGATAGTATTTTAGACTTTTTGTATTTTTGTATAGAAATATGTATATTTATGTACCCCTGTTTACCTTCTTGGTATATTACATTACATGAGAATCATTTTTTATATGATATTGTTTCTGTTCCAGCCTATTATTTTATCTGGATGATTTATTATTCCATTACCTGTTATTTATTAATTATTACACTATTTATAATTATTGTATACCACTAAGTTCTACTCTGAACCAAGGAAATAGTATCCCTATGGACACACTATGGGCCCTCACTACTAGTCAAGAACCTCTGGAGTATGAGGAGGTGTGTTTGTGGCGAACCATATTTGGTTACATTTGAGTGCAATGGGTATGAGATGTCACAAAGTGGTATCAGAGAAGATTTTTTTCCTTTTGTTTTAATGTTTTGGTATTAAATATGAAATTAGGAATTTATCAAAATTTGGTGATGATTCTATGTCTAGGAGTACCTAACCTATGTACAGGGGAAGTCTAAATTACATGGGATGTGTTATTGCTACTTTCATTTGTACCTGTTACATTTGTACTAATTTCACCATTGGGTGAAAGAAATGTTTTGTGGAATTATTATTTATTATAATTATTATGGGGTTATTTTTACATGGTGTAGTACATACAGGAGGTATCATATCATGCATCAATATAGGAACATGAGGATTCACATTTCATGCATTATTCCATTCCATATAAGTATATATCATTGCTTTCATTGCCCGTGTTTCCTGTAATTATTGTGAGTGCCCTGACTATTATATATGTAAATGTGTTAATGTTTATTATAGGGATAAAATAATTGTATTAATTAAAGTGCATCTATCAACCTAAATGGTGTTTTCCAATATATATTGATGATGAAACCATAAATTAACCAATTATGTCATGTTTGAGCCATAGAACACTGGTTCCATGGGATGAAATGTTATTTGATTTGATTGAATGAATGTAAATTTTAATTTATGAAGCATATACTTCAATAAATTGGGAATGGTGATTCATTTAATAAAATCATTTCACATGACTTTTTACATCCTAATTTTGGATGTAAGGATCATGTAGTATTTATGTGACATACCAATTGAAATTTATAAAGAGTATAGACCTTTAAAAATTGGGAATGGTGACTCATATGACTAGGACATGATATCTATATAAATATAAATGTGTATGAACTTAAATAAACAAAGTCTATTAAATGAAATGGCTATCATTAAATGGGGATTCTAATTTCAATGTAAAGGGTGTTTTCTTCTGTACCTTGCAATTTACACTCTATATACCATAACCTATACAATGTGATGTGATACGTTAACCCAAAACTGATCTTAGTAGTGGGAAATAGGTAGAGTCTCCTATGTTTTTATGTGATCTTCCTTAGCACCTAGACCTAGATTTAGGAGCAGGTAGAGAGGTGTGAGATTTTATAGGAAGTATATGCATTTCCTTTTCTATTATATTTGATCATATATGATGTTTAATATTATCTGAGGCATGAATTAGGAAATCTTAGAGATATAACACCACAACATACTCAAGTTGTGCGCTAGGATGATTGTGATGATCAACCCCAAAGGTGTTGGGCCCTGAGCCAGTAGAATTAATTCTAGTAGTACCACTTGAGACACCTCCTATTTTTATTGATCTAGGTAATGATGCTAAGTTTTGATAGATCCTTGTTCAATTTATATAGTATGTACAAGGACCTCTGTGATCTACCCCTACCATTGAAGTGTTGACCCAAGAATTTCAACTACTGCATCCTCCTACCTTCTTGGGGGATATTGGTCCCTAGGATACTGATTCGTTGATAGAGTCAATGTTATTGATATTTTAGTATATGTAGATTACTCTATAGAGGAGGGTCAGTCTTTAAATATCTATGTTTTTTGATTCCTCCAAGTGTTAGTGGGATGTGATTACCTTGGTTGGATGTCATCAGGGCATGGTCTGGGATGACTTCCAGAAAGCCTTATATGACCACTTCTTCCCTCAAGGAATAAATAATGGAATGTAATAGGGATTTTTTGAATCAAAAATTGGATTCTATGTCTATGATTTAATATTTAACTAGTTTCACCATAATTCAAATCTTTACACAGACACTTACTAGCAATGAGTTGACGACAACAAGATGGTTTGAGGATGGGATTGTGTATTCCATCTGATCATGGGTGAATGTGTCTAGTTTAATACTATTTATAAGATAGTGAATCAGGACATAATCACTTAGTGGAACCTGAGGGAAGATGATAGTGTTGTATAGGAATATTCCATTCTCATATAGGGGATTAGTTCCTTGAGAAGAAAGAAGCGTCACTTTGAGTCAACCTGCGGGGGTGGTAGAATCCAAATGACACCTTCTGATAGTTACACAGTGAGTCACAAATGCATAAATCTAGGAAATAATAAGCCATAGTTTCCTATAGATCCCATTGATTGTCAAGTTTGAGGTAGTTTGGGTAATATTCATTGGTTTTTTAGGACCATCACATCCGTGACTAGTGGGGGAGGATCCGTGTTAGCTCCTCCTTCAAGAACCTTATTAGTAGCATCCTTCCATGAAGGTAGCTGGAGTGATACCAACCAATCAGGTCAGGGAGGTGCTCGAGGATCATTTATCCAAGCTCTAAACATTTAGAAAAAACATATCATACTTTATTAGGGTATCAAGGTTGTATCTTAGGGCCATGGATATGGACATATCTATTCAGTGAATCTTACCCCATAGGAGAAGAGTGTCAGACCATCTATAGTTAGGGGTACTATTCTTGTATCCTCTACTTTAGTTTCTATCTTATTTGATATAGGCACTTCACACTCTTTCATATCTTCAACAATTATGGAATATATGTGCTTGTAAGTAGAGTAATTTTGTGACGTGTTGAATCTAAAAACAACTCTATGGGTTTTATCAGAGGTTTTATTCTAGTATAATGGGAACCCCTTGAGATTGGTGGGTATCTATTCTTATGGAATCTCTTTATCCTTGATATAGAAGGTTTCAATTTCTTACTTATAATGGATTGGTTAGTACCCTATCATGCTCATGTTTATATCTATCTCCAGAGGTTTTATTTCACATCACCTGAGGGTGGAACTTATTTTCATAAGGGAGAATGAGATTTCCATGAAATTTGAGCTTGACCTGAGCATCATGGGATGGTTGTGATATCCCAGATGGATAGTCTCTTTATGATTAATCAGGGAACACTATGTATGGAATTCCATCCTATTGTGGATCATTTTAGGTATATCTTCGCAAGAGACTTATATGGGATACCTTTCTTGAGATATGTGGACTTCACCACATTCCAAGTTCCAGGAGTGGAACCCAGTGTACATTTCCCCTTATAGGATGGCACTTACAATGATTTAGGAGCTTTATAAGAAGCTAGATAATTTGGAAGTCAAGGGTTTCATATGATCCAAAACTTCTCCATGGGGATCTCTTATGCTATTCTCTAATAAGGCAGATGTGATACTTAGGTTTTTTTAGAGTATCACTAGTTGAACCAGCTTACAGTTAAGAACTAATATCCAATGTCATGAATAAACAACCTCTTTGAACCGATCCAAGGAGAGAAATTTTTCTCAAAGATTGATTTGAGGTTGGGATAACATCAGGTGAATTCTATTCCAACAAACATACCATGTATATCATTCTATAGTATATATATCCAAAATAAGTATCTAGTTATTCTATTTCGTCTCAAGAATGTGACCATAGTATTTATGGCCCTAATTACTCAGGTTTTCCACCTATATCTAGATTTATTTGTGGTAGTCTTCATGGAAGATATGTTTGTGTACCCTCATACTCAAAATGACCATGAAAAAACATCTTTATATCATGTTTAATACACTAAGAGGGCACCAAATATATGCTAAACTCACTAAATGAAACTTTTGGATTGACAAGTTACAATTCCTAGGTCAGATCATCTCAGAGTTAGGAGTATCTATTGAACCAGAGAAGGAGAGAGCTATATTTTTCTAGGAGAAACCCAATAATTCATTTTACATACATAGTTTCTTAGGGATTGATGGATACTACATGCATTTTATCTTGGAATTCTCACACCTATAAGTTCCTCTAATTGGTCTAACTAATATGGACATGAATTTATCATGATCTGAAGCCTATGAGGAAGCCTTTAATGAGATTAATTGAAGGTTGAATTCAGTATTGATCTTAATTCTTCCAGATCTACGATGAAGCTATACAACTTATTGTGATTCATCTGACATCAGGATGGGAGCCATTCTGATGCAGTTAGATCAAGTCATGATGTATGAGTCTTATTGGCTGAGGCCACATGAGTGGAATTACTCAACACATGACCTCAAGCTGTAATCTGCGGTTTACTACTTATGCTGTTGGAGGCACTATCTTATAGGATATAATTTTTTGTAATTTAAGCACCAAAAATACTCAAATATATCTTTACATAACATTACTTAAATATCATGAAGTGAAGGTGGGTTGAATAACTATAGTACTTTGACTTCAAGATTTCATATATTCCTAGTAAATTCAATTAAGTTTCTAATCCACTAATCTATAGGACCATGAAACAAGCAGTTTATGGGGACTCTAGTGAGTGGTAGTTTGTGGTCCTGTTATTTGGGATTCACTTAAAAGTCCATGAGAATCATATAGAGCCTATACTTATATCCTTATTAGTGGCATATTAACTTCTAGAGTGAGTAAATATAAGGTAGTTATGAGATCTTGAAGGCCTATTCCTAAGGGGAGTGTTTTAGGTGAGGACCCGCCACCTTGTTTGGTTCTTAATGAGGATGAGATCTTGTATGCCTATGGGTATTTCTTGGTTGATGAAAACATAAATTAGGAGTTGATAAAGGAATATCAGGCCTCTCTATGAGAAGTTCACCATGGTATTAGTAAGATGTATAAAGATTAAATTTATTAAATTTTGTGGCCGGACATGAAGATGAAGATAGTGGGTTTTATCTCCTGGTGTTCTAGTTATTAGTAGGTGAATGTGGAACACTAGAGGCCAGTGAGGATTTTGAAACCATTTCCCATTCTTGATCATAAATGGGGTGATTTCACCATGGACTTTCTGATAGGTTTACCTATGTCACCTCAATGTAGTAACACATTATGTGATTTCATTGATTGGTTGACCAAGTTCAGCCACTTTCTACCAATCAGAGAGACCGTTCTAGTAGATGAGCTTGGGAGGATTTATATAAAAGAGATTTTATGTCTTCATGATTTTACTCAGGCATTCATATCATACTAGGATGCTCATTTTACATCACAATTTGGGAAGGGGTTATAGAAATCTATCTATAAATAGGTGCTTTCAAGCACATATTTCCACCCATAGACCGATAGTAAATCAGTGCATATGATTCAACTTCTAGAGGATATTCTCTGAGAATGTGTCCTAGATTTTTTGGGTTCTTGGAAAAAACACCTACCCATTTTTGAGTTTTCCTATAATAAATTTTTTTATCCAACTACTCAGATGGATCCCTATGAGGCCTTATATGACAGGCCATGTTGTTCACCTTTATATTGGCTATAGGTAGTTGAGGCAATGCTACTAGGACCTCATCTCATTTAGAAGAATTTAAAATAGGTACACATTATCTAATAGAGTATATATAAAACTTAGTATATGAATAAATATTATTTAAATGGTCACCACTAACCTATGGAGTTTGAGGTGGGAAATCAAGTATTTCTATGAGTTTCTACAAGATTAGATCATATAATGATTCTAATATAGGGTAAGATATTGACTTATTATGTAAAGTCTTTTGAGATATTGTAGTGTTTTAGGATATTAGCCTATTGGTTATCCCTAACTCATAGGTAATGGGATATTCATAATGTATTCCATGTATCTCAACTCCATCGTTAGTTTTTAGACCCGTCTCATACTTTTGATATTGAAGATGTTAAATTGGTAGCTAGTGCTTCCTTTTAGGAGTATACTATCAGGATCATTGATCAGATCATGAATAATCTTCAAGGTTGGTAAGTCCCTTTGATATGGGTGTTATGGAAGTATGAACGTGAATAGGAAAAGACCTGGGAGAGAGAGACTGGCATACATTATAATTAGATAGAACATTTCTTAGATGTTCTTTTACCAGCATTGGAAGAAAAACACAAGGATGATTTATTTTAAGGAGGAGAGATTATAAGATCTAGTTTTTTCAAATGATGTAAATAACCTTTAAATTATTATTTAGAACCATTATTTATCATTATGGGAATTCTAAAGAGTTTAAGGAAGGGTTCAAGAGTGTCTGGGTCTTATTTGGAGCCCATAGTTTTGATTTTGGGAGGAACAATATGAGTCACAAGGTTGGTGCAAGGTTATTGATAATTGTGCAGCATAACCATGTGGCCCATATATAAGGGAGAATAGTTTGATAAAACATTAAAGGGATGTGACATATCCATGATAAAAAATGAAGACCTATTGTAGAGGGAACCCACATAGGCTACGCATGGTTTAGAAGACTTGTAACATCCTAACCTGCAATCCATTGAAATAGTGACCTAAGCTAGTCAGTCATATGGCCTCAAGCATGCCTCCATGTATGTCATGGGATATTTACTAGCTGTGAGGGTCCAATGATGGTATGGTGGGGAGAATATATCCTCATGATGAGAGTATCATAGAGGTATAAAATAAACAATAGATCAATCAATTTATAGTGGAAAAATAATAAATGAAAAATAAATAAAAAACAAAAACAATTGATAAAATGGATAATGCTAAATACACAACTTTTCATATCCATGTGATGATACAATATGCAAAAAATAGTCATAAATCAGGTAATAAATAAATTATACAAAAATAAATTCAAAAGCCTCAAAGGATATCTCCATGATCATCTTGATATTTGGCTCAGTCCAGTGTTCCTAAGCTCCCATGTACAATGTAACAACACAATCATAATCCATAAACCTCAACCTACAACCATGAGGTTTGTTGGGGTACCCCAGTGTAATGGAGGCCTAAAATAGGTGTGAGATAAACTCATTAGGCCACCTCTAATGGTTTCTAATACTATCCATTATATGAGTATAAAATAAAATAGATTTTGGGTATATCAACATTGATGTAAATAAATAAATATGAAAAAGTTGGGCTTGGGTTCCTCAAAGGATGCCCGACCAACCATACCAACTTCATCCTAATCCAGAATATCTCCAATTAAGTGAAAATAATCATATATATATATATATATATATATATATTTTTGTATGTGTGTGTGGACTATATACATAGTGATGTTTATAGACATATATATAGATAATACTACTAGCTGGGACCCAAGGTGTAATTCAAGAATCCATGGATAGTAGTACGAGTCTCATAGAATTTCAAGGGATGCCATTCTTGAAAATCATAATCAATAGGGGAAATCATACCTAAATATCATAAACCATTAAGGATTCCATTCTTGAATACCATAAGTCAAAAGGGATTCCATGCCCGAATGTCATAATCTATAAGGGAAACCATGCTCATGAATCACATTATTGGGACGCCATTCCCAAGTATCACATTAATGGGAATCCATGTACAAATTTCAAATTAATGGGATTACATTCCCAATTATCACAATATAATTAGAGGACTTTAAGGTTGTGTATCAATACTCTTTTGGGAACTCCATGCCCGAGTATCATAATTATTTAGGAGAATCCATTACCATGTATCATATTTAATTAGGGTATTCCTTACCCAAGTATCATATTTAATTAGGTGATTTCATACTCAAGTATCATAGATCATAAGGGACTCCAAAGTTTAATATCATAATCATATAAATAAAATAAAGAAATGACCCATTCCATGTCCTGCCATATCATAATTCAATTATGATGATAAGATTATTCCCTTTATAAGTAAATTTATAGGTTCATGGGAATCTCTATTACACTACTAATTTATCATATGTGAAAATTCAAGTATTTTTTTCATCTATTAATATGGGCCAATTTTAGACCTTTACCATTAAATTTACATTCCATTCCAATTATTCATATCATGGGCCATGAGATTACCCAAGCCATTCATCCTTTTAAATATAATCATTTAGGAGGGACAAGTGAGTTCACATATCCATTGGTAATTTTAAACAATTTATTTCCCATTAATTAACCAATTATACCTATAGAGTAAATCATAGTCAACGAACAATAAATTCCATTAATAAGACTCACCCATGGGATGGAAAATTTGATGTTACCATTGTTTTATCATGAAATAGTTCCCACAAAGAGTCTAGGATTCTAATTAGGCAATTAATCTAGGTTATTTCACATTTTAGGATCAATTCTTAGAGAATCCAATGTGAAGCACAATGATAATATCTTATAAAAACATGAGACTTTACGAAAGAGAAACTAGAATACCTACCTCATGCATAGGAAGGTCCACTCATCCAATATCAAGATTTGATTCAATATAATTTGAGAGAAATTAAAGAAATAAACAAACACATTTGAAATAGGTAGAATTATATGACACCTATTTAGTATTTGATATGGAGAGTTAAAATAAAAAAGAAAGTAAGAGGAGTCGAGAGCTTACTGATATGCTTCCAATTTACCCAACAACACTTGATTTGGAAACAAGATAAAGAAGATATATTCATGCCCAGAGGAGTGGAAGAGTGAACCAACATGAGGGATACTACTCATATATGAGAGGAGAAATAAGGTAGAGAAGAAATAAAGAGGTGGGGGGGGGGGATGATAATTTCCATCCCCATTAATGAGCCACACGATTTGGCCACACAGTTTGGTTAACCATGTTCTAACCATGAGAACTACTCTTCCTAAGATCTATACCTTACACGGTTAATAAAATAATGCACTAATCATGTTTTTAGAACTGTCCAAATCTACACTCAGCATGGGCTAGGTGAAAGGTTTGGAAAACCATGCGCATGCCATGTGGTTCACCTCTCTAATAAACTATAGATATTTTTCATGACTGTGTGCCTCATATGATATAGTTAAAAAAATTGTAATACTCTCAATCTTCTATGAATCAAGATGCAAGGTTTATCTGGGAGGGAATCATAGTTTAAACAAACCATGTCCTTGTACAAAATAGGATACATGGTTGCTCCTCATGGTTAGCACTAACCCTGCACCACTTGTGCGCCTTTTTCCACCTCTCCCAAAAATGTTGTTTTGGGGCCCAATGCTCCTAAAACCCATCCGAATACCTCAGACACCTCTCATCCTTAAATATAATAAAAAATAGAAATTTTAATTATTCTAAATATTATATTTATATTCAAAATCTAAGTTTATAATTCAACCCATACACCAAATAGAGAAACTCAAATTCCTTTGGTAATTTTCAGTGGGTTAAAAACATGGGATCTTACAATATCTCTATCTTTGAACTTATGATCCCTGAGACACCTTGGGGGATAAAAAAAACAACACCCATAATACTTAGGCCATGAAACCTATCTCTAGTGGTCGTGTTTCATTTTAAAACTCCCAACACACCCACAAGCATCACTTTAAGAATATGACTCTTAAAATGTAAAAACATGATCCAATACTCATAAATAGCACTAAAAAAAAATTCTACACTTACCCAAGCAAGTTTAACCCCAGATATCATCAAATTTTCATCACTTTCACTATTGATATTTTGGAACTCCCCTACATAATTTATAGATAGAATTTTTAATTTTGAGATATGGTACCTTCACTGTCATAATTATTTATTTAAGAACACCCTTATCATTCTATTTATGCACTCCATCATGTTATGGGACTCGATGGAATGATCAATCGCCAATTGAACTCATTTATCCTAGTCGCACTAGATTTTCCATGAAAAGTCTCAGTCGACCCTTTGAATACACTTGTCTCATCCTGACATGCCAAAAGTGGTTACTCACTGAACTCATTCATGAAAGAAAAGGGAAGGCAGGTTGAGTCACTATCAGCCGACTATTTATAAAAGCATCCAGATTTTTTGGATGATGCATCTGAAACCTGAGTATTATGCCTTTATCTCAATGATTTTTTAGGTTTATTCTGAGAATTATTATCAAAGACTGTAATTGGATTCATGTGATGCCTCCAATCTAACCATTCATTTATGTCATCATGTTACAACACAAATTTGTGTGTGTACCTAGTACATCACCCTTGGATTATCACAAGAAAAAAATATCATCTGAGATCAACTACAAGTCCTAGGTAACCTCGTAATCAACCACTAGAGTCCAAGGAACATATCCAAGGTAGTCAATACTTTAGAGTTTACAAGTGAGGCATTGATACATAGACAAAACATCCACAAATTTATATTATTTACTTATAGTAAAAATGGTAAATCTTCTAGACATCAAGTCAAAGAATCAGTTGGTTTACATGAGTTTGTCCAAGGTCTTTCTACATGGGAATCACTATATCACTCAGGATAGCCACGACTCTATGATTTTCCATTCTTTCTAAGTGAATCTATGAAAGAGTATATTTATTTATCTAATAAAGAATTTAACTTACTTCTTTATCTTCACGTATAAAAGATTCTATCATAGTGTACCCGAGATGATGTTAAGAAAGAGGACACAATCATCACTAAACCATGGGTACACCAAGAGGTTATCAAATATTACCAATGAGGCCTAAGACACTCCTCCCACATCTGAGACAAATTTCTCTACATGGTTTATACTAAACCTATCCAAATACTGATTAAAATAATAGTTGAACCATCACTGACTGATTTATTTTTGAAATATTGGCTTCACTTGCTTATTTTTTACCATTAACTAGATACTATTCCCCAAATACCAAGGCATTCCTTGACTGTTTAAAAAACCCCCACCATAGTCCAACCTCAACTCACTATGTCCTCAAAGGTTGTGTACAAAACCAACCATTTTATTATCCTACTACCTTTCAAACATCAACATGTCTCAGAAGCATTACATCTCATAGGTTGCTCACAAACCCCACACCTAAATATAACATCTATACTCTATCAAAATCCATAACCAAGTATTATCTTGAGAACCACCCTAAGGACTAGATAAACCAAACTAATAGCCTCATAGGATTTTAAAAGCAATGGTGGATACTCCTAAGAGGACTTTTAATATTGATTTCCCACTACTTGTAAAGAAAAACTAAAGCATATTTGATGTGAAAATACCCACCATATAAGTGTATTAGTTGTTATTTAATAAGAATAGTGACATTTCCATGTCCATACTCTATCCACCACTGAACAAAAGTTATGTATTTTTACAATATGTTCTTACCAAGTGATAACTTATAATAATAAGGAAACCAACCACTTAAAAGTGAACTAGATAACATTTACCCTAAACATATGTGTGAAGATCTCCTGAGATGTTTTTAGGATTATCCTTAGTATTAGGAATATAACCCAAATATAAACTGATCAATAGTGTTACAACACTGAATCCTTTTTCAAAATAATCATCTTGAAAATTGGGCTGAGTCATAATTCCTTTAACGCCCAGGCCACTCTACCACCGAGATGATCTATGAACCAATCATAATATCTCAAGGTTTTAATCATTTCCACCAAGCTCATATGGTTTACTACACATCCTAAATAAATTTAAATCACCATATGTATCGATAATTACTAACCCAAAATTTTAACAACACAATGACACATTATTTGAAACTATCCATAGGCTAATCGACCCTATATATCCTTGTATCCGATAGATCATATGAAAGATCTATCCCAGAGTCATATTATCCCATATGATTGTTAACCTGGATACTGACATATCAAGTCATCCGCCATTAATGATAAATAAGGTTCACACAACTTAATAATAAACCGATCATGCCCTAGGCATGTATAGCCCACTGAATTAGAGCATTACCTGATGCTTAAGTCCTTCAAGGGCCATCTTACCAAATGACCACCCCTAGATTTTGGGGTTTCTCTTCCCCAATAATAGTCCTACTTGGTATAAGAGAAACCCAAATGAATCCCAATATATGAAAACTCTTCACAACATTTATCAATGATTCAAGTTCTAAGGGTGTTATCTCAAATGGGATATCCCTTTACTGAGGAACAATCATCGACCTTATAACTAGGTCATTACATAAAAGGTTACTAGGATTAACAACCTTATATCTAGATCAAAATAATGAAAAGGTCAAATAGATCCAAGGGTAATTTCCACATTCCTATTTAAGGAATCTCTCAAGGAAACATTAAACTAACCCCTTACATGGGGTTAAAGTCTAAGAACACAAATAAAAGGTTCCAATCGATTAATTTTCACTGATTTACATTTACTTTAATCATTTAAGGATCCCTAATTTATGAAACAAAAAGTAATAGTCATGAGAGACAACTATACTTGTTATTTATTTATCTAATTACACAAGGAAACATACACAATTTATAACAATATTACTTTCAAAAATTACTTATTTAGTTGAAATATTGTCATAAATCAAGCAATTTATCTCATTTTTAAAATTTTATTTATCCATAAGGTCCCAATAATTGGGATTAGTTAAAGAAAAATTTAATTCCAATATATAGAGGAAAACACCCTTTAGGTTGTAATTGTAATTTTAGTAAATTAATTCCTCATATGGGTATAGCTAAAAAGTAGATAATATGTATTTTATAAATAATATGGTACTATTCAAGTAATATTCCACCATACACTTATATGTAATACCATATAATTGGTTATAGAAACTTTAAATAACCATCCCATTTATCAAAATCGTTCCCTCATGGGAATAAATACTAAGGTATAAAAGAGAAGGGAAACCTACGATGG
Source organism: Viscum album (assembly GCA_963277665.1). Classification (NCBI taxonomy): domain Eukaryota; kingdom Viridiplantae; phylum Streptophyta; class Magnoliopsida; order Santalales; family Viscaceae; genus Viscum; species Viscum album. Next base: position 1,860,426,054 of record OY728151.1, on the reverse strand, counting down.
TCCTATTATTTCATTTTGGATTTTAAAACACCATCAATGGGTTTATCTCATTAAAAAAATTCCCCAACTGATTTACTTATGGTCCAATCATTCATTTATAAATTTAGTTATATGGGTCATCATAACCAATTCATTGAGGTCCAATCCTTTATAAGGGAAACCATTTCCTATAAGGATTTCAATTTATCTCATACTATGGTTTAGTTAGATACATTACCATTCCCAATATATAAAGGTACATTCCTTTATAAATTAAAATTGGAATTCATGTAGATGTAATAATATTTTTATCTTGATTTTAGAATATATAAATTTCATATGTAATGGTTTTATTATATATGTTACCCTTCCCAATTTATAAGGGGCCATACACCTTATAAACAACTATTTAAACCCATTTAATCACAACCATAAATGTTTCATACCATGTGAGTAATGATTGATGGCTCAAACAAATAATGATTGGTTAGTTAAGGTGTCTCTATCAAGATATATGGGAAACCACCATTTATGTTGATTCTGACACTTTAATAACCAATATTATATCATAATTATATCCGGATATTCTATCACATAATAGTAAATAAAATAATATAAATAGGAAATAAATTTAAGTATATTATATAGGAAAGAATGAGGAATAATCACTTAATCATGGTATACAAATAAGAATGATTCTTAAATACATAGGGCACATCCAACATGTTATCAAGTAGTCAAGAAATAAAACCTACATGGCATGGAATATGCATAACATGTGTATATCTATGTGCCTATAATGATGCATGCATGTAAAAATAATTCCTTTCCATACCAGACCAAGGATAAAATACCATAAATCTCATCAATTAGTAAGAATATAAAGTAAACCAACCAATCAATGTGAAATAACAATAAACTGTAATAGCAAAAAACATGAACAGTAGCCCCATCCCTGTATACTTAGTCCTTTACCTATGCACTAGTAAATCACTCCCAGACATAGATATTTACTAAGAACTAACACTTTCCTAGTATACTTTCTACCAGCCCAAAATAATAAGAAAAGGAAAAATATTATTTGATACCACTTTGTAATGTCCCAACTTGAGAGACACTAAATTGTTTCCCCAATCCGGCCAGTTACATGGCCTCATGTACACCTCCCTATATGCCAAAGGCTATTGACAATTAGCTAGGGTCTAATGATGGTATGGTGGAGATACTATACCCCCATGATCAAAGTAGCACAATAATATAAAATAAATAATTGATCAATCAATCGATAATAGAATTAGTATAAAGGAAAAGGCAACATAATACAATAATAACTGATAAAATGGCCAATGCCAAATACACAACTATGTATGTCCATGTGATGTTTCAATATTCAAGAAGTAGTCATACAACAAGTAATAAATAAACAATAAAAAAATAAATACAAAATCATCAAAGGATATCCCCACAATAATCCTAAGTTCCAACTCAGTCTTGTGCTCTTAAGGTACCATGAAAAATGTAACAACCCAAGCATAATCCATGAACTTGAACATGAAACCATGAGGTTTGTTTGGGCACCCCCATGCAATGGTATCCCGAATAGGGTGTGAGATAAACTAAGTAGGCCACTACCAATGGTTTTTATTTCTATCGAGTCCATGAGTATAAAATATAACAATTTATGGGTATATCAATAAGGTATTAAATAAATAAAGATAAACAACTCAGGATCGAGTTTCTCAAAGGATGTTTGACCGGCCATATCTGCTTCATCCTAATACAAAATATCTCTAAGTAAGTGACAACAAGAATATACATCCGTGTTTATATATAGAATATATACATAGTGAATTTTGTAGCCATATATATAGATATTAATACTATCCATGACCTGAGGTGAAACTCAGGAATCCATGGATTATAGTACGATTCTCATAGAATGTGAAGGGATTCCATGCCTGGAAATCATAATCAATAGGGGATATCATTCACACGTATCATAGACCATTATGGATTCCATGCCTGAGTACCATAGATCAAGAGAGATTCCATGCCTAAATTTTATAATCTGTAAGGGGGGCCATGCCTCTGAATTACATTAATGGGACACCATTCCCATGCATCACATTAATGGAATTCCATTACCAAGTATCACATTAATGGGATGCCATGACCATGTATAACAATAAAATTAGAGGAATCTATGCTCAATTATCAAAATTCAACAGGTAATTCCATTCCTAAGTATAATAATTATTTATTAGATTCCATGAAAAAAATATCACATATAATTAGGGAATTCCATGCCTGAGTATCACATTTAATTAGGGGATTCCATACCTAAGTATCATAGATCTTAAGAGACACCATTCCCAAATATCATAATCATATAAATTAAATAAATAAAAGGCCATTTCTATGTCCTTCCATATCAAAATCCAATTACGTTTCTAGGATCATTTCATTTATAAGTAAATTTATAGGGTCATTGGAAGGTCCATGCCACTACCATTTTATCATATGCGATGAGTCAAGTATTTCATTCATTTGTTGATACAGTCCAAGTGTAGATCTTTACCATTAAACATCCATTTCATTATAATTAGTCATATCATAGTCTATGAGATTACCCATTCCATTAATATTTTTAAATGTAAGTATTTAGGAGGTCCAAGCAAGTAAACATATCACTTTTTAATTTTAAATAATTAATTTTCCATTAATTAACCAATTCTTCCTCTATGGTCAATCATAGTCAATGGACAATAAAGGCCATTAATATGTGACACATAAGGGGAGGATTGTAGCACTCCCATTTTTAAGTATATAACTATATTTATGACCTTTTATGTGTTTAAAGTTGTCAAGTAATTTTTGGGAGAGTTTGAGAAGGTTTTGGAAATGTTGGGAAGCTTTTTAAAGGGCGTACGATTTGAGCACGATTAAGAGAAACCGTGAAGAATCCCCAGGTAGCTATGAAACATGAGAGAGTGGGACTTCTCACGGTTTGTCTAACCATGTGAGGAGGCCATGTGAAGTGCCCTTAGAGGTAGTAGCATGAAAACGATTAGCACAAGGTTTGCCTAACTATGCGAGTAACCGTGCACAGTAATAAATATTGGGTTTTTAAACCCGGGCTTTGTTGGGATTTTCCCTAAACCCTCCATTCATCCACCCACTCGATCCTCACTTAGGATTTTTGGTTCTTAAGGGTTAGAGATTCTCTTCTACTCATTATGGAAGTGATTCGAAGGGGTTTTAAGGTGCAGTGAAGGTGATTCTTCTCCGATAAGTCTCCTCTATTAGTATTTTATAGTTTCTTATAGATATACTATTTTCTCTCTCTCTCGGTTTTCTATATCTACATCCTTCACATATAGATCTAGGGTTGTCCTTACCTATTATGATGAATTTTTGAATGTGGATGTTAGGTAAAGTGATTGAGAGAGATTCGGTAGGGATTTCACCTGGATTTGTGGTGTGTTTGGGCGGTGGTCGAATTCACTGAAACCCTAAGGCAGGTTTCGTCTCTCTCAACTCAAATTTTCTAGAACGTGAGGGATTGTTTGAAATTAATTTTTTTCTTGAAATTAATTTTTAATATGATGTGTGAATCTACTTGTAAACCCATTGGGTGATGATTTGAGGATTTTGGGTAAAATGTGATATTGTTGCAAAAAAGGGGTTTTGTTGTTTGATTTTAAATTGTTGATTTCAAAAGAAATAAAGGTTTGAATTTTGGAAAATGTTTTATGAAATATTAATTTCAATAAATATGTTGTAATATTGAAGTATGGGTTGGCATGGAAAATGGTTAAAGGGAATTTTCAATAAATGGGTGATTTATTGAAGTGATTTGGCATGTGTTGGAAATGGTTGTGTGCATAATGTGTGTAATTGGTGTGCTTTATGCTTGTTGGTTGGTTAGGTATTATGGATTGTGTTGATTTTGTGTGAATGGGGTGAGGAGTCTCACTATAAAATGTGATGGATAGTGGATGGAAGGGCCACCATTATGGATAAGTGGTCAGGAAGTACCACTAGATTGGGAATGTAGTAAACGACCTTGGACATGAAGTTCCACTGTGTTTAGTTTCCTTGTGTGTGTTATTATAAAATATGGAAATGGTGGGGAAAATGTGTGACAGTGAAATGGATTATGGAATTGTTTTTTGGATTTCCCATATTTTTTATAGATATGGGTAATCGTGGCTTGGTAAGGGTGTGTTTGGATTGTGGTAATAATTGCACTATTTAATGTTTTATATAAACTGTTTTATATAAATTTGATAATAGTTATTTCCTAGTGGCATGTGTAGGGAAATAATTTGGGGAAATCCTACTAATTATTATTACTCACCCCTTCTTTGGAACTATGGTGTTTTTGCAGATGTCGTCTTCTAGGACACATGTATAGGTAACGAATCTCCATCATTTTATGGTACTTCATGATTCTTGGGTGGTTTTGGTGGTTCTTGGAGCATGGAGATTGGCGTGGAGATATGGGGAGATGTCATGGTTCCTTTATTTTTTATTGTATTTCTCTTGGTACTCAAAACATGGATTCTTATGGATGGGTTTTTTGGTCTTTTGGTTTTTTTAGTTGTAAACTTTGTTGACATGAATCATCTAGTTTGGTTGTTTATGGATTGTTAGTTATTTTCATTCTAAGGGAAAATGTCTCCCCACTTTTTCTTGAAGCCCTCAACATTAATTTACAACCTTTTTAACCTTGTTAACGTCGCCTAAGTCCAAGTAGCATCTCACCGCCTTCCCAATCCAATGAGTAAGGGTTGGGACCTTACAAGTGGTATCATCTTGTTTGGTCCTTGATGTACAAGTAGAGTCGGCCTTGTTTGGTCTTGACATCGGTTTTTGGTCTTGGTGTTGGCATTCGTTCTTAGTCTATTCCTTGAGCTGGGATGGTAGTAAGACATAGGATTGTTGAAACATGAAATTTATAGCATAAAGGGATGTAGCGAACCCTTTTATGCTGAACTTCATGTTACCAGGGAGTGGATATATAAGAGTTTTGGAGACACTTATAGGCATTGGATATTTCATTATCGTGAGTGTAGCCAATGAGATAATCATGAAATGCAAGGTAGAAATGAATTTCCACTAGGATGCATATTTATTTGGGGTATAATGACTTATGGTGTGACATGAATGTGTGCATATTAAAAAATATGAGTTGGTTTTCAAAACGGGAGGATTTGAAACATGAATGGTTCTGGTATTTTGAAAATGAGTCAAATTTCAAAACATGATGATTTTTTAAAAATGATGAAACATGGGAAATGTCAAATTATGGAAATATTGGTTGTGATAGTTACTATGTAATTGAATTTAAATTTTAACCATTTTCTTTCTATGGGAGTTAGACTTATAGTTATTTTTGTGTTAATAGAAATGGAACTGGGTAGGCATCATAGAGATCAATCAGAGGAGGCTGCTAAAAACGTGGTTGCACCTGAGCCCTAGGTGAACTAACAGCTAGTGAAGAGTATAGTGCAACCTTTCCAAGTAGTATAGAGTGGGAATAAAGTGGATAAACCAAATCATGTGGATCATGCATCTTAGTTTCAAAAATATAATCCACCCATCTTTAGGGGTGATGCTGTGCTAGAAAGGGCAGAAGCATGGTTGAACAGAATGAATAGGATATTTGAATTCTTGGGAACACTGGTGGAGATGAAAGTGAAGTTATCCACATAAATTCTAGAATATATCACCCTTTAGTGGTGGGAGTTGGTGGTCCAATATGGAACAAACTAAGGGGTGACATGGGAGGGTTTTGAGGAATATTTTAATAAACAATTCAACCCTTATATGTTCATAATTCAGAGAACAACATATTTATTTATCCTGAATAAAGGGAACATGTCGATAATAGAATATGTAGCTAAGTTTATGAACATACTATGGTTTTCACCCAAGGTGGTGGGTATTACATCATTGGAGGCACATATATTTGAATCTAGGTTAAGGCAGGAAATTGGGTCAAAAGTAGCGGGGCTCTGTATCAGTGATTACACAGAAATGGTGAATAGATCAATCGTAGCTAAACAAGATATATTTGGGGATATAGGTGGGGGAAGTATCTTTTTACCCACATGGAATAGTGGGAACTCTAATTCTATTCTAAAGAGGAATTGCGACACTTATTTCTAGGGTGGGGGCACAACTTAGAATCTGACAGTAGGATCCGTGAATCTTCCTCCAAAGCCTTAGAGTAATCTGGGATGTTTTCACTGTGGCTCCATGGGTCAAATCAAGTGGGATTGTATGAAACAACCTCAATCATTCTATTAGTGTAACTAGATGGGGAATATTCAATAATATTGTTGGAATTCTCTGAGGTTGGGTGTCCATGACACTCCTTCGGGGTCGTAGGGGTCATATGCCTTGACAGGATGAGGGCAGCAGCATACCCCTCATCGATAAAGTAAAGTTAGTCATGGTGATTCAAGGAATAACATGACTCCTATGTAGGGAAATAAAGAGAAGATTTTGGCAAGAAAGTAGTTGTTTGAAGATGAACAATTTTTGGGGGATGATTGGTCTGGACCATCGATGGTGTGAGGTATAATTCTTTTTAAATTCTACCATGATGAAAGATTTGTTTGATATGGGTGATTCACATTATTTTATTGACTCTTGTGCTATTAGTTTTCTTTGTTTAAGTGTGTAAATGATTCCTACTATCTTACAACGTCAAACTCCTCTGGGTCAAATAGAGTATCGAGCCTTCTTATGTAGAGCATGTTATATAGTTGTTGATGGGGTTGAGTTGATGTGAGATTTATTAGTTCTTGAGATGGATGTTTATGATATAATATTTGGAATGTACTAGTTGACAATGTTTAAGGCCCACATTGACAGGTTTTCGTGAACAATGATTTTCACAATGGGGGATGGTTTCACACATCTCTTTAGAGGGAAGAAGAATGAAAAGTTGGGTGCAAAAAGTTTTCATGCACTAGTTGTTGGCACAATATCAAATCACTTGGAGGCATTTTCATTGGAATCAATGGAAATAGTTCAGCATAACATTTTTCTAGTGGTGTTTGATCAGTTTTTGGATGTCTATCCTGAATAATTATTAGTGTTTCCACCCATGACAGAAGTGGGGTTTATGATTGATCTCCTTCTCAGGACCGGTCCTATCTCACTTCCATATTATTGAATGGAACTGATAGAATTGAGGGAGGTGAAGGTTCAGTTGGATGAGGAGTTTCATAAATGTTTTGAAATGATTAAGGATCACCTTACATCAGCACCAATATTGGTTATTCCTAAACCAGGGAAAGGGTACATGGTGTATTATGATGCCTCAGGATTAGGGTTGGGGTGTGTTCTCATGCAGGAGGATCAATTGGTTTCATATGGCTCACAACAGTTGAAGTTTTATGATAAGAATTACCCGACATATGATTTTGAGTTTGCGTTAGTGGTTCATTCCTTGAAAATGTGTCATCATTATCTCTTCGGTGATAAATTTATAGTGTTTACCGATAAAAAGTGTTCAAATCATATTTTATCACAAAGATATTTGAACTTGAGGCAAAGGAGATGGATGGTGTATCTCTAGATGTTTGATTTTTACTTTATTTATACACCGAGTAAGGGAAATTCCATGGCAGATGCATTATTTGGGAAGTCGTATTCTCAGGTGCTGAAACAGGCATCATATCAGTGGTAGTTGATGTCGGTCATAACCGACATGCGGTTGGAATCTGAGGACCAGGGTGATAGAGTGATTTTCTTTCTGATCTCATTACTTACTGATTTGGTTGGGTTGGTTAGAGAGGCACAGGTGTCAGATTCCGAGTGTATGGAAATGATGTCGAAACTCAATGGTGGAGAGACTATTAAAGGCTGGGAACTAAATGGGAATGCAGTTTTGTGTTTTTGGAATCATATGGTTGTACCATTGTATTTTTAGGAGAAAATTATCATTGATTATCACCATTCCATGTGAGTCTTCCATCCTATAATTCAAAAAATTTATAAATCATTGAAAGAATAGTTTTGGTGGGATGGTGTGAAAAGGAATGTGGCCAAGTCTGTTTAGAGGTGTTTGACTTGTCAGCAAATCAAGGAAGAGAATCAGCGACCATCAAGAATTTTGCAAGCGTTAACTATTCCAGTGTAGATATGGGATACGATAGCGATGAATTTTGTTATAGGCCTCACAATAATGGTCTATAAGCATGACTTCATTTGGGTGGTAGTGGATCATATCACAAAGTTAGTATATTTTATCCCAATTTGTGAATCTCATACGGTGGAGGATCTTTCAAAAATCTATATCCGGGAGGTGGTAAAGAGGAATAAAATTCTAGTTTCAATTGTATGAAATAGAGATCTGAAGTTCACATCTCATTTTTTGAAATCCTTACAGCAAGCCCTTGGGAAAAAATTAATGCTAAGCACAATGTATCATCCTTAGACGGATGGCCAATCCGAGAGGATGATACAAACTTTGGAAGATATGCTAAGGGATTTTGTGATGAATTTTGGTGGTTCATGGGTGGATCAATTTATGTTGGTGGAGTTATCTAATAATAATAGTTAACAAGACTCAATATATATGGATCTTTTTGAAGCACTGTATGGGAATCTATGTCTTTATTCACTTTATTAGGTGGATATCAGTGAAAATTCATTGTTTGGACTGAGCCTTATCCAAGAGACTACAAAGAAAATTATGTTGATCAAGAAATAAATAGAGATGTCTTAGAGTCATAAGAACTCATATGAGGACCATCTTCAGTAACCATTTTCATTTGGGGTGGGTCATCATGTGTTCTTGAAAATATTTCCTAGGCTTGGACATCATCAGTTTGGAAAATAGGGAAAGTTATATCCAAGGTATATTATGAATTTTGAGATACTTGAGAAGGTTGGAGAGGTGGCTTATTGGTTGGATTTTCCACCATGGTTTAGTGTGGTTCACAATGTGTTTTATGTGTCTCAGTTAAATAGGTATCAACTAGATCCTAGCCATGTCATTCGATGGGATCATGTTGAGTTAGAGCCAGATGCTTCCTTGGTGCATGTGATAGTGCGAGTTATGGATATGAAAGAGAAAGTATTTATTTGTAAAATCATCACTCTAGTTCTCATTGTGTGGAAGCATGGACAGATCTAAGAGTAGACATGAGAGCCGGAGAAATAGATACCGGAGAAATGGTACAAGCACTTTCATCAAATTGATGTTTCTCTACTTTTTGAGGATGGAAAGTCCAATGGTGGGGAGAATGTATCACCCCCGGTTTGAGGTATGTAACCATTTTTTATGGATTTTATGTGTTTAAAGTTTTTGGGTAATTTTTGGGATAGTTTGTTATGGTTTTGGTAATATTTTTAAGATAGTTAAAGGGTGCACAATTTGATCACGCTTAGGATAAACTGTGAAAAATATCCAAGTAACCATGCAACATGAGATAATGGTCCTTTGCATGGTTTTTGCATGGTTTGTCTAACCGTGCGAGGAGGCCGTACAAAGTACTGTTCGAGGTAGTAGCATGTGAAATATTATCACACAATTTTCCTAACCGTGTGAGCTAACTGTGCATGATATTAAAAATAATGTTTTTAAATTTTGGCTTGATCATGATTTTCCCTAAACCCACAATTATTCCTCCCACTCGAGCCTCACTTGAGATTTTTGGTTCTCAAGGGTTATAGAAGCTCTTACACTCATTCCAGAAGTGATTCTGAAGGGGTTTCAAGGTGCAATGAAGTTGATTCTTTTCCAGTAAGTCTCCTCTCTTGGTGTTTTGTGTTTTTCTCTAGATATACTATTCTCTCTCTCTATCTCAGCTTTCTATATCTACAACTAGCGTATGGATATCTAGGGTTATTCTCACCTATTGTAATGAAAGTTAGGAATGTGGATGTTAGGTAATGTGACTGAGAGTGATTTGATGGGGATTTCACCTAGATTTGTGGTGTGGTTGGGTGTTGTTCAATTTCAACGAAACCCTAAGGTAGGTGGATTCTATATCGAATACACTTTGCTAGAAGTTGATGCCTTGTTTGTAAGTAATTTGTTTTTTTTGAAATTAATTTTGAATATGATGCGCGAATCTTGGTAGAAACCACTGGGTGATGATTTTGGGATTCTGGGAAAAATGTGATATTGCTGTAAAAAGGGGTTTTGTTGTGTGATTTTAAAATTTTGATTTTAAAATTGATAATCATTTGAATTATGGAATTTTTTTTTAGAAAGATGAGTTTCAATAATGATTTTGTTTTATTGAAATATGGATTATCATGGAAAATGGTTAATGAGTGTTTTCAATAAATGGTTGATTTATTAAAGTTATTTGGCATGTTTTTGAAATGGTTGTGTGTATAATGTGTGGCCTTGGTGTTCTTTATGCTTGGTGGTTGGTTAAGTATTATGTCTTGTGTTTATTTTTTGTGAAGTGGGCAGGAAGTCTCATTATAAAAAAGTTATGAATAGTGGATGGAAGGACCACCATTATGGATAAGTGGTCAGGAAGTACCACTAGATTGGGAATGTAATAAATATCCTTGGATTGGAAGTCACACTGTGTTTAGTTTCCTTGTGTGTGTTATTATAAAATATGGAAATGGTGGTAAAAATGTGTGATAGTGAAATAGATTATTTCATAGTTGTTTGGATTTCCCTTCTTTTGTGTGGGTATGCGTAAAGGTGGCTTGTGGAAATTTTTTCACTATTTGATGTTTTATATAAACTGTTTTTTATAAATGCGCTAACGATTCTTTCCTAGTGGCATGTGTAGGGAATTCATATGGGGAAATCCTACTAAATATTATTACTGACCCCTTCTTTGGCACTCTGTTTATTTTATAGATGTCGTCTTTTGGGAAAAGGGTAAAGGTAAAGCATTCCTTCCTTTTTTGGTACTTTGTGATGCTCAAATGGTTTTGGTGGTGCTAGGATCATGGAGATTTGTGTGGATATATGGGGTGGTGTCATGGTTCCTTTGTTTTTTGTGGTCTTCTTCTTGGTACTCTAATTATGGATTCTTATGGCTTGGTTGTTTTGGTCTTTTGGTTTGTTGAGTTGTAAACTTTTTCGACATGCATCATATACTTTGGTTGGTTATGCCTCATTGGTTGGTTGTTTTTATTCTAAGGTAAAATCATTAACCACTTTTCCTTGAATCCCTCGACATTAATTTACAGCCTTTGGCACCTTGGTAACATCACCTAAGGCCAAGTATCATCTCACCACCTTCTCAAGCCAATGAGAAGGGGCGAGACATTACACAGACCAAGTTGAGGTGACCAACCTACAATCATGAAAAAAGTCTAATGAAGGATCTAAGTTTCTAATTAGGCAATTAATTTAGGTTATTTAGAATTTTATGTTAAATTCCTAGATAATCGAGCATGAAGAACAACATAAATATCATATAAATGAGTGAGACTTTAGGGAAGAGAAACTGGACCACCTACCTCATGCTTAGGATGGCCTACTCATCCAATTTCAAGCTTTGATACAATATAGTTTGAGAGAAATAAAATAAATTTACAAAAACAATATAAATAGGAAGAATTATCTTAAATTAATTTATAATTTTATATGGTGAGGTAAATTTAAGAAGGAATCAAGAGAAGTCAAGAGATTACCGATATGATTCTAACACACCCAATGACACTCGATTTGATAAAAAAATGAACAAAATCTCTCCATGCCTATAGATGGAGAAGAGGGAAACCATGGTAGGGATACTGAAAGTGGATGGGAGGAGAAATATGGGATAAATCAAATAAGGTGGTAGGGAAAAATGGTAATTTCCACCCCTATAACGATTTGCATGATTTGGACACACAGTTTGGATAACCGTGCATGAACCGTGCAACATCCTCTACCTAGGATCCATACCCTATATGGTTTTTTCACTTGGTTAAGTAAAATGTGCATCAACCATACTTTTGGAAATTTCCAACTCCACACCCCGTACAGGCTATGTGCACATTTTGACAAACTGTGCACAAGCTGTTGGGTTCACCCTTGAAATAAACTGTAGATATTTTTCATGACAGTGTGCCTCCTCTCGTATGGTTAAACCAAACCATTTTAAACCACATATCCTCTAGACAAGGATTCATAATTTATATATGGAATCCCCATAGTTTAAATAAACCATTTCCTTATAAAAAATAGGCCACACAATTGTGCCACATGTTTATCACTATCCGTGCACCAACTGTGTGCCTTTTTTTGCCTCTCCTAAAACTGACTTTTCAGGGATTGAAGATCCTAAAAATTATATAAACACCCAAGACACCTCTAATCCTTAAAAATAATCTAGAAACAATAATTTTAAGTTTTTTTAGTCTAGTATTTACAATCTAAAGATAATTTTAGAATTCAGACCATCCACCAAATGAAAAACTCAATTTTATTTGGAAAATTTCAATGGGTCCAAGACATGGGATCTTAAAAAATTGTGTTTCAAGACTACACCCTTAGTGCCACTTAGGTAGTGAACCTACATGGTTGGATCATGGTTTGTCCAAACCATGCAGGATAGCCATACAAGGGGTGCCTTTGGATATTGATTGTTTCATGGTTGATACACAACTTGGCCAACCATGTGGGAAAACCATAAAAACTCTTAAAGTTGGGTGAATTTATGATTTTACCTTACATATTTTTACACACTAACCATATTTTTCCTCATCCTCCTCTAAATTAAACAAATCCATTCTTTTTTTGGATCTCTACCATGGCCTCTTCCAAGTCTTTGAGATATATTCTTCAAATAGAGTTTGATTCCTTCACCGTTAGTTGCATTGGATGTGTATCAGTAAGAGCTTAATTAATATTTCTTCCTTTACTAGTTTCTTCATATATCTTATGAAATATTTTAATGTGACCTAATATGAACTATTTTTAGGGAATTTATCTTGTTTTCCGATTTCTCCCATTCCAGCACAAATCAAAGCATGACAACAGATAAAGATAACACTACTAAGGTAAGGTAAGTGGTTTAATACTTTTTCCCTAAAGCTAAGTTTTTATATATCATGAACCATCATGTGACATGCCATAAATTCTATGAATTTACTTAAATTTACAATTTACTTAATCTAAATTGTTACCCATGAAAGATATTCACCATGTACCCTAAATTATGAATGGGGGATGAACCCTATCAACTAGTGCAACCCAATGAGTTGTGGTAATAATTTTTCCATGACCTATTAAATGACTAAATGGACAAACCAAATTTTAAGTGGTTTTTTCTTGATGCCTAAATAAGTAAAATACCTTGAATTGAATGTATGCAAGTGGTATGAACACATCACTTGACTTATACGAAGTTAGTGGATTAATACCTTGTTAAATGGTTTTCCAATTGAATTGTAATTCATCCCTCAACATACATTTAATCATGAATGATCCTTATTATATAAAGGTAAATTACAGGCATGGAGTCCTATATAATTTTATTACCTGAACATGAAGTCCCTTGATTTTGTGATACTCAGGAAGGCATTCCATCTATTTGTGATACTCAGGAAAGGCATCCCATATTTTTTTGATACTCAAGCATGGAGACCCACTTACATGTGATCCTCAAGCATGGCATCCCAATTGAAATATGATTTAAATGCATGATGAACCTACATAAATATGATTCATGAGAATGGATTTACCAATTAAAATATGATAACCAGGAATGACGAACCATATGATTCATGACACTCGGGCGTAGTGTCCCTCAACTCTATGAGATTCATACTACTATCCATAGATTCATAAGTTATGACTTGGGTTCATGATAGTAGTAGTATAAATATAAATGGATGTAAATGTCACTATCAATATAGACCATATTTATGTATACATATGGTTACCTGTTCAAAGATCATCCAACTTAGGTTTAAGCAGGTAGTTCCATCTTAGTGTGCATTATGAACCATATCTAACCCATTTAAATTCTACAATTTTTCTTACATTATTATACATGAACACTGCTAATTTTATATTAACAAACTATATTTTACTATAACCCATTGATGGTGTCCTACTGAGTATATCTCACATCCTGTTTGGGCTACTAGTTGGTACCTGAATAGATCTCATGGATGTAGGTAAGCAAAAATGGAAGCATCTGGTTGTGGATTCTTGATTGTATGATTTGGATGGTGTATAGGAGTAGAGTACTGAGATTATTCTCATTATTCTAGTGGATATATTTTTTTATCATTTTTTATTTTTTATTGTATGATATATATTCCTATACCCATGTTTCCCTTTATAGGAATATTACATGACATTAGAATCATTTTGTATATGAAATTGTTTCTGTTCCAACCTTTCATTTTATTTGGATGATTTATTATTATACTATGTTCCAATATGACATGAGGGTATATTATCCCCAAGGACACAACCTAGGCCCTCTATGATAGTTATTGGCCTCTAGAGGATGAGGTGGTATGCTTGAGTCCATGTGGCCAACCAGGTTCAGTTACTTATGTGTGAACTAGGTTCAAGAAGTCCCAACTCCCACCATTATAGTGCCCATTTAACCAAAGGAGGATAAATAAATTTTACTTGCATCTAGAAATAGGAGTACATGATACTCGAGGTGATGTGAAACCTCATTGGTAAAGAAGACAACCCATGAAATTGATTTTTAAATCCAAAAGCCTACCATGTCTAGAATGAATAAAGAATGGTTTAATTTGAAGATGAGATCAGACTCACCTGTAACGATTCAAACTGGTTGGATTCAAGATCGATGAGATTCTAGATAATTTTTGTGTTCTTGTGAAGAAAACAAAGGCCAACACCGATGTTGAATGATGAAACCTGAAGATGAAACATGTGATTCACCATTTTATGAAGAACCATGCCATTGTTAGAGTGATTGATCTTAGTTATTCAATCAAATTAAACCTGAGTGAAGACCATGACACCCTAATTCCACCTGATCTCATGAGTAAGATGAATAGAGATTGAAGAACCAATTGAAGAGTATACACCTAAATTTTAGATCTAATTTTCTATTTAACCCATATTGAAGCATCATTTGTAGAATTAAATAACTGATAGAATAGTATGGGGAATATTTGGAACCAGAATTGTGCACTATTTCCTTGATGAATAAGATCAGGTGAGTGATTACTTAAAGAAGGCCTATCTTGGATGAAGATATTCATATTCAAATTTTATTTTATGTTGATTATTTAATTTTTAGGTAAATATTTTTTCTTTTTTGAGTTTATTTATAGTTCATCAATGAAGATTATGGGGCATCAGCAACCTCCATTTTTATGGTTGTGTGTTACTATATTGTTTTATTTTAGATTCTTGATAAAAAACATAATTAATTTTCATTCATGTTTAAGACCGTCAATATCTTAAGGAATCAAATATTAGAACTTATGTGTTTCTATTAGGACATAAAATTGGTCACATGGCTGAAGAGATCAATTTTGATCTTGTGAAAGTCAATGCTACTAAATTACATGATCATGCGATGATTAAAATTCAAATAATTTGCACTAATTATTTAATTAGGAAATAAAAAAGATGTAATTATAGCTTGAAGAAACACGTGAAAATTCTAAAAGATTTTGGAGTTTGATTGAGTCCAGAGAGAATATTTCAAGGAATGTGTTTGAGTAGGTGATGTTACTTATTAGGTTAGAAAGACCATGTACAAGGAGCATAATCTTTTGGAAAAGGGTTTGTCATGTCATTTGAGGTTGAATATGAAAAATGAAGGCATGCCACATGGATTTTAGGGGGAGGTTACCAAGAAATGTTCATGATCTTACAGTCAAGATTAAACATATACATTTATATTGAAAAGAAGAAGATACTTGAGGGATGGGGGATATACTTCCATCTATCCACACCCTGAAATCCATATTTTTCCATCCATAATTTATACTAGAGGACATATAAAATGGTAGAATACTGAGTTGGGAGATGAACTAGATTTGATGCTGGAGATTGTGGAAAGAGGTAGTCCCACTATAGATGTGTCCGCATCTCTTTATTCTCACATTTTGGATTTATATTCTTATTAAAATGAGTAATGAAATTTATTATGGGATTTATATTATGATGATCTGAGATTAATTTATCTATTATGGTTTTGTTAAAATAATTTTTTGTTACAATTTTTAGTTTGATGTTCTTTTTCATTCAATAATGAGTATCATTTCTCACTACTCAAGAACTGAAAGGTGAAAATAGTGAATAATTTATCTCTTGATCATCAACTAAATTACTAAAAATTGTAAAAGGAGTATTAATATATTATCCATAATGAAAAAAATTAATTCTAAAGTTTAGATCGAGAGATCAAGAGTAAGGAAATTTCATCGAGCTATGGAAGTTCACTGAAGTAAAAAACTTAGCGAATGATAAATTTTATTAATGCATTGAATAATTGTATTAACTTGAGTAGGATTTAAGAATATAATTTTTTGTTTAGTTAAAAATAGACCAAATACCCTAATTTCATCAATTCACTTGTCTCAAAATCTCTTTTATTTTTCACTACTTCACAGACCTCTTTCACTGTTTTGACTGCACACTTTCACATCAAATCATCACTATAGTTTTTCTTTGTTTTCATTTTTTTTATTTTTCTGGTCACTCACACACCAAACAATTTTTATGAGGAATAAAAAACCATACTCACCATTTTACTAATTTTTATTAGTAAGTAGCATTATATATTAAATTTACACCGAGTCTCAAGAATGCTCACATAAACTTTTGGTGCCATTATAAAGGACGGAAAGAGTGTCCAATAAAAAAATAAAAAATTTGAATAAAAAATATATTCAAGAAAACACATATAACCAAGAATCTTTAAAAAAATAAAAAATCATATAAAAAATCAGTGTACAAAATTTCTAACCAAAATATTCTATGTGTTGTGTTTGAAAAGTTTCTTCAAAAACTAAACTCATACAAGAGGATCTAAGTTATAGATCAAATGTCCAATAAAATAAATCAATAATAAATTAATTGAATTAAATAATAAAAATAAAATGGAAAATATGGAAAATAGAGTTAAAAATGGATATTTCAAACTTCCACATCCCTTAGTTCCTAACTCTAAGAGACCTAAACTTAGGGAGTTTTAACTTCCTGAAGTTTCAAGTAATCTATATTGCATGAGGTTTTCTCCTAGGTCTAGGAACTATGAAATAAAAAAAATCAAATCTATCAATGATTCTATAATTCAACTATATTCTTGAAGAAAATTCACGTGATTTTGTTAGATATTTGTTTGATTTTGGTCAACAATTTCCTTTGTGTGGTATGAGTGAGGAAGTTTTGAGGTTTATAGTTTTTCTATTATATCTGAAGGGAAATTTTCAGAGATGGTTTTAGAACCTAGATGAGGAAATTTTTGAAACTTGGGATAAGATTTTCAATGTTCCTATCCCAAAATTCTTTCTTTAGTAGACCACCATGGAGGTTATATATAAGATAATAGGTTTTATACATTATGAGGGAGAGTTATTTCACGATGCATGTGATAGGTTTAGAAGTATTCTTAGTCGGAGTCCCAATCTTTAGTTATCTCCTCACCCTATCATGTATACTTTTTATAATTATATTACCTATTACAATCAAAATTTATTTGATCAATCACATGGGTGTGACTTATTTGATATGAAAATGGATGATCTTAAATAAATATTTGATAAGTTATCCCAAAAATCCAAGTATAATTTCACAATAAATAGAGTCATCTATAGAGATAGAATAAACACCCATGTTGTTATTGTTTATGATAGAGTTTTCAGGGAGAAGTGCTTTCATTGTGGGATGTATGATCATAGTAAAAAATGTTTTCCCAACATTTTTCTCACTATAAAATATTAGGAGAGTTCATAGTTAATTTATTATAGGTATAAGAATCAAGATTTCTATGATCCCTTTCCAAATCAATACAATTCTGGTTACAAAAATCACCATAATATGACTTGTAATGAACAAGGTGTAATTAAATAGTTAGCTACCCCAACATACCAAACTCATCCCAGAACCAATTATTCAAATCAATATGGTATTTATTATTCAAATTATCACAGTAAATTAAGGGAATTATATAGTAGATGTTAGGAGAAATTGGTTATTTTTAAAAATAAATAGACACTAAGATTCATAATCTAGAACTTCAAATTTTTTAAATGGACAATAATTTTATAGGAAGATATAAAGGAAATATGACCAGTTCAATAGAACCAAATTCATGAAAAAATATGATTGAATTAAAAACTAGGTTAGGTTTAAAAATTCAATAACCTGTTAAGTAATAGTATACCAAAGAATAAATTTATTTTCAAGCTAAAACAGGAAATGAAAATCCTAAAAATTATAAATCTAGAAATAAATACATAAAGGTCCACCATGAAAACAATGATGAATTATCAACTAATAAAGGCATAAAAAAAATAAAATGTAGCAGTAACTAGACAAATAGGTAAAGAAGAAAGTATGGTATAAGGATGAGGAGAATAATCCATCTATTTTGGAAAATTATGCCCCTACCATCGATTTTCCAAAAAAGAGTTAAAAAGAGTGATGTAATTGATTATTTGAAATTTCTTCATATGTTAAAGACCTTTAACATTAATATGAATTTTTGTGAGGACATGAACATGATTCCATCCTATGTTAAGTTTTAGAAAAAGGTTCTTAACCAATAAGAGTGATTTGGGAGAGTTCTAAACCATTAGTCTCACTAATGATTATAGTGAAATTGTTCAAAATACATTACCTACAGAATTTAAAGGCCATGGAAGATTTGTTATATATTGTATAATAGGAATAATTGAGGGAATAAACTATCTATGTGACATTGGAGCTAGAATCAATCTGATTACTTGCTACTTGTTTCAAAAGCTGGGTTTTAGGTAATTGAATCCAAATTTTTTTTCTATATAGTTGATTTATAGGTCACTTGATTATCCTTATAGAAGGGTATATGATCTTTTAGTTAATGTAAGAAATCCCACACTTCCCAAAAATATTCTTATCCTTCAAATGGAGTGTGTCAAAAAGTTCTAATCTTTCTTGGGATACAATTCTTGGCCACTTATTAGGTTGTAATTGATGTCTCAGTGGGTAAGCTTACCCTTCAAGTTGGTGAGTACTAAGAGGAATTTCATGATTACAGTGGGATATAATTTGATTGATGCAGACAAGGAGGGGGTCAAATACCGAGTTTAGAAAGGAAAACCAGAACACTTTTTATGATTTAATCAAAGATTCAGTAAATGAACATTTTTAGGTGATTTTTTTTGAATCTGAGTCCAAGATTGAGCTGGAAATGCTTTGATAGTTTGAGAGTCAAATTTGAAAGTACATTGTAAATAACTTTGAAGTGGTCCATCCCGAACCAATCCCCATATGTGAATATTTTTCTCCTAATACTATTCAAAATTCTAAGACTTCTCATTTACCCAAACCAGATACTAATTATTTTTCATTAAAACTTTATAGGTGTGTGTTAGTTTTTTTATTTCTTTGTTTGCTGGGAATGAGTGTTTTGAAGATGTAAAAGGATATGTGGTCAATATTGACTATCTAGATGTTGGATAGAATGTTGGTTCATACTAAAATACATGTTTCATTGGAGAGGTCAAGGAAGGGAAGAGCAAATTGATGAAAATTTGGGCCAGAATGAATCAAAAATCCACTTTAGGGTTGGGTTTTCAAATGTTAAAATATTCAGGAATAGATCCAATTCTCAGAAGTCAATGGATTCATAAATGTTGAGCAGATAACCTCCACACTATGTAACTAGATTTCGCGAAAGACACCAATCTCAGAGAGCTTGAGGTGGTAACTATCATGTAATGTAACTCCCATTTAGTGAAGTTACTAGCTGTATGAAGTTTGAGGTGATAACCTCTGCACAATGCATGTCTAGTTCACATGACCCCATCCTTTCATGAATCGTATAATCTTACAAAAAAATCATCCATATTTCACAAAATCAATTCCCTTTCCTCTGCATTGCTTTTAAATACCTCCCCATGTATGAATTTTAAAAGGATGAGACCTTTCAAGTTTTAAAAAAAGATCTTAATTCATTAAACATTGAATATTCATGAGTAAGAGAGGGTATGTATTTAAAAATGTTTCCATATTTTTCAAAACCAACTCCCATGGGTTTTGGAAAACAAAACCCTTGGTAAATATGAATTTCCCGAAGCCCCATGGCCTTCATATACGAAGAATTCCCTTTTCAACTCTTGTGATTTCATGAGATTATTATCCTTCATGAAACCAACCCCATGGGAAAACAAACTTTTCTCGGAGTCAAGGTCACCTTGTTTTATGAAAAAATTTATTTCACGAGACACTGGACCTTCATGAAACCCCTGACATTATCAAAACATCATCTTTTACATAACCAATATACCATGGCTTAATATGGTGGCTCCTTTTAGACAATAACCTTTCATGAAAGTCTAGTGTCTTGGTACCCTGTACCCACAAAAAACCTATTTTACCAATCCCCAAATCTCCATGGGATCGGTACCACCTACCCTTGTGTACGCCCATTGCGTCTCAAACATGTCCTTGTCCATTAAATTTACTTTTTATCATAAGCGTAGGAACCGTAATTCCTTTTTCTCTTAAGATTTGGAACCCTAACATCGATACCCCTGATTAACACTCCTTAATGGTAGTGTTCAAACTGTGCTCTACCCAGAAATTCATGAGATATGGACATGTAAGCCCTAAAGGTGGAATCATCATGGGAAACATCCAACCATTATTGGTAGAGAGGACATATGCAAGATCTTACTAACCCACTTTCAAATAGATTTATTGAGTATAATTCCAACCACGTCCAAGCTTCATGACATACAACTACTTAGCTCCATGTCATAGTCATACAATGATAAATTTCACAACAAAATCCTCAAAACATGATTCTAAACTATAACCTTACCCAGCGTGATGAGCATGGGATCCCCCATTTGTGATCATCATGGGATGAAACAACCATGAACATCTATTATGGCCCTGATCCCCTTACCCAATGGAATCCTAATACAATAAGCCTTCACGTGTAATCCCCACACCATTCCACATTTACAATCCTTCCCTAAAATGATCATACTCACCTCACAACATTAAACTGCATGGACCGGTCCTATCACATGACCTAAAATGTTGAATCAAAATATATGTGTTTTGATCCTTGTTTATTAACAGGGTATGTAGGAAAACTCCATGAGGTTTAATACTGAAATACTAAAACATCATGGTACCTACCTGAGGATTAATACTGATTCCACAACACTCAACTAAACCCTTGATGTGTGATCATACTACTCTTTTGGGACACAATTATCCAATCTCTTCAAGTGTGACCATCTTCCTCCCTATGGAAACACTTAACCACAAACCTATCCCTACAATTTGATACACTTGTAACCCATCTATCACTGCAAGAAATTAAACCTGTGATCAAATTGTCCCCACAAGACGTCAAACCCATGAACCATCTATCCTCACAAGATATTAAACCAACAGCAAACCAATCCCCACAAGATGTTAAACCTGTGAACCATATGTCCCCTTAAGATGTTAAACTTGCAACCCATATATTACCATAATATATTAACTTGTATCCCGTCTGTCCCCACAAGTTATTAAATTTGTGACCCATCTGTCCCCTCAAGATGTTAAACCTATGACCCATCTGTCCCAAAAAGACATTAATCCTATGTCCCACCTATCCACACAATATGTTCAACCTATGATTCATTAGTCTACACAAGACGTTAAACTTGTGACCCAATCCTAAATATATACTCTATAAAATAAACATGGGATTCTTGAGGTAAAAATACTCAGAATACTTACACAACTGGCATTAACTACCACATGGACGACATGGGATTCCTTGGGTTCCTTGCCTAAGATGCCTCACACATGACATTCCATATAAAAGGGGAAGAAATTATAGGTTCCAAACCTACCCAATGTATATATATTCCCAAAACATACCAAAATTACTATCGAGTATGATTGAAGGTTAATTCCATGTTGAGACTAAGACAATGTAATTTACAGGTGTCCACCTCGAGATAGCATCGGGAACATGTCTAACAAACATGACTAAAATGTATGAGGGAGACCTAGACTAGGAAATGAGATATAAATAGGAATATATGGAAGGAGTAACTGACATAACATCATATATTTTCGATAAAGGATCTAACAACACTAATTAAAGTGATGGTAGACACCCACCTTTGGAAAGATGGAATGTGAGGAAAGAAGCAACCCAATGCATGACCTATATAGAAAGAATTAGAAAAAAATGGTGAATCCTACCTGAAAATACATATCCTTTAATAGAGAGTAGATATGAAATGTTATACACCATTATATTTTCAATTTATTAGAACTAAATATATTTATCCAAGTACCACTATGCAAGTAGTGGAACTAAAATGAAGCTATCCTATGACTTGGGGAAGATAACATTGGGAATCTTCAGCCTACAACATCTTCAGTGTTGGTCCATCCTCTATTTCAAGAAGAATGGAAAAAATTGGGGCATAGGGTATCGCCTTCACTGCATATATACTAATGGATGATTGAAAATACTTTATTGGACTTTAAATATAGCTTACTGATGACCAAACATCAACAGACATAGGGTAAGGGGAAATTTTAGTGAATAAAACCCAAATGACTACGTGCAAACCACGACAACAACTACACCTTCAGCTACGGGGTTACCACACCCCATATCACCCCCTAGATCATCCAGGGGAGGGTTATCGACACCATTTTTTTGATACAGATAATAGGGTTCATTCCCACCTGGGACATGGCCTGTATGGATCTCAATGCATCAGTTCCTCACTGACACTACCACCCCAAGGGACACGTAGAGGGAAACCACTCCTTGTTTTAATAGAAAACTGATTTTGGAGAAGCTACCTAGAGAATTTTGATATCTCCAACCCTATTCTAAGGAGGTATGAGATGTTCAGTCCATACTCATTATTTCCACCACTTGATATATTCCTAGGAGGGAACCCTCCATGCCTTGTCATCACTAACACTGACCAAACCTAGAGGTTGATGAGCAGATTGACTCCATTCTTGCTTCATTAAACCTGGTCCATAACACCCGATTCCAATGATGAGGGAGGAACCATAATAAATCTTAAAGTAATGCATATTTTATAGCTCTAACATCATTTTCCACTGTCGACATGTCCCCTCAGATCCCCACAACTGGTCAATGGGGATCTATCTTTACCCGTATGGGATTGAGAACCCAACTACCACTTAAAAAGGCCAAGATGACTCTCTCAGTCTTCATAAACTTTTATATCCATTATGGTCCATACCATGATGAGGAAAACCAATTTAGAGGTCCAACCTACACCACCAACTAGTGTAGATGTCGTCCCCATTCCAAAAACATGTCTTGATCTGAATAACTATCTTGGGACATGAGATCGAACAACATCTACGGGGGTTATACCTATGGAATAAGTCACAAAACACATGGGAGGAAACCAAGAGACTCTGAATATATTACACTAAGAGAAATCCTATTCCTTTAGAGGTAGGATGATGGGAAGCCTCTTGTCACCATCGACCTCTTAGAACCTAAAGCGATTGATCATTCAATGAGGAATCCTTCATCCCTACTTCTAGAGATGGGGGGTGAAAGCCTATTGATTGAGGCTTAAAATATTAGAATCTATGGTATATGAGTTACATAAATACCTTAATAGGTACCTAAAAGTAGATTATGTCCTAGAATCCTTCTAAGGAATTACAATACAATCATCACCACTGCCATCAGTTTCCCTTATCTCTACCTCCACACTAGAAGTAAGAGATATTTTAGGATCTATGTTGATTCCTTTAGGTAAAAGTGAGCAATTTTATGAGCCTCAAAGGGATTCTACAACCCTTAAACATGATTAGGTGGTATAAAATCATCCTACATGGATATGATGTTGAAGTAGGATATGACTTTGAGGAAAATTCAAGCATGTAGTGGGTGTTTGAAACTTGAAACACCCCCTCTCTTGGTAAATTAGTAGCAAAGAAGACCTATATATATGAAACTTATAGTATCTCATCTTGTTCCAATCATATATGGATTACCATGAGTAGGGACATCCCTATGGTAATAAACAAGATGATTTTTGGAGACTCATGGCTACCATCTAGCTATTAGTCGTGTTTTGGACACTTTTAGCTATGGATTTTTTCATCCCTGAGTCCCACACTGAGGACTAATAAGTATTTTTTCTAGAATCTCTGGGCAGTGTCTCATCACTTTTGAGACCATCAGTTATCCAACCCAGGGATCCACAAACACCTTGATGCCATGTACCAATAGTGAAATAGGATTGAGATCACAACAATCCTAGTGGATATCATCTTAAATATTATGGATACTACCCAAATTTTGAAAAAATGCACATTAGGATCCTCACCGTGCTCCATCAGGTCATGAAATAGGTTTTTCAACATGCGCATATTAGATTCTAGAGGTAGTATGCTTCCCTCCATTTTATCACATTCCTATAACAATGAAAGGATCGTTAATCTGGCCCATCTTCTAATAGTGAAGGTTCCTCTCTTACTATCTGTAATGTCTCGGATTTTTCCGTTTGTTATTTGTAAATATTATATGGGATTATTTTGAGACCGAGCGTGAAGACGACACATCATTCCGAGGTCCAGTGAGCCCAGAATGGTGGTTTGAACTTTTTAAGTTAAGTGAGTCAGCACTTGTGCGTGGTTGTGGCAGTTTCCAAATCGACGCCCAGATTAAAAACTTGAGCACACCGTTGCATCCAAGAAAACGACTTTACCTAAGAATGAGGCTAACCTCGACCGACATGGGTCGAGGGAAAAAGTTAATTTTCAGATGTTTTAATAAAAAAAGTAATAAAATAAAATAAAAATCTAAATGTTATATTTTATTTTGTGGAAACAACCGCTACAGCGCGGTAAAAGGGCAGCTGTTTCCCTAATTAAATTCTGTGTCATAATGATAAATAAATGGAAGTTGGACTCTTTAATACGCAGCGATGGGACGTCTGTTTCCTTAACTAATGGTGCGTCATAATGACTCAAGATTTGGAAAGTAGGAGTCATTAATATCGCCATTTAATTAAGTGCCAATCTTGTTTCCCTTTTTAAAGGGGTGAAAAATTGTTGATCGTTGTCAACGTTTGAGAAGAACCTCTGCCGAATCCGCGGCACATTGGAGAAAACTCTCGGTGACGAACGACGATGGATCAAAGTCAATAATCGCTACACCAACAATGTTGAAGGATCTCGACGACAATGCCATCACAATGCCTTCATCAACGATCGACCCTTTAAAAAGGTAGGGGTTTGTTATTTCAATTCCCTTTTCCCATTTTTGGGTTTAAACCGAAAATGCGGATCAACCATGAACAAGTTGATCCGCGAATTCGTGAATTCTTGCGGGAGGGATTTTATTTGGGATGATTTTGGGGAATTGATCCATGCTTTATGTTGTTGTTGATTCTTACTCCATTAAGCCTATTAATAGGAGAGGATCAATGCCATGATGAACAACAGCGGAGGTTCATTCCTCAATTTGTTTATTTGGATTTCTTTCCCCCTTCTTTCCTTGTGCATTTATCACGTTTTTTCGCGGGGCGACGAACAACGGATCGTTGCGCATCCGTTCTGCGATGCAACGATCCCAAATCGAAGGTTCGACACCGCAATGACCTTGTGGAGGTGCAGAAATGATGGCGGATGATGAATCAGACCGGATCAGAAAGAGAGTTCTTCGAGCGTTCTTCGTTTGGGAAGATCAAAACACGTTTTCAGAGCCGATCGGAGGTTCGAAAACACCGGAAACAGCTTCGTGGCATCGGGGTGACCAAAACCTGAAGGTTTCGTGGAGATTGGACAGCTGGATCAATGATCAGGGTAGCACGGGAGGCGCGCCGGCGAAGAGCACCATTTCTGGAAATTTCCAGAATACATGGCGTGTACTTCCGAAGAACACGTCGTGTAGTACTGGTGGCGGCGGCTAGGGTTTTGGGGTTAGTGAAGAATCACACGGTGTGTGACCCTGGTCACACGACATGTTGGAACTTCCCTGAAGCTCGGCATGTACTTTGAGTAGTACACGGACACGTGATGATCTACACGGCTTCAGGTGACACGGAGTGTATAACTTGGAAGAAGAGGCTACACGGGACTTGACGTGTTTCTTGGGGATGCACAGACATGGGATGAAGTACATGACCATGTACTCCATGACACGGCCAGGCGAGGCCAGCAGCGCGGGTCACCCCATGTGCGGATTACACGGGTTGGAGTACACGGGTTGATGACCGTGTACAGGGACATGGCCAGAGTACACGGAGCCAACCCCAATTACCCAGACACAGCGTGTACACCGTACTACATGCCATTTACTTAGTTTTTCCAACAAGAACAGCCTATGACACGAGCCGTTGTACACGGGAAGTACCCGGGGTGAGACAACACAACATGTATGTTTTCTACACGCCGTGTACTTTTTTGGAAAACTGAATGGTCCTTTCATTCACCGTACCTTTAAAATATTTCATTTGGGTTATAGCCCATTATTCTCATTCCCCAGAAGGCCAGACATCATTTCCCACTCAGGAGTATAATCCCTTCAGCATGACTTTCTGTGATAGAGTCAGACATCCATCCGAGAGGCCCGGATCGAGATCCTCTATCCATTCTTGACCCTAGGTAGAGTCAGGAATCGACGTTACCAACCTTATCGGGCATTGATCCTATACCAATATGGTGTATCACCTAATTGGTGAATCCGGATGAGTCGTTGTATCCTCCATGGCCCTGGCAGTGATCCTCATCTGTGTATCATGATCTTTCCCACTCAGGAGTGTGTCTCCCGTAATGAGTGCTTCTATCTATCATAACCTTAACACTCAGGAGTGTGTCTCCCATAATGAGTGTAGCTATCTCTCCTGACGGTTCCCGATGAACAACACTTCTTGGATGGACGTCATCAGAGCTATAAGACTCGTGGAGTGTGTTCTCCCGGAACAAGTGTATCACGGAATCTTCAAACAGAATCCCTTACGGGGGTATGTGGTTGTGTGACTTGTCTCTAGACCATGGGTCTGTGTTTTGAGTATATCTAGTTTATTCTATATGTTCTGCAAAAATATACTATGCATAGATGACTGTACCTTTACTTTTTGTACTGCTTTATGGTTTTTGGGTTCCTCTACTGAGTATTGTTATACTCACCCCTGCACGGGCTTTGCCCGCACATCTGGTGTCTTGTGCAGAAGAGCAGCCTTTTGACAGAGTCCAGGGCGGACCAGGGCAAGACTGAGCTTTTTGAGTTCCCTACAAGTCAAGGCGTTCCTACGGCTACGAGCCGCAGTCCTAGTATTTTTTGTGCTTACAGGTTGGACTTTGTAGTTTTCAGACTCTTGTTTGTTTTTTTTTGGTAGGCTTGTATTTTTGACCCAGTTTACTTTTACAGTACTCTAAATTTCATCGTACTCTATTGGTTGGGTTTAGTTTTATGCGTGCATTCTTTTTCCATAGCGGTTTTTACATTTTAGCATTTGTGGGCTTATAGATGTGTGCGTGTGTACAGGTACTTCAGAAATGCCTCCCATGTTAGTAATATGCCTACTCGGTGCTAGTCACCAGCCCCTGGCCTATTGGAGGTAGGCCTGGGGAGTCACGGCGTGGGCCTCACTGGGACAGGTCGTGATAGAGTGGTATAAGAGGTGGTCTATTCTACCTTAGGACCAAGAGTCTTTGAGTTTGGTTTGGGGCAACAATGTTTAGTGTTTCAGGTTCGGCTTTCAGGCCAGGGACCCCAGTGTTGGTGCGGCGGCTGACATATCCATACACCAGGACACTGATAACATTCTTTTAGACTTGGTTCACAAAAACACTGGTTGTAGGAAAATAAAAGGTAGATGCATCATAGAGGAATGGGTTGTTTTTTCCATGTCCTTTGTGTCAGCTATCCAGGTATACTCATTGACCATGACAGATCTTGTTATTTAAAGGATGCCTCCGCGACGCATACCCACTAGGGTTCAGAAGTACGATCATGGGTATGACCCCCTCAGTGGTGAGGCTTCGATACAGGGACCAGCTCCCCAGGAGTTTCCACCAGGTGGTGTGTAACGCCCCGACCCCAGTTACCCAGAGTCGGTGCATTATTATATAACATTGGCATGATCACAAGAAAGATCAAATCTCGAAAGACCGATTGGTTTAGTAGCCTTGGAAACACTAGATATATTCATAAGTTTTACATTACATCATAAAATGAAAAACTACTACAACAACATAATGTTTCCACAATCCACACTATTAACCCCTCATAAAATCCCTACAGGTCATTCATAACTTACTTCTTCACATCCTGGTAAAAATAAAACATAGAAAAGGGGTGATCTCAAATGCCCAGTAAGGATAACAATATAGCGGAAACTTTCATAAATAAGAATAAACATTTAAGGCAATGTATAACTAAAAAAAGCCTTTTAAATATGAACTTTCAACATGGTATGTCATAAATAAAATGAAATAATGCCATTTACTTATTCACATGGATATTCTACTAATCGAATAATCACATGCAAAAATCAATAACCACTTTCATAATGTTGGAATGCATAATGCCAGACTATCATAACCACATAGCCAAGGCCTCGTGCCAAGACTACAAATAAGATTTTGTCAAGGCCTTGTGCCAAGACACTAGTTTGTCTCATGAGACCTACCGATGCATCGAGGAGCTATAGCGGCTCCACCCGTCACTTATTAAGTCCAATGCATTCCCATATGAAAAGGTTTAAACATAACATAAACATTCGTATTAAAACTAGCATACGAAATGTCAATAATTTCACCATAAACTATGAATGGTATAAAAATAGCACATCCACAGTCAAACATATCACAAAACCTTCAATACAATATAGAAGTTTTGTATCATAATAAATCAACTTCAAATAATCTTAAAATCCATCAAAGGATGTTGACATAGATGAAATCAAAATTCTTTTAAAAGAAATATCTCCTTTTATTTTGAAATCATTTAAGATCCATATAAAATAAAACATTTTCTTTGAAAATATTCTTATAAGCTTGTAAGGAAAGCTTTGAAGATTTTATAACGGCGTAAAATAACCGCACCCGCCGTATAAGTTAAAAAAAACATTCTTACCTTAATTCTGTCGAAAAGGTTAAAAAGGACCTTGTTTTGAAAACGTCCGAAAGATTCCTTTATAAACCACTTATAAAAGTCAAAAAGGGTATAAATGACTTTAACTCATATTCTAGTAAATAGTAAAAATGTTTTGAAATGCATTTTTAAGAAACATGGATGTGGATGATAAAGAGATCCCAGTAGATTATTACGTATAAACAACCTTGGATAATGAAGAGGTTGTAAAGTAAACCCTTACCTTGTACTTTTCCTTGGTTGGGGTAGGTTAACCTCCTTTATAATGGTGAAATAGTTGTTATTAAATTATACAAGAATCATATATAATAATATGATATCATATATGATCTTTTAACATTGATTTGTTAATAATATCTTAGAATTATCGTCGTTTTGGGAGTTAACTTACTCATTTTCTTTTATATGTTTTGTTACATAAGCCATGGTTGTTGTATCTTATTCATATCCAGAATGATATCTAGTCCTTAAACATCATTTTTAAATCATCAAATGATAATTATACTTGAATGGATACGATGGATAATGAATCTCATCGCGTTCGTGGAGACGGTAGTCCGTACGTACGCACGAGCGACAATATCATTCTTTCGATATTAGAATAATATATAAATGGATGGTATATCATATATAAAGAATCATTAACATGTTATATTTATTATTTACATGAGTTACACATCATTATTATACCCATCCAAATAATATTATATTGAATAACAATTACACCACGACGTGGAGACGGTAGTCCGTACGTACGCACGTATGGTGACATGTTATTCAAAGGGTGGATAGAATACTGAATATGGTTGTACCATATTTATAATAACATCACAGTATATGTGAGATACTGGAGTTATTATTTTATAATGGTAAGAACAAAGGAAGAAGAAGTGGAAGAAGAAATGAACTTGGAGAAGGGTGGTGAAATCATTACCTCTTCTTCGGGTTCTTCCTTTTGATTTGATCAAAAGGGCTCCTTAGGTTGGCTTTATGATCAAACTAAGGCCTCTAGGTTGTAGTGAGGGATGTTGGGAGAGTATTTGGGCAGAGTTTGGTCGAACCAAAAGGCTTTGAAGGTGTGAAGAAATGAGAAGGAGGAGTGCCCTTTTATAAGAGGGGTGAGGGGCACCTTTGGAAAAGCTAGAAATATTAATTTATAATAAATTCATATTCGGTTTCTAATGGCTCCAAAGCTTATTATTCAAAGGTTAAGGTGGGAATAGGTCGAAAACCACTCAAAAAATAGAATTTAGACAGGTTTGGGTACTTATATTAACCTTATCTTTAAGTATTAACTCTAAGTTAATTAGTTTCACTTTTACAATGTCTCTTTGTATTTTTATATAATATGGTTAATAAACTTACTATATACATCCAAGAGACCCCCAAGTGGTACATTAATGATGAACCTATCATGATATAAGTCTCTTGGATGAGCCTTAGATTTTTAGGAATTTAATATCAATTAATAATATAATATTTGTTTTAAGAACTCTTTTATGTCAATTTTGACACTATTCAATAGTTGATTTTTGTGAAACTCATAACAGATTTATTAATTCGAACAAAGTCAATTAAATCAATCCTAATATATCATATTATCCTAGAAAATTAGTTTAATTCATTAAAAGTTTCATATTATATTTATTTGGGTATTTATAATATCAATTATTTTAATTTTTCACTATTATAGTAATTACTGCATCATCATTGTGTCATAAATAAAATAAATTATTTAATGTCTAAAAATTATAAATAAAATATTATTAAGTAGGAAATCTTTTTAGATTTATAATGAATATTTATAATCTAAAATCCAACATATATAACCCTATGTAACAATTGTTTTTCTAAAAGATATATGCTTGTGTCATTTTTGTATTCATTTTAACTTAATTAAAATAAAGTCTCATTATCACTTACAAGTGGATCCATGGGGTCCCAAAATAGACCCAAAGATTCCCATGGTCGACCATGTATCAACCAATAGGGTTAAGACACGTTTTAGGGTAATTTAGTATTATTATAATATTATTTTTTAACCCTTATTTACCGGATTTACCCTTAACCATGGTAAATAAAATATTTACCGCAGTAATTATTCAAAATGTATAAAAATAAAAGTTACCTATTTACACAATTTGAACATCCTGATTCCAAATATGGAATCCATTTTCCTAAATTCAAAACACAGAAGTGGCAGAAATTAATTTAAAATTAATTCCCGCTGTCAAAACAAAAAGCGTGTTTTTAAGAGATAATAACTATCAAAAGATTGACACTCGTTTATGTTCGGTTTAATTGTAAAATTATGTCCAATGACCAAAATTATATTAAATGGTAAAAATATATTCTAAATATACTTTAAAACCACTCAAATTCATAATTTATCACTATTAATTATTTTGATTAAAAAAGTTGTTTTTAATTAAAACTTAGTAATTTTCACTATTCATCAAAATATGAAAGTTATCCGAAATGTACCAAAATTTCACCTTAGGCTAAATTCGATATTCCGAATCCAAAAATGAAGTCCATTTTCAAATATAAAATATATAATTGCAAAAAGTAGGTATTACTATTCATAACGGCTAGTTTGATTAGTTATGGTGTGTTAGAACTCGGTGTTGCGTACAACACACGCTATCACATTATTCAAAGAGAAGCGTACCGTAGAAGCTTGGGGTGTTACATTCTCCCCTCCTTCAAATAATTGCGTCCTCGCAATTTCTAGGGTATTACTGCATAAAAAGACTCGGGTGGTTCTTCATCATAAGTTCCTCGGGTTCCCACGTTGCCTCTTCCATCTTATGGTTTCTCCACAAAACTTTTACCAGACGCGTCGTACGGTTTCTCAGCACTTGTTCTCTCGTATCAAGAATCTTGACGGGCTCTTCGCAATAAGACAGATCGGGTTCCAGTTCTAATTCCTCATAGGTGAGTACATGCGTCAGATCAGGCATGTATTTCCTCAATAGAGATACGTGGAACACATCGTGAACTTTGGAGAGACTTGGCGGCATTGCCAATCTGTAAGCTACAACCCCAATTCGTTCTAGAATTTTGAAAGGTCCGATGTACCTGGGACTCAATTTACCTTTCTTACCAAAACGTATGACTCCCTTCCACGGAGATACCTTCAGAAAAGCATGATCACCGACTTGAAATTCCAAATCCTTCCTTCGATTATCGGCATAGCTCTTCTGCCTACTTTGAGCAGCTTTGATGTGATTTTGGATTACTTTCACCTTTTCCACCATTTCCTCCACCAGTTCTGGGCCTACAAGTTTTCTTTCACCAACGTCATCCCAACAGGTTGGTGTACGACATCTCTTTCCGTATAACGCTTCATATGGTGCCATCTGAATACTCGAATGGAAGCTATTGTTATAGGAAAATTCTACCAAAGGTAAATATTGATCCCACATACCCTGAAAGTCAAGTGAGCAAGATCTCAACATGTCTTCTAAGGTTTGAATAGTCCATTCTGATTGTCCGTCTGTTTGAGGGTGGTAAGCAGTGCTCAAATGAAGTTCAGTATCCAGGGATTTCTGAAGACTTTTCCAGAATCTTGAAGTAAAACAGGGATCACGATCAGAAACAATCGATAGGGGTACTCCATGAAGTCTCACAACTTCATTAATATATAGTCTTGCTAGACGTTCCAGGGGTAGATCTTCTCTTATAGTAAGAAAATGTGCTGTCTTGGTAAGACGATCAACAATAACCCATATTGCATCATTCCTTCTAGGAGTCTTTGGTAGCCCCATGACAAAGTCCATCGTAACATTGTCCCATTTCCACTCCGGTATGGGAAGAGGTTGCATGACTCCTCCAGGCTGTTGCCTTCCAGCTTTCACTTGTTGACAAACCATACATCTTGACACAAAATCAGCAATTTCCCTCTTCATGTTGTCCCACCAAAAATGTTCCTTCAAATCTCTATACATTTTGGTGCTCCCAGGGTGTATAGAGAAATTGGAACTATGAGCATCATCCAGCAATTCCCTTTTTAGATCAGGTATATTGGGAACACAAAGTCTCTTCCCGAATTTCAAAATTCCATCTTCATACACAAAGTCTCTCAATCTCCCATCATTCACAGCTTTAATCTTCTTTTGGAATTCTTCATCATCGGTCTGAGAACCCTTAATCCTTTCTAGTAAAGATGGTTTGGCAACCATTTGAAAAAGCATTGATGTTTCACCTTCCCTGGTTATTCCCATGTCCATCTTCACTAGATCCATGAAAATTGGATCCCTTTCAATTCTCATATTGTTCAAAACTCCATGGTCCTTTCTACTCAAAGCATCTGCCGCCTTGTTTTCTTTCCCTGGGTGGTAGTGTATCGTACAATCATAATCCTTGAGTAATTCAAGCCATCTCCTTTGCCTCATGTTGAGTTCTTTTTGTGAGAAAATATACTTCAAACTCTTGTGATCAGTATAAATCTCACATTTTTCACCATAGAGGTAGTGCCTCCATATCTTCAAAGAAAAGATCACTGCTGCTAACTCGAGATCATGAGTAGGATAGTTTTGTTCATGAATTTTCAACTGTCGTGATGCATAGGCAATAACTCTATCATTCTGCATAAGGACACATCCAAGTCCTTTCTTCGATGAATCACTATAAATAACGAACCCATCATTCCCCGATGGTAGAGTCAATATAGGAGCATTGACTAATCTTCTCTTCAGTTATTCGAAACATTCTTCACACTCTTTTGTACAAACAAATTTAACCCCTTTACGTGTGAGCTTCGTTAATGGGTTAGCCAATCGGGAAAAATTCTGGACGAAACGTCGATAATAACCTGCCAAACCAATAAAACTACGTACCTCAGTTATACTCGTAGGTGCTGGCCATTCTTGGATTGCCTTGGTCTTAGAAGGATCAACATAGATTCCATCTTTAGAGACAATATGGCCAAGAAAAGAAATCTCCTGAAGCCAGAATTCACACTTGCTAAACTTCCCATATAATTCATGCCTCCTCAGAGTCTTCAAGATAATGCGCAAGTGATTTTCATGATCTTCGTAGGTTTTGGAGTATACCAGAATATCATCAATAAATACCACCACAAATTCATCGAGATACTCCTTGAAAACTCTATTCATCAGATCCATGAATACAGAGGGTGCATTAGTCAATCCAAACGGCATTACAGTAAACTCGTAATGCCCGTACCTGGTTCGAAATGCTGTTTTCGGAATGTCTTCTTTCTTCACACACAACTGATGGTATCCAGATCGAAGGTCAATCTTTGAAAAGTATTGAGCTCCATGCAGTTGGTCAAATAAATCATCAATACGAGGCAGGGGATACTTTTTCTTTATCGTTATAGCATTGATCTCCCTGTAGTCGATACATAACCTCATAGATCCATCTTTCTTTTTAACAAAAAGAACAGGGGCTCCCCATGGAGAAACACTAGGGGGAATAAATCCCTTATTACTCAATTCCTCTAGTTGTTTCTTTAGTTCGACTAACTCTACAGTGGCCATTCTATAAGGGGTCTTCGATATAGGCCTTGATCCAGGAATCAAATCAATAGAAAACTCAACTTCTCGTTCTGGAGGATGTCCAGGTAAATCTTCCGGAAATACATCTACAAATTCTTTCACAATAGGTACATCCTCTATTTGAACATTCCTTTCCTCACCGACAGTTATTTCATTCTCTTCCTCCCCAATAATTGAATTAAGTTGAGCTACTGGGGGTGGATCTAAATAAGAATTAGGTGGTGACGATTCTGCTCTAAAAATAAGGTGCTCCTTATCATTATCATCAAGAATCGTAACCTCTTTCTTCTTACAATAAATCTTCGCATCATAGTCCGAAAGCCAGTCCATACCGAGGATTATATCAAACTCAATCATAGGTATGACGATGAAATCAGCAGATAAAGAAAATTTATGTGCTCTAATGGGGACTGATTCACAAAACTTTGTTGCAACGATACTTCCCTTAGGAGTTTTAACTGAAAACTCCCTTATTAAATCAAATTGGAAATATCTAATTTTCTTAGCAAACTGGGAAGATATGAAACAATGCGATGATCCAGAATCAAATAATGCATTTGCTAAACTTGAGGAAACCATTAAATTACCTGCCACCACGTCTTTCGGAGCTTCTACCTCAGCAGTAGTGATAGCATAAGCATGGCCTTGATCCCTTGGCCTTTTCTGAGGTAAGTTTTCCTGACGCTTAGGACATGCATTTGCATAATGCCCCATCTCCCTGCAATTGTAGCACTGAACGTTGGTAGCTTCCTTCTTCCCCTTGCAATCATGAGCTTGGTGGCCTTTTTCACCACACTTGTAACAGACTCCCATTCCCTTCAAGCAAGTACCAGGATGTTTCTTCCCGCATTTACCACAAGATGGATATTCAACCTTTCCCTTCTTCCCCTTATTTCCATTCCCAGATTGATCAGCAGGTCTCTTCTTCTCTTGCTTTGCTTTAAAGTCATAAGACTTAGAGAATTCCTTTTCGGTCTTGATAGCACATGAGACAATGTCTTCGTACGATGAAAAGGATTGTGAGACTAACGCTCGACGGAGAAATGGTTTTAACCCATCAAAGAATGATCAATCTTACTTCTTGGGTTGCGAATATAATCTCCAGCATACCTCGCTAACCTTGTAAAGTTAGCCTCATACTTTGTGACATTCTCATCCTCCTTCTGTCTCAGACTCAGAAATTGCCTTTCCATATCTGCTCGATGGTCGCGAGGGAAGTATTTTTCTAAAAACAGATCTTTGAACTCCCTCCATTCCATATTTGATACTTCATCATCTTCCTTCATGTTCTGAATCAATGACCACCATTGATCAGCATCTCCAGTGAGGCGGTAAACTGCCATGATAACTTTTTCCCTTTCACTGCTCCCCAAAGCCTGAAATATTTTCTCTAGGGAAAATATCCATTGCTCAGCTACTAAGGGATTTGTATTCCCATTGAACGTTGGTGGTTGTTGCCTCATGAATCGATCTAACATTGATCCTCCACGCTGTGGATCAGGGTGCTCCATACGGGTAAGGTTATTATTCATAACCTGAGTAAGTTGTCCCAGTATGGTGATTAGCTGATCAGCACCAGTTGCATCACCAGCCCCACTATAATTATCTTGAGCAGGAGGGCAATCCCTACATGGAGTGCATGCACTGATACAGTTTCCATTTCTTCCACTAGGCTCCATTTCTAAACAATGGCATAAACTAGATCAGTTTATGAATCAAAATACATAATCCCATACTTATAAAACACTTAACATAAATTGAACTATTTATGGATATAATCCATAATCATAATAATTTTTTCTTTGAGGAAGTATATACTCATAATCCCTTCAAAATGATTTGTAAAGAAAATGAGAGTTATCCTAAGCATATCCCCCGGGAGTGTCGTAACCAAGAGTGCAGCAAGGCCCGTTGTCGTGCACCAGTTCCCGTTCGAGTCTAGCTCAAAGCGGTGTTTTCAGGTTTTACCCCTAGGTACATCTGTGCCAGAGCCGCCTCTACCTTCTCGTATCCAGACAGGGATGTATTGCTTGGAAAACTGACAAAATCTCTACAATACCAAAATTCTAGGAAGTTCTTCTATACTAATCCTCAAAGTTCATCTTAGGTCTACGTGCTCTAATCAGAGTTTATCTAAATCTAGCATCCAAGGTTTTTACTAAACTTCCTCTGATACCAACTGTAACGCTCCGACCCCAGTTACCCAGAGTCGGTGCATTATTACATAACATTGGCATGATCACAAGAAAGATCAAATCTCGAAAGACCGATTGGTTTAGTAGCCTTGGAAACACTAGATATATTCATAAGTTTTACATTACATCATAAAATGAAAAACTACTACAACAACATAATGTTTCCACAATCCACACTATTAACCCCTCATAAAATCCCTGCAGGTCATTCATAACTTACTTCTTCACATCCTGGGAAAAATAAAACATAGAAAAGGGGTGAGCTCAAATGCCCAGTAAGGATAACAATATAGCGGAAACTTTCATAAATAAGAATAAACATTTAAGGAAATGTATAACTAAAACAAAAGCCTTTTAAATATGAACTTTCAACATAGTATGGCATAAATAAAATGAAATAATGCCATTTACTTATTCACATGGATATTCTACTAATCGAATAATCACATGCAAAAATCAATAACCACTTTCATAATGTTGGAATGCATAATGCCAGACTATCATAACCACATAGCCAAGGCCTCGTGCCAAGACTACAAATAAGATTTTGTCAAGGCCTTGTGCCAAGACACTAGTTTGTCTCATGAGACCTACCGATGCATCGAGGAGCTATAGCGGCTCCACCCGTCACTTATTAAGTCCAATGAATTCCCATATGAAAAGGTTTAAACATAACATAAACATTCGTATTAAAACTAGCATACGAAATGTCAATACTTTCACCATAAACTATGAATGGTATAAAAATAGCACATCCACAGTCAAACATATCACAAAACCTTCAATACAATATAGAAGTTTTGTATCATAATAAATCAACTTCAAATAATCTTAAAATCCATCAAAGGATGTTGACATAGATGAAATCAAAATTCTTTTAAAAGAAATATCTCCTTTTATTTTGAAATCATTTAAGATCCATATAAAATAAAACATTTTCTTTGAAAATATTCTTATAAGCTTGTAAGGAAAGCTTTGAAGATTTTATAACGGCGTAAAATAACCGCACCCGCCGTATAAGTTAAAAAAACATTCTTACCTTAATTCTGTCGAAAAGGTTAAAAAGGACCTTGTTTTGAAAACGACCGAAAGATTCCTTTATAAACCACTTATAAAAGTCAAAAAGGGTATAAATGACTTTAACTCATATTCTAGTAAATAGTAAAAAAATTTTGAAATGCATTTTTAAGAAACATGGATGTGGATGATAAAGAGATCCCAGTAGATTATTACGTATAAACAACCTTGGATAATGAAGAGGTTGTAAAGTAAACCCTTACCTTGTACTTTTCCTTGGTTGGGGTAGGTTAACCTTCTGTATAATGGTGAAATAGTTGTTATTAAATTATACAAGAATCATATATAATAATATGATATCATATATGATATTTTAACATTGATTTGTTAATAATATCTTAGAATTATCGTCGTTTTGGGAGTTAACTTACTCATTTTCTTTTATATGTTTTGTTACATAAGACATGTTTGTTGTATATTATTCATATCCAGAATTATATCTAGTCCTTAAACATCATTTTTAAATCATCAAATTATAATTATACTTGAATGGATACGATGGAGAATGAATCTCATCGCGTTCGTGGAGACGGTAGTCCGTACGTACGCACGAGCAACAATATCATTCTTTCGATATTAGAATAATATATAAATGGATGGTATATCATATATACAGAATCATTAACATGTTATATTTATTATTTACATGAGTTACACATCATTATTATACTCATCCAAATAATATTATATTGAATAACAATTACACCACGACGTGGAGACGGTAGTCCGTACGTACGCACGTATGGTGACATGTTATTCAAAGGGTGGATAGAATAATGAATATGGTTGTACCATATTTATAATAACATCACAGTATATGTGAGATACTGGAGTTATTATTTTATAATGGTAAGAACAAAGGAAGAAGAAGTGGAAGAAGAAATGAACTTGGAGAAGGGTGGTGAAATCATTACCTCTTCTTCGGGTTCTTTCTTTTGATTTGATCAAAAGGGCTCCTTAGGTTGGTTTTCTGATCAAACTAATGCCTCTAGGTTGTAGTGAGGGATGTTGGGAGAGTATTTGGGCAGAGTTTGGTCGAACCAAAAGGCTTTGAAGGTGTGAAAAAATGAGAAGGAAGAGTGCCCTTTTATAAGAGGGGTGAGGGGCACCTTTGGAAAAGCTAGAAATATTAATTTATAATAAATTCATATTCGGTTTCTAATGGCTCCAAAGCTTATTATTCAAAGTATAAGGTGAGTATAGGTC
Source organism: Viscum album (assembly GCA_963277665.1). Classification (NCBI taxonomy): domain Eukaryota; kingdom Viridiplantae; phylum Streptophyta; class Magnoliopsida; order Santalales; family Viscaceae; genus Viscum; species Viscum album. The sequence continues at coordinate 1,860,386,802 of OY728151.1, read as the reverse complement.
GAAAACCACTCAACAAATAGAATTTAGACAGGTTTGGGTACTTATATTAACCTTATCTTTAAGTATTAACTCTAAGTTAATTAGTTTCACTTTTACAATGTCTCTTTGTATTTTTATATAATATGGTTAATAAACTTACTATATACATCCAAGAGACCCCAAAGTGGTACATTAATGATGAAACTATCATGATATAAGTCTCTTGGCCGAACCTTAGATTTTTAGGAATTTAATATCAATTAATAATATAATATTTGTTTTAAGAACTCTTTTATGTCAATTTTGACACTATTCAATAGTTGATTTTTGTGAAACTCATAAAAGATTGATTACTTCTAAAAAAGTCAATTAACTCAATCATAATATATCATATTATCCTAGAAAATTAGTTTAATTCATTAAAAGTTTCATATTATATTTATTTGGGTATTTATAATATCAATTATTTTAATTTTTCACTATTATAGTAATTACTGCATCATCATTGTGTCATAAATAAAATAAATTATTTAATGTCTAAAAATTATAAATAAAATATAATTATGTAGGAAATATTTTTAGCTTTCTAATGAATATTTATAATCTAAAATCCAACATATATAACCCTATGTAACAATTGTTTTTCTAAAAGATATATGCTTTTGTCATTTTTGTATTCATTTTAACTTAATTAAAATAAAGTGTCATTATCACTTACAAGTGGATCCATGGGGTCCCAAAATAGACCCAAAGATTCCCATGGTCGACCATGTATCAACCAATAGGGTTAAGACACGTTTTAGGGTAATTTAGTATTATTATAATATTATTTTTTAACCCTTATTTACCGGATTTACCCTTAACCATGGTAAATAAAATATTTACCGCAGTAATTATTCAAAATGTCTAAAAATAAAAGTTACCTATTTACACAATTTGAACATCCTGATTCCAAATATGGAATCCATTTTCCTAAATTCAAAACACAGAAGTGGCAGAAATTAATTTAAAATTAATTCCCGCTGTCAAAACAAAAAGCGTGTTTTTAAGAGATAATAACTATCAAAAGATTGACACTCGTTTATGTTCGGTTTAATTGTAAAATTATGTCCAATGACCAAAATTATATTAAATGGTAAAAATATATTCTAAATATACTTTAAAACCACTCAAATTCATAATTTATCACTATTAATTATTTTGATTAAAAAAGTTGTTTTTAATTAAAACTTATTAATTTTCACTATTCATCAAAATATGAAAGTTATCCGAAATGTACCAAAATTTCACCTTAGGCTAAATTCGATATTCCGAATCCAAAAATGAAGTCCATTTTCAAATATAAAATATATAATTTCAAAAAGTAGGTATTACTATTCATAACGGCTAGTTTGATTAGTTATAGTGTGTTAGAACTCGGTGTTGCATACAACACACGCTATCACATTATTCAAAGAGAAGCGTACCGTAGAAGCTTGGGGTGTTACATGGTGCACCTACTATACCACCACCAGTGGAGCAGCCAGTGGTACCTACAGTACCGACCGGCGAGGAGTGCAGGCTTAGCTCCATCCACAAGTTCCAGAGACAGAGACCCCTCAGTTTCCGAGGTGAGCCCGACCCTCAGGCGGCTGAGGACTGGCTAGAGGTGGTGACCAGGGTTTTTTGACTAGTGAGACACCAGCAGACCAGATGATGATCCGAGGAGCGAGCCTTCTTCAGGGTTCGGGCAGACGATGGTGGAGTCTAACCACATAGACTTATGATTAGGAGACTCTTTCATGGATGGAGTTTGGGAGACTCTTCTAGGAGGAGTTCTCTCCGGTTACACTGAGAGCTGTACGTATCCATGAGCTTTTTCAGCTCCAGTATGACAGTGGCTGACTATTCATCGAGGTTCACCAACCTCGCCAGGTACTCGATGGATATGGTCAGTGATCAGTACGTCAGAGCTCAGACCTTTGAACGAGGTCTATGACATGACATCCGAGATAGTGTCGTGACTATATGCATTTCCACTTATGCTAGAGTGCTCGAGCGAGCCTTGGTGATCAAGAGCTTCTTGGGGGAGCAGAGACAGCCGCCAGCAGTCAGCAGTAGGCAGATAGGTGTAGAGACCCAGGCAGCAGGGAGCCGATGTCAGGCATAGGGATCTGGATGTGGGAAACATCATAGGAGGACCCATGACTGTGGACCGACAGTCCATGTCTCTCAGGCTGGATCCAGTCATCCTAGGGAGAAGTGATGTTATGCATGCGATGGTAGGGGACATCTCACTAGAGAATGCCCGACCCATCAAGCTGCTGACAGGGAAGTAGTGGATGGACCACCAAGGTAGAGGCAGAGAATAGAGCAGGCAGACCCACCAGGTGGAAGATGTGGCAGAGGAGTAGGGAGAGCTGCAGGTGGTGGTAGACGCTTCAACTTACTTCCACCACCACCCCCAGGAGGTCCGCACCAGGTTCAAAGAGATGGGGGACAGGGGCTAGGACCGCTGCATGTGGTCATGGAATATGACCCAAGGGCTCCAGGGATGATTTGAGGTACGATCTATGTATTTTCTACCTTAGCTTCCGTACTCATAGACACAAGTTCTATTCATTCCCTTATAGCCACCTGTCTTGTACAAAATCTTGAGATTCTGGTAGAACCGTTGACTCGATCTTACGCTTGGAGACACCTACGGGAGGAGAATCGACGATCGCACACCTTTGCAGACAGTGTGATATTACCCTTGGAGGTGAGATTTTCGGTTGGAACCTCTTGGTGGTAGCGTCGAGGCCTTATGATGTCATTCTCGGTATGGATTGGTTATCTTCAGTCCATTCCCAGATTGACTGTTTTAGGCGAAGGGTGTGGTGTGTCCACCGTGATGGAATGAGGTTTTCCTTTTTCAGAGAAAGGGAAACCCAGGCAGCACTGAATGGGCTCATGCATAGGAGGGTGCATCCGATCAGTCATGAGTTGGCTAGCCTTACCCTCGAAGCAGTAGATGTTGTGAGCTCTCAGTTTTCAGCAGTGGTGGCAGAGTATGAGGGCGTCTTTCCCGAAGATGTTCTCGGATTAACTCCCCGCCGGGAAATTGACTTCTGCATCGACTTACACCCCGGGATGACACCGATTTCCTCTTCAGCATATCAGATGGCTCCCTCAGATCTTCGCGAGCTGAGGGTGTTGTTGGAGGATTTGCAGAGCAAGGGTTTCATGAGACCCAGAGTTTCACCTAGGGTGGCCCCGATCTTGTTTTCCAAGAAGGCCGATGGGAGTTTGAGACTGTGCGTGGAGTACCAGCGCCTGAACTAGATGACGGTGAAGAGAAAGTATCCACTGCCGAGAATCAATGACCTCTTCAATCATCTAAGAGGGGAACAGTGGTTATTGAAGGTTGACCTTCGATCAGGCTATCACCAGCTATGTGTGAGAGATGAGGATATACCGAAGACGGCTTTTAGATGTATCTACAGTCACTATGAGTACTTGGTGATGCCTTTTGGTGTGACGAACGCCCCTGCAGTGTTCATGGGGATGATGAACCAGATCTTTCAGAATTACTTGGATCGGTTTGTGCTGGTCTTCATCGACGACAACCTTGTGTACTCGACATCAGGGGAGGAGCATGCGAGACACCTGCGGATGGTTCTAGACATACTCCGGGAGCACCAGATTTATGGAAAGATCTCTAAGTGTCAGTTATGGATTCAAGAGGTCCACTTTCTGGGACATGTCATCTCAGCAGATGGAGTGGCTATGGACCCGGCCAAGGTGGAGGATATGTTAGCATGGGAGCCACCTCAGAGTGTAATGGAGGTGCGAAGATTCTCTGGATTGGCAGGTTATTACTAGAGATTCATTCCTGATTTCTCCCAGATAACAACACCGAAGAAGGCCTTGACCAGAAAGGGGCAACCCTTCGTGTGGACAGAAAAGTGCCAGTGGGCTTTTGAGCAACTGAGACAGAGTTTGAAGAGCGCCCCAGTCTTGAGATTGCTGGAGGAGGGTGTTGAGTACATAGTTTTCTGCTATGCATTAGGGACTGAGCTCGACTGTATCCTGATGCAGTGGCATGTAGTGATTGCTTATGGTTTACACCAGCTTAGGCCACATGAGCAAAACTATGCGACCCATGATATCAAGTTAGCAGTGGTAGTCTTCGCACTGAAGATGTGGTGACACTACCTTATAGGCGATCAGTTCATTGTATACACTGAACACAAGAGCCTCAAGTACATCTTCTCATAGAAGGATCTAAATTTGAGGTAGAGGAATTGGCTAGAGTTCCACCAGGACTATTATTTTGAGATTATCTATACTCCTGGAAAGGGGAACAAGGTGGAAGATTCCCTTAGTAGAAGGTTGAGCTCACAGCTATTGAGTGAGGCGACACAACAGTTAGCCGCGTTATAGTTATCCTTCGTGGATAGAGAGGATACAGCTTACCTACAGTCGATGGTTGTCACCCCTCCACTCTTACAGCGGGTTAGGGAGGCACAACTTGGGGATATCAACTGTGTGGCTTTACGTGCTCAGTTATCCACATGAAATGCTCCTGATAGATACTCGCAAGGTGGGGAGCACATACTTCTTTTTAGAGGATGCACTGTTGTACTAGTGGCATTCCAGGAGGAGGTCCTGAGGGAGTTTCATACATCCCCTTTGGCAGTACATCCTGGAGTGGGAATGATGTACCAGGATCTCGTACGACAGTTTTGGTGGTCAGGCATGAAGAAGGTATTAGCAGAGTTCATTTCTCGATGCCTCACGTGCCAGCAGGTGAATTATGTGCACCAGGTTCCAGCGGGATTAGCTCACCCCTGGAAGTCCTAGAGTGGAAGTGGGATGGAATATCGATGGACTTTGTGACAGGATTACCACGGACGTCCAAGGGGTGTGATTCCATCTGGGTGATCATTGACCGACTCATCAAGTCGGCCCACTTCTTAGCTATCAGGGAGAAGAGTTCCATAGAGAGCTTCAGATGTCTCTACGTGTAGGAGATAGTTCAGCTTCATGGAGTACCCTGGACAATAGTCTCAGACCGAGATGCCCGCTTCACATCCCGGTTATGGAAGGGATTTCAGGAGCATTTTTGGACTCAGCTACACTTGAGCACAACGTTTCATCCCCAGATGGATGGTCAGACGAAGAGGACCATTCAGGTTCTGGAGGACATGTTGTGAGCCTCTATCTTGGACTTTGGTCGCAGTTGGGAGGACCACCTACCACTGGTAGAGTTTGCGTACAACAATAGCTACCACTCCACCATTGGTATGGCACCATTCGAGGCTTTGTACGGGAGACCTTGCCGGTCACCGCTTTGTTGGACCGACCTCGGAGAGTTAGCACTCATGGGTCCAGAGTTAGTACGAGTTACCATAGAGAAGGTGCAGGTCATCTGAGAGAGGATGAAGACTGCACAGAGACGGCATAAGTCTTATGCTGACAGGCGACGGAGACCTATGGAGTTCGAAGAGGGAGACCACGTCTTTCTTCGGGTCTCACCTCGATGAGGGTTGAAGATATTTGGCCGAGGTGGAAAGCTATCTCCGAGGTTCATCGGACCTTTCCAGATTCTGTGCAGAGTTGGCGAGGTGGCGTACCGCCTGGCTCTACCACCATAGTTTCATAGGGTACATGATGTCTTCCACATGTTGCAGCTGAGGAGGTACGTGCATGACCCATCACACGTTATCGACTGGGGCGAGCTGGACATTGAGGATGGAGTGACCTTTGCTGAGTACCTGGTGGAGATCGAGGATCGGCAGAAGAGGATCCTTTGTGGGCGATCGATTCCCCTGGTACGTGTCCGGTGGCAGCATGGGAATCTTCAAGAGAGCACTTGGGAGCGGGAGGCTCAGATCCGTTCCCAGTACCCACATATTTTTGAGTACCCCTTACTTTGGCTTTTTGGGAACGTAAAGCCCCAAGGTGGGGAGAATTTAATGTCTCATATTTTTCTGTTTGTTATTTTTAAATATTATATGGGATTATTTTGAGTCCAGGTGTGAAGAAGGCACATCATTCCGAGGTCCAATGAGCCCAGAATGGTGGTTTGAACTTTTTATGTTAAGTGAGTCGACACTTGTGCGCAGTTGTGGAAGTTCCCAAACGGATGCCCGAATTAAAAATATGAGCACACCGTTGCGTCCGGGACAATGAATTTACCTAAGAATGAGGCTAACCTCAACCGGTGCAGGTCAAGGGAAAAAGTTAATTTTTCAGATGTTTTAATAAAAAAAGTAATAAAATAAAATAAAAATATAAATGTTTATTTTATTTTATGGAAAAACCGCTGTAGCGTGGTAAAAGGGCAGCTGTTTCTTTAATTAAATGCTGTTTCATAATGAAAAATAAATGGAAGTTGGACTCTTTAATACGCAACGACAGGATGTCTGTTTCCTTAACTAATGGTGCTTCATAATGACTAAAGATTTGGAAAGTATGAGTCACTAATATCACCTCGTAATTAAGTGACAATCTTGTTTACCTTTTTAAAGGGGTGAACAATTGTTGATCATTGGTGATGTTTGAGAGGAACCTCTGCCGAATCTATGGCATGTTGGAGCAAACTCTCGGTGATGAACGATGACAGATCAAAGTCGAGAATCGCTACGCCAACAATGTTGAGGGATCTTGACGACAACGGCAGCACAATGCCTTCATCAACGATTGATCCTTTCAAAATACAGGGGTTTGTTATTTCAATTCCCTTTCCCCATTTTTGGGTTTAAACCACGAACGATGATCAACCACGAACAAGTTGATCCGCGTATTCGTGCATTCTTGCGGGAGGGATTTTCTTTGGGTTGATTTTGGGGAATTGATCCATGCTTTATATTGTTGTTAATTCTTGCTTCTTTAAGCCTATTAATGGGAGCGGATCAACGCCGCGATGAATGATTGTGGAGGTTCGTTCCTCAATTTGTTTATTTGGATTTCTTTCCCCCTTCTTTCCTCGTGCATTCCTCACATTCTTCGTGGGGAAAAGAACAACTGATCATTTCAAATCTGTTCAGCGATGCAACGATCCAAAATCGAAGGTTCGACACCGCAACGACCTTGTGGAGGTGCGGCGACGATGCCGGACAACAAAATGGACCATATCAGAAAAAGCGTTCTTCGAGTGTTCTTCGTGCGGGAAGATCAAAAAACGTTTTCGGAGCTGATCGGAGGTCCGAAAACACCATAAATGTCTTTGTGGTGACCAAAACCTGAAGGTTTCGTGGTGATCAGATGGTTGGATCAATGATCGGAGCAGCACGGGAGGCACGCCGGCGAAGAGCGTAGTTTCTAGAAATTTCCAGAATACACAACGTGCACTTCCAAAGAACACGCCATGTAGTACTAGCGGTGGAGGCTAGGGTTTCGGGGTCAGAGAAGAATCACACAGCGTTTGACCCTGGTCACATGGCGTGTTGGACCTTCCTCGAAGCTCAGCGTGTACTTTGGGTAGCACACAGACACGTGGTGATCTACACGGCTTCAGGAGACACGGTGTTTACAACTTGGTAGAAGCAGCTACACGGGTCTCGATGTGTATCTCGGGGATGCGTGGACACGAGATGGAGTACACGACCATGTACTCCATCACAAAGCCAGGCGAGGCCAGTAGCACGAGTCACCCCGTGTGCGGATTACACGGGTTGGAGTACATGGGTTGATGACCGTGTACGGGCACATGACCATAGTACACGGAGCCAACCCCAATAACCCAGACACGATGTGTACACCATACTACATGTTGTGTACTTAGTTTTTCCTACACGACTATCCTATGACACGAGTCGTTGTTCATGGTTAGTACCTAGGGTCAGACAACACAACGTGTATCTTTTCTACAAGCCGTGTACTTTTTTGGAAAATGGCATGGTCCTTTCGTTCACCGTACCTTGGAAATATTTCGTTGGGTTAGTTTCCCTTCTTCTCGTTCCCCTGAAGGTCAGGCATCATTTCCCACTCAGGAGTATGATCCCTTCAGCAGGACATTCTGTGATAGAGTCAGGCATCCATCCGAGAGGCCCGGATCGAGATCCTCTATCCATTCCTGACCCTAGGTAGAGTCATGCATCGACATGACCAACCTTACCGAGCGTTGATCCTCTACCAAGCTGGTGTATCACCTAACTGGTTAATATGGATGAGTCGCCGTATCCACCATGGCCCTGGCAGTGATCCTCATCTGGGAATCATGATCTTTCCCACTCAGGAGTGTGTCTCCCGTAATGAGTGCTTCTATCTATCGTAACCTTACCACTCCGGAGTGTGTCTCTCGTAATGAGTGTATCTATATCTCATGACAGTTCCCGACGAACAACACTTCTCTGATGGACGTCCTCAGAGCTATAAGACTCATGGAGTGTGTTCTCCCAGAACGAGTGCATCACAGAATCTTCAAACAGAATCCCTTACAGGGGTATGCGGTTGTGTGACTTGTCTCTAGACCTCGGGTCTGAGTTTTGAGTATATCTAGTTTGTTCTATATGTTCTACAGACATATACTGTGCATAGATGACTGTACCTTTACTTTGTGTACTAATTTGTGGTTTTTGGGGTCCTCTATTGAGTATTGTTATACTCACCCCTACACGATATTTGTCCACACATCTGGTGTCTTGTGCATAAGAGAAGCCTTTTGAAAGAGTCCAGGGCGGACCAGGGCAGGACCGGGCTTTCTGAGTTCACTACAGGCCGAGGCGTTCCTACGGCTACGAGCAGCAACCCCAGTACCTTTTGTGCTTACTGGTTGGACTTTGCAGTTTTCAGACTCTTGTTTGTTTTCTTTTTGGTGGGCTTGTATTTTTGGCCCAGTTTACTTTTACAGTACTCTACCTTTCGTCGTACTCTGTTGGTTGGGTTTAGTTTTATGCATGCATTATTTTTCCTTAGTGGTGTTTATAGTTCAACATTTGTGGGCTTAAAGATGTGTGCGTGTGTACAGTTACTTAGGCAATGCCTCCCATGTTAGTAATATGCCTACTCGGTACTAGTCACCAGCCCCTGGCCTATTGGAGGCGGGCTTGTGGAGTCATAGCACGGGCCCCACTGGGACGGGTCGTGAGAGAGTGGTATCAGAGGTGGTCGGTTCTACCTTAGGACCAAGAGTCTGTGAGTTTGGTTTGGGGCAACAGTGTTTAGTGTTTCGGGTTTGGCTTTTAGGCCAGGGACCCCAGTGTTGGTGCGGCGACCGATGTATCCATACACCAGAAGTTTGATAACCTGATTTTCGACTTGGTTCATGGAAACACTGGTTGTGGGGAAATTAAATGTACATGCATCATATAAGAATGGGTTGTGTTTTCCATGTCCTTTGTTTCATCTATCCAAATATAATCATTGACCATGATAGATCTTGTTTCGTTACATAATGCCTCCAAGACGCATACCCGCTATGGTTCATCAGCACGATCACGAGGATGAACCCCTCAGTGATGAGGCTTCGATATAGGGACCAACTCCCCAGGCATTGCCACTAGGTGGGGCACCTACTATACCACCACTAGTGGAGCAGCCAGTGGTAGCTGCAGTACCGACAGGTGAGGAGCGCAGGCTTAGAGTGCTCCATGAGTTCCAGAGACAGAGACCCCTCAGGTTCCGAGGTGATCCTAACCCTCAGGCGGCTGAGGAATGGCTTGAGGCGGTGACTTGGGTTTTTCACTAGTGAGGACACCAGTAGACCAGATGGTGATCCTAGGAGCGATCCTTCTTCAGGGTTCGGCCAGACGATGGTGGAGTCTGACCACACAGACTCATGACGAGGAGACTCTTTCATGGACGGAGTTTGAGTGACTCTTCTGGGAAGAGTTCTCTCTGGTTACGCTGAGAGCTGTACACATCCCGGAGCTTCTTTAGCTCCAGTAGGGCAGTATGACAGTGACTGACTATTCATCGAGGTTCACCAACCTCCCCAGGTACTCGATGGATATGGTCAGGGATTAGTACTTAAGAGATCAAACCTTGGAACAAGGTCTATGGCCTGACATCCAAGCTAGTGTCGTGCATCTATGCATTTCCACTTATGTTGGAGTGCTCGAGCAGGCCTTGGTGATTGAGAGCTTCTTGGCGGAGCAGAGACAACCGGCGGGAGTCAACAGTAGGCATACAGGTGCAGAGACCCCGACAGGAGGGAGATGATGTCAGGCCCAAGGATATGGATGTGGGAAACGTCATAGGAGGACCCAGGATAATGGATCGATAGTCCAGGGCTCTCAGGATGGATCCAATCAGCCTAGGGAGAATCGATGCTATGCATGCGACGGTAGGGGACATCTCGCTAGAGATTTCCCTACCCGTCGAGCTGCTGACAGGGAAGCAGTGGATGGACCAATGAGGCAGAGGCAGAGAATAGAGTAGGAAGACCCTCCAGGTGGTGGACATGGAAGAGGAGAAGGGAGAGCTTCAAGTGGTGGTAGAAACTGAGACTTACTTCCACCACCATCCCTAGGAGGTCTGCACCAGGCTCAGGGAGCTGGGGGACAGGGGCGAGGACAGATGCATGCGGTCGAGGCATATGACCTAGGGGCTCCAGGGATGATTTGAGGTTTGATCTGTGTCTTTTCTACCTTATATTCTGTAATCATAGACACAGGCTCCAGTCATTCCCTTATAGCCACATGTCTTTTACAAAACCTTGAGATTCCGGTAGAACCATTGACTCGATCCTTTCGCTTGGAGACACCTATGGGAGGAGACTTGACGATCACACACCTTTAAAAATAGTGTGATCTTACCCTTGGAGGTGAGAGTTTCGGTTGGAACCTCTTGGTGGTAGCTTCAAGGCCTTACGATGTCATTCTCGGTATGGATTGGTTATCTTCGGTCCATGCCCAGATTGACTGTTTTAGGCGAAGGGTGCGGTGTGTCCGCCATGATGGAACGAGGTTTTCCTTTTTTGGAGAAAGGGAACCTTAGGCAGCACATAATGGGATCATGCATAGGAGGTTTCTGATGATCACTAATGAGTTGTCTAGCCTTACCCTCAGAGTAGTAGATGTTGTGATCTCTCAGTTTCCAGCAGTTGTGGTGAAGTATGAGGACGTCTTTCCCGAAGACATTCCCGAATTACCTCCCCACCGGGAAGTTGAATTCTATATCGACTTACACCCCGGGACGACACCGATTTCCTCTTCGGCATATTGGATGGATCCAATAGAGCTTTTCAAGCTGAGTGTGCAGTTGGAGGATTTGCAGAGGAAGTGTTTCATGAGACCCAGAGTTTCACCCTGGGTGGCCCCGGTCTTGTTTGGAAAGAAGGTCGACGAGAGTTTGAGACTGTGCGTGGATTACCGGTGCCTGAACCAGGTGACGGGGAAGAACAAGTATCCACTGGAAATAATCGATGACCTCTTCGATCAGCTAAGAGGGGCACAGTGGTTCTCGAAGGTTGACCTTCGATCAGGCTATCCCCAGCTACGAGTGCGGGATGAGGATATACCGAACACGACTTTCAGATGTCACTACGGTCACTATGAGTACTTGGTGATGCCTTTTGGCATGACGAATGCCCCCACAGTGTTCATGGGGCTGATGAACCAGATCTTCTAGTCGTACTTGGACCGGTTCGTTGTGGTATTCATCAACAACATCCTTGTGTACTCGCTGTCAGAGGAGGAGCACGCGAGACACCTGCGGATGGTTCTGGACATACTCCAGGAGCACTAGCTTTATGGAAAGCTCTTGAAGTGTCAGTTCTGGATTCAGGAGGTCCACTTTCTGGGATATGTCATCTCAGTTGATGGAGTGGCTATGGACCCAACTAAGGTAGAGGCTGTGTTAGCATGGGATCCAACTCGGAGCGTAACAGAGGTGCGATGCTTCCATGGATTGGCAGGGTATTACTGGAGATTCATTCCTGATTTCTCCCAGATATCAGAACCGAGGACGGCCTTGACCAGGATGGGGAAACCCTTTGTGTGGACAAAAAAGTGCCAGCAGGATTTTCAGAAACTGAGACAGAGTTTGACGAGCACCCCTATCTTGAGATTGTCAGAGGAGGGTGTCGAGTACATAGTTTTCTGCGACGCATCAGGGACCAGGCATGGTTGTGTCCTGATGCAGCGGCATGCAGTGATTTCTTATGGTTCGCGCCATCTTAGGACACATGAGCAGAACTATGTGACCCATGATCTTGAGTTAGCAGCGGTAGTCTTCGCATTGAAGATATGGCGGCACTACCTTATGGGCAAGCGGTTCATTGTCTACTCTAACCACAAGAGCCTCAAGTACATCTTCTCGTAGAAGGATCTAAATCTAAGGAAGAGGCGTTGGATATAGTTTCTCCAAGACTATGATTTTGAGATTATCTATACTCCTAGAAAGGGGAACAAGGTGGCAGATTCCCTTAGCAGAAGGTTGAGCTCACAACTGTTGAGTGAGGAGACAGAAAAGTTATCCGTATTATAGTTATCCTTCTGTGGATGGAGAGGATACAACTTACCTATAGTCGATGGTTTCCACCCCTCCACTCTTACAGTGAGTTAGGGAGGCACAACTTGGGGATGTCGACTGTGTGGAATTTCGTGCTCAGTTATCCACAAGACATTCTCCTGATGGATATTCTCAAGGTGGGGAGTACATACTTCTTTTAAAAGGATGAACTGTTGTACTAGTGGCATTCCAGGAGGAGGTCTCGAGGGATTTTCATACATCCCCTTTGGCGGTACATCCTGGATTGGGAAAGATGTACCCGGATCTTCGACAACAATTCTGGTGGTCAGGCATGAAGAAGGCAGTAGCAGAGTTCGTTTATCGATGCCTCACGTGCCAGTAGGTGAAGGATGAGCACTAGGTTCCAGTGGGATTAGCTCACCCCTGGAAGTCCCAGAGTGGAAGTTGGATGGAATATCGATGGACTTCGTGACAGGCTTACCATAGACGTCCAATCAGCATGATTCGATCTGGGTGATTGTTGACCGACTCACCATGTCGGCCCACATCTTTGATATCAGGGAGAAGAGTTCCATAGAGAACTTTGGATGTCTCTACGTGCATGAGATAGTTCGGCTTCATGGCCTACCATCGACTATACTCTCAGACCGAGACACCCACTTCACATCCTGGTTATGGAAGGGATTGAAGGAGGCTTTTGGGACTCAGCTACGCTTGAGCACAACGTTTCATCCCCAGACGGATGGTCAGACAGAGAGGACCATTCAGGTTCTAGAGGACATGTTGCGAGCCTGTATCTTGGACTTTGGTCGCAGTTGGTAGGACCACCTACCTCTGGTGGAGTTTTTGTACAACAACAGAAACCACTCCACCATTGGTATGGAACCGTTCGATGATTTTTATGGGAGACCCTGTCGGTCACTGCTTTGCTGGACAGACCCCGAAGAGTCAGCACTCATGGGTCCAGAGTTAGTGAGAGCTACCATAGAGAAGGTGCAGGTCATACAAGAGCAGATGAAGACTGCACAGAGCCGGCAGAAGTCTTATGATGAAAGGGGATGGAGACCTCTGGAGTTCAAAGTGGGAGACCACGTCTTTCTTCGGGTCTCACCTCGACGAGGGTTGTAGAGATTTGGCCAAGGCGGAAATCTATCTCTGAGGTTCATTGGATCTTTCCAGATTCTGTGCAGAGTTGGCGAGGTGGTGTACCACCTAGCTCTACCACCACAGTTGCATCAGGTACATGTTGTCTTCCACATGTCGCAGGTGAGGAGGTACGTGAATGACCCATCACACATTATCGACTGGGGTGAGATGGACATTGAGGATGGAGTGACCATTACTGAGTACCCAGTGGAGATCGAGGATAAGAAGGAGAGTATCCTTCCTAGATGATCGATTCCCTTGGTGCGCGTCTGGTGGCAGCAAGGGAATCTTCAGGAGAGCACTTGGGAGTGGGAGGCTCAGATCCGTGCCCAGTACCCACATCTTTTTGAGTATCCCTTGCTTTGGATTTTTGGGGACGTAAAGTCCCAAGGTGGGGAGAATGTAATGGCTCAGATTTTTCCATTTGTTATTTTTAAATATTATATGGGATTATTTCAAGACTAGGCATGAAGACGACATAACATTCCAAGGTCCAGTGAGCCCAGAATAGTGGTTTGAACCTTTTAAGTTAAGTGAGTCAGCACTTGTGCGTGGTTGTGGCAGTTTCCAAACAGATTCCCAGATTAAAAATATGAGCACACCGTTGCATCTGAGACAACTACTTTAACTAAGAATGAGGCTAACCTCGACCGGCGCGGGTCAAGGGAAAAAGTTAATTTTCAGACGTTTTAATAAAAAAAAAGTAATAAAATAAAATAAAAATCTAAATGTTTATTTTATTTTAGGGAAACAGCCACTACAGCATGGTAAAAGGGCAGTTGTTTCCTTAATTAAATGTTGTGTCATAATGACAAATAAATGGAAGTTGGACTCTTTAATATGCAGTGACGGGATTTCTATTTCCTTAACTAATGGTGCATTATAATGACTCAAGATTTGGAAAGTAGGAGTCATTGATATCACCACATAATTAAGTGCCAATCTTGTTTCCATTTTTGAAGGGGTGAACAATTGTTGATCATTGGCGACATTTGAGAGGAACCTCTGCCAAATCCGCGGTATGTTGGAGCAAACTCTCGGCGATGAATGACGACTGGTCAAAGTCGAGAATCGCTATGCCAACAACGTTGAAGGATCTTGATGAAAATGGCAGCGTGGCGCCTTCGTCAACGATCGATCCCTTAAAAAGGTAGGGGTTTGTTATTTCAATTCCCCTTCCCCATTTTTGGGTTTAAACCACGAATGCAGATCAACCACGAACAAGTTGATCCATAGATTCATGCGTTCTTGCAGGAGGGATTTTCTTTGGGATGATTTTGAGGAATTGATCCATGATTTATGTTGTTGTTGATTCTTGATCCGTTAAGCCTATTAACGGGAGCGGATCAACGCCGTGATGAACGACGATGGAGGTTTGTTCCTCAATTTGTTTATTTGGATTTCTTTCCCCCTTCTTTCCTCGCACATTCCTCACGTTCTTCATGGGGAAACGAACAACGGATCGTTGTGCATCCGTTCTACAATGTAACGATCCCAAATAGAAGGTTATACACCGCAACAACCTTGTGGAGGTATAGAGACGATGGCAGAAGATGAATCATACCAAATTAGAAAGAGAATTCTTTGAGCGTTCTTCATGAGGGAAGATCAAAACACGTTTTATGAGCTGATCAATTGTCCAAAAACATTGTAAGTGACTTCGTGGAATTGGGGCGACCAAAACATGAAGGTTTCGTGGCGATCAGACGACTATATCAACAATCGGAGCTGCACGGGAGGCGTACCGGTGAAGAGCGTCGTTTCTGGAAACTTCCAGAATACACAACGTGTACTTCCGAAGAACACGCCGTGTAATACTGGCAGCGTCTAGGGTTTTTGGGTCATAGAAGAATCACACGGCGTGTGACCCTGGTCACACGGCGTGTTGGACATTCCCCGAAGCTCAGCATGTACTTTGGGTAGTACACGGACACGAGATGATCTACACGGCTTTAGGCGACACGGCGTGTACAACTTTCCAGAAGCGGCTATGTGGGACTCGGCGTGTATCTCGGGGATGTGCGGAAACGGGATGGAGTACACGACCGTGTACTCCATCAGAGAGCCAGGCCAGGCCAGCAGCGCGGGTCACCTCGTGTGCGGATTACACGGGTTGGTGTACATGGGTTGATGATCGTGTATGGGAACATGGCCAGAGTACATGGAGCCAACCCCAATTACCCAGACATGGCGTGTACATCGTACTACACGCCATGTACTTAGTTTTTCCTACATGACCAGTCTATGACACAGGCTGTTGTACACGGGCTATACCCGGGGTCAGACAACATGGCGTTTATATTTTCTACACACCGTGTACTTTTTTGGAAAACGGCATGGTCCTTTCGTTCACCATACCTTGGAAATATTTTTTTTGGGTTAGTGACCCTTCTTCTCGTTCCCCTGAAGGTCAGGCATCATTTCCCACTCAGGAGTATGATCCCTTCAGTAGGAATTTCTGTGATAGAGTTAGGAATCCATCTGAGAGGCCCGGATCGAGATCCTCTATCCATACTTGACCCTAGGTAGAGTTAGGAATCGATGTAACCAACCTTACCGGGAATTGATCCCCTACCTAGCTGGTGTATCACCTAACTGGTGAATCCGGATGAGTCACGGTATCCTCCATGGCCCTGGAAGTGATCCTCATTTGTGTATCGTGATATTTCCCACTCAGGAGTGTGTTTCCCATAATGAGTGCTTCTATCTATCATAACCTTACCACTCAGAAGTGTGTCTCCCGTAATGAGTGTAGATATCTCTCGTGACGGTTCCCGACGAACAACACTTCTTAGACGGACGTCATCAGAGCTATAAGACTCGTGGAGTGTGTTCTCCCGGAATGAGTGCATCACGGAATCTTCGAACAGAATCCATTACGGGGGTATGCGGTTGTGTGACTTGTCTCTAGACCATTGGTATGGTTTTTGAGTATATATGGTTTGTTCTATATGTTTTGCAGACATATACTATGCATAGTTGACTGTACCTTTACTTTGTGTACTGCTTTGTGGTTTTCGGGGTCCTCTGCTGAGTATTGTTATACTCACCTCTGCACGGGCTTTGCCCGCACGTCTAGTGTCTTGTGCAGATGAGCATCCTTTCGACAGAGTCCAGGGAGGACCACGGCAGGACCGAGATTTCTGAGTTCCCTATAGGCCGAGGCGTTCCTACGGCTACGAGCAACAGTCCCAATAACTTTTGTGCTTACAGGTTGGACTTTGCAGTTTTCAAACTCTTGTTTGTTTGGATTTTGGTGGGCTTGTATTTTTGGCCCAGTTTAATTTTAAAGTACTCTACCTTTCGTCATACTCTGTTGGTTGGGTTTAGTTGTATGCATGCATTCTTTTTCCTTACTGGTTTTTACATTTCATAATTTTTGGGCTTAGAGATGTGTGCATGTGTACAGGTACTTAGGCAATGCCTCCCATGTTAGTAATATGCCTACTCGGTACTAGTCATCAGCCCCTAGCCTATTGGAGGTGGGCTCGGGGAGTCACGGCGTGGGCCCCACTGGGACTGTTCGTGACACTATCTCTAGAGTTAATGTCATCACCATCAAAATTACATATGATTAGAGAGATAAAACCACTAACATAGGGCATGATAATGAAAACACACCTCAAGGGGCAATATAGTACCAAGAAGACCCCCTAATTGGAAACTGTACTCACCAGTAGAGACATACACTAGGCCTTAGGAGTCCCCCCAATAAGATGTTACCACCTAACCATTGGTATGTTTAAAAAGTCAGAGGATCTCACTGGTCCATCCAATTTTTCACTAAAATCTGAGTCAGACCTTGGGATAACTTTCTTACTTTAGGAACTTGATGACTATAAAAGGCTCACTACTGATATTATTTCTGAATCCAGGAACCCCAATTTGAACTTGGTGGCCCCATGTACCTAGTTAGAGAAGAATTCGAGGGCTACAGAAAATTACAAAGATATGAGTTTCCCACCCCACCTGAGCATCATGATTACCTACCTTGGGATCAAATCCACCCTGCATCCTGAGTTTATGAGCCTGTCAAGGAATTTATGACCACATATCTTTGCCAATAAGACATGATAGATTATCTCATCAACCATATTGAGGCTTTGTAAATGCGACAAATAGAAATTTCACCTGAAGGAAAGCCATACCCAACATGAGTAGACCATATTAAAGCACACCCATAATTTGGTAACCCAAACTTTATCCCATTTAATGGGATGGGTGATCCACTATAGTATTTGGATCACTTTTCCTTGAGGTGCAATATAATGTCTGGGAATCCAGAATAGCATTAAGATACTAAGATCCAATTCATTGTCTAAAATCTATATGTAAATATGTTTTTATAGTATAGTTAGTTTTCTACAGGGTCCATTGCTGGTTAGGAGGACCTCTATAGACGTTTTCTCTATTAGTTAAGCTCCACCGAATGCAAGAAAAGAATCACTGACAGTTTTAAATGCAAGAAGAATCATGAAGAGTGAGTCTCAGACTTTATATCGTGATGGAAGGGACTCACATATTTACTATTCATGCCACATTCCCCAGAAAATCTTCTTACAATGTTCATAGATAACATTAGATATGAGATGGTCCCTAACCTCATATACTTTAAATATCTAGGTGAGTTTAAGGATTTATTTGAGAAAGGTTAGTGAAAAGAAGAATCCTTGAAGCAGACCAAAAAATAGACTCACCCACCACCCTCCTAGTTCTCATGAGAAGTCTCATAAAGTAAGAGAAAGCTACTACTGCACATGAAGAGGCTCCTAAGAGAGTACATCTACTATCACCTTTTCTATATGAGTCTTTACAATTTAAGCCTTGAAAAATTTGGCCACTCCGAGTTAAAAATATGAAGGAATATCCATTTGGATGAGAGAATGTGGCTCCATCCCTCAATTAGGACCATGCTCCCAGGGTGATTTTTTTTGAAAGGAATAAAAACAACTATTCCTTCAAGGATTCATTGTTCCCAAGATATTTCATTTTCACACTTTAAAATGTAGTCCTAAATTTTCTTGAATACAAGAGACTCTAGGAGGCTAAAATCACTGGCCATAATGATCATTTCCCATGTCCCAGAATCCTTGGACACACCATAAAAGAATCATTAGTCTTCAAACATTAGCTCTTGGATCAAGTAGATCATTGTTTAGTTAGATTGGGTGATGTTTCCACATAGGTGGAACATGTATCTGATGAACCCAATAGTGATAAAAAGGACTTCTGTGAGTGGAAATAGGTTCCTAGCCATGGGATACCGAATTAAAATTACTAGTTGACTCACAAGACAATCACTCATGCCCATGGTATCATTTTTTCCAACTTGAGAAATCCAAAAACTCATGTGGCTACCATTCCTCCTCTGACCACTATGTGTTCATCTGCGTATCATTCTCCCAAGTATTAGAATAATATACATTGATGACATAAGATAACTCAAAGTACTCTATTGGTGCCAAAACCTACTCACACCATTGGATATTTCATGCCTCCAAAATTAGGAGATTCACCTACGGTGTTACCATACCTGGATTATTCCACTAATGAGAAGGAATAATACACCTTCTTGAATGATTTTTAATAAGTTTACTACTACAAAATTACCAAAAATGATGAATACCATGCGAACCCCTCATTCACCTTTTCCCGATGTCAATGAATGAGATACATGGGACATGAAAGCCTGTAGAATTATCAGAATAGTGCTTCAAACCATGATATAAATTCTACTGATATTAGGAAGAAGTAATTTCATAGGTATCAATAGGAACAAAACTCCTAGTATTATCCTTCAAGTATGCCCCCACAGTTGACTATATTCAATGGATGCATGGATCAACCATGAGAATTTTGTGATCATCTATGTCTAGCCAGTGTTTGAACTCAGCTGACTATAACCCATCCATCAGTTGTTTAGAACAAACCAATTAACAATCAATGGAATATCACCAGTACTAGCTAGTACCCACCACTTCATCCAAGAAAATCTGCTATGTGCTCTTCTAAAGAGAAACCCTTTATAGGTAAAAATATTCCCCTGGCATAGAAGTATGATATGTTGAAGAAACTCATTGATACACCTATGAGGATCTTCATTTTCAAGGTGCTTCTCATATTGAAGGAAATGTGTGAGGACATCATCAAATATATAAACCCCCCCTTTAGTTAGATATAAATTTAGCTTCTACTAAGGTATTCCATGTAGAAGAGGTCAAGTGAGTGGAATGTCAGGCCATCATATAATTTTTTAGATAAGATGAGGGTGTTACTATTCAGGGTCACATACACCCACTATATATTACATGCCAGTTCAAGGGTGTGGAAATTTTCTGCTACCTAGTGGATACTATATTTGGTATCAACCTCATTTTAACAGAGATGATCAATAAGCTATGAATTATAGAAGTAGATATAACTCCTTCCAACCTAAAAATTCATGGGTATGATAAGAATGAGTAGAAACTGCATGACAGGATCCGACTGAAGACTCAATTTGGTGGCTTGATATTAGGCATTGAATTTATGGTAGTCTCATAGGGTAATACCTACAACACATTATTGGGAAGGCCCTGGATTCATTTGTATGAAACAGTCTCCTATTCATACCACCAATGCATTATTTACTCCCTTTATGGTCGAGTATGGGTACTATAGGGTGATGCATCCCCCCTTGACTCCTATGAGTCCTTCTATATTTGTTTTTTTACTACAAAAGGGAAGGAAATAATGTCTAAATCAATGGAGTTGAGCACATAAATTCCCTTAAAGATCTAGCAGTCACTTTATTCGATCTATGGGTAGAATTGAATGATATTTTTTTCCTGCTTCATCGGTAGATACCATGATTCTAGAACTAGGGGGTTGTTTCATAATCTACAAGAAAAAGGAGTGATCAAAAATTTCCTTGTACTATTACACTAGAAAGGACTGACTAATACTGGAAGACCATACTCCTATGAAGTATCGATAATTTCACTCCATGGCCACTGCTCCACATCATTCTCACATGTCCCTCAAATCATGGATGGCTCGAATGAGGGAAAACCATCACTATTACATTCATATCAAGAGTGGACATCACAACTAGAAACCAAATGGAGTTGGATCAACAAATTTTGTCACAATAGTCTCTTAAGAGCAGGGACCACTCGTTATAGATTCAGTATCCTCTAGAGTAGGCACTAGTTCTCCCCTAGATTAGGTATCCTAAAATAGTAACATATAACCTTTGATCCCCCAATATCAGATAATGAAGAGGATTTTAAAGATTACCTTACTACATTTTAAGAGGTCATCCCCACCACTATTGGTGATCTAACCTTGGATAACATTGGTACTAAGGACGATCTGAGGTCAACACTAGTAGCCTAGGTAGCTAGACAAAATTTTCACACTAAAGAATAAAAAATGGGTAGATTAGAGTCTATATCTAATTTTAGGACCTCAATCATAATTACCCAAATGATGATTTTCCTCTTTCAGTGATAAATCTATTAATTGATGTCGTGGTTGGGTTCCATGACCTCTCTTTCATGGAAAAATACTCTAGGTATAATCATATCTATATTTTCCTTAAGGATGAGGAGTACACCACCTTCAGGGTTCCCTAAGGAACTTTATTCTACTAGGTGATGCATTTCATCTTTAGGAACACTAGAGACAATTACTATAGGTCTATGAACCCCATATATAAGACAATTATCAGGAAATTGGTGGAGTGTTATGTGGATGATATGGTGTTCAAATCTTTCAAGTTTTAGGACCATCTCAATGATCTTGCGAAATTATTCAGCTTCCTCTACTCTAGACACTTAAAGATGAACCCCATGAGGTTCATATTTAGGGTTACCTCTATCAAATCTCTATACATTTTCATAATATACAGAGGAATCAAGATTAACCTATAGAAAATTAATTATATCAATCAAATTACTCCCTAATAAATATCCAGAAGTTGTGTGGCTTCGAAGGACACTTAGCATAAATATGATGAATTATTTAAAATCTAGACAACAAGTTTAAGTCCTTATCAAGGATTAATAAATGAGGCTCTATTTACCAGTGGGATAAGTGCAAGCAGACTTCCGTTGGGGATATTAAGTTGTACTTTCCACAACCTCCAGTTTTGATTCCACTAGTCTTAGAAAATACCATGACCCTTTATGCGACCTCTCTGGAATGATCCCTCGGTAACCTTCATGCCCAAAAAACAATGAGGGAAGAGAAAATAGTCTCTACCATCTTAGTCTCCTGATCTTTAATAGGGATACCAGGTAATCTCCCATTGAGAAGAGTTTCCATTCAATAGTATTTATAGTGTAGAAGTTGTGAATTTATTTTAAGCACCATGAGATACAATTGGTGTCCCAAGTAGAATAAAAAAAGTACATCCCAGTCAACCCATGCTGATGGGATGATTGGCGTACTGGGTGGTAATCCTCCAATAGTTCGACATCATGTTTTTCCTATAAAAGGCCAAGCCTTGGTAGGATTCCTTACAGCACATCCATAACCTAAATAACTACCCATGTATGTTCATCTTCTAGATAAATCTATTCAGGTAGTGAACTAGGATATACCATGTTGGAAGATTTATTTTGAAGGTGTATCCCAAAGCTTAAATGATATAAGGATGAATGACCCAAAGCTCAATTGGGTATGCTTGGGGATCATTTTCACAACTAAAGCACATTATATCTTTCCATAATCATTATTTTTGTCAGAAGATTTCACTAACAAGAAGGAAAAATATCAGACCCTTGTTATTAGTCTCACGTTTTCCATTGATATTGATATCCTGAGTTTAAATGTGAAGGGAGATTCAAATATAGTCATTAAACAAATTAAGGGTGATTATGTTAACCGAAATCCAAAGCTTGTGCCCCTACTCGAATGTGAGCATTAGCTTATGAACCAATTCCCTTCCTAGATGAAGGAAACCCATGCTTCCCATTAACATAATGGTTGAGCTGATTATTTGCTGATTATGTCTATGTCTCTTGTATAACCTAACCAGGATAACCTAATCATTCATGTGGAACAACATAGGGTCATCACCCCTACCACTTAAGATTATGGAAATCAATAGGTGTATCACTTGGATTTCAGTACTTCTATTCCAAGGCCCTACTATCCTTTCATAGTAGAGGAAACAGCTGATATGATGAATCCCTTTTCTTAATGTGTCTCAAAATGGAATTCTCCCACTAGACCGATCCGATCATGAGAGAATCTGCTGGTGTGGAGCACTGTTTCCCTCAATGGTGGCCCTAACCTTGATAAAACCCTCTACAGGTGTGGGTCTCATGTAATTATCCTCCATTTAATTGAAGGAGATGGCGTACCTTAGGTCATGAAGAATGTACATGGTAGATCCTTAGGTGTCCATTAAGATGGATGAAAGCTCCCCCACCAAATTCATAGGTTGGGATACTTTTTCCCCACCATGGTTCACAACTACATTGAATTTTCCAATATGTGTCACAAAAACTAGATCCATGCTAACTTTTTTCATCAACTACCATATCTTATATACACTAAAAAATATTCTTTTCCCTTTTTAGTATGGGGACTGAATGTTGTGGGACCATACCCACAGACAATTTTTCAGAAGTTCAGGTACATTTTGACAGTAATATAATTACTTTGAAAATATTTAGAGGTGTTTCCTCTCAAAGAATTCAAAAACTGATCCATGATTGTGTTTTCTAGCTCTCATATCATCCATTGGTTTAGATTTCTTAACACTATTCTCATATACAAAACACCAATTTTTAGGATGTTGATCTAAAGAAGCTATATACAAAGTAAAATATCTAGTCCAACCATACTTCTCACTACCATGCATAGAAAAATGGGAAAATTGGGGAATTCAATAAGACCGTCTCTAATATCATTAAAAAAATGGTGGGATAGAGTAAAAAGTGTTTTCCCTACAAGATCCATAAATCCCTTTGGGACTATTATATGATAACTTTAAATTCCACCCAGGAAACTCCATACTCGCTAGTGTATGGAATAGAGACATTCTTACCCATTGAGGTAAAGTTTCCATCACTCCAAAACATTGTTTATGACTGGTATATTCCATAAAGAATGGAATAATTCCATATAGATGAGTTGGAATCCCTTGAGGAAAATATGATTTTGGCCTTGCATAACTTAGAGAGGCAGCAGAACATGATTGTGGGAGCATTCACCAAGAAGGTTCACCACCACTCTTTCCTCCAAGGTGACATGGTACTAGCTCTCAGAAATCTAATGATACCCAATAATTTTTTTTTGAAGTTAGATCCCAAATTTTAATAAACACAAATTATCCATAAGGTCAATTCCAATGGAGCATACTATTTAATAATCTTGGATGGAGAACGTATCACACCTCCCACCATTGCCAAGTTTCTCAAGAAATACTTTATGTGAAACCTTAGACATTGCTGCAGAACCTTAAACTAAAAAAACCCTAGTGAAAGCTACATAACCTTAAAATGTAGAAACCATGGTCAATGTTATGTGAAATTAAACTGTAAAATATGTGGTCAAGGCTACATGACCATAAAATTTGGAAACCAAGGTATAAGATCTATGACCTTAAACAAACAACATCCCTCATGGTCCAAGAATTATGATGTTTAATTATCCATTGTTCCTTTGTGGTCCAAGCTCCATGACCTCAAACTAGTAGAAACCATAGTTTGAGTTGTATGAATTTAAACTAAAAAACCCAACTTCCTTAGTGAACAACATTAAACTACAGTCTTACCTTGTGAAACAAACACAAGATACCTCACATACTAAGTGTGAGATAACTAAAAAAACAACATCCTTAGCACATAATGATAAAATATAGCCTTAACCAATGTCATAAACACTAGATTCCATATAGAAACCATGTGATGTGTCAATTCCCCTGTCAGAGAGGATAAACCCCCAATCCGGACATCAATATCCTACCACACTATGTTCCAAAACTATATGTGTCTTGATTTCCAATTTTATGGGATACATAGTGACATCTAGAACACTTGTCTTCAGTACCAAGCACTAGTTAATCATAAACCCTTCCCCCAAGGGGAGGGGGGGGGAATTATTTTAACCAACATTTGGTTTCTTGGCCCCACTTACAGTCCAATAATTAAGACCATGTATCACTCTCTTTTCACATCTAGTTTTACCTTTTTCATGGCACACAAAAATGATTAAAACAAACATTAAACAAGTCCAAAAAAATTCCCCTTGGTCATATTTGTATGACCTTAAACTATGTAGAATGTTTCCTCCTATATGACACTTAAACTATATAATAGATTTATCATTCCCATTAGAGAAGACAAACCTTTCAACTTCCAGCATCAGTCTCCTACCATGACATGTTCCCGAACTGCATGTTGCTTGATTCCCAATTTCATGGAATATATAGCAATACCTAGACCTCCTTTCTTCAGGCGTGACCATAATTTCATCACAAAACCACCCATTACCTATGAAACTATGGCATAAAAATTCCATTATGGGAATACTCTTTAGGTATAAGTCCCAATCATATTCCCCAACTATCTAGTGAATTGATATGCCCTTATAACCCCACATGTGGGAGAAAATAAAGGATAGATCAATTCATAAGACCCAAAAATATCCTCATCACATGAGGTTAATATTTAATCCTTACCCCATATGCACTCAAGATTCATATTATGATAAATATGGGTTTACCATAATGAACTTCCTCAACACACGACGTTAAACTATAGCCTTAACCTATAAAATGAACATATGATGACTCATATCACAAATATGAGGTCATTAAATGTACTTATCAGATAGGAAACCCCTTAATAGTGTTGCTCTCCTACCATGCCCTATTCTAGAAATACGTATGGATTTTTTCCATGCCTGATGGGACATGTAGGGAAATATGGATCTAACATCCTGGGCCCAACCTCCACATCAAACTATTTTGGGTCCTCCCCCAGGTCAAAACCTTATGACTTTAAACTATGTGAAACTTGTTTCAGGATTAATTTTTGTGGTACATAGCCTCCTTAGCTCTTTCACATCATGTTTTAACTCTTATGAAACACCCACACATCCTTGTAGTACATGTAACCCTTCAGGTACAAGCATTACAACCTTAAACTATGTTCACTAGCACCCCTTGTTGCCCCTTATTTTCATAGTTTTATTCAACCATAGTGTCTAAATAAGCTGATTCCCCATTTTATTTTTCATTATAACCTCACTCGATAGAACCACCCCTTACTTGTGTTGGTCTTCTACCATGAAATATTTTATAACTACATGTGTCTTGATTCCCATTTTCATAGGATACATAGAAATATCCAGATTTCATATCCTGGGTCCAGCCCCCACCTTCAACATATTAAGAGGTATTTACTCCATTAGTATCATGAACTCTACTTGGGTGTATTGTGTCATGGAGGTGTGTGTAAAAGGGTATCTTTGACCCTATTTTAACATTAGGTTATCACTCTTTCATTCCACATAAGACCCTTTAGGGTACCCACACTCCCATGGTTCGAGATCAATGACCTTAAACTAGTAGAAACCATAGTCTGAGTTGTATGGATCTATACTACAAAGCCTAATTTTCTCAGAACATGACATAAAACTATATAATTACCCCTTATGAAATTGGGATGCCTCAGATGATAAATATGATATTAACCAAACTATCATCTTCATCACATAATGTTAGACTATAGCCTTATCCCATATGAAACTAGGATTCCTCATATGATAAGTATGAGATGAACCAAACCAACATCCTAATCACATGATGTAAAAATATAGACTTACCCCATATGAAATAGGGACTATTCATATGATAAATATGAGATGAACCAAACCAACATCCTCAGTAAACAACTTTAAACTATAGCCTTACCTCGTATGAAACTAGGGTGCCTTATATTTTAAATATGAGATAAACCAAACAAAAATCCTTAGAACATGATGTTAAACTATAACCTTACCCTATATGAAAATGTGATTCCACATATGATAAATATTAGATGATCCAAACCAAGATCCTTAGAACATGGTGTTAAACTATATCCTTACCCCATATGAAATCGAGATGCCTCATATGATAAATATGAGATGATCCAAACAAACATCCTCGACACATGATGTTAAACTGTAGCCTTACCCCATATGAAACTGTGATTCCTCATGTGAAAAATATGGTATGAACCAAACTAACATCCTCAGTACATGACACTAAACTATAGCCCTACCATATATGATGAACATATGATTCCTCATATGAAAATTATGAGATGATTAAATATCCTCTCCAAAGAAGATGTCACCCCTTTGGTGTTGGTCTCCTTCTACAAAACATTCCAGAACTATGTGTTTCTTTATTACCACTCTCATGGGATATGTAGTGATGCCCAGATCTCTTATCCTAAGTCCAACCCTACCATCAACTCATTTCAGGGTCTTTCTTCTTCAGGAAAAGATTTAAATTTTCCAAACCATACTTTCATCCCGCACACTTGAGCGCATAGAGGGATGATCCCTAGGGCACTCACATTCCCTACAGAATGTTCCAAACTTCTATGTGCTCATTTTGTGATTTTTTTGATTTCGATATCTATCATACTATTGATCTGAATAAGATCACAAATGGAAATTTCTGTTGGACATATTGAATCACCTACCACCATGGGCTCATGCCTCAAATGATACTCAATAACAGATGGATAATTTGTTGTTTTGAACTCGATTAATAGTCGATCCTTCATCTTTTCACCCCACCCTTGATCGGAACAGGCGTAGAACCTATGTTTCGAACATGGTAAAAAAATTTCCCCGAATCAATCATTTCTATTTTACAATCCATGTCTTGGAAGCCACAATCTTTCATCATGGAAGTTTCTCAGGTCGGTCACCTCTTCAACTTATTATGTGGACCCCCTACAAACAACATGAACTTCTTACCGCTCCTTGTTTCTCACATCGAGAATGGATCACGTGAGATTAAGAGTTAGAATGGAGTTTCCCTAATCAAGGTTGAGATGTGTGGGATCCACTTAAATGAATCACAACATCTCATGGTTCAAACTATATGACCTTAAACTTGTATCCCAAGACCAAGTATCAGGACTTTAAACAGTGTTCAAGTCACCCTGGGAATGTTTCATGTGGTGCTGGGCCTCCTTGGCCCTAAATTCACGTTAGGTTTTCACTCTACCTCTCCTTGCATGTTCTTTTAGGCCGTTATCACCTCTTTTGGTCCAAACTCCATGACCTTAAAATAAGATCCTAGGTCCAAGAATCACTATCTTAAACTATTTGAAATTTTTATAATAGATGTTATATGTAGAATCAGGTGGCCTCCGCAGTACTCAACTCACATCAAGAAACCCTTCTTCAATGACACACATATTTCTTTGAGACACACTACACATCGGACATGCATTACAACATTAAACTATTTCAAACCCATTGTCCAAGCATTATGACCTTAAAATATTTTAAACCCATGGTCCAAGTATTATGGATTGAAGCTATTTTAAACCCCATACTCCGAACTCTAAAACCTTAAACTAGGAGCCTAAGTATAAGAATCATTACTTTTAACTATTTTCATGTCATCATGGAAATGTGTCATATGGAGCCAGGCCTCCTTAAACCTCAATTCATGTTGGTTCACCTCCCTTATGTTCAATACACACTACTTTGAGACATGAAGCCTATGGTCGATGTATTATGAACTTCTAAACTATTTGAGACCCTTTTGTCTAACTACTATGACCTTAAACTGCCCAAGGAAATGTCCTGGTCACAAAAATCTAAACTATGCTATGAATGTCCTAAACATATGATGTTAAACTATGCGATGAATTATCCTCACTATATGACGTAAAAAATTGACATACATCATCCTAACCGTATCACGTTAAACCACATGTCCATTATCCTTATTGCATGACATAAAACCGTGAATCATCTTAGCCCCTATCCTAAGAAGTCCTTTCCCCCCATTGGTGTCGTTTGCTTATCACATCATTCATGTTCCTCGACCATCGCTCGACACCTAATATTATTCTCCCCTTATAAGTTGATTCTAACATTTGTTCATGCCGATATACCTACCCAATGTTTTTAAACCATGGTGGAACAATTTTGAGTGTTTTTAAATAAATTTGAAAATTCCATCAATTCATCCCCATTCTTTGCATCTCCTCAATTTGGATCCCCATCATATTTCATGTTTTAATGGACCCCCCTAATATAAATAATGATTGGACACATTGGCTCACCTAACATCCTAGGTACATGCTCCAAAAGACTTCTGATGACATTTTTTGTTAGGTACCATGTTTTGAATATGGACAATGGACAACCCTTGATATTTTTTCCCATACCTGATGAAGAAATATTTGAGCCTATGTTTCTAACATGATCACTAGTCATCCTCTACCTCCTTGTCACCCCATTTGTGTTCTAGATCCTTGTAATCTCGATTCATGAACATAATCACTCCCAATCTATTCATATAGAATTAAATACCCATGAAATTACCCCATTTTCACACTCACACACTTTGAGAAAAAATGTTTTTTAGAAAAGAGTCTCATGCTCTAGCCAAAAATTTCATGTCCAGGACACTCTTAGTGGTAAATAAATTTTTCCAGACCTAGAGTGTCTAAACCTTGTTTGGTACTCTCATATAAATGAAATGCCTTCTTTTTCACCTTATTTCCCACACCGATCCTAGATTACAAGGTCTTAGGGATTAAATTGACTGGTTATCTAGTTACTATGATTGAGATACTATAGAAAAAAGTTGGGATGCATTTGGGAACACATGGAATTTAAAGAAAATAATCCAAAGTTCATGTGAGTTATCAAAATGTTTGTGACATTACTTTATTTCAGGAAAAGATAATATTCCACAAGGTTTATCCCTAGTGGCCGAGAACTCGAGCTCAGCTAGCCTCTAGAAAGTATCCTCTAGGGTTTGCTACTACTCCACCCGATTAGACACCTTTTCCTTGGTAGTAGGGTGTGCTTATTTGGCCCAAGTTTACAACAGATCCTACTCATCTTGGCACTAGACCACTTGATATTACACCTTTACTGAACCATCCTTAGTTGTCACCAATCAATCCCTTAGTTGGTCAGTGATCTCCACTTGAGTATTGATGATGGCTGTGTGCACCTGGACCAACTCCTCTAGATGATAAATCTCATTCTCAGATGCTTGAATCACCTGGATACCCTTATACTTCTTCTTGTTCCATGATACATAAAATTACTTCCACTTATCTTGTTCCCCCTCAATGAGAAAGTCCTGTGATAGTGCATGGAGGTTTCTAGAATCCACCTCACTGGTATACAAACTGATTAAACAATGGAAGAGAGATCCCAACCAATTTTGAAGATAAGCCAGTGGAGTGTTAGGGATGAAATTACACACACTCCTATATTCCTTGCATCATATGACCTAGTTTTCTTCAGAAAAATATGATTTGGAATCCAGAAATTCATTAGGTGACATAGGATCATACTGTGGAAGACCACCAACACATTAGTGGTAGGGTCATCTATAGGAAAGTCCTTGAGTAGGCTAAGCCTCATCTCTAGGGAAATAACATCTTGTCCAGACCCCTCACCCACAGAGAAATCCACAGCTACCTCATGTGGCACTTTTTTGGTAGTCTCATCCAATAAATCTCCATCAACCACGTCTTTTAGTGGAATGATCTTGACCCCCTTCACTGATATCTCGTCTATAGCATCTTCCACTAGTATAATTTTTTGGGTAGGCATAGTCATTATAGCCCCATCAAATATCCCTATTGTAGGAACAATTTCAACCCCCTCCATTGATGCCCCAATCTCAAAAGCTCCCTCCAGCGGAACCTATGTGGTTGATCCAACTGCTACAACCTCACCAACCATCTCTTCTAGGATTGTAGTGCCTACTATCAATTCATCAACTTCAAGCTCCCCTAACCAAATTGTTAGCACTAGTGGATATGTCCCAAACATGGGTTAAACTTCCATTAAATGAATGGGTTCAACCAATCTTGACTTATGGAGAGTAAAATAAAAATGGGGGTTTGAAAATGGGATAAGGCTTATAAGAGTTGTACATTACAACCATCAACTTAGAAGTATTAATGAGTAATATTCCTAGAAACGGCATTCCCTTAATATTCATTTCATTGGTTATAGGTTCCACTTCATTCGACGGTTGGATTCTTGTGTCCAAAACATCAGGAAGATGCCTCGTGATCTCCACATCAAGGGTTGGGGCTCTCTCATCCTCTATTGTAGGATCATTATAAACCTCCACATCCTCTTTACTCTCATATTCTAACTTAAGTTAAAGGTGAGTTAGGACAAAATATTAGAGGTTGGATAATATCCAAGACTGAAAAGTTCAAAATATTTACCCAATCAATTATAGGGTTTTTATCCCTAGGAGAGTCATGATAGATATCCCTTACCCATGACTCCTCAAATTATTCTCCATTAGCTATAGTGGCAGTTAATCAGTCTCAAGAGATCCCCGAAGAAGATCGTATGCCCAGAAACACATTTACTAAATTAGTTAATGAATTCATGAGAGTGTGAGAGTATATCAAGTCTTCTATATCCTCCATTTTATTCATCCCCTCAGCTTAGGGAACATGTAAAAATACAATTTGATGACCCAAACCAATGAGGAATATTACCTTGTAGTGTAGATGATTCCATATCCCACAAATAGAGGTGATTTTATTGTAGATTCACCAGCTCTCCTAGAATCAGGGACAAGGGAATCGCTGGGAATGTTTGGGTGATATAGTATCTTTCTTGTAACTTTGATGTGTTACCTTGTAACTACTCTATAGGTTCCACCTTACTCACACAACCAGTTTCCTAGGAGTGTTGATCCTATTTTTTCTCCCATCCCTATGGATTCATCCTTCTTAGGACTAAGAATTACTGGTCCAGCGGCCTCTGTTTTGTCTACTGGACCAACTCTACCTCCACTGCACGAACATATCACCTATTTCCCCCAAGCCTCGTCATTTTAAGGCCCCTAATTCACTTTACAGAGTCAATGGTATCCTCAACATGTCACCAGTGTATGGTCTCTTCCAACTTAGTGTGTGTTCATGGATAATCCCATAGGTGGTAGTAGTTATAGGAAAATAATTTCGTCCCTATCCATCCTCACATGAAAACATGTTCTATATTTTCATGAGGACCGAGGGGTGAAAATCACTATATACTTTCATATACACCTCCAGGGTGAGTTTTTGGAGGAAAAAAAACTGTCGTGCATAGCAGTGTGGGGTGTATGGATCGTAAATTACCTTTTAATCCACCCTCACCACAAATATCACACCTTGAATGTCTAGGAGGCATTACTGCCACTCAATGGTCCCCATGACATTATCATTCACTGTTCCCATGAGAACAGGAAACATATGAAAAATGAAGCAGTATTCTATCTTGATCCTTTATAAGGCATCCACTAAGCCCAAGTTCAAAATCCAACTTTTAGTTTTGTTGATGATCACTAACTAAAAATACATGTTATGTGGGGATATGGGGTCCATATATTCATACCCTCACCATGTGTATTTTTATCCAACCATATAGGAAGTTGAAGGGCCCACACACATGGAGGGGAGTATTCCCCTAGATGATATGGTGCATCACTTTGTCTAGATTCACCAAGATTGGGACTACTAAGTTGATGTGGAACCACATTGCCTCCAAGATGAGGGTTCTTATACACACCCCAATATGTGCATCCAATTTTGGAAGAATCTATCAATAGATCACCATGATAAAAAATTCTTATAGCCTAATCACTTGTGCCTTGAACTTTACACTGTATCCCCACAACCTTCATTTACTTGTCTCTAGTATCATCCAATATGAATGATCCTTACATCATTGATTTTTATTTAGACACTAAAGTGGACTCCATATTATCCTATCTATAGTTTCATTCAAAAAATACATGAACAATTTATTTAAAGGGATTTCCTTCATCCCTTGTTTATGGTCACTCTTCCCCTGTACCAAGTGAAGCAACACCCTTACAATCATTGTAATCTACTAATGGTCATCCTAGATGTCCTCTGTTAGGAGGAACACATAATACATCTTCACTTGGATGGGGATTTCCATGATGTGTTAGAGGTACCATAAACCAATTCCAACTTCCCCATAATGTAGGTGAAATGTGTTATTCCCTGGGGACCACCAAATTAAAAACCCTAACATGATGTCTTGATGATGGTAGACATGAAACTATAGGCAACATGCCACATAATAGACCCCAACCCACTTTCATTCAACCTCAAATTCATGAAAGTACCAGCATACACAATATGGCTAGGTGCATTCATCAATAAATTTTCCACCCTGGTGATGATATGATTCCCCAGTCCATCTTTTGAGATGATTTTTCATACCTACCTTAAGAATACTCTAATTCTATGGGTAGATACCACTACCTCAAACTTCTCCCCATTGAAGTTGTTCACATGGTTTTATAGGGTATCACTGATAAGATATACATGTTCTTTCATAATGTGTCCTCAAACTTCCCTATTCCACTGGTACTATCTAGGTGTGCTCCTAAACCAGTAGAAAATCTCATCCCATTCAACACTGGGGATGAACACATCATCCCTTAGACTAAAACCAAAAAATGGCAGCCTTTGGAATAAGGGGAAGTCCTAATGGAACTCCTTCATAAATTCCATGAGTGTGTCATGATTCTACTTACTCCAAACACTATCCCCAATCATGATATTTCCATCCATCTCCATTCAATAATCGTTAAAAGATTTTTCATCTTCAATGACCATTTTATACAATACATATATTCTTTTTGGAACTGGTTCGTGAAGGTCAGTTCGTGAAAGTTAAGTTTGAAGAAGTTTTAGGCTCATGAAGTTCTTTTCCCTGAAAAATGGTTTGAAAAAGAGGTTAGTTACATGAGTAGTGAGGATTAAAATTTCAAAAAACTCATTAAGGTATTACATTTCAAAAAAGTGAACATTGGACTATCTTTCATGAAAATATTATAATACCCTCATAGACCCTAACCCCTATTTATAGGCACATGTTCTGACCAAGTTTCATGAATATGGATTTCCAATCACATGTTTTTGGTGATTTTCACTCATAATCATACCCTCATATCCCTCAATGAATCCAATTATGAGTGAGGGGAAGGTATATTTTGACATTGAGATAAATGTGTCATGGGAGAGGTTAAGGAAGGAGTGGCTAGTTTAAAGAAAATTTCCGCAAAAACTACTCAAAAGTCCACCATAGGGTCTGGTTCGTGAAGGTAAAAAACTTTTCAAATGGATCTAGTTCATGGAAGACACTAGTCACATGAATCTTAAGGTAGTGACCTCAACATAGCTTAAATCCAATTCATAGAATTCTCTTTCCACATATATCTTGAGGCAACAATCTTCATGCAACATAACTCCTATTCATGGAAGTCATTGTCCACACAGATCTTGAGGTGGTAACATCTACATAGAGTATGTCCAGTTCACAGAATCTAATCCCTTTGAGAAGCTCATACTCTTCCATAAAATAATCCATATTTCTCAAAATCAATTCCCTTGGCTGCTCATATCCTATAAATAAATCACCATGTTTGAATTTTAAGAGGACACAATCTTTCATCTTCTGAGAAAATATTTTAATTCTCAAGAAACAAAATGTTCAGAAGCAAGTGAGGCGATGGATTTACAAAGGTAGAAATATTTTTTGAAATCACCTCCCATGGGTATTTGAGAACCTCAACCCATGGTGGAGATGAATTTCATGAAGTTCCATGGACATAATGTAGGAGGAAATCCCTTTATGGATCTTGGGGTTTCAAGAGATAATTATAATTCTTAAAACCAACCTTGGATTCAATACTTCACTCTAAGGAAGAGTCACCCTGTTTCATTAAACATTTTATTTCTTGAGAAACATTCACTTCATGAAACTCTAAACTTTTGTGAAACCCCAATTATTGTGAAACCAATCTACTAGGACTCCCCATTGTGCCTCCTTTCATCCAATCCCCCTTCATTAAAGTTGAGTTCCCAGGGCCTCTGTAACCATCCAAAACTATTTCAACAGCAACCCAAATCTCCATTCAATTAGTACCACATACCCTTGTGTCCCCATTGTGTCTCAAACATGAATTGGATAATTAATTTGACTTTTTATCATATGTATAGGCACACTAATTCCTTTTGATCCTAAAAATAGCTACCCTAAAATTAGGAGCCCTAATTCCCACACCTCTACGATATATTCTGATCATGATCCACCCAAAGGTGCGAGAGCAGTGTAAATATAAGAGAGAAATGTGTCATCATCTTGGGAATCTTACAACCATTAATGGAAGAGAGGCCTTATTCCATATCTTCCTCTCCCACTTGGAAATGTATTCCATGGTTATAATCCCCACCATATCCGAGATGAATGACATAATAATACCTATCTCCATGTCCTAGTCATACAATGTTAAATTTCATGACAATATCCTCAACACATGATGTTAATCTATAGCCTTAGCTTATGTGATGAGCACAAAATTCACTATGTGTGATCATCATGGGATGACACCCCCATGTAAATCTACTTCAAGCCCGAGCCTCTCACCCCATGGACTCCTACTATAGGGATCATTCACATGTAATCCCCACACCATACCTCATTGTTGATAATACCATGACACAAACATCATTACCAAACAACATTAAACTACATGGACTATTTTTGTTTCAAGAACCTAAAATATGGAATCAGACTATGTGGGGTTTGATCCTTATTTCTCAACAAGTTATATAAGAAATATCTATTTGGTTTAATCCCAATATACAAAAACATCTTGGGTACCTCCCTAAGGTTCAGTCATGATTCCCCAAAACTCTAACAAACCCTTAATGTGTAATCATCTTTCCCCAAGGGACACATTTAAACAAACTCTTCATGTGTGATCATATACCCGTTGGGACTAACTTAACCACCTTTCCCCATAATATGTTAAACCTATGACCAATTTACCCCTTTAATAATTTAAACATCTAAATAACATATTTTATAAATATGTTTAACCTACAACCCATATTTCCCCAAAATAAATTAAACAATTGAAAAACCCATCCCCACAAGATATTAAACTTACAACCCATATGTCCTTTAAAGATGTTAAACATGAGAACCATATTTACATGAAATACATTAAACCTACATACCATCTTTCACCAAAATATTTTAAACCTGTGACCCACCTTTCCCCATAATACATTAAACATACAACCCATATTTCCCCATAAGATTTTAAACTGGTGACCCACATGTTCTTACAAGATGTTAAACTTGTGATTCATATGTCTCAATAATATGTTAAGATTTTGACTTGATCATGAATCTATACCACAAAAAATAAACATGAGATTATTTTTTTTAAAAATCGTAAGAATACATAAACACCCATCATCAACTACCTCATATCTGACATGAGATGTATTGGGTTCTATGCCTAAAATGCCACACACATGAGATTACCTAAAAAAGGGGAAGAATTTACAGGTTCCTAACCTAACCATTGTCTAGAAATATCCATACATTACAAAACTTACAATTTAACATAGATTAAGGTTTCCTCCCTATTAAGAAGAGGTAAGATTAATTATCTAGTGACCACCACAATATGGCAGTGGGAATGAGTTACAAAAACATGAATTAAATCTATGAGGGAGAGATGAACCAGGAAAAAATCACTAAGGAGGAATACATGGAAGGAGGAATCAAAATATAATAATCCTCTTTTGATATAGGGGTTGACATCACCAATTAAATTGATGTAATCATCCCACCTTTGGAAAGTGGGAACACAGGGTAAGAAGTAGCATAACTAGTGACCCCAACAGAAAGATTCAGAAATAGTGTTATAGAATAATTTTTAATGAGTTTTTCTACTGATGACCTGAGTTCTATCATTTATATATTGATATTTTATAATTATGAGTTTTCTATCCTAGATCTTAAGGATTTTCTAAGTGGTCTTTAGGGGTTTGTTACTAGTTCATATAAGAGAGATGAATCTAGGAATTTTTTTTGTGAGAAATTTACTCCAATTTTTATGCCATTTCCTATTCTTGATTAATTATATTACTATTATGATGAATTTTTTTCCATGAATTTAAGAATTCCTTACATGAAATTGAGGACCCTTTATCTAATTAACCTAGGGTAGTCGTTTCAGAGAGTCACTCTAAGGATGTTAGAAAGATGGTTTCAACATCTATTGTACTTAATTATAACTTGTTGATAGTGTAAAGTGTGGAGGATATTATGGTTGGATAGGTAAGGATTAATTATTCTCATTATATTGATAATTATGTTCAATTTTCTTCTATAATATGTTCTATAAATGAAATGTTATAATTTTAGTTAGCTGGTGATAAACAATCTCATGTAGGATGCTATTCTACTGAAGTTATTGAGTAAACCTATAATTTTTCTTAAATATAATCGTAAATTACTAGATAATGATGCATATTATACACTAAATAACCAAGGATAAAACATAATGGGGGCATTGAGTTCAGTTAAAGAATATAAATTTATCACTACATGGGAGGTAACCCGTGATTTTCTTGTTTTTATCTTCTAAATGTGTTTAAATAAATTCTTCTCACTCTATTATATATCTCCCCATGTTCATAGATTAAATTTTCTATAATCTATACTGGTTACTCTCTCTCATGATTTTTTATTTTTGTTTGGAAGTGTTGGTGTCAAACTACCATGAGGTGATGTTGTTGAAAGGTAGATGTAGTTACCATGTCAAGTGGTCATGAACCAGGTCAAGTAACCATAAAAAGTGAATATAGTTAGTTGTGGGAACTATTTACTAGTGGTATAGTGATTTCAAAATTCAAGGCCAGGAGCTACTAGTCAGATTAAACAAGAAAAAACTTCCTTAAACTCTAACTCTGGTTATTTATAAATTCCAGAAACTTATTGTGATCTGTTCTTTTCTAGGAAGTTGAACATGAAACTAGAGAACTATTTTATTGGCTTCAAGGGAGCATACAATTTTTTTAATAAAATGATAAGAACTTATAAAAATATCAGTAGTAATTGTATTAAGTTTTTGATTAATTTTTTCCTATTGCTGCTTATAGTTTCATTAAATTGGATACTTTAAATGTTTTTCTAAAGTTATGTCGAACATGATGAACTCATGGTAATATATGTTGGTCATTGCTACATTTTCAAATTACCTATGAACACAGTAGTGTTTTAAATTTCATGAATGTTTTGATCTTTCTTTAAAAGTAATTATTAAACTCACCTAATACATGAAAAAATTTGAAAAATCAATTTCTACACCTGATTGTCTGAAGTGGCTAGTATGGACCCTTTGTGCACATTTTTTTCCCATGACTATTATTTGGAAAAATTGTTTCTAAATTTCCTATCACTGCTCAAAATATAATATTTTATATGATTCATTGATAAATATTTTTAAACTCAATAGTTTAATTATGTCTGCTACTATGAGATTCAACAATGGTGACATTGTTGAGTTTTAAGTGTGGAGGAGGGGTCTTAAATGAATTGATCTGTAATTCACAATGAACACATCAAAAAACCTATTTTTTTTCAAATTCCATCCTTTAATGCATAATTTTAGGATGTCTATTACTAGAATCCATGTTTTTAAATATAATCATTATTTTAGGAAAATAAAAATTCAATGCGGCCTTTCAATGTGATAATTTTTTACTTAATTGAGGGGGTTCACTATGTATGAAATTACTAGAATTATATGATTAATGAATGATGTTACATAAAATTTTTATAGATATTTAGTTTTATAACTAGGAAAGGGAGTGGTATGGGATATATTTTAATGGAATTGAGATTATAACTATAAGAAACTTGAAACATGAACTTGAACTTAGGCGACCCACCCTTTTTGAACAAACACATCAAGAATACAACTCAACAGATAATCATACAATTACATTAAAACTGGAGTAAAATGAGAAATTGGGATACCATGGTGAAGATCTTTGACTTTAGGAACTGGTTATCTGTGTAAGCCCTTTCTACATATCCAATAAGTTCCATTTCATAGATCTACACACATATATGAATGGGAAGAATTAAAAAAATAATAAAGTTCCTAATTTTCAAAATGAGTTTAGTAAGATGAGGGGAATATTGAACCCGGATTAAGAAGGGAGTAATTGAGTTATAAAATAATAATTTGAGTTGAATCAATGGGGTGAAAAATGGAGATTTTTTTGGAACCTAGGGGAAAGTGAAAATTTTAGGTGGATCTGGTTAATGTTTTAGTTCCACTTCCACCTACTCTGTTTCACCCCTAGAACAGAAACTTAAATTTAGAATTTAAATGTGTCATTGAGTGACTTTAAAATAGGAGGCAAGATTGTTTCAATAAATGAAGGGATTTTTGATTTCCATTTATTCTTTAGTAATTTAGAACATAGAGAGGATAACTATTTCTTTTTGAGAATTTTTATAAATAAAAAACAGCATTGAATTACCCAGGCGTGAAATTGATTTAGTGTAGGGGAATTTCATGTGGATTTTATGTCATGCGTTTTTTCCACATCAATTATTGTAATTAAAATTTTATTATCAAAATATTTTTTTATTGAATAAATTAAAATTATTATTATTATTTTTTAAATTATTGAAACTCTTAATTTTATATTAAAATATAAATTTAATAGTTAATCTATCCTTTTTATATATAACTTAAATTTATGTGAGTAATTTTTTTAATCCGTTTATTTTTATTTTTTATTTTATATTTAAATTATTTAATGTCATTATTTTATTTTTTTCATATTATTTTTTTTATTTCGAAATAATCAATTTAATTTTTTTAATGATTTATTAAATAAATTTATTCATTATTTTTTTAAAAAATAAATTTATTTCAGCTTTAATTTTATTTCTTTTAATTATTTTAATTTTAATTTAATTTACTATCATTATTTATTTTCTTGGTAATGTGGTTCTATCAGAAAAGTTACTGTGTGAAAGAAGTATCATGATCACTCAAGTGATAATGATAGGTTACTACTTGACCATGGGCCAACTGGTTTTAAGAAAATTTCATGATTGACATAATGATAGTGAGTGAAATTACTAACCTACCATGTCATGATTTCATGAATACCTTCAAACTACCACCTAAACAATTCCAACCTACCATTCCTCCATACTTCAACTAATTGTGTTTTCCATTTGAACGTACCATGAGTGAAGTTTTTTTAATGTTATTGTGGGTGTGAGGATACCTACCATACATTTTATTACTACCTACTATGATAACTCACAACATGACCAAAATATAAAAGCATGGTCACTTTGAATCTACCACATATGTGGAAGTGAACTGTCCATGCTAGAGAACACAACTTACCATGGAGATACCTACCATGTGCTGAAGCCAATTTCACCACACTGAACCCTACTAATGAGATGAAACCAATTCCACCTAAGAAATATTCCATGGATTTTTTCACTTGATCCATTGATTGAATTAATAAAATAGAGACCCTTTTCCACATCTATTGAATCCATAAAATGGTATCCTGGATCATTGAAGGAGAAGGAAGTCAACTAAATACCAAATAAGGTTCCAATGAAGATGAAGCTGAGTGAATCCAAGTTGCGTGAAACTATTGAAGAATATAATGTTCCATTGTGGAAGAAAACTCCCACCTTTCTAGCAATAATTAAACTAAAGTTAGTTGAAGAAAAATTACCGACATCTAAAAGTGAGATAAATTGATACCTGAGGTGTTGTCAAACGTTGTTTTTGAAGAAGATGAACTAATAAATTGATTTTTCAAATGAGGACATCGACCATGACTAGTATGAATAATTTTTTTTTAATTTGATGATAATATCAGTGTAACCTATGAGGATCCAACCTTATAGACCTAAGATCAATGATATACTAGAT
Organism: Viscum album; assembly: GCA_963277665.1. Lineage (NCBI taxonomy): Eukaryota > Viridiplantae > Streptophyta > Magnoliopsida > Santalales > Viscaceae > Viscum > Viscum album. The sequence continues at coordinate 1,860,346,265 of OY728151.1, read as the reverse complement.
GATTTATGTGTTTTGGAGAAGACAACAGATGACACTACTGATTTTGATTGATGAAACCTGAATATGACACTAAATATTTAATGTTTTTGAAAAACCAAGACACTATTTGATTGATTGATCCTGGTGCCTCCATCTTATGATACCCAAATGAAGACCACATCTCCCTTATTCCACCCAAGATTATTTTCAGGTATATGACTGGAGAGTGATGAACAGTTAAAGAGGGGCCACCCAAACTTGAGATCTGATTTCTCATTGGACCCACATCGACACATCATCTGGATAAATAAACAAATAAAGTAAAAATATGAGGAAGATTTGGAACCAAAAGTATGTACCATTTCAATGATGAAGTAATCCTGGTTGGTGATGAATTAAAAATCCCGAGTTTGGATAAAGGTGATCTAGATTCATTTTTTAGTTTATAATGATTATTTAATTTCTATGTGAAGATTTTTTCTCTTTTGAGTTCATTTTCAGGTCATCAGTAAAGAAAATTGGGCATCAAGACCCTCCATTGTTATGGTAGTGCATTATTTTATTTTTTTATTTCATATTTTCGATCAAATGTTTCAATGAATTTTAATTCATGTTTAAGATCATCAATGTCTTCAGGTAGCTAATCTTGGAACTTATGTGTTTTTTATGGGCTTTGAGAATTGGTCACAAGACTGAAGAAATTGAGTTCGAGATTTGGAAAGTAAATGATACCAAATACACATGATCACATGTTGATCCTGTGCTAATTTAAACTCAAATAAAAGGAAATAATTCTTAAATTGAGAAATTTAAATGGAGGAAGTCGATCTTGAGCCAGTGACAAGAGATTCTAGAAGATTTCTGAGTTTTATAGAGTCTGAAGAGAATGTTGTAGGGAAGGTGTTTATGCAAGTGATATTACTTCTTAGGGTAGCAAGACCACATGTGAGGAGAATAATTTTTTGAAAGAGAATTTCTAAAGTCATGTGATGATGAATGTTTACATTGAAGGCATACTACATGGAAGTTAGAGAGATGTTACCAAGTATTAACCATCTTCTCGAAATTGAGATTGCATGTGGAATTTTTGGTTAAAAAAATAATATACATGGGAGATGGGAGATAGAATTCCACCAATAAAAACCATAGAATCTAGAATCCTCCATTCTTCATTCATACTAGAGAATACATAAGAGGCTAATGAATAAGCCATGAGACGAACTGGATCTAGAACTAGAGCTTGATGAAGGAGACAATCTCACAAGATATATTTCTGCTTCTCTTTCTTATCACTTTTTGTATTTTTGTTCTGTTTAACATGAGTAAATAAATTTATCTTGAGATTAAAAATATGATGATTTGATATTAATTTATGCATTATAATTTTTTAAAAATAATTGTTAGGTAAATTTTTTAGTTCAATGTTCTTTTGCATTCAATTATGAGTATCACCCCTCACTAATCAAGAACTGAAAGGTGATGATAGTGAATAATCTCACCCTTTATCATAAAATTAAGTAATAAAAATTTGAATAGTAAGATTAATATATTATCCATAATAAAGAAATTAATATGAAATTATAGATTGAGAGATCAAGAATAAAGAAAGTTAATCGAGCTGTGGAATTTCACTGAAGCAACAAATCTGTGAATTTCTATTTTTTCTCAAATCACTAAATAATTGTATTAATTTGAATAGTGTCTTAGAATATAATTATTTTATTCATTTAAAAATATCATGAAGACCCAAATTTCCTCAATTTACATGAATTATCCTATCCTTTATTTTTCACTACCTCACACACCTCTTTCACCATTTTCATTACACACTTTCACATCACATAATTGCTACAGTTTTTTATTTTTTTCATTTAGTATTTACTTTTTTAATTTTTTTTTCACTCACACATCAAATTACTTCCCTAATAAATTGACTCCCATAATAACCATTTTACTAGTTATAAGTGATAAGAAGGGTTTTATAAATATTAAATTCACATCAAGTCTCAACAATGCTCATGTCAACAACCATGAGATATACCACATCCATATCATTATCATAATCCCATATCCATAAACATATATCACATATCATCCATCCTCTACATATTAAATAAACTATAGAATAATGTACATGGAGGAAATTGACCAAATTCCCTCTTTTTACCATGCATGATCCCTACTAAATGGCATCATCTCATTAATACCCCATAGGGTCTTTCAGTACATCATGTACCTCTTAATCCATACCCCTTTGGATCTACTAATACATAATATTACTATTATCACACCAATACCATGTAGGGTTTTCTAATATACCATACACTATGGTTTTTTGATCTACCTACCATGATCCATCAGCTCCTATCCTACAACTAGAAGGAAGAGTAGTGAAGAGGGATTAATTGTCCATCTGTTCCTTAAGAAACATGGATATTAAGGGAAAACACACACTACCTAAATCATTATGGGAATTATTAAAGGTTATATGACATGGTTTGGGTGTGTATATTAGTCATAAGGAAAATAATATTATATTCATAGCCACACACAAGACCAACCTAGTTAGTTCACACCAAAAAACACCATCACCACTTCCATCATCGTTATACTGCCATTGCCACACACTATCACCACTAACATCTGTAAAAACAAAACCATCCCCAGTTTTTATTCAAAAAAACCATAATAACATTCAATTTTTTTTGTTAATCATATTATTATTCCATTTATATATTTACCATTTACCAACAAATTCAAATTTATTAATCTAGTAAATTCCATGTTTAATGAAATCACACTTCCATCAAATACCCACATTATTTCAAACTATTATCCATTTGTATCAACAATCAATGTTTCATTTTATCTATGAGGTTATTCAATTACATACAACACCATTTCAATTTCATTATTACTAATTATATTCCATTCCACTAAGAAACTACAAAAAAGATCACACATTAATCAACAAATCCATTTTCCTATAAAATTCCTTATATTCCTATTGAAAACCATGTAAAGGTAATAGTATCCCCACTTTAAAATTCAATATCTTTAACAATATCATACTATTAAACCCATGGAATCTATCACAACATCCACTGTATAACCCATAATAACATCGCATCCAATATTAATTTACCACCACAAAACCATCCAACAAAAAAATCCCTTACTAGCTAATATATATCTGCTACCCCACACTTGTCAATCAATAAAAACCTTCTTTCCAACACATTCCAAAAAATGTTATCCCTCTACCTAATACAATCCATAGGAACCGCCCCATGATATCCCCTATATTAAACACACAAAAATAACCACAAGAAATGACCAATAAGGGCCACACAACCAATTTAATTACCATCATTATGATATAAAATTTAGTACACAAAAAATTTGATTACATTTTTTAAGTGATTAGAATTTTATAAAAGGAAATTTAGAAAAAAAATCACAGTATCAAAAAACAAGGCAATATAGAATTAATGTTTTTATCAAAAATAATTAAATATTATAAATCTCTTTAGAAATATCACAAAATTAAGAAAATAAATGCGATTCTCCCCATTCCCATTAATTTCATTAGGCCTGATTCATTATCAATATTAGGAAAACCCAAACTACTCACCCAAATAAAATAATAGCATTATAATTATATAATTTACATAAAACAAAGGAGAGTTTTATAATCCCCTACCTCAATTGAATATTTCTAAGTCATTTCACAGAGTAAAGAAAAAAAGAGATGATAATAAAACAAAGATCACACTATGTGGAACTTTAACATCCTAAGGCACAACCATGACTATTTTCTACTCACAGAAACATTACCCAAACATGAACTACTCTCACAAAAAAAACATTCTCTAGAAAAACAGAGAAAAAACCTGAAGGGAAAAGGTGATTGACTAACCTAATATGGAAGAATTATTGATCTCATTATACCATGATTAAAATTCATCAATGGAGGATCAATATACTCCAAAAATGAACCTCAAGTTAATATTATTTTAAGAGAAATCCAAGGGATATAAGGAAAATTATGGGGACTTCAATGATTATAAGTGGATGAAAAAAAACTTCTTCTTGGTGTGATATTCATCACTACATAATGATTATCCACGAAAATACTAAATTGCAGTAGTATAATCCTTTTCCACACCCTGAAAGATCTTATTCCACTAAAAATACAAATTTTAACAAAAAATACACTAAATATATCTTTTTTAAAGCTTGGTCAAAGTATCTAATTTGATCCAACTGAGGAAGGGTTTTGTTGTGACCCATACAACCATGCCATGACACCAGCTAAGATAGTGGCAGCCAAAAACTATACTCCAATCAAGCAAGTCTATGGCATGAAGGTCATTTAAAAAACCTCCACCTATACAAACAACATGTTTAACCATAAAACAAAGGAATCATGATGAAAACAAGAGTTCCAAAACTATAAATCTAATACTTTATACCCTTCACACTAGGACTCAAATATCCACCCTGTGACCTACTATTCCCAAATGAAATTCCAAATCAAAAATCATTCATCTTCACAAAAAATCATCCCAACACCTATAACACATGAAACTCACAACATAACATACCAATAAGGACTAAATTGTTACATTACGTCATATATCATTCAATCTCACATTTACAAAAAGTCTCATAGAATTGGTGTTATTTCACCTTCAATTATATCCTTCACAATAAATTACAAAACCATACCCAAAAATATTTTGGTTTTATGTTCAAAAACTCTTTTGGAATTCAATCATTAACTTCGAAGTGTAGAAAATCATTTGAAATACCCCTTTAATACCCATAAAAAACTTATATTAGTAAATTTTAAAGTGATTTTAGAGGATATCTATGAGTCAAACTCAATACCCATTGATTCAACCAAAAAATGTAACCCCGTAGCCCTTTATAGTGTTGATAAAAAATACTAATTACCATATCCACAAATGTAAGCATAAAGAATCCTCTAGTAAATCATTAATTATACTCAGGATACAAAATGGATCTGGAGTGATCTGAATCAAACACATTTATCTTTATATCTATGTCCACAAATTTAATTATATGAAAACTTGAATTCTCATATGATCCATTTATCTAAGACATCAAGAAAACATATGACTCAGAGTATGTTAATCCCATATATCCTACTCAAATATTCTCAATTATCTGAGTATAGACTGATCAGGTTGATAAATACATCACATTTTATTCATGTTTATGAATAAACACATAATTGACCCTCAACCAAATAGACAAGAACAACATATATATAGTCTAGTTATGAACATTCACTTCCTTAGTCTATCTCAATTGAGGAACCAGAAGTTATAATCATCATATGACTGAAAAAATCCCACCTTGGTTAAGTTTCATCCAAAGAAATAATAAATAACATACCCAATAACCTAATGATTAGCTAAATGTTATGGCTTGTGTAAGAAATGTGTCAAAGTATGAAGGTTATCATGATAGGTATATCAATAAAAATTGGTATTGGGGACTCTAAATATGAACCATACACCCCTATTATACCAAATACATGGTCTATGACACTCCATGTGGTTTTCTTCATGTGTCATCCAACACATAAAACTTATTTTATGCCTCATGAACATATTTAATATCTTGGTATAAGAATTTTACTCATTATAAACTTAACATGTTATCATAAATTATAAAAATAAATGATAAAAAGTAGTTAGGGATAACTCAAAACCATACTTTGAGAGGAAAATTATGAATACACCTCACGAAATGTATATTAATTTAACACCAAAGAATATTAAAGTGTTAAAAGAAAAAATGTTAATACCCATGTTAACAAGTTAAACCCTTATTTTCTAGGACCTACACGATTAGAAATCCAAATTTAAATTGGGTTTTCCTAGATTCATGATTAGGATGGGTGACCTCCTAGAACGTTTCAAAGGGTGTGTGTGAGTGATATGAAAACAAAGTGAAAGGATATGGGTTGGCCTATTGGGATAGTCATTAGTCTGATGAATCTTCCAAGAATGGGGGTTGTACCTAAGGAACAGACCACATGTCTACGGTGTAACTGGAAGCACATGACTATACATGACCCTATGACCATGCTATGGAGGAGTGAATGTACTATAAATGGGGCTTGGTTGTTACATTTTCATCAGAGGAACCCATCCGGAAGTGTGGTGTCACTTCCTGGGTAGCGATGTAGGGTCCATAACGAAGAAATTATGATCTTGGGGGGTGGGGGTGAATGGAACACCCAATAATGTTAAATAGTTATAATATTAAATGATAATAACCATGTCAATAAGGTGCAAATTTATTTTCAGGATCATACATGATTAGAATTACACAACTAAAGAGGTTTGTCCTGGAGTAGTGATTGGGATGGGTGACCTCCTAAGAAGTTCCCCAAGGTGTGTGTGAGTATGGAAAACACACATTGAAAGAACATGTGTTAGCTTTTGGGGATAGTCATCAATCTGATGACCCATTCAGTCATGTGGGTGGGCCTTATGGAGGGGAAAACACATGTTTTTAGGAAAACTAGGGTGATTGTGGGGCCCAGTTGTCATAATCAATGTATACTTATATGCAACCAATGTGAAATAATGATAAAGTAAACATTGAATTTATTATAACATGATACATTTTATATTCTTAAAATACCTTAATTATACTTAAAAGACCCCTATATAAGTGACTCTATAACATATTATATATGATAGTCCTCTGGATCATCCTTATACTTAGAACACTTTTAGGGGATTTGTTAAAGTCATTAAATATGAATAGATTTTTTTGATACATATCTATGTGACCATCTAATAAAACCCTCACACTAAACACTTTAGTGAGTATTATCTATAAAGAAATATAGTTCTAATAATGGTGATACTTCTGAATCATATTCATAATTTTTTACTCCCTAAACATACTCAAATTCCTTAACTTTACAATATCAAATGTTAATATGTCAATACATTCCAATATCTATATAGAACACTTTATAATATCATCATCATTATCCTTAGATTATTTTTCATTAAAGATTATTATTTAAATAATTTGGTAACTAATGTATCTATTTACATTAATTTTTACCAACATATGTTAAACTCATTTAGGATACTAAGTGATGTTTTTTAAAAGTAAATAAATGTAATATTTACATTTGTATTTAATCACATATTATATACAAATTTAGGCTATTAAGTAAAATTAAATTTTTTTTGATTGGAATAATATCTTATTCATTGAAATTGAAATTATTTAATTCCAAGAATACTTTGTATAGCCTCTTATACACTATTATTCTCAGAATATCTTTCTAAGATTCACAAACTCTATTTTATTTAGGAAATAACTCTTATTTTCTCTTGGTATGGATATTTAAAAAATAAACTACCATATATATATATATATTAATTGGTATTATATGTGTTTTAGATCATTTTCTTGTGAAAGAAGATCATTCTTTAAAATATTCCTCTAATTGTGGTGGAATCTCAATTCCTCGTATTTTAGCAAAACTCCTAGATAATTCTTTTTATCTTGGATAAATTTTTTCACCATGGATTATACATCTTTATTCTAGTGTTTTTATCAAAACATGTTAGGATGAATGATAAAATATGTTTATAGAATCCATTGTCTCATATTATTCATAACAGTATCTTTTTAACTAACATATTCTCCTATGACATAATAGAAACAAGACAACTATACATATCCTTTAATTAAATCCATCAAATCTTGGTGTATATCTTTACATTCAATTTTTTTTTCATAAAAACTCTTTACTTCATAACCTGAATAAAAACTATTGATTTTTCAATTATTCATTGGATTCTAAATTCATTTATATTTACAATAGTTGTATATATGGATTTGGTATCACATACCCTTCAAAACTGAATAATTAATTTATATAGCATTGATAGAATACATGGACAATCCATAGAGTCTCTTAAAATCTTTTAGGTACTCTAGATAATTCCATCAAGAAAAATCATTACATATTATTATAGAAAACCTTAGGAATATATTTGAACCTGGGTCTTATATACAATTACGGGGAGTCTTTACCACTTGGGTAAACCCCCAACTGCAACCTTATTGGATACTAAAAGAAACAATATTAGACTATCCAACTAACTATAATTCTTTAGGTTTTAATTTATACCCCATTTTTCTATATAAATAACACTAAAACATGGAAACTATATGTTCTAGTTAATCTTATCTCAAGTCTTTGTGAAAATTAGGTAAAAATTTCTTGAACTCATTTTTAATCTTGAAACATTTCCATCAAAGAAAATTGAATGAATTATTAATTAGAATGAGACTTATAGGAAACCTATAGTCTCACCAAGTTATTACCATACTAAATAATATTGATTATATGTGTGAATACAATAATTCCTTAGGTTATTATTCATATAATGACTTTAAAAACTTAAGTGAACTATGTCACACCATGACATAACTCATTATGTTTGGTATGGAGTGTCACATAACCTCATGTATGTTTCTCTGTACACAAGAGCCTACCGACTAGTGGTTAGGGCCTAAGAGGAATCATGGGGAGACTATTCCCTCAGTAAAAAACAAACAAAAATGTGTATAAGAGAATCAATAATTACAATAATTACAATAATAAGGGAAAAAATAATTTAGTAGAGAATACTATAAAGGATGAGTTCATCAAACCCATGATATAATAATATGGAATGTCTGGTATCTCAAATAATACAAGTAATAAACCAAGGAACACCAATGTGTCAGGTCAAACTAATGTATAAGTAGATCAATCAAAATATAAATAAAGACATTCAGGAATTACTCTAGAGTCCGTCTCAGTATCACCTTCAAACCCCTTGTTTTGTATCCTTAACTCTCTATTGTTGGCCCCTTCCCTTTCCTGGATCCCTGATCATGATGTATGCACATGTATTGAGATTCCCATGTATGGTGTGGGTAAAACCTTACAAGAGACCACTAATGAATCCCTAACATAACTTCACAAGCATTAGAGGTTTATTCAATAAAAATATGTAAATGTATAAGCAAGAAACAACCAATCATGTATTGATAAATCATCTGCTAACCAATCTACCACCAACCCTAATCACACCTACTTTATCTCCACACCAAAAGGAAATTCATTATCGAGGTTATGATCATGGTCAACCATAAGGCCACCCCATATCCTTAAACAACCTCAAGGCCATTATCCCTAGGTTAGGCCATAAAACATCATGCCCCGTATCGATCAAGGGTCAATCCACAAGGCCATCATATCCTATCTCTAGCATAGGTTGGGATATAAGACTATCATATCCCATCATTACCTTACGTCAATACTTAAGTCCATCATTCTTCTGGTATGTCTCAAGGTCCTTTATTTTCATTGTCACATTCAATACTTTCTCACTATCTAAGGTAAAAAAATCTATGATGGTCCACCTATCACTAGTCACTGGATGTAAAACCTTCACAAGACATATATTCATACACAATAGGGAGTAACACATATAGGTAAAAATATAGAATATCAAGCATGAGTATTAACATCCATACAAAAACATGTGATCAAAAAGAAAACATGGTCTCATGGGATATATATGAACTCCAATAATGTCACATCACATAACAATTTCCATGGGCTATGTAAGCATGAAAAATCAAAACATGACAAAAAACTAAATATAACAATCATATATATTAAGGACTTCCCATAAAGCGTAAAATGTTTCAATTTTAGTAATTGTTTCTCAAGTAAAGTTTTATTTCAATGATCCCTATATTTATACCCATTTCATAAAATTATAATTCAAGGATCAGTACATTAGAATCAAACCACACCAAAATTGTAGGAATAGATTAGAAATACACAATATGTCCCACTTCAGTCAACAGACTAGGTCCCATAGAAAAGAAAATTCCAATTGTCTAGATCTAGTTATTTTTTGTCACAATTATCGACAATTATATCATGAGTTCATGCTAGGTATCTTAGATATAATCATAAAATCAATTATAAAATGTTTTTTCCATGATAAAGGAGTGAATTGGTATAGAAAATATAGAAAGTATCATGTTAGGATCACCAGATTGATTGCGTTTCATTAGAGCAAGACTTAGGATGGAAGAATCCAAAATCGGTGGGAAGGGATCCAAAGGGATGTCAAAGCCAAGTGAGGGTTTAGGGAGAGATATAATAATAATAAAAATAGGATTTAAAAAAAATTAATATATCCTATACCTCGTTTTTCCCACTATGACACTATCATCTTGCTGGTGGATATGGGTAAAACATAGGTTTCCCAAAAATCCCACCAATTGGACAATGGATTTTCACCAGATGACTAGTGGTTCCAGGTGAGGTACCTGGGATAAATGAAATACCACTAGAAAGCAAGTTACTTCCCAATATTTGACCTATGGGATTTGAATATTGGCCACCACACTGTCCCCTATGACTACTTATCTTGCGGTCACTATAGATTTGCTTCAACATTACCCTTTTCCACCAAATTGTAGGCAGTGCTTTATTAGCTAAGAAGTGGATCTTTCTATATCCTTAGTGCTACAACCTTGATCCACCCACCTTGAATTTACAAACTCCAAATTCTCACACACATCTTATGTAAGATCCCGGTTTTTGGAAGGGTATGTTTTTGTTATGTTTTGGTTGAATCCCTTGTTTTGGGCTTCACAGGATGTCTTCTAAAAGTATGAGAGGTCTTGGGGTGTTTCGGGGGCTCGGGGAACAAAAGAAAGGAAAGATGGGCAAGAAAAGCCTGGGTTCACAGCCTGCGCATGGCTAGAGAAAACCGTGCGCCCTGCCCAGGTAAACCGTGCAACCCCTCCTCCTCCAGGTAGTATCATGCACACGGTTTCACAAGGTTTGTCAAATCTTGCTTCCAAACCATGTGTCCTCTTAATGTTGGAAAAAATTACAAAATTTACACATCGGGATTTTAAGAACCCACTCGGGATTTCCTCTCCATTCCTCCCTCTTCACCCTAGAAATGAACCAAATCGCCCAAGAGCTCCAAGCGGTCAATCTCCCTCATTTCTAAGGCATTTTTGGTGCCGTTGGTTGCGGATCAAAGCTCCAGGTAAGGCTAATCCCGTCCATGATTCTCTTTTCAGTTTAGGGTTTATATCTTCTCTCCCTCTTGTTCTGAAGATCTAAAAACCTATATTTTGGGTGAGTTCTAGGTTGAAGCTCCAAAGGCTGGTCGGATTGAGGTTTAAGGACTGGATTGAGTGTGCGTTCAACCGCGGTTTTGAGGTAGGTGGTCTTCTAACATTATCCCATAGTTTTATGGTGGATTTATGCATGTGTGGATTTTTTCATGGTTTCCTTTTGATGAGATTTGATCAACATGGATGCGTTTGGTATAAAGGATGCTTAAAAACAGTAAATGGGAACCCTCATGATCCCCATGGGATGTGTTGAGAATGACTTGACCTAATTGGGACCATCCATGGGGTGTGCTGGATTTTCCTGGGCTTAGGGATTGTTTTTTAAACAAGTGACCTTGTTGTAATAAATGGTAGAGCCCTTGATGAATATTTTGACATGATTGGTTGAACATGGAATAGAAGTTAGGTGATGCACCTAGACTTTGAAATAAACTAAGGGTTATTTGGAATGGGTTGAATGGTTGATTTATGGAAATGATGAATGATTTAAATGGGTTGATGTGTGAACTGATTAAAGACCATAATGGGATAGGTTATGGGTTTAGTGTTGAATGCTTAGTGAGATAGGAATAACACATGGGAATTGGGTAAATGGTTAAATGATGTGAAATGGTAATGTGTTAATGTGTTAAGTCATAATGTGAATTGTCGTGTGGTTTGTTGTGAATGGTGTTTGTCAAAGGTAAATGGTATGGTGGGTTGATGGTTACTTAAATATATTAGCATGTGCACATGGCTTGGTAGAGTTGGATATGACTTGAGGATCTATGCCCACGGGTCGAATGAAGACTGATGCTCTGAACTCCACCCTAAATGCATGGGTTAGGAATGGGGACTCAGGATCTATTCTCCTAACGGTTGCATCCACCCGGACTAGGGCTTTGAGGTGAGGATATGGTTTCTATGAGGGGTTTAGTACTAGTTAGATGGGATAACGACGGGTTTAACCTCTTGCATGTGATTGTTGGCCTTAGACCCATGTAATATAATGTATGTGATTAACCCATGAAAATGTGATGAAATGGTAAGTGATGATAATTGGTGTGAAATGAATGGTAATGGAAGTGGAAATGGTTTTGGATATGAACTAGTTAATAGAACCATAAATAATTATTTGGAAATTATCATTCATATTCCTTTTTCATGCACTACCTGTTCATACTGGATATTTTGTAGACACCGTTGGTGCTGGACAACTGAGTTGTACTCACACCCTTCTCGGGCCGCCATTGGGTACCCGAGCAGACTTCATGTTTGAAGGTCATGATAAGGGAAAGGTTCCTTGCTAGATAGTTTAGTGGACATGGGTAGCACTTGGTGGAGGATCCATACTTGGAGTTGGAACCATTTTGGGTATTTTGGCTGTTGTCTTTATTTGGGGATTTTGTTCACTTTTGGACTTATAGTAGGACATGGCATATTTATTATTGGAAATGGTTGTTATACGTGTTCCTTGTTTATTGATTTTTTTTCGATATTGGTTTATTTCTACTATGGATTAATATGATAGAAAGGGGGTATTGTCTCCCCACTTGACCACATAGACCCCCGCTGCTAGTCAGCAGCCTTTGGCATACGGGGATGCACGATTAAGGTTATGTAACTACCTAGATCGGAGCACTGGTTTAGTGGATTCCGGATTGGGAACGTTACAAAGTGGTATCATATGAGGTATTTCTTCTCCTTTTCTAAGGTATTGTTATTTGGGATAGGTTTCCAAGGGTTAAGATGTGTCGAGCCTTGGTAATTGAGCATGTGATTGGGAGTAGATAACCCATGTACGAGGGAAAACCCACGTCACCCTGGGTGGGAAATGTTGTTCTTGGTTGTGTGTTGTTACAGTTGATGATATTTCACCGTTGGGTGATGCACATATGGTTTGATGTGACTGTTTTATGATATTTGGCGCGTGGCCTTAACGACATGAGTATTTGCATTCATGCATCATTTTAGGCACCTAGGGGGATAAGGGACATGCATTGTGTTATGCACATGCACATGGTGGGTGTGTGAGGCAGGAAAGTAGGGTGCATCATGCATTTCATGAAACCAAGAAATAATGAGAAGAATGAAATAAAACAACTGGGTAAATGATTTTTAATGAAATATAAGGGTTTGAAATGAAATGAGAAATGTTTTTTAAAATGTTGTGTGAGTTTGGTGGTAGTGCATGGTTGTTTACCCCATGTGGGCCATGTCCCACTGTAGGGATGGTTGGAGCAGTGAATTTGAGGTGTTAATGATATTGAATTAGTATATGAAAATGGGTTGTTGTAGCTATTAAAGAGATATTTTATGAATTCGTGAAAGTTTTATGATATGCGTGCTAAATATCATGCTTGGAAATGTAGAGAGATGCCACCACGACATCGGTTACCAGTTTGGAAATGAGAGGATGTTGTCGAGAACACTCCTCTGGTAGAAGAGCACAAAAATGTGGTGATCAATGAAGGTAGAGAAGAACAGTTTCAGGAGAACATGGCTCGCCTTATGCAGATGATGGATCAGGACCCAGGGTGAGTTGCACCAAGTATGTTTGAGCTGACCAGGGATTTCCAGCTGCAGCACCCTCCGACCTTCACTAGAGAGGGTGGGCCAGAGGTAGCGCAGTTCTGGTTAGATTCTGTCCAGACGATACTGGATCATCTGGAGAGCCCTGTTGAAAAGTGAGTAAAGATGGCCATTTATATGTTACGAGGCTAGGCAAGGCGTTGGTGGGACATTCAGGCTCAGACCGTGCAGGTTGAGGGGATGTCATGGAAGGTTTTCTAGGATAAGTTTCTGGAGCATTTCTAACCAGATACTTTGAGGCAGGAGCGGGCTGTAGAGTTTATGAGCTTGAATCAGGGATCGCTATTAGTGATGGACTATTCTAGTCGCTTCACTGATTTGTGATGCTTTGTCATAGTGTTAGTAGGGGATGAGGCATCGGTAACAAAGCACTTCCAGGATGGGTTGAGGCATGAGATCCGGTCTCAAGTAAATATCTTCCACTTGAAGAGGTTTTCAGAGGTGATGGATCAGGCACTCATCTTTTAAGGGAACCTGAAGGGAGATTTGGGTGGTGGGATTGTCGTGCTTGTTGGGAAGACAAGTGGTGCGTCTTCCGAAGGTCAGAAGCGCTGTTTGGAAAGTTTCTAGAAAGGTGGTCAGAAGAGAGGGTCAACCTCTCAGAGTGGAAACTGGGTGTTCTGTTATCAGTGCGGTAGGCTAGGGAATATGTGTGGTCAGTGTCTTCGACCTCCAGTTGAGTGCCGTTCATGCGGTAGGATGTGGCATATGAAGAGGTTCTACAGGAACCCTCGGTAGATGGGTGAGCATGATGATGAAAAGTAGGTACCAGGTACGGGAAGGGGATCAGTTTCCCCATATCAGGAAGTCCATTGGATCTCCACGGGCTGTACTGGTAGGAGCAGTGGACGTGGAACTCCAGGGCAAGATCGCTCACACTAGCAGGGTAGTGTGACGCATGGTGCTCAGGCTGGAGCCCATGGTAGAGGGGCAGGTCAGCTTCAGGTAGTTCAGTTTTCTCCTGGTGATGGCGAGGCCAGACCTTCAACTGTTCGAGGTATGATCCTTGTAGATTCTATGTTTTCTAGTGCGTTTTTTGACACAGGGGCCACACACTCTTTTTTTTTTTGTGTTCAAATTATGGTAGTGCTAGGTTTACTTGTGGAGGGGGTGTGCAGAGTTATGTCAATTGACACCCCGTTGGGGGTGCAGGTTGAGGATATCAAGCAGTGCAAGTGATGTGCCTTGAAAGTTGGTGGGTATCATTTTCTATGGGACCTGTTTGTTCTCGAGATATCAGGGTTTGACCTAATATTTGGAATGGATTTTTTGGTGTTGTATTAGGCACATATAGACTATTATCGTCATAGATTATCGTTCAGGTTTCTTGAGGGTGATGCTTATGTCCACTGTGGCGAATGGGATGTTTGAGTAGGGAATGCGAGGCCGTTTTGTCAACATATGAGTGGACTCACGGCTCAAGTGGCATGTATCATTCTTGATGATGATGAGGGAGGCAAAAAATCTAATTTTCCTCCCATGGTGGATCGGTTTCAGGATGTGTTTCCTGAAGATTTCTTAGCGTTACCACCCGAGAGGGATGTCGAGTTCACGATCAAGTTGCTGCCGGGAACGGAGCCAGTTTCTATTCAGCCATACCAAATGGTACCAGAAAAACTCCATGAACTAAAGTTTTAGCTTGAGGAGTTGGATCTTAAGGGGTTTATCCATCCTAGTACATCTCCTTAGGTATCTCCTGTGTTTTTTGCAAAGAAGGCCGATGGGTCGTTGAGGTTGTGTGTTGACTATCGAAAGTTAAATCAGATGACAGTGAAAAATAGGTACCCTATTACTATAATTGAGGACCAGTTTGATCAGTTGAGGGGTGCATCTGTGTTTTCTAATATTGATCTAAGGTCAGGTTATCACCAGATGAGGGTGAGGTCTTCTGACGTACTGCATACATCCTTCCGGAGTCAGTACAGTGAGTTTGAGTTTGTGGTAATGCTTTTCGGATTGACCAATGCCCCAGTGGTGTTTATGGATGTGATGAACCGAATATTTCATCCCTATCTAGATCATTTTGTGCTTGTCTTTCTTGAAGATATCTTAGTGTACTCGAAAACTCATAACGATCATGCCCAACATCTTGACATCGTCTTGGGTACGCTAAGAGAGCATCGACTATATGCCAAGCTATCAAAGTGTCAATTCTGGATAGGTGAGGTGCATTTTATGGGTCACATCATCTTAGAGGTAGGTTTGTTAGTGGATCTCGAAAAATTGCAGGCAGTTGTATCTTGGGAGAAGCCCAGGAGTGTTTCTGATATTCAGAATTTTATAGGTTTGGTTGGGTATTACGGAAGGTTCATTCATGATTTCTCTCACTTAGCAGCACCACTCTCGGGCTTGACCAAGAAATGAATCTGGTTTGAGTGGTCTGAGGCTTGTGAGAACACCTTCCAAGAGTTGAAGATGCAGTTGATGACCACACCTATCTTGATCTTACCTGATATGGGTAAGAAGTACATCGTGTTTTGTGATGAGTCCAGAGTCAGACTTGGGGCTATGTTGATGCAAGATGAGCGGGTTGTGGATTATGGGTCAAGGCAGTTGAGACCCCATGAGCAGAACTATCCCACTCATGACCTTGAGTTGGGTGCAGTGGTGTATGCCTTGAGGTGCTAGAGGCACTATCTGTTGAGAGAACGGTTTACTATGTTTACCAAACATAAGAGTTTAAATTAAATCTTCTCATAATGTGATATGAACCTTCAGCATCTAAGATTGGTTGAATATATATAGTCTTTTGACTTTGAGTTGGTGTACATGCCAGGAAAGGGAAATAGTTTTGTTGATGCTCTGGGTAGGAAGGTTCAGAATCAGGTGGTTCAGGAGTCCAGTACCGAGTGGAAGGTGATAGATTTGTTTGCAGAGATGAACCTGGAGGTGCAGGAGCAGAGTGGTCAGGTCACTCTTGCTTCCTTAACGATGGATTCGATGCTTTTGAGTCGAGTTAAGGAAGGTCATCCTAATGATCCTAAGTGTTTGATCATAAAGTAAAATCTTAAAGGTGGGGAGCTACCTTCTGGTTGGGCTGTCAGCGTGGAATGTGTTGTTCATGTTCGTGATGATGTGGTTGTGCCAAAGTGTGTGCGAGAAGATTTGATGCATGAATTCCATGCATCAAAGTGGGCAGTGCATCCTGGTTTGACCAAGATGTACCATGATCTATGAAGGTAGTTTTGGTGGCCTAGAATGAAGAAGGAAGTTGTGGGCTTTCTGGCACAATGCCTTACCTGTTAGCAGGTGAAGGCCGAGCATCAATGCCCAGGTGGTTTATTGCATCCATTTCCCATTCCAAAATGGAAGTGGGAAGATGTAACAATGGATTTTTTTATGGTTCTTCCAATGACACCATGGAAGAATGATGAAATCTGGGTGGGTTTGGATCGGTTAATGAAAGTGGATCATTTCTTACAGATTCAAGAGACCTTTACAGTCGACTAGTTGGGTGAGCTATATGTTCGGGAAATAGTGTGGTTTCATGGTGTTCTGTGGACTATAGTTTCAGACCGAGATCCACATTTCACATCGCGTATCTGGAAAGTGTTACAGAAGGCACTTTGTAGGTTGGTGTTTTTGAGTATGGCTTTCCACCTGTAGACGGACGGGTAGTCAGAGCGTACTATCCAAGTGTTGGAAGACATGTTAAGAGCTTGTGTCTTGGACTTTGGTGGTTCTTGGGAGAGGCACCTATCGTTATTTGAGTTTTCCTACAACAATATTTTTTAGGATACGATTCATATGGCACCATTTGAGGCACTCTACAGGAGGCCATATAGATCTCCGTTGTGTTGGCTAGAGGTTGGTGAATCTGAGTTGTTGGGGCCAAGTCTTGTGCAGGAGACTTCAGAGAGAGTTAAGTTGACCAGGATGTGGAAGGATACGGCTTAGAGTATGGAGAAGTCATATGAAGATCGGAGGTGTAAAACTCTTGAGTTTGTGATATGTGATAAAGTGTTCCTTAGGGTGTCTCCAAGGTTGGGTCACCATCAGATTTGAAAGCAGGGTAAGTTGACACCCAGGTATGTGGGACCTTTTGAGATTGTGGAGAGGATCTGACCAGTGTATTACCGATTGGATCTTCCAAAACAGTATGGTGGAATGCATGATGTGTTTCATGTGTCGCAGCTTCAACGATATCACCCTATCCCATCTCACATGGTTTATTTTGATGAGGTGGAGCTTGAGGCTGATGCGTCCTTTGAGGAGCATCCAGTTCTTGTGGTGGATCATAGTGAAAAGGTCTTGTGAGGCAAGGTTGTGCCATTTTTGCAAGTACTATGGCAGCATGGGAATGTTCAGGAAGAAACTTGGGAGTTGGAATCAGATATGTGGGCTCTGTGGCCCGAACTCTTCTCTTCGGTGGATCAATGAGGCTTGGAAACTCGACTCGAGGATGAGCCGTTATAAGGTGGGGAGGTTGTAAGATCCCGGTTTTTTGAAGGGTATGTTTTTGTTATTCTTTGGTTGAATCCCTTGTTTCTGGCTTCAAGGGATGTCTTCTAAAAGTATGAGAGGTCTTGGGGGTGTTTTGGGGGTTCGGGGCACAAAAGAAAGGAAATATGGGTAAGACAAGCCTAAGCGCACGACCTGCGCACGGCCAGGGAAAACCGTGCGGCCTGCCCAGGTAAACCATGCAACCCCTCCTCCTCCATATATTAGCATGCACACGGTTTGCGCACGATTTGTCAAACCATGCGGCCAAACCATGCGACCTCTTAATGTTGGAAAAAATTACAAAATTTCAACCCTGAGATTTTAAGAACCCACTCAGGATTTCCTCTCCATTCCCCCCTCTTCACCCTAGGAATGAACCAAATCGCCCAAGAGCTCCAAGAGGTCGATATCCCTCATTTCTATAGAGTTTTTGGTGCCGTTGGATGTTGATCGAAGCTTCGGGTAAGGCTAATCCCATCCTTTCTTCCCTTGTTTGTTTAGGGTTTGTATCTTCTCTCCATGTTGTTTTAAATCTCTAAAACACTATCTTTTGGGTGAGTTCTAGGTTGAGTCTCCAAAGGCTGGTCAGATTAAGTTCTAGGGACTATATTGATTGTGCGTTCAATCGCAGTTTCGAGTTAGGTGGTCTACAAACGTTATCCCATAGTTTTATGGTTTATTTATGCATGTGTGGCTTTGCTCATGGTTTCCTTTTGATGAGATTTGATCAAACTGGATGCGTTTGGTATAAAGGATGCTTAAAAATGGTAAATGGGAACCCTTACGATCCCCATGGGATGCGTTGAGAATGACTTGACCTAATTGGGGCCATCCATGGGGTGTGCCGGCTTTTCCCTGGCTTAGGGATTATTATTAAACAAGTGACCTTGTTATAATAAATGGTATAGCCCTTTATGAATATGTTGGCTTGATTGGTTGAACTTGGAATAGAATTTAAGTGATGCACCTAGAATTGGAAATAAACCAAGGGTTATTTGGAATGGGTTGAATGGTTGATTCATGGAAATGATGAACGTGTTAAATGGGTTAATGTGTAAACTGATTAAAGACCATAATGGGATAGTTTATGGGTTTAGTGTTGAATTCTTAGTGAGATAGGCATAACACATGGGAATTGGGTGAATGGTTAAACAATGTGAAATGGTAATGTGTTAATGGGTTAAGGAATAATGTGAATTCCCATGCGGTTTTTTGTGAATGGGGTTTTTCAAAGGGAAATAGTATGGTGGGTTAATGGTTACTTATATATATAAGCATGTTCACATGGAATGGTAGAGTGGGGTATGACTTGAGGATCTACGCCAATGGGTCGAGTGAAGACTAATGCTCTGAACTCCACCCTAAATGCACAGGTTAAGAATGGGGACTGAGGATCTATTCTCCTGACAGTTACATCCACCTGGACTGAGGCTTTGAGGTGAGGATATGGTTGTTATGAGGGGGTTAGTCCTAGTGAGATGGGATAAAGATGTGTTTACCTTTTTCATGTGATTGTTGGCCTTAGACCCATGTAACATAATGTATGTGATTAACCCATTGAAATTTGATGAAATGGTAAGTGATGAAAATTGGTGTGAAATGAATGGTAATGGATGTGGAAATGGATTTGGCTCTAAACTGGTTAATGGAACCTTAAATAATTATTTGGAATTTATCATTCAATTTACTTTTTCAAGAACTACTTGTTCATACTGGATATTTTGTAGATACTATTGGTGGTGGCCTACTGAGTTGTACTCACACCCTACTCGGGCCGCCGTTGGGTACCCGAGCAGACATCATGTTTGCAGGTCAGGAGAAGGGAAAGGGTCCTTGCTAGATAGTTGAGTGGACATGGGTAGCACTTGGTGGAGGATACATACTTGGAGTCGGGACCATTTTAGGGATTTTGGCCGTTGTCTTTATTTTGGGCTTTTGTTCACTTTTTCACTTGTAGTAGGACATGGAATATTTATTGTTGGAAATGGTTGTTATACATGTTCCTTGTTTATTGATTATTGTTTCTGTTATTGGTTTATTTCTATTGTGGCTTACTCTGATAGAAAGGGGGTATAGTCTCCCCACTTGACCACATATATCCCCGCTACTAGTCGGCAACCTTTGGCATATGGGGAGGCGTGCTTAAGGTTATGTAACTACATAGCTCGGAGCACCGATTTAGTGGCTTCTGGGTCGGGAACGTTACATCTTACATGCTTCAATTTGTTCAATTAATTTATTAAAAGAAACAACGAAGCATAAAATGAGGCATACCTTAAAATAATGGATGTTATAAATCTGTATATACTTCTCAAAAGAATCTATATTCACCCATTGAATAACATTAACACTTAGTTACTTTGGATTTATTTTATTTAACACATACAATCTTTATTTACTTAAGATCTTTTCTTAATTTACCGGTCTTAATTATTTCTTACATTAAGATTCTTCACTGAAATATTGATCATATTATTAAGTTAGATGATGATGATGATGATGTTATTTATCTATAAAAAATATTTTAATGGATGAGTATCTTTCATTACATTATTTCAAATAATAAATTTTCAAAATGTACCCCCACTATAATGATGACTCCTTTTAAATTCCTTGTACCCATTAGTGGGACGCGATCTATATTGTAGCATGACTTATACAAGTTTGAGAACATAAATAATCCACAATTATATATGGTATATGATCATGTCAATAATATCATATATGATTGTTGGGTACTTTAGTGGATAACTATTTCTCTAATTTCATCTTGTAGATTCAATCAAATAGATTTTTCCAGTGTGAGGACCCATGTTTTTCCAGACTGGAAATTTACATAGAAATTTGAACTTCTTCTTTCAAATTATTATAAGGTGTAAAATTGTACTTTTAACCTAGAAGATGAACTCAGATGAATTTTTATAACCACTCCCTTGGTCTCATAATACTGTGTTTACTGTAGGATGTGAGTTTGGTGGAATTCTGAACCATTCATCTTTTTTTGGAATAATTAATAATTAATAATTAATTATTATTTATTATTTTATTCTCACACATTTTTTCAGCTATATCTTTTGACTGATAATTTTATTGAGATTTCATCGTCACCATTGATTCTGGAATTGAGGGTTTTCCAAGGTGAGGCATAAACATAGGTTGGGCACCTGGTCTGGGCCCAAGCCCACTTTTCATTTTCTTTTCTTTTCCTCCTTTTACATTTCCCTTATTTTCTTTATTTTCCTTCCCTGGATTCTCACATACACCCCTTGGTCCTCTTGTTTCATGTGACCAAGATATAAAGGGATAAAGAGAGAAAGTGAGAGAGATGGAAGAATGGAGGTGCCACTATAGAGCTTGGGAAGAGCAGGATCGTCATGCAGTAACTACAGACCACGAATACATATGAAGCTTCGGCAGATTCCACCTAAACATAAGCTATTTTTATGTTTTTCTATAAATACCCATACATTTTTTTTCTTCATAGTTTTACCCATTTTTATCACTACTTAGGAACCCTACTGGGTTGATCTATACCATTTGAGGGGAAAACTGGAGCTTTAGGTCGATTTGAGGGGGTTTCCAATCAAAAATCCTGATCACATAACATGTCTTTCAGTTACTCACATTGTGTGTTATTCCCATTTGAAGAAGATGAAATTTTTAGAAGTAAACTCCATGTATAGGGTATTCACTCTGTGTTCTGGTACTTGGATGTATAGCTGATTACATGACAAGACAACCCATGTAGGGGCACATGGCTATGTAGAGTACAGGGTTTTGAGGTACACAACTTGAAAAAGTAAATAGCTAGGCCATATGAGGTACACAGGTAGGTACACATCTATGGTACATGCCATGTACCTGAATTACATGTTTTGTACTTTGTTTTTACATTCCAAGCCCTGTTGGAGTACATTCCTATGTAGATATTCAAGGGTACATGCCATGTACTAGTGTATACACACCGTGTACTCCTCCCTTTATACCCTTTGGAGGGTTGTTCATGTATTTACGCTTCAGAGTCATAATTGGACACATTATTATTCCATTTTTAGTATCTTTCTATATATATCACGATGGTGAAACCCTTGAGGTCATTTGATTACTCCTAGGAATGATTTATGGCATTTTCTTAAATAGATAGTTTCTTCCTCTGATAATCGAATTTAGATATCTCTTTAGTGTGAAACCACTTGAAATGAGATTGTCTATGATCTGTGTCTCTTGTATTATTTTAAAAGAATCTTTATTTTGTCCAAGAGGTTGTCTTATATTTTGACCAAGTGGATCCTATGTTGAATCCCTCCTCTGATGTACACCATTCTGAGGATCCCATGTAGGATTCCACTACCTACGTACACTATTAATTTGGGTCCCACATAGGATTCCACTTATAATGTATCATATACAAGGATTCCATGTTGGATCTCTCTTCTATGTCTTAACTTAAGGGACGTAGTGGGTGGATATGTGTTTGACCAACCCTAAGCTAGATCATTGGGGGTTTATGTAGAAATGGTAGTGGGTGTCATCTTAGAGCCTATTCTAAACTTGTAATCACATGGTTTTGCAAAATTAGTGGTGGTTTTAGGTATTCATCCTCCCTCACTCTTTTATTTATGAATTATTTTTTTTACTGTTTATGCAGTGATGGTTACTAGAGGCGCTTCTTGGATTTTGGCCGATGAGCCTGACACAATGCAAATTTCTTCATTGGGTTTCCCAGACATATTTCTTATCATCTAGATTTGATCTTTTTTATTGTTTGTCATTTTATTAGGATTCCCAGATGTGTTTCTTGGGGTCAATATTATGATACTTTTATTTTATTTTAATATTATTATTGGTATACTCAGATGTACATCCTATGATATGACTTTTGAGCCTTATTTATTATGATATTTGGTTATAGAGTCCCTATGATTATGATATTCGATCATGAAATCCTTACAATTATGATATTCAGGCATGAAATCCCTAGTATTTTGATACTTGGGCATGAAATACCTATTTTTATGACATTATAGCAGGGAGTCCATATTATTATGATATTTGTACATGGAATCCATATTAATTGTGATAATTCAATAGGTATAATTACACTCTCCCTAATCAATAACTTGATAATTTTATTGGATATAGAACTCCTCACCATTGATGTGACATATAATCAATGGATGATTAAACTCTCCTCAAGTGACAACTTGGATGATCCCTAGGAGCAGGTGGATGAACCATTACTACATCACCCAAATGTAATTCCTAGGGATGGGGATAATGATCCATTTATATGAATGGATACCGATCATGTAATTGGATCCAAAGATAATTCCATTTATAGATCACATAAGCTCAACTACATAGGGTTATCCAAGTCACAATGTTGTGATTTCTAGTGGGCTGAGACCAAGGATTCATACGTTCAACTGGATTTACAAGGATTGAGTGGTATTGAATATGACTTAGTGACCATTTATAGGATTGTTCATCAGTATACAACATCATTTATTATAGTGATTAGAGTTGAGGATGGGTGAACCCAGGTTTAGGAAATGTATCCCCCTTTGGTGACATAGATTTATCAGATACATTTCTCGTGATGGTTGAAGTAGGTATTTTCAATTGGGATTATGGACCTATTTGATGACTTTGTTATACAACTATTGAGTGGTACAACATCCATCTTAATAATCTTTTCACATGATGTTTAGATGAACGGGATTACGGACCCTAGGATCGACAATTGTTGATTATGTTATTTTTGACCTTACTCACGTATATACATATTTATGTATATATATATATATTTAATGGAATATATATATATATATAATCATATATATATATATACATGATGAAACCTTTAACAGTTGGATGGGATCATGGACCCATGGATCGAATGTGGTTTCACTTTATTTATTATATTTTTTATATCCAGTTGTGTCTTGGATAGGCTAAGCATATTACATGATTGTGCACATATGACAAAAGATTTATAGGTTCATCATTGGGGTGGCCTACTCAGATTATTTATTACCCATTTATGTGAACATTAGTCTGTGTGTATACCTTATGTCTACGTTTCCATTTGAGCACATATACATGATGGAAATGGTCAAGGCCTAGGGTTTCATGATCATTAAAAGCCACTCATTTGGATTATTTTGATTGGGATGGAGAAAATTAGTAGTGTCATAGAGACCAGGTATGTGTTATGTATCAGATTTTGTTGAAATCCTTATAATTTTATTTCAATTTATTTTATGTACTTCTTTAGGTATGGTCATCCCAGTGGGTGACTAGTGTTGTATGTATGATACGGTTATTCATGATTTTATAGTATTTCATTTATTATTGTAGCATTATTCTATTTTAGTTTATTTTCTTCATTTACACTCCATTTATTTACTAATTGAATAATATCTACTTATTTTAACTATTTTATACTCTAATAAGAGGGAATAGTATCCCCAATATCACACCCTAGGCCCTCACTACTAGTTGGTAGCCTCTAACATAATGGGAGGCAAGATTGAGGCCTTGTAGTGAACCAACTCATGGAACTAGATTAGAGGCATCCAAGTCGAGACATTACAAATTGGTATTATAGGATTTCTTTTCTGTTTTATTACTATTTGGGATATGGTAGAAATGATTATTAGGAATATGTCAGAATCTGTGATGGATATTAGATTGGTTCATTGAGAACACTTGTTCTGATAGAATTTCCCAATTATCATGGATATGGGGTTTCTATTATTGATATGTGATTTTATAGTTATATATTATTTTTTTTCCTTTGAGTAATGGACATGTTGTCCAGAGTGATTATTTATTAATGTTTTCTGGCTCTTGGACCATTAGGAATAGGCCAATGATTGATTTTGACTCTAGGGTGAAAAAGGAAATAGGAATCTTAGGCATCATATTTGGAATGTAGGATTCATATGTTATAATCCTACTAGTGTTTGATTTTACTAGTTACAAATACCACCTATTTAAAGTTTAAAAAAAACATAAATGGTGTTTTCCCATGTAGGTTCTTGGTGGAATTCCACTTTCACCAAATTTCATATATATTTTCTTTTGAAGGAATGATATGTGGATCTATGGTGATTTGATTAATGGTTATGATGATGAATCAGTACTCATGAATAATAGGTGTGGTGACCCTTGTAGCTTGATAAGGCACATAATTACCATTTTTTAACCCGTCATATGGTGTTGTTTTATAGGTTCAATTATTTAAAGTGTCTGTAACAACCTATAAATTGTTTCCTGCATAGTTGGGAATGAAATTATAAATAACTGAATTGTGATAGTGATCTATGATACAAATCATTAAGATGATGTTGTTTATATACTGTTGTCCCTTTTAGGTCTTCCTTGACTGTTGATTCCTTCATTTATAGTGATCTAGTCAGGTTGCTTTCTATGATGCTGATAGACACCAAAAATTTTATATTGAACTATAACTCAAGGGTATTTTACCATATATGTATTCCAAATTAGTTTCATTTAATCATAATTTTCTATGTTATATCACGATACACTGGAGTTAAGTACCTTATAAAGACTCTTGGAGAGGATCAGGGCCCTAGTAGGCTAATTCTTGATAGTTTTGATCATTATTGGCAAGTTGTATATTTACCTTCCTTGGAGAGGTTTGAATTTTGGGCTTGGTGGTTAGACCTAGTAACTCTCATGTGAGACTTGATCGATATGTCTATGTGGGATACCTAGAGTCCCTTATTCATAGTTTGGACCCTTTTCGAACGACATTCGTTTTGATCAAGGAAAACCTATAAGTAGGGTTGGCCTGAGTTTATGGATTCCTTTTTAGGTAGTGATCTAGGTCATAATCTCTTTAAGATCTATGAATGGTCCGAGCTTGGGTTTTTTGATATAGGATTGTTGATGCCTTTGGATTTTGACAAATCACCTAGGGTGATTTGGTATCAAGACTGGATTCAATGAATATGACTATTTGAGTTATTGGCCTTCTTGACTAGTGTTTCTATTATTGCTAATGTATTTAGAGTGTAGGTAGATGCTGATGACTAGAACAACATTGGGTGATGAATGATCATTGAATAAATCTGCCTTAAGTATGGTGAATGGTTTTTAAGATTAGTTCCAAGGTATCTTCTAGTTTAATGAGAAATTTACCTCTATGGTAGAGAAGGCATTGAGAATGGACCGAGTTCTTTGAGTCAATTTACTATGGTTGGACGTATACACACATTTTTTGGAGATGTGGTGTCATGATTTTGTTAAAGGAAAATATAACCTATTTTTATGTGGGAATTTCTTAGAGAGACAGAGATACAATCCTATAAATGGAATATTAGAACACTCTTAATTATATATGATCGTTCTATGTATCTTGTAATAATATTGAGTATGCTAAGAGATAACTGGATCTACATCTAGGTTCTTTTCTTCTTAAATATCTTTCATGGTTTAATGAAGGAAATTGTTGAGGATACGCTCGAGGATTGGTATAAGGTAATCCATATGGTGGAGAGTGAATCATTGGAAATTTGAGGTTGGGTACCCTCATTTTTAGTGGAATTTGGTGATGGAAAGATCTTGGGCCATTGAGCTTGATGTATGGTTGTTGATATGATGATAAGGATTCTCTTATGGTGGGGAGTACTATATTGGTTTCATTTAAGTGTCTCCCATGGATAAGATTTGTTGATTATGTGAGACTGGTTGTTGGATAGTCATGAAAACATAGTTTCCTAGATTATCGATTTGAGATAATGTATACTAATTTTACTACTAAAAAATCTCAGGGATGAGAAGGGTTATGATTGGGAGATTGTGAGGACTTGTGTTTTTATAAACAGGAAATTTGAGCAGAAATTTAAACTTTTTTAGATGTTTCTAAGGGGTAAAATTGTAATTTTAACCTAGTAGATGTACTATTTATTGACAACTCCATTGGTCCCATAATAGGGCTTCTACCCTATGATAGGAGTTTAGTGGAATTCTTAACTGTTCTAATTTTTATGTAATAAATAAATAAATAAATATTAATTTATTATCATGTGTTCATTCATCTATATTATTTAAATAGAGTGTAATATTGAGATTCTATAAACTCCATTAAGTTTGGACTGTCGGTTTTTTTCTATGTGGGGTATAAAATCCGGTTGGGTGTCGGGGCTGGGCCCAGACCCCCTTTTTTTCCTTTTCCTCATTTTATTTGTTTTACTTATTTTAATTATTTTCCTTCCCTGGAATCTCTCATATTCCACCTTGGGCCTCCTATGTTGTTAAACTAAGAGATAAAGAGAGTGGGGCAGAGAGATAGATAGATAAGAATAGAGGTGTCATCATGAATCTTGGGAGGAGTTTTATCATCATGTAGTATCCGTAGACCATGGATACAAGTGACGTTTTGGTGGATTCCACCCAAATGTAGGATGTTTTTAAGTTTTTCCATAAATCCTAATATATTTATTGGTTTCTAGTTTTAATATTCTTTTATCACTTCTTAGAACCCCAAGTGTGTCAACCTATACCTTTTAAGGAGAATATTGGGGTTTCAGGATGATTTTAGGGGTTTTCCATTCGGAAATATTAATCACATATTGTGTAGTTTTGGAAGACACACCATGTGTTCATCCAATTTTGGGAAGTTTATCTTTTTATAAGTACATTCCATGTATAGGGAATATATTCCAAGTATTGGTACTCATCAATGTTGCCATGTACATGTCCAGACAGCTTGTTTAGGGTCACATAGGCATATAAAGTACACGACCAGACCTTGTGTGGGTTGCACTCCATGTAGAGGTACCCAGATTGGAGAAGTACATGGCCAGAACATATGAGGTATATAGGAAGGTACCCCATGTTGGGTAAATTTTATGTTCCTAACTTATTAATTGTTCACTTGAGTTTTACGAACCAATTCCTGATATAGCACACAACCATGTGAAGATTCAAGGGTGCACACCATGTACTTGGGTATACACACGGTGTACTCCTCCCTTGCTATCATTTTGATGTTTTTTCATGTCTTTACACCAAGAGTAAGAATTGGACACAAAATTAGTTCATTTTGAGTATCTTTCCACAAATTTCATGATGGAGAATCCCTTGAGGTGATTTGAGGACTCTTAGGATGCGTTTTGGGAATTTTCTTAAAGAGAGAGGATCTTCCTCTAGTAATAAAATTTAGTTATCTTTAGAGGGTGAGACCCCTTGAAATGATATGGGATATGATCCATATCTCAAGTATTATATTCAATGAAACTTCATTTTTTACAAGAGTCTGTATTATCTTTTGAACTAGAGGATCCCATATTGGATGCCTTTGTCTATGTATACCATTTCAAAGATCCCACGTAGGATTCATCTACCTACGTACACTGTTAATGGGGGTCCCATGTAGGACACCTATTCTTATTTACTGTCTCTAAGGATTTCGAGTAGGATGGATCTTTTTTTTCTTAACGTAAGGGACCCAATAGGTTTCCATGTGTTTGATAGACCCTAAGCTAGAGCATTGGAGGTTTGGGTAGTGATTGTAGTGGCTACCACCTTAAAACCCATGCCGAACTTGTAAGCCCATGGGGCTATGGTAGTAGTGGTGGGTTTAAGCGTTTGACTAACATCACTCATTTATTTATGGATTCACTTGTTTACTACTGATTAAGTGATGATTACTGAAAGTGATTTCTAGTTTTTTCCAAATGATCCCGACATGATGCAAATTTCTTTATTGGGATGATCGAACATAATTCCTAAGATATAGCTTTTGATCCCTTTTATTTTTTGTCATCTTATTGGGATTCCAAGATGGGTTTCCTAGAATATGTATTCTAATAATTTTATTTTATTGTTATATTATTAATGGGTTGCTTTGATGTACATCCTAGGATCCAGATTTTGAGGCTCATTGATAATGATAATTATTCATGGAATCCCTATTTTTATGATATTCAGTTATGGAATCCCAACGATTATGATATTTAGGAATGAAGTCTCTATGATTATGAAATTTGGGAATGGGGTCCACATGTTTATGATATTCAGTCATGGAATCCCTATGATTTTGATGTTTATGAACGGAATCCCTATTGATTGTGATACTCGAGTGATGGGGATGATTACGCTCTACCTGATTGATTACATGATTGAAGTATTGGACATGGATATCCTCACCATTGATATGACATATAATCAATGTATGACTATACTTTCCATAAGAGATGCCTAGGATTCTCCTTAGGGTCAGGTGGAAGAACCATTACTGCAATGCCCAAATGTAATTCCTAGAGATGGGGATGTTTATTCATTTATATGAATGGATAATGATCATGTACTAGGATCTAGAAGAGTATTCCATTTATAGATCACCTAAGGGTTAACCCCCTTAGGGATTATCCAATTCTCAATGTCATTATTTCCTATGGATAAAGACTTAGTATTTAGACATCATACCGGATTTACATGGCTCATGTGGTATGGAATCTATCTGAGTAACCTTTTATAGGATTGTCCATTGATATATGACATCTTACATTATAGTGATTTTCGGTGAGTATAGGTTAACCCAGGGTTAGTATATGTATTATCCTCTAGATATATAGCTTTCTTAGAGACATTTATAGTGCTGGATGAATCATTTATTGTCAATCAAGATTAAAAATATAGGTCTTGACTTAATAATATAAAACTTGAGTGCTATGACATCCATCTAAATTCCCTGTTTATAGGATGTCCAGACGATCAGTATTACAGACCCAAGAATAGACTGCTATTGATTATGTTATTTTTCACCTTAAAAATTTATATACATATTTATGTATTTGTATATATATATTTATTTATTGGAATATATATTTATATAAAACTATAAATATATATGTATTCATGATGATAAATTTCTTAGTTGACCTAGATCACATACCCAGGGATTGATTGTGGGTTCACATTATCTATTTCATTTATCATATCCAACTATTTATTAGATATGATGAGCATATTTCATGAGAATGAAATTATAATAATATATTTATAGGTTCATCATTGGGGTGGCCTACTGAGATTATTAATCACTCCTGTATGTGTATTTCGATGTGTGTGCAGACCTTAGGCCTTCTTTTCAGGTTGATTACAAATACACGATGGATAAGTATAAAGACCAGGATTTCATGATGAAGAAGTGTCCCACATGTGGATTTTTTGATCAATATAGAGAAGATCTTCAATTTCATGGATACCAGGTATGTGGTCTAGCTCAGAGTTATTTATAGAGAATTCTACTTTTATTTTAGTTTCTTTTATGTACTCCTGCATGTATGGTTGGCCCATTGGTTGACCAGTGTTGTATGAATGAAAATTTTGTTTGGGATTTTATAAAATTTCATTTATTATTATATAATTATTCTATTTTTGTTTATTTATTACATTCTAAATCCATTTTCTTACTTCTTGGATGATATCAAGTTATTTACACTATTCTCTACTCAAATATGAGGGTATATTCTACCCACTATCACACTATTGTCCCTCACTGATAGTTGAAAGCCTATAGAATATGGTGTGTCATTGTTGAGGCCCTATAGGGAGATGGATTGGGGCACTAATTTATTGGAATCCAGAACAAGATGTTACATATGGTGTCATAATAGTTAGGTTTTCCTAACTATGTGTAACCCAAATAAAACATCAAGAACATGGAACATAATGGTTAGGATTACCTCATTATTTTCTTTCCTTATATGAAATCATCCAGGGGAACCTTGTTATGGAATAAAATATCTGGTTGGATAATCGAGTTCATGATAAATACTTATTTGATAATAATTCAACACTTAGTATTTTGGAGGGGATTTAATCTCACCATGTTCTCTCATGTTATTCCCTTTATGTATTCATGTTTCTAATGATTTATTTTTTGAATCTTATTACTTCTATAGAACCAATATGTTCAAACTATATTAATGTGTAACTCTTTACACAACCTAATGGTTGTGTTTCTAACCCAAATTTAAATCCAACTATATCTATACATATCCAGATGCATCTTATGAATAAGGTATATAAAACCATTTCATGAAAAGTCTTAGAATTTTATGAAATAAACAATCCCAAAATGAGTAATCCTAGAGCCATAGATGCTCAACCCTCACTTTTTTGAAACAAGGCATAAGCCTCCAAGCCAATGGGATGTCCAAACGAAAGTCCCTTTACCTAGGTATACTTTAGTAAAGAGATTATTCAATTACATCATAATTATGACACATAATATGTATAATTATTATTTAACTACTTAATTTAAGCTCATAAGTAAATAAAAGTTAAAGTAAATATAAATAATATTAAATCAATTATCATACCTAGTATACAACTCATTATATGCATGCATGATAATCTCTATAATTTATTTAAACAAATTTAAACTAAATCATACACATGAAAATTCATAATATAAAAACTATAACTATGAATAAATTATGGAATATTTTTTAATTAAATGAAGAATTCACACATTCAAACATGAGTTAAACATTTATGAATGATTCACAAATTAATATAATGTTTTTTTATAATTCAGCTTACTCTATAGAAATTGTATAATTATATATATATATATACACACTTTATATTTATTCCCAATATGAATTCTTTCATATTTTTCATTATATGGAATTTATTTTTATATATAATATTAAATGAAATATAAAAATGTATACTCTAATTTATATTATGTAAACTATTTACACAATAGATCTATCACATATTTAAAATTATTTAAAAATTGATCAAATAAATCCTCAACACCCATTTTAGGCGATTTAAATAATTTAAAAAATAAGACCTTTCATTTGAACATTCTAAATTATATATTCCCAAAAAATATTAATTTAAATATACAACTTTTATATCTTTTTTTCTTTATTTTTTATTTATAAACACACTATAAATTGACATTTTATTTTATAAATATTCATATTATTTCTAAATTATAAGGCATTCCATATAACTTGAGAAATGTATTTTCTAATATTAATAATTAATATAATGATATACTTAATAAATGTTTTAATAACATTTATATAATTAATTATAAAAAATTTATAATAAATAACTCTATAAAAATTTATAAATAAATTAATATGCCATTATATCTTTAATTTTATTATATAAAAAATTTAAAAATTATTTAAATAAATTCATAATTAAAATAGAAATAAAAAATTTTCTTACTCATATCGTTTATAACACTATGATCCTACCATATATGACTACTCTCACTCAATGCGGTCTTCATGTAGGATTGATATATGTGAGATTAAACTACCACATGGAGACCTTTATAAGAATAATTACAACATTTGGGCATACATGTAAGATTAATCTGGTGCCACATGGGAACAAACAAGCATGATGCTTAGGATTAAACATAGAGGTCATGTGGAACTAATTCTGTCTTGACCCGAGCCATCAGGGCCCCTCCTGGGCTGACAATAAGTTGAGAGTGACACCCCAATCTCACCTATAATAGTCCAAGGGCCGATGATAAGCATTGAGTAGGAAAAACCCTAAAATAGGAGGCCTTAGCCTAATACACCTATACTCATTAACACACACAACTCCATGAACCGGTGTAGTTGTTTAAAAGAACTAAAGAATATAGCAAGTAATCGTGCATGAAAAAATATATAGTAAATACATTAAAGTTTATCAAGGTAATATAAAATATATAAAGGGAAAAATACATTCCCAATAATATAAATGATGTCCCAACCTAATAAATACTGTAAAATGGGAAAAATGGAGAGATTCTTAATCATAATCTCTAAGACAAACCACCGAACGCAGTCAGCACCACCAAGTACCACTATGATCCCCCAAAACTAGGTCCACCAAGGTCACTATTGATCTACATATCATCTGCATAAGACACAACACATGAAAGAATAGACCATTCATGTGTGATTATAAACATACTTAGTTGGACACCCTAAAAACCAAAATGGTAAAAATAAAACAAAATAGTCAACTCAAACCATAAGGAAAGAGGGAAAAGAAACCCAACATCATATATTCTTATACTGAAACCCCAGTTATAAAAGGAAATAAGTCTCAATATAAAAATCTTGTTAAGGATGATTAGTCAACCTATAGCTCCCAATGGTCCTATATCTGATGATAAGAATCATGTTCAACCTCACTATAATTTCATGGCGGAGTTCCAGTACCTCTCCGCTACACCCCACAGTCACGAGAGTGATGACTCTAGTGGGATACCAATCCCCTCCAGATCTTGATAATGGGGGATTAATAATATTTAAATAGAGTACCCATACCATATATAGTTTGGGGGAGTACCAAATCTACCTGTATGATGAGTATGAGGGGACTGTACCCTGGCGTGACAGAGGATTATCAACCCCGACATCTCTTTGATGACCAAACATGAACATTGTCATTTGATAAGTGTTATTGGAAGTAGTGCCTCTATTGTAACACCTCATGTAATATCTATGATTAAGGAATAAAGGCTCCCATTGTGTCCTATATGGAAAACTACTCATTATAGGATACTCGCATGCCCAAATCTAAGTCTCAAATAAGGAGAAACACAAGGTAGAAGTTCATGGGGAAAGTAAAAAACATGTACATAGGGTCACACTATGTGTGACATTTCCCAGATTCCTATAAATGTATTTACCTGGACATGGATTGGCCTGCCTTGTGGATCCACACAAAATGTACATAGGGTCACATGGAATGCATGTTCATCTTGGGTCATGGGTTTGTGTCCTAAACATATGGCTCGGCTGGCCATGTACCACCACATGGCATGTCCCTAAGGGGACATGATGTATCAGTTTACATGAGGTCTTGGGAATGTTTCCTCAATAGACAACTAATCTACTTATGTAGGGTCACATGGAATGTGGCACTGGACACATGTTGTGTGATACATTACTCATCCCAAAAACCAAGATGCTATGAGAACCCGCAATACACAGCATGTGTTCCTTTAGGACACCCAATGTGTACTCACAATTTTCATGGATAGTGAATCTTGGTCTTCACTTGTCACTAGATATTACATACCCAACACCTCCTCACCATTTAGCTCTCCCAAAATGAAAAAATTAATAGGGTAAGGTCTTATATTGTTGATTCTTGGCTTCTGGTGTCCATAAATTAGAACTTTGATCTCCTGAGTGGTAGATATCATGTATCATATCACCATTCAGGGTCCCAAACCACGAATCCATAACCATCATCCTACAAATCCATCTTGATCCATCAAAAAAATTATTATTCCTTTATTGGCCATGCATCCAACTAAAATCATAGGGTTCGATCGAGCTTGAAAATGACCTGGTAATGTTGAATCATGACCCCATGGGCCAATGACTATGAGAACAAAGAATGATGGTGTGGAAAAGGGAAAATTATGAGGTAAGATCATAATTGGATGTTGAAATCTCAACCAACTATCATAAATCATGGAATCATAGTGTAACACCCAAATATTTTGTAGTATGTATCTTTTAAAATCAATTCAATTTATTTGATATCTTACGTTTCACACTGAGCTTAAAAGAACTATGATATACTATTAAATGTTAACATGACCATTATAATGGTAATGTGACCGTTAGGAATAGTAATCTAAAAATTCAAATAATAAACTCACTTATGAATGTATAAATAAATTTTAGGGATCTTTTAAATAAAAATATGATATATTTATATCATAGAATATGTAAATAAATATTTTAAAAATGATAAATAAAATGTTGGTATTTCTGTAAAATGTAAATGTTCATTTACAATTTTATAATTAATATAATGATTTAAGAAAAAATTTATTTTCATAAAATAGAATCATAAATTAATATTTTGTTTCATTATAACTGCAAGATAATTTTATGAGACCATAATTAATTTTTCATTGTGTTGTAAAATCAGTTATAATATTAAAATCAATATTTTTTCAAAAAAAAGATGATTTTATTTAAAAATTAAATTACTCATATTTAGAAAATTATTTTCATAAAATGGAGTCTATTTATCAAATCTATGTACCAAAAAATGGTTAGGGTTATTTTTTTGGATTTTTCTAAAATAGTTGAATTTTTGGTGAATAGTGAGATACTACAATTTATGGTATTTAACATTATAAGTAAATAAATGAATTATTGAGTCATGTATGATGTATGGATGATGTATGCACTCATTATTTTGAACTCACATTCTCTATTTACTATATTCATTCACAGTCATTAATACTATTGATAGTCTGGATCCAAAATAATAAACAAATGAATAAAATAATTAAAAAAACACCCCCTCCTCCCCTATAAATAGAACCAATCACCATCCCTTATACTAAAACATTATAAGAATTTAATCATGTATAAATTATTCCCAATTTCATTCCCAAGCCTCTTCCGCACTCCCAATACCTTTTGGTCTTACCAAAAGACCAAATCCAAGTTCCTTAAGGAGGTTCTCAAGGAGGAGACATTCAAGAGGTAAAATCCTCCTTCTTTCTCTATTTAATTTATTTTCATTTATTATCCTCAAATCACATAACTTATAAACATTGGAATTTTAACTTTAGTATCATATATATAATTTAATTTTATTATGCTAATATAATATCCATCAAAAAAACTTTTATCTTCTCCTTTTATTATAAAAATGAGAAGATCATTCGTGATTTGTCAATCACCACCTTTGTGGATGACGAGTGTTAATTTTATATTACCACATTCCAGGATGGTCACAAAACCAATATTATAGTTAAATAATATTTTAATATACATATTAAAAGTTATATCATGTTATAAATCCAATATATAAATATAATATTAAATAAAATGGCACAAGTTTGCGATGGTCGTAAAAACCATCAAAATAAACTAAAACATTTTCATCAACATTTTTTCTAATGAATCATCCTCATACCATAATAAAAATAGATATATGAGAGCATTTAAACTTATATAAGCTCATTAATACTAAATAATTTTGCTTCTTGCTAAGTTATTACCATTTAAAAAGAATTCCATATTTATATTCAAGGGAACTAACCCTAAATCCATGAAATGAACACTCACAAAACAACAAAATTAAACATTATAACTCATCTAAATGGCCATAAATTAAATAAATAAAATTATAATAAATAAAATAAAAGTTTCATAGGTTTTTAATTAATTAATTAATCTAATTTTATTATCAAGTACATTAATTACAAGTAAAAAATTCTTTTGCTCATATGGTAAGGGTTTCTCATCTCACTTTCACTCTTGTGAGATATATTCATTATTAAACCATTTTTAATTGTGTGTGGAATACATACATAAAATTAATATATCATATCATGAATATCGTTATATTTTTTGTATTCAATGTTTCATTTGATTGTCATTAATTTAATGGGGTATATGGTTTGACTGTTTACAAAATGGTAAGGGAATTCTTAACCCAATTTCCATTCTTTGGGTTAAACTTCTATTCCATTGCATATGTCATGATATGATTATGTTTAAAATTAATTTTTTTATCTTAAGTTGTTTTTAAACTTTATTTTATGTTTATTTATAGCTTATACACATAATCTATTCATTTTGTTAACACTCACAATTTCATTCAAAAATACTCTTTTAAATGATTATTTTCTCAAAATTTAAAAGATATTTTTTTAACTTATATGCCATGAGAGGATTTTTTTTGTTAAAATAATTCCTTAATTTTTATTGAAATACTTTAAAATTTTAAAATTTTATTTTCAAGGAAATTTTTTACCTTTATAATTGCACAACTTTTTAAGGATAATTGATTTCAATGTTAAAAAGTGTATTTTCTAGAATAATTTTTCAGTGATCTTATTAAAGTACCTATGTGAAAATCCATTATTTAATCATATTATTTATTGAATCTGATATTTTATTATACCACATAAACTATTTTTTTTAAATTTTTATGATTATTTTGACCGTGGATGTGCTATTTCGATACCATTCATCATATGACACTGGATGGTTTATGACCATGCTTACTGTTTAGAGAAATTTATTTCATTTTCTAGTTTCAATATAAATTTTTATGTTGATTATGTTTTAACCCTTTTATATTATGAATAAATTAGACTTTGTAATTGACGAGCGGGGCCCTCTATATCCCCTCGATGCATTAATAGGTCACATGAGACAAAGTATACTGAGTATCGGTTGAGGACTTACACATTTATATAGAATTATTTGATGATGCCTTGATGATATGTTTTAGAAATACCACATTATTAATTCCCTCATTATGATCTTAGTTATTTATATTCCATGTGATTACTCGACTATTAGAATATCCATGGTTATGTTTCATTCTCATGTGATTATTTATATGGAATTATTTTATCTTATTTTATTCCTACCATTTTATGTTCAAGATTATGTTTTAATGAAAATTATTTTTAGTTATTCAACTTTACTTATTATTTATTTTTATTTATGATATATTCCATTCTATTCTTACCCTTACTAATTATCTTATCTCACACCTTTCTTATGTTTTATTTTTCCCCAGGATGCCAAGATGTATATTATGATTGACATGGAGGGATGTGCTAAGAGAACTGGGTTGTTTAGAATGGATTTACAATGTTTTATTTCATTACAAGTTTTAATGTAATTATTATGTTTTATCTAAATCTTCAAAGAAACTAAACTATTTAGTCCTTTGATATGCAATCAATTGTACATAGTACCAATGTAATAATGTAAGGCACCAGATCCGAGCTATTGGGTTTAGGGTCTTTACAACAAGGGGTGAAATATAGGTACAAAAAATATAGATAAATATGTTTAAGAAAACTAATCAAATCCTTTGATCTAGTGAAGAACATAAATCACATAAATAAAGTGTATGCACAATCCAGAATTAAAAATTATATCAAAGGGTGGAAATGAAAAAAATAAGGAGCCCTACCTCAAGAACGCATTGATTATTGATGAAGAATATATACACTAGATAAGATGATGTCAATACCAATGAATTATTCATTCATCTCAGAAATCCCCTCGACCACTCATTGTCGATCCACATTTCTGAGTTTCCTATGCCAATAGAGTCCCCACTTCATCATCTCTAATATCCTCGGGTTAGGTGGAAAAACATGGATACTATTAATAGCAATGTATATTTATAGGGGTATCATGGCTTAGTCATTTAATAAATAAAATAAACTAATCATTTACTTTGTATAACACACCCACCAACAGTTTTACCCAAATGAACACCCAATGATAACAAAATTAATTGCCTAAGGTAAACCATTATCCCAAAAACTACTATAGTCTGAGATTTTCCATCTAATGTCTTGATTATCTATAAATCTATTTATTCTAAAAAAATTCTTTCACATGATTTAAAATATATTAATATTCTTAATTTGTTAATTCATGTGTCCCATGACAACCAAAAAGTAGTGAAAACATCGATGAAAAATTCACATATATAGATATAAATTTAAAAAGGATGAAACTATAGGTAAAAGAGTTGTTACATTTCCACTCCTTCAAGGGTATTCACCATGAAAATAATAATCTACACAAAAAGGTTAGGGTACAATTTCTTCATATGGCTCTCATATTCTCGGGAGCTCTCCTACATGCTCTCATACTACCAAAGACTCAAATGAGAGGAATGGTTTTCCCATGCAGGATCTTCTCCCATCAACCCTAAATCTCCACTATGTACTATGATAAAAATGATCCATACTCAATTTCTATCTATCCCCAATCAATGATGTGTGGGGGGCCATACTTGTATCTCCTTAATCATGACTCATGGAATAATTTATGCGCTTGGTCTAACTATGGGGGAATGTTCAAGTGGTAAGAATCTTTTCCAACCATCTATAGGATTTGGAACGACTTGATGAACCTCAAGGATAGATTTCTTCCCAGAAAAAATCTATAAAATCCTTATTATGGGGAGACTCTCTAGAAAATAAGTTTCCCTGATAAAACTCCAATGGCCTACGATATCAGTATGTTTAATACTTCTATTGACTCTAGTATTTCATCATTTAATCTTAGATCAATAAAAGTGTCTCAGTCATTTCCTACAAATATTATATCTCAATAAGAGATGTCTCACTAACCATAGTCCAACACAAGGGTAACCTAGAATGTCTCCCATAATATGCCTCAAAAGGTTCCATACTGATAGTGGAGTAATAAATGTTGTTACAAGAGAACTACACAAATGAAAATTGATCTTACTAGCTTCAATAGATGTCCAACATAAAGAATCTCGGTGTATCCTCAAACACCTAGATAGTTTAATTTTTCTGGACATCGATATGGGGAGAAACTCCATGATAATCCCAAAATAGGTTTGAAAATACTCCTATAGACCCCTCAATATCTAGGACATTAATTGAAAATCTCCCTCAAAGATGCTCATCTTGGGAACCCCATGAATCCGAACAATATCATGCATGTATAACCACATGAAACTCTAAAGTGAACTATGTAACCTGATGGTAAGAAAGTGTTCACACATGGTAAGTCAGTTGAAAATCACCCAAATAGTTTCATGGCCTATCAATTTCCATGGAATCCACATCATGAAATCCAATAATATCCTATCCCAATTCTATTATGTAATCTAAATGTGTTGTGTCAACCCCATTGGAACCTGATGTTCATCCTTTACCTATTGAGATGTGAGTCATTGAGAAAAAAACATAGCAATACTCCACCTCTGTCATGACCTGCCCCCTGGGGGCCATGTTGTGACTACCCCAAGCCCCCCTTCTATAGGATAGGGGTTGGAAACTAGCCCCAAAAAGGTGTATCCTTATATCAAGAATGAATTGACTTTAAACTTGTACAAAAACACACAATCCAAGAATACAAAAAGAAGAAACCACAAAGTAAACTCTTGTAGTAAAAAGTGTACTAAAAGTAAAGGGGTCGGAATACAATCAAAACTAAAAAGTACAAGTTCAACTGAAAAAAGAAAATAGCTCATCGATCATCCACTGAGGATCCTACCTAAAGGGTTGGAACAGATCCTCTCCACAACACTCCACGTCTCCCCTTCTCCTCTGTGTACCTCCTGGTCCTGGCTCCCTCTAGTCTCAGCCCAACTGCTCGTCGGCTGCACAAGACATAACAAGGTGCGGGCAGAGCCCATGCAGGGGTGAGTATAACAATACTCAGCAGGGACCCTGAGTCCCCCGAAGGTCTCTCATAATTTCACAAATGAAAACCACAAATCATGAACTCAAACCAGGTTTAAGTGAAGTATAGAAGTACAGTTTTTTAGTCGTGAAGATAGATCATCTTGTTATGTCAAGAGGCACTACTGCTGACCATACAGAGTCTGGCCCACATAGGATCAATAGGTACTAACCCCCACAATGACCCACATAGGATCCAACCCACTAGGAGTTGATAGGTACTAACCCTTGCAATGACCCTCATAGGAATCGACCCGCCGGGAGTTGATAGGTACTAACCCCCGCAATTACCCACATAGTATCTGACCCACATTGGATCAATATGTGATGACCCACACAGGATCATTGAGCATTGACCCACAAAGGATCTGACCCGCATAGGATCAGTAGGCCGCTGATCCACGACAGGCCCCTCTAATGCTGGTCCTCGTCGGGTTGTGAGGTTCTGATCCACACAGGATCACTTAGTGCTGATCCACATAGGATCACTTGATGCTAATCCACACAGGATCGCTAGGTGATGACCCACACATGATCGCTTGGAACTAACCTCCGTATGATCTGTCTCCAACCTCCGCCCCACTGCCAGCCACTGGATTCCCGCTCAAAGAACACTTGATTCTGGGAGAACCACCCCTCAAGCCTTCAGTCATATTTCAAATAAAAATAAGTCCCATGAAAAATTAACCCGATGATCTCTCACATCATAAGGGTCCCAATGAAAAATATGACATGTCAATCGGACGCCCGATATATAAGTTATTGGCACTTTAGTGTCGAGGGCCTGGTTGGATTTGGAGTCAATCCAACCCAGATGTACTCCATATTTCTCCAAAACACTTGTTAGGTATATCGAAAGGACCACCTTGCAACAAGGGTCCTTATTCCATAGATGACACATCCATCGAAAGCCCGATCTGTTAGTTACATCCCTTTCTGTGAAACGGGGGGTGATTGCACCTCGGTCCAGCCCGCCAGAATATGCCAAAGAGACCACTTCCCTAAAGGGGTCCCAACACCACTGAAGATGTGTTGAGGGGACACTCAGTTTATCAGTTACATGAATTTATTTATTCAGGGACCAGTTGGTTCTGGGCCCTATCTGACTCGGTCAGACCAGCCCGACGCAACGTGTCCCGGGGTCTACCTGACCCCACCCGGGTTCGACCCATTAAGGGTCGGGCCAATTCATTGGGTTTATCATGTCGTGGTCATCCATGTTCAGTTCGAGGGCCTAGGATGCAGTTAGCACGACCCACAAAGTGGGGCTCGACCCACCCCCTGTAGCCCGTCGAGACACGGGTCCGGCCTGCTTGGTCATACCACACCGGTTCGGTCCGCCTGAAGGCAGACTATTGCATCCAACTGGCCTCACGCTTCTGGGGACATTTTCCAGCCGGTGGGGCACTGACCCACTGAAATAACTGGTTGGATGTTTGTCCAACTGGGTGTCACCAACGCGGTGCGACATAGGCTGCGCTGCACCCTCCTTCCGCTTCCGTCGGCGGTGCCTGCGGGCGCCTCCCTTGTCCTGTGAGGCCAGCTCAGGATGGTCATCGTGGCACGCCATTTCACGCCACCTTCTGACACCTGTGGAAGGTTTTTGTGGGTCTTCTCTAGCCACCACAGGCCGTTGTCGACATGGTGCATCAATGGTTTCTTCCGCGGGTCACTGGGTATACTTCGATGTCTGTTCTTGGTGTCGTCCGCGCCTATGACTCTCCCGTGCTGCCGTTATAATAGTGTGAACCACTATTTCACATTCCCATCAAGTTGAAAATTGTTTTCCGAAGTTCACATCAATAACGAAGCAACAGAGGGTCTGAGCCTTGTTTGTTTGGCCCACGCCCTCCGTGTTAAGGTGATAGCAATAGAGAGATGATTTAATTCATCAAATATAATTTCAAAATAAACCCCCTACCTGGAAGAGTCATTCGCTGATGTCTATCGACGGAACTCCTTTGTCTTCGTCGTGGGTTCATGATTCAGTGGTGCTCATCACTACTCGTTGGAACCAGTCTTGTCCTCCAAGTGGTTGGCATTGTGATCCTTTACCAGAGCATCGTCGCTAGGTGAAGCCGTGCCAACACTCTGCCT
Source organism: Viscum album (assembly GCA_963277665.1). Classification (NCBI taxonomy): domain Eukaryota; kingdom Viridiplantae; phylum Streptophyta; class Magnoliopsida; order Santalales; family Viscaceae; genus Viscum; species Viscum album. The sequence continues at coordinate 1,860,303,697 of OY728151.1, read as the reverse complement.
CGATCTCTATATAAATATGAGAGGGGAAGGGTGGGTAACACACATAAAAATAATGGGGTTCATTTATAAGGAACCATCCTAATTCCAACGATGTAGTTACAAGAATAAAGGGTAGTCAAGACATTTAATGGCTTGACGTGTCGTTGGTCCCGCCACCTCCACTTTTTCTTTGGAGAATGAGAAAATAAAATAAAATAACAATTTATACGTTATTTTATTATTTATTTAAAAGTTGCATAAAAAAAATTTCTCACCCGACCTACTGCGGTCAAAGTGTAGCCTCCCTTAATCGAATCCTGGTGCTTTGGATTCAATGATTCCATTAGATTTTTAATCTCATCACTGGTTCAAAAGTTAGAAAACCATGCCCACACGTTTACTAAAAATTCCTAAAAAAAGTTCAATAAATTATTAGCATTCACCCTAGACCCACACCTGTTGAGGTTAGACTCCACCTAAGGGGGAAAATTCCCAATGAACTCAATGGTTATCTATTATTTTCAATCCGAGTTATCGTTTATAAGTTCTAGATTTTAACAATAAAATAATTGTTACTTAATTATATTAGTTACGACCAAAAAATAACTTCCATAGTTGGCCCACATCGACCAATGTTAGTATCTTCAAAAAGAAAGTACACCCTCACAAGCTTAGCGGTGGTCTCAAGATTTTAATCCAAGTCACCATTCATGAATTATAATCATTTGAAAAATAAAATAACTTTATTTAATTATTTTATTTACGGTTATGCAATTTTTGGATTTTCTCACCGGAGGCCTGCACTGACTAAACTTAAGTCATGCCTAGGGTAAACCTGCTATGATGAATGCAACAGTGCCCTCAGATTTGTGATATGAGAACCCGTTTAAGATTTATTCAACTTTTTTAGGAAAACCACTCACATTCCACTTTAAACATAACAAAAATTTGATGGATTATTCTGGGCACTACGGACCTCAGAATCATGTGCCGTCCGATTTCCTGGCCTTTAAATAATACCAAATAATTTAAAAAAAATATATGGAATTTCAGGGTCTTTAAATTCTCCCCACCTGAGGTCCTTTCATCCTCGAAAGTCAAAAAAATGAAAAATCAAACAAATGAGGGTACTGAGCATGAATATGTGCCTCCTACTCCCATGTTCTCTCCTAGAGGTTCTCATACTACATAAAACCCACACTAGAGAGATCATTCATCCAAAAAGGACTCGCTCCTTTCGATCTTCTATCACCACTAAAAACTCTGTAAAATTCGCCCCATCGTCGATGCCCAGATTGCGCCAGTCTATAATGTGCGATGGATTATGCACATAACTCCACATCTATGACACATGGAAAACATTATGAACTCGGTGCATCTGTGGTGGGAATAAATAGATGGTACGCCACCTCGCATACTCTGCTGAGAATCTAGAAAGGTCTGATGGAACTCAGAGATAGCTTGCCTCCCCAGCCAAACCTCTGCAATCCTCTTCAGGGTGAGACCCATAGGAAGACATGGTCTCCCTCCTCAGACCCCAATGGTCTTTTTCTCCCATAGACATAAGACTTCTTCTGGATCTATGTAGTCTTCACCAATTGACAAGTGAGGCATCATGATACAAACTCTACCACTGCTTCCTTCATCCCGGACCACCAGTACTGACACTGAAGGTCTTGGTACATCTTCTCCACTCTAGGATGTACCATTAAAGAGGATGTATGGAACTCCCTCAAAACATCCACCCGAAGAATCATTGGTACCATGTTGCATCCTATGAAGATAACGACATGCTCTACACCTTCAGAAAATTCTTTAGGAGACCGTCCTAAGGATATCTGAGCATGTCGGGCCTCGCATACATCATCCCCAAGCTGTGCCTCCCAAACTCGCTGAAGAATTGGGGGACTGACAATCATAGACTGGAGGTAAGCTACTCCATATTTATCCACAAAGGATATCCGCAACGCGACTAGCTGCTCTGATACCTCACTCAGCAACTCTAGACTATACCTCCTACTGAGTGAGTCTGCTACTATGTTCCCATTACCAGGAGTTTAAACTCTCTCAAAGTCGTAGTCTTGGAGGAACTATAGCCATTGTCATTGTCTCAGGTTCAGGTTCTTCTGTGAGAAGATATAACTAATAATCTTGTGATCAGAGTAAATAGTAAACCATTCACCAATCAAGTTGTGTCACCAAATCTTCAAGGAGAAGACCATTGATGCTAACTCCATGTCATGGGTAGCATAGTTTTTCTCATGTTGTCTTAGCTGTCGTGAACTATAAGCGATCACTACTCGCTCCAGCATCAAGACACATCCAAGTCTGGTCCCTGAAGCATCTCAGTAGACTATATACCCAACATCCTCTTCTGGTAGCCTAAATATGGGGGCACTTGTCAGTCGCCAACTCAACTCCTGAAATCTATGCTGGCATCTCTCCATACATACGAAGGGTTGTCCCTTCTTCATCAATGCTGACAAGGGTGCCACAACTCTGGAAAAGTTAGGTAAGATTCTATGGTAGTACCCAGCCAACCCCAGGAAACTCTACACCTCGGGCACACTCCTAGGTGGTTCCCAAGCATGTGCAACCTCTATATCCTCCGGATCCAATGAAACTCCAGCCTCTGAGATAACGTGTCCCAGAAAGTAGACCTCCCGTATCCAGAACTGGAACTTCGAGATCTTACCATAAAAATGGTGCTCTTGGAGTGTATCCAGAACTGTTTGCAGATGATGTGCATACTCCTCCTCCAACGCCGAGTACACCAAGATATTGTCGATGAAGACCACCACAAAGCGATCGCGGTATGGATGTAAGATCTTGTTCATGAGTCCCATGAAAACTTTAGGGGAGTTGGTCATACCTAATGGCATAACTAAGAACTCATAGTGGCTATACCGACATCTGAAGGTCGTCTTCTGCACATCCTCATCTCGTTCCCTGAGCTGATGATAGCCTGATCTGAGGTCTATCTTTGAAAACAAACGAGCTCCCTTCATCTGATCGAAAAGATCATCAATCCTCAAAAGTGGATACTTATTATTCATGGTCACATGGTTCAGACACCGATAATCCACACAGAGCCTCAAAATCCCATATTCCTTCTTGGTGAACAAAATCGGGGCTTCCAATAGAGAAATAATGGGCCTTATGGACCCCTTCCCCTGTAAGTCCTCCAGATGCACCCATAACTCACAAATCTCCACAGGAGCCATATGATATGATGGAGTAGATATTAGTGCCATCCCGGGGTACAAGTCAATTTAGAAGTCCACCTCTCTACAAGGAGGTAGTCCCAGAACTTCATCAGGGAAGACATCAGCATACTGGTCCACCACAATAGGATAGCTCAGACTCTCAACATCAACTACTTCGAGGGCAAGGCTTTCCAACTGATGTGTGATTGGCTACACCCTCTTTCGGGTAAGTCCATCCTGTGCTGCAAAGGTTCCCTTCTCTCTAGTGAAGGAAAACATGGTCCCATCCACGCAGACACACCACACTTTTCACCTAATATTGTCAATCTGAGCATGGAATGTGGATGACCAGTCCATACCCAAGATGAAATCATAAGGCCTCGATGCCAATACTAGAAGATAAGATCTCACCTCCTAGAGTAAGCTCACACTTCTAGAACCAGTGTGTAATCATCAAATCTCATCCCGTAGGTGTCTCTAATCATAAGGATTGAGCCAACGACTCCACTGAAATATCCGAGCTCCGAACGAGTGTTGTGGCAATAAAAGAGTGATTGGAACCTATGTATATAAGTACTTCATATAGGGTGGAATAGACACATATCGTGCCTCTAATTATCTCTAGAGTGTCGTGGTTGTAGGCCACTGCTTCCTGTAGCTGTGCTCGCCCCTATCCACCTACTCCCTGTGGTTAGGGTGGACCACCTAGTGGTGGTGGATATAGAAGCTCAAATCACCACCCACCGCCTACAACATGGCCCACTCCTCTGCCACGTCTTCTGCCCTGCAGACCTTATCACTCGAATCTATGTCTCTACCTCAACGGTTCCTCGACCATCCATTGACCATCAATACAATGGGTCAGGTAGTCATGATCCATGTAGCCCTGCCCGCTGCACAAGAAGCACACCATTCCTCCTAGCTAACCTTCTCTTCCTCACGAGCTCTGAACCTCCGACCCTATGTCCTGGGGTCATCCACTAGAAGGTTTGGTCCACAGGGACCTCTGTGTCATCTTCCAATTACCAGCCGTAGATGACTCTGCTACGTTTTACCCGGTGGTGGATCTCGCTATCAGTGTCTTCTCAGCAAGGAAAATCTCCACCAGGAGTGCTCTATCCATCACTCCAACATGCATAGGGATGCTGAGAGATATAATCAAAGCTCTGATCTCCCGTCGGAGTCCCTTCTCGAAGGTTCAAGCCCTGAAGAAAGGGTCCCGCACCATGTCGGTAGAGTAGCGTGAGAGGTCGATGAACCTCACCGAGTACTGGGCCACGGTCAAGCTTCCCTGATGTATGTTTAGGATCTCTTGGATATGCACAAAGTGTAGAGTCATTGGGAAGAACTCTGCCCTAAAGAGGCCCTCGAAATCTGACCAGGTGAGGGTCGCCTCATCGTGTGTCTGGAGGGTCAGGAACCACCATCTCCTTGTTTCTCTCTAGAAAATATTGGCAGTGAGGATTACCATCAGGTCAGATGGTGTCCCAACCAGGCAAAAAACTCTAGCCACAACCTCCAGTTAGTCCTCAGCTACCTAAGAATCTATCTTTCCTCAGAACCTCGAAGGCCTCTACCACTGAAACTCGTGAAAAATGCTTAGTCGGTGTGCAACATCTGTTGGTGGGTCTGGTGGAAACAGACGCCCAATGGGTAGTGGTGTTTCTAGTACACCTCCCGAAGGTGCTAACGCTGTAAGAGGGCCCTGCATTGAGGCCTCATTGCTCTGTGAGCTGTCATTGTTTAATATCTTGGGAATTATATTTGGTGTTCTACACGGAAACATCCGGATAAAGAAAAGGCGAGACATGATGATTAAGTTATACCTGGTGAGCTGACTCCAAATAAACCAAGGAAAAACATTTCTAAAACACATGCAATCAGTGTTTTCGTGCACTGAGTCAGAAATCATAATTCAATGTCTTGGTGTATGGATATGTTGGTCGCAACACAAACATTTGACTCCCCGAACTGAAAACCACACTCAAAATACTTAACACTATTACTCCGTTGAAAAGATCAGAGTCCTAGTTCTTTGGTAGAACCGACTCCTCTGATACCAATTTGTCATGACCTATCCCCTAGGGGATGTGCTGTGACTAACCCAAGCCCGCCATCCATAGGCCAAGGGTTGTAGACTAGTACCAAAAAGGTGTATCCTTATATCGGGAAGGAATTTCCTTTAAACTTGTACAAAAACACACAATCAAAGAATAAAACAAGAAGTAACCACGATGTAAATAGCTGTATTAAAATGTGTATTGAAAGTAAAGGGGTTGGAATACAATCCCAACTGAGAATTACAAGTTCAATAGAAAATAGAAAACAACTCATGTATAGTCCACTGAGGATCCCACCCGAAGGGTAGGAACAGATCGTCTCCACAACACTCCACTTATGCCCGTCTCCTTCGTGTACTGCCTAGTCCTAGCTCCCTCAATTATCATCCCAACTACTCGTAGTCTGCACAAGACACAATAAGGGGTGGGAAGATCCCATGGAGGTATGAGTGTAACAATACTCAGTAGAGACCCTGAGACCCTTTAAGGTCTCTCAGAATTCCACAAAGGAAAACCACAAAGAATGGCATCAATAAAAAATCACAAAGCAATAGACACAGTTCAAACTAGGTTTAAGTAAAGTATAGAAGTATAGATGATTAGTCATGAAGCTAGATCATCTTATTCAGTCAAGAGGCACTTCTTGCTGACCATACGGATTCTAAACCACATAGGATCGATATGTACTAAACCCCACAATGACCCACCCATGATCTGAACCACACTTGATAGGAATGCACTAACCCACATAGGATCACTAAGTGTTGACCCACATAGGTTCTAACCCACACAGGATCAGTATGTCGTTGATCCACAACTGGCCACTCTAAGGCTGGTACTCATAAAATTGTGAGGTTCTTATCTACATAGGATCACTCAATTCTGACCCACACATGATTTCTAGGTGTTGACCCACACAGGATTGCTTGGTACTAACCTCCGTATGATCTGTTTCCAATATCCACCTCACTGCTTTCCACTGGATTCCCACTCATAGCACGCTTGATTCTGGGAGAACCGATCCTCAAGACTACGGTCATATTTCAACCAACATGAAGTCCCATGAAGAAGTAACCCAATGATATGTCATTTCACAAGGTTCCCAATGAAAAAGGTGGAGCATCAATTGGATGCCCAGTATATAAGTTATTGACATTTTGGGGCCAAGGGCCTGGTTGGATTTAGAGTCGATCCAACCCGACCGTATGCAAAATTTCTCCAAAACTTTCATAGGGTACATCAGAAGGAAGACCTTGTCACTAGTATCCTTATGATACAAACATGGCATTAATCGGACGCCCGATCTGTTAGTTACATCCCTTTATGTGAAACAGAGGGTGATCGCATCTTGGTGAAGCCCAGCTCGGTCGGGACCGCCGGAATATACCAAAGGAACTGCTTCCCCAAAGTGGTCCCAATGCCACTGATAGCATGTTCATTGGACATCTGATTCGTCAGTTATGAGCATTTCTTTATTCGGGGACCGGTTGGGTCTGGGCCCGGTCCGACTCTGTTAGAACGGCCCGAAAGGGTCCCACGGTCTACCTGACCCCACCCGGGTCTACCTGACCCCGCCTAGGTCTGGACCATTAAGAGTCGGCCCAAATCACTAGGTCCGACCCATCAGGGGTCAGCCTAGTTCGGTTCGTGGGCCCATGCCATGGTTAACCCAACCTACTTGGCCGGACCACACTGGCTTTGTCTGCCCGAAGGTGGACCATTGTGTCCTGTCGGCCCCGCACTTACGGGGATATTCTCCAACTGGTTGGGCGCTACCCCACAGAAATTACCGATCAGTTGTTTGGTCGACTGGGTGTTACCAACGCAGTGCGGCATGGGCTGTGCCGCACCCTTCTGCTGCGGCCTGCTGACTATGGCTGGCTCAGGATGACCGCCCTTGGATGCCACTGTGCGCCGCCTTCCACTACCCGCAGCTGGTTTCCATGGGTCTTCTTCATCCACCATCGGCCGTCGTTGACATGGCATGCTGTTGGTTTCTTCCGTGGGTCACCAAGTGTACTACGGTGCCCGTTCTAAGTGCCATCCATGCCTATGGCTCTCCCGTGCTGTCTCCATCACAACATGAGTAGCTATATCACGTTTACATCAAGTTAGAAATTGTTCCCAGAGGTTCAAATCAAGAACGAAGTGGAGAAGGTTCTCGACCTTGTTCTTTTGGCCTGTGCCCTCTGTGTTAAGGTGATACCAAGAGAGAGGATTTAATTCATCAAAGATAACTTCAAAACAAACCCCTTACATGGAAGATTCATTCGCTGATGTCAATCGACAAAACTCCTTCGTAATCTTCATCGGTTCGTGATTCAGTGGTGCTCGTTACCGCTCGTTGGAACCAGTCTCTTCATCAAAGTGGTTGGCATCATGGTACTTTTCCAGAGCTTAATCGCTTGGTGAATCCATGCCAACACTCTGCCTCGAGCTCTATATAAATAGGAGAGGGTAAGGGTGAGTAATGCACGTGGAATCAATGGGGTTCATTTATAAGGAAGCTTCCTAATTCCAAAAGTGTGGTTATAAGAATAAAGGGGAGTCAAGACATTTAATGGCTTGACGTGTTGTTGGTCCTACCACCGCCACTTTTCTATTGGAGAAAGATAAATGAAAATAAAATAACAATTTCTATGTTATTTTATTATTTCATTAAAATTATAAAAAACTAACTTTCTCACCCGACCTACTACGGTCAAAATGAAGCCTCCCTTAAGAGAATCTTAGTGCTGAAGATTCAAATATTCCCTCAAGTTTTTAATCCAAGCACTTGTTCAAAAGTTAGAAAACGCCACCCGCACATTTTCTGAACGTACCTATAAAAAGTTCAATAAATTATTAACATTCACCCTCATCCTGTGCCAGTCAAGGTTAGGCTCTGCCTAAGGTGAAAACATACCAACGAACTCAGTGGTACTCTCAGATTTTCAATCCAAGTTGCGGTTTAGATGTTGTGTATTTTAACAATAAAATAATTGTTAATTGTTTTATTTAAGGCCAAATACTAACTTCCATAGTTGGCCCGCACCGATAAATGTTAGTATCCTCCTAAAGAAAGCATACAATCATGAGCTCATCGATGGTCTCAAATTTTTAATCTGAGTCACTGTTTGTGAGTTATAAGAATTTCAAAAATAAAATAACTTTATTTAATTATTTTTTTTACAGTTATGCCATTTTTGGGTTTTCTCACCAAAGGCATGTGATGACTAAACTTAAGATGCACCTAGGGTAAACCCGCTATCTTGAATGCAACAGTGCCCATAGATTTATGATCCAGGAAATAGTTTAAGAGTTATTCAACTTTTTCAGGAAAAACACTCACCCACGCTAATATAAACTTAACAAAAATTTGACGGATCATTGCGGGCACTTAGGACCATAGAATCGCGTTCCATCAAATTTCAAGACCTCGAAATAATCCCAAATAATTAAAAAAATATATGGAATTTAAAGGTCTTTACAACCTCATTAAAGTTCACAAAAACTACCGTCAAAGGCAATCATACATATTTTACACACCCCAAATGTAGAACCAAGGGTGAAGTATGAAACTCCTTCAACACCTACTCATGTAATAGAATCAAGAAAACCATTCATCCTAATATAATTATAAATTTATCCCTACCTTCATAAAATCCATTTGGTCCTTATACTGAGGATATATAGTCCCAAAAAACCCCGAAGTCAACATCTCCCAACACATCTTCTAAAAAACGTTGAATAAATGGTGGGGTCACCAACATCGAATAACGATAAATTGTAGTCCTATAGGAAATCCAACCAATTACTTTGTTTCAGGTTGAGATCTCTAAGGGAAAGGATTTAACCAAGACTCTTGTGGTCTACTTAAATAATGAAATGCTCAACTAAAACAAATTCCTTCACATATTTATGGATAAGACCATCACTGCAAAATCTAAGTGGTGGTTCAGGTAATTATACTCATGGGGTCCCAAAAAACTTTACCCATAAGTAATCACTACCTAAATCTACATTAAAATGTATTCTATCCTAGATCTAGAGGAATTGTAAAACACTATGTATTCATTTCCCTCCTCCGATAGTCTTAACAAAGGAGAATTGGTAAAACTCTTCCATAACTCCATGAAGTATCTCTGAAACTACTCAGTTTAGGTAAAAAACCACCCTTTCCGCATTAGGGAAGTAAAATGAGATATAATACTATAAAATTATACCATAAAACTCTGATAATACCCTAAAAACTAAGGAAAATTCTCACTTTCAACACACTCTTAGGTGGTTACAAGAAAGAACTACATCAATATTTGTATGATACATATCTACACCATGCTTAGAGATGAAATTGTTTTGAAAGAGATCCTGTAAAATCTAGAACTAACAATTTGAGAGCATACCATATAATTAGAGATCTCAAAGTAAGTCTAGGACCATTATAAAATTCTTTTTATGTTTCTCTTATAACGAAGAGTATATAAGAATTTTGTTGATAGACTCAACTATAAATTGATCCAAATATGGATGGAAGATCTGATTCATAGTTTCCATGAATACAGTGGGAAATTAGTCCGATTGAAAAGAATCACCAAGTACTCATAATTCTATTAGCTGTATCATAATGATGTCTTCATAATATCATCCTCACAAACTGTCAAATAAAGGTAGTCTGACCTAATATTAATCTTATAAAACCTACTTGCACCTTTTAATTGGTAAAAACGGTCATCAATTCTTTATCAAGGGTAATTGTTCATGATCATCACCTTGTTTAGGTGATGGTAATCATTTAAAATCCTCAAGACACCATGATAATTTTTCAAAAACAACACTGATGTCACCCATAGGGACACACTAGGTCTAAAAAAACTTTTTTCTAAAAGGTCTTCCAACTGCACCCTTAGATCTTGGTAGGTGACATCCATTAAGAAACATAAGATATCAGTTTGCTCTCAGGGTGAATATTGATGAAAAATTCAATCTCCCACTTTAGAGTCCATCTTAGAACATCTTCTAGAAATAAATCCATATAATCCCCCACTGCCTCTGGAAGCTAGATGCTTGTAGATCCCATTGCACTAAGGGATAAACTCACTAACTATTGGGAGATAGGCTTCACCTTATTTCTTTAAAGACCCACTCACTCAACCATAAGATCCTTATCTCCCTTAGAGTACAATATCATACCATCTATACAAAGGCATCTAACTCTTCTACAATGATAGTATATATGGGTACACAACATGGAAAACTATTCTATACCCAAAATGACATTGTAATATTTCATCGCAATGACCAACAATCCCCTTTAGAAACTCTCTCCGTTGATGTCCAACTTGCACTGATGACAAATGGGTAATATAGCAGAGTTGATCCTTGTTGGGACCTCTAGACATAGTGGATGAACCAGAGACTCTATTGGAAGATCTAACTCTTTCATTATGTATAACGAGATGATAGAATGACTTGTTTTAGTGTCTATAAGAACTGGATCTAAAGTATAAAAAATAAAAATCACACCTCAAATCATATCATGAAAAACCTATTCATATCACCCATGGAATATAACAGAACACACCCTCAACTACCAACCCTCTGATTTTGGCCTGGTTCACTTGGTGGAAGAGGTGGGAGTGGGACTTAACATCTCCATCCTCCTACAACTCCCCCCTCTAGGGCTCTGCCTGCCCCACTATCAACATCACCTCCTTAGAGGCCACCCTAACCACGATTGGGAGATCCATGATCAAGGCTCTTCCATTTCAATGGTGTTCCATCCAATTCCTAAATACCATAATTAGCACAAAGAGAAAGATAATCAAGATCCATGTTACCCCACCCATCATAACCATAACATTTTCCCTCTCTAGGCTGACTTGATCCTCTCCATGAATCATGTTACATAGATCGACGTGTCTAAGTCTAATCATGAGTATGAATCATGTGTCACTACCCAGATGAATAAAAAATCCTAGACGCTATAGATGACTCAACCCCATGATGTCTACTACTGGATCTAGTTTCCCAATTTCTATATGCTAAAATTTTTCTGTAACTAAATCTTGCTTCAACACTCCAACATAAGTGGTAATGCATAAGGAGACCATGCTATATCATATGTCCCTGAGAAGGCCTCGATCAAACTTCCATGCTTGGAAGAATCTATCCCATACCTCATCAGTATAATAACATGTGAGGTCGATAAACCTCAAGGAATACTCAATAACAGACATATCACCATACCAAAACTCAAAAATCTCCTAGATCCACACAGGGTGAAAAATAAAATGGGTAATAATATTTGTGGAATAAGTAATGAAAGTATATACATGAGAGGATTATCTCTTCCTAGGTATGAGTTACTAGAAACTATTAGTTCCCTACTACCCCATGAATAAAACTAGTGTAAAGTGTAACTATCTAATTGTGTGTATTCCAAACAAGCTAGAAAACTTGGACCACTACATCGATCAAATCCTCCACTACTTGAGGGTGTATATCACCAAAAATACCTGAGTGGTATCTATAAGTCCCTAGCCATAAACATTAAATAATCTTGATTTTTTATCAATAATTTACTTTCTTTCACACTGAGGATCTTTTTAGGTTTAGAGTTTTAGAGAACTAGGCCATAACTATTACATTACATCTCAAATATTACAATGTAGACACTTCTACTCTATCTTATTTTTTTTCACAACAAATAAATTCCTTAAAAAACAAGAATTATTTTATTGGTAAAAATATTATTGAATTATTCCTTTATCTTAATGTTCCTTATACCCTTTGAAAAATCATTTCAAAAACATGGGATGATCATAAAAAGATCAGTAAGGTTTACTAAATAAGGAATTAAAAAATTAGTCTGTGAATACATAAAAATCAATAAAATCATAATTTTCACTCAAGAAACATAATATATTTAATATACCTCATGAAATCATAAGATTTATGAATAAATCATAGAAATAATAATTCATAAAGGCAAATTTTTTCATCCATAACATAATTACATTGTAGCTTTCATGGCTACATAGGGAGTAACCATCATGGTTACGTTTGGAATACCCATCAAATTATATTCCCTAAATCGCTTAGGAGAAAACTTTACATTTACCACCATAACTTTTACCAATGAATTGGAGAGATATAATGGGCACAAATACCATAATTTTATTATGGAACTAGTTGTATAAATAAATAATTCCCATGAACCATAACATAATCCTAACACATAAAACAAGCATAAATAAAAGATAACCTTTCCACATTGCAATCAAAAGATATCAATTCAATATACTGACATAATAAATCCATTATAAAAAAAATATTAAATACCAAAATACCCTAAAAAGGAATATGGTATTTAGTTTTCTTTTAAAAAACATTAATTCCTATAGAGGAAGCCTAATATCAAATAATGCTCATGGTAGTGGAAATGTCATTGTCACCACATACATTAAAAAGAATCATTGCTTTTCGTCATTTAGTAAAATGATTCATATAAAAAATTAGTTTTGAAATCAATTGAATGAAATTAAAAGTCAAATGGGTTCATGATATACCATATAAAATAATTTCATGTATAAATAAAAATATGCCTCAGTGAAAGGAGATTGAGACAAAGTCTCTTACCATGAGTTCAAATCATCATGTATGTTCCTTGTTCTTCCTGAATAATAAACTTTAGTTAATTTATACTTGTTTAAGAGCCGTTTTATTATTTATTATTCCTTTTATATAACTAATTACCTTGGTATAACAATCAAAAAATTGTTCATGTTCATATCGGTCGTTTTGTCGATATTCGGTACTTGAGTTGAAAATGAACTTGTTTTGATGTAAATTATCCATATAGTCAAAATAAAATCATATAAATAATAAAATTAATGATTTAAATATCATATAAATATAGTATATATGTATTTATAATAGTCCATAACATTTGGATATAAGAAATGAAAATCACCATTCATGGAGACGGTAGGTCGTACGTACGCATGAACGCTACATTCATTTTTTTGTCATATTAAAGGGTTGAAAACAAAATGATACATAGGTATGTAATAATTATATTATAATATATCTATTATATATGTTACATACATTCATTAATTCAAAACATTATACTTTCCATGTATGGAATGAATGAGTCATATAACCTTGAGGGGGCGGAAGTCTGCACTTCCTCAAATGAAATTATCGTATTTACACATTATGAAAAGCATAAAGGTATTATATAAATAAGAAAAAATAAATAATAATAGACAAAATATAAATATAATATATATCATCTATAAATAAATCTGCATCATAATGTCCACCATGAGAGGTGGTATGAGAAAATTGAACAATCATCATTTCGTAAGGCAGCAGTTCGCCGTACACAGAAACAATATGTCTGTATCGATTAGATAGAGGTGTGTGTAAGTGTAGTTTGAATACTTCTCATAAAAACATCCTGGTATATTTATGATACTGGTTTTTTATGTTATCATTTAATAAGAAGATCATATGGAGTGAAAAAAATAAAAGAAGGAACTTGAGAGAAGACGTTACCTCAAAATCAGGTAAATACTTTTGATTTGATCCAAAAGGATTTCTTGAATTGCCTTCTTCCCAATTTAAGGCTTCTAGTAGGAAGGGGGGATTTTAGGAGATTATTTGTGCTGAATTTAGACGAGACAAGGGGATTTAGTGGTGTGAGTATGTGGGTAGAGGTGGTGGCCTTTTATAAGAGGGAGGAGGGGCACTTTCCGAAAGTCTTGAAATATTATTTTATTATAAAATGTTTTCCGAATTATAAAAGTTACAAAGTGATATATTTAGAGGATAATATGATAATGGCTCTAAATACTCCCAAAAAATATATTTTAGATATGTTTTGGTCACAAAATTAATCATATATTTTAGCTTTAACCCTGAGTTTAAAACATTAACTCTTACCAAGTCTACATGTATTTTCATAATATATGATTACAATAGTTACTATAAAATGTCAAGTGTACCAAAAGTGGATCATTAATGACTCTTGTAAAATTATATAAGTCATTTGGATGCATATTATATTTTTAGTACTATTATATCATTTAATAAAAAAGTATTTTTTTAAAAACTAGTTTTTGTAAATTTTGACAGTATTTAGTAATTGATTTTTTGTTAAAGTAATAAATACTTTTTTACTTATAAACAAAGAAATTAACTAAAAGATAATTTGTCTTAATCATATAAAAAATTACTGGATGGCATCAAAATGTTCAAATTACATTTATTTTAATATTTATAATATCATTTATTTAAATCTTTCATTAATTAGGTAATCACTACATCATCATTGTGTCATAAATAAATTTATTTATTTAATGTATAAAAATTATAAATAAAATACCATGATGTAGGAAATATTTTTTGGATTTATAATTAATATTAATTTTGAAGGATATCAGTTATATAACCTTATATTAAATTTTTTTTAGTAAAAGATACATGTTTATGCTATATTTCTCTTTACTTTAAATTAATTCTTATAACATGTCATTATCAAACCCATGTGGACGCATGGGGTCCTAAAATCGACCCAAAGATGACCATGGTCTAAAATATATCATATAATATAATTAATACATGTTTTTTATAGTTTAATATTATTATAATACTGTTTTTTACCATTATTTACTAGATTCACCCTTTAACCATGGCAAAAAAAATTACTGAAGTTACTATTCATAATGCCAAAAAATAAAAGGTACTTATTTACACAATTTAGACCTTCTAATTCCAAATATTGAATCTATTTTTAAAAATTCAAATCATATAATTTACCAAAATTAATTTAAAATTAATTTCCATTGTCAAAACCAAAAAGAGGGTTTTTAAGAAGTAAAAACTATCAAAAGATTGACATGTTTTTATGTCGAATTTAAAAGTGAGATATATTAAAAAGGTCATAATTGGATTAAATGATAAAAATAATTAAAAAAAATGTATAATCATATTGTAGTTAGTTATATTCATTTCCGCCAATACAATGACTAGACGTTAAATACCATTTAAAATAATAATATTTTTATAATTTTTTGGTATAACTCAATCATCTGTGCAACGTAAGATTTCAGAGAAACATGTTGTCGAGTATCAAGTACACTATGAAAAAAGTGTCCCATTTAACATAAATATAATTTATTTTTCATAAATATTAATAGATATAAAATGTATTATTTTATAAATACCTAGGATCCTACATCATTATCCCCTTTAGAAAATTACTTCCCTGAAATTTTATTTTCTTAACAAATAAGTGGGGGTATTTATCCCTCAAATCATTTTAATATTCCCACGTTGTCTATTCAACCATATGGTTTTTCCAAAAAAACATTACTTGATTAATTACCTTATTCTTCAACACATTCTCTCTATGGTCAAGATTCTGGACTGGCTGCTCCTCATAAAAAAGATTCTCTTCCAACTGAACTACCTATAGACTCAAAACATGATATTAATTTGGAATATACTTTATTAACATTGAAACATGAAAAACATTGTGTACCTGGGATAAACTTGGAGATAAATCCACTATGTAAGAAAATTATCCCACTTTATCTAGGATTCCATAGGGTCTAATGAACCTCGGAATAAGATTTACCTTCTTACCAAAATGCATCACACTTTTCCCTAGAGAAACTTTGAGAAAGACATGATCACCTACCTGGAAAGAAAGATCCTTCCTCCGGTTATCCGCATAAGTTTTCCTCCTTTTCTGAGTTGTTCCTATGTTCTTTTGAACCATGAAAACTTTTTCTTCCATATCTTATAAAAATTTTGGTCCCATTAACTTCCTTTCACCTACTTCATCCCAAAAAGCATGACTTTGACACCTCTTTCCAAATAATGCTTCAAATGGTTCCATCTGTATACTGGAATCAAAATTGTTATTATAAGAAAACTCAACCAAATAAATCTGTAGGTCTCATCTTCCTTGGTAATACATTGAAAAATCTCATAGAATATCTAACAATGTTTTACTTTTTCATTCTAACTCCCTATCTGATTTTAGATGACAAGTTGAACTAAAATTTAATTCAGTACCCAAAGACTTATAAAGGGAATTCCAAATGTTAATAGTGAACCTGGTATCAGGATCTGATACAATGGAGAGGGGAACTCCATGTAACAAGAATATCTTTTTAATTTACAATGAAGAAAGTTGATCTAGGTACAATGTATCTTGAATAGAAATAAAATGAATAGATTTAGTCAATAGATAAAAAATAACCTAGATTCCATTGTTACCTCAAGAATTAGTTGGTAATCTCACAAAAAAAACCATGGAAACATTTTCCCATTTCCACTCTGGCACTTGAAAATGCTGAAGCACCCCTTTTGGTAACTGCCACATTACTTTAACCTATTGACAAATCAAACATTTCAGGGTAAAGTCAAAAATAACTCTTTTCATTCCATCCCACTAGTAATACTTTTAAAGATCTCTCTACAACTTAGTACTACCAAGATAAACTGAAAACAGAGATCTATGAGCCTTACATAATAACTCTTTCTTCAATTGTGAATCACACGGCACACATAATATCTTTCCAAACCTCAAAACACATTATTTATCAATATTAAATCCAAGTAACTTACCCTTCTAAACCAACTCTACCTTTTTCTACAACTTGTTATCTTCATTATGAATTTTTTAAGTTCTATCTGAAAGAGATTATTTCACTACCACCGGAAAAAATAGAAGAATTCCCAGCACCGAAAACTTCCAATCTAAAATTCATCAAAACCAATGGATCTCATTCCAAACATATCATGGTTAATATAACATTAATCTTTGAACTAAAAGCGTTATCCACTTTATTTTCCTTTCCTGGATGGTAATGAATCGTGCAATCACAATCCTTGATTAACTCCAACCATATCCTTTGTCTCATGTTTAATTATTTCTGAGTGAATATATACTTCAAACTTTTGTGATTGGTATATATTCCACACTTCATGCCATAGAGATGATGCCTCAAAAATTTTAAATAAAAACAACAGTATCTTATTCCAAATCATGTGTAGGTTCATTTAACTCACAAGTTTTCAACAGACATGAAGCATAAGCAATTACTTAATCACTCTGCATTAGGACACAACCATGTCCTTTTAATGAATCATCACTATAGATAACAAATTCACCATTTCTGGAAGGCAGTGAACAAACTAGATCATTCACCAATCTTCTTTTAAATTCCTGAAAACATTTATGACGTTATTTTTTCCAAATGAACTTATTAACTTTTGAGTAAACTTAGTAAGTGGGATAGATAATCATGATTTTTTTCAACAATCCTCCAGTAATAAACTTCTAAACCAAGAAAACTACGAATCTCTATTATATTTTTGGGCCTTTTCCGTTCTTCAAAAACTTTTGACTTAGTAGGATAAATTAGTATGCAATATTTATAAATAATGTGACCAATAAATGAAATTTTTTTAACCAAAACTCACACTTTTTGAATTTACCATACATTTTATTTTCTTTTATTGTTTTTAATTCAACCCTCAAATGACTTTCATGCTCCACTTTAATTTTAGAATATACCAAATTGTAATCAATAAACAAAACCAAAAACATATAAAAGATCTCATGGAAAATTATATTCATAAGATCCATGAATAAAACATGTGTATTGGTTAACCCAAAAGGCATAAATATAAACTCATAATGGCCATATCTAGTACAAAACACGGTCTTTGGAATGTCTGCTTCCTTTACTTTCAACTGATGGTACCCCAACCTCAAGTTAATATTCGAAAATACTAAGCTCCCTGGAGTTGATACTATTTCATTTGATGGACCAATATCTACTGAAGTAGTTGTAAAGGATTTCACCACCCCTTTATGCTTGTATTCCAGCTACTTTCTAGCATTTGAATTTTTTATCAGGAACTCATTTTCATAATGACCCATTTCATTGCACATAAAACATTTTATTGACTACAAATAAGATTTTATCTTACCACTACTCGGATCTTTTCCAACGTAATTATGAGCCTTATTTCCCATTTTACCACTTCAGAAGCACTTACCCGAATTTAAAACTCATTCCCTAATGTGAATTTTACCACAATTTTCAAAAAATGTAAACTTAAGTTTCTTACCATCAGACTTTTTTTATGATTTATTCCCATTCATATTTCACCTTTACCTCTTATTTTTTTGTTTTTCAAAGTACACCTGATCACTGACAAACTCCATTTTCACTTTCTCCATACATCGAACAATTTTTTCATAACTTTTTAACACATGAGAATCTAATGAAATTCGAAACATTGGATTTAATCTTGATTAAAAATGATTTATTATACTATCAAGATCCCATATGAAATTTGGGGCATAACTTTTTAGTAATGTGAATTTTTCTTCATAAGCAGCCACTGAGTCATCCTCCTGCCTCAATTCCAAGAATTTATTTTTCAGCCTAAGTCGAACCGCATTAAGAAAATATTTCTCAAGGAACATTCCTTTGAATGAAACCCAATAAAGATCATTAATATCCTCACTATCCTTGATATTTTTAACCATCAACCACCAATGATCAGATTCACCATCAAAAAAGTAAATAAAAAAACTATCCTTTTGATGTTGTGGAAACCCCATGACATCCAAAATCTTTTCCAATGCTTTAATCTACCTTTCAGCTAGCCCAGGGTCAGTTAATCATCCGAATGATGGTAGATGTTGCCTCATGAAATGATACACTACCAACATGTTTCTTTGTGGTTGATATGGATGATCTTGTTCATGGATACCACCACCATTTACAGCCTAAGTCAAATGTGTCATCACTGTAAAAAATTATCCAATTCCAATTTTGACCATTTCTGGTAGCTGATTTGCTAGGCTGTTTTCCCCTTGATTTCTTCCCATCATAGATGCCCTGTTTCCTATACAGAAAACCATTCTCAATATAGAAATATTTTATAATAATTATTGTGATAATATAAAAATGGTTTATCATTTCCATCTTAACATAAAGTAAAAATAATTTCTGGATATTCATTTAACAATATCCAAACACCTAACGTTATCTAAACCGACCTCTGATACCAACCATAAGGCCCCAACCTTGAAAATTAGATAATCTTGATTTTATATCAAGAATTTATTTTATTTCACATTGAGTATATTTTCATGTTTAGGGTTTTAGATAATTAGGCCATAACTATTACATTACATCTCCAATATTACAAAGGAGACACTTCTACTCTATCCATTTTTTTTTCAAAACAATAAAACACCTTAAAAAAAGAATTATTTTCCTGACAAAAATATTATTGAATTATTCCCTTTTCTTAAACTTCCTTATACCTTGTGAAAAAACATTTCAGAAACTTGGGATGAGAATAAAAATATCAGTAAGGGTTATAAAATAATGAAATAAAACATTAGTCCATGAATACATACAAATCAATAAAATTATACTTTTCAATCACCAAACATAATCTCTTTAATATACCTCATAAAATAGTAATATTTATGAATAACTCTTAGAAATCATAAATCATAAATGTAACATTTGGAATCTATAACATACTTACATTGTATCTTTCACAACTACATAGGGAGTAACCTTCATGATTACATTTGGAATACCCATCATAGTATAATCTTTAAATCTCTTAGGAGGGACCTCAATGTTTACCTCCTTCATATTACCCAATAAATTCAAGAGCTATCACAGGCTCATCCACCATCATTTTATCATATAACCACCCGTATATGTAAACAATGGATAAGAACCATAACATAATCATAACACATAAAACAAGAAGAGAGGAAAGATAACATTTACACACTGCAATGAAAAGATATCAGTTCAAGATATTAACATAATCAATACATTATCAAAACCATTTTCAATACCAAAATACCCTAAAAAAATATGGTATTCATTTTTATTTTAAAAAACATTATGGCTTGTAAATGAATCCAAATATCAACTAATGCTCGCAGCGGCAGAAAGGTTGTTGTCACTGCGTATGTCAAAAAGAAACATTCATTTTTGTAGTTTAGTAAGACAATTTATAGAAAAATATTCCTTTTGAAAAACATTAAATGAAATTAAAATTCAAATTAGTTGATTATACATTGTATAAAATAATGTCATGTATAAATCAAAATATGCCTCAATGAAAGGATCTTGAGACGAAGTCCCTTACCTTGAGTTCAAATTGTCACATATGTTCCTTGTTCTTCCTGAATAATAAACATAAGTTAATTTATACTTGTTTCAGAACCGTTTTCATGTTTATTATTCCTTTTACATAACTAATTATCTTTTTATAAAAATCAAATAATTATTCAAGTTCATATCGGTCGTTTTGTCGATATTCGGTACTTGAGTCAAAAATGAACTTTTTTGATGTAAATTATCCATGTAGTAAAAATTCCATCATATAAATAATGATATTAATGATTTAAATATCATATAAATATAGTGTATATGTATTTATAATAGTCCATAACATTTGGAGATAAGAAATGAAATGCACCATTCATGGAGAGGGTAGGCCATACGTACACATGAACACTACTTTCATTTATTTTTCATATTAAAGGAATGAAAAATAAATGATACATAGGTATTTTATAAATAAAGTATAATATATTTGTTATATATGTTAAATATGTTCATTAATTCTATCCTTTATACTTTCCATGTATGGAATGAATGAGTCATATCACCTTGAGGGGGCGGTAGTCTGCAGTTCCTCAAATGAAATTATCATATTTATACATTATGGAAAGCATAAAAGTATGCTGTAAATAAAAAATACCAAATAATAGAGAAAATATAAATATAATATATATCATATATAAATAAATTTCCATCATAATTACCACCATGAGAGGTGGTAGGAGAAAATTGAACAATCATTGTTTCGTGAGGCAGTAGTCCGCCATACACAAAAACAGTATGTTAGTATCCAATAGATGGTGGTGTGTGTAAGTGTAGTTCTAATACTTCTCATAACGAAATAATGGTATATTTAGGATACTATTGTTTTTATTTAATCATTTAATAAGAAGAGAATATGGAGTGAAGAAGGAGAATAAAATAATGGAAGTTGAGAAAAGACGTTACCTCTAAATCGGGTAACTTCTATTGATTTGAGCCAAGAGGCATTATTTAATTTCCTTAAGACTAATTTAAGGATTCTAGGTTTAAGTCGGAGATTTGGGAAGATTATTATAGTATAATTTTGATGAACCAATTGTCTTTAGAGGTGTGAGTAAGTGGGTAGAGGTGGTTTCCATTTATAAGAGGGAGGATGGGCACTTTAGGAAAGTCTTGAAATATTATATTATTATAAAATGATTTTCTAATTATAATAGTTAAAAAGTAAAATTTTTAGAGTATAAGATGATAATGGGTCTGAATCATCACAACTATTTGGTTTTGGACAAGTTTAGGTCCCAAAATTAACCTTATCCTTTATCTTTAACGCTTAGTTAAAAACATTAACTCTTACCATGTCTTCTTGTATTTTCATAATATATGGTTACTATACTTACTATAAAATTCAAAGAGAACCACAAGTGGATCATTAATTATAGTTTTAACATTATATAAATAGTTGTATTAATCAATGATTTTTTGGACTACTATATCATTTAATAAAATAATATATTTTTTTTTAAAACTCGTTTTTGTCAATTTTGACACTATTTAGTAATTGATATTTGTTAAAGTCATAAAAACTTGATTAATTAGAAAAACGGAATAAAATATACTAAAATATGTCATAATTTTCAATGAAATTACTTTATGGCATCAAAATGTTCAATTTACATTTATTTTAATATTTATAATATCATTTTTTTGAAACTTTCTTTAATAAGGTAATCACTGTATCATCATTGTGCCATAAATACATTTTTTATTTAATGCCTAAAAATTATAAATAAAATAACATGATGTATGAAATAATTTAAAATTTCTAATGACTATTTATAGTCAAATATATCTATTATATAACCCTATATTAAAATTGTTTTAGTAAAATATACATGTTTATGTTGTATTTCTCTTTACTTTAAATTCATTCTTATAACATGTCATTATCACACCCAAGTGGCTCCATGGGGTCCTAAAATCTGCCCAAGGATGACCATGGTCATAAATATATCATAAAATAGTATTTTTATATGTGTTAGGGTAGTTAATTATTATTATAATATTATTTTTTACCCTTACTTACCAGATTTATCCTTTAACCATGGTAAATAAAAATTACTACGGAAGTTACTATTCATAAAGTCAAAAAATAAAAGCTAATTATTTATACAATTTTGAACTTATAATTCCAAATATGGAATCAATTTTTTCAAATTCAAAACATATAATTTTCAGAAATTAATTTAAAACTAATCCCCGTTGTTAAAACCAGAAATTTGGTTTTTAAGAAGTAAAAACTATCAAAATATTGACATGTGTTTATGTCCAACTTAAAAGTGAAATTACTTCTATTGACCATAATTGGATTAAATATTAAAAACAATTAACAAATATTTATAATCATATTTTATTTAGTTTTATTCATTCCCTCTTATACAATGTCTAGGAATTAACTACATTTAAAATAATAATAATAGTATAGTATTTTTTGGTATAACTCAATGTTGTGCGCTGCATAAGATTTCCGAGAAACATGTTCTTACGTATCAAGTATGCTATCAGAAAAAATTTCCCCTTTAACTTAAAATTAATATCTTATTCATAAACAATAGTAGATATAAAAAAGTATTATTCTATAAATACCTGGGATCCTACAGTCTCTATCCCTGGAACTTGTTTAATGCTCTAAGACCATACGCATTGTCATCCTAACCCAATGGAGATGTTTCCTTCCCAAAATAAGATCAATCATCCACCTATATCACTAGAGGTGGATTAAATAAATTCCTCTTAGGTGGTATCAATAATCTATTCTCACCTGGGGGAAACCCCTCATGAATAAATCCTTAAACTAAGTCCACATCACTCTACTCGTAATTCTAACAATCCTGCACTAGTATCCTAGCTAGCTATCATCATGGAGGCATACTAAAAGTGAAAAATATGTACCACGATTAGATGATAATATCCAGGGAGTTAACTTAATAAGTAATTTAAAGATAAAATTGCGAATCTTATATGGTTCATATACCATTTCATTACATGCAATTGATTCTATGACATGATGAGTCAAAAAACAAGTATTCAAAGTCATAGTGTATAGATATGTTGGCCACCGCACCATCACTTGGTTACATGGCCTGAGATCCAATCATGAGACACTTCAACATCACTACACTAAGTTCAAAACTAATCCTCATGAAGTGTACAACTATAAATATAGACCCAGAAAAAAAACTAATTTGATAAAACTCAATCATGACCCAACCCACTATCTCCCCACATAGTCTATCAGTAATCCAATAATGACATCACATGACCACCTCAAATAGGCTAGGGGAAAGCAATAGGTGTCGACCATGAAAAAAATGAAATAGGAAAACTCATATACACAAAAAACTCCATGCAATAGTAAAGATGTAAAAAATAACTAAAACATATAGTGAGTAATCATACATTCAACAATTTGTAGGAAATATTTCACAGTGTATTATGGTAATCTAAAATATAAAAATGGAAAAATACATACCCAACTAGAAAAAATGAGGTCCCAACCTGAAAAAATGTAAAAAGGGAAAACTATAGAGGGATCAAATCGTAATATCTGAGACTAACTACTAATTGAAGTCAGTACCTCTAAGTACCACTATGCTCCCCTCAAACCCAATCGGACAAGCTCATTGCAGATATTATATTCATTTAAATAATACACAACACATGCCAGCATATCCCATCCATGGGTGAGTGTAAAAATACATTGTAGGATTCCCCAAAAACCATAAGGGAAGAAATATAATAAAAATTCATCTCATCTCACAATGAAAGAGGGTAATGAAACCCAACACTAGATATTCTCGTACTTAAACACCAGTCATAAAATAAGATAATTGTCAATATACATATCCATCTAAGGATGACTATTCTTGATGAATCTATAAAATTTACCATCTTTGATTCCAAGAACTATGTGCAATATCAAAAGATGTTTAGGGTTGAGATCCCACACATCACAACTACACTCTACAGTCAAGGGAACAGTGACTCCAATGGTGGAACCGATCCCCACCGAAGATTAGATATTGGGAAGTAAAACTTCATAAATAGAGGAATAACAACCTATATAGCGTGTGGGGGTACCAGATATACTTATGAAGAGTATGGGATACCCACACCCAGATATTATTGGGGTGCACTGACCCTTACATCCCTTTAATGACCAAACCCATACACTGCCATTATCTAAGTGTTGCTGGAAGATTTTTCTTGCTTATAACACCTCATGCCATATCCATAATTACAAAATGAGGACTATAATCACATATTAAATGGAATAATAATCAGGATAGTCTACTATAAGGTCTAAATACGAGTCCTGGAGAAGAAGATACACAAGGTATAATTTATTTGTGAAAGTGCATGATGTGTACCAAGGTTTACATGGTGTATGATCTCTCTCGAATTCCTGGATTTATCCCTTCCTAGATATGTTTTGGATATCCATGTGGTTCAAAATGACTTTTACATAGGGACACATATCATGTATGTTAACCTAGATTCATTGGAGTGTGTCCTCGACATTTGGCTTGCCTATCTATTTACCTCAACACAATGTGTCCATAAGGGTACCTGATGTGTTTGTTCACCTAGGGTCATGGGTGTGTGTATTCTACACACAACTTGGATACCTAATTTGGGAAATATGAAATATGGTTCTGAAAAAAATGGAATGTGATACTTAACATGAGTTGAAACCCTATAAGTCATGAGAACCCATGATACATGGCGTGGGTTCCTCCAGTATACATAGTAAGTAGTCACATTTTCCTTAGATAGTGAATCTTGGTCTTCACATATCACTAGGTACATCATTTCTCCCAACTCCAAAACAATTTAAATTTCCAAAAAATGTCCTAATTTATAGGTATGGTCTTCAATTATTGATTCCTTACCTCTAGTTGATGGAAATCATAACTCTGATTCCCTACGCGGTAACCTTCATGCCTCTTGTCACTCTCTAGGGTCCCAAAATAAGAATCCATAACCCACATCCGGAATACCTATCTTGATCTATCTAAAAATGATTATTCATATGTTTTTCTCACGTCAATCATGAATCTAGGGGTTCAATCATGCTCATATATGACCTACCAAAGTTGAATCATGACCCCATGGGTCAATAATAAAGAATGCAATGAATATTGGTTGGAAAAAGGCTCAAGAATGGATCAATCCATTCTTGAAAACTAAATGGAAGGGCATAAATTCATAAAATAATGAGAACTACATCATGAACAGATCAATAATTAGTGAATAATATGTTCTCTATAAATGATGATGAGGATCCTTCTATGTTTATCATTCATCTCACGAATCCACTAATCATTTATTTTCGATCCATATTATTGAGTTTCTGATAGCCCCATGGGGCGTCATAAGTTCCCTATAGTACTATATATAGTACTATACCAAAACAATATTTTTAAAAACACCCCTATGCTAATAAATTATTTAAAACATAGTAAAGTAGCGGATCATGATCAATCCAAAGGGATGAAGAAATTAGTTTCTTATAATTTAAAAAGATTAATTTTATTAAATTGAAGAAAATGGTGAGAAAATAATGATTTGAATGGTTTTTATATAAAAAATAAATACAAAAATAAATTTTAGTATATTAATTAGGTTGTGATTATATGTTCAAAGGGTGCCAAGGTTATTTAATTTCAAGGTTCATGAACAATTGGAATTTGGGAAATAGGTTGTTTATTTCATGATTGGTGTCAAATTCAAGATGAGAAAGATCCAGTGGTCATGGTATCACTTTCTTAATGTGACAATACCCTATTTACCTTGGTCCAATAATTTTGGGTGTTTCTAAATCAAGTATGTCTTCAAACCATTTTAAATGTGATTTCCCCTAATTTTGACAATGGTCATGCATCACTTATGGTCATTAGTCACACAATTTTAAAGTTCCATTTTAATTTAATTATCAATGATCATGATATAATAAAAATAAAGGGATTGGAAGATGAATAATAGATTTCACAAAAAAATTACATGAATAATTAAAATAAATAAATCCAACACAACATCCCCCTTCAGTTAAATCACCCTAGAACATGGAGGAATTACCCCCTCATTCGGAAAATGAGAGTTTTAGAGGGAAGGGGGAAAGAAAAGAAATGTATGATAAAAATAAATAAAGAACCTGGTGAGAGAATAGAGTATTTCTCCAAGATTTGGTCTCCGGATATTTTCATTTTCAGCAGTATAATCTCCTCTGTTTATAGGATTCATATGGGCTATGTCTGACCACCTTCACGAAGTGTAATGTGATAACACATTGTGTAATCCCAACATGAGTTTGCCTCCACAAATTTTGAATCTGTTTGAATCTCATGTTAAGATTTAGAAATTGGACTCATTTCATGATGTCTAATTAGGACTCACACTGTGTAATATTTAAATCATTAGATCCCATGAATTATGGTGTGTTTCTTTTCCAAAAAAAATCTTGAAAAAAAATCATGTCCTATAATGTAGTTACATAACGTGTAATGCTCTTTCACAATGTGTATCATCTTCTAAACTTGTCCTCATAAAGTCTTCCTCTCAGAGGAAGTCACTACATGTAATGTGATTTCATGACATGTAATCATTCTAATCCTAGTTTTCCAGATTCAAAATCCCTACAAAATAAGGTGTCGTGCTTCTTCTCTTCTCTCACAGCACGAAGTGTCTTTTTTCTCCAATTTACAACCCATTTTTATCCTTTTAAAAATATTCATTTTTCCTACCCTAAACCATAAAACAATTCAAATCACTCCAAAATTGGCAATATTATTCTTTTTAAATACAAAATAAATAAATATAACACTCAAAAATGTATGCATGAAATACAATTATCAGGTTCCAACACCAACAAAGTGATCAATTACACATCTATAATCTCCTTGGTTTATGTGGAAAAATTGGAAATTAATTATAATGATGTATATATTGAAGGGTATTTAGATATAGTCATTAAATAAAGAAAAAAATTAATCATTTAATTTATTTACCACACCCACCAATGAATTCCCTTAAGAAAACGATATATGTTAAACCAATTTATGTCATGTCTATGGTAAACCCTGAATCCTAGAAAAAACCATGGTCTCCTATTTTCCATCCATGGTCCCAATTATCCAAAATTCCATTTTTTTGAAAA
Organism: Viscum album; assembly: GCA_963277665.1. Classification (NCBI taxonomy): domain Eukaryota; kingdom Viridiplantae; phylum Streptophyta; class Magnoliopsida; order Santalales; family Viscaceae; genus Viscum; species Viscum album. The sequence goes on along the minus strand of OY728151.1, from coordinate 1,860,276,081 downwards.
GATACAAACATGTGATTCAAAATATTTTAATAATCATAATTTATTAATTTTGGGGTCCCCTGAAACCAAAAACACAACACTAACTATGAGGAAAAAAAATATATATATATATATAAATATTCAGAGGATCAAACTACATGATCTAGTTTTGTTAAAAATTCAATGTGAAAGAGATCACATAAGGTAAGACAAGTGTGGAAAAACTATACAGGGATAATGTCTTATGAAAACCCCTGTATTTGATTAATTTGAAATGGTATATATCTTGTGATAAATTAATCAAGTGATACATGATATTAATAAAGAAACCCTTGTTTAAATAATCAAAAAATTTCTAGTTCATTTATGATGAATGTATGAATTATGGGTGATTAAAAGCAGTTCATTGAGGGTTAAATAATAAGGAAATAGAGTCCTTATATGATTAATCTTACACAATTCTAGTTTGAGTACTATTAAATCATATAATAATATCTTTTCACCAACCCATGTATGATTAAATATGAAATAAAATAATTCATGTGAGATTAACTCTGAAACATTGTTGGATTAATCTATATGAGATTCTAACAAGACCAGTATAACATTTTTTATGATAGCCTATACGATATCATTTATATCCTAAGGATCATATGATGATATTTTTCTATAATAATGACGAAATATTCATTTTAAATGATTATATCAGGTATCTAAATACATTCTGCAACTTTGATACCACTGACGGGTTTCAAAGGATCTAAAAACGCTCATTAAAAATAATATAACCATTATATAAAACCATAAATTAGATCTCCATACAAGATATCTAAAACCATTCATAAACTATAAAATTAAGAGACATGTACCTATACTGGATTATGGATTCAATTTATGTTTTTGTCTTCTATTCCTAAGGAAGATCAACTAAGATGTATCCATATAATGTACCTCCTCTAGAGGTATCTATTGGTCGATTCCAAATAACTCATTACATGTGGAGGAAACTCTGATACCCATTATTTTTTAGTATCTCATGGAAGTTAATTAATTTTTAGAAAAATAGATCTGGTATCATGGGAGTATCAATAAAGAACACAGACATACTCATGGAACATATTTCCATGTATTAACTATCATTTTAATGTCTTGACCAGTCTAGATTCATTAAATCATATGTTCATAGAATATGAGTTAATATATTTTAATCACAACACTTGTAACTCCTTAGCTATGATAATTATCCCATCTATTTCATTTAATGAAACACTTTAATGATAGCTATTGTAATATATTCAAATGTTATCACATAGAATTCAGTTTCTAATCATGTTTTATCCTTTCCATACAATGACCTACCTTGAAATTGTCATAGAAAGAGATATGTATCTATAATAATATAGGATTAACCCAAGGTAGTATCATGTTATCTTATAACATGTTAAATTATATGCCTACATATACTCATTTGATAAATTATTCCTAGGGGATCACATTCAAATAGGGATTTAGGGAATATCTCCTTTACCATGGTCATTGAGTATAAATGTATCTAATACTCATATTGAATATATTATAATACGAATGTATAATTTTCAAATTTTATATAAATTTTATATATTATATTTAAGTTAAATAAAACTATTCTAACTCATTAAGAAAAATATTATTTATTTTAATTTTGTTTTGTGAATTATGATTTTTTTTAAATTTATTACATTTAAAGAATAATTTCAGTAAAACATATTGATAAAATTGAATTAATGAATAGAAAATAAATAAATAACCCTATTTAGATAATTAATGATTTATAAGGAATAATAATTTAATTATTCTTTCTCAATGAAAAAATTTATTATCTATAACCATTGTTCTTATTATATATTTTTGGTTTTTATTTTGAAGTTAAATTTCTCATATTTTGAGTATAAAATTTAATTAAATGTTTCATTTCTATATAAAAAATGAATTAATTAAAATTCATCCAATGATTTTAATATGGTAAGGAATAATAATAAAGTCACATTTATGCTTTTAAATAAATGTTTTCCAAAAAATATTTTTTATGTATTTTGATTTTTTATTTTAAATTAATTTTACTCACTTTTAGAAATAGAAATTAATAAAATGGATTTTATTTTTTAGAATCATTTATTTCGAATGTGGTAAGTGGTTCACTTTAATTTTTGATAAAAAAAATGATTGTGTGGAAAAAAGTGAGTTACCATGGTAAAGAGTAAAAAATGAAAAAATGGTTAAAATTAAGTTAAAAAAGATTAAAATATTTCAAACCATATCTCAGATTATGTGTATAAAGGGATTAATGAATAACCTCCATTATATGTCCAATTTGGATCCACTTTCCTTGTAAAATGACATTCCCCACACGTTAAGGAATGAGTGATTGAAATAATTGCACTCAAACTCATCTCTAAAGGACCCCTCCTCTACCCTCTACAAAACATCCCTATTTTGGTTTCCTCTTTAATACCTATATTAATTCCCTCACCTATGGTACTTTCTCATATTTTAGCTATTTCTTACAAGGAGGCCCAAATTCGTCATTATGAAGGAACGTGTTTCGAGAATGAGAGAATTCATCAAAAGTGGATCGAATTATTCTATATCTTTTTCAATTAAGTTATCATAACAACTATTTATAAATTAAATTTGATAAAAATATTTTTTGTAATGTTAACATCATTACACATCTTTAAATATTAAATTATAATAATATAACTCTATACTCTTACTCTTTCAATAGTATAACATGCTCTTGTTTGGGCTAGTTCAACTGCCTATATGAATGATGATATACTATTTTCATAATTTCTTTTATGTATGGGTATAAAACACAAATTATGGTAATATATAATGTCAAATAGTATTTTAGGAGGTTATGATGATAGTTTTTTAATGGTGACACAAAAATTAATTATCCTTATAAATTAACTCATTATTATTGATAAAATTACCCGAAACATGGATGTCATGAAGTCTGTTCTTACACTACGTACTTGTATCATCCATAAAATTAACACAAAATTGTATAAATAATCAGAATACTTGGATAAAAATATCTTTAATAATAAATTATTTTTTAAATTTTTGTTAAATAACGAGTATCAACATCACGCCACTAAAATATATATGAGATAATCAAACCATTAACATCAGATGATAAAAGTAAACTAAAAATAAATAAAAAATATTTTTAATAAATTAATATACTATAATTGTATAAAAGGTAATATATGTGAATAATTTAATATAATAAGTGATTAATATGAGTATTATTATTAGATAGGAGGTTGATGTGATTTCATGGGAATCAGGATTAATGGTAAGGGTTTTTCTCCCAATATTTCTCCTTACTTAAGATTATAAATTCCTAAACATATATTTCGAGAATATCAATTAAAAATCCTTATAATATAAATTTTTTATTCTCCCCTATTTATGTTGAGGACTCACATTTTATCCTACCATTTCCCCTCTCATTGATTCATAATTTACCCATAATGATACATGTAAGTAGAACTGTCTTTATTCCTTTTTTTGGTTGAGACTATTTATGCTCCATGTTTATATTATTTATATTGTTTTATGAATGTCATTATCCCGACATATATAAAATTTTAAGGTCCAATTACAGTGATTTTCACTTATTTTAAAATGTTTTAATGAAATCATTTTCTCTCTCATCCATTAAGTTTTCTGTTCTACTGTTTTGTGTCACCATTTTCTTTAGTTTTAAAATAAAGTTTATTTTAAAAATTTTCAGGGTTATTTAATGTCATTTTTATTTAATTTATAAATATTATTATAAAACTATTTATATTATTATTTTTTCTTAAAAAATGTAATAAAAAATATAAGGGATATTTCTTCTTATTTTATTAATAAATTTTATTATTCTTATAAATTGTTTTCATATAAGTCAATATTTTTGAATGTTTATTATGTTTTATTAGGGGTATATTTTAATGTAATCATATAAATCCATTCTATGGATGATTTATTTTTATGAATTGTGATTATGTTTATGAAACTAATTTCATTCCCATGGTTTAATTATTGTCTAATGGATTTATGAATTTTTCATGTTCATGTGGCGCACATATGTATGGTTTATCATTATGTGAAAGATGAGAATGTAATTATATAGCCTTGTAATTCATTGGGTAAATATTTATATCTCATAATATTAAATGTTATTTGATATGGGAGGTCATCCTAGTCCACTATGTTTTGGGACCTGATTATCCATTATGTGATATTGGGCTTGGCAGTGAGACTCAATATAAAATTTGATTTTATTTGATTATTCATGTGACACATTTATATTTAATTCTATATTCCTATTAAATATATATTATGTTACACAAAATCCTGATGTCAGTATTCGTGGTCAATGTCTCATTGGGTATGGTTTCATTTTGTTTTATACATTTTTCTTGATTATGTTCTCATTACCATATGTTTATCTTATTCTAATTTATTATATTTATTATGGTATATTATGTTATCAAGATTGATATATATTATGTTTTACCCCTTAAAGAGAATTTGATATCCCACATTTCTTATGTTTATATTATATTTAGTAGAGTTTTATTTTTGATATTTCTAAAAGGTTATCATGTGCGGACAATTTTAATTTGATATACTAAAGAATTGTTGAAAAATAAAATGGATATATATATATTTTCCAAATAAAGTAAACATATAGTATTTAGGGGTATAATTTTTTCAAATTTATTATGTATAATAATTTTTAACAATGAAATATGTTTGTATGATATGGTTGGGTCATCTTAGATGAATCAGAACATGGTTTAATTAATTTTTATGACTAAGTTATATAGTATAAGGAAATAGAACATTAATCAACCTAGGATAAAATAAAAAATAAATATCTTAGAAATGAATTGTTATAGGGTTAAATGAAGGTTATATTATTTTGGTAATCTTAATATTTATTTTCCTTATCATATTATTTTTTTTCTATATATTATTATTTATTACGCATGGTTACAATTTTAGATTTTTTAAATGATTAGAACTGGAATAAAATAGAGACAAGTACACTTATTATCCATTCATGAACATCATAAGTATTACTTGATTAATTTTATACCCACTCCTTAATATCATTAATTTTTTTATAAAATTATTAAATTACCTCACTAGAAATTAGATATTGAATTATCAGTGAAAAATACATATCGAGAGATGATTTAATCCAAAGTATATAATTATTCATCAATTGATTTTTGTGGGTATTTGCTTCCTAAAAATATTATTATTATAACCTTAGTTTAATTTGATGTGATTTTGGGCATGTATTATCTCCCTCTACATAGGTATCATATTAATTGTTGGGATAAGGAAATCAAATTCCATATCCTAAATCAACCCTCGATCATCTATCTATGCGAGGTTGATTATAAACTTCCTGTGGAAGTTACATACCCTTTATTGGTATCAATAAATAATAATATTTTGTATTTTTCATAAATGGTTGGTGGAAACATAATAAAAAATATATATCAATTATTAGGGGATATGTTAATGTATTCCCAATAGAAAATATTGGTCTTTCCCCAAATAGTGAGACTGAGATTTCAATTGAACTTATACATGATGTTATTCCAGAAACAAATATTCCTTATATAATTCTATTAAATAAATTAGAGTAATTAAAAAATAAACATCAGTATAATTTAGACAAGTATTTTACACACCCAATTACTTCACTATAAGGTGCAGTAATCCTATTTCTTAAGATGGTGGATAGATCAATACATATTTTCATTGATTATCATTTACTTAATAAAATCATGATCAAGAAAAAGTATCCACTACCAGGTATTGATGATTATTCAATAAAAAGTGAGGGGATCAATACTTATCAATGATATAACTTTGATCCAAATATCATTAATTAAGGGTGAAAATAGAGGATATACCCAAGAAAACCTTTTATACAACATATTGACACTAAAAATTCATAGTGATACATTTTAGACATAAAAATTCCCTTTCCATCATTATATATTTGGAGAATAATTCTTTATATATTATCTCAATAAATTTTTGATAGGATTTATATATGACATTCTCATATATTCAATGGAAAAGGATGAATATGAAAGGAATTTGAAAATTATTCCAAAGACCTTAAGAAAGGAAAAACTACATACCAAATTTAGCAAGTGTGAATTATATATAAAGAAAGTATCATTATTGGGTCATGTAATCATAAGATATGGTATATATATAGTTCCTTTAAAGACTAAAGTGATTTAATAATGGCCTATAACAATAAATATCACAAATATCTATAGTTTTATTTGTTTAACTAGTTAATATTGACACGTTTTGGTAAATTTGTCATTATTTTCAAATTCATAAAATGATTTAATATGGAAGGGAGTCATGTTAAACTTGATAGATAAATATGAATATAATTTCAAGGATCTTAAGAGAAGGTTGGTCACAATACCTATACTCCCTATACCCTATGGTGAAAAAGTACTAATTATATATAATGACACATCAAAGAATGGATTCAGGTGTGTATATGTACAAAAATGAAATTTTGGTAAGTTATTCCTAATTTAAATTGAACTTTGAAGTTAAAAATTACCCGACACGTGATTTGGATCCATTATAGGTAATATTTTCATTAATTTTATGGAGTAATTTTCTATATGGAGAAAAACTTTATATATATACCAACCACAAGAGAATAAATTATATATTTACATTCAAGGAGTTGAACATGCACAAAAATAAATGGTTGGAGTCGATCAAGAACTATGATTTATCAATACATTACCTCGTTGAGAAGGAAAACATGGTTCTTGATACTCTTATTATAAAGGACCATGATACATTATCTATAAAGAGGACTAAAAGAGACCCAATACTCATCGAATTGAAAAGGTTGGACCTAGAAATTATAATGGAAGGTGGTAAATCCTGTATTTCCATAATGAGTGCATAACTACCCATCTATGTGAATAGAAATTTTCTACAGAATGAGGATATTGAATTATAGAATTATATAAAGATTATTTCATATTTTAACCTTGATGATAATGAAATTATAATATATGGTAAAAAAATTTGAATCCATTAAATATTGGAATTGAAGAAGGATATATTGGATAATTTTCATATATCATCATTCTATATCAATCAAGGAATAAAAAATATTTATAAAGATATCATAGAGAACTTATAGTGGGATAATATGAAAATTAAGATTTAAAAGTACATATCTCAATACTTAGTTTTCTAAAAAGTTGTGGCTGAATGTTATATGTCTAAGTGGATGATTAAATTATTACCTAGATTTGTATAGAAACTGGAAAAAATCCCCATGAATCTCATTTAAAGTCTTCATAATACTTCTATAGGTTATAATTCTTTTTAGGTTGTGGTTTATCACCTTATGGATTCAATGTATTTCTTTTTTATTGTATAATATTTATCACTTAATAAAATTTCAAAGATATACATAAAGGAAGTGGTAAGGATACATAGAGTACCAATTTAAAATGAATTTGACTGATATATATGGCTTACCTCAAAGTTTTAGGGAATTATTCAACTAGTACTGAATATAATGATTATATTTAATACAATTTATAATCGTTGAACTGATTTTCAATATGAAAGGACTATTTGAAATTTAGAATATATGTTGAGATATTTTTAAATGGATTCTAAATGAAGTTAGGATAAACATATTACCCTAGTAGAGTTCTCAAAAAAAATATTTTTCATTATATAATTAAAATGGAACTATATGAGTCACTATATTAGAATAGGTATAGAAATCCTAGTTTTTGGATGTAGTAGGAGATCCAAAATTTTTGTGATGATATATATCTTAGTAAATTTCATAGAAGATTCAAACTATTTAGCAACATATGGAAGCATAAAAAAATTGAAAAAAAATACATGGTAATAATTATCGATGACATTTCTAGTTTTTATTTGGAGATAATAAATTACTTTGAATATCACTCTAGTAGAGGTTTATGAGATTTAGGAATAAGGGAAAGTTGAGCCTTAGATATATTACCCCTTGAGATTCCTAAAATGTGTGGGGATGATATATTATCATCTCTCACTTCCACCAAACATTTTACAAGTTTATAATATGCTTAATGCACTACTTATGAGTAAATACATACTTTATCCATAAAATTTACTAACTATAGAGGTCATAAAATTGAACATGTTCACTTGTATAAGGAATGAACATTGAAGATCATGGATCATAGAAATAAACCACTATGAATTACAAAAAATCACCTTATTAAAATTCTATGGAGGAATCATAAGGTTGGGTAAGAAATGGGGAAACTTAAATATGTAATGAGGAAAATATAATATCATATATTTACATTTTTTAATGAAATTTCCATGGTCAAATGTTTTTTAGGGGGTATAATGTAACAACCCACATTTTTACAACATGAATATAATGAATAACGTGTTTCACACTCAAAACTGAACTAAAAAATAATGGTATATTTTATTAAGATATAATATTACAATATATGATAAACATTAATAAATTACTATAATGCAATATGAAAAATCATTATGAAAATTACAATAAGAATAAAAACAAAATAAAATTAAAATTCTACGTACATGATCTTCATCCATGTGATTTCCCTTAAAGATCATCCAAATCATTATAAATAAAAAAATAATTGAAGAAATTAGAAATATAATATAATCTTTTAGAGATAATTAAATGAATAAGGTGAATTAATTTTATTAAATCATGTATTGTCAAATATAAGAGTGTAATATAACTACTATATATATGGCCAATGGTTATATAGACATTTCTATATGGTCATTAAAAATATGTCTCTTGAGTATAGATGTAAAAAATATGTATATTGAAGATTTTATAATAAGAATATTGAATTTTAAAATTTGTTATTTATATTATATTATATTTTTAATTAACATAAAATAGTATTAATTCATATGTAAAAAAATATTTATTTTAAATAAATCCTTTTTATGAATTTTAAATATTTGTTAAATATATAATTTTGAAAAAATTATTTAAATATAATATATTTATAAAATTTAAGTAATGATTAGTAAAATAAAAAATACTATTCAAAAAATAATTAAGGAGTTGAAAGGAATATGAATATAATAATCCATGGTTAACAAAAAATGCTTAATTTAAATTTTTTTATCATATAATATATGTTTTTACTTAAATATTAAATATATACTATTTGGATTATAAAATTTGATTAAATTAATTATTTATAAATTCAAACAAAAAATATTAACATTCATTGAATTATTATTACTAGTTAAGGAATAATAATAACATCGCTTTTGTGCATAAAAAATATTTTTCTAAAAATTGTTCTGTATACGTTTTAAATTTTTAATTTAAAATTAATTTCTAAAAGTGAGTTACCATACTAAATGGTAAAAATAGGTAAAAGTTTAAAATCAAGGTATAAATGTCTAAAATGTCTCTAAAAATATTTATAAATTGTGTTAATGAAGGGATTCCTGACCCATATTTAATATTTTATACTTATGATCCACCTTCCGAGTAAAACTGAATTCCTTACACCTTAAGGAATGACGATCTATAGAAATGTCACAAAAAATAACCTATAAATGGACCTATAATCTAACCTATCTAAACAAATTCTATGTTACAATTTTATCTTGAATACAAACCCAAATTCCCTATACTAAATACCTATCCCACACTGGGTATCCTATAGTTCTCTGTATCTTTAAATTATATTCTTTTCTAATATATATATATATATATCATTCACCACTATAATTATGTTATGTTAACAACATTATTATTCTATAAAAGTAATATTACTATAATATTACTCTATATTAATACTCATTCCTTATTATACCTTGTTCTTATTTGGGATGATTCAACCACCTACATGAACGATGCTATATTATTTTCATAGTTTCCAATATATATGAGTAAAAAAATATAAATGATTGCAATATGTGATATTAAAGAGTAGTTGATATTATTATTATTTTTCTATAAGGGTGACACAAAAATTATTGATCATTATAATGTTACTCATTATTATCAATAAAATTACTCTAAACATGCTTATTGTGAATTCCATTCTTACAAACCATACCGGTATCATCCATCAAATAAATATGGTAATATATAAGTCATTATAATACTAGGATTACAAAAACTTTACTAATTTTTAATGTGGAAATATTTATGAAATAATGAGGATAAACATCACAATATTGGATCTTGTATGAGGTAATAAAAAATTCTCGAATCTGACGATGAAAAAAATTATAATTGAGTAACATGTATGTAATAAATGAATATACATTTATTTTATAAAGATTAATATATATTAATAATGATATTTAATAAGGTATTAATATGTTTATTCATATTATAAATGATGTTAAAGTGCCTTCATGGGAGTTGGGAGTATAGGTAAAGGTTTCTCTCCCAATCATTCAACTTACTTGAGATTATCGATTATTAAACTTCCATTAATAAAATACATATATAAATTGCATATAATACCCAATTTTTATTCTAATTTATTTATTTTGGGTATTTTCATGTCTTCGTACCATTTTTCGTTTCATTTATTCATAATTCACATGAATTGATGCCAATGAGTGGAATTGTGTTTATTTTTTCTTTTTGGTTGGGAATATTTCTTCATCATGTACATATTCATTATATTGTTTTATACATGTACCTATATATTCTTCTATGATTTACTAACTTATATTTAAAATGGTTTTAAATTATTTTATAATGTGTTAAAGGAATCTTTTTTATCCTCAATATGTTTCCCACTCAGTCACTTTCTCCCACCATTTTATTCAGTTTTCATTATGATGCTTCCTTTCTATGTTTTCATGGTTCTTGAAAGTAATTTTTATTAAATTTATAATTTAAAAAAATTGTTTTTAAAAATATATAATTTATAATAAAAGGTTATAATAAAATTATATCATAAATTAAGTAAACATCCTTTAATATTTTTATGTTTCATTGGGATATGTTGTACTAAAATCAACTACTTATTTTTGATAGATTCTTAATTTTGATGAATTTTGATGATTTTTATGAAACACATTTTATTCTCAATGATTTATTATGATATTATGGATTTATAATGTTTTAGGGTAATGTACCACACATATTTATGGTTTATCATTATACGATAAGTGGGACCATAGTTATATATCCTCAATTGCATTTTCTAAATATTTCGATCTCATAAGGTGTATGTTATGGGAAAATAGAGGTCATACAAGTCATAATTGTTATATGAAATTATTATCCACTAGGTTATGATAGTATTGGTAGTGAACCTTGATAAAATATTCAATTTTATATTCTTATTCACAATCCAAATTTCTATTCGATTCCAGATTTGTATGCCTTATTTATTTTTTATACCAAAATATTTATGTCATGATTCATGATCCATGTTTTTTGGATATTATTTACTTATTTATTGGATATATAACTTTATTATGTTATAATACCCACAAAATAATCTTATAATCACTTATAATCTTCAATATGGTATTTTATATTGTCTCCATTGATATCAATTATTTTTTACCCATTAATAATCATATGATATCACCCATTTATTATGTTTATATTCATTAGGTAATTAATAAGAGTGTTATGTATCCCATATCTATAAGAGTATCATTTTTGGATAATTTTTATGGTGGATGATGAAGAATTATTATAAAATAGATGGTTATGTATATAATCCTCAAATAAACAAAACCAAAATGTTATAGAGGTGTTATTTTTTTGAGTTGTAACGGATAATCATGCGTGATAAGAAATATGTATGTATACTATGGTTGGGATCTCTGAATCAATTTGGGGATGGTGAGGCTGACATACATGGGGTGGCCGATGAACTCAGGAGGGGAGATAAACACAATGTTAGGGGAGAATAATCCACATAATCTTTAAATCAATAGGTGTTGAAAGTAACAATTAAGGTGACACCGATGAATAGAAGATGATGTGATCCCTAATCAAATCACCTGTAGGAAATATAGAAACCAAGACTAGATAGAGATGTGAGGATGGAAAGGGAAATCTATATTTTTCCTAAAGATTAGGGGAGGAGTGGATCACACCATATGTTTGGGAGAGGGGGGTCAAGAGGGAGGATATAGGGATGAGGAACTAAAGAGATGATGACAATATAAGGTAGTGTGGGATCAAGGAGAGGATATATGGATGGGAAACTATGGGGATGTGGGATATTGGGGTGGTGAGAGTGTGGGGATTCATGAGGAGTGGGACAAAATTATGTTAGGGAGTGGGTGAGGGGGAAGGTAAGGGTTGGGGATCAACAAAGCAAGGGTTGGGTAGGATAAGGTGGGGATTAAGGGTTTAAATAAAAATAGAAAAATTATTGAAATGAATAATAAAATAAATTAAAATGACCCAAATATATATGAATTTATCCATATATTTATGAGGATATCATAATAAACCCATTTTGACCCATTTTCAAAATTAGACAAATTTTATAAGTTGAACCAATGCAGATCAAATATTATTACTGTTTCCTCTGGAATTTGGGATGACCTTGTTTGTTTAAGGTTCAAACATTCCAATTGGTTTCTAATGGTTTTTTTCTAGAAGTAAAAACATCCATTGATTATATATCCATTTGGACCTACTTTCCAAAGGTAGGTGCTCATTAGTTGTGAACCGATGAGGCTTAATAATTTTCATTGGTCGAGAGGATGGGAGTTCAGAATCATCACACCTTTTTTAGGGGAATTGTTGCCTACTCTGGGACTCTCTTTATAGATTTAAGTTATGTTCGTGAATCCTTATTAAATTACCAAGTATAAAAATGAGATTTACTTTAAATCTAACAATAAATGATTAATATGTATGAGATTTAGAGAATCTTTTATATGTATTCAAGGTTGTTAATCGATAGAGAATCATCTGTATTTGTTAGAGATTATTGGTCAATGGTATACTTAGACACATTATATAGAAATATCTTGGTCATTATGATAACCATATTGGTTTTAAAGCCACTCAGTGGGGCACTTGAAGTTTATTTTCATTCAGAAGGTTATAGATTATTTCTAAGTTGGGATCATACCCATAGATGGGATACCTACGTATTTTTATTTAGAAAAGGAATCAGAACCCACGCAGTTCAAGAATTAAAATATAGTTTAACATCATATGGAACAGATGAGAATTAATGGGGGATGGTCTTGAACCTTAGAAAGGCTTCCTACAGACTCTAATTTTAAGGTAGAGATCAAAGTCCACGTAGTTCGAGAAGAAGTGTAAGGTTTATGCATGATTAATGGCTCAAAGAGAGATGTCATAATTAATTTTACACTCTAAGCTCACATGAGTCATGCTCGGTGTGAGAAAGAAGAGGTATCAGTAAAACCTGAAGATTTGTGCCATGAAAGATGCGGTCACAACGAATGATATGGGGCTTACCTATATATGATTTCCCAAATATATAAAGATATGGACTTATTTCAGAGAAGAAGTCCAGGAATAGGGTCCCTAAAGGTATATGGGATTTTATGGATATTTGGATACTCTAACATGGGGCTTACTCCTAAGGAATATGTCCAAATTATGAGGGGACTTGGGGCTTATTCCAAAGGAGGATGCCCAAATCAAAAGAAATTAAGACTGGTTAGGAGAAATTATGACTAGGGCTTATTCTTGAGAAGGAGGCCCAGGTTAAAAGGACTTGAGAATTGGGGCTTATTCCTAAGAAGGAGGCCCAGGTTAAGGGGAATTATGACTGGGGTTTACTCCTAAGTAGGATCCCAGGTTAAGGTAATTTAGAACTTGGGGCTTACACTTAAGGAGGATGCCAAAAATTAGGGAACTTGGACTGGGGCTTACTCCTGAAAAGGAGGCCCAGGTTTGGGAACTTGGGGCTTACTCCTAAGTTGGATGCCCATATTTGGGAATTATGACTGGAGATTACTTCTGAAAAGGAGGCCCAGGTTTGGGAACTCAGTGCTTACTCCTAATGAGGATGCCCATATTTGGGAATTATGACTAGGGATTACTTCTGAAAAGGAGGCCCAGGTTTGGGAACTTGAAGACTGGGGCTTACTCTTGAAAAGGAGGCCCAGGTTAGGGAACTTGATAACTGGGAATTACTCCTGAGAAGGAGGCCTAGGTTAGATGAACTTGGACTGGGGATTACTCCTAAAAAGGAAGCCCAGGTTAAAGGAACTTCTCATCTTAAAAAATTAGGTTGAATGAATGAAATCTCTCACCTTAGTGACACGAAGATTTGTAAATCACTAGGTTTTGAAAGATGTTCCATAGAATCCCTTTCATGTAAGGAAGACAACAAAGGAACTATGTCATAAATGTCTTTGAAGAGGGTTTTTAAGGATAAATCTTGAAGAGGAGAGGTGGATTTGAAAAAAAGAGATGAATGGACACGAGGGGCACCCAAAAGAAGGTAGGCGCACAGGTCCTGGTCGCACATGTATACCTGCACAATACATAGGTACCTGCACTATAGTCTACCCATAGGTTAATACTTGGGAGAGACTTGGCTAAAGCCCTTAGTATTACTCCTAAAGGATTTTAAGTGAGTGGCGTGAAAGTTTTGTTGAAGGGATAAGGCGGTGCACACGTCTCTTCATTTCCCTGAAGGGTTAGACACTTAGGTGCATAGGAGTTGATGAATCTCAAAACTTAGGCCTTATTTACCCACTTTATATCTTCCGTTCAAGTTAAGAAATTACCTTAGAAGTGTTCGGAAGGCTTCAAGAAGAGACTAGGGCGCCGAGAGCACAAATATGAGTTTCTGGATTTTTCCGTCCTCCAAATGGGGGGCCCACAAGGGGTACTTATAGGTAGCTAAAGACCCCGGGCGGAAATCAAACATGGCATGCAGTTCACTTGTGTGCCCATATGTGGCGCACAGGTACCCTGCACGACCATCTTGGAACCTGCGCGGCCCATGTTGAAACAAATCCTTGTTCATGCCTTTGTCAATTTTTGATGTTTCTTCAAAGGATAAAAACCTTTATGCTAAGGTATTCCACTTTTTCAGTCCTTTAGACTCAGTGATGGAAAGGAGCGTTAACAAAAGTCCCCCTCAGAGTTGGATCTGAAAATAAAGAGGATGTGACTCTGAGGTAAAGAAGAAAAACAAGGAAGGGCGGCGCGTAGGTTCGGAGCGCGCAGATACTGGTGTGCTGGTGAGAGGCGCACATGCATGGCCACGCAGGGGTGCGGCCTAGCCTATAAATATGCAGCCATTCTCGTGCAAAGCACTCATCTCTAAAACATTTCTGCTCTCGCCGCATAGGTTTCTTTCGTCGCTCAGGTGGCTGATTTTCTGCGGTTCAGTGCTTTTTTCCATGTCGCGCTGCTGCAGAGGTATTTTGACCTGCACGGTGATACCTGCACGCCAAAAACCTGTGAGACACAGTTACACCTGCGTGCCAACTTTGGACTTGCACGCCTTAATTCCTTATCCATTTTTTCACTTTTCTTCACAAATTTTATGAAAAATTAACTTACTTAAGAGTTTATTTATTCGACCTTTGTGCTGATTCAATAGTTCCTAGAAGAATTGGAATGGTTGATGAACTGGATAGCAAGAGGATTGATGATATAATGAACATCATTGGCCACGACTATTATGATATCTGTAACAACACTCTCCCAGATTTGTCCAAGTACTTGAAGAAATATCATGTCAATTTTCCACAAAGTATCTACTTGCCTCTGTATGGCCATGGTCCTCAGCAAGGAATCATTGTTCCAGATGAAAATAATTATTTGTCTGAGATGCAGCCACACTGTTACTCCTCTATTTAGGTTATGCTATGCATTAAGAGAAGCATCAATGGTGTGAACTTTCAAATTTTTCCTTCATGCCATTTCCTTTCAGATATGAAAATGGAAAACCATGGGATAATATGTTTTCCGCTGCCAGTTGATGGAGAGAATATTATTATGACATTAAAAACAATATCTGAAAAGAGTACTCTCTACAAATGGCTCTTTACTTCCAATTATCCATTCTCAAATCCATGTATCCATATTCCAAGTCTCTTGGACAGAAACAAAGTCCCTGTTTGATTAGCATAAAATTTTCTCAAACCACACTCAAGAACATTCTTTTACAATTTTTCTAAGAAGATATGGTATCACTGCATCTATTATTGTATCCAGTTGAGTGAATGAATTCTTGGTGGTTTCTGATGAAGCTTGGGATTCCGTAAATCAAATGATGAGTTATGTTAAAAGCCTCTTGTAATTATTGAAAAAGAGAAGAGACTCCAGTCTATGTATGTCCTCTAACTCTTGTGCATCAATGAAAAAAACACTTTCATCTTCAATCATTTGTACATTCCTTCTTTTGCTACCTACAATAAATTTTTACCAAAGATAATGGGCCTAGTAAGCATAGTTTGATTTTTACTAGGATTATAAAAAAACCCTACAAACATTGAATCTTTTAATTTCTCAATATTACCTAAATCATACAAAATGTATGTTTAGTGAGCTGGGACTTGAATTTTGTTCAGAGTTCCATTGTCTTTTGTGGGAAGTTTAAAGTCATGCACTTCAGACATAAAAAGGATAATGTTTAAGGTCGAAATAGATTTGACCAAATGGATTAAAATTAACTCAATTAATTGATAATTTATTTGAAAACATATTACTATATTCAAGTATGGGGAAACATGTAAACTATGACTTAAGAAATTTTGAATATTAGGAATGATACGAAAAAGTGCTAAAAGGCATTAGAAAAAGTATTTCCCAAGAATGAAGTTACCAATATTTAACAAACCCGTTAGGGGGTTGAATTAGGCAGGGCCACTTAAGAAAATTGGCTGCATAGTCAAATAATAGCATCTTTTGGCTGACAGGTCCATTATGTAGACTACTTATGCAAGGCCACCTAAGTGCACGTGCTGCATAGTTAGGCAAAAGAACTCTCAAAAATTTACTTTTATACTGCTAAAAAGCTAGTGAAAGTTTATGGAGATTCAAATTTTACAAAGCATAGAGTCTGTTGTATGGAGAGAGGTACTTGAATATGGAGAAGATATTTCCAAACAAGATTTTCTAAGAACTAGATGAATGTCACTCCTACAAAAGTCTGACCCAAACCTAGGGAAAAGAAATATAAACCATAGACATGAATACTTTCAGATCATGAAAATGAGTATGGTACAAATATGTTAAGGATGGATATTTTTTTTCAGATCCTTACATATTTTCAATAAGACAACTAAGGACAATAGATGTTTTCTTCCCAAGAATGAAGTTACCACTATTTGACAAACCCGTTAGGGGGTTGAATTATGCAGGGCCACCTAAGAGAATTAACTACATAATCAAATACTAGTATATTTTGGTTGACAAGTCTGTTGTATAGAGTATTTATTCAAGGCCTCTAAAGGGCATGTGATGCATAGTCAGGGAAAAGAACACTCAAGTATCAAAAATTTTGTGACCAGAAGTCAAGAAAAGGGTTATGGAGATCTGGAAGTATTTATGGTTAGGAGTATGACACATGAAAATGAGTATTGTACAATGCATGAAGAATATACATAGACTAATGCTAACCATAATCATGTTGTGGCTGGGTCCTGAATTGAGATGTTGGACTTCACTACATATCTCATTAGAATGAGAATCAAGCCAAATGTAGTTCTTGAAATATAGTTTAACATCATGTGGGACGAGAGTCTAGGAGATCTTAGTTTAGGGTCATAGAACTCGGACCATTATAAGGAATACACAGTGTGTGTTTGTTATAAACCTAATGTGAATGAAGGCTAGGGTTTACATACCACATTAATGTTTTCACAAGGGGACTTTTCAGCTAAGAGACTGAAAGTGAAATTTGGGGTTAGGGCCAAATACTTGAGGCTGTATTTGAGGGATGCTCGAACATTCCTACATATTCCATAAGGATGGGAATCAAGCCACACATAGTTCTTGAAATACCCTCTGTACATATTTGGTTCATACATATGAAGGGTGAAAAGGGAATTTAGTGCAATGATGGTTTGACCCAAGATAAAAGGTTCGGGCATTTCCATGTGTGCATGTAGTCTTTGGAATATAACATGATTGGAGATCAATGTAAATAATGATTCCCTCTCAAGTGAGGGTGTCAAAGAATTTTTTAGTTTATTGTCATACATGACAAAATTTTGAATAGTTTAACATCATATAGCATGGACGATGGTGAACCAATGTAAAAAATATTGGTTCTAGGGGCGGTTTCACAAACCAACATCATATGAGACGAAGGTGAACTGATGTGAAGAGATTGATTTTGTGCTTGAACCTTGATAGGTTGCCTATATACCCAGCCTAAAAGGAAAGGATCAAAGTCTGTGTAGTTAAATTAAAGAATGAATTGGTAATCAAGTTGTTCTTGAAGACAATGACCTAAAAAATGGTGTTGGTACATATGCATGGTTAGCGGCCCAGAGAAGGTGATATGGTTGAAGTTTACTCTAAGCATAGGTGAGTCATACTCAGTGTGAGAAACAAGAGGTAACAACAACCTTAATGATACATAGTTTAATGTCATGTAGGACATATTAATGGACTATGCAGTTTAAAGTCTTTTAGTGAGGACTATTGGTGCTATACAGTTTAGCATCCTGTAGCTAAGACGATGGGGGCAATATAGTTTAACATCATATTGGACGAAAGGGGGACTGGGCAGTTTAATGTCACGCAGTCAGGACAAAAGAGGACACAGTTTAACATCATGTTGGTTGAAAGGGACTTTTTCATAGTTTAACTTCATGTTGGACGATGACACAGTTTAACGTCATGTTGGACGATGATGCGAGTAGTTTAAGTTCATATGCATGGACCAACGATTATGAAATTTAATGTCTTGCTGGACGTAAGGGACTTCTGTACAGTTTAGCATCATGTAACTAGGATGTCACAGTTTAATGTCATGTTGGAAAAAAGGCATAGTTTAACGTCTTGTTGGATGAAAGGAACGAATAGTTTAACGTCATATGAATAGACCTGTGCTACACAGTTTAGAGTCATGTAGCTAGGATAACACAGTTTAACATCATGTTGTATGTTTATGAAATTTAACATCTTGATGGACGTATTAGTATCTGTATTACACAAAATACTTCTTCAGAAATCAGGTATTGGTTGGAGTAGTAATGAGTTATCCATCCATTGAGATTAAAGAATAAGCTCCATTGGAGTAAACCATATGTATCGAATAATGTCCTTCCCATTTTGGATCCAGCTTGGGAGGTTTCTTTCCTGGTATCATTGGAGTTCTGATAACCAATACCAATTCTCCCTGAATGAATGACCGAAGAGGAACTTTTTTGTTGAAAGCTCGTGCTTTTTGATTTTGATAGACTTACAAGTTGTGCAAGGTGCACAATCATTTCTCATCTAATCGTTCCAATTCATCCAATCAATTTTGTGATTTTTCATATGTAGATGACTGATCACAAATATCTACCCTAAGTGAGGGTAATTGAACCTCAATGTGCATGACTACTTATGTTCCATATACTAATGAATATGGAGTTAACCGCATTGGAGTGCGGGTGGTAGTCCGATAAGCCCATAAAGCATGAAAGAGTTTATTAGGCCATGATTTCTTATCTTTATCCACCATATTTTTCAGTATACTTGAAAGAGTCTTGTTGAAGGCCTCTATTTGGTCATTGGCTACTGCATGATACCAAGAGGAATGGTTGGATTTGATGTTGTATTCTTGATACAACTTCCTTACCTCAGATGAACAGAAGTTGGTGCCATTGTCTGTTAATTTGGTATGAGGGACACTAAATCTGGTAATGATGTTAGACTTTATGAAGCTAAAAATGCTTTTAGAACTGACTTCTTTGAGAGGTATTACCTCTTCTCATTTGGAAAAGAAGTTAGTAGAAGTAATAATGTACTTAAACTGCTTGGATGTAGCTGAAGGATAAGGTCCCACTATATCCATTTCCCATATGGAAAATGGCCACGAGTATTTAGCTATATCAAGCAACTCTGGGGGTTGATGAATGATGTTGGCATGTACATGGAAAGAATGACACTTCTTTGTGAAATCAACAAAATCTTATATCATTGAAGGCAAAAAATACCCATGTCTTCGAATTTGATCAGCTAGCCTATGTCCAG
Organism: Viscum album; assembly: GCA_963277665.1. Taxonomy (NCBI): domain Eukaryota; kingdom Viridiplantae; phylum Streptophyta; class Magnoliopsida; order Santalales; family Viscaceae; genus Viscum; species Viscum album. Next base: position 1,860,255,845 of record OY728151.1, on the reverse strand, counting down.
ACTGGTGGGCACCATAGAATCCTGCATGTACTTCTTTCATGACAGACATTGACTCTTCACCATCAATACATCTGAATAGAACTCCATAAAAACATATTTTGTATAGAATTTTCTCTAGGTGATCCGGGATATCATAAAGAGTAAAATTGACCACACATCGCCGGATTTGTTCTTTCCTGGCTTTATCAGGTGGAAGTGTTCCATTTTGAAGGTATTCCTTGATAGGTGTCACCCATCCTGTAATATGACCATATGGTTCAGGAATGGCACAAATTTCATTAATTTCCTATGTTATTATTTGAACATAAGGTTAAATTGTACGAAAGTTGGCAATACTGATGATTGTCTCCTCCCAATTTGGATCTTCCAGAGTTGTGGCTATATTAGCCAGTGCATCAGCTTGGGCAATTTTTGATCACGGGATATAAGAAAATGTCAGTTCTGAAAGAAATTCTTCCATTAACTCTCTGATGTAATCATAAAAAGGAATTAGTTCTTCTTTTTTGATTGCATAATCCCCACTGACTTGTTTGATTTACAGGTCTGAATCACCTTTCACCTTTAAGTGATTCACTTGTCCTTGAAGCGCCAACTCTAATCCTGCGATGAGAGATTGATATTCTGCTTCAATATTTGTTCCACCTCCTAACAATGAGAAGGAATAGGGTATCACTGCCTTTTCTGGAGAAATGAGAACAATTCCTAACCCAACTTTTTTGAATTTAGGATCTTCCATTTTCCTCCCTGTTGGACTTTTAGAAGCATCATCAATGTTCATTTCCCATGTTTGATGATTATATTGAATAGAGAAGACTTCCCCATCAGGAAGTTCTATATCTAAATATGTATCTTCTGCTAAAGGGTGTTCAACAAGGAAATCAGCCAGAGCTTGGCCCCTTATTTCCTTTTGAGACACGTACTAGATACCAAATTGCTGAAAAATAACTTCCCACCTTGCCAGACGTCCTATAAGCATTGGAAGACTAAAGATGAATTTGAGCGGGTTATTGCGAGATACCAACTAGACCTTATGATGTTGAAAGTAGTGTCTCAAATTTTGAACTGCAAAGCTTAATTCTAGGAAGCACTTCTCAATATTTGAATATAGGGATTCTGCTTCAAGCATAGTCTGACTGAGATAATAGAGGATGTTTCCATTCCCAGCATCATTCTTCTGGGCAAGGAAGGCACCCAATTATTTCTCTAAAGTTGTCACATAAAGGATCAGTTGCCTTCATTCAATAGGTGACATTAATACCAGTGGACTCAAGAGATATTTATTGAGAATATTAAATGCCTCTTGACATTCTTCAGTCCATTGGTAAGTGACTCCCTTCTTCATCAATTTGGTGAAGTGTAAACTTTTTCCAGCCAAATTGGCTATGAAATGCCGAATATAGGCTAAGTGTCCTTAAATTCCTCTCAATTCTTTTAAATTTGGAGGAGGTGACATACCATGTATTGACTTTTTATTCTAAGGATCGACTTAAATACCATGATGGGGTACAAAAAAGTCGAGAAATTTTCCTAAGGTTACCCCAAAAGAACATTTTAAGGGGTTCATTTTCAAATTATGTTGCTGATGTTTGTGGAATGTGATTTCAAAATCCGAAAATTGATTAGAACGTTACCTGGATTTAACCACCAAATTGTTCACGTAACATTCAACAAACTTCCCTAAAAATGGGTTGATGATATGATGCATGGCACACTGATATGTTGCACCAGTATTCTTCTAGACAAAGGGCATTACCCGATAGCAAAACACACCCTGAGGGGCTATGAAAGCTGTAGATTCTTCATCTTCTGGAGCCATTCGGATTTGATTATATATGGAGTATCCATCCATGAAATAAAGTGCTTCATAGCCAGCTATTTCATAAATTAAGAGTTCTGTAATAGGATCCGAAAAATCATCCTCAGGACAATGCCGATTAAGATCTCTGAAATCAATGCAAACTCTAATTTTTCCATTCTTCATTTTCACAGGGAAAATATTATCCAACCACTTGGGATATTGAACTTCTCTGAAGAAATTAGCTTTGATAAGATTATCCACTTCAACTTAAATTTTGGAAGCATAAGTTGGGTGTGTTCTTCCTACGTCTTTCTTAAATCCTCGATGTTCTTCTGGAAAACCCAAACGATGAGTAGAAACATCAGGATCAAGGCCTGACATCTCTGTATAGTTCTAAGAAAATATATCTCGATTTTTCTGTAAAAATGAAATATACATTTCCTTCTCTTCAAGAGTCATGGCTGCACTAATTAAAGTGGGACGTGGATCTTATTTTGTACCAAGATTTATTTCTCTGAGCTCATCCAAAATAGTAGAGATACCCTCTTCAAATACTGGAGGAGAATCCTTGAGATATTCCTCTTCTTCTTCAACATGTGTTATTTCTTATTTTTCTACTTGCATAGTATATGAAGAATCAGAATTTCCATGATCAGAAGAGATGTTAAAATTTGAACATCTTGAAAAAGAGGCTTCCATTTCTGACCCAATTAATGATGAAGGGTCTTCCTTGGGTAATAAAGAGGAGATGGCGGATTGAGAATCGACATCATCGTTCACCTCTGACATTTCTATAACTTCTTCTGGCATGGTTGGCGAAGTATAGACTTGCTGGATTCCAGCGGATGAAATGAATACATCTCCATTTGAGCTTTCATCATTGCCTGGTGAATCACCAACTTCTCTCATGCTATCTGGCTTGATTGCCGTAATTTACATTATGGAAGTTTCCATAAGAGTATTTGGATTTGAGTCTATCCTGTCAATTTTAATGATAGGAAACACATAATCTGTACTCACATGTATTAATGGGTTTACTTGAATATTTTCCAAAACATATGGAGCATTAACGTTGGTAACCTCCTTTGTTGTGGATTTCTATTTACCATTCATGTGATAGAATTCTGCCTCAATGTATTGAGATTCACATGTTTTTAAGGGGGCCTTATCACCATAAAATGTCCCAATTTGACCATCGAAACAATATTTGAGACATTTATGGTATGATGAAGGGATAACTGCATGTTGATGTATCCAAGGTCTTCCAAGAAAAATATTGAAGGCTGTATCGTGATCAACAACCATGAAATCTTAATTGGATACAAGGTCTCCAAACTGGGTTCTGAGTGTAATCTCGCCCAGTGGTTCTTGTTCATTTTTATCATATCCTTATAACATCAAAGTAGAAGGAGATAAATCAGATTCTGTGAGGCCCAATCGACGAAGTGTACGAATGGGGATGAGGTTGAATCCTGAAGCATTATCAATGAAAGCTCTTCGGATGTCTACACCGTTGACCTTTCCAGATAAATACAAAGGTCAAATATGTCCATTCATAACATCATATTCATATTCATCTGTGAAATATATCACTACATGGAATTTTGCAGGACCATTCTCAACATGGTAGACTTCAGCCGCAACAATTTCAGTTTCGAATTCCTAAGGACTTGACAAAGCCTCAATGAGTGCCTCTCGAAGATCCTTTGATAAATTCAAGGCATCCAGAATTGATAACATGGCCGGTACTTGGGCCAAATGTTTCAAGACATCATACTTTTGGTCCAAAGGTTTGCGTTTTCCAACAGGAACATGTGGTTTCACAGGTGCCTTAGAAGTTGATGCTTTGGATGTAGATTCTTCCTATATCAGGGTAGGAGTTGTAAATACTCATGGCTTTGGAAGATTAGACCGATTAGGTCTATTTACTTATTGATAGGAAGAAGGTGGAACCTCTAACCGATCCTCCAGAATAACTATGCCAGGACTGAATCTGCTATTGGTGGAAGAATTTTCTTGTTCTTGTTGAGCCCGCTGAAGGGCTCCTCCACGAGTTTCTACTACATATATAGTTTTAGAAGGGGTAGAATTGGAATAGTGGATTCTGGGATATCCACATCTTCCTCTGTATCCCAGACCTCTGGAACTCCCTCTAATTCCTCTATTTGATACATCGAACTCAGGCTCATCAAAATCGAAACTGTGGCTGGCATAAGGATCTATTAAACAAATCATTTTAACAGAACCAGAGATCAATTCTTATTCTGAGGAAGATTCTTCCTGATTAGCTAGTTTATGATATTCCATTTGGTGGGACAGTCCCCATGGCTTTGAAGTAGATGACATAAAATCAACCAGAGTCAAAGTCAACTTGGGCTTTGACACAATTTCATCTTCTTCTGATTGTTCATCTTTCTTTGAATTATGTCGTTTCTTCGAGGATTTTCCCTCTAATGAAGAGGGTTTTTCTGTGGCATTAATAGCATAAGACACAATTGGTTTCTTCAATTGCATTAAAAAAATCTCATGAGTTAGGTTGATCATTTTTTTGACCATCCAATCATCATATTTCTGTGAATTTTTGCTTTTGACTTCTAGCCACTCACCTTCTTCCTCTGGATTTGTAGCAGTAACACATGCTACCTGGGCTGAAGAACCTTTCAATTTGACTTGTCCTGAGTCCACCATTTTTTTCAAGAGGTATTTGAAGAAAAAATACTCCTGAATGGGATTCCCCAACATCTGATGAAATGGGAAATAGTTGGGACGGTTTTCATCTCCTTCCTTTTTCGACCTTTGGGGCCTTGGAAATTGAACCAAATTTTTTTCCAGAGCCGAAATGAAGTAACCAAGAACTTTTTCATTTCGGAAAGAATAAACTGTGCTCTTTTTATCCTCAAATTGTTTCCATATTTGATCTATTTGATCATATTGATGAAACGGCCTCTGTTGTTGACGATCAGGAGGAGGATCCCTTCGATAAGATGAAGGTTTTGAAGTAGAATCAGGTACAGGTGCTTGTTTAAGAATAACTATAGCAGTCCCTGCTTTACCCATTCTCCTTACTGGAGCTGATGGAATTACACGAGTTTTATCCTTAGTCTTCATAAGAGAGTCTTCAATCTACTGGGCAATCTAAGTAAGGTCTTGAAACCCTCCTGTGTATTTCATAGGGATCAACAGTGTGCACAACTCATCACACAAATTTTCCACACAAATTGCAATAATTATTCTTGAAGGAGTTCTAGGATTAGGAAATATGTTAATCCCTTCCAGCGAGCAATGAAATTTGAAACCATTTCATTCTCCCTTTGTTTACAATTTGTAAGATAAAAAACTTTTGTCTTTGGAAAAGTTCAGATGAATTGAATAAGGAATCATTGACGGAGATCCTCCAACCCGGTAATTTTCCGGGATTGCACGCTTGTATACCAGACAAAAGAAGGCCCTTGTAATGACTGTAAAAAACACCAAAGCTTAAATTCGTCTTGTTGGTGAGGGGTTCCCATCATAGGATCACAAAAATAAACAAAATGTGTTAAGTGTTGCTCTGGGTCTCCCTAACCATTAACGATTGGGAATGTGCTACTTGCAAAATTTGATGGGGGAGGAATTTCATCAACCCATTCAGGGTGAGATATCATTTCTGGTTGAATTTGACCATTTTTTCCCTCTATATGTTCCAAATGAGCTGTTAATGACCCAATGGTAGTTATTAACTTCTGAGAAACATCTGGTTGAGCTTGGACCTGAGCAGGTGCAATAACCGGATCTTGGACTGGTGTGGTGGCTGGTACTGCAACTGATGATAACACCACTGGTTGTTGTTTCTCCTGACCCATAATATTAGTCCAGTGAGGGTGTACTTATAAAGGAGGATATTCTTGATCCATATCAGTAACTGCAACAAATTCCCTTGGCTGACTGACTTCAGCATGCTTAGGAGGAAGACTACCTTGAAGTAGTTCTGCATTCAACCTCCTCAATTCCTTTATTTCTTCCTCTTGTTGTGTGAATCTTTTCTCTAGTGAGAGTGATTGGCCTTCTACGGAGGAAGGGTATGTAACCTGATTCTTTTTCCCCTTTTTAGATGCCTTTCGGAGAGGGGTAAGTTTAGTACATGAAGGAATACCTAGATTCTGGGAAAGCCTTTGGTTTTGTGTACGCACACCTTCTTCATTTGTGTTTGTGCATAAAACCTCTTGAGCAGGAACTTCTTCATCTGATCCCTCTAAGTGAACCTCATCTGGGGGATCAGCAACAACGACATTGATGACATTAATTGATTCATAACGCATTGCATCCCTTCTATCGTCATTTCTACGATATTGTATTCTTCTATGTCCTCGATGAGACATTTCCTTTTGTTGATTTGATCCCTCAGGAACTTCTTGATGAACTGTAATTTGGAGGGAACCTCCTGATAATTTGGCTCTTAGTTCCTCTTGTGGATTCTTCCCTATTTGAGAGAAGACTGACTTTCTCTGAGGGAGAGATTGATGATTTGAAGAAGTGCCCAGTCCTGTGGACTGGGGCTGTTCCTACTGTTCCTGCTCAACTCCTTGAATCCTATTTGTCGATTCTGAGTGTTGGGTTAAAAGAGTCCCTAGTCTGAAAAGCTGGGGTGGTTCTTGAGCTTCTATATCTGAGAATTTCTTAAAATATCTCTTGATCTTGTGGACATTTGTCCATAAATTTACTGGATGCATCAACCTTCATCCACTCAAATCACTTGGCTCAAATGAACGTTGGATTATTTAGGACACTTCTATCACTTTATTATGTGTATTCTCTAAATGATAATCCTTTTCTATATTCTCATTTTCCTAATGGAAGAGTAATTCGACAACTTGTTCTTTGTATGCCTGATTTTGAGAAGAACTAGTTGAGGCCTATTATTGAGCGAGCCTTTGATTACAAACAAAGCCAATTGGTTGTGGCCGACCATGGGAAATAACATTGTATGAGACCATTTTCGGCGGGATTTTTTGGATGGAGAGTACAGTGAAATGTATTTCTCCATGGAAACCCCATACCCTGATACGAATACCATATGGGGCATTGGAAATTAACTGGCGCAATCTTCTTAGTGTGCCAAGGCATGAACGCTGAAGGGCACTCTGCTGCTTTTCAGCCTTCGGATATCAAGAAACTGAGAGATATGCCTTGTCAATTTGGCGTTGTAAAATTTTTATTATCTTGACATGATTTTCATATTCTTCATAAGATAATATTTTCTTTTTCAATTTAAAAAGAGTTTTACACATGTTGAGATGAATATCTTGAATTCAATCTTCCTTCAACATTTCTGGAATGTCATACTGAGAGTCATCAAAAGGCCAAAACATGAATGGCCCTTCACCTTTCACCAGTTGTTTTCCCATATTCAGCACTTCCTATTTATCAATCAATGAAGATTACTATACCTGATTAGACCAAATTTGGTGCTTCCTTGTTGCTTCATCAGATTCAACAAGATTGGTAGATAATTCACTTATCAAACTAGAAGATGAATGACCCAGGGGTGGTTCAGAGAATGACCTACACCCCATGCTATCTTCTGATTGAGAAAGTATTTCACCTGCTAATGGAAAAGCATCAGACTTGATGGGAATCACAATTTCATGTGCCGCAAGATAAGAGTACTTTCTCATCACTACATTTTTCTTTTGAATAATTTTCCAGGAAATGAGAATTACTACTACGAAGAGGACTTTCACAGATAAATTCATCATAATGGGGAGGACCACCATGGTGGGTTACAAAAAAAGATAAAACATTTTTCTCCTTTGTCTTCTGACCACACAGAGGGTTCCTATGGCTCTCATCTGAAGATGAAACATCGAGATCGACCGAACTGTCATGAATCAATCCTTCATGAGGAAGTTTCTGATGAAGACCTTCAGAATTAATGTTCCCACTATTGGGAACTGTGAGAGTAGAATCTTGAGTTGCAACAGATAATTGTCTGAGTGCATCAAGAACTCCAGCATCAAGAAAGGACTTGTTATAGATTGGCTCTTTATTTCTCGACTGTGTTGGATGAGTCTTTTTCTTAGACGCCTTCTTACTCACTTTGGTAACCACTTGTTGATGAAAATGGTTATTAAGGGAAGGTGTATGTTCCTGCTCAAGAGAAATAGTCAGGTTAGGCTGATTATCTCTACTCAAATCAGGTGTATGTGCCTGACATGGTTGTTTGTATGACATGGGGGAGTATGACCGACAACCCTCCTGGACTAGAACAGAGGCGTGTGTCTGTTCCAGAGTGAACTATTGATTTGTCACTCCACTGGTAGGGATAGATTTTCATTTCTTTCCCTATGATGTTATTTAATCTGTTATAATATCCTGGCAGGCATCCAGAATATGATCAGGGATTTTCTTCTGCTCTTTCACCATTGTTAGAATGTGCTTGGTGACTTCAGCAGCCGGAACAAGTATATACATCCATTCTGTACTTGGATTAGGTGTGTGTTCCTGCTCTTGTCCTCCTTTCCCTATTAGTGAGTTCTTACAGTACTCATGTGTGGGGGTAGAGAGTTGAGTCTGCATCCGATTTGTCATTGGGGATTTCTAATTTACTTCTTCGGGTGCTACCGAACGAGACTGTTAGTAGGATTGATCAATACTAGCAGGTGTATGTGCATGCTGAAGTCACTCTGCCAAACATGGGTGACGAACTTCCTTCAATACTGGCAGACGAGACTGCTGGAAGGATTGATGAGTGTAAGCAGGTGTATGTGCTTGTTTACTAGTTGTCAACACATTGGGTTGGCGGGCTCCATCGTATGTAGTCAGACGAGCCTGCTGACTAGCTGATGATTTATAAACAGGTGTATGTTCCTATCTATAGTACTCCACCAGAATTGCCTAGCGGGAGTGGAGTGTTGCTGCCAGACAAGTCTGCTGGACAATGGAATTAAAACAGATGGGTGTGTGTTCCCGCTTGTTGCCTTCCACCAAGTTATGTTGGTGGATTTCTCCGAAAATGGCAGAGATAAGAACCTGCTCAATGTTGACCGGTCATCACCTCTGGTGCTTCGTCTTGCCTGATCGGATTAGAGGAACCTAAGCCGAATTCCTGGAGACAACACCCTCATCATGTTGAGGGTGCACTACCACACGAGTCTGGTGGAGATTGTTGGTGGGATCCCTCAGGAAGGAATTATTTCTCCTTAAATTAAGGCCTTGAGTGACCTTCTCATTCACCTCCTCATAATATGGGAGGGACTGGTGATTGCGTTCTGGGGATAACTACCCGAAACAGTTAGAGACGGTGGTTGGAACCACCTTCTTCTTGATTAATGGTCATCGCTGTCCGGATGACCAGGGTGAATTATTGACTTGGCGGGCTTGTCGGGCAGCCTCCAGAGTCAGAATGGTACCGTGTTGACAGTATTCCTTAACCAGTGCATTTGATACCCAGCGTTGAAGACACTGGGTAGGTGATGTCTTTCTCAGAGAGGACGAAGATCCAACAGGAGTAACAACAAAGGTATTCACAACAGAGGCATTCATAGGTGTGAACTTAAGAGAAGCCATTTTTGTAATGCAAAAGATCTTGGAAAAGAGTGATTTTTGATATAACAGACATAATCAAGATAAATTCGGCCACTACATCTTTTGGATGAGAACATATATTTATTGATTGTTTTGTTGGCCCTCTCATTGAGTTTAAATAGGGGCCTAACAAATAAGTAAAACATCATCTTAACTTGGTTAATGATTCACGTCAGGTTCACCATTTTTTTTCCTCTAGAATTGGGGATGACCTTGTTTGTTTAAGGTTCAAACATTCCAATCGGTTTCTAATGAGTTTGTTCATAGAACTAAAAACATCCAATGATTCTATATCCAATTGGACCTACTTTCCAAAGGTAGGTGCTCATTAGTTGTGAACCGATGAGGCTTAAGAATTTTCATTGGTCGAGAGGATCGGAGATCAGACTCATCACACCTTTTTGAGAGGAATTATTGTCTACTCTGGGACTCTCGTTATATATTTATGTTATGTTCGTGAATCCTTATTAAATTACCAAGTATGAAAATGATCATTCTTTTAAATCTTACAATAAATGATTAATATGTTTGAGATTTTGAGAATCTTTTATATGTATTCGAGGTTCTTCATCGATAGAGAATCATCTGTATTTGTTAGAGATTCTTGGTCAATGGTATCCTTCGACACATTATATAGAAATCTATTGGTCATTATGATAACCATACTGGTTTTAAATCCACTCAGTAGGGAACTTGAAGTTTATTGTCATTCAGAAGGACATATATTATTTTAGAGTTGGGATCGTACCCATATATGGGCTACCTATGTATCCTTGTTTAGAGAACACTACTGGAAAAACGACCTATACCCACGGTTCAAAACCGTGGGTATAGCCCCCAAAACCGTGGGTATAGCCTATACCCACGGTTTTGGGAACCGTGGGCTGGAATGGCGTCGGTATAGGGGTCTCAGCCTATACCCACGGTTTGGAGAACCGTGGGTATAGGAGAGTCCAATTTGGCACAACCCTGTTCCAGCGTGGCACATAGCAGACCCCACGGTTTTTCAAACCGTGGGTAATTTTTTTTTTCAAAAAAATTGGGTTCAGGAGGTTTTGAACCCGTGCAGCACATCAAGCTTTACGGTCGTCCCGCACTAACAGACCAACCCAGCCACTATTTTTATCTGCTTAATATAGATATATCTTTGTATATATATTAATATAAAGTATTTAAATTCAAAAAATTGATCCCGGCGGGATTCGAAACCGCGCCGCGTGCAAGACCTCGTGTCCGCGGAAACCGATAGACCAACCGAGCTACTGTCTTTACTTGTAATACTAATATATATATATATATATATATGAATATAATTAACTTCACGTTTTCAAAAATATTTCGCCCCTGGGTTTCGAAACCGCGTCTCCTACCGCACCCCGGCCAAGCACCGAAGCAATGACCAACCGAGCTACCTTCTAATTCATTGTAAAGCGTATACATCTTTATATATATATTAATATTAGTTCTGTTATGGAAAATAAATGCAGGCGGGAATCGAACTCGGGCTTCATGCAGAATCTCCTGAGAGTGACAAACAAAGGGACCGACTGGGCTACGGCATTTTATTGTCATTTTAACATATATTTTTATATTTGTATTTATATTAATAAAAATCGTGTTCCCGCCAATTTTTCCCCATTGTCCCGCGTAATTTTTTTCCCCGCCTAATGGCGGGAAAGCTATACCCACGGTTTTGGAAACCGTGGGTATAGGTCTTGAAAAAAATTAACCCCAATACCCACGGTTTTGAAGAACCGTGGGTATAGGTCTTCTGGAAAACTCTACCCCCACGGTTTGGCCAAAACCGTGGGTATACACCTTCAAAAAAAACACCTATACCCACGGTTCTTCAAAACCGTGGGTATAGGTCTTCAAAAATAATCTATACCCACGGTTTTGTGCAAAACCGTGGGTATAGGTGATCTATACCCACGGTTTGATGAAACCGTGGGTATAGGTCACCATTTTACCCCTATGCCCACGGTTTGCGAAAACCGTGGGTATAGGGGTACCCTATACCCACGGTTTTGTGCCAAACCGTGGGTATAGGTCCATTTTCCAGTAGTGGAAGGAATCAGAACACATGTAGTTTGAGAATTAAAATATAGTTTAAGGTCATATGAGACGGATGAGAATTAATGGGTGATGCGATTGAACCTTAGAAAGGCTTCCTACATACTCTACTTTTAAGGTAGAGATCAAATTCCATGTAGTTCGAGAAGAATTGTAAGGTTTATGCATGATTAATGGATCAAAGAGAGATGTTATAATTACTTTTACACTCTATGCTCATGTGAGTCATGCTCTGTGTGAGAAACAAGAGGTATCAGTAAAACCTGATGATTTGTGCCATGAAAGATCCAGTCACAATGAATGATATGGGGCTTAAGTATATATGATTTCCCAAATAGATAAATATATGGAATTATTTTTGAGAAGAAGTCCAGGAATAGGGTCTATAAATGTATATGTGATTTTATGGATATTTGGATACTCTAACTTGGGGATTACTCCTAAAGAAGATGCCCAAATTAAGAGGGGACTTGGGGCTTATTCCAAAGGAGGATGCCCAAATCAAAAGAAATTAATACTGGTTAAGTGAAATTAGGACTGGGGCTTATTCCAGAGAAGGAGGCCCAGGTTAAAGGGACTTTAGAACTGTGGCTTATTTCTAAGAAGGAGTCCTAGGTTAAGGGGAATTATGACTGGGGCTTACTCCTAACGAGGATTCCCAAGTTAAGGTAATTTGGAACTTGGGGCTTACTCCTGATGAGGATGCCCAAAATTAGGGAACATGGACTGGGGCTTACTACTGAAAATGAGGCCCAGGTTTGGGAACTTTGGACTTACTCCTAAGGAAGATTCTCATATTTGGGAATTATGACTAGGGCTTACTTATGAAAAGGAGGCCTAGGTTTGGGAACTTGGGCCTTACTCCTAAGGAGGATGCCCATATTTGGGAATTATGACTGGGGCTTACTTCTGAAAAGGAGGCCTAGGTTTGGGAACATGAAGACTAGGGCTTACTCTTAAAAAGGAGGCCCAGGTTAGGGAACTTGAGAACTAGGACTTACTCCTGAGAAGGAGGCCCAGGTTAGAGAAACTTGGACTGGGGCTTACTCCTGAAAAGGAGGACCAGGTTAAAGGATCTTGTCATCTTAAAGGATGAGGTTGAATGAATGAAATCTGTCACCTTAGTGACATGAAGATATGTAAGTCACTATGTTTTGAATGATGTTTCATAGAATGCCTTTTAGGTAAGGAAGCCAACAAAGGAACCATGTCCTAAATGGCATTGAAGAGGGTTTTGAAGGGTAAATCTTGAAGAGGAGAGGTGGATTTGAAAGAAAGAGACGAATGGATAGGAGGGGCACCCAAAAGAAGGTAGACGCGCATGTCCTAGTTGGGCGCGCAGGCCCTGGTCACGCAGGTATACCTACGCGACGGTCAACCCATAGGGTAATACTTGGGCGAGACTTGGCTAAATCCCTTAGTATTACTCCTAAAGGCTTTTAAATGAGTGGGGCTCATGTTCTGTTGAAGGGATAAGGAGGCACACAAGTGTCTTCATTTCCCTGAAAGGTTAGACACTTAGGCGCGTAGGTGTTGATGAATTTAAACACTTAGGCCTTGTTTCCCCTCTTTAGATCTTCCGTTCTAGGTAAGAAATTACCTTAGAAGTGTTTAGAAGGCTTTGAGATGAGACTAGGGCGCCAGAAGCTCAAATACGAGTTTCTGTATTTTTCTGTCCTCCAAATGGGGGCCCACAATGAGTATTTATAGGCTGCTGAAGACCTTGGGAAAAAATCAAACATGGTGCACAGGTCACCTGTGTGCCTATATGTCATGTGCAGGTACCCTGTGCGACCGTCTTGGAACCTTCGCCGCCCATGTTGAAGCAAATCTTTGTTCATGCCTTTTTCAATTTTTGATGTTTCTTCAAAGGATGAATCACATTATGCTAAGGTATTCCCCTTTTTCAGTCATTTAGACTCTGTGACAGAATGGAGCATCAATAATTACCCATGAATCCTATTGACTTAAAACTATTTTGTAAGCAAAATTTAAATCATTAATTGTATCATTTAATTATAATAATTTTTTTGAAGATAAAATAAATAATTTATAAAACACAATAATCAACTAGTCAAAAAAATTTGAATCTATCAGAAAAAATCCCTTCCAAAAAAAAATAATTACAAAAAATCTATAAAAATAGAACATTAGAGAGAAACTAGATTTCCTACTATTATAATAAATTTAAACTGAAAAAACTAAATCTAATAAAAAAATATACAATTTCATCATTAAAAATTATTAAAAGAGATGAATTTAGTCCATTGTAGTTGAGACTCAGAGAAAAAACAAGAAATTAAGTTTAAAGAATAACCTTATTCTATCCATGAGATGATACAAAAAATAAATTAAGTAGATATGACTTTATATTTATCCATAAAAGGATCCTAATTTTCAATTAATTATTTTTGTAAAGAACTAAAAAAACCCCCAGAATAATTCTAAAAGATAACACTAAGACCTAATATACATTCCCCAAAAAGTTTTGAATATGAATTAATCTTAAATAAGACATGATGTATAGTACTACATATTAAATTATAATTACAATTGTTATACATCAATATATTCACCCTCATACTACACTAAAAATCACTGAAAAATTAATTTATGCACATTTATCTTTGGTGCTAGAATTGTTTATAAAATTTCTAAATTAAATACCTATGTTTTGTAAAAGTATGGTTAAATTATTAGAGGGTAAATTTACCAACATTTCTATTCCCACATACCTATGTTTCTATGAAATTCTAGTAAATAATTAAATATATACCCTCATTTATTTGAAACATGGATTTTTTTTAATTAAAAATGTATTTTTTTCCTCTAAAAAAGAATGATTCCAACATGGACCACCCCCATATTTCCATTCATCCACTTTTCTTCTCACATGTCCCTCCCACAACCTTTACGTATCCTATTCATGTTCCCTTAAAATGAAAACCTACACTATGCATGTCCTCTACATGCACCGTGACAATGCCCACCACTAGCACGGTTATCCTTATACATGAATCAAAACACCCCTAACATCCAACTGTAACTTGTGTTTTCCCTAAATAATACTAGTACCACTAATATATACAAATTTAAGTTTATATATATATATATAACATGGCTAAACTAACCATGTTTTTAACAAGACATGACTAATTTAAAAACAATCCATGTTTTAAGAGAACAGGGCTAAAAAACCTGATAATTTCCAGTTTTTATAGTGTATCTAACAAACTAAGAATTATTTATATCCAATATGTTCCAATAATTTTCTTATTGATAAAATATAAATTATTTAGAGACCAATATATTTTAAATTTTTGGGTTTTTATAATTTTATGTGTTTTCAAATTAGAAGGAGAAAATGATAATTTTTAGATTCATAAAAAGAAATTTGGAATGCACAATTTGATTCATGATATAATCATTACCCTTTGGATTTGTTTTTATAAAATTTTAAGGTGGTTGGATATACTCATAAATTCTGGGTGTTGGTGGAATTTAATTATTAATTATTTATTTAAGTAATTAATATTTTATATATTATTTTTATAAAATAGATAATGTGAATATATTTTATTTTATTGGTGATGAAATATATATATTAGATGATATTTTGAAGTGAGATATTTTTTGTGGTTGAAATATAAATTTGATGAAATTAAATTGGTTAATTAAATAAGTGGGATTAATTGAAAATAATGATTGACATTAATGTGTGGTCATATTTGAAATTTATAGAGGGGATAAAGGAAATGGGTTATTGAAATCTATTTATAATGATGGATATGTGAGTGAAATACTCTATTATCTTAAATATATCAAGAGAGAGAACACTCAAAATTGCAGTGGCATCCTATATCTAAAATTGAGGATATGAATAAGGAAATAGATTTTTATGAATAAGTTGTTGTGATCATCAAGGGTTTTAAATTTTTGTTCATCATGTAATCGAGGTTGGTGAATCAAAATTTCCATCTATTAATTTATTTGTGTGAATATATCGTGCACTTGTTCTTCATGTTGGATAAATGATTCACAATAATCTAGAATGATGAATATGCGATAAATAACAGTTGAAAATTATAAATGGATGTGAAATTGGTGGAATAAATATTTTAAATAATATTTCCATGAATAATGTTTTTATTTTGATAGATCGTTGAAATGAATTTGACATTAGAATAAGATGAAATGAATTGAGTTGTAATTCTTTGTTAAAAAAATTGAATCAATGGAGATAGATGTATATTAATAGGGAAAAATAGTAAATGGTTGATATGAATATTTAGTTCATGGAATAATTAATAATAATAAATAAATAAAATGGGATGAATTATGAAATGATTGACTATCATTGAAATTGGAAAATTATGGAATTGAATTTAGAGATGGATGATAAATTTTATTCTATGATAAGAGAATTAATTTGTTTATGATTGTGGGGGAACAATGGTGGAATATACCTTGATAGATATTTATTAAATTTTTTAAATAGGTGAAAAATATCTTGAATCTTGAATTTTATGATTTGATGTTGGATGTTGTTTATAATTATTTTTATAATTGTATAATAAGTTATTCATGATTGAAATTAATGTTAACATGTGTTTATAAATTTCTAATGAAATATTTTTAGAAGGTAAAATATAAAAATTGTTTATTATAGTGAATTTATTTTGAGATATAGTAATTATTTTGAATAATGAATAGTGATAAGTTAAATGAAAATTAAAAAGATGCAAGGGGTTTGTTTTCTTAAAAATTATTACGGGGGGGGGGAGCCCATTCAGTATGATAACACGACACTTAGTGGAAATTTGTGCCATAAAATTTATGAGACTTATATGGACCCCATAGAGGGGTTGTTCCAAATTATGCATGAGGGTGTGCCAAAATGAAATGGGCTTGTGAAACTTAATATATTTTTCACAAAGGAAAGTTTATAAATACATGGGAAGTAAGGTAAATTGGTGTCAGGAAAAATAAACATGGGGTCTATGTAAATATATAATTTCAGGAGTCATTATTATGTAATGGAGTAATTATTTATTTGGAATTAGGTGACTTATAAAGAGGATATGTGTGATGGATTATTGATTCTATATGAACAGATAAGAGGTTATATAAGTTTTGTATTCCTATGATATGAGTAATATTAGTGATGTTTTTAATTATACCTATGATTTTAATTGTGGTAAATCTTATTAGGAGCATGGAAACTTTTTTGTAATTTGATTATATTCCTTAGTAAAATTGTATGTTCGTTAGAATAAGTGGGAGAATAAATGAATGGTGGGGGTATAAACCCATTTAGTACTACATTATTTAGAACTATAATATGTGAATAGTTATGTGATAGTGAACTATAATAATGATGATGACAGTAGAGTGGATGATATGGATAGCCACAGTGTATGTGATATGGAAATGATGAAGCTGAATAAAGAGGCCAGAGTCCCTAATGGTAGGCACTGGGAAATTAAATGAGAGTCCTCAAGGGTATATATATACCCAAATGATGTAGGTTGTGGTTGGAAGAGTCCCTAAGGGTGTAAATTTAGATAAATAGTGAGATTAGTTGTTATTATACAACAACCTAACAAGTAAATCATTTTATTATAGCGAGTTCCCTATGGGTTGATAACTATTTGTTGAGGGAGATATGATTTTTTAGTTTATTTCATGTGGATATCTACTTATTGATAGATAAGGATTTTATAACGAGTTATATGTGGGTAGATATCTTCTTAGTAATGTGTAATTAATTTCAAATTTACAAGACATTGTTTTCTATAGAAATTTTAATTTTTTTCATGAGAAAGGTTAATTTTGAGAATGAGGACATAAATTTAGAATATGAGGATTGGAAAATCTCTAGGATTTTTTTTTGGATGTCGATGAAGGCTAGGATGGTGCTATAGATTCTCAATGGAGTGTAATAATAGAGTCAAGGTAACCTTCCCCCTTTTTAATTTTTTCCTGTAGGCTACAAGTCATTCCACAACCCCTAGGTCCATCTATAATAGCCTAAAACATGGGTAATCATAATGGTTGGCACACGACATTGTGTTGATAGAGAGGGAGGTTGGGCCTTGGGGGCTAGGGCCTCATCTAGAAAGGGGTTTTCATTCTATAACCCATAATGAGCACACTATGATGATATTTGTAACTTCCTCGATCCAGAAGCCACTAAACCGGTGCCCTAAGCCAAATCAGCACATGACCTCAAGTGCACGTCCCCATATGCCAGAGGTTGCTGACTAATGCTTAGGGTCTAATAAGTCACTTGGGAAGACTATACCCTCTTTAATAGATAAAGCCACATCAACACACAATATAAACTATGAAACAATATGAAACAACCAATAAACATGAATATCCAAACATCTCCCAAAACTAGTACAAACCACAATTCAACATTAACCAAGTCATGACATGATAATAATGTCAAAGTGAATAAATCCCAAAATAATGAAGAACAACTAAATTCACAAAATAGGTCCTGAATCTAAGTTCGGATCCTCATCCAGGCATATCCCAAGCCTAACTCAATATCCTAGTGTGGGGCCTTTTCCCTTATCCTAACCCGCAACCATGAAATTTTCTCAGGTACCAAATAGTGGCCTGAGAAGTGTGTGAGTAAAAAACACAGTAGGCCACCACAAATGGTGTCTAAAAAATATATTTTTTAATAGATAGTGATTGAAAGTACTAAATACACAGTAAGTAAATAAGGGACTGTTCAAGTGCCATTTGTTATTAAGGTTCACATAATTCATTCCTAGAACTTTTCCCTATTAAATTACTTATACCATCTTCATTACTAAATCCATTTTTGTCACATGTTCCATGGGTTAGTCATATACATCATCTACACATGGGTCTAAGGCAATCAATCACTATGCATAAGGGAATAAGTCAAGTCTCTCTCTCACCATAGATAAACATAACACATCAACACATTATACCCACCTAGAAGTCTCAGTCTGGGTGTAATGCAACCTTTAGGGGAATAGATCCTTCGTACCCTTTCATAACCTGTGCATTTTGGGGTGGAGTTTAGTTACTCAGTCTAACTCAACCCATGAGAATATATCCTCATGTCAATACCCCAATATACCAATCCATGTGCATATGCTTATTTATCCATTCACCACACATATACCATATCATAACCAAACACATTGAAATAAAATAACATTCACATCCCACAATCATCGACATGGGGATTAATACTATGCCATAACCCATTACCACATTTTCCATTTACAATTCATAGGCATTTATCCTAATTATCATTCTCATTCCTTAACCCATTAATTATATTCAACAATTCCCATCCATTATCCAATACTCATCAATTACCATATCATAGCCTATTTAGCCCATTTATCATTTCTCAATCATTTTTCCACTTATGCATTTCATATGCAATTATTATATCACATAACATAACCACTTTATTACATTCAACCCATTAGGTATACCCCATAATCACCATGTACTAAACCATTCAATATATTCATCAATTCCCTTATTCAACACATTTAAATTCTCTTTAATTTGCAGGCCATTGCCAATTTGACATGCTCATCATTTCAAATTTACTAATTCTATTGGGAATCACAACATAGTTCATTACCCCTTTGATGCAATCTCATTTAACTCTATTAACCCACTACTAATTCATGCCAAACAACCCCTTAATCCATTATCAAACCTTGGAAAAACTATCAATATTCTACTTTCAACTCAACAAATCATATTAACATGTTCAACAAGGGCTCTATGTTATTACAAATCAATTCCACTATTGAATTTGTCAATTACCAGGTTTGGGAATGTCAGTGCACCCCATGGGTGGCCCAAAATTGGTCAAATCATCCTCGATTCATGCCATGGGGATCGTGAGGGTTTTAAATCATTATTTAGATGTACATTTTACCAAATATTACCAAAGGAATTTAGAGAAAAACAAGAGGGAAGCCATAACACATACTCATATACACAAATCCACTTAAAAACTACAAGATATAACTTGAAGAACACCTAACTAGAATTCGACGATGAACAAACTCTTAAATGCTTAGATTTGTATCCAGACACCCTTTGATGATTCAACTAATATTCCACTATAAAAAGAGGGATTTATGGATTGAAAAGAATATGGTAGAAACTAAAAACCTTAATCTAGAAAATAGAAGAAAAAGGAGTGTTAGACTTACCCTGGGCTTCAATCCGCATCCAATGGCTCTCCAAATGGCCAAGAGTCAAAGGAGATCCCTCCTTGATGATCTTGGGTCTATTTGATTCATCCTTAGGGTTAAGAAGGGTATAAATGAGGGAGAAATCAGGTGGAACATAAAAATACCATAATGGAAATTTTTTAATTCTCCCACCTTTATAGGGGTGTATGGTTTACCCGTACGTTTTGGAAAGCTGTTCACAAACCTTGTGCTAGAAACTATCTAAGAAAAGTTGGATCGCCCGGTTCCCTAGGCAGGCCACATGGTTTGATAGAACATGAGCCAATCGTGTGTTAAGGATCTATCCAAGGATGCACAATTACCTGAAAATTCCACATGGGTTTCTTAACAGTGTTTCAACCATATTCCTAGAACAAATTAGGTCAGTTTTCCTTCCTTTCGTGTCAGAAACCCCTAGAACTCCACGGAGGACCCCCTTACTCTCGAGAATCATTTCATTAACCCAAAAAAATAGATTAAATCCCAAATGTAAACATGAAATATATTGATGAAGAAAAGGATCTTACATCCTCCCAACCTTATAATAGATCGTTCTTGAGCCACATTCTTAAGCATCACTAAGCTTTCGTAACAAAGAGATCAGGCCACTAGGACTGCCTATCCATTCCCCTTTTACATTTATCTATCTAAACATTACAATGATATCACAACATTCAAACCAAAGGTACAATCTTTACCCACAAGGATTCTTCACCACAACCCACAACACAAACTAGATACTCCTCAAGGGACACTTCATCTTTAATGATACATCAAACACTTGAACATCATAGGAAAACATAGGATATATTACTTAATTCACATCACATGAAATTCTCATACACAACCTCATAACATCATGGAGGAACCAATCAACATCTCATCAGTCTGATCCTATTTTCAACTCATGACCCAAATCATTTGGCATCATTTTACTCATATTTCAAAACTCTAATGATGACAAAATCCTGATATCATCTAAAGAAGAACACACGGCCTTTCTAACCACATTTCTCCAACATATGTTGATTATCCACTCCCATAATAATGATACCATAACATAACCATAAATCCAAATTCAACCAAATTTATTGGGTCACGGAACTGATTAAACTAATTCCAACACTCTCTATCAGGGAAAACTCACCCAAATGGTGATTACTCGAGTCCCTCCAACCTAAAACTTAAATCATGTAATCAGCCAAACACTTTCCTATTATGTTTCTCTCCAAAATATTCTATTATTTGGAACACCCACTATTTATGAAAGACCACTAGAATCTCAACTCAACTTTCACATCATACCTGATGTGTTCCCAACTCATCGTGCCTAAACATCCCTATAGACTTCTCCCTACATTGGACTTTTGACTTGTCGTTGAAACGATTAGGAGAAAATTACTACATTATCCATTTGAGGACTAGATCAACTTGACCTCACTCAAGTATGACTTTATTTCCAAATGGAAATTTCCACTACAACATAAAACCAGAGGTGGGTCACTCTCACCCACCGATTCCTATTTTCCATTCCAGGTCAGACCACCCCTGATTGGTTTGTCCAAGAACACCCATCTTCCATTGCTAGCATGCTACCCCATTTTACCTTACCAGGCTCTTACACTACTAGGAAATTGAGCTATAGCCATTCCTATAAATCCATGGATTAAAAAATCCATGGCTACACCCCCACAATTAGCCATGACTTCGTGGATGAATATCCTGACCCATTCATTTCTTCTTCCTTCTACTCAATCCATCCTCTATGAAACCCCTCAACAGCCAAACGCCCTCCCCGACACCTCCTCACCACGACCCTCCTCATCCAGAGAAGTTGCTCTGAGCAGCCTACTCCAATCCTCTCTTCCTTCCCAATGCATCCCCAATAGCTCCTCCCTGGCGCCTCCATGCCAACAACCTTCAATACCCACGACGACTCCTTTCCATGACCCTCCTCCCCACAATCCTCCTCCTCCATCTAAGCTACTCCGAGTGGACTCCCCCCCTCCTCCCTTCTTTCCCGACGGCTCTCCCCCACAACCCTCAAAACCCTGGATGCCGAGGTCGACACCCCCCATGACCTATCATCAAGGTATTTGAAAATTTCTTTGATTTCTTCTGTTCTTTCTTGAATATGAAACTAATAATGGATGTGGAGTGAACTGCAAAGCTATGGTATATGGTATTTTTCCTTTTCAATTAATGACTCGATGGTCCTATTTATTTGTTAGAGGATGTTTCCCATTTTGGGTTCATTCCTTATTCAACATGTTTTTGTGTCGTGGTAGATAATTATAGAGGGAATTAAGAATAAATTTCATACATTATCATGTTTTGAGATAGGATTTTGGATGATTTTATAGATGGAGTAACCATTTTAGATCCTTTTGATCTTTATAGGTTCTCATGATAATTTGGTCATTTAAAATAGGTTACATCTTTACCTATAATCAATATTTAAAGATAATATAACCTATTTTTCCTTTATGAAATGTGGCTGGTGATGATGCATGAGGATTTTGACATAGAAATTTCATTACATCTTGAGAATGGTCCAAATAAATTTTCATGGGGTTATTCCATGTTGTGATTTGAATATTATCCTGATGGGGTATTAGGGAAACCAGTCTGATGGGTGTATAAAAAATTGGATTCTCAAAGATCCTTTCATGTCATACTATCCTTATAATTTATTGGGGGAAAAATAATTAGGTCCCAACATTCGAATAATTTTGAGGGAGTTTCAACCTCATGATATTTTTTTTGGGATTGGTGAAGACTCCACATGTTTGACTACTAGTGTTGGATGACCTAATTACATTTTTCCCAGTGGAACAGTGTTAGGTATTCATCTAATCAATGATAAACTATCATGTTCAATCCCTAAAGTTAAACAGGAGGAAACGATGGAGGACTTTCTTACAACTATGAAACAATTTAAAGAAGATATGTCCATGAAAAATAAAATTATGGATTATATACCTATAGTGGAAGGTGAATAGAGTCCGGGTCCTAATATTGTCATCTAGCATCAGGTTGAATGAATGTGGGATTAGTACAAGGTTTAAACTATTATCATATATAATCCTTTAGAGAATTTTTTTGATAAATAAGACAACCTTCAACAACGTTCCTTGGCCTAGGTGTAGGTGTACTTTATTGTGACACTGGCACATCCTTGTTCATGATGTTCTCATTTATTGAGAGGATTTGGCCACCCATGAATATGATCTCATCAAGTTTATTTTTCAAACCACCATAAAATATATTTAACGGATAAAACAATTGATTTAAATCTCTTAACTATAGAGGAAGTGAAACTTCACGATTTTATTTCTATACAGACTATAGAGATGCATGAATATGTGGCTCACATAGACAGAATAAAGGCACAACTATCACAAAAAAATTGGTCTATAATCCATAAAATAGAAAATAAAAGAGCTAAACACCTTTGTTACACAAATTCATACTCTACCAAAATATGGAGCTAGTCATAGAACCAATCTCGAGTAGGCCCTTAGCACGGTTTCTTAGGAATTAATAGATCTATTGAATCAGGTAGGTCAAATTTCACTATAGTCACATCATTTCCATTTCATTTCCTAATAAGGTCAAGAGAGAATCTAGGATGTGGATACTCTTCCATAGTTTTTTCAATGAATAGAATATTTTATGCTCTTAATAATATGTCCCTTTGTCACAACTTTCCAATGAAATTTTAATAGGAATAATGGATTAGACATATTTTCTTGTTAGAATATCTAAATATTATCATGCTAATCTTATAATAATGGTAACATGAAAAAGACTCTGAAATTTGGATGTTTAGGGCCTTATAAGACCAAATTACAATAATGTTTTTGGTTGAATGGATTTTACTGATAGTTATTAGGGTAATTACGCCATACAACATTTTTTATTCTATGAATATGAGATTACCTACATAGATATGACTCATGTGTAGGAAGATAGAAGTTTCCTTTTTCTATACTCTTATAATGTGTCCAAAAATAGAGGAACATGTTTTAGAATATTCTATACCAATCAAACTCAAATGAAAAATGCATACATGTGTTAGTGTAGGGGGGTATATGCAAGTATAATCATATATATAAGGAACCCCTTGTGTATATTTTACCATGAAAATATGTACATAGGGACTAGGTGTTCTTATATATATGTGAAGTTGCATATGAGTGCATGCGGAAAAAAAAGGAAGATTCGAGTTGTTATCATCAAAAGCAACGCGTCTTGAGGTTGAGGTAGGTTCCCTCTGCCTAAACATTTTATTTGAATTCTATAATTTCCTGACTGTTTCAAAAACTTGTTTCTATAATAAATTTATTGTTTTAAAAAATGGTTTTCTTATAACCACTAGATTTTTCAAGTAATAATATGAATATATCCATTGATCATGTGCACATATATGCTGTAGGGAACCAAAAAATAATTATTAATAAATTCATTATACTTATATTAATGATTCATGTGATTAAACTTATAAATATTTGATGACCAATGAGCACTCCCCCTCATAATTAGATCCCTTGAATATGAAACGATTTTAATTTTGAATAGAATATTGTTTGAGTATGAATATGGATCAATGAAGTGTGAGTACCCATGTTTTATGAATCTGAATCTTTGGTTAAAACATGGGAAATAACTCTCTTAAAGTCATGGGAATCCATTTTACTGGTGATGTGATCTTATACTTATATAGATGTCAGCACATGCATTATTGAAAATTATATGATTTATTATGTGATAATAATAGGATAATTCACCTTTCCTAATGCATCATAATCCCATCCTTCCTCATGCGATGAGCATGGAATTCCTTGGGTGATGAGCCTCGAGTTCATTAGGTGATTAGCCTAAACTACCTCTGGTGACTAGCCTATAGAGGATGAGTATCATTGAGTATCAACTTCGAGGATTGGTGAACCCGTTAAGAATTTCATATCATTAAAAAATGATATAATGAGTAACATAGGGCATATTAATCATCATAATCATAAAAAAATACTCAAATTTTGATTCAAATTATCTTATGTAATTCTAATAAATAGATTTGATAGGCAAGGTTCCCCAACCATTGATAATAGGTTTAGGGGTAGAATAAGTTCCCATGATTCTACTAAAACCCATGATCACCCAAATATGGAAATTTCATACCTCTATTCTGATGAAATGACTGTTATCACCCTCACTTGCTTTACCTTATAGAGATCATGGAGTGGAGGGTTATCAATACACTGGTCAACCACTATGAGTAGAAATAAATCATACCTAGCAGGAAAATGGCCAGGGATGATCTAGAATCCATGGTTCCACATTAAAACAACCATTAGAAAAGACACTACATTGGGGGACTGGCAGGGGTGTCCAGGAGGGTCTGCATGGGGGGAAAGGGGGTCTGCTGGGGGGGTTGTGCAGGGGGGGGGGGGTGGGAAGGAGGTTCTGAGTAGGTTAAAACCTCATGTGGTTATTGAGCCACCTTCAGCTTCTTCCTAAATTCGATTCCATAGCCTCTATAGGCTCGGAAAAATAGATGTTCACTGTATAAGGGAGATCAGATTCCCCTACTAGTTCCAAACCTGCTCTCCCCCTCGAAAACAACATGCTTAATGAATTAATAGATTCACCTATGGTACACCCATCCATACATTTGTTTATGCTGATTGAATTTGAAACTTGTATACTGAATACTTTTAGTTATTTTTTTCACCTGTTCTTTTCAGGTATTTGAGGATGCTTATAAGTCACAATTAAGAATAATAATCCTTGAAGACATTGAAATTTAATTACAATCAATTTTAATGCAATAATACTTTTGGTCCTTTCATTCGATAACCAATGTGCTTTTATTTTTAGTACAGGATTTTGGAGTAAATTTCCATTGGACCTCGTTTTTCCAATATTATTTCTCAAATGCTGATGTTCTGTTTGAAACAGATTTCTCTCCAAGAATTCTTTTGATCCCTTTTATTAGTATAACCCAATATGAATATATATTTATGATGTTCTATTTGTCTCAATGTCTTCACAAGAACTGGATTTCTTGTGTTTATGCTTTCGCATAATAGGCTGTGTCTGTGGATAGGGATGCATTCTATAAAGAGAACCATCAACAAAACATAGCCCATGCTTATGCATGTGAGCATATATATAAGCATCCTCTTGTGGTATTTTATGCTTATATAGCTTGTTTGAAATTATTTCATTTAGTTTTTCCATTTTAATCCTTACTCTTCTCATTTGAGACACCACAGACATCTCCAAAGATTTTTTTGACTCATAGGGGTGGTGTGTAGGCTAGGGGGATAGTGCAGGCTAGGGGGATGGGGGGTGCAGGGAGGGCTGTGCAGGCTAGGGGGCTCGGTGGAGGGGGAAGGGGGCAGGGGGCAGGGGGAAGGGTGGAGGGGGGCAGGGGGCAGGGGGAGGTGGGAGGGGGAAGGGGGGAAGGGTGGAGGGGGGCAGGGGGCAGGGGGCAGGGTGCAGGGGGCAGGGGGTAGGGGGCAGGGGGGCCGGGGCAGTGGGCAGGGGGCAGGGGGGAGGGTGGTGGGAGGAAGGGGGTATGGGGTAGGGGGGAGGTCTGCAGAGCAGGGGGCATGGGGTGGGTGGAGAGGGGTAGGGGGCAGGGGTAGTGTGGAGGGGGTAGGGGTAGGGGGTAGGGGTAGGGGCAGGGTGGAGGGGGGAAGGGGGATGTCTGCAGGGTAGGTGGAGGGGGGAGGTCTTTAGGGTAGGGGGAGGTTTGTAGGGCAGAGGGGAGGGGGGTGGGTGGAGGGTGCAGGGTGGAGTGGAGAGGTTTGCAGGACATGGGGTGGTCTGTAGGGGGGTTTGTAGGGTAGGGGGAGGGAGGTGGGGCAGTGAGAGAGTGGGGAAAGAGGGTGGGGAAGGGGGTGAAGTTAGTCTCTATAGGTTTCTTTAATCTTATATAAGGTTGAATAACCATTACAATCCATCCCTAACTCCCCCATTTCATCAGGATTAGGTTTCTCCAAATATGCCCTCCTATTTACAACAGATTGTTTTCACTAAATCATAGCTTGATATTTGTTACAAAAAATCAGATTTTTTATGATACCACTAGTTGTTATTGGAATTGATTTAACACCTTTTATTTTAAAAAACCATTCCATTATGTACACTTTTTTAATTATAGCATATAAATATAGATTTGGATCCTGCAATCTATCCTCCTTTTAGGGGGTTGATTCCACTACCACATTGCATGAATTCACCTGTACATAGCAAGATTCAATATGATATTTTAAATTACATTCACTGGTTGAAATCCCACTTATATCAACACCTTCATACCAACGGTTGGAAAAAACCGTTGGTTTAAGTAATAATTTGATGTGTTTTCCCAACTTTTTCATTAAACTGTTGGGAATAGATTACATTAGACAATATTTTCCTATGGTTTTTAGAAACCGTAGTGAACCCCCCAAAATCATAATTCATGAAAATCAATATCATACTGTGATATATGATTGATTTTGGTTTTCTCAAATCATAGAAATAGTTATCATTGTAGTGTTTGTAGATATAAATCATTTGAAGTTCACATAGAAGATACCACGAGAACAATATTTCTTTGTGATTTAGGTGAACAATATATGATGTGTTTTTAGTTTCATAAAGAATATCATATTCTATGTGAAATCATTTGGAGCTCATAAAAATGTTAAGAATATTTTATGTGTAGAATTATTCATACCATTGATGCTTTGTGGATGCAATTTTCATGTGAATGGAGTGTAATAATTTGCAAATGAAAATGTTATCTAGTGAATACTATTTTAATATGTTCATGATGCATGTGATGGGAAATTGGTTTATGGATAAATGTGTTGTTATTTTTGTATTCACATACAGTTTAATGGGTAACCATATTTTATTAAATTGTAAAGTGTTATCTAATTCATACTGTTTTAATATGTTCTTGTACCTCATGTATTTTTGGATTTTAGTGTTTTTGAATCCATATTATGCTTTCAGTAGGTCATTAGATCATTTCATATCAGTTCGGGTGGATTTGGTTCTCCCAATCGAGGTAAGGCTTTAATTCCGTTGGTTGGTTTCTCCCTAGTTATGTAGAATCCTTTATGTTTTTTAATGTTCCTAATATCCTTTTTGTAGTGCGTTTATCCCTGCTCGTTGTTTTCATGCAACCACGTTATGGGCGACTCGCCTGCGTGTTCATAGGTAAGAAATTATATGTATGTGGGTTCCCCTGTTATGTGTATAGTCAACCATGGCAGTGATTATGCATGTATGAGGATATGTGTGCCCATGTATATATATATATATATATATTCATAGGCAAGTGAGTGGAGACTGGTATATGCATATAATCATATGTACAAGGATCCCCTTGCACATGCTCATGGCCATGCGGGTGTGTCCATGGGACAAGGTGTCCTTGCATGTGTGTGAAGGTGCGTATACCTAGTGGGGGACTAGCAACTTCTAGTTAGAAATCTGTAAGAGCCTAAGTGGACGGTTTGGTTCCACCATGAGGTAGGATCTCTCTTCTAGCCTCTTTGATTCAAGAATGCTTTAAATTGAATTTATATTCTTTCTTAATTCTGCTTAATTATATTGAATTGTATATCTTGAATAAGGGTTCTTTAACATAATTGTTTCATTTGATAGATAAAGTCATGTTTTTATAATAAAACCCCTCCAACAGAGGTGTGCTGTCTGCAAAAACTCACAGTGACAGTTATGTTGATCTAGTTTCTTAAATTATAGCATTTTATTTGTGCTGAATGAGTTATAGAATTAGTGTTAAATATAATTAAATGAATTTTTTGATAAAGCAATGCCATGATTTTATAATAAATCTCCTCCAATAGAGGTGCACTATCTTCTAAACCAAGGAGTAGTGATAGTTATTTGTATCATGTTTAGATTTGGTTTGAGTCTTTCATATGCCTCTTGTTGGTGTTTGTTTTGTGGGAAATTAGTTTTTGTTTTCTTTGAATAATATAAATTGGATTATCATACTTGTTTAACTCAAATGACATTGCCTGAGTAGGCATATGCCTTGACCATGAAACTTTCCTTTTCACGCTTTGAATATTATAATTAAAATTTCCATGTTTAGGAAAAGTAAATGAATTTTTAAATGGTTTGTGTAGGATGTATGATTATTTTCCGTTGTTTTGTTGCCCTTTAGACGTTTCTTCATTGTGTCGCTTGCTACAACCGTCTCTGGAGATATCATGTCATAACATATTAAATAGTTGATCTGTTCCATCATCTACTGGCGGGGCGACGGTCGGAATGTTGCCCCACCTCCTCCCACTCCCTTCACTCCTTGCCAGATGAAGTTGCCCTGCGGATGTCTCCGGACCGGGCCAACACGCCGCGATCATGCCGCGCTCACGCCGTGGTCATGCCATAGTCACGACATCGTCAAGCTGTGGTCACGCTGCATTAAGGCCATGATTTAGCCCTGCTCTAGGATGACAGCCCATGGCTGTTCGTAGTGATAGTATTTCATGTGTCTTGTGATCAATGTTGAGACTGACTAATCACAATTTTCTGTCGCTGGGGTGACGATCAGAATGTTTCCCCTCATCCTCACACTCCCTTCACTATTGGTTGGAAGATGCTACCTCATGGATGTTGTTGGACTGGGCCAAAACGCAGTGGTCACGCTGCAGTCATGCTGCAGTCACGCCACGGTCACGACACGGTCACACTTTGGTCACGCCGCAGTCACACCGTGATTTGGCCCTACTCCAGGATGACACCCTGCGATAGTTCATGTTGATAGTATTCCATGAGTCTTGCGATCAATGTTGAGACTGACTAATCACAATTTCTATCGGTGGGGAGACAACCAGAATGTTTCCCCACCTCCTTTGGCTCCCTTCGCTCCAGGGAGGAAGATGCTGCCCCACGGATGTCGCTGGACCGGGAAAACACACCGTAGTCATGCCAATGTCACACTACCGTCACGCTGCGGTCATACCACAATCACACTGCGGTCACGCCACGGTAATGCTGTGATTTGGACCTTCTTCAGGATAACACCCCACGATGGTTCGCAGTGACACTATTCCATGTGTCTTGTGATCAATGTTGAGAATGAATAATCACAATTTCTACCGGTGGGGCGATGACCAGAATGTTGCCCCACCTCCTACCGCTCTCTTTACTCTTGGTTAGAAGATGCTGCCCTACGGATGTGGCTAGACCAGGCCAACACACCATAGTCACATCGCGGTCATGCTACAACTCGCCGTGTCCATGTCGCTGTCCCACCGTGGTCACGGCCGGGTAATGCCATGATTTGGCCCTGCTTTAGCCACATCAATCCCACACCATACCCCTTCCACCTTCATTTCATCCCGCTGCCACCTGCATTCAAGCCCGCAACAGACCCCCTTCCACCTTCGAATCAGCCCGCACCATCCCCCCATCACCTGAAACCTGCCCCTTCCACCTGCATTCCAGCCCCCTTCCACCTTCATTTGAGCCCGTACCAGCCCCCAACCACCTGCAATCCATCCTGCACCATCCAACACACCATCCACCCCCCAACATTATGCAAAATACTCATTCCATCCCTCTACCACCTGAAAAATTGCCCCAGCCACCAGTTCCAGCCCTCACCAGCCCCTGGCCTCCTACATCCCAGCCCACACCAGCCCCTTACACATGCCCAACAGCCCCCAACCACCTGTAGTCCAGCCCACACCATCCCCTTTCCACGTATTCCAGCCTACACCAGCCCCCTTCCATCCCCCTCCCGCCTGCCTTCCTGCTTGCACCAGCCACTCCAACCCGCACCAGCCACCGCACCAGCCCCCAGCCTCATGCATTCCAGGATGCACGAGAAAAAATCCATGAAAATCACCAAAAGGAAAGGCGAAAGTGGATCCCATTGCTTGTACCCTCTTTTACCTAAAAAGTAGACCTGTACACTACCATTAATGTTCACTGAGAACATTGGGGTAGACGCATCTTTTAACCCAAGATGAGAACCTAGTTGGAAAGCCAAGCAGATCCAAAGCACCCCATAAGAAGTCCTACCTGACCGAATCAAAATCCTTGAATAAATTGATGTTGAAGGCCCACCTAGGAACCCCAGAATCAATATGGTATCCCCTAAATAATTCTTGTGTAACAAGATTCTTAGGATGAATTGGTTTTGGTACTGAAGGTTGAGGATATTTTTATCCAGCTTTAGATTTATGAGTCTTTTAAGGTTATTTTTGAAACCATTTTACTAGAGGGTCCGAGTTATAAGTGGTGGAAGTCTATTATTCAGACTATGCCAAACAAAGACTATTATTGGAAAAGTTTCAAGGCATTGTTCATTTAGAATTATTTCATAATGAAGTGAATGTACAGATGGCTATAGAATTTTCTAGGAGGGGAAGTCCAGGTGGGGTGTCTAAGGGCTGTCTGGGGGGGGGGGGTTCTGTACGGAAGGGGGAAGGGTGCAGGTGGGGTGTCTAGGGGGGCCGTCTAGGGGGGGTGTCCAAGGGCTGTCTGAGGGGCTGATTTGAAGAGATAAACCCATGAGAAATGGGACCCAACCTCATAGAAATAATTTTTCTAATGATTTTTGGAATGTTATTCCCAATAGAAATAGGTCTGAAATCCTTTACATCCACAAAATTTTCCTTCTTTGGGATTAGGGAAATAAAATTGGAGTTGATTCCATAGGGTATTGAGGCATGGTTAAAGAACTCCCTCATAGCGTTAAAGAGATCATCACGAACTATGTCCCAGTAGAACATAAAGAATTAATTAGTGAATCCCTCAGGACCATCCACACTCTCAATATTTAGAGAAAAAAGTTCACTCTTAACCTCGTTCTCATCAAGGGATAAACAATGGAGATTTTTGGATTAGTGTAGCCCGATCCGGTTTGAACACTGTATCAGTGCGGAATTTAGAGTCCACTTTACTATTTCACTTTTGACTTCCAGATGGCAACACTAGAGTACTGGATACATATTTGAAAGGCATCATAAGATTGAAAAAGTATATAATAATATTTCATCACCTCTCCATACTACTAAAGAAATATTATCCTCTATGAATAGCTTGATTAGAGTTTTCATCACTTTCAACTGGTGAATATATTCCTTGAAAACCCATTCTATGGAATCTGACTCAATTAATCCTGATGAGATGAATGAAGATCACCTATAACAACATGGAGATACTATTTGACTATAGACTAGATCGAATCAATGTCAACTAAAGCCGAGGGATGTGGAGCACTAGATGTAGATGCAATAATAGGCGGTTCCTGATAACTCAAAATTCCACTGAAATCTAAAAGAAGTATTTTTATGAAATATTATAAATATACTATGGACACAAAATATGATTGGAAATAGGGAAACAACTCTCTCAACACTAGGTAAAGCAGCCTCTACAGGTTATGATTTGGTAGGTACATCTATGGGAAAAGCCTGAATCTCAACTGTTTGGCCAATCTGATTAACTAAGGATCCTTTAGGATATGTGCAAGGTATGTGTGTATGTTTCTGGGGGGGTGATGTCCAGTAGGGGTGGTTGTACAGGGGGTCCAGTAGGGGGGGTGCTGTCCAGGGGGGGTGGGTCTAACAGGGGGGGGGGGGGGGGCTGCTATCCAGGGGGGTCCAGCAAGGGGGGGGGGGGAAGTGGTGTGCCAGGTGGTGCAAGGGGGTGTGTGCAAGAGGTGCAAGGGGTGTGTGTGTGGGGGGGGGGGGGGGTGGCTATTGTCCAGGGGGTGCGGGGGGGGGGGGGGGTGTCCAATAGGGGTGAAAGTGGGGGGGGGTGTCCAGCTAGGGTGGTGCAAGGGGGGTCCAGCAGGGGGGGCTGTTGTCTAGGGGGTCCAACAGTGGGGGTGGGGGGATTCTGTCCAGAGGGGTCCAACAAGGGGGGCTACTGTCAAGGGGGTTCCAGTAGGGGGTTGGGGGCTACTGTCCAGGGGGTCCAGCAGGGGAGTGGGGGCTGTTGTCCAAGGGGGTCCAACAGGGGGGGGGTGCTGCTGTCCAAGGGGGTCCAGCAGGGGGGGCAAGGGGTGTGCAAGGGGGTGCAAGGGGTGTAAGGGATGTGTGTCTCTGTGTGTGTGTGTGTGGGGGGGGGTTGTTGCTATCCAGGGGGGATTTTTTTGAAATGGGAATGGTTTTAGCCACATTTTCAAACCGTGGATAAAACCCTATAGCCACAATTCATTGAACAGTGGCTGGTATTGCTCTGGATATAGGACCAAACCTATATCCACAGTTTCAAAACGTGGCTATAGGTCTATAACCCATGTTTTAAATCGTGGATACATGTCTATAGGCACGGTTGGATCTATGGATATAGGTTGGGCCCTATAACCATAACTATAATAGTCACGATTCAATGAACTGTAGCTAAATAGCCATGGTTTGTGGGAATATTGCCATGGTTCTAAACTGCATCTATAGCCTAATTTTCTAGTAGTGTTACTAACATGAATCATATATCTATCATCCAACATTCATACCAAGTTTATTCCCTAACCTCCATATAATTCATCCCGCACAACATCACTACCCTATATACCATCATTGGGCTCCAATACGCTCGTCAAAATTCCCAACAAAAGCACTCCTACCATTCACACACTAACTTAAAAAGTATAGGTTCTCACTCAAAGCCATTCTGAAATCTGAAATGTACTTGTCATCCTAAACATCCAGTTAAGGGTATTTACAATTTTCCACATATGTACCCCACTCCTAGATGAGTCGGGCTATCCTCAGCCAAATCACCTGGAAAGCTTATCTTCAATCTTCCTTTTTGAATGACACTATGTCAAATGGACAAGGTGAAATCAAACTTCAAGACATTACAATACCACCCAAGGAAACTTACCTGAGTCTACATTCGGTTTTTTGGAGGTATAGAGCCCAACCCCTTTGACACAAACCATTGTCCTATCCTACCACCCCCTTTGACGACTAGACATGGGAATCTCAAATTCCATTTGAGACCACCATGATCCCAAGTCCAATGCTTGAATCAATCAACCACCATAATAAAGTCCCACCTAGCCTCCCTGAGAGACCTAGTATTCACTGCATAGGTTCCACAATATAATACCAATGTCACTACATCCACTCAATGTTCTCATTCTCATATCCAGGACTGATTTATCACAACCCACATTAGGAGTGTCCTTACCATTGATCTCCATGAGGGATTCCCACCACACATATTACACTCAATCATAAGATGATCCCCAAATCTTAGACATGGCTATCATGGTTTTCCCAGAACAAGTAAATGAGCTTCACCATATTCTTGTTCCATATTCAATGAACAAAACCCATGGCGTTCGTCGACACCTATTCTATCCCTATGAACTCACCCAAAAATAGTCAATGTGGAACATCCCATCATCCAACTACACACATACTTCCCCAAAAGAGAGAAAACTTCGTGATGTCCCTCATCCAACCAAAACACCTTCAAGTCACATGGAATAAATCTAGATCTTCTCAACATACTAGTGATGATGTGAATATATTGGTCATGATTATCACTAGATAAGTCACATTAAAAAGTTGTTGAAGAAAACCACCACTAACTTATCCATTGTTGATGTCACCTACCACTATTGGACACCATGACCTACCAAGGATATCAGGCTTCCCTACTACACACATCTCATAAACACTTAACCACCACCACACATGCATGATTTGTAGCCAAGGCTCACTACCTCCCAACGACCATCTAGTCACACTGCGATTCACTATTTCATTTTCACCCTTACACAACTGTGCTAAACTAGTTTTGTATTGAAAATTATAAAAATAATAAAAAATTAAAATTCATGTTTGATTCAATTATTTTGTCTTTATTACTATTAAAAATGTAATTGAAAATTTCTTTTGATAATTTAATTAATTGTGGAGGTGATTTGGAGGGCCCATGATGATGTCCAAGAAAAATGGGCTAAACTGCGCAGGATCTAGGCACATCTGTGGACTCATCCACACACTAATACCAAACCATGAATCCAAATGGGATGATATTATTTTTGGATTGTCCAAAATTCATTAGGATACATTTAATTTGAAGGGACCGAAGACCCATTCAGCCGTATGATGACCCAACCGACCTGATCTCTCTATCACACCGAATATGAACAAATTCAAAAGTGGTGTGTTGTGATCTATCCATATATCTGGATATAGTTGTCCATATGGTGCCAAAATTTTGGTGAAGACAGTAAAGAGGTTTGGAAATATGTTTCTAATTTTTTCCAAAGTGATATTATACTGTCTAGTTGTCAAAAACCATGGGCCACATGGTTTTACACAATCTGTGTTCCCAAAACCACCTTCCACTTTGCCTATAAAATGGTAGCTTGGGATCCTCATTTTCAAGTTAGAACCAGAAGTGAAGCTCTTTCATTTTGGATTCCTAGAAGAGTCTCATCCTCATCCTAGAAATTATAGAGGCCCCTATCTTCATAAGGGATAAATAATGAATAAGGAGTTCCACCTGGGCTTCCTCCTCCTCCTGATGTCGAGCAAAATGGTGGGTGATCATTGAGAGGGAGCTGCACACTTGAAGGGGGAGTCCCGTAACCTAATATTCTACTAGTTTTGTTTAATTTGTGGGTGAATTACTTCACTTGTGTTTAATATTTATATTCTTATTCTCTGAATTCATTGATTTGGCTTAATTAAGTGAAACATTTCTCATTTTAATACATGTTGAGTTGAGATTAAAGTGGGAATCTTGGGTTGTTACGATTGGACAACACACACATCTTATTTCTCTCACACATAAATGATATTTAATTATGCTTTGTTAGAACTCACTCTATGATTGAGGTCCAAACCTTGACTACATGATTTTTTTTTGTCAAGGGGAGGTTATTTGTGCATCATTTTAAGAGGAAAGAGGGGAACTAAGATCTTGGTCATCCCTCAACCAAAGGATTAAAAACCTAATAACCAATTCAGAACAAGGAACTATTCAAGTGCTTTAGTAACTTATAAATGATCACTTATTTATCACATATTTTTTAAAATCCATTGTTTATTTCAACTTTACAACTCTTTACATTAAATTAATTTCTTAAAATTGTTTACAAATCCCCCGTTTTTCATTAGAAGATACTATGAAAGATTGGGTTTACTATGTTAATTCACCAATAAGAGGCAGGGAAGACATGAAATTCCTTTTTCTTGAAAAATATTTCACAGCCTCTCAAATTGCATCTATAAGGAAATAAATTTGTGGGATAAGGCAATATCAAGGGGAAATAGTACATAAATATTGGAAACACTTTAAAAGGTTAGGTTTAAGTTTCCCACACCACCAAATAAGTGATCAACTTTTAATTCAATATTTTTATGAAGGTTTAATTCCAATTGATATAAACATGATTGATGTAGCTCTAGGTGGTGCGCTAGTTGGTAAGACCACAATTTTGACAAGAAAAATTATTTAGAACAAGACACAAAATAACCAACAATTCAGGTCAAGGTCCAATGTACCCGTTCGAGGTGTCCATGAGGTGAAAAGTATGAATTTGAGAAGAAGATGCACACAATGTTTGTGGAGGTAAGTACCCTTCTTCGAAAGCTTTCTTTTTCCAAAGAAAAATCCCAATATCCTCCTCCCATCCATTGTGGTATATACTCTTCTGATACCCACTTCTCTGACTAATGTCCTCAATTGAGAGAAGCTTTTGAGAGTTGTGAGGAAATCTTTCCAGGCCGCCCCTATAACCAAACCATTAATAAAGAACTATACTATGCACCCAAATCTAGGTGGAATGAAAACCAATCTTATAAGAAAGGGGTATTCTAACCAACCACAACAATAATGGAACCAACTAGGGTAGAGTATCCATCCACCACCACCCAGAAATACCCAACCACCAAAACGACCATTCCAACCACCCCTCCAAAACCCGAGCCTAGCCTAGAAGATGTTATGAAGCAAATGGATTCCAAAAATATCCAATTCCAAGAAAACCACTTATGCAGCCATACAAGACCTCAAAACCCAATTTTTCCAACAAGCTAGCTCAATGGGTGAAATTCAAAGTCACATGTCAGTTAAACACCTATATAAACCATTAGTCAACACTAGAGATAAAGGAAATGTAAGATCTGTCACCCTTAAGAGTGGAATTTAGCCTAAAATCCAAATGACCCCTCTAATAGAGTCATCCCCTCTGGAGGAAACCACCATCCCAACCACTATCAAAAATGGTCCAAGAGAAGAAAATCCCTATCCTAAGAAAATCCCTTCAAAATTAAAGAGTGTGTCTTTTGATGAGTCACCTAGCCCAATAATTCCTCTTCCATTTCCTCAATGGGCCACCCAACCTAGAAAACAAAAGGAAACTAAACTCAATAATGAAATTTTATATACTTTTAAAAAAGTTAAGGAAAACATCCCCTTGATTGATGATGTGAAACAAATTCAAAGATATGAAAGGTTTTTGAAGGATATGTGTACAAACCGAAGGAGTCTTCATGGAGATGAAAAGGTGAGCTTGGGGAGGAACGTATCAACATTGATATAGCCATCACTTCCCACTAAGTACAATGATCCTGGGAAATTCTCGATTCCATGAACCATAGGGAAGTATTCATTTTACAATGCTATACTTGATTTAGGTGCCTCTATTAATGTGATTCCTCACTCACATTAATCTTCTCTTCAGGACAGTGAACTAAATTCCACTAGAATTGTTGTTCATCTAGCAAATCGGAGTACAACACACCCTTCTCATGTGTTAGAGGATGTTCTTGTGAGGGTGAAAAATTTAAATTTTCCTTCTGATTTTTATGTGCTTAAAATGGAAGATGATAGGATGAATGGACATTCCCCAATTATATTGGGGAGACTTTTCTTGAAAACAACCAAAACCATAATTAATATCCATAATAGTACATTATCTATGAAGTTTGGTGGTGAAATTGTCCACTTCAATATACTTGATACCATGAAGCACCCCTCATAAAAAAATTCCTCTCTCTCTCTTAATTCAATTAATGTACAATGATACCCTAAAAAAACTTCTTTTCATTCCCCTAATCCCCTTTCTGAGTTTTCATCCTTTATTGAAATTTTAAGTAATGAATCATGCATTGAATGTTGTACCAATCTAGAAAAATTCCATGCATGTTTATTAATTGATAATTTCAAGAACACCGAGGTTCCAACGACCATCGATGATACTGCTAAGCTTATAAAACCACATTCATCATCTAAGGATGATACCATTGAGCAGTTAGATGAGATCAGTGACCACTTACTTTGACACACACTCCCATTAATAAAAAATAAAAATTAATTGGAACTGAAAAAACTACCTCATGATTTAAAATATTCATATCTTGATAATGGAAACAAGTTTCCCATCATCATTGCTAGTTCACTCCCTCCTGAGCATGAGTTTTGACTGCTTGAACTTTTTGAGGGAGTATAAAAATGATTTGGGATGGAAAATTGATGAAATTTTGGGTATTAGACCATCAATTTGTACACATCATATTTTATTAAATGATGAGGCTAAACAAGTGAGGCAGACACACCATTGACTGAACCCAAACCTCCTAGAAGTTGTGAAAAAAGAGGTAACAAAATTATTGGCTACTGGAGTAATTTAACCCATCTCTAGTAGCCAATGGGTCAGTCCCAATCAAGTAGTTCAAAATAAAATGTCCTTACAGTAATAAAAAATGAAAGCAATGAATTGGTTCCAACTCATGTGCAGAATAGTTGGCATGTCTGCATAGACTATCTCCGACTAAACCAACACACTAGGAAGGACCATTTACCTTCTCCATTCATTGACCAAATGCTAGAGAGGCTAGCGGGTATGTCCTACTACTATTTCCTTGATTGGTGTTCTGGAAACTTTCAGATCAATATTGACCCCGAGGACCAGGAAAAGATGAACTTAACTTTCCCCTTTCGAAAATTTTCATAAATGAGGATGTCATTTGGTCTGTTCAATTCTCTGGGTACTTTCTAGTGCTTCTTGGTTAGTATTTTTTTTGATTACCTTGATATTTTCATGGAAGTTTTTATGGATTATTTCACTGTTCATGGATTCTCTTTTGATAAATGTTTGAGTATTCTTTCTTCATTCCTACATTATTATATTGAAAATAATATAGTATTAAATTATGAAAAATGCCATTTCATGTTGTGAAAAGGTATAGTTTTGGGACATGTAATTTTTGGGGATGGTATCCAATTAGATAAATCAAAATTGGTTATCGTTTCTTCCCTACCATTCACCAAAAATGTATGGGATTTGTGGTATTTACTAGGTCAAGCTGGATTTTACCATCTTTTCATTTGCAACTTTAGTAATATTACACTCCCCCTCTAAATCTTACTCCAAAAATAAAAAGATTTTGTTTTTGATAAATAATGTAAAGAAACCTTTAATAAATTAAAATGGAGTCTCACGTCACCCTAGGTAATCCAACTACCTTAGTGGGATTTACCATTTTAGCTCATGTGTGACACCTATAACTATGTAGTTGGGGTAGTCTTGTAAGAAATGGCCAACCGAGTTTCACATGTCATAGCCTATGCCTCATATATATTGGACCCTACCCAAGAAAACAACACCACAATTGAAAAAGAATTCATTTCCATTTTGTCTTCCTTGGATAAATTTAGGTCATATCTTTTAGGGTTCAAAGGCATTGTATTCTTTGACCATGCAGCACTCCAGTATCTCCTTAAGACACCGGAAGCCAAACCACGTCTCATTCGCTAGATGATCCCCCTTTAGGAATCCAATCTAGAATTGGAGATAAAAAAGGAGTAGATAATGTGGTGGATGACCATATTAGTAGGAACCTTCCATCCTCAGACATTGAATCATCCCCCTGAATTCCAATTAATGACATTTTCCATGATGAGAAACTATAATAAGTGAAAGATGATATTCCATAGTATGCTGAAATTGTAAATTATTTGGTAGAATCTTGCATTCATTTAATTTCAACAAAAACCAGGACGAATGTCTAAAACACGAGTCCTATTGGTACGTTTGGGATGACCCCTACCTCTGGCACACATGTAGTGATCCAGTCCTTAGACTTTGTGTTCTTGATAGTGAGTTTCAGTTTATCCTTAGATTCAACCACACTCTTGCTTCTGGGGGACACTTTTGTCCCCAACATACTACTCCCAAGGTCCTTGATTCTAGTCTCTTTTGTCCAACACTTTTTTGGGATTCCCATGATTTTTGAAAATCTTGTCCTCATTGTAAAATAATGGAGAATGTGTCTAAAAGAAATGAAATTCCACAAAAACTGTTGACCTTTCATGAAATTTTTGATGTTTAGGGTATTGAATTTATGGGGCACATTTCCCAATTCCTTTGGAAACACATACATTCTTCTGGAAGTGTACTATGAGTCAAAATGGGTATAGGTGCAATCTAAAAGGAATGATAATTATAATGAAGTTGTAGAATTTTTGAGAACCCAAATCTTCTGTAGGTTTGGCCTACCTAGGTTCATCATGAGTGACCAGGGTTCTCATTTATGTAACCGAATAATGAAATCACTTTTGTGTCAGTATAGGGTCGATCATATAGTGTCTGCTTCATGTCACCCACAAACCAATGGTCATGTTGAAGTGTAAAATAGAGATCTAAAATAGATTCTTGAAAAAATGGTTCAACATAATAGAAAATATTGGAGTATTAGAATTGATGATTCATTATGGGCTTACCATACTACTTTTAATAATACCATTGGAATGTCACCGTATCAGCTAGTGTTTGGAAAGAGTTGTCACTAACCTGTTGAGATTGAGCACCGAGCCTACTAGGATATTAAAAATTGAAATTATAGTCTTTTTAGTGTAGGTTCTCAGAGGAAGTTATAGATCCAAGAGCTGTAGGAAATGTGTAGAGATTATTATGGAAACTCTATGATTTATAAGAAGTGAACCAAGGCTACCCATGACCACCTTATCCTTCATTGTGAGTTTCACATTGGGCAGATGGTCATTCTCTACAATGCAAGGATGAATTTTCATCCAGGTAAGCTCTATTCCTACTGGTTTGGAGCCTATATTGTTACTAATGTCTCTC
Source organism: Viscum album (assembly GCA_963277665.1). NCBI lineage: Eukaryota > Viridiplantae > Streptophyta > Magnoliopsida > Santalales > Viscaceae > Viscum > Viscum album. The sequence goes on along the minus strand of OY728151.1, from coordinate 1,860,215,059 downwards.
CATTTGGTGTTTTTTCAGGTTCAAAATGAAGAAACCAAGCAATCACTCACTATCAATGGGCATCAGCTAAAGCACTTTCATGAAGCCATTCTGGACTCCCCGATGGAGGAACTCCAAGTTCAAGAAGTGACATATGAATGACACCCACTAGGTTTTATCTTTCCTTCCCACATTCTCTTTTAATTACAGTGATTACACAACATTCTCTAGGTATGGGGGGGGATAGGTATATTCCTGGGTTAGTTAGGAATTTTCATCATCTTTCTTCTTTTTCTCTTTTTATTTTATTGAATTTTATTGTTACTTTCCCCCTTCCCTCCCTCTCACCTTTATGTGAGAGTATTAATTTTTTTCCCACTTTATCATGGAAAATGATTCCAATTTAATCATGGAAGTTGTTGAAAATTATTGTGGAATTTCCATATTTCATGTTGTTTTAGCATTTAAAAAAAATCTGATGCAATGTGAATTTCAGTAATAATTCAATACTATTGTGTGACTTTATTTTGAAATTTAGTTCTTTGTTGATGATATAAATGGTTGTATCATTTTGAATCCTTTCAGAATAATGGTTCCCTTTTTTGTGAATAGTTTAAGGGAAAATTGTGTCACGTAATTTCTCCACACAATTTTACACCCAACCATGAATTGTGATAATTTATACTTAATAAAAGGTAAATATAAGTTAGGTTGATTTTTTCTACTTTCCAAAATCATTTTTCCACATGTTTGTTCTTTATCCGATCTATTTCATTACTATACCAAATTAACCTATGCATGTGTACCTATTATCCTGCTATTGTATGCCCTAAAAAATGGTTGTATATTGGGTTAGTCAAAAACCACCCTTCCCTAACCTTTGACCTTGTTATAACTATTACAATTAGTGTCGTGAGGAGATAAAACATGGGTTTGGGAGAAGAGTGTGAGATTTTTTCCAAGTGAAACTTTTAAAAAAAATGAGGGGAGTGATGAAATGTGAAACATATAGGGATATCTAGGTTGGGAGATTATGGTTTGACTTCTAGGAATGCTTAAGTGAGTAGGTCTAGGAATTTGATTGTAAAAGATATAGGGAAGGTTTGGTGAAAGGATCATATAAGAATATAATTTTTAAAATAACTTATAATTACTCTATAGTAAGTGGAAGGAATATCATGAAATGGTTGTCACACACACACATGAAGAATTAGTGAAATGATTAACTTTTGAATTATTTTATTTGACTGTTATCAAGCATCTCTGGGAATTTCAATTGGATATAATTTTTGAGATGAATTTTTCCCTGATCCTAGATAATAACACCTCGGTGTTATTTTTTTGTTGATCACATTTCTATCATGAATTAAATTTTCATTGAATGTTAAATATTTATAAATATGGAAATATCTACATGCACTATCTTCCAAGAAGTTGTGAACCAACATTTCCTATGGCACAAACTCAACCACACTACCCAAGTAATTTTTGAGTGTCCCTGACAGTTAGTAACCAAATCAGAATGGTCTACCACACCAATCCAAAAAATGGTCTCTCGTAAACCATCCTTTACCTGTGTATATCCCATCACTCGATTGGTCACCTAACCATGCCTCTTGGTTAGTTAGCCTCATCCACCCCAAGGAATCCTCTACATCTCACCCAAAAAGAAAACCATTCATATAAAAAATCTTAGATGTGTGACCACCCTCTCCTTGATGTCACCTTCAATACAAAATATTCTTACTATGCTTCAATCACCCATGTATATTCCTTTTAAAAAAATTGATACCTCAATTAATCATCATATAAACAGATTTTAAGTCATCCATAAGATATGACCCTTCGAAACAAAACTTACACCCTACCTCAATAATTTAGGTTCATCTATAAGAGAAAAAGGGTACAGACATACCACTTATAGAAACCTGATGGTATTCATTATGTTTCAATCACACATATGAAGAATCTCATGTGCTTCCCATTCAATGGAAATAGTTTAACTGGGATTGCCTCCTAAAAGGTCACCCATGATTTCCTTGAAACTGTCAAAACGTAACCACGAATCGGGTCACCTCACCAACCATCAATCTTCCATATAGCCCACTTGGCTAAACAGGCACCGGGTAATACTCTTTGTGTCCCACTAACAAGGTCCATGGAATCCACCTTTACGACACATACCCAATGAACTAGGAACCTTGTTCGACCTCTCTCATAGGTCACCTTGAATGTTGAATGAAACCATCTCCGTAGAATGGAGACCTGAAAACCAAAATACATTAGTCCTCTCTCCAAACCATACACATCAAGATACAAAAAAACTCTCAAATAGAACTCTCATCCCCATTCTGATACACACTATTCCTAGTGAACTAAATAGACATTTATTCTAGGTTCCACACTAAATGTGACCTTACACATTCTTCATCAATGTGATCCAAAAATCCTCTTTGGGATCCAAAACACAACTCATAAGGTCCCTACACACAAGGTAACCAAAACACATACACCATCCTTAAGGTTAAACAAGCACTATGTACAATCACATTCCATGAGAGTTTCCACACTCACATTACCGAAAAAATCCTTGAAAATGAAAGGCCACAACTTTGACAAGGATTCCATAATAATATCTCCTATTCCATATCATAACCAACAAGGACTCAAAACTCATATACAAGGTCTCAAACTAGGGAACTCTCACTACCCCAAACCACTCGTACAAAGGGTCAAACCGATAATAAAAGGAATACCCAATACCCGATTCTCCCAGAATTTCCACCATTACACATAATTTTATAATTAACATTACTATTTTTGAAATCAACATTCACCTTTAAAATTATGCATTTTAAAAATCATTGCAATCATCATTTTAACTCTTTTAAACAATTCATAAGGTGAAATTCATTAACCATTTTAATATCACTATGAAAATCCTTCTCTTTTTGACACCATTAAATAATTATGATTTACCACAATCTATAGTTTTAACTCAGTCATAATATTTCTTTATACACACTATTCTTAAACTATTAATTTACCCACTTGAATAACCATTCTTCAAATTTTTAAGGAAATGAGATGCATTCTACTATCTATGTCTCACACACCCATCCCATGTGTCACTATCATGATTCATGCCACCTATATCCTTGGGTTCCTTAAATGATGGATAAATGCACAACATCATACCATTACGACCGTGAAATAAATATCATATATTAGTCCAATCAAACATCATGTGAAGCACCCAATGGTGAAATATAGTTCAACTATAACAACACACACCAAGGAAAATAATTCCCACCCTGGGTAACTTGGTTTTTCCTCCATACATGGGATATCTACTCCCAAGATCGTTATCATTACTAAGGACCAAAACTTACTAGCCTACACTATGCCATACCAACTTATTAAGTCAAAATAAATAGAATGTAAAATCCTCTTATACAACTTTTTAACTTCCCTGATTCAGAATCCACTAAATCAGTTCCCTAATCTAGGTCATCACATAACCTTAAGCACCCCTCCCCGTACGCCATAGGTTTTTGACTAGTGGAGAGGGTCTAATAAGTCACATGGAGAGACTATACCCTCATTACTAGAGCAAGACACAATATAAAAAATATAAATATAAAAATCAATATGAAACCAACAATAAAATGCATAGCCAAACATCTCCCAAAATTGGGTACAAACAACAATTCAACAATAACCATGTCACAAAACGCTAATAGTTCCAAAGTGAATAAAACCCAAAATAAAGATGAATGGATAAATCCCCAAAATAGGTCCTGACTCCATGTCAAGATCCTCGTCTATTCATATCCCAAGCCCATATCAACATCCTAGCATATGGAATTTTCCCTTATCCTAACCTGCAACCGTGAAATCTTCTCGAGTACCCAATAGTGGCCCTAGTAGGGTGTGAGAACAAAACTCAGTAGGCCTCCACCAACGATGTCTACAAAACATCCACTCCAATAGATAGTTCCTTAAAGTACTAAATAAATGGTATGTAAAGAAGGGATAGTTCAGGTTCCATTAGTTAATAAGGTTCACTTAATTTATTCCTATCATTTTTTCCATTTTAATTACTTATACCATATTCATTACCTAATACAATTTTATCACATGTTCTATGGGTTAGGCATATACATCATATACACATGGATCTAAGGTAATCAATCACTATGTATAAGGGAATATGCCGAGTCCCTATATTACTAGGGATTAACACATCACATAATCATAATATCCTCACCTTAGAGAATAAGTCAGAGTGGAATGCAACTGTTAATGGAATATATCTTATATCCCCTTCCCTAACCCTTGCATTTTGGGGTGGAATTTAGAGCCTCAGTCTAACTCAATCAATGGGCATACATCGTCATGTCAATACCCCACTCTACTAATACATGTGCATATTACTATTTATTCATTCCCTAAAACATACCATATCAAAAACAAACATACCAAAATAAAATAGCAGTTACATCTAATAACCATCGACATGGGGATTAATACTATTCCATAACCCATTACCAAATTTTCCATTTACAGTTCATAGCCATTTAGAATAATTCTCATTCTCATGAATTAACCCATTGAGTATATTCAAAAACTCCCATACATTATCCTGTATTCATCAGTTACCATACCTTAATCTATTTAGCCAATTTATCATCTATCATGCATTTTTTCACTTATTCATTTCTAGTACAATTCTTATATCACATAACACAACCACTTTATTACATTCAACCCATTAGGTATATCCCATAATTACCATGTACAAACCCATTAAATATATTCATAAATTCCCTTATTTAACCTATTTACATGCCCTTTAATTCAATATCCATTTACAATTTAACACGCTCATCATTTCATATGTACTAATTCTTTTGGGCATCTCAATATAGTTCATAAAACCTTTTACACAATCTCTTTTAACTCAACTAACCTAATACTAAGTCATACCAAACAACCCCTTAAGACATTATAAAATCTAGTAATAAATATAAATATTTCATATTCAACTGAACTAACCATATTAACATGTTCAACAAGGGATCTTTGTTATTACACATCAACTCCATTGTTGAATTTTCCAATTCCTAGGTTCAGGAATGTCGGCACACCCCACGGGTGGCCCCAAATTGGTCAAATCAACCTTGTCCCATCCCAAAAGGATCATGAGGGTTTAAAATCAATATTTTGATCTCCATTTTACAAAATCTCACCAATGGAATTCAAAGAAAAACATGAGGGAACAATAACACATCCTCATATGCAGAAATGCACTTAAAAACTACTGGATATAACTTATAGATCACCTACATAGAATCTGATGATGAATAAACTCTTAAACATATCCTTATATCTGGATCCATAAACCCTTTGAATATTGATACTATATTAAAATGGAAAAAGAGGGTTTTAGGGATTCATAATAATATGAGAGAAACTACAAACCCTAATCCATAAAAGAGAAGAAAGAAGAGAATTAGACTTACCCAAGGCTTCAATCCACATCCAATGATGCTCCAAATGTCCAAGAACATAAGGATAACCACCCTTAGGGATCTTGTATCTATTTCTTTTGTCCTTAGGGTTGAGAGGGGGATAAATGAGGGAGAAATCGGGTGGAACATAAAACACCCATAATGGCAATTTTTTAATTTTTACCAACTTTACAAGGGCCGACAATTTACCTCCATGGTTTGAAAAACTATGGGAAATCCATGAGGTAGCCTCTATCCAAGGAAATTTGAGTTGCACAGTTACCTAGGTAGGACACACAATTTGATAAAACATTCACCAACCATGCGTTAAGCCTCTTTCCAATGCTACACGGTTAGCTGGGAATTCCACAGAGTTTTCTTACTTGTGTGCCAACCATGTGACTTGCACAGATTGGCATGATTTTCATTCCTTTCATGCCCCAAACCCATAGAACAACCATCAGGCTCACCTTAAACCCAGGAAATATTTCATTAACCAAAAAAATAAAAGATTAAAACCATAATTTAAATAATTCATACGTTCATCAAGACTTGGATCTTACAGTATTGGCCAGGTGTTGGGTTCCCTACCTAGGGGAATATTAAAATAGTGATCCAAAGAGGGTGGAACCATAATGAAGGATGGTCAGAGTTCAAGATATCTACTTGTGTAATTTCTCTATGACTTCTAGGACCACATTGCACCATGTCCTTGGTGAGGAGGTGTTACTCTATGGTTTCACCATGACCAATTTCTCAAATGGGTTTCTGAAATAGGTAGACTGGTAGTTTATCAATCAGCCTCCATATTTCTTAGGTCAACCAGGTGATGGGAGAGGTGAATTTTGGCTATACATACTACTTCTCTCTACCTTTTTTTATCCCCATTGATGTGGGGTCATTTTGGAGATTATTATATGTTGATTATAGGTTATTTCTTTCATTCATTCCTCTATTTTTTGTTTGTATACACTTGCTAATAATTTTAGTACGATGTGATCTTGGGTTTTGGTTTTGACTTTAACAAAGAATAGTTTAATCAAGTGGGAATGAACATGATTTGTCTTATCAGGGATAGAGGATGTCCCAAAAGAATGAACACATGATGTTCTGTGTGGTTTCAATGATGTGCTGATGTTTGGTGTTTTTTTAGAAAATATTCATCCTTGGATCAAATTTAATAGTTAATTATAAATTTTTATATTTAATTAATTGGATGTTATGGTTTGATGTAAGAACTTTAGTTGTGCTACAAGCTTGGATGAGGCCTGGATATGGTTTTTTGAGGATTAAAAGATCTTCACGTGGATGGTAACTCAGTTTTGGAGGTAGTTGGTCCCTATAATGTAAATTTATTTTCTTTTTTATGCATGATCGATCATGTTTTCATGTTTTCATGGGATTTGGTAAAATAGTAGTGACTGAGTGCACCGTATATAAGTAGATAGGATGAAATTGATCCCATTAGATCCAGGACAAGTGATTTTCACCTTAGGTAAGTTAAGATCACCCGACAACTATGTTTCCAAGGGGAGAAGGTTCTAGTTTAGTTAAAGAGTGGTATTAGTTATCTTTTAGGTATTGAGATACATTTTTGGTATCCTATGTGGGTTTTAAAGTGCTATTTTGGTATGAATGATTAGGCATAATGATGATAAGTGATATAGATATATATATCTTGTGTGTTGAGGGACGCCCTCTAGATGGTGGAATAGACTCTTGGAATGTTCCATGAGTGGGATGAGTCTTGTAAGGCTCGATGGGGGTGTGAAAGAGATTAGGTATCCACTAAGTGATAGGTAGATTTCCCTAGTTAGAGAGATATGATAAGAGAACTATGTGTGGTTCATGGTAATTTTTGGATAGTTTGGTATCAGGTTTATAAGGGTTTTTGAGTGAGATAGATTGGGAAAATACCTTTTTGGAAGGATTGATCTATGATCTTGATTTTTATGAGATTTTCATTTTCCTATAGGCCAGGGTAAGGAAATTATTATAGGCTGAGGAGTCACCATAGAGTGATGAGGGAAGTTGGTATCAATGAGTAGATATTAGGATGAATTTGTAGGATCTTTGTGGATTTCCTAATGAGAGAGATAATATTATTAAGAGGACTGAAATATTGTGATTAGATTGGATAGATGAATAAGTACATCATTTTTTATGGATAGGTCTCTAGTGACCTGAGCCCTGGTGATAAGATTGTTATCATGTGAGAAGAGATGCATTGCCTATTTTTTATTTCATTCATGTGCTGATCATGTTCTTATGATTTTTGATAGATTTCAGTGTAGATGATGATAAGTCTTGTGGTATAGAATCACAATGGGTGATAAGGTCTTGGAAAACCCTTCATTTAGTTACAATTTAGGGATTGTGATGTGATATTAGACCCACCTTGAGAAATAAGGTAGTGGGTTGGATAATGGTCCTGCCTTGGGTGATAAGATATTAGAATGGACATATTGGGTGAGAAGATTGGTCAATTTTGTAATGTGAAATCAAACCTTATATTGATTGATAAGTTTGTGTTCTTGAAGTGACCTCATATTGAGTGAGAAATGTTGTATTGAACCTCATTAAGTGAGAAGGTTGGTCCATGGGTTGATTAAATTCTCTACATGATTGATAAAGTATTGGTTAAGAATGGTATAGGTCCCTATCTTTGGATATAAATTAGAGTCTAAGACTTGATGGGTAACCTCCCTAGAGTGATAAGGGATATTCTATGGCTTAGATATAGGACCCTATACTAAGCCTTTGGGTGGTGTCCAGGACTTAGTGACACCCTACAACGAGTCTTCAGGTATAAGTTATATTATATGGTGTGAGGATACTAGATTCCATCTTAGGATAATGTAGGCATGGTTGCGTATCATGGTATCTCTATTAGCAGATAATTACATATTTTTTATTCTTATAGTGGTGAAATAAGGTGGATTCAAATATATCTAAATGTATGATTGTTTGGGTATCATGTTATCTTGTTTAGAACATGAGGACATGAAGAAAATGTTCATTTTTTCCATTTATTTTCCATGTGAACACACATGTATATAAAAATGTATATTAGGGTCACTTGGTGAGACCCTTTGGAGAGTTTTTTACAGCCTACATGGTCATCCTATTGTTCATATTGACCTTGTTTCTGAAATTTAGGTTGAGAATGAGTTGTCCAGTGGGTCAAGAATGAGAACCAAGCCTAACATTAGACATTAAGATTGAGGTGATCCTTGGGGATGATAGTACATCATCTATTTATTTTCATTTCCATATTTATTTTTTGTACGTGATCATCCTAGTGGGTGATTTTTTGGGATGTATGACTATATGAATGAATTTATATTTTATTATATCAAGATTCTAATTTATCAATTTTTGTATACTCTGAAGATTTATATGTATATTTTTAGTAATTTACCTTGTTTTATGACTATAATTAATAGACATAATCTCCTAAATGCATGATTTATTCCGTCACCACTATTCCAAAGACTCTATCATATGTGGATGCATGATTGAGTCCATATCGAACCTTCAGTTGAAAAATAGATTAGTTGTCCTAGGTTGGGGTGTTAAAAAATGGTATCAGAGCATATTTCTCTTTGTATTACTATTTTGGGTATAGTAGATAGGGAATAGAGACATTTCTGATATTGTGATGGGTGTTAGAAAAATTAATTATAAGATCATTTTTTGGTGGGAAATCTTGAATAATTGGGTTACTTGATTTCTATTATTAGTTTACATTGTTACTGTTTATATGATTATTAATGTTTGATGTATATATTTGTGGTTGACGAGTATGGTTTTTAGTTCGTAAAATGTTGGAATGATGCAGATGTGCATGCATTGTATTTTTCATATAGGATTCACATGATATACATGTTCTTCTGTTTGATTTATTTTGATGATGAAAAAGGTTATTTTATTTATAGTGTCAACAATAACTTATATGGTCTTTTTCATATAACATATTGATGATATTATACTCACTTGGACCATGAACTTCTCCCAATATCAGTTTTATGATAATAAGTCAAGTGGATCTTATGGAGAGTCATTCTCGGGTGATGGTGGATATATAATCCATTCATTTATTGGATTTATAATGACCCTCAGTAGGTTGGTGTAGAAATTTAATTCTTGGGTGTTATGATCTAATGATGTTCATGAGTTTCCCTTAGGATGTGTACACCCTAACCTTGATACAAAGAGTGGTTTTATTTGAGAGGGTATCATAAATTAGATGCATTGACTTATTTATTCCAGATGCAATTTTGAGTGGTGTAACAAAATTTTAGATGAATTGTTTGTGGTTTGGGAATAATTCTCCACTGGAAACTGATTGTGTGGTTGGACTTATCCTAAGTGAGATTCCTATAGTCTATTGTAAAAAGAGAAAAAGAATCTTTATATATATATATAATATTGACATGTGAGATTAGTATGGCTAATTATTAGGCGTTCAATCCTAGTTTTGATGGGATTTAACTCATAGGATCATGAGATAAGTAGTGTGATCTTGTTTTATGAGAGTATAGATTCATTGGACTTAGACGAGACCATGTCTGATACTGGGAAAGAATATAGATAGTTTTTTTTTAAGACTGACTCTACCCTAGGAAAATTATAGTGGGGTTTGAAAGGATTTTCAAGAAAAGCCTCAATGTGTGAGGGAGAGATCACACTTGTCATGAAAAAATGTCTATTTGGTTTATGGATTGGTGAGTGTCTGTGTGAAAGATGAGAGATAGTGTGATTGGTAAAACATGTGAAGGTGTGGTCGACAAGATTCTTGGTAATAATATAAGGTTTCATGGGTGGTTATGATGGATGAGCATGGTTTAGAAGGAGAAACATGCATGGTATGTTGGAATCTTTCAGTTTGGTACTCGATGGTGTAGGAGAATCCATATATTGGGGAGCACACCCATGCTAATTGAGTGTTTGAACCCCATCAGGGGTGGATTTTAGTGAGTGCTGAGGATGATGTTTCAGGTGAACTGGGAATGGGTAGAGTTTGGTTTTTCATGTTAGAGCTTAAGTATGAGTGGGATAACCACATTTATTCATTCTATTAGATAATGGAAAAGATGTGTGATTGGGAGATTACATTTTTGTTTTAGTGGATTGAAAATATGAATAATCCTATGGTGGGTATAATCTTAATGATATAAGAGGTCTGGAACTCTCATTTATAAGGTTGTTGATGTGGTGAGACCAGCTGTTGGATGATCAATATTGCACCAGGATGGTGGTGTATGGTAATATTTTATGTGATATGGTTCCTTAGAAAATACCATATTTAATATCAAAATGTATTATTGGATGAGTCTTAGTGTTGGAATCAGGCCCAAGATGGAGTTGATGTAATCTGAGAGAGAGTTAGATCATAGGTGTTCAAGTTCTAATGGAGAGAGTATAACAGGTGTGATATTTTTAGTACCCAAATATGATATTACTTAGTGTTTCATGTTCAAACTTTTGTGTGAGAGTTTGGATAATCTCATGATGTTGTAAAGTGTTAAGTCACCATGATCAAGTGATGGGATAACATGTTGTCTGGTGAGGTAGAGCATTTTGAGATGGAGTCATCCAGAGGAGGATCAAATAATTTTTTCCATGAAATTGGGTATAGTGTGATGGAAACAACATTAATCATTTTTGAAGACCATTGGTACTATAATTTTAACATATTATTCCTATATTGGGGAGCACCATATCATGGAATTAACTCTTATGAGTAGATACTTAGTGTGGGATGCAAAATAGGCCTAAGGATAAATTGGTTGATGGTGCTTAAATATATCTAGATCTATGGGTGTGGTTGAGGGAAATCATAGTGCTAACAATGGTGATTAGTTAATATCTAGGTTTTTTAGGAATAATGCACTCTTGTATTTGGAGTTACACAATAGAATCTTGTTTGTTGTTTTAGGGTAGAATACAATGAGTTAGTAGTAAATTCCAGATCAAGGTAGGTAGGAATTATTATTAAAGAATCATCAAAACTTATCAATTATGAGAAGCATTATGGTGGAGATCTTTTAGTAAATTGTATATTTATTGGTATTTTTTATGAGTAAATTTGAATTTTTGTGGTCTCAAGTTTGGGGAGTTTGATGAATTAAGACTCAGATCAGGAATCCAAGGCTTCAGATTACTATATGAAATGGTTTTGGATGTGGATTGAGGCTTAAGAGGTATTATTTATAATTAAGTAATTGATGGAGTGGGGTATGGGTGACCCATCCTCTGTATGTTTTTTGGATGCATGCATCCAATTATTCTATGACATTTGGGTAATGTTGTGATGACTTGTAGTGAGGGTTATCTTAAAGTGGAGTGTGAGGTGTTATTCCATGAAATATGGAGGTGATTCCTTAGGGTCTTGGGCCACTCTCTAGAAGAGAAAATCACATCATGACCCATTGGGGTCAAACTGTAGTGGTGTTATTTGGGGTTTAGTGTTGGGAATGTGAATCTTCCTTAAATTATCTAATTAAATGAAAGGAGGAACTCTATAATTTCAAACTGACATTGTTGAGGCATAGTACATATTGTATTGAATAGGACGAAATGGTTTTTTGATGTTAGGGGAATTATTATAAGCTGATCATATTTTTCTATGTTTATCAAATGGGGGATATTAATATTCAATTGTTTTTACAGGTTAAGGTGGTGGAAGCCACTGATGATTGGTGAAGTCAATAGATGGATAACCGAAAATTCCATATGGCGGTGCAGCCTGTTTGAATGCAAGATTACCATTATAAAATAGATGTGTGACTAAATTTTTAGTTTTATAGATCAATGAATTTACCTATACTATATGATGAATAAAACTATAACACTATCTCCATCGATACATTTTTTGTAATGATAATAAAAATGATTATAAATTTTTTCTCATGGATGTAAGATGAAAGTTCAAAGATCATAAATTTTTGTGCATCATGTTTATCATTTTAATAATCTACTTGATTTATTTATGATTTTCTATGAGAGTTGTGACTTAGTGGCTATAATTAGGCTGAAATATAATCCTACTTATGCTGCTCAATGATATGGTTAATTTATAGTGGTTAAATTAATAGTCAAGAACCATCAATATGTGATATCTTCTAGTGAACACAAGTTCTATCATCTAATGATCATATGAACATTTTAATTCATATAAATTGGTTTTAATTAAATATTGGAAACAATAGTAAACTCAATTAAAATTTTCAATCTGCTTATAGTAATATTGATATTAGTCAGGTATACATTCATCAAAAGGTATGGTAACAAAATAAGGTAAGGTTTGTATTAGTTAGTTCGAAAAAACCAAATATCTATTCTAGAGTGTGCAGATAGTTGACTATATAGACATGAATTATCTCACACTTCCATCATATGAAGAAAAACCTAATAAAATAGGGATATTAGAAATAGGAAGTATAGATATAATGTAACTTTTATTAGTAAGGATATCATTGGCATGAAATATATCCTTCAAGATCCAAGAGAATAAGACTACAACTAAGTTGATGGTAGCCCTGAAAAATATGTATTAAAAAACAATTGAATTGAAAAATGTGTTTCAAATGTGAAGTATGTTTAATATTATATCATCAAAAGGATGTTTCTAACATATCATGTGAATTATTTTAATGTGATATAGAGACAACTCAAAGTATTAAAAAAACCTCTACGAAGGATTTATTGAAAATTCTTCCACTTTCATATCTACTAGAATCATGGGATTATATATTTACCATAGAAAGAAACATCGATAGAAAGACTGATATGGTGTCAGAATACATACAAAATATTATTCTAAATGAGGATATAAGAAAAATATATTTCTATATACATTCCATAAATGTTCTAAATACCGACGTAAGGGGACACTCACCTTAGAGATGGAATCATCAATGGACAAAAGATAATTCTAGGGAGAATAGTATTGTAAAGATGAATAGTTTTGGAATCAAACAGTAGCATTGTGTGAAGTGTGTACATATCTGATGGAACTATAGAAATTTAAAAGAATGTACTGGATGAATTGATCTCTGAATTTCAACATTCACCAACTGAACATAAGATGTTAGATACTTGCTACTCAGTGCTAGTGTTCAAGTGGAATCATGGGTGGTTGAATTTGATGCAACCTTTAACTGAAAAAAAGATCACAATTACAAGGAAAGATATTTATCAAGAAGCTCTGGAAAAGTTCATCTGGAGGATGATAGATATTTGGAAGTAACTGGAATGGGAGATTTAAATATTTGGATGGAAATGGGTGCCCCTTACGACAAAAAGAGGGGCGACACATTCTGGGTTTCTAGAAGAAAATAATATATATTTGGAAGTAATATGATGTAATATATATAATGAAATCTTGTAATAGATTCTAGAAAGTGACATTAGGGTCTTTGATTATGGTGTGAGGATTAAATTATGAGTCCCTTTATATGATCATATGTTTATATGGAATTGAAATCACTACAATTTCAACCTCAAAAGATTCAAAGGTCTAGACTTATATACTAAATCACCTTATTTAGAATTAAATAAGGATATATATGGGAATGGAATTATGAATCTCAATCACACAATTATCTATAGTTCTATGATATGTGCTCTAGGAAAGAAAAATATAATTTCATTAAACTTAAATGGATAGAATCCTAGATCCCAAATTTTGGTGTTTTTCATCTAAGATGTATGTGGACTTGAACCTGTTTGATCTCATGGAGGATCCATTTACTTAATTATATTCATTGAAGACACGAAAAGTATGATATGGGTATATTTACATAATAAAAAGTATAACATTTTCATTGATTTTTATAGTATAAAGATATATATGAAATGTATATTGTTATTTGTAGTAGTTTTTATAATCTTAATGTATAAGATTATATGTACATAGGAAAATATTGAATTTGTAGTGGGAGTTTTAAGTTAGTTCATGTGAAACCCCAAAATATAACATTGATATGACATGAAGTTAATCATCCTATACCTGAATGGATCTTAAGATCAAATTTTTTTTGTTAATATAATCCTATGTAGTAATTCATTGATATATATTTTTCTATGGATGAAGACACATATAAGAGCATGAAAACATTTTTTTTATATATGGTGGAACAATGGTAAACTATATGTCTTAACCATAACCTATGGTTACTTTTTCTACAATGGAAGACAAATAAAAAACATCTATAGAATCCACAAAAGAGTTTCATTATTCAATTCACGTACTAATAGATCCTAGAGGTTCATTAATAGGAGGAGTGATATTCAGTGATATTCAGAGGGCTATTCAAATTTCCTAGAATCTAGTGATTCATGAAGGAATAAAACATAATGATCTAAAATTAATATTTATATATAATATTCTTGAAGATAAGGAATTTGAGATTTGGAAGATATCATAGAAGAAAAATATATCTAACATTTTCATGAAGGTTTTATTTCATGAAAACTTGAGGTAGCATTATGACATAGTCAGACTCCAGTGAATGTAATAGGATGGGGAACATTGCATACATAAAGAAACAAGTCTGATTTTTCCAAAGTGTTGAAGAATTTTGGAGAGTTATATTGAATAAATCTTCAAGTGGGAGATTTTTGGGAATGTAAATATTCATTATGGTACCAGATTCAACTCATTAGAAAAAATAATTCCATAATTTCATCCCATAATTTTTAGGGAAGTAACAAAAATATATTTAACATGAAATAATGGTTGTTGTAAGTTTGTGGACATATGATGGGTTAAGTATATTTGTATACATTTACTAGACAGGGGTTGTGAATAGTCAACCTCTTGCATAAGTTATAGTGGTGGAGGCCACTGCATAATGATGATGGTAATGTATGGATGATCACAAATTTTGAATTATGGTGTAACCTATTTGATGGACCAATTACCTCTATATAATATAGGTGGGACTAATTACTGAAATTTATTAATATATTAGAGTAATTTTATTTTATAATGAATCAAAGTGTAAAAGTTTATCCATGGCTACATTGTCTATAATCCTTTTTTACTTCTGATAATCAAAATGTTTGTTAGTATTCTCCCATGGAAATATGATAAAATTCACAACCATGTAAATCTTTATGGGACCACTTTATATTTTATTTTATCTATTTGAATGCCTTTTCTATTTTCCAGAATTTGTGAGAGGTGAGAGTTAGGGGTAGTTATTGGGGTATAGCATACACCCTCGTTTTAGTGCTCTAAGATGCAGGGAAGTTTCAGTGGTTGATTACTCTACATAAAATCATTAGTATGTGTGATATTATAGAGAATTAAAGTTCTACCATATATTGGTCATACTAAGGTTTCTCTTCCCAATAGTTTTCTCCTCTATCCAGGGGTGGTCATGCGATGATCCAGGTAGGGAAATGACATGATGAAGGCAGGTTGGGGGTCGATACCTCTTCCTAGGGTGTCACTCCATAACCTAGGATGTTTGTACTATGATTGGGCCTTAGTTAGGAGGTGTCTCCCCAGGAACCTCATGGTCACATCGTGATTTTGTTATAGAATTGTTTTTTAATAGGGTAAGAATATTCATTTACCAAATTACCTTAGGTTTAATTTGACTATGAAATGAGAGAGGGACATTTTAGCCATCCCTCTCCCTCCTCATTTTCTCTTAGAATACATTTGAGGTGGTATTATTTTGGAGGTAATTCAAAAAAATTATTGATGTATTCTTTTGTTCCTTCCACCTTTTTGGTTCCACTAAGATAGTTTATTAATTTGGTTCATTTTAGGAAATGGTTTTAGTTTTCATTATACCATATCATAGTGTAATTGAGTAGAAACAATAGTTTTTTTACTAATCTAGGCTAGAGGACGTTTTGAAAGGATGAACACATGAAGTTCCATATGATTTATGTGATGAGGTCACCACTAGTGAATTTTTAGTGAATATTCCCAATTTTATCCAATTTATTAGTCAATTAAAAATTATGATAATTAATTATATGGCTGTAAATAACTGATATAGAATCTTAGGAGGCAGTACGTGCTTGGATAGGTTATGGAAGAGCATAGATGAGGACAAATGGAGATTGAAATAGATGGAAAATCTATTTTATAAGTAGTTGTACCTTATAATATAAAACAATATGTATGTTTATGAAAGAGTGTGTATTAATAAATGATTTTATGAGGCCATATAAATGATTTGGGACTGAGATCACCATAGATTAAGGGATAGGATGGCATTAAGCCTCCTAGATCTATGACAATTTCTTCCCAGTACCTTTGGTAAATTGGGATTTCTCGAAGACTATGTATCTAAGGTGTGAAGTTTTCATTCAAGCTAACGAGATCCAACATAGATCAAGATGGGATGTGGGTATCCAAGGTGGGATTCCTAAGGCTATTCAGTAGGCATGAGTGGATTAGGAATAGTGATGAAGATAAAGATGTACATACATGCCATCTGTGATGAGGGACACCATCTCAAGGGTGGAGTGGAATCTTGGTGGGTGCCATTAGTGGGATGAGTCCTTTATTACTAGAAAAGAAGTGATTATGAGGTATTATTTAATCTATGTGATGGGTTGAGATCTCTACTTAAAGATATGTGTGACGAAACCTAGGTGTGGGTTATAGGAAATGTTTTATGTAATGAAACCATGTTTTAAAGGATTTTAGATAGATATAGATGAGATAACCCTTGCGTTTCATGATAGGGTTGTGAATGAGATTTTCTTGAGTTTGGACTAGGCATAGAGGCCAGGTTCAGGTAGATCCAATTGGATAAAAAGTATCAATGGAGTAATGAGGGATGTTGGTATCGATGAGAAATGTCTGGAATGGGTATGATGGATACTAGTTGATGACATGAAGGGTGACATGATAATACCAATAGAACCAACATATTGTTCTTAAGATGCATGTACAATGAGTAACATTTAAGTGAATGGATAAGTCATAAGTTACATGCACATTGGTGATGAGTTGGTGAACATGTGATATGGGATGTATGACCCATTTTTTTTTTCCTGTTTACGTTGATCATGAAACATGTATTTTCAAAATAACTACATTTTTTAAAAATTATAAGTCATTCTATATAACTTTTAAAATGTATTTTCAAGTATTAAAAATTAATATTATAATTTATTAAATAAATATTTAAAATACATTTAAAAGATTAATTATAAATAGTATATAAAAATTAATTTATAAAAAAATTATAAATAAATAAATATCCCAGTATATATTTCTCCACAATTTATAAACAATTTATAAATTATTTAAATAAATTCTTATTTGAAATAAAAAGAAAAACAATTTTTCTAACACATATCATTTTTAATGCTATGCTCCAACTGCATATAAATTCTCTCACTCATTGTGGACTTCATGTAAGATTAATCTATTTGAGATTAAAATACCACATAGTGAACATCATAAGAATAATTCCAACACTTGGGAATAAAGATAAGATTAATCTGTCACCACATAAGAATAAACAATCATGGTGTGTGGGATTAAACATATCTCTTGTGTAGAAATAATTTGATGTTCTAGGGATTGCATAATGTGGTACAAGTGTACAGAAACCTATGTAATAATAGTGGATTATTATATGAATTTTAAATAGATTAGATTTATTTAGTATATTCCTCATGAAACATTAATTAATTATTTCATCATATTTATAAAGAAACCCATACATGATTAATGCCACATGGAATTGTTCATGTTGTATTTGAAATTTCACTATGTATTGTAAAAAATGGTTCATGGAGGGTTGAATAATAATTAAATATATTTACTGTAAGATTAATGTTTCACAATTCTAGTTAATATACTATTAACTCTCATATGAATAACTTTTTAGTGGACCATGTATGGTTAAATATGACACCAAATGGATAATCTAAGATTAACTCTAATAATATATATGATTAATCCATGTGATATTTCAAATGGGCTATTATAATAGTAACTCAAATCGCCTATATGATATCACCTATATCACAAGGTTATTACGGTGCTTTTTTTTAATAAAGATGACATATTTATTTTAAATGATGATTTCTAGTATCTAACAACAGGAAATAACTATGATAACACTAATGGGTTTCAAAGGACATAATTAAAAATAACAATAACATTATAGAAACCTATAACCATGATTTATATGCAAGATATCTGAAACCATGCATAAACTGCAAAAATAATAGACATGTACCTTTCCTTAAAGATGACTACTACATTGGTATACATATAGTGTTCTTGATAAGTTCACTAAAGTGGCAACAAAATTAATTCCCTCCAATAGAGGTATCCATGGGTTGATTCTGAATCAATATTTACACAAGTTGGATCCTCTAGAACCCATGATATACTAGTTTCTCATGGAATCTAAGTTAGGTGGAGAAATTGAGATTTAGGATCATGGGATTGTCAATAAGGAACACTCACATACACATGAAACTCATTTCTATGTATCAACCATAATATTAAATCCTCGACAAACCTACATGCATTAAATCATATATTTATAATGTATGATTTAATTTTATACAATTAAATTACTTTTAACTCCTCAGATATGATAATTCTCACATACATTTCATTTAATTAAACACTTTAATGATAACAATTGTATGATATTTGAATGTTATCACATTACATTTAGTTTCCAAGTATATTGTTTCCTTTCTAGGAAATGGTCTGCCAAGAAAATATCATAGAAAATGACATGTATCAATGATACCATATGATTTTATCAAGGTAGTAGGATGTTATCATATAATGTGTCAAATTATATCCCTATATTGTCTGGTATGATATTGTATCCCTAGTGTATTACATACAAAAAGGGAATTAGGTCATATCTCCTTTAAAATAGTTTTTTAGTATAAACATATAAAGTAAGTATATTGATGATCATATAATAGGAATTTTGAAGTTTCAAAATTGATATAAATATTTTATTTTTAAATAAAATAAAACGATATCAATTCATGGATAAAATTATCATTTATTTTAAAGAAATTTTCTTTATGAATTATAATTATTTTGTAAAATTAATTATTTTTGAAGAATGATTTCAATAAAATAGATTTATAAAATTTTTGTATAGAAAAGTTAAATAAATAAAAACTTTTGAAAAATAATTAAGGAGTTATAAAGAATAGTAATTTAATGAGTTATGGAAAATGATAATTATTTTATTTTAAAAATTATTTATATTATATATTTTACATTTTTATTTAAAATTTAAATTTATCATATTTGGCGTATAAATTTTAATTAAAATTTTTTTATATATTAAAAATAAATTAATATTTATCGGATGATTATTACATATTATGAAATAATAAAAAGTTCACTTGTATGCTTTTAAATAAAAATTTTCTAGAAATTGTATATTATGTACTATAAATATTTAGTTTTAAATTAATTTCAATCACCTTTAAAAATTTATTTTGATAAAAAATATTTTTCTTTTGGGATCAGGTCATTGAAATGAGGGAAGAGGCTCAATTTAATTTTTATGCACAATTTTTTTCACTAAGGTGAAAAGTGAGTTATCGTGGTAAAGAGTAAAAAAAGGTAAAATGGTTAAAATTAAGGGAAAAGGCCTAAATATTTTCAAAATTATCTTTAAATTATGTGGATAAGGGGATTCAAAACCCATATCTCTTATATTTCCACTTTGGATCCACTTTCCTTATAAAAGTTCATTCCTTACACATTTAGTGGTGAGTAATTACATAATATCCACTAAATATCATATTAAAAAACATATCCATTACCCTATACTAAAAACTTCTATCCATTAGTTTAATCTTGAATAAATATCCAATTCCCATCTCCTAAATTTATCTCTCATATTTTCTAACCTCTAATTCTAATAAGTAGTCCTAAATCCTTCATTATGAAGGAACCATTTTGAGGAGAGAACTCATAAATGTAAGTATCTAGTTCTTATATAACTTTTTTAATTACATTATCATTTCCACTATTTAAAAATATCATTCACCAATAATTTTTTTAAAAACAATACAGTTATTTGAAAATGAAATATCTATAATATAACTCTATACTCTTACTCTCATTAGTTAACATGTTCTTGTTTGGGTCGATTCGATCCCCTATATAGACAATGGTATACTATTTTGAAAATTTTTATTATATATGTGTATAAAAATATTAAGGATGGTAATATATGATATTGAAGTGTAATTTATGTTATGATTATGGTTCTATATGGGTGACATAAAAATAAAATCTCATTATTATGTAAATGATTGTTATTAGTAAAATTACAAAAAACAAGATTATCATGAAATCCATTCATATGAACCATATCCATATTATCCCTAAAATGAACATGATATTTTATAAATAATTATAATACTCAGATTCCTCTATTTTTAACAATCTTTGAATTTTTAACTTTTTATTAATGAATGATTATCAACATCATGGTACCAAAGCTTGTATAAGATAATCAAAATAATTAACATGAGATGATAAAATTAAACTATAACTAAATAATATATATACAATATTAAAATCTCAATTTTTTATCTATATGTGATGCCCCAAAAAACTTAGGTAAGAACCTTGTGTTCAAAATCATGTATCACACTTGACAAAAGGCACAAAAGGTTATATAATTTCTAGATACATTATAATATATTCACTATCTAAAATGAATTCTATATATTTCAATGAATTAAACACTGAGTTATATTAGAATTCATGTGACACTGAGTTAGCGTACATCATACACAACAAAGACCTTCCTCTATAGCTTGCGTTACATGCAAAAGAAACCTTCTTTGATGGCTTTCACTATACGTAATGCTGAGTCTTACCGAGAAACAATCTGTAATTAAAACATTATTATTTAATATAATAAGATAAAAAATATTCATTATGAATATTATTTTATAAATTAGGAAAATATATGAGTTAAAAAACAAAATCATTAGTTATAAATAAATTATAAATGAAGATAAGAACCAATTGAATATTAAAAGGATATTTTTATTAAAAACTATTTTTATGCTCATAAAGTTGTTTTAACCAAATAGATTAAATTAATTACAATTAGCGAGTGATACTAATGTAATAAATATGTTACATATTCAATAAATTATTTTTTATATTCATCAAATAGATTTTGTTAGCATAATATAAGAGTAAACCCAATATTTTACAAAAAAACCTATATTTTTATTAAGGCATGTTTACCGCCTTTCAATGGAGAACCTATTTTAAATCTTAATTTTGACATTTTTATAAATTTAATATGATAAAATAGACTTTATTTTTGAATTTATAATTTTAAAAATATATTATTATGAATTTTTGATATTTTTATTTGAAAATTCGTTTTTTAGTTAATAGGAAAAAATGCTGTGTTTTAGTGTAAAACTGCCTTTTCGTTTAAATAATTACTAATTTTAAATTATATTATAAATTTTTTTAATGTAAAATTGGACCAATTATACATATATTAATACCATTTTTCTCATTATAATCAATTTACCATTTTAAATTGAATACAAAAACATAACAATCTTTTGAACATTTTTTTACTAAAACTAGTGAATGTGTCTATCCATGAGGTTATTATTAATCCTAATTTTGCCGATTCTGTGATTTTAATTTTTAAAATATGAAATAAAACATTTTAATAAATATAATAATTGTGTTCTAATAATTTCAACATAATTTTGGACAAAATTGTTTAGTGAAATTGATTAAAATTAAATACAGTAAAAGGTGTAATTAGTCTTAAAAATGGACTAAAACACTATGTTTAAGGGCCCAAATAACCTCTAAACTTGTAAAAAACCCATTTTATGGAAAATTTTCATCCATTAACCTTCCATTAATTACTTTGGGTGGTTTTTTATTAATTTTATAAGGTAATAACATGTGAACACGAAACTTCTTTTCTATAATACTAAGTGAGTTCTTTTCCTTCTCTATAAAAGGCCACCACCTCTACCCATTCCTCACACCTCTAAAACCACTTAAGTTAAGAAACTTCCAACCCAAAGTTTCTTTCATAAATCTTACCCTCAATACATAATCCTCAATTTTGGAAGAATACCTTCAATGAATGCCTTTTGGTTTAAACGAAAAGAAGTTACCAGATTAAAAGGTAATGTTTTTTCTCAATCTCTCTAGTTTCATTTCCATTATCCAGACCCTATAATATACTTATTATGTTATTTTAAAATTATACCAGTATCATAAGAACTATTATTTGTTTATTCTGAGATTTATACCTTCACTTACACACACCACCATCTAATGGGTAACAAACATAATTCTTCTGTGGATGATGAACTACTACCTCATGAAATAATGATTGTTCATTCTTCCATTACCACCTCTCATGGTGGACATTATGATTGAAACTATGTTTATAAATATTATATATGGTATTTATTGTGTATTTATACTTATTTAATAATTGTTTTACACTTTCCTTTAATACTTTCCATTTTACGTTAATACGATAACAACGTTTGAGGAAGTGTGGACTACCGCCCCCTCAAAGCGTTGTGATTCGTTCACACTAAACATGGAATGTATAAAGGATGATATTAATTAAGAATATGATACATAATAAAAATATATATTATATTCATGAAATAATTACCTTTATGGATATATATATATATATAAATCATTTTCTTTATTACCCTTTCACACACTTAAAAAGTGATAACGTTATTCGTGGATGTGTAGCATACCGCCTTCTCAACATGATGTGATTAATTTTACACCATAAAATTATATATATAATAATATATGATTAAATAATATTATAATGATCTTTCTAGAAATATTTTATCTACTTTCCTTCTTTCCACAATGATCATTTAAAAATGGGAATGCTACTCATAGGTACGTACGACCTACCGTCTCCAAGATTATAACAAATTCTCATTTTCATAACCATATTTAATGATTTATTTTAAAAGTATAATTGATGTAAAAAATGATAATTATGTAATGTTTTTTAATATGGTGATTCTATATAATTAACCCTATGACCATTGTTGGCCAACAATAGTTGTTTTGAAACATAAACCGAATTTGGTCAAAAACACAAGACATAAACATAATTGTTTAAGTAGTGTACACAAAAATTGTAATAAATTAAATAAAATTAATTATAAACATGAAAATCTATTTGAATCAAGTTTCAAATTTACATAATTTTATTATATAGTAATTTAATGTATGTTCACCCAATGTTAAACATAAGGTAAAGGATTCTTGTCTCATTTACATTTCATGAGGCATAATAAATTATTGTGCATCTAATTTCATATATATGGTGTAAATACTACCACATTGAAATATTATATCATTAATTATATAATTTTAATGGTATTTAAATGTTTTATTTAGGTATTATTACCTTTGGGGTTTCCATTCCATTTGTTACTACATCTTTAAGGTACTTTCATATCACTTTTTACATTCGTGAGATAAATGTCATATTAATCACTTACTTATTTTGTATGGTGTACCTAATACCTATTTTGATATATTATATCATTAATTAATTTATCTTCATGGTCTTTATATGTTTCATTTTATGTTAATAACTATTGGGTCTTTTTGATTCAAGTGCAATGGATTCTCACCTCACTTTTTATATCCATGATGTAACGCCCCGACCCCAGTTACCCAGAGTCGGTGCATTATTGCATAACATTGGCATGATTACAAAAGATCAAGTCTCGAAAGACTGATTATTTTAGTATACTTGGAAACACTAGATACATTCATAAGTCTTACTTTACATCATAAAGTAAAACAAAACTAAAAAAACATCCTGTCTTCATATCCACTCATACTATCCCTACAGGTCATTCATAATATACTTCATCACATCCTGGAAAAATTAAAACATTTAATGGGGTGAGCTCAAATGCTCAGTAAGTATAACAATACAATGGAAACTTTTATAAATAAACATAAACATTTAAGGCAATGTATAACTAAAAAAAGCCTTTTAAACTTGAACTTCAACATAATATGGAAAAAATAAAATGAAATAATACCATTTACTTATTCACATGGATATTCTACTAGTCAAATAATCACATGCAATATCAATAACCACTTTCATAGTGATGGAATGCATAATGCCAGACTTTCATAACCACGTAGCCAAGGCCTCGTGCCAAGACTACAAATAAGATTTTGTCAAGGCCTCGTGCCAAGACACTAGTTTGTCTCATGAGACCTACCGATGCATCGAGGAGCTAGATAGGGCTCCACCCATCACATATTAAGTCCAATGCATTCCTCATATGAACAGGTTTAAACATATCATAAACCATAACATAATTGTATCTCATAAAACATGAATAAAGGAAACGTAACATTTCCATATTTCAATCACAAGAAATCAATACAACACATTGATATAATAAAACATTATCAAAACCATTTTCAATACCAAAATAAATGAAAATAAAAACTTTGTATTTATTTTTTATTTAAAAAAAATTTATGTCTTGTAGAGGAAGCCGAAACTCAAATAATGGTCACAGCGGCAGAGAAGTCGTTGTTGCCGCATACATACGACAAAAAAAAATTCCTTTTTGTTTTTTAGTAAAATGCTTCGTATAAAATGATTCCTTTTGAATAAACATAAAAGTCAAAGGGGTTTATACATCGTATAAAAGAAAGTCTTGTATTAAAACAGAATATGCCTCAATGAAAGAATATTGAGACGAAGTCCCTTACAAAGATCATTTTTTAAATAAAATAGATCTATTATGTGTATTCAATATAATTACACATAAATAAAGTATAAATAAAAGATAGGACATAATAATATCATGACATAATTTGAAATTAGGAGATTAACCCAATGAACGGAAATTGGGTTAAGAAGTTCCCTTACCTCATGTCCGACTAGACTCGATCATTCTTTAACCTCCTGAATAATAAGATAGAGTTAATTTCTACTTTCTTAAGAACCTTTTTCATGTTTATTATTCCTTTTATATCACTTATTACCATGTTATGAACATTATGTAATTATTTAAGTTAATAACGGTCGTTTTGTCGATCTTTGGTACTTGAGTCAAAAATAAACTTCTTATAATTACAAGTTGTTCATGGGGTAAAATATCCATTACATCCATAATTATATTCATGATGTAGATATCATATATATCATATATATCTAGTGTATACATTCATTAATAATATTATGTAACATTTAGAGGTAAGAAATTAAATGCACCGTTCATGGAGACGGTAAGCCGTACGTACGCATGAACGCTACTTTCATTTCTATTTCGTATTTAATGGAATGAAATCATAATTATATAAAGGTGTATTATAATTACAGTATAATATAATATATAATATCATTTACTTCATCCTTTACATTTCCCACATATGGCATTAACGATTCAAATCACATTGAGGGGGCGGTAGTCCGCACTTCCTAAAATGAAATTATCGCGTTTACCCATAATGGGAATCATAAATTTATGACATAAATGAAAAATACAGAAGCATAAGGAAAATATAAAAAATAATATATATCATATATAGAAATAGTGTCATCTTAATGGCCACCATGATAGGTGTTAAAAGAAGATTGAACAATCATCATTTCGTGAGGCAGTATTTCGCCACCCACAGAAACAGTATGTTCTTTAACCATTAGACGGAGGTGTGTGTAAGTGTAAATCAAATAATTCTCATAAAAAAATCCTATTATATTTTATACACTGGTGTTGTTACAAAAGAAAGTAATAAAAAGATTTTAAGGGGTTGGAGAAGCAAAATAAAACAAAAGAACATAAGAGAAGACATTACCTTAAAATCGGGTAACTCTTTTGGATTTGAGCCAAAGGCTTCCTTGGGAAGACTTCTTTCCAATTTGAGGCTTCTAGGAGTAAGAGAGGGAAGTTGAGAGAGTATTTTGGCAGAGTTTGGCCGAGCCAAATGGCTTTTATAGTGTGAATATGGTGGTAGAGGTGGGGGCCTTTTATAAGAGGAGAGGAGGGGCACTCTTGGAAACTCATGAAATGTTAAATTATTATGAAATGATTTTCAGATTTTAAAGGTCCCAAAATGATATATTTCGTGTAAAAGGTTATAAGGGTTCGAAATCTACTCATCCAATTGGTTTTTGACAAGTGTAAGTTTTGGATTTTACATTATCCTTCCATTTTATTAAAATCGTTAATTAATGAGGTAATCGTTGCATCATCATGGTGTCATAAAAACAATAATTTATTTAATGTCTAAAAATTATAAAAAAATGACCATGATGTAGGAAATATTTTTAGCTTTACAATTAATATTTATAGTCAAAATGTTAACTTATATAACCCCATTTAATAATTGTTTTAGTAAAACAACACATGTTTGTGATAATTTTATTTTTTACTTTAAATAAAAAGTTCTTAATGTCATTTTCTTACCCAAGTGGCTCCATGGGCTCCCCAAGTTGACCCATGGATTGTCTTGGTAAGCCATGACTCATCCAATAAGTGTAGAAAAAGTGTCAAGATATTTTTATATTTTTATAATATCATTTTTACCTTAAATTTCACTAATTACCTTTAATCGCGATTAATAAAACTTAAAAGTTACTATTCACCAAAAAATTATTTTAATCTCATTGAACCACATTTTACATCCTAATGAAAACAATTTATGTCGGATTTTTTAAATTCAATTCATAGAAGCGGTAAAGTTTCATTTAAACGAAAAATCAGTTTTTTAACTACCACTTAGTGGTTTCACTATTCATAAAAAATAGAAGTTTTTCAGAACAATGCCCAAATTTCACCCTAAGCTATATTTGATATTCCTAATTAAAAAATGATTTCTATTTTAAAAAATTCAAAACATATATGTTAATTTAATTAATTTAATAATTAATTCCCACTATCACAACAAATAGCATGTTTCTAAGAAGCAATATATATCAAAAGATTGACAATTATTTATGTCCAATTTCAAAGTGAAATTAATTCTAATGACCACCATTGGATAAAATGGTAAAAATATATTATAATTATAATTTAAAACCACTAAATAGTATTAAATATAAATATAAATTGTTTTGATTAAAAAGGTTGTTTTTAAGTATTTTTTTCTATTCATAGAAAATTGGAAGATCACAGAAAATTACAAAAATTTCAACTTAGGATAATTTAGATATTCCAAATCCAAAAATGAAGTCCATTTTGAAATATAAAATTTATAAAATTTCAAAAAGTAGGTATTACTATTCATAACGGCTACTTTGATTGGTTGTGGTGTGTGTTAGAACTCGAAGTTGCGTACAACACACGTTATTGTATTATTCAAAGAGAAGTGTATCGTGGAAGCTTGGGGTGTTATATTCTCCCCTCCTTGAAATAATTTATTTCTCAAAATTTCATATAATATCACTGTATAAAAAGACTCAATTGATTCTTCATCATAAGTTCCTCGGGTTCCCACGTTTCCTCCTCCATCTTGTGGTTTCTTCATAGAACTTTTACCAGATGAGTCGTCTGGTTTCTCTGCACTTGTTCTCTTGTATCAAGAATCCTGACGGGCTCTTCGCAATAAGACAGATCGGGTTCCAGTTCTAATTCTTCATAGGTGAGTACATGCGTTGGGTCAGGCATGTATTTTCTCAACAGTGATACGTGGAATACATCGTGAACTTTGGAGAGACTTGGTGGCATTGCCAAATGGTAAGCTACAACCCCAATTCGTTCTAGAATTTCGAAGGGTCCAATGTACCTGGGACTCAATTTACCATTCTTACTGAAACGTATAACTCCCTTCCATGGAGATACCTTCAAGAAAACATGATCTCCTACCGAAAATTCCAAATCCTTCCTTCGTTTGTCGGCATAGCTCTTCTGCCTACTTTGAGCTTCTTTGATGTGGTTTTGGATTACTTTCACCTTTTCCATAATTTCCTCCACCAGTTCTGGGCCTACAAGTTTTCTTTCACCAACGTCATCCCAACAGGTTGGTGTGCAACATCTCTTTCCATATAACGCTTCATATGGTGCCAACTGAATACTTTAATGGAAGCTATTGTTATTACTAGAGGTAAATATTGATCCCACATTCCCTAAAAGTCAAGTGAGAATGATCTCAACATGTCTTCTAAGGTTTGAATAGTTTGTTCTGATTTTCCATCTGTTTGAGTGTGGTAAGCAGTGCTCAAACAAAGTTCAGTATCTAAGGCCTTATGAAGACTTTCCTAGAATCTTGATGTAAAACAGGGATCACGATCTGAGACAATCGACAGGGGTACACCATGAAGTCTCAAAACTTCATTAATATATAGTCTTGCTAGACGTTCAAGTGGTAGATCTTCTCTTATTGCAAGAAAATGTGCTGACTTCATGAGACGATCAACAATGACCCATATTGTGTCATTCCTTCTAGCAGTCTTTGGTAGTCCCATGACAAAGTCCATCGTAATATTATCCCATTTCCACTCAGGTATGGGAATAGGTTGCAATACTCCACCAGGAAGTTGCCTTCCAGCTTTCACTTATTGACAAACCATACATCTTGAAACAAAATCTGCAATCTCCCTCTTCATGTTGTCCCACCAAAAATTTCCCATTAAATCTCTATACATTTTGGTGCTCCCAGGGTGTATAGAGAAATTGGAACTATGAGAATCATCCAACAATTCCCTCTTTAAATCAGGTATATCGGGAACACAAAGTCTCCTCCCAAATTTCAAAATTCCATCTTCATACACAAAGTCACTCAATCTCCCATCATTCACAGCGTTAATCTTCTTTTTCAACTCTTCATCATCGGCCTGAGAACACTTTATCCTTTCTATTAAAGATGGTTTGGAAACCATTTGAAAAAGTTTTGATGTTTCACCCTCCATGGTGATTCCCATATCCATCTTTACAAGATCCATGAAAATAGGATCCCTTTCCACTCTCATCATGTTCAAAACTCCATGATCTTTTCTACTCAAAGCATCTGCAACCTTATTTTCTTTCCCTGGGTGGTAGTGTACCGTGAAATCATAATCCTTGAGTAGTTCAAGCCATCGACTTTACCTCATGTTGAGTTTTTTTTGTGAGAAAATATATTTCGAACTCTTGTGATCGGTATATATATCACATTTTTCACCATAAAGATAATGTCTCCATAACTTCGAGGCAAAGATTACAACAGCTAACTCAAGATCATGAGTAGGATAGTTCTGCTCATGAATTTTTAGCTGTTGTGATGCATAGGTAATAACCCTATCATTATGCATAAGGACACAACTAAGTCCTTTCATTTATGAATCACTATAAATAACGAACCCATCATTCCCTGATGGTAGAGTCAATATAAGAGAATTGACTAATCTTATCTTCAGTTCTTCAAAATATTCTTCACAGTCTTTTGTCCAGACAAATTTAACCCCTTTACGTGTGAGGTTCATTAATGGGTTAGCCAATCGGGCAAAATTCAGTACAAAACATCGATAATAACCGGCAAACCAATAAAACTGCGTATCTCAGTTATACTCATCGGTGCTGGCCATTCTTGGATTTCCTTGGTCTTAGAAGGATAAACGGAAATTCCATCCCTAGAGACAATATGGCCAAGAAAAGAAATCTCTTGAAGCCAGAATTCACACTTTCTAAACTTCCCATATAATTCATGCCTTCTAAGATTCATCAAGATAATGCGCAAGTAATTTTCATGATCTTCATAGCTTTTGTAGTATACCAAGATATCATCAATAAATACCACCACAAAATCACCAAGATATTCCTTGAAAAATCTATTAATTAGATCCACAAATACAGAGGGTGCATTAGTAAATCCAAAAGGCATTACTGTAAACTCATAATGCCCGTACCTTGTTCGAAATGCTGTCTTCGGAACGTCTTCCTTCTTCACACACAACTGATGGTATCCAGATCGAAGGTCAATCTTTGAAAAGTATTGAGCTCCATGTAGTTGGTCAAATAAATCATCAATGCGAGGTAGGGGATACTTGTTATTTATTGTTATAGCATTGATCTCCCTGTAGTCAACGCACAACCTCATAGATCCATATTTCTTCTTAACAAAAAGGACAGGGGCTCCCCATGGAGAAACACTAGGGAGAATAAATCCCTTATTACTCAATTCCTATATTTGTTTCTTTAGTTCAACTAATTCCACGGTGGCCATTCTATAAGGGGTATTCGATATAGGCCTTACTCCAGGAATTAAATCAATAGAAAACTCTACTTCTCGTTCTAGAGGATGTCCAGGTAAATATTTTGGAAACACATCTACATATTCTTTCACAAAAGGTATATCCTCTATTTGAAAATTCATTTCCTCACCCTCAGTCATTTCATTATCTTCCTCCCCAATAATTGAATTTAGTTGAGCTACTGGGGGTGGATCTAAATAATAATTAGGTGGTGACGATTCTACTCTAAAGATAAGGTGTTCCTTATCATCATCATCAAAAATCGTAACCTCATTCTTCTTACAATAAATCTTTACATCATAGTCTGAAAGCCAATCCATACTGAGTATTATATCAAACTCAATCATAGGTATGACAATGAGATCAGCGGATAAAGAACATTTATGTGCTCTAATGGGGACTGATTCACAAAACTTTGTTGCAATGATACTTCCTTTAAAAGTTTTGTCTGAAAATTATCTTGTTAAATCAAATTGGAAATATCTAATTTTATTAGAAAACTTGGAAGATATGAAACGATGCGATGATCCAAAATCAAATAATGCATTTTCTAAACTTGAGGAAACTATTAAATTACCTGCCACCACGTCTTTCGGAGCTTCAACCTCAGCAGTATCGATAGCATAAGCATGGTCTTGATCCCTTGGCCTCTTCTGAGGTAAGTTACCCTGATGCTTAGGACATTCATTTTCATAATGTCCCATATCACTACAATTATATCATTCCACATTAACAACAACTTTCTTTCCTTTGCAATCATGAGCTTGGTGGCCTTTTTTACCACACTTGTAATAGACTCCCATTCCCTTCAAGCAAGTACCGGGGTGTTTCTTCCTACATTTACTATAGGACTGATATTCAACTTTTCCCTTCTTCCCCTTATTTCCATTTCTAGATTGATCAGAAGATCTCTTCATCTCTTGCTTTGTTTAAAGTCATAAGACTTAGAGAATTCCATTTTCATATTGATAGCACACAAGACAACATCATCCTATGACGAGAATGTTTGTGAGACTAATGCTCGATGGAGAAATGGTTTTAACCCATCAAATAAATGATTGATCTTACTTCTTGGGTTACGTATATAATCTGTAGCATGCCTCTCTAACCGTGTAAAGTTAGACTCATACTTTGCGACATTCTCATCCTCTTTTTGCCTCAGACTCAGAAATTGCCTTTCCATATCTGCTCGATGGTCACGAGGAAATTATTTTTCTAAGGAAAGCTTTTTTAACTCCCTCCATTCCATACTTGATACTTCTTCATCTTCCTTTGTGTTTTGAATCAGCGACCACCATTGATCGGCATCTCCAGTGAGGCGGTAAACTTCCATGATGACCTTCTCCCTTTCACTACTCCCTAAGGCATGTAATATTTTCTCTAAGGAGTTTATCCATTGATCAGCTACTAATGTATTTTTCCATTTCACTACTCCCCAAAGCCTGAAATATTTTCTCTAGGGAAAATATCCATTGCTCAGCTACTAAGGGATTTGTACTCCCATTGAACGTTGGTGGTTGTTTCCTCATGAATCGATCTAACATTGATCCTCCACGCTGCGGATCAGGGTGCTCCATACGGGTAAGGTTATTATTCATAACCTGAGTGAGTTTTCCCAGTATGGTGATTAGCTGATCGGCACCAGTTGCATCACCAGCTCCACTATAATTATCTTGAGAAGGAGGACAATCCCTACATGGAGTGCGTGCATTGATACGGTTTCCATTTCTTCCACTAGGCGCCATTTCTAAACAATGGCATAAACTAGATCAGTTTATGAATCAAAATACATAATCTCATACTTATAAAACACTTAACATAAATTGAACTATTTATGGATATAATCGATAATCATAAAAATGTTTTCTTTGAGGAAGTATATACTCATAAACCCTTAATAATGGTTTATAAATAAAATGAGAATTATCCTAAGCATATCCCTCGAGAGTGTCGTAACCAAGAGTGCAGCCAGGCCCATTATCGTGCACCAGTTCCTGTTCGAGTCTATCTCAAAGCGATGTTTTCTGGTTTTACCCCTAGGTACATCTGTTCCAGAGCCGCCTCTACCTGCTCGTATCCAGACAGGGATGTATTGTTCGGAAAACTCACAAAATCTCTATAAAACCAAAATTCTAGAAAGTTTTTATATACTAATCTTCAAAGTATATCTTAGGGCTCTGTGCTCTCATCAGAGTTTATCTAAATCTAGCTTCCAAGGTTAGTACTAAACTTCCTATGATACCAACTGTAATGCCCCGACCCCATTTACCCATAGTCGGTGCATTATTGCGTAACATTGGCATGATCACAAAAGATAAAGTCTCGAAAGAACGATTAGTTTAGTAGTCTTGGAAACACTAGATACATTCATAAGTCTTACATTACATCATAAAGTAAGACAAAACTAAAAAAAACATCCTGTCTTCATATCCCCTCATACTATCCCTGTAGGCCATTAATAATATACTTCATCACATCCTGGAAAAATTAAAACATTGAAAGGGGTCAGCTCAGATGCTCAGTAAGGATAACAATACAGCGGAAACTTTCATAAATAAACATAAACATTTAAGGCAATGTATAACTAAAACAAAATCCTTTTAAACTTGTACT
The DNA here is from genome assembly GCA_963277665.1 of Viscum album. Classification (NCBI taxonomy): domain Eukaryota; kingdom Viridiplantae; phylum Streptophyta; class Magnoliopsida; order Santalales; family Viscaceae; genus Viscum; species Viscum album. The sequence goes on along the minus strand of OY728151.1, from coordinate 1,860,181,713 downwards.
TCAACATAATATGTAAAAAGTAAAATGAAATAATTCCATTTACTTATTCACATGGATATTCTACTAGTCGAATAATCACATGCAATATCAATAACCACTTTCATAATGATGGAATGCATAATTCCAGACTATCATAACCACGTAGCCAAGGCCTCGTGCCAAGACTAAAAATAAGATTTTGTCAAGGCCTCATAACAAGACACTAGTTTGTCTCATGAGACCTACCGATGCATCGAGGAGATATAGTGGGCTCCACCCATCACTTATTATGTTTAATGCATTCCTCATATGAACAGGTTTAAACATATCATAAACCATAACACAGTTGTATCTCATAAAACATGCATAAAGGAAACATAACATTTCCACATTTCAATCACAAGATATCAATACAACACATTGATAAAAAAATACATTATCAAAACCATTTTCAATACCAAAATAAATGAAAATTAAAAATTTGTATTTATTTTTTATTTAAAAAAAAAGTTATGGCTTGTAGAGGAAGCCGAAACTCAAATAATGGTCATGGCGGCAGAGAAGTCATTGTCGCCGGATACGTATGACAAAAAAACATTCCTTTTTTTAATTTAGTAAAACGCTTCATGTAAAAAGATTCCTTTTGAATAAACGTAAAAGTCAAAGGGGTTTATACACCGTATAAAAGAAAGTCTTGTATTAAAATAGAATATGCCTCAATGAAAGAAGATTGAGACGAAGTCCCTTACAAAGATCATTTTTTAAATAAAATAGATCTATTATGTGTATTCACTATAAGTATACATAAAAAAAGTATAAATACAAGATATTACATAATAATATCATGACATAATTTGAATGTAGGAGATTAACCCAAAGAACGGAAATTGGGTTAAGAAGTTCCCTTACCTCGTATCCGACTTGACTCGATCGTTCTTTAACCTCATGAATAATAAGCTATAGTTAATTTCTACTTTCTTAAGAACATTTTTCAAGTTTATTATTCCTTTTATATCACTTATTACCATGTTATGAACATTATGTAATTATTTAAGTTAATAACGATCGTTTTGTCGATCTTTGTACTTGAGTCAAAAATAAACTTCTTATAATTACAAGTTGTTCATGTGGTAAAATATACATTACATACATAATTATATTAGTGATTTAGATATCATATATATCATATATATCCAGTATATATATTCCTTTATAATACTACGTAACATTTAGAGGTAAGAAATGAAATGCACCGTTCATGGAGACGGTAAGCCGTACGTACGCATGAACGCTACTTTCATTTCTATTTCATATTTAATGGAATGAAATCATAATGATATAAAGGTGTATTATAATTACAGTATGATATAATATATAATATCATTTACTCTATCCTTTAAATTTCCCACATATGGCATTAACGATTCAAATCACTTTGAGGGGCGGTAGTCCGCACTTCCTAAAATGAAATTATCGCGTTTACCCATAATGGGAATCATAAAGTTATGACATAAATAAAAAATAAAGAAGCATAAGGAGATTATAATCATAATATATATCATATATAGAAATAGTGTCATCATAATGGCCACCATGAGAGGTGTTAAAATAAGATTGAACAATCATCATTTCGTGAGGCAGTATTTCGCCAACCACAGAAACAGTATGTTCTTTAACCATTAGATGAATTTGTGTGTAAGTGTAAATCAAATACTTCTCATAACAACATCCTAGTATATTTTATATACTTTTTTTGTTACAAAATAATGTAATAAAAATATTTTAAGGGGTTGGAGAAGCAAAATAAAACAAAAGATCATAAGAGAAGACATTACCTTAAAATCGGGTAACTCTTTTTTATTTGATCCAAAGGCTTCCTTGGGAAGACTTCTGCCCAAAGTGAGGATTCTAGGAGTAAGAGAAGAAAGTTGAGAGAGTATTTGGGCAGAGGTTTGCCAAGCCAAATGGCTTTGATGGTGTGAATAAGGTGGTAGAGGTGGGGGCCTTTTATTAGAGGAGAGGAGGGGCACTCTTGGAAACTGATGAAATGTTACATTATTATGAAATGCTTTTAGGATTTTAAAGGTCCCAAAATGATATATTTCAAGGATACGGTGATAAGGGTTCGAAATTTACTCATCCAATAGGTTTTTGACAAGGGTACATATTGGATTTTACATTATCCTTCCATTTTATTAAAATCGTTAATTAATGAGGTAATTGCTGCATCATCATGGTGTCATAAAAAAATTAATTTATTTAATGTTTAAAAATTATAAAAAAATTACCATGATGTAGGAAACCTTTTTTTCTTTCCAATGAATATTTATAGTCAAAAAGTTAACTTATATAACCCCATGTAATACTTTTTTTAGTAAAACAACACATGTTTGTGATAATTTTATTTTTACTTTAAATAAAAAGTTCTTAATGTCATTTTCTTACCCAAGTGGCTCCATGGGGTCACCAAGTTGACCCATGGATTTTTTTTGGTCGGACATGACTCATCCAATAAGTGTAGGACAAGTGTCAAGATATTTTTATATTTTTATAATATCATTTTTACCTTAAATTTCACTAATTACCTTTAACCTTGATTAACAAAACTTAAAAGTTACTATTCACCAAAAAATTATTTTAATCCCATTGAACCACATTTTACATCCTAATGAAAACCATGTATGTCGGATTTTTTAAATTCAATTCATAGAAGTGGTAAAGTTTCATTTAAACAAAAAATCAGTTTTTTAACTACCACTTAGTGGTTTCACTATTCATCAAAAATTGATGTTTTTCAGAACAATTCCAAAATTTCACCCTAATCTATATTTGATATTCCTAATTCAAAAATGATGTCTATTTTAGAAAATTAAATAAATATAAGTTGATTTAATTAATTTAATAATTAATTCCCGCTGTCACAACAAATAGCGTGTTTCTAAGAAGCAATATATATCAAAAGATTGACAATTTTTTATGTCCAATTTCAAAGTAAAATTAATTCTAATGACCACCATCAGATAAAATGGTAAAAATGTATTCTAATTATACTTTAAAACCACTAAATAGTATAAAATATCACTATAAATTATTTTTACTAAAAAAGTTGTTTTTAAGTATTTTTTTCTATTCATAGAAAATTGGAAGTTCTCAGAAAATTACAAAAAATTTCAACTTAGGATAATTTTGATATTCCGAATCAAAAAATGAAGTCCATTTTGAAATAAAAAAATTATAAAATTTCAAAAAGTAGGTATTACTATTCATAACGGATACTTTGATTGGTTGTGGTGTGTGTTAGAACTTGAAGTTGCGTACACCACATGCTACTGTATTATTCAAAGAGAAGTGTACTGTGGAAGCTTGGGGTGTTACACATGAGATAAATGTCATGTTCACCAATTATTTCTTTTGTTTTGTGTACCTACTGACTATTTTTATATTTAATATCATGAATTACTTTTCATTAATGGTATTTTAGACTTTCATTTAATATTATTCTTTCATGAGGTTTATTATTAAATTTTTTTCGACGTGGTATGGGAGACTTTGGGATGTTTAATGATTATTTTACTTAAGACTAATCCTAAGGATCTTTCAATGGAATTTCAATTCAGAGAAATTATATAACCATTATTAAATTATATCATTCATTATTCTCTATTTATTCATGAATATATTCAAGTATTAGTACCACTGTTCCACTTTTTGGTACTCAATTGTTTTAGAATATGTTTTTAAGAAAACCCAACTTTATTTCTCTCTTTAGTCAGAGAACCTGTTTTCATTTAAAAACCATGTTTTATTAAAAAAAATTAAAAATTGATTTTAAAATGATTTATTAAAGAATATTTTATGCTTTTTTTATTTTACCAATCCCTTAGAAGGAATATTATTGTCTCTTTCCAAAAGAGGAATTTTCAATCCTTTTACTATACAAAAGGAATATTCTTTTTACCTCATATGACATGTTTGGATCTATCCGCCGTTATTTATTTGAAGTCTATATATCAATTTCAGAAGGTTTATTTTTATTTAATTTTTTAAAGGGGTTTTCAATGAAAAATATTTTCAAAATGTTTTTCAAAATAAAAGGATCTTTTTCTTAAGAATATTTTTAAAAGTTAAACTTTTATTTCATCAATGAAAAATCCCTCTATTTTACTCCTCTTAGGATTTTTTGTATTGATACCATCATTATTATTCCTCTGGTTGTTTTTTAATTTAGTATTCACATTAAATTAATTGATTTATTTGTTAATTCCATTGAAATATTCAATCTCCTATGAACATTGAACACTGAATTTTCCCTAAAGTATCTACTTCATTTATCATAGATATTACTATTGCCTAAACTGTATACCATTTTACACATGTTTTCTAATTTTACATGTAAGTTATTATTTGAAGAAATATTGATAAATATGTACACTTTATTCAATAAATATATTTGATAAGGAAAAATATTTATTTTTTATATAAGGAATGTTTTGGACAAGCAATGCACAGGTTTGGGACTATTTAAGGAAATCCATATGGGTTGGGGAATGGTGAATGAAAGACCATCGATGCATCGGTAATCTCATGGGATGGATTAGTTGTGAAAATTGGTATGGTTAAACTAGCATTTGATGGTACTAGTTCCATGTACCTCGGAAACTTGACATCTGATGATTAATCATTTATTTCATATTAGTTCCATATTATTATTTATCCATGAGATTTTTCATTGACATATATATGGATACATTTTATGTTCAGTTTATTGATTAAAAGGAATGTGTTTTAGTTTCATACCTTGTCATATTTTTTTTCCTTATCTAGTTATTTGAATGTAAACTATTTATAGTTATTACCTTTCCAAATTTGTTAAATTCTTACATTTAGTTTATTTATTACATGGAATGTGTGTTCAGTTATTTATGATTCCATACTGATTATTCTCATTGATTAATTATTTATTCTACTCTATTTTCCCTTACTGGGTATTTGGGATCACCCTTGTTATATTTAATTCCCCAGAAATCCAAGAATCATACTATGAAAGATTTTCAAGGATTTAATAGATGGATTTGAGTTATCCTCAGATTTATTTATTTAGAAATAAGAAAAAAAATTATTTTTTAATCAATTTATTCATTTGTGATAAGTTACTCATAAATGTTTCTGGTTTACCAAGACTAATAAACAGATCAGTCTATTGAAGCTTGATTCCTTGTAATCAGTCCAATGTATTTAGTATAAGACATTGTCTCTGGTCTATCTTGGGTTGGGTCTCTACAGTTGGTATCAAAGGATGTTTATAAGAAAACATGAGGACTGGATTTAGGAAATCCTAGATTAGATAACATAACCCTAAGGTATAATTTGAAGAAGTATAGGTGAAAACCCTATAATTTAGGTAAAGTATAGATTATTTGGGTCTTCCTAGAAATACATCCCTATCTGGATACTACAAGTGGATGTGGTTCTAGAACAAATGTACCTAGTAATAACAACTCTGAAAAGGTATTACCAGCCTGACTTGGGGTAACCTGGTATATGGAAACGGCCCTTATAGCACATGTGGTTTGACTCCCCTGGGGGATATGCATAGGATAATCCATTTTTTTAAACCAATTGTTATAAAGGATTTGGATACATAATAATTAACCTAGGTTAAACCTAATCTATTTTATATTTAAGATAATGTGTTATGATTTAAGAAATACAACTAATGATATTATAGATAAAACCTAGGCCAATGAAGGAACTATGTGGAAATAAAATGGATGAGGTATTTATGTGTTGAGGACATAATAAAAATATTAGTTAAAATTCTATTTAAAGATTAACCTAATTTCAAGGATGTCCATCATATTAATATTTGGAATTTATATTAATATGGTTTTAGAAAAGAAAAACCTATAATCCGGGTGATAAACAATCAAATCTAGTAGGGTCGTAGGTCTTGAACCCATGACTGAAGGAATATATGGTTTTCATGCCAACCAATGACCTACACAATGTCCATTTTAATTTTTATTGTTTTTAGTTAAACAATTTAATGAATAAATATTAATGATGAACCAGTTTTAATAGTTTTGATGATTATAAATTAATCTATTAACTATATTTATTTTGGGATATATTTAATGAAAAATAGTAATACTTTTAACTCTTTTATATGCCTTATTTTCATTTAAATTTTTCTTTTAGTGCTTCATTCATAAAAAAATTCATTGTTGGTAATTAATTTGTGGGATTAAAGGGATGAATTATAATTTGGTCTAAGAACAACAAAAAGTTAGTATTTTTTAATGGATATTGAAACCTATCATGTATAGATATTTTGTTATATTCTTGGTCAGTAAAAGGAATACCCAACATTGGAAAAATGACATAGAAAAAAATGTTTTCTTAATACCTAAATTTCTATTTAACCGATGGACTTCTAAATCATAAATAATTTATGTATTTAAGGAAATCAAGTTTCCATTGACCATTCACTTGTTTTTGATTGATGACTACATTTATCCTTATAAATATTTATGATTTTCCTAAAAGTATGTATCTCTAATTTCCACTGATGTTGTCCAACTTAGATACCTATTGACATGGTATTCTATGTGATCTTTATACTTTCAAATCTCTCTTTTATAGAGGATTACTTATGAACCCTACTCATGATGTGGTATTTAAAGCATAGGAAGTAGAAAAATATTTATCACTGTAATAAAGTATAAATTAAAAGGAAACAATTTAAATAAGGTGGGTGGAATTTGATTCCCCAAAAAAATTAAATAAGAACCTTATGTTCGATAGAATGTATGACACACAACATCAAGAGAGTAAGGTAATATAATATCTGAATACTTTATAATATATTTACTTTTGAAAATTTATTCTATATATTTCATTGCATGAAACCCTGAGTTAAATTTCAATGCATGAGAGATTGAGTTAGATTACATCATACTCAATAATGACCTTCCCCTATATCTTGCATTACATGAAAAAATGACCTTCTTTGATGGCTTGCACTATATGCAATACCAAGTCTTACTGAGAGACAATCGGTAATTAAAACATTATTATTTAATATGATAAGATATAAAATATCTATTATAAATAGTATTAACTAACATATGAAAATATATGGTTTAGAAAACTAAATATTTGGTTAAAAATAAATTATAATTGAATATAAGAACCAATTGAATATTGAAATGATATTTTTTTATAGAAAACTAATTTATGCTCAGAAAGATATTTTACCCTAATAGATAAAATTAAGTAAGATTATTGAGTGTTATTAATGTAATAAATATGTTACATATTCAATAAATTAATTTTTATATTCATAAAATATATTTGGTAAGCATAAGATAAGAGAAAACCCAATATTTCACAAAATAACCTATATTTTTATTATAACATTTTTACCACCTTTTAATGGAGAACCTATTTTAAATATTAATTTTGAAACATTTATGAATTTAATATGACAAAATAAACTTCATTTTTTAATTAATAATTTTAAAATTATATTAGGATGAATTTTTCATATTTTTCTAAGAAACTTCATTTTTAGTGAATAGTGAAAAATATTGTGTTTTAGTTAAAAAATATCTTTCATTTAAATATTTACTATTGTTGAATTATATTGTAATTTTTTTTAAGTCGCATTTTATCAATTATAAATCTTTTAATAAAATTTATTTCACTAGAATCAATTTAATTTTTTAAATCGAATATAAAAATATAGCAATCTTTAGAATATTTTTCTACTAAAACCAGTTAATCTGTTTGTCTATGAGATTGGCATTAATTCTAATTTTTATGATTGTGTGATTTAAAATTTTAAAATCCTACATAAACCATTGTAACAAATATAATATTTTTTGTCTAATAATATTATCTTAGGTTTTTACAAAAATGATTAGTGAAAGTGATTAAAATTAATTACAATGATTAAGGTGTAATTAGGCTTAAAATGGACTAAAACTCTATGTTTAAGGGCCCAAATGTCCTATCAAACTATCGAAATCCAATTTTATGGAAATATTTATTACATTATACTTCCATTAATGAGTTTTTCTGTTTTTTATGAATTTTATTAGGTAATAACATGTGAAGACACAACTTTTTTCAAGAATACAAAGAGAGTCCTTTTCCTTCCCTATAAAAGGCCACCACTTCTACCCATTCCTCAAACCTCTCAAACCTCTTAATTTCGGACAATAACTACACATATTGTCTCAAAAACTCCCTCCACTCACCCTAGAATCCTCCCTTTGGGAAAAATACCTTCCATGGATGCCTTTTGGTTTAAACTAATAGAAGATTCCAGATTAAATGGTAATGTCTTCTCTCAATATCTCTAGTTTCATTTCCATTTTAGAGACCATAAAATCTCTTTATTCTTTTCTTGTATAAAAACTCAAGTATAATAAATATATTATGATGTTTTTATTCTGAGTGTTCTACCTACACTTACACACACCACCATCTAAAAGGTAAAAAACATAATGTTTCTGTGGATAATGAACTACTGCCTCACAAAACGATGATTGTCCATTATTCCATTACCACCTCTCATGGTGGTCATATGATGGAAAATATGTCTATATATATTATATATGATATTTATTGTGTATTTATACTTATTTAATCTTTTTATTACACATAACTTTAATACTTTCCATTTTAGATTAATACGATAACATCGTTTGAGGATGTGTAGACTACTGTCCCCTCAAAGCGTTTCGATTCGTTCACAATAAACATGGAACTCATAAAGGATAGTTTTAATTAAAAATACGAGACATAAAAAAATACATATTATATTCCTGAAATAACTTCATTTCTTAATATATATATATATATATATATCATTTTATTTATTACCATTTCACACGCTTAAAAAGTGATAACGTTATTCGTGGACGTGTGGACTACCATCTCCACGACATGATGTGATTTATTTTTACAACACATAATTATATATATAAGTATATATGATTAAATAATATGATAATGATCATTTTAGAAATATTTTAGTTACTTAAATTCTTTCCATAATGATCATTTAAAAATTGGAATGTTACTCATGCGTACATATGCCCTACCCTCTCAATGATTGTAACATATTATCATTTTCATTACCATATTTAATGATTTATTTTAAAAGTAAAATTGATCCAAAAATATAATAATTATGTAATGGTTATTATTATGAAGATGTAATATAATTAACCCTTTGACCACAGCTGACCAACAATAGTTTTTTTGACACATAAATTAAATTTAGTCAAAAGCACCTAATGTAAACATTATTGATTAAGTAGTGCACACAACATGGTAATACATGAAATAAAAGACATTATAAAAATTAAAAAGGTTCTAAAGCAATTATAAAATTAACATGTGTTTATTATATAGGAATTTAAAGTTTTTCCACCCAATAGGAAACACAAGGTAAGGGATTCTTGTCCCATTTTGATTTCATAAAGCATACTTAATTGTTGTGAAACTAATTTCTTATATATGCTGAAAATACTTCCACATTGACAAATTATATCATGTATTATATCTTATTAATGGTATTTAAATGTTTTATTTATGTATTATTACCTTTTGGTATTCCATTCCATTTGTTACTACATTAGTTAGGTACTTCCATCTCACTTTTTTCATTCATGAGATAAATGTCGTATTCACAAATTACTTATTTTTTGTGGTTTACCTACTTAATATTTTGATATATTATATCATTAATTAAATTATATTCACATTATTTATATGTTTCATTTTATGATAATCAATTTTGGGCCTTTTCTATTAATGTGTAATGGACAATCACCTCACTTTTTATATCTGTGATATTAATGTCATGTTCACCACTTACTTCTTTTGTGTGTTGAACATACTGAATTTTTCTATATATTATATCATGAATTAATTTTCCTTCATGGTATTTAATAATTTAATTAATATTATTATTTCATGATTTTTATGATTAATTTTTTTTTCAAAGTTTTATGGGACACTTTGGAATGTTTAATGATTTTTTCCTCAAGATTAATCATAATTATATTTCATTGGAAAATCAATTTTGAAGAAATTATATAACCATTTTTAAATAATAAATTTAATTATTATCTGGTTATTCATGACCATTTTTTGGTATTAATACCAGTTTCCAATCTTTGGTATTCAAGTGCATTAGAAAATGTTTTTAAGAAAACTCGACTTTATTTCTCTCTTTCATCAGAGAACCTATTTTATTCTAAATACAATGTTTTATTAATTTTTTTTAAAAAATTATTTTAAAATGATTTGGTAAAGAAACTTTTACCCTTTTAGTCTCTTACCAATCTCTTAGAAGGAATCTTTTTGTTGCTTTCCAAACATGCCAATTTATATTCTTTTTCCATACAAAATGAATCTTCTTTTTACCTCACACAACATGTGGAGATCTATCCAACATCATTTATTTGAAGTCTCATTCTAAATTTAAAATAGTTCTTTTATTAAAAATATTTTGAAAATGGTTTTTCAATGAAAAATATTTTCAAAATGGTTTTCAAAAGCAAATTTTATTTTCCTCAAGAATATTTTTAAATTTTAATCTTTTATTTCATCAATGACAACAACCATCTATTTTACTCCACTTGGGATTTGTTATTTTGACACCATTCTTATTTTTCCACTGGATATTTTTTGATTTATTTTCACAATCCCTTTCTTGATTTTTTAGTTCCCTTGAAATATTCAATCTCCTATGAACATTGAACATTTAACTTCCACCAAATTATCCCGTTTATTTATCATGGATATTACTATTTCCTAAACCATGTACCATTTACATATAGTGTATAATTTTACAATTATTTTATTATTTGTGGAAATATTGATAAATACGTATAAGTTTTTCAATACAAATATTTTAAAAGGCACATTATTTATTTGATATATGGGGAATGCTTTGGATATGAAATACATAGACTCGGGACCCTTTAAGGAAATCCCTATGGGTTGGGGACTAATGAATGAAAGCCCCTTGATGAATTTGTAGTCTCATGGGATGAAGTAGTTGCGCAAATTGGTATGGTTAAACTATCATTTGTCCATATTAGTTCCTTGTAATTAGGAAACATGGCATCTAATAATTAAGAGTTTATTTCTTATTCGTTACAGTTATTCTTCATCCATGAAATTTTGTGTTTACATATATATGGATACCTTTCATTTTATATTTATAAATTAAATGGAATGTGTTTTAGTTTCATACCTTGCCTTATTTATTTTTCCTTATCTAGTTATTTTAATGGAATGTGTTTCTAGTTATTACCTTTCTATATTGCTTGCATTCTTAAATTCAGTTTATTGATTAAATGGAATGTGGGTTTAATTATTTACCATGACATACTGATTATTCTAATTGATTCATTATTTCTTATGCTCCATTTTTCCCTAACTAATAATTTTAGATCACCCTTATTATGTGTCTTTCCCAAGTAATCCATGAATCTTACTATGGAAGATATTTAGGGATTTAGTATATGGATTAGAGTTATCCTCAGAGTTATTTATTTAGAAATAATAAAAAAATATGTTGTAATGAATTTATTCATTTGTAATACAATACTCATTTATGTATCTATTTTACCAAGACTACTAAATTGACTAGTACTTCATGGATTGATACCTTATAATCATGCCAATATATTTAGTATAAGACACAAGATCTGGGATATCTGGGTCTGGGTCACTACACTATATATTTATGGTTTTTTATATGTCAATTACTTGAATATTAATTTATTAAAGTTTATCTTCATTGGAGATTTTGATGTATTGTTTATTCTTAAGCAGGACTAACATGTGGGAATATATGAAGGAAGATATAAAAGTAGAAGAACATAAATGAACTTCATACTGATATGATTCATTCCTCGAACCAAAAATATAAATATGTAAAGTTTAAGATTGATTATTGAAGACAAAGAGAGGAAGACATCCATTTAATGAACGTTTACCCTTATGTTGGATGGTAATGGGAGGTTTTGAAGGTATAAAATTGGAGAAATAGTGAAAAATAGGGCTTTAAAAACCGAAAAACACTTTACACATATTGTACTCATTACACGAGGTGAAATTATACAATATGTGAACCATTTTAAGGTTGTGAAGAAGAATAAAATTGACCTATGTGAAGTTCAAATATGTCATGATGTGAAATATATGTGTCACACCATCACACATGTCATAATTTTTCAAAATGATTTTCATGTCGTTAAACATTCCATGAACACATTATTAAATCCTCAAGGCATTATTAAATTAAAAATTTATATGAAACCTAAACCAAACTAACTACAAGTATATAATATAGTGGAAGAGAAATGTCTATCTCACTGAGAGAAAGGAAGACAACTATGACAACTCTTTTACGAATGTTGTTTCATCCAAATTTTGATTTTATTTTATTTAAAATACTTATATTAGATTTTAATTCATATTAAAAAAAGGAAAAGGTTAAATTTCTAGGCACAGGAAATGGATAAACCTAAATGAAACTTGGGATAGACTTATCACATAGGTTGGAAAGTGGTCAAAATGTCTACAATTGATCTTAGTCTAACTATTTGGATCATATTAAGATGGAAACCACTTATTGGTCTTGGATAATTGGCAAATTAAGCTTAGGAATATTGGTTTCTAGGAATAATTAATCCTAAGATATTGGTCCTGTCCTGATCGACTCCAACTAGGACATGGTCATTCAATTTTACCACCAATTTTCAAGTTTAGTTCAGTTGAATGAGATTGAAATTTTTTTAAATCATGGTTACAAGACATGGGGTTACCAATTTCAATTTTAGATATTCATTAGGTTCAAACCACCCATACTCTAAACCCTTGAGGATGCAGATGATCATCTTTTGGTGATCACCAATGATGAAAAATCATAACCCATAGTAAAGAGATCAGAAAATAATGAATGATAATGAAAGAAAAGAAAAGAAAAGAAACTAGAATTTAGTTAATGAGAAAACCAACATTACATAAAATATGGAAAAAGAAAAGAAAAGAAAAATAAAAACATATCTACAAATAACTATGTATTATAACCCTATGGCGGCCACCTAGTAGTCAAGCATCTTCATGACAGGAATAGAATACCCAAAATCATTGAAGAAACCCATATATATAGGACTGAATATAATTAATGGTCATCATTTGGTCAAAATCGGCATTAAGTGGCCATTCTTGGGTCAAAATATATTACTCCCATAAAATATACATCGAAAATATATGTTTTTATTCTTGTTTTTCATTTTCATGTCATTTAAATTTTAATCAACATGTAATGTGCATGCCTCAAAATATTCACTACATGCTACATGATGTACAAGGCATTCTGGAAAATAATTACATGTGTCTCAGTGTCATGCATATCTGTCACACCAGGATATATTTAAACATTACTTTGGGTAGTTTTATTTTTCTTCACATCTTATAAATAGTTCACTTCTTGTATAATTTTACATCATGCAACGAGTACACAATGTGTAAAGTGTGTTTCCAACTCTAGAAGCCCTATTTTCCCTCATTTTTTATTTTTGTGCCTTTGGAACCTCTCGTAACCATCCAACATCATGGTAATACTTCAATAAATTGTTATCTTAGTCTCTTTGGCTCCAATCATCAATATCAACTTTTTCATATTTTCATTTTCGGTTCGATCCATGAGGTGGATCTGCACGATGTGCGTATATGATCCTTAATTTCCATATCCTACTTCATATTTCTCCCTATGTTGATCCTGCATAAGAATACAAAATAAATCAATATATTCCATGAAACTCAACTTTAATAAATTAATATTCAATGAAATCACATATAAAAATCCATCAATATATAGATATAAAATAGATATTTAAAATAAATTAATATAATAGAATAAAATAAAATATAATAGATATAAATAATGCCTTAAAATATGTTAGTAATGTATTTATGTTTACTATATAAGAGGTTAAATTGAATTATAGAGAGTCTGTAGTAATGTTAGGTTTTTCTCCCCTAATATTTTTTTGAAAAAAGAGATTATAAATTTATAAATTTCCATTGGGAGAATATGTACTTTAATTAATATAATACCCACTTTTTCTTATCCCCAATTTTTTTTGTGTACTTAAAAGTATTACCACTATTTACCGTATCATTGATTCATAGTTCCCCAAAAATGATACTTGTAAATGTAATTATATTTAATCCTTATTTTTAGTTGAGAATATTGTTTCTCTATGTTTTTATTATTTATATAGTTCAATAAATTTCATTATACATAGTTATATGATTTTAAAGCTCTCTATAAAATGTTTTCTAATTTATTTAGAAGGAATTAAAGAAATGATTTTCTCTCTCCAATATTATGTTTTATACTTTTTTTCTTTCTCTCACCTTTTTCATTTTTTTTAAATTTGAAGCATCATTTTCCAACTTCTCATGGTTCTTGAAAGAAATTTTTATTTAATTTATCATTATTTTTCTAAAAACATTTATTTATAAATTGTTTACTTTTAAAAAATGTTATAAAATATTTATATGATATTTCTTATTATTATCTATTGTTCTTCTAAAATTTTTTTCATCTATGTTAATTTTTTAATGTTTCTTATATTCCATCTGGGATATGTTTTAATTGAATATTATGTGTGCTTCCTATAGACTGTTTTTTGAATTTTTATTATGTTTATGTACCCCATTTCTTTCTCATAGTTTAATTTTACTATAATGTATTTATGATGTCTTCTTGTTCATGTGGGAAAAATTTGTATGAATTATCATTATTTGATAGGTGGTCCTTGAATTATATGTCCCTATCATTCATTATTTAAATATTTATATCTAGTGAGGTGCAATGTTATTAGATAGGGGAGTTTATATTGGTCCACTATGTTATAGGACATGGTTATCTACTATGTGATGATAGTCTTGGTTACGACCCCCGATATAAAATATAATTTTCTATTCTTAGTAATATGATATATTTATATGCCATTATAGATTCTTATTCCTCATTTATTATCTTACACCAAAATCCCAATATCATGATTCATGGTTTATATTTTATTGTGTATGATTTCCATATATTATTGCCATATACCTAGATTATGTTCTCATACACACCTATTTATATTATGCTAATTTGTGATCTTTATTATGGTGTATTATGTTATCAATATTGAGATATATTTTTTTCACCCATTACCAAGTGTTTGAGTTCATCCTTTTCTTATATTTCTATTCCATGAAGAAGAGTACTACATATTACAAGTCTAAAAAGGTATCAAGTGTGGATATTTTTTATTGAATATATTGAAAATTATTTTAAAATAAGATGGTTATGTATCTAATATCCAGTGACACAAATCCTATAGGTTCTAAGGGTGATATTTTTTATGAGTTATAATGGATAATCATGTTTAATAATAAAATATATCTGTGTATTATGGTTGTATCGTATTAGTTGATATCATAGAATAATTTAATTAATTTTTTTGGATTAGGTTATTTAGAATAAGAGAATAGAATAGTAATCAACCTGGAATATTCCAAAATTGATATAGGTTAATCTTGAAATGTCATAGGTTGAAATGAAGGTTTTATAATTTAGGACATATGAGGACTGATTTTCTTTATAATATGGTTTTTCTTTTGAAAATTATTTTTTAATTCCCGTGATTACTATTAGTAAATGATTAGAAACAGAATCAAATAGAGATAAGTTTTCTTATTATTAATTAATAAACATGAAATTTTTTTATTGATAAATTTTATAACCTCTCCTTCATATTTAAAAGGTTTCATAAAAGCATTAAATAATTACCTTAGAAATTAGATATTTAATTATCAGTGAAGACACATGGTGGTGAGATTATTTTATACCTAGTGTATTTCTATTGTTTGACTAAGGTTTATGGGAATGTGTTTCATGAGAATACTTATATTCTCAATTTAGTTAAATTATATGTGATTTTAGGAATGGATTGGATCTCTCTACTTACACCTTATATCAATTCTTGGGATAAGGAAATAACATTTTGATATCTGAAATCATATATTGAACAAATATTTATGCAAGTATAACTATGAGATTCCCATAGATGTAACATAAGTTTTATGGGACTCGATACCTAATAATGTGGGGTATTTATCTTAAATGGTTAGATAGAGAATCAATATTTAAAAAATATTAATTTAGGGGGAATATGTCAACTTATTTCCCTAAGAGTTTCATGTTCTTCTCCCATATTGTGAGATTGAAATTTTAATTTAACTCATACCTAGTGTTATGAAAATTTTAGAGACTCCTTATATATTAGACCCTATTGAATTAGAGGAATTAAAGAATAAAATTTATATAATATGTAAATAGGTTTTATAAACCCAAGTGATTTACTGTAAGGTGAAATTGTCCCATTTGTTAGGACTAAGTAATGATCAATGCATATTTTCATGTATTATCATGAACATAATAAAATCATGATTGAGTACAAGTATCCTATAACCTATATTGAAGACTTTATTGATAAAAAATGAGGGGATAAATACTTCTCAAATATATAAATTTGATCAGGATACCGTCAAATAATGGTGAAAAGAGATGATATACCCAAGAAAACCTTTCATTAAATATATGGACAATATTAATTTATAGTGATTCCTTTTAGAATTAAAAAAAACCTAAAATATTCATGGATTTGATGAATAAATTATTTATATATTACCTCAATCAATCTTTGGTAATATTTATAGATTATATTCTCTTATATTCCAAGATAAAGGAATAATATAAAACACATTTTAATATTGTAACAAAGACCTTAATAAAGGAGAAACTATATTCCAAATTTAAGCCTTGTGTATTACAGATACAAAAATTATCATTCTTCTTCCATTAATATCAAGAGAGGGTATATATATAGGTTATTAAAAGATACATGTTATTAAATAATGGCCCAAACCAATAACTATAATAGCGATCTATAGTTTTCATTGATTAGTTAGAAACTATGGACACTTTGTGAGAATTGTTTCACAATTTTCAAATCAAATAACCAAGTTAGATGAAAAGGGAGTAAAGTTACAAAATACTGATAAATTTAAAGATATTTTCAATGATATTTAGAGAAGTTTAGTCATTACTATATCACCCAAATATTTTATAATTTATTTTCTTTAAATAATATATTTGATAGAATGTGGTATATGATATATTGTTTCTTAAATATGACCTTTATAACCTTGATATTTGTTTGGTAGGTATTAATAGGAATAATAATGTTTTGAAATATATGTATAATAATTTTACTTAATAAAATTAATAATATATAATATATTTTTTTTCAATTGGTTAGAAATGAAGAGAAAATATTTTGAAGGTAAAAAAGATATATTTCATAAAACTATTTCTACATGTGTAATTTATTTTTATCAAAATTTTAATATCTTGAGACTTTAGGATATATTTATTTCTTATATAAACTCAATAAATTAGATAGGTTGTGATTCACTCAACACCTTGTTTAACTAAAATGTGACACCCTATTAAATCATTATTATTTAAACATGGACAGGATTACATAGTCGATAGGTTGGTGGGTGTGAAAAGTATTGACTAGTTTATGAAAATTTACATTGTTTAAACAAGTATAAAATAAATTCAATGGTTATTTACTGATTTGATATAAAATAAGAATCATTTGAATGAAAAAAGAAATATTTCTAAAACACAGTATTTTTCTAAAAGGCTATTTAGACACGCTTTGGACGCATAATTTAAAAATATTTTTTAATAATTCTAGATAATATATTTTAAATAGAGAAATTAATTTTTGAAATAATCATATAAAAAATTTCCATAGGGTGAATTTTTGGGAATTTTCAAAAAAGTTTTATTTTTCAATGAATAATTAAAATATTGATTTTTATTAAAAACTTCATTTTCATTTATAAAATTTCAAAAAACCATTTTACTTTAATGTGGGATTAAAATTAAAATTATGTAATTTTTATGTTAATTAATAAAAGTAATATAGTTTTAATGAATTTCAAATTTATGTTTTATATAAATTTTTTTTTAACTTTTAAATTTTTTTCCTTTGGAAAACTGTTTTCTCGACACGTCTGCATGTTAAATTTTAAATTAAATTCAACCAATTATATGAGTTTAATTTTTAAAAATGTATTCCATATTTATAAAAATTATAATTTATATTATCTAATTTTGTTAAATTATTTTTTTTACCATAATTAATATAGAATATATTAAAAACTATTTACCACAGTTAAGGTAAAAATAGGTTTTCTGGGGGGTTAAACTTAAAAAATAATCTATAAAAATAACCCAAAACATTTTAATTACTATTTTAAGTCATATTTACATATTATATATTATTAGGTTCTATAATTTTTCATTTTGGATATTTTATCATGATAAAACACGAGTTAAATTCTTGCTTTTCAAAATTCCAAATGTGTTCTATCCCCCACTTATAAAAGGAAACCCCTTATCCATTCCTTTACATGCATACAAAACTAGTTGGTTAGAAAAATCCATGAAAAAATAAATTCCATAATTTCATCCCCTCATTATATAATCCTTTTTGTTGGTGGGAAATCTAACACAGGAAGGATTTGTTTTCAAACCAAAAGAAGTTGTTCGAAGAAGTAACATCCTTAACTTAGTGTTTTATTTTATTTCTTCCTCCACATCCTTCAAAAAATTATTAAACCATGATTATATAATAACCTTAGTATATTCCATATAAATATATGTTTTGATTTTAAGTTCTTGACCTACAAACATCCCCTTCACTGTCAAATGGGAAATGAAACCATTGATCATGTGCACAATGGACTACTGGCTCACAAACTGATGCATTTCTTTTTCCATCATTACTTATCAAGGATAGATATAATGAAGTATATAATTATTCTATATCATATTTATGATATAATTAAAATTTTATAATTACAATATCATATATAAATTCATACTTTTCATTCTATAGAGAATTCAATAATGTCCCTCATGTGTATGGTGGACTACCGCCTCACGAAACGTTGTGATTCGTGTTTCACTTATGATTTAAATGGAAGGTAATAATGATTAATTTTATGTTTATATATCATATTAATGAAATATGAATCATTTTAAAATAAATATATCATAAATTTACTTACCTTATCATCCATTGAATATGTGTATGATAGACTACTGCTGGACAAAGCGAAGTGGTTCATTTTTATTACCATATAACATGGATGTTATTTACCTGAGTATTTAAATAAATAATATGATATTTATTATATAATTATAATTCAATAATATAATATAACACTTACCTTATTTTATTCATGATCTTTGAAATATGGAAACGTTACTCATTCTTACATACGACCTACTATCTCTGAGATTGAAACATAGTTCATTTTTGATAACCATATTTAAATATTTTTTAAAAAAGTATAATTTATGTAAAATAAATTATAATTATTTCATGGTTACCATTATTTAGATGATTAATTCATAATATCACAGACCTTAGTCTACTTACCAATGTGATTGTGGACATATGATCCATTTATTATCAAGACGTCCGACATAAAATTAATTGGGTATGTAATTTAATATGACGTGATCAAAATTAAAATAAAATCAACAAATAAAGCTGAAAAAATGTTATTAAGAAATTATGAAATTATATTAATTTTATTATTAAGGTTTATAAAGAATGCAAATGACAAATCTACCTCATGGTAAGAGATCCTTCTAACCCACCATTATCTTTGGGTTATAACCATTATATCTCTAACTCACTTTATATAACTTTAAAGTTATGAAATTATTATAAATTATGTATATATTTATATCAAATATATAACTAACTTATTCTACCTTTATTTTATTAGGGTAATACAAGTGTTATTACCATATATCAAATGCCTTCTTTAAGTAATCCCTTTTATTATGTTATGAGTCAAGTTTATGCAACCATTTCTTTCCATGGGTAATTATTATGTTTATACCTCATGATTGATATCCTTATGTTCCACAAATATGAATGTACATGAAATGAATGTGACATGTGGAACCAAAATTATATATTTATGCAATGAATTAGTCAATGTTATCACTACTAGAAATCATGTTTTTCCCAACGCTTATATTCCAACAGTTCAAAGAATCGTTGGTATTGGTAATCTTTACCAACGGTTTCCAAAAACCGTTGGTAAAGATCTGTAAAAATTGTGTTTTCCAAACGGTTTGATGAAACTGTTGGAAAAAATGGGTAAAAAAGAGTTTTCCCAACGGTTTAGTGAAACTGTTGGGAAAGACGAAGACCCATATACCAACAGTTCTATCATAACCATTGGTATATATGGTATTAAGAGGTTTTTTCCAACGTTTTTTTAAAACCGTTGGGATAACATAACTTTCCCAATGGTTTTTTAAAACTGTTGGGACAGAAAATCCCCAAATATCATCGATCTGCAACTCCAGACATCTCGAAAATTTTTCCCTAACCGAGACCTGGACGCACACTCTTGAAATTTTTTCCCTAAACCTCAATCGTCTGGAAGGTTTGCCTCTAAATCTCGACACAAATGCTACTTCCCAACACAACAGGTCTGGTTTTCAATTATTTTTTCTTCCCGTTTAAATCGGTATGTGTGAGTTCATTTATTTTAGATTTGTTCTTCCCGTTTAAATCAGTTCATGTGCGTTAATTTATTTAAGATTTTGTCATTCTATTTTGGTGCAATCTAGTGTGTATTATGATCCCCTTACGAAAATAAGGCATATATAATTTTTTGTTACGGTTGGAACCCTACATCACAACCTTCTCTAGAGGGTGCTAACTCTAATTTCCAACAGGACATCTATCTTTGATTCAAGAAATTTTTGTTCTTCCATTCCAAATCGGGAGGTGTGCCTTCATTTATTTTTGATTTTTTCGTTCCATTTTTCTACAATGTACTGTGTATTATGATTCCCTTATGAACACAATCAATGTATCATTTTAGGTTGTGGTTTTTTTGTGATTTATCTGTATTGAATAATATTGGTTGATATTGAAGAGGTCAATATGATCCTGAGTTATTTTGTCCTTTATTTATTTTAAATTTAAGGTCTATTGACTTGATTTCGTTGGTTAGCCATAAATACAGTTAGGGTTGTCCTGGTGGGGTGGGGTGGGGGGGGTGGGTTTTTCAAGTGGGGTGGGGGGGGGCTGGGTTGTCCAAGTGGGGTGGAGGTAGAGCTGTCCAAGTGGAGTGGGGTAGAGTTGTTCAAGTGGGGTGGGGGTAGAGTTGTCCAAGTGGGGTGGGGGTAGAGATGTCCAAGTGCGGTGGGGGTAGAGCTGTCCAAGTGGGGAGGATGTCGAGGGCTATCCAAGTGGGGTGGGGGAGGGGCTGTCTAGGTGGGGCGGGGAGGGGGCTGGGTTGTCCAAATGGGGTGGGGGTAGGGCTGTTCGGGGTGGGGGAGGGGCTGTCTAGGTAGGGTGGGGGAGGGGGCTGTCTAGGTAGGGTGGGGGAGGGGGATGGGTTGTCCAAATGGGGTGGGGGTAGGGCTATTTGGGGTGGGGTAGGGGCTGTCTAGGTTGGGTGGGGGAGGGGGTTGTCTAGGTATGGTGGGGGAGGGGCTGGTTTGTCGAAATGGGGTGGGGGTAGGGCTGTTTGGGGTGGGGGAGGGGTTGTCTAGGTAGGGCGGGGTAGGGGGCTGTCTAGGTAGGGTGGGGAAGGGGGCTGGGTTGTCCAAAAGGGGTGGGGGTAGGGCTGTTTGGGGTGGGGGAGGGTGTGGAGGTTGGGTGGGGGAGGGTGTCCAGGCAGGGTTGTCCAAGTGGGGTGGGGAGGGTGTGCAGGTGGGGTGGGGGAGGGGCTATCTAGGTAGGGTGGGGGGATGGGTTGTCCAAGTGGGGTGACAGTAGGGCTGTCCAGGTGGGGTGCAGGGGGGTGGCTGGGTTATCCAAGTGGGTTGTGGGGGTAGGGGTGACCATGTATGGTGGGGGGGCTGTGTTTTCCAAGTTGGGTGGGGGTAGGGCAGTCCACGTGGGGTGGGGGTGCTGGGTTTTCCAAGTGGGGTGGGGGTAGGGCTATCCAAGTGGGGTGGGTGGGGTGGGGGTAGGGCTGTCCAAGTGGGGTGGAAACCCTAAATTTAATGTTTTAATTGGAGATTTGGTTTTTTTTATTAGGTATTAGGTGTATGAGGAATTATCTTTCCTATTATGGGTGGTTTTAATCAAAAGTTATGATGTTGGAACCATTTATGATGTTTTTGTCTCTATTTAATCTCATTTCCCCTAACATAACATTAAATTCTATATCACATTTGGTTTCTGTTTTTTTAATTTCCAGTTATGTTATTTGTGGTTGATGATTGTCTCGTGTTAATTGTTTTCAATGGTTGGTGTAGAAATTGTGCATTTAATGTGACTTTTCCAAATGGGGGTGCCTTGAGAATACTCCAAATATTTGTTAAAAAGGATCAAAGGGATTTTATTATTTAAAATGGATTTCGAAATATATTTTTTATTAAAGTTCAATCCTATTGAATTGTTTATGACAAAATGACTTATATAAAATCTTTTTACAGAATGGACAGAAGTTGGATGTGTGAAACCGATCGGATATCAAGCAATTTTCAAAACAATTTGGAGATAATTTGGATCCATGGGTCATATGTGACGTGTATGAGTCAACCCCACCTCAATCCGAGCCGTGGTGTGTCTGGGACCACTCAAACTGTCACTCTTTTGTTCAAAATGGACTAAATTGTATGTGAAATCAACAACTGTCATATGGGAAACTGAACAAACGCTTTCGGATTCTATTGAAACTTTATGAAAATGATACAAGGGTCATATGTGACGTGTAAGAGTCAACCTCACGTCAATCTGAGGCGTGGTGTGGCCGGAACCACCCAAAGTGTATTCCTTTTGTTTCAAAAGTACATCATTTTAATTGAAAAACAACAACTGGCATTCGGAAAACTGACCAAACGCATTCGTATTGTGTCGATACATTAGCACAAAGATCCATTGGTCATATGTGACGTGTACGAGTCAACCCCGCCTTAATCTGAGGTGCGGTGTGGCCACCACCACTCAAAGTGTCTGTCTTCTGTTTCAAAAGGACATCATTTGAAGTGAAAAACATCAACAGGCATATGGAAAACCAACCAAACGCATTCGGATTGTGTTGATACTTTAGAAAAACGATCTATGGGTCATATGTGATGTTTACGAGTCAACCCCGCCTTAATCTGAGGCACAGTGTGGCCGGAATCCCTCTAAGTGGCTCGCTTTTGCTTAAAATGGACAACAATTTAAGTACATACGGAAAACTGACCAAACGCATTCGGTTTCCATTGAAACTTTAGGAGAACTATCCATGGGTCATATGTGACGTGTAAGAGTCAACGCCTCCTAAATCCGATGTGCGGTGTGGCCGACACCACTCAAAGTGTCTGCCTTTTGTTTCAAAAGTACGTCATTTTAATTGAAAAACATCAACTGGCATACAAAAAACTGACCAAATGCATTCAGATTGCGTCGATACATTATCAAAACGATCCATGGGTTATATGTGACGTGTACGAGTCAACCCCGCCTCAATCCGAGGCGCAGTGTGGCCGCCACCACTCAAAGTGTCTGTCTTTTGTTTCAAAAGGACATCATTTGAAGTGAAAACATCAACTGGCATACGGAAAACCGAACAAATGCATTCGGATTGTGTCGATACTTTAGCACAACGATCCATGGATCATATTTGACGTGTACGATTCAACCCCGCCTCAATCTAAGCCACGGTGTGTCTGGGAACACTCAAATTGTCTCTCTTTTGTTCAAAATGCACTAAATTTTATGTGAAATCAACAACTGTCATATAGGAAATTGACCAAACGCATTCAGATTCTATTTACACTTTAGTAAAATTATAAAAGGGTCATATGTGATGTGTAAGAGTCAACCACGCCTCAATATGAGGCGCGGTGTGGCCGGGACCACCCAAACTGCCTCTCTTTTGTTCCAAATGGACAATATTTTACGTACATACGCCAAACCGATCAAACAGATTCTGATTGTGTTGAAACTTTAGGAAAATGAGCCATGGATAATATGTGATGTGTACAAGTCAACCCTGCCTCAATCTGATGCCATGTGTGGCCGATACCACTCAAAGTGCCTCTGTTTTGTTTAAAATGGACTTAATTTTAAGTGAAAACAACAACTGACATACTGGAAACCGACCAAACGCCAACGGATTCTATTGAAACTTTAGGAAAACAATCCATGGGTCATATGTGACTTGTAAGAGTCAACCCCACCTCAATCAGAGCTTTGATGTGGCCTGTAAAACTCAAACTATCTCTCTTTTGTTCAAAATGGACTAAATTGTAAGTGAAATCAACAACTGACATATGAGAAACCTACCAAACGACTTCTGATTCTGTTGAAACGTTAGAAAAATGATTCATGGGTCATATGTGATGTGTACGAGTCAACCCTGCCTTAATCTGAGGTGCTTTATGGTTGGGACCACCCAAACTTCCTCTCTTTTGTCCAAAATGGATAATATTTTACGTACATACGCCAAACCAATCTAACGGATTCTAATTGTGTTTACACTTTAGGAAAATGATCCATGGATCATATGTGACATGTACAAGTCAACCCCGCCTCAATCTGAGGCCTGTTGTGGCTGACACCACTCAAAGTGCCTCTCTTATGTTTAAAATGGAGTTAATTTTATGTGAAAACAACAACTGACATACGCCAAACTGACCAAATGCCTTAGGATTCTATTGAAACTTTAGGAAAACGATCCATGGGTCATATGTGACGTGTAAGAGTCAACCCTGCCTCAATCTGATCCGTGGTGTGTCTGGGACCACTCAAACTATCTCTCTTTTGTTCAAAATGGACTAAATTGTATGTGAAATCAACAACTGTCATACGAGAAACTGACCAAATGCCATCAGATTCTATTGAAACATTCGGAAAATGATACAAGGGTCATTTTTGATGTGTATGAGTCAACCCTGCCTCAATACAAGGCGTGGTGTGGCCGGGACCACCCAAACTGCATCTCTTTTGTTCCAAATGGACAATATTTTACGTACATACGCCAAACCGATCAAACGGATTCTAATTGTGTTGAAACTTTACTAAAATGATCCATGACTCATATGTGATGTGTAAGAGTCAACCTCGCCTCAATCTGAGGCCTGGTGTGGCCGATACCACTTAATGTGCCTATGTTTTGTTTAAAATGGACTTAATTTTAAGTGAAAACAACAACTGACATACCAGAAACTGACCAAACGCCTATGAATTCGGTTGAAACTTTAGGAAAACGATCCATGGGTCATATGTGACGTGTACGAGTCAACCCCGCCTCAATCCGAGCCGTGGTGTGGCCGGGACCACTCAAACTGTCTCTCTTTTGTTCAAAATGGACTAAATTGTATGTGAAATCAACAACTGACATATGATAAACCTACCAAACACCTTCGGAGTCTATTGAAACTTTATGAAAATGATCCATGGGTCATATGTGATGTGTGCGAGTCAACCCCACCTCAATCTGAGGCGCGGTGTGGCCGGAACCACTCAAAGTGTATCTCTTTTCTTTCAAAAGGACATCATTTTTAGTGAAAACAACAACTGACATACAGAAAACTGACCATATGCATTAATATTCTGTTGAAATGTTAGGAAAACAATCCATGAGTCATATGTGACGTGTATGAGTCAACCCCACCTCAATACAAGGTGCGGTGTGGCCGGAACCACTCGAAGTGTATCTCTATAGTTTAAAATGGTCTTTATTTTAAGTGAAAAGAACAACTAACATACAGAAAACCGACCAAACGCATTCGGATTATATTGATACTTTAATAAAAGGATCCATGGGTCATTTTTTATTTGTACAAGTCAACTACGCCTCAATATGAGCCTCGGTGTGGCCGCCATGTCTCAAAGTGACTCACTTTTCATTGAAATGGAAAACATTTTAAGTGAAAACAACAACTGACATACTAAACCCCAAAAAAACGCATTCAGATTCAATTGAAACTTTAGGAAAACGATCCATGGGTCGTTTGTGATGTTTACAAGTCAAACCCACCTCAATCTGAGGCGCGGTGTGGCCGGAACCACTCGAAGTGTCTCTCTTTTATTTCAAAAGGACATCATTTTTAGTGAAAACAAAAACTGACATATGGAAAACCAACCAAATGAATTCAGATTCCATTGAAACATTAGGAAAACAATTCATGAGTCATATGTAATGTTTAAGATTCAACCCCACCTCAATCCGAGGCGCGGTGTGGTCGAAACCACTCGAAGTGTCTCTCTATAGTTTAAAAGGGACTTCATTTTAAGTGAAAAGAACAACTGACATACGGAAAACCGACCAAACGCATTTGGATTCTGTTGATACTTTAGGAAAAGGATCCATGGGTCATTTTGGATGTTTATGAGTCAACCGCACCTCAATCCGAGCCTTGGTGTGGCCGCCACGTCTCAAAGTTACTCACTTTTCTTTGAAATGGAAAACATTTTAAGTGAAAACAACAACTGACATACTGAAACCCAACAAAACGCATTCGGTTTCCATTGAAACATTAGGAAAATGATACATGGGTCATTTGTGATGTGTACGAGTCAACCCCACTTCAATCCGAGTCGTGGTGTGGCCAAGATCACTCTAAGTGTCTCTCTTTTGTTAAAAATGGAAAACATTTTTAGTACATACAGAAACTGACCAAACAGATTCTGATTGTGTTGATACTTTATCACAATGATCCATGAGTCATATGTGATGTGTACAAGTCAACCCCTCCTCAATCCGAGGTGTGGTGTGGCTGACACCACTCATAGTGTATCTCTTTTGTTTAAAATATACATCATTTTAACTGAAAAGAACAAATGGCATACGGAAAAACAACCAAACGCATTCGGAATCGGTTGAAACTTTAGGAAAATGATCCATGGGTCAGATGTGATGTGTACGAGTCAACCTGACCTCAATTAAAGGTGTGGTGAGGCCGGAACCACTCGAAGTGTCTCTCTTTTGTTTCAAAAGGACATCATTTTTAGTGAAAACAAAAACTGACATACGGAAAACTAACCAAATGCATTCGTATTCCATTGAAACGTTAGGAAAACAATCCATGGGTCATATGTGACATGTAAGAGTCAACCCCACCTCAATCTCAGGAGCGGTGTGGCTGGAACCACTCGAAGTGTCTCTCTATAGTTCAAAATGGACTTCATTTTTAAGTGAAAAGAACAACTGACATACGGAAAACTGACCAAACACATTCGGATTCTGTTGATACATAAGGAAAATGATCCATGGATCATTTTTGATGTGTATGAGTCAATCTTGACTCAATCCAATCCCCGGTGTGGCCTCCACGACTCAAAGTGACTTACTTTTCTTTGAATTGGAAAACATTTTAAGTGAAAACAACAACTGACATAATGAAACCCCTCCAAATGCATTTGGATTCTGTTGAAACTTTAGGAAAACAATCCATGGTTCATTTTTGATGTTTATAAGTCAACCGCGCCTCAATCTGAGCCTTGGTGTGGCCGGGACAACTCAAAGTGACTCACTTTTCATTGAATTGGAAAACATTTTAAGTGAAAACAACAACTGACATACTGAAAACCGACCAAACACATTAGGATTCCATTGAAACTTTAGGACAAAGATCCATGGGTCATTTTTGATGTGTAGAGTGAACCCCACCTCAATCCGAGTCGCGGTGTGGCTAGGATCACTCTAAGTGTCTCTCTATAGTTTAAAATAGACTTCATTTTAAGTGAAAAGAACAACTGACATACAGAAAACTGACCAAACACATTCGGATTGTCTTGATACTTTAGGAAAGGGATCCATGGGTCATTTGTGATGTGTACGAGTCAACCGCGCCTCAATCTGAGCCTCGGTGTGGCCACCACAACTCAAAGTGGATCACTTTTATTTGAAATGGAAAGCATTTTAAGTGAAAACAACAACTAACATACAAAAAACTGATCAAACGCATTCAGATTTTATTGAAACTTTAGGACAACAATCTATGGGCTATTTGTGATGTTTACAAGTCAACCCCACCTCAATCCGAGTTGCGGTGTGGCGGGGATCACTAAAAAATGTCATTTTTTTTAAATGAACCACATTTTAAGTGATAATAACTAGCATACGGAAAACCAACGAAACCCTTTCAAAATATGTTGATACTTTAAGAAAATTATCAATGGGTCATGTGTGACATGAACTAGTCAATCATGCCTCAATACGAGGCATGGTGTGACTGGTACTACTCCAAGTGCATGTATTTTGTTTAAAATGGATATCATATATAGTAAAAACAGTTGTATACGAAAAACCGATCAAATTATGAATTGAATTCCAAATTTCACATATAATTGTCATCTAAATTTGAAATTCAATTCTAAATGAATTTTAAAATAAATTCTAAATGAATTCTAAATGAATTTTAAAATGAATTCTAAATTATGTATCTTTATAATTACGTTATGAATTCTGATTTAATTCTGAATGTGTATAGTTTCATGATGTATTATATGTTAAATGTATATGAATTTGTTCTCTATATGTATATGTTAGTTGGTTATTGCAGGTAAAGGAGAGGTATTGAAGAATCACAGGTGAATGGAGACCCTGCTCCTCCCCTGTGCAAATTGCAGGTTGCTGTGCAATTTGCACAGCATAGGCTATGCCAACGGTTTGAAACCATTCGAATAGTATTCTAAGGAGGTTTATACCAACGGTTCAGATGGAACCGTTGGTATAAAATCGTTCCCAATGGTTTCAAACTGTTGGGAAAAGTTGTATAGTTGGCTTTTTCCCAACGGTTTTGAGTGAACCATTGGGAAAAGCTAGAGATTTTTTTTGGGTTTTCCCAACGGTTTACTTAAAACTGTTGGGAAAACATATGCCAATGGTTAATGTTAACCGTTGGGATAGGTTGATTTTTCTAACCTATCCCAACGGTTATTTGTAAACCGTTGGGAAATCTTTTCCCAACAGCTTACTTCCCCATGGTTTGCAGAACCGTTGGGATAGATATTCCCAACGGTTGTGCGGCCTTTCCCAACAGTTGTGAACCATTGGAAATGCCTCTTTTTCCAGTAGTGTTTTGTCTTAGGAGACATCATGTATTTGATTAGGGATTGAACCTAATCTATTATGGAACTATGTCCACCATGTGATATTGTCTTTTTAGTTACCATTTAATTATATTTGTGAAATAATTTATGTAATTGAAATTTTCTCATGTTTGTTATGATCTTATGATACCATGATGTTTAAGTTATTATTTGACTTTATTACTCATTTACCTCATATTTTATGATATCATGATATAATTCATTATCATTTGTATTCCCTTACGAGGATTTTAAGTTCAAATATTTATTTATGTATTTTATAGGTTATACCATGTAGTTTTAGGATCTCAAATGGATTTTAGGAGCTCACTATGGATAATAAATTAATGATTAATTGTTTTTGTTTTTCTGGTTCATTTTTAACCTAGAATTCCAAAGACACTGGGCCTATACGATCACTGTGTTGTAATTATTGTTTATTTATGGAAGAATCATGTAAAAATTTATGTGGAAGACTTCAGTCTCAATATTAATATATTAAATAAATAACCCTTGAAAAATTATAATAATTATATAATTAGATTATTTATCTAATTTAAGGAATTAACATTCAATTAATTATTTTTACTAGAAACAAATGATAATACATTCTTTTTTATGCCTAAAAAACATTTTATTCAAAAATG
Organism: Viscum album; assembly: GCA_963277665.1. Classification (NCBI taxonomy): domain Eukaryota; kingdom Viridiplantae; phylum Streptophyta; class Magnoliopsida; order Santalales; family Viscaceae; genus Viscum; species Viscum album. The sequence continues at coordinate 1,860,151,841 of OY728151.1, read as the reverse complement.
ATGTTATTGCATTTTATGCACATGGATTTTAATATATTTATACCAATTTTAAATTTTTTTTTGAAAAAAAGGAAAATATTTTTATATAATCATTTCATAATAGTATTAGTATGAAATTTTGATATTTTTCTCGAAGGATTTATTTTTTATTCAATAGTGAAAAATTCCGTTTTTTGTATGTCCATTAATTCTTTTCTTTAAATAAATTTATTTTAATTGAAAATTATGTTTTAGATTTGGATGAAATGTAAAATAGCATCCATTAGATTAAAAATAATCTAAATAATTCTATATTAATATTTTTTATATCTAATTCTGGTATATTATCACTTTTTATACTAAAAAACACAATTTTCTAAAAAATATTTTTCAATGCATTTTGTGCACATATATTAAAAGTAATTTATACCAGTTCTAAAAATTCTATATTAAAAATTTTATTATATATATATTTTAATTATTAGGTTAAAATTTATCAATGAGGTCAATTTCATTCTTTTTTCATTATGAATAGTAATCAAAGTAAACAAATATCAACTTGGTAAAGGGTAAACTGGGCTAGTAAAGGTAAATACTTTCTTATAAGGCCTCATAATTACATCCTAAATATTATTTTATGATTTAATTTACCCTTATCAAGTTATATTCTAAATTTTATAATTTTTTCCACTTTACATTGATTATGACCTTTATATTATTTTATGTTAAGAAAAATTAAAAAATTCCACTCTCATTTAATATATATATATATTATGTTGTCATCAAGGAAAAAAGAAATTATTAATGATTATAAATAGTTATTTTTAAGAGGATAAATTATTTTTATTATATTAATTTATTTTAAAATTTTAGTGATAGAAAACTTTTCTAAACGCTTGCGCAAGGATGACACAATGCTTTTTCAAGGAGTATAAAAATCAAAAAAAATTAATTTAAGAAACATTAAAAATTATATATTTTGGTTTAATTATGGAATCCCATGAATTTATTTTATAATTATAAATTTTAAGTGATTTTCAAATATTTTATATTTGAATAACTGTGTTATCTTGATTCCGTTAATGTCTAATTTTCTGAATAGGCATGAAAATGACTTAATAGTATTTAATGTTTAAAAATACTTTTAAAATAATAATAAAATCATAAAAAAATGTAATTACTAAATTTTATGGTAAATAATTTATTATTTAATGTAGGGTTCATGTATTTTCTACTTTTTGTTCTTAAAATTTCATTCACGACCCTTAACCATGAGAAAATATGTTACAAAAATTAATGTCAAATAGTGTTTATGATGGTTTAAACTTAAGTGTTAAGGGTATAAATAAAATAGGAAATTTTATAAATACTATTATTTGAAATTATTTTGATCCTATATAATTCCAACTTCAATATTTATCAAATTTGGATTTGCTTTTCAATTAATGTAATCATATATTTTTTTTAAGGTTTCTAATAATTACAAGTGTGCCTTCCACCAAACTTATAAAATGGAACCACCTATACAATATTTAATACACTTCAGGAAAAATATATTTTTGAAAATATATTTTCAACTATATTTCTATAATGTTTTTCCACTTCTTAGTGCTACTAGTATTTCCAAAATACTAACATATGAAGTCTTAAGGTGTAATAAAAGGAAGGTTTTCCAAAGATGATCTATAATTATTAACTGAGTGTTTCATGTTTATTTTTTCTTATACCTCATTAAAATATAATTTAACCATGAATAAAACCTAAAATTTGTATATTTAATATTATAAAATGTTATTATGATAATTTTAACCCCATTTTTAATTTCCTTTACCATCATAAAAGAAATGAAATCATTGCTTGTATGTATATGTAGACCACCACCTCCATGAAGTGACATGTTTCGTTTTCCATCACCACCTCACAAAGACAGATATAGAGATGGAATTAAAAAATATATAACATGTCTATGAAAATATGATAATTTTATAAATATAAAATTTTATTTACCTTCTTACCATTTCTGCCCATTGAAAAATGATAAAGTCGATCGTGTGTACATGTGGAATACCACCTCCATGAAGGGATGAAAATTATTTTTCATTATGTTTATGTAAGTAAGAATGGAAATAATTAATAAATATTAAATTTCTTATATATTTATGATTCTTTAAAAAAATATTACATACTTTATTTTTTTCACCTTTTAGAAATATGAAAATGTCTTCCATAGGCATGTATAGACTACCATCTCGATGAAATGATGTAATTAATTTTTCATTAATAATTTATATTTATAACTCTAAAATTATATTTAATTTATAAAAGTTATAAATATTTAATGATTAATATTTTGGATATTATGTAAAAATAACCCATTTGATAATGGTTAACATACCAAAATTGTCTTGCGAATAAAGAACGAATATACTCAAGAAAGATGACATAAACATAATTGATTTAGTAACTACATAATAAATATTAATAAATGTATTATAAATAATTAGGATAATACAATAAACATACATTTTTTTATTAATAATGTAAATATTTAATATAAGTTTCTTATACATGAGTTAAATAATATATGTGGGGAGTCAGTCTCGAGGTGAGGGGGTTTCTCGTCTCAATTTCCTTCTATTGAGACTCACGTCATTTCTAGAACATGTTTTATGTTGTGTGGTGAATATAATTCCATAATTATGTATTTTATCATTAATTTAATGAAATTAAATTTGTTTAAAAATACTTTCATATGCTCTCCTTCAATGAAATTTTTATTCAATAATTAACAATGTGGTATGAGATTTTTCTTAAAAAATTATTTTAATGTATACATTTAAAAACTTTTTACTCCATTTCCATGTTCATATAAATTATTCCAATAATAATATTATTTCTGATTAAAATATTTTCAAATGTCACTTTAAAATAATTTTTTACTTTATTTAAAAAGGTTTAAAAGTGAATGTTTTTAATGTTTTTCATATGGGTTAGTCTAGATTCTTTTTACTAAAGTGTGAAAAAGTGTTTTTATGTATACAAAATGTATGAATTTTACCACCATATTTCCCTTTCTTAATTATGAAAATCATTCTACAATTTTACATGGTATCCCAATAATTAAATTTCTCCCATTATTTTGGGAATTTTTAGTTTTTTAATGTTTTCCAAAACCAAAGGATATTTATTCAAATTTCTATGAGATAAATGAAAACAGTTTTGTTTATGGGATAAAATAACAATTTTATGGTTTTTATGATGAAATGTTAAAGTTATTATTATTTTTTTGATTTTAAAGAATGAAACTTGGGAATTATTTTTTAATGTGGTAATGGGGAGTTGACCTAAACCATCATAGGACTATGTCTATTATGTGAATGGTGGGTTTGCTAAATCCATCTAATGAATTTGGTAAAATGAGAATTTTGGGTAATGTAAGTTTCTCCTTTGATAATTTTAATGGACTTGATTACTCATTTGAAGTGATAGATTTAACTAGTGTATGTTACTAAGATGATAATATATTAAGTTTCCTTTTTGGTGATTTCAAGATAAAAGTATAATGAACCAAGTTACTCAAATTGTTTCTCTATGCCTACAGGTTGGTGTTCATGGAAATATTTTGATTTCAAAAGGTTAGTGATTATTTTATTATTTAAAGAAAATTTTATGATCTTCTAAATTTGAAAGTTTTTTTCATGGTAAATATTTTTTGGATAAATATTTTTACTTTTTTATTTATTATAAATTATTTTATAAAATACTTTGGTTATAGAAATTTATCTCAAAAGAAAGTGATTATTTTTACCTCATATATTATTTTGAAAAAAATTAAAACTTTCTTATAAGTTTTCATATTTTAAAAGTACTAATGATATTCCATTCTTATATCACTTTTGGATATTTTTTTCTAAAATAAAATTTTCAATTGTTTTTCACAAAGCTTGAGGATGAGTAGGAACTATAGACAGTTCTATCATTTTGTGATGAGGTCTTACATAAAAGAAGAGCACTTTTTTTAACGAAACATGAGTTTAAATGTAGAATCCTGATTTTTTTGGGGAAATGGAAATTCAGTGGAAGTAGCCACTTTTTTTACAAGGGTCTTATATGTATATTTTTTTTATTAAGTCTCTAAAACTCTAAACCAATAAGATTGTAAAAATGGAAGAAAGTTTTACTTTTATTATAAATCATGTAATTATGTTTTTTATGTTACGGGGAATTATAAAAAGACATTTTCATACAATAACCAGTAGTGGAAAATTATATTAGATATATAATGGTACATAAAGAATGGATTTTTTCATGTACATATACAAAATTACAATTCAGTATCTTATTGATCATGTTAACTAAATTTCTATGAGAAAAATTACTCGGTAGATGATTTAGATCTTGAAGTGATAATATTTACATTAAAGATATAGAGGCATTACCAATATAGTGGAAAATGTGATATATATCAAATAAAAAAGATATTAAAGTATATATTTACAAAGAAGAAGTTGAACATGAACTAAAGGAAATGGTTAGAGTTGATCAAGAACTATAACTAATCAAAATATTTCTACATTGGCAGGGAAAATGAGTTTAAAACTAGGAGAAGAAAGGTACTTTCTACCTTATCCATTATGTGGATCGAAAGATACCCAATAATCATGAAATTGAAATTTTTGTAAATGTAAATCCTAAGGGAAGGTGGGAAGTATTATATTTACCAAATGAGGGTACAAATATACATCCATGTGAAGATCAATGAGGTGTAAAATGAGGATATGGAGTTATAAAAGAAGGTAAGGAATATTTTAGTGTTTAACATTGAAAATGATGAAATTATAATATTTGGAAAAAAATATATCCATTTAATAATATAATTAAATAATTATTTTTGGATAACTCACATATATCCTTATTCTCTATCTATCAAGGGATGAAAAATATGTATATATATCTAAAGTGTAATTTTTAGCATGATAATATAAAAATGGAGATTATAGAGTACATATGTTGATGTTTAGTTTACCGCAAGTTGGGTATGAATGTTATAAGTCTTCAGGGATAATGAATCCATTATCTGTACCTATATAGAAATACGAAAACACTAACAAGAATTTCAGTAAAGTTCATTATAATAATTCTATAAGTTATGAATCTATTTAAACTATAATATATTTCCTTATGAATTCAATGAATCTAATTGATATTTGAGAAGATTATAAGTTGATCGAATTTCCATGATATACATAAAGTAAGTGGAAAGGAAGTATAGAGTACCAATTTTAATTTTTTTTATTAAGAATAGAGGTTTTACAAAATGTTTTAGAATGGTCTTCAACAGACATTAAATATAAAGATGAGTTTTGGAATTACTTATCATACAAAAATATATGATCAATTTAAAAGGACCATTAAAACATTATAAATTATTCTAATATTCTATTTAATGGATTTTAAATGAGGTCTGGATTAATATATTACTTTGGTGGAGTTATCATACAACTAATATTTCCATTCGAGCATTAAAATGGAACCATATTTGGAACTTTATGGGAATAAATAAATATCTCAAACATGTTTTGATGTAGTAGGAGAGAAGATATTTTCGGGATAAAAATTTATTTTCAAATTTCATAGTAGATTCAAACTATTCAGTGATATATCAAAGAATCATAAATCTGATAGAAGAGATACATTGATAATTTTAAATGATATTTTTATTTTCTAGTTGGAGATAAGGTATTAGTTAAAATATCACCATAGAAGAGGTTTGTGATATTTGAGATGAATGAAAATTTAATCCTTAGATATATAAACCCATTTTTAATCCCCAATAATGTGGGGATGATAGCTTTTTATATTTCACTTGCACTGATCCTTTCATAAGTGAAGATATATATCATGGATCACTTTTGAGGAAATACATACCTGATTTATCACATGTAATAAAATCATTTTTTCATAATTTGGATATGATATCTCTTATGATGAATAATCTGTGGAGTTACTATATTATAGAGATAAAGTTCTATAAATTATGACCAATGAAATGATTATTTTTTTGGAGGAATAATAAGTTTGAGGAAGCAACATGGGAACCTAGATATGTAATAAGAAAAATATACCGTCATCTATTTTAATTTCTGTGTGGAAATTTTTATTGGGAAATATTTTTATGGGTTAGAATATAACACCCCACATTTTTATTCTATGAATACATTTAATAAATTGTTCCACATGAAAAATATAACTAAAAAAACAAATGATATATTTTATTAAGATAAAATATTACCATACATGTTAACCATTAATAAATTATGTGAATGAAATATGAAACATCAGTATAATAGTTACATAAGGAATGAAACCAAAAGTGAATAAAAAGGCCACAAACATGATCTCTGTCAATTTTACTTCCTTGACTATCATACCATAGATTATATCTATAGAAATAACGAATGAAATTATAAATATAATAGATATTTTTAGAGAGAAATAAATTAATAGGGTGAATGAAATTTATTGAATCTTTTATGGTCAAATATAGGAATGTGATATGACTATTAAATATATGATCATTGGTTATATGGACATATTTATATAGTTGTTGGACATATGTTAGTTTTTATAGATATATCCAGTAGGTATATTGTACATTATATAATAAGATTTTACATGTTTTAAATTTGATATATATGTAATACATAATTTTTAATTAAAATAAAATAATACCAATCCTTTATTTAAAATATATTTATTTTAAAATAATTATTTTTTAAAAATTATGAATTTTTGTTAGATATATTAATTTTAAAAAATGAATTCAATGAAATGTATTTATACAATTTAAGTGATGATTCGAAATAAATAAATACTATTAAAATAAAAATTAATGACTTATAAATAATAAGAATTTTATTATTTATGGTCAATGAGAAATTTTTAATTTAAAAACATTGTTGTTATTATATATCAAATGTTTTTGTTTAAATATTAAATTTCTCCTTTTTCAATATAAAATATAATATAATTTATTGTTTATAAATAAAAACTAAAAAAATTAACATTCATTGAATGTTTGTTACTAGTTAAGGAGTACATACAAAGACAATTTTATTCATAATAAGACAGTTTTCTAAAAATATTTTTTATATGTTTTACATATTTAATTTAAAAGAAATTTTAATCAATTTTTGAAATTGAATTTAATAAAATAGATATTGTGATAGCCCAGACGTGACCATCTGAATTACACGAATAAATAAAATATTATTTTATATAATTTCACCTGATCTCATTTGTTTAGATATTTATTGATTTAGGACAACTCAATAACTAATATATCATATGTTTTTGTCATCCAATGGACATTTTTTGGATAAATAATAAACTAATTAATCCTTATTATGCCTTAAAGTGTCCCATAACTTATTCACACATGATATTATTTTTTACATCTCATGAGTAATACTTTTCTTCATAACCTTGGGAAATAGAAATAGAAGAGGGGTGACCTCAAAAGCTCTATAAGGGAAGGAATATACCAGAAACTATCACATAATAAAAAAATAATGGATAATATGGTATGGTACACATGAAAATAAAATAATTCTATATAATTGTTTACACGAACTTAAGGTAATTCTATGTTTAACAATAAAAATAAAGACATGGATAATAATAACTATTTTCATGATGCGAGAATGCATAATTTCGGACATCTTGATCATTACCACTAAATAATTAAATAAGACATCATTCTTTCCACCAAGGGAACCAATGAGACATCATTCTAGTCATCTAGGCAAGATCTAAGAAATCATGATTAAATTGAGTAATCACACACAAAACACCCAAACCTTTTATCTCATGAGACCAATTGATGGATCGAGGGGCTATATAATACTGGTACCCATCAATCTTTTATTTAAGTCCAATGCATTCACCATATGAATGATATGAATATCAATATAATGCATAATAAAATCTTCCTTATGAATAAATAAAAAAAAATTGAGATACAAACATATGGAATTTCAATACATTAATAGTCAATAAATTGGATAACATAGACATAATACATCAAGATAAAGAAAGTGGATGAATAATCAACACATGATAAAAATACACTAGTAATCTGGAATCATCTATATTGGATTAAAAAAATACCTGATGTCAATAATTTCCTTGGTAAATAAATAATCATAAATAAACCATGTAAATAATAAGGGTTTTATATCCATTTCAAATGAAATAATATAAGGAATTAATTCATAATTCCATAAATAAAAAAGATAATCCCATTGAATATAAATGGGTCTCTAATGACACTAAATAACTTCTCTTGGTAGGTACTATTCAATGAATTAGACGGTACTTACACCCCATAGATAAAGGAAATATGGTTTAATAATAATTTCCCCAATCAATCTATGAATGATATCTAGGTGAACACCATTCAATCAAAAGAAGGAAATATAGAGTGTTCATATAGGAAAGGAATTGGAAGAAAATTTATACATATTAAAAGTTTATGGTTTCATAAGACAAAATAAATGGTGGATCATCTTTATAAAATAAAATTTCATAAGAATATTTATAGATTTTTTCTTGAAAATAATATCCAAGGAAATAAGGAATTTTGAGATAAATTGGAAAAAGGTGGTGAAATAATAAATGAGTTTTCAGAAAATTCTTTTAAATATAGATTATGTAACTAATTTATGGGCCACATTGAATGTTTACTTTCAAAAATGTAACTTTTGTAAAATTTAAATGAATTAATTTTTAAAACTATTATTTTTAATTAAATTTCAATAATGAATCCCTGAGAAGATATAATGTTTTAAAACTATTAAGTGAATGTTTTTTCAAATATTTTATTTTGAAAAGAATCTTCAATAATTATGTCTTAGAAAAGAAATAACAGTTTAAAAAAGGTGAAGTGAAAACAATGTAAAACATTTGATTTTGAAAAAGAAACTTAAATGATAGTTCCCTAGAAATGCATAAATGTTATAAAAATAAATGTGGGATGTAAAATAAAATATTTTATTTTAAAATGATGTAAAATATTTATAATATCTTTAAATATATATTTTGAAATCTAACATAGTAAAAAGAGTTGAAAATCTTCAATTTTAAAATAGGAGAAGGTAAATATGGAGGTCACATGATACGACACATAAATATGCTTATAATTATAATTGGGAACATTAATGGTAAAGGAAATGATGTACAAGGAGGGGAAACCACAATTAAATAGGAAGAAAATTATTATTAACAATGCTATAATTTTTATGGAATAAATTCATCAAGGTAAAATATTTATATTGAAAATTAATTATATTATATGTGAATATAAAATACCAAGAAATTAAATATTAGAGTGGAAGTAACCAATCTTATAAGAAAGAAGTTCATGAAGATGAATTATAACTCAATGAAAGGAGTTGTGTTAACAAAAACCATTATAAATTTAGTATGTTTTGAATAAAAATTTATTTTAAAAAATAAAGAGATAAGGATTTTAAGATCCCATGAATTTCATGAATATGAAAAAAAAATCATTATGGATTAATCACAACATATAAAAAAAATGATGGAGAATAATTCCAAAAAAAGTCTCATGGATTTGAAAATGAGACAAAGAAACCCTTACCTTGTTTCCCCACCTATGCCCTTATATTAAAAATAGCTATATTAATAACATATTTTAGAACAATATTAAAATCTATAACATTTTATAAAAATAAATTATAATTATTCTCTACATTTATATTAATTAGTTATTATTTATTTTAAGTATCTAGTGTAATTAATCACGACCATGGTTTCACATTTTTGGATTTTTTTTAAGAATGCCCTATAGGGGTTGAAACATTTGTTTGAATCATGAAATTAAAAAATATTTTGACCCCATGGATTGGTTGATCATATGCAGAGTTCCTTCTAATTTTGAATTTTGTGATATATTCATTCATTGGGTCATAATTATTCTCTCAAGAGCACACATATAAATTTTTTTAATGGATCCCATGAAGGATACCTAACATGTTCAAGGGGGGAGAGAGAAGGTGATCACCCTTTCACTATTATTTTTTATATTTTAGAAGATTATATTAGCAGGTATTTTCTCAATATGGTAAGGAATGGAAAATTTAAAGTCATAAGAGCTACAAGAGATTTAATTTATCCCTCACACCTGTTATATGTTGATGATATTATCTTACTCCCAAAAGTGTATAAAATAAATTTCATAAATATTAAAAATTCTTTCATTAATTATGATATTTTTTTAGGGAAAGAGATTATATGGAACAAGTGATCCATCTTTGATTGAAAAAAAATTTCAGCAAGGATAAAAATGGAAATGATTATTCTATTGAATATCAAAGAGGGGTGATTCCCTTTAATTCTCTTGACGCTCATTTATTTTGGGGAAGGCCTCATTATATCCATCTCAATCATATTGTGGGACATATTCGAAGTCTCTTGGCTTCTTGGAAAGTGAAACCTCTTTTAATGGAAGGTAGAGTTTGTCTTGTAAAACATGTTATTATCACTAAATTTTTATACTCTATTATAATTTATAAAAACTCTATAACACTTCTTAAAATTATCAATACCACCATTAAAAATTTGGTTTGGAGTGGATCCACCCTTTAAAGGAAAATCATCACAGTTCCTTTGAATCATTTTTGTAAGACTCTTTCTCTCGATGGGCTTAGAATAAATATATCTATAAGTTTAATCAATCCTTACAAGAAAAATTTATATGGATATTGATCAATGAGAACTGAGATGTTCTTTATTTCCTTAGACCAACATTTTTAAGAATGTTGAAATATGGTAACATGAATTATGTTAAATCTTTAGTCTGGACATCATTCAAAAATATATTTTCTGGAATTATTTTAAGCTTTCATTATATTTTCAATTCAAATTATTCTTTGATTTTTTTTCTTGATAAATGGAAAGGTTTTCCACTTGAGGATCTCATTAATATTACTGACCAAAATATCAATCTCAATATCACTATTAAAAATCAAATGACCAACTTGGAAAACCTATCGATGGAGGATAAACAGAACACAATGCACCATAATTTCATCAACCACTAGGAAAACTTAATTCGACAACATACTAAGAATGGTATGTTGAACTCAAGAATTTTTTATAATTATATTAATCATGGATAAGATCATAAGTTGATCACCACATTTAATTCTAAATGGATAACGCCACCCAAATTCACAATGATTTGGAATATTGCTCTCTATAAACTCCCTTTTAATGACTCTCTTTTAGAAGTTGGTATCTATTTAATTTATATATGTAATTTGTTTCACCAACATAAAATAGGATCTCTAACATATTTTCCTTAGTTTAAATACTGCCATGACATTATGGAAGACAACCTTCGAATATTTTGAAATCGATCTGTTGCATTTTGATTTAGCACAAATCTTCATTGAGGCCTATTGAAATTTAAAACTTTATTGAAAAATGATCAACATTTTCAGAGTATATTATGATGAGATGCTTCGCATTATATGAGATATTATAAATAATATGAATAATATGAACTTTATACTCAACTTGCAATATTCTATGGCCCAAATCTTGGTGGTTGTCCAAGATTCCATACAAATACAAAGTGTCAACTATACTAATTCAATTCATTATTTATATTTACTAAAACAATTTGATATTGTAGATAAATATTTTCATCTAAATTGAAAACTTGAAGTCATATGGAATTATCCTTTCATTTCATGGATAAAATGAAACACTAATGTCTCTTCAAGAGGAAATCCTTGTCCAGTAGGGATTGGGGATATCTTTAGATACCATAATGAGCACATTATGGTCTATCTTTACAGTCCTTATAGTATAGAATCATCAACTGTAATAGAGTTTCTCAGCCTGATTAAATCAATCAAGTTGAAACATAAAATAGCATGGAACACTTTATGGTTTGAATGTGACTCTACTACACTAGTGATGGAGGTTCGGTCTGGTACCTCACATTTATCTTGGAAAGTGACTGATCCTTGGATAAAATGTATGGAATCTTTCTCAATCATTAAATAATTTATTACTCATTCATTTTGGGAGGATAAATTTCTTTCTTATGGAAATTCAAACAAAGGTGTGAGCAATGAAAACATTATATCCTCTATAACCATTCCAGAGGGTTTGATACCTCTCTTTCAAAGAGACATCGGTAAATTCCTTCTTTCATACTGCTATAATTTTTTCTTATTCAATAATTGTTACTTTCCAATAAAAAATCTTGATCATATTAAACCTATTTCATATTTGTGGAGTTTTTATTCATTATTTTCCCAAAGTTCATAATTATTAGATCATAAAATGTACTATAATTAATGATTTATAATTATTTACAATATTATAATTTCAATTTATAAAAATTTTGTTTATTATTTAGGATGAATAAGTCTGTAATGATCTTATTTTTGGTAATTTATAAAGAATAAATAGTGTTATATTAAGAGACACTATTAAGTGTGGGGGTGTGTTTGGGTCTTGGTCGTGGGGTAAAGTCCTCAAGCCAATGTTTTATTTGAATTTTCTTCTTTTCATCGTGTTTCGCTTTCATTGTTGTACCCTATTTCTATGAAATAATGTTATCTTAATTATTGTGATAAATAATTATATTACCATTCTTGAAAAAATTAAATTTTACTTATTAGTATCCAATATCATGTTTCCAAATCCATCCTTGATATAAATTTATAGCACTATTCATGTATGTGGTTAAACCAACCCAATAAGAATAAGGTACAATCTATGAGAGGGTATAGATATATAAGAGATTATTTTGTTATAGTATCGTTATAAAAATGTATAATGAAATTATTTAGATGATATTATTTTTATGAATAAAAATTTGTAAGATATTTAAAAATAAGGTAAATTAATAATAAATTATCACTGCTAAATAAATCGTTTTTTCTATTGGTATGTCTATTTTAGGTGGTTAGTTTTACAATGATCACCTATTTCTAATATTATCTATACAATGTATAATTTATATTTCCATAATATTAGTCATGAAATAAATTTATTATATACTTAATAAAACCATTTCTATAACCCACCTTGAAATGTGGTGAAAGAAAAAACAAAATGCCATGTTCATTGAGATAGTAGTATACACACCCACAAGTGAAATATTTTCATTTTTTTCGATTGAATGGTATAGAAATAAATAATGGTTATATGATCAATATAATAAAATTTAAGTATATTATTTATACATATATCATTATATACATATGTTTATAATGGGTTTGGAGGAGTGTGGATGATAAGTATAAGGGAAAAAATGAAAGTGTAAGTAATACTTATGTGGATAATTTTGATCTTCTCTTGATGTACCCTTTAGAAATAAAGGATTTGAGGAAATTTATTGAGGCCATAGGTTATAAAAAGTTAATAGAGATTATAAAACAATTAAATTTAGAAGTGTTTCATGGGAATTTTGATGTATTATTTTGTCTTTATTTTTTTATTGAGAGATACATTTATACACAAAAAAGGGGGATAAATATTTGGAAAATATTGTTTAGCAAGTTGTAAAAATGGGATTATATGAGTGTAAGGTGAGTTAGGTGGGGAAATTTTGGTGATATATATTGGTTCTAATTTCAAACCTAAAAAGGAATTTTATAGGTATTATTGTAAATTTGTTTCATTAAAATTTTATCCACATTAGATTACCATTTTCACACTTATTAATCTTGATTTAAATTTAACAAGGGTAATTATTTTATTAGTAAAAATATAAGATGAAACTTATAAAAAAATGTTTATGTAATTAATCTTAATTTTTATCAAGTTTAATATTATTCAATTCCTATATATAATAAAATTAACTTTTATATGAAAACATATAATAAGTTGAAAAACTATTTTTGCAAACAAATGTCATTTTAACCATTAATTTCTATTAATTTTATTTAAAAATAATTATCAATTAAATGAGTGTTAATTTTTATTTATATATGTATATAAATAATTTTATAGACTTAAATTAAAATATATGCAATTTGTATTAAAAAATCCACACTATTTACAAAAGTATCATTTTAAAAAAAAATTACCCTTTTATCTTGGTAACTAATATTTATCTCGTAACTCAATTATATACCTAAAAATTAAATTGAAATTTTTATATAATATGAGTTTTTTATCTAAAATATTAAATAAATTTTTTATTTTTAATATCTATAAGTTATGATAACAAATTTTTAATATAAGTGAACAAAAATAGTTTTTTAGAGTAAAATATTGCCAAAATTTCCAAAATGTTAAATTTGGATTTTATAAATTCAACATAGTATAATTAAATGATATATATATATATATATAAGCAAAAAAGTTTTTATAGAAATTTAATTCATTATTTTATTAAAATTATCATGATTAATTTTAAAATTAGTTTCATTTTATAAAAGTATAATTCTAAAATTTATAAATTTATTTTTTATAAAGAAATTTTTTTATTGGAAATAAAATTTCTTTTTCTTCAAAATGAAAAATAAAAAATATATAAAATACATATGATTAATAAGTTTTTATGTTAATAATTAACAGATTATATAATACTAATTTATTTTAACTTATCCCCTCAATATATATACATAAAATATAATCATTAGGTATGCTATGGTGGTAGTCAAGGGTGGTGATTCTACTAGAATAAATCTCGTGGAAATTTCCTTGATCATAAATTTCCCTCGCAGACGATTTTGTTCATGATGTAATTGTCCAAGTTTGGTTTTGACTTATTCTAATGATAATCACTATGAAGATAATTTATTACCAAGATCAAACAAATGATATTCATAAGGGATACTTCCTCTACCCGATTCTATTACATTCCTTTTTTTCTCTATAGGTTTCATAATATGGTCACTTCCTTTTATACCCTCTAATTTAATGACTATATTTTAATGGTAAATTTTTTATAACATATCATGGTTTCATTTTATTTCGTTATTCATGTAATTAATTTTATTCAACACATTAGGTTTTAGAGGAAAATATATAATTTAAAATATTGGGGGTGTTATATCCTCCACCATAAATAAATTACATTGTCGTATTTTTAATTATCAATCAATAAAAAAATAAGTTAAGGATATCTTATAGATATGAATAACTTTGGTTATAATTTTATATTATATGTTTTCGTTAATATCTT
Source organism: Viscum album (assembly GCA_963277665.1). Classification (NCBI taxonomy): domain Eukaryota; kingdom Viridiplantae; phylum Streptophyta; class Magnoliopsida; order Santalales; family Viscaceae; genus Viscum; species Viscum album. The sequence continues at coordinate 1,860,136,627 of OY728151.1, read as the reverse complement.
ATATATGAATAAGAAAAACATATTTTCCCCTCATCAAGTTAACAAATAACTTCATATTTCATTTGCAACCTGTTTCTCTATTCCCTAATTTTCCACCCATAAATAATCTTCCTGTTCCATTAAGATATTATTATTGGTGAATATTCACCCATTTTTTGACAAATAGAAAATCAAATATTCTTTAATTCACCATTTTTGACACCTGATATTACATGAGAATCCATCCTTCTCTTTTTTGGCTGGTATAGGAATTTAAATATGTTCATGTTAGTAATCCTAATTCTTGATATATTTTATAGAATAATCACAAGATTTATTACTTTAGTAATCATCTCAATAAGATTCTAATTAGGAAAATATTATCATTTTAAATGGTACCCATTTTTAACTTGGTTCTTTAAAGATTCAGTGTGATAACCTCCAGATCAAAGATATGCCTTAGTTGAGCCTTGGATTTTCTTTTTTTGGTTTTAGGATGTTTCAGGGGATCAGAGGATGAAAAATAGAAATTGGGGAAATCTATCTTATTGAATATTTTAGAAACATAGTCAGTTTAAATATGTGGTAATAGTGTGGTATGACCCTATGACATTCCAGTGGTAGTTTTCTTAGTTTATGCATGGTTAGAGAAATTTTAGAACCTCTAGTGAAAATCGTGCACCCTTTGGATACATTGTTTTTCATTATTAGTGTATAGTTAAATTAACTATGTAGTTAAATCGTGAACCAATTAACAATGGACAGTTGGGGTTCATGGTTAAGGTTAACTATTAGTTTAACCATAAAACATCCTCTAGGAAAAAAATCCAAACCGCCTCTAAACTGTTAAAAAATGGGAGTTTAACTTTTTTCCACTGGTATTTTTTAATCCAAATCAACCCCATATCTCATTTGGATTGTCATTATCCTTCCCCAGTGATTTAGAGGTCTATACCTTTGTGTTCTTAGTATAAATACTCCCTTATTAATGGATCACATTGAGGTATTTTTAATTTTTGTTCCATTTTCACCTATTCGTTGTAGATCCTTGATAGATATTTTCTCCTCAAATCTTATGGAACCCAAAGGGGATGTGTATGTCAGATATATGAGGGTCTAAGGAGGATTAATGTTGATTCTTATGGTAATAGAACTGTGATAACCTGATATAATCTTCCCCATTCTTTTTTTTCAAATTCATTGTGTTCTAGTATCTTTTTGTGGTAGGTGATTATTTGAAAAGGTTGAATTATATGAATTGATTATTATTCTTCTAAAATTTGTTTGTGTTGTTTATTTAACTGAATTGATTTGTGGTTTTAAGTGATTACATGTACGAATAAATTTTATTAAATGGGTTTTATTTTTAAAAAGGGGGTCTTTCACCCCAAGTGTTTGATTAAATTCTTGAGTGGTGCTTTCGATTTGGTGATGAGTTTTCAAGCACCGAAGTGGGATTGGATTAGATTTAATTTTTTATAAAATTGTTACCATGGTATTGAAATGAATTTTTAAAATTGGATCATTTTCAACATTAGGTTCATTTGTAAATGGACATGGATAACCTTAGTGAGTGTGGCACTATTAGAGGTTTTTTGTGATATGGACTGGAAGGAATAAATATCTGTTGGTACCAACTAAATCCTAGTTTAGGCTATAATATGTATAGTTCGTATTCTTATAGCTTGTGATCCCAATATTGAGAACTTTGTCATTTTTTGTTTTTTATCAAATATTTTTATGTCTTGTAAAGTTTCTCACATTTGTTTCCCACATGGGATTGCATCACATGGATTCTCATGACGATTTATTTCATGAAATCTATTAATTTTCTACCTATCAAGGTGAGGAAGTAGAAAAAATATCTTGGGGACTTATATGTCTTTGAGATTGTGAGAATTCAAGGGGTTTATTATGTGGTAGTATCTTATAGGGAAATGACGTTTACATGTAGATTATAGAAAGTATTAAAAGATTTTATGGGTTCCAAGATGAAATTGATAAAGGATTATCATCCTTAGATGGATGGATAGAAAGAGAGAGCTATATTGGTTCTTTAGATATGCTTCGAGATTCTGTTCTTGATTTCATAGGATATTAGGAAAGAATTTTACTATGGTTTAATTTTTATATAAAAATAGTTATAAGGAATTTATAAAGATGACACCATTTGAAGTGTAATATTTGATCCATATGGATCTCCCTTATCATGGGAAGACTTCATAGAGAGGTCCTTGTTTGGACCGAGTCTCATTCATGAGACAAATAAAAGGTAAAATTGATCTGTAAGATTATGATCATTAAGAAATTTCATTATAAATCCTTTATAGACCATTATCATTATCCTATATAGTTTGAGTTTAGTGATTATATTTTTCTCACAATTTCACCTCACCCGTGACATGATTGGTTTGGTATGTAGGGTATGTTGGAACCATGGTTTTTTGGCCCCTTCGAGATCATGAAGAGACTCATAATGGTGGAATATCGGTTTGGATTACCATTTCATTTAACTTTGATCCACGATATGTTTAATTATTCCTAGCTGAGAATGTATCATCTCGATCCTTCCCATCTGATTATATGGGAGGATGTTGATACTGGTCCTAATACCACCATTGTTTAGTAACATGTTCATATTATGGATCTCCAGGATGAGGTACTGTAAGTTAAAATTACTCCATTGTTCCATGTATTATGTTAGTGTGGATAGGATATCCACGAGATGTGGGAGTGGGTATCATTGATTAGGTAGCAATGATTTTTTTTTGCGTCCAGAATCATGATATTTTTTTGGGGACATAAAACAATTATGGTGGGGAGAATTGTGATTCCTTTTGGGTCATAGTTACACCTTAGTTAGGACTTGGTTTTCTATTATTGGGTATCTGGTGTTTTAGAGGATTAAAGGATAAAAACAAGGGAAATTAGGGGAAAATGGATCATTGCCTCGTTAATTCACAAAGTTACTTTAACTTTGTGGTAACCATGCGGTATGGAATTGTGATGTTCCAATGGTGGTTTTCATATTTTTTCATGGTTATAAAAACATGTGGCCTCCAGTACAACCATGGAACCTTTGAAAAAGCGGTTTTCATAGTTGGAACATGATTAAACTAACCCTGGGTAAAAATAGTGCACACATCAAGAATTGATAGCAGGGGTGTACAATTATGGTGCATTGTTTGTTTAACTATGCAACCTCCTCATAGATTCCATGCGACAATCCTACGAACTATTAAAAAAATTTATTTTACCCTTTTTACCTTATTAATTTTTTATCCAAATGAACCCATAATCACAAATTTAATCATCATTATCCCTACCTAGCACATTAGAGGTCTCTCCCTTTGGATTCATGCATAAAATCTATATTATTGAAGGATCACAATGAGGCATGATGCATTTTCATTTGTTTTATTCTCTAATTTATAGATCCTAAATAGATATCTTCTCCTCCAATATCATGGAATCCATAGGTGATGTTTTTTATAGATCTATTGGGTTTTATATAGGATTGATGTTGCTTCTTATTGTTATAGGATCATAAGGACCTGATCTACTTTCCCCAGTTTCCTTTTTGAATTTGTTGTGTTCTACCTTTGTTTTCAGTTTTTTGTTTCTATAAAAAAAATTATTTAAATATATTTCATATTTTTTTTGTAAAATTAATTTTGGGATTTCATTAAATTTAAATTATTTTTGGTTTCAAGTGAATAATTTGAAAGAAAAATGTTTCTAAAGGGGTTTTCTTTGAAAATGGATTTTTGTACATGAAGTGTTTGACTAAATACTTGAGTGGTAGTTTTTATTTTGATATGGGTTTTAAACCACTAAATATGCATTTTATGACTTTAATAATGTTTTATAAAAATTTGAGCATGGTTTTGAAATGAATTTTGAAAACTAGTTCACTAGGAACCTTGGGTGTGTTGGGAAATGGATGTAGATAACCTCAGTTAGTGTGGAACTACTAGGGGATATTTTTTGATATCGACTAGTAGGACCTGATACTGGTTAGTGATGAATTTTGTGTAATTTATTATATAAGATGTTTAGTATTTATTTCTATATTCAGTGTTCCCAATATAGTGTAATTTTACATTTTTGGTTATTTAACACATGATTGTTTTTTTTTCAGGGATAGTTTAACACATTTTTTTCTCACATGGGGTTTAATGACATGGATTAAAATGATGGTTAATTTTGTGGATACATGTTTACTTTCCTAAATTATGGTGTTTACTGATATAGATAAATATTTTATAACATATTATTTTCATATTATTTTTTATGGATATGAAAATACTTTATGAAAACCAAAGGAAAATGATTTAAAAGTGAGTTTGGATTTATAAAAATGCTTTGTAAAACTCATTTTGGATTTAAAAGATATAACTACTGAATTATTGATATTAGACCATGTCTATACTCTATGGTGTTAACCTAATAGGACTTGTGATCACACCCTACTTTTTGAATTTTGGAAGTTATAGATATTGTCTTTTTGGATCCAGGTAAAGGGAAGGGAATCTTATATCATGCTAGATTCTATTTCTGTCACTACCTTCAGCACTAAATGGTTTGGAGGTGAAAATTGATCACATGAAGAATAGTTGGTCTTTTATGATTCATACTATTTTGGTTTATCCTATTTTCTTGGTTTGTATGGATTTATCTGTATCCTTTTCTTCCCTATTTTACTCTCATTATATGTCTTGTTTTAGAAATTTTCAAGATTTGTTTTAGTGATCTTTGTTATACATCACCATGATGGGATGACTTAGGTGAATTATCTAGTTGACTTGGGTTGGTACGTTACATTTAAATAACACTACTACCTAATTGAGTTAGTCATGAGTCATGAAAATTATAATATAATTATTGTAAGATGAAAATTTCAACCTTAATTTTCCATAGTCTTTTAAATTATTACATTAGCTTTCAGTTCAACCTAAATCAATCTCAATTCAATAGATGCTACTTTTTCTTGGTTTCTATCATATTATTTTACATAAAATAATTAATCCTTCAAAATGGATTTTAAATATATTGTCATTAACCAAAGAATATCCCTTGGGAGTGTCTAGATAGATGTGTAATCTTAGAAACCCTCATCATGCACCAAAATGAATATTGATTCAAGGTTCAACTAGCCTTTTGGGGTGATTTCCCCTAGGTGAATATGTGATACAACCATATCCACATTTCAATATCTAGATAGATATACCATTTCTAGGAAAAAATATAATCACTACTTTAACAAAATTTCGAGATGTTATCATATAGTTAGACTTATCCCAAGGGTTTTCAATAAGTTTTTTTTATCCCAATCCCTAAAATATTCAATATTACCTCAACTAAAATAGAGGGTTATCTATATGTTATAAATTATAATAAATAATAACTTATATACCCTTAAATTATCCCCAATTATTATCTTAACATCTAGAGTTATATAAACCCTACTTTGATACCAATTATGAAAATTAGGATATAACCATCTCAATTACACGACTTAGGAAAATATTTCATCACATACATTCCTATTACCTTTTAGGTTTATAGATTTATATAATTAGGAAAATTCATTAACTAATAAATTCTTTTTTATTCACATCCAATGGAATTTTTCCCAATAAAAAAATAAATTAATCCATAGTATACCTTAAAAAACATCCCAAAAAAATCTTCAAAAATACTATTATTTAATACATATCATGAGTAATACTTTTCTTCATAACCTTGGTAAATGGAAAAATAAGAAGGGTGAGTTAAAATTATAATAAATGGAAATATTATACCAAAATATATCATAAACTTAACAATGAATGAATAATATAGTAAGGATTAAATTATAATCAAATAATTCTATAGAACTGACCACAAGAGATAGAAGCAATTCCATGGTTAATAATATAAATAAATGCATGGAAAATAATTTTTTTTCATGGTGATAAAATGTGTAATGTTTTATATCATGATCATTTCCATAAAGACTTTGAAAATTGAATCATTATTTCCATAAATTTCTAAGCCTATAAATCATTTTTTTTATCAAGGCTGGATCGAAGAAATCATTCTTTATTTGGTTTGGTGTACAACAAATACCCAAAACTTTTGTCTTATGAGACAAATCAATGCATTAAGGGACTATATAATAATATCCCCACCCATAAATTATTTAAGTCAAATACATTCACCATATGAATTATATGAATATCAATACATTTCATAATCAACATTAACTGGGAATCAATAAACAACAATATTGTTATGCAAACATATAGAATGTCAATACTTTTTTAGTCAAAAAATATGATGAAATGAACATAATTCATCCATAAATAGAATATAAATAGTTAAACAATACCTAATAAACCTTCCACAGTAATCCATAGTCATCCATATTGGAATAATAACATATGAAATATCAAAACTATCCCGGGTCAGTAAATAATCACTAATAACACATGGAAATAAACTGGGTTTCATATCCCTTTTAAAAGAAATAATTTAACGAGAAAATTCATAATTCCATAATTAATCATGATAAACCCATGTAATATAAATGGGTATCCGATGATAGTACATAAAATTCTATGTAGATACAATTCAATGAAGTATATGACATTTTCTGTAACACCCTGCATTATTTTGATTTTTTTGAATAAAATTAGTCTTTTTGATATTTTTTATTTCAGGAAATACTATTTTTGTCTAGCGTTAAACATAATAAAAAGTTTAATTTTTTTATGAAACACCAAGTTAATCTTTGGATATATGCAACAATGGATTATCTTTAGTTACACACAACATAGAGTTTTAATAAAACCATGATATAATAATAATATAGTAATTTAAACTCAACCACTATAATGTGGATGTAAAACTTAGCTATATGAATAGTAATGAATAATTTTTAAATATCAAATTTAAAGACTTTTCTTAATGGAATCATATTGATAAAATGTACTTAATTTTCAATAAAGCCTTTATGTATTTTGAAAATACTATTTTCTTAATAAAATTATTTTTATTTCATTTTGTGAACTATAATAAAATATTGTTTTGACACATTAAAAAATTAGCTTGATAAAATAAACATTAATTTTTAAATAATAATTTCAAAATTATCTTAGGGTGATATTTTTTGGGAATATTTGGAAAAGTTTTATCTTTTCAATGAATAGTGAAAAATACTGAATTTTAATTGATTATTTATTTTTAGTTTAAATAATTTATAATATTTAATTAAATTTTAAATTGGTTCTAAACAAAAATTAGTTAAATTTTATATCAATTAATATAATTTAAGTCATTGGAATAAATTCCATGCTGGAATTAAATACAAAAACATTATAAAGTTTTTGAAAAAAAATTCTTTAAAAGTGTCGACTTTCTCATAGTGCCTATGAGATTAATTTTAAATTTAAATTTTATATTTCTATGAATTTAATTTTAAAAATAGATTAAATAGTTGGAATCATAATTATTTATAATTTCTGATAAGTTAAATTTATTTTTTTATGAAAATGAATTGTTAATTCAGTAAAAATTAATTAGTGTGACTAAGGTAAAAATTGATTTAAATGGGTCTTAAACTAAAATGACAACAGTAAAAATGACCAAAAATATTATATTAGTATTATTTAATTAATTTGTTTTAACCTTGTAAATAAAAGTCTCAAAAAGATGGAAATTTCTTTGCCCTTTTATTTTAACATATCCAATATAATAAGTTTAATAAAAAAAGAAAGAAATTATTTTCCTTAATTTAAATATCAATAAACACTTGGGATGGGGAAAAACGAACATATTTTTAGTTATATTTATCACTAAAAAATATAAATTAGTTTTTTGGTCATTATAATTTATCTTTAACTTGAGAGATAAAATAATTACTTAAAATGTTCAAGAAACTACAGGACTATAATTATTTAGTTAACAATTAAATAAATAAATAATACTAAAAGCATTAAAATTGAAATAAATTGAATTAATTATTTTGTTACATTATTTATTTATATTAGTATTTAAATTTAAATTTTTTTACAAAAGATATCATAATTCCATTATTTTATTCATATTTTAAAATTTAAACTATATAATTAATGGAAAAATTGATATTAATGTCATTTTATAATAAATCCAATTTTATTAATTAATTTAAAATTAATAATTACATTAACTTCTGTCAATTTATTTTTAAATATTAATCAATATTAAATATGGCCCATTAATGGACAAATTTTTCAATTCTAATGACTATATTGACTATTAAATTGTAAAAAATTCGCTAGCGTGGTTATAGTTAGAGAAGTGTTTTTGAACGTTACATGCGTTTATATTAAAATTTTATTTTTAAAAGACATAGGATTTATAATTTAAAATTTTATTCTCATATTTGTAATCATTGTGTCCAAATTATCTAGTTATTATCATTTTATTTTAGTCTTATTGGATAAATTACTTAGGTTAGGAAACAAGCTAGAATAATGAAAAACCAAAATGATAAAAATAAGAAAAATTAAGAGTTAAGGAACCAAATTTTTAAAAAATGTGTTTTATTTTTTTTATATAGGTTTTAATTAACCATATAATCTCTATAAACCATTAATTATCATCCTTCGGGCCACTTTTGGTAAGATTGAACTCTCAATAGTGAGTACTTTTGAGTATTTACAAGAATGTCACTCTGCAACTATAAAAGGGAACTCACTCTCCCCACTTCTTCACACTTCTCAACCCATTTGGATCGACCAATATCTTCCCAAATCACATAAAACTTTCTATACCATCATCCTATAAGCTTTATTTTGGTAATAAATTAACCAATAAATGATTTATTGCAAACTTAAAGAGGATACCCAAAAAAGTGGTAGTGATATTTAGACGAGTGTTTTATTTTTTATCTTACTCCACCTCCAGGAATTATTATTATACCATGATTATATAAAAATATAAGTATATTCAATATAATGAGTTTTTTTATTTTATGGTTACAAAATAAAATTTCAAAAAAATCCATCAAATGAGTTACAAAATCATCATTCGTGTGTACGACATACTACTACCTTGCGAACTGATATCATTCATGTTTCCATTACCACCTTTAAACTTGGGAATAATGATGGATTTATAGTTTATATATGATATATATGATTTTTTTAATATTCATTAAATATTATATCACATATAAATTCATGTTTTCATTTTTATGGGAATATGATAACAACGCTAATGTTAATGGAAAACTACCACCTTATGATGCGATGTGATTATTTAATGATTAACATGGAATGTATTAAAAGTGTGTTTAGTAAAAAATATTATATATATATGATAAAATAATTATACTAGAATTAAATATATATATATATATATATATTATTTACTTTTCATTCTTTCAATACGATATTAAAACGAAAACAACATCCATTCGTACAAATGACCTAAAGTCTACATGAACGCTGTATTCCATTTCCAGTAAAAAAAATTATTGATTAATCTAAATAAATATATAATGGATATATATGATATTTATATAATTTTTTACATTTTTTATGATGAAAATGTGATCAAATAAAGATGACCAAAAATTAGAAGTCAAAAAATGTATGAAAAAAAAAGCGATCATTACATGAAACATAACTTTAACATAGAATTGTCAATAAATGAGAAATATAAAGTCATAAATAATAATATATGGTATGATATATATGAATATTTTTTGGGATAGATTTATAATAATATTATATTTATTATACAGTATGTTTGAACAAGTATGACATAATTCAAGACTTTAGGTAAAAGAGTTTGTAGTCTCAATTTTATTTCTGAGAGACTTATTCCATATTCACCACTAATTTTTGTGTGTGTTATATGTAGGACCATATGAAATGATATATCATTAATCTACCACAATTAATTATAATTTATTTTTTTACATTGAATTTATTATATTATGTAGATTATGATTAAAAATTTACTCTAGTAGTAAGGGATTTCCGTCTTACTTTTTACTTTTATGAGACACATACTATATTCACTACCTATTTATTCTAGGTGGTGTATATTCTTCCCATGAATTTATTTTATTATTATTATAATAAAACTTATTATTACTTACATATCTATTTTAAGATATCCCTTTCATGGGTTTTACGGTTCAAAAGTTACCTAATTGGTAAAGGATTTTGGTCTCAATTTTCCTTCTTTGAGATGAATGTCAGGATATGAACCTATATTATTGCATGATGTGTATATAAAGACCCTTTGAAATGTAATATCATTAATTTATCTATACTAATTATATTTTATGTTCTATTTTATGTAATTACTTCACAGGGATGATGATTCAAGGTTACCAAAGAGGTAAATCTTTTATGTTACAATCTCATCATTTAATGAGATTGTTTATGATAATATTTACAATGTTGAAATACCATAATATAACTATTAATAATCCTCAATAATTAATTATACTTTGTTTATTCATGATATATCCATGTAATTGTACTATTTTTAGACTACTTGGTACTTAAGATAAATAATAAAATGTTTTTAAGGAAATCAAACTTTATTTCTCTCTTCTATAATAAATGAATGTTAATTCATAATATGGTTTTATAAAAATGTTTCAAAAATGTTATTGAATTATATTTTAATCTCAATTTCAAGGAAAATGATATTTAAATTATTTTATGTCTTAAAAATTGTTTTAAATTATTTAAAAATCTTCCTTTATAAGTTTTCAATGAGGTTTTCAAAGAAAATGATTTTGGAAATGTTTAATGTTTTAAAAATTGATTTTTTTTCAAATAGAGTAAATTTTACTAAAGAAATGTTCAAAGTTATCATAAAAAATACTTCTCTTTATAATATTAAGAACTTTTATATATTTTATTATTTACTGGGGATATAATATATGGACACCATTATTATTAATTATTTAAATGCTTTATGTTTATTATGACAAGATGTTAATGAATCCATTTTCACTTCCACACGTTATACCAGGATATAATTCTTATGAAGCCCAATTATTTCCTGGTGTAATTCTATGATGACATGATTATGAATCAAGTACCTTATCCATATGTTATAATGAGATAAAATGTTTATTATACCCATTTAATGGGTTTTGATATGATGAATTTTTATGATCTTTTAGTTTACATAAATAAGTATTTCTATATGTGATGGGTGGGACCTATTTATCCTTCCAATGCATTAGGTAAAGATAAATTCTCTATGAGATCCAAGGTTACATGGGTGTTTAGTCAAAACCACAATTAAGGGTACACATGTGGTCAACCCAAGCCCATAAAGGAGGGTACACGGGTGGTCAGACCAAGCTTGATGCAGGTACATGGGTGGTCAACCCAAGCTATTACATGTTGTGAATATCTTGGTGGGTAGAAATGAAATAACATTTTCTACGCTTATGTGTTTGCGAAAAATATTTTTTTACACAAACATTTTTCTCTCACGGATCTTGTTATTAACTACCTTATGATTCATGTCTTATGAACTTCCAATATTTATGCCATGAATCATGTTTATGATCTATGATAGGTTGGGTATGAACATTTTTAGTAATTTTCATTATCACGTACCCTTATACATATCTTACACTTTAATATGATTATAGATTGATATCTCTAATAATTAACCTTACTAAGCATCTGAGCTCACCCTTTCATAGGTTTTATTTTACCATGTAATGAAGAAAGGTTTTTTTTATGGTATGTCAACGAAAAGTACTAAATCAGATGATATTTGCGATAAAAATTTTAGATCCTTCACCATATTTGAGGATTTTGTTTCCAGGTTTCCAAATGAACTAAACTATTACAGTACATAGGCTATTTTCTATGTAATGTAATGAATAATCGTAAATAGTGATGCAATATCCATGTTTGCGAATCCTGGTTCTCTTTAGTTTGGTTCAAAGGAAATTTTAGTTAACCTTTGGAAACTATGATAAGAAAACATTAGTGACATTCCTATGGATATTTTAATGTACATGTCTAGGTACGCATCTAAGGATAAGTCTAAGGATGATTTATTGTTTAAGATAATATCATGGAATTTTTGTGAAGTGTTTAGAGATTGTTTTACAAGAAATTATATCCCATTATAGATTCTACAATTAGATGATTCTCTAACACAAACTTACATAGGAGTGAAAACCATAAAAAATCCTTATTGATTTAGAATTGACTGGGAAGTGGTGAAAGAAAATGGATCTTACTACACACATGGTTTGACACTAATAGTGGATATGATTTAGAAATTAAAAATCACTTTATTAAATATAATATAGGATTTAAATATATTATGACTATGAATAACTATGTATAAACCTAAGGTGTCATAGATTGAAAAAGAGGTGTTATGATTTGGACATCTTATATGTGATTTTTTATGATCATGTGGTTTTCCACAATGATTAGTGTTTCTCACACTATGTTTCTAGTTTAAGTAAATGGATAGAATATAATTTAATCATGTTAAAATTGAATATGATAGATAATTTAGTGACTATGAGAAACTAAATTGGATGATTAATGAAGATAAATATATTGTAGTTATTCCTAATCAGATATCATGATATATGATTACCAACATGATATTTTGTGAGATTTATGACACATCTAATAAGGGTAATATTTACTTTTATGAAAGTTCATGTTGTAATATAAATTGTGGAAAGAAGACTCAAATTACTACATATCAATAAAGTGGGAATAAAAACGTGAACGAATACCTAAAATGGAGGGGGTGAAGATATTTTTGTGGAGAAAGGGGTCAGATAGTGATAAATTTTTGAGGAGTTTAATTTATTATCTATGGAGAATATGGGGATTACCAAACTCAATTCCCCGAGCAAAGAAATTACTTTTAGAAAATGGAAGGAACTATTCCATGAATACCATTAAAATGAAAGTATTGAAGTATTTATGTATTTGGATTCAATAATTTTTAATTTTCAAATATATATGGATTGTTTAGAATATTTTTTTCACAATGTATTTTAATTAATATATTGAAAGATGACGATGGTCAAGAAAATTAATTATGGGAAAAAACCCACTAATATATTCTGGATGGTGAGAAAATGGTGTTTATTTTGGATAAATTGATGACTGATTTGGATAAATTAAATTGGATAGTATCAATTACCTCAGAACTGATAAATTATTTATTGTAAAAATAGTTTATGTCATCATTTATGGAGTTTAAAAAATTATTCAATATGTGGAATAAATTCACTAATTTGTGGGTTTATTCAAGTAATGAAGAAGGATGATTGATTTCATTAAGGTTCTGTGGTAGTTTAGTTTGTTACCATGTTTTAAGAGAATACATGATGAAGGTATTCACATTTTTGGCATGTTACAATCAAGATATGCCTTATGATATATGGTGGATTTATGTTATGTTGATTTTGAGAAATTTAGCGTCCTTCTTTAAAAAAATTCGATTTTAATTTATTAGAAGGGTCATAAAGATGAAAATTCAGGAAATGGATTAAGTTCAACATTGGATTATGATTCATAAATTAATGTATTATTTAACCATATGATGATTTATGAACAACTTTTTCCAAGAATATTTCTGTAATGACAACTAAAGATAGTCAGAATGAATTATCATTCTATTTATGGATCTTATGATCTATTTGTGATTTAGGCATATCAAATCCACCTTCATTTCTCGGGGTAAGAGATGAAGTGTAATTTGATTAAGGCACAACCCAAGGGTGATATTTTGGTTATGAAATGGAATGAAATCAAGTAAGTATATCTTTTCATGAAAATTCGTTAACTTTAGGAAAAGGATCTTAATTTTTGTATCCTAGCGCAATAAATTATAATGAATCGAATGGTCCCTTATATCATCAAAGAATTATGGTTTTGTGGTTTTTAACATTATTTATATCACCCACTTTCTTATGATCAATGATATTTATCACTCATCCAAATCATTTACTCTTTTATTCCTAGTACAAGTATTTACTTCCCCCTATTGTTCTCCTACAAGAAAATCTAGTTATGAGTTACTTTGGGTAAGCATTACGTTTCCAACATTAGTTTTTTTACAAGATATTTTATTATTAATTTATATGATGTGATTTTATCTTAAGTAATTTTGAAAAACTACACCCTTTATGGTCGAGATGAATTTAGAGGGAAAAAATCTTTTTCAGGGGGTTAGAATGTAACACCGTGAGTTTCTGGGAATTTTTTTGTGTTAATTGAATCTTTTTGATATTTTTTATTTCATGAAATACTAGTTTTTTATTAAGTTAAATTCATTACCAAGTTATTATTTTGTTTTATGAAACACCATTTTAATCTTGTGCTACACACAACAATATATTATCTTATATAACATGTAAAATTGAGTTTTAATAAAACCATGATATATTAGTAATATAGTTATTTAGAATAAACCATCATAACCTTGACATCATACTTAGAGATATTAATATTAGTGAATAATTTTTAAATATAAAATTTAATTTTTTTACATAATGGAATCATATTAATTAAAAGGCACATAATTTTTGGTAAAGTATTTATATGTTTTAAAAATACTATTTTCTCAAAGAAATGGTTTTTATTTCAATCTATGACCAATAATAAAATTAAATTTTAAAATTTTAAAAAATTAATTGGATAAAATAAACTTAATTTTTGAAATCACAATGTCGAAAATAGCTTAGGCTGATTTTTTGGGATTTTTAATGAAAGGTTCATTTTTTCATAAATAATGAAAATACCAACTTTTGATTGAAAATAATATTTTTTGTTTAAATAATTTACATTATTAAATTATTATATTTTAATTAGTTTTAAATTAACATTAGTTCAAATTTAATTCTATTAATACATTTTATGTTATTGGAATCAATTTAAGGTTGAAATTTTATATAAAATATTTATAAACTTTTGAATATTTTCTTTTTTAAAAACCCACATTCTCTGCACTCATGTGGGACTAATTCTAGATTTAAACATTCCAATTTTGTGAATGGAATTTGTAAAAATGGATTGAATATTTTTAATTTTTATAATTTCTGATGTTTAATAAGGAAAATTTAATTTTTTTCCAAATTTAATAGTGAATGCAGTAAAAATTATTTACCATAACTACGTTAAACATTTATTTACCAGGGGTTAAAATAAAATGATAAGAGTAAAAATGACCTAAAATATTATCTTAAAATTTTTAATGAAATTATTTAAACCTTGGAACCCAAATTATTTATAATATATTAATTTCTATCCCCTTTACTTTGAATATGACCCATATAATAAGTAAAGTAAAGAAAAAGAAAAAAAATAATTTTCTTACTTTTAATATGTATAAAGCATTGGGATAGGGAAAATACAAGATACTTTCGGTTATATATTTCCTTTTAAAATATAAATTAGTGTTTAATATCATAATAACTATCCATTAATTTTTATATATAAAATAATTACTTTAAATGCATAAGAAACGCCAACATAGTAACTATTTCGTTAAAAATTAAATAAATAAATGAAACAACTTTTTTTAAAAGTGAAGTAAATTGAATAAATTACTAGGTTAAATTATTTTTTTGATGAGTATATAAAGTAACAAAGTGTTTAATATAATATATTCTAATTCCATTATTGTCTTCATGATGTTTAATTTAAATTAAATAAATAATTTCAAAATTGACATTAATGTCATTTTATAATAAATGCTATTTTAATAATTAGCTCCAAATAAATAAATATACTACACACTAAAAATTTAATTTTAAATATTAATAATTTTAAAATATGTTCCAATAATGAACCAATTTTTATATTATAATTTTTATATTGAAAATTAAACAGTAAAAAATCAGTTAGCACGGTTACAGTTAACAAAATGTTTTTTTATGTTACATGTGCTTTTGTTAAAATTAATTACAAACACACATTGGATTTATACTTTATAAATTGTATTATAATATTTAGAAAAAATGGGTCCCTATTTTCTAGTGACGATCCTTGTATTTTAGTTTTAATGGATAAATTACTTATGTTAGAAAACTAGTTAGCATATTGAACTACCAAAATGAAAAAATAAGGAATCATTGGAGTTAAGGAACCAAATGTTTAAAAAATGTGTTTTATTGTGTTATGTATGTGTTTATCAACTATATAATATCTATAAACGACTAATTATCAATATTAGAGCCACATAAAGTAATATTGTCCTCCCAATAGTGAACACTTCTATGTATTTATAAGAATACCACTACACAATTATAAGAGGCCACTCACTATCCTCATTTTTTCACCCCTCTCCACCAATTCGGTTCAAAAAATATCTTCCAAAATCACTTCCCAAATTATATACCCCAATCCTATAGGTTTTATTTTTGGCATAAATCCAACCAAGAAAATATTTTGTGAAACATAATGAGGATACCCAAAGAAGAGGTACCAATCTTCAAAGGAGTGTTTTATTTTTTTATCATTCTCCTCCTCCTTCGATTATTATTAACTTATGATTATATAATAACCTAATTTTAAATCATATAAATATTTTTTTATGTTTATTTTATTATCTAAAACTCCACACACTTCTATAAAACAGGTTACGAAATCATCATTTGTGTGTATGGCGCACTACTGCCTTAGGAACCGATGTCGTTCGTTTTTTCACTACCACCTTTCAAGGATAAGAATAATAATGAAGTTATAGTTTATATATGATATATATTATATTTATGATTTTTTATGATTATTTAATTATTATATCACACATAAATTCATTCTATCAATTTTTTTGGAATAGGATAATGCCACTTGTGTGTACGTCGAACTATCGTCTCTCGAAGCGATGTGATTTGTTCATGTTTCACTTAGAGTGTATTTAGGATGGGTTTAACAAAAACATGTGATATATATGAAATAATAATTCTATTTTAATGAATATATATATAGAATTTACTTTTATTTCTTTCATTATGATAATAAAATGTCAACAACGTTCATGCATACGTAGCACTTACCATCTCCATGGATAGTGTATTCTATTTCCTATCACAAAATATTATGAAATAATATAAATAAATATATATTAAATATATATTATATTTATATAATGGTTAAAATTATTGATATTATTAATACATGATCTAGGAAATACAATAATAAATTACAAGTCAAAACATGTATGAAAAAAAGCAGTTATTACATGAAACACAACTTTAACATGGAATTGTTAACAAATGGGAATATAAAGTCATAAAAAAAATATTGTTTGAAATTTATGAATATATTTCTTTTATATATTTATAATAAACATATATTTATTATATAGAAGTTTTTAACAAGTAAATCATAAGTTAATACTAAAGGTAAGGGGATTTGTAGTCTCGCATTTATTTCTTAGAGACTTATTCCATATTCACCAATAGTTTCTTTTGTGTGGTTTATATAATTATATATGAAATTATATGTCGTAATCTTTTTTATTTAAAAAATAATATTTTTCCATTTATGTTATTATTTCTTGGGTATTACGATTCAAAATATACTCAACCAAATAGGGATTTCCATCTTACTTTTTTCTTTTTTGAGACACATGCTATATTCACCCCCTCCTTCTCTTATTTGATGTATATACTTACCCTGAATTTATTTTATGATGGTTCTAATAATATTTATTTTTATTTAAAAAACCATTTGTTTATCTATCTTTCATTAGTATTATAGAAAAAAATTTACCAAATCGGTAAATATTTTTGGCTCAATTTTCCTTCTTTGATACGTATGTCATGATATGCACATATATTCTTTAATAAGGTGAATATAAATCAACATTGACATGTAATATTAGGGATTTATCTATCCTAATTGTATTTTAAGTTCCATTTAATTTTATTATTTAATTGGTATTATGATTCTAAGTTTCCAAAGTGGTTATAATTTTATATTAAAATCTCATTGTTTATCAGAATTGTTTATGATTAATTCAACATTGTTGAAATATCATAATCTAAATCTCAATAATTCACATTAAATTTAGTATCATATGTTTATTCATGATATATCATAGCAATGGTACCATTTTAACAATCATTTTCACTTAATATAATTAAAAAAATGTTTTTTAGGAAATACGACTTTATTTATCTATTCAGTTAGAAATATGTGTTATTTTGAAACAATGTTTTATAAAAATGATTTAAAATGTTTTAAATAATATTTTTATCTCATTTTCAAGTAAAATGATATTAATTTTTTATGTATTAAAAATTGTTTAAAATCATTTTAAATACTTCCTTTATATTTTTATAAATATTTTTCAATGAAAAGGATTTTGAAAATGTTTTTTGTTTTAAAAAGTAATTTTCAAATAAAGGTTATCTTCCTTGATAAATGTTCCAAGTGATCATTCAAAACCATTCTCCATATAAGATGAAATACTTTGATATAGTTTATGATTTATTGAGGATATTATCCGTGGATACCATTATTATTCATTATATTAATGGTTTATTTTTATGATGAAAAGATTTTTTGAATCCCTTTTTGCTTTAATGAGTCATACCACGATATAATTATTATGAAACCTACTTTTTTTCATGGGTTATTCTTTGATGAAATGATTATGAAACATGCCTATCCATTACATGATATGATATTCTGAAATGTTTGTGATACCAATTTCACATGTTATGATATGATGAATGCTTATGATCTTGTGGAACACATAAATATGGTTTTCATTATGTGAATGATGGGTCCTATATCTCACTCAAATGAATTTGGTAAATATAAATGATCTACATGTTATGAGGGTAAATATATGGTCATCCTAAGCCCTTAAATGTGGGTACATGGGTGGTCTTCTAAAGCCCATAAAAGAGGGTACACAGGTGTTCAACCCAAGCCCAATGCTGGTATACAAGTGGTTAACCCAAGCCTAACATTATTTGATCATATTGGTTGGTATCCTTGGATTAATATTTTCTATGATTATTTATACACTATAAATCTCTATTTTATGACATTGTTATGCGCCAATGTATCAGGTTCTTGACTACCATATGATTCATGTGTTACGAACCTCTAATCTTTATTCCACGAATCATGTTTATGATCTATGATAGGTTGCACATGAATATTGTATGTTATTATCATTATAAACTTCCCTTATTATTATCTTATACTTTTGTATGATTGCATATTGATATTTATAATACTTAAGATTACTGAGCATTTAAGCTCACCCTTTCTTGTGTTTAATTTCCCCAAGTTATGAAGAAAGGTTTTATATGGGGAATGTTTTTGAATATTACCAAATGAGATGATATTTGTGGGAAATATTGAAAATCTTTTACTATATTATAATTTTATGTTTCTATGTTTCCAAAGGAACAAAATTATTATGGTCCTTAGGCATTTTTTGTGTAATGAATTGAATATTCATCCAAAATGATGTTATATGCATGTATGAGAAGCCTCGGTCTCTATATTTACACCATATAGATAACGTTATATGGTTTAGTCAATAATTTACCCAATAAATCGATGAATGGTATCTCGGTGAACATGAATCAATCAAAGGGAATACATATAGAGTGTTTACATAGGAAAGTCATTTGAATTTTTTTTCATATTCATAGTGGATGGTTAGGATTAGATTCCTAGTAAATAAGGCCTCTAGAGAAATATAAGAAAGTGTTAGTGAAATCATAAAATAGTTTTGATACAATTCTTTTACCTTTGTTGTTAGTGATAATGTTTTGGGTCACATTGAAAATTTATATTTGAAAAGGTCACTTTTCAAAAATTGAAATTATTGAGTTTTAAAAAACATTATTTGGAATCAAATTTTAATAAATAAGATTTAAAATATTTAATGTTTTCAAAAATATTAATTTAAAAAAATTTCAAAACTTATATTTTTAAAAATATTCTTTAATAATATATTATTTAAACTGAAATAAAGGCATAAATACTGTAAAGTGAATAGTTTGGAAAAAGTAAATTTTGAAAAATAAACTTCAATAATATATCAATGGAAAGACTTAAGGTTTGCCAAAATAAATGTGTGGTGGAAGATAATACATTTCATTTTGAAAGTCTTAAAATAGAATTTAATATTTTCACGTAATTTGGTTTAAATACCACATTATATAAAGTGTAATAAAAAAATATTTTTTAAAATTTGAAAATGGAAATATTTTGGTCACATGAGACAACAAATAAATAAGTTTTCAATTATAAATGAGAATAATATTTGGAAGAGAAAATATGGAGGAGGTGCAACCATCATTATAGAGGTAATTGTGAATTATTCCAAATAATGACATACTTTTTTGGGAATAAATTAATCACAGTATAAAATTTTAATTAAAAATAAGTTCTTCAAAATAGTAAGATAAAGAAACAATAAATAAAATGTTTTAATATAATCAATCAATCATGGAAAAAATAAGTTTAAAAAGATGCATTATAATTCAACAAAATGGAGTTCGGTTATAAAAAATGGTTACAAATTTGGAATATTATAAAGTGAAATACGTTTGAATAAATAAAATTTTATGTATCTTTAAACAACATGAATTTCATTAATATGGAAAAATAAATTTATTCGGGAGTAATCACACCATCTAAAAGAAATTATGGTGCATAATATTTCACCTGTCTCATGGTTTTGAAATTGAAACGAAGAAAATCATACATTTTTTCCACACTTAGTTAAAATCAAATTAATCTATTGAATAAAAAAATAAATATATTGATAACATATTTCATATCCTTTTTCATATTCATAACATTTTATAGATTTAATTTATAATTATTATCCAAATTTATATTAGTTTTTTTTATCAATTTTCTATATCGGGTGTAGTTAATATAGATGTTTTTGAACTAGTTTCGTAATAACAATGTTGTTCTTCATTATTAACCAAAATTAGATTATTACCAAATCATAAAAGTTATAAGAATTTATTTTTTATAATTATTTATAATATTATAATTTTATTTATAAGTATTTTTCTTATTATTCATGATGACGAAGCTGATGATGAAATTGTTTTGGTAATTTGTAAAGAATAAATGGTTTTGTATTAATTAATGAGTTAAATATTTATATTAATATTTAAAAACTCAAAAAATTATTAATTACTTATTAAATTTAAATATTTTATTTCTAAATGCATCCTTGTTAGAAATTTATTGCATTGATCATATAGGTTTTTACACTGAGAAAATAATAAAATGCTACAATCTGTGTGTGAGTATGTCTATAGGAGAGGTTATTTTGTTATAATATCATTATAAAAAAGAATAATGGAATTATTTCGATGTTATTAAGGTGATGAATCATAATTTTGAATACTTATAAGAATAAGGTAAATAAAAAATTGTTTCACTTATAAATAAATTTATTTTCCTCCAGGTACGTTCGTTTTAGGTTGTTAGTTTTACAATGATCAGTTATTGATAATATTAATTATATAATGATTAATTTTTATTTTAGTATTATAAATCAGAAAATAAATATCATATATATTCACTAAACCCATTTCTATAACCATCTTTGAATGGTCGTGATGAAAATTGAATCATGTTATTCATAGAGCTGGTAGTCCACACACACACAAGAGGGCATATATAATGGTTATACCATGAATATAATAAAATTTAATTATATTTATTATAACCATATTATTATATACATGTGGTTATAATTTATTTGGATTATGTTGGATGAGAATGATATTTAAAGGAAGTTAAAGGGTCAGAAATACTTATGTTGAGAATATTGATATTCTCTTCAAGTATCCTTTGGAAATGAAGGAATTGCGGAACCTTGTTATGTCTAGAAGACACAAAACATTTATAAGGAATCTAGAATAATTAAATTGCGTAGAGTTTCATGGGAATTTCGAACAAGGTGTGTGTCTCAAAAAGGGAAAAAGTGAGCTCCTTTTATACATGAAAAATGGATAAATCATTAGAAAAGAATTTTAGGTAAGGGGTAAGAATGGAATTTCATGGGAGTTAGGTAGATAAATATTGGTGAGATATTAATTTATGAATTCAAAATATAACAAAGTTATTATATAAATTCTAAGTGTCAAATTTATTTTGTAAAATTTGATCCACAGTAGATTTACCATTGTAACATTCGTTAATCTTGATTATAATTTAACCATAGAAATTATTTTCGTACATAAAATATAAGATGAAACTTATCAATAAATTTTAATGTGATAAATATTAATTTTGAATAAATTTAATCTAATTAAATTTCTAACAATATAAAAATTATCTTTCAAATTAAAATATATAATGTGTTGAAAACCTATTTTTGAAAAAAAAACATTCTTAATAATTATGTATTCTAAATTTTATTTAAGATTAATTATTTATTAAACAAGTGTTAATTTGTTTTCCTATATTTATAAAAATAATATTAGGTTCTGACTTTATAATATATTCACTTAATTAAAAAAATACACAACATTTAGAGAAGTATATATATTTTTTTGAAAAAAACTATTTTACCGTGGTAATTAATTTTTATATTGATAACATAAGTTTTTGACTAAAAATAAAAGTGAAATTGTAACATAATTTGAAAATGATGACATAAAATATAAAATAGATTTTTTACATTTATATTATATAATTTTTGAAAAATAAATTATAATATCAATGAATAAAAATTTCTTTTTAGAGTAAAATATTACCCATGTTTCCAAAACATTAAAAATAGATTTTTTAAATTCAAAATTTATTTTGAAAATGATTTATATTACTTATTAATATATATATTTCATAGAAAAAATTTTCCCGCCCCATTTAATTCATTCTTATGTTATTTTAATGTCATAAACTTTATAGTTTTTAGAAAAATTGATATTTTACTTATTCATATAAGAACAATTATTTTAGAAAAAACTTCAAAATTTGCAATAAGATAATATTAAAATTACTAATTTTAAATCAATTTCATTTAGTAAAAAAAATATTATAAATTATAAAATTAATCTTTTATGAAGAAAATTTATTTTCATTGAAAATTTATTTTTTATTTTATTTAAAATTCAAAATGCTGAATGTGTAAAATAGATTTTATAAATGTTTTATTGAATTAATAATTACCTTATTATAATATCCCAATTTTTAATTACAATTCCCATTAATTTTTCCGTGTAATATATAAATGTAAGGTAATATCTAGTGGCACTGAGGGTGGTGATTCCACTTGCATAGATCTCTTGGAAATATCCACGCTATTGAATTTCTCTATCATATGATTTCTCTCATACTATAATTAATTAAGTTTAGATTGGTCTTGTTCAATGTAAAAACTAAGTAATCTACTAAATTTATAATATCATAATAAAAAAACATTTATATGGGATAATTATTATTATTTATTCTATTTCATTCTATTTTATCCATAGATTTTGTAATATAGTTAATTCCTTTTATACCTTCCAATTTAAAAAATATATTATAAAGGTAAAATTTTATTTTAACATATCATGGTTTAATTTTAGTTTAGTGTTGTATGTGAAACAACATATTGAACACATTATTTTTCCATGGAAAACATATAATTTAAAATCTGACTATTCTATTTTTTTGATTTAGTAAATTAAAATTTTCATAGATATTAAATTTTCTTTTGGGGAAAAATATGATGATATGGTAAAAAGTGAGTTATGAAAATAAATGGTAAAATAGGTAAGAGTGTTAAAATTAAGGGATAAACCCTAAAATACCTCTATTTATATCTATAAATTATATGTATGAGGGTATAAAGGACCCATATTTATTATTTTTTAACTTTTCATACACTTTCCTAGTAGAATGGAATTCCTTACATATTAGGATTATGGATTTTCAAAAATTACACAAAACCTAACCTATAAATAGACCCCAACTATACATTTTATAAAATAATTCTATAATATAACTTTATATTGAATAAATATACCAAATAACTACCCTAAATTACTCTATCATAATTATTAGCCTCTGATTCCTAGATGGGGTCCCAAATCCTTCATTATGAAGGAAGCTGTTTTGAGAAGGGGAAAATTATTCAAAGTAAGTATCTAGTTGTTATCTATATTTTTAAATTATCTTATTATATATAATATTTATAATACCCATTCACCACTCTAATTATTTTCTATTATCATCATTATGATTTTATAAAAATTATATTTATATAATTTGACTCTATACCCTTACTTGTTCTTTAGTATAACCTGTTCTTATTTGGGTCGATTCAACCACCAACATAAACAATGATATACTATTTTCCTAATTTATACTATATATGAGTTTAAAAACATATATGATGGTAATATGTGATATTAAAATTTTATTTTATGTTGTTATTATGGTTCTATAAGGGAGACACAAAAATTAATAATCGTTATAAAGTAAATTATTATTTTTAGTAAAAATACCCAAAGTGTGTTTGTTGTGAATTCCATTATTATGAAATATACCCATATCATCTATCAAATAAAAATAGCCATATATAAATCATTATAATATATTTATTCCATATTTACTTGTTTTTTAATAAAGAAATTCTTATCAAAGAATAAAGATCAACATCACAATACTAGAGCATGTTTGAGATAATAAAAATAATAATAGAACCCATTGATGAAAATTATCTACAACTAAAAAATATATTTAAAATTAAAAGAATATAATATAATATTAATAAAATCAATATATATCAATAAGTTTATAAAATAGTTTATTTATATTTTTATGCATATTATATATGAGGTTGAAGTGTATTCATGGGAGTTAGGAATAAAGAAAAATGTTTCTCCCCCAATCATAGTTCTTACTTGAGACTATTGATCCCTAAACATCCATTGATTTAATAGGTATGAAAATTCCATATAAATTGTTATTATAAAATGGTTATGTTGGATGTTTTCAGTTATTATTACCATATCTCGTCCATGTATTCATAATTCACCCAAAATAATGCGTACAAGTGGAATTGTATTTATTTTTTATTTTTGGTAGGGAATATTTCTTCATAATGTACATATTCTTGATATTATTTTATATATTTAATTATCTATACTTTAATTATGTATTATGTTTTATTTAAAATGTTTGTTATTTATTTTAAAAATTGGTTAAGTAATATTTTTGTTATGATGCCCTATGTTTTCCATTCATTTCTCTATCTCTCCATTTTATTGAGTTTTCATTATAGTGTTTCCTTTATAAGTTTTCATAGTTAATTGAATGTATTTTTTATTTAATTTCTCATTATTTATATAAAAATATGTATTATAAAATTATTTCCTTCAAAATTAATGGTTAAATAAAATTTAAGGGTAACTTATTCTTATTTTATAAATAATTTTCTAATGATCTTGTATAGTGTTTTTCATTTAAGTAAATATCCTTTAATATTTCTTATGTTTCACTAGGGATTTATTTTTATGAAATCATGAAAATTCATTATTTATATGAAATAATATTGTTAATTGTGATTATTTTTATGAATCATGTTTCGTTTTCATAGTTTAATTAAGATATAATACATTTATTATGTTTTTTATGTTCATGGAGTACACATATTTTATGGTTTATCATTATATGAGAGCTGGGAATAGAATTATATTTACATCCAATGAATCTGGTAAATATTTATATCCCATGAGGTTCATGTTATGGTGTAAGGGATCTCATCCAAGTCTACTATGTTAAGAGACATGATTATCCCCTATGTGATAATAGTATTGGTAGTGAAACACAATAAGAGATATGATTTTATATTATTATTCATGTTCCATATTTCTACATCATACTAGATTTATATTCATCTTTTCTTATGTCACACCAAATGACTTATGTCAAGATTCATGGTCCATGTTTTATTGGGAATGATTTCCTTATGTTATGTCTGTACAAATAGATTTTTTCTCATACCCGCATATTCATATTATACTAACTTATGATCTTTAGTATGGTATCTTATGTTTTATCAATTGATACATCTTTTTTTATCCCTTACGTTGTTTATGATATTAACCCTTTATTTTTTTCTTCCCTAGTTAATAAAGAAGAGTATTATGTATGAATGGTCTAGAAGGCTATCATGCATGAATACATTTTGTTGAAAATTATGAATAATTGTTATAAAATATTATAATTATTTATCTATCCTTAAAGGAATCCATACCTCATGTTTTTGGGGGTGTGATTTATTATGAATTGTAAGGGATAATAATGTTTAATAATGTAGTATGTTTCTATATTATGGCTGGGTTGTCACAAAAAAGTAATGGAGGGAATAGTTAGTATCTATAAATGGCTATGAGAGAAGAGCTCAACATTATATCAGAGGAGAAGATTCCCCAAAATATTCATGTCAATATGAGGTATAACCAATAATGGGGGTGAAACCGATGAGATTCCAATTCCATGATTCCTAATCAAAGAACTTATTGACCACATAGAAACCAATACTTTATAGAGAACTGGGGATTTAAAGATAATGCTTTAATTATTCTTGATATTGAGGGAATTTTGGGTCACTTCAAATGTTTGGAGGGGTGGTGGGGGTGAAGGTTGAGAAGGAGGATACTGGGATTGGAATTCTAGGATATGAGGATGGAATGAGGGAGTGTTGGGATCAATGAGGCAGATATATGTATAAGAAACTATGGAGATGGGAAAGATGGGTGTGGTGGGAGTGTAGGGATCAGGGAGGAGTAGGAAATGATGTGTTATAGAGCATGTGATGGGGAGGGGAAGGGTAGGGATCAAGGAAGGGTGGGATGGGTAATATAGGTTGGGGATCAATGATTTTAATAATAAAGTTAAATTATTTAAATAAATAATAAAATCTAGTAAGTTATCCCATTTATATAAGAACTTATAAATATAGGTACAAGCCTATCATAAAAAAACCCATTTTCAAAATAGGCCAAATTTCATAATTCAAACCTGTATATATCTCATGAGCCTACCAAAGAATCCCATGAGCTTAAACCCAATTTTTATTCCAAATTAACATCATTATCTATATTTTAAAATAATAATTTAATTGTAATAAATCATTTTTTTGAAGAGAAAACAATATACTTATTGTAAAAAGTAACCCTCCATTATAAAGGATTTGACTCTATTATAAATATAACCCTTTACACCAAATCATCAAAACATTATATAAAAAGAAAAACATGGTAATGATAATTGGTGATACAAACTTAATGGATAAGAAACTCCTTGATATCCTAAATATTTCCCTGATCTTCCTATAGAAATAGGATCAAATAATTCGTATAAAATAAATAATATTGGGATATAACCCATCCACAAGCTTGGATGGCCCTAAGTTGTCCTTTTTCGACCATGTCAAGAATGTATATTCTTAAGTAATTTTAAAAAATGATGAAAATGGTGTTAGATAAAGGGTCACTATATCTAATATGAGAGTGTAAATATATATATATCTCTAAGGAGTTCTATTCACTAGATAAGAAATTTTGACCAATTCAAAAATAGTGAGAATCTTGTCAATGATAAAAATTGAAAAAAAAATTGAAGGAAATAAATTATAAAATCACTATTAATAGTTTCAATGGAATTCTTAACATTCATAATGAGATTAAGGCTTCCACTTTAATTAGAATTATTCAGTAGGTTAGTGAATTTAGAAGCATCAGGGAGACATTATTGTATCCTTGAAACTTGAAAAAAACTATAATTATTGGGAGAAACCAACATTATAGTGATAATAGATAACATGGTTGATGATCTCACTGAGAATCTTAGAGACGAAATTTTCTAAAGTAATAGGTGTGAATGTGTAGAGGATGTTTTCCATATAATACATGGATTAAAGATCCAGAAATTCGTAATTCATGACCATTGGTAGAATTCCATTCCTAAAGAAAATATTTAAAATGTTCATATGTTCATCTTAATAATACCCTAGAACTTAAAAAGAGGAGATTAGAAAAACTATATCGTCCAAGGTAATTCACATGAATGAGATATAAATTTTTTCTTTTAAATCCAACCATATTAAGATGTTAGGTGGGCATCAAAATATCAAAGTGATCAATGACTTTTGGGATTAAATTCAAAAAATAAACCAGACTAATTATATTTTTATAAGGTTTGGTATATGAATTAAAAACCATAATAATATTAGGATAAGATTATAATAATAATAGAAAATTGTCTAAACCCAATTAAATAAATTAAATTCAATTTATTTACTAAATATATTTAAATAACAATAAAAACATAAAATTAATTTATTGGCTACTAGTTAGGATAATATTATACTTATAAATGAATTTTAAATTTGAATCAGATTAATTTTATTATTATTAATTTATTAACTATATATTTTAAAATATTATTAAAAATATTAAATATATTTATTTATATTGATATATATTAACTCTAGATTTATAAATGAGTTTTGAAATTATAAAAAATAATTTAAATGTATTAAGATAGTTAAATTTGTATTTTAGAAATATAATATGGTTGATAGAAGAATCTATGTTAAAAAAATGGATTATAAATTAGTTCAGATTTTGAAAATGGGTTATGTTTTCGGTCTCCCACACTTTGAAAATATCTGAACCATTGATATTAGTTTTGAAAAAAATATCTGGGAACTAAATCATCCCAGCCCACACTGGTCTAGGCATGTTTTAGAATTACTCATTTTGGACCACATATATATGTGTGTAAGATTCTATAAGTTTGGCCAGTTTTTTACATGGGTTGAGAAAGCCTATGGGTATTCCATTTTTATAAGTCAAAAAAATATACCTAGTGGAATATGGTATAGAGGTTGTGAAAATTGAGTATACATATGAAAAAACAGACCCAGCAATATGATAAGGCTAGATAATGTTTGGAGTTAATGATAAAGTATTTATTAGCTAGATCTGATCTAGAAATGTGACACCCAACATTTTAATTCCATGAATA
Source organism: Viscum album (assembly GCA_963277665.1). Lineage (NCBI taxonomy): Eukaryota > Viridiplantae > Streptophyta > Magnoliopsida > Santalales > Viscaceae > Viscum > Viscum album. Next base: position 1,860,107,627 of record OY728151.1, on the reverse strand, counting down.
CGTTAAATAACATGTTACACAAGAAACATCATACTAAAAATAAATAATTATAAATTTTGTTAAGAAAAAATATTACAACTTGTTTTAATATTTAAAACATTATGTGAACATAATATGAAAAATAATTATGAAAATTATAAGAGGAGTAAAAACACAATTAAATAAAAAGACTAAGAATATGAAATATTTATCCTCGTGATTTTTTTGGAAGATTATCCAACCAATTATAATTAGGGAAATACTGGAAAAATATAATATAAATTTTTAGATGAAAATAATTGAATAAAATGAATGAACATTGTTGATGCATGTATATTAATATATAGTAATGTAATATGACCATTTTATATGTGATCATTTTTTATATGAAAATTATTATATGGTATATGGTTATCTGTGATGGGTTTTAATAATTTAATGACACTGGTTAAACACAACTAAATAATTATAAAAACCTATCACTAGGTTATCCAAGTAATATGTCTATAACTATGTGTAAACTATAAAATTATAAGAAATAAACCTTTAACTAAATATGGATTCTCCTTTTTTATTCATCCTATGTGGTTAATAAAGATCACTCATAAGGTAGTTGAATAAAATAAAACCTCTATAGGTATCTATAAGTTGAGACCGAGTCTCTTGTTTTTTTATAAAGACTCTCCACCAACAATTATATACAAGTTTCTCAATGAATCTATGGTAGGTGGAGAAAGAGAGATTTGGGATTATGTGAGTGTTGGTCATGAACATGCACAAAATCATAAAACTCATTTCCATATATTGTCTACATTTTGAAAAAATCATCCATCCTTCATTACTTAACTCACATTTTTATAATGTTCGAGTTAATTTCAGGTGGTCACAACACTTGAAAACCCCAAATTCATGATACTTGTCTCATATGTTTCATTTAATGAAAGTTTTTAATTGTAATTGGTAGAAAATATTTAGATGTTATGACATTATGTTCATCTTCCAAACATTTCATCAAATATCTATGAAAATATCGTAGAAAATGATATTCCTCAATCATACCTGATAATTATCTCAAGATAGTATCATAAAAAATATTAGTCCTACTTTATCACATAGAAAAGGGATTTATGTGTCATGACCCACCCCACTGGGAATCCTTCCTAGGTCTACATTGAATATGAGAGTGACCCTTAAGGTCCAACTCAAATAGGTGCTGGGTTGGAGAAAAGCATCGATGATATACAACATGAAAATGGGAGGCATTACCCTTAAATAACCCCAAAATACATAAATAAAACCACCAACCAACACCATATATAAAAAACTAAGATCCAAAAAAATCCCATTATTCCTCAATATTACATAAAAAATTTAATTCAAAAATAAAATAATTTTTTTTCATAGGTAGAAACTCTAAAACCACTCCCAAGATATAAGTTAATATAGTACATATCGAACACCAAAATCACCATGGAAACCATAAGAGTAGTTCATATACTTTTTGGGTAAGAATATCATGTTTACTTAACAATACCACACTCAAGATCTCTATTAAATTTTTTAGAAGACAATATTAATGTATTTGTGAATAGATAATAGAACCAACAAGCACCTAACAAATTAACTACCACCTGGTTTCACCGTGTCTCACTAACTAAATGTCTCATCTAATAATTGTAAAATAGTAATGATGAATTTAAAATGATGTATCCCCACACCCACATCCCCACTAGATTATCAATCTCACATATAAAGGTCAAATTTATTATGCTTCGAATCCATTTTGATTATATTTGGAAACACATAATATATCATTTCACAACCATAAATCATACCACAACTCTATCATCCTCATCACCCCATATCCACAACCAGATGACTAATGTATCCCATCCATCATATATTTGATATAATAGAGTATTTTGAACATGAAGTATATAAATATATTTCACTACACATGCCATGAATGACCTCCACCATACAATATCATCTCATCAATATCCCACATGGTTTTCTAGTACATCATGTACGTCCTTATCCATGAAGTTACCTTTGAGTGAATTGTATTTCCTTTGATAAGATTGATTAAATTGGTTGTGAGAATATTTCAATATGTATTTATATTAGTTATGATTGTTGGAGTATTTTTATGAAAACATCCTAAACATAATTTTGATGATTCTTAAATAGTTCCTAATGTGAAATACATGAGGGAGAGATGTTTGGAGACTGTACATTTTTACTTCGTTTAGAGAATCAAATTAAAAGAAATTCACCAATTTTGAGAAATGGTGTTTTGTAATTAGAAAAATATCTGAAATAAAAAAGGTATATTGTAAATTGAGATATTGAGAATTGTGGATTGGTATTTGATTTTGATAATTCTATATTATTAATAACTTTATTATGGGATATTACCTAAATTTTTTTCCATGCATAGGAAACCAATGACCGGATGTAACCAACAATGTCTAGAAATATCAACCACACATGTGTGAGGACATCCCAATCATACGGGAGCCATCCAAATAAGGATAACCATGGCATTAAAGGGATCCATATTGATGGAAAATATCATGCATACAAGTGTGAAGGGGTATGAACCTAGGAATTCATGGTGGACACATATCCACTACATGGATGAATATAGAGATTCACATGGGGGAAAGTAGATGCTCTTTCCCTATGTGGTGTGTGAACGTGTTTCTGGGTTCTGAATTTGATTCAAACTTGATGGCTGGTTAAAGTGACTTGAATTATTAAGGATATCAGGTTGAAAAAAATATTGGTGTAGGATTCATCATATTTTTACTTGATATATCCTCCTTAAATATTATTTAAATATATTTTCTCATCCATTACACTGTATTCGATTCATTTGATTAAGGCCAAAGTCATCGTTAACCTTAAGCCTCACCCAAAGGTTTCAAATGAATTATTCTTCATCTCCAAATCTTGAGTGATCAAGAAAAGAATATGATCAACATAAGAATGAACATATGAGACCTATTTTAAGAAACTATGGAGGTAACATTTTTTCTACAATGTATGATGTTGAGACAACCATGATCATGGAGGCCGAGTGATGCATGTAGATGCATATAGCAAGTAAGTTAGTAGAGAGTCAATCTTATCATGTGTATGTCTATGAAGATAATGTGTGGTGGTGGATATAATGGATAAATGAATTTATTGGCATGTTAAGTCCTTGCACGTCATCTATAAAAGGATTTAAATAGATGAACATTAATGGAAATAGTGAAGAATCCTCAAACAAATAAAATAAAATGATCTTTTTTCATGTGATAAATCTGTGCATCATATGTTGTTATTTCAAATGTCTTCTCCACCACACAGATGAGAATATAGTACCGCAAGTTCATGACTGTGTAAATCACATTCGATTAACTACATGGAGATAATAATATTTTAGAATAAATATAAACCATATTATTATTTCACTAAAGGGATACCTCAAGCATTATAATTCATGTTGGTATTAGTATGAATGAATGAGTTAGAGTGAATGTGTTATATCAGCTAATGTTTTGGAAATAATTTCATATTTCTATTTATATTAAGCTTTAAAAATAATAATAGAGTTGAGATACCATGATATATATATATATGAGAATATTAGGGTGCTTCATGTTTTGTTTTTAATGCATAAAAGAAATACTATGTGTGTAATATTTTCCTAAATTGAAAGTATTAAAGTTGGAAGGAAAGTGAGGCAATGCAAGTGTGCTTGTATTATTTGACAAATTCATGCGAATGATTAAAAATTACATGATTTTTTTTGGTTCTTGTGAATATGTGTTATTATAGAGGGTATAGTGAAAAATAATGGAAAAGACCACGAATTTTATATTACATGCATGAATTCTGAGAGAAGAAAATGATATATATTTTTTTGTGAATAGATTTTAGTAAAGCATGATACTAAAGAAAAAAATTATTGCAGAAGGAATTTGTACTCAATTGTTCAGTGTGCTAAGATAAGTCCAGATAAATTGAAGATTAGTGGATAGTGAGAATGATCTGGGATTTGGTAATCAGCTGCCAAATTTCTTGAAGTTATACAAAAATATATCTGGTTTGACAATTTCATTATGGGGGAACATTTTATCTCAAGGTAGTGTATAAGATATAAGAATAAAACAAAGATATTTTCTTTTAGTGGATCAAATTTCAAGATAAACTAAAGCACCCAGTGGGACTATGAAGTAAGGACATAGTGTGACTCTATGTAAATCACTCATGTAGGTGGAAAAATATGAAATATAGTGAGAGTATAGAGTGGGAACATATTGTTAATTAGTACTAGTGGGGATGATACATTCAATAGATATAACCACATTCAGATATTTAAGAATCTATTATCAAGGTTGCGGGGTAACTAGTTGTATTAAGGCGTTGGTATTTTGACCAAACCTTTTAAAATACCTATCTATTGTTCAATATTTATTACTCTTGTCTACAATTATATGAAGAGAAATAAATATGAGGTATCAATACTTTAATCAGTCACATAGGTTTAATTTTAATAGAATAAATTTCTAAAAATATTGTACCACTGATTACCCCCTCTTGGTAGAACCTAATCGATCCTTGAATACTTATTAAAGGATAGTTTCCTATAAGGATCCAAGAACATTATGAGAAATTGTTAGGACCAATAGGGGCCTATATACCCTAAGAAGTGGGAGGGGGGTGACTCAGGCTATGGATATTACTTTTCCAAATTATTCCTACCCCACTGGATCTTGACCTCTTTATTAAAAGGGTCACTTTGTTTGAACTTGTCTGTTTATTATGACCACTTCTTTTCTTCTTTATCTGATGATGATGCTTTAAATGCAATGTAGGGAAGTAAGTAGGCTGACACTGATATTTTTACTTGGTTCACCCTCACTGGGATACGTCTAAGGAGCATGAAATTGTGATGTGCCACTGTACCAAATACACTAAAGAACACTGCTGTTTACAAGGTTTTGGCTAGATCACTTCTATGCCCAGGCTCACTGCCTTTACAAGGTTTAGGGTCAGATCAATGATTTACCAAGGGTCACTCCCTATTTCTATCTCTTTGGCTCACTACCGGTGGAGAGGATCACCTTCTTCTTCTTCCATTGCTCACTACTCTGGAAAGGATCCACTCACAGTTTATAGACATGTAGGTCTCTTCATTTTCACTAATGAATACGTCCTCTGTTGTATGTGGATGCTCTGTTATAGTCCAACTTTCACCCGTAGATGAATATCACTTTGCACTGAAGGTATCAGGTAATCTTCCAGCTTCCACGCATCCCTGAATCACTACCATGCCTCAACCATACCTGGCTCCCTTATCTAAGCTGACATACAAGTATCAGCACACAAGTTATAATTGGTGTGCAAGTCCACCTCAACCACCTGCATGACACAAGCTTCTGCAACTCCAAACTTTCACGACTCACACCCTATTATGCCTAAACCAATTTTGGCATGCAACCATAAACTGTCACGCTTCGTCAAAATCTGGCTCGAACGTTTCACCGAACCACTTCCACGACACATTCTTCTTTAACTCAAAATTTGGGTGACTCACAACCTTTACCTCTCAAACCACCTTGGCCACACAACAAACAACTGGTGTGAAACTTCTAGTTGCGTGTCCCACCACCACTTGAACGACCACCACACTTCTGCGATGGGAGCTCTGATTTTCTCTAAGTGTTTAACTCGTACAGAATGAAGAGGGGTCGACCTTTATTTATAGGCATTTGGACACCCTGCACAACGGCGCACAAGTATCCCCTCGGTGTGCAAGTCTCACCGCCCAAGTCTCTGCTTTGTCAACAAAGACAACACAGAGGTCCAGTTTGTCAACAAACACAATCTCCTCAAAAATGCTTTAATGATGCCTTGAGGGATTTTTCCCAACAGAAATGGTGAATTAAAATTTCGTAAATAGTTTATAAATACCAAAATTTTATGGAATTAACTACCATATATAGAGGATAAGGATGCTACCTTTCATCCAATCACTTGATCTGTAAATGAGAGATGCAACAATAGTGGGATTCCCACAAATTTCTATGGATTTTTCTATGAATCAAGATGAAAATTGAAATATTAAAGTTGATTTAATGGCTAAAATTTCAATTTTAATGTATTTATTATAAAAATTATACCCAAAATTGTTGGGTCTCCAAACTACTAATGAAATCTAGAATAAATTCATAAGTAGTTACGAAGGAAATATGGAATTCAAGGAAGCTATGTTTCAAATCCGAAGAAGAATGTTCGAGGATATTAAAATGGATGATTATGAAAACATTGATAAATATTTCATTATAGTTAATGAGATAGTAAGTAATATCCATGGATTGGATGTACGGATAAATGATTTAATAATTTTGAAGATTCTTATAATAAATTTCCAAGAAAAATTTGATCCCAAGGTTTCATCATTGGAAGATTGGAAAGAAATTTTATTAGATGTGTTACACAACATACTTATATATTATGAAATAATAAGGGGTTAAATTTTAATAAAATATATAATATGATATATCCATTGATTCTATAAGAAAAGTAAAGTTGAAAGAAGTGGAAGTTGAGGAATAAAGTGATTATGATGACATGGTAGTTGATGTACACCTCATTTATATTATTAATCAAACTTCAAGAGGTTTTATAAAGGGTACAATGTAAGGAAAATAATTAAATCACTAATGTTCTATAATTATAATGGCATTAGTCACTTTCCATATATTTCCCAAATAAAATGGATGAATTTGATTCATATGAGGAAAATGAGAATCTAAGAAAATAGAAAAAGTATATTAAGAAGCATAAGTATTGTTTTACTATATTAAGGAATTTTATGAGAAAGTATGAACAAGACAATTCATTATACATTATCTATTCAGAATATAAAATCAATTCTTCACTTATGGTAAGAAAGGATTAGAATTTTCATATAGTGATGATGAAGATGTAAGTACAGATCCTGAGCGGAAGATGAAAAAAATTTCATAATCTTATCTTGAGAAAAACACATAGCTCTAAAAATAGAAGTTGAATTTATAGAAGGTATATAAAAAATAGTCATTAAAAAACAATCATGAAGGAAAATAAATTTCTTATATTGATGCGAATAAGAACTATATATTGAGGTTTTATGAGCTTGAGAAGATTGTTAGTGATATTTAAGAGAAAATAACTCACAATGAAGAAGAGTTTTTTGAGAAATAATCAATATATTTATATATATATATATACATAATAGTACAACATTAATTAAACAAGAATATAGAATATTTGATAAATACTTTTGAGAAGAAATATTATTCCTCTCAAACTAGTGAGATGAAGGGTTCATACTGACAAGGTGCATTCACTCCGAAAATAGTTTCAAAATAGATATGATATTAGTAATAGTGCATAAAAATCTATATGGAAGAAGAAGTTAAGAGAGAGGCATTCTACCACATCATATGATGAAAGAAGATTCTAGGAAGACAATTTCTTCTAGGAAAATAATATATTGGTGTACAACAATATGAAATCATGAATTTTCTTGACATGTTTATCAATAATATACAAGATCATAGTTCAGATGACTTTGATGGTGTTGTGTGAAATATGGATATAAATCCAACTCTATTTAATATAACATTTAATTAATAGAAATAATGAATTAACCAAGGGTGAGATATGGTAAATATATGAGAAAAAATTATCAAATAAATAATGAACTAACTATAAATCCATACAAATTGACAATAAAACATATTTATGAATTCTTATAAGAAGTGTATGGTTTTGGTGGATTATAAGGTCATAGAAATGAGGTCTGACTAACAATATTACGTATTTATTTTCCCTATAATATGAAAGGGAATAAAAATATGAAGGCAAAGGAGGGGAACTATAGTACATCTTAAAAGCAGTGTGAGACACCCAAAATGTTCAAACATACAAAGAATAAATGTTTGATAGTTTTGTCTAGATGAACTAAAAATGGATAAACAAATGGAAAAATATCAAATTGAAACTAAATAATTGGTTAAGTTGGTTATTTGAAAAGAATATATAGACATTTATAAGAATTCATCTTATGGTGATGATCTAGAGAATCAAAATAATCAACACGAACAAGTTGGGCAAGGCATGAATAATTGTAAGACTATTTTCCTAGTCCAAGATGAATTGATAAATATTTCTATTAAATCAGAATAAAATAACATATCTTTACATACAAAGGTGGAGAATACTATCCTCTGTGAGGAAACCATTCATATGAATAATGTGAGTATAAAAGAATTAAAGAATATGAATAAAAAGGTGGACTATTATAAATATGAGATAAAAATGAAGAAGGACAAGACAAAGATGGGGGGAAACTGTCATCCTGAATTCCAATTTTTAGGAACAAATAGGTGCGTATTTATTCCCTTATATATATATTCTTTAGTACTAACATGCATTAAATTTAAGGAGATGTATTCATCCCTTGATGGGTAACAAATATGATTTTAAGTTGTCAAATATTCAAAATGTAGTGAATATGAAATAGCTTAACATCTTTGTGAATAAACTCTCAAATCCAAAATCTGAATGTTTTTTGAAAAAATATCATGAAAATAGTGATGATATTCAGCTAAAAATAGGGAGTTATATATTTTTTCAATTTAGCTTTCCGATGTGTTTTTCAAACGAGTGTGTGATAAATATTTTTCAATATTTGGTTTTATTTATACACTATTGTTTTCACCACTAGGATTTCACACATAGACATAGATTTTTCAGCTAAAGGATATTTTGGAATGCAAATATATGGTATTATCCTAATAGGAGATGAAGTAAATTGATGGGATTAGATTTAATATATTCATTATTTGTATTCATTTTAAAAAATGGGGAGAAAAAAGTAGACATACTGATTTATAAAGTGTTTTGTTGTATTTTTAAAAATAAAAAATTTAGATATTAAAGTTCCCTTTGAGTAAATTGTATTTTTAAAAAATAAGGTTTATTGAGTTGATTGTGAGAATATGTCAATATATTTTGAGGTGAGTGATTATTTTTAGAGTAATTTTATGGAATCAATATCAACATAATTATGATGATTATTGAATCATTATTAATTCAAAAAACATGTGAAAGAGATGTTTGAGGACTGTGCATAGTTAATTCATTTTAAGAAACTAATATAAGTGATGCATTGAATTTTAGAAAGAAGTTTGGTAATTTACATAATTATAGAAATAAAAAAGGGTTAATGGAAATGAATATATTGAGAACTATGTATTGGACTTTTATGTTGTGAATTATATATATATATATATATATATTAACTATTTTTATGGGATATAACTTTAAAAAATGGCTTTCCAAAGCCAATATATGACCATCCATATCTAAACAAGTCTAGCTATATGAACCACACTTGTGAGAGTCCATTTAAATCACATGGTAGATAGCCTAACAAGGACAACCATGGTGGAAATGGATTACATATCCCATGTAGTAATGGGTGAAGGTTTCTATTCCTAGGTAGACATGGTGGACAAATAACACCCATCGAGATACATATAGTGGCACACATGGTGGAATGCATGAGTGCTCTCCCTATGTGGTGTGTGAAGTTGTTTCCAGGTGCCATCATCAATGTCAATTCAAGATTTGGATGAAATATATTGTATTATTAATGAGAAAGAGGATGAAAAAAAATACCAACATGGTATTTAGCATAGTCAGGCACCATATTTCCACCTTAAAAATAATGTAAAGATATTTTTCCATATGATATAGTGTATCTAGGACATTCGATCGAGGCTGACATTAACATCAACCTCAAGCCTATTACAAGGGTTTCACATGTGAGGTTATTCATGGATGAAGATCCAGTGATCAAGTTAGGTATATTATTAACATAATAATGAACCTATGAGACATATTTTAAGAAATAATTTTGTTAATATTTTTTAATCACATACGATATTGATATAACTACAAAGACATAGGTCAAATGATGCATGCTAATGCAAATAGTTAGTAAGTCGACATAAGGTTGATCAGATAATTTGGATATTTATTTAGATAAAGTGAAGTGGTGGATCTAATATATTACTATATCTAAAGGAAATTTAAGTCAGTTTTCCTTGTCTATAAGCGGATTATAAGAGGTTAATGTGGATTGAGATAGTGTAGAATACTGAAATAGAGTAAAGAAAATGTATTTTATTCAACTAGATATGTGAAGATACTATGAATTGAGAAGTACTATGAAACATGTTATTATTTGTGAGAATTGATATCATAGGCTTTGTAATTCATGAAATTTATATTTTATATGTATGAATAAGAGTGAATGTGTTACACAAGAAAGGGGATTTAAAAGAAGTTTGGGTTTCGTAATACAGTACGCAATGAAAATAAGAATGGATATGGGATAGAAATTACTCTATTAAAACATAATGAGTAGTGAGTTTCATGTTTTTTTTTCATGTATAAATGAAATATTGGGAATTTGAGACTTTTGAAATGTAGAAGTATAAAATTTACAAGGAATGTGCGGCAGTGCAAGTGCTCTTGGATTATTCAAAATTATCAAGCGCATGAAATTAATTTTTTTTTAAAAACAATTTTATGATTATAGATTTGTGTTATAGAACAAAGTACAATGAATAAGAATCTAGAATACCGTGAATTGTATCTTAAATTCCATAATTTTCAGAGAACCACATGAGATATATTTTAAATGAATAGTATCTAATGAAGTTTGAGACTAATGTTTCGTAGTGTTTCAGGAGGAATTAATACCTGAATAGTTAGTGTGATGAGACAAGTCTAGATCATTTATATATCAGTGAAAAGTGATCAATTTTAATAAAAAATAGGCTTGTGTCCCATTATCTTTGAGAATATTGGGTAGATGTCGGGCAGTGTGGGCCTAAAAATTTTCACCATTAAGATTTTTGTTCAATACTGGTTGATCCCACATGGGTGCGGTGAACGGCGGGTTGCGCCTTTATCTATACCAGATTACCCACATGCCTAATTTAAAAAAAATGGTACTATTACAATATATTATTCTTTAACATTTTTTTTTTCTAATAAAAAATTCGGATTATACCATGAAATGTGATTTATCATCGTAATTTCCATACCAATTCACCATTTATTCACATGTGAATTTTAAATAGTTCTATAATTGTTATTTTAATATGATATTGTAATAATTATATAGTAATTAATAACCATATTCAAATGGTGTGTCATCCCACCTCTTGAAAAATGTAACCCATCTCCCATGCACATGGTTTGAATTCTAAAGTGTTATTATAATCATAATATGTTTTTATCGATTTATAATTATTATTATTTAATTTTTTTCTGTTTTTATTTTATACGAAAGGGTCTCATGGGAACCCTAATTTCCTCCTCTAAAACTAGTTTCTATATCATTAACCATCATTCATTCATTGGTCTAGCTATTAACATCACTACATAACCAATATCATCATTCATAGACCCTCACAAACCACTCACCTAATTTCCATCACAATAGTTCTCCATGACATAAGCATCAAAGAATGACACCATCAATATATCTAAAACAATCCACCACATCTTTTAAAACTCTACCTATGTTCGATCCATAAATTTCCCCATATGTTTCATTGAGAATCATAAAAAAATAAAATATTTAAATTATTATAATTAATATTTTTTAAGTGTGGGAATGCCTATGGGCTACCTGTGGGCTTTTGTGGGGTAGGGGGCTTGAAATATTTTGTTCACATTGTATGTGGGATTTTTTGAAAAAACCTTCATGGGCCCAAACCCGTGTGAGCTTGACCTACCTCTCCCTACATCTCCTGTTTCACATTACTAGAGGGAAAGATTAGAAAATTGAAAATCAGTTTCCAATGATTGTGAAGTTGTACATGAATATAGCAGGTTATACTGTTTGTTTGTGGGGGGAGATTTTATCTTTAGGAAGTGTAGTAGATTTATGAATCCAACAGAGACCATTCCTATTAGTTGATCATATTTTAAAATAAGTGAAAGACTCTTGTGGGACTATAGATCATGGTCACAGTGGGACTCTATGTTGATCACTTCTGTTGCTAGGAACTTGTGGTATCCAATGGTCTCTAGTGGGACCCTAGAGTGGGAACATTGTGGGACTCAGTGTTGATAGGAATGTGACTTTCCTTGGTTTTAACCACCTGCATATAGTGAAGAATTTATAACCATTGGGAATAAATGGTTATAGAAAGGATTATGTCTTTCAACCAAACCTTGTAAAATAATTTTTTTTTGAGATATCTTTGGTACTATTTCTTTCATGGTAAGGATATTTGTTTAATATGAGCTATCAAGACATTAATCATTCACTGAGATTGAATTAAAAGGGAAATAATTTGAAATAACAATATTCTACTGATTCAACCCCACTCTCTGGGGTACATAAATGATCCTTTGGTACTTCAATCCATAGCCCATTGGGTCTTCTCGTACATAATGTACCTACCATCACTCCAATACCCCAAAGGCTCTTCCAGTACACCACATACTATAGTTGTATGTTCATACATACATAAATCTATCACATCTCATGATACACATGGAAGGGAGAGTAGTAAAGAGGGAGTAGTTATCCATTCATTCCCTTGCCAACCTGGATGTTGGGGAAAACACCCCGTACCCAAAGTATTTTATGAATCAATAATAGTGTTCATATTGGGTGGGGTGGACATATAAATCACAAGGAAAATACATGTATTGTTATAGCCACACACAATCCCATCCTAGTAGGTTGATAGCCAAACATCACTACCCCCACCACTATTATCACCATATGTCCATTTCAACTCACTGTTAATATTTAAAACTATAAATCCATGACTAATACACCTCATTACACAAAACAAAAACTACACACACTCAAAGAAAATCCAATTTAGTCACAGCATTATTCCATTTATATATTTACAATTTATAAAAAAATTATGTTTATTAATCTATTCAATTTCATATTTAATTACAAAAAACATCCATCCAATACCCATATTATGTCCAACCATTTAACATTAATTTCAAGCATCATTATTTCATTTTTAGGCCTCAAAAATTCAATTCCAACTAACCCCATTTCAATTTCATCAATACTAGAAATATTTCATCACATTGGGATACTTCCAAATGATCCCATGTTAATCAACAAAGCTGTTGTCTATGACAATCCACATATTCTTCTTTCCAATCATGGAAATTCAAACATAGTCTCGCTATAAAATTATGAATAATCAACCATTTCAAAATATGAAACCCATCGCATTTTTTGTAGCACCCTCTATATAACCCATACTAATATCGCAACCAAAATTAGTTTACTGTCTAAAAACTATCCCAATATACATCCTATACTAACCAGCAAAGCCACACTACCCACACATATACACAATTTTAGCTCCGAATCCTAGAACACACTAAATAATATTGCTCAATTCCCCCAAACAAAATCAATAAAACCCTCTCCATAAACACCCCCTCATTAACTATATAAACAAATAGATTTAAAATTCCCAATAATGGCCACATAAGAAAAATAAAAACATAACTACTAATTCCTGAAACAACCACTACTATAACCCATTTATTTTGTAATAAACATAATTAGTGATATCAAATTTACCACACAAAGGATTTTATTATTTTATTTAAGTGACTTTAAATTTATGAAAGTTGATTCCAAAAAAAATCATAGAATTGACACACAAGGCTTATAAAAATCAATGATTTTCCATAACAATAAAAAAAATGCATAACATTCATGAGAAATATCACAGAAATAAGTGAATACTTCTGATTCACCCGATTTCTATAAATTTCATTAGGTATAGTTCATTATCAATACTTATCCAACACACAATCCTCCCCAAAAAATATAACATCATGCTAATTATATAATTTATATAGAATAATGAATATTTATAAAATCTCCTACCTAAATTGAAGCCTTCATGTTCACTGTATAAAGACAAGGAAAAAGAATAAAGATCCCCAGGCCGACATCATGCTAAGGGGAACTTCAATATCCTAGAGAAGAACCATATCCATATAATACACGTAAAAAAAATCACTCAAGTGAACTAATCTCATAGACAAAACCGTCCATAGAAATAAATAGAGAAAAATCTAGAGGGGAAACTGGAAGGACTCCCCTCACATGGAATAATTATAAATATAATAAAGCTAAGGATTGAAATTCTTCATGGGGGAGAACGATAATAGAATAACCATTAGGTTAGTGATATTTCAATAGAAAACAAGGGGAACTGAGAGAAATTGAGGGAACATACAGAATTATACTTGGTTGAAAAGACCCAATAATCGTGAAAAATTAATCATCATGTCATGATTATCCATTAAAATACTAAATCATGGTGTGAAAATCCATCAGAATGCTGTGATGGGTCCCAGTCTTTTGAAGATCTGAAATTCACAAACAAAATACTCTAAATCTCACTCATTCAAAAATTAATCAAATCATATGATATAATTCAACCAAAGAAGGGATATTTTGTCACCCATACTACTATGTTGTGAGACTACATGAGATACAGGAAACAAAAAACTAACCTATTGTCTATATGTCATGATAAGTATCAATAAACTATGAATCTCCCCTATAGAAAAATTAACCTATTCCCAAATAACAATTTTTCATGTTAGAAAGGACTCATTCTATGACCAAGAACCAAATAACCAAATTTATGTTTTTTTGATCTTTTTCACCATGATCCAAGTGACCATGTTGTGATTGACTTTTCCCAGCTAAAAATTCAGATCCAAAAACATTTTTCTTCAAGTAAACTCTTCCCAACACCTCTAAAACATGAAACCGACACTTCAACAGATCATGATGGCCAGGAATATTTTTTTAGATACCTATAAAATAGTTTTAATCCATTAGAATCAAAACCAACCCATAAAAAACCACACACAAAACCAACCAGTCACTACCTGATAAGTACCCCACAAAAATGAAAATTCCTCCAACCAAAGGATGAAGAAACACAAGGGAGAAATGTAATAAATTGACCATAAAAAACAAACCTATTCAAAAAATACATTGGTAAAAATATCCCCAAACAAGGAAAAAAATCTCAAAATATATCGGGTTATTCAGAGTGAATCTATGAACCTTGTTCCCATTGAATCTCTTCCAAACCACCATGCCTCCATAGAAATTGAACAAGGGGTATTACATGACCACATAACACTTTCTTCCAGTTATACAGAATCTAAATTTCCAATACAAGATCCTCATATAATCTTTGATATAAAACGCTCTATAATTTATGATGTGAAAATATTCATGAAGAAATCAATGAATCTATGACACATTGAACACATCATGAACTCAGTCCAGATATGAAGGAATTTCAAATCGATACATCACCTCACCTACATGAAGAAACACATAGAAAGGACTAATAAACTGAATATAGAGATTAATCCCCCAACCAAACCTCCACTGAACTCAATGAGGGGAAACCCTCATGAAAACATAGTCACCAACCTCAAAATCTATAGTCATACTCATTCAATCTGCATAAAATTTATGATAATCATACACCACTTTCATTTACTCTGGGATCATTTGAATATTTTTTTTCATGATCAGAAACATATCTAGAACAAAGACAACATACTACCAAACCTCATTCCAACACAACATGGAATTAAAAGGCCACCTATACTATTCATTAAAGAAAGGCTATTATAATGAAAGGGTGGAAACTATTATTATAAGATAAATCAACCAATTGAAAGTTATTCACCCATTATTCACTAAAATCCATAACACAAGCCCAAAACATATCCTAATATGAATAGATAGTACAACCAATCTTCCAATCCGTATGGGGATGGAAGATAATTCTAATATCCTACTGGGATCCAAAAGAATTTTGCAATAATTGCAAGACTATTGAGGTAAAATGAGTATCTTGATCAGAAATAATGATGATCAAACCTGATGATACTGCATCACCTCATCAAAATAATGACTAACTAAAACCTCCATAAAACCTAATTCCATAATCACCAAAAAGTTGGTAGAATTATTTAACTAATCCATGATCATGAATATAACATAAAATAATCTATAGGAATGTGGTATATAAGTGATAAAATCCATCATTTTTCCATCTAATTTCCACTTGGGGACATCTAAAAATAGTAAAAAATTTCCTAATAGATGATGCTCCTCCTTCACCTTTTGATAGAACAAATCCCATGATATGAAATTATATACTAATATCTTTATCCTAATCTACCATTTCTTACCTCTCAAGTAATGGTACATCCTAACCACACTATGATGCACTACCACTACTGATATATAAAACATATAGAGAAAATCATAGTAATTTCCCAATTTTTTACCAGTTGAATTCTCAAAATAATTTTGAATTTTAAGGCTGTTGAATAGGCCGAATCTTCAACTAAGCCTAATAATGTAAATATGAGCATTAAACACTTAAAGGTGTTGTTTTTAAATATTTTTTACACTTCAAAAGGTTTCCTGGGTGTTTTGTTGAGATTTATAAGCGTCTGGATTTGAAATTTCCAAATTTTGTAGGATCAGAATGAGGCATACGAATAGTTCATAGTTAGTTTAACTATGAAGATAAATCATGAGGACCCTTTCCAGAAGAAAATTTTTTTTCTAAACTATTCAAGGTTCAAAAGAATATATTTATATTGAGGAAAAGGGAGAGGATGACACACACAGTTGGAAAATATTTTTTCAAACCATGCACTACACCTGTTAAAGTGGGTCCCCATTATGTAGAGGGTGAACACGGGTCGTGCCCAGTTTTTCAAACCATGATTATAAGATATGTGTGGTGGATGTCTTAGATAGTTTCTAACTACATTGTTGGCACAATTATTTCCATACCATGCAGATCTATAAATATCTGTGAAAGACCATTTTACCCCTCCTTCTTCTTAAGTGACCCTTCATCATTTAATTCCTCTCCATTCATAGTACCCCCCTTGTGTGGGAACCCTCTATTCAGCTTCTCCTAGGCATGGATGGATCTACTCTATTCGAACTCCATATTGCATGCCATTGGTCCCATGGGATATCCATATGTAATACTATGAATCTTGTAGTTTTTTCTTTGATCATCTCCCCATACGAAAATGAAAATCCAGGTAATCTAATTCACCATATTTTCAAGATATTTTTCTAATCCTCTAATTTATTCAATTATAGTTAGAATAAAAGACCAATATTGGATGAGTGGATCTTCAAAATCCTATGTTTGGTGTTCTATACCATTTCTTTAAGGTTTTTCGTCTATTTAATTATCTTAATTATTAGAAATACTAGTCCTTGTAGAAATTTATTCTAAATTAATTAAATGACTTAAATAAATTTTTAAAACCTTAATGTATTGGCCATTTTTCACCACAACATAGCAGGAGGCTTTCAACCTCAACTCAATCCACCTATGTGGTGAGTTCTTTAATCTTTCAAGATAGAATTACGCATTTTTGTGTATGATATTTCTAACATTTAGTGGGATCATTTTAAATTTAAATGTGATAATTGGATATGTAAACATGTCCATTTACTTAATATTAAAAGCTATTAAAGTGATTGACTTATTGGTATTAATTAAAAATTTGGAATGTGATGCAAAATATTTTATCTTGTTCCTTTTTCTTATTGATAATTGTTTTTTGTTATGTAAACTAACATAGTTATTTTCACTATTATATTACATTAATGATACTCAACATCTTGGTATGACACTAACTTCTTATGAAGGTATGGAAGATATTGCACAATGGTATGGAAAAGACTAGGGGATCGAGTTGTGGAACCTATGACCCCTTGGTATGATTATTTATGGTATGGAACTGATGCAGGATATAAAGGTATGGATCCAACAAATTCTCTATACATCCATACATTTAGTTATATGTCACCCTGGTTATCACCATGGGAATTGGTTTCACGAACCATCCTAGATACCTTGGTAACTTGATATCCATGCTAACTAGGAAATAGAATAAAAGTAATTCTTGATCCCCATGGGTTGGTTATCAGCACATGGCATCATGCATGATAAGAGAGGGAACAAATTTTCCAAAAAATAATGAAAGATAAAATATACAAGTCAGTATGCTCAACACACCAAAGGGAGAAGGTACAAGAAACCAATTAAGTATATCAAAACCCAAGGAAAATCATTATAAAATTACTCAACATGTATCAAAATAATACTCAAACACCTAAAGGAAAATACCACTCAAATCCAAAAAGATTAAGAACATCCAACACCTCCAAGTGGTGCTTTTCCTATTAGTCCTAGAATAAGGAAATATTAAAATTATTAAAAGAAAAGGTATGTTTTGAGCTATAAATATCAATTATATATCATCAAGTGTTCCATAAAATATTCCATAATAGTAAACCAATTCATGCTTTCAATTTAAATGAAATAGGTAATCACATAAGAAACCATTTCCATATTTAAAAAAAAAATCTTATCGAAGTATAGAAAATATTTAAAATATGGATTAAATAAACATTTTCTATAAAATAATTTATATAACTCATTTTTCATGATTAAAAATGTTCTATAATCAATGTAATATATAATAAAAACAATATCAGTATGAACCATGGTTATCTTTCCTACAGTACATTAATTTCTGGTTATAGGATCCTCACACTTCTCATATAATTGATCATAGTTAGTATGTGTACACATGACACTTAGTATTAGTCCAAATTGGACTCATAAATATCCCCTTAGGGATAATATATTCCAAACTAGGTTTTTTAGATTTCTATCAACAATCCGATGCTAAGGGATCATGATCCTATCATTCTTGTCCCAAATAACCCACTAACTAC
Organism: Viscum album; assembly: GCA_963277665.1. Lineage (NCBI taxonomy): Eukaryota > Viridiplantae > Streptophyta > Magnoliopsida > Santalales > Viscaceae > Viscum > Viscum album. Next base: position 1,860,088,702 of record OY728151.1, on the reverse strand, counting down.
ACAGAATCACATATTCTCAATCTATCAATCAATAATAAGAAAATTATCTCATTTAAAATAAATAATTATTCTTAATTCAATTACCCAATTTTCAGTTTCAATATGCCAATTCAATTTTCAAACCAAAACATGGGTTTTTTATTACTTCATTCTTTTTTAATAAAAAAAATCATCAGTTATCATCATTTTGATTTAAGAAATTTTCTCAAAACAATTCTCAAATCATTTCATCAACTTCATCAATTTCAAAATATGGCCCAAATTCCAATTCAATTGTAATTAGGGTTTTTTTATTGAAAATCCATGACATTTCAAAATTTCATTTCCAATTTATATAAAATTGTGTTTCTATAATTCAATTGAAATCTATTTCAAGAAAGTCAAGTAAGACAAGGCATTTATTAAATGGAAAATATCAAACATAACCACATACCATTAATCACAGAACCAAACGATCAACATCTGCAATTGTAACACAACCATAAATAGATGGAGAATGAAATTATAGAAATCAAACTGAGAATCAAGATCCAATAAAATTGAGTTTAGATATATCCAATACATTATGATCTATCTATATTAAAGGAGGAAAGAAGGGTAGAATGGAAGAAAAAATTAGAGAGGAGATCCACTTATGGGAGGAGATTAAACATGATCAAATACACTTTGATCTGCCAAGATAAGCTATTTGAGGAACCAAAAACACTTGTTGAGATCCTCCTAAGATCATAAATTCTTATTACATTGAGTGGGGGTTGATCAAGGGTTTAACTGGGGGGTTTGGGATTTGAAAAAAAAAATCCTAATAAATTAACTCCACAGTCATGGTTTCTTAGGGATGACCTCATAGTTAGACAAACTGTGCTCCCCCTATGGACTCATTATCAAATGAACACTATTTATACTAGATGGGTGCATAGTTGGTCTAAACAAGCTCCAAAAATGAAGACCATCTCTGTACAGGGTAGTACAATTTACACTAGGGGTAGGGCACAATTTGGTAAAATATTCCATCAACAATGGACAACACATAAAACCTCCAAATGTTTCAAATTTCACTCCGAGCACCCCTAAAAAAGCTCCAAATAAAAAAGGAAAAAAGGGTTAAGGAATACCTAATAATATGTAATAGAATGTCAAAACATCCCCACCATAAGAACTTTTTATCCCTAGAAATATTTTCTACAAGTTTCCATATCAAAGAGAATATGCCAATTCTATCTCATCTGTGCCTCATGCTCCCAAGTCTCATGAGAATTAGAACCATTCTTCTATAGAACGTATACCAATGGAATCATCTTCCAAAAATTACCTTTGTCTCAAAATCATGAATAATTACTGGATATCCATTCATAGATAAATCATGATTAACATTTGGATCCTCCAAGCTCAAGACATGATATGGGTCTGAAAGATACTTCTGATGCTACAACACATGGAACACATTATGTATCGATGTCAAATATTATAGAATTGATGACTGGTAAGACACTTTCCATACCCAATCAATAACCTCAAAAGGTCCCATAAAACAAGGAGCAAGATTCTCTTACCTCCCAAACTATCGATGACCCAAGTGAGGTGAAACACTCATGAACACATGCTCACGAATTGGAAAATCCAACAGTATATAACAATGATAGTCATTGGATTTATACCATATATGTTCCATCAAAATTATCTGATGAATCAATTGAATATTTTCCATCATCTCTAGGACCAAATTCAGTCCAATCGATGATTTTTCACCAATCTTTGACCGACATATAAAATATTTTTATATATTTCTATACAAGGCCTAAAAAGGGTCCATTCTGATCATAGACTGGTACCTATTTTAATGAGTGAAATAAAATAGTCCCAAATTGTCATCCCAAGATCCACCAAAATCGAGTACATATGCATGAATCATTTCTTCAAGAATACGCACATCCCTCTCTATCTGTCCATCCTTCTACGGATGGTATTCCGTACTCAAACAAACCTAAGATCCCATAACCTCCCAAAGTCCTCTCCAAAAACATGAGGTGTAACATGGATATATATCAGAGACTATAGAATATTGAACCCCATGAATATGGAAAATCACTTTTTCATAGATATTTCCCAACTCCTTAACTCTGGTTGTAACACAAATGGTAATAATGTGAGACAATTTGGTTAGCCTATTGTTCAAAGATAATATCACATTATTCTTTCTAGGTGTATATGGACACCCAAACACAACATCCATAGAAATTTCATCCCACTTCCAAGTCTAAATTTTATGTGGATGAAGAAAACATGAAGGTATCTAGTGCTCAATCTTGACATGTTGGAAAGTATAATAGTGTAAAAAATTCAGTAATGTCCTATCTCATACCTAGCCACCAGAATCATCACCACACATCATAAAACATATTTGTAATTATTGGGTGTACATCCCATTGGTAATTATGGAAATCCCCTATCACATCTTTTCCCATTGATAAAGTCATAAAAACTGATTCTAAAAAAATAGAATACCCTATATAGATAATTCCCATTCAATAATGATCTCCAATCCATAAAGGGGGATCCCTAATGATAAATAATTCATCATCAAGCTGATGTTCCAAAAGAATCATATTAAGGAGAGAAGAGGTAAACTGAACACTAACTAAGATAACCTCACCCCTATTTTCCAAACTACTATATGCATATATGAAAAAATATCCCTAAAGTTCCACTCTTCAGATGATTCTTTCATATCCTCAGTCGGAAGTTCACTACTCAAGGCATTGGAAATTTCATTCCCTCTCCTAGGGGTATCTCCAATGTTTATAGAAAAATACTATAGTAACTCCACCATTCACCTCTGGTAGAGATTCAAATATTTTTTATAGAATATATAACTCACTCTCTTGTGTACAGAATACACAATAAACCTTTATAGGAAAATGAACTTTCACCAAATATTTTATGAATGCATCACAGAAGTGAGTTTAAGATCGTGGTTTTTATAATTATTCTCCTATGGCCTAGTCTGTAGACAACCATAGGTTACCATGTCATCTCCTTGCATAATAACACAACCAAAACCCGAACCTGATATGTAGTAAAATACCACATAGCCTTACTGAACCTCAGGAGGAGTTAAAACTAGTGACGAAGTCAAAATATGTTTTATATCAAAAAAATAACACTAACATTATTCACCACTAATGAACTCTATCCCTTCAAACTGAGAGAAGTCATCGAAGAAGCCAACATTGATAGAGACTTTTCAAACTGATGATAATACCCCTCTAGACCCAAGATTCTCTGAATCTCGAAAACATTTTATGGTTGATCCCATGTCATAAAAAATTTATCCTTTTCATGTAAGACTGAGATACCATGTTTTAATAACACATTTCCCATGTCTAATCCATAAATAACATTTAAATAGCTTGTATTACAGTCACTGATTTCTCAAAAATTTCAGTACTACTCTCAGATGATGCACATGATCCGCCTAAAACTGCGAGTTAACCAAGATATCATGCACAAATACCACCATGAAAATATCAAGATACTCAGGGAAGATCCTTTTCATCAAACTTATATTGATAGTAGGATCATTGGTTGTACAAAATGAAATGAAAAATACTCATAATGACCATACATGCTATGAAAGGTGGTTTCATGAATTTCAGATTATTTTATTCTCAACTAGTGATAACCATAATGAATATAAATCTTTGGCAACCACTTAAACCCTTTCAATTGGTAAAGTAGATCTTAAATCTATGGAAATAGATACTTGTTATTTGCTGCAACTTGGTTATGTTTATGGTAATAAACAAAAAGGGTAAGTGTTCAATATTATTTATTCACAAAGAGAATAGGCACTTCCCATGGTGACACACTCGGGAAAATAATTTTGTTCTCTTACAATTCATCAAACTATGTTTTTAACTATTTCATTTCAGTTGGTTCCATGTGGTAAGAATAAATAGACACTAGTTGAGTACTAAACACTAAATAAATTAAAAAATATACCTATCTTATCAGTGGGAAACATGAGAATGAAGAAGGAAAAACATCAAGAAACTCAATGAAAACTAGATGGATATCATCACTCAAAGACTCTCTCTATAGATCAAAATAAAACATCTATATTACTTTCAAAAACTCTGGATAAGAAGTTGTACGTCTACCCGACCTAGGGTCCCATTTTCCATGAATGGTATAGAACACCCTATCAGGTATAGTAAAGGAGACTAGTTAAAGATAATAGTAATTCTGAGCCTTATTTTAATAATCTTGTCCCTCCTAAAAATGAAATCAATAAGTTTCATGTCAATAATTATAAAATCACTCATAATATTGATCTATGATATAGATAATTCATAAGTAGGAAAATAGATTCCCTACTCTCTCTTCATTCAAATGTCTGTGGTAAAGTCTATCAGATAAGACAAGAGACCCATTGGTTGATTTGGAAGGTTCACAATATATGTTTATATAAATGAGTGAGAAGCCCCAGTATCAAATAATGAAGTCACTAAATATGATTCTATAATGATGGTACCTCTAATGACAGTCAGACCAATATCAGTTTCCTTTGGTGAATCTTACATTTTTGTGAAGAAGCTTCATTCAAGATACCTTTGAAAAAAAAACTTATTTTGAGAAGCATATAATTACACCAAAGTACTTTTATATAATGATGAGACCATTCTAGTACATGAGGTGGAAAATATATAACATAATTTCTGCAAGTTTCTGGAATATAGGTAGGAACTGATGATCTTAGGTGGCTTTATGAAAATCCATTTCGAATGCCCATACATTCCACACTGGAATCAAGTCAAAGGACCTCTTCTAAGAACTACAAAAACTCTGGAAGAACCCTACTATTTAGAACCACCATTGGACTCATCACAATTCCTTATTACTTTAAAGTAACTCATATAAATTCCATTAGGAGAATGAAGAAATCATGTCAACCCTGAATTACCATCCTTTGCAAGATCAACCATCAACGGCCAACTTAGAACATCATAATAAGAATAAATATTCAGTAATAAATCCTTGTAATAAATATTAGGAAAAAGAACCATATTTAACCATAAAGTCTTCATCTTCTCATTTGATACAATCTCAGGTGAGAAACTGCAAAATATCAATAGAGTGGTTCACATACTCTGTGATGGTCCTATCAGCCTATTCAAGTTTAAAAAACACCATATCCATGTCCAACACTATATAATTTTTATAGAATTGTTTAGTTTAAATAACTCTAAATTACATCCAATATAAACCCTCATGCCTCTTAATCATAATAATCAAATCCTTCCATCAACTACAAGGTCCCTCTTCCTTGAAGATGGCACAGTTCACCTTAATCAAATCAATCATTTACAGGAAATAAAGATGAATACCTATATTTCTCAACCAATATTCATCATTTTGTATATAATTAGATCCTTTGAATATTGGTATATTTTGGAGAAGTAAACCCTGAGAATGATAGTGAGATTCATCCCTCTGAGGTTCCGCAACTAGAACCTGATTGGGAATTGGTTTAGGTTCCTATCCAAGATCTTTGATAACATGCACAATAACATCATCAAGATTCTAGTTTGTGAGAAGATATGCTCACTGTGGTTTACTAGAAACTTTCTCTTTGGGACTTTTCTCATTTATTCTCAAAATCATGATGCTACATGACAACAACAAACCACATTGATGACAACATAATATTACTCAAATCAACAACTCAAACTCAAGAAACAAGAAAAATTAATCCCATCAGAAGAGAAAGAAAGATTTAGATTTCAACCAATACAAATAAAAAGAGGGTAAAAGACTAGAATTTGATAAAATTATTCATCAAAACCTTTCCCAAACCACCCATGGTGACTTAAGTATTTTTAATATAAGAACTATCTAGGAATCCACTTGCATCTACCTCATAATCCTTGACAAGATATTCCAAACTACACACTAACATCAAGAAAATATTCTTAACCTAATCCTTTGATACCAATTTTTTCACAGCATAGTCTGGATACCCAGGTACCCTAATAGTAGATTCAACTATGTCATAGCCCGAAGGGCATTCCCAATCCCCATTGGTTAGCCACCGAAACTGAGAATCATGCAAGATAATGTAAGAAATGAATTTCCCACAAAATAAGGGAAGATAAAATATAAAATTTAGTATGATCAACAATCAAAAGAGAAAAATTAATTGAACTAAATTGTGTATATAAAATTCCAAATAAGTAAATGATTAAATTAATCAACAATTATCAAGATGAAACTCAAATATCACATGATAACATCACTCCAATCCCAAAGGATAAAGAACATCCATTTACTCCAAGTGGCACTTTCCCTTTTCTCGAACCTAGAATAAGTAAATCTAGAAACAATCAATGTTAAAGGTAGGGTGTGAGATATAAATCCCATTATCATCTCACCAATTTCTTCATATCATATTCCATAATAATATACCAAATCATGCTTTAAATTTTAATAAACTAGGGCAGGGTATAATAAATCTGTTTCATATTTAAATGAAAAATTATTCTTTTCAAAGGATTGAAATAATTTCAAACATGGATTAATTTATATATATATATATATATAATAATTTATATAAACATTTTTCATGAGTAAAATAGTACTATAATCTATGCAATATACAATGAAAACAATCACCAATAGAACCATGGTAATATAACCTATAATATGTTAGTTTTTGGGAATATGATCCTTACCCTTCTCATATCAATGATCACGACTAGTATATGTACACACATCCCCCAGGATTTGGCTGAATAGGATTCATCAAAATACCATTGGATATAAAATAGAACAAACTAGGTATTTTCATTATTTTCATCATCAATCCAAAGATAGGGGATCAAGATCATAATGTTCTTATTTCAAATAACCCACTAACTACCCAGGATCACATGTGATCAATCAATCAATCAGTAATTCAAATTTCATATAAATTCAAATGAATCATCATTCCCAGTTCAATTTCAAAACTTTTAGATTCAATATGCCAATTGAATTTCAAAACCAAAACATGGGTTTTTCAGAATTTCGTGCCTTTTCAATAAAAAACCAATCATAGGTTTTTTTCATTTTAATTTAATCATTTTTTTCTCAAAATAATTATAAAATCATTTCATAAACTCCACCAACTTCAAAAAATTCCCAAAATTCAAATTTCACTAGATTTGGTGGTTTTTCCCAATATCCTTGAAATTTCAAAATTACAATTCCAATTCATATAAAATTGTGTTTTCATAAATCAATTGAAATTTTTTTCAGTAAAATAAACCAAATCTGGGATTTAATTATAAGTAAAATTTGAAATATAACCACCTGCCTTTAATCACAGAACCAAAAAATCAATACTAAAAATGAGAACACCAATGTATATTAAAGGATGAGGAGATCTATAAATCAATCCTATAGTTGAGATCCAATAAAATGGAGTTCATATACATCCAATACATGGTGATATAACAAAAATCAATGATGAAGGAAGGATAGATTAAAATAAAACAATAGAGAGGAGATCAATTTATCAGAGGAGATTAAATGTGAACAACGACACTTTGATCCACCAAGAGAAGGTCTTTAAAGATCCAAAACTACTTTTTGAGAGACTCATAATCCAAGTAATTTTATTTAGGTCAAGTGGATGTAGACTAAGGGATAAACTAGGGGTTAATGATTTTGAAATAAAAAATTGAAATAAATTAACCCAGTGTGCATGGTTTCCTGGATAGGGCCACATGGTTAGACAAATAGGGTTCCCTAAAATAGTGCCCCATCTGGACTCACTGTCTAAGGTTTATGGTTTCTCCTAGTTGGGGGAATAGTTTTCCTAACTATCCACCATACTCTAAAACCCTCACTTTCTAAGGTTTCACAATTTTTAGCGGGGTGGGGGAACATTATGGGAAAACAATGCAAAAATCATGAAAAACACATAAAACCACAAAGACTTTCCAAATTTCACTTGAAGCACCCCTAAAAACACCCAACCAAAAAGCAATAAAATAAGTTCAAGGAATTCCTAAAAATAAGTAACAAGATGTTACAACTAGACCATGTAGGTCTAATGCTATTCTGAGCATACCATTAGACATGATTCTTTTTATAGATGAGGTTTCCTTGGTTATACAACTTGGGACCTATCCCACATAGGATTAATACTCATTACACTTCCAACATATGCTAAGATAGTAGTAACCTCATATTGGAACATCATATATATATATATATATTTATATATATTTATTTATTTATTCTCACATTATATATCATACTCTAGTTATAGTTTGTGCCCATGGACTTTTCACGTAAGTCATTCACCTTACATCTTTATTTGATATGTGATCCACCCATTTGGATTCCATTGGTAATAAACAATATTTCAAGGCTATTGAATGTATATGTGTTCATATGATTTTCTAATGTATGCATATGTATATACATATGATGAAATCTGTGCAGAGACATTCTACCTTAGGTTAAACACGGTATGGTCGACCAAGTGTCGTTGAGGAACATGGGCCCAAAATTTTGATATTTATTGTTCCCACTTCATTTTAATATATCTACCCATATCTTATTTTATTTTGATGGACGGGATTAGTGTAGAAACTATCGGTCATGGCTTACTAAGTAAATTTGAAACCCTTTTTGAGCCACAATTACACTGGGGTACTTGAATATACCTCTTGGTTGTAGGTTAAGGTTCATAGTTCACACTTGTTTTTTTTATTGTATATGGTAGCATAAAATAAAAAGACTAATAAAAATCTTAGGATTATTGTATAGAAGGACCTTGGGGTTTTTTTCTTAGCATTATATATTATTTAATTGAACATTCCATAAGTTTTTTTATACATTGTATCATATTCAATCATGATGTGTTTTATTTTATTAATTTTAGTTGTTTCTTATTCTACTAAAATATTTTTTATTTATTATTCTATATTTATTACTGACCCAGAGGGTATAGTCTCCTGACTGCACCACCCTCATACCCTCACTACTAATAGAAAGGCTATGGGGGAGGTGTGTTTGAGGCCTTGTGGAGAATCATATCGGGGAAATGTATTAGTGGATCCTAGGTTGGGATGCTAGAAATTGGTATCATAGGTTTCCTTTTCCTGCATCTTATTGTTTTAGGATAGTATATAGAAGAATAAGAATGTTTCATAACATGGTAAATAGCTTGTTTCAGGGTCCGGTAAACCCATATACAAGGTAAAAATCAAGTTGTCAGGGAAAATATCATTTTTCTATATTACAGTTGATTATTATTTCAAATTGGGTGATTATTATACTCACAGTAGTTATTGATTCATTTGTTTATGGATCTTTACCCTTATCCCAGTATAGAAATGAAGTATTAGTACATGGATCATCTTAGACATGTATAGATTCTCATTCCATGCATATGACATGCCATGAAGACTGAATTATAGGTTTATTGATTCATTATGATTTATAGGAAATGTTTTTGTGATTATCATCATGATTATTCATGTCTATTCAGGGGTAAATATTCAATATGATTTCTTATATACCATGTTAGGGTGATAACTAGAATGATTATATTTATTCCATTGTTTTTTCAGATTCTCTACTTATTTTCTACTAATTCCATTTTTATATAATAACATTCCTTATTATGTTGTGAAAAAAATCGGTTGTTAAAGTGCCTTCCCCCGCCTAAATAATGTTTCCTCATATAGTTTGGTGGTGGCTCATAAATTTGAAACTTATGAAATATTGGAGCCACGAACCATTGGTTTCAGGGGCTAAAACACTTATCGTTATGATTAAATGGGTACCGGTAAAATTTTATAGTGTTTATGGGCCTTTATAAATTGGAAAAGGTAACCCATATAGTCAAACCATTATATATATATACTTGTTATATATTCTTGAAATAAGCTTGAAAAACATGATTAAACTTAACTTAATACCATTTATAACTTATAAGGGTGAGTAACTTTATAATTTAGGAAGGGTAATTTATCTGTCAGAACCCTGATGTATATATGTATATAAATACTGAAATGTAAACCTATATAGAAAATGATTTCTTCTAAATAATGGGTAAATTATGACTTAAGGGGATTGTTCCTCTTTGAATTGGGAATGAATAACTATATGAATAAATCCTTAAATTCATAATAAAACCAAAGTAGATCATTTAGGGCATGTTTCTTATGAGATAAATAGGACTCGACCGAAGTAATTTGGTCATGGTATGTTGTTATGAGATAAACCCATTAAGGGTGTGATAAGTTTATTTCATGCATACATTTTATATTGTTTTAATGTTTTGATTTATATATTTAATTTATTAATCCTTATAATTTTGGAACATTTTTATTTTTTATTTTTTATGGCAGGAAATAGTAGATTTATGGAAAAAATGAAAAGAGGTGAATTTATGAGCTAAAAGACACTTTGTGCTATGAGCGAAGCGAATCAGTTGGACATCGAATTTTTGAAGATGGAGAAACTAGGAAAAATAGACAAGTAGCGATTAAAATTAATGTAATGTAATTACACATCATGAAATTTTCAAAATAAATTAGTTGTATCAGACAAGTTATGATGTTATTAAACACTGTGAAATACCATCATACACTGGGTAACTCGATTACAAAATGTGACTTTTTTTGGAGGCATTTTTTTTTAGAATATTACCCCAAGATTCACGATTCTTGAAAATTTAAGGATTACATGTTGTGTAACACAATTACACATCATGAATTTTTCAGTGAGAAGAGAAATAAATGTGATGCGACCAGGTATTTTAAGGGATTTCCTATAAATAGATCCCCTCGAAAGTACCTTGAAGGGGGTAAAAAATAGAAGAGGTCAAGTGATGCTAACAGAAGGCTCCCAGATGATGGAGTGACGAGATGAAACCTTGATTCACCACCATTATTTCTCGGGTACCCATGCTGCTCATTCTCATCATACCTATCATGATAGAGTAGTTTTCATTGTGTTAGGTGATGGGATTGTAAGGGGGTGTACTATTAGGGAATGATTAATTTTATTATTCATGTTTTGGATTGTTGTAATACTATATATTCAATTATAATTATTTTATTTTTGAATTCCATGACCATTTTATGATATTTTAGGTGTTTTATATTGTTGCATCAATTAATAACCTTATATTTCATACTGAAATTATGAAATTTAGGAAGGTTATGTCACAATAAGGACTTGGTTTTCCTAGTTTCAACATTCCATTTATTAGTTGACCATTCCCATGGTGAAATCGGAAAAAATAGTGTAGGGTACCCAGACAAAGCATCCCTTCTAACCCAATTTCAACACCAAACTTGAATAAATCAATTATCAATCAAATACCAAATGCATGATCTAGAAAATCACTAAACCAATCATGACTCTATCTTGAATTTAAACACAATCATTACTTTTGTTTCTTTCTTTCTCCAAAAAATCCATAAAATTTTAATTTTAGTTTCCTTAATTAATTTAGAACATATAATCCATCCCCATGGGTTCAACACTACGAACTTACAGATAATGATTTTTTATTTTGGTTGTATAAGTTAAATAAATAATTAAATTTTTTTATCCCACTAGTAATTTAATAATGCCATGTGGGATCACATGTTGTTTTGAAATTTTAAATAAAATAAAATGTTATGGGTTTCATTTATTTAAACCAAGATTAACATGATGGGACCTTTTTAGGTAAAATTTCTGTTGTAAACCTTTTTTATTAACCCCGTGAGGGAATTTTTATAAAACCGGAATGGTCATTTAAAGTGTCTATAACCAATTATATGGTGTTGCATATAAATGTATGGTTGTATATTAGTTGACCAACTACCATAATCATTAAAATATCCATTATCTTATTTTTAACATTATTTTTATAATGGGTCTATTAATTAAAATTAGAATTTGAAACTAAAGAATGTTTTCTTCTTTAGATTGGAAATATTAATTTTATTTAACCAATCTAATTGTGAAAAATATTTAATAATAATAAATTGTTAAAATAGAAATTATGAGATAATTTTCTAAATGATAACTAGAATCACCAAAATAAAGTGAATCGTGTGGTTTCTATAATAAAAATTACTTGATATCTTTAGTATATGAACTGTTTAGAATTTTCAAATGAATGAGCATTGTTCAAATTCCATAAAATTAAATATTTTTTAGGTTATTTTTGTTAGGATCCCAATGTAGGGGTCATTTTTACATGTTTCTGTGAGATTTTCCTTGAATAGGAACATGATAATTTTCATGAAACTTTAATTATTTTTTCCTAGGTTGTGTTAGAATTAGAGGATTGTGGGTAAGGCCGAGTGATATTTGAAGGTGTGACATTGTTTTAGGGTCAATACCCTATTAATGTAAGGTGTTATCCTAGATATGGTAGTGCCTTCTAATTTTTAAAGAATTGATAAATTCTTTCTTTTAGTTTTTAGATGATAGGTTCCATTCGGGTGACGGTTGTCCTAAGTATTACTCAGTATGATGAATGGAAACCCTATGTAGATGGGTGGTGTTATGGTATGTTAAACCATAACGGGGTATTTTCTTTATATGGATACTATTGAGTACAATATCTATTTTTTATGTTATCATTGTTCCCTTTCAGTGAACACCCCCATTTTTGACTACTCAGAGATGATCAGGCCCTAGTAGCCATATTTTTGGGAAGTTATTCCGTTATTCCTATAATGATTGATTTTCACCCTTTAAGATTGATACTTCCTTACCATATTAAATTTAGCCTATTCTAATAGAGTATTTATATGTTATTTAGACAATGTATGACTGATTACCATAAATGGGTTTTGGTTACCTTTCTAGGTACCTTGGGCCTACATGGATATACCTAGATTCCCTCCCTTTTACTTAGACCATTGTAGGTTAGTAAAAAAAATTATTAAGGGAAGCCTGTGGAAGGGGTTTTTCTAGGAATATATTTTTCTTTCCATGTTATTATCCAATTTAAACTCTTTTCTAGACCAATTCATTGTAGGTGGTTGAGTCTTTTGATTCTGGTATGGTGATAGCCATTCTTGTGAAATGAACCTTGAGTTCTTGTGTATCGAAGCTGTCTACATTGGGTAGGAATGTTTTGGTTCTTGGACTAGTTGAGAAGTTATTTCATTATTGAAACATTATTCTCAAAAACAACATCATGAAGTGGGTATTAATTTGAAAAATCACAGAACATGTGAGATTACATATTTGGAAGAGGATTTCCATGGGAACTCCCGGTGTATTAAAATGTCGGAATACCGTGTATGAAAAAAAAATTGACATTATTGACTAACAACTCTCAGAAGAATTAGTCAATTAATTTAATTGGGGAATACGTGATGTACACCCACTCTATGTGGTAATTTTATCTTTCACCTATTATTAAGAATACATTTTTATAATTAAAAGTTTTTGAGTATCCATGTAATGGTTAAGAATCAATGATTTTAAATCTGACACATATGGGAACAGTCACAAAAATATTTGGGAAATTTAAATGAAGTTTACGGGATTAGGGAAAATTTATAATGGACATGGATATGCATGGTCAAAAGATATGGTGGAAGGTGTTGATAAAGGTAGGTGTGGGTTAGATGGTGGGATCATTGCTTGGAGGGTGATATACATTCCTATCAATAAAATATCAACTTTCTCCTAATTAAGAGGTGATCATGCCCTTATCTTGACATATCTATAAGTAAACTAAGAGAGGATCATATGTATGTCGATCTACCAATTTAAATATCTATTGTGGTTCGATGAAAGAACTCTCTCAGAGTTGTGCTCAAGGAGTAGTTTTAATATAAGACAAATGGTGCATAGTATACCATTAGCCATTGGAAGTTAATGTCCCTCATTGTGTTTCAAATTTTCCTTTCACCATGATAACCATTATCTCTAAGTTGAAATGGGTGTTAGTTGGAATTTACATTAACACTTGGGATGAGAAAGTTCCTATCAATGATATCTATTGGGTCTAGAAATGTGTAGAGTATTGTATATGGTAATCAAAAACCATTCATTGATGTGATGAATTGTATGATCCTAATACAGGGAGTAGGACATCAGTTGATTTCATTGACCCTTAGGAGAGAAAGGTTGTGGGACCTTGGGACCAGTTGTGTGATGGTCATCCTAGAAATTTTATACTTCTTAAAAGATGAATCAAGGTATAGATGCAATCCTTAGTAAATTTTTTGGTATGAAAAGATATTGGATGGGAGAAATTATAAAGGTGGGAGATATGACCAGAGAAGATAATTAAGATACATAGATGATTGATCATGAAAATTATGTGCTAGGGTTATACCATGATGATTGTTTTTTTGGATATGGTTTTTCCAAGATACGTCACTAGAAGTTGGGATTGTATTTTGATGATTTTTCTCAAAATAACCTCAATAAACCTTGGGGTAATGGCTTCCGAATCTATTTTAGTGACACATAATCCATCCAAGATGTGTATTTTTAGGAATTATGTAATTACCTGGCCCCAGTTACCGAGATTTGGTGCATTATAGATAACATTTACATGATACAAGGAATCATGTCCTGGAAGACCGATTAGTTTGGAATTATTGGAAAAAAGATACATACTTATGTTTAACATTACAACTTGAAAAGAAATTCAACACTAATTTATTCCATTAGAAACATCCAAGCCTCCTGGATTATTCCTGCAAGTCACTCATAATGAACTTCTTCATATCTTTGGAAAATGAAAAGTAACAAAGGGGTGAGATCAAACACTCACTAAGAGTAAGCAATACAATGGAAGATAACATATAAATTAGTCATGTTGAATAATTGAAAACACATTCCTTTATAAATAATAAACATGAACACTTTATGGGAGGAATATGATCTGAGTAAATAATTCCATAACAAAAAATAATCATGGGTATTCTACTAGTCGAATAACCACATAAACCGTCAATATTATTTTCATAATTAAGAAATGTATAATGCGGGACATTCTAAAACAATTTGTCAAGGCCTCGGCCAAGACCTCTAAAAATGATTAAGGCCTTAGCCAAAAATATATATCAAATTGTGAAAGGCCTTGTCCAATTCATTATCTAATTGTCTCATGATACCTACCATTTAGTCGAGGAGTTATAGAGGTCTCCACCCATCACTTACTAAGTCCAATACATTCCTCAAACGAAAAGTTTGAAACATAACATAAACATTCGTATTAAAACTACCATACTATATGTCAATACATTAACAAAAAACCCTGAATAGAATAAAAATAAAACATCCATAGTCAAACATATCAAAAAACCTTAAATTCAATAAGGATGATTTGTATCATAATAAATCAACTTTAACAAGTGTAAAGTTTTTCAAAGGATGTTGACATAGATGAAATAAAAATTATTTGAGAGAAATATATTTCTATTTTGAAATCATTTAAGATCCACATAATTATAAATTAAAAAATTTATTTTTAAAATATTCTTATATTTTTTAAGGGAATATTCAATGATGTTATAATGGTGCAAAATAGCCATACCCTTGGTATAAGTTAAAAAAGGAATTCTTAAATTAATTTTCTCGAAAAGGTCATAAAGTACCTTGTTCAGAAAACAACGGAAATATTCCTTTCAAAAAATATAAGGTCAAATAAGGGTATAAATAAATTTAACCCATAGTATAGTAAATAGTAAAAATGATTTGAAGTACATTTGTAAGAAAACAAGAATGTGGATGATAAAGAGGTCCTAGTAGATACTCACATATAAATAACCTCAGATAATAAAGAGATTCTGAAATTAAACCTTACCATGTACTTTTACTTGGCTGAGGGTAGGTTAACCTCTTGTATAATGGTTAAATCATTGTTATTAAATTATTCAAGAACCATATACATTAATATGATATCATATATGATCTTCTAATGTTTCATTGTTAATGATATTTCAGTAGTATCATTATTTTAGGTGTTAACTGATTCGTTTTACTTTATATGATTTGTTACATAAGTCATGTTTGTTATGGATAGGATGTATCAAATCCATACCAAGAATGATATAAAGTCTTTAAACATTATTTTTAATCATAAAATTAAAATTATTCTTGAATGGTTATGATGGGGAATGACATCTCATCGTGTCATGGAGACGGTAAGCCGTGCGTACACATGAGCGAAAATATCATTATTTTGATGATGAAATCGTATATAATTGGATGTTATATCATATATACAGAATAATTAACATGTTATATTTATTATTTTTATTATTTATAATCATTATTATACCCATCCAAATAATGATGTGTTTGAATAATAAACTACACCATGATGTGGACACGGTAAGCCGTACATACGCACGTATGGTGACTTTGTCATTTATAGGATGGATAGAATAACGAATATGGTTGTACCATATTTTAATAACATAAAAGTATGTATAAGGTATTTTAGTAATTTTTTCTTTATGGAAAAAAAAGAAAGAGGATGTGGAAGAAGAAAAGAACTTGAAAGAGGGCGGTGAAATTATTATCTCTTCTTCAAGTGTTTCCTTTTGAGTTGGTCAAAAGGTCCCCATAAGTATGCTTTCTGATGAAATTAAGGACTCTAGGTTGAAGTGATGGAAGATGGAAGGATATTTTGGTTGGGGTTGTTCGAGCCAAATAGCTTTGGAGGAGTGATTTTGAGAGAAGTGGGAGTACCCTTTTATAAGAGAGGTGAGGGTCACTTTAGGAAAGGCTTGAAATTTTAGTTTATTATAGCATAATATTTGGTTTATAATGGCTCATAAAGGATTTATTTCTATTATAAGGTGATAATGGATCGCAATACACTCAACCAATTAGTTTTAGACAAGTTTAGGTCACCATATTAACCTCATCTTTTAGATTTAATTCTTGGTTAAATAGCATAACATTTACCATGCATTCTTGTATTATTATAATAAATGGTTAAGAAACATACTATAAAAAGCCATGCGAACCTCATGTGGTTAATTATTGATATATATAACCATATTTAAGTCCTTTGGACAAACCATAGATTTTTAGGAATATTATATCAACCAATAATCCAGTATTTGTTTTAAACACTCATTTATGTCAATTTTGTCACTATTTAGTATTTGGTTCTTGTGAAAATCCTAAAAACATGATTAATTAGAAAAAAAAATTATTTAATCAACCCTAAAATATCATATTAACCTAGAAAATTATTGTAATTCATCAAAAGTCTAAAATTAAATTTATTTGGATATTTATAATATCAATTATTTTAATCTTTCATTAATATGGTAATTATTGCATCATCATTGTGTCAAAAATAAATTTTATTTTTTAATGTCTAAAAATTATAAATAAAATAAAATTATGTATTAAATGTTTTAATATTTTTAATGAATATTTATATTCTAATTTATCTTATGTATAGCCCTATATTAAAAATGGTTTTGTTATAAACCTTGAATTTAACACTTTTAACACTTCATTAAATAAAATAATAATAAATGTCCTAATCTAATCCAAGTGGACCAAAAGGATCATATTTTATTACTAAGGTTTATTTTGGTCTAAATACACATATCCAATAGAATTATTACATGTGTTAGTTTAATTATAATATCTTTTTTACCTTTAATTACCCTATTTACTTTTAATCGTGGTAAATAAAATTCAAAAGTTACTATTCACCAAAAATTATTTTCATCTTATTGAAACAAATTTTACTTAATGATATCAACTATTCCTCTTAGATTTTTAAAATTTAACTCACATAAGCGGTAAAATTACGTTTTATGCAAATTTTCAAATGCTCCTAGAAGGTGGTTAAAGACTGTAAAAAGATCAATAAAATTTATATATCTAATTTTATTATAAAAATGACTCCAATGAATTATATTGAACTACTATAGGTATTATGTATCTATTTTGACTTAAAATAAATAAAATAAACAATTATTGAAATAAAATTTGGTTTTAAGACAATAACATTGTGTTTTTCACTATTCATCAAAAATGGAAAGTTTTGAGAAAAATACAAAAAATCCACCCTAACATAATTTTGATATTATGAATAAAAAAATGAACTCCATTTTGAAATATAAAATTTCTAAAATTTCTAAAAGTGGGTATTACTATTTATAATTTCTAGTTTGATTGGTCGTGGTCTGTTAAAACTCCAAGTTGCGTACAACCAAGCTACTGCATTATTCAAAGGGAAAAGTACCATGGAAGCTTGGGGTGTTAAAAATTAGTTTACCGAAGCTATTTTTCATAGTTTCTATCATTTTTGTGGAAGTGGTTTGTGAGGAAATTTCATTTCTAATTCCATGAAGATGGTACAAATGTAGTTTTAAAAATCCAACAGGGGATTTTCAAGGAAAAGCCGACAAGACTAGTTGAGTTTGGTTGATTAGAATTAAATTATTTCAAATAGATCAAGGGTTGAGGGAAGTATCCTTGAATGTGGTTGTATAAATTTTTTGAGAGTTTCATAAGAATGACACAGATGTTATTCATTATGAAATCCTAAAGCTATGAATTCCATGACTCAGAATTGGACATTTAATTTTAGAACCTATGGTGGGAAGTTCCATAGGTCGGTAAATGATAGAGATGATGATGTAATCATGTATTAAAATATATGAGATTTGGAATGCGTTGTCTTGATGTTTAGGTGGTAGTTTTGAGCATTGTATTGAGTTTAAGTGGTTTTAGTACAAAGATATTTAAATTTTGTATAGAGGTATATTGGGAATTCATAAATGGAATGAGACCATTTGAATGAAATTTCATGTCCCAAGTAGGTCGGGTGATGTTTTTGTTGCTTCCAAAGGATTATAAGGGATAAGAATTTATATGGCAGGGAGACGATAAGGTCTTGTGTTTTTAGAGTAGTTGAATTGTTGAATGAATTTCACCTTTTTTTGTTATTTAACATATTAAATATTCAACTAATCCTTAGAATACAAATTCAATGATTAGAACACATAATGGTGTATTTTTTTTTTGCAATGTTTTACACCTCAGGAGGGGTCTTGAGAGTTTGGTTGAGTTTCTAAAGCACATGGCTCTGAACGAACCAGATTTTGGATGATCCGAATGAGGTTAATGTTTGGCGCACAGTTATTTTAACCATGTGGATCAACTCTGTGGCCCATTTTCTTAAGGGGAATGGTTTTTCTAAACAGTGTGAGGTGACTAGGAATATGTGTGATTTAAAGGAGAGGTCTATGATGACCCATACAATTGGACTAAATTTTTTCAAACCATGCACTATTATCGTGAATGGGGTTCTTCTTTATGTAAATGGTGTAAACGACTTGTAAAACCATGTGTATAGGATGGAAGAGGTGGTTGTATTGAATAGTTCTAATCTCACTGATGGTGCATAGTTTTCCGAACATTGCAACCAAATCATGCAACTCGTCAAAGAGCTATAAAATATCATTTTCCACTCCTTCTTTAGTGACACCTTCTTCTCTATTTCCTCTCCACATAGAGTATCCCCCTCATATGGGGGATCTCCTTTGGTCTCATCCTTGTATTGGATGAATCTCCACCATATAGACTCCAAATCGATCACTATTAGTCTCATTCGATAGCCATCGGTTAGACTAAAACCCAATTTGTTTCTTTTCTTTCATTATTTCTCCATACAAAATGTTAAATCATTGTGATCAAATTCACCCTATTTTTTGATCTATTTCATAATATTATAATTTATTATATTCTAGATAGAATCAAGGCATGATATTGGATGAGTGGACATACCTAATCATGAGGTAGTTAGTATATACCATTCCCCTATGGGTTTTTTATATATTTAATTATCACCATTATACCGCACATAGAACTTCTAGAAGTTTCTCTTATATTAATTAAATTTCTAAAATAAATTGTAAAAACCTTAATGTGTTTACCTTTTTTCACCATGACATGGTTAGAGGCTATTAACCTCAACCTGATACACCTTTGATGTGAGTTCTTTAACCTTCCAAGATAGAAGCACCCCTTTGGGTGTATGAGCTCTCCATCTTTTACTAGGATCCTTATTAATTAAAATTCTATAATTTGATATGTAAAAGCATCCTTTTCCAAGATATTAAATGTTTTTAAAGCGATTTAATGGTTGGATTTAAATGAAAATATAGAATAATATTGATAATCTCCCAGCTTGATCCTTTTTCACATTGATAATTGAATTTGGGTACGGAAACTAACATAGACATAGTCATTATTATATTAGTTTGTTGATATTAGAAATCTCGATATGAGACCACCTTATTATGAAGGGATAGAACCTATTTTAAAATGGTATGACACTGACTAGGGGATCAAGGTATGGAAACAATGACCCATTGGTTTGTTTATTTACAGAATGGCACCGATGAGGGATATCAAGGTATGAAACCAATAAATTTTGTGAATATCCATAAATCTAGATATAGGTCACCCTATTTATCACCTTGGGACCTAGCCAATTTTGGTATGATACTATTATGATCTTACCATTGGATATGATCCTTGGTCTCGATGAGGTCACCTTGGTTATACATCATGGGATCTTTCCCATGTACCTATGATACTATTTTCAACTATGGAATATTCTGAGTGAGTGGTTACCTACTAGTATAACTTCATATATATATAGATATTTACTTATTATCACCTCTTATTATCTTCTCTTGTTATATTTTGTGTTCAAAGACTTTCCATATATGTCATTCACCTTACATTATTATCTAATATGTGATCCTCCCATGTGGATATCATGGGTACTAAACCATGGGTCTATATAAGTGTCTTCATATCTTTATAGAATATTATCTAAAATGTTCATATATATACATAATAGAATGTGTGTAGGGACATTCCAGCTTGGTTTGAAGTAGGTATGGTCCGACATGTGTCTTCGTGGAACCTGAGCCCATCATGTTGGTATTTATTGATACTATATTAATTTTTATATACCTTCACCCTACTTATTTTTTATTCATATCATGTATTAGAGTAGAAACATTTGGTGGTGGCCTATTGGGTACACCTCACAGCCTGTTCAGGCTTCCATTTCATTGGAGTAACCGTATAGACCTCTGTTGCAGGTTCAGTTTCACAGCTTATGCTTGTGTTGTTATGACTGTACATGGGGGTGTAGGAGAAAAATATTGAGCCATATATCATGATTCTCAATGAGATATACCTTGGGTCTTTTATCTTTTCCTTATACATTTCTTACTTATACCTGTTGTAAATCGTAAATCTTTTGTTATAAATTCTAGATTATTCATGCATGATCACTAATATTTTATTATTGTCAATTGTTTCTTATTTTTATAACTCTATTTATTATTTCTTATGTTATATTTATTACTGAGATAGAGGGTATAGTCTTCCCACTATACCACTATCAGACCATCCCTACTAGTCACCAGTCTCTGGAAAAGGGGGAGGGTCACATGAGGCCTTGTGGTGAACCATATCAGGGAACCATATTAGCGGATCCTGGATCAGAATGTTACAATTATATTGCACTACCAATGGAATGAAAAAACTTCCCTAAAATATTATCTAATTCCATTAATCTTAGAACCATGCCCCTAGAGAATCATCATAAAGTACATAGTCATTTATCACCTCTTCCTCTGAGTCTCCCCACTGAGAATCCTCCGCACTCTTTATCATAGATGATTTCAATATAATAAATAATAGGAAACCTTTACTATCAACCTTCTATGAATCTAGATGTTACACTAGAAGCTCTTATATCCCTCTAAAAACTTCTCCAAATTCCCAAAAAACATATCCTAATAAAATTATACCTATTACATCAACAAATAAATTTCCATTCCTTATGGTTTAAGATATTTGAAAGTAGTAATCCTGGCGAAACTCTATCAACCTCTACATTTTTAAATTATGATCTAGCTAAGAGAGAAAATACCTCATGATATTATGATAGATAAATTACATAAAGTTCTTACTAATGATGTAGTTTAACCATATGTTTATAGAAAAACCATCCCCACTGACTCATGATCATGGGAGAGATAGTTATGCTTGTGGGGAAATAGTTTCATATACCCCTATAACATCACATCTCACTATTGCATCCAGAAAAAATTCAAGCTAATAAAATATTCATCATAGAAAAACCTCATAAATCACTCCCTCCTATGATAGAAATAGAATGAGATAACTGATTAACCTTTACTTCATGATTTCAAAAGATTCTAGACATTGATCAATCTATTGGAATGTTTGGTATTTCATGACCAAGGCTTTCAACGGGGTCATATGAGAAAATTATGATATGAACCTTTGATAATTTCTCATGAGATAGAGGAAAATACATATGAAAGGAACTATCGTGGGTGCTTTCAAATGATGTTCGGTGTCAAGTTACTTAGGTACAACAGTGTGGCTGACTAAGGTTGTCTCTCAAAGGAGGAGGTAAATTAAAAAAAATTCTTAAAGGTATTCTAAAAATAAAATAAAAGAGAATAAAAACACTACTTTAAATGATTTGGGGTGGGTGTTTATCTTGTATAAAACTAGAAGAAGTTTTCTGAAATAAGATTGCATTTTTTTTGTTTTTAATTTTAAAATGAAATTCGACGCAACAAGTAGATGTTTTTTTAGAAAATATTTTAAACGAGGTAATTGATCTAACTCTACCTATTCGCTCAATTATTTATCATTATCATTTAAATTATTGTACACTTATTTATAATACCATTATTTTTTAACCCTCTAACCCTACGGGAGTTAACTTAACCACAAATATAAAATTACTCAAACCCTAGGTTGGCTTCAGAACATGGAATCGTAGTACCCTTCTTTGTTTGATGTTCTAAATATATATTATGGTAAGTGGTTAATTAGAGAACATATAAATTATATAAATGAGGATTAATTGAGTTTAGGGATTATATTTAACTCTATAAATTTATCCCTTATGGTCTTGTATTACCGATCTTGATCGCACTCTCACAATTTACACAAAACTCGGCTTCATGTGTTTTTGTGTCAATTCTTAAATTTCTTGATTAGTTTAATTTAAATTGAAAACCCAATTAATATATCATATTAATTGAATTAAATTATCTCATTAATTCAAAATAAATTAATGAATAATGTTATTTGTAGATTGATTACTAAAAATAACTACTCTTCCATGGGAGGTGTAGTCATCGTAGAAACGTTTTGCATGTGGAAAGGTTTAGAAAGGGTAGAACCCAATATTGTTTCAACTCTTGATTCCAGACCAATTAGGAAGATTTATAGAAGATGAAATTTTAACAAAACAAAAGAAATGAGAAGGAATAAAATAATAACAATGAAGTTTATTATAGAAATTAAAAAGTTACAACATAAAGAAGAGAAGAAGGCCTCGATTTGGGGATCCTTGCTTCAAGAGATGCCCTCTTACAAGGGTTGGAGAATTTGGGTGAAACCAATTATCTTCTACCTCCAATATCCTAATTAACTTCCCATCCCTTAAAAATGATAAATATACATATTTATATAGTGTAGGGGATGTTAGGTTAAAATTGGTTTCAAGTGTCATTGAGAAGATTCTTCATAATATTTTAATCCCACTTGAACTGCCTTCTTGACCAAAAAAAGAATGAATTAGATTACCTTCATAAAGGATAATATGTTATAAATTGGGTTTCCGATCCCCTATCAAAATTGGGGCACAATAAATTCATGTATCTAGAGGATATGGGCCAAAAACTAAAGTGACGTCAAATCTCACGTGTCCAGCCCCCATTGACTTAATGGCCCATTTACTCCTTCCAAATTCACTCTTTAGCTCTAGTGTCCTGAATAAAAGTTGTATAAAATTAAGTCAAGAACAAATTTACAAACTTTAAATTTCAAATAATAAATTTTAAAATATTTATGTCCGAAATTCTACAGTGAGTTTTAAATGGTAAAACTAGAATTTTCATCAAATTTCCAAATGAATTATCCAATCACAAATATTTCATAAATGAACACATTTACCATAATGTGAGGAAATTATATAATTTTTTATTAATAAAATATTCAATAAAAATTTGTTTTATCAACTCCCCCACATATACCCTTTTGCACTTCTAGGAAAAACCTCATATCTTGTATTCCAAAAAAAATTGACAAGTAAACATCAATATCAAATCAAAACAAATTTTAAAACACATATCCTTGAGATAAAACAATTACAAACCACAAATCAGAAGATAACATGCCTCATAAAAACCCATTATTTCAAGTTATCTATTTATATCATTTAATATATTTCCACTTCATTTATCCTCCAATGCACAAAACACTTACCTCACATGAATTTTCTATAATCACACAAATGTCAATTTTTCAGCATTGTCTTTATCATTCAAACTCATACAAGGGTAACCAAAGGCTTGATAAATTCCTACATATCCACAATATGTGAGTCAGGGAAATATGTTTATCATGAGTACTTTTTAGGGTTGTTATGTGGATTTATGTTTGTAGGATTTATATGTGAAAAATTATGAGGCTGAATGAGGGGGGCTTGACTCTTTTTGAAGTAAAATTGTATTAATCTAATTTTCACTTAAATATGGTTTCCTACTCAATCCCCATAGAATAAAATCAATTTCATCATCATGAATGATAAAGTAATGTGCACACCATTTCCACATTTCAATAGTAAAAATGTCAATCTTCTCAAACATGATTTTCTTAAAAGATCCAGACAGGAACAACTTTCATTCTTTATCAGAAGCTCCAGAAAGGCAGAACTTCATTTATCATAAAAGCTATAGAAAGGAACATAATTCAATATAATTATTTTCTTCAACAGAAAACACATCTATTCAGAATTTAATTTTCCACCCAAAGTATCACAGAATGTGGTAGTGAAACACAAGACAGTTTCCCCCACACTTACGTTCAACTAGATTATGCAATTTCACTTCAAGAGTTGGACGGATAGAAAAAATTGGATTGTAATGTGGAAAACCTAACAAGATGGTCATGGCTTCTAAGGTCTACAAGGATTAAATGTTCAAGTTAGTCCATTATAAAAAAGTATTCTTTGAAATCGGGGCTTTCATATCAAACAAATCCTCAATAATTTAAAACATAAGTACCTCAAACCATCATGTTTTGATAGGAATAAATCAAATTCTAGTTAAATCAAGCATGGTTTGGTTTTATCAAGAAGTGAGGTGAATGTAAAGAATATGAAAATGATGGTTCAAAATCCTCACAGGAATGTGATTTCAAATATAAAGATAGTGAGATGTGGCATGGGATTCAAAATTCCGAGTAATTTCCATGAAATTACTAAATATTTGAACATGAAAAAAATGTTATTTTCAGGATTAATTTAAGCTCAGTTTAATGGGAAAAATTGTTTCACTTGTTTATATGAATTTAAAAATGGTTATATGAATGATTGAAACTCAAAATTTACAAAAATCACATCAAAAATTTAAAAATACAGACACAAATTTTGAAAAACACACAGTTTTTTTTGAAAATCATTAAAAAATAAGAAAAAATTGAAATTACTAAACTAAAAGGTCCCCTCACCCACACATAAAATATTTCAATGTCCTCAATGTTAACCCATTAGATGATATATGAAAATGAAAATAATAATTTTAAATATGACAAATAATAAAAATGTGAAAGGGTTCGGAACAACCTAATCTGCTCAAGTGATAATGGGGTCATGCAGTGTGATGAAATCCACTGCATCAGTAGGAAGTACCTCAATGTATTTCTTTAAATGTTTCCCATTGACTATAAATATCCTTCATGTGTCCTCTTGTGTGATCTCCACTGCACCATAATGAAAAACATTAGTCACAACATAAGGACCTAACCACCTGGAGCTCAACTTACCAGATATCAGCTTCAGTTGTGAACTATAGAGCAAGACTTTTTCTACAACTTGAAATTCTATTTTTAGGATAATTTTGTAATGAGATGGTTTTGATCATTCCTTGTAGAGCCTTGAGTTCTAATATGAAGACAATTTAATCTCCTCAATCTCTTAAATTTGCATCTTCCTTTGGATTCCATCTTGGTCCAAATCCATGTTGCATTTCATTATAGCCCAATAAGCCCGATGCTTAACATCCCCAGAGAGATGACATGATTTTCCAAAAACAATCTGAAATGGGGACATACTAATGGGTGTCTTGAATGCTCTCCTATAAGCCCAAATTGCATCATCCAAGATCTTGCTCCAATCATTCCTATTCAGTTGCACGGTTTTCTCCAAAATTTGTTTCAACTCACTATTTGAAACCTCAGCCTGGCCACTTGTTTTGGGGTGGTATGATGTTGATGTTTTGTGTGTCACCCCATACTCCTGAAGGAAGGAAGAAAAATTCTGATTGCATAAGTGTGTCCCTTGGCCACTGATGATGGCCTTTGGTACTCCGAACCTACAAAAAATATGCATCTCTACAAATTCCACTACAATCTGAGAATCATTAGTCCTGGTGGCCTTATCCTCCACACATTTACTTACTTAATCAACAACAACCAAAATATACAAAAAACCATATGAACTTGGAAAAGGACCCATAAAATCAATGCCCCACACATCAAAAATCTCACAGAATAATATGGGTTGTTGGGGCATCTCAAGTCTCCTAGAAATGTTCCTAGTGTGTTGGAAACGAGAGCATGACATAAAAAACACATGGGAATCATAGAATAAGCTAGGAAAATATAATCTAGAGTCTAAAACTTTTCTAGTTGTCCATTGGCGTCCAATGTGTCCACCAAAAGAATGTGTATGACAATAATGTAAAACAGACTCCAACTCATGATCAAGAACACACCTCCTAATAACATGGTTACTACACATGCGCCATAGGTAGGGATCATCCAACACATAAAATATAGACTCACTCTTTATCTTTTGGACTTGATGTTTCTTTAAATTTGGAGGGATTTCAGATGTGACAAGGTAGTTCACTAAATCATCATACCAAGGATGTGTACTTGAGATGGAATAAAGATGCTTATCCGGGAAAGTGTCCTGAAGTGGTACCTTGTCCAAGGTGTCATCCTCTAGTGTGTGATTATGCCTACTCATGTGGTCTGCCACCAGGTTTTCTGACCGCTTCTTATCCTTTATCTCTATTTTGAATTCCTCAAGAAGGATCATCCATCGGATAAGTCTGGGCTTTCATCTGGCTTCTTCAAGAGGTACGTTAGAACTACATGGTCAGAAAAACAACTACTTTAGAGCCCAATAAATATGAAAAAAATTTATCTAAAGTAAATATCACAGTAATAATGTCATTTTTTGTGGTTGTGTAATTTTATTTGGTTGAATCCAATGTCCTCAAAGCAAATGCGATCACATGTGAACGTCCCCCCACCCTCTGAGATAAGACAACTCCAACTTCAAAGTTGGAGGCGTCACACATAATCTCAACATGAATCTCCAACCATAGGGGATGTATGATCAGTGGAGTGGTCAGACACTTCTTTTTCTCATCAAAGGAAGTCCCGCATGAATCATCAAACACAAAATCAGAATCCTTTTGAGGTAATCAAGACATAGGAAGAGCAATCTTACTAAAATCTTTGATGAATCATTGATAAATCCTGAATTCCCTTAGAAAGATCTAAAATCACTCAAACATGAAGGATATGGTGTGGATGTAATAATATCTACCTTAGTTCTTTCAACCTCTATCCCATGTTTTTACACTACATGCCCTAAGAAAATCCCATGCTATACCACGAAATGACACTTTTTAAAGTTCAAGACCAGATTCTTCTCAATAAAACGATTCAACACCTTTACCAAACAACTTAGACATTCATCAAAGGAGGATCCATACACGTTAAAATCATCCATAAATACGTCCATGCAGGTCTCAATAAAATCATAAAAAATACTCACCATGCATCTCTGGAAGGTACCTGGGGCGTTGAAATGTCAAAATGGCATCCTCTGATAGGAAAATGTGCCTAAGGTACAGGTGAATGAAGTCTTCTCATGATCCTCTAGAGCTAAAGGAACCTAAAAATATCCAAAAAAATCCATCCAAGAAATAATAATGTGTCTTCCTAGCTAGTCTCTCAAGTATTTGATCAATAAATGGGAGGGGGAAAAGGTCCTTGCGAGTGGAATGATTTAGTTTCCTATAATCAATACACACACACCAACTATTTTTCACCCTCATTGAAACTAATTCATCTTTATCATTTTTAACAACAGTAACACCACTTTTCTTAGGCACAACCTGAATAGGACTTACCCACTAAGAATTTGAAATGGGAAAGATTATACCTTCCTGGAGAAATTTTTCAACCACTATTTTAATAACCTCGAAGAGTATTGGATTGAGTATCCTTTGTTGCTACCTAAACTATCTAGCATCATCCTCAAAAATAATACTATGCATGAAAATAGAGGGGCTAATACATGATTTGTCATCCAAGGTCCACCCAATTGCCTTAATTTTCTCCCTCAAAAGATTCAAAAGTTTTTATTCTTGTTCAAATGGGATATTGTTAGAAATGATAATAGTTAATTTCTAACCACTCAACATGTATGATTATTTTAGATTTAGTGGTAATGGAATGAGTTCCAATGTAGGGGGATGATGTATGGATGGATAAATTGAAGGAACTGAAATATGAGTACAATGAACATTAGTATCAGAATATACATCATCAAAATCAGAGAATAAATCATCAAATCCATCAGTATACTCAACAACCATGTCTTAATCATAGTTCACATGATCAAAATCAGAATATTAATCCATTTCAAAATCAAATTTAAGAGAGGATTGTGCATTAGAAACATGTGTGTACGTACTCTTTGACATTAAAATAGAACTAATACTCATAATCTTCCTAAGAATAGGACAATCAAATTCCATGGGGTTTTTATTTGGTGGTTCAAAATGGGAGATAAAAAATGCAGAATGGTTCTTAGAGGGTTACTTCATGGAGTCCATAAAATTAAATATAACAACATCATATCCAAACTCCATGGAAAGTGTACCCTAATTTACATTTATGATAGTTTTTTTCAGTTTTTAGGAAGGGACTACTTAACATAATGGGACCATGAGAACTTACCTAATAATCCTACATGTTAATCATATCGAAATAAGGTGGGAAGATCATGTCTCCTACCCAAACAAGTACATCCTCAAGGGCTTCCGCAGGATATTCTGTAGCTCTATTGGCCAATTGCACCACTACTCTCATCAGCTTCAACTAACCAAACTATAAAGAAGAGAATATAGAGTGAGGCATCACATTTATTGAAGCTCCCAAATAACATAAAGCATCAGAAAAGTGAAACTACCCTATGGTGAATGGGATTGTGAATGTCCCTAGATCCTTTCACTTTATTGGCATTTCTAGAGTCGGAGTAAGAAGTGATGACACATTCCTTCCAAGATTTATCCTCTCATTTACCATAAGCCATCTTTGATTGGTACAAAGTTATTTTAAAAATTTGGCATACCTTGGGATTTTTTTAATGGCTTCAAGTAGAGGAATGTTGATCTTCACATGCTTGAATGTATCCAAAACTTCTTTTGTTGAATCGCCTCTTCAGCAGTATTTTTTGTTTGTACAACTCTATTTGGAAATGGATGGAGATTATGTGGAATATCATCAGTATTTTTCTTACCTTTTTCTTTCTCCTTGGGATTCTCAATAGTTCGTGTGGAATGGGCCTTCTCCAGAGATGAGGTGAATCCTGGTGTAATGATAGGTGTATATGTATTAGTTGTTTCCTTCCCACTTCTCAATGTGATGCCACTAACATTACCCTTGGGATTTGGAGTTGGTTGAGAAGGTAGATTTCTAGAATTCATACATACCAGTTCATGGAGGGCAATGGTAATCTGGCTCATTCGTGTCTCCAACTCCCTCAGCTTTGAACCATGACTCTTTAGATCATTTTGTTGATTAAGAAAATTTTGTTTTAAAAGATCATCTGTATTATAATCTACCTTTGGTTGAAAATTCCCTTGTTGTTGACTTGTTTATGCTTGAGATTCAAATATCTTTTGGGGTTGTTGAAACCCTGTAGGTAAGGTGGATTCTAATGGAAGTTTTTTTGAAAGGGGGGATTTTGTTATTGTCTAGATGCATACCTCATGTGTGATTGATCCTTCCTCTCTTAGTTTTATGTTGGAGAAAAGTAATCAAACTTCTTTTGTGGATATGGTTGTTAATTTTGCTGATATGGTCACCATGAAACACTACTTCACAATCTTCTATTTCTTGTAGTTGGGGGAAATAGTAAGTTGGGTGGCTTGTCTCGGTGAAAATTCCACAAGGCCTGGAAGGAGGGGGTTGGGATGTCTTTTATGCCAAAGAAATATTCCTCACCATAGTGGTCAATTCTTCCAACTTAGTATCAATGAAATGATTTTCAAAAGATGAAGTACATACCTGATTTACTCCCCTGACATGTGGTGTAACTCGATTGCCAAATTGTTGGGATTTTTGTGCCATCTTGTCGATAAAAACACATGCATATATTGGTGTCGTGTCTACCAATTCCCCTCCAGCTACATCATCCACCATTATCCTATCCATAGGTTTGATTCCTTCATAGAAGTATTGGATGAGGAGTTGCTCAATAATTTGGTGATGTGGGAAGCTTGCACATAACTTCTTGAATCACTACCAGTACTCAAACATTGACCCCCCTTGCACTTTCTTGATCCCTGATATCTCCTTATTAATGGATGTGGTACTTGATTCTAGAAAAAATCTTTGCATGAAAAGACATTTTAAATCATTCCAAAAAGTTACATCTTCAGGAGGTAAATAATACATCCATTCTTTCACAGCTCCATCAAGTGAGAATGGGAATGACCTTAGTTTGATTTCATATTAAGAGAAACTTCTTGGTTTAAGGGTTGAGAAAACCAAATTTAATTATTTTAAATGTTTATTTGGATTCTCACCAAATAATCCACGAAATTTTTAAAGAAGGTGAATTAACCCAGATTTCAGTTCAAAGTCTGATTCAGGATTTGGGTGTTCAATGAAAATTAGTTGATAGTTAATATCTAGTGCAAAAAATTATAGAATGGTTCTATTTATTTAATTTCCATTATTTTAATCCATTGGTTCTTTTTTTACGGATTATTTTTAATTTTATCAAATTTTAATGTTTTGAGAGTGGAGGAATTCTCCAACTAGTCGAATGTTTAAACTCATCATAGACTGAGAATGTCTAATTCGATCCTAAAGGCTACATTCAATCTTAGGATCAAGATCTAAGAGATATTTGGGATTAGTTTGTGTCATAAATCAAATAAAAATGAAAATAAGTAATGTGGACCATAGAAAAATAAAAATGATATGTTTGAGTTGATGGTCTAAAAAAGAAAAAGAAGAAAATAAAAGAAGAAGAAAAAAAATCAGCTTGGGTAAAGAAGTAAGAAAGAAGAGGGAAATAGAATAAAATGTAAAATAAAATAAAAACTTCTAATTAGTTGAAATAATT
Organism: Viscum album; assembly: GCA_963277665.1. Taxonomy (NCBI): domain Eukaryota; kingdom Viridiplantae; phylum Streptophyta; class Magnoliopsida; order Santalales; family Viscaceae; genus Viscum; species Viscum album. The sequence continues at coordinate 1,860,057,183 of OY728151.1, read as the reverse complement.
ACTTGCCTCCTCGGAAAAGGCATCAATTTGAAAGGCGCTTTCATGGGAACTTTCAAATGAGGTTCGGTTTCAGGTTACTTAGGTGCAACATAGTGGCTGACCAAGGTTGTCTCTCAAAGAGGGAAGTAAATTAAAACAAATTCCTAAAGGTATTATAAAAATAAAATAAAATAGAGTAAAAAAACTACTTTAAAGGATGGGGGGTTGTTGTTTATCATTTATAAAACTAGAATAAGTTTTCTATAACAAGATTACATTTTTTTTATTTTGAAATGAAATTCGACGCAACAAGAAGATATTTTTTTAGAAAATATTTTAAAAGGAATAATCTATCTAACTATACCTATTCACTGAATTATTTATCATTATAAATTAAATTAATATCCACATAATTATAATCCCATAATTTTTTAACCCTATAACCCTATGAGAGTAAACATAACCACAAAGATTAAATTACTTAAACCCTAAGCTAGATTCGGATCATGCAATCGCAGCACACTGCTTTGATTGATGTTCTAAATCTAGATTATGGTGAGTGGTTAATTAGATCACATATCCATTCATGAAATTATAATTAATTGATTTTAGGTATTATATTTTAACTCTACAAATTTATCCCTTGCGGTCTTGTATTATCGATCACGGTCGGACTCCCACAATTTAAACAAAACTTGACCTCTCATGTTTTTGTGTCAATTGTTCAGTTGCTTGATTAGTTTAATTTAAATTGAAAACTTAATTAATAGATCATATTAAGTGAATTATAGTATCTCATTGATTCAAAATAAATTAATTAAGAATGTTATAGGTAGATCAATTACTAAAAAGAACTACTCTTCCATGTGTGGTGTAGTCATCGTAGAAACGTTTTGCATGTGCAAAGGTTTAGAAAGAGTAGAGCCCAATATCATTTCTACATTTAATTTCAGAACAATTAGGATGATTAAGAGAATAAAAAATTTGAACAAAAAATAAGAAAATATGAGAAATAATATAAGAACAATGAAGTTTATTACACCAATGAAAACATTAAAACATGAAGAAGAGAAGAAGGCTTCGATGTGGGGATCCTTGCTTCAAGAGCTACCCCTCTTACAATGGTTGGTGAATTTTGGTGAAACAAATCCATATTTTCCTCCAATCTCCTAATTTACGTCCCAACTGTTAAAAATGAGAAAAAAATATATTTATATATTGGAGGGGAGGCTAGGTTAAAAGTGGTTTCAAGTGTGAATGAGAAGATTCTTCTGAATATTTTAATCCCACAAACACCGCCTTCTAGACCACCAAAACACGTGAATTTTCTATCCTTAAATAAGGATAATATGTGTGATATTGGATATCATATTCTATCTAAAAATTTGGGACCAATCCATGCACAAAGGTAGATGATATGGCACACACACTAAAGTGATGTCCAATCTCGCGTTTCCAACCCACCATTGAATTATTGACCCATTTACTCAACCCAAATTCACTCTTTACCTCTCATGTCCTAAATAAAAGTTATAGAAAACTAATTCAGAAACACAGTTACAAAATTTCATGTTCAAATAATAAATATTAAAATATTTATGTTTGAAATGCTACAGTGATATTTAAAGGGTAAAACTGGAATTTTCATCAAATTTTCAAATGAATGATCTAATCCGAAATATTACATAAATGAACACATTTACCATAATGTGAGAAAATTATATCATTTTTTATCAATAAAATATTCAATAAAAATGTGGTTTATCAACACACCTCTGAAAAATTCTTAGGTTATAACCAATAGAAAACTTCTTTAATATTCAATGAGTCCACTTTCAATCCCTACTGAGATAGACCATGTAAATGTAAGTCCACCTCATGAATCCAAAACATATACTTGGAAATATTACCATAATGTTAATTGCATCAAGGACTTGAAAAAATCTTGTAATTCAAAAAAATTATCCTCTTATTACCTTTATTACATGAGGATGTTATTGATAAACATGACCTCAAAATGAACCAGGAATAAATAAAACAGGGAGTTTCCAAGTCTTATGAAAATAATTAGGGTCTTTGTGATACTGAAAAACATGAATATTAACATGACTTTACCATATAGATACCATAAAATTGTCTTTTATATGTCCACCTACATAACTATAACTCACAATTAAATATTTTTTATAAAGGGGAAATGTGATAAAATGAGTTTATGGATGTCTAAAGTGGTGGAGAATGAGGGATTCAACATTAAAAATATTCTCAAAATCAGGGTGAGGGGAATCAATGCATGAGTAGATGATAAGTATATCATTTTTGTTACATTTTGGAACCATATATCAATGGATTTATTCCCCTTATGTCATGTGTGATAGATATCCACCTACCAATCTTAGAGGTTTTTGTATTCTCTGATTTGGTAAGATGTAGACATGTGAAAGGAAATCATTGCAAAAACAAAATCATAAAAGGATGAGTTTATCTACACTATTATGAGATGAAGGTTGTTTATTTTTTCATATGTGTATTCGCCAAATCAAAGATATAGATCCATCCATTAGTGATTTTCATATAAAAATGAACATAGTAAAAGATAATAACATAGAACCCCTTATATCACACATAACACTACCTCTTTAAATTGATCCTTAGATTCATGATCTATCCACATTCAGTTTCTAACCATTACAATTTGGCCTACATTAATCCAAACGACCCTAATATATGGAATAAGAACTCATTCTTGGGATATAATAAGGATTGATTTTCAAAAGATATGGAGCCTTTTCCCATTCTCTATCAAAGTTCCCAGTTCCAAAAAACGAGACATAAATTTAACCTTATTTAGAAGTAAAGAGACACTTGAACTCCTTTACTGGGTGAAAAAATGTTTTGATGAGAACTGGGTAGTATGTCATTTTTATTTTGTGAAGGATATGCTACAATTCATGTCAGGTTTACCATTTTTTGTAGAAAGATGTTGGTGTATTTTGTCTAGTGGTTTGATTGGGTTGGGGGGGGTGTGCAAAATCATTCACATAGGGATAAAAACATGTTGAACTTTCAAATAACCTCCCAATGGTTCCCACATCCATAGCTAGGTATGGACTAGCTTTCTATTGGAAGGTGGTCAGTTGGGGTTTCCAACCCAATGATGCTTTGGAAGTCACATTGGTTGAGAGGATGGGAGGTCTGGATCATCACATTCTTGGTCGGGTGGGGGGATTACTTTATACATTGATAATTTATTATAAATTTAAAACATGTTCAATAATATTTTCAGAATCCTAATATGGGACAAGTTACCCAAACAAAATGACTATAGGCTAAACTATTTTATGTGTAAAGGAAGGAGATCTCATTAGTGAATCCAGCTGTATGTATATGAGAATATTTATAAATTTCCATTTAGTGGGTAGTTACTTATATGTTGAATTCTTATAATTATAAAATCTAAAGTTTTTTTTTATCTAGGTAAGTGATTAATATATAGAGGTTCGGATTGACCCTTTACAAGGTGTCCTATGTATCTTTCTTTATAACGGGATTCAAAAACCACATAGTTTGTTAAAACCGTGTAGTTTAACTTCATGTGGAAAATACATATATTTTGGAACTTGAGAACCTATTATTCAAGGTTGTGTTTCAGTAAGACATCCTTCATATCCCGATTATGGGGGGAATCAGAGTTATCATTGTTTATCCACACTCTTAGTTCTGGACCCAAGGTAGATGATCTTACGTAGAGGTAATCATATCATGCCACTCATTGGGGCTTACACACTGAGGTTTCCTGAGATGGTGGAGATTTAGGATGAAATTGATATAACAATCTGAATTCCGTAAGACCACATGATCTTTTCTCTGGGTGATAAATAAGGGAATGAATGTAACCAACCTCATTATACCTGGATGCCAGAATTACATATTGGTACATCCCTTGGGATGTTTATTATGAATGTATGGACTTAAAAATGTGCCCTACATATCCTGGTTATAGAAGGAATTAGAGTTTTCATAGTTCAGTTGGTTCTCAGTCCAATGATGTATGTGGTTGAATGATCAGCCCATGGGAATGATTGGGTCCCAGTGGTTGAAATGCCAAAGACATGAGGGGACTTACACTGAAGTGGATGAACATTTGAGTTTGGAATTGGTACATAGGAAAGTTTTCTATATATCCTGGCTATGATAGGAATCATATTCATCATAGTTCAATTGGCTGGGGCTTACACACTGATATTTACCTTATCCTGATTGATTCTAGTGAAGTGAATTATTTGATTATTGTGATTCCCTAAGACCACATGAGAAATGAATAGTGTGAGAAACAAGGGATGGAAAATAATTAGTATCACTATTTTTGGGTGTGGTAATTGTGTGCCAGGACTACCCTATAAATTTTTCAATAAGGATCTCGGTCCATAGGAAGGCATCCTACATATCCTAGTTATATAAGTAATCAGAGTCATCATAGTTCAGTTGGTTGGGGATTAAACATGGACGTTTCTCTTATATGTTGGTCATATCATATATATGATGCTAACCAGGGATTACACACTGAGGTTTCCCTAATAGAAGGGAAATAACATATTATGCTTCCAATAGAGGCTTGCACATTGAGGTTTCCCTTTATAGAGTCTAGACATGGTTATCAATTCATGCGATGACAGATTGAACTCACCAGATTGTTTTCCTGACAAGGGTCAATTAACTGCTCGATAAACCCTAATTTTCTGCTTGAAATGTCATATAATTTCTTATTAATTATTCCAAAGAAAATCTCATGATCCAGTTTACTTGTATGAGGGAAGTTGCATATCCTAGATGGAATGTTTGAAGGCAGTATCAGGATCAAGACTGACTTGTCTAGTGGACACTGCAAGACTGGCTTGGCTGATCTTGGAAGACATTGCACGATCCCAGATGACATTTTTAGAAGCTGTTTCATGATCGAGCTACAATTATATATTATAATCGAAAAAGTTGGATGACACACTTATAGGAAATCACAGTAGTCGGTGTGAAATGTCTTGAGGGTGATGCATGATCTCTGATGACATGTTTGGAGGGAACCACAAAAGATGGATGACATGTTCAGGGGACATTAAAATATCCAACTGACATACTTCAAGGAAATTTTGAAATTTTTATATCTTATCTTGGGGACATCATGAGAGATAATTGACATTTCATAGTGCTATCATAAGACCCAACTGACATGTAATGATGTTTCCACATGATTAAGAGAGACATGTCTGAGGGGGATCGCAAAGTATGGGTGGTGATCCCAGAGGTCTTTGAGAGACCTTGGTGGAATGCCTGGAGGGTGCCACATGGGTAGCTCAGACATGTGCATGGGACTTTTCATGATCCAAATAGTATACCAAAAGAGCTTCGTGTGATCCGAGCGACCTATCCTGGTGCTTCCGCATGACTTGGGAGGTTCATTCAAAGTGTATTAGGATTAGCGTTTTTGTTCTTCATATAATTATAACATGTTTTTATTCTTGGTTCCATAATTTTATTGAATATATATTATATTTATTCACTATTATCTTTTGTAAGTCTCACATTATCTGGAAGGTATGCATGATGTTCCTTACATGACCCGCTAGAATTCCTTCACATTACTTATGTGTGATCATGTGAAGTTCATATGCATGTTGTATGATCACTATAGTTTTTATCCAGATCATACAAGTTGAAAGACTTTCCTAATCATGAGATCAACCACTCTGAAAAATCTGCTCCAATTCCTAGGTGTGCTGGAGAGAGGTTACTAGGAAATTACATGAATTTTTCATACTAGAGTAGGGGATTTTTAGGACATTACACCCCTATTATTCAGAACTTTTTGTGGAAAATATCATGAAAATACACATGGGAGTCAACAGAGGGCCTTGATGTCATAAATTTTCATGAGGTTTTGTTGTAGGTTATTCTAGGTGCGTCACATGATTTTCAATGACTACATGATCAGCCTTCCAAATCCCCATTTAATGGATAATGTCCAATTAAAGGTTTATTACCAAGTCATGTAGACATGTAGAGGGACTTTCATATTGTCAAGCCAAAATTTATATGGACTTTCCCGAGATCATGATACCTTCTTAAATACATTCTCTTGATCATCGATGCCTAGTCCGTGATATTCCGTGTGACATGTATGGATTTATAGGGGGCCATTAAGAGATCAAACCAGCTTGTTAAGGGTTCTTGTGAGTTTTTTCTAGTGAATCACATGATTTTTAAAACTAGAATAGGCTCTAAACATTTCCCTTTTGTTTCTTCATTTATTCTACAAGGACTTTTTGGTTTCATGAGTTTTCTTGTGTGATGTCAAAGACAATCACTCTCACCAGTGGTGATGCATCGTGTGACCAAAAAAAGATCTTATGGTGATGTGTGAGAGTTTCATGTAAAACCCCTTTTGTATATTTTTGGAGCCAAAGGTAGTTCATGAGACTTCCTGAACATTTCTGAATCCTTTCACATGACCTGGGTGGCATACCAGAAGGATCTTGCATGACCAGGAGGACATGTCCTCTGGGATTCCGTGGTGTCTCACAGGATTCATGGGTGTTTCACGTGAGTTTTACGACTGTATTAGGCTCCCAAATTTCCCTATTTATATATCCATAGTTTAATTTACAAATATTTTGGATATAAAAAGGTTTTATGAGTGTTTCTGAAGGAAATATCTCTACCTATCAATGATGAATTTAGTGATATTTTTTACAAAAATATGATCCCATATTTTTGATATTTCCCTCATATTTTACAAGTAATTTTAAATTTCTTGTGAGGCACTTGTCCAATGAAAATTCGTGTGACCTGGGGTACTTATTTTGTAGCTTTCACATGGTGACTAACTATATTGGGAGACTTTGTAAGAGTATAATGGATTCTTTAATGGGATCCATGAGATCTTTGGTAGGCTATGCACTCCTTATTATTTATTTTTTTTTGTGGATAAAATAATAACCACATTCAAGTCTATATTCCTTTTCTAATAATTTGATTCTCATTTAGAGTACGTCAACAAATTACCACCCTCAATAGTGACAACTAAAGGGATAGGGGATCAGTTACAGGGATAGTAAGTACCCACCTGAGGATTTGGTACCATCTCCAATTAATGTCCTGGGAGAAATTTGGTATTCCAAGTGATATTTGGTATTCTGTGAAATTACATATAAATAGGGGATCATATATTGGTTCATTAACTGGTTTCTCAACTCTCTAGAGCTCTTGTTCCCTACCCCCATCACATAACGTCATCATAAGATCATCCTACAAGAACCCACCATGAGACCTCACCATGAGTTTTCTTTGCAAGAACTACTTCACAAGACTTCATTTGACCATTATCCAGCTAGAATAAATCCATATATTTATCTTTGCTAATTATTTGAACATTAGATATTGGGATTCATGACTGTGTTGAGGGTTTAATAGGATAATCTAGTTTGATCGCGTGATCCATTTACTATTATATAGATCATGTGACCGTGTCAAGGTCATACGATTGAGAGTATTTTATGGGTCATGCAATTTTTGAGATTCCATGTAGATTTACATGATCCATGAGATATTAACCAGCTATGTGATTCATGAGTCATTTATGCAATTCATGAATCCATTTGATTCATGTGATTCACCTGAAGTATCTATAATTTTATACCTTTCCTTTGAAAATATTTTATCTTATCTCTCTAATATATTCCATTTACTTCTATTCATATTAATTGTAGATCTAATCAATGTTCCTCTACTATAACTAATCAATGGTCTATGATTGCTAGAAACTACAATGCTAACTCTCAACAATACATGAATTCTGATAACGATATTTTAAAACAGCTTCTTCAATTCAATCATCAAAATTATCCTATATCACACTAGAATCTTTTATAAAAATTCAGATTGTTGGAAGATGTTTTCATTCCTCCTTAGGACATAAATCTACCATTTTGAAGTGTTTCATCTTCTCTTGACTAAATTTAGATGAAAATAGATGAAGATGGAATTCCAGTCATGGCTTAATCCCAGGTTTTATTTTATATGTTGGAAAACTCACCCTTGGGTCTATAGGGATATTATTTTTCTCACCAATCTGTCACTCAGAGGTACTCGAGTATATTCATATCTTCTATGAATAACCTAAGAGGAAGATAGATCATTAAATGGGATCTCTTTCTTGGTGGTAACTTTTTTGATTAATGGGTGTGAGAATTCTGGGTTTGGAAAAGCTGCATAGAGTTTTCTGGCCAGTTATATATTTTCTATCTTTATGAAGAAATATGAATTTACCATATTTTTTTTCTATCTCCAACCTAATATTATTTGAGGACTAGTTTTCTAGTGGTGTCCTAAAACCAAATAATTTCATCTATCACATGATAATGGGGTAATGAGCCTATTGGATATCTAACAATTGGGTGGGGAACCCGCTATTGGAGATATGTATGATGAATTACTTCCCACCCCAGATGTCTGCGATAACCCTTTATAGACTATAGAATTGGAAAGGGACATGATCAAAATTCTGAAGGAAATGTTAAGAAAGGAATTAACTATGCACTCACTTGTCTCTTTCAAATATTTGATCAAAATTTAACTCTATCGCAACTGAGCCATGTTGACCACTATATTCCCTCATCGGTGCCCTTCTAGAATGTTCGTGATAGTTATGGATCATAATGGGAAATTTTGGAAGCATGGTATCATACATCAAGGGGATTTAAAGTGAATATAGAGATCTATATGATCCTTAGGCTGGTAGAAATCATGACCATATTCCAGAATGGGTGGATTTTCCCAGATGGGGATGTACATTCCAGAATCTGGGTCAGTATGCAGGTCATGAAAATGTAGATATTAGAGGGATGTTGTTTTAATCTGGATGTGCTAACACTTTTACATATTTTACCAAATCTTGGGCCACATTCAACAAAGAAGCATCCCCTATAGGATCAATGGTCCTTTTTAGATTTTATTTGGTTAGATAAGGGAGAATTTCGATTGCAAAGAATATTACAATGCCACCAAGATCCCTGATGATTTATCCCGTCCATGTTTGTTGAACATATGTATGGGTGGGGTCATGTTTCTAGGATCTGAATAGGTTACTGATGTGTTGAGTCGATCTGAAAGCTTTGATATCACTACTTATCTTGCACTGAGTGGGACGATAATTGATAATGGTATCCACTCTCTTAATTAAAGGTCGTATAAGATATCCCTTCCATATGAGGTATTTGTTCCATTGATATATGATCATATCTTCTATTATCCATATACACCTTATCAGTTTTCTCATTAGTTTGGCCGCATCCAAAGTGTCTCCCCTATTCCTTCCATCGGCATGTGAGGAGAGTGAAGCCTTGGGATCATCTGCCAATTTTGGATGATGTTGGCATGTGTAGACACTGATACTGAGATCATTATTCCATATTTTGACCCTTTATCCTGTAATACGCATAATTATTCCTATGATTAGGTTGTAGCCTATATGTGTGGTGTTCTAAGAAGACTAGTTAATCATGTGGATAAGACATTTGTCTCACCAAATCCACTATCCATAAAAACTATAGGGTTGATTAAATACTTGGGAGAGACATCAAGGAAGTTCAATAATCTTATCAATGACCATCCTGATAGTGGGATTGAATATGTCCATGAATTCATCCCTATGAAACAAGAAACTAGTGATGCCTCTATTGAGGGCAGGATATATGGAGCCTCATCTCCAGCTTCCCTACTAGCTCAGCCTGTTGTTCCTCTTGTTGGTGTGCCCATCCCATCAGTGATAGAAGCTTAAACATGATGTATGATTGTTTGGAATAATATTTAGGCCATGAATAATGAGACTCCATTAGAAATTTTTTGTGTCCAATTGGAATGAATTTATCTGATGTTTAATGACTTTGGGGTGGATATATTCGATCACCAACCAATATATGAAATAATGAGACAAATTTTACTGATTGAAAAATAATTGGCCACCAATGAGAGGGTCTTGTACAATCTAGAAGATAAGTCCCCCCTTTTCTAACAGTTGAAGGAGGTGTTGGAGGCACTGGATCCGAGTCACCAATTTATATCTAAATTGAATTCCCAAATGGATGTATGAACTATGTAGATATGGAGTTACAAGGAAATCATATCTCACATGAGGTCTGACCTCTCAGAATCATCATCATCATTCGAAACCAGTCAAAAAAAGTTTAGAATCTTACTAATTTAGTCAAGAATCTCTTTCATGAGGTAGAATAAGAAGATGTGGGGTGATCATCACATCTACATTAAATTTATTATTCTCGCTGGTCTCTTTCCAACTTATCAAACTCAGCCGATCAAATATTATTGTAGTTAAATTTTTGACATGTATCCTATTTTTGAGGATATTCATAGAGAGACTATGAGATGTGGATGTTATTCCTATTTCATGCTATCAATTAAAGGATTTTCTAAACATATCATATTTTTTCCCGATTTTCTTTCATTTATGATTTTCTTGACACATCGCTGATCAAAAGTTATACGAATCGCTAAAAATTCCCATTCTTTTCATAAAATCATGTAAAACTGAATGTTTTTATCTAAATATTTAAATCACAAAAGATTATTCTCAAAAGGTTCTAATAAATTTCCACCAAAATGATGTTCCTCATTGATGTATCTGTTCTAGTTATCTGGAGTTTAACAGTTTCATAAAAGGAAGATTTGGGTAGTATATATGTCCCAAAGGGAGAGTGATCTATATTTTTCTGAAGTTGATAGGATTGGTGTGAGTAAAATTATTTTTCCAAGGCCATAGAGTGTAGCTTACATTCTTTTCCATTCTTGAAAACTAAATCACTAATAAATGATAGTTTAGGGTCTTTTAGATTGGACCATCTATCACTATAGTTTTAGAGCCTTTTAGCTAACACTTTTTATCATTGTAGTTTAGGATCCTTAAGCTCAGACCTTCTATCACTGTAGTTTTGGGTCTTTTAGATTTGACCTTTTATCATCATATATTAGATTCTTTTTTATTGGACCTTATGTCATTGTAGTTTAGGGTATGTTAGCTCAAACCTTAGGATTCCAGGAATTTTAAAGTATTTCTACTAGGACATAATCAATGATCGAGAATATGGTTCTGATATTCTATGAATGACCCAACACACCCTAGGGTGTTGATTTATGATGTAGTGTTTATGAGGATCACTAGGATCAGAGCTCCTTTCCTAGAAGGAGGATATGCCTTTGGTTGGTTGGTCAAATGACTTATACATCAGTAGCATTGTCAATGGAGGGTTATCGACTCTTTTCCAAGATCATGGAAGATTTATGGGGGTAATATTGGTTGAGGAAAAAATACTAGGGATGTTATTTCCACTTGAATATTTGATGTATTGGTGATATAATTCATAACCCAAAAGTTTGAATTAGTGAATATGGGATGGGAAGACATTCCAGGGATGACCTATAATAGCCCGAGGTTCCAAGTTCAATCATGATGTTTTTAGGGATCACTAGGATTTGAGATTATTTCTTACAAGGAGGATATTACTTTTGTTGGTAGGAAAAAGCTCTTATCTGTCAATATCATGGTCAATAAAATATGATCTATACTTAATTCCATGGTCCATGAATGATTTTAAAAGACTTAAACATCAATATGATACGGTTGGGTGTGCTGTAAATCAATTATAGAAGGGTCCACGTACCCTAGTATAGTTCAACTATCATTTGGGAAGCCTGATCCCTACTCCCTATGGATTCAAATCATGAGGTGCATGCCATCAAGGATTTGGGAATGGAGTGTCACATTCATGATTTTAGAAAGGGTAAAAAAACAAATATGTAATGTCAAGGATATCAAATACACTCATATAGTTTGGTAAATGGATTTTAAATCATGGTACAAGGTTCTCATGTCAGTAGGATGATATGGGAAAATCATACTGAGAATAGCTCAGAACACACTGAGGTGATGAGTTCAGATACAGTGATGTTAGGGCTTATAAGGTTTGGAAATCCTTTTTTGTAGTGTGATGAATTTGGTTAAAGACCATAGGTGAATATGAAAGAGACATAGAAATACATGCATAGAAAAACAAAGGGTTCCTTGAAGCTAGGTATCCTTTTCCAAGGGATATGGAAGGTTTATGGTGATCTGAGGCACTCAAATCATGAATTTTTATTTTTGGAAATTTTAATATCCAAGAAGGTTTAGACTACCCTAAAAGTTGTTTCACCTCCAAGAGAATATAATCTCACTATAAGGATATATGAAAAGTCATTACTCTAAATTTTTTATGCACCATGGGTTCCAGAAAGTATATCTTAGATTTTACTAGGGTGATAGACTATTCCTTATGATCTTTAGGACTTATTTATTTATGTAATATTTTTTCCTAAACTACAGATATGATGGGTTTAGTGAGTGAATACTTTAATATTTATCAGACCTCCCATTTTGTGTTGAACTGACATGTTTTGTTGTCTCTTTCACTAGTAGTATAAGGTCCTTCTATTTGGACCAGTATAAGATAGATTTTATGGTTGTATATCTTTGACCCAAGGTAAGGAAGTTAAAGTCCATTATGCATATGGACCTAATCTGTGGGATGTTACACATGAGCGTTATTAGGGTACCTAGGGTTGAGATCACCCCAACATCCTTCTAATTGGGAGTTGAAAATATTATAATTCATGGATTAATGTTCTCAACACTTGACTAATGATACGGGACAATCATACCAAGGATGTCCCAGAACACACTGTGGTGCTGAGTTCTATCGTGATGATGTTAGGGATCACAAGTATCAAAAATCACGTTTTACAGACTAATAAATTTGTTTGATAGATATACACACATATTCTAAAGCCATATGTATGAATTAAAAGTTAAAAAATGGATACCTTGAAACTATCCATCATTTTCCAAGTTTTAATAAAGGTTTGTGGTAACTTGAGGTGCTCGAGACATGAAGTGTTATTTATGGATTATGGTCCTTATAAGATTGTGGAAGCACCCCATACTCTGAATGACTAGGGTAAGGTTATTTTATTCCTTTGATAAAGGATTATAATGGATGATGGTATGCACATTTTAATATTGTGTTGTAGGGATTTACTTTCTTTTGTGTAGTATAATGTCATGTGATAAGGAAATTTTCCATACTGTTTATTATCATTTAGGAAGGATGTATTTTTTGTTCATTTTTAATGTCTTGTAACCAGGATGTTTTCCTTGAAGTCATCACGAAGAAATAATGTGAGAATGGACGTGAAAATTTGTGCAAGATATATTAAATACACAAGAAATCCACTTATATATCTGGCTCGTACATAGGAAAAACAGTCTTGTGTGGATCAACCCCTATGCATTTGGGGTTCATTTATTTTATATTTTGTTGAATTTGGGACAATAATTGGAGACCCCAGTGTCACTAAACATACTGTGATGATTGTAATCATCCCACACATAGTTATTAAATGGTAAACTCTATACAATGGTCTGACCCATACACATAGGTAGGAATTGTTTCTGTTGATTGTTATAGATGGGCCCATGATTGGATATCCGAGCATCATTATGTATCTTGTGATGATAATAATAAAGCCACACAGAGTTATATAGGAATTATATTCTTGAAAAAGTATGACCTACATGTTTAGGGAGATCATTTTTAGGCTTATTTGATGTGATTGGACCCACGGTTTGAAAATAAATCTTCCCTACGTATCCTCTGATGTCAGGAATGAAGTCACATGTAGTTATTGAACAAAGGTGTGGTGGGAGACCGACCAATTTTTTTTTGTTCATCCCAGGTTAGGACCATAATATTGTGCAATGTTATGTTGTGAGAGGTTCATCAACCCTAAAGTTTAACGTTGTGCTGCAATGACTCGTGTTTTTCCTTGTAAGGTATTACATTCAGGTCCACGATGAGTATAAAACCCTACTCTTTATTTGACATTAATACATGATTTATTACATAATGATACACTTAATACAACCTATATTATCAAGATGTATATTTTCTATAGGAATTAGGTACATTACATAATAACTTATAACATGGGTTACAAAACATTATTGAAAACATCCTTGACATGATCATAATATTCCAACGAATATAAAACCGAATGGGGTAACTTGAGGAAATAAATAAGAAATGGGTGATATATAAATCCCATAAGGGAATAAACAAGTAATAATTGATAAATTTTAAACAATAGGAATATAAAATATGAATAAAATGAACATAAATAATAAGGCATGAAATATCATAATAATCATAACATGGGAAATGTGGCAAAAACTTAAAACACTGAATCATAAAAATAGGTCAAGTATAAAACCTCCAAGACCTCAAGGTGGAATAATTAAAATCTATGAATCAGGTACATCCTTATTACAATATGATGTATCATGATACCAAACTTCACCATATGCATTGGTGTTCTATCTGGGTGCACCCATCATAATTATTTCATTCTCATGCTTAATTGTGGCACATAGATCACACAAATTAGACTCATTTATCACAATAATTTATTCCATGATAAAGGAATGTGGAAGAAATACATAATTTTCTTCATATCAATAATTATATGTCTGTAATGGTGAATACACTTGATAGAAAAAAGGGTATATTATTCACTACACAATTGTTGTTTTAGGGAAAATCTCCATGAAATTTTGGTAGCATAACAGAGTTACATAAAAATTCAAAAAAATGGCAGATGAGAGTGAAATGGATATAATATAATTTATAAATCAAATGGGAAGTAATAGTGACATGGATATACCTATAACAACATTATTAAATAGAAATAGAATGCATAAGTTCATAAAGAAACTTGAATAATGAAGGGAAGGTGAGGATCCCTTGGAATTTCAGTATAGTAAAGGCTATACATAAATGTTATAGGATGGATAAATGAGAGAGAAAGGAGATATCATAATTTATAAATCAAATGGATAGTAATGGGGATATGTAATAACATATCCCAACGTAAGAAAATTGAAATAGAAATGCATAAACTAAAAAGCATTCCGGATAAAAGAGGAGAGTGGACGATTCCTTACTTGAGTGTGTGGATATAATGGCTTGGGAGGGGATTATTTAAAGATTAGGAGAACCTTGGGAGGAATCTAGAGAGTAGAGGGAAGAGTTTCGACATGATAAAATGAGTTTTAGTGAAGATAAATGGAAGCTTGGGTTTGATTATATATGAAAGGAGGGGGATTTATTTATTATTTAGGCTTTGGACTCTACATAATAAGATATCCAAAACCACAGAACCTCCCATGGTTTTTTCACAAATATTTTTCCAAATGGGAGTGGAATAAATTTATTTATATATCTAAGGGTATAAATTATTAAAATATTACCATTGTTGATGTAGAGGTGAGTCACACTCTTATAGAAATGATTTTAAATTCTTAAAATATAATAAATTATTGGAGGATTCATAATGGATTTAAAAACTAAATAAAATAAACATAAAAAACATTATTCTAAGTGAAAAACATATATTTTTTCATGTATCACATTTTTATTACTTATCACTTCACATTTGGGACATTATGAGGTCATAAACCACTATGTTTATTTATACAGCATTTAATTTTTACCCCAAAAATTCATTGTTTCACAAAAATTTGAAAAATTAACCATTTTATTATTTTGACATTCTGATTCAAAAATATAAATTCATTTTATATAAATAACTTTATAAATATTTGAATTTTTACTTTTCAAATAATGACCTATATTTATTGAAAATGATGGGTTCTTAGCAATAATAGTTTTTGAGCCCTAATAAATATTACATTTGAAATCATAAAAACTATATGATCATTTATGTTAGAGAAATATTATTTAATAATATTATTAAAATAAAATATTATTTATTTAAAAATAAATTTATTCATAAATTCATTAATTTAATTTTAATAATAAAATAATATATTTTTTCTATATTGTATCAAAATAAAAATCATTACAAAGTAATAGTAATAGTATGAAAAAGTATTCATTACTCTATAAAAAATAATGTACATACTTATATTTCGATGGTATTGATACATATACCTTTAATACACCATCATAATCCTTAAGATTAAGGTGTGCGGTGGTGGGGACATCATGGGGCCATTCGGAAAACATAGTTTGGGCTGTGATCTCGATGAGATTGAACTTCTCCCATAATTAGTTTCAATCATTATTTAGTTGTTGGATATCAACTTGGGATTGGTCTATCGAGAAGACGATAAATGATATCTCTCTTAAAATCTCTAATAACTGGGTTTTATAGGGTACAATCCCACTAGTTGAGGCCATCACTTTCTTATTCTGTGTAAAATGCATTTGTTAAAACCCTATATTTATATTAGTAATGTGATCACTCTTCGACGACTATATTATCAATGGTAATAGTACTTATTTACCATTTAAATCCAATTTTATATAATAAAACAAAATAATTTCATGTGTTTTTTATAACCATAAGATATTTTATTGAATCAAAATGGATAATTTTATTCATAATATTTCGGGTCGTTACAATCTTACCCCCTTTAGAAATTTCACCCTTGAAATTTTCTTTTCCCACAATGTAACAGATGAGGGTAACTCTGGTTCATCACCTCCTCCAGTTTCTATGTTTCTTCTTCAAAATTTTGGTTTCTCCACAACAATTTGAAGAGGGTAATAGTCTTATTTCATAGAAACTTTTCACTATGATCTAATATCTTCACCGACTGTTATTATTTAGAATGATCATTCTCCCACGGTACCAACTCTACATTGAGTACATGTGAGGGATCTGTTATGTAAATTATCAAGAGGGATATGTAGAATACATCATTTACTTGAGATAGGTTTATCTGAATTTACCGCAAAGGTTCAGTTCTGCACACAATGTTTTTCATGTATCACTACTAAAGAAGTACCAACCTAATCCTAACCATATGATCTGATGGGACCATGTTAATCTTGAATCATATTCAATACCGATTCATTTTCTTATAAAAATTTTCAATATGTGATATAATTTCTTATGGGGTAAAGCATCGGTTTCGTATGGGTTTTATAGCATCATTTTCAGATTCAATAATAAAAATGAGAATTTGAAAAGGAAATGTTTGAGCTGTGTCCTTAGATCGTCTAAAAAAACACTCATCTCCAACTTTCTAAGGGTGGAAAGACCAATGGTGAGAAAAATATAACTCCCAAATAATAGTGACCCCAGCCTTTTGCACATAACATTACATGATTTTAATCATTATTATACATCATAATACAAGACAAGGATCGTGAAGTCTAGTGTCTTGGAAGACTAGGTACATAAAACATAAAACATGAGACTAAAAAAACACATCTATATTAAATCTTCATAAAGTGATCCTAACTTCCATTGAGACCTTATAAATTCATAGGGCACCATGGGGATCACATGAACAAAGTTATGAGATAAAATCCCAATAAGGTAATAAACATAAGAATACGGCTCTAGTATATGGGTTGGAGATCATGACATAATGATATAAAATGGAATATAGAAGAAAAAATTATAAACATGGTATGATATAAACATTGCATCACAGAAATGAAGTGGCAACATAAATAATGACTTTATCATGAGTCAAGACTTTTTTCACATATGGGAGCACAAGTCAAGGTTAACCACCAAGACCATTGCACATGGTAGCACAAGACAAGGCTAACCGCCAAGACTGTTGCAGATAACTTCTCATGAGACTCAACATTACCAAATGCATTGGAATGCTATCTGGGAACACCAATTTTAGAATGTTTGTGAGTATACTTACCACAAAAATAATAATACATAATCAACCATACATAAACATATGGGTTACCTAGAGAAATAATTGGGTATCATAATCATGACATAAAGAATTACAAATGAATGTATCATAAAAGTGCCCATGATGGAATAAAATTAGAAAATTCATGGACTATGATAAGGTAAAATAGGAATGAATTATGACAAGTGATGTAAACTTGAAGTAGTAACATGAAAAAATAGTTTTTGGGAAACATTATAATTTAAACATTTTCATGCTGTTAAATGAAAATATCAAAGGTCATTTAAAACATAAAAGGGCATGATCAATTATATAAAACAATAAGTGAACTACAAAGGATTTCATAATAAATAGTGTGGTTTTATAAATACAATGGTGGATTAAAAACATATTATATAGTGTACATTATGATGGGTAAGAATTTGGAATGTTCCCTTAAAACGGGTTTGCTTATCAAAAATTATTGAGGAGGAATAATTTAGAAACATGTATATCCCAGAAAGATAATGATGGATGAATCTTGATACATGATTTTGGAGAATATAAATATTATGTAGAAGTTTTACATAAAAATAAAAGACAACTTCATTTGGGTAAAAAAAGAGAGAGCAACTTGAATAAATATATGTGGTTCGGGTAAAATCCATTACAGATATCAACCTGATATCAGGTGTACTTAGGAGTGATTAGTGAGAAAGAAATGGGTTTATCATCTTTTATAAATCATTAGGGAAGTATGGGGGAGGTACTAAATTATACCCCATCATTAGGAATTACACATAAAATGGCACAACATTGATGACATTCTAGAATTAGAGTGAGATAAAGAGGATCCCTTACCTTATGTAAGATGGTGTTCTTCACTTGATCCAATAAACCTGAATAATCAAATTAGGTTCATTAATTAATAAATAAACACCCTCTACTATATGTTACTGATTTATTATAACCTTATTATGTTCATTTTTGTCCCTATTTGATGAATTAAGAGGTTCCATTTCATGGTTAGGGAGTGTTTGCTTCCTTGGTTATAATGACTGGTTCACTAATATTCATGTTCGGATAAACATGTATGATGAAAATGGTTGTTCAGAATTTAAGATATATGAAATTAGGGAGCATAAAAGAGATTTCATGGTTATAAAATTTATATGGTTATTTGGAGTGAAATTGAATCATTATATAAAACATTAATGACTAACACTTGGATTAATTTGGTGATTTTGCTCATAATTAACTTGTTTTGTATTTTTATGTTACATCATGTGAGAAAAATGATTCCAAAAGATCAAATAAGATAAAATAAATACTTAATAGTCTATTTCAATCATAAAAATGGTTTCATGACCAGAAATGATGATGATAATAGAAAATGATAACCCTCCGTCCTTGAATGTGATAAATTAACACATCTGGGACTGTGTTTTTATTTCTTTCGTATAAAATAAGGGGAAAGGAGAGATGGTAACTAATTATACCATTAGTATAAAAAAATTCCAGTAAATTTATGGTACTGGATTTTTCATACCATTTATATGAGGATAAGTTAGGAAAGAAAATAGAACAAAGGAACTTGACAAGAAAATGAAAGGAAAGAAAAGAAGAATTTTCCTCCAGATTTAATCTTCCTTGAGTGTCTCTTAAGGGGAGAGGATTTGGTATTTTTAGGAGACCAAGGGAAACTATATGCGGGGGAGGATCATGGGGATATATTTTGGTATAATTTAGAGAACGCACAAGGGTTGAGAGGGGTGAAGAGAAGAGGGGAGTGTTGGTGGTTTTTATAGTGGAAGGGAGGAGGGTTTTCTTAATATTTTACTCATAATTTATTATTTTTCCATAAGAAAAGAAAAAATAATGATTCATGTGACAAAAAACCACAATATTAGTATGTGATCTTTAAACAATGTCCATTTATATCATCCATGACTCAAGCATGATGAAAACATTAATTTATTTAACATTTATAGTAAATTATAATATTTTACTATTCACAAAAAATTTATGTATTTTAGAAAAAACCCAAAAGTTCACCCTAAAAAATTCTAAACATGTAGAATAAAAAAATGAACTCCATTTTTCAAGAATAATTTTCTAAATAATATTAATATAATTTTTAATTAAAACTTGTATTTACTTGAAAAATGCAGATTTAAAAACTATAATTGATTTTATTATGTTTTCAAAAATTACATAAGGACTTATACAATTATCTGAAAACCATAAGACATAAAAGTTTCAATTTATGAACACCTTTTTAAAAAAAATTAGTTTAAATTAAATAACTAGTTTTAATTAATTATTTATGACTTACAAAAATATCAGTACTTTTACTACCGTTATATTATCACTTATAAGATGCAATAAATTTTATTTATACATTCAATGGTGAGGTTACTAATATTTTAGATGATTTACTATTCATAAGGGTCACATTACTATTCATAAGGGTAGGTTACAATTCATAAGGGTAGGTTACTATTCACCAAAAATTAAGTTTGTCTTATCAGACTCCAAAGATATTATTAATCACAACCGTGTATGTCATATTTTTGAAATTTAAATAAAATAAGTGACTATATTATATTTAAAGGTCACATAGTACTTACTATTTCATTGAGTTGTGATTTCATGTGATTATATGACATAATCATAAGAATATAATTACCATTGATAAAACATTGGGTTGTTACACACATTTTGTGGTGTTT
Source organism: Viscum album (assembly GCA_963277665.1). Lineage (NCBI taxonomy): Eukaryota > Viridiplantae > Streptophyta > Magnoliopsida > Santalales > Viscaceae > Viscum > Viscum album. The sequence goes on along the minus strand of OY728151.1, from coordinate 1,860,036,648 downwards.
ACCCTTTTATCCTATATTTTTGAAGTTATATAATACTTTTATTGAGTGTCAAGAGATTTTTTTTATTTTTTGAATGTTTTTGAATTTTATAAAGATGATGAAGTTTTGATAATGGTCAAAAGAAATCATGAATTATCTCTAGGAAACTATGAAGGGTGATATAAGGATTTAATAGCTAGGCACATTGTGAGTGCATAGTTTTTCAAAAATGTGTAAGTGCAATAGAGAAACTATATTGGTGGAAATAGGGGGGAATTTTTTTGGGAACATGGTTTGTCAAACCATGTGAGCTAAACGTGTGAGGGACTTTCCTTGAGACAGAAACCCCACATGATTAACACACATTTTTTCAAACAATGTGGTCTAACTAGGCAACTATGTGGGCGAGGTCAACCAATATGAAAATGGTTGGTGTATGGTTTGTTGAACCATGTGATGAATAATAAATACACTAAAAATTGTGTTTAAATTCTGATTATGTCCGTAAAACATTATTTTCTTCTATTCCTCTAGGGTCTAAAACTCCTCTCTACACCTAGGTTCCTAAGGTGATTCCTTTTAGCCTAGAAGAAAAATTTTACAAATCAATGTGCGTTAAATCATTAGAATCAATGTTCAGTCCTTGTTCATTTTTTTATTCTTAGATACAAACTTATCCTCTCTCTTAGATATATTTACCTATTATTTTATAGATAGATCTATATTCTATGATGTGAATCTTGAGGATATATTGTTGGATATATTTAAGGGATGGTTTTGTGAGCCTAGACCTATAAGTTATTTATGTCTTTATTTATTTTCATTATATATTTAGAGTTAGGTGTATTATCTCTAGTCTCGAACTATTATAGAACTTGAGTTCTTGGTTTTATTTAAGAGTTTTCAGGTATTTTCGTAGAAATTCTGTGAGATGACTTGAAGGACGCCATTTTGGTTTATGTTTTATAAATATGGGAACTTGGATGGATTTTGGAAAAACACATTTATTATAATTTTAAAATGATGTTTTTAGATTTATTGTATGGTTTAGATGCAAGAAAAATGTCTATTGAAATGTTCTCAAAAGAAGAGTGATTTTGTGTAAAATTAATTAGCATGTAATTTGGAATAATTGGGTTGGTTTCTATTTACTGTTGGAAAGAATATGGCCATGAAGTACCACTATCAATGTGGTATGAAGCCTGTGCGTGAAGTACCGTCAAAAAATGTATAACAACAAGATTAAGTGTGTGGATGGGTGTGTGTGTGTGTGAACATGGGAATGGTTATGCCAACTATTAATGATGGTAACAATCTTGTTAATGGTTCTTCTCACATGTATTTCACATATAGTTTTTCATTAACTCATTAAATAATATTAAATTGTTTTATTTGAATTATTATAAATCGATCATAACATAGTGTCTAGTGTTGGGAAGTCTCTAGGTATTACCTAGTGAGTTTTATACTCACCCTCTACTTGGGAACATTGATGAAAATGTTGTTACCTAATGTAGTTTCAATATATATTCACACAGAAGAGATCATTTAGAAACTAAAGGTGAATTTGATTTATGTTTCATATATATAAATGGTTTGAAATTTATTTAGGAGTGTTGTCCTTATGAAATTCACAAGAAGAATCATTGATTAAATAAATTGTGATGATTATTAAATTGATATTCATATTAAAGACACGCACTAGTGATACAAAATTACAATTTAAAGTAGTTTTTAAAAGTTGGAATTTACCTAGAATGTGAATAAGTTGGTTGAAGAATGAAATTTCTACCCATATGAGCACTATGATGAAGCTTCCATGAGAATGTAGCGAATATCTATTAAATCATGTTTTGGATAGATTGAGAAGGGATATAGTCTCTTTAAATAATTCCAAAAAGTAATTTGAATAATGTTTGCAACCTAGAATTGAAAATTAGAAATTTCCTTAATTGTAAGACTTTTCTTATTAAACTTAAGCCTTTGAGGTTCATCGTAAGACTTTATTATAGATCATAAAATGGTGAAGGAAATAAGATCATGACCATTATAGAGTTGTCTCATTCTCATTTTCAGGTATTATATTACTATTTTCTTTGATCATTACATGGTTGGGTTTCTCATTGGGGTTGTTTTATCTAAATTTTGAAAATTTTGGAAGCCAAGGGGGATGCCCATGGTTGGAACATGATATGGGTAAACTGTGCAGTTTTACCTAGGAAACCATGAACCCCTTTTTGATCCACAAGAGGTGGAACACAATTTGACCAAACCATGCATCCACCCTCCCAAAACCATACACCCTCAAACAGAGGGGATTTTCATGGTTGGCACACATTTTGGAAAACCATGAACCTTCATAGGAGTAACCATGCACCCTAGACCATAGGGATGCATAATTAGGGTGAAAAGTCTGTCAAACCATGTGGTTGTTCCTAATAAACTGCAAGGGAAGGAATTAAAATGCTTGAAAATTTATTTTAAATTTCCAACACCCCTGGTTTATATACCAAATCACCATATTTCAATATTCCATGAATTCCATTTCTAATAGAGGCTCCTAAAAGGATTTATAAACTCTTAGAACCTCTTCTATCACGAATAAATGATCTGGTGAATGAGATAACACCCTCTACGGTATGTAATCTCTTCTGCATTTGGATTCTTATCTCTCTTATATTTCTCTCTCCTTTGATAGTGATGATTTCCTACACTAGAATTTTATTTAGATATAGGTTTTGATGGAACTCATTTTGATGGATCATGAACCACGGTTTTGGTCTAAGATCATCCTCTTCATTGTGAATTTGACTATTCTACATCAAATTAAGGGTTATAGTTTGGTGAGCATTCAATAATGATATTGAGTTTGGTGCTCTAATTTCTAATTCCCAAAATATTTGTTATGATTGTGTATATGTAATTGTGACATTTTATTTCCATGTTGTGAAATTTCATTTTAATTGTAAAATGGTGAGTAATGGGTGTATGAAATTGAAATAAATCCTTATTAAATTTTGGGTAATGGAATTTCAGGGGTTGATTGAAATATCCTTGAGTAGTTAATGGAATTTTTAATAAATAATTACAACTGTGATAATTTTTAAATTTTTTATATTGTCCCTTGTGATAAATGAGAAAGGCCATGGTTGTGTTTGATAAATGGATTGGTATACTGTGGTGAAAATGGATAATAAATTAGTTATGAATGTGGAACCATGATATATGATATTTAAAAATGGTTTATCACTGAGTTTTAGGATATATTTAACTACAATAAATACTGATGGGGTTACAAACTACTACTCTATTCCCACAATATATATATATATATATATTCATATGAATAATGTGGTGTGGTTCATGGACAGATTCTCCAAATATTCAAGAGGCATCGGTTAGGTAATGATACTCTAAATACCCATGGGATGCTAGACTGTTTCTATGGGACCCTAATGTATTAATGATAATTTTAAATGAAATTTATTAATGAAATCCTATTAAAGAATGATTGTTGATATCCCTTTGGTGTATGGTTCAGACATCGGCATGGGCCAAAGAAGTAATAATTTGTTCAGGTGTCAACGTAAACCCGAGGTCCTATGTGGTTGATAATATAATAATAATAAATGTGAAATCTATTTAGTTCTTTCATTTTATATTGATTATTTATACAACTAAAGGCACTGTTATAGATGGATATTTCTCTAGACATCATTGGTGGTAACATTCTAATTTGTACACACACCCTAATCAGGATGCCTCATCTGTACCCAAATATATTTCTTGTTTATAGAACAGGATAATTAAAAGAGTCCTATGTTAGATGGATGAGTTGGGATTTTATATGGAGAATAGATGTGGGAACCAGACATAATGTAGAGACCTTCTTGGGAGATGTCAATCTGTCTTTATTTTGGTATTTTTCCTTAGACACTTGAGCCTTTTATGGAATGACATATTTACTACTTTGGTTTATGTTCTTTTTTCATGTTTTGGATTCATTATGTGATTGTTTTTTTTTTTATATTTATTATGGTGGATTGTTGGTAATCACCTCATATTGGTTATTCTTATATTAATTTCTATTGTTGTGATGCTTTGATAAATAGGGTATAGTCTCACCACAATAAATATTATACCCTTGATAGTAGTCAGAATCCTTTGGTATATGGGGATGCATACATGTGGTCATATAAAGAACTAGGTCAAGGAATTTTAATGTGGAACCCAAGTCAGGATGTTAAAAATTCATTGAACATAAGTATTATTGAATGATCATTTGTCTTTATAACATGTTGTAAATCATTACAGTTTAAATAAGAATACATTAAGATTATTGTAAATATTTTATGCTGAATATATTTCTTCATAATAAGTCTTTTTATCATTATATGGATTTGAGATGGACTTTAAAGCTTCACCATAATCCATTTTTTAACCTAAAACTATGATCTGAATGTATGAATTCTTCAATGATTATAAGACTTCAACACATATGATTTTTTTTGAACTTCTTAATGAGTGTAAAATATTGTTTCTATATTTAATTACAAGAAGTATGAGATAAAATGAGATTATTTTTGTTTGATGTTATGATAAAACATTGGATCATGATTCAATTTCTAATAAATATAGAACCAAAAAGTGTTAATAAACTGATACTAATGAATATTGAACTGGTAAGGAAAATAAAAGGTTAATGTTGAGGGTGTTCCATGCCACAAGATATAGGATCCATGTCACCATGAATATGGGGAAAAATCAAGTGAATTAAAATTCACAAATTATATGGAAGATTTAATTAAATAATAATCCTATAATAATACTAATTTTCAATGAATGAAATGGTCCATGTATTTATCCAAAAGTTAAGGAATAATTTGTAGAGGACATTGAATTTATGATTCTATGAATTTAAGACTAATATTTGATGGAGTTTGAATTTTAGAAGTATATGTTTCTACTGCATCTATTCTCTATATAAATTTATTTTTAGGTTAGAGAAATGAATGGTATTTTTTACTGAGTAAGAACTGTATCCATATTTTACATTAATAGAAATAAAGATAGGATTTGATATAACCACATGTTTTAGATCTTTTGTATAAAATAAAATAATAATGTGTCAAAGTGTTTTTTATATACACTAAATAATTTTATAATGGTAAGCTATAATAATCACTTCTTATTAGAGTCTAAATAAAGAAGAGTTTGAATGTGATGTTTTAGATTATATCCAAAGATAAGCATATGAGAGATCCATCCCAAAAACTTCTACTGTCGAAATATAAAGAACATATTGGTAGCTTATCTGACTACTTCAAGTGAGGTAAAAGATCATTCATACATTCTAGGTTGGACTCGAGGTAACACTGGAGATCTTGCTTCATGGAAGTAAAATCCCAGTCAATTGTATGATGGGAAAAAACTCTCACTTAATTTTTACATGGTCAATTATTGGACAATAGGTTGAATTTAATACCATTTCATATACTTTATTTGATAATATGTAGTAATACATGCATGTGTGATAATAACATCATGTCATTTGGGATATAGTCATCCTTAGGGGGTAGAACCTCATTAACAAGCCATGGAATTTTATTTTTTTTAATTCTTATTCAATATCTGCATAACAACCAGAGGAGATAAAGATATCGTTAGAGATAGATATTATCACTAAATATGTGGGGAGTTTATCAAGAAATAAAAGGGAAATTTGATTATATCTCACTCCACAGAGATTCACCCCCATCTTAGTGTGGGAATATCCTAAAGTGATCCTATAAAATATACATAAATCACATAAATATTTGTTGGATTATCTTATTTTATGTTTTTTAGAATTGATTATATCATTTTCAGAGCTATATAATGTGCCAATTTGAAGAAGCAAATGAATTTACTATCAATGAAATCATGGATGAAATGTCTACAAAGACATTACAAACCAAAAAGAATAGGGGAGGAAAGATATTAGGAAAATCTTCATGAAATAAATAGAAAAATTCACTATTTAAAGGTAATAAATGTGAGAGTATGACTATTAATGAGTTATATGTTGAATATAATTGTAAAATAAGACAAACCTCTTATCCAAGGAGGAGGAAAAATCAGTTTACCCATGAAAAATCCCAACAAAGAATGATTTTTCATGAAGGATAAAGATATAGTGAACATATCCACTATAGAGGAATTGGAAAATAGTATGGTCTCACTTAGTTTATTATGTCTATGTAAATAAGGGGAAACCAAAAATTTTTGTAAAAATTTTCCGATTCCATAATCATGTATATGTGTAGATGATCATAGTTTTGTGGATTCATAAGATGAAAAATTATCACTATAAAATAGATTTTGTATAATTTCCCAAAAAATCTTTTCTCTTATATATATATATCTAATTTTAATAGGTATTTCCGAGGATATATCTCTCTATGAAGATGAGAATGAAATAATAGAGAAATTTTTTAATGAAAGGGTAAGCTGTCCAAAAAGTGAGAGTCTATAGTGTAATGAATTGAGAGCCTGAGTAAATATGATACAAATTTTAAGATGAATGGATTAACACAATAATAGGGAGAGAAGAATCCAAGAAATTTATTTAAGATAGAATACATGAATTAAAATAAGTAACTGGATTCAAATATAGTCAACTAGAGATTAAAGAAAATATTGTTAAAGAGTTTAAACATCTTCTACAAAAAACATAGATATTCACGAATATCAAATTAAATAAATAATAAAATATTATAATGAAAAACATATGACAATGGAGAATTAATAAATTGTTCTTATTACGAAATTCATATATCATGATGTCAAAATTGAATAATCAAGAATTAGTTTAAGCTATGTATTCCCAACAAGTTGAAAAGAAATATGGTTCCATACAAACAAAAAATTAGGAATATTATGTTGAAATACAAATTTCTGGTGTAAAAACATTATTATATCATCTTAATATATGTTTAATGCATCCATAAAACAAAAGATACCATCCATATCACAAAAGAATAATTTTGTTAATTCCTTTTGGGTACATAGTGAAAACATAAACTCAAAAACCTATAAATAAATCAATAAATATGCATGATGTGATACCTATAATCATTCCAGGTATGGATAAATTTTTTATGATGTCCTATTTCCCAAATGAATACCAGATATTTTATGAAAAAAATTACAAGGTTTGGTTCTAGAAAATTTAAAAAACATGATGTTTAGAGAAGGAATCCAAGGTTTGATAGTTATTGTTATTACTGTAGTATATTTTGGAATAGGGAAAAATATTATTGATAAAGTTCATCAATTCCAAAAAATATAAATGGAATCAATTTTAAGGGGGATAAAGTCTCATAAGCAACAATATCAACCTATTGGAAAAAAAAATTGAAACACAGAATGATTTAAAATTCATAGAAGTATCTAGTCTATTTGTAGTAGGAGTGGTCAGAGAGAAGAAACATGAATCTATAAATGATTCAATAATGTATCTAAAACAAATTATAAGGGAATCAAATATAAGTTTAATAATGGATACAATCCTACCTTGGGATGAATCATTAGAAACTCACATAAAATAACATCACAAAGAATTATTTAAAGAAGGATGGTGAGTTAACCTTGTTTAACAAGAAGGATTAAATAATGAATCCCCAAATCCAAATATATAATATAAACAAAAAATGGAATATCTATTTTTTTTTAAATTGACACATTATAGAAACTTTCAAAAAATCCATGAATGTAAGAATTGAATGGAACAAGCTAGAAAAAAAAGAATTAGTTGGTGAAGAACACATCCCGTAACGATTCGGAAAAATACAATTGTATGATTATATTCCTAAAATGTGTTTGGTAAAATATCTAGATAACTTGGAGAATTAAAGGGAATTGTAATCCTATGAATATACTCTATCCAAGGGAAAAGAGAACATTCCATATAAATACGAAATCAAACTTCATGTAAGGATTTTAAAAGGAGATAACTGACGATCACATGAGAATCTATATAGAAGTTTAAAATGTGATAGAAAACATTAAAATGACTGGTTAACACTTATTACACCCAAATAAAATCTTATGATTTCTCATGCTAAGAGGAAGACCACACGTAATGAGAAAAAAGGAACTTGTGATATGAAAAAAAATATAATCTAAAAACTGATTGTGCAAGAATTAAGAATCCATCTAGACATGGAGATGAATATAAAATATAATATTAGGGGATTTAAGGTGATGATGGTTCTCAAATGGAGAAAAAATTAATTAATTAAGCCAGAATAACTAATCTAGATCTTATTGTAAAACCATCTTAGTATGATTTTTCAAAAGAAATGATGTATAAGATATACTAAAGAGAATTTGAGGATATGAATCTACCCTAATAATGAAATATTTAATTACTATATCTTAGTTTTATCTCAATGACTAGAATCATAGAGTCCATAAAATGATCACAACTAGACAATATTCCTACATCCACAATTCTATAGCCATGGTTTTTTAAAACGTGGATATAGGTTTCCTATTTCCACAATATAAACATTGAAAAGAATCCCAAATATCACCATGATTTAAATAAATGTGGTATTAAGTCTTAGGGGAATAGAAAACATGGGAATTTTGTGGGAATCACTTATTACCATGGTTTTTTATGAAATCGTTTCAACATCTCATATAAAAATGACATATTTCCATGATTTTTGAAAATTATGGCAACAACCTGTATAAAAATCACATATTTACATAGTTCTAAAAAATGATGGAAATATAAATTATAAAAAAGACCTATTTCTTTGGTTTTAGAAAACCATGGTAACATCCCTTATAATAATCACATATTTCCCTCATTTTAGAAAACCATCACAATAGGCCTTATAAATATCACATATTGCACCAATTTTCTAAAATTGTCTTAATAACACCTATAAAAAATGCTGATTTATATGGTTTTATAATACCATGTAAATATACCAAGTATAAATAATATACAATAATGGTTTTATAGAATTGTTTCAATAGATTTCCCCGTTGTCGTAGTTTCCTAAAATTTTGGCAATATAACCACATAATTCCAATGTATTTGGAAACCATGGAAATAGGATTATGTGCAAAGATATTTTTTATTTTTTTAAAATGATTAATAATTATAATTATATAAAATTATATATCTATTTATATGAATATAAAATTATATATCTATTTATATGAATATATAAATATATATATATATATATATGTAGTAGAGTTGATCTTATTGGAAAAGTATTAGAGGGTTTATAGAAGTTGTCTTAGGATAAAATTGAGGGACAATTTTTTTTTCAAAATCTATTTAAATTGATTTGTAAAACATGTATATAGGAGTATTTGATGTATCATATGGTCATGGTACACATGGATCATCTCCTTATTCTAGTGTGTCCACAATTTAAAAAATTGTGGAAATATGTGTCATTGAAATAGTATATGGCCACGATTAATGTGGACCATGGACATCAAAACATTAAGAACCTTTTTGAAATCATGAACATATCATCGATCCTTTTTAATGAAAATCGGGTCCATGGTTCTTATAAACCATGGAAATAGTATATAACAATGGTTTTCCAGCATATTTCCATAGTTTTGGACCACAGTAATATGATGATTTTGTAGTTGTGGATGAGATCAATCATGATGATGTAATGGTGGAATTCATACTATGAGAGGGGGTTTCTTGAGAATCTACCAAAATTATTCTACTCAAAAAATCTATAAATTTTTAAGGTGATTGAAAAATAGTCTTTGGGAAGGTATAAATTCATACTCTCTCATCCATGTTTCTCAAAGAATTTTTTCTAACATTAAGGTGTAGAAATTTATTTTAATTAATCATAATATGTTTATGAATCCTAATTTTCTATAGGACTGCGTAAAATAATAAACATCTTGTTTCACTTGAATTTTTTAAAATTGAGGTTTCACATTTTTATTGAAAAGTTTTATTTTTCTGGATATATATGAATAACACAGATGAAGATAATTGACATAGGTGATAGTTTTCAAGATATTATAATTGATTATGGATAAACATATTATCTAAATAAAAACCTATTATTTTTTATTCCACACATTTCTCACATAGAGTTGGAGTGGAATGGTTGATGAAAAAAATCTTTATAGTGAAACAATATCATCCTCTCATATTCTTTTTAATTGTTAGCAATAAAGATGTACTAGGAGAGAAGAATATGGGTTTACAAATTGACATTTCATTTTCTTTAAATGGTATTGAGAAATATTCAATGGGGGGGCTTGATGAAACCATTTTTTTTAGTTGTATTTGTTTTCAATGAAGTCAGAAACATGTATGATGTTAATATGAGATGAAGAAGGATAACAAGGACTAAAATAATAAAACCAAAACAAGTTTATAAAATTGGAGTTCCCAAGTAAGGAATATTATTTTTATTTAGTTGAAAATATTATGTGATAATTAAAGGACATCGTTGAAGCATGAAATTTGGTTGACTCCATGGTTCACATGGTAATTTAGAATAGTACCCATGTCTAGATATTTCTACACATTAAGCTATGAATAATGATTAGTGGACTAGGGATGAAAGACATAGAGTAATTATGATATTCTTTCAAATTCATATGACAGTGTAGTTTAATATCATCCCATATATGAAAAAAAATTAACACTTAAATTAATACCATTATACACATAAAAAAGGTGTTGATTAATCTAGAAGTTATGTTGAAGTAGAATAGATAACTGGTTAAAGTAAATATGACTATTGTATGTTTCATAAATATTTATTCACTTGTAAAAGATCATTATAAATCTATATGTGATAATTACTTTTGTTTCATATATAGATTTATTTTGAGAAAATTTTATGAGTTATCCACTAGTGAAGTTCCCTGGAAATTGTTCTGAGCTTTTCAAGTGTGATGGTTATTAAACAACTATTTATGTTAATGACGTGAACTAGTGAATTATAAGTAATACTTATAATTGTTTTTATAATCTGTAAGTTTCTTGAATTTAATGAATATTTTCTAGGCTTTATGTTTGCATCCATAAGAGCACTAAGATATATTGAATGATGTTTTGGAGTGATTGAGAAGGGATAAATTCTATTTGAAGAAACTTATATTTCATTAAATAAATGTCCAAAACATTGAACTAAAAAATAGTAATGTCCCTAATCATAAGAAATTTTCTGCTAAATATAAGTCTCTTACCTTTATTAGAAGACTTTTATAATAATAATAAAAATAGAAAAGTTTTGAAACATAAGTCTTCTTGGTGAATGTTATCACACACAAAGGGATATATGTGGACACTTCCTAGACAAAGGAAATGAAAGAGTGACCCAAGAAAGAATATGTAATGGACATATATAGATTCCTTGGTCTAGTTTGGTATTAATGATGATTTATAATGAAATTATCATGATTTTGACACCCACTAACCAAGATTAATTATAAGGGAGAGAAGTTTTTCTGGACTAATAGATGTGAAGACTACATCAAAGAGTTAAAATGAGGCTTATCATTGAACCCATACTCACACTTCTAAAAATTAGGGAACTCTTTGTGGTATATAGAGATTCTTCAAATAAAGTATTAGGTTGTTTACTTATGAAAAATGATAAATTTATGGCCTACGCCTCAATGTAGTTGAAAATTCATGAGAAAAACTATCCTACGCATGATATAGAGTTTAAGGCATTTATATTCTCATTAAAATTCTAGAAAAATTAACTTTATGGGTATAATTGTGAGATATATAATAATCAATAGAGTCTAAAATATTTATTCATGTAGAAGGAGCTTGATATGCACCAGATGAGATGATTAGAGATTATTATGGATTATGAATGCTCGATCCAATACCATACTAGAATGGAAAATAAATTGTAAGATGATCAAAGTAGAAATGATCCTTCAATATTATCAATGATGAGAGTTGAGAAGGTTATAATATTATTAGACTTGTATTGGATGGAAATGGGAATCATTAAGGATGGAATATCATCAATCCTTTCTCATTTGATTTCTCAATCATCTCTCTTGGAGGAAATAAAGGATGCTCCAAAAAATTATGTGGAAGTTAAGAAGAAGGTGGAAGCTACGGAAAATGGGAAATCCTCATATAATATTACTGAAGAGGAAGGAGTTTTGTGATTTGGGTCATGACTATGTGTACCCTTATATCCAGAGATAAAGAAGGTAATTTTAAATGACGTATATTGTTCAAACTTCTCTATTCACCCAAGGTATTCAAAGATGTATTGAGATATTCAAGGGAACTATTTATGGGATAATATGAAGTAGATCATTGAATAAGAATCAAGGGGACTTTTATGTCAGAAAGGTATAGCAGAAAGACAAATGTCAAAGGGGATAAAGAAACCATTACCCATACCAACATGGAAATGGGAAAACAATACCATAAACATTATCATCATACTTCCAAATAAAACCATAAAAATTATTGGTATATTGGTTATTTTGGATCATCTTACAAAGGCATATCACTTATAACACAATTAGACAGGATTTATAACTAGGTAAACATGCATGGAAATACATTAGAGAAGTCATAAGGATTCAGGGAATACCAATATCGATTGTATCCGATCAAGATATAAGATTCACCTCCATGTTCTGGAAAAGTCTCCAACATGATCTAGATACTAATTTGAACTTAAGTATCAAATACCATCCACAATATGAATTCCAATCAAATATAACTATTCAAACACTAGAAGACATGTTGATGGTATGTTCTATGGACTTTAAAGGAAGATAGGACCGACATCTGCCTCTGGTTGAGTTCTCTTACTACAGAGGATTCCACTCAAGCATCCAAATGGCTCTACATGAATCCATTTATGGGAAAATATGTCTAATACTGAAGTGTTGGGATGATGTCAGTGAAATTATGTGGCTATGATCTAAAATAGTATAAGAAATCGTGGAAAAGATGAAAACCATTTAGTATAACATAAAAGTCATCCCAAAGTCGATAGAATTTATATATATATAATCATTGACAATAACATGATATTATTATTAAATACATGGTATTCCTCCATATATCTCCATGGAATAGGATAATGATATTTGGGAGGAAAGAAAAACTACGTCCCAGCAACATCAGGCCCTTCGAGATTATTGATCGAGTTGGAGATGTGGCCTATCGACTAGCACTTCCAACTGCCATGTCTCAAGTACATGATGTATTTGATATATCCCTATTGAGTATGTACATACCAGATCCATTACATGTACTAATTCTATAGGTGGTACATTTGGAAAATGATATTTCATATGAGGAGAAACTAGTGAAGATCATTTACCATAGAGATAAATTTCTATGCAACAAGACTACTAACCTGGTTAATGTATAAGGGAGGATCCATAAGTACAAAGTTGCAATATGTGAACCAGAGGAAGTGATGAAGTAGAATTTCTCTCACTTTTTTCAACTTAGAATGTGAAAATAAATTTTGAGAGTGAAATTTCATAAGTGGGGATGATTGTAACAACTCAAAATTTGATCAATGGAAATTCCCTTCTCACAATTATTTCATATATAAGAAACCACATAAAATCACATAGAGAACACAAATCATACTGTATAAATTAAGAATGAATAAAATAATAAATATCTCTAGAAGTTAAGGAACCTATACCGATGAAATAGTAACTTGAAATCAGGTATAGTAATAGGACCCTTATGAATAGTAAACAAGCCAAATGAATAGTAACATCATCATGAAAGTATAAATAAATTCACGCAGCTTATAAATGACATTGTGATATAATTATATCATAGTATAAGTAAATAAATATTTTAAAAATTATTAATTAAGTGTTAGTATTTTTGTAAGTTATAAATATTTAATTACAAAAATATGGTTAATTTAATAATTTAAAATAAAATTTAGTTTCATAAAATTTATTCATACATTAATATGTTGTTTTTTATGATTTTATGATAATTTTACCAAAAATTATTTATTTTTTCAATGTTTTTTAAAATCATTTATAATTTTAAAATCTCTATTTTTCAAGTAAATGATGATTTTAATTAAAAATTAAATTTATCAAAATTAGATAACCATTCTAAAAAATGGATTTTATTTTTGAATTGTACATGTCAAAAAATGGTTAAGAATATTATATTTGATTTTTCTAAAATACTTGAATTGTTGGTGAATTGTAAAATATGCTAATTTACGGTAAAAAAACAAATACATGGTTCTTTGAGTCATATATGATGTATTTATAATGTAATCCCATAATCTAGAACCATATATAATTAGTTTAATATATGTATTGATAATTATGAAAGTATTCATAGTCCTTATCCAAAATAATAAAGTAATTAATTAAATAATGAGAAACCCCCCCCCCCCCCCCTCTTCCACTATAAATGCCATCCCACCACCACTTATCCTCACACCATTCAAGATTTGATCCTTGTCAAAATTCATTCCAAAAATCTTCTCAAGATCCTTCCCCATGTCTAGGAGGTTCTGGTATAAACAAAATACCAAACCTAGGTTCCTTAAGGAGGTTCTCTAAGAGGAGAATTCAAGAGATAAAATCCTTTTTATTTTTCTTTTAATTTCATTTTCTTTTATTATTATATCCTCACCTAATCTATAAAAATATGTATGATAAATATAGTATCTTTTATATATTGGAATTTATAATTATAATGGAAGATCCATCATCAAACTCCTTTCACTCACACTCTCTATGAATTTTATTATAAAAATGGAAACATCACCATTGCAACATTGTTTTATCGCCTGTAAGGCTGAAACGTTTCCAATTTCAATCACCACCTTCAAGGATGGATATAAAAGAATTAGAATGGATGAAAACAGATTGTAATGTGTATTTGATAACCCATTTTATGTTCTGGAGCAAACATATATTATCAATAATGAATCAAAACTAGTTTGTAATGATAGAAAAATCACTTAAATAATAAAAATGATTATCATTATTGTATTTTTTAATGATTCATCTTCAAAACATATAAAAAAATGATATATATATAAATACTTAAACTTTTATATGATCATTAATAACCTATAAATATAATTCCAGAGAATTATTTCAATTATACATAAACATCATTACCTATAAACAAAGAAACTGATCATGAAAACCCGAAAAACGAATGATCCTGAATAATGAAATTAAATTCTATAACTAAAAAAAAGACCATTATTGAACTTAATAAAACTATAATAAAAAAAAATCAGGTATAAAAGGTATTATATTTGTTAATTAATGAATTTAATTTTACTATCCTTTATGTTAAAGAGAAAAAAGAATTCAGACATAAGGTACAGGGAATTCCTAAACCCAACTCTCTTACTCTGCGTTTTTCCTCTTTCACCCCTTTTTTAGTATGGATGTTCCAATAATGTTACTTAAATATAATGTATTTTTATTTAACTTTTCTTTTCTCGAAAGGCATTTTTTTAATCTAGTCATTTTACAAATGCGATTATTTTTCCAAAAGAACTCTTCTTTCAAAAAACACTTCTTTTACTCTTCATGAGATTGTTTATTCTTAACTCACGATTGATGATTATTATGCCATGTATGTTATTCACTCTTTAATTTGGGAACCAAAATGTTTATGAATGAATTATTTTTGAAATGAATCCCATTCATATACATGTGTTATTTTATGTCAAATATTGATATACATTTTATGGGGATTTTTGATAATGTAAATCTTATGATGTGATGTGCGCACCGAGAATTATATAGTGCATGTAAATGTTATGATATGATACATGAACACAAAATTATATAGAACACTAATGGATTTGGTAATGTGATTAATATCATGAGATAAAGTGAAATATGTGTGAACATAATGCTATCTTTGATCAAAATGATTTGGGGTATTTGGCCACTAAGACACGATATTTCATTTTTATGCATTTCCACATTCCATGCCATTATCTATTGATTCCTCTCATGATTATGATACTTTTATTATATTATGATGATGAATATTCTCTCCCCATGTTACATTGTTTTATTCTCTTATCTATCCTCTTACTATCATTTTAAGTCACCCCCTTTGATGTATATCCTCAGGTGATTACTTGTACTATGGAGAATATGAAGACCAATAAAAAGATATATAATAAGGAATTAAATAAATGTCCATGTTTTATTATAAAAAAGTTATATATGGTATGAATTTTCCAAATACTCTAAATTTTTTGATCCAATATTTATAAAACTAATATATAGTTTATCATTAAAATGATGCAATGGTCATGTAAGAAAAAGAAGGGTCACTATAAGTTACCCCTGTATATTTTTTTATTTTTATATTTTCATTTAAATTTATCAAGAATTTATCCAAGAAAAGCCTCAAATAAACCATGAAAAACCAAACGGTAAAAATAATTGGTAATGTGATGGTGAATTTTGACCCTCCAAAACAAAACCCTTTTTAATTGTTTTCTTTTTTTGTAGAGGGGTAATAATAAATAAAATTAATAATGACATGAACCCCTTCTTATAACCAAATTAAAAAACCAACAAATATTAACCATGATAAATGAACATCCCATTTTTCCATGAATTAATTCTCCCCCCACATTTGAACTTTCAAAATCATGAAAAATATTAGAGCATGTGTATAAATGTATTAAATTGAATCGTAATGTGACTCATTACTTACAAATGAAATTGATGGTATTGAAGGGATTAAGTAGAATTAATTAAAGGTAGTCTCAAGGGTAATTTATAAATAGAAAATCCTCAATGAAATTTAAATTGAATATTTATAATCATCATATTGAAAGGATAAAAAAGTTACAATAAGAAACTTATCTAAATTTTTCTCAAGAAATTCACTAAGAAAAACGGGAAAAATTTGGTCCAAAAACATATTGGGAATGAGAGAATATTAAATTTAAAAAAATCACTCTAGGAATATATAATAAGGAAAAAATAAGCCACAAGACCTTTTGAAATTAAAAGTAGTAAATATGGAAGATAAATTTTCATCTACATGTGAGTAAAAAGAAAAATCATGATTAATTGAATAAAAAAATCCTATGTTCAAATTTAATAATTAAATATTCCCATATCAATTATTAAATAATATCAATTTGAAAATGAAAACATGTAATATTGGTGTTCCTATCAAAATTCAATGTATCTTGGATAAAAATAAATTAAAAGACTAAGTGTGGTTATGCATATTTTCTCATATGATCCTAAAATAGATTTTAAGAATAGGGGAGTATAAGTAAGTAATAAAAATTAATGATTAATCGCATTTATAATTAATATTTCATTTTTTCCAATTTTAAACTATATCAATTACTTGTACCTTGAATTATTATTGTACTAAAAATATAATATAAAAAGTGAAAATAGAAAAAAAAAATTATCATGGAAATTCAAAAATAAAGAGAACATACCCTTAAACAATTTCGCAAAGGTAATTGAGAAGAAATTAAATCATAAAGTCCTAAATCATAAGAAGTGTAGTACAAATATTTAAAGTTCTTTGGTTATGACAGTTAATCTCAAAATTACCTATCAATGTCCTGTAATCTTGGGTAGGAATGAGGTTTCCCTGTTAGGATCTACAAATTAAAAAAGTTGTGATTCATCTATTTTTATGGGAGATATCAATTTAAAATAAAGTAATTTAACTCTTCCTATGAGTAATACTTTATAAACCTCCATGGCCCTATCCCATCAGTTATTGGTCTATCTCAAAAAATAAAATGGTAGTTCAATGGATTCCAAAACTTGCATAACATCCCTCAATTCATTAGGGACAATAGTCCCTCCAAATTCTCTATCATTTTCAAACAAACTATTTTCTTTTCATACTTATTTTACTCCTTATTCATTCATTCCTAAAATAAAAACATCACTTTTTTTTCAAAGGAATGTAGAATCCTTAAAACCTTACAACACATATTCTCTTAACCCATTTCCTATTTCATCCAAATTTTTCATCACCCATTGTTTGTTGAACTTAAAATATCCCCCACTAAATCTCAATATTAGATCTCCATTTTTGAAATCAATAATTTCCTTTTGTTTACCTAGTATTGGAATTTCGAAAAAACATGGGGTCTTATCATCATCCATATAAAATATAAGAAAATAAAATGGAATGTAATTTTTTCCATCACGACTATGGAATCTTCAAGTTGTGCTTATATACATCTCGCTATTTTATCCAGAAGATAAATCATAACATGGGTTGGATTCATATCTCTCAATCCCAGGATTTTGAAGGTCGATTATGAAATTATATTAACACTTTCAAATAAAGCACATAAATCTTTGCAAAACTCATTATATCCAATATCAATTTTGATAGAAAACCTAACTAGAACACTTTAATTCATTGGTAGGATTCTTGATACCACAACTAAACATTACCCTATTATATTTTATAGTACCCAATTATAATAGTTTTTTTGTTTGAAACTAGTTATTTAATGAACATTGAATAGGTGGACATGTCTGCAATCATGCCACAAAATGGTATATTGAAATTCATTTTTATACATTTTCGTAAACATATCTATTTTTTCATCAAACCTTACTTTCCCTTTTAACTTCAAATATGGTGTTGGTGTTCAATATGGTCGTGGTGTTTCCTCTCAAATTAAATTCTCTTATTATTTACCTTTACTCATTCTTCCTTTCACTATTTGACTCTTTTTAAGTTTATTATTTAATATGCTATATAAAATTTTCATCACTTTATTGGGTTGTGTTTCCTCTTCCTAGAGTAATGGATTTTATCTCACCATGTATTTTATGTTTTTTGTCACTTATTATTACACCATGTGTCATCACAAATAATTGGTTTAAAATTTAGCCTACCTATATTTCTTGGTTGTTCATTATCTCTATTTTATTTTTTGAGTAATATTTTAATTCCCGAATGGGCCTTTATATTTGGATTAGGATGTAAAATACTTATGTTCTACCCATATGGTTTTCATAAAAGGGTCTAGGGTATCCTAAAATGAGTGAAATTTACTTTTAATATATTTTAATTGGCACTGAGGTTGAAACCCTGGAGGGGTCGGCTGAAATCCATGGCTTTGATGAATTCCTTAACCTTGACTCTATTATTGTTGTTGTTTGGGCCTCCCTCCATGTGCATAATTTTTCTAATTATAATATAAATAATAAAAAATCATATTAATTATGTTAATGAAGTTTAGAGGAAATAATTGAATATAATTTCCTTCACATTTCTTTCATTTGGCTGGAAACCCATCATTTTTCCACCATGTTTACTAATTTTACTTATCCTCCATCCTTCTTCCATTAAAAAATATTTTGGACATTTAGTACAATAAATGGTAACTTTCTGTCATGACTCGTCCCCTAGAGCCCATGCCATGACTACCCCAAGACCGCCTTGCATAGGCCAAGGGCTAGCGACTAGCACCGAAGGCATAATTCCCTAAAAATGAGAAGGCATTTCCTTTATAACTTGTAAACACACACAACCAAGCACATTGCTGGATACGAACACATGTAACACTAAATAGATAGAGTGGGTATAGAAGTTAAAGGGGCTAGAATACATGCCCAATTAGAGAGTTAAAGAAACTGAAAAATACAAGTAAACTGAGCAGAGCCTGTGCACACACACCAAGGATCCTACCTGAAGGGTAAGTACAACTCTCTAATGGTCGTCTTTGTGGTACGCCTCGTCTAAGTCCACCTCCGAGATACCTCTATTCCCGGTGCCCTCATCCTCAGTCAGCATTATCTCTCTTCTGCACGAAACCCAACAAGGTGCAGGCATATCCTGTATAGGGGTGAGTATAATGATACTCAGTAGGGACCCTTAGACCCTCAAGGTCTCCCAAAATCCACAAAGGATAACCAAAAATCATGAAAAAACTGACAACCCTACTTAGGTATATGCCCATACATATACCTAAATTATCAAGTATACACATATCAATCATGAGGAAACACAGGGTCCAACCTAAAAACCCAAATCTCAACTATTCCACAAATAAAGGAATACCACAAAGTTAAGCACCAAATAGGTATGCCACACTGAAGAATACCACCAAGGTATTACCACAAAGGAAAGTACCTCTTAGGTACATACTCTGCTCACACCAGGTATATCTTAGGTACAGTAGTGAAGATGATTAGATGTAACCACTGAATCATCTTACTCTATATAGAGGCAGTTCCATGAAGGATCCTAAATCATCATCAGACCCACAGAGGATTGTAGTACATCATCAGACCCACATAGGATCTTAGTACGTCTCTAGTACATCGTCAGACCCACACATGATCCTAGTACATCTCCAGTATGTCGTCAGACCCACAAAGGATCCTAGTACATCTCCAGTACATCGTCATATCTACACAGGATCTTAGTACATCTCTAGTACATTATCAGACCCACACATGATCTCTAGGTGCTGGCCCACACATGATCGCTCGGTGCTGACCCACACTGGTTCGCACGGTGCTGACCCACAGAGGATCGCTCGGTGCTAACCCGCACAGGATCATTAGGTGATGACCCAGACAGGATTGCTCGGTGTTGAACTAGACATGATTTCTAGGTGCTTACCCACACATGATCACTCAGTGCTAACCCACATAGGATGGTTAATCATTATTCATGTCACAACCAACTACTGGGTTCCCGCACTATACTTGCTTGTCCCCAAAAGGGTTCGCTCCTCAAGAAACTGGACTATACTCCAACTACCACTATGTCCCACGAAGAAGTATCTCAAAGGACCACCACATCATAAGGGTCTCAATGCAATAGACGGTGCATCAATCGGACGCCCGATTTATAAGTTATTAGCTTTTTAGTCCCAAGGGCCCAATTGGATTCATGCTCGATCCAACCCGACCGTACCCCAAATTTTACCAAAACTCCAGTGGGGGTATACCAAATGGTCCATCTCACTCCAAGGTTTATAGTGCGATTGACGGTTTGTCAAAAGGTCTCTTGGTGCCAAAGTTATTTCTGATAGAGCGAAACACTCGTAGCTAGTCCGGGCCCAGTCCGACCTGGTCGGACCGACCCAGCCCGACCCGACATGGGATGACTCGAGCCTTTTTGGGTCAACCAAGATCACTGGGTCTGGACCGGCCCTTGTTGGGCGGCACAGGGGCTACAGAGCGGTGTGAGTCCACGATGGCAGTTCGGGGGTCGCGAGGGCGGCGAAGGCCATGGGGGAAGCAAAGGGTTGTAGGGCCTCAAAGCCCACGGGGGCTGTGGAGGCCGTGAGGTTACTAGATGGCAAAGGCCGCAGGGGGTCGCGGATGGCCACGGGGGTCATGAGGCCATGGGATGATGGAGGTTGCGGGGAGTTGTGGAGGGCCGCGAGGCGGTGGAGGCTGCGGAGCGGAAGAGGATCCTGATACTATGAGGTCATGGGGTGGCAGAGGCCGAGGAGTCCACGAGGCCTGGAGTGGTGCCGACCACCATTCTCATGCCCCACCGGTGTCGGTATCCATCCTCCATCGCTAATAACACAAAATTTAATCACAATAATTGCAGAGTGGTCGGACCATGTTTGTTTGGCCCATACTCTCTACATTAGAGTGGTAGCAAGCAACAATAATTTCTCGAATCACAAATAATATCAAGAATGGGTAAGGGGAATTAATTCACACATTTATCCTATCTCTATTGATCATTGAAATCAAATAGGATGGAATTACAGACGTCAATTCATTGTAGATGAAGACGTCCCACGTTAGAGGATGTCAAAGTCATCAGAGAACTTCAACGTTCTTCGTTAAAGTAGTGTTCTTCATTGGTTAATGAGTTCCTCCAAAGTTATCTCAACACTTCTATCTTTTCCAATGATTTATCCCCCAAAAAGAAAGTGGATCCAATATAATTAAATTATGTTTATCAAATTAATAGTTGGCACAATTAATTGAAAAAAATAATTAATGGGGGTGGCACCATTAAAGTGGGAGGAAACCAAAGGTTATCTCCCATTAAAAGGGAGTCCAAGAGGTTTCTCTCATTATGATGGTTTGGGTGTTCCCCACCTCTAAATTTAAAATGGGTGGGGGATGTTTAGGATAAGGTGGTCCTCACCACCATAACCCAAACATGGGAGGTATCCAGAATAAAAAGAAAATGTTAAATAATTTTATGTTTATTTTTCCCACGAAAGTGAAAAACTAACTTTCACCCTAAACCTAATATTGTCGAGGTGAAAGTCTCCTTAAGTGAATACTGGTGTTGTGAGTTCAACGGTGCTCTCATATTTTAATTCCAAGCACCAGTTCAAAAATTAGAAAAACCCGCTCATACGTTTATTAAACGTACCTAAAAATGTTCAGAAATTTATTTCGGGAACACCAGGCCACAGAATCATGAACCATTAATTTTCGCGGACCTGTAAAAGTCACTAAAATAATAATAAAAATTACATTGAATTTTCAGGTCGTTACATTCCCCCCACCTCAGGGATTTGCATCCCTGTAATCCACAACTCAAACTAAGGGAACAAGTGGGTGGTACTTAGCACGTATCTAAGCCTCCCACTCTCATGTGCTCTCCTGGAGGTTCCTGTGCTGCCAGTGAATTCACACCAAAGTTATCGACTGCCCAGGAATTACCTGCTCCTTTCGATCCTCAGTCTCCACTAGAACCTCCGTAAAAGTCTCCCCATCATCGACATCTAGCTCGTTGTGGTCGATGATGTGAGAAGGGTCATGCACGTATCTCCTTATCTAGGATATGTGGAAGATGTCATGCACCTAGTGCAACTGAGGGGTGATCGATAAGCGGTAAGCCACCTCGCTAACTCTACTAAGGATCTTAAAGGGTCTGATGAATCTCAGAGATAACTTGCCTTCTCAACCAAATATCTACAAACCTCGTCGGGGTGAGACCTTTAGAAAGACGTGGTCACCTTCCTCGAACTCTAGAGGTCTCCATCTCCTGTCAACATAAGACTTATACCGGCTCTGTACAGTCTTCATCCACTCCTGGATGATCATCACTTTCTCTATGGTAGCTTGTACCATATCTAGTCCTACTAATGTTGACTTCCCTCGGTTAGTCCAGCACAAAGGTGATCTGAAAGGTCTCTTATTCAACGACTCAAAAGGTTCCATCCCAATGGTGAAGTGATAGCTATTTTTTTATGAAAACGCCACCAAAGGAATGTGATCCTCCTAGCTGTGACCAAAGTTGAGGACAAAAGCACACAACATGTCTTCGAGGGTCTGAATGGTCCACTCAGTCTGGCCATCTGTTTGATGATGGAAGGCTGTTCTCAAATGAAGCTGTGTCCCGAAAGCCTTCTGCAACACCTTCCATATCCATGTTATAAAATGTGCATCACGATTGGAGAAAATCGCCGAGGGTACTCAATGTAGCCGCACAATCTCCTGCACATAGAGGCGTCCCAAGCTCTGTATTTAACACTTCTATCTAATCGGAAGGAAGTTGTCCAACATGGTGAGTCGGTCGACGATCACCCAAATCGAGTCACATCCCCTAGATGTACATGGATGTTCTGTCAAGAAGTCCATGTATATCACATCCCACTTCCACTATGAGACATCCAAAGGCTGAACTAAGCCTGATGGTACCTAATGTTCTGCCTTCACTTGCTGACATGTGAGGAATTGAGAGACAAACTCTACAACTACTTTCTTTATCCCCGACCACCAGTACTATTTTCAGAGATCCTGTTACATTTTTGAAACTCCTGGATGTACTACTAGAGGGAAAGTGTGGAACTCCATCAACACTTCCTCCTGAAGTGACACTGGTACCATGGAACATCCTCCGAAGAGGATGATGTGCTCCCCACCTTCATAAAATCCATCAGGTGCCTGTTATATGGATATAGGAGCACGTCGAGTCTTGAAATCTGTTTCCCCACACTATGCCTCCCTGACTCGCAGAAGAATTGGGGGAGTGACTGTAAGATACTGAAGAAAATCTACTCCATCTCGATCCACAAAGGGTATCTGCAAAGTGGCCAACTTCTCTATCTCCTCGCCTAGTAGCTGTATACCATACCTCCTGATGAGTGCATATGCAACAACATTCCCCTTCCCAAAAGTATATACTATCTCGAAGTCATATCCCTGGAGGAACTCAAGACAATGTCGTTGTCTCCGGTTCATGTCCTTCTAAGAGAAGATATACCTAAGAATCTTGTAATTAGAGTAGAATTAAAAAAGTTTTCCCATCAAGTAATGTCGACACATATTTAAGGTGAATACCTCTACTGCTAACTCTAGGTCATGGGTAGCAAAGTTTTTCTCATGCTGTCTCAGATGTCGATAACCATATGCAACCACTGCTCACTCCTGCATCAGGACACATCTAAGCCCGGTCCTTGATGCATCACAGTAGACTATGTACCCTATGCCATCCTCTAGAATCCAAAAGAAGGGGGCACTAGTCATCCTCTGCCTCAGCTCCAGAAAAATCCGCTGGAATCCTTTCGACCATACGAGGGGTTTCCCCTTTATAGTCAATGCTGATAAAGGTGTATCTACCCTAGGGAAGTCGGGTACAAATCTCTAGGAATACTTAGGAAAAGCAGACATCCCTCTCCCTTTGGGGAGGTAATCCTGGAAACATCTTTTGAAAAGATGTCCCCATGCTTTTCCACTCTTGTTTGGAACTAAAAACTAAAAACTCTTGCTGCCACAAGGGTAAGTCTGGTCAACTCATGAGTGATCAGCTGCACCCTCCTATGCATGAGTCTATCCTACACTGCCTGGATTTCCTTTTTTGCTAACTAAGGAAAACTGGATCCAAACATTGTAGATAAACCACTACCTTTTTCCTAATATAGTAAATCTGAGTATGAATTGTGGATGTCCAGTCATACCCAAATTAACGTCGTAAGGCCTCGATGTTGCCACCAAGTTGTTCCCACCGAAACTCTTGCCTCATGGGTCAGATCACATCATCAATTTAAGTGTGATTATCGAGTCTCCTCCCAAAGGTATCTCCAGACATGAGGGTCAAGTCAATGACTTAATAAAAAATCTTGGTCCTGAACATGATTCATGGAAAGAAGGAATGATTGGTACTTATGTATATTGATACAACAGCTATTAGTAGACACAGTCTGTACGTCGTATCATTCCTAGAGCCCTTGGGTCACACTCCTTGACCGTATGCAGCTACTCCCTTCACTTGTCCTCCAGCTCCCATAGCCGGTTGGGGTCCACAAAAAGGGAGGTGGCGGTAACATGTCGAAATGTACACCATCTCATACTGCTCCCCTAGCTCTCCTTCCACATCTATATCCCTAAAGATTCATCTGTCCCTAACTCTTCTTCTTCTCAAAACATTTCTACACTCCCAAGTCTCTAAGACTGGAGAGAGTTTCATGTTTTCCCACTACTATCATTCATTGGTTGTATCCTCTCAACCAAAAGAACATTCAACCACCAAGGTTCTCTTTATCACCCTAACATATGTAGGAATGCATAGAGGAATAAATCTTGCTCGGATGACTTTAAACAAACCTTGCCCGGAAGTCTCACTAGTACAGAAATCGTTTTTTACGTCACCATTTTTTACGTCGGTTATATATAACCGACGTAAAAATACGGCGAGTAGATTTTTCACGTCGGTTATTTTAATAACTGACATTACAAATCATGCCTGTTGGGTTTTTACGTCGGTTATTTTATAACCGACGTAAAAAACCAAAGCCCGGGGGGGTTTTTTACGTCGGTTAGTTGGAAACCGACGTAAAAAACCTGATATCGACGCGTTTTTTACGTCGGTTATCAAATAACCGAAGTAAGAAACCAAAGAACGGGGTTTTTTACGTCGGTTATTTTATAACCGACGTAAAAAACCCCCCGGGGCTTTGGTTTTTTACGTCATTTATTTGATAACCGACGTAAAAAACCCGTAGATATCTCGTTTTTTACGTCGGTTATAAAATAACCGACATAAAAAACCAAAGCGCGGGAGCTTTTTTACGTCAGTTGTAAGATAACCGATGTTATAAAGTTAAAAAATAGTTTATAACGCCGGTTATTATATAACCGACATTATAAAACATTTAAAAAAATTAAAGCCCGTGGACTGTCATTTATGATTTTTCGATTGACAGTCCGCCGGCCCGTCTCTCTCTCACGCGGTAAACCCTAATCGGCTCGTCGATCGACCTGCGTTAAACTCATTTTGGCTTCATTGTTTATCTTCTTCACTCCTCTCAGATCTATCATCTCAACTCGCAACATTCAAGTAAGCCTTCCACGAATTTATTTCGTTCGTTTTTGTTTCGATTCTTGATGTGCTTTTCGTTCGTTTTTGAATCATGTGGAATTTTTTGTTATTGCAAATGGTTATTATGTCCATTCAACTCGCAACATTCAACTCGCAACATTCAAGCATGTGTATTTTGTATAAGACTATTTTTAACTCTTATTCTAGATTTTCATTCTGAAAAATAATGGGTGGTATTGTAATGTTCCATTCTTCCAGCAACATTATTATTTCCTACTTAGCTGGAATGTGTCTTTCTGGATGAAGATTGGTAGTAATTATTTTCTTAAAATCATATTTTTAATATAATTGTCCAGAAAATGATTTTCATGAATGAAATTGGACCAGGTACAATCGGTAATATCTATCCTTAAAATTTCATTCAACATTCTTACATCATAATTTTTTTTCAAAAAATTATGATTTTTAGAACTCCTAGATCAGAAAACCATCATCTGTTTTCATCTTCATTCATAAAAATATCAATTAATACCTATTACAATAAAATATTTCATTCTGGACTCATGGTGAGTCTGATAATACATTTCTTCTTTCAGTCATCTCCTAAAAATGATGGACCTTTTCATGCAAAGTGTATCTGATTTCTTGAATACGATGGTATGTCTGATTTTCAACAAAACCAAGTGAGGTGATTTCTTTTATTATTAATAATTCATAAAAAAATATAATACCTAAATATTATTATCATCCTTTTCATATTTTTCCTTATAAAAAAGGTAAAGGGTACTTTCTTTTCATTCTCAAGTTAAATTATATTTTTTATAAAGGTCTTTTCTATCTAGGTAGAAATAATTTAACGATAATTAGATTGAATTAGGTATATTATCTTATCTTACCATCCAAACACATTTTTATGTATTAATAATTATTATGTTTTGTAAAAACAATTATGACCCCCATTTCATTTTTGTTAGTTAATTGATCTACGAAAGTGTTATAAATGATTTGATGATCACGATTCACCCATATATATGGTTAGTAATTATGTGACATTTGGGTCCATAATATCCTTCTAATGCATTTGACAATGCATTATATATCATAGATCAATATGGGATACAGATGGTTATACCATGTCCAATGTGTTATGTGATGTGTCTCGTAATAAATATTATAATAAATTATAGGAAAGGTGATTAACATATCCCAAAATGAGGTGAATGAAACTATGTTTTCCCTTGACATATGTTATGACTTATATGATTATGTTTGTGCCACACTCTTATGTTATTCCACATACCAATGTTGTGATCTTGTGAATAAGGTTTTTTAAATAATGTTCCCACTATCATATAAATCATGTCTTATGTTATGCTAAAATTGTTATACTTGGACTCAGGTTTTATGATCTATGATTATATAGAACTGTTTCACTTATATTTTTGATCATGTGCTTTGTGTATGCTCTTATACCCCCATGGATATCTTTTTATGAGATTAGATATTATATTTATATATATCATGTTTACCCATAATGAGTATCGTAAATCAAAACTTTTATTATTTTCATTCCCTAAGTTATAAAAATAAGTATTATGTAGGATGATTCAAAAATTTAATCTGTGAGATGAGTTGTTTTATGTGTGAAACCCAGGCCAAACACATATGTATTTTTTTATTGGTATTACATATATATAGTTCGACATATACTTTTTTTTACATTACCATGATATTAACATTACTTTTTCTAAAGAAATATTAATGTCCTTAGATTATATATCGGATCAAAAGGATATAGTAATTCTAATATATAATCAGAATGATCAGATAATATGACAATATTATTAAACATAAAACAAATGGTCTATATTCATATTTCTAACATGACACTTACGATGTATAGCTATTTGGTGTTGGGTACTTATAAAAACTACTACTACTTTCAAGATTTTGGCACTTGAAAGTGTTGAGTACTTTAGATCATAATGATTGAACAACAAGCATGAATAACACATGTTATATGCTCCATTAGGTATTCCTATATTTTAACATGTTTATTAGTATATTGGCATGAGATTATTATAAATGTGATTCATCTGATCATATTCACTTATTCCAGATAAAAATCATTTTGTTTATGTTTTATTGATGTATATTTTATTTGGAGAATCATTAGGCGTCATGGTTTTCTTTGATTCAATGAAATTTAAAACTGTTATATCTAACTATATTTTGTTTTAAAAATAATATTCAAGCATATTTTTTTAAATAACTATAGATTTGTTTTATATTTTAAATTGTTTTACATTCAAATTATGATTTTTTTCATATAAACATGTATTTGTCTTATCTTAAAAATATATATTTTTTGTTGATATTTGTTCTAGGTAATAATGAGTCGAAGTTGGATTACGGAACATCGAATGAGCAATGAATTTGAGGAAGGTGTTGATGCCTTTTTGGAATTTGAAAAACGAAATGTTCCAAGTAGTGACATTTTTTTATGTCTATGCCTGAAATGTTTGAATATGAAGAAGTTGAAAAGTAGAGAGATAAAAGATCATCTGATATGTCATGGTTTTAATCCGAGTTACAGCCCTTGGATTTGGCATGGTGAAACTGGACGGAATGTCACTGATGATGATGATTCGCAAGATGGTAACTCCGATGGAATTGAAGAAATGATTCGCTATATTGTAGCAGAACAAATTGAGATAGAACCGACAGTTGCACGTCTATATGGTGATGATGAAAAATCATTATATCCCAGTTGTACAGATTTTACAGTTTTTTCGGCGGTGTTAAGATTGATTAACCTGAAGGCGAAGCATGGATGGAGTGACAGAAGTTTTACAGAGCTGCTACAATTGATGAAAGACATTCTTCCAAAAGATAACGATCTTCCAGATTCACATTACAAATCCAAGAAAATATTATGCCCGATGGGATTGGGATACAAGAAAATACATGCTTGTCCGAATGACTGCATTATATATAGGAAGGAATATGAATTTCTGTCAGAGTGTCCAAAATGTGGGACATCATGGTATAAGGTGAAAGAAAAATCACAGGGTGATGTAGAGATTACAAAGTTCCCTTAAAAGTTATTTTGGTATCTTCCTATAATTAATCGTTTCAAACGTTTATTTGCTAATTCACATGATGCAAAAAGGTTAATATGGCATGCTAAAGAGTGGGTATGTGATGGAAAAATACGTCATCCAGCTGATTGTCCCCAATGGAAGAAAATTGATGCGCAGTATTCTATATTTGGAAATGAAATAAGAAATCTCAGACTAGGGTTGTGCACAGATGGAATGAATCCATACCGAACACTCAGTAGCACACATAGTTCATGGCCTGTTTTATTGGTAATTTACAACCTCTCTCTTGAAGTTTGTATGAAGCGCAAATATGTCATGTTGAGTACAATGATCTCTGGTCCAAAGCAACCCGGTAATGATATTGATGTTTACTTGTCACCGTTGATTGATGATTTGAAACTGTTATGGGCTGATGGTATTAGGGTGTATGATTCTTATAAAATGGAATATTTTCAACTGCATGCAGTGCTTCTGTTCACTATAAATGACTTCCCAGCGTATGGAAATTTTTCTGGATACAGTGTTAAAGGGCATAAATCATGTCTAATTTGCGAACAACAGACGTCCTATTGTCAATTGCATCATGGGAGGAAAACAGTGTACATGGGTCATCGAAAGTTTTTGCCTATGGAACACCCTTATAGAAGACTAAAAAAGGCATTTAATGGCTCACAAGAATTTGATACTGCTCCAAAACCTTTATCCCCTGATCTGTATTTTGAGAGGGTGAAAAACCATGACGTGACATTGGGAAAGACACAGAAATCTGGTAATGATAGACATATTTGGAAGAAAAGGTCAATTTTTTTTGAGCTACCATATTGGAGGTATCATGAAGTTAAACATAATATTGATGTCATGCATGTGGAGAAGAATATCTGTGATTCTTTGATTGGAACATTGTTAGATATTAAAGGAAAGACTAAAGATGGGTTGAATGCAAGATTAGACTTACTATCAATGGGAATACGTTTGGAGTTAGCTCTCACTCCTAAAGGAAGACGAACATTTCTTCCCCCGGCTTGTCATACATTATCGAAGAGGGAGGAAATTAGCTTCTATTAGTGTCTTCATGATACCAAAGTGCCTCAAGGTTATTATTCTAATGTAAAAAAAATTTCTCATTGAAGGACTTGAAGTTGATAGGTATGAAATCCCATGATTGTCATGTCATGATGCAACAAATTCTACCAGTTGCATTGCGTGGAATATTGCCCATTCATGTCAGAAAGACTATAATGAAGTTGTGTTATTTTTTCAATTCAATTTGTAACAAGTCGATTGATGTGAATGCTTTGAACATTTTGGAAAAGGATGCAATTTTTATACTTTGTCAATTGGAAATGTATTTTCCTCCAACTTTTTTTGATATAATGGTGCATTTAATGATTCATCTGGTTCGAGAAATAAAGCTTTGTAGACCTGTATATCTTCGTTGGATGTATCCTTTTGAAAGGTATATGAAAATATTAAAGGGGTATGTTAAACATCTATATCGACCTGAAGCCTCCATTATTGAAAAGTATATTTCTGAGGAGGTAGCAGAGTTTTGTACGAGTTACTTGGCTACGGCGCAACACATAGGTTTGCCTCCATCTCGCCATGAACGAGTTAATAATGAGGGAAAAGGGATTCGCAGCTTGAAATTCAAATCATTGTCAGCTGAACAGATGAAGAAGTTAGAATAATACATCTTGAATAACATAGCTGATGCTCAACCATATATCACATTGCATATTAATGAGTTGAAACAATGTCATCCAAAGAAGAAAGAAATGTGGATTTTGAATGAGCACAACAAAACTTTTTTGTCATGGATTAAAAAGACTTTTCTTGGTAGATCATATGTATCAGAGACATTAAAATGGATAGTGGGTGGTCCATGTTTAAATGTGATAACATGGTCTGGTTATGACATTAATGGTTATACATTTCATACAAAAGCTCAGGACAACAGAAGTGCAGTTCAGAATAGTGGTGTATTGGTGTTTGTAGAAGCAATGCATTTTTCGAGTGCTAAGGACAAAAACCCAATTTCTTCATCAAATGCATATTATGGAGTGATTGAAGACATATGGTAGGTTGATTACTTTAAAATTAAAGTTCCCGTTTTTAACTGTAAATGGTTTAACGGTAAAAACAGTGTCAGACACGATGAATTTGGAATGACACTTGTTAATCTGAATAGATTGGAAGACACAGCTGATTCTTTTATAATGGAAACACATGCAAAACAAATTTTTTATGTAGTAGATCAATCAGATATGAAGTGGGATGTTGTTTTACAAGGGAAAAAACAATATGTTGGTGAGGATGAACTTGATGAATATGTTGATTTATGTGAGATCCCTACTTCCATGGAAATATTAACAGAACATAATGACGATCATGTTGAAGACATAGTTTGTGCCATAAGGAACGATCATGAAGAAGGAATTTGGGAAAACAATCCATCTGTACATTCCTAAAATTACAGGTAACATATGTTTATTTCTTGTTTACATTTATTTTTTCCATAAATGTTAGATATTGTAAGTTTTTTATTTATTAAAACATGTTTTAAAATAAAATAAGTATATGTTTTTGTTTATTTTAAGTTTGTTTAGTTTACTTTATCATGTTTATAACCATTACATGAATTTTAAAATGCTTATTTTTGTTCACTAACAATTACTTTACCATGTTTACAATGTTTACCAGGTTTACCATTTTTACCATTTTTACCATCTTGACCATCTTGACCATATTTGCCATCTTTACCATTGTTTAACATGCTTACCATATTACCAATGTTTACTATTATGTAACTTAGTACACTTTTCTATTTTCTGATTACATTAGTATTAAAATATTTGAATTTGTATATTTGTTCACTGACAATTACTTTACCATGTTTACAATGTTTACCAGGTTTACCATTTTTTCCATTTTTTACCATCTTGACTATCTTGACCATCTTGACCATCTTTGCCATCTTTACCATTGTTTAACATGCTTACCATATTACCAATGTTTACTATTATGTAACCTAGTACACTTTTCTATTTTTTGATTACAATAGTATTAAAATATTTGAATTTGTATATTTTTGAACTGACGTTTGTTTTTTTGATTTGAAGGATAATGACAGATCATTCAGATGATCAACCACATGATTCTGGAGAGGAGCATATTGCTGGTCATACCTCTGGGGATGAACATTCACATGCTCATATTACGACAAAGAGTTCAAAGGTTGGTAAACGTGGGTGCACACGTTTACCAAAATTATCACTTGCCCGTATGCAGGATCAGAGGATAGTAGTTGAGTTTGATGATGATGATATTCCTAGAGGTCCGAATGCCAAAGATTTTAAGAGTTTTGTTGCAACTCAGGCTAATACCAAAGTAAGCATTCTGTATGATGATTGGAGAGGTGTGGATAAAGCGATTATCTCTCAGTTGTGGGAGACGATTTTGGTAAGATCTTTTGTCATTGTTTGACCATTATTTTAATGTTTCTAGTATATATAATATGTTTAACCTCTTCTTTATCAGATGACATTTGATATTCCTGACACTGGAGGAGTTAGGAAGAAATGCTTATCGTTGGCTGCCAGGAGATGGAGGGATTTCAAATCAACCCTCTCATCTGATTTCATTTATGGTCATAGGAGTCATGACAATCCATGTCGTATATATCCTTTTATAGATGAAGACACATGGAGACAGTTTTTTGAAAGTAGAAAAAAAGAGTCATTTCTAGTAAGGGAAATGTAAACTTTTATAAACTTTCTTATATAAATGATTTTATTAATGTTTTGTTAATTATTTCTTATTCTTAAATTATATCAAACAAGGAAAGCTCATCAGGAGATCCAATCTAAAAATGTATACCCTCATAGTTTATCTCGGGGAGGGTATACATTATTGGAAGAAAAATGATAGCGGAAAAATTTCAACAACTAAGAGCTGAGTCTTCAAGCTCTGGAGAGGTGGCCCCTCCATCCCCTCCATATAGACATGAAAAATGGAAGAGAGCTCAGAAGAGAAAAAAAGGGAAATATCTTTCGAAATAATCGACAATCGTAGCTGAGAGGATTGTAAGATATCTATTTAATTTATTTAAGTTAACTTTTTTCTTCATATAAGTTTCAATCATTACATAAATGTTCAATTAATTAATACAGGACTCTCTTGAGGAGCAGAGTTCAGAGGGGACATTTATAGCTACTGGGAGGGAAGATATTTTATTTGCAGCATTGGGAAGGCTCGAACATCTTGGTCGTGTAAGAGGATATCTGGCAGGTGTATCGGTAAGAAAAGTGTTTCCACGTTCTTCAACTTCTAACTTTGAGAGGGTTTATAAAAAAAATAGAATCCTTGGAGGCTGAAGTTCAAAATATTAATGCGACGATGGAATACAAGATTAGAGAGTCGGTTCAGTCTATGTTTGCAGAAATGCAAAGACAATTTCAGACTGCAGCTCCTACTCCTCCACCTCCCCCTACAGACCCCATTATTTATCCTCCACCTCCGCTAGTAGCTCTCACTCCCCCACCTCAGCCTGCGGACCCCATTTTTTATCCTATGCCTCTGCCGCAGCTTCCTACATATTGCGAGTTGTATGTTGATGATTCTCAACATCATATAGTAGCATACGGGTTGGTATATTGTATAGGAGATACAGTTCATCATCAACAATTAGAGGTAGAGAATCAGAGGGTCACTGTACAGGATATTATAGATAGATCAGCTAGGGTACCAATACCTACAGATGAGGTGGCGACAGTTGGACAGATTATCGGCCATTTTTTAGTTTGGCCATCCAGACTTCTTCGACTCATTACCATAGAGGTATGAATGTTATATATTTTATTTTATTTTATTTTTTAAAGTTGTTTTATCATTTAAAAACTACTATAATTATCAATTTTTTTTTCACAGGAATACTTCAAAGGTAAAGAAATACTGTATAGACAACAACAAAGACAACATGCTATGACATCAGATACAGATTCCAGTGGTCTTGACAGATTGTCAAGATATTCACATTTGTTGTTGGGTTTTTATGATTTTCCAATGGAATCTCATGTTCGTGGACGTGAAATAAGTGTGGGGATTTCAAAATATGATATCATGGAGCTTGTTACTGGAGATAAGTTGGGCATCAACGTGGTGAAAATTTTTTCCATGTAAGTCTTAACACCTTTTCCCTGCGTTATATTTATTAAAAATGTATACTTATATATGTTTTGTATTAGGTATATTTATAAAATTTGTGAGAGGAATGAACTGATAAAAGTATATGGATTCATGGACCCGCAATTGATTTCCCCTGAAGCATGTTCATTGACTGAGGAACAAAGAATGGTTTATATTGCTGAAAGATTTGAAAAGAATATAATCCAACAATGTTGGATGATGCCTTTTTGTGAGAGGTATGAAACACATTTCTCTCAAAGAGTTAATTATCTTTTAACATAAAAAACCACTAACATTAAATTTCCTTTTATCAGTAATCATTGGATGTTAGGGATTTTTTTCCCAAGGGAGAAAGCTCTTTATTGGATATGCTCTGTTTATGGTGATGTGCGGGCAAGTTTTAAGAATATATTGGAAAAGTAAGTTTCAATTTCTCAATAGTTTTATATATTATAATGAATTTTAAATTTACCCCATTCGTATTATTTTCTAACAGTGCATAGGTCTACTTTCGAAAAAACACAAAGAAAAGAAATGCAAAGATCAAATATGTAAATGCGAAGGTAAATTTCCATTTATAATTTGTACTTTTTTATTTATTACATTAAAATAATTTATTGAATTTACACTCATTCAAAACAGAATTGTCATGAACAACAAGGCCTCATCGAATGCGGATATTATATGTTAAGATTTATGTATGAAATAATAACAACTAGGACAGTTGTGAATTTTGACCTGGTACGATTTCCTCTTAAACTTTGCCATAATATTTCAATTTGATTTATTCATTATACACGTTAACTATCTTCTTTTTCATTTGTAGCTTTTTGATGACCCTCAACCCTAAACTGCTGAAGACATCAAACACATACAAGTGGAGTAGTCAAATTATTTTACAGGTTTGATTGAATTTTAGTTGTTTGTAATGTAAAATTTAATTTTGAATATTGTCGTTTTAATTGTGTATTTGGTAGTTTTTTAGGTTTGATTTAGTTTTTCTTGAAGTTGACAGTGTAAGTTTTGAATGTTATATAAGTGAATGTTTAATTTTTCTCTACTTCTTGTTTTGGTCTACTTTTGATGGTTCTTCTGGTATGGATTTGGGTCTGTGGGGGAGGGGTTCCAAGGGTGTGGGGGTGTGTTCAGTGGGGTTGGGGGTGTCCAGCGGTCTGGGAGGGTTGTCCGGTGGGGTGGGGGGACAGTCTTGGGGGGTGGAAGGGATGTCCAGGGGTGTGGGAAGCCGGTCCAGGGGTGTGGGAGTGCTGTCCAGGGGTGGGGGTTGTCCAGGGGTGTGGTGGGGGCTGTCAAGTGGGGTGAGGGGGTGAGGAGGTGCTGTTCAGGCGGGTGGGGGTTGTCAAGGGGTGTTTGGGGGTGTCCGGGGGTCGGGGGCAGTCCAGGAGTGTGGTGGGGGCTCCAATGGGGTGGGGAGGGTTGTCCAAGGGGTATACATGAGGGTGGGATCTCCAATGGGGTGGGGGAGGGCTGTCCAGGGGGTATACATGAGGGTGAGGGCTCCAACGGGGTGGGGGAGGGCTGTCCATGGGGTATAAATGAGGGTGGATGCTGTCTAGTGGGTAAGTTTTATATGTTATCTATGTACATGCTTAATTTTTATGTACTTCTGTTTTTGTGGTACGATTTCTTGATTTGTTTTCTGGTTGATTCTAGTGGAGAGAAGATCACTACATTCTGTTTAAAAAAAATTGGGTTTATCATGTCGGTTATTTAATAACCGACGTGATAAAATGCCTGGAAAATAGTTTATCACGTCGGTTATTTAATAACCGACGTGATAAAAGGTTTTCAGAATGGTTTATCACGTCGGTTATTTAATAACCAATGTGATAAAAGGCCTGGAGAATGGTTTATCACATCGGTTATTTAATAACTGACGTGATAAAGGGCCTGGAGAATGGTTTAGCACGTTGGTTATTGAATAACCGACGTGTTAAACGGTCTGGACAATGGTTTATCACGTCGGTTATTGAATAACCGACGTGATAAACCCCCCTCCCCTGGTTTTTCACGTCGGTTTTATATGAACCGACGTGATAAACCACGCTCAGACCGGTTTATCACGTCGGTTCTATATGAACTGACGTGATAAACCCCCTCGCCCCTGTTTATCACGTCGGTTGTTTAAGAACGGACGTGATAAACCATTGTCCAGGCCGTTTATCACGTCGTTTCTTCAATAACCGACGTGATAAACCATTCTCCAGGCCCTTTATCACGTCGGTTCTAAAATAACTGATGTGATAAACCATTCTCCGGGCCCTTTATCACGTCAGTTCTAAAATAACCGACATGATAAACATCGCGATTTTACGTTTTTGACGTCTGTTTTTAAATAACCGACGTCAAAAACCTTATTTATAACGTCGCACGTATTAACGTCGGCTAGAAACCGATGTAAAAAATTAAAAATAACCGACGTAAAAAACGTTTTCTGCACTAGTGTCTGAGCCCTGAAGCAATGATAATATCATATTCATCGAGTACTAGGAATGATCGGTATGCTTCGATGAATACTCAACTACCGATATGTCATCCTGCCAAAGCTGTAGATGCTCTAGAGAACACTCAGCCACCTCCTCAAGCCAGTCCTTAGCCGCCTGTGAGTCGGGCTCACCTCGAAACCTTAGGGGTATCTGATGCTGAGTTACGCATAAGGCACTAAGCCTATATGTGTCCTCTAATGATACTACCGGTTGTAACTACAGACCAATGGGTAGTGATATAGAGGACACACTTCCTGAAGGTACTATCTCGAGTAATGGTCCATGTACCGAAGCCTCATCACTATGTGGACCACCCTCATGTTGACTCACTGAAAAAGTCTAGTAGCTAAGATCACTCTCTACTCTACTGGTGTCTCAACTAGGCGGAAAACTCTAGCAACCACCTCCAGCCAGCCCACAGCTACGTGGGAAACTGTCTCTCCACGAATCCTTGGAGGCCTCTACTGCATGAAATCATGAAATGCACTATGTTGACATAAAACATCCACTAGTGCGGCCAGTGGCATCAGTGGCCCAACGGGTAATGGTACCGATGGCGCCTCAACTAGAAGAGGGCCCTGTACTGAGGCCTCATCTCTTAGTGGTCCATCATCATGTAATCTCTCAGAAATTCTAGATGGTTGTCTACACAGCGGAATCTTGATAAGGAATAGGTGCTCCATGGCCATGAAGTTATACCTGGTGAGCTGACTCAAAGAGATCACAAATAAAACTCGTCAAAAAACACACAAAATCATTATTTTCATGCACTGAGTCAGAAATCAGAAGTCAGGGTCCTGGTGTATGGATATGTCAGCCACTGAACCAACACTGGATTCCCTAAACTGATAACCACCCTCACTACACTTATCACTATTGTTTTTAAAAGAAATATCAGAGTCTTATGTTCTACGGTAGAACCGAATCCTCTGATAACTATTTGTTACAACCCGTCCCTCGGGGCCCATGCTGTGACTACCCAAGCTCGCCTTCCATAGGCCAGGGGATGGAGACTATCACTGAAGGCATAATTACCTAAAACTGGGAAGGCATTGGCTGTATAACATGTAAACACACACAACCAAGCACACAACTGGATATGTACACAAGTAATATTTAATAGATAGAGTGAGTACAGAAGTAAAAGGGTCCAGAATACAAGCCCAACAGGAAAGTACAATAAACTAAAAAGTACAAGTAAACTGAGCAAATCCTAGGAACACCCGCCAAGGATTCTACCTGAAGGGTAGGTACAGCTCTCGAACAGGCATCTTTGTTGTACTTTTCGTCTAAGTCCACCTCTGAGATACCTCCAATAATGGTGCTCTCATCCTTAGTCAGCGTTGTCCGTCATCTACACCAAACACAAAAAGGTGAGGGCATATCCCATGCATGGGTGAGTATAACGATACTCAGTAGGGACACCAAGACCTTCAAGGTCTCACAAAATCCACAAAGGATAACAACCAAGAAAGAAACAACTGACAACACTACTTAGTTATATTCCCATAAATATACCTATGTTATCAAGTATACCCATATCAATCTTGAAGAAACATAGGGTCCAACCCAAAATCCCAATGATCAATTGTTCCATAAAGGAAGGAATATCACAAAGGTAAGTGACACACTTGTATTCCACATAGAAGAATACCACCAAGGTATTACCATGAAGGAAACTACCGCTCAGGTACGAACTCAGCTCACATCAGGTATATCTTAGGTACAGTAATAAAGATGATTAGATGTAACTACTAAAGCATCTTACTCTATTAAGATAAAGTCCCACGAAGGATCCTAAATCATCATCAGCTCCATAGAGGATCATTGTACATTTTCAGGGCCACATAGGATCTGAGTATATATCCAGTACGTCGTCAGACCCACACAGGAACCTAGTACATCTCTAGTATGACATCAAACCCACACCAGACCCTAGTACATCTCCAACATGTCGTCAGACCCACACAGGATCATATTACAACACTAGTACATCTTCATACCCACATAGGATCTCTAGGTTCTAACCCACACAGGATCGCTCGGTGCTGACCCACACAGGATCGCTCAGTGGTGACACACACTTGATCACTCGGTGATGACCCACACCGAATAGTTAGGTGCTTACCCACACATGATCTCTTGATGTTGTCCCAGATAGGATCACTAGGAGCCGACTCACAAAGGATCACTCTGTGCTAACCCGCACAGGACCGCTATTCATATTTCACGTCACTTCCAGCTATTGGGTTCCCGCACTAAGCTTGCTCGTCTTCTAGAGGGTCCACTCCTCAAGACACTGGTTGATACTAAAACTGTGATGAAGTACCATGAAGAAGTATCTCAATGGACCGACATGTCATAGTGGTTTCAATGCAACAGACAGTGTGTCAGTCAGACACCTGGTCTGTATGTTATTAGCCTTTTAGTCCTGAGGGCCTGGTTGGATTCGTGCTTGATCCAACACGATCATACACAAAATTTAACCAAAACTCTAGTGGGGGTATACAAAGGGGACCACCTCACACCAAGGTTTATAGTTCCACTGATGGTTTGTCAAATAGTCACATGGTGCCAATGTTATGGCCGATAGAGTGAAAAGCTCATAGCTGGTCTTGTCCTGGTCTGACCCAGTCGGACCGACCCAGCCTGGGCTGACCCGACCAGGTTTGGGTTAACCAGGCTCGATGTGTCCAGCATGGCTCTTTGGCTCCAGCTTGTCCCACACTGAGCGGCGCAGGGGCCGTAGAGCGGCGCAGGGGCCGCGGAGCGGTGCGAGGCCTCGAGGGCGGTGCAGAGGGCGCAAGGGCGGTGAAGGCTGCATGGGCCGCGAAGGGTCGTGGGGCCGCGGAGGCTTCAAGTCTGCGGGACAACGGCGGCCGCGGGGCGGTGAGGCCATGGTAGATATAAGGCCATGAGATGGCGGAGGCTGCGGGGGGCCATGGATGGCCCTGGGTGGTGAGGCTTCGGGGCGGCAGAGGCCATGGAGTGGTTGTGGTTGCACCGACGCCTTCGTCGCGGTTGGTGGTTGTGCCGGCTGCCATTCTCATGCCCCACCGGTGTTGGTAGCCATCCTCCTCCATAGTTAAGAACACAACATTTAATCACAAGAATTTATGAGAGGTTGGGCCATGTTTTTTTGGCCCGTACTCTCCGCATTTGAGTTCTAGCAAGCGACTATAATATCTAGAATCACAAAGAATATCAAGAATGGGTAAGGGGAATTAATTAAATCATCCACCCTACCTCGATTGCCTATTGACGTCAAAGAGGAAGAAATTACAGACGCCAATTTTTTATAGATGAAGACGTCCCATGTTAGAGGATGTCAAAGTCATCGGAGAATGTCAACATTCTTCGTTGAAGAAGCGTTGATTGTTGGAGAATGGGTTACTGCAAAGTTCTCCCAACACTTCTATCTTTGCCAACTATTTCTCCCCCAGGATTAAATAGGATCCAACATAATTAAATTATGTTTATCAAATTAATGGTTGGCACAATTAATTGACAAAATTAATTAATAGGGGTGGCACCATTAAAGTGGGAGTAAACCAAAGGTTATCTCCCATTAAAGGGGAGTTCAAGAGGTTTCTCCCATTATAAAGGTCCGGGTGGTCCCCACCTCTAAATTCAAAATGAGGGAGGGGAGATTTAGGCTCGGGTGGTCCCCACCACAATAACACACACATGGGAGGTTCCAAGAATAAAAATAAAATGTTAAATAATTTTATTTTGATTTTCCCATGAAAGTGAAAAACTACCTTTCACCCTCGACGTACTGCGGCCGAGGTTAAAATTTGTTTAACCGAATACCGTCTCTATGAGTTCAACGATGCCCTCAGATTTCAATTTCGATCAAAAATTAAACTGTTAGAAAATCCCGATCATATGTTTACTAAACGTACTCAATAAAAAGTTCAGAAATTCATTCTAGGCACACCGGATCTCAGAATCACACGCCGTAAATTTTCGTAGACTCGTAAAATTTCCCTAAATTATAAAAAAAATTACATGGAATTTCTGGGAATTTACACTTTATTTTGTTTAATTTCCCATAAAAAACTTCCAAGGACAACATCAATAATTGAATAACTTCCCTATGATAATTCTTTGTAAAACATTTGGACTAGAATCCATGTTTTGATGTTATAGTGAGGAAATATCCTAATAAAAATTTTAAACAATTTTCATTCATCATAATGCGAATCTTCATTAAATTATTAAAAATTTAAAATTATTACCTATAGATCTATATACTCTGAATGAGGGAAAAATATCATCATATATTTCTTTACCAGATCCTCGCATGTCATGATTGAGTTCAGCGATAAACCATGGATCCACTATTGACCTTTTCCTTTGAAGGAAAATCTAAATAGACACAACCATATCTTGTCACTTTTTATGTTATTAATTTGTAAGGGGTAACAAAACTCTATGAAACACTCAATGTGAAAATTATGGTCTTCATGAGTTAGAATTTTTAATTGAATGGAGTGAGATATAATCAATAAGATCTTTTGCATGGTATCGAATTATTGAGAAGCGATTAGAGGGATGATGATTCTTGGATATGTCCCCATGTTCATGGGTCTTCCATATATTAAGAGATATTTAATCTTCATGTTCCTTCCTTAGAGATCTTAGCACGCTCAATGTACATATTATCTTCCATCTATTATTGGTTCTTCTTGTTTGTTACTATTTTGTCTTCTCAGAGGCCTTTCAATCTCATGAAAAAAAATTAGGTATCTATATTTTTTACTTACTCTAATTTATTATTATTTTGATAATGTC
The DNA here is from genome assembly GCA_963277665.1 of Viscum album. Lineage (NCBI taxonomy): Eukaryota > Viridiplantae > Streptophyta > Magnoliopsida > Santalales > Viscaceae > Viscum > Viscum album. Next base: position 1,859,994,805 of record OY728151.1, on the reverse strand, counting down.
ATTAATAAAACTATATAATTATAAGATCAAATGTAAAATGGTGAAAAAGACAAAAATGGAAATTTATAAAATTTATAAGCATAAATAATCAGCATTCCCTAGAAATGATGCCAGTTTTGATCACCCAAAAGGAATTATTTAATATATTGGGGAAATAAAATTATAGATTTACAAGATAAAACTAACCAAAACTAATTTCAAAATATATTATAGAGTAAGTAGAGGTCAATCCATTGGGAATAGGTAGAACTGACTTATATTTTTATTTGAAATGGTTTGGAAATAAGAAATTAAAATTGGTTTTGTTTTTGGTGAAAGAGATGAACATACAAAGAAATATAAATCCAAGTTCATGTATGTAGTTAATAAAATATGTTTTTATTTTTAACTTAAATGTTATTGCAATAAAAATCTTTTGAGACTTCTCTTAGATTACTCACCATATATTTTTAATCAACCCTTTTCACGTATCAATTACTTAGTTTAGGTTTTAAATAGATGTCCAAAACCATGTATAAACATAGATATGTCTAACTCATTCATTTTTTATTCAATGATATGGAAAAATAATTGATTAATTTGAAACAACATACCCTTACCTCAATACATTTTTTATGAAATAGAGAGGGTGTAATATTAAAATGAAATTGAAAAAGTATAACCAGCCATGTATTTAAATCACACACAACCCCTTCTACTAAGTACATTCCTCCTTCACAACATTTCATGGTACAAAAGATTTACCCACTCATTATAGTCATGAGGGGATATTAAAAAAATAGACCTAAGAAAAAAATTAACCCAAATTCACCCTCCAAAGTACTATAGTACTCTAGATTTAAATTCATGTATCTTGGTTTCTAATCTGGTTGCAGGTTCCCCAGTTGAATGTCCAATTGCAAAGTATCCTCAACTCTTATTTATAGGTAGTATCATGTCTTTATTTCCAAAATTAAAACATTCATTTCCATCCTTTTGAATTTGTAAACAATTTTACATGGCCATAATATCTACATGAGTGAGGGTTTGATTCCAAGAAAATTTTTAATCCATGTAGATAAACATCAGAAAAGTCATATTTTATTTAAGGAGTGTTTGAGTAGTTGGGGTTTGGATTAGTGGTAATAACCCCTTAATTATACATGAAAAATGGGGGTTCAAAACCCATTGGGCGTAGGGTACTTTTGCAGTACTGTAGCGGTGGAGGCACTGTAGCAACGATAGACCCTGTAGCGGCGGCATGTCACTATAGCGGCGGCATGGTACTGTAGCAGTGGCAGGTACTGTTCAATACTATAGCATCACAGTTATTGTAGAAGTACTATTCATAGAATGGGGCTTGGGCCAAAAAAATGGGCCCATATGCCATGTAATGGGCTAAATGCTGACTGGGCCTTCGGGCGATGTAATGGGTCTCCCTCTCCCCAGTTAAGGAGGTCTTTGCTTTGCTTTAAAAATAAATGAGGATTTGGCCACAACCTTTTAAAAAAAGGAGTGTTTCAAAATTCCTTTATTAAAGAGAGGCCCCTTGCACATGAATTTTCTTTAAATGACATTAGGATAGGTTTATACCATGTGTGTATCCAATAAATATTGGGCATTTGAAATTATATAACTAAAAACCCTAAAACATGGGAGAGACATTACGACATAGTTATTTGGAGGTGTGCAAAGCTATGAATGGACTTTGCTATAGACAAACCACGATGTATGCAGGATCCTTCATTCATTATTTCCATGAATATACCATTATTATCCCATCCAAAAAATATTAAAAACCATATTCCATAGATTATTCTCCTTTAATTATCTATCTCCACTAAATGAAATAGGAGTTCTCCTCATGTTTCATCTTCCCTCTTCCTCTTTTTCATACTACAGAGGCTATAGTGCAACACAAAAGAGATAATGAATCTCTATTTTCCTATTAAATCCTCACCACTACCAACATTTTAACTTTTATGGTATTTCTAAATTCAAGACATCATTGTAACACCCCAGTCTTCCATGGTACGCTTCTCTTTGAATAATGCAGTAGCATGTGTTGTACCCAACGTCGAGTTCTGACACTCCACAACTAATCAAACTAGCCGTTATGAATAGTAATACCCAATTTTTAAAATTTTATAAATTTTATCATTCAAAATTGACTTCATTTTTGGATTTGGAATATGGAAATTAGCTTAGGGTGAATTTTTGGTATTTTTCTAAAAACATTCAATTTTTGATGAATAGTGAAAAACACATAGTCAAGGTTTAAAACAGACTTTTTAGTTAAATAATTATATATTTTATTAAAAATTATTTTAGGTAAAAATAGATACATAATACCTATATATTTTCAATTTAATTTATTGGAGTCAGTTTATAATAATTTTAGATATATAAAAATTTTATTGAACTTTTCACCGTCTTTTACCCACCTCCTAAGAGAATTTACAAATATATATATAACATAATTTTACTGCTTCTGTGAGTTGAATTTTGAAAATCCGAGAGACATGTTTAATATCAAGGAGTAAAATTTGGTTCAATAAGATGAAAATAATTTTTGGGGAATAGTAACTTTTTACTTTTATTTACCAATGTTAAAAGTAAATAGGGTAATTAAAGGTAAAAAAAGGTATTAATATTACCCTAGAACATGTCCTAATTCTATAAGATAAGTATTATTCGACCTAGAACAACCTTAGGAATAAAATATGATCCTTTATGTCCACTTTTATTAGATTTGGACATTTATTATTATTTAATTCAAGAAGAATTAAAAGAGTTAAAATCAATGTTTAATAAAAATACATTTTTAATATAGGTTTAAACATAAGATAAATTGGACTATAAATATTAATTAGAATTATAAAAATATTTCCTACATAAGGGTATTTTATTTATATTTTTTAGACATTAAATAGTTTAATTTATTTATGACACAATGATGATGCAGTAATTACCTAATTAATGAAATATTAAAATAGTTAATATTATAAATATCCAAATAAATTTAATTTGAGACTTTTTAGGAATTAAAAAAAATTATAGGTTCATATGGCATATTAGGGTTGGTTATATGAATTTTTGTCGAAGTAATAATGCTGTTATAAATTTAGAAAAAACAAAATACCAAATAGTGTCAAAATTGAGATAAAAGAGTTTTTAAAACAAATATTATATTATTAATTGATATTCTATTTTTAAAAATCTAATGTTTAGATAAATGACATAGATAAGGTTATATATATTTATAATGAACCACTTGGGCTTCTATTGGCTTGTTATAGTATGTTTATTAGCAATATAATATAAAAATACCATTAGACATGGAAAATTTAAAAATATTTAAGTAAGAGTTAAATATAAATGATAAGGTAAATATGGTGACCTAAACCTGTCTAAAATCTATTTTTTGAGTGGTTTTCGACCCATACCCACCTTATCCTTTAAATAATCGACTTTGGAGCCATTAGAAACTGAAAATTATTTTATTATAAAATAATATTTCTAGCTTTTTCTAAGGTGCCCCCACTCCTCTTATAAAATGGAACCCCCTTCTCTCAAATTCACACAGTCATAGCCATTTTTCTCATCCAAACCCTTCCCAAATACCATCTCAACTGTCCTAATTTCATTATAGAGGCATTCCTTTAGTTATAAATCCATCCTAATGATCCCTTTTGATCAAATCAAAAGGAAGAACCCAAAGAAGAGGTAAATATTTCATCACATCTTTCAAGTTCTTTTCTTCTACCACTTCTTCTTTCATTGTTGTTTCCATTCTAAAATAATAACTCCAGTATATTATATATACTATGATGTTATTATATATATGGTACAACAATACTCATTATTCTATGCATCCTTTGAATGACATGTCATCATACGTGCGTACGTACAGCTTACCGTCTCCACGTCATGGTTTAATTGTTATTCAATACATAATTATTTGGATGAGTATAATAATGATGTTTAATTGATGTAAATAATGAATATAACATGATTATGATTCTGTATATATAATATAAAATCCAATTATATATTATTTTAATATCAAAATAATGATATTGTTGCTCGTACGTTAGTACAGATTGTCGTCTCTACGAACGTGATGAGATTCATTCCCCATCGTATCCATTCAAGAAAAATTTGAATTTGATGATTAAAAATAATTTTTAGAGAACTTATATCATTCATGATATGTATAATATACATCCAATCCATAAAAAATGACTTATGTAACAAAACATATAAAAGAAAATGAGTAAGTGAACACACGAAACGACGATAATACTAAAATATTATTAACAAAGAAATATTAGAAGATCATATATGATATAATATTTATATATATTATTATTGTATAATTTAATAAAAATTATTTAACTATTATATTGAAGTTTAACCTACCCTTGATTAAGTAAAAGTACAAGGTAAGGGTTTATTTCACAATCTCTTCATTATCCGAGATTGTTTATACGTAATTATCTACTAGGACTTCTTTCTCATGCATAACCATGTTTCTTAAAAATTTATATCAAAACATTCTCAATATTTTATAGACTATGGGTTAATGTCATTTATACCCTTGTTTGACTTTTTATAAGATGTTTATAAAGGAATCTTTCCTTCGTTTTCCAAACAAGGTCCTTATTAACCTTTTGGACAAAATTAAGGTAAGAATGTATTTTTTAACTTATATGATAGGTGAGGCTATTTTCCGTTATTATAAAATCATTGAAGCTTACCTTAAAATATTATAAGAATATTTTCAAAGTAAATATTTTATTTTATAATTATGTGACTTTTAAATGATTTCAAAAAAGAGATATTTCTCTCAAATAGTTTTGGTTTCATCTATGTCAACATCCTTTGATGGATTTTAAGCTTATTTGAAGTTGATTTATTATGATACAAAACTTCCATGTTTTATTTAAGGTTTTGTGATTTATATGACTTTGGGTGTGTTATTTTTATACCATTCATGGTTTATGTAGAAATTTTTGACATTTCATATGCTAGTTTTAATACGAATGTTTATGTTATGTTTAAACATGTTCATATGAGGAATGAATTGGACTTAGTAAGTGAAAAGTGGAGCTTGCTATAGCTGCTCGATGCATCGGTAGGTCTCATGAGACAAACTAGTGTCTTGGCATAGGGCCTTGACAAAATCTTATTTGTAGTCTTGGCACAAGGCCTTAACTATGTGGTTATGAAATTCTGGCATTATGCATTCCATCATTATTAAAGTGGTTATTGATATTTCATGTGATTAATAGAATAGTATAATATAAATGTGAGTATGTAAATGGAATTATTTGATTTTATCTTTTCCATATTATGCTGAAGTTCAAGTTTAAAATGCTTTTGTTTTAGTTATACATTGCCTTAAATGTTTATGCTTATTTATGAAAGCTTCCGCTATATTGTTATCCTTACCGAGCATCTGAGCTCACCCCTTTAAATGTTTTATTTTTTCCCATATGAGAAGAAGTATATTAGGACTAACCTGTAGGGATAGTCTATGGGATCTCAGTGTTGTCTTTGGAAACATTTTTGTTGTAGTTTTCCATTTTATGATGTAATTAAAACCTTATGAATATATCTAGTGTTTCCATGGCTACTAAACTAATCGGTCTTTCGAGAATTGATCTTTTGTGATCATGCCAATGTTATGTAAAAATGTACTAACTCTAGGTAACTGGTTTTGGGGTGTTATAGTTTTTATCAGAGGAAGTTTAGTACAAGCCTTGGAAGCTAGATTTTGATAAACTCTGATTAGAGCACATTACCCTAAGATTGACTTTGAGGATTAGTATAGAAGAACTTCCTAGATTTTTGGTAATTTAGTGATTTTGTGAGTTTTCCAAGAATTGAATCCTTGTCTGGATATGAGCAGGTAGAGGAAGCTCTAGCACAGATGTACCTAGGGGTAAAACCTAAAAACTCTGCTTTGATCTAGACACGAACGGGAATTGGTGCACGACAATGGCCCTTGCTTCACTCTTGGTTACAACACTCCCAGGGGATATGCTTCAGATAAATCTCATTTTATTTACAAACCATTATGAAGAGTTTCCAAGTATATACTTCCTCAAAGAAAACATTTTTATGATTATAGATTATATCCATAAAATATTCAATTTATTTTAAGTGTTTTTCAAGTTTGGAATTATGTATTTCAATTCATAAACTAATATAGTTTATGCCATTGTTTATAAATTCCCCCTAGTGGAAGGAATGGAAAATATATCAATGCACATAATCCATGTAGGGATTTACCTCCTAATTAATATAATTATTGTAGAGCTGGTGATGTAACTGGTGCTGATAAGCTTATCACTATACTGGGACAACTCACTCAGGTTATGAATAATAACCTTACCCCTATGGAGCACCCTGATCCGCAACATGGAGGATCAATGTTAGATCACTTCATGAGGAAAATTCCACCAAAATTAAATGGTGGTAAAAACCCACTAGTAGCTGAGCAATGGATAAATTCCTTAGAGAAAATATTCCATGGCTTGGGGAGTAGTGAAAGGCAAAAAGATGTCATGGTAGTTTACCGCCTCACTGGAGATGTTGATCAATGGTGGTCATTGATTCAAAACATGAAAGAAGATTATGAAGTATCAAATATGGAATGGAGGGAATTTAAATATATTTTCTTAGAAAAATACTTTCCTTATGACCATCGAGCGGATATGGAAAGACAATTTCTGAGTTTGAGGAAAAAGGAGGGTGAGAATGTTGCAAAGTATGAGTCTAACATTACAAGGTAAAAAAGTCATGTTGCAGACTATATACATAACCCAATAAGTAAGATTGATTATTTATTTGATGGGTTAAAACCATTTCTCCATCATTCATTAGTCTAACAATCCTTCTTTCCGTTAGAAGATATTGTCTCATGTGTTATCAAGACTGAAAATGAATTCATTCATTATTATGACTTTAAAGCAAAGATAGAGAAGAAGAGATCTACTGATCACTCTGGAAATGGAAATAAGGGGAATAAGGGAAAGGTTGAAAATCCATCCTACATTAAATTTGTAAAGAAACACCTCAGTAATTTCTTGAAGGGAATGGGAGTCTGTTACAAGTGTGGTGAAAAAGGCCACAAAACTCGTGATTGGAATGGGAAGAAAGAAGCTACTGATGTTCAATTAGACAATTGCAGGGAGATGAGACATTATGAAAATGAATTTCCTAAGAGTCAGGGAAACTTACCTCAGAAAAGGACAAGGGATCAAGGCCAATCTTATGCAATCACTAATGTTGAGGTTGAAGCTCTGAAATACATGGTGGAAGGTAATATAATGGCTTCGTCAAGTTTAGACAATGATTTATTTGATTCTTGATTGTCTCATTGTTTCATATCTTCCTATTTTTCTAAGAAAATTAGATATTTCCAATTTTATTTAACAATGGAGTTGTCAATCAAAACTCCTAAGGGAAGTATCATTGCAACAACGTTTCGTGAATCAGTTCCCATCAAGGCATATAAACATTATTTATATACTGATATCCTCATCATACCCATGATGGAATTTGATATAATCCTTGGTATGGATTGGATTTCGAACCATGATGTGAAAATTTATTGTAAGAAGAAGGAGGTTACAATTTTTGATGATGACAAAGAACACCTTATCTTTAGAGAAAAATCATCACCACTGGATTCTTGTCTAGATCCACCCCCAGTAGCTCAACTAAATTAAATTATTGGGGAGGAAGAGAATGAAATAACTACGGGTGAGGAAAAGAATGTTCAAATAGAGGATGTACCTGTTGTGAAAGAATATGTTGATGTGTTTCCAGAATATTTACCTGGACGTCCTCCAGAATGAGAAATTGAGTTTTCCATTGATTTAATTCCTGGTTCAAGGCCCATATCGAAGACACCTTATAGAATGGCCACTGTGGAATTAGTGGAACTAAAGAAAATTCAAGAGGAATAGAGTAATAAGGGATTTATTTTCCCTATTGTTTCTCTATGGGGATCCCCCTTTCTTTTTCTTAAGAAGAAAGATGGATCTATGAGGTTGTGCATTGACTACAGGGAGATCAATGCTATAAAAATATTGAACAAGTATCCCCTAACTCACATTGATGATTTATTCGACCAACTTCATGGAGCTCAATAATTTTCAATGATTGACCTTCAATATGGATATCATCAGCTGTGTGTAAAAAGGAAGACAATCCGAAAACAACATTTCGAAACAATTACAAGCATTATGAGTTTATAGTAATGCCTTTTGGGAAGACTAATACATGCTCTTTTTTCATGGATCTAATGAGCATAGTTTTTAAGGAATATCTTGATGACTTTTTAGTGGTATTTATTGATGATATAATGGTATACTCCAAAAGCTACAAAGATCATGAAAATCACTTGCGCATTATCCAAAAGATTCTTCGAAGAAATGAATTATATGGGAAGTTTAGAAGTGTGAATTCTGGCTTCAAGAGATTTCTTTTCTTGGCCATATTGTCTTTAAGGATGGAATCTTAGTTGATCCTTCTAAGAAAAGAGCAATCCAAGAATGTCCAGCACCGATGAGTATAACTAATGTACGAAGTTTTATTGGTTTAGAAGGTTATTATCAATATTTCGTCTAGAATTTTCCCGGTTGGGTAACTCATTAACCAAGATCACATGAAAAAGGGTTAAATTTTTTTGGAAAAAGGATTGTGAAGAATGTTTTGGAGAGATGAAGAGAATATTAGTCAATGCCCCTATATTGACTCTACCGTCGTGGAATGATGGGTTTTTTATTTATTGTGATGCTTCAAATAAAGGACTTGGTTGTGTATTTGTGCAGAATGATAGAGTTATTGCCTATGCATCACGATAGCTAAAAATTCATGATAAAAACTATACTACTCATGATCTTGAGTTATTAGCTGTAATATTAGATTTTAATATTTGGAGACACCATATATATGGTGAAAGATGTGAGATTCATACAAATCACAAGATTTTGAAGTATATTTTCGCATAGAAAGAACACAACATGAGGAAAATGAGATGGCTTGAACCACTCAATGATTATGATTGCATGATACACTACCACCCGGGGAAGGAAAATAATGTGGCAGATGATTTGAGCAGAAAAGATCATGGAGTTTTGAACAATATGAGAGTTGAAAAGGATCCTATATACATGGATCTTGTAAAGATGGATATGGGAATTACCATGGAAGGTGAAACATCGATACTTTTTTAAATGGCTTCCAAACCATCCATACTAGAAAGGATAAAGAGTTCTTAGACTGATGATGAAGAGTTTCAAAAGAATATTAAAGATGCGAATGATGGGAGATTGAATGACTTTGTGTATGAAGATGAAATTTTGAAATTTGGGAAGAGACTTTGTGTTCCCAATGTACTTGATCTAAAAAGGGAATTATTGGATGATGCTCATAGTTCCAATTTCCCTATACCCCCTAAGAGAACCAAAATTTATAGAGATTTGAAGGAACATTTTTGGTGGGACAAGATGAAGAGGGAGATTGCAAATTTTGTGTCAAGATGTATGGTTTGTCAACAAGTGAAAGCTGGAAGGCAACAACATGAAAGAGTTATGCAACCTCTTCCCATACCTGAGTGGAAATGGGATAATATTATGATGGACTTTGTCATTAGGAAACCAAATACTCCTAGAAGGAATGATGCAATATGGGTTTTTATTGATCGTGTTACCAATTCAGCAAATTTTCTTGCTATAAGAGAAGATTTACCACTTGAGAGTTTAGCAAGACTATATATTAATGAAGTTTTAAGACTTTATGGGGTACCATTGTCGATTTTTTCTGACCGTGATCCCCATTTTACATCAAGATTATGGAAAATTCTTCAGAACGCCCTGGATACTGAACTTCATTTGAGCACTTCATACCACCCCCAAACTGATGGAAAATCAGAACAGACTATTCAAACCATAGAAGACATGTTGATATCATGCTCACTTGACTTTCAGGGTATGTGGGATCAATATTTACCTCTAGTAGAATTTTCCTATAACAATAGCTTCCAGTCAGGTATTCAGAAGGCACCATATGAAGCGTTATACGGAAAGAGATGTCATACAGAAACTTGTTGGGATGCTGTTGGTGAAAGAAAACTTGAAGGCCTAAAAATTGCTGAGGAAACGATGGAAAAGGTTAAGGTAATCTAAACCCACATCAAAGCAGCTCAAATTAGGTAGAAGAGCGATGCCGATAACCGAAAGAAGGATTTGGAATTTCAGGTAGGAGATCATGTTTTCTTGAAGGTATCTCCATGGGAGGGTGTTATACATTTTGGTAAGAAGGATAAATTGGGTCCGAGGTACATTGGACCTTTCGAAATTCTAGAACAAATTGTGGTTGCAGCTTACCATTTAGCAATGCGGCCAAGTCTCTCCAAAGTTCATGATGTGTTCCAACTATCACTATTGAGAAAATACATGCCTGGACCAATGCATTTACTCACCTATGAGGAATTAGAACCGGAACCCGATCTGTCTTATTGCAAAGATCCCGTTAGGATTGTTGATACCAGAGAACAAGTGTTGAGAAACTGGACGACTCGTCTAGTAAAAGTTCTCTAGAGAAACCATAAGATGGAAGAGGCAACATGGGAAACTGAGGAACTTATGATGAAGAACCACTCGAGTCTTTTTATGCAATAATATTTTATAAATTTTGAGGAAAAAATTATTTGAAGGAGGGGTTAATGAAACACCCCAAGCATCCATGGTACTCTTCTCTTTAAATAATGCAGTAGCATGTGTTGTACTCAACTTCGAGTTTTAACACACCACAACCAATAAAACTAGCAGTTATGAATAGTAATACCCACTTTCTAAAATATTTTAAATTCTATCTTTCTAAATGGACTTTATTTTTGGATTCGTAATATCGAAATTTTCTTAGGGTGAATTTCCTGTATATTTCTAAAAACATTCAATTTTTGATGAATAGTGAAAAATATCGAGTCATTGTTTAAAACCAAATTTTTATTTAAATAATTATTTATTTTATTTAAATACTTTTTACGTCAAAATAGATACATAATACCTATATATTTTCAATATAATTAATTGGAGTCAGTTTATAATAATTTTAGATATATAAAATTTTTATTGAACTTTTCACCATCTTTTACCCACCTCCTAGGAGAATTTGCAAATTTACATAAAACATTATTTTACCACTTCTGTGAGTTGAATTTTGAAAATCCAAGAGTCACGGTTAATATCAAGGAGTAAAATGTGGTTTAATAAGATGAAAATAATTTTGGGTGAATAGTGTCTTTTTACTTTTATTTTCCACGGTTAAAATAAATAGGGTAATTAAAGGTAAAAATGATATTAATATTACCTCAAAACATGTCCTAATTCTATTGGATAAATATAATTCAACAAAGAACAACCTTAGGAATAAAATATGATCCTTTATGTTCTCTTGGATTATATTAGGACATTTATTATTATTTAATTCAAAGAAGAGTTAAAAGAGTTAAAATCAATGTTTAATAACTAAAACATTTTTAATATAGGGTTAAACATAAAATAAACTGGACTATAAATATTCATTATAAAGATACAATTATTTCCTAAATAATGGTGTTTTATTTATATTTTTTAGACATTAAATAATTTAATTTATTTATGACACAATGATGATGTAGTAATTAACTAATTAATGAAATATTAAAATAATTGAAATTATAAATATCGAAATAAATGTAATTTGAGACTTTTTATGAATTCCACTAATTTTCTAGGTTAATATGGCATATTAAGTTTTTTTAGATGAAATTTTTTCAAAGTAATAATACTGTTATGAATTTAGAAAAAACAAAATACCAAATAGTGTCAAAATTGACAAAAAAGAGTTTTTAAAAAGATATTATATTATTAATTGATATTCTATTCCTAAAAATATAAGGTTTAGCTAAATGACTTAGATAAGGTTATATATGTTAATAATTAACCACTTGGGGTTCTCTTTTCTTGTTATAATAACTTTATTAACCATATAATATAAAAAGACAAAGAGACATGTTAAATGTCAATATATTTAACTAAGAGTTAAATATAAATTATAAGGTTATTATGGTGACCTAAACCTATCTAAAATCTATTGGTTGGGTGGTTTTAGACCCCTAACCATATTATACTTTAAATAATATAATTTTTTTATATTAGAAACTGAAAATTATTTTATTATAAAATAATATTTCTAGCTTTTCCTAAGGTGCCCCTCACTCCTCTTATAAAAGGGCACTCCCCCTTCTCTCTAATTCACACCATAAAATCCATTTGGTTCAGAGGAACACTACCTAGATACCCTCTCAAATGTACTACCTTCATCCTAGAGGAATTCCTTTAGTCAAAAATCCATCCTAAGGAGCCCTTTTGATCATATCAAAAGGAAGAACCCGAAGAAGAGGTAAATATTTCATCACCTCTTTCAAGTTCTTTTCTTCTTCCACTTCTTCTTTCATTGTTGTTTACATTCTAAAATAATAACTCCAGTATCATCTATATAATTTTATGTTATTATAAATATGGTACAACCATATTTATTATTCTATACATCCTTTGAATGACATGTCACCATACATGCATACGTACGGCTTACCGTCTCAACGTCATGGTGTAATTGTTATTCCATACATTATTATTTGGATGGGTATAATAATGAAGTGTAATTGATGTAAATAATAAATATTACATGATAATGATTCTTTATATATAATATACCATCCAATTATATATTATTTTAATATCAAAATAATGATATTGTCGCTCGTGTGTACGTATGGATTACCGTCTCCACGAATGTGATGAGATTCATTCCCCACCGTATCCATTCAAGAATAATTTTCATTTGATGATTAAAAATAAATTTTAATGACTTGATATCATTATGTATTTTAATAATATACAAACTATCCATATAAAACATGGCTTATGTAACAAAACATATAAAAGAAAACGAGTAAGTGAACACCCAAACAACAATAATACTAAAATATTATTAACAAAGCAATATTAGAAGATCATATATGATATCATATTTATGTATGTGATTCTTGTATAATTTAATAAAAATGATTTAAATATTATACTACAGGTTAACCTACACTGGACCAAGGAAAATTACAAGGTAAGGGTTTATTTCACAATCTCTTCATTATACGAGGTTGTTTATACGTAATTATCTACTGGGACCTCTTTGTCATCCACATCCATGTTTATTAAAAATGTATTTAAAAACATTATTAATATTTTATATACTATGGGTTAAAGTCATTTATATTCTTTTTATAAGATGTTTATAAAGGAAACTTTCCGTCGTTTTCCAAACAGGGTCCTTTTTAACCTTTTCGATAAAATTAAGGTAAGAATGTATTTTTTTAAACTTATATGACAGGTGTGGCTATTTTCCACTGTTATAAAATCGTCAAAGCTTCCCTTACAAGATTATAAGAATATTTTCAAAGTAAATGTTTTATTTTATAATTATAATACTTTTAAATGATTTCAAAAAAGAGACATTTCTCTCAAATAGTTTTGATTTCATCTATGTCAACATCCTTTGATGGATTTTAAGATTATTTGAAGTTGATTTATTATGATAAAAAACATCCATATTGTATTAAGGGTTTTGTGATATGTTTTTCTGTGGATGTGTTATTTTTATACCATTCATGGTTTATGGAGAAATTATTGACATTTCTTATGCTAGTTTTCATACGAGTGTTTATGTTATGTTTAAACTGTTCATATGCAGAATGCATTGGACTTTGTAAGTGATGGGTGGAGCCCACTATAGCTCCTAGATGCATCTATAGGTCTCATGAGACAAACTAATGTCTTGGAACAAGTCCTTGACAAAATCTTATTTGTAGTCTGGGCACAAGGCCTTGACTATGTTGTTTTGAAAGTCTGACATTATGCATTCCATCATTATGAAAGTGGTTATTGATATTACATGTGATTATTCGACTAGTAGAATATCCATGTCAGTAATTAAATAGAATTATTGGATTTTATCATTTCCATATTATGTTGATGTTCACGTTTAAAAGTATTTTGTTTTATTTATACATTGCCTTAAATGTTTATACTTATTTATGAATGTTTCCGCTATATTGATATCATTACTGAGCATCTGAGCTCAAGCCTTTCTATGTTTTATTTTTTCCAGGATGAAAATAAGTATATTATGACTGACCTACAGGGATAGTATTTGGGATCTCAGTGTTTTCTTTGGAAACAATGTTGTTGTATTTTTCCATTTTATGATGTAATGAAAACCCTATGAATTTATCTAGTGTTTCCAATGCTACTAAACTAATCGATGTTTCGAGACTTGATCTTTTGTGATTATGACAATGTTATGTAACAATGTACTGACTTTGGGTAACTGGGGTCAGGGTGTTACATCATAGTACCTTAGTCTAGTATAATTTTGAATTTTTGACTATATTGAACCACGAAACAACGCTTATGACCACAGTGAAACTCTATGTTTCTTGCTCTGAGTGATAGAGAACTATAGTATGACCTATGAGTAATAATGCATTGTCATAATAAAAGGATTGAGCTCTTGGGTTGAATATTACACATATCCATGTCTACATGATATAAATGATGACAATGACATGCATGACCTATCAGAGAACATAAATGCAATTGAAGGTTGGTATGACACAGATTTTTAAAATTAAACTGTACATGAGATCTCTTAGTCCCACATAAAATATTTCAACAATCAAGGGATGATTTATAATAGATTAAATGAATTAATTTTCCTGAAAGACATACAGGTGTTTAATGTTCCCTAATTCCACATTGGATTGGCCCCCTATGCAAGTATCTCACCACCTCATGAACCCAACCCCATGGGTCAGTACACTTATATGCCCATTCCTAAATGTGTGATGCATGAGCTATTTTCTCCTATATGTAATGTAGCATAAAATCACTATATGGGCTTGTATGGAGTCCACTCAAAGGGATTCTATGTGTCTTGATTCCCGATGTGTTGAGGTTTATCCCTTTCAGGACCATTGTTTACATGAAAATATATGAAACACCTAGAAAAATAAACATATTGTAAAATAAATTATTTTTTTTCGTATTATATCATTTTCTAAATTTTAATCCAAAAAAACACACAAATTTTTATTAATAAATTATAAATGGGTAAACACAAATAAAAATAATGGAATTTACCAATTAATTTTTAAAACATTTATCCATAAAATTAACTCTTTATATAACTCTTAATGATGTAAAAGTGGTATGTATATGTTGGGGGGGAGTGACTTGAGAATATTATAATTTTATTGAATAAAAAATTGTAATTATGGGATGGTTATTGAAAAATAGTCCTTGAAAATGTATGAATGAGTACTCTATCATCCTTGAGTTTGAAGGAAATGGTAATGTAATTATCAGGGGTGTGGTTTGAGTTTAATCAATGAAAATATAGTGATGAATCTAGAAGTGATTTAAGACTATTTAAAATCAAAACCTATTGTATACACTTTAATGTTTCAAATTAAAGTTGAACATGTTTATCAATAATTTGTACTATCCTAAATACATTTGAGGATCCAATTATGATGATAATTGAAAAAATTTATAGTAGGTATCATATTCTAATTGATTAAGAAAATACTTGTTTTTTAAATAAAATAATCTTGATTTCTACTACTATTATTTTCCAAGTAAACATAGAGTGTAATGTTTGATGACATGTTATTGAAGAATTAATTGATACCATTATCTTTTAACATTTTATTGATTATAATTAAGGGGATAGAGAAGAAAATTAATTCACATATGGATATTCATTTTTATATCATTGGTAATTATAATAGATTAAAAGGTTCACATTAATATACTCAATTTCTGTTGTAGTTTTATTTCATGAAATTGAAGATCGAATCATTCATGATGTCAATATGAGATAATGGAATAAAATATGGTGGGAAATTCTAAAAACCAATCATATTTAAAAATAGGATTTCCCATCCAAGGAGTATTATTTGTAATGAGTTATGTGAGAATTTAAGGACAAACATGAATATTGTATATTAGTTGATTACATGCTTCACATGGTAAAAATAAAGATCCATCATGTCTAGATATATATGTTTTTTGAACCATGAACATTTGTTTAAGGATTAGAGATGCATGAACTGGAGGAATTGTGATATTTTTTTTATATTAATATGATAATGGAGTTTACTTCCATCCATTATATAGAAACAAGTAGCATGGAAATTAATACCAATATTCCTAGAAAACAATTTAATGATGCATATATAATTTATGTTGAAGTAGATGAGATAATATGTTGAAGTAAATGTTACCACTAGAATCTTCATAATTGTCTATTTAATTAGAAATGGTTATTTGAAATATAATTATGATAATAATTAATATTTAATATAAATAATTGGTTTAAGAAGATTTGATTAGTTCCATCCTTGGGAAATTCCCTGGATGAAGTTTTTTGTAAATATAGAGTGATGATTTTTGTACTAATTATCATCTTCAAAACATGCACTAGGGAAGTATAATTTCAATTTACAACAGTTTATAAAATATTGAAGTTACCTAGAAATTAAATATTCTAACCATGACATGAAGGTTCCATAAATATGAAAAATGAGATAAAGAAACTATGAGAAATAAGTTATGATCTATAGGATAATTTTTTAGGGTTATTAAGATGAATTTAATCTCATTAAAGAATACCTAGATTCATTTTAAGAAAGTTCAAACATTAAACTGAAAAATAGAAAAGTACCCCCATGATATGAATTATATTTCTTAAAATAGGTTTGTAAATCACAATAATTTGTTTAAGATTATAAATTTATAAAATTCCCTGAATGAAAGTCCGGTTGACAAATCATAAGTCTTTATGCTTCATCATAAGTCCTTATAGCACTAATCGTCAGTCTTTAATGTGATTGTAAGTATTTGCTTCTATATGTAAAGATTCATTGTATATATTTTGATCAACATGTTACTTTGACCCAAGACTTACTTAATCAAAATAATCCTTTGTGTTGATCATATGACTCTGAGTCAAATTCATGACTTCTGTATTTATTATAAGACATAAACAATTAGGAATTATTTTGTTGTATTTTTTGAGTGAAAAATAGATCTTAAATATTTAATTATGGAAAAATAGAGGAACAAATTAAGATGATATTTTTGATATGTTCTAATTAAACACATGATCATGATTAAATTTGAGATAAATATAGAATTATCCAAGTAGAAGAAGTTCATGCTGATGTAGATTGAACCAGCCAGATAAAGAAAAGGCTGATGCTGATGGGATTCCACACCTCATGCTATATGATCCATTTCACCATGCCTACGTAGAGACATAAAGACAAATAAATGTCATGGATTATCTAGAATATTTCTATAATGTATAATATAATAATAATTCAAATATTGTAATAAGGAAACACACTAAATATTTTTCTAATCATTCAGTAATAATTTAGATATGACATTGACATGGATATTATATGAATTGAAGGCCAATATTTTAGGTTTTTTCAATGTGGGAAATATATGAAACTATTTCAAATAGTCTATATATAAATTCATTTTAGTGTTAAATAAATAAATGATAATATCGACTGATTAATAACTATAGGCATCATTCATGTTAGAATAAAGATAGAGAAGAAATTATACAATAAATTGATGTAGATATTTTATATCAAAGAGAAGAAGAATATATCTCACTGTCATTCCAATCCACTAAATTATTTAATAAAGAAATCCTAAAATCATCAATTTTTGTAGGAATATAAAAAATGAAGAGTTATGATGTGATACTGTGGATTATATAAAAAAATTTGGATCAGAGAAATGCATCCTGTTGAATCTTACTATAGAAATATGAAGAACATTGAGGCAGCTCATCTGAATATTATGACTAATGGAAGAAGGTCATTTATATAGTATTGGAGGTACTTGATCAAATATTGTAGATCTATCTTCATGTAAGTATAATAAAATTATATTATATGAAGGGACACATATCCCTTAATTTGTGTGTAACTATTTAGTTTTAGGATAATAGTTTTAACTTTATTCCATTTCCTGTGATTTCTTTGATAATAAGAATGAAATCATGTATATGGGATAATAATCATCTATCACTAGGGATGTTTTTATTAATATATAGGTAAAACTCATTAAAATCCCTACTATTCACTTTTATTTATTTATTATTCATTATCTTCATACCAAAAAAATTAAATACAAAAACAAAGAGGTCAGATCACTTAATAAGTTAATAGATTATTAAGAAATAGAATTGAAATACGATTAAAATTCACTCTACACTGATTCAACCATTATAGTGAGGGAATATCTGATAGTTATCCAATTGTGAGTCCCTCCTTGGACTTCCATGAAGATATGAGTAACCACCATGGCCTATATGAAATATTCTCAAGGTTAGGGAATATCATCCCAGTTACAAGAAACAAAATCTTGAGGAATTTCCCAAAGATAGATCCAGAATACAAAAACAAATTGACCAATTAACACCATATATAAATATACCAAGTAACAAAATAATATAATAATTCATGAATATGGAATAAAAATATAAATCCCAAAAATAATACCAAATGAAGTCTCTGGAAGTAACTCCCTAGCCAATCATGATCCCCAAGATAATACAATATATCTTGGACACAAACATTACTTTAAAACCTAAAAAATTATTTTTATATACATGGGTGATCATGAAATGTATACTCAGTGGGATCATAATCAAGATATCTCATAAAAATGTGTAAGTAGCATACTAATGCATCAGTGAACAAATAGTTAACACAACAAGCACCTAACAGGTCAACTACCTCTCAGAATACCCATTTTCCACTCTCCAAATATAACACCAAAGCACAGTAAAATAATATTTAATAATATACTAATAAGGTTCCTCATTATGACTTCCCCATTGGTATGTCTCTCTCATGCCCCAATGTCTAATTTCCTATGCTACCAATCCCTTCCACATCCATTCCACAATGCACCATCTCTCATATAAAAACCATAAAATCTAACAAAACTGTATCCGCCTCCTCATCCCATATCCACAACCACATATCATGTCTCATCCATCCTCCACATATCTGATATAGTAGGCTATTGTGAACATGAAAGACATAAACCATGTTCCCTCCAAATATAATTCAAGATCCATACAATATAATACCTTCTCATAAATTTACTATAGTATATTCTAGTACATCACAATCCTCCACATCCATACCTCATTGGGTGTACCAACACATTATGTACCTATCATCACATCAATACCTTATACAGTTTTCTAGTCTACCACACACTATAGTAGCATGATTTTACATATTCCAATCCCATGATATACCTAGAAAAAATAGTAGGGAAGAGGGAGTATTTATCCATCTGTTACCTCGCCAACCAATATGTAAGGTATGAAAACCATAACCCAAAGATATTATGATAATTGGTAATGGTATTTGAAATGGATTTGGTTTTTATAGAAATAAAAAGGAAAATACAAGTATAGATACAACCACCCACAAGCCCAAATAAGTATGTTCACACCCAAATAACACCATCACCACTTCCATCACCACCATACTACCATCATCACACAACTTCATTTCTTCCAACTATAACCCCAAAACGATCCCCCATTCATACAAAAAAAATCACAAAAAACAATAAAAAATCCCAATTTATCATACAATTATTCTATTTCTAGATTTCATTTTACAATATAATTACTATTCATTTAGTCATTAATTACAAGTTTAATGGTATCACACTTCAAAATAATACCCACATTGTGTACCACTATTAACAATTTAATTCAACAATAAATGTTTAATTTTTTCCAAGAGTCTATTCAATTATATCCAACCACTTTTCATGTTCAATATTTCCAAAAATATTCTGCGCCAATGAGAAACTACCAAATGATCCCATATTTATCCACCATGACATCGCCCTACGAAAATCCCTATATTCCACTTTCAAATAGTGGTATGAAAATAATAGCTCCACAAAAAAATTACTCATCCTCAACCATATCATACTATACCTCCCATGGAATCTATCACAACACACACTACATAACCCAAAATATCAGCCCAAACAACATCTATCAACCACTGAAAAACCATCCGAAAATAAATCATATAGTAATTAATTCAACCCTACAACCACAAACATTCCCACGAATATAACCACACTACCCAAAACATTCCAACTAATGCATCATTTCTTTATAACACTATCCATAAAAACCACCTCAGGGAAACCCCCACATTAACAACACATTAATAATAATAAAATATAACAAAAAAGGGTCACCGAAGCCCAATAATCCCATAACCTAGAATTCTAGAAAGAACCACTATCTTAACCACTTTATTTTGAAATAAACAAAAATATGATATCATATTTAGAAGAGAATCCATTTTATTACCATCATTATGTGATTATTATTTTATAGTGAGAAATATATCACAAAATAAATATAAATGGATTATTGGAGTGAATTATTTTCAATAACAAAAGTGAATTAGAATAGATATTTTGAGAAAAATCATAGAAAAAAAATTCATGCAATTCAACCCATTCCCATTAATTTCATTAGGTCCAATTCAATATATTTATTAGGATAATATATATGCATCACTGAAATATGACAATAGCATAATAATTGTATTATGTATACAAAATAAATGAGTGTTATTGAATCCCCTAACTCAATTGAATATTTATAATTCCATGCAAAAAATAAAATTTAGAGAAGAGATTATCTCAAGAAGGATATCACATTGAAGTAACTTAAAAAACATAAAGCACATCAATAACCATAAGCTACTCACCAAACATCACCCAAATGAATAACTTCCAGAGCTAAAACCATATCTAGAAAAAAATAGAGAAGTGACCTAGATGTAAAAGGGAAGGGAGTTATTTTGGATGGAATAATTATAGATATCATGAATCTAATGATTAAAATTCATCAAAGGGTGATCAAGATGCTCCAAAATCACACCTTAAGATGGTGATTTTTTGACATAAAACTAAGGGATCTAAGATAAATTAAAGGGATTGTTTGAATTATTCCTGGATGGAAAAATAATCATTAATAACAGGACATTAATTAACATGCCATTTCTATCTAGGAAAATTATAAATCGTGGGATATAAATCATTCACTGCACCAAGATATGAAATAGTATGCAAAACATTGAAAATTAGTACTTTGAATTCTCTTAATTTCTATCATTCAATGATTTATCAATTAATCTGATCTAACTGAATAAGGGTCATTCTATGACCCATTACACCACACTAATACACCACATGATACATAAGCACCTAGGGAATTTCCTCTAAAAATAATTACCATTCCATGAATCCCATCCATATTAAACTCCACCTATTCCAAAAATATATATATCATAGTTTAAGTAAAGTCTCATTCCATGACCAGGAACTATAGTACTGTACATAAACTAATTTAGACCCATCAAACTGTGCTCAGAATGGCTATTCCACTACCAACTATACCAAAATTAATCCTTTTCTCCAATAACATTTCTCTCCCACAAAACTCCTCTTAACACCACTAACACTCAACACTCAAAAAATAATAGGATGATAAGGTCCATATAGTTACCTTAGGGTATATATCTTTCAATAACCCATTTTTACTAAATCCTCATTGATTTTTTTTGATTTCACCTTATATTGTATCCTTTATAATAATTTTTGAAATAGTAACCAAAATGGTTTTTTGGGAATATTTCAAGATAAATTTTTAACGATTTCATAAAATTCATAGTATAACACATCATATGAAATACATTGTCAATACCCATCATAAACACATTTAGATGAACTCTAAAATACTTTTAGAGTACCTCTATGAGTCAAACTCAATTCCCATTGAGTCAAAAAAATGTGTAACCCCATGGGATTTTATATAATTGAAAAAAATATGAATTAACATATCCATAAATGTAACCATAAAGAGTGATATTACAAATAATAAGTTCTACTAAATCTAAAAAAGGGATTCGGTGTGATCTGAATCAAATAGATATATATTTATACATGTGTCCTCCAATTTTATCCTATGAAAACAGGCATTCTCATATAATATATTTAACGTGACCCATTTTTCAAAGACATAAAGATAATTTAGGACTCAATGTATGTCAATACCATATATGATATTATTAATTTTCTTACTATAGATTTACTAGGTTGACGAATACGTCACATGTCATTCATAGTTAGGGATGAACACAACACATACCCCTCACCTAAATAGATAATAAGATCATATTTTATATCTACGTATGGACATTCACTTAGTAATTATTTTCCAATTGTGGTACTTGATATCATACAAATGATATAAGAGGATAGATCCCACCTAGTTTGAGCTGAAAATTAGGACATGATCAATTACATACCCAACAAACCATTTGATTAGCTAAGTTATAAGGCTTTTCTAAGAGAGGTGTCAAAGTATGGAGGTTCTTATGATAGGTATCCCATTTAAAATAGGTATCGAGGACTCTAAATATGATCCACGAACCCCTATTACACCAAATACATATTGTATGATACACTATGGGGTATAATTCATGGGATATCCATCCCATAAAACTTTTTTTGCACCTCAGTGACATATTCTATTTCTCGATACAAGAATCTTAGTCATGGTAATATAAAAATTTCTTCATAAATAATGAAATTTCATGAAAAAAATCATATAAGTAAAACTCAATGTTTTACTTTGAGATGATAATTATCATTACTCTTCATAAATTTTTTATCAATGTATAATCACATGCAGCTAATGTGAAAGGATGATAAAGTCAATATTGACATTATTATAACATGATACATTTTATATTTTTAAAATCCTTTAATAATAATTAAGAAAACACTATATAATATGTAAATCTCTGGCACTAAAATCTTGGATAAGGTTAATTATTTTATTACATTAGCATGGTCACAGGAAATCAAATCCTGAAGGACCGATCAGTTTAGTAAACTTGAAAAAACTAGATACAAACATATTTTTTACATTAAATCATGAAATGAAAAACTACATAGTATCTACATTTAAAAAAATAATATCCATTAAACAATTGACGATGTTCAATCATCATATTCCTCTTTACAAACTAGAGAAAAATGAAACATGATATAGGGGTGACCTCAGATGCTCAGTAAGGATAAAAAATATAGGAGAAGCTGTCCGAAATAAGCATAAACAATTAAGGTAAGGTATAAAACTGAAACAAAGGTCATTAAAACATAATATTGAGAATAATTTTGAAATAATTAATCAAATAAATCCACTTAAACATTATCATGGGTATTATAGTAGCCAAATAATCACATGTAATTTCAATAACTAATCACATAATGAGGGAATGGAAAATGCCATAAATCAAAACTATACCGTCATGGCCTCATTCCAAGACCATACATACATAGTTAAAAACAAAAACTAGTTTTTCTCATGATATATACCGATGAATCAAGGGGATATAGTGGCCCCCACCAATCACTTACTAATTCCATTTAATTCCTCTTATAAAAGGGGAAAAAATAACAAACATAAACAATCTTATTAAATCAAAAATTGGAAATCATAATACATTAGATAGAAACCATGAATGGTAAAAAAGTAGCATATCCATAGTAAGACTAATAATAAACCATTAAATACAAAATGATAGGTTTTTTCAGAAGAAATCAACCTTAATTAAGAATAAGATCCAATAAATTATGTTGAAATAGATTAAAATGTCCTTAAAAAATCATTTGAAACTGCTTTAAAAAATATCCCTTTCTATTGAATATATTTATTTAAAATTCCATAAAATTTAATAATAATAAAATTTAATTGAAAATAACCATCTAAGATTATAATTAAACCTTCATAACATTACATAATCATGATTATTGAAAAATTCCCTCACACCATATAATTTAAAAAAACATTCTTCTCATAATTTGTCGAAAAATCCAAAAAATACCTCTTAAGGAAGATGAAAAAAATATTCCTTTTATAAAATCAAACTTGTGTAAAAATTTCCTTAAATAATTATAAAATTATTCTAATAATTTGTTGAAATATATTTTTATGAAACATGGACATGGATGAAAATTATTTCCCAGTAAATTCTTACGTAAAATAAATCCCAAATCACAAAGAGATTGTGAAAATTAACCCTTTCCTCATACTATTCATTAGTTGAGGGTTCATTAAACTCATTAATAATGGTTATATAATGTTATTATGTTATAAAATGAATATATAAAAATTTTATTATATCATATATGATTTATTATATTGTTTCTTAATAATATTTTATTATTTCCATTATTCTGTGGGGGAACTGCGTTATTTTCTAATGTTTAATCTATCACATAAGTCTCATTTACTATTAATAGGAGATATCTTATTAATATCCCTAATTATATTAATTTTATATATATTATATTTATTTATTATATAAGTTTTCATAATAATTGTTAAATGGTTGTAGTGGAGGATGAATCTCATCGCGTCATGAAGATGATAGGCCATACATACGCTTGGGTGATGGTATTAGTCCCTTAATGGTCAAATGGTTTTGGAATTGGATGTTATATAAATTATAAATAATAATTACCATGTCATATTAATAATTTATAGTCATTATACACATCATTATACCCATCCAAATAATGTAGTGTTGAATAACAATTTACATCACAACATGGAGATAATAAGTCGTACGTACTCACATATAGTGATATTGTTATTCATAAGACGTATAAAATGAGGAATATGGTTGTGAAATAATCATATTAAAATATAATCCTATTTATGGTAGTTTATTTATTAATTTACTATAGAAACAACATAGGAATTGGAAATAGAGTTAGAAAAGAAATTAAATTGAATTGGAAATGTGATTACCTTTTCATCGAGTATCTCCATTTGATTTTCACAAAAGGAATTAATAGTTTAGTTTTAAATACAAAGTATGGAAACTAGGATGAATTGAGGGATTTTGGGAGTACAATTAGGCAAGGTTTTTCTGAGCCAAAGGGATTTAGATATTTGAATAAAGGAGAAGGATATTCTCCTTCTTGTAAGAGAGGGGAGGGGTACTTTAGGAAACTCAAAAAATATTAATTTAGTAACAATTTATTTTCAATTTCAAATAGATGAAATGAGAGTTATTCAGAATATAAGATGTGTATATGTATAAATAATCTCAACCAATTAATTTTAGATATGTTTTGGTTACAAAATTAACCTTATCCTTTGTATTTAACCATTAGTTAAGAAATTTAACTCTTACTATGACCACTTGTATTTTTACACAACAGGTTTAATATAGTTACAATAAGATTAAAAATAAACCCCAATTGAAGAATTTATTACATATTTAAAATTATAATAGTTATTTGGATGAAATATATATTTTTATTAATTTTTATCATATAATAAAATAGTATTTATTTTAAAGTATCATTTTTGTAAAAAATGATACTATTATTCATTTGTATTTTTAAAAATATAATAAAAACATGATAACTTCTCATAAACACATTAAATATGTAAATATAACGTATAATTTATCTATTGAATTAATCTATGTAATTAATTATATAAATTTATATATATTTTAATATTTTTAAAATCATTTATTGGATATTTCCTTGAATAAATAAATTACATTTTCATTATTGTGTCCCCATTTGATTTAATTAATTATTTTCTAAAACTATAAATAAATTACTATGATGTATATAAAAATTTTATATTTCTAAATACTATTTTATTTTCCCATATCACTTATATAACCTCATATTAAAAATGATATAGTTATTAAAATATGAGTATGAAATTTTTAACTCTTCTTTGAATATAATATAATAAATTATTTAATATTACATAAGTTGCGAAAAAAGGATCATATTTTCGGCCTAAGGTTTATTTTGGTCCAAAAACACTTATATAATTAAATTAGGACATGTGTTGGGGTAATTTTATAAAAATATATATTATTTTGTTTACCTTTAACAACGTGATTAATTGTGGTAAATAAAAATTTACTAACGTTATCATTCACAAAAAATTAAGTTGATCCTTTTAGATAAGAAATTTCATACTAATTACAACCATGTATTTCCATTTTTTGAAATTCAATTCACATAAATGGAAAAAATAACTTTTAATGCTACTCCTACAGATGTGGTGAGAAGGCGGGTAAAAGAGATATTCAAAAGTTCAATAAATTTTTTAAATCTACTTCTATTATAAAAATTATTTTAATGACCTAAATTTTTTTAATATATTTATTATTTACCTATTGTGACTTTAAAATTGATTTAAATTAAAATAATTATTTAAATGAAACATTCAGTTTTAGCAACAATATAGTATTTTTCACTATTCATCAAAAATTGAAACTTTTCATAAAAATTTTAAAACTCAAACCTAAGATAATTTTCATATTATAAATTTAAAAATGATTTTTATTTAAAAAAAATAATATTGATAAATTTCACAGTGTGGTTAATAAGATTTATAACTGCTTTTTAAATGACTTGTTTGATAGATCATGGTGCTCCCGAACTCTGTGTTGTGTGCACCACAAGTTATTGAATTTATTTAAAAAGAAACATACCATGGAATCTTGGGGTGTAACATTATTCCCTCCTCCAAACAAAATATTCCTTGAAATTTCCATAATATCACCCCAAAAAAATATTTTGGTGGTTCTTCATAAAAAATTCCTCAGGTTCCCACATCACATATTCTTTTTTATGATTTCTCCAAAGAACCATTACTAATAAAGTTGTCTAATTCCTCAACAATTGTTACATAGTATAAATAATATTGATAGGATCTTCTCAATAAGAAAGTTCGGGTTCTAGTTTTATTTCTTCATATGTGAGTAAATTCATTTGGTCTCGCATGTATTTCCTTGACCTTGATAAATGGAACACATCAAGTTATTTGGAGAGAATTGATGGAATTTCCAAATGGTAAGCTATAGAACCAATTTGTTCCATAATTTCAAAAGGTCTAATGTACTTAGGGCATAATTGTTCCTTTTTACTAAATATTATAAACCCCTTCTTATAGATACCTTCAAGAAAACATGATCTTCAACTAAAAATTCCAAACCCTTCCTTCGATTATTGTTAGAGTTATTTTTCCTACAATGAGATGTTTCAATATGGGTTTTAATAGTATTTAATGTTAGTTTTGTTTCCCCCAAAAGTTCTGGCCCGACAAGCTTCCTTTCACTAACTTCCTCCCAATAAGTTGGTGTACAAAATATCATTCCAAATAATTCTTCATACAGTGCCATTTGTATACTTGAAGGGAATTTATTGTTATTAGAAAAATATACCATCGGTTATTACTGATCCCATATACCTTGAATGTCAATTTAGAAGGATCTCAACATGTATTATAATGTTTTGATAGTCCATTCTAATTTCCCAATAGTTTGAGGGTGGTAGGTAGTTCTCTAATGAAGCTCAGTATCTAGATCCATCTGAAGAATTTTCAAAATTTTTGATGTAAAATAGGTATCTCAATAAAAAACAATAGATAGAGGTTCACCATGAAGTCTTAAAACTTTAGTAATATAGAGTCTTTCTAGGCATTCAAGAGGTAAATATTCTCTTATAGCATTAAATGTGCTTATTTGGTAAGGAAATAAACTATAACCCATATCATATCATTGCTTCTTAGAGTCTTTAGTAATCTAGCGACAAAGTCCATTTTAATGTCACCCCATTTACACACAAGCATAAAAAGAGGTTACATTATTCCGTTGGGTTGTTTTATCTCAGCCATTACTTATTGGAAAATCCAACATCTTGACCCATAGTAAGAATTTATCCTCTTCATGTAGTCCCATAAAAAAATTTCCTTGAAATCACACTACATCTTAGTTCTATAAGGGTTTATATAAAAATTTGATCAATGAGCATCATATAATAATTACATTTTTTCTCAGGTATTGAGGGAACACAAAGCCTCTTCCCAAATTTGTAAATGCTAACTTCATATACAAAATCAATCAATCTTACATCATTCATAGCTTTAATTTTATTTTTAAAATCATCATCATTGGAATGAGAACTTTTTATCCTTTCTAGTAAGGATGGTATGGTAACTATTTGAAAAAGTTGTAATGTTTCACCTTCCATGATAATTCCCATATCCATATTTACTAGATCCAAGAACATATTATCCCTTTTGGAAATAATTTTTTTTCAGAAATATGTTGTCCTTCCTACTCAAAGCATCCACCAACTTATTTTCCTTCCCTATGTGGTAGTGTTTTTTTCAATCATATTCCTTTAGTAGATCATGCAATCTGCTTTGCCTCATATTGAGTTCTTTATGTGAGAAAATATATTTCGAACACTTGTGATCAATATATATCACACATAATTCACCATAGAAATAGTGTCTCCATATCTTCATAGGAATTATTAATACAACAAACTCAAGATCATGAGTTGGGTAGTTTTTTATTAATGTTTTAATTTCTTTGACTCATAAGTAATGACTCTATCATTCTCCTTAAGAACAAAACCAAGTCATTTCCTTGATGTGTCACTATAAATCACAAACCCATAATGTATAGATGTTAAAGTCAAGATATAATCATTGAGTAATCTTATCATAAATCCTTCAAAACATTCTTCACACTCTTTTTTCCAAACAAATTTAACCCCCTTACGCGTGAGCTTGGTTAACAAGTTAGCCAATTTGGAAAAATTCTTGGACAAAATAGCGATAGTAACCTAATAAAACAATAAAACTACATACCTATTCTATGCTAGACATTGTTTTCCATTCTTGGATTTCCTTTGTATTTATAGTATCAATATACATTCCATCCTTCGAGACATATGGAAAAGAAGAGAAATTTCCTTAAGTGATAATTCACACTTACTAAATTTTCCATATAGATCATTTCTTCTAAGAGCCTTAAGAACAATCTGCAAGTGGTTCTCATCATCTTCATAATATTTGGAGTATAATAAGATATCATCAATAAATACTAATAAAAAATAATCATGAATTTCCTTGACGACTATTTTCATTAGATCCATGAAAAAAAAGGTACATCAGTCAGTCCAAAAGGCATTATTGTAAACCTGTAATGTTCATACCTAGTTCGGAATGAGGTCTTTGGAATATCTTCTTTCTTTTGACATAAATGATGATATCCAGAATGAAGGTCAATCATCTAAAAATATTGAGCCCCATGATGTTTATAAAATAAAATATGAGGTAGAGGATAGTTGTTCGTTATTGTAATAGAATTTATTTATCTATAGTCAATGCATAGACTCATTGATCCATCTTTCTTCTTAACAAAAAGAACTAGGGTTCCCTGTGGAGAAACAGAAGATAAAATAAATACCTTAATACTCAACTCCTATATTTGTATCTTTATATATACTAATTCTATAGGGTTTATTATATGATGAGTCTTTGATATAGTTATTGAATGAGAGATTAAGTCAATATAAAACTCAGCTTCACGCTCTGGAGGGTTTCTAGCTATGTCCTCTGGAAATACATCAATGTATTCCTGTACAATCAGTATATCCAAAATTAAAAAAAATATTTCTTCTCCCATAGATTATGTTTTTTCTTCCCCTAAAAATTTCATTTAGAAGGGCTACAAGAGGTGGATCTAGATAAGAGTTAGAAAAATATGTTTCATCCCTAAAGATAATGGATTCTAAATCTTCCTCAACAATCATTACTTCCTTGATCTTGTAATAATTTTTTTCAACATATATTTATAACAAGTCCATTTCATGGATTATATGAATTTATACCAAAGATATGATGATAAATTCCACAGATAAAGCCTGTTTATATACCATAGTGGGAACTTCCTGACACATGTTGGTTTCAATGAGACTTATCTTATGGGTTTTGACAGAAAACTACCTTGTTAATGTGAATTGGAAATATATAATTTTTTTAAAAAATAGAGAATATATAAAGGAATGATAGGTTCTAGAATCAAATAATTTTTTATCTAAATTTGAGGAAATGATTAAAGTTCCTTCCACCGCATCATCCGGAACTTCAATCTCATCATTTGTGATCACAGAAGATTGGCCTTTCTCCCCTGGCCTTTTTTGGGGAAAATTTCTTTCATGCTTAGGAAAATAATTTTCATAATGTCCAATTTCTTTATAATTTTAGGATTGAACATGGGTAGATTCGTTATTTCTCTTTTAATCACGGGATTTTTGGCCTTTTTCTACCCAATTGTAACAAACTCGCATCCCTAATAGGCACATACCATGATTCTTATTTTCAAATTTTTTGAATGATGGAAATTCAATTCTCTCATTATTACCCTTTCCTTATTTGCATTTCCAATGTGTTCCAAAACCCTATTATTTTACTCACTCACATTAAATTCATAAGAATTGTAGAATTACTTTTCTATCTTAAAGGCACATGAGTTTATATCTTCATATGATGAGAATGATTTTGAGACCAGTTCCCAGAAAAGGAATGGTTTTAAAAAATAAAATAATCAATTAATATTACTTCTTGGGTTATGTATGTATTTTTCAACATGCCTTTCTAACCTTGTGAAGTTAGATTCATACATTTCAATATTATCATCCTCCTTCCTAAAACTTAGAAATTTCCACTCCATACCCGATTGATGATTGCGAGGGAAGAATTTTTCTAGGAATATTTCTTCAAATTCCCATCATTAAATATTTTATACTTCTTTATCCTCATTCATGTTTTGAATTAATGATCACCATTGATCCACATCTCCAGAGTGCTGATAAACTACCATGAAAACTTTTACCTTTTTATACTTCCCAATGAATGAAATATATTTTTTAAGTAAATTATCCAGTTCCCATCTATAAATGGATTTTTATTCCCATTGAATGTTAGAGGCTTCATTAAGCGGTCTAAAATTTATCCTCTTTATATTGGATGAGGCTTCTTCATATATGTAAGGTTATTTAATCATAACATGGTCCATCTATGAACGTATAGTTATTGGTTTTTTAGAACTAGTTGTAGCTCTGAATCCAACATCATAATCTTATATATGAGGGAAATCCCAACATGGGTCAGGTCTATTGATAATATTCCCATTTCTTCCACTAGGAACCATTTCTAAACAACACCATTCATTAGATTAGGTTATGAATCATTATGAGTAATTTAAAAATACATTACATAAATTGAAATATTTATGGATATCTAATCACATAATATTATACAAGCTTTCTTTGGAGACATATTTAATTTTAAATCCATCATAACAGTTCAAACAGAAAATATGAATTATCCTAAGAATATTCCCTAGGTGTGTCAAACCAGGTGCACAGTAAGGCCCATTATTGTGTACTAGGTTACCCCGAGTCAAGCCCAGAGCACCTCGTCAGTGTTATCACTCCTAGGTACATCTGTTCCAGAACCAGGTCCACTTATAGTATCTGTAAAGGAATGTATTTTCTTAGAATACCGAGATAATATCTTAATTACCAAAATTTTAGGATGTTCTTCTATACTTAACCTCAAGGTCTATCTAAGGGAAAAGTTTCCCTGATCAATGTTTTTCTAAATATACATTCCAAGGTTTTTTCTAATATTCTTCTAATACCAAATATAACACCCGACCCTAGACGCCTAGAGCTGGTTCATTATTTAATTACTTTTTCATGATCATAGGAAATAAAATCCCGAAGTACCGACCAATTTAGTTTACTTGAAAAAACTAGACACAAACCTAAGTTTTACATTACATTATGAAACAATAAAGTACATAGTATTTCCATTAAAAACACTCATATCCTTTAGACTATCACTATAGGTCAGTCATTTTATACCTCTTCACAACTTGGGAAAAAATGAAACATAAGAAATTGGTGGGCTCAGACACTGTGTAAGAATAAACAATATAGTGGAAGATATCATAAATAAGAATACACATTTAAGGAAAGGTATAAAATAGAAAAAATCCTTTTATACATAATTTTGAGCATAATATGGTAATAATTAATCAAATAATTCCATTTGAAAATACACATGAATATTCTACTAGTCGAATAATCAAATGTAATATCAATAACTAATCTAATATTGAGGGAATGAATAATTTCATACAACATAACCATAATGTCAAGGATTTATGCCAAGAACATATTTAAATGGGTAAAAACCCAAATTATTTTGTCTCGTGAGACCAAATAATACATTGAGGGGTAATAGTGGGACTCGTACATCACTTAATTAGTCTAATTAATTTCTCCTATGAAAGGGGTAAAACATAAAAAACATAAACATTTGTATTAAAACTAGCATAAAAATCCTAATATATTATCCATAAACCATGAATGGTATAAAAGTAACACACCCATATTCAAACTATCCATAAATAATTCAATAAAATATGGATGGTTGTATCATAATAACTCTATCTCAATTAAACATAAGATCTAATAATGGATGTTGACATAGATGAAAATGTTTTTAATTAAATAATTGTAATCTTCTATAGAGAAATAACCTGTTTTATTGAAAATGGTTATTTAAAATTCCCTAAAATTTAAAAATAAAATATTTTCATTGAAAATAATCTTTTAATATTTCTAAGGAAGCTTCAAAACATTAAGGCATTATGATGGCAGAATATCCAGTCACGTTGTATAAGTAAAAAAAATTCTTACCATACTTTGTCGAAAAATTCAAATAAAGTACCTCGTAAGAAAAATGAAAAAAAATATTTCTATTATAAAATTTAACATGGGTAAAAATTTATCTAAATAATTGTAAAATAATATTAATAATTTTATGAAATACATTTTTAATAATCATGGACATTGATGATAAATATTTCCTAGTAAATTTGTATATAAAACCAATCCCATATAATAAAGAGATTGTAAAATTAACCCTTACCTCATACTATCCTTTAGTTAAGGGTGAATTAATCTCTTGTATAATGGTTAAATAATGTTATTAAGTTATTATAGAACTCTATCCATTATTTATGATATAATATATGATCCTATAATATATTTTTTATAATCTTATTTCATTATAATCATTATTTCAGGGGTAAATTACTTTATTTTCTTATGTTTATTTTGTCATGTAAGTCTTGTTTTTTATGCATCAGATATATATTATTCATATCTATAATTATATTAATTTAATAAATATTATATTAATTCATTATATACAATTTCACAACTATTCAGAATAGTTTTTAGTGGAGGAGGAATCACATCGCGTCGTGGAGATGACAGTCTATATCTATGCACAAGTGACGATATCATTCACTGAATGGTTAAATGGTATGGATATGGATAGTATATTAATTATAAAGAATAATTATCTTGTAATATTAATTATTTATATTAATCATACTAATCATCATACCCATATATATAAAGTAGTGTTGAATAATAAATTACACCATGGTGTGGAAATGGTAAGTCATACGTACGCACAAATGGTGATATTATTATTAATACGATGGATAATAGGAGGAATATGGTTGTAACATAATAATAAGAGAATTTCAGAATGTAGATGATACTGGATTTATTTCCTTAGAATATATATAATATAGGAAGAGTAATTAGAAGAATAATGTAAATTGAGTAGAATTGGTAAAGCAATTACCTCTTCTTCGAGAATCTCTTTTTTATTTTCATAGAAGGACGTCATATGATGGCTTTATATAAAAACTATTTCTTCTAGAATGAAGTGAGGGAAGTTTGGAATAGAATTCGTCTAGTTTTTGCTATGTCAAAGGGCTTTAGAGATGTGAATAGAAGAAGAGATGTTCTCCTTTTATAAGAGAGGGGGAAGAAAGTTTAGGAAACTCTAAAACTATTAACTTATTATAAATTGATTTTCAATTTCAAATAGATCCAAATTTATTTAGATATAATATATGATGACCATGGTAATAAATAATATCAACCAATTAATTTTAGACATGTTGAGGTCATATAATTAACCATATCCTTTGGCTTTAACCCTTAGTTAAACAATTTAACTCTTACCTTGAAAACTTATCTTTTTTTACTTTTGTGTTAATATATTTTATATAAAATGAAAAAATACCCCTATTGGATTATTTATGACATATTTAACATTATAATAGTTATTTTTCAGAATTATATATATTTTTTTTAATTTTTTTATCATTTTAAAAAAATATTATTTATTTTAGAGTATCATTTTTGTAAATTTTGATACTATTCATCATTTTTATTTTTAAAGATATCATAAAACATGATAATAGAGAATGAACACTTTAAATATTTCAATAAAATGTGTAATTTATCTGTAAAATTAATTTAGGTAAATAATTATGTAAATTAAAATTTATTTTAATATTTTAAATATCATTAATTCAATATTTCATTTAATAAATCTATTACTGCATCATTATTGTGTCACTATTTAATTTAATTATATATTTTATAAAATTATGACTAAATTACTATGATTTAGATAATCATTTTGTTTTTATAAATAATATTTATAATGAACTATATTACTTATATAACCGCATATTAAAATTTAAATAGTTATTAAAATTTGATTATGACATTTTTAACTCTTCTTTATATTAGTTTGTTTACCTTTAATAACCAGATTAACTCTTAACCATCCTAAACAAATCATACTCAAGTAACTATTCACTGGAAAAATTTAATTAATCCTATTAGATCAATTTTTTTCCTAATTACAACCATTTATTTTCATTTTTATAAATTAAATTTGATCAAATGAGAAAATTACTTTTAATGCTAATCCTACATATGTGGTGAGAAGGTTGGTAAAAGAGGAATTTAAAAGTTCAATAGTTTTTTTATAAAGTTCTATTATAAAAATAATTCCAATGAAATAAATTTTGATAATATATGTATTATTTTTCTATTTTTACTTTAAAATAAATTTAAAGGAAAATAATTATTCAAATGAAAAATTTGGGATTCAACAACAATAATGTTTTTTTAACTATTCATAAAAATTGAATCATTTTAGAAAAATACCAAAAATTTCACCCTAGGATAATTTTGATATTATGAATTAAAAAATGAAGTCTATTGTAAAAAATAAATTTTTTAAATTTCATAATGTGGTTAATACTAATAATAACTTCTTTTTAAATGGATTTTTTTGTATATCATGGTGTACTCAAACTCGGTGTTGCGTGCATGACAAGATAATGAATTTATTTAAAAAGAAACATACCATGGAGTACTGGGGTGTTACATTGTTCCATCCTTAAACTAGTTACATCCTTGATATTTCCAAATTATCTTCTCATTAAATGATTCAGGTGGTTCTTCACCATATTTTCCTCACATTCTTGCATCACATCTTCCATTTTATGATTTCTACAATGAAACATTACAAATAAAGTCGTCTGATTACTCGACACTTGTTACCTAGTATCAAGAATCTTGATTGTCTCTTCATAATAATATAGATTAGGTTCAAGTTCAATTTCATCACAGGTGAGTACATGCGGTGAGTATGCCATGTATTTCCCTAACAATGATACGTGGAACACATCCTGAACCTCATAGAGACTCGATGAAATTTCAAAACGGTAGGCTACAAGTCCAATTATTTCTTGAATTTCAAAAGGTCGGATGCACATGGGACTTAATTATCCCTTTTTATATAATCTTATAACACCCTTACATGGATATACCTTTATGAAAACATGATCTTCTACTTGAAATTCAAAATCTATCCTTTGTTTATCAACATAGCTCTTTATCCTACTTTGAGCTAACTTGATATGTGTTTTAATAATCTTTTCTTTTTCCATTGTTTACTCCAACTTTTTTTGGCCTATAAGCTTCCTTTCACCATCTTCCTCCAAACATGTTGGTGTACACCACATCTTTCCATACAACGCTATACATGGTACCATTTGAATACCTAAATAGAAGATATTATTATAAGAAAATTCTACCATTGGAAAATACTAATCCTCCATACCTTGAAAGTCAAGTGAGAAATATCTCAACATGTCTCCTAATGTTTGGATAGTCCTTTCTAAATTCACATCAGTTTGAGGTTGGTAGGCAGTTCTCAAATGAATCTTAGTATCTAGAGCATTGGGAAGAAATTTTTAGAAATTTGGTGTAAAAAGGGGATCTTGATAAGACACAATTGATAGAGGTTCTCCATGAAGTCTTAAAACATAATTAATATAGAGCCTTTCTAGGAGTTCAAGATGTGAATATTCTCTTATAGAAAGAAAATTTGCTAATTTTCTAAGGTGATCAACAATAACCCATATTATATCATTCCTTCTTGGAGTCTTTGGTAATACAGTGACAAATTCCATTGTAATTCCACCAATTATCGACACAGGTATATAAAGTGTTTGAATGACCCATTTTGGAAGTTATCTCTCAGCCTTCACTTATTGGAAAATCAAACATCTTGACACATAATCAGCAATTTTTCCATCAATTTTTTCCCACAAAAATGTTCTTTCAAATAACTATACATCTTAGTTATACTATAGTGTATAAAGAAATTGGAGCTATGTGCATCATCCAATAATTCCTTTTTTATCTCAGGTATAGGTGGAAAACAAATCCTCTTCCCAAATTTCAAAATTCCATCTTTATATAGGATGTTAATAAATCACCCAACATTTAAAGATTTAATTTTCTTTGTAAAATAATAATAATTAGATTGATAACTTTTTATCCTTTCCATTAAATATGGTTTGGAAACCATATGAAAAAGTAGTGATGTTTCACCTTCCTTGATAATTCTGATATCTATATTTACTAGACCCATGAACATAGGATCCATTTCAACTCTCATTTTGTTCAGAACTCAATGTTCCTTCCATATCAGAGCATCCTACACCATATTTGACCTCCCTAGGTGGTATTGTATTGTGCAATAAAAATCCTTGGGTACCTTAACCCTTTTAATTTATCTCATGTTGAGTTATTTCTTTGAGAAAAAATATTTCAAACTCTTCTGATTAGTATATATCTCACATATTTCACCATAGAGATAGTGAATCCAAATATACATATCCAATACTACTAAAAATAACTCAATATCATGGGGTTTTTTAGCTTTTTTAATTAATTTTTAAGTTCCTTGATGCATAAGAAATAACTCTATCATTCTGCAAAAGAACACAACTGAGTCCTTTCCTTGACACATCACTATAAATCACAAACCCATCATTTATAAATGGTAAATTCAAGATAGAACAATTTAATAATATTCTATTTAATTATTCAAAACATTCTTCTCACTCTTTTTTTAAACAAATTTATCCCCTTTACGTGTGAGCTGGGTCAACACATTAGCCAATCGGGCAAAATTCTGGACAAAAAACTGATATTAACCTGTTAAACCAAAAAAACTATATACCTCACTTATGCTCATAGATGGTGGATATTCTTGGATTGCATTTATATTTATAGGATCAATAGATATTCCATCCTTAGGGAAAGGATGACCATGAAAAGAAATTTATTGATGTTATAATTCACACTTTCTAAATTTCCCATATAGATAATTTCTTCTCAGAGTCATAAGAACAATATGAAAGTGGTTCTCATGGTATTAATAGGTTTTGGAGTATACCAAGATATGATCAATAAATACTATTAAAAAATCATCAAGATATTCCTTGATCACTCTGTTCAATAAATCCATGAAAACAGAGGGTGCATTAGTCTGTCCAAACGGTGTTTATGTAAACTCATAATGTCCATACCTAGTTTGAAATGTTTTATTTGGAATATCTTCATTCTTTAAAAACAATTGATGATATTAGGAATAATGTTAAAATTTATAAAAATATTTGTCTCTATGAATTTTATCATGTAAACTATCAATGCGATGAATAATATTTATGTTATTTATTTTAAGAGCATTGATTTTCTTATAGTCAATAGACGACCTCACTGATCTATCTTTCTTCTTAACAAAAAGAATTGGGGATTCCCATGGAGAAGAACTAGGGAAAATAAATCCTTTATTACTCATCCCCTATAGCAGTTTCTTTTTCTATACTAATTACTCAATGGAAATTATATTAGGAGTCTTTGATATTGGTATTTCATCAGGGATTAAGTCAATATAAAACTCAAATTCCTACTCTGGAGGATTTCGATGAAAGTCCTATGGACATACAATAATGAACTCTTGTATAATAGGTAAATCTTAAATATTAATATTTCTTTTTTCACCCATTGTTGATGTTTTATCTTCCTCCCTAATAATTTTATTTATAAGAGCTATAGGAGGTTAATCTTGATAAGAAAAAAATGATGAATTTTCTTCCCTAAAGATAATGGACTCTACAACTTCCTCAACAATCATAACTTCCTTTCTATAAAAATAATTTTTTAGCATATTTTTTATTGAAAATTCATACCAAGGATTATATTATAGTCATCCTTAGGTATGATGATAATGTTGGTGTATAAAGCCTGTTTATATTCAATAACGGGAACTTCCAGACACATCTTTGTTGCAATGAGACTTCCCTTAGGGGCTTTTAATGACAAGTCCCTTGTTAATGAGAATTAGAAGTAAAAAAATTTTAAATTAATCAAGGAAGATATAAAGGAAAGAAAGGATCAAAAATAAAATAAATCTTTGTCTAAATTTGAGGAAATGATTAGATTATCTAGAACCACATCATTTGGAACTTCAACCCCTATCGTTGTGATCGAAAAAGCTTGGATTTTCTCTTAAAGGCTTTTTTGGGTAAAGTTTCCTTGAATCTTAAGACAATCATTTTCATAATTTCTAATATCTTTATAATTTTAACATTGAACATTGGTAGATTATTTCTTTCCCTTGAATTTGTGGGCTTGGTGGCCTTTTTATACACACTTTTAAAATACTCCCATCCCCAATAGGATTTTTCCATGATGTTTATTTCCACATTTATTGCATGATGGAATGTAAATTTTTCCCTTCTTCCCATTTTCCTTATTCCCATTTCCAGAGTGTTCAGTAAACCTCTCCTTCTATTGACTTCCTTTAAATTCATAAGACACATAGAATTCATTCTATGACTTGATAGCACATGAGACTATATATTCATAGGATGAGAAAGATTGTGAGACCTTACATCAGTCATTGATAAACTTGTGATGATAGATTCATATTTTTGACATTATTATCCTCTTTCTACTTTTGTCTTAGAAGTTTCCTCTCTATATCTTCTCTCTGATGACGAGGAATGTATTTTTCTAGGAATAGTTCTTCATGTTCTTTCTATTTCATATTTTTTACTCTGTCACCCCCTTAGTGGTTTGAGTTAATAACCACCATTTATTTTCAACTCTTGAGAGATGATAGAGTTCAATGAAAACATTTTCACATTCATTACTCCTCAATACAACAAATATTTTCACTAATGGAACTTATCCATTGTTCAGCTACAAATGGATTTGTAGTCCCATTGAATTTTGGAGTCTTTTATCGCATGAAGATTTCTAACATTGATCCTCTATGTTGTAGATTAGACTTCTTGGTACAGGTATGGTTATTATTCAGAACCTGAGTCAGAATTCCTTTTATAGTTATATGTTTTTCAACACCAGTTATAGATCCTACTCCAAAATCATTATCTTTCATAGGAGGTAAATCCCTACATGGATTACAAGCGTTGATCAGATTCCCATTTCTTACACTGGGAAATATTTCAAAACAAGTATATTCATTATATCAGGTTATGAATAATAATTATTAATCTCAAAATAACTAACATAAGTTGAAAAAATTTTGGATATATAATTTCGTAATCATAAAAAATGTTTCTTTGGGGAAATTTTTACTTTTTATTCCTTCATAATGGTTTGAAATGAAAAAGTTAATTATCCTAATAATATCCCAAAGGAGTGTCAAACCAGTTGTTCAGTAAGTCCTATTTTCATGTACCGGGTTACCCCAAGTCAAGCTTGGAACACCTTGTCAGAGTTATTACTTATAGGTACATCTATACTAGAACCACATCCAATTTTAGTATCTATAAATGGATGTATTTTCTTGGAATTCCCACATAATCTCTATATTACCAAAATTTTAGGATATTCTGCTATACATATCCTCAAAGTCCATCTTAGTGTAATGCTTCCCTAATCAATGTTTTTTCAATTCATGTTTCCTAGGTTTCTACTAAACATCTATCGATACCAACTATAATGACCTAACCCCAAAAGTCTGGATCTGATGCATTATTTTATTACATTTTACAGATGAAAAAAATCAAATCCCAATTGACCGATCAGTTTACCAGCATTAGAAAAACTAGATAGAGACAAAAGTTTTACATTACATCCTGAAATAAAAAACTACATAGTATCTCTATTGAAAACACTCATATACCTTATACTATCACTATATGTCAGTCATAATATACCTATTTAAAACATGGGAAGAAATAAAACATAAGAATGGGGTAGCTCAGATGGTCAGTAAGGATAAACAATATAGCGGTAGCTATCATAATTAAGCATGAAAATTTAAGGAAAGGTATAAAACAGAAACAAAATAATTTTAATCATAATATTGATCATAATATGGAAATAATTAATAAAATAATGTTATTTAAAAATTCATATGAAAAATCTACTAGTAGAATAATCACATGTAATATCAATAAATAATCTCACAGTGAGGGAATTCATAATGCCAGACATCATAACCATACCATCATGGCCACGTCCCAAGACCATAAATAAATAACTAAAAACCCAAACTAGTTTCTCTTATGATACCTACCAAAGCATTAAGGGTTTGTAGTAGGTCCCACACATCAATTCCTAAGTCCACGGAATTCCTCTAATGAATGGGGTAAAATGTAACCAATAAAAACATTCATATCAAAACTAGCATACAAGATCTTAAAATATTATCCATAACCCATGATTGGTATAAAATCAACACATCCACAGACAAACAATTTATAAACCCTTCAATACAATATGATAGGTTTTATAAAATGGAATCAACCTAAATTAAACAAAAGTTCCAATATAGGATATTGATATATATTAAAATGTTTTTAATAAAATCATTAGAAACTTATTTAGTGAAATACACATTTTATTGGAAATAATTATTTAACATTACATAAAATTTAAAAAGAAAATATTTTCATTGAAAATAATCTTGTAAGATTTTGTAGGAAGCTTAAAAAATGTTAAGGAATCATGATGGTGAAAAAATCGGTTCACACTATATATGTTTTAAAAACAATCTTCGTGTACTTTGTCGAAAAAATGAAACAATGTAATTCATAAGGAAACGGAAAAAATATTACTTTTATATAATATAACGTGGGTAAAAATGTATTTAAAAAACATGAAAATAATAGTATGAATGTTTTCAAATACATTTTTAAGAAACATGGACATGTATGATAAATAAGTCCCAGTAAATTCTTACCTAAAATGAATCCCTGATAATGCAGAGATTGCAAAAATAATACTTACCTCATACTATCCTTGAGTCGATGTTGTGTTAACCTTCTATATAATGGATAAATGATGTTATTAATTTATAATAGAGATCTATAAATTATTTATTATATCATATATGACCCTATTATATCATTTTCTTAATAATATTTCATTATTATCATAATATCATGGGTGAACTACATTATATTCTTATGTTTATTTTGTCACATAAATCTTATTTTTTATGAATCCGAAATATATAATCATTATATACATAATTATATTAAGTTCATAAATATTATATTCAGTCACTATATACATTTATATAATAATTATTAAATGGTTGTAGTGGAGGATGAATCTTATCACGTCCTGGAGATGGTAGATTGTACGTACGCACGAGCGACTGTATTGTTCCCTTAATGGTTAAATGGTATAGAATTGGATTTAATATTAACTGTTAAGAATTACTATAATTTCAAATTAATTATTTATATTCATTATACTCATCATTATATCCATCCAAATAAAGTGGTAAAGAATAACCAATTACACCCCGACATGGAGACAGTAAGTTGTACGTACACCCAGATGATGATATTGTTATTTGTAGGATGGGTAAAAGGTTGAATATAGTTGTAAAATAATAATAATAATATATGAGAATGTATATTATATTTTATCTATTACTTTAGTATGAAATAAACATAGTAAGTGTAATTATAAGAAGAAAAGAAATTGAATTCAATTGGTAAGGTAATTACCTCTTGTTCTTGTATGCCATTTTAATTTGAAAAAAAAGAATTCTTAGGATATTTTTCTGTCACAAGTATGGACTTTAGGACGAGGTTAGGGAAGTTTTAAGGAAAATTGGGTAGGTTTTGTCTGAGAGAAAAGGCTTTATATATGTTAATAAATGAGGAGAGGTTCCCTTTTATGAGAGAGGGGAGGGGCACTTTTGGAAACTCAAACTCTATTCATTTATTATAAATATATTTTCAATTTTGAATAGATAAAATGTGATTTATTTTTAATATAAGATGAGTAAGGGTAGAAATACTCTCATAAAATTAATTTACTACATGTTTAGGTCACAAAAGTAACCTTATCCTTTGGTATTAACCCTTAGTAAATCAATTTAACTCTTACCATGGAAACTTTTCCTTTTTACACTATATGGTCAATACAGTTATAAAGAAATTATAGAAGAACCCCAATTTAATAATTTATAACATAATTAAAATTATCCTAATTACTTGGCCAAAATTTAGATTTTTAATAATTTTTTAACATTGAATAAAATTTTATTTATTTTAAAGTATCATTTAGGTCAGTATTGATACTATTCATAATTTTGATTTTAAAAATATCATAAATACATGATAACATGGAATAAAAACTTTAAATATGTCACTA
This sequence comes from Viscum album, assembly GCA_963277665.1. NCBI lineage: Eukaryota > Viridiplantae > Streptophyta > Magnoliopsida > Santalales > Viscaceae > Viscum > Viscum album. Next base: position 1,859,951,771 of record OY728151.1, on the reverse strand, counting down.
AAATATATAATGTTTCTATAAAATTCATTTATCCATTAATTATGTCAATTTAGAATTATTTTAATATTTTTAATATCATGTATTTGATATTTCCATTAATAAATGAATTATTGTATCATTATTGTGTCACCATTTAATTGAAATATTTATTTTCTAAAATTATAAATAAATATATATGATGTATATAAGAATTTAATATTTCTAAATATTATTTATAGTATACCATATCACTTATATAACCTCATATTAAAAATCCTATAGTTATTAAAATTTGAATATGTCCTTTTCAACTCTTCTTTAAACAAAATATAATAAATGTCATAATCTTACAAAAGTGGATTAAAAATGATCATATTTTCATCCAAATGTTGATTCTGGTATAAAAACAATTATCCAATGAAATTATGACACGTTTTAGAGGAATTTTTAAAAATTATATTATTTTGTTTACCTATATTTACCTGATTAACTCTTAATCATGGTAAATAATAATTTACTAAAGTTACTATTCAAAAAAAATAGATAATATTAGATCCCAAATTTCCTTCTAATTACAACCATGTATATATTTTTTTATAAATAAAATTCATAAAATGAGAAAATTTACTTTTAATTCAAATCCTGCAGATGTGGTGTAAAGGCTAGGAAAAGAGACATTTAAAAGTTCAATAATTTTGTATGTCTTATTATATTATAAAAAATATTCAAATGAACTAAAATATGATAATATATTTATTATTTATCTATCGTTACTTCTAAATAAATTTAATTTAAAATAATTATTTGAATGAAAAAGTTAGTTTTTAATAATAGTGCAGTATTTTCAACTATTCCTAAAAAATTGAAAATTTTCAGAAAAATAACAAAATTTCACCCTAAGATAATTTAGATATTACAAATTCAAAAATGAATTATATTTTAGAAAATAAAATTTATAAATTTCATAATGTGGTAAATACTATTCATACCTGCATTTTAAAGAGCTAGTTTGATAGATCGTAGTGCACTCAAACTCGGTGTTGCATGCAACGAAAGCTATTCAATTTATTTAAAATCAAATTTAACATGGAATCTTGGGGTGTTAAATAATAAGAAATATAACATATTATATGTGATAAAATTCTAGATTTACATTATAATTAATTCTCTTTTATGGATTTTTTGATGTTATTATATATCTACGTAGTACCTTTTACATTATAATTTGATTATATAGTGAAACCCTACCTATAAACACTTTAGTGAGTACTATATTTGAAGTAAGATAGTTCTAATAATGGAGAGTCTTAGGAAGAATATTTTTAATTTTTATATCCTTAAACAAAATTAAATTCCTTGACTTCAAAATTTCAAATAATACAATGTTAATAAATTATATAAATTCTACCTAGAACTCTTTTGAAGATCGTCATCATCATCCTTACTACCCATTACATTAAAAAAAATTAGTGAATTATTTGGGTAAATATAATAACTTTTTACATTAATTTTTACCAACACATTTTAAACTCATTTGGAATACTAAGCAACATTCTATTTTTTTAGTAACTAAATGATACTCTTTTACATTTCTATTTGTCCCTATATTAAATAAAAATTGAGGTTATTAAATAAAATTCACTTTGATTTGTCATTATAATTATCTTTTATTTATTTACTTCAAACTTATCTAAGTCTAAATATAATCCCAAAATCCTCTTATGCACTATATTATTTTCATAATACCTAGCTAAGATTCAAAATCTCTTATGTTTTGGAAATAACTCTTATTTTTTTCTTGATATGAACATTTAACAAATCCAATATTGTATCCATATCTCATTGGGTATTCAATGTGTTTTATATAATTTTAATTTAAAATAATATTATCATTTAAAATATACCATTTTTGGTGGTGAAATCTCAATTCCTTGTATTTTAGAAAACTATTATCTTTTTTTATAATGGATAAACTATTATTATTCTTGTGTTCTTCTTAAGACATATTATTTTACCTGATTAATCATAAAACAAGTGTATGTAATAAATGATCTCAAAAATTTGATAAAAAAACCTTGTTAACTAACAACTCTTCCTTCCATATAAGATAAATGAGAGGATTATACACATCCTTCACTTAGATCAATTAAATATCAGGTTATACATTTATATTCAAACAATTTTTTAATAAATCTTTTCTTTATTAGTTAAAATAAAACTACTTTATTTGTAAACATTTCCTTGATTATAAACTCTTTTATATTTAATTTAGTTATAATTATACATTTTTTATCACACAGCCTTTAAGAATGAAGAATTAATTTCTATAACACCGATACCAGAAATGAAAATTCAATTGAGTTTCCTAAACTCCATTAGTATGATGGCTAACTCCATCCTACAGAATCATTACATCTTCTTTCAGAAAACTCTAGGATTCAGTAACCTTGACTTGATACTAAAATAAATACTATTGGATTATATAACTAACTTTTATTCTTTTAGTTTGAATTTTTACCCATTTTTATTATTGAAAAAATACCAGATGTTAGAAATTATATGTCATAGTTTATATTTTTTTAACACCTTGAGAAACATGGTAAAAATTTCTTGAATGCATTTACATTCTTGAATCATTTTCATAAATTAAAACTGAATGAATTCATAACTATAATAAGACTTATAGGAAACCTAGAGTCTCACCAAGTCATTATCATACTCAATCATAATGCGTATATGTATGAATACTAGATTTCCATAAGGTAGTTTTTCATTTAATTCCTTTTTAACCTTATATAAATCATTATATACTTATCTTAATAATCTATCTTCACATATTGAATAACTTTAACACTTGGTTACTTTGGAATGATTTTATTTAATAGATAATAAATTTATTTACATATGTACATTTATTAAGTTGATGATATTATGAGTTACTTTCATTAAAAATCTCATATGAAATATTGATATCAATGTAAAGTTGGAAAATAATAATTATCCTATTTATCTACAAAAAAATATTTTATGAGTTGGGTATCATGTTTTACTTTTATTTTATAAATATTTATTCTTAATTTACCCCTGCTAAAAAGATAACCCATTTTAAATACATAAAACCATTAGTGGGATAAGATCCATATTTCATCATGACTTATACTAGTTTGAGCACTTAAATAAGGTAGGATTGTATCTGGTATTAAATTATTTCAATCATACCATATATGAATCTGGGATATTTGAGTGGATAACTTTCTTACAAATTTATCAAGTATATTCACTCAACTAGAATCTCTTTGTATCGTTATGGTAAAGATTTTATAGAAATGTGTAAACCAAAGAAAGCGTTAAGAACGAGGAACCTAATGGTTATGATCACCTCATTAATTTCCTTCCCTGAATAAGATAATACAAGGGCACCTTACTATGGTATGAATTACCTAATTTTATAATCGAGGTCTTAATAAGTATTAATTTGGAAGGAATATGAAACTTATTATTTTGAATGGGATTTAATCTCACCATCTTATTTTTCATGAACTAAACCAAATTATCCAACTATCTGTTACTCAAACTGGTCTTAACATAGCCCAATGGGTGTTTTTGATCCCCATAGGCTAGAGACAAGTTCCTATGCATCAATAATAACCTTATGTAATTATTTTACCATAAAATAAATGAAACAAGGTTATATAAGGATACAAAATAATGACAATTTTCTAAAAAAAAACAAAAAAAATACCATCATCACGAAATCAAGTTCTAAGGTATATATGACATCCAAAGTAATCTAAAACTGCTAGGTCCAAAATCCACATGACAAGATGTATCCTCCAGAATCCCACACTATGATAACTAATAGACCTACCACCTCACTATAGTGAATTTACCTTAGTCACATTAGATAAAATAAGATCTACATATACCCAAAGGTGTATAATAGATGAGAGAAAAATAACATGGTATGATTCCACCAAGTGTTTCCTTATAAGACATCATAAAACAAACAAATTATTCCCATGAAATATAAAAAAGGACTAAGATATAGTTAAACACAATGAATGGATAAATCAAAATTTCACAATTCAATATATCCTACAAATAAATATGTTTCTAAATAATTTTTGTAAAAATATGAAATAAAACTATCAAGGATAATCACTAGAGAAGAAAATACCATGAGTATAAAAAATTCTTGGTCAATGAGTATACTCATAATAACATTATGATTATTAGGCCACCCAGTTTTCACATTACCCTAATAGAATAGGTATAGTGGGTAAGAGTTCACACTCGAAAGTAGATCCTATCCACAACATAGGAAACATGTTTCCCACATTACACTAAAAAAATAGGTCTAGGGGAAAGAGTTCATCCCCAAGGATGGATAACACTCTCATCATCAATAAAATTTAGGTTTACCACATTAGATTTATGCAATGTGAACTTAAACTTTAAAACCATAAAAAACATTATTTTAAAATTTTTTATTAATAACACAAAGGGGAATATCAATTTTAAGAACCAAAAAAAAATTTCATTTCTATAACAAAATTTTGAAATCATTTTTAAAGATCATGAAAGAAGGGTTCAAAAGAAAAACAAAAAAGCATGAAACCACATGTCCTAAAAGACTTGTAACTTTAAATTCCATGGGTAAACAATAAGAAAAGTGTAGGCGAGTTCCTCAGAATTTGAGAAATAATAATAGAACAAGAATTTACCATCATAAATTTTCAATGTGACTAGTTCTAAAATGATTAAATCCAAATAGAACGTGTATCAACAAAATTCATGGGCTACACACCACAAATATTGATGGTATAACCAACACACCTCAATTCTATAATGGATATAAAAGGAAAATTATTATAAACCTAGGTCTATAAATTATATACAATGAAAAATATGATTCGTATATATAAATAACAAAAATTATTAGAAAAAGGATATAGAAGAAAAAAAGGATACCAACTTACCATGTGGTGACCAAGGTTCAAATCAGTGAAACAATTAACAAAGGTATTGTGTTTTAAGGGACAATGATGTCTCAAAAGATCTTATATGTTCAATAGGGTTGAATTAAGGTCAAGGGAATTGATTAAAAATTTAAAAATAGGTTCAGGCAGAGATAAGTTGATACTTCCCAGACTTCCCTGAAACATATCGGTGCCACAGGCTAGCTAGTGATTACACGAAGAATCCATGTACCATTAAAAACCCACCAGATGGCCAGTGGGATTCCTATAAAATTATAATCATACCAGAATTCCTCCATATGGATATGATAATTACTAGAGTAAAATCTTACTACCAATATTCCACCAGCTAACCGGTGGGTCTCATCAACTAGCCGATGGTCTACCTATAGCTTTTCTAGATAGAGTTCTAAGTTTATCCTCAGGTCAACAACCATAGAAACCTCTTAATCTCTTATAAAAGAATAAAAAAAATACCCCAATACCTATTTCTAACAAAAACTAACTATAAAATTAGTAACAATATATAAGTAACCAATTGAATCAGAAAAATAAGAACATGAGTAAAGTAGTACCTGAAGAGAATATGTGGATGGTACAATTATATCTACCATGTTTATTTATACCCCTAGAAATATAAGTTTCTAAGAACGTTGGACTCCAAATTGTTGATTCAATTTCTCCCTCAATAAGGAATCCTTCTACTAGGTCTTATGACATTTATAACCTTTTCTCATCCACACTCAAAGCAAAGTTTTAAAAATTAAATATAGAAAATTAACTTTAGAATATAAAACCAGGAGAGGTTGTTTGATCCTTGAAATATTAGACTCTCTGTCAATGTATTCCAATTTCAAAATGTGTGATGGGGTTAGATAATAATTTTTGAGTTGAGAGACATTGAAGGTGATGATTATTGAAGAAAACCAAGGTGGTAAATCTAATAGATACATCATGATTCCAATCCAATCAATGATCTAAAACGGTACCACATAGCTAGGTGAAATATTCCTTTACCTATTGTGTAGATGGTGTCCCAAATAGTGATAGATGTTCAAGATAACTTGACCACCATCTGAAAACTCTAATTGATGATGAATACAATACAAATAAAATGCAAGTACTACATTTGGTCCTTCCCCAAATTCCAATGAACCAATTTGATATTTTTTTATTTCTCCTGAACCAATCTCTATCCAATCATGGAACCACCTCTAATTATAGACTAACAAATAAGAGAGCAATAATGATGACCAGAAATATATTGAAATGGTGTAATTATAATGGATGACTGGTAACTATTTTTATTTGAAAATTCAATAATCCTTAAATGGCTATCCCAAGAACCTCTTAAGTATAAAACATAGAAACATAGTATATCTTCTATAATATGATTACCCCTTTATATTTTCCAATTTATTTGAGGATGATATTCTATGGTCAACCTAACCTGAGTGCCCAATGACTTCTAGAGGCGCTTCAAAAATCTAGAGGTAAAATGAATGTCCCTATCAGAGACAATGGCCATTGGGATGTCATGAATACTTACAAATGCAGTAAAATATAACATTTTAAGGTCCTATAATTTAGTGGTTTCATAGTTTTATATAAACTAAGCTGATTGGGTCAAACGTTCAACCACCAAAAAGATGAAATTATTACCTTAGTGGTTTAAGGTAACCCAATTATGAAATACATTGAAATCTCCCTCCACTTACACATTGGCATAAGATGAGGCGGAATAAAATTGAATGGATTTTGGTTCTCATTCTTAATTGGTTTTCATGTGTAACATCAAGACACAAAGTCAAATAAGTTTCATTTCAGACCAGGACACCAGAAAAGATGCTCCACATCATAAAACAATTATGGTTCTAGGGTGGAAAGACCATAAATAACTATTAAAATCTATTAATACATCCTTTCTCATAGAAAACCTGACAACATATCATCTTTTAAAGCAATGAATAACCTATAAAGAAATAGAAAACCCACTAATGGTCTCCTCACCATATAAAGAATCCTTAAAAATATAGGAACTCATTATCTTACTATTTTTTAAAATAATTTTATCAAATATATAGGATGTCACTTGAACACTCACCAAAATATTACCAAACTCCTCATCCCTAACTCTCAAGTGAATCTGAGAAGATAAACCCATCAAGTTCCATTTACCCATTTCGTATTTTATGTTATGGGGAGAAAACATCCTCTTGAGAGTATTAGAAATAAAATTACACTATTATGGAGTGTAGGTAATGATTAATTTGAATGATTGTAGGAAATAGTCCCAACATCTCAAATTAAGGTTATAATATTTTCAATAAAAGAAGCAACCTAAACTTTTATGGTTATATTAAATGATAAACCATTCCCTAAAAATTTATTGATGATAACTATTTAAGTCATGCACAGTTTCAACAAGTTCAAAATCATGAGTGGGATAATTTATCCTGTGAGATTGGAGTTGATATTTTCTATATTCCACCACATGATCTCCCTATATATTGATGCAAAAAAACCTGATACTGAATAATAAAAGCAAAGAACATATCCTTGATGAGGATTTTCTATATTCACAATCGGTGTTGAGGCTAAACACCCCTTTAACAAAATAAAGAATTCCTAACATGTCTAATACCATAACAACTAAACCCTCTTTCAGGTTTGAGTGGTAAAATGATATTCATGATTTGAGAAATCATTTACAAACAACCAATTATATCCTATGAAAATGAGTAAACATTAAATATAAAATATGTTTCATGGTTCTTCACATGAAATGAAAACCTTCTATGGTTTTCGTTGAATTGAGATACCATGTTCTAAGATCACATATTCTAAGAACCTATCATATTGGACCCAAAATTCATATTATTATAATTTATAATAAATATATTGGTCCCTAAAAATTCGCAAAACATTCCTCAATTGACACACATGATCTTATTTTGTTTTAGAGTACACTAGGATTTCATCCATGAACACCAAAAAAAAGAGTCAGGATACTATTTTTAAATGTGGTTCATCAATATTCTAAAGAAAACATGATCATTAGTTATACCAAACGATGTAACAATTTAGATTAAATTTCCATACCTACTTCGAATGGTGATCAGTTAAATATCAGACTCATTGATTTAGAGTTCCTGATAACATGAATAATTATCAATTTTAGAAATTCATGGTTACCCTTTTAAAATTTTGAAAAAATAATCAATTTTGGTCATGTATATTTATTTTTGACCGTGACCTGATTGATATTCATATATTCATTGAAAAAGTGAAGAGTTCCATCATAATTTTTGAATAAATGCATGAGGGATTCATAAGGTGAGACACTTGGTAATATATACACATTGGATATCAAAACTACTTACTAAACTTTTATGTATTTTAACTCATCTAGAGCCATGCAATAATATAACATATATATGAGCCGAGTTTTAGGCACTATGTTTATCAAGAAACCCACTTTCCTCATTGGAGGAAAACCCAAGAAGTAATTAAGAAACACTTCATGAAAATTTTCAATTATATAAGAATTTAACAATATGAATATTCCTATTATTGTTTAATAAAATAAAAATATCACTTTACTATATTTCGGAAGATATGCCCCTCTCTAACATGACCTTCGATCCCCTTCTCTATAAAACACATGGGATCTCACACTGGAAGCAGTATAGAACACCTATCAATGATAGGAATAGATTCAATCCTTGTGAGAAATCAATTAATCCACCCCGATAATCACATTGAAGAGGACTATGTCAAGAAAAAAAATACCAAACCATCTCTACACCACACATAATGAATGATAACTTGGGGAATCAAAAACTGCTCTCATTTATCTTCCATTTAGGTTTTGGGAATTCCATAAAAAATTGAACAAATATAATTGTAATTATTGTAATATCGACCATACAAGTTGATACAAAGTAGTGATAGGCACTTGTATCATGTAAAGTAGTTTCTAAGGTATAAGAAACCAAAATTTTACCACTCACAACCGCATAAACAACATCAAATTACATTGGATACTCTTCCATTATGTAAAACTGCTTCATTCGAGAGTCATATGGCTAGAACCCTATAGTTCATGAAGAATAATACTATACCACTGATCCTATAGGTGAAAAATTGATATACTAAATTTAGTAAAAGATATATCTTGAAAAAACATTTGAAAGTGTCTATGATGCCCACATGAGTTGCAAACCATTATAGGCACAATGAAAAATCACATCATGTGTCTTATCTGACCACAATGTTAACATGTCAAGACAATTTACACTAATTATTGTGAAGTAATATACCTATGAGGAGAACCACCACTATTTCCCCCAAAACATTTTCTCACCTTCCACTATACCATGTAAGAACAAATAGATTTTTCACTAGATAAAAAATGAACTTCCTTTAATCTTGAATTTTTTGATAGGTCGTGATGCTCCCTAAAAACCCTATCCACCACATCATCATGGTGGTCGGATTTGACATGAATACCATAGACATAATATTTTATAAAATACCAATATGAAACACCTGGGTCATTATATTCTCATTAGATACAATGTTAGAATAAATAAAAAAAGACATCAATGAAGTGATCAGAAAACTATATCACCAATCAATTATATTGATCATGTTTTAGAAAATCTTTCAAATTTTACATGGTTAATGATTATGAGAATAATTTTATAGTGAAAAATTCATTGATTTATTACCACTAAAAGGAATTATTATTTTTATCCATGATAACATAGTCTTAATGAATTACACTCAGACAGGCATTATTGAAGATGAAGAAATTTACATTGAATGATTCATGAGTCTCTATAAATTCGAAAAGACACCTGATATTTACTATATAATCCTTTGAATTTAAAGGATCATTCATCCCTTAGAAATATAGTGGATTTTGATGAAGAAACTAATGGTATAGATTCTTATCCTCATCTCTTTGAGGTTCCAACACACTATACTGAATATTTGTTGGTTCCACACATTGGAAAATAAATCAGACCATGCACAAAACTACATCAATTAGATCCGAATCAACTAGAGGGTTTCCTTTCCTTGTATCATTAACATCACCTTACAGAGGATTCACCTGAATTAAATTCGGTGGCATGGTATTATACATCAATAAAGAAGTTGACATTATAACATGATATCCAAGAATTAATTCTGATTTAAAATATAAAAGGATAGTAAAAATTACCCTAAAATATTGAAAAATTAAAATTTGGGATCAAAACACCCTAAATTACAAATACACATTATAATACCCCATGTTTTTATGTTCATTAAAAATTCAAAGAGAATTTATTTTTGAATTAGTGTACAATCCATTTTTTGAACCGGGATTTGGAGATGAATTAAAATGGTTGGAAAACCTCAAAAGGATGTGTTTCGATGAAGAATAATGCTCAAGTGGAGTCTCAGAAGATCAAGAGGTCCCCCGGAGGGGTTGAGGTTAATGTGGTCCCCTTGGATAAAGGAAACCACTATCCCAACACTGATAGAAACTTTCCCCTTGGTGGTAGAAGATATGTTTTTTTTGTAGAATCCCCTAGTCATATAGTAGTAGATGATAGTTTCCTTATAGGATTCTATGAACATCGATTACCTAGAAATCATAAGATGACTAGCTAGTTTTTCCACTAGCTAGAAAATGGAAACAAAAACTATTTGTTGGGTCATGTTTAGGGAAATGTTTAATGGTGGTATTCCCATCCTTTTGATGTTAGGTGTCTTCAGTTTTAGATAGGTAGGGTGATAAGGAGTTTTCATTTCTTAGCCGATTTAATCTCTCCTTTCTCTCCCTCATCCCCTTTGAGTGGAGATAAATCTGAGTGTTTTTTTGAAAAAATTATGTATCATCATCCAATTTAGTTCACTTTTGGATAGTACCTCACTAGACTCTATTTTCCTCTGGTTTTATATATGTCTCTAGTATCGATTCCACTATACATTGTGAAATTGACTGGGGGTGATGTGGATTTCTCTATTCATATGAAGTGGTAATCATGATAATTTTAATACACACTATATGAATAGGTTATGGTCAATATATATTCCTAGGTAAAATTAATTAATAAATTAAATTCAAATCAATTCAATTAAATTTATATTTGGTATTAAGTGGTAGGGATTTCACCTGGATTAGTGGTGTGGGTGTATTATAGACCTTCTGTGGGTAGACATGGTTTTAGTGTGACAGTTATGATCAGTTTATTTTCGAGTTATTATGGAACATTTGTTTAAAATAAATTACTTATTACAATTTTATATAATTAATTATTTATATATTTTTGTGTGATTTAGGATCTTACACTGTGATGATGTGATCAATTGATCAAGGTTTAGGAGAAAGTTCTTGGACGACGCTAGGATGTTATTAATGACCCTTGGAAATGTTTTGAAAGCATAAAATAATTATTGGATGTCACACGTACTTTCCTTATGGATTTATGATTTCATTTTATGTGTTATGAAATGCACAAGATTTACACTTTAGATGATGCACATTTTATTCAATTATTTTTTAATTCAAATTGAATGTTTTAAAAAAATAAAATGGTCTTTTAATTTAATTTAAATGTTTTAATTAAATAAAAATGTCCATGTGAAATGAATTAGTTCCAAGGTTCATGACTGAACCTTATGTTATAACTTCTCACCTTTGTCATTAATGGGTGGTGTTGGGAGTGTGAAAAACTAGGTGTCCTCCATAACTCCTGAGAGGTGATGTCATATCAACTAAGACACTGTAGCACACACATAGAGGCTTGTGACACATCTACTTTGGATGTTATGGTGTACTAGATATCCCATGATTTGAATGAATTAGAGGAACCATTCTATTCCTTGATCTTATTAGCCTTTTTGAGATGAGGATGATATGAGTTCCCCATTCCATATGATGTGATGAGGCCTAGGTGGATATTACGTAAATAGATCAGGATTGGCTTGAGTGTATAGACTGGCCCTTTGTGACCATGAGAATCAAGATGTTTTATGAGATATATCTTTAATTTTTCTATATAGTAATATCTTGTGCCTCCAAAAACACCATTATAAACTATTTATGATATTGAGGGACATGTTTTATTTATTCCTTAGGTGTTAACCCATGAACATGACTGAAAATAAGGAACCATGTGAGGGTTCTTCTGTAGTACTAAGACCAAGAAGACATAGTGGGTGTCCCATTGAAAGACCAAACCTGAGTGGGTGTACATGATATGGTAGTGGGTGTCAGCATGGAACCCATAATAGACTAGGGATCTTGAGGGTGATGTAAAATGATTAGGTGAATGGTAATTCATCAATATATTATGTTTATTCTTTTATTTAATGGGCCCTTAGGGAAAATGAGTTATGGTTGAGATTCCATGAATGGAGCCAGTATGGATTGGATGCCCTGTTTAGAGCTGGGATGGAAGGGATATCACATTTTGAGAGTGTTATGGATGGGATCCACCACATAAGTGGAGCTCAATGATAGAGGTGGCCTTGTATTTGGAACTTGGATGAAAGGGATACTACAAGAATTGTCTATATAGTCTTTTTTATTATGTATAGGAACCCATGGATTTAGAGCATGGATGATAATGTTTCAATGAGACCCATCAATGAATTCTTAAGGATATGATATGGGATTCCATGGATTTAGAGCCCAAATTATATTACTTCCATGTGACTCAGCCCCATATCCATGAGGATATGATAGGGGCTTCTATGGATTTGGATCTCGGGTGACAGGGCTTCCAAGGGTCTCATCCCAAGAGTTGTGATGTCATGATCGTGGAAACCATAGATTTGTAACTTGAATGATAGGGATATCACAGGACCTATCACTAGAGTCTCATGGATATAATATAGGATTACATGAATATATTGGTCAGATGATAGGAATTTTAGGGTATGCAACCTTGATCTAGTGAGGGTTTGTTGGGGATACCATGGATGTGGAGATCACATGTTACTTGGGATGAATGGTAATCACGTCATGCTGAGAGACACCCCAAAACTGGATGGATAAATATGGTCAATTGAGTTCACAAATCTAATGATAAATAGTTGTTTTTGTAGGTTGTATTGTATTTCTGTTGAGCACTCCACATGAACATATCACTCATATGTTAGTTACTATGCGGTCATATTGGTTATTCCCTACTGAGTAATGTAATCACACCATTCTTGGTCCACCATTGCTCATGGGTACCTGAGAAGTCATTCCCTTGATTACAGATAGAAATTTGGGACAAGGCATGTGATAGCACGGTCAACCATGAATAATTGGATGACGTTGGATCTCATGATGATATTTTCCTCATGATTAAATAGAGTTAGTGTATTTTATTTTATTTTATTATGGTATGTATATGAAACTCGGTCATTGGGTGGTCAGTTTATATAGGGGATGCTTGTTCAAGCCTCAATTTCATTTCATGCATTATTGTGTTATGTTTATTCAATATACATAATCTGATTATTGAATGTTGTGAATGTTTTTGGGTGATTTTTTATTATTTCACACAAGGATATGGAGGTATTTTCTCCCAAAAATTCGATCATAGAACCTTACTTCTATTAGGTAGCCTGTAGCCTATGGGGAGGTGTGACTAAGGAAATGTGGAAAATCATTTTGGTACTATTCATAGAGTGAAACATGAAAGGATGTTAGAAATTGATATCATATTATTTTCTTTCTTTCTTTTTTCTTAATGTTTTGGGATTTTGTAGACCAAATATTCAATAATGTTTTAGAGCCTGGGATAGATACCAGATTTGTGCATCATGAACACTTGATCTGGTGAGTAGTCCAAGTTACCAGGGTTTGTAATTGCTATTCTAGAGTTCATTATTACAATGGTAAATTATTTTTACCTTCATTGACTAAAATGATGATTAAGACTTATGATTTTAGGTTAATAGATTTATGGATATTGGCGATTGATAAGAGGCCAATGATTTGTTTTCCAATTTTCCATTTGGAGGTATTATGAAGGTCATGCATCATATTAATTATATAGGATTCACATGAAATATTTTCCTGCTAGTTTATGGTTTCACAGACAACTAAGGATCAGTTGGTTAAAGTGTCAACAATTGCTCATATAGAATTTTCCCCTATATAAAATTGGTGTCACTATAAAAATATGGTATGAATATTATATAGATTTTTCTTCTGATTTGAGGTCATGTGGATCTACAGAGAGATTCGTGATAATGAGAATGATGATTCTGTCGTTATTCACTATAAGTGTTGTGACATTGGGGTTAAATATGGAATATGTTACCTAAGAATTGGGAACATTGTGGTTTAAAATTTTTTATGTTAATTTATTCAGAGTGGATAGTTACAGCCTAAATGTTTTTTATCATATTTCTTTTAATTAAATTTTAAATAACCAAACCATGTATGTGTTTCCCTTAGTATGTAGCATCTTGGAAAATTTTGTTTGTGTGTATTATTTAATGGTGATATGTGATCCTCCAGAAAGTACTATGATGTTTAGATACTTGGTGGGGATGGGTTCCCTAGTTATTGGAGGGTTTTATAGTATGATGATGCCATGTGGATTCTAAGATTGGTGTGTGGATGAATCCTCATTGGTTTTTATAATTATGAAAAACATGTCTGGTTGTACTTGGTAGTGGGACATAGGCCCCTAGTTTTGACTTAGACCCTAGTGGGGTGGCATTTAGTGTTGTTAAGGGAAACCTATGAGAGGGGTTATCCTTGGTTATATGGTTCTTTTAGAGTATATGAGCATGTTTTTATGTTCATGATGATATTGGTACGCATGATCTATTACCACATATAAAAACTATAATGATGATTCCTTTAGATTTTGAGGAAACACATAGGGTTCTTGGGTATGGAGACATGCTTTGATGGGAATGAATGTCAATGTTCCTGGCTATCCTGACCAATGGGTGTGATTTTAGGATTGTGGTCAGAGCATGTCTGCATCCTTGTGATTGGACTGGTGCTAGGTGGTGGTGAATAATGTAGATTAGGTTTACATTGTTTGGGAAATGATGATCACATTTGGTTCCATGGAAAATATTATTAGTGGGTAGTCATTTGATGGTTCATAGAAGGAGTGAGTTTCCTATTTTTTAATAGGAGTTACAAGGGAGTTTCTAGTGTATTGAGGTTGATGTTCTATAGAGAATGAAGAACCTACATTTGGTGTGTGTGAATCATAATAGTGTGGGTATGGTGCTAGAATCGGGTCTAGCCATAAGTGCGATGATGATTTATGGAAATGGATGAGATGAGGGTGGGAATAGTAACCTGGTTCTTCTGATGAAATAATGGTATTTCCTCTATGATGAGGATTGTTCTTGAATTCAATCACGTGTTATGGAAAATGTTCCGTTTGGATTAGAATGGGTGATGAGTAAGTTTTGTGTGTCAAAACTTGAAAATTAGTTGGCTAGGCTACATAATTCTTTATTTCTGGATAAGTATAGGGAAGAGTTCATGGTGATATGAAGTGTGTTTTGGTAGTGCTAATAAAAGGATTATCCTAATGTTGGGTGAAATTTTTCAGCAGCAACTATGTGGCCCTCATGTGGTAAGGTTCATTGGAGTGTGGACTGATCATTGGCTGGTTATTTTAGCATCCTGATGCTGGAGAATAAATTGAACCGAGTACTACTCGATTCTTCTGTTAATGGTATGAAAATTTTATATATAGATTCTAGTATAGTATGAGCATGGGAGTCAAGTTTGGGCTGAATGGTGATAATATTAGTGGAAATCAGATCAATAATGTCTGGGTTATCATCAAATTCATGATGCGAGATGAGTTTAATGGTGATTTGAATGTGGAGTAACATCTCGATCATGGAATCTAGTTATCATATTGAAATGACCAAGTAGTGTCTCTTAGAGTAGGGGAACCAAGATTATGCGTGTTTCAATGTTTCAAGTGTGGACATTAAGAATTTTTGAAGCAAGTCAATAATAGGTTGTTTACATTACATTCTTCTATACAATAGGGTGCGTTCAATTTGGAACCCCTTTGGGTATATAATTTTTTGACATGGTTGGTGTCTATGGATTTGGACTAGGCTTTTTAAGGAATCATCGATGTTCTTATGTTGTTCATGGGTAATAAGACACATTGTATCATGTCATATTTGAGAAATTAGAGAATTTTTATCACATGTGATCACACATGGTGAGTTGGGAACCACACTAGGAAAATATTTAGATCTAAAGAATCATGTGATGATAGGAAATTCTAATAGTGGAAGTACCATAGCTTGAAAGTATATATTGTAAGATAAGACCTATAGTGGTGAGTACCATTGGATAGATGGTAAATTGGATGATAAATGAGTGTGTATTTTTATATATTATATTATGTAAAATCCATATATATGTTTCAGTGGTATTCCAAAGTGTTGTCTTGGGTTTTGGAAGTTTAAGCACTTTACCTTATAAGTGGTTCTTTAGAAGCACGTTGGGTATTCAGAGGTGGAACACAGTCATTTGAGAATAAATTCATTAATTTAATAGTTAGGAATTTGTGTTAGGATTCCCACATAATCTTCTAAAGAATGATAATAAATAATATGGGGATGTTATAAAACTCCATGTCCATCTGTGCCTTTTAAATTCAAGGAGAATTTTTATTTTGAAATATTATACGAACAAGTTTTTGAATCAGGAATTGGAGTTAAATTATAGTGGTTGGAACCCCTAAAAAGAATATTTTTGGATAAGGAATTAGGTTTTGGAGTTTTACTGATGGTTCTAGAGGGCTCCAAGAGGTTCCAGAGATACTACTATAGCCTTGGATATTAGAAATAATAGGCTATCCAGTGGAAATATAAATCCTTTTTTGTATAATACACCAGACATCCAGTGGTATTCTGCATCTATTCCATGGAATCCATCTTCCATGTGGTGTATAATATAACAACCTTGTTGGATATTTTAACCACATGTTAGCTAGTGAGTTCAGGGAGGCTAGTCAATGGAGAGATGAGCCAACTGGTGGCACCCACTATCGAGATTATGGGGCCTATTTGGGGAATTTTTAAATGGAGTATTTCTATCATTTCGGTTTCAAGGATCTCAAGATTTAGCTAGGTAGGGGGCCTGATAATGACCATATCTTGTCCAATTTATCCTCACCGTTGATCCCTTTGACCACCCTTCTAGTGTTGGTGAGTCCATGTTTTTCCAACGAAGAATGGAGGTAAGATAAACAATTTTAGTTCCTTCCCATACCCTTCTTCACAACCATATTTTCCCATAGGTGTTATCATTTATTTTTTGTTGATTCTACCTATCCATTGTATAATTGACTGAGGGTGATGATATGTCACTTTTTTTGTGAAGAGGGTCTCAGGAGATGTTGTTTTAATTCCACCCAGAGTGGTTTCAGTTGAGTTATATTTCTCATTTAATTTTATTGAGAAATTAAATTAAATTAAATTAAATTGACTTTGGATATGGTGTTTGGTGGTTTGGATTGCACCTCTATTTGTGTCTGGGGTGTGCGATGGAGCATACACAAGTGGGTTGTCATGGATTTTTTATGACTATGCAGCTCAGGGTGTTTTCTAGAAATTATTCCACATTGGTTTAAATTTAAAAATTAATTTTAATTAATTATTATTAATTATTTAATTCATTTGGGTTGATTAAAGTTCTTTGGGTACAAATATGGTCTTAGTTTATCAAGGGTGAGAATGGAAATGTTGGAATGGGAAATATGTGATATTACCGGCCCATAAAAAAGTCTGTAAATCATCGAATAAATGTATTTAGTCTCAGATACATGAACTAAGTATTTTTTATGTGTTATTAAATGTGAAGGCTCTTTACTCTAGGTGAGGCCCTTTTTTTAATTTTTATTTAAATTAAATAGAATATTTGAATTAAATTAATTTTTTTTTAAATTTAATTGGGGTTTAAAATTAAATAAAAATTTATTTGTGAAATTAATGAGAACCAAGGGTGAAGAACAACCCTTATGTGAAAGCTTGTTACCTCAAAGGCCTCTGGTTTGGGTCAAGACAGGGAACCACCAGGTGGCCGAAATCCTTATAAGAGGTGAGGTTGGACCATATTATGCCCTTTAGGAGATTCATAGGGTCTTGTGAAACATCAATGTTAGAGGTATGTGTAGACTAAATATCCCATGTCATTTAGGCCTTAAAGGATCCTTTCTATACTTCATCCTTCTCAAAAGTTTTGAGACAAGGATGAGATGAGTGACTCTTTTCCATATGATGTGACAAGGCCTAGATGGATTAACCTTTGGTAGACCAGGATTAGGGTGATAGAGTGGATTGAACCTATGTGACCTTGAGAACCAATATGCTTCTCTGACCATCACTTTACCATTTTCATTTAGAGATACCCTACATATCATGTAATGACTTATTACATTGTTGAATACACCAAGGGACACAATGTCTTAGTGCATCAAGCATTGACCCGAGATCGTGATGGAGATCGATAAAACACATGAGGGTGCCTCTCTTTTATTGATACTAAGGTGACCCAGTTAGTGCCTCGTCAAAATACTAACCTTGAGAGGGTGTACATGAGACTGTAGAGAGTTTCACCATGATACCCATATCAGGATAGTGCGCCTAAGGGTATGTTGATAGTAATGATTATCATGGGAATTCATCTAGCCCCTGTGTTTTTTATGGAGTTTTCCCTCATGGAGGATGCGATATATTTATAATTCCATGGATGGAGTATGTATGTATGTATGTATGGAATACCACGTTTGGAGAAAACACGGATGATTTTTCATTTTTGGATCCAATTATGATTTAGAGCATTTGCGAACATGGTGATCTCTGATAGGGGTTTCCTTGGATTTAGAGCCCAAATAATAGGGTTGTTGCAGGCCTCATCTCTAGAGTTGTTAGGATATGGTAGGGGATTATAGGGATATGGATCACATGTGATAGTACTTCCATGGTCCTCAACCTTATAGTTGTGAGGATATGATAGTATTTTATAGGTATTTTAATCCCAAATTATAGTGCTTCGGCAAGCCTCACCCATAGTGTCATGAAGATATGATAGGAGATTAAATGGATTTTGGATCCTGGATGATAGGTATTTCATGGGACTTATCCCTATAGTCACTAGGATATGATATGGCCTACCATGTATTTGGAGCCTGAATGATAGTGCTAACATGAGCCTCATCCTCAATGTCTTGATGATATGATACAGACTCCCATGTATTTAGATCCTGGATGATAGAACTATCATGAGACTCATCATTAGAGTAATGAGGATATGATTGGGGTTTTCATGAATTTAGAGCATGGTTTATTGGGTTGTCACAGGACCCATCCATAGAGTTAGTTGGATATGATAGGGTATACTGTGGATTTGGATCCCAAATGAAAGCAATGTATTAGGATAGGTCCCGAAAGTCATGAGGATTGGCTGAGGTTTCCATGAATATGGATCCTGCATGTTACTTGGGAGGTATGGTGATTGTGACATCCACATAGACACCTACTCATTGGAATAATTTGGTATATGTGTTCAAGATCATGGGACTAAGGATCAATAATAATTTATTTATTTTTGGTATTTTTCTTTATTTCATCTGAGAACATCACATGCACATATCACACATATGATAGTTAGTAAGGGACCACATTAATGGTTCCCTATTGAGTTATGTACCCACACCAGGCTTAACCTTTCATTGCACATGGGTACCAGACTAGACACTCACTTGACTACAAGATCATGTTTGGGATGATGCCTAGGATAACATAGCCATGTTTGATTTCCTGGAAGAATTAGGGGTACAAGAGGAGATTTTTTTCAGTATTTCTTTTAGATGACAATGTTTTTTTATTTTGTTTTGGTATGTATAGGTAAATGGCCTACATGGTGGTTAATGTATGTAAGACATGGATATGAAGGCTTTCATTTAATTTTATGTATTACTATTGGATGTTTATTCATTCCATGTACTTTTATTATTTATAGATTTGAATGATTTTTGGGGATTGTTTAATATTCTGCACTATGATATGACGGTATAATGTCCCCACTATACCATCTTAAATATCCAATTCTATCTAGGAGCCTCTATAATACATGGAGGTTTTCATAAGGTCGTGTGAAGAATCAGTAAATTCATGGTTCATAGAGTGGTCCTACACTGGATGGTACACACTTTTCCCAAAAACCCATGGTAACTTAAGGCTCATCAAAATGAGGGATATCCATGAAATCACTCTCAACCTACCAATTAAGTCATCAAATTTATATATCTAATATTCCAAGACATCCCAAAATAAAAAATGATAATGGAAACTATAAATCTCCCCATTGATACAAATATTTCAAGAACCAATCTAGATTACCCAACAATTCTTAACCTAAACTGGTCATAACACAGAATGAAGGGTGTTATCTATCCCTACATGTTGGTGAAAAGTTCATAGGCATCAAGAAAATCCTAATGGAATTATTTTTCCACAATGAACCTATACAAGGTGATATAAAGAAACATGATGATTTCTGTATTTCAAAACAAAAGCAACATCCTAAAAGATATAATAGTTAGAAAAAACAAGCACCAAAGTACCAATGAAAACTAATGTACAAAAAAACTACTAGGTTCCAACCCTATGTTATGGGACATAACATATATACTCCCACACTCTACAAATCAATGAACCCACTACCTCCCAATGGATCCTTTCCCTTATCTTCATTTGATATAACAAGATACACATACACCCAATGGTGTATAATGGGTGTGAGAAAAAGTTCCCATTTTGATCCCTACATGTGTTTCATATGAATACATAATAAAATAAACAAATTATTATTAATTAATTTAAAACAAGTCATGAGATACTGTTTAATATAACAAATAGATGAATCAACATTTTCACAATTTAATAAATAATAACAATAAATATTTTTCTAACACTTTTATAAAAATATAGCAGTTCAAAATTCCATTGATAATCACAGGAGGAAATAATCCCATGAGTATCAATAGTTCTAGGTCGATGAGAACTATCTTAATAACATCTTGATTTGTAGTCCACATGGTGTGCAAATTATTGTAGAAGAACTAGTCCAGTGGGTAAGAGTTCACATCCAGGTGTGGCTCCTTGATAAATCTTATTTAATATGGTGTTACCATTACCCTCTAAAAAGAGTAATTGTTGGAAAGAGTTAATCCTTGAGGATAGATCCACACCTCATCATCGACCACATTTGGGTTTACCCCATTAGAATCATATATAGGGTATTTCAAATTTGAAACAACCAAAAAGATACCATTAAAACCTTTTCCATTAATAAAACTAGGAGGAAAACCCATTTTAACACCCATAACAAAAAAGACTATATTTTTAAAACCTTTTTGATGCCTTTTACTAAAATTAAAAATCAATTTCAAAGAGAAGGAAATAAAAATTCATAATATAAATCAAAAACATGAAACCACATACCTTGAAACATATGTCAATCAAGAAGGGATCATAAATCAAGAATTACTAATCATAAATTTACAAATTTATAGGCTATAGAATAATTAAAACCAAAGGGAAAACTTACCGCCATGATTGTTTAGTTAAACACCATGAGGATTAAAGGTTCAACCAACACCCCTCAACTCCACAATGGATCTAAAATGACAATGTTTATAATTCAATATCATTAAATTCTAAGAGTTTAATAATATGTTCCATAGAGAGAAACAATAGGAATTGGAAGAAGGAGGAGATACAAGACCCAAATGGAGATAAACATACGTAAAGGGGACCAAGAATTTAATCATTGCCTCGATTTTCCACAGAATTGTGATGGGAGATCCAAATACATTTGAAAAGAGCCTTTGGGTTTGAAATGGTTGAATTAGAGTTGGGGGAGATAGAATAATAATTGAAATGAGTGTTTTGGGTGGGGAAAAGATTATATTGGACACACCTTACTAACCCCGATCGACGCCACCAACAAGTTGTTGGCTACCACCTATTATCTTTTGGTCCCTTGAAGAATTTTTGTACCCTTGGAGACCCAAAAAGTGGTCTAGTAGTATCCCAGTAGGAATCCCATCTTTCTAGTACTCCACCTGTTTGAAAGTGGACTTTCCATTGGAATCTCCTACTACAATCATTCCACTAACTGGCTAAAGGTTCTCACCAACTTCTAGGTTGAATACTTGTCCTTTTTATCTATAGGACCAAGTCAATCCTTATACCAACAACTCAAGAAACGTCTCAAACTTGAATAAAATAATAAAATAATCACATCAAACAATATTTCCATCTAAAATCAATTGAAAGGATTACTTATAATACTAAAATGACTGATGTAAGGGAGAAATAAGAATGCTATTAAATTTATACTAGAAAATAATATAGGAATGTTATTTTATCTCAAGTTATTTCCTTTATTTATGAACAATTATAAAGATTTTATCATGGAATCCTATTCTTTCCACCAAACCAATATGTTTAAATTATATTAATTTGTTACTATTTACACACCATATATTTTGTGATACTAAGAAATATTATAAAATAACTATATATATACATATCCAAATGAATCCATCGCACAAGGTATGTGATACAATTTCATATAATGTCTTAGAATTATATGAAATAAATAATCCCCACATGACTAATCATGGAGCTATAGATGGTTGACGCTCACTTTTCAAGAATAGGGTATAAGACACCCAGATATAAGGAAGTCATACCCAATGTTTGTCTATTAGGATAGTTTTCTCAAGAATGGTTTGAATTACATCATAATTATGAAACCTAAAATGTATTAGTCATACTTAACACCTTAATTTAATATGATAATTGAATACAAGCTAAAGTCATGGTAGAAAAAAACTAAATCAATTATCATTTATAGCGTGTTACTCATTAGATGCATGTATGATAATTTATAGAACTAGGTTTAACGACATTAAAATAAAACATACATGAAATTCAAAACATGACAATTATAAATATGAATAAATTTTCTGATAACTTTTAAATAATTGAAAAATTCACATATTTTAACATGAGATAATCATTTATGAATAGTTAATAAATAAATACTTTTATAAACACTTTATAATTTATTTAACCTTGTATACATTCTATTATTTCATAAATATAAACCTCATATTTATTCCTATCATGAATTCATTCATATTGTTCATTATAAAACCTCTCTTTTTAATATATTATATTAAATGAAATATAAGAATTTTATATTATAATTTATATTACGTAAACTATTTATATAATCTAAATACCACATATTTAATACTATTGAAATATTTACCAAATCAATCCCCAAAACTATTTTTGACATGGTTTAATTAATTTCCCACATAAAACCTTTGATATGAATTTTTTAAATTAAACAATCTTAAAAAAATTCATAATTTAAATATGAACCCTTTTACATATGTTTTAATTTTTATTAATTCATTAGAACATTATAAAATTAAAATTATAATTTATAAATAACCATATTATTTCGAAATTACAAGGCATTCCATTTAAATAGAAAAATTTATTTTCTAATATTAACAATAAATATTTTGACATATCTAACAACTAATTCAAAAAAAATTAAATAACTAATTATAAAAATTTTATAAGAAATTATTTTTTAAAAATTATAAATAAATAAATAACCCATTTTACCCATTTTAAATATTTTTTGAAATTTTTATAAATTATTTAAGTATATTCTTGGTTGAAATAAATAAAAAAAACTTCTTACACATGTCATTTCTAATGCTATAATCACATTGCATATAAATAATCTCACTAAATGTGGCATTTATTTTGGATTAATTTATTTGATATTAAACTACTATGTGTAAAACATCATATGAATAAATCCAATATGAAGGAATATATATAATATTAACCTACCACCATGTAGGAATAAATAGACTCAATGCATATGATTAAACTAGGTTCCCATGTAGGATTAATTCTATGTGGAAGGGATCATATAAGGTGATACATGTTTGAATATAACTATTTACAAATAGTGTCATATGACAATAACCTGCATAACATTAACTTTACATAGTATATTTTGTGAAATAAATTACTCAAGTGCAAGATTTTATTAATAAAGCAACTTGTTTATGAATAATATCATGTGGCATAGTCCACATCAGGCTTAATCATGCACTATGTGTGATTAAAAGTGATGCACATAGGGTTACATAATAATTAAATATATCAAACATCATATTAATATTGAAAAATATTAGTTTTTGTACTATTAAATCATATAAAAATAAATTTTCACGATCATGTGTATGATTAAATATGATGTAGGACAATCCAAATGATATAATATCAAAAACTATTTAGGAATAATCCATGTGACATTTCAGCTACAAATGTATAACATCAAACCCAATAGCCTATATGATATCACATTTATCATAAAGTTGACACAACACTCTGTTTTTTCAATAATTAGAAACTATTAATTTTAAAAGATGATTTCAGGTATCTAATGACAAGAAAAAACTTAGACACCACCTATGGGTTTCAGAGGATATAATGATGCTCATTAAACAAAATTGATGAATAAGAGAAACCTATAGTCAATATTTCTATGTAAGATATTTGAAACCATGCATAAAATGTAAAATGAAGAGACATATTCATTCCCCAAAAGATTGATTTTTATTTTGTCTTTATCACGTGTGTTGGATGATGATCGCCCAAGAGGAAGCCAAATGATTTCCCTCTTCCATAGGTTTCCATAGGTTGATAATGAATAAATTACCGCACAAGGTGGACCGTCTGACATAAATTATTTTTTAGTATTCCAGGAAAGCATAGAAAGGTGGAGGAAAAGATATTTGGGATCACGATAATATCAACAAGGAAAATACATATACACATAGAACTCATTTCCATGTATCAAATATCCTTTTAAAGTCTCATCCCACATACCTATATAAATTTATATGTTTATAATGTATGGGTTAATTTCTGGTATTGACTACACTTATAACTCCTCAAGTATTATCCCATCCACATCATTTAATAAAACACTTTAATTATAGTTATTTTAAGCGATTTGACTGTTATCATATAAAAATCATTTTCCATGAAAGGAATAGCCTTGTTGTGCAATGAACTTCCATGAAAATATCATATAAGATGATATGTATCAATCATACTATAACATCCCACCCCTCCTCAATGAATTGAGTCGAGGTGGATAAGCTACATGGACTTAGGCGACATCCCCAATGATCCAAAGGCTAGAAATAAATGTGGAGGGCTTCCTAAATGATTGGACGATGATTTTCTATTTACCCAAAATAGAACCACTATCCAAACATAAAATGAACAAAATTAACACATGAATCATGTCAACAATTTATCAAAATACTACAGTACCAAGAGATCACCATTACCACAACCATATTACAAAAAATCAAAGTACTACAATGAAAGACTAAGATGACAAAACACAAGGAATCAAAATATATCATTATAAATCAACACCTTGCTCTAAGATCCAACACCACAAGACCTCCCAAGAACCATGATGTACTGCTACATGGATGAGATGCTTTACCTTTACCCGTGTCTTGGAATACAATACCTTCAATGGCACAAAAGTTCTAAATAAGGGTGTGAGTAATGAAACTCTGTAAGATTTCCCCAGTCACTTCCCTATACATTCCATGAATATAGAACAAGTTAGCACATTTATATAATAAAAAATTTATATAAAACCGTGTATGCAGTTCAACAATTTCAAACATTACAAACACATCCTTTCCAAAACAGTTCATCCCAAATAACACAATTGCAAGAAAATAAATCAAAAAATACATTACTCATTTCCCATTAATTTTTTGCAAAACCCACTCCAACTCTTGTTACCACACACTTATCACAACCATAA
Source organism: Viscum album (assembly GCA_963277665.1). Classification (NCBI taxonomy): domain Eukaryota; kingdom Viridiplantae; phylum Streptophyta; class Magnoliopsida; order Santalales; family Viscaceae; genus Viscum; species Viscum album. The sequence continues at coordinate 1,859,925,851 of OY728151.1, read as the reverse complement.
TCATAACTCAACTACACAAGATCAGTGGTGCCAATCATTGTAGAACTTCACATCCAACCTCATCCCCTTTTTAAAGTGGTACTTCATACAACATTTCAATCATTTGATGGGGTATTTTACTCCTACTATCAATCATCATTCTACTCATTAATAGAGACCTAATATAATAACCATCAATTAAAATTTACCAAAATAATATCAACCATGAATTACCAAACCATTGCACCCCACAATTGAAAAACAAGACAACCGTTTAAGCCAAACAACATTTCCAAACAACATGTGTAGCCATTTCAGTAAAACCAAAACATTTTTGATAACTCCATTAAACTAAACCCATAAAAAACACATTTACACTAATTGTTCTGAACATCATTTAAAAAAACATATTTTTTTAAAACATTTTCAAAAACTATCTCTAAAAATCAAACCAAAAAATATATTTTAAAATAATAAATTTAAAATCAATCAACAATGCACATTGAAAAATATCACATTTCCCCAAAAACCCATAAATCATCACCCAAGGGTTTACAAACAAGATTCAATCAAAATTTTAAAATAAAAAACTAATTTAATGTCAAATCGTTCTAGTTATAGATAGAGGATTTGAGTGTTAATTCACCCACCATTAAGGTTAGGTGAAAATAACGAACAACACAAACACTCACCATATTTGTGTGAAAAATAAAAAAAATGTTCTATATACCTTCAAATAAGAATGAAAAGGCCAAAAATAACTATTTTTGGAAAAACCCCCCAAGATCTACCTGTAATGGATGTAGATCTAAGAAACTGAGAAAGAGAAGTATATCTAAGGAAAACTAAGAAACTATCAATGAGAGAGAGAGTTACTAAGGGATAATATCATTCAACGTACCTAGAAAACCCTTAAAATCACATCCAAAATTAGTGTAATATCCTCCCTAACCTTATAGAAGAAGGAATACTGAGTTAGGGAAGCACAGAAGTAAGAATATGTTGTTTAGGGAAAATCCTAACCAAGCGGTGAACGATTTAGCCACACAGTTAGATAGACTGTGCACTAACCATGCACCTACTACTTCTTCGAGGGGGACTTGACAAGGTTGGTGTCCAGAGTTAGAGAAAATGTAAAACAAATGTACTAAGTTCCACTATCATTTTCTTCATGGTTACATGGTGATTCTACATCGTTTTTACAAACTGTGCTCTAACCGTACGCCCTTAAAAAAATTGAAAGATCATACCATAAACCTTTAAACTCTCCCAAACATTACCCAAATAATTTTTATACAAAAAATAATAATTAAAGGTTTATATATTTTAAGGAATGGTTCAAGATTCTCCCCACAATTGGCCTTTACATCCTCAGAAATTAGAAAACCATAACTTTCCTGATAGAGCTCCAGCCATTTCATGGCCATTTCTTTCTGTTAGGACCAAGATGACGATGAAGGTTTTTTGTATTCAAGTGTTGTATTTTGTTCTGAAGGTATGTTTTGAAGAAATGAAATTAATTCAACATTTTCTATGGGAAAAAGTGTTTTGGGTTTTGTTTTGAAAAGAATCAGACCCATGTTGTCGGACAATTGGACTTATTTATTCAAAAAGTATGTTCTCATGATGAGAAGGAATGAAAGAAACATGAGTGAATGTAATGTTATGATACTCTCCGATTTAATTTTGATGATTATTTTCTGATTTTTATGTAATATAAATCATGAGTTGTATTGAGAACCTATAATTCATGGCTGATAGAAGAAAGGGGGAGTGAAAGAGATTCTTCCAATCAGAAAAGAATCATATTCAGATTTATCGTATCTGGATGGCAGAGAGAAAGAAGTGTTACCATTTTTTTTCAAAACTATTGTATCTTGATTAAAGAGGAAATGCCTATTGAATATGCTGTATATATAAAAAGAGAAAGAGATAGTATCAATAATTTTTCAAAACAATTGGATACTGAGTGGAAGTAAATTATCTGGTGCTGATTTGTAATCTTGTAGTGACGATGAATGGTGGTACTGATGGAATAGGTGATTATGATTGAATAATTGGGTCCAATTAAATGTGGTGTCGATTAATAGTGGTACAGATGGAAGATGGTGCTAATGAAAAGTGGTTCCAGTGAAAGGTGGTTTTGATGGAAGGTGGTGTCGATTGAAAAGTGGTGCTGATTGGAAAGGGGTGTTCATAGAAGAGTAAGAGATGGTGTTGATTGTTTCTCAAAATGAATGTATCTGGGTGATTGTGATAGAATAGATATGGTACTGATCAAAGATCATTATTTTCATATTTTATTTTATCGTATTTAGGAAGATCATCATTTTCAAATTTCAATTGAGTGTACCTTGAAAATGATTATACCCACAGAATAATCATACATAGAAGAAGGATCATCATTAGATTGTAATGTATCAAACCCAATGATCCTACAAAGAATTACCGTATCTATAAATACTCTATCCAAAAATGATTTTAATCAGAAATGATTGTATCCAGAAAGTATAATACATTGTTTTTTTTTAAATGACCTCATTAAGTTGGGAATGAGTCGAATTATTTTGTGTTATCTTCATATAAAATTTCAATGGTTCCATGTGCCATAAATTGAATAGTAGTAGAAGATGTTTGTATTTGAGATGGATCAAGAGTTGTGTGAAGAAAAGTGTTTTCTAGAATGAATTGAAACTTACAATAATTTGAAATCAAAGTCAGATGATTCTAAATATGATCCTCAATGATTTCAATGACATGAAGGTAGTCATGATACAATCATTGGTTTTTTAATGATGTATGTTTTCTCAATTGGGTCAAGAGAAAAGAAAAGGGAAGGATATTGCATAATTATTTTTCGAGGGGGAGCTGAACTTTCAAATACAGGATCTTGATTCAAATCGATTCTGAGAATCGTATTCACTAATAGACAAGAGGAATCAAATTCAAATGATTGGACCCATTTATTCCTAACAGTTGAAATCAATCTCAAAAATTAAAATGGGAGTCTAAATAAGAATAGGTGAAGATTTTGGATGTTTCATGAATAATCGAGACGTATTGATGAATTTATTGTTTCTCAGTGATCTTAAGAGAAATTTAGATTTTGGTGAATTTAAGTGAGCAGGAAACTGTTTTGGGATTCCTGCATAAACTTTTTTTGGTTCACCTATAAAATTGAAACAAGTACATTGTGTTTGTGATGAGGTGTACTGTTCACCTCAGAAAAGATTTAATCTCTGAGTTTTTTAGTGAGAGAAATTGATACTGTTTTGTTTTGTATTGAATACATTTTAACGGGGATTGTATTAGGTTGGGTTTGGAATTAGGATAAATTAATCATAATATGATTTTCCATATTGGGTATAATTGTATTAATGATTTATGTACTGAGGATGTATCATTCCAAGTTTCATTGTACTCAGGTATTGAAGTGGTGCCGATTAATTTACATTGTATGATATTAGAAAATCAGACATGGAGTTTTGTTTTGTAAGAATTGGACTATGAGGAATCAGACTCAGAAAATATTAGACTCAATGTTTCATAACAAAGCCCAAGTGTTTCTTACCTTTCTTCTAGGTAAGTAATTGATGAATTCTATTTTAATTGAATACATTTGTTGAATTGAAAATACGTGAAGATAACATGAGTTGTTACAAAACAATTTTATTACCCTATTGTGCTAATAGGGTGCATAGACACTAGTGGGATTGTTTCATAATTCCACACAAGTGTAAATGTATATCATACTAGTTGTAATCCAAGGATTGTTTTCTTAGTTTATACTATGTTATTGGATTATTTCCAAACCATACCAAGGAGGTATCTATTTTTATTAAATATTGAACCTTATAAGTTTTTGTGTTCCTTTGGATGTGTGTTGATTTTTATCCCAATGGGGAATTGAAATCATTAACATGAGGTGAAGTTTATTTAAATTAAAAAAGCATAAAACAAAAAGTGTATCACTGATTAACCCCTCCCCCTCTAAGTGATATAATACTCTGACTGAGCACTTTCAATTGTTTTCAGAGCTGAGGTTCTCTTCACTATTATTTTCTGATGGAGAATGTGAACTATGTCAATAGTAAAGTTATTCTTGTCTTTGATGGAAAGAAATATCAAATCTTGGAAGATAGAATGCTTCCATATCTTATGTATATAAGTTATGTGCTTCTTGAAGCTACAGCAGTTGGGTTTCCACCCATTGATGATAGTGCTCCACTTACACCTATTGAACAGAAGTTTCTTGAGAATGATGGAAGGGGAAATAATTCTATATTATCATCGCTTTCTGAGAGTGAATTTTTTAGGGATAAGGGTATAGAAATAGCTAAAGTTATATAGGATAAATAGAAAAACTTATATGAAATAAATAGAAAAGTGAATAAGGGAAAGTTACAAATATTGATATTGAAGTATAACGATTTGAATATGGGCGAGTATGGATATATTGGGGAATTCTTTACTAGGGTGAATGACATCATGAGTACTATTATGTGTCTTGGTGAAAAGTTGAATGACTCTAAAATTTTTGAAAAGATATTGAGAATCCTACTTGTGAAATTTGATGCAAACGTTTCTTCATTGGAAGATAGAGATCCTGAATCATTATCTATTAATGATTTACATAGCACTCTTATCACTTATGAAATGAGAAGAGAGAATTCTATGAAGAGAAAAACAAAGGTTGATAGAGATATTTCTTTCAAGGCTATGAAGAAAAAGGAGTCAATGAAGATTGTTATTTTATATGAATCTAGTGATTCTAACTCTGAAAATGAGGTATGTAAAAATCTCATTGAAATCCTATCCTTGTTTTTTAACAATGTAAAAAGAGGAATAAGAAAATAAAAAGAGAAACTACCCTTGAAATGTTTTCAATGTAGAGGTGTTGGTCACTTTTCAGATAAATTTGCTTGAATAAATAAAGAATAGTATTGTGAAATTGATGAAAGAAAGCCAGGAATATCTTGGAAGAAAATGGGAGACAAGGGAAAAGAAAAGAAATTCTTCCAATCAAAAAGAAGAAGTTTCCTGTCCAATAATGATGATGAAGAAGAGAATGGTGCTGAATCTAAGAAATACATTCGGTATGGTATTGAAAATAAATTTATTGTAATAGTGAATGATTAATAATTTGGAATATATAGTTCTGAAGAAGAAGAAACCCAACATTAACATCATTTGAAGGAATAATTGAAAGAGTGTATGAGAAATATTAGAGGCTATAAAAAGAAAAATAAAATGTTGGAAGATGAATGTTCCTCAAGAAGATATCTAGAATGTATTTCTTATGAAAAAGTAAATCTAGTGAATGAAATTTATGACTTGGATAAATCTCTTGAATAAGAAAATAATCGTAATGAGAATCTATTGGTGAAGTTGAAATTAAATGAAGAAGAGTTGGGATATGTCTAATAAAAACTCTCTAAAGCTGAAATGAAAAGTCTATGTTTAAAAAACTCTATCACCAAAGTTGGTGAATGTTCTCATAATGAGAAACCAGATAATTTTTAACAATAGATACCTTCAAAGGGTGAGAAAAATAATCAAACTATGTCTAAAAAGATGAATGATGGGAAATTCATGTACATGGTCAAAGTGAACAATTCTGAAGTAACAAAACATCCTGAGTCCAAAAATGATTTTATCTTGATTCAAAAAAGATTAAAATACTTCTGATCCTATAAAGGTAGAAAAGAAGAAGAATAATCCAATTGATAGTGAAAAGAAGATGATTGATAAATGTTTTCATAATTTTTATCCTTATGGAGGTTTCAGTGGAAAATACTCTTTCAATGTGTATTGCGGGTATTGTGGGGGATTCAGACACATATAAATTATGTGTTGGTTCAATTAACAACATTTTTATTATCCCACAGGTTATTAAAAGCAGAGATTTAGGGGGAGTAAATCTCCTCAACTAAGGAAGAATGATAATTTTGTCATGATGTAATATGAAAATGTTGAATTAAATATTAAAAATAGGTTCCAACCCTTGTAATATATTTATGAGAGATGTGATAAACCTAGACACCTTGCAAAAGGATATCTTGTTTTGTTACTAGATCAAAAACAGATTGTCAATTCTTAGTAGTTGAAGGTGAAGAATGAAAATTAAGGGGAAATGGATCTTGTTTTTGAAACTCCATTGAAAGTAACGAAAGGAGAATGACCCTAGATAAATGACATTAGGTGTTCCTCCCCCATGATAGGAGACATTACATTTTTAAAGGATGTGAAATATTTTAAAGAAGGCACATTGAAATTTGGGAATAATGAAACATTGAAAATCAATTGTGTTGGGTCCACCATCATTAGAAAATAAAAGATGAAATCTATGATTACATTGTGTGTTGATGGGCTGAAACACAATCAGCTAAGTGTTTCAGAATTATGTAACAAGGGTAAAAAAGTTATCTTTAAGAAAGATGGATTTGTTGTAAAGAGTGATGAAGATGGAAATATTTTTTTCCAGAGACCAACATATGAAAGGAAATTTTGTTTAAGTTTGTCATTAAAAAACTCTTATTATATGAGTATGGTGGAAGAGAATTAATTATGGAATAATAGGATTGGAAATATGTGTTAGAGAAACATGATCATGTTATTAAAAAGAGATAGTATCCAAGACATTCATCATCTTCCAAGACTAAGAGATTGGTGTTGCACTATTTTCCAAAAAGGAAAGATTATATATTTTGTGCATATGAAAGTTGATATTTGTTCAGAAAAACCCCTGGATCTAATCCATTCTGATATATGTTGGCCAATGTGAAAAAAAAGCACATGGAGTTGAGTACTTCATTACTTTAATTAATGATTTTACTCACATTAAATTTTTTATGTACACGAAACACAAATTAGACGCCTTTAAAATGTTTAAATGTTTTAGAATAAATGATGATAAAGAATATGAGTATTTTGTGAAGAAGTTGAGAATAGATAACACAGGTGAATATAAAAGTGAAGAGTTTTATGTCTATATTGAGAATAATAAAATTCGGCATGAGTTGATCTCTCTATAAACTCCCCAATAAAATGGGTTTGCTGAAAGAAAGAATAAAATCCTCAGGGAAATGCTACGAAACATGTTACTTGACCATGGCCTTTCCCATTACTTTTGGAGGCAAGCCATGAGTACTGATGTTTATATTCAGAGCTATTGTTTCTACATGACTCAATTAGGTATGACTCCCTATGATTTTTTTATGGTAAAAACCCATATTTTAATCCCTTTATAGTTTTCAGGAGTCCTTGTATTATAAAGAGGAAAGGTAAAAACTATGATAAGTTTGAGAATAAAGGTGAGGATGGAATATTTCTTGGATATCCTATGAAAAGGAGTGGGTACATATTCTTCAAAAAATAAAAAAATATAATTTTTGATTCAGTTGATGTGAATGTGATTGAAGTATCTGAGAAAGAGAAACATGCTCAGGAGGAAAATGAATTTAATAATGTTGAAGAAGATAATTATGATAAGGATGAAAATGATTGTAATCCTAATTAAGGTGAAGAATCAAAATCACCTATTTATAGTGATGAGGAAGATAATCACGAATCTTATCCAAGGCTTAGGAAACATGTGGAAGAACATAATATAATTTTTGATCAACATCAGAAGGTTCAAAAAATAAGAACAACCAATTCCATTACACATACTTCTTTGTATTCAAAAGTGGAACCGAATGATGTGAAAGAAGATTTTGAGCATCCAGAATGGGTTCAATCCATGAATAGAGAAATGGATTATATTGAAATGAATAATACGTGGTTACTAACGCCCAATACTAAAAAAAACATCATCGGCACAAAATGGATTTTACGAAACAAGCTGAATGAAAAAGGTGATGTTATAAGAAACAATGCAAGATTGGATAAAAAAGGGTATTCACAGATTGAGGGTATTGATTTTGATGAATCCTTTGATGCAGTGGCCATATTGGAAACAATTATAATATTTCTTGCTATTACACTAGAATGAGGATATAAGATCTTTCAAATGGATGTTAAATCTACATTTCTAAATTGAGATCTTGAATATGATGTTTATATTGAAAAAACTTGTGGATTTGTTTTTGGGAAAGATGGGAATTATGTATGTATATTGAATAAATCCTTATATGGGCTAAAACAAGCTCTGAGGTCATGGTATTTCAAATTGGATACTTGGTTATAAAAGATGAAATTCCATAAAGGAAGAGTGTATAAAAATATGTATATTAGAGAATGTCAAGAGTATTCTCTCATTGGGATCATTTATGTTGATGATATTATATTTGCTGGGAATGATGAAAGAAGCTGTGAAATATTTTATGATGAAATGAATAAGGTATTAGAAATGTTCATACTGGGGGGACTGGAATACTTCCTTGGGATACAAATTGTTCTAAAGAACAAATATATTATTATATCCCATGAAAGGTATGTTATGGAACTTCTCAAGAGGTTTGTAATAAGAAACTCAAAACCCATTTCCACACCAATTTTAGTAGGAACAAAGCTCAATAAAGATGGAGATGGAATATAAGTGGATCAGAGAGGGTATCCAAATCTGATTGGAAGTATATTGTATTTTACTGCCTCAAGACCTATCATTGTTTATGCTGTTATGATATGTGAAATATTTCAGACTTCTCTAAGAGAATCACATATTATTTCTAGAAAAATGATTCTCAGATACAACTGAGGAACAATATAATTCATAATTAGGTATTTCAGATCAGATAATATTCATTTATTTGGTTATTTTGATGCATATTGGGTAGGAAATTTTGATGATAAAAGATCCACATCTGGTGGGGTTTTCGTTATGGGAAATAATTTTGTTTACTAGAATTCAATGAAATAAAATTAAATAACTATATGTGATTATAAATATGATTATGTTTCTTCTACTCAAGCCACTACTCAACTTATTTTGGATGAAAGCACAGTTGGAAGATTTACTTGTTCATGTGAAGTTACCCCTACTATTGGGTTGTGATAATCAAATTAAAATAAATCTCACCAAGAATCATGGGATACATTATCATTAAAAACATATTGATATAAATTATAATTTAATCAAAGTTCATGGGTATAAAAATGAATTGAATTTGGTGTATGTTACAACATCAGAATAGGTTGCTAAAATTTTCACAAAACCTTAATCTAAGAAATCATTCTAAAAAATGAGGTTGAACATGGGTTTCCAACCAATTACTCTTCAAGGTTTATGTATGTTTATTTTTTCCCACTCTCATCTTACCTTTGGATTATTTTGTCAAAAGATATAATTTTATTGTTTCATAAATATCTTTCATAAAAGAGAGAGTTGTGGGTAAGATGTGAATTCAACATTGTTTTGTGATTGAACTATTCTAACTGTTTGTTGGATTTGTTTTAGGAAATGAAAATTTTCTAGGTATCCTGGAAAGATGAGTTGATGTTATGGGAAATAAGAATGATTTTTTAAGGAATAATGTTTTTAAAACATTGCTTTACAATAAATGATTCTTGTTTCCCACAATGAGCTAGCTCACATAGGCTTAGAATTATTGATATGAAATCCATTTCTCAAGGTTACAATGTTCAGTGATTTATGAAACTTGGTTGACAACAAAATCCAATGGGGGAGATTATTAGGACCAAGATGATGATGAAGATGTTTTGTATTCAAGTTTTTTATTTTGTTGTCAAGGTAATTTTTTTATAATGGAAATCACTTTCCATTGTTTTGTGTAAACCATTGTTTTGGGTTTTTTTTGAAAAGAAAAAAACCGATGTTTTCTACAAACTGGAGTCATGTATTCCAAAATTTTCTTCTCAGGATGAGAAGGAAAAAAATAAACTTGAGTGAATGGAAATTTAAGATACATTATGATGTAATTTTGGTGATGATTTTCTGATTTTTATTTCATATAAATCATGAGTTGTATTGACAACTTGTGATGCAAGATTGATAGAAGAATGGGGGAGTGAAAGAGATTCTATGAATCAAAAAGGAATAATCTTCTGATTTATCATATCCAGATAGGAGAGAGAAAGAAGTGGTACTATTTTTTAAATAATCGTATCTAGATTGAAGAGGTGGTTCCAATTTAAGAATCCATACCAATAAGAAGAGGAAGATATTGTATCAAACATTTTTCAAAAAAAATTGACACTGTGTGGAAGTAAAAGATATAGAGATTATTTGTAATTAGGTGGTGCTGATGAAATGTGGTTCCAATGGTATAGGTGTTGTTGATTGAATAGGTGGTGTCGATGAAAAGTGGTGCTGATGAATGGTGGTGCCGATGGAAGATGGTGCCGATGAATAGTGGAGATGGTGAAAGGTTGTGCCGATGGAAGGTGTTGTTGATTGAAAAGTGGAATTGATTGGAAAGGGGTGTTGATAGAAGAGTAAGAGATGGTGTTGATTTTTTTTCTCAAAATGACCATATCTGGGTGAAAGTGAAGGAATATACATGGTATCGATCAAAGATCATTGTTTTGAGATTTTATTGTATTGTATCCCGGTAGATCATCATTTTTAGATTGTATTTTAACATGCCTAGAAAATGATCATACCCAGAAAATGATCGTACATAGAAGAAGGATCATTATCATATTCTAATGTATCTTACCCAGTGATTGTACACAGAATGATCATATCGATAATAATTGTAACCAGAAATGATTGTAACCAGAAATGATCATATCCAAAATGTATCATACTCTGGTTTGTTTTCAAATGACCTCATCAAGTGTGGTAAGAGTTGAATTGTTATGTGTTCACTTTATATGAAATTTAAATTGGTCCAAGGGACATGAATTGAATTGGAGAAGAATGTGTTTTTATTTTATGTGGATCATGATTTGTGTGAATAAAAGAGTTTAATAGAATGAATGAAAAGTTATAATACATTCCAATAGAAGTCATAAGATGCTAAAGCTGATCCTCAATGATTTCAATGTCATGATGGTAGTTATGATACAAGCACTAGTTTTTAAATTATGTATGGTTTCTCAAGTGGGACAAGTAAAATGAAAAGGGAAGGATATTGATGAATGATTTGATGAGGGGGAGATGAACTTTCAAATACAAGATTTTGATTCGAATCGATTCAAAGAATCGTATTCAGCAATCAGCATGAGAAATCAGACTCAGTTGATTGAACCCAAGTATTCCAAACAATTGAAATCAATCTCAAAAATTTAAATGGGAGTCTAAAAAAAGATGTGAAAGATTTTGGATGTTTCATGAAGAATCTAGAAGTATTGACAAAGTCATAATAGCTCTGAGATTTCAAGATAAATTCATATTTTGGTGAATTTATGTGAGTGGGCAAGTGTTTTCAGATTCTCACCTAAACTTTGTTTGGGTCACCTATAAAAGGAAAACAAGTACATTTTACTTTGTGATCAGGTGTATTATTCACTATAGAAGAGAGATAAGATCCATGTTTTTCAGTGAGAGAAAATGATAGTATTTTTTTGTATTGAATACATTTCAACAGGGATTGTATTCAGATAGGTTTGGAATCAAGCTGAATTAATTAGAATGGGATTTTATGTACTAGGTATCACTGTATTGATGATTTATGGACTAAGGAAGTATGCTACTGAGATTCCTCATACCTAGGGATTGAAGTACCACTGATTCATTTATATTGTATTCTATTTGAAAATTAGATTTATAGTTTTGTTTTGTAAGAATTGGACTCAGAGGAATATAACTCAGAAAAGATCAGACTTAATGTTTCATAATAAAGTCCATGTGGTTATTACCTTTATTCTGGGTAAGGAATTGTTGAATTTGATTTCAATTGATCAAATTTATTGAATTGAAAATAAGTGTAGGTAACATGAGTTGTTACAAAACAATTGTATTACCCTATTGTGCTAAGATGTTGCACACGCACTAGTGGGATTGTTCCATAGTTGGACATGAGTGTAAGGGTATATCCTACTCATTTTAATCCAAGTATTGTTTTCCTAGTGGATTGTATGGTTTTGGATCATTTCCAAACCATACCAAGGGCGTGTCTATTCTTATATTATTGTGATCCTTGTAAATATTGGTGTTCCTTTGGATGTGTGTTGATTTGTTTCTTAGTAGGGAATTTAAATCTTTAACAGGAGGTAATGGTTGTTTCAATTAAAAAGAAACATTAAAGAGAAACAATATCACTGAATCACCCCTCCCCCTCTCAGTGATACAATACTCCGACTGGGCACCTTCAATTTATCACATTCCCAAGGCTCCTCTTGAAACTGACTATGTAGCCAAAAAAACCCACACGTGACAAATGATTTTTCCCTGAAATACTTTCTTATTTCTTATACACAATCAACATTGAAATGTGTACCAATAAAGCATCTGAATCTATCTCCACATGATTCCATAAAATCATATGGTCAGGATCATGCTGATACTTCTTTTATTGAGATATGAAATGCACTTTGTACCACAGTAAACTATTGTAGAAAGGAAAAATGATATGCCACATATCTGACCCACTCCTATATCCCAAATTCCAAATATTTCTTTGAGATTACTTCCCCTTATTTCAAAAATGATGATGTCTCAACCTTGGATACATTATCAAGAACATATGATCACCCACCTTGAATGACAACAATCATCGATGATGGTCCACATAAAATTTATGAAGACTATGAGCAATTTCCATTATCTTCGTAATCAACTCAATGTTATCCATAGTCACTTGGACAAGGCTCATCCCCACCATCGATGTTTCACCTATTTCCACACAACAAAATGGAGAAGAAAAAGGAACCCAGTATAATGATTCACGGAGATCCATATGTATCGAGGCTTGAAAAGTGTTATTATACAAGAACTGCACCAAAGGTATGTGATCCTCACATGAGAAAAAAATACATCACAATGGTCTGTAACACATCCTTCATCATTTTTATCATCCTCTCAGATTTCCCATCCATCTGAGGATGATAGGTCATACTCATAGTCAACTGAGTCCAAATGGATTATTGTAAGGACTTCCAGAAACATGACTTTAATCATGGATCTCTATCGGATACAATTGAAACTAGTACCCCATGCCTCTTTACCACATCACAGATATAGATTTTGGAATGATCCTCCCCCATAAAAGATTCATGAGTAGTGATGAAATGGGCTGACTCCATAAGACAATATATTATCACCCATATGATATCGTGCATCTCAACCATTATTGGGATGATTGTTACAAAACTCATAGCTATCTTCTCCGATTTACACACCAAAATAGGTAAAGAATGCAACATAACTAATGATAGATGATTTTATTCCTTAACCTACTGACTAGTGAATAATCTCAATACAAATTCAACCACCTTCCTTTTCATACCCACCCACCAAAAATGCGCTTTCAATGCCTTATAGATTTTCTGAATTATAGGGTAAATCTTCCATCTCAAATAATGGTACGAACTAAAGAGTTGTTCCTGAAAACCAGTGGTATAACCACCTGATTCTGAAACCAAAACACTAAGTTCCCATCCAATTACTAGCCTAGAATGGTCTTCCCATCATTGAGTTTCGACCTCATAGACACACATTCTGAATCAGATGTCAGTTCCTCTTTATCTAATCCAACCAAATTAGGAACAAATGAAATAATAAATAAAACTACTTCATCATTACATTATTCACTTTCAAAATGCATGTCATCTTGGAATGACAACAACTTCCACTGATCCAATGCTTCTTTTTCAAAAATAACATATGACTTCCTACTTAATGCATCGACCATCGAATTACCTTTAACCAGTCTGTACATCAAGTAAAATTAAAAAATCTAGAGGTACTCCATCAATATCCTCTATCTCAAATTCAAATTTCACTGTGAGAAAATATGCTTCAAGCTCTTATGATCAGTAAAATCCTTGAATTTATCACTAAAGAGACAATTATACCATTTTTTCAAAGCATGCACCACAACTGCTAACTCGAAATCAAATGTTTTGTAGTTATTCTTAGGAAACCTATGTTTTCAAGATCCATATGAAACAACATGATCCACTTGCATGAGAACACACCCCATCCCTAATCATGATACCACACAATACTCCACATACCCTTTTCCAAGTACTAGAAAAACCAAGATTGGTGCTGATATTAGGAGACCCTTAAGCTCTTGAAAATATTTTTGACACTCTTTATTCCATTAAAAGGGTTCATTATTCCTTGTCAAAGCTTTCATCAATGATTATAATCATGAGAATTACTGAAAAAAATAATCGATAATACCTAGCTAGACCAAGGAAGCCTCATATCTGAAAGACATTATATGGGTATTTCCAAGAGATGACAACCTCTATATTTTCAAGATCCATTGAAACACCTTTTTTTGAAATAACATGGCCATGGAAACGTGACTATTTTATCCAAAAATCACACTTTGATAATTTAGAAAACAACCGATGGAGTCTCAAGATTCCTAACACATTTTACAAGTATTTATCATGTTCAACCCTTGTTTTTGAATAAACAAATATATTATCAAAAAACACCAACACAAAAGAATCCATATATCTATGAAATATCTGATTAATCAATTAGATTAAGACCATTGGTGATTTTTTAGACTGATGGGAATAAACACATACTTTAAATTTACATATCTACCATGAAGGATATTTTTAGTATACACTCCTTCCACACCTGCAATTGATGATATCTTGATCTCAAGTCAATTTTGGAGAACCACTGAGCTCCCCTAAACTGATCGAATAGATCATAAATGAGTGGGAGTTGATATCATTTCTTTATCATCCCTAGGTTAAACTTATGATAATCAACACATAACCATAGAGTTTCATTCACCTTTTTAACAAAAAAGAATGATTCTTACTATAGGGAGGAACAAGGCCAGATAAAGCCTTTGATTTATAGCTCTTCCAACTATACTTTAAATTCCATCAGTTCTGATGGTGCCATTCGGTAAGATGGAAGTGAGATATGAATATTCCTTATAAGGAGATAAATATTTAAATACACTTCCCTTATGGTTGGAAACACTGATAATGTTTCTGAAAATAGCCATATAAACTAATAAGAACCCACTAAAAACTGATTCTCCCACTCTATTCCATGTATTCCAAAGATAGAGCCTCCAACTTATATGATATCATCTAAGATTATAGTGCCGAAAAGCCTGTTTCACCCACCTTTACATTCTTCTCTCCTCAAAAGAGATACCCAACACCATCCTCAGTCATGAAACAAACCGTTTACACATAATAGTCAATATGGGACTTAAACATCCTCAACCAATCCATACCCTAGATTATATCATAATTATTTATATATGAAGCACTGATATGCCCCATCTCAACTCAACCCCATCAAAAATTATACGACATGCTCTATACCTAATGGCTCGACACTCTCTTTGATCTAGAGGTGTTTGAAGTTTCCCAATAGAAGGCATAATTTCCACATTTAAACCCAATAAATTATCAACTTGATAAGAAATAAAATAATTTGAATTACATATATCAAAAAAGGCTTTCATAAAGGTTGAATTCAAAAGAATCATACCCCTCACCATGGATGCTACTGACTGATCATCCACCACAACCTGTTAAGCTCCATACACCAGATTACAGGACATACATTTCTCTTTTCTACCTTTTTTAAATTTTCCTTATTGAGGGGTCATGGTATTACTATAATCATCATGATTAACTCTACTATGATGATGCAGGGTATGATTCCGACCTCATCCCATCAAATCATAAGATTTATGTGACCCTAGGGATGTTTCCGGAATAGCTGACATTGGAGTACTATGACAATGACGGGGAAGATGCCCCAACTTATTGTAATTTTTCCATGCGTGGTATTGTACAATCTCGTTTTATTTGGCTTAGAGATCCATACTAAAAACATCATGACTTGATCTGAGGTTTCAGAGGAAGGTTCACTAATCCCACCTACTGATTCCGATCCATACCCCCACCTTGGAAATAATTTTCCATCTTCCGCTTGCTTCCTCCATTAGAGTTATCACTATTTAACATGGGTATCAACATTCCTCCTCCAACTATAGCTACAAAGATATCTCTTTCTACCACCATTTCTCTATTTACTATCTCTGTATAATCTGTTAAACAGGGCGCCACAATCTTCAATCAAATTTACCACCCTAGTTCATATTCAAAAATACTCTCCTTCAATGAAGCACTAGCTGTAACCTCTAGTGGAAACCAGAGTAAATTTAGGAATTTAGCCTTATATTCCCTCACTCATAGTTTTTCATTCTCCAATATAAATAAATCCATCATGAACTGAATTCTTAACATGTGAGGATAAAATTTTTTGTTAAAAAAATCCTTGTAATCCTCTCATGCCTTGCCTTGTTCTGCTTTAGCCTGGATTTCCAACTCCCACCACTAATTTACAAGATCTTCCATCATATATTTCCTTAACTTGAATTCTACCTCTATTGGTGTTCCTAGGAAATTGAATATTTGATTTATCCTATTGATCCACAACTTCTCTTTTTTTGCTTCCAAATCACCCCAAATGATTGGTGGATTTTGGATGTGAAACTGATCTGAACGGTCAAAGTGCCTCAGCTCATACATTTTATTCCCACTATCCATAGCTTGGAAAGAACTCACTATGCTTTGAACCAATAGTATTTTCAGCTGGGGCATTTCTGAAACAACAATATAAGAAACTTCATATGATTGGTCCCTACTATGCCTACTAGTTTACATTTATATCAACAAAACAAACACCATAAGTCCCATTCTCTAGAAATTGTAGGCATAAATTTTTAAATTATATATCATTGCAACTATCACAAACATTATTTCAAAAAATTGATTATTTCCCATGCTCAATTTTTTTAATATTCCACCATGATTTTAAAACCAAACAATTTTCAAAATACCACAACTTTTTTCTTTTCAAAATCACCCATTTGAATATAATTTTCTTTTTTTTCATAAATCAACACATTCATGGAACAACATAAGTGATTACTCCAAAATAGATATAAAATCCTAGTGGGAAGTCATTTTACTTGTGTCATTGGATAAAATCATGAAAATGATATTTCAATGCATGTATGTTTCTCCAAAACACTTTTACACCCAACTCCCTAGTAACATTATGTTCAAGATAAAAAGGTTAGCTATGTGTTTTTACGCTATAAATTTCGTGTTCCTACAATTTTACTCCTTTCTACCATACCAAATCATGGAATAAACCAAGAATAAATACCAACTCCATGACCAAAAATGAATAACAAAGGATCAAACAAACTAATACAACTTGTAACATCCCTCCCCTCCTTATTGACACGAGTCGAGGCGGAGGCACTACATGGACTTAGGAAACATCCCAAAGGTGCTAAAGGCTAGAAATAAGTACTGATGGATTCATGAAAAATTTGGGGAAAAGTATCCCTTTAATAAAAATAAAAGCACTAGGAAAACATACAATGACCAAAAGTAACATATGATGCATTTAAATAATGTATCATAACACCACAATACCAGGAGATCACTATATCCAAAACCATATAACCAAATATCATATTTCTATAGTAGAAGAAGAAAGAGACAAAACTAAATTACTCAAGATAAAACACCATAGATCCACACCAACCTCTAAGATCCAATACTACAATACCACCCAAGCATCATGATGTGGCACTAAAAGGATGATATGTTTTACCTTTACCTTTATATCATAATGAAACACCTATAAAGGATATAATTTTCCTAGTAGGGGGTGAGTAATGAAACTTAGTAGGATTTCCCCAAGGACATCCCAACACATGAAACTATGATAAAAAAAATTAGCACATTTATATAATAAACAATTTATATAATAGAATATAATGAATTGAATAATTTCCAACAAGCCTGTCACATAATTACCAAAAAAGTTCACCCCAAATAACACAATTTCATGGAATGTAATAAAAGGAGGCATTAACCATTGCTTATTCATTATTATCACAACCCATTTCAACTTCGGTGACTACATGCATATCACAACCATAGTCATAACTCAACCACCTGATATCAGTGTTCCCATTGACGGTGGAACTTCACATCCAAAACTATCATCTTTTTATGGTGGTACTTCACACCACATTTCAATCCTTTGAAGATAGTACTTCAAACCCACTATTGATCCCCATTCAAGTCATTCTAAAAAACAAAATCACACAACCATCAAATTGAATTTACCAATATCATATCAACCAATAACTTCCACACCATTCCTCCCCACAATTTCAAAACAAAACAAACCATTAAGAAAAACAACATTTCCAACCAACATGTTAAGACATTTCAATTAAACCAAACCTTTATTAAAAATTCCCTTAAGTTAAACCCATTCCAAAGAAACTTCCACCAACTATTCTATTAAATCATTTCAATAAAAAAAATTATTGAATACCATTTTCACAAACCATTTCCATTAATCAAACAAAATAAAATAATTTTAAATCATCATTTTAAAATCCATCAATAAAGCACAATGAAAAAAAATATTAGATTTCCCCCCAAACCCATAAATCAACACCGAAGGGGTTCTAACCAGTATTCACACATAAATTTCAAGGAAAAAAATAATTTAAAATAAAATCATTCATGTTATATAAATAGGATTTTAGAGTGAAATATACTACCTTTAGGGTTTGGATAAAATGACCAACGACAAAAACTCTTAGAAAATCTAGGTGAAAACTCCAAAAAATGCCTCAGATCCCTTTCCCTAAAAATAGAAAGAAACAAATTATCATCATTGTCCTAGAAAACAATATATCCACCTATAATGAAATTATCTCTATGAAATCCATAGAGATAGAGGGAAATAGATAAATATAAAACCAAAAAACTTCCAAGGGAGAATTTCCTTCAAATCACCTTGAAACCCCATATAATATCTTACTAAATTTTTTGGAGAGACTATATAAACTTTTATAAGAAGAAATAATGAGTTAGGGATTTAGAGGAGAAATAATGTGGTGTTTAGGTAAATTCCTAATGAATCCCTAGTTTAAAAAATCACATTTTTTATGTCGCTCATAGTTTAATTGCATGGTTAGGAAAATTGTTCGCTAACCGTGTGCCTAATACTACCTCAAGGGGACTTAAAAAAGTTGGACCAAACTATTAGAAGACACAT
Source organism: Viscum album (assembly GCA_963277665.1). NCBI lineage: Eukaryota > Viridiplantae > Streptophyta > Magnoliopsida > Santalales > Viscaceae > Viscum > Viscum album. The sequence goes on along the minus strand of OY728151.1, from coordinate 1,859,906,710 downwards.
GCACCAACCATTCCAAATCCTACTATCCTATACTGCATGGTTTCCTAGAGATTCTATATGGTCTTCACTAACCATACTCAAACCATGAACCCTTATAAAACCCCCCAAAACCTTCACTAAATCCGTCTAGACTATTCAAAAAATTACCCAACCACTTTATATACATAAAAAGAATAATTAAAGGGTTAAATAACCCAAACCAAGGGTTTTACACATATCCTATGATAGTCACAAGGCACCATCATGTTATCATATAACATGTTAATTGATATTCCCATATCTGCTCATTCAATATAGTAGTCCTACTCCATGACATACAAAGAGGGATTTAGGGTATATCTCCTTCAACATGATTGTTTCATATAAATGTATCTATTATTTTTAATTATATTTTATATTTGGAATATATAAGTTTCAATTTTTATATAAATATTATATTTTATGTTAAAATAAAATTAAATGATTGTAATTCATCAAAAAAATAATTTATTTTAAAGAAATAATATTTATAAATTAATTTTTATAATATTTATTAATTCAAAGGAATGATTTAAATAAAATATAAAAATAAGAATTTAGTAATTAATAGTTAGAAAAATAAATTAATTTCAAGGAATAATTAAGGAGGTATACGTAATATCAATTTAATGATTCATTTTTAGTGAAAAATGTTTTATTTTTTAAAAATGATTTTATTAAATATTTAATGGTTTTATTTGAAAGTTAAATTTATCATATTAGGAGTATAAAATTTATTTAAATTTAGTATTTCTATATAAAAAACAAATAAATGAAAATTCATTCAATGATTATTTCTTGTAAAGAAATGAGGATAAATTCACTTTTAGCCATTTAAATAAATTTTTTTAAAAAGTGTTTTCTATGTATTGAAATTTTAATTTAAAAATAATTTTAATCAAATTATAAAATTTATTTTACTAATTTTTTCATTGGGTCTTGGAAATTAGATAAGGGGTTAGTTAATTTTGTGTCAAAAATATGTTTATAATGTAAAAAGGGTGTTACCATTGTAAACTATAAAAGAAAGGAAAAATGGATAAAATTAAAAAAAAAGGCCTAAAATATTTCTATCTTTATATATATATTTTTTAGGATAAGTAAATTCATGACCCGCATCTATTATATATCCAATTTGGATAGAATTTCCTTTTAAAATGATATTCCTTTCACATTAAGCAATGTGTAATTGAAGAAATGAGACTCAAACTCATCTATAAAGGGAATATCCTTTATCTTCTAAAAAACATCTATACATTAGTTTTATATTGAATAAATTTCAAAATTACCTCTTGAAAAGTCCTCCACAATTTTTTTAGCCTCTAATTCCATGAATTAAGACTAAATATTTAATTCTAAAGGAACTTTTTTTGAGAAGGATAGAATTCATCAATGTAAGTATCTAGTCCTTTTTCGTTGTTTTAAATTACACTATCTTCTAAAAAATTTAGTATATAATTCACCACTAAATTTAATTAATATTGAAATCATTATTATTCTTTTAAAATGATATAATTAAAATATAACTCCATATTATTAATCTTTTAATATTTTAACATTGTCCTGTTTAGGTCGGTTCAACATCCTCTAGAACAATGATATTATATTTTAATAATTTCTATTATGGATGAGTACAAAAACATAATGGATGGTAATATATGATATTTAATTGTAATTAATATTTTGATTATGGCTTTTTAGGGTGACACGAAACTTAATGACCATTATAAAGTAACTCATTATTTTTGAAAAAAGTACTCAAAAATTTATTATCATGATTTCCATTATTATGAACCATACTTGTATCATCCCTTAAATGAACATTAAATTGTATAAATACCTATAATATTAGGATTCAAATATATTTAATAATATAGGAATGATGAACATTTTGAAAAACAAAGATTATTAGCATTGTCATACCAGAATATATTCAAGATAATCAAAACTAGTAACATCATATGATAAAAATATACTATAATTAAATAATATATATGTAATAAATCAATATAATATAAAATTAGAAATTATAACAGATATGAATAAGTCTTTAAAATAAGTCATTAATAGGTTTATCCTTATTATATTAGATGTTGAGAAGATTTTTTGGGAGTTGAGAGTAATTGTACGAGTTTCTCTCACAATTTTTTCTTACATGAGATTATAAATTCCTAAAATTCAATTAGAATAATATGTTTAAACATTTCATATAATACAAAACTTTTCTCATTACCTATTTATTTTTTGGATTTACATTTCTTTTAACCATATCCCCCCTCTTTTATTCATAATTCATCAAAAATGATGCTTGTAAGTGGAATTTTATTTATTTCGTCTTTTCAGTAAATAATATTTCTAATCCATGATTATATACATAATATTATTTTTTAAATTTCATTATCCCAAATTTGATGATTTTTGGGGTCTCTAAACAATGTTCTTGAATAATTTAAACACTTTGTATGAAATCCTTTCCTCTATCCTTCATTATGATTTATTGTTTCCACTTTTCTATTGCCGGATTAGTTAGTTTTTATTATAAAGACTACTTTAAAAATTTACTTTTTTATTAAAATTTAATTCATTTTATTTGTCATTATTTTAATAAAACTATTTTTTAGAAGTTATTTCATTTAATAAATGGTTATAGAAGATATAAGGTATATTTCTTCTAATTTTCTATAGAAATTTTTATTTTTCTTATAAATTGTTTATTTATAATTTTCAATATTATTTAGTGTTTTTTATTTTCTAATAGGGATATGTTTTAATGGAATAATCCACTTCCTTTCTCTACATTAATTATTTTTATGACTTTTGATGATGTTTATGAATCCTTTTTCCCTTTCTTGATTTAATTATTCTATGATGAATATATGATGTGTTTAGATACATGTGGAACACATATATATGGTTTATCATTATGTGACAAGCAGTACTAGAATTATATAGCTATATCATCTGTTCGGAAAATCCTTATATCACATTATATGCAATGTTATGGGATGGGGGAGGTCATCATAGTCTACTATGTTATGGTACATGCCTATTTACTATGTGATGATGGTATTCGAAGTGATCCTTGAAATAAAAAATTATTTTCTATGATTATTTATATGACTCATTTATATATATATATATATATATGGAATTCTAGATTCATATTTCCTGTTTCTTTTTTATATGAAATAAAAATGTCAAAATTTATGGTACATATTTTATTGGATACGGTTTCCTTATGTTAAATACACATACCGTTATTTTTTTATCATACCTACGTGTTTATATTGTGCTAAATTATAATCTTGAATATTCTGTCATATGTTATATAAATTGTAACCTTTTATGTTTTACCAATTGCCATGAATTTGAACTCACTAATTTCTTGTGTTTCAATTCATTGAAGAATATTATTCTATATGTCATGTCAAGAAGGGTAACTAATATGAAGAATTTTTATTGGATGTACTGAATAATGTTTTTAATATTAGTCGGTTATGGATATAATATATATGGAAACTAAACCTATATGTTTTATGGGTGTAATTTATTATGAGTTTTTATGGATAATTATTTGTAAATTGATATATATTTATATACACATGTTATGGATGGGCTATCCCAATTTTTATAAAAGAAATATATATTTAAATTTTCAGATTAGGTTATAGAGAATAAGAGAGTTAATATTAACAAACAAAGGATATACCAAAAGTGACATATTGGACTACTCTTATTTTATTGCTTAAAAATCATGTTTAAATATTATTAATCATATTGAATATTATTCTATAATGTTTCATTATGCTCATGTTTAATCTTAATCCATTCTGGGTGTATTAATTATTAAGATATATTGCAGATATTTGGTAAAGTATGAGTCACCGTTAAGGTGCACTCACAGTCACCGTTGTTGTGACCAAATAGTCTCACCATTTAGTCTAAAAATCAGTAAAGTATGAGTAACCATTAATAAGACACCATTGTATCATGCTATCAGTTAAAGAACTCACAATGTACCAGACACCATTGTATCAAGTCACCAGTTAATTTTTTTTTGCAAAGGTCCAGACACCATTTGAATGGCACCATTGCCAGTGACACCATTTCTCAAAAAGGAAATGGCACAGTTTCCACAACACTGTTGCATCACCTAACAGATTCAAAATTTTCTCAATGTATGAGACACCAATGTGGAGGCACCACTTAGAAGTAAATATGATTTACCACTAACAATGGCACCACTCCTAACTCACCATTCCTATGACACCATTCCAATGTCACTGCTGACTATGAAACTATTTCATACATAGCCATTTACTTTTTATTTAAATTAAATAAAATATTATTTCTAATGGTTATATTTTATCTATCCAATGATATTGATATTATTAATGATTCTTACAGACATGTCATTTGACATTATGTGGTAAGAGGTGTGGAAATCATGCTTCTTGTCAGCCAAAGCACAAACACTCGAGGATTAATATATTATAGCACACAAGAAGAAGAAGATATGAGGGAGACACACAATAGATCACATAGATGAGCCACAATAATCCATATTTCTTGCTGTGAGATGAAGAAGAAATTGATGTGAACCATCCTACAAACATACTTGCAATAACAACAAGTCAAAGAAGAAAAACATCAACAAAGAACACCTCATTGAACATGAAACCAGAAAACAGATATAAAAACTCTCTATTTCTGATTCTATTTCCCAAAGGGGACCCGATCTTAAGATATACTACATTAAAAGAGTCCAGAACTGTATAGAACAACACTCAGATCATTTATATTTTCTTTTTATTATATTCTACTCTTTTGTGCACCGTTTTATTATTCCTATGATCAGTGTGTGTATTTGTATTAAAAACACACGCTGACTCATATGATAATTTAAGAACCCTTTTTTGGCTGTAAAAGACTTTGGAATATTATTGATGTTATTCCAGAGCAGCACCTTCAAACGGAGTGCGTTTTAGAGCCCCGGTGTGGCTGGAATTAAATTTTCAGTGCATTCACACTGGGCGCGCCAAATAAATGGAATAACACCTAAACAATGTTTCAGATCAGAGATCTGAGTATATGGATGGGTCATAAATGGGGTTTCTACCCTTGGAATGACAAAAAGTATGTCGACGTGGGACTTTGGGACCCCTTGCTCGCTATCATAACGTTAAAAAGATAATTAAATTAATTAATTTATTCTTTTAATGTTGAAACTCAAGTATCTCTTAAATGGTGGCTCGGATTGGGAAACCGAGAGCACCGTTGAGTCTGGAACGTTCCTTTTACCCTAGGAGGGGTGTATGTTTCGCGGTCGCAGCCCGTAAGTGAAAAATGGCACGGGGGCGTTTACGTAATTTGGAACCCTCGGGCGTTGAGTTTGATAACTTTTGAACGGTGTCTCAGATTACAAATCTGAGGCCTCCATTGTTCTCGGTAGGTGGTGCTTACCCTAGGGGAGGCTTAACCTCAACCCCATCGAGCGTTTCAGATGCGGGTTAAATTAAGGATGAAATTAATTAAATTCTAATTAATTAATTATTTTCCTATTTAATCCCAATTCATCCCATCCCTCTCCTTTGTTTCTCTAGTGGAATAACCCACAAGGAACCCCCCTCAAGATCCTCCTCTACTCCTCCCCTCCGGAAAGGGAGCGGCGCGGCAGCGGACCCTCCGTGAAGCTTTGGGAAACGCCCAACAGGTAGGAGTTTTCGGTTTCGCATTTTCATTTCTGAATTCTACTTCCAAGTTGAATTTTAGCATTGAATTGCTATCGAATCTACAAACAAATCTCATAATCGTGTATTATAATTTATGAGCTTTCCATCTCCCTTTTCAGAACTGAAATCGGAGTTCGGAGGCGATCTCCGTTGTCCGTCAAAGTTTGCGGGTTTTGGGTGTTTTTCGGTGGCTTTGAAGGTTCTCCGTCCGGATTTGGGGGTCTTTCGGGCAGCAGGCGGCGCGAACGAGCGGGTGGCCTTGGAGGCAGGCGGCGGGGCTCCTCGTCTATGGGTGTCGGTGTGTGGGATAGCAGCTGCGGAGATGGTCGGAGCTCGCGGATGGCGTGAGGCGAAGCGGGAGCCGGGCGAGGGAGTGTGGTAGGTGGCCACGGCACCAGCGTGGCAGAGACCAGGGCCGACCAGCCCTTGCTGGTCGGTGCGCACGATGGAAGACCGGGGTCCTTGGACCCCAACTGGCAGACCATGACCCGCCCTTTGCGGGTCACCATGGAAGAGGTCCGGACCGGCTCTGCCAGTCTGGCCGAAGTGGGGCGGTCCGCGCAATGAACCGCGGACCACCGGTTCAGGGAAGGGGTGGGTCGGCCGAACCGGCCCAGCCCACCCTGTTTCGGTCCGATCAAATTTAAAATGCTTCTAAAACGTGGACCCGATGTCGGATTTACATGCCATCAGTGACAATGCGATCCTTATATCAAGACGGAGTTTTTGAGATGGTTTTGGGAATTTTTAATTCCTGAAACGAGGGGCCTCGGAGGCGCGAAATGATGTTAAATGATTTGACGTTTTTCTAGGGGATCTTGTTTTGGATGGTGCGGACGCGTCCGACGTCAGGTTTGAGCGCCGTCAGTGGCATTGCGACCTTAGCGTTGAATCTGGAGTTCTCCAGGGTGTTTTCGGGTGTTGAAACTTGAAATGAGGCGTGGGCCCCATGGCCCGTCTGTTGAGCTGCGAGCAACGTTTAGCGACTTCCTCTTCGGACGTCCGTTTGAGGCGAATGAGTTGTCATTTATGAGTGTTTTTCCGAGGGCATTGCATTGGTGCAGTCTACCCGCTTTAATTTTACACGATGGTGTGGGCTCCACGAGGGTCGTTTCGGGAGTTGGTGGTGATTTCCAACTTTATCATCGGGTGTCCGTTTTGGACAAGTGAATAGTCCAACTTGTGTACTTTTTCGAGAGGATCGCAACAGGGCGATCCTTTATTTGTGTTTCGGGACCGGGATGCAGGTCCCACATAGCACCGCTCGTGTGCGGTGCACCATAATGCACCTTTTTCTCCGAATATCTATTGCGCCCAAGTGAGCAGTCCTTTTGACGTGTTTTCCCGAGGGGATCACAATGGTGCGATGCGCCCGACTATTTTCGTGGCTGAGGCTCGGGACCACAGGACGCCATTCGGACGTAAGACGGTGTTGACGAATTTTCCGTCGGATATCTGTTTGCGGCGAGTAGGTAGTCTATCTCACATGTTTTTATGTGAGGATTACAACGGTGTAATCTGTTCAGGCGGGCGGAGCCTCTTACATGATCTTATTAAATGTGGGAATATGAAAGGTGTACCGGTGGCGGTTCTTCTACCGTGTTTGTAGCAGACCATTGGCATGTGATCACGTTCACTCCTAGTAGAGTGATGTTGGTGTTTGAAGAGATGTGGTTGGTTGTGCCTCAGCCGTTGAGGCAGCAGGTTGGAGTTGTTACGTTACGCCTTCGAGTTGATGTTGGCTGTCGTGTGCACGATAGCCTTTGGGCTGGAATGTGGTATACTCTGAGAGTATATGAGAACTTTTTGGGGGTACATGTGGATGGTTATACAGGAGAACATTTGTGCACTTGGTTGGGGTTTACTTGGGGTCACACGTCGTGTGGGACCCATGTGCGTGTCATGTTCTTCTTTACGTACTTTTGACCTCTTGCGACATAGAGGGTTCCTCGGTTCTCGACTTTTGACCAGCATGGTTGAGTCTTCCCCTGGCTCTATGCTCGTTTGTTTGACCAGCAGGGTTGAGTTTTCCCCGAGTCCTCTTCTCGATGGTTTGGACCAGCAGGGTTGAGTGTTTTCCCCCTAGTTTTGTTCTTGATGGTTTTGGCCAGAAGAGATGGTTTGGTTCCTCTATTTCTTCAGCTGTGAGGGGTTTTAGTACCATGCCCCTTTCATTGGACTGTGGCACCGTTTGCGACTATGTGTGCTCGTACAGCGTGGGTGTTTTCCCCACTTTTTGGGATGAGTTGACTCGGTTCGCTTCGATAGTGACTCAGCGGTTTGAAGTGTGATCGCCTTGAGAGGCCGGGGAGTTTATCCCATTCCTTCATGTTCCCTGGTAGAGTTCTTGTGGAATCAGTGTGACCACCACTTTACGAGGGCACCGATACTCTACCCAGGAGGTTGTTTCCAGCAGGGTTGAGGTTGTTTCCAGCAGGGCTGAGGTTTTTTCCAGTAGGGATGAGGTTGTTTTCAGCAGGGCTGAGGTTGTTACCAGCAGGGATGAGGTTGTTTCGAGCAGAGCTTTATAGTTGTACCATCCAGCAGGTATGGTTCGTGGGTTACCATCCAGTAGGGATGTCAAGTACAACGGTGTTCACCGAACAGTACCATCCAGCAGGGATGGCCAGAGTAGTTCTGGGTTTACCTCCAGCGGAGCTGGGCAGTGGTCCCCGATGCCAGGATTACATCTAGAGGGGCTGGGTTGTGGTCCCTGATACCGGCTTTACCTCCATCTGAGTTGGGAATTGGTCCATGATTATGGTTCCAAGCCTCCCTCCAGTGGAGTACCCTTTTACGGGACTGGTCATTGGGACTCGTCGATGAATTTAACCGGGTCGCCCTCCAGTGGATTACCCTGTTACGGGACTGGGAATTGTAGCACCCGTCGACTCTGGCTGGGTCTCCCTATAGTGGGAACCTTTCGACTTCCAAGGACCCTCCAGCGGGGCTGGGCAGGGGGTCACCTGTCAACTTTGAGGAGACCTATCGACTGCGGGGCAGTGACGGGGTGTGGTTTGACATACCCTCAGAACTCTCAAGTACGATAGGTGCTTTCCCCACTGAGACGCATCCTTGTGTGGCAACCTAAAACCGTGCGGGTGATTCAGTGCCGCCCAAAGAGGATAGTTTCAAGGTACGGTGATTTGAGCCCTTGACTTGTAGTTTGGGGCAGATGTGCGGGATGCTGGGCATCAATGGTGTTTACTTCTGGGACTATTGGATACTCACCTTCTTGGGCTGAGCTAGGGGATGGAGATCCCCTTACGACCTTTTTCAGGCTTCTTGATTGAGCATAAAAATATATATATACCTTTTTCTAGTACCCACTTCTTGGGTTTGGTTAATCTCCTTCCAGGAGAGGCAAAGACGCACGGGGTATTCAATGTGCTTTCTGTGACTAGCTTCTCATAGTTGGATGAGTATACTCTCTTGCTATAGGTAGTGAAGACTCGACGGGAAGTTCGTCTTCTCACCATTTCCAGCTCCTTGTGTCTGGACGAGTCTACCTTCATTCCTCTTGTTGGGTTGAGCTGGACTCTTTAATGTACTCTTTACTGCACTCCTTGTTGTACTCCTTTACTTTCCCCTGTTTCATCTACTTCTCACCCTTCAGTACCTCCTTTGTTTCCCCTCGAGCCTTCGAGGTATCCTACTGAGGATTTTTATACTCACCCCTGCTTGGGTTTTTCCCGCACTTGGTGTTCCCTTGCAGATGACAGATAGGTTGGCCGTGACTTCAGTGGAGCTTAGGTGTTCAGGAGCTTGGACCGTGTGAAGTGGTCGTAGTCGAGTTCCAGGTGGGTGAACCTTCCATTTGTTTACTTTTTTTCACCTGTTGCTGGGTTGTGGCAATTTTCTAGTTGGGTGCGTGTTTTTTCCCTTTTCTTTTCTGTTTATTTTAAGCACTTGCTTTGTACTGTTAGAGGTCGATGCACTTTGTGGTTTATCTATAGCAGTTTCCCTTTACTTTACATGTCTTTTCTCTTTTACTCTGACCTTTTTCATTGAGTGTGATTTGTGTGTGTGTGTACAAGTAATTGGGAAAAGGCCTCCCCAAGTTATTGTGCCTTCGGCGCTGGTCACCAGCCCCTGGCCTATGGAGGTGGGCATGGGGTAGTTGCGGCTCGAGCCGGGTAGGGTCGGGTCGTGAAAAAGTGGTATCAGAGGTGGTTTATTCCTTGGGGCATCATCCAGACATCCCTAAAAGATGAATTGATTGGTAACTAGGGAAACATTGTTAACGTGTCTCAAGAGTGGCTCTCAGGCCAGGGAGTCCAGTGATGGTGCGGCGGCTGATGTATCCATTCACCAGGACCCTAATAACCCGCTTGTTGACTCGGCATGATGAGACACTTGTTTTAGGGAAAATTGGTTTGTGCATCACATAGGATTGAGTCTTGACTGTCCTTCTTGAGTTATCTCCCCATCATTCTTGTTGATACTGTTATATACATATATTCTCATCTGACTGTGACACTCCTTGATAATATTCAGGATGTTTCCGCAAAGACAGTCAGCCGGGATACCAGCTTTGGTTTGTGACGACAACCCTGTGAGCTACGAGCCCTCAGTACAGGACCCATCATGCGAGTCCCTTTCTCTGGGTGGGACGATAGCAGCACCCTCACCAGTTGAACAGTAAACAGCTTCAGCAGAGAAGGATGAGCTTGAGCGCAGGTTGAGCGCCCTCCGTGAGTTCCAGTGATAGAGACCGCTGAGTTTCGGTGGTGAGTCAGACACGCAGGCAATAGAGTTTTGGCTTAAGATAGTGGTTCGCCTTTTTTAGGATTGTGCAGATGCCGGCAGATTAGATAGTGGCTTTGGAAACCAACCTTTTTCGTGGAGCATCTTGGCGTTGGTGGAGTCTGGTGACTCAGTTTCTTGACGAGTCTTCGCTTTTGTGGGGCGACTTTCTGTTGTTGTTCTATGAGGAGTTTTCCCCTCCTTGTTGTGCTCTGTTCGGATTCATATGATCCTACAGTTTTAGTAGGGGAGGGATAAAAGTGGCCGAGTACGCGGCTAGTTTTGTAGACTGTGCACGATTTTACTCGGACATGGTCAATGATGACAACATCTGAGCGCGGAAGTTTGAGCAGGGTCTCCGTCGAGAGATTCGTGCTGTCATAGTACTCTTGGGAATTTCCACATATGCCGGGGTGCTAGAGCCGGCATTGGTGACAGAGAGCTTCCTGTCATGTTCTAGAGTTGGTGGTGGCATCAGGCAGGTTGGAGCTGAGACGTCTGCATTAGCTAGCGGGTGTCGGCAAGTAGAACCTCGACACAGGTGGATTTCTGAAAACCGGACTCAGGGGTGTGGTCGTACACCATAGTGGCGCCGAAGGGAACCAGTGCAACCCAGAGAGATTCAGTGTTAATCTTTTAATGGGCGAAGTCACCTGGAACGGGACTACCCAACAGGGTATGCAGAGAGATTCAGGCAGGCAGCAGGTGCACCACCACGACAGAGGCAGCATCATGATCGGAGTAGCGCCCAGAGAGGTGGTGCTAGTAGTGGAGTGGGAGAATCTGGAAGTGGAGGATGACCGTACAAGGTCTTCCCATCACCACTAGGCGGTCCACGTTAGGCTCCGGGAGATGATAGTTGGGACCACAGAGAGCCACGATCTTTGGATGTCTACGATCCTGAAGCGCATGAGGTGATAAGAGGTACACTCTACAGCTCTTCTACTTTTTTTAGTAGAATTGTTAGACTCTGTTTGTGAAAATATTTTCTCCCTGCTCCTTGCTTGGGTTGTTACCAGGGTGCCGCGGGGTATCAGTGTAACCCTGTGTTGGTAAGATAAAAGATGTGGAACCTTTATCTGCAGTCGATGGTAGAGACTCCTTCACCTTTCGAGCATGTAAGAGAGCCTTGGGTGTGGGACATCGACTATGTAACCTTGTGTGACCAGATATCCTTGGGTGTTTCACCATATGGATATTCTAAAGGAGGGACTCACCGGGCCTTGTTCCAGGTGCGGGCGGTGATTCCAGTCGCGACGTGCGACATAGAGGTTCGGTCGGGGAGGTGAGCTACCCTCGAGGTCCTTTAGGCCGATTGAGACCGTGATAAGGGATGGCAAGGTTCCCTAACCCAAAAGGATGGTTTGGGTGCATAGCGTCTCCCACATAACTCACCTGAGGAGATGTGTGCGTGCTTATATGCACGTCGTCGGCAAGAGCAGACCTCATGTGAAACAGATCAGTCCTTTGGTCTGTGTGTGGTGGCGCAGAGCTGTGCGTGAGTTCTTCTGGGTACGGGAGAGCTAGGTGTGGGCTTAGTACCTTGAGTTGTTCCATGGTCTTGCTTTTTGGGGACAAAAATATTGAAGGAGGTAATGATTTAAGAACCCTTTTTTGGCTGTAAAAGACTTTGGAATATTCTTGATTTTATTACAGAGCAGCGGCTTCAGACGGCGTGTGTTTCTGAGCCCCGGTGTGGACGGAATTAAATTTTCAGTGCGTACACACTGGGCACACCAAATAAATGGGATAACTCCTAAATGGTGTATTGGATCAGAGATCTAAGTTTATGGATGGGTCCGAAATGGGTTGTTTAAAATAGGAACAACATAAAGTATGTCGGCACGGGACTTTGGGACCCCTTGCTCGCTATCAAAAAGTTAAACGGATAATTAAATTAATTAATTTATTCGTTTAATATTGAAACTCAATTATCTCTTAAACGGTGGCTCGGATTGGGAAACTGAGAGCACCTTTGAGTCTATAACATGTGGTTTACCCTAGGAGGGGTGTAAGTTTCATGGGCGCAGGCCGTCAGTGAAAAATGGCCCCAGGGACATTTTTGTAATTTGGCGGCCTTGGGCGTTGAGTTTAATAACTTTTGAATTGGGTCTCGGATTTAAATTCAGAGACCGCTGTTGTGCTTGGGAGGTGGTTCTTACCCTAGGGGAGGCTTAACCTCGACCTCGTCGAGCATTTTGGATGCGGGTTAAATTAAGGATGAAATTAATTAAATTCTAATTAATTAATTGTTTTCCTATTTAAACCCAATTCATCCCCTCCCTCTCCTTTGTTTCTCTAGTGGAAGAACCCTCAAGGAAGACCCCTCAAGATCCTCCTCTCCTCCTCTCCTTCGGCAAGGCAGTGGTGCGGCGGTAGACCCTCCGTGAAGCTTCGGGCAACGCCCAATAGGTAGGAGTTTTCGGTTTTGCGTTTTCATTTCCAAACTCTACTTCCAAGTTGAATTTTAGCGTTGAATTGATGTTGAATCTACAAACGAATACCATAATCTTCTAGTATAATTCATGATCTTTCTATCACCCTTTTCGGAATTGAAATTGGAGTTCTGAGGTGATCACCGTCGTCCATCGAAGTTTGCAGGTTTTGGGATTTTTCCGATGGTTTTGAAGGTTCTTCGGCAGGATTTGGGGGTCTTCCGGGCAGTAGGCGGCGCGAGTGAGCGGGTGCCCTTGGCGGTCAGCGGTGGGGCTCCTCTGTTGCGGGTGAGCAGCTGCGGAGATGGCCGGGGTTCACGGACGGCGTGAAGCGTAGCGGCGGCCAGGCAAGGGAGCGCGGCAGGCGGCCGTGACGCTAGTGGGGCGGAGACCAGGGCCGACCGGCCCTTGCTGGTCTGTGCGCACGATGGAAGTCCGGGGTCCTTGGACCCCGGCTGGCAGACCGCTACCCGCCCTTTTCGGGTCACCATGGAAGAGAGTCAGACCGACTCTGCCGGTCCAAGTGAAGTGGGGCGGTTCGCGCAGTGAACCGCAGACCCCCGGTTTAGGGAATGGGTCGGCCGGCCGAACCGGCCCGGCCCACCCCGTTTCGGTCTAATCAAATTTAAAATGATTCTAAAACGTGGACCGGATGTCGAATTTGTGTGTTGTCAGTGGTAACGCGATCCTTAAATCAAGACGGAGGTTTTGATATGGTTTCGGGAATTTTTAATTCCCGAAACGAGGGGCCTCGGAGCCGCGACATGATGTTAAGTGGTTTGACGTTTTTCCCGGGGATCTTGTTTTGGACAGGGCGGACGCATCAGACGTCCGTTTTGAGCGCCTTTAGTGGCGTTGTGACCCTGTTGTTGAAGCCAGAGTTTTCCAGGGTGTTTTCGGGCATTGAAACTAGAAATTAGGTGTGGGCCCCACGTCCCTTCTGTTGAGCTGCGAACAACGTTTAGCGACTTCCTCTTCATACGTCCATTTGAGGCGAATGAGTAGTCATTTCTGAGTGTTTTTATAAGGGAATTGTATTGGCGCATTCTGACCGCTTTAATTATACATGAAGGTGTGGGCTCCACGAGGTTCGTTTTAGGAGTTGGTGGTGATTTCCAACATTATCACCGGGTGTCTGTTTTGGACATGTGAATAGTCCAACTTGTGTACTTTTCCGTGAGGATCGCAACAGGGCGATCCATTCTTTTTTTTAGGACCGAGATGCGGGTCCCATGTAGCACCGCTCATGTGCGGTGTTCATGAATGCACCTTTTTCTCCGGATATCTATTGCACTCAAGTGAGCAGTCCTTTTAATGTGTTTTCCCGAGGGGATCGCAAGGGTACGATGTGCCCGACTATTTTCGGGGCCGAGGCTTGGGACCACGGGACACCGTTCGGGCGTAAGGCGGTGTTGGCGACCTTTCCGTCGGATATCCTTTTGAGGCGAGTAGGTAGTCTATCTCGCGTGTTTTTCCATGAGGAATACAACGGTGTAATCTGTTCAGGTGGGCGGAGCCTCTTACGTGATCTTATTAAATGTTGGAATATGAAAGGTGTACCGGTGGCGGTTCTTCTACCGTTTTGGTAGTGGACCCTTGGCGTGTGATCACGTTCACTCCTGGGAGAGTGTTTTTGGTGTTTGAAGAGATGTGGTTGGATGTGCCTCAGCCGTTGAGGTGGCAGGTTGTAGTTGTTACATTACGCCTTCACGTTGACATTTGGTGTCGTGTGCCCGATAGCCTTTGGGATGGAATGTGGTATACTCTGGGAGCATACGGGAACGCTTGGGGGGTACATGTGGATAGTTGTACCTGAGAACGTTTGTTCTCTTGGTAGGGGTTGAATTGGGGTCACACGTCGTGTGGGCCCCATGTGCGTGTCATGTTCTTCTTTACAAACTTTTGACTTCTCGCGACGTAGAGGGTTCCTCGGTTCTCTACTTTTGACCAGCAGGGTTGAGTCTTCCCCTGACTCTGTGCTCGTTTGTTTGACCAGCAGGGTTTAGTTTTCCCTTGGTCCTCTTCTCTATGGTTTTGACCAATAGGGTTGAGTGTTTTCCCCTGGTTCTGTTCTATATGGTTTTGGCCGACAGAGATGGTTTGGTTCCTCTATTTCTTCAGCTGTGAGGGGCTTCAGTACCGTGCCCCTTTCATCGAGCTATGGCACCGTTTGCGACTACATTTTCTCGTACAACGTGGGTGTTTTCCCCACTTTTTGGGATGAGTTGACTCGGTCTGCTTCGACAGTGACTCAGCGGTTTGGAGCGTGATCTCCTTGAGAGGCCGGGGAGTTTCTCTCATTCCTTCGTGTTCCCTGGTAGAATTATTGTGGAATTGGTGTGACCAACACTTTACGTGGGCACCAATCCTCTACTTATGAGGTTTTTTCCAGCAGGGATGAGGTTGTTTCCAGTAGGTCTGAGGTTGTTTCTAGCAGGGTTGAGGTTGTTTCCAGCAGGGCTGAGGTTGTTTCCAGTAGGGCTGAGGTTGTTTCCAGCAGGGTTGAGGTTGTTACCAGCAGGGCTGAGGTTGTTTTGAGTAGGGCTCGCTAGTTGTACAATTCAGTAGGGATGGCCAGTACAATGGTGTTCACCGAGCAGTACCATCCAGCAGGGATGGCCAGAGGAGTTCCGGGTTTACCTCCAGTGGGGCTAGGCAGTGGTCGCTGATGCCGGGCTTACCTCCAGCGGGGCTAGGTAGTGGTCCCCGATGCCGGGTTTACGTCCAGCTGGGCTGGGAAGTGGTCCCCGATGATGGTTCCGAGCCTCCCTCCAGTGGAGTAACCTTTTATGGGACTGGGCATTGGGACTCATCGACGACTTTAGCCAGGTCACCCTACAGTGGATTACCTTGTTACGGGACTGGGCAGTGTGGTACCCGTCGACTCTTTCCGGGTCTCCCTATAGTGGGAACCCGTCGACTTCCATGGACCCTCCAGTGGGGCTAGGCAGGGGGTAGCCTATCGACTTTGAGGAGACCTTTCGACTAGGGGGCAATGACGAGGTGTGGTTTGACGTACCCCCAGAACTCTCAAGTATGAGAGGCGCCTTCCCCACCGAGACGCGTCCTTGTGACGTGACCTAAAACTGTGTGGGCGAGTCAGTACTGCCCAAAGCGGATAGTTTTGAGGTGTTGTGATTTGAGCCCTTGACTTGCAATTCGGGGCAGACGTGGGAGATGCTAGGAATCGATGGTGTTTACTTCTGGGATTGTTGGCTACTCACTTTCTTGGGATGAGATACGGGATAGAGATCCCCTTACGACCTTGTTCGGGCTTCTGGATTGAGCATAAGGATATGTATATACCTTGTTCTAGTACCCACTTCTTGGGTTTGGTTACTCTCCTTCCAGTAGAGGCGAAGATGCGTAGGGTATGCCACATGCTTTCTGTGTCTAGATTCTTGTGGTTGGACGTGTCTACTCTCCTTATATAGGTAGCGAAGACTCGATGGGAAGTTCATCTTCTCACCATTTCCAGATCCTTATGTCTGGACGAGTCTACCTTCTTTCCTATTGTTAGATTGAGCTAGACTCTTTACTGTACTCTTTACTGCAAACCTTGTTTTACTCCATTACTTTCCCCTATTCAATATACTGCTCACCCTTTGGTACCTCCTTTTTATCTCCCTCGAGCCTTCAGGGTATCCTACTGAGTATTATTATACTCACCCTTGCTTTTGCTTTGCCAACACTTGGTGTGCCCTTGCAGAAGACGGACAGGTTGGTCATGACTTCAGTGGAGCTTAGGAGTTCAGGAGCTTGGACCACGTGCGGTGGTTGTAGTCGGGTTCCAGGTGGGGGACCCTTCTAGCTGTTTACTTTTGTTCACTTGTTGCCAGGTTGTGGCACTTTTCTGGTTGGGCGCAAGTTTTTCCCCTTTTCTTTTCAGTTTACTTTTAGCACTTGCTTTGTACTGTTAGAGGTCGATGCACTTTGTGGTTTATCTATAGAAGTTTCCCTTTACTTTACTTGTCTTTTCTCATTTACTCTGCACTTTTTCATTTAGTGTGTTGCATGTGTGTGTACAGGTACTTAGGCAAAGGCCTCCCTGAGTTATTGTTCCTTCGGCGCTATTCTCTAGCCCTTGGCCTATGGAGGCGGGCTTGGGGTAGTTGCGGCTCGAGCCCAGGTTGGGTCGGGTCGTGACAGATAAACTAGAGGATACTATATTTTCTCTATCTACTACTCTCTTACACCATTTTACTCCCACGTATAGCTATGGAAGAGTTATCTGTGTGACATAGTTATTTTTTCCCTTGTAAAACTATGGTGGAGGTCTAGTTGACATGGAAAGATTGTATGCTATTGTAAACCCTGATCTATGGTGTGGATCAATCTTTTTTATATATATTTTACTTGGTGGAAGGTGATCACCAAGTGGAGAGGGGTAATTCTCTTCTTTAGACTAAACCTCTTATTCTTATCATCTATGTTCAAGTTCATTTATCCTATATGTCTATGTTTATTCCAAACAGAAAACATTACTTTGTTTTTATAGTTAATCTTATATAGTGTTTGTTCTATAATTTGTTTTAGTAGGTTGATTTCAAAAGTTAATGTAACTTCCAAAATTGCTTTAACTGAAAATTAATAAATCTTTGAGATATCTTTAAAACATTCAAATATTATACAAATCTACTACTTTTGTTAACTGTCTAGTTTGATTTTAAATTTGGGGACATTTATTTAAATATTTTTTTACAGAAATTTTTATTGGAACTCAATTCACCCCCATCTTGAGTGTCCTACTCCGACCAACATTTGGTATCAGAAGATTTTTTTAAACTTTTATTTTCAAATCTTTCCAATTGTGATTTTAGTTGTGTTTAAATGATCTCTAAATCTCTATCAGTTATAAATTTTTTATCTCTTTAAAGAGTAGTCATTATTCTTCATAATGGATACTAGACATGATGGTTCTACTAAAAACATAACTCCTTACATTATTGGTACAAATTAAGCCTAGTGGAATATTAATATGAAGATTCATTTAGAATGTATGGGTTTTGAAATTTTGTATTCTATTGTTAGTGAATATAAGATTCACGCTACTTCCAAAAATACATGTTATGAACCAACTACATCATCTTATAAAAATAACTTTAAATATATGAATTCATTATATTTTTCTTTAGGATATGATGAATTTAATTGAATTTTTTCTTGTAAATCTACCTATGAAATTTGGGATACCCTAGCTATTTCACATGAAGGAACCACTAATGTAAAATAAATGAGACTTAATACCTATACTATTAAATACAAAAACATAGATGAAGCCTGATGAACCCATTTCAAAAATGTATCCAAAGTTAAATGAAAATTTAAGTACTATGATCTCCCTTGGAAAGATAGTTACTACTAAGGAACAAATCATGAAAATTCTTAGATGTCTACCAGACAGATGGAGGGGAACCTCACTATCAATTAGAGAATCCAGTGATATCAGTATGTTTTCATTCAAGGAGCTAAGAGGAATGATGATAGTTAATGAGAAGAATTAAAGGTCCAAAAAGAAGAAGATTATGAACCCAAGATAATATCAATAGATTTAAAAACCACAACTTATAAAAAAGAAAAGGAAAGGGTAAAATGCATTCGGATAGCACAAGTAATGATGATTCACCATCAGACAGTAATGAAAAAATGATTCAGATGTCCAGAAGGCTTAATAAATTTTATAGAAAGAAGTTGTTTTCCCGGAAGCTCAACTACAAAGGAAAATTTGACAATAAGGTCGACTGGAAAAATGACTTTAAGAAAAATTACAATTCAAATGAGATAGTTTTCTATGAATATAAGATAAGATGACATTTATAGGCTAACTGTCCTATGTTAATGTATATGAATAAATATGAGGATAATGACAAAAGGTATAGGAAAGAAATTAAGGCCACCTGGAACACTTTAGAGGATATCACAAGTGTGTGAGAATCCTCACATCATTAAAAGGCCAACAAACCCATCATGTATTTTATGAAAAACACATTTTAGGTAACCCTAGAATCTTTAGCACATAATTCTTAATATTATTGAGATGAATTTTATTATGAAAACATGACCAATGAGGAATTTTTTGAATAATACAACATGATTGAAGATACATGCAATGAGTTAAAAGAGAAATCTAAAATTTTAAAAAACAACATGCTCTTACCTTTACTATTAAATCCTAAATTACTATAGAAAAGGAAAAGAATGCTCAATTACATAACGAGAACAATGAACATAAACTATCAATGAGAAATTGAAAATTGACATAGAAAAGTTTACCAATGGAAAGAATGCTCTCACAAAAATTACTGGTAAATAATTTTCACCATTATACAATACTAGTATATGATACCAACCAGGGGAAATGAATCTAAACAAAAAAAATTGTGTCAAAATCTGGAAAATCTATTTTCATGCTTAGAATTGAAAATTCTTCTACAAGTTCCATTGGTAAAAAAACATTTTTTGTCTCTAGTTTTTCTAGAACAAATAGAGTTTCTTGTTCTAATACATACCAAACTATTTATAATAAACCAAATAAACAAATGTGGGTTCCCAAATATATTATTACTAATATTACTGGACCTATGCATGTATGGGTAACAAAATAATTTCATGTTTAAATTGACTTTGTATCAAAGTTGTTTGAAAATCTCCTATAGAAGTCTATGGTACTTGGAACATGGATGTTCAAGGAAGATGGTAGGATATTATTCATGCTTCAAAAATCTCATAATGATTTATAGTGGGCATGTCACTTTTGGTGACAATACAAATGGAAAAATATTTGGTCTCAACCAAGTTGGTAACTCAAATTCAGTTTTAATATCCAAAGTACTTTTTTAGATGGATTAAAGTATAATCTACTTATAATCTCCAACTTATGTGATGAAGGTTTCAATTTTTAATTTGAAAATGATGCATATAATGTGGTTAATTCGAAAAATGATTTCGTTTTTACTAATTTTAGATATGAAAATGTTTATGATATTAATTTAGATTCCTTAATTCCTCAAAATGATTCTTGTTTCAGTGCTTTTGATTAAGAGTCTTGGATATGGAATAGGAGATTTTTACATTTTAATTCTCATTCATAGAGAAATATTAAATGGTAAGGACTATTAAAGGATCTATCCAAACTAGAATTTCCAAATGACAAATTCTATAATCCTTGTCAAAAAGGTAGACAACAAAAAATATCATTCAAAACAAAATAATAAAGTCTCAAATTCTCAACCTCTTGAGTTGGTTCACGTGGAATTTTTTGGACCATAGAGAGTTTCATGTATTAATGGGAAACACTATGTTTATGTCCTAGTGGATGACTACTCTAGATATACATGGAAGTTCTTTCTTGCTCACAAAAGTGAATCTTTCTCTAATTTCCTTATGTATGCTAGAACAGTAGATTACCTAAGTGGTCATATGATTAAAACCTTAAAGAGTGACCATGTCCATGAATTTGAAAACCAAGAGATTGAATATTTTTTCTCACAATATAGCTATAGTCATAACTTTTATTATCCTATGACACCCTAGAAAAAGGGTATCGTAGAGATAAAAAATAAAACCTTATAAGAAATAGTCTACCCTATGCATCCTTAATATGAGTTCCCTATTTACTTTTGGAAAAAAGCAGCCAATACAACTTGTTAAATAATTAATAGATTATTTATTAGACCAATCCTTAAGAAAACCCCTTATGAGTTGTGGAACAATAGGAAACCCAATGTTAGTTACTTTAATGTTTTTGGTTGGAAAGTTTATATTATTAACACTAAGGATAATATTGACAAGTTTTCCTCCATGAGTGATAAAGGAATATTTCTAGGATACTCAATCTTTAGAAAAGACTATAGAGTATTTAATAAAAGAACCAAGTGTGTGGAATAATCTGTATATATCAAATTTGATCAAACAAATCCACATGAACCCGAACATGTTGATGAATTTGATATATACAGAGATATTGGTTGCACAATGATATTTTCAAGAAGAATACATTGACTATGAAGAATCCTTTTCACCAGTTGCAAGACTTGAATCCATTAGAATCTTTCTAGCATATGCAGCACATATAAATTTCAAGCTATATCAAATGGATTTTAAGAGTGAATTCCTAAATGGGTATGTAGTTGAGGATGTTTTTGTTGAACAAACCTTGGTTTTACAAACACTTTCAAAATCTTATTTTTAAGTTAAAAATGATTTATATGGTTTAAAACAGGCTATAAGGGATTTATTTGATAGACTAAGTACTTATCATATTTCTAAAGGTTTTACAAAAGTCTGGATTATCCTACTCTTTTTACAGAAAGAATTTATAAAGATGTTTTAGTAGTAAAAATCTATGTTGATGATAATATTTTGGGATCATTAAAAATTATTTAGGTATTATTTTTTTAGAAATGTTGCAAAATGAGTTTGAAATAAGATTAATGGGTGAACTCAAATTCATTTTTGGATTTAGAATCATTCAAAATAAATAAATAATTATTCTAAATCAGAGTAAACAGACAAACAATATTCTAAAATAATTTTGTTTGGGTAACATTAAATGTAGAGATAATCCAATGAATTACACTAGTAAATTGGATCTTAAAGAAAATGTAAAATCTAGTGATCAATCCCATTATAGAGATATGATTTTATGTCTTCTCTACATGACTGCTAGCTGTCAAGATATTATGTTTAGTGTCTGTATGGGTTCTTATTTTCAAGAAAATCCAAAAGAGTCACATATTCTTGTTGTTAAATGAGTTTTCAAATAACTCATACATTTTAAAAACTTATGAATATTCTATCCTAGTGAACAATTGCTTGACTTAGTCAGTTATTCTAATGCTGATTTTGGTGGTTGCAAGTTAGATAGAAAAAGAACCTTCAAAACATGTCACATTTTGGTAAATTCTATGGTATCTTAGTGTAGTGAGAATCAAAATTCTATTGCATTATCTATTATTGAAGCTGAATTCATAGCTAATTGTAGTAGTTGTGCTCAGATTTTGTGGATGACACACACTTTTCTAGAATATGCATATCAATTTAGACATGTCCCTATACATTGTGATAACACAAGTGAAACTAAAATCTCTATGAATAAATTATATCATCAAAAATTAGAACATATTGATGTAAGACATCAATTATTGAGAGATCATTATCAAAAAGTTGATATTACTTTATAATTCATTGTCACAGAACATCAGCTTACTAATATTTATATTATGAAATTAAATTCTAAAATAATGAGCTACATTATACATGAATTTTGAATGATCAAACTTGAGTGACCGTTTACTATCTCATGGTCTATTGTCTCACTCTTTACTATCTCAAAGTATACTATCTCACAATTTATTATCTCATAATTTTCTATCTCAAAAATTGTTGTCTCACCGATTAGAGTCACACTATTGTGATGCCACCGTAACTACACATTCCAGTCTCAATGTTATGACTCATATTTCTATATTTATTAACGTTTTCCTACATAACTATTTTAATTATGTTATTTAACTTTTATATGATAATTTTAATTTGTGAATTTTGAAATCCCTAAATGATAAAATCCCATCATGCCACTTCTTTCCTCACTCATTCTATATACTCCCAAAACTAAAACCCTTCTCTCTCCAACTCCACTCAATCCTTCAAACCCTATTTGTATGTTGAAAATACCAAGGATGAAGATCCCATGATCCTAGACTCCATAAAAGTGCAAATCATCAAATAATGTGAAAAGAGATATGATCACAAAGCCTGAGGAACCACTGAACCATGTTGTTGTAGATGGTGTAGTTATTCCAAAAAAGGAAGTTTGTGAAAAATGGATTCTCTTGAGTAAGTCTATTTTTCAATGATTTTTTTTTGGAGAACATGGATGGTTAAAATGGTTTACAAATCATAAGATTCCCATATACCCAAACTAGTTGTTGACTTCTATCAATATTTTAAGTTTTCATTACATTATATGGACGAATTTGTAGTTAATAGTTTGGTAAATGGATAAAGGTGTGATTTTTTTTCATGGTTGTGGGATGCATGTTTTAGATTCCCTCTTGAAGGTATATTCGAGGACTATCAAAGAGGACCTCAACCTCTAAGTGACATATTAAACCGAGAAGAGGCTATGGGTGACTTAATTGGAGATGGAAATATGAGAAGTCTTATTGCTGGAGAATTAGATAGAGAGACTATAATGTTGTTCAAATTTATTCAACACATGACATGTCCATGTAAAGGTGACTTTGGTACTCTGAAATATCAAGATATATTCTAGTTCCATCTCTTCAAGAATAGTCACTAGATAAATCAATGCATGTTCCTTGTCCTACACATGTGTGATTTGATCAAGACAACTTCAAATTCAACCTTCTTATTCAATTCAAGATTCATTTTTTCTATGCTTCAAGGCAAGGGTTTGGTAGGGACATACGAAGAAGTTGTTGAGGATTATATGTTTTTTCCATCTAAAGATATACGCAGGTAAATGAAAATTAGTTGGAATCTATAGAAGAATCTTGGGATGTAGATAATGAAAAGTTATAAGAGGATTATAATCCTATTTACCATCCTTAACAACCTAAGAATACCAAAAATCCTAGTTTGGAACTAGATGAGTTTGTGGAATATTTATATGATGTAATGGAAGTTTATGTTTCTAGAGATGAAGCTGGAGTTGTTTCAGAATGTAGTGATCCAAATATTTCCAAAAGGGCTGAAGATCCTCCTCATGCATCTCCTATACCATCTCAAGTAGTTCCCTATAGAGATTCTCCTATATCTAATGGTGGTAAAGGTTAAATCATGGAAAATATATCCAAAAATAATCATACTGATAAAGATGAATCACATGTGGAAGCACATATTGCTAATGAACAACAGACATAAGAAAAGTCTACAGAAACATAAGTCATTTTACCTGCATAAGTAAGGATGGAACAATATTTTCAATTAGAAAGATGTAAATCATAGTATATTATAATATAATACATGGAAGGAGTTCACATTATTGAGTCACTTAATTCTCCAAGGGAAGAATTAATTGATTGGGTTAAAACCCCAAGTTTGTAATGGATTGAAGTAGAGAATCCTATGGATTCAAGTTTAGTGGATGAATGGTACACGTTTCCCAGATACGTTGATATTGATGATTCTAGGAAGTACTTAGTGAATGAAATAGACCTCTTAAATGTGTTTCAACTCAAACCTATCATAAACAATGAAGTGGTATTTGTTCAAGAATGAGTACCTATTCCTACACCTGCACAAAAAACCCAAAATTATGAAATTCATGAGGATTTAAAAGATTTTGGAGATAATTTATTATAAGGGTTTAGCAATATTATGAAGTCACAACCTTCTCCTATGAATAAACTTAGTGAAAGGGATTCTGCAATACTTCTACAGAATCTAATCTATAAAACTCAACCCAAAATTATTAACTATATATAGGAAATAAGTCCTGAAAATAAATTACTAAATGATGAAGTGAAATCCTTATGATATTCATTTGAGAAGATGAGGAAGGATTTTCAAGCTACTCCTACTCCAGCTCCAGTTTCTAGCCTAATTGAGGCTGATTCTGATATGATCTCAGGTATTTTCCTTTCTCAGATTGAATCCAATTTGATTTCAGTGGTTGAAGAAGAGTTCAAGAACACCACCAAAGTAGATAGTGAAATGTGCAGTCTTATAGATGCAATCAATCGACTCGAAGATGAGTATAAAGATTCTTTAGAAACTATTCTTAAAAGACATAATGATATTTCCTCATCTAATTCAGCTCTATATTCTTCTTCTCAAACCTCTCATCCTTTGGAAAATGATTCAATCAGATCAATTATTAATGAAGAGATTCAGACTTTGGTTGGTGTTTCATGTAAGGAAATCTTGAGTAAGATTGAAAAGTACAGTGTTCATGTGCATGATATATTCATACTTTACACCAACACTACCAATGATGCTCAAGAAGATATTTATAAGAAGTTGGATTTCTATTTTATAAATATTTATTCCATGAAACAACTAACAAGTCATTTTAAACATCTTGTGAATAATTTGAGGCTCCCTCTAGTGAATCAAGATTTCAATGAACAAGTCAAGTAATTAAAGGATTTTACTCCTACTATTGAGAAGTTAATGGAAAATAAGGATGATTTAGAAAAGTATATGGAGTATGGTGGTGATATCTTCCAGGATTTCATAAACCTATTATAGTGTTTTTTTCATGTTCAGTGAACAACTATAGTTGCTCCTACAACTGCTCCTCTCTGACCTGGAATGATTTCTTATATCACTCCTTCTTTCTCTACCACAATATCTCTTCTTACCATGACCCCTGCTTAGGATTTGAGCCAGATCAGACCTGTCATCACTATGCAACCCTTACCTCATTTTTCATCTAGATTGATCCTTTCCCCTTCTATTGTTGAAGGAGTGCCTTTATATTCTAGCTCTAGGAAAAACACATCTACAACTTCAGAAACTGTTGCTCCTCCTCCTACTATATCTGACAAGGAGAAAGGGAAGGCTACAAAATCTAAAGAGAACGGAATGATGAATTTTGATAGGGCTATGGTTTATTATCTTTTTGGGATTGTACCATCCTCTGTCAGTATATTCAATGAAATGTTCTATCTCTTTTATTCAATTGTTTATTTCATTTAGTGCTTGTTTTTATTTTTCTTACTTTTATTTTTGATAATCCCAAATGGGGGAGAAGAACTGACATTTATTCCAGTTTTACATATATGCTCCAATAATATAATGGACCGCCTTGATATTATGTCTTAATCCAATATAATATGTTTGATATGTTATGAAAATTTTTTATTCTTTTCTGAACTATATGGCTTGTAAATAGAATGGTTTATGATCATTAAAAAGTGGGAGATTGTTGGAATCCTCTTTTTAAATGCTCACAAATAATATTTAACTCCTATAAATCATTTTTAATATTGTTATATAAAGTTTTATTATGATTCTATTAAATCTTAATCCAATCCATGAGTATTACTACTTAAAGTAGATTTTAGATATTTGGTAATGTATGAGTCACCATTAAGGTGCACTCACAATCACTGTTGCTGTGACCAAACCATCTCACCGTTTAAAATGAAAATTGGTAAAGTACAAGTCACCATTACTATGACACCATTGTATCTTTTATTGGTTCAAGAATTCACAATGTACTAGACACCATTGTATAAATTCATTGGTTCAGAATTTTCACAAAGGACCAGACAATGTTTCAATGACACCGTTCCCAGTGACACCGTTTCTCACAAAGGACATGACACCATTGCCGCAAAAGCATTGCATCGCCTAACCAATTTAAATTTTTTTCAAAGTACGAGACAATGGTTTGGAGGCACCACTTATAAGAAAAGGTCTAGTCACCACTAGCTGTGGCACCTCTCTTGACTCACCATTCCTATGACGCCATTCCTATATCACTGCTAACAATAAAACCATTCCATACTTTTCCATTTCAACATTATTTAAATTAAATTAAAAATTATTTATAATGGACATATTTGAGGGATTTAATGATACTAATATTATTAATGATTCTTACAGACATTTTAGTAGACTGTACGAGGTATGAGGTGTGGAAATCATGTTTCTTGTTGGCCAAAACAAAAACACCAGAGGAATAATATATTATGGGGAACAAGCTGAAGAAGATGTGCTAGAGACACAAACCAGACCGTGCATAAGATCCAGGATAATCCATCTTTCTTGATGTGATCTAAAGAATAACTCACTATGAACCATCCTACAAACATCTTGGCAACAAAAAAACTCAAAGAAGAAGAAGAGATACAAAGAACATCTCATCGAACTTGAAAGCAGAACCCAAAACTCACGACACTATGTTTCTGAGACTATTTCAACAAGAGGACTGAAGATTCATATCTTCTACATTAAAATATCACAGAACTAGATAGAACAACAATCAGAGAATTTCTAATTCATTCTTATTATATTATGCTATGTTGGGTACTGTTTTATTATTCCTTTGTGCAGTGTGTGTATCTTTATTAAAAACACACATTGTTTCCTGTTCTAAACTGGAGTATACAAGGTATACTATTAATACTACTCTCTTACACCATTTTACTCCGAGGTATAATTTCCAAGATGTATCTATGTGATTTAGTTATTTTTTATTCCCATGTAAAAATGTGATATAGTTTTAGTTGACTTGGACAACCCGTATGATATTGTAAACCCCAATCCAGGGTGTGGATCAATATTGTTTATATATATTTTTCTTGGTGGAAGGTGATCACCAAGTGGAGAGGACTAAGTCTCTACTTGAGACTGAACCTCTTGTTTTTATCAGCTGTGTTCAAGTTCTGTTTTCAATTATATATTTGTTTATTCAAACTAGAAAACATTACTTTTATTTGATAGTTAATAATAGATAATGTTTTTTCTATATTTTTTTTAGTATATGGATGTCCAAAGATGACTTAAACTCATAAATTTCATTGATGTAGAATTAATAAATCCTTGAGGAATCTTTCATGCTCTCAAATCTTTTAAAAATCTACTACTTTGGTTAACTGGATTTTTTTATTTTAAATTGGGGTACTTTCAAATAAATTTTTTTTGTACATAAATTTTTATAGGAACTCAATTAACTCTTCTTGAGTGTCCTACTCTGACCAAAATGATATATGTTAATCCTAAAATGTATTAAGTTGAAATGAAGGGATATAATTTAAGAAATATTAATATTAATTTCTATTATCATATGAGTTTTTATTATTAATATAATTGTCATATACCCGTGACTGCTAGTATTGTTTAATGAAATTATTAGAGACAATATCAAATAGAGACAAGCAAAATTATTAACAATTCATGAACATAATATATATTATCTAATTAATTTTCTTCCCACTCCTCCATATATATAAATTTATATTTTTTTTAAATAACGACACTATAAATTTGATATTAAATTATTGGTGAAAACACCTAGCGGTGAGATGGTTTCATCCCAATTTTTTTACTCGCATATAATTCAGGGTAGTTGGAATGAAATCCTGTAAATATGATTTTTATTACTTTGTCTAAATTTGATGTAATTTTGGTAATTTTATAGATGTCTCTACATAGGTCTCAAATCAATTTTTAGGATAATAAAATCAAAATTTATATCCTAAATTAATCCATGATCATCTATCCATTTAAGGTTTACATTGAACTCACTGTGTAATTTACATCCATTTTAAGGGTCTCAATTATAAATAATATAGTGTATTCATCTTAAATGGTTGAGATAAACTCAATATTGAATATATATCAATTTCCTTTCATTATGTAAATGTATTTCATGAATATTTTCTCAGTATTCACCCAGATAGTGAGATTGTGATTTTGGTTTAGCTCATACCAGGTGTTATGTTGATATGGATTAATTTATCTTTAAACTTATTGTTATCATCATGAAAAATCATGATCAAGAACAAGTATGATCTACCCAATATGGATGAATTGGTCGATCAAAATTTAGCATTTTAATAATTTATAATGATATTATATTGATCTATATATTATAAATCAAGGGTGAAAGGAGAGTATATACCCATGAAAACCCTTCATAATATGTATGGATGTTATGAATTCATTGTGGTTCCTTTTAGAGTAAAAAATTTTCTTGCTATCACATAAGTGTCATATGTTGATAAGAAGTTTTCATTAATTAGGAATATTAATAATTCTTTTTATGATTATATGATTTCTTACATAGATTAGTGTATCTTGATTCTCAAACTATGGTTTTTTAGTTTTATTCATTGGATGGAACTAGAAGTAATCATAAAAACGATGAATGCATTGGAAAATGAAAATATTTTCCTCCTGAAAAATAAAATACTATGGTAGTTGGAATGAAAAATATTATTTCTATTATCAAGAAAATTTCTCACAAAATTAATCATGTTGATATTATGAATAGTTAATGTAGATAAAAATAAACCATTGATTTTTTCATAAGGAAAAACCAAACTTCTTTTAGTGGGTCTTCTGATTAACTATTGTCTTAACGATTGATTTGTACCACTGAGAAAATATATTTCTTTCTTTAGTGATCAGAACATGAAATTTTTTCTTAGTATTTTATCATCTATAAGACAAAGTAGATCAATTATGAAATCATATTAAGAATTTTACATAAGAAAAATAAATTGACTCCTTGGAATGTGATGATTTTAACACGACTTATTTGGGCAAGATATTCCCTCGTATTCTATGTACAAAAAGTGAGAAATAATTATTTGAGATTAGGTATAATGGTGATAAAAACAATAGTATAAGGGGGGAAATTTTCAAAACACAAAAAAGTGCTGATTTCTATTTAATCACTTGAGTTGAAATAATAATTAATCAATTAATTGGAAGCTTAAAACCAACTCCATTAAATTTGTTATTTGTAAGAGACTTCATTAGTTGGGATGAAATAATTTGATGTGTTATCAAGGTAAAAATGGAAATGGTATATTACCATCTTTACCATGGTTCTGATAATATATAGAATATGTATTCCATTGAAAAATCAAATAAATCACATGATGGATAGAGATTCTAGTCACCTAGACGCTAAAAATTTGGGAAAAATTATAAATGGAATTTCCCAAATGAATATAATAGGTGATTTAAATGTGGAAGGGATGATTATAAAGCATATGAGTTTTTAAAGGTTATAAAGAGGTAGGTTAATACAATATAGAAAAGGAAGGCTACAACTAATGCACCATCCACACTCCAATGCTTCAAATTAATGGATTATGGTGATTAAACTAAGTAGTGCATGAATCCAAAGGTTTGTGATGATGATTGTGGTAAAAAACTATTTATCCCAAAGATAACAAGAAATTATATATGATCATCAAAATCAAATTTCGTTACGAGAATTAAACATTGAAATGTACACTAATCACCAATTCTAGAAAATATAATGTCTTACTTGATTCTGTATCAACCCACTCTATAATATACAATGAATTTTCTAAGGGTCTCATAATACCACCTCAGTGACTATATTTTGAGTTAGTAGAGATAATTAATAATGGTATGATGATAACATATCAGGTCTATATTTCATAATTTATTGAATTTTGTGGGAATGTTCTTCCCACAAACCTTGTAATTCACCCTCAATTTGAATATATTATGATTATCATCAAGTATATGATTTATTTATCAATTGACCATAATAATGTTTGAGGATGGTATGTTAAATTTCATATTTCAAATGAATCTATTATCATTTTTCAATTTGAGGATGAATATTAACATCCAATTTAAATTACTTCTATTTTATGGGTCATAATTATTGTTCATGAAAGATATTTATCACAGATGGTTGGTTATATAATCAATAATGAGGATATTCCTATATTATGGGAGTTTTTATGTCTTCAGAGTAGAGTTTCCTAGTATTCCTCTAAATCATGAAGTTTTATTTTCGATAGAATTCATACTCAGTTCTATAACTATATGAAAGAATATATATATAATCACATCAATTGAGCTGTAAGAATTCAAGAAGAAACTCCAAGGGAATCTGGAAAAGGTATTCATACACCCTAGTGGGTCACCTTAGGGTGAACCTATTATTTTTTCAATAATAAAGATGAGTAGATGCATCTTCTCATTGATTATCAATAACAAAACATTATCACTATCAAGAATAAGTATCCTTTACCACATATCGATTTTTTTAATCAAATATTAAGATATCAATTAATTCACATATTGAAAATCATTATTGATATCATAAATTGAGTGTTAAGAAATGACGATATACACTAGAAAAGCTTTCATAGAAGGTATGCACATAATTAATTTATAGTTTTATTATTTGGAATTAATAATTTCCATTATATGTTCATGAATTCATTAAAAAAATTATTTAATGAGTACCTCAATTAGTTTTTAGTAGTCTTTATAGATGATATTATTTTATATTCAACGATCAAGGATGTGTATGAAGATAATTTGAGAATTGTGTTAATGACCCTATGCAAGGATAATTTGATTAAAAAATATACCAAGTGTGAATTTAGGGATCATAAAGGTTCATTCTTGTGTTATATAATCTCACGTGAGGGTATATATGTAGATCATTCAATGATATTTATTTTTGAGAAATAGAATATACCAACCATATAATCTGTGACACATACTTGTATTAGGTTGGATGGATACTACAGATTCATTGTGAGAGATTTATGATAGTTATCTAACACACTCATCATGTTGAATCAGAATGGAGTTATATTCTTATGGATAAATGAGTCTGAAGATAATTTGATGGAGATAACAATAAGGTTATACAGTGAACCTATACTCACACTACACTAATGTTGAGAAGGTTTTTGGATCTATAGTGATGTATCAATGAATGGAATGGGATGTGTCCTTATGAAAAATGACATGGTGATAGCATATGAAACTCTCAAATTTAAAACAATTGAGAAAAATTACTTGACTCATGATTTGGATCTGGCCCTGATAATTTTCATATTGAAGATATGAATAAATTATCATTATACTAAAATGCATGAAATATATATATATATATATATATATATCATAAAATCTTGAGTATATATTTACTAAAAAGAGATAAATAATCACCAGATAAGATTGTTTGGTATTATTAAATATTATGAATGTTCAATATATTACCACCTTGGGAAGGAAAATATAGTGATTGATGATCTGAGTTGGAAGGACTATGCTATTTTAGCCATGATAAAGATTTAAAGAGATCCCATATGTATGGATTTATAGAATTTGGAACTTGAAATCCCAAGGAAAAGGGATAGATCCTATCTTTATCATATGGATGTTCAACCATCTATCTTTATGGGGATTAAATAGTTAAATAAGGAAGGGTTATAACTTAATAAAAATAAAGTAATATTTGTTTTTTCAAATGTAATTTTGATGGAATGATTTGGTTTATAAATATATCATGAGTTCCATAAATACCTGTATTTCATATAAAGAAGTTAGATGATTCTAATTGTTTATCGTTCTCTATTTATCTTGGAAGTATAAGATATATATAAATCTAAAATAATATTTATAGAGGGAAAATATGAAATTGGTTATTGTAGAGTATATAACATAATTACTGGTATGTCAGTAAGTGATTGATGTGTGATATAAGTTTAAGTGGATGCTACAACCGTTACGCATACCTAAATGGAAATTGAAAAAAAATCATGAAGTATTTTTTCATTACACTCCTTAAAACATCAATAAGACATAATTATATTTGGGATATAACCAATCACCTTATAAAATCAACACATTTTACTTCCATCAGATAAGGCTTATCTCTTGTTCAAATTACTTTGATATACATTAAAGAAGTGGTGATATTTTAAAGAGTGTCACCCTCAATTGAATCTAATTGGGATATGAGGATTTTCTAAAAGTTATAGATATGTATCTATTAGGCTATGGATAAATTGTTTTGATTAAATACATTATATCATTCTCAGACATTTGACTATTTTGAGAGGAGAATTCAAATTATAGAAGAAATACTGAGATATTTCTCTATAGAGTACAATGGTTGTTAGGATCAACACCTTCCTTTTGTGTATTTTTTTAAAATAGTTGTGTTCACTAGAGAATTCTTATGGCTCTTTAAGAATCCATTTATGGAAGAAAGTGAATAACTCCAATGTGCTGGGATGAAATTAGAGAAATAATGTTATTGTGACCTAATCTAGATGAGGAGGTGATATAGAAGGTTATATCCATTTATAAGTACATCATAGAAGATCAGAGTTGATAAAAAATTTATGCTAAAAAGGTGGAAAAAATTCGATTTTGAGGTTAGTGATAAGGTATTCCTATGAATATAATCTTAGAATAAGGTTATGATATTCTGATTTCAGGGAAATCCAAGCCCTAGATATATTAGTCCATTCAAAATTATTCAACTTATTCGGATAAAATATTATCACTTGTTTCATGAAATGAAGATCTCTCAAGTCCACGATGTGCACAATATATATGTCTTGAGAAAGTATATAGTGAATCATTCACAATACTAAACTTAGATGTCATACCATAAGAGAAAGATCACCCTTATGTGGAAAAATCATTGGATATTATGGATAAAATATAGAAATTGTTGAGGAATAATATGACACACATGGTCAATGTTTTGTTGTGAAACCATAAATTTTAGGAAGGTATGTGAGAACCCAAGAATGGGATGAGGTAGAAGTATCATCAATTTTTTGTATCAGAGTTAAATAATTTCATGTAAAAAGATATTATAAGTGGGGTAGAATGTAACATGATGAGATTTTATGATATACTTCTCTTTAAGTAAATAAAATTTATTTGATAAATTTCTTTTCATAAGTCATCATTTTTAAGAGAACCATGATATACTATTGAATTATTATAAATTAATGTGAAAATTATCAACTAGATAATGGATTTTAATGTAGAAATAAGACTAAATAAATTTTGAGAAATTCATATTTACACATATAATAAATTAATTCATTGGTTATCATTTTAGTAGTGCATCTCCAAGTAAAAAGATATGCCTTTTTGAAAAACAATTATTATGCATGCATTGTATTTTTATCTAAATAAATTAAATTAATCCCTATTTAAGATTAATTTTATTGAAATTTATAGATTATATATATTGAATCAAATGTTTTAACATTCATCTAATTGTTCTTACAAAGAATGTGATTAGAATAAATCAATTTTTATTCTTTAAACACATTTTAATAAAAATGGTTTTAATTTTTTTGTTCATGCAGATTTTAAAATGGATTTATTACACTTTTATAAATCTAAGCTTTAAACATTGATTCCATATTTTTAATTAGGAGGATCAAATTTCGTAAATATTACCTTTTTATTTTTAGTAATTCGGAACAGTATCCATGGTAAATATTTTTTACATTGGTATGGGTGAAAAAGTAAAATTGAGTTAAAACATTTGGATATGGCATAGAAATATCCAAAAACCATTCCTTTATTTCATTGGATAGGTTCCTTTCGACCTTAATCATCTAATCTTTGAAGGTTTGGAAATTTATTGTAATTTTCCTTTGATAATGACCTTAATACTATTTTATGTATAGAGTAAATACAAAATGCCCCTCTCTTTGTTTTAATATCTCCGATATTTTATTTTGTGGATAGGAATAGGATATGTTCAGTTATAAATGTTTATTCAAAATATTAATTAATTTCTATTATCATGGTAACTTATTTTTAATTATTAGTAATGGGAAAAATATATTAAATTATTAAGAAATTCCTGTAAAGTCCCCAACCCTAGTAGTCTAGAGTAGATGTTTACACTATAACATTTATAATAGATACAAATGATCATACCCCAAAAGACGAAATAGTTTAGTAGTCTTTGAAAAAAAGATACCTACTTTAATCTCACATTTCATTTTAAAACATAAAATACAAAATATTATTTTTTGAGAACACTTTTTTTATATTTCGAATACCATAGTAAATTAACTATAAAACACTTATTGGAGTATTGGGGAAAGGAGACATAAGAATATGGTGAGTTCAGATGCACAATAAGGGTATGTGTACAAAAAAATATAAAATGAATAAATAAGAAATAATACATATAGAAAGCTAAATTTCTAAAAAGACATTTAATTTAATCAATTACTTGAGCAGGAAGATTAATATGGAAGGAATAAAAATTGATCAAATAATGCCATATAAAAAATAAAATGATCTTGAAACATATTGATGAATATCATAGATAATCAAATAATCTCATGGAATTCAATAACTAATCTCATAATGAGGTCGTTTATAATTCCATACATCATAAACATATGCATGTACTCATTCAAAGACATCATACATAAATGTTTAATACCTTATCTGAATACATAATCTAGTTTTGTTCATGAGACATATAGAAGCAATGAGGGGCTATAGTGGGACTCATCCATCATTAACTAGGTCCAGATAATTACTTATATAAAAGTGGTGAATCATAATCATTTTAAAAATTCAGTTTGAAAAACATGAATATAACTTGATAATAATTTACATAATAAATAAACATAATAATAATCCATAAAGACTGATATAGAGAATGGCATCAAAATAACACATCCCCAGTCAAACTGATCAGAAACCATATAATAAAATAATATGTAATATACGATTACAACATATCCATAGAAGGAATAAGTAAAAATAGGTTTTTTTTGTTTTTGATTAATTATGGCCATAAAAAGTTTATTAAAAACATTCTTGAGGGAAATACCCTTTTTATTAAATCACTATTAAAAACAAAAAAAAATTACATAATATTTGGAAACAAATTTATTTAAAAATAATCATGGATACATGTAATGGTATATTCAATCAAACGATCATTCATGATGATTGGTAATTCCATACATGGAATATTACATAAATACACTCATTTCACACTATTATAAAAAGGTCTAAAATTACCTCATTTAGAATGTTAAATGATGATTCCTTTCACACAATTTATTAAAAAATAAAATATGGGTAAAATTGATTTAAATAAATAATTTGGATTATTTTGTAAACATTGTAGAATTTATTTATAAAACATAGATATGGAAGAAAAAATATTTTTGATCTAAGAGAGAAATAAAGTCACATTTTCTTAAAAAAATATTAGCAATTATTTTAATAACTGTATTGTGGAAAAATGTATTATTACTTGAAAATTTAATGAATAAATAATGGAGAAGAAAATTTATTTTTATTAATATAACTATTACTATACCCTTGATGTATGAACCCAAATCTTCATTTCAGGTATGGATCTTGATTTAGGGTTGTTTTTTAGGAAAAATGATGGAATGAGAATTTTCAATGTACACACCGTGTACTTATGAGTACACACCTTGTACCCGGGTACCACATACAGCTGCGTACTGGCCATGTAACGTACAAGTACATGGCCATGTAGGTGACCTAGAAGACCGCTTAAGGAAGGGGCCAGTGAAGGCTATTGTACGGGGTGTACATTTAATGAACATGCTATGTAGTTTTCTTTTTATATGATATATCAGAGTGGGGTTGTGTCTCAACATGGGTAACACCTTCTTCTCCCCTTGGTTTATATAGGAGAGTAGCATAATGGCTGAAGAACTTCTATCCCCTCCCTATTATCCATCCAACCTTCAATTGAGATGTCATTGGGTGCGTTCGAATCCCACCGGTGAGTTCTCAATTACCCTTGAGCCTTTATTCCTAATTCATACTCTATAGTGAGTTTATCATGGGTGAATTTTTTTCACCTTTTTGTAGATCTATGCCATTCATGGCCGATTCAAGGTCCGACATGCAATATTATTGATATTACGACATCGTGGAAGGTGGTTTATGCCTTTTTTCATATTTGGATTGTCTATCCTAAAAGTGCCACATACCCTTGTTTGGGGTATTTCTTGATTGTAATTTAACCCTATTTAATACATTCTTTGGTTTGGTTGATTAATTAAGGATTGTTTTCTATGAGTAAGGTTATATAACTTGTTTATGGGACACCATATGGGTGAATTCCATTGATTTATTTTTTATGGCCATTTGGTCTAGGATTCCTATAGGCATGGCTTGTTTCCTTGCCTTGTTTTGTTTGGATAGAGTAGATGATTATATGAAATTCTTGTGTTCATGAATTGTGATTGTTGACCAAAGTGGATTAGACTGTGAGAGAATCCCAATGGGGTTATACAATGAGAGCTTCCTAGGTAATCATTATTATTTGATTAAATGAAATTTGGACCCTATGGAATTGACCATGAGAGCTTCCAGGTGGTCAATATATTTTATTAATGATATGTTGACAAAGTGTTATTGACTATGAGAGCATCCTAGGTTGTCGTTTGTAAATTATTAGTGATATGTGGGACCAAAGGGGTTATAATGTGAGATATTTCCCAGAGGGTCATTATTTATTGAATTGATGACATGTTAGACCAAAGTGGTTAGACTGTGAGAAACTTCCCAGAGGTGTCTTTATGAATGATCGGATGATTGTGATGAGTCTGCCAAGGCAAAGCATAAGCTTGGAATCGGTATTACAAGTTTTTTTAGATGGTCATTTGAGACATCTATTTTTGTACTTACACTAGGGATACACATCATAGGCTAGATCTCATGGTTTACATGATTCAACAGATTGAATAATAAATTTAAATAAATTTAATTGAAAACTATAGGATTGGTTAATTTTTAGAACTTCCTAGTTTATTACTTCTTTTATGCATATAGCCTGCTATATATATATTCGCTGACGGTTAGGCACATATCTTTTGGTGGTTTCCTTCCAGGATTTCTCACACACCCTATTTGGGTCATTATTTTGGACACGAATAGATTATATGGTTGCAAGTATATTCAAGGGAAATTTCCCTTCTTCATCAGGTACTTGATTACTGTTGGAGCTAGAGAGTGTGAGACCAAGATGAGGATTGTAATGATACAAAAGTTAAATGTTCTTTTGTACTTTGGTTTTTGTATTGCTTTCCAGAATTATGACTTGTTTGGATATTTTCTTAAATACATATTTTTTGCATCATATATGTGTGTGTGTGTGTGTGTGTGTTCTTAAATTGTTTTATTATTTTCTATCTTCTGCTGTTTACTTCTGTTGTAAGGTATTACTGCTTCTGTTATTGTTTACTATTTATTTTTCACCGTGTATACTCTTCCAATGAGGGCATAGTTTCCCCAATATCACACCTTGGTCCTTGCTACTAGTCGTTAGCCTCTAGAATTTTGTTAAACATGCTTGAGTTCATGTGACCTACCATATTTTGGGCACCATTCAATGACACCCGGATACGAGATATTACACATCAAAATGCCCTAGACTATTCAATTTTCCATCAAATAATCTGGTTCAACATCATTTAAAAAAATTAATGTCAATTAAATAAATATAATGTTTAGAATATGACAATTATAATGAAAATATGAATAAAATATCAATTTCTCTAAAATACATGATAAAATACTCTAAAATACATGTCCCTCTACTCTAAAAATTGTTGCACTACTCTACTAAATGATATCATCCACTGATCAACCAAAATTCATTCGCAAATAAAATGCATTATCCACTGGTCATATAAAATACAAGATCCAATAATCTATTAAAGTGATCCACTAGTGGAAAAAATATATGATCCGCAAAGAAAATAAAAATTCCACTGCCATTAAAAATGATCCACTGCTCTAATAAATGTGAAGTCCTATATAGTATAATTAAGACTAACTAATAACTCAATGAAAATTTGATGATCCACTGTTCCAAATTATTTCATTGCTTTTTTCTTCCACTATAATATAGTGTTTCTCCACCCTATCACCATGTATGGAGAATCAAAACCTTGTATAAAGGATCAAAACCTTTCATCCACCATGTTACTCCACCCTATCACCCTATATGCAGGATCAAAACCTTTCATCCCTAGTGGAATGGTTCACTGATTTTCTGCATATGATTTTAAGTATAGTATAATTATGTGTGAAATTTGGATATAAAAATATTGAATACCAAAATAAAAATAGTTCAAGAAAATACATCTACTATTTTATGTAGAATTTTATTTGTGAGGAGTTTTGGTGTTGGAATAAGAGGTAATAATCCAAGATATCACTACCTAAAAAATCAGACAACATGTCTATCTTTAGATACTAAAATGTTTAAAATTATCAATACAAAAAAATAAATAATGAAATATCTGAAATGAAAATTCAAATGACAGATAATTTATAATAATAAATATTAATATATGGATTTTTTACTAAAGGAATATTTTGTCTTGTTCCTTTCCTTTTCCACTCATTTTATATACTCAATACTATCATTGAGGTTAGTATTCATACTGTGGTCATTGATAAATAGTTCATTGACATCATAAGTTTTATGGAGCATCAATGATCTAATTTTAGGCTCTTATCTAGGTTACATCCCTTGTACCTTGGTTACAGTTCCCTTATCAGATTATCTAGTAGTTATCAATTTATGTAGCATTGAAATAATTTTTTCTTCCCATAGTTAAACAAATATATACTCAAATAATTACTAGCTATTTTAGTACATAAATATAAATTTGTTTCTAATGTTTTCACATGAACATAAAATATAGAATGGTTTGGAAGGCACATACTTACCTTTACCATCCTTCAAGGATACATCAGTTCCTAGTTAGGCATAATCATCCAGAATCTCAACCTATTAATATAAATGATAGCTATTTTTTCTCTTCCAATTTGAAAATATTATTTTCTATTTTGTCCTTTTAGTTGATTAATCTAATGAATAAATATTGAAAAAGTGATTTGTGTGAGTATGGCATGGTATATGAAATTTCAGTGTATTACATCATTTGTAGAAGAATAACCTCTAGTAAAATCACTATGTAAACATGTTTTAATTGAAATGATACAAATACAGTCATATATCATGATTATAAATGTAGATACCTTCTTTTCATTCAAATTCCAAAAAGTTTCATTGTCACAAATTTTCATTACCTATAATTCCCCCACAAACATTCTAAATCTAAAAAAACAAAAAAAATAGAATATTATACGTGGGAATCCATAGTGAGAAATAAAAAATCCATAGTAGGAGATTAAAAAAAGGTTAAACATAAGTGTTCTATATCAATTCTACATAAAAACAGAATACATATAAATGTTAGTTCTCTATTTCAGTATCTATTTGATGACCCTAAAAAATTTATTATGATAAATAAGGATTGGGATATATGGACATAAACTAATTATTGGAAGTTCTTGTCATCACTTTTGTTGAATTACAATATACCATTCACCTATCAAACATAGTTCACATATCACTTCAATAAATAAGTATGTACATTTAAAAATATAATGATTCCAGAATAGGGACAATCACCCATGGTAAGAAACTTCAACAGAGATCTATTAACCATTTCATAAGACTTGGAAACATTAAATTGAATAAATAAATAGTTGATGAAATTTTGAATGTTGATGTTACATAACTCAATATCTAGAGTGATGTGTGGTTTGCTTTAAATCTCACATTAATAGTGACCAATAATAGGTCATCAGAGGAGTTTCCAGATTTTTTTTCACTGATTAAAGATATTCATACATGCTAAGAAGATTCAATAGAGAGCTATCAACCACTTTAGAAGAACTGAAAACATGGAATTGAATTAAAAAAACATATATAAAGACATATTGAATCTTGGTGTAGCATGAGAATTAATATCACCATTTTATAAAAAATTTAGATGTTTAAATAATAAGTACATATAGAATATCAAATGACATGTAAGTGCATACATTTTCCAAAATCCAGAAATTTCTTTACTATTTCATTTCCATCATCACTGCTTGTGTTTAATGGGTGATCTTCAATTTTGAGCCCATGCATGTGAAGAAACCAATGACAAGTCTAGTCAAGAATGGTTCTGCAATGAGAGGAAACATTGACTTGATTATTGCCTGAAAAAGCATGAGGGGAAAACAAAACATCTTCCAATGACAATATTTTCTATACTTATTAACACATTAATATACAATGGGAAGAAAATACATACAGTTAAACTCAAAACAACACTAAAAATATGGATGTGTAATTAAATAGAATAAACTGCTTTAAAAGAGGGAAGAGATAAAAAAATAATGACAATGAAATTTCTATGATTCAATTTTCCAAAAAATATCATGAGTTATTTATTTGAACATATACATATTTTTAAAAAATAAAATTCTCTATTGGTTACTTAACCTATGAATTGTGCTAAAATACCTGATTCACTACTCTTAAAAATGATCCATTGATCTAATAAAACACATGATTCACTTCTCCAACAAATAACATGATCTAGTGACCAAAAAATTCATGATTCACATGATCAATGAAAAAACATGTTCCACTGCTCTAGAAATTTATCCATTACTAAAATAAAATACATGATCCACTAATCAAAGAGAATATAATATCTATTTCTTTGAAAAAAAATCCACTGCTCTTAAACATGTCAAGTCAGATTTTGTAAAACTAAAAGTAAGTAATAATATTTGGATGTTAAATTATTGATGACCGATATGAAAACATTTCTAGAAAACAAAGATGTTGTATTACCTAGTGATTTAATTATGAGAAGGAGTTATAGTGGTGGAAGAAAAAGTAATAAGCTCGAAGGTGAGCACCTACACATTCATCCAATATGTTTACCTTCTCATACAGTAATGTTTTAGAAGAGAAAATACTATGTATGAAGAATAGGGAAACAGTACAATAAGTAGTAAAAAAATGTGTATAAGATTTATGTAAAAACACTATGTATGAAGAATTGTGATACACTTCAATAATAAATCCATAAATATCAATGTATGACTAATAGGGAAACACTTACATATAAATAATATAGAATCTGTTATGTTTCAAAAACCTATAAAAAATTATGTAAACATTAGTCCCATCTCAAAGCATGTGCACCAAACTATTGTCTCCAAGAATAACATTGATGTGGTATGTATAACCATATAGAGAAGCCACTTGGGATGGAGAGATATCCAAAAATATAGGTTCCCTAGAAATAAATTCATCAAACACTATTTTTCTAGGATAATATTCAAATTTCCTAGTAGAATTTAGTTGGAATACCATCAATTCCCCAAAGATCCACCCGTACTAAAAGAGATGTCAACCCCTGAAAAAAATGACAACTCGCAAAACCCAAAAGACATGATTCACTACAACAACATGAAAATATTAACATACTACAATTTAATTTATGACCATATTGCATGTAAGAGTTTTTTAAGATTAGGTTGACCATCTAAACTAATCAAACCAGACATCATTCAAGGAATCATTTAGTACATTCTAAATTCGGATAAGAATCTATTCATATCCACTTAAAATGGAGACCATAAGCAACATGAAAATAGATTTTCCTAAGAAACATGGAAAAATATTTTCAAAAACAATTTAGGGACTATAATGAAAAAGAAATATATAAAAACTCTATGTATGAGAAATTGGGAAATAATTTTATAAGCAATCAAGAAAATATATGGTTTGAAATAAAGTAAACACAAAAAAATGTCTACAGATAAGGTTTTATTTCAGAAAATAATCTTGGGTTATTCTTAAACATAAACATCTTGTAACTATTTTCTGGTGTGTCCTTTGGAGAGATAGGGTCATCCACATCCTAGTTAGTAGTTGGATGTAATTCCTTATATATAAAAGGCTCCCATGAGTTTTGTTAGTCATTACTGTAGTGGATCCCCCATTTTGGATGTTGGGTTGGAGACACTATGGATGCCGATAGAAGTTTGTATGGGGGGATTGTGATTTCTATTGTATACAATGTATTGTCATGTAAAAATAAGTATTTATGGTTTTTTTATTATATAAACAACATAGTGTAATTAATGAAACTAACCAACGTGTTTCATAGATTCAAGTATCAACGAATTTTCTATATAAACCAATTTTAAGTTATTTTTTAGTGTTTTATATATGGTAATACTTTAAAAATAAGTAAACATATTATTTTTGAAAATAAAGTATGTATGTTGAGAGACCAGTAAAACTACCTGTAGGATCTATTAAAGAATCTTATGTGATAATAATATCTAAAAATATTTGATTCATTGAATGTTGAACCTCTAGAAGTTGGGCAGAACCTGCATTCTTATTAGTAGCTCATTGAAATGAAAACATAGTGTGGAATGTTATTAAATATTATAAATAATATACATACATATATATAACAAAATAAACAGATATATTTCTTGTGTAATTTTAGAAATACATGTTCCTTGAATGGAATTGTAGTTTCCAATAGGAGTATAAGGTAAAATTTTGATATTATAAATTAAACGTAAAAGAACTAATATTGAAATGGATGAGAAAATAATTTGTACTACAATGATTTATGCTTAATGTGACAAGGAGGAAAGCGTTGAGTATGAAAAAAGATGTGCATTTTTAGTCATACCTGGTATGATTAATGAAGAAGAAGTTAATTTCTAAATACAATATTAACACAAGAACCATTAATTTCATGATGTTACTTAGTCAACATGGTCACAGAAAGAATTATAATGTTACATCATTCTATCTTCTTGTTGTCTTATATTTTTTGATACAATGTCTAA
The DNA here is from genome assembly GCA_963277665.1 of Viscum album. NCBI lineage: Eukaryota > Viridiplantae > Streptophyta > Magnoliopsida > Santalales > Viscaceae > Viscum > Viscum album. The sequence goes on along the minus strand of OY728151.1, from coordinate 1,859,863,563 downwards.
TGTTGAAATATTATAATGTTGTTGACCCACTTTTAAACATAGAGATGACAAATTATAAAAATATATGTTTTTTTTTCATTATGAAATCAAAGTAAATGTTACCACCACATTAAAAGGAACTAACCATTCTTGGATATAGGAATAAATGGGATGTGTGTTCCTCTTCTGGTACTTCCTATTGGTGTTAAAAGTTCTGTTGCAATATTATTGTTAAGAGATCATGTTCCTATAAGATTGAAAATATAGTATAAACATATACTAGATTAATGATAAATAACCAAACACTAATCTAGTGAATATATTTCCAATAAGACAACCTATTTGATGTTGTTTCCTTTGTATTATTCTTTGAAACCAAACCTTTATCGATCTCCGAGATTACATGATTGTATAGTTTATCTTTTTATGTGGTTTTAAAGGATTTCAACATAATCAAGTTATGCACTACAATTATCAGAGTGCATGTAATTGATATAGTAAAGGCAAAAAATAACACAACTATGAATATAATCAAATGCAGATATAGATACATGAATGAAATATATATGAAATTACCAACAATGAAAGAGAGATGAAATATTTATTGAATGATGTTATAAAAACATACAAGATATACAACAGACTGTTATGCAGTAGAGGAAGTCAATATAAATCTAGGTAAGATTGAAAGTCGAAGAAATAATGGACTAGTATAAGCAGGAAAACAAGTATTTTGACTATCATAAAACCACATGTATAGTATTAATGTTTGAATTAATAGTATGTAATAGTAAAATAAAATTGTTGGATAGAAATGAGGTAAATTCCATGATTTTAGCACAACATACCAATTAAGAAAATTTTAAGATGTTGGTTATTTGAAGATGGTATTGGTGTTGGGAAATATGTCCACAAAGTTATTGAACAGTGACCTCCAAGGAGGTTAATGGTGAAATTTAAAAAAAACACAGTGAGGGACATTATGTTGGTTTTGGTGTGAATACAAATTTTAGAAAAGGTGTTGACGAGTGACCTCCATGACAGTTGATGGTGCATCAAAACTGAATGATATTGCGGAATGGGAGCTTGAGTTGAAGTCGAGGGAGGTGGTAAGATGAATTGGTATGGTTTTAAGATAGAGGGATGGGTTTTATATGGTGCTGGACAAGGGGGCTTGAGGAATCAGCTGTAATTGGAGTCTATGATGGAGGAGTTGACATTCATGGGATACCCAAAAGGGGTCCTTGATGGTGAAGTATATAAATCCTGAATATGAAACATAAATAAAAGTTGGTTTTGGAGGAATCAGGTTTCTCTAGTAATCGAAAAGTGGTGGTATAGGTAGGAGAAACAAGTTGTTGAAGACAAAATAGGAATCTTAGGTGGTGAAGGAGGAGCAGTTTATTGGCAGTTACCTTAGGATAGGAATATGGAAAGCATGAGCGGAAGCGACATGCTGTGGAGGGAGGAAATTTTGGATAGAAATGGGATTATGAGCGGGATAGAAATGGGATCGCGAGGGGGAACATGTTATTTTTTGATGGAGTGATATTTGGAAATATAAGGAAAATGGTAGTAAATTAATGAGACACTGACACATAATAAAGAAACAACCCAGTTTTATAATAGATATGTGTAACAAACCAAAATTTTCTTAATGAAAATCCTCCTGATCTAATTAAATTTTTTATTAAGTAAAATGGTTATATGAAATGAAAACTTCCTTATTTTTATGTTTTTGGATTTTAAAATATTGTTAATAATTGTGGTCGTTTCTAATATATCCATTGAATAGTGATCACATTATTATTATAAATATAGGACTTTAACAAATCCAATTTAGTCAGAAAAAGGAAAAAATGGCCTCATCTAGTAGAATTTCTCCATTCAAATCCCATTTATCAGTGATCATAAATGAGGTGGCATCATTGTACTTCACTCTTGACCAAGCCCAAGCCAATCTTGAATATGTTATGCTTAAATATAATCATCTACGGGATAAGTGGAAGTTAATAGAGATTGCCACCAGAGCGATGTTATCCGAGCCACCCCAAGTGTCTGTCACTATCTCTCACCTTACCCTTAGGTCTTATTTGGATGTTATAAGGGGTTATGTAACAAGACCCCACCACTATGATTATTTACATTATTTTGTATAATGAATATACATTCATTTTATTATTGTTACGTTGTAAATAGTTTTTTAAATCAAAAATAGTATTTTTAGTTAATATTCAATTAAGAAATATATTTTGATGAATTAATGGATTTTTGAATTTAAAAATATTATAATAAAATATTATCACTAAATTAATAGTTATTAAATATAAATGAAATTATAATATTTTTGAATAAATTTGTAAATTATTAAGGTTTTAAAGTTGTTTTGTCAAAACCCATAAATTTTTTATAAATGTCAGTTTTTATTTTAAATGTAAAAAATCACATATTTAGTAAATTATTTAGATAAAATGAATATTATTTTTTTAATCAGGATGTCAAAATTACCCAACGGTGAATTTTTCAAAATTTTCTAAGATATTCGATTTTTTTGTGTAAAAATTAAATACCATTTAATTATATAATGTGTTTTATGACATCATAATGACCCAATAGAGATGTAATAAAATACTATACATGTTATTTTCGTCCAATATATGTTTTAACATGAAAATAATGTGATTTTAGGTTTGTTTGAATTATTTTACAATGCTTTAGTGGACCCTCCAAGGCTTATGAAACATTTTAACTTTATAAATTGTTTTCCTCAAGAGTGTGACTCACCTCCACATAAGAAAGCCTAATATTTTAATAAGTTCGGTCATTGTCCTTATAAATTTTTTTTCCACTCCAATTTGGAAAAAACCATTGGCAAAAACCATGGTGTGGGTTTTGGTTTTGATTAGCTTAATGTGTAGGGTCCAAAACCTAAATTATAATGAATTCCCTCCCTTTCCTATATAAACCTACCAAATCTCCCTCTCCTATTTACTAAAAACATTCAAAGCTCGACCAACCTCTGACCCCTCTCTCTAGAATCCACCAAAGGTTCTCTATGATACCAAGAAGCCTCTCTCAATCCTCTCCCATGCCTTTGGGTTCACACTTCCATGTAAGGGATTTCTTCCATTCTCATTTTTGTCCAAATTTATTTAAGTTGTTATACCATTTTTATTTCAATTAAAAATGTTGGGGTATGATTTTGAACCTCCACCATAATTCCCTCCTTTTGTTTGAAATATTATATCCCCCTTTCTATCTCATCAATTCCTCTCTTGTACACCCGTTACCATGCCAGAATTTCGTAAGTGATTTCTTTCTCCTCATTAACATTCAATTAATTATTTTGTATTACGAATATAAATTTCATTACATATGTTGGGAAATGTATATATATGACCCCTTTCTATCCATTTCATTTACATATGATGAAACACCCCTTTCTGTCTCATAAACAATTTTTATGAATTCTTATGTCACCCTGTTATGCTGCCGAAATGACACTGCGATTTTCCAAGACAATGCCATTGTGTAGTTAGTATTATGCCCATTTCTCTATCAATGGTATTAACCATTATAAAAATTTACTTATTGATTATAGAGATTAATTTATGAATTCCACATTTCTTTATCATGGAATAAATGATGATGTTTAATGAATCCATGTCATATTATCCATGTGGCACACTTATGCATTAAATGAAATGATCAATAAGGGTGCGCCCAGATAGCACTCTAATGCATTGGGTAAAGATTAGTATCATGATACATCAAGTTCAATGAGGGTTTACTCATGCAAATTGAAGTGAAATGAGGGTTTACTCATGATCCATGTGCAATGAGCCTTCGCTCATGCTAATACCATGTTAAGTATTGTTGCCACATTTCCATGTAATGATAATCATAATATATCATGCATTTATGTTCATGTTTCTATCATGCTCCATTGATATGTATATTTCCTAACATGTATTTTATTCTTCATGTTATTCATTTTTCACTCCCTTACTAGTATTTATAGGTCACCCTTTTTTATGCATGTCCACAGGTTATCCCATGCAATGCTAAGTACGAGGGAATGTAGTGGTAATGTAAAGGAAGTTTTAAATAGAGATGTTGTGTTTCATGTTTTACATCATTATGTAATGTTCCTAATACCCAAAGACACTAGACCTCTAATTATTATATGTTCTATCAAGTGATGATTTAATGTAATAAATCATGTTTATGTTTGTAATAAAGAGTAGGGTTGTTATAGTTGGTATCAGGGGATAGGATTAGTTATTTTTGGAATTAGTATTAGAAAACCCTAGTGAAAGCCTTAGGGATAAGAATAATTATAATAAAAACGTCCCTATGTTTTAGTGAGTATTGAGTAAGTGGTTTATCATGAAAATACCTCCCTATCTGGATACAAGTAAGTAGAGGAAAATCTGGCAGATATGTACCTAGGAGTGAAAACGCCAACTAGGAATTTCAGGCTTGACCTGGGGTATCCTAGTACACTATAATGGGCCTTGTTACACTCTTGGTTATGATACTCCTGGGGGATATTCATGGTAAATTCATAAGATTTGTACGAACCACTACTAAGGGAATAAAAAAAACCCTAAGAATATATGTCGGGAAGTAGATCATGGATAAAATAGATTGAAGCCTACAAATTTATAAGTTAATGAAATAAGTGTAATATATAAGTTATCTCTTTTTATCATTAGATTACCCATTATGTGTTACCCCTAAAAATCCTTTTATTCCAGCCAATGGCCGGTAATAGGAGGACTTGAGCAAAAAACTGATGCTAAGATCAATATTATGACTATTCTAATGAGATGCCAAATCCAATGAGAACGGGAATAATGAACATTTCCATGATACTCTCTTAGTTAACTCATAATTTGAATTGAATCATGGGTCAAGGGGAACATTCAACCCACCCCCCCCAAGAATAATTTTCAATCAAGAGTATCATGATACAAAGGCCTCCTACATTTAATGGATCTTTCGATCCCTTAATTGCCAAACAATGGATCAACTCCATTGAAAATATCTTCTCTATCCTTCAATGTTCTGAACAAGAGAAGGTTCTTATAGATGCTTATTGGATGGAGGGTGAATCCACTCAGTGGTGGACATTGATCTAAAATACGAATCTTGAGGAGGATATGTAGGCGTTGGAATGGAAGGATTTCCAGAATATATTTTTCGATACATATTTTCCTCGCACCCTCCGACTTAAAATTCAAAGGGACCTGACCTCAAGAAAAAATATGATGAATCCATCAGAGAATATGAGGAAAAAATAACAAGGCTTGCATGACACACTTCTGGATTTTTTGTTACCCCTTAATGAAAGGTTCACTCCTTCTTTGCTAGGATGAAACCTAGCCTACGGAAATCCCTAGCAATCTGTGACTTCGATAGATATGAGGAAATTGTTCGATATTCCCTCAAGGTCAAAATGGATATAATCAAATCCCAATGGTATCATGGGGATAAGAAGCATAAGGTGGAATTAAATTATAGTGGTATGATGGATAAATCCAACAGTGATAAGAATATGCCGCACCCCACTTGCCAAAGGTGTGGAAAGAAGCACCCTAGAAATTGCCTAAAGGTGATGATGAAATGCTTTAGGTGTAGAAGATAGGGGAACGTAGCCATTAACTACTGACAAGAAAAACATCTAACTACGACATAGGAGAGGAATGCTCCGTTCAACCCTCAACGCATTGTTCATTGCTTCAACTACAAAGAACTAGGGCACCTTGAAAATCAGTGCCCTAATCAAAAGGTTTACGGAGGCAACCAACAATCTACAAGGGAGAAAGGGAGAGCATTTTCCATCACTGCAACCCAAGTGAACCCCCACAATTAAGTGGTGATAGGTACGATAGTTATTCATTCAAGAATAGTGAATTCACTTTTTGATTCTAGTTCTAAGCTTTATTTTATATCCTGAAATTTTAGTAGAACAATCCCAACACCACCAAAAATCATGGAAGTGAAGATGTCAATGAGTGAAAAAAATGGAGAAATCATTGCATCCCATGGATATAACTTCTCCCTAGTCATAATATATGGATTTTATTTTCAAAAAACCTAATCATAATTTTTATAATTTAACTTTGATGAAATTCTTGGCATGGATTAGATTTCCTTATATAGATCCAACATAAAATTCCATGATATGGAAATCGCTCTCCGTATGGAGAATCTACCCTCATTTAAATACAAGTTCAAGGAGGTAGATGAACATTCTATAGCACCATCATCTCAATCGTGGATTTTTCTTCCCTATGAGAATGTTTATTTAGCTCAGATGATTGATTCTAAGGATTCAACAATCCTTGAAGACATGCCCATTGTGATGGAATTCACTGAATTGTTTCCTTAGGAATTTCCTGGTCTTCCTCCTAGAAAAGACGTTGAATTATCAATAGAATTTATACCTGGGGAATTTCCAATATCCAAGGCTCCATATTTATTGTTTTTTGTGGAGCTTGAGGAGTTGAAGAAACAATTATAGGAGAATCTGGATAAAGGGTTTATATGCCCAAGTGCATCACCATGGGGTGTACCAATCCTCTTCGTCAAGAAGAAGGATGGGTCAATTCACCTTTTAATTGATTATAGTAGCTCAAAAAAATCACAATAAAGAACAAGAATCCTCTTCCATGAATTGATGATTTTTTTGATCAGCTACGTGGAGTACAATACTTTTCCAAGGTGGATTTGCAGTTAGGATATTACCATGTAAGGGTGAAGAAGGAGGATATCCCAAATACTACATTCTAAACAAGGTACGAGCACTATGAATTTATAGTAATGCCTTTCAGACTCACTAATGCTCCAGCAATATTAATGGACTTTATGAATAGAGTATTTAGATATTACCTCAACAAATTTTGGTAGTCTTTATAGATGATCTTATAATATACTCCAAAACCAAGGAGGAGCATGAAGATAATCTAAGAACAATACTAGAGACCTTGAAAAAGGATAATCTCTATGAAATGTTCAACAAGTATGAGTTCTGGTTAAAGGAGGTATAATTCATGGGTCATATCATCACAAGCAATGAGATATCTATGGATCCCTCCAAGACAGCTGCAATAGAGGGATGGCTGAGGCCAACATCGATAATGGATATCTGTAGCTTCTTTGTGTTAGCTAGATATTATCACCGATTTATGAGAAATTTCACAAGATTATAAAACACTCTTACCAAGATAACTCGGAAGGGAGTCAAGTTTTCATGGAGTGATGATTGCGAAGAGAGATTTAAGGAGTTGAAAAGGATGCTTATCATTGTACCCATTCTCACATTACCCACAAGTGGAAAACTTTTTGTGGTATCCAGTGACCCTTCAAAGAAGGACCTAGGTTGTGTGTTGATGAAAAATAAAAAAGAAATTGCCTATGCTTCAAGGAAATTGAAAGTTCATGAGAAAAACTATCCAACACATTATTTGGAGTTGGCGGTAGTAATATTCTCTTTGAAAATTTAGAGGCATTATCTCTTTGGGGAGAAGTGTGAAATATACATAGATCACATATGTCTAAAGTATATATTCAAATATAAAGAATTGAATATAATCCAATGAAGATGGTTAGAGCTGATCAAAGACTGTGACTACTCAATCCATCACCACCCTGGGAAAGTGAACAAGGTGGAAGATGCTCTATGTAGAAAAGACCCAGAAATTCTATAATTGATGGGAATTAAAAATGATCCAATCTTCTTAGATTTGATGAAGATTGACATGGGAATCATAAATAATGGAACATCATCAATCCTTTCACAAATTATATCTCAACCGTCTCTTTTGGAAAGGATAAAGGATGCCCAAAATGAATATTTGAGAATTCAGAATAAAGTGGAAACTATCAGAAAAGGGTAATCCTTAGAGATCAATGTTAATGAAAAAGGAATTGTGATATTTGGGTCAGGATTATTTGTTCCATAAAATCCATAGTTAATGAATGATATTATGGATGATGCACATAGTTCAAATTTCATTATTCACCCAGGAAACACAAAGATGTATCGAGATCTTCGAGAGCATTAGTGGTGGGATAACATGAAGAAGGGTATCACTAATTATACATCAATATACCTGCTATGTTAGCAAGTTAAGGCTAAGAGGCAGAAGTATAGGGGGATGTTACAACCATTACCCATACCAATATGGAAATTGGAGAACATCACCATGGAATTTGTCATCAGACTTCCAAAGATATCCAATGGAAACAATGCTATCTGGGTTGTTGTGGATCGTCTTAAAAAGACTACACACTTCATTACAATTTGAGATTATTTCTCATTGGATCAACTAGAAAAAATATATATCATAGAAGTGGTAAGGATTCATGGAGTACCACTATCTACTGTATCTGATCAAGATTCAGGATTCACCACTATGTTTTGGAAGAGTCCTCAACATACTATGAATACCGAGCTAAACAACAGTTCTTCATTTCACCCCAAACTGTTGCCCAATTTGATCAGACTTTCCAAACACTTGAGGAAATGTTGAGAGTATGCTCAATTGATTTTAAAGGAGGATGGGATCAACACCTTCATCAATTTTAGTTCTCTTACAACAACAGTTTCAACTCAAGCATCCAAATGGATACTTATGAAGCCATGTATGGGAAAAGGTGTAGAACACGAACTTGTTGTTATAACATTGGGGAGTGAAAAATCCTAGGTCCAGAGATGGTTGATGAAATGGTGGAGAAGGTTAATACCACCCATCAGCAAATTAAAGATGCTCAGAGTCGACAAAATATCTATGCTAATAATCATCAATGAGACCTAGAGTCTGATGTTGGATACTTGGTATTCCTCTGCATGTCACCATGGAAGAGAGTTATGAGATTTGGGAATAATGGAAAGCTTAGTCCAAGGTACATCATCCCTTTTGAGATCCTTGATCACATTGGAGTAGTGGTCTATCGACTAGCACTCCCACTGAACCTATCTCATGTACATGATGTATTCCATGTATCGCTCTTGAGGAAGTACATACCTGACCCATCACATGTACTCAATCCAGAGGTGGTACCATTGGAGAATGACCTATTCTATGAAGATATGCTGGTGAAGATATTAGATTATAGAGAAAAATTTCTACGAAATAATACAATGTCCTTTGTCAAGGTGTTGTAGAAAAACCAAAAGTTTGAAGAAGAAATGTGGGAATCAGAGGAAGCGATGAAGCAGAGTTACCCTCATCTGTTTTAGTGTGGGAAAAGGAAATTTCGAGGAAGAAATTTATTAAGGGGGGAGATTGTAAGGACCCAATATTTTCTTAATGAAAATCCTCTTTGTCTAATTTAATGTCTTATTATGTAATATGGTAATATAAAATGTGAAATTCCTTGGTTTTATGTCTTTGAATTTTAAAATACCATTAATAATTGTTGCCATTTCTAATATAGCTATTGAATAATGATCACATGATTAGAATAAATATATGGATTTAACAAATCCAATTAACTTAGTAAAAGGAATAAATATCCTCAACCCATAAAATTTCTCTATAGGAGGCCCATTTTTTCAGAGCACAGAAAGGAGGTGGCATCATTGGGATTTTCTCTTGACTAAGCCCAAGTCGATATTGAACATGTTAATCTTGAAAAGAATTGCCTATGGGATAAGTGGATGTTGATAGATATTACCACCTGAGTGATGTTATCTGAGACACCCTAAGAGTCTCTCACCATTACTCACCTTACCCTTAGGTCATATGTGGCTGTTATAAGGGGTTATGTAACAAGACCCTAGCATAATGATTATGTACATTATTTTTTATAAATAATATACATTCATTTTATTATTGTTACTTTTTAAATAGTTTTTTAAAGCACAAAGAGTATTTTTAGTTAATATTCAATTAAGAAATCTATTTTGATGAATTAATGGATTTTTTAATAAAATATTATTTTTATAAAATATTATTTCTAAATTACTTGTTTTTAAATTTAAATGATCATGTGATTTTTATGAATACAATTGTAATTTTTTAAGTCTTGAAAGATGCTTTTGTCAAAACCCATGAATTTTCGATAAATGTCAGTTTTTATTTTAAAAGTAAAAATTAAAATATTTAGAAAATTATTTAGATAAAATAATTATTATTTTTGGAAGAAGGACGTAAAAATTATCCAACAATGATTTTTTCATAATTTAATGAGACAGTCAAATTTTTGGGTAAAAATTAAATACTATTTAATTATATAATTTGTTTTATGACATCATAATGTCCCAATAGTGATGTAATAAAAAACTATAAATGGTATGTTCGGCCAATATATGTTTTACCAATAAAATAATGTGATTTTAGGTTTATTTTATTTATTTTACAAAGCTTTACTGGACCCTCTAAGGCTTATAAAACATTATAACTTTTTAAATTATTTTCCTTGAGAGTGTGACTCGCTTCCACATAAGAAAGACTAATATTTTTTTAAGTTAATCCATTTTACTTATAAAACATTGATTTCCACTCCAATTTTGAAAAAAACCATCGGCAAAAACCATGGGATGGTTTGAGGTTTTGATTAGATTAATGTGTAGGGTCCAAAACCTAAATAATAAAGAATTCCTTCACTTTTCATATATAAACTCACCAAATCTACCACTAGTCTTCCCTAAAAAACTTTTGAGATTGAAAAACCTCTTCCCTCCCCTATCAATAATCCTCAATATTTTCCCCATGCGCCCAATAAGCCTCTTACAAGCCTTTGGGATCACACTTCCGAGTAAGGTATTTCTTCCTTTCTCATTTTGTCCAAATTTATTTAAGTTTTTATACCCTTTTTCATTCAATTAAAAATTTTAGGGTATGATTTCAGACCTCCCACATACTTAACTCCTTATGATCAAATGATTATAGTCTAATTTATCTCTCAAAAATGCCTCCCATGTACACCCATTACCATGCCAAAATTCCGTAAGTGATTTATCTCTCCTCTTTTACATTCAAGCAATTCTTGTGTATTATGAATATAAATTATATTAAAAATGTTGGAAAATGTATCTATAAAACCCCATTACGGTAAATTTTATGTTAATATGATGAGATAACCCTTTATGTCTCACCAACCATTTTTATTAATTCTTATGTAACGCCGTTATATTGCCGAAATCACACCACGATTTTCCCATCCAAAGTAATTGTGTAGTGAATACCATGCTCATTTCTCTATCAAGGGTATTCACCTTTATGAACATTTACTTATTGATTATATATTTTTATGTATAAATTAAAAGTTTATTTATTTTGGAATAAATGATGATGTTTAATTAATCCATGTTATATGATCCATGTGGCACACTTATGCATGGAATGAAATGATTAATAAAGGTGCCCCCTGATAGCACTCCAATGCATTAGATAAAGATTAGTATCATGATACATTAAGTTCAATGCGGGTTTTCTCATTATAATTCAAGTGAAATTAGGGTTTACTCATTCTCCATGTGAAATAATTCTTGGATCATGCTAATACCATGTTAAGTGTTGTGGCCACATTCCCATGTTATGACAATATTTCTATATCATGCTTTTATGTTCATATTTCTCTTATGCTCCCTTGATATTCATTTTTTATAACATGTATTGTATTATTCATGTTATTAATTTTTTACTCCCTTAATGATATTCATAGGTCGCCACATTTTATGCATGTCCTCATGTTATCCCATGCAATGCTAAACACAAGGGAATGTAGTGGTCAAGTAAAGGAAGTTTCCAAAAAAGATGTTTTGTTTTGTGTTTTACCTCATTATGTAATATTCCTAAGACCCAAATAAACTAGAACTCTCAATCTAATATGTTGTATCTAGTAAATATTTTATGTAATTAATCATTTTTATGTGTTTAATAAGGATCATGGTTGTTATAATATATATATCAAGAAACTTCTACATGGGATACTTAAATATAAACAAGGGTAGATACTGATGATATTCTGAAATAAAACCTTTCAACGTTGGTACCTTTTGAATTCTAAAGACCATGAAATAAATAAATTCATATGGAAATTTAAATACCATGAAGATAATTTGATTCATGACATTACATATAAAAGGAGTAGTATAAACAATACATAAAATAAATAAGTGGAAAATATGTCATATGTCTTGTGAAAGTAAAAGTGAGATGCGTAACCCTTATCTCAGGTCCAATTTATTTCATACGTGTGAGATCCAAAAGTATAATAAATATATATTAATTAAAAAAATATTAATTAACCATAATAATATATAAAATACATTTTATTATGGAATAATAATCTTTTATCACCCATTATTAAGAATTCATCCTTAAAATTTTTGTTCCTGGTAATAATGATTCATTTTTCATGTATGTTCTAGTATGGATGTTTATTTACCTATTATTTTAATGAGGTTACATCATCTATATAATGTTAATAATTATTCAAATATCTTATATATTAATTATATAAATATTTATATTCATTCATAAATTTTAGATATGGAAAAATGTGTTCCCAAGTTCATGGAGATGATAGTCATTATATATTCATAAACACTATTTTCACTTTTGAAAAAAATGAAAAAAATAAAGGAAAATAATAATTAAACTTTGAAAAAAATTATTATACCATATAAATTGTTTATATTAATTAAATATATCCTTATTAACAACCAAGAAAAGTGTAAATTAATAAAATTACATTGCTAAGTAGAGGTAGTAGTATACACATACACACAAGAGAAATTATTGTTATCCAAAATATTTGTAGGTAAGAAGGTGTATATGATATTATAATTATAGAAGTATAATAATTTCATAATTATAATATATAAATATCAAACCTTTTATAATAACCATATACAAAATATGGTGATGAAATATAAATCTTACTACTATGTAGAGACAGTAAGTTGTACGTACTCACAAGTGATAATTTAACATCTCTTTTGATCTAAAAAATGGTGGATAATTATGATTTCATAATCATAATAACATTTATATATAATTCAGAGACTTAATTTATTATTTTAAGATAAATAAAAATGATTTATATGAGGTAAGGAATCAGTGAAAAGAAAGTGATATGTTAAGGCGATTACCTCTTTATGGAATGAAATCCTTTATATCTCCTCTTACAGATCCTACAGTTCTTCTTATGGGAAGAAAAATACCCATATATTGTGGATAAGAAATTTTATAAGGTATTTTTAGGGTATTTTCAATCTATATGGCTCAATTTGTGTGGTAAAGTGAGAGGATTAAGTTCCTTTTTATTATTTAGGTACGGAATAATTTTGGAAATTATTTATATATTAAATTATAAAAAAATCATTATCTTGCTCAAATAATTTAAAAATTATAGTTATTAGAATATAATATAATATAGAGTTGAAATTAAATCAAATAAAAAATTTAAGATATGTTTAATTGGTGTTTTAAAAAATTTTCTTTTGGATTAACCCCTTAGTTAACCTATTTTAACAATAACCACAATAACATATTTTCCCCCATAATGGTTTATAATTTTACATATTACATAACTATTGAACGATAAATCTAAAATGGATGAAATTTTAGATCATATATAATCCCCCTTATCCTCTTAAATTTTTTTAATTATTTTTAAATAATTTCGTAAAATATAATTTTAATAAATGTTCAGTAATTTCAATTTTGACACTATTCATTTAATTTGGCATAAAAGGAATAAATAAAATGCTTTAATTAAAATATAATACTTTAAAACTACCCTATTATGTCCTATTCATCTATAAAATTCGTGGAACATTATAAATCACACAAATTTTATCATAACCTTATTTTTTCTAACTTTCTTCTATTTAACTATCATATTAGTAATTTTCATGGAAAATTTTCCATTAAAAAATATTTAGAGCATAAGGTTATAATTATAAAATTAACTTCCTAAAATAGTAATTAATATGAAATATCATGACCTTATCGCTTAGTTTTAACATAGATTAATCCATTTTATCGTTTACCATGGTGATAAATTTTACCAAAGTTACTATTTATATTGACAAAAAATAAAAAGAGTCTATTTTCCAAATTTGAACATATTTATTCGAGATATAGAATCTAATTTATAAAATTCAATTTCTATAAGTTTCATAAATTAATTTTAAAATAAACACATAAAATCTAATGAAAAATAGTCTTCCATAAAAATGCCTTTTTTATGTACAAAAAAGTTTTTATAAAAAATCAATCTTGAAATTAATTAAAATTTAATTAATTGAATTATTAACAATATAATATTACTAATTTTAGTTTTAAATCATTTTAAAATAAAATGTAACATTAAAAATGATTGAATGAAACATAAAAGTTTGAATAATAATTTACATTTTTCATTATTCTCTGGAAAATCATTCTTTTGAGAAAAATCTAAATATTTCACCCCAATAACATTTGTATATATTAATATAAAAAGGTTTTATTTTTTAAAAATATAATTTATGTATTTTCAAGAACTATATTATATTTTTTCTCTTAAAAATAAATATAAACCTTTTTTTATGAAACATATTTCTGAATCCTAAAACAAATTCATTGAAAATTGAGTTCTGATATACTAAGAATTAACCAAGGAATTTTTATTGATTAGTTCCTTTATTTATATTTCATAATTTAGTTAATTATTTCTATACCCACCAATTCAATGACTATGTTATGATGATTAAATTATAGTAATAATATTTTGTGGTCCATCTTGGCTCGATGTTTCATGTCATATATGATATTGAACACAGTGTTATTTTAAAATATTAGGGTGTTAAAACTCCAAACCAATAATTTCTCTATAAATAGTCAAATAAAATATTTTTTAAAATATTAAAACTATGTAAATTTTTATGAATTATTGTGTACTATGTGATTTATAGAAAAAATATAAAATATTAGTGATTAAACATTTATATTTTAATTCAATTTCTATCAGGTATTATTTAAAGTCAAACAATGTGAATTATCCTTAAAATGACTTTAATGGTATCTTATGTAAAAAAATATTTCATTAAATGATCCAAAATTCATAAAAATAGTATATCTATCAAATTTAATGGGTTAGGTTCTACAATATCATATATCGTCTTTTTATGGGACAATTTTTCTTTTATAGTAACATTAATTATCCATAAAGTGGAAAAAACATAGATATTAATGTAATCATGAAAATGCTTAACGAGGGTGGATTAAACTAAGAGATAATTGTTAAAAAATCACCAAAACGTGTATAAAATTTATTTTATGAGAGGAAATAAATATATTATTATCTTATATATTAAATATATCAAATTTTTCCACCATAAAATGAAAACCAATTTATATAATTCAATAACTTTAGTTAATTCCAAAGATTCCCCACCCATCACTTATAAAAGTGAACATCCTATTATCCATTATTCATAATGTTTGAGAATTATATATCTTCCAATGACCATAATAATACGTACCTTCATTCCTTCCATATTCCCTAATGGTTCTTATATTACAAAAATATTATCCTTTTAATGCATTAACGTGTATTCCAATTGAGGTTTCTCAACAAATAGGTTTAACTATTTACCAATTAATTTAAATTTTGTTTTTTATTCTACCTCCTCTATATATAAGGTATATAGTCTAAAATTATAAATTCAGTATATTATATATAATTAATTTTTATTATGAGTATGGAATATCCATTATGCTCCTCCTTTCTATCCCATGGGAAACATTAGCATTTATCCTGGGTATGTGTTGACTACTAGATCCATGAAGTGGTGTGTTTTATTTTTCATCACTAATAATATAGTTGGTTATAATGACATGTTTAACTAATATATATGATTTTTCTGTAATATTATATAAATTTAATGGTTAATTATTAATTAATTTTATTCATTCCAACCATAATAAAAACATGAAACATCACTCATGCATACAAACGAACTACCATCTCCATTAACTAACGCAAATCATTTTTCATCACCTATTTATATGGGTAGTTATAACAATATATATAATTTTACATATTATATTCATGGAATGATTGAAATTATATTGATTATAAATAAATGATCAATGTATGATGACCTAGACTGTTAAACCAAAATATACATGAAAATATTGTAGTTGTTACCCTAAATAGTGATTTTAATACAGAAATTTTAACAAATGGGTGAAAAGATGTTATAAGTAAATAATATATGTTATATATATATATATATGTATGTATGATCATAGAATATATTTATAATAAATATATATTTATTTTACAGGAGGTTATATCATGCACAAAGCCTGATGAGACATGAGGTAATGATTTATGTTATAATCTAATTTTTTTATGAATTATATATTATAAATTTAAACTGAGGGAAATTTTATAGATTCTATCCTTGAAAAACCATCTATTTTATTTAACTATTTTTATTACAATATGTTGATATTATTAAAACCATACTCTCTTTGTTACATAAAATGATCAAGAAAATGTTTTCGATGAAAATTCGTCCTTATTTTCTATTTGGAAAATGAATGTTTTATTTTATGTCCAAGAACATAATTTTTTTAATTGATGTTTTGAATTATAATTGAAATTTTTTTAAAAATAATTTTCCAATAAATTTTAGTTTCTTTATAATGTTTTGAAAATTAATATTTCTAAATTTTTTTCAAACAATTCTTTTTTACTCTTTACAAAAGTGTTGAATAAATGTTCTCTTTTTAATGTACACATTATGAATTGATTTTATGACCATAATTACCATTATTTTATTTGAATATTAATTTATAGTTTTCCATATTTTTTTAAATAATTTTATTTTCTTAAATCCATGGGATTTTTGTTTAAAATTTTATAAAAGGAAAATGATATTTTCTCAAGATTTCAAAGAAATGCTTGAATTTTCTTTTAAAGGTATGTTTATTCTATTAAAATATAATTTTATGTTTCTTATAATAAATTATGGATAATATATAATGATACAATCAATTTTATTTTTATGTATTTATTATGGTTATGTGACAATGATACGATTATGAAGCCCATTTATTTTCGATGTGTTATTCTATGTTGAAATTATGAATGGTTATTGATCCTATGGAATACATACATACATACACATATATATATATATATATATTCATTATATGATGGGTGGATATGTTATTAAACATTAAAATCCATGGGTAAAGACTTATATATTATTATATAATTATGGGAAATGAGTTGATGTTCTTGATCCCCTATAGAAAATAGGTAAAATTTCTTAATCCATTATGAAATAGGAAACATGTGGTGATTCCTAATCTACTGTGAAATGAGAAATATGTTTTGATTCTTAATATTCTATGAAATGATGGCCTCATATGTTAACCTTGAAAAATTGTGTGGTTTATATTCTTATTGTGGTTCTATGCTCTTATGACATTTTGATATTCTTATTATATTGACTCATGGATCATGATTGATTTTTTTGATAATTCCTCAATCTTGTGACATACTGATGTTTTATACCATGAATCGGGATTATGATATATGAATTTTTTTGTATTATTTTTTTTTGATAATAAATGTTTTCATGAAATTTTTCTTATGTTATTGTGACATATGATCATTGATTGATATCTTCCATATTTATCATTACTTAACATCTAAGATCACCCCATTTTATGTTTTAATTTTCCCGTTGGTTATGAAGAAGGGTACTATATATGTTGAGTCTATAATATACATTTATTAAAAATAATATATTACATATTATGATCAATATAACCAAGTATTATATTTTTGTATCTAGTATCAAAGTACACAAAACCATTATAGTTCCCGAGCATGTTTATTTCGAAGGTATGTTGAATATTCATCAAAATGATTTTATATCTATTTATCTAATTCTTGGGTCACTATAATTGATGGGACATGTAATCACAAGATAGGGTATATAAATGGATCCTTTAAAGATATAAGTGATTAAATAATATTATATACCAATAAATTTAATATAGATCTATTTTTTTCTTTGATTAACTAGATACAATTTATGAGAAATTTATCATAATTTTAATCTCACCAACCAAATAAACTCAAAAGGGAGTCATGTTCCTCTAGACATGAATTCAAATATTTTTTAATAATTTTAATAGAATGTTGGTCACAACACCAATACTCACAATACCTTGTTATGGAAAAGTAATTGTTACTCATGGCAATAAATCAATGAATATATTGAGACCAATCCTAATTCAAAATGGAAATGTGGTACCTTTTTATCCTGTCAGTTAAATCTATATGATAAAAATTTCGTGATACATAATTTAGATCTAGTAGTTTAAATATTTTATTTAAATATACAGATGCATTTTCGATATGGTGAAAATTGAGATATATATACCAATAATTGGAGCCTAAACTATATATTTACATAAAATGATTTGAACATGAACCAATGGATATTGTCACACCCTGACCAAAGAAACGAGTTATTTTACTCTTTTATTGGTCTCGTGTCATTTGGATGAGATTTAGTCGGGTCCCTGTTTGAACTTTTCTGAAGTTTGATGTTTTTGGTGGGTCTTCTACCGGTGTACGGTCACCGCACCATTAGCGGTGATCGTGCTTTTGGTCCTAGTGATTGCACGATGGCGCGAAACTTTAAATAAATAATAAATTCAGTAAATAAATTCAGTTAATCGAAAATGGAATCCAAATAAAATTTTTGTACCGATAAAACAAGGTTAATGTTTATATTATAATAATGAGAATATGTCTGTGCAAATGGTTATTTTATTATTATTGAATCTGGTAATAATACTATTATTATTAAGTTGTTATAAATATAATATTTATTTAAAATTAAATGTAATAAAAATTATCATTCTATTAACATTAAGTTTGTTATTAATTTCTTTTTTTGTTATTAATATTGTTTTTATTATTTCGCTATTGATATTATGAACATTATTGTTATTGTATCTTTGATATTATTATTATTACTATTATAATTACTTAAAATAAAATGGATAAGAACCAATTATTTTTATTTGGTTTATTAATTTTTGTTGGGTCTATTGTTATTATAATTATTATTATTATAGGTTAAGAGAAAAAAAAGAAGTGAACCCTAAATGTACCTGCAGCCCCCCCCCCCAATTTCCTAGCGCGCTGGGCATAGCTGCTCCACCCATTCTTTTTCTCCGCCACGTAACGATGCCCCCGCCACCCTCCTGTTGCGCTGACCGACCCGCGGTGCCACCCTGTTTCGAGCGGCGCCTGACAATGCGCCCTACGGTTGGATAGTCCTAGCGCACGGCCAGCAATCCCGGTAGCGGCCCCTGCTCCCTTGACCTGCAGCAAGCCGGCGACCCGGCACCGCCCTCACCCGATTGGTTTCTTCCCTGCCGAACTCCTCCATGTTCCATCCCTTTGTGCCAGACCTCTTCCTTCCTCTTTCCATCCTACTCTCCGGCTGGGCTGCCTCCGGCCAGGCCCCGCTCCGGCTATTCCTCGTCCCCTTGTGTTCTATCCTTGCGGCCTCCGACCGGCCGTGATCCACCCCTACTTCACCCCTCGTTTCGTTCGTCCATCTCCCACTTCGGCGACCTGCTGCTCCGACGTGATCCCCTCACCGATTTTCAGACTGTCGCCACCATTTGATGTTATAGTTTGATTAGTGTTGTAGGGTTTCACACTTTTATTTTAGTGTCATTTTTTTTTGAAGTCCTGGTATTGTATTTGTAGTGAAAATGATTACTTGGATGCAATCTCGGCTTCCCCTGTGTTTTTAAGGTTGCAACCACCATCCGAGGTTGCGCAAAGGGCCACTCAAGACCCATTAGTGTGCGTTCCGGAAACCGCCGCCGAAGGCAAGGCGGTTTCGGTCTGTCGCCAACATCCAAGGTATAGTTTTATGCCTGTTGTTTGGTTTCGTAGCTTCATTATACCCTTAATTATCTTGCTGTAGAGTTTTGAAATTTTTAGAATTGGTTAAAAGTATGTTTTGAGTCGGTTCCTGGCCTATGTCAGTTTATGTCTACGATATTTTACGTGTTTGTTTGATTAATCTGCTATGTTCATTAATTAATTTATTTGGTGCAAATTTGGTTTTTTTGGAGTTTAGCGTGCGTCTTATTTGGTTGGTAGCTTTCCCATATGGTATGGATGCATTTTTCTGGAAGTTTATGTTTTGTCAATTTTTTGCATTTGAATAAATTGTGTAGTTGATTATTAATCTGTGCAAGTGTTGTGATTGAGTTTTGACATGGTATTTTTTGTGTGTTTGGTATTGGAGACGTCGTGTGCGTTGAGTAGGTAAATCCGAGTGAATTCTTTTTAAACAATCATATAAATTTTCATTTATGATTTATTGAGTGTTATGAACGGTGCAAAAGCATGCTATAAATGGGGTAGAGTTTTTCCAAAATGTTTATATAGAAATGCCACACTTTTGAAATCCCGTTTGAGTGTGTGTGGTGTTGAAATACGTATTGGTTGTGTAAATGGTGATTTTGATGTGTGTAGTGTTGGCTTGTATTGCTTGTGTGCTTAAGCATGTCTTATGGTTTGATTGTGTGGTGTGATTCATGCTTTGAAAGTAGGTTGAGGTGGTTATTTTGTGATGTTTGTTCGGTTGGATTGTTTTAAGTCAGTGCTCATGTAATTTATTTATCTTTGCGGTTGCAGCGTGTTGGCGGGGTAACCCCGCGTTACCGCGATCATCGATTTGTGCGTGCTTGTGCGTCTGTGCGAGACGTGTCGCGCTATTGCGTTGTCATGTTCGGGCTATGAGTTGAGGTAGGTCCCCCACTGCACTTACCTTTAGATTTAGAATTTATTAATTGCTTGTTGTTTTAATAATTTTTAATGAATGAGAAATAATATAAGATAATTAATTTTTAAATGATTATTTGGTGTAAAAGAGCCGTTTATTTTATACACGACACTTGTAACATTTTCATGAAGAGCGGACACCCAGTGTTGAAAGAATGCCCGTTTTGACTTTAAACATAATTTACAGAACTTCAAATGTAGTTCTAGTTTTAAAAATAAATGATTTCTTTTGAACAAGTGTTTTGGGTTTTCTCGAGAAATGATGTCTTTCCTTAAAATTGGTGAAGGCCCGTTTGGCACTTTAATAAAATAGATTATTTTGGAAAACCCACTCAGGGGTGATCTTTGGTGTGCGTTGATTGCGTGAGCTGTATGTGATGTTTGTGCATCATGACTAATTAATTTACATTGTGGATGCACCCCCTTTTTATTGCTTTTGTTAACATGGGAATCTGGTATAGTGAGTGAATCTTCTGAGAACGATTGTCGCACTAGTTTATACTACGCACTGGATAGTGTCCCCATAGAAGGGGAATACTGAGTTATTGCTGCTATGGGGATTGGGCCCCTCGGTTAGGCCATGTAGGGCTATGTCGGGCATTATGGCGTTATGACATCATCAAGTTAGAGCATGCTTTCGGGATGAGTCACATGTATGGTATGTTCTGGATTGTTCACGATCTCCTAGGTTCGACCCATGTTTCTTTTAGTGTTTAATTGTGTGAGGTGCATGATTGAGAAGTCTAGTTCGGTTTCTGGCTCATGTGTGCCATTTTTCCCATTGCCCTTGGCATGTGTTGCATGTTATGTGTAGTTTTCCTTTTTAGCTAATAACTAAAGTTTGGTTTTTTAATTGTTCGAAAAAAAATGTTTTAAAATGCAATGCACCTGTTCCTTTCAAATGTTAAATATTGATTTTAAATTTTAAAGGGGTAATGGACTGATACTTGTTTTAGAAATGAAAGTGTGTGTGTGTGTAAAAAAATATTTTGTATATTTAGTTCAAACCTGGAATCGATAAATTTCTTTATTTAAAGGTAGTGCATTGGGAATAAATATCGGGCCAGCCTACTTTGTTTTAATAATCTCGCCTATAGTTCTTTTCTGTTTTTAGTGCTTGTGGAGGCTACAGCTTTGTTGCCTTCGCCTTGGGCGACATTTGGTCGTTGGTTGGAGAGTGACCCGCGAGGTCACATGGAGATAGTGGTTGTCTCATTCGGTTAGTTTTTTTCTTTTATTCTTGTTTAGTTGATTTACTCTATATATTTATTATGTGCTACTCTATTTTATTTTAGCTACTTTATTTATTTTGGGCAAAATCGTTCCCACTTGCTCTATGTTGATGCCCCGGTGCTTGTTGCCAGCCCGGGAGGATCGGGAATGCCTCTCTAGTCATGTCGCGGACTGGCTCGGGTGACCGGTTTAGGGTCGACCCAGGTTGGTTCGTGAAAAAATGGTATCAGAGGAGGACCTTTTTATTTGGGGTGTCTGGTAGAAGGAGATTAGGACTGTCAGGGCTCAGGAGGTAGGTTAGGGTTCGGTGCCTAATCACCACCGTTCGCGACACGACCTGAGTTACTAGGGGTAGTCTGGGTTTTAAGTCTTTTGCCTTTTATTGTTATGGTTTGAGGGATGATAATGAAGAAGAACTGGTTCATGTTGTGGCCTCACATGGGGTGGTGACCCATGTGGAGTCCAAGTGTCCAGTTCAATTTCATTTTAATGATATACCTTACTTGGGATATGTCTCACCACCATGTCGTCGAGTTAGGCATATGCACTAGTCCCTCATTCCGGTGTTTCGTTGTTGATTGTGTTTCATTTTGATCTCGGTTGATGTGAGTGTGTGTTAAAAATGAAAGCGACTTTAAAATGGAAAATTCTTTCTTTTAAATTGTTTTGAAATTGGTAAACTAAAATTTTAATGTGGGAGTGTTTCGATTAGGAAAGTTTACTGCTTGTTTGGATTTGATAAGTGAAAGAAGTGTTCGAACCTTGGTATTCCTTATGGAGGATCACATGTGCATCGATATGTGCAGAGAGTGCGTGGGAGCACTTGTCCGTGAGCGATGTAGCTGGGATTGGGTGAACGTACATGTGATAGTCCATAAGGGGCCATAGGAGTGTTTTGAAAATTTAAAAGAAATGAAGGTTTTTGGAAAAGAAATTTTTACATATGTTTGTATATGTTTAACTTATGAGTTTTTTTCCATTGGATCTAGCTGTTTCTTTGATTGATTTTTGGATAGATTTCGATTTCAGTTGTGGTTTTCACGTGGTTCTGAGTATGCCGCCCAGAATGGTCGCTGAGGTTGCTAATGAGTCATGCCCAGTTTTCAGTTATTTTTTCATTTTTCCTATCTATCAAAGTAATCAAAGTCTGTGAGGGGAAGTTGTGTGGTTGTGGAATTAGAGGGGGCCTTCAGGTTGTTGGGAACTCCTACGGTTGTTAGGGTTCGTACCATCTCAGGTTTATTTGAGGGTCTAGTTTTGGACTAGTAAAGGTGAAATGTCTCGCCATCGTTGAAGTTTGGGGTGTGTTTGATGGTAATTGTCTCTAGTGAGGGTTCCCTATCTGGCAAGGAGTGCATGCTGGAGGAACCTATCGCCAAGACAACATCTTCGTCGGTGCCAACTTCTAGGTTGTCTAACTATTCTCTTATGTTCCACTAGTGTAGCCTCTTTGGGCATTCTAAGCCATCATCTTTCATCCCGTCGAAAACGTTCCACCGTCGTGGGCATTTGAATCATTGAGGAGAAGAAGTTGGGGACTGGAGGATGCAAATGGATGACTGTGAGGCAGGAGATGCTTCAGCCATCAGAGCCCCAACCACAGGTCTCGGGGTGAAGCTCACGCACAGTTAGGAGTTATCGAGGGTATGTGGAACCTCTGTCCGAGTAATGTTTTCATCTTTGGGAGGGAGATGTCCAAATTTTCCTTGTTTTGTTCTTGTCACCATTGTAAGATCATCATAGTTGTGGTGATGTGATGAACTTGTTCTACCGCAGTCTAAGCAGTCTTATCTATTCCCAGTGTGTTTTCAAATCATTCGGATTTCATTGAAGGGTGTTGGGCCCGCGAATAAACGGATCATTCTAATTTTGAGTTGGGTCTCAATTGTGTTCGTTAGGGGGGATGTTTGGTTTCGTAAAATTAACATGCGGTGTTTCGAGGTCCTTTCTATGTTCGGGCTAGGAATTCCCTAGTCTCTGGTTGTAGTGAGGATTTTATTCGGTCGGTGTGTGAGGGGTTGAGTTAATTCCTTATCCTTAGTTTGTTGGGTCGTTTCATAGAAAGCTTTTTGTTTGTCTCTAGGTGTTGTTCAGTCCATGTGGAGAAATTAATTGGGTTCGGTTTGGGAGTTCCCGCGTTGGCCCCCCTCGAGGGTGGTATGATCGGGTTTCCAGGTTTCTATATTAGTAAATTCTTGTGGTGGGGAGAACCCTCCCGTGTTCTCCCCTCAACCTCAGGATTCAGTTTTCTCTTGAATTGGTCGGGTGTGACCTGTTGAGAGTAAGATCATCCCAGAATTCACAGTTTTTCCTCGGTTTTGTATGGGCATGGACTCATGTTGTGTCAACTGTTGGCTTGGTGACTTTCTAGGGGCAGAAAGTGTCTGTGGTGGTGAGAATTGTCACACCCTGACCAAAGAAACCAGTTATTTTACTCTTTTATTGGTCTTGTGTCATTTGGATGAGATTTAGTCGGGTCCCTATTTGAACTTTTCCAATGTTTGATGTTTTTGGTGGGTCTTCCGCCAGTGTATGGTCACTGCACCGTTAGCGGCGATCGTGCTTTTGGTCCTGGTGATTGCGCGATGGCGCAACACTTTAAATAAATAATAAATAAAGTAAATAAATTCAGTTAATCAAAAATGGAAGTGAAATAAAATCTTTGTACCGATAAAACAAGGTTAATGTTTAAATTATAATAATGAGAATATGTCTGCGCAAATGGTTATTTTATTATTATTTAATCTGGTAATAATACTATTATTATTATGTTTTTATAAATATAATTATTATTTAAAATGAAATGTAATAAAAATTATCATTCTATTAACTTTATGTTTGTTATTAATTTCTTTTGTTGTTATCAATATTGTTTTTATTATTTCTCTATTGATATTATTACCATTAATATTATTGTATCTTTGATATTATTATTATTACTATTATTATTACTTAAAATAAAATGGATAAGAACTAATTATTTTTATTACAATTATTAAGTTTTGTTGGGTCTATTGTTATTACAATTATTATTATTATAGGTTAAGAGAAAAAAAAGTGAACCCTAAATCTACCCGCAGCCCCCCCACCCTCTTTTCCCAGCACGCTGCGCATAGCCGCCCCACCCCTTTTTTTCTCCGCCGCGTGACAACGCCCGCGCCACCCTCATGTTGCACTGACTGACCCGCGGTGCCACCAAGGTTTGAGTGACGCCTGACCATGCGCCCTCCGGTCGGATGGTCTTAGCGTGCGGCCCGCAATCCCGACGGCAACCCCTGCTCCCTTGACCTGCAGCAAGCCGGCGACCGGGCACCACCCTCACCCGCTCAGTTTCATCCCCGCCAGACTCCTCCGTGTGCCATCCCTCTATGCCAGACCTCTTCCTTCCCCTTTCCATCCCGCTCTCTTGCTGGGCTGCCTCCGGCCAGGCCCCGTTCCGGCTAGTCCTCGCCCCCTGTGTTCTAGCCATGCTACCTCCGACCAGTCGTTCTCCTTCCCTACTTCACCCCTCCTTTCGTTCATCCATCTTCTGCTCTGGCGACCCGCTGCTCCGACGTGATCCCCTCACCGGTTTTCAGACTGTTGCCACCATTTGAGGTTATATTTTGATTAGCATTGTAGGGTTTCACACTTTCAGTTTAGTGTCATATTTGTGTTTGAATTCCTGGTATTGTATTTGTAGTGAGAATGATTACTTGGATGCAATCTTGGCTTCCCCTGTGTTTTCAAGGTTGCAACCACCATCCGAGGTTGCGCAATGGGCCACTCAAGAGCCATTGGTGTGCGTTCCGGAAATCGCTACCGAAGGCGAGGCGGTTTCAGTCCACCGTCGACATCCAAGGTATAGTTTTATGCCTGTTGTTTGGTTTCACAGCTTCATTATATGCTTAATTATCTTGCAGTAGAGTTCTGAAATTTTTAGAATTGGATAAAAGTATGTTTTTAGTCGGTTCCTAGCCTATGTCAGCTTGTGTCTACGATGTTTTTCTTGTTTGTTTGATTAATCTGCTATGTTCGTTAATTTATTTATTTGGTGAAAATTTGGTTTTGTTGGAGTTTAGTGTGCGTCTGATTTGGTTGGTAGCTTTCCCATATGGTATGGATGCATTTTTCTAGAAGTTTATGTTTTTTCAATTGTTTAAATTTGAATAAATTATGTAGTTGATTGTTAATCTGTGTAAGTGTTGTGATTGTGTTTTGACATGGTATTTTTTGTGTGTTTGGTATTGGAGACGTCATGTGCGTTGAGTAGGTAAAGCCAAGTGAATTCTTTTTAAACAATCATTTAAATTTTCATTTATGATTTATTGAGTGTTATGAATGGTTCAAAAGCATGCTATAAATGGGGTAGAGTTTTTCCAAAATGTTTATATGGACATGCCACACTTTTGAAATCCCATTTGAGTGCGTGTGGTGTTGAAATACGTTTCGGGTGTGTAAATATTGATTTTTATGGGTGTAGTGTTGGTTTGGATTTTTTGGTGCTTAAGCATGTCTTATGGTTTGATTGTGCGGTGCGAGTCATGCTTTGAAAGTAGGTCGAGGTGGTTCTTTTGTGATGTTTGTTTGTTTGGATTGTTTTAAGTCTGTGTTCATGTATTTTATTTATCTTTGCGGTTTCAGTGCATTGGCGGGGTAACCCCGCTTTACTGCGATCATCTGTTTGTGCGTGCTTGTGCGCCTATGCAAGACATGTCACGCGGTTGCGTTGTCGCGTTCGAGCTGCGAATCGAGGTAGGTCCCCCACAGCACTTACCTTTAGATTTAGAATTTATTAATTGCTTGTTTTTTTATTAATTTTTAATGAATGATAAATAATATAAGATAATTAATTTTTAAATGATTATTTGGTGTAAAAGAGCCATTTATTTTATACACGACACTTGAAACATTTTCCTGACGAGCGGACACCAAGTGTTGAAAGAATGCCCATTTGGACATTAAACATAATTTATGAAATTTCAAATGTAGTTCTAGTTTTAATGATAAATGATTTCTTTTGAACTAGTGTTTTGAGTTTTCTCGACAAATGAGGTCTTTCTTTCAAATTTTTCAAGGCCTGTTTGGCACTTTAATAAAATAGATTATTTTGGAAAACCCGCTCGGGGGTGATCTTTGGTGTGCGTTGATTGTGTGAGCTATATGTGATGTTTGTGCATCGTGACTGATTAATTTACATTGTGAACGCACCCCCTTTTTATTGCTTGTGTTAACATGGGAATCTGGCATAGTGAGTGAATCTTCTGAGAACGATTGTTGCACTAGTTTAAACTACGCACTGGATAGTGTCCCCATAGCAGGGGAATACTGATTTATTACTGCTATGGGGATTGGGCCCCTCGGTTAGGCCATGTAGGGCTATTCCTAGTGTTAGGGTGTTATGACGTCATCGAGTTAGAGCATGCTTTCGGGATGAGTCACATGTATGGTATGTTCTGGATTATTCACGATCTCCTAGGTTAGACCCATGTTTCTTTTAGTGTTTATTTGTGTGAGGTGCACAATTGAGAAGTCTAGTTCGGTTGCTGGTTGTGTGTGCCATTTTTCCCATTGCCCTTGGCGTGTGTTGCGTGCTATGTGTAGTTTTATTTTTTGTCTAACAACTAATGTTTGGGTTTATAATTGTTCGAAAAAAATGTTTTAAAATGCAATGCACCTGTTCCTTTCAAACATTAAAGATTGCTTTTAAATTTTAAAGGGGCAATGGACTAATACTTTTTTTAGAAATGAATGTGTTTGTGTGTGAAAACTAATATTTTGTATATTTAGTTTAAACCTGGAATCAATAAATTTATTTATTTAAAGGTAGTGCATTGTGAATATATATCGGGCTAGACTACTGAGTTTTAATACTCATGCCTATAGTTATTTTCTGTTTTTAGTGCTTGTGCAGGCTACAACTTTGGTGCTTTCGCCTTGGGCGACGTTTGGTCGTGAGTTGGAGAGTGACCCTCGAGGTCACATGGAGATAGTGGTTGTCTCTTTCGGTTAGTTTTTTGATTTTGTTCTTGTTTAGTTTCTTTACTATGTCTATTTATTCTATGATACTCTTTTTTATTTCTGCTGCATTATTTATTTTGGAAGAAATGGTTCCCACTTGCTCTCTGTTGATGCCCTGGTGCTAGTCGCCAGCCCGGGAGGATCGGGAACGCCTCTCGGGTCATGTCGCGGACTGGCTTGGGTGACCGGTTTAGGGTCGACCCGGGTTGGTTCGTGACATATATGGTTGGAGTTGATTAAGGACAATGACTTATCAATACATTACCTCCTTAGGATGGAAAACAAGGTGTCTGATTCTCTAATTAGAAAGGATCATGCACCCTTATCCATGATGAGGATTGAATGAGACCTAATACACACGGAATTTCAATGGTGAGACCTAGAAATCATGAAGGAAGGGGATAAATCCTATATTTACACAATGAGTGCACAACCATACATCCATGTAAAGATAAATGTCATGAATATGGAGGATATAGAATAATAAAATAAGGTAAGGAATATTTTAATATTTAACCATAACAATTATCTAATTATAAGATATAGGAAGAAAGTATCTATCCCTTTAGTACATGCATCAAATAAGGATCTAATAGATAATTTACAAAGATCATCATACTCTTTCCATATTGGAATCAAAATAACATATAGAGATCTCAATGATCTATTCTAGTGGAAGAATATATAAATATATATTTTAGAGTACATATATTGATACCTAGTCTTCCAATAAGTTTGGGCTGAATGTGATAGGTTATATGGGAAAATGTAATTATTACATACACCTGTATGGAAATGGGAAAACATAACTATGTATTTCATTAAAGGCCTTCATAATTCATTTATAGGATATAATTCCATTTTTATTTTGGTCGATCTCCTTTTGATTTTAGTACACTTTATTTCTATTTAAGAATATTTTTCACTCAAAAAAATATCCATGATATATAAAAAAGGAAGTGATAAGGCGATATAGTCTATCACATTTAATTGTATATGATTGAGATTTGGGGATTACCATGTTGTTTTAGAGATGTATTCAACTAGTATTGATTATAAAGATGAGTTTTAATGCTAATTATCATCCTCAAAATAAATTTCAATCTAAAAGGGCCATTCAAACTTTATAAGATATTCTATAATCCTATTCAATTGATTTCAAATGAGGATGGGATTAAAATGTTACATTGGTCGAGTTCACATACAACAATAATTTCCATTTGGAATTAAAATGGGACCATATGAGGCACTATATGAAAAGAGGTGTAGAACATCAACATGTTTCGATCTAGTTGGAGAGCATAATTTTCTAGGATAATATATTTATCCACAAATTTCATTGAAGATTCAAAATTTTAATCAAAATATAATAAATTAATAAATTAAACAGAAGAGACATGCAAATGATTGTCATTGAGATTTGTATTTTTCAAACAAATACAAGGAATTACTTCTAATATCACAATAGGAGAGGTTTATGAGACCTAGGAAGAAGGGAATGTTGATACATAGATATATTATCTCCATAAAAAACCTTGATCATGTGGATATGATAAATTATCATATTTCACTTCCACCCAACCATTCACTAGTGAATGATATGTTTCTTGTATCAATTTTCAGTAAATATATATATGATACACCATATGTACAAAAATTTATGTTTATGAAATTGGAATAGGATCTATCTCATGAGTAATAACCATTGGATATCTAGGATACTTCAGATAATGAAGTATGAATTACAACTACTCACCTAGTTAAAATTCTTTTGAAGAAACATATGTTTGGGGAAGAAACATGGGAAGATGAAGATGTAATGAGGAAAATATACCATCATCTATTTTCATTCATGTAAGGAAGTTTCTTGGCCACATTTATTTAAGGGGGTAGAATGAAACACACTATTTTTTATTCCATGAAAACGTTGAATAACATGTTCCACATGAAATGTTGAACTAAAACAAACAAATGATATATTCTATTAGGATAAAATATTACCATGCATGTTAAAAATAAATACATTATGAAAATACAATATGAAAAATCCATATGTAAATTACGATATGAATAAAACCAAATGTATATAAAATGACCATATCCATGCTATTGATTAATGTGATTTTTTAATTATCATCCCACAAATTATGAATATTAAAATAAGGAAAAATAGTAGAAATATCATATGAATTTTTCTAGAGAAATAAATAAATATTGTGAATGCATTTTAGTGAAGCAAATATGGTCCAATAGAGGAATATAATATGAATATTATATATATATTTGTTGGTTATATAGTTGTTCTTAAATAGTCCTTGGATATATGGTCATTGAGTATTGATGTATCCAATAGGTATGTAGAAACATTTATAGTCAAAATATAGAAGTTTAAAATTGGATAAAATATTATATATTGTGTTTAATTAAAATAAAATCATATTAAATTATTAGTATAAATATATTTATTCTAAAGATATTATTTTAAGAATTAGGATTTTTAGTTAAATTTATTACTTTTTAAAAAAAATCAATAAAATATACTTATAAAATTTAAGTAATTATTAGTGAAATAAATAAATACTTTTTAAATGATTTTAATGATTTATAAGGAATAATAATTTAATGATTTATGGTTAATTAAAATTATTAATTGAAAAAAAATATTTTTATTATGTATTATATAATTTTATTTAAATTTCATTTTTTTTCCTATTTAGTGTATAAAATTTAATTTATTTCATTTTTAATAAATACAAAAACATAAAATTTATCAAATGAATATTACTTTTTAACGAATAAAAATAAAGATTCTTTTGTTTTTTAAAATATTTTTCTAAAAATAGTTTTTTTTATATGTTCTATATTTTTTATTGAAATATTTTTTAATAAATTATAGAAATTAAATTTAATTATATGGATTAAATTTTTGGATTTAGTAAATTAATGCTTTGGTAGAGGATTAATTTCATTTGAGGAAAAAATAAGTTACTGAGGTAAAAAGTGAGTTACCATAATTATTATTAAAAAGTGGTAAAATTATTAAAATCAAGGGATAAAGGACTAAATAATCTCTAATAATATCTTTAAATTTTATTAATTAGGATATTGATGAACCATATTTATTATTTTTTACTTTTGATCCACTTTCATGGAAATTTAACAATATATACGCATCATGGTATGAGGATCTGCAGATATTTCCCAAAAATTAACTGTTAATAGGACCCCTACTACAAACTCTATAAATAAAATATCTCCTTCATAATTATATTTAATACATTACATAATTACCTATTTTAATTTCCTCTCTCACATTAGGTTTCCTCTTGTTCTAGGAAGGGGACAAAATCCTTCATTATGAAGAAATCATTTTTGAGAAGAAGCAGATTATCAAAGAATCTAATACTTATCCATACTTTTCAATTATATTTTTATCTCCAATATCTATAAATATAATTCAACACTCTAATTATGTAATATTAAAATAATCATTCTTCTATAAAAATGATAACACAAAAATATAACTATATAATCTTACTCATTCATTAGTATAATATGTTCTTGTTTTGGTTGATTCAAATACCAACATGAACGATGTTATACAATTCTCATAATTGACATTATAGATGAGTTTAAATAATTAAAATAATATTAATGTGTGATATTAAAGAGTAATTTATTTTTTAATTATTGTTCTATAATAGTGACAAAAAATTTAATGATCATTATAAACAAAGTCATTGTTATCAATAAAATTACACGAATCATGCTCATCGTGAATTCCATTCTAATGAATCATGCCCATGTCATCCATAAAATGAACATGGTATTATATAAATCATTATAATAATATTATTCCACTATACATACTTGGTTTTTAATTAATAAATTCTCTTAAAATAATGAGTATTGACATCTCAATACTGGAGCTCGTATGAGAAAATCAAAATTACTATAATGTGTTGATTAAAATGAACTAAAATATAATAATATTTTTATAATAATATAATATAATTAAATAATATAAAATTTGATATATATTAATAATTTTATGAAATAAGTGATTGATATGGTTATACATATTATACAAGAGGTTAAATCACATTAATGAGTGTCTAGAATAATGGTAAAGGTTTCTCCCCCAACCTTTCTTCTTATATTATATTATTGATTCCTAAATATCCATAGAATTAATACGTATGAAAATTTTATATTGTTGGTCATATTTAGTAAATAAAGACAAGTGGAGGGGGGGAATGCGGCACCCAATAATTTTTTTGTTAAAAAATGTTCAAATAAAATCCACCAATTTAATTAAGAACTCCCAGTTAATCAGAATAATAGTTTTTATTAGTTTTATATTTAAAAATATTATTCAAATAGTGATTATATCTTATTTAAACCAATTTTGGAAATTTATTCAACATTTTTCATCAATTTACTCACAGAAAAATCCATTAATAAACAATAGTTATGAAGAATTATCAAAGTATAGGTTTTTTCTCAAAGTTAAAAAAAATTGCAGTTAAATATTTGATATGAAGAAGAAAACATTTCGGAATAAAATGGGTGTTTAGTATTAATCCAAGTCTCAATCCCATCCAATTATAAATAAACCTATACCAAGAGGATTATATAATAATAATATTATCCACAACCTGGATTTGGTCTACAAGAAAAAACTGAAGTTGTCAAGGCTCAAATCCTCTTCTACAGTTATAAGAGGGAAGAAAAAAATATAGTCCACATAGGGATCTATTCTACAATAATTGTGTGTAAACAGATGAATAAAAACAGATATAATATTGCTTATTATCCAGTTTAGGTGAAATATTTATTGTGTGAAGTTATACAAAGAAATAAAACACACTAGTCGAAACTACATAAAAAGAGATGATAAATAAATAGAGATGAAGAAATAAAGAGATTCTTGATTTTTAATGCTCCTGATTCTTGAGATTCCTTATATTTGGTTTAATGAGGAGCTTTAACAGTTTCTCTAAAACTTATAGGAAAATTCAGTGTCAAAATGTTATTTTTTATGTCTCTAAGAACGGATTTAGATATTCAATGTACTCCACTCTTTTACAATAGAATGCTTGTAAGTGTGTTATATAAAAGTTCACATGTGATGATCATCTGTGCAAGAGGGAGATAGTCTAAAAATATAATGCACTGCAGGTTAAAATTCTCATTTAATAATAATAATAATAATAATAATAATTTTCTACATCCTCATAGGAAATTTTATTTTTCTTCAAATAATTCGAGAAAATTGTTTGGAATAATCCTTAAATAATCCCTCTACATTAACTACCACTACAAAATAATTAGCTTTTTCCAACATGGGTATATTTGTTGGTGAAAATTCATTTTATGTTGGTAAAGCGTTTTACCAACAAAAAATGTCCTATCACTAAATTTTTGGTAAAAAATTTGTCGCTAAATGTTATTGCGGCAGATAAAATTGTTCTGTTGCAATTATAATAATACCATTAGATAATATATATGTTGGTCAAAATGATTAGCAACAGATTAATACGACAGATTTATCTGTTAGTAATATTATTAACATTTATCTTTTCATCGATAATATTATTAACAATATTATTTTATCTATTATTATAAACAATATCATCAATTAATATTTTCTTATAAATTATTTTTTAAATAAAATATTATACATGATAAATCTTATATTTATTGCTAAAATATTATATTATATTTATTAATCAAATTACATATAATATATTTATTATATAATAATTATAAAATTAACTGACATAAAAATTCAACAAAAAGAATCTTTATTTGAAAAAACATGTTCAAATACAATTAAAAACATGACATCAAAATAACACAAGGGGCCTAAACATGTGCATCTCAAACAACACCCTGATTACAAAATCACACCAACCAGCCCCACATGAAGGAACGATCAAAAGACCAACACAACAACTTCAACATTGCAACCCTCGATCCCAACAGACCCAAGATCGGTGGGCACATATGCCGCATTAACAGGCTAAATCAACAGTCAAATCCAAGCGCACGATAGTATTGTAAGCAGCGGAAACTCCAGAGGCCAAATCCAAGTGCCCAAAAATATTGTGGTAACCCCAGAGACGCAGTAGACTAACACCGGGGCAGCCTACAGTAGCATAAGGCCTTTCTGATGGATACCACTGCTGAAGATCCATTGCCTGGTACAGAGAAACAACCTGCCACCATGAAGAAACAAGAAAATCACCTGTGCGCATCCATAAGAAGCAACTCTAGAAAACAGAGAAGGAAACCAATAGAAAAACATGATGTGCCAACACCAAATAGCATCAGAGGAATGGTCCTATCCTAAGCAGCCGCAGCTCATATCAACCCCAGAAATGGGTAGAAACCCCCAATAAACAGAACTACCATGTCAGTAAAAGCATAAAATTAGAATGTCGACCATAAAATTAGAATTTCGACTGTGGACCGATGTTCAAACAACGCCATGCAGATCATTGCAGCATGAAAAGAGATTAGGGGAATAAAAACTGCTAGAAAACAAAACCTATGAACCAGGCACACCGATGTTCAAACTGCGCCATGAAGATCATTGCAACATGATAGGAGATGAGGGGAATACAAAGTACAAGAAAACAGAACCTATGAACCAAGCACAAGTAGCCAAAAACCACCAACTGTTAGGAAAACAGTCATATAGGGAAAGACCAACTCATAGCCAACCTCCAATTTAATTCAGAATTAGTGAACTTACATGACAATAGCCTCGTACAAATATTTGATTCCATATGAAGCCAAATTGATATGAATAAAGGGGAGGGCTTATGTGGTCCAACATTCCTAGAAGTAGTGCTCTATAGATGTAGCAATACAACAGTCATCAACCGCACACAAATCAATCAAACTTAAGATTAAAAAATACCAGCTTCAGAATCAATGTACTCAGAACCCATTCAATACTAGGCCAAGACAAACAAACATATCCTCCCCCATGGTAGGTACTAAAAAGGGTAAGACTGAGTGGAAAAATTCACCAAAACATGTGAACCAAATATTAGTTCACATACAACATAACAGAGCCAGAGAATAAAGGATTTAGCTGAATAAAATCGAATTAAATACCAACAAAAAGTTAACTACATTCAATACCTTTCATTCATATCAATAATTGACCAATTTAAAGTCATATCACACACCAATACCAGAGTCATCAAGAGGACTAACATCCTTGTGAAATAATTTTCTTGATAATCCAATCCTTTTCATCCTCCAACTAGCTTCTACAAAATTAATCATTTTAAATGTATGTTTGTTCTTTTCTAAAAATAACCTGAAGAAACATGTAAAGGATTAATTCTGTTTTCAATCAAATTTCCCAACATACAAGTGATAAGCATATAAAAACCCCTTATCCACATGCAATATGAGTTAGACATCAAAAATACTCATCATAAATTATGAGTGTTATATGTATGTGAACATTATAAATACTTATCATAAATGATAAGTGTTATACATAGTTTTCAATTGATCAAGATTACAGAACTTGTGCTCAAGTAAATTCTAGAATTAAACTAGAATATAATACTAGAATTCCCATTAAAGTTCAATTAATAATCAAAAGACAACACCAACATCAATATCTTCTACAAATAGCTCAGAATGAACAACAAAATAAAGACAACAAATGAAAACATGAAATGAGCATAAGTATTTTTTCTCATTAAAAAATTTACAATATAAAATTCCTTATAATATAATTCCACAATTATTTCTCACACTTGGATATGAGGTTTTTAAAAAATTTATACATTTAACAATATAAAATGCATGCTGAATTTTCACTTGTAACAACATACAATTATATAGCAATACAGTTTATAATAAAATGCATTGCATAATGTCATAATTTTATATCATTTTATAACATGCATCAACAAAAATAATACAATTTAAGAAAATGAGTAGGTCAGGGCATTAAAAAAGATAATAGATAAGAAAGTGTTATTTGACTATATAATTTATGGATGAATCTACTTTAAAAAACATATATTTATGTGGTTTTCAAAATTAAAAAAAATGTTTACACCTTCATCAACTAAACAACAGTACTCTTCAATAATTTTTAAATCCTCTAGACTAAAATCTGGAAAATATTTTCGCACAATAGAATTATTGCTAGCTTTTCATTTTCAAATTACCACTCAATTACAATTTGGTCCCTTGTTATATTGATAGGAAAAACCACCACTAAATTTTCTATGAATGGAAAATTTTATTGGAAATATATTTCCAATATGATATAATCTCAGACTCACGTGGTGATGTTTTAGATGAAATATTGTTATCATAACTTACCTCTAAGAGAATCTTTGTGGCTCCTTTGAGATTATCCTCCTATCTTATAGCTAGACCACCAGGGATCCGTTGTCAGCATAATACTGGATGCACATGGCCATGGAGAAATTGAATTTTTTACGTGAGTCTATGGGGAACCTTCAAGAAAGATGGAAGCATAAAAATGAAAATAAGTAGATGCTAGGATTTTTTTGAAATGAAACATCAATAGTGTGCAACTGATTCAAAATAATAGTTTCTTCACCAGGATACATATTCTATAATTGAAGCTGGGGTGACATTTTTATACATCCTGAGATACTTTTTGTGGAAAAACACTTCCTTTGAGAGCATCATATTGCACGTTCCAACCCACTAGATAGACCAACACACAGTCATCCCAATGAACCCAGGGCACCATCACTGCACTATCCCAAACACCATAAGAAAATAAAAAATATCACATCAACATCAATTCAAAAGAATCTATTTCATTACATATTGCATAAAAATATGAAGAGTAGATGATGGTGCGTCAGGCTCACTCCACACAATATGTATGCAAGAAAGACCAGCATAAGAACCATAATGAGAATGGTTGACCAGATATAATTGAATGCCTATAACAAAATTGATGTTGATATGAAAAGCATCATATTTTCACATATTATCGAAGTAATTCGAGGTTATAAAAGAAAAATGTGGTTATTATTATTCAAGATTATGTAAAGACATTATAAATATGAATCTATTGAGAATGGTTGTCCAGATATAGTGGAATGCCTCTAACAGAATCCAAACATATCATGGAATATTTGACATGTACATAGTGTACGGATTTTTTAACGTATTACAATGTACTTATTCATCTATTTGAGTATTCCATGGGTGTAATGAATCAATGTTTATATCCTTTTAAAAAGTATATTTCTTATTCTTCTATTAAATCTTCTGATATTTGTTTCTATCTACTGAAATTTTAGAAATTGAACCCATCACACTGTGCCGAACAATAATACATTCATAATGGATTGAAAGTATCATTGTTGTTTCATTGGTGTGGAATTGTTTAAAGGATGTTGTGTTTCTATTAGTAGCAGAGGTTGTTGTTTTATGTAAAAGGTCTTGGAAAGTGAAACATGAAGCCAACAACTCAATAGAATGGTATGAGGCTACGATAGTTGTGAAAGGTGATGGTCAAAGCGAAGAATGGATTACTTCGATACCAATTTCGACATTGATTAGAATAATAACAATTTAGGTCTGGATAGATCATGATATAATTCATTATTTGAAGGATTCCATTATCAGAATATTGGTATTGATAAGTAATACCTTTTTCGACTTGGGTTAGAATGATAATAGTTTAAGGATTCATAGATCTACATCAAGGTTGGCTGCAATTATTCCCAAGAAAAAAATGTAGGGGTAGAATCCAATAAAAATGTGTTGGTGTGTTTCATAATTGCAATGGTTTATAGGGTCAATCAAATTTATAACATAAGGATGCTCGTGGATTGAGAATTGCATAGACTGATAGTGTTTGATCAATATAATAAGAAAGGTCCTTGACATTAATGGTTGAAATTGAACTCTAACCCAAAGAGGTATTATTACTATAGGATTATAGACATTTTGAACTACCTGTGCAGTATGGTGGAGTTTCATCACAAGAGTATGATGGTTTTTTATGGCCGAAGACTGATGATAAAAAATTCTCAAGTCAAAACAGCACCTAGAAAGGAAGGAGACACATTTCATGTGTTGGATGGCTGTCTAAACACTGATGCTAGTAATAAAACCACAGATTTTGAGGACGGATGATTTGTTGGTTAAGGTATGAAAATAATAATAAAATACTGTACTTTCTTGTGCTCATGTAAAATACCGCAGTTACTCATGCTTAGGCCAAATACAGTAGTTTCTTGTGTTCATAACAACATTGCACTTACTTGTGCACATGTAAATTTCAGAATTAAACAACAATAAAATAATAGAATTATCGTAAATGGTATAATAATAATCAAACCACACCACCAGATTCAATATTTTGTATTGCTATCTTGAAATGAAGAACAAAACAAATAACAGAAAACAAAATGAAAACAAGAAATGAGCATAGGTATTTTATGTTTGACCAAATAGGTAATCTGGTTCCATGTTTCAAGAAACAAGAATGTAAAGCAGTGGGTGAGACTCTTGGTATTCTTGAAAAAACATTCAATTCATATGAGCATTCATCCTCATCATCCCTTACACAAGAAAATATAATAACAAGAGAGAGAAAATACATAATGAAGCATAAAAGTTATATGATGAAGAAACCAAATATGAAAATATCGAACTCTTTGCATATCTGGATCACCTTTGATCGTTTTTCTAAATTAGCGCAATTTGATTGAGTGAAATTTGCACACCTATAAGAAATATATCAGAACATGAAACATGTTGAAAAAACATTATTTATATTGCCAAAAAATAAAACATTATTATGAAATAACATGATTTAGAATTAAACAAAAAGGATGATATTATATAGTAATAATTAAATGATTATTCCATGTATCCACAAAAACCATGTATCAGCCAAATAATTCTAAAGTTAAAGATTATATTAACTAGAGGAAATTTAAGTAACTAAAATACAGAATGTGATACAATGGTTTCTTGGAGAAATTCTATGTATAACCATCAACCATGAGCATTGGAATGAACATAATGAATGAAATTCAAACAAAAAATTTGCACCCTATAATGGAGAATATCTCAGGATTCCATTGGACAATAGTAACTGGATAATAGCGTGCATGTACTACTAAGGCAAAACCCTGATGAGAATGAAACATCATGCTGTTAGTAAAATGTAAACCCCTGGACAAAATTTTAAAGCATTCTTTTAGCATCATATAATATTTTTTTCATTTCAGTTGACAAAAGGATGATTGGAATAAGTTATATTTTCAATCTATATATTTATTTTCTGGGAATCTAATATATGCAGAATGTATCTTCCTCCACCTTAAGGAATGATGAGATGCAGAAAGGGGAATAAATAGATTTCGAAACTATAATTGATTCATTCTATGACCAGCCTCTATCCGATTTTCTTATAGACAAATGCCATAGAGGATATTTAATCTCACAATTGAAAGAGAACACTAATCAAATGTGATGAACATAATGAACAATATAGGAAACATTAAAAAAATTAGACTCACCCTTACATAGTGAATTGCAGTTTTCAATCCATTACTATAGGTCACTGGGATTATCGTTATTAATTGGAAACTAGACAATGTCTGCGACATAATTTTACTAAACATATATTTCCAACCCTCTTTCTGATTAAACAAGGTCTTATAGCAATGGGTATCAGAATTTAATGAAGAAACTGAATCAAATCGACAATAAATTGATATAGTTGATAATTGATTCCCGGACCTGCAAGCACCGAAGTGGGGTAGCAGCAAGGCACAAGTGGTAGTTATGAGGACGAGGCTCCGACAGCGATGGAAAGGAGAGGAGCTGATGAGGATGGAAGGGTGGGGAGCTATGAAGGCGGAGGAGTAGGATACAGTGTTGGCGGCAAAGTATGATGGGGAGATAGGGAGGCACGACGATGAGTGAGAAGGTGGTGGAGTACTAGAGAGATGGGGGGATAGTGTCTGCGGGGAGGGCGGAGAGAGGGGGGGGGGGGGGGGGGGAAGGCGTCATTGGCTGGATTTCTCGGAGAAGAGGCGACGTTAGTATGGAGGGAAGGGGGCGCGATAGTGATTGGGAAGGGGTGGAGTGCCAGAGAGATGGGGGCGATAGTGTCAGCAGGGAGGGGGTGAGGGAGAGGGAGGCAGGCGGCGTTGGCGGGGATTCTCGGAGAGGCGGCGGCGTCACTTCGGCGAGAAGGGGTGGGGATGAGAGAAATGGCCAGCGGTGCCTAGGGTTCCTCCGCAAAAATAACTTAGAACAAAATAATATAGTTTTATTGATAAATAATGTGTTAGTAGTAAATAATTATAAATTTATATAATAAATTATTAGTAAATATTTATTATTTTTGGATAATATTTACAGAATTTTTTGTGGTAAATGTTTTATTGTTGATAATTTTTGTTAATAACAGTATAATGTGTATGTAAAAAATTTGTTGGTGTTGATATAAATTGGTAACAGATTTATGTGTTAGTAAAAGATTTGTTGGCATAGAATAATTATTAACAACAGAAATATTTGATATTAAAAACAAATGTTGGTACATAAAAATAATACCAACAAAACATAATATATGTCGGAATTACTCATTTTTAACAACAGTTATATAATCTGTTACAAAATTTCTATTGGTACAAGTCAATTTTTTTGTAGTGTACCACAAAATATTCATTGGGAGAATTTAATTCAAATGATTCATATTGGAAATGGTGGAACTGTTTACGTTAGTTCATCTATGGTGGTCTCTTTTATAAACATGACCCATTTCTAGTGGTGATGCATTTCTGGTAGTGACTTGTTTCTAGCGGTGAGTTAGTCTGGAAGTGAGTTAGTCTAGTTGTGACTCATGTATAGAGGTGATTCTGTCTGGTGGTGACTCATATCAATTGATGATTTAGTCTGGAAGTGAGTAAGTCTATTGGAGAATCATGTCTAGTGGTGAGTTAGGTCAAGCAGTGAATCATAACTGGTGGTGAATTATTTTTATACATATCCAAATTTTATCAAATTTATTTTTAAAACAATATATTATTATAAGACAGAAATGTCATTAGAAACATAATAATATTTATTTGTGTGCATTAAAATTATGTGGTTCCAACACATATAATCTCCAATTTTATTCTTTTATGAGTAATTTAAATATTTTTAGGTATTATTACACTTTCACATCTAATTGTTCTTTAATTCACATAAAATCAATAATATTATTGGAATTAATTTTATTTTTTTCCTTTCAGTTGGGAATAATTATCCTTTATATTCATATTTTTTATATAGTTTTATATATTCCCTTATCTATACTTTTTTTTATTTATAATGTTGTTTAAAATTCTATTAACTTATTTGAAATTACATTAAATTAATATATTTCACCTCGATTATGTTTTCTTATCGGTATCTTTCTCTCACCATTTTCTTTAGTTTTCATTATGATGCTTCCTTTATAAATTTACATTATTCATAAAAGTATTTTTTATTTTTATTCTAATTATTTTTATGAAACCATTCATTTGAAAATTATTTCCTTTAAAATAAATTTTCCTAGAAAATTTATGCCATATATATTATTGTTCCTAAAATATTTTATAATGTTCTTCTAATTAATTTTCAATTAACTTAATATCCTTTAATATTTCTTATTTTTAACATGGTATATGACTTATGAAATAATCTACTTCATTTTTCTAGGAGATTATTTTTTATGAATTGTGTTGATGTTTATGAAACACATATCTTTATGATATATTTAATTATACAATGAGGGATTTATGTTGTTTTTATGTTCATATAGAACACATATTTGTGGTTAATTATTATGTGATAGGTGGAACCATAATTAGTTAACCTTGTGATTCGTTTGGTAAATCTTTATATCTCATAAATAAAATATTATATAATATGTGAGTATGTCTTTATCAACTATATTATATGATATTCTCATCTAAAATGTGATGAAAATATTGGAAATTAACCTCAATAAAAGATATCATTTTGTTTTCTAATTCATGTTCCACATTTTTATGCCAGAAAATATTCTGATGAATCAATTAATATTTTGGGGGAAAATATTTATATCATGATTTATGATCTATGTTTTTTGAATATGAATTCCTTATGTTATGGATATATACCTTTATTATGCTCTCATACTGACATATTCAACATATGGTCACTTATGATCTTCATTATGGTATCTTATGTTTTCTCAAATAATATCACTTATATTTTAAACCATACCATGAATATGAGGTCACCCATTTCTTATGTTTCAATTCCATAGGTAATGAATAAGAGTATTATGTATGTCATGTCAAGAAGTGTTTCACATGTGGAGGTTTTTTGGGGGATATGATAAAGTAATTTTGTAAAATTTGATGGTCATGTATCTAATTTCTAGACAAAATAATCCTAAAGGGTCTAGGTGATTGATTTCTTTTAGTTTTAATGGAAAATCATGTGTAGTAATAAAAATATGTATGTATGTTATGGTTGGGTTTTCTTAAAAAAGAAGCAGATAGCATGAATAACATCCATATAGTGGCCAGGAGCCTCGAGAGTGTAGTTCCATGCGATACTGGAGGATAAGAATATAAAAAATATTCATGTTAATTGGTGGTGAAACTAACAATTAAGGTGGAAATATGGAGATACAAATGATTCTATTCCTAATCATATCACATGGGGATTGAAGAGATTAATGCGGTGTGAGTATGGGGATTGAGGATGAGTCATGCAATTGTTTTCTAGGGAGTGAGAGAGGGGGAGGGGAAGGGGTGGGCATCGTGGAATGCAGGGAAGGGTAGGATAGTGTAGGGACCAATTTTTTTTATGAAAAATAAAAATTATTTCAATAAAGAATAAAATCTAGTAATATGACCCAAATCTATATTAATTTATCCATACTGGCATGGGACTATCCTAAAAATCCCAATGTGAGTCATTTTCATAATGAGCAAATTTTATATGTCAAACCCATAAAAATCATGTGGGATTACCCATAAATCCTAAGGGTTGAACACATTTTTTCATGAAAATTTGATATACTATATATATTTGATAATAATAATATAATAATTTTATTATAGTAAGTAATTTATTTAAGAGAAAAAATAAATTTTTGAAACAGAATAACCAACAAATATAAAGGAGTTGACTATATTATGAGAATAACACTTCCCAACCAAATCATTAAAATTTGATATAATAATAAAATGTTTGGGATAATCAATATTTCCTTCTATTATAATAAGAGTAAAGGTAAAAAAATTCAATAACCAAAAAACAAAAAACATCAATAACAAGTCCTAAAGAAGATAAATTTGGGCCATTGGGGTTGAGACTCAGAACAATTTGACAATCAGTATCAAAAATTACATTACTCCATCATAGAGATTATGTAAAAAGAAATTTAGTTGACAAAATTTTATTTATACATCAATATATATCAACATAAAATGAATTTTTTTTATAATAAAGTCAAAATACAACCAAAATAATTCTTGAGGATAATAGTAATACCCAACCTAAAACCATTAAAAATCACCATATATAAATTAATCTTAAAATAATCTCAGTGTAAATCCAAAAATATTCAATTATAATTATAATGTTTATCCTAAGACATATTCACACTATTACTCTACCAAACACCACTATAAAAAATTAATATAACCGCATTTATATTTATTGTTAGAAATGTTTAGAAACACACTAACTTCATTTAAAATGATTTATAAAAAATGTTAAATGATCCACGGTTATAATTTCATTTATTTATAATCCCATTTCTCCATGATTTTAAAAAACAATGGAAAATAATAAAA
Source organism: Viscum album (assembly GCA_963277665.1). NCBI lineage: Eukaryota > Viridiplantae > Streptophyta > Magnoliopsida > Santalales > Viscaceae > Viscum > Viscum album. The sequence continues at coordinate 1,859,819,629 of OY728151.1, read as the reverse complement.
TAAATTCCCATTTTATTAGAAACATAGAAAGTTGTTTTTTATTTTAACACGAAAACATTTTTCCCATAAAATCGATCACACCACACATCACCCACCACCATATTTCTATTTATTTCTCATGATCCTAAAATAGTTCTCCATGTCCTCTTCATGTCTTCTATGTGTTCCTCAACAATTCCCACAAACACCATGACTGTCCTATACTAGTGCCATGAAAATTCCCGCCACCACCACACGTGTCCTTATTCATGTCGAACAACACCCCTCACCTCCACTTGTCCCTTATGTGAGCCCCAACAGAGACCACCGCCACCAATCCACAACCCCCAAATTAAAATATATGTTCATTGTTTGGGATTCAAACATGTGACATAAAATATATAAGAGAACTTTTGAACCAGTAGACCCGAGCTGTTTTCTGGACATTTAATAGTATTACACAATATTCATATATACTTTACATAGAGACACACATAGATGTATATTAATATATTAATATATAAAAATATAATTTAATATATAAAAGTATAATTTAATATATTTATATGTATATGTATATATAATATTATAAATAAAATTATGTATATATATATATATAAATTTTTATATTTATATTCATTATTGATGATAATTTTTTAGGTTATTATTAGTTAACCATAAATATTATTTAACTTGTGTGTGTGTGTCTATAATTATGCATATATATATGTATCTAGGTATGAATGTATGTAAGGGTGTGTGTGTGTGTATTAATTTTATAAAAAATTCTTATTTTTAATGTTATATATACTACAATATTTTACACTCTTTGTTTCTATGTATATCTCATTAAATTATATTATTTTCAATATTATGATATATATATATATATATATATAAAATAAAATATGAGAATAAAAAAAAAGTTTTAATTTCATTTTTAAGAAAACTCTATTTAAATTTTTTGTTGAAATAATAATTATATATGTTTTAAACAGATAGATAAAAAATGTTGTTAAATGTAAACAAGATACATTTTTAAATGAAGTTAAAAATGTGAAAAATTATCCATGTTTTAAGCAAGACATGACTAAATTAAAATATAACCACATTTATTGAAAACATAGTTATAATAACATGGAATTTTTTTCCTTTGCATCTAACAAATATGTCCTATTTGGATCCAAACTTAACTAGAAATTATTTTTATTATGAAAAAATATCATTCTATAAAGTTTTGAATATTTTAATATTTGGAGTTTGTAAAATTTTGTAGACTAACACGGCGGTGAAGACCATGACATATTAGAGGATATTTTGAAGCGATAAATTTTATGTTCTTTATATGAAAAGTTAATGAAATTAAATTTTTGAATTAAATAAGTGACATTAATGGAAAATAATTATGGCCATTAATATTTGGATAAATTTTGAATTTATGGAATGGTTTAAGGAAATGTGTGGAGGAAATATATTTATAATGATGGACATGAGTGGGAAATCCTAAATTTTATTAATTTTCCCAGTGGTCCAAACACTAATAATTTTGGTAGCATTCTAGATTGGAATTTGAGAAGATGAATGAGGAAATATATTATTGATAAATGAGTTATTGTGATAATTGAAGTTTTGAAATTTACCTTCATCCTTGAATTGAGGTAGGGGAATAGAAATTTTCAACTATTAATTTATCTATGTAAATCTATTATGATTTTTTGTGTTGGATAAATGATTAAAATCAATACTGAAACAAAACATGTGATTAATAGAAATTAAAAATTGATATAAATTCGGTGGAATAAATATTCTAAAAAATATTTTCTATGAAAAAATATTCTCTTTTGAATGGTTATTGATAGAAATTTTTTATTATAGGAATATGAAAGATGAAAATTGATGGAGTTACAATTCTATGTCTACAGAATATGAGTTTGTAGAGATGGAAGAACATTAATAGTGAGAAATAGAAAATTATGGATATGAATAAGTAGAGATAGAATAATTGTTATTAATAAATTATTTATGTCCAGAGAATTTTGAAATGTTATATTATCATAGAAATTGGAAAATTATAGAATTAAATTTTGAGATTGATAAAAAATTCTATTCTATGATAAGAGAATTAATTTGTTGATGAATGAAGTAAAAAAATGGTGGAATATAACAAGATATATACATTTATTAAAATATTTAAAAAATTGTAAAATAACTTAAATTATAAAAATGATGAATTTATGTGGTATATTTTCATATTTAATTTGAGAATTAATTAATATGTTTTTCATGATGGAAATTTGGGTTAATATTTTTTTATAAACTTATGAGGAAATATTTATGAAATGTAAAATATAATGAGAGTTTATTATGATGACATGGGTGATGAAAATATATTTTTGTTGATATATTAATAATTTTCTTATAACTTTTAATGCTTTTGAATATGGAATGATGATAAGTTAGTGGAAATTTAAAAATTAGGAGGAGGGTGAATTTTCCAAAAACCTGTATGAGGGGGTGAAAATTTGACATGATAGTGTGACAATTTATTGAAAATTTTCCATAAACATATTGGGAGTTACATGAACCCCTAAGAGGGGTTGTGAAAAATTCAACATGAGATTGGGAAAAAAAGTAACAGGGCTATGGAAATTTTTTTTTATCACAAATGATAGTTTATCAATTTAGGGGTTGTAAGGTACACTGATTTCATTCCTAATTAATATGGAAGCAATGTAAATGTTTAAATTATAGAGTCCCTCTTATAAAACGTAGTAATTATGTATGGGGAAGTAGGTGATGCATACCAAGACTAATTGTTTTGAAATCATGATGATATATTATTAGAAGATATGTTGTGGAGCTTGTGTCTGTCCAAGATTTGTAGATTGTTAGTGATGTGCTGAATTATACATTGGATTAGAATTAAATTATATATAATTGACAGTGAGGTATATATATTAATTATTATTATTATATTACTTAGGAGATTTATAGGTTTATTGTCATAGATGAGGGAATAAATTAAGGGTGGGGGTATAAATCAAATTTGTAATACTTCATATTGATATGGAAGATGTGACTTGGATGGCGACTGTTCACAATAGAAATTATGTTAATGATAGAGTGGATGATATAGTTAGGCATGGTGGATATGTGATATGTTGACGATGAAGTAGTTTTAGTAGGGGAGAGTCCATTAGGGTAAACTGTTGGTAATTAAATGAGTGTCTTTGAGGGTAGATATCTACCAACTGATATATATTGTGTTCGGGAGAGTCTCATAGGGTGGATATTCACATAACTAGTGAGATTCCCCATGGGTGGATAACAACCCAAACATGAAAATAGTTCATTATAGCATGTTACCTATAGGATCATAACAAATTATTAGGGGAGATATGATTAGTTCTTTCCATAAGTGTTTATAGATACATATTTATAGATAAGGATGTTATAGTGAGATCATGGAGATTAGATAGATTATTAACAATGCGTAATGAATTGAAATTTTTTGAGTAATTGTTTTATATAGAAATATGAATTGAAAAATGGGTGTTTCATGAATTTGGATATGGATCATGAATATGTGGGTTGATAAATAACTAAGAGATGTTTTTGGATGTAGATTAAGTCTAAAGAGGGGTTTAAGGTGTTATATTGAGCAATAGATTATAGTTAGGGTGACCCCTCCATGTTGTTATCTTATTGTCTATAGAAGTCCAGTCATGCTATGATACATTGGTTGAACTATAATGGACTACAACATGGGGATCATGGTGCAGAGTATGAGGAACTGCACTAAGAGAGATAGAGGTCAATACATGTAAGACTAGTCAAATTATGAAAAGGGGTGTTGTTTCGTGACCCATAAGGGTTACACTATGATGATGTTGGTTTGGGGTTATGTCCTATTCCTGGGGAAAGTCATACGGTGAACCTAAGTTAGTTTCACTAGAACAAATGTATTAGAGAGTAAATATATATACATAGTGTATCTATCCCTGACTTGGGAGGCTCGTACTATACCTGGGATCTTGGAGAGGTCAATTCACAATATAACCATCATGGTTACACCACGACTGATGTCTGATATGGTTTTTTAATAGAGGTGGACTTGTAATTTACTAGTCAGATTGCTCAGGTTTTAGGTCAACCAGGTGATGGGGGATGGATATTTTAGATTTCTCCCCCTTGTCTATTATGCTATTAGTCTGCCTTGAGGATGGGGGTTTTTAGGAAATTTGATGGTGAATCAAGTGTCATTTTTCCATTTCATCATCCATTTCTTGTTCTTATAAACTAGAAACTCATTTTGGCATGAGTTATGATCGGGTTTTGGTTCTAATTCTATTAGATGATAGTGTAATCAAGTGGGAACAATGAGTATTTATCTTGGAATGGATACTTGAAGTCCCATTTTTATTAACACAAGAGCTTATATTTGGTTATAATTACGAAGTAATATATAATTAGTTTTTAGTGAATATACATCATTGGTTCTAATTAATTAATTAATTATAATTTTTATAACGAATAATTTTGGAATTATGTCTTGTGATAGGAACATGAGTGGATGTGTGATCTTAGACGAAGTATGGATGGGATTAACCAAGGGTTAAAAGAGCTTCATGTGGATGGAAACTAAATTTTAGAGGTATTTGGTTCCTATAATATAAAATATTTTTCTTTTTTTATGCATGAGGTTTCATACATGCATGTTTTCATCAGATTTGGTAAATGGGTAGGGACTGACACCACCCTATAAAAATATATTGGTTGGTGTGAAGACTCTCAGAGTAGGGACATGTTATTTTTATCACCTTGGGTAAGTTAGCATGACTATACATCTATGTATCAAATGAGAGAAGGTTCTAGTTGAGAATAAGAGAGGCCTCATTTTGGTATTTGGGATTGAGATGTGCTTTGGGTAGCCAAGGTTTGTTTCTTAAGGATAGTCCTATAGGGAGTTTTATACCTAATGATGATGAATGAGATGGTAGTATATATCAAATGTGATGACAAAAAAACTCTAGATGGTGGATTGGACTCTTGGAAAGTAACACGAGTGGGATGAGTTTTTTGGGACTACAGAAATTATGATAGATATTAATGTTCCTCCCAGTAATGGATCGAGACATCTCTTTATAGATATTTGAAATGAGACCAAGGTGTGCATCATGTTATCTTTCATATCTATTGAAATCAAGATTCCAAGGGGTTTAGAGAGATATATATTAGAAAAATACATAGTTATTGTGAATGAGTAGTGAGTATTATTTTGATGGGGGTTTATACAGAAACTGTCTAGGGTTAGGGTGATCCTACAAGATAAGGAGACAACAAGGAGTGATGAGGGATGTTTTTATTGAGGAGTACAGACTAGGGATGGTTTGGAGGACCCTAGTGGATTCAATTGAAGGTGATATAACAATGGAAATATAACTAAAATATTTTAATTAGGACGGATATATGTAGAGGTTCATAATGGTGCAGGGATTGGTCATGAGTGACTAGTGACCTGGTGATGTTGTGGTGAGCCTGTGTAATAGGATAAATGCTCTGTATGTTATTAAATTTGTGTTCTGGATGTTTTCTTTTGATTGGTGATAAATCTCAGTGTGGCTGGTGATAGATCATAACCTCTAGCGTCTTAATGGGTGATAATGTGTTGCTAAATCATACCATAAATTAGAAGTTATTATATGATGTGATATTAGACCTACCTTGAGTGATAAGGTGGTGGTATGGATAATGGTCTTACCTTTAGGGAGAAGGTATTGACATGGAACATCTTAAGTGAGAACACTAGTATAGAATGTTATGTGAAATCATAACATACCTTCAGTTATAAGGTGTTTTTGGGAAACAACCTCATATTGAGTGAGAAATATTAGCATGAACCTCCTTGAGTGAGGAGGTTAGTCTAGGTGTATGTGAATGAAGATACCATGAGTGATAAGGTAGTGGTCAGGATATGGTATATGGCCCTACATTTAGTGAAAAAGTAGAGTCCATGACTTGGGGGATGATCTCCTTTGAGTGATAAGTGATAGTCTTGCGAAAGGACACAAGATCCCAACCTACACCTTTAGGTAGTGGTCGAGACATGGTGACACTCTTCCAGGAGTCTCTATGAACATGTTGGGTTCTATGGTGTGATAATACTAGATTACAACTTAGGTAAAAGTAGTTATTTTTGGGTATCATGGTGTACAAGTCATCAAAAAATGAACCAATGCATATGTGTGTTATGGAGAGATGAGCTAGATACCAGTATAGATTGAAGAATGATTGGTCGGGTATCGTGGTGTCCTGATTAGCACATGAGGACCAAAAGTGAATTTATGTTCTGTGTCATTTAATTTCCCTATGAATACACATGTATATGATGATTTATATTAGGGTGAAATGGAGGGAACTAGCTGATTTTTATTTCTCACACTGTTCGTGGGCATGCCATTATTTGTGAGAGCCCTATGTTTGGCATTCAGGTTGATCATGAGTTTTGAAGTGGGTTGAGTAGGGGAATCATGATCAACATTTTGAGTTGGAGATTGAGGATAGGTTCAGGGATGGTAGTGAAGGATCTATATATTTTCATTTCCATATATATATATTTTGTTTTTGATCATCCTAATCGGTGATCAGTTGGGATGTTTTCCATTTGAATGAATTTACATTTTATTATATAATGATTCTTATTTATTGATATCCCCATACTCTAATGATTTTTAAGGATTTTGTTTAGATATTTACCTTATCTGATTATTACAGATGAATTTTATTGTCACCCCAATGTATTATTTAGTCCCTCTTCACTAGTTTGAAACCTCTATCATATGAGGAGGTGTGTTTGAGTTCTTGTGGCACCTCTGATCAGGACACTAATGAGTGGTATTAGGAAGGGTTGTTACAAAATGGTTTCAAAGAATATTTTTCTTTGTATTACTATTTTGTGTATGGTTGATTGGGAATAATGATGTTTTATAGTGTACATATTTTATATTGATAATTGTGGTTTTTATTTATAGACATATTTCAATGATGAAAATGTGTATGCACAATATTTGTTATATAGGATTCAGACGAAATATTTTTTCTTCTATTTTATTGATTTTTATGATAATAGGGTTTAATATGTTTAATGTATCAATAATAACTTATATGGTTTCCCTGTATAAATTATTGTTGATATTATACTAATTTGTAATATGATTTTAATTTATGAGTGATTCTTTATGATAGTTGCTGAGGTTATTATTGATATATGTTCTCCAGTGTTGGGGGATATATAATCCCTTCTTGAAAGGGACATATAGTGACACTAGGAAGGGTAGTTTAGAAATTTTACACTTGGGATATGTGATTTAATCATGGGATTAAGTTTCCACAAGGATGTGCATACCTTGACAATGATACTATGAGTGCTGTTAGGTGAGATGGAATGATTAGTTGGATGCCTAGAAATATTGATTGTGGATTTAATTTTGATTCGCACAACAAATGTGTGGAAAAATGGTTTGTTGTTTTCTAATAATGATCGTGTGTAATGTGATTTTGTGGTTGGAATTAACATGAGTGAGATTCCACAAGTTTTTTATAAAATTATCAACATGTATGTTTTTGGATAGATAATATTAACATGTGATAAGATTATGGTTAATAGTTAGGTTCATGATCCTAGGATAGACGGTTTGTGACTCATGGGACCATGATTTTTGTTTTGTGATTTGGTGGTACAAGAGTGTTCAACCTCTATGTTTTGATGAGATCGAGTAAGATAGTGGTAAAAAACCCTGAATTTTGTTTTTCTAAGGCTCACTCTTCTATAGTAAATAGATATTGCGATTGGAATGTATTTTTTATGAAAAACCCCAATGTGTAAACATGAGTGCATGATTGTGATGTTTAGTGATCATTTGGTTCATTGATAATTGAGTCATCATGTGCGATATAAGAAAAAATGTAATATAAAAAATATAGGTAGGTGTGGTGAGTAAAATTTTTGGTGATAATGTAGTTTTTCAGGGGTTATTAGGATGAGTGAGATTTGTTCAAAAGGAGAAAAGTGTGTGGGATTCTGTAACTTGTAAAGTCAGTGCTTGAGGAGTGGTGTAAGGGAATCCATATGGGGGGGGGATTTCCCCATTCATAAGTAGAGGGTATCACCCTGATTGTGGTTGATTTTTGGTTTGTTTTGAGGATAATTATCCTTGTTAGATGGGAATCAGTTTTAATTAGTTTTTCATGTTGATTCTTAGGTATGAGTAGGCATTTCATGTCCTGTCATCACATTCAATAATAGTATGATGTGGGATATGGAGATCATATTTTTGATTAAATAGATTGAAGATTTTAATACTAATATATTGTGGATTTTAATACTAGTCCAGTAGGTATAATCCTCATGTTAGTGGGGTTTTCTATGTGGTGAGATTGTTCGACGGATGATAAAGATGGAACCAAGATGATGGTGTGTTAGAAGATCTGATGTGATGTGGTTCCTAAGTCTATATTTAAGATTCAAATGTAGTGTTATTAGAGTTTGAGTGTTGGAATTAGACATAGGATGGAGTTGATGTGATATAAGAGAGAGATTAAGATAGAAGGTGTGTAAGTTCTCATAGAAAGTGTATAACTAGGGTAGTCCATTTAGTACCCCACCAAATAATTACATAGAATCTCATGTTTAGAAATTTTTTTGGTAGTTTATATCATTTACTTATGACTCCAAAAGTTAAGAATTCATGATCAAGTGATGGGATAACATTTCATCTATCTATTATAGGCGTTTTTAGGTGGATTAATCTAGAAGAATGAATGATATTTTCTCATGAAAATGGGTGTAATGATCTTGTTATTTGATATACCACTAGAATTTCACATTCTATGAAGGATTATTATGTTGGGGAGAACATTGGTCTGAAATAAGCTTTTTTGAGTAGAGGTTTTTAGTTGGGTGAGTGATAACAGTAATAGTTAACTATTTGAAGATGCATCAATGTATCATGGTATATGGGTTTCGTTTAAGTCCATATCATTGTTGGTCATGGTGATGAATTTGCTGATAAATTTTTTATAAATAATTTGATTTTCCTATTTAGATTTAAAAATGAAATATCATTTATTGTTTTAGGGTATAAAAAATGAATTATTGGTGAATTCATTACCAAGGTGGACAAGGCATTATGGAGAAAGTATCATCTTAACTTCATGCAAAATAGAATTATTTTGGTGGAGAGTTTGTAACAACCTAAATAATTATGAGAAATTATATTCTAAGGATATTTTAATTTTTGCTCTTGAGTAGTGATCATTATGGAATTAAGAATCAGATCATGAATATAAGGGTTAAGATATCTATAAGAGATGTTTTTTGGATGTGGATAGAGGATTTAGTGTTATTTTTTGTGCTTAAGTGAGAGATGGAGTGGAGAATGGGAGACACCTCTTCTTTTGGATGCATGAACCTAATTGTGTTATGACATTTAGGCCATGCCCCGATGACCTGTAGTGAGAGGCATCATGACAATGAGCATGAGGTTCCACACCACAAAATAGGGAGGTTATGCCTGGGGGTCTATGACCTCAAATGAAATTGGAGAATCCCATCATTAATGTTATGGTTTGGACCATTATTGTGTTGGATGAGTGATACTATCATAAATTTAAATCTTCTTTAAGTAACTTAATTCACTAAAATGAGGAAGACTAGATGTTTATCTCAACTATGTCAAGGTAGTGGAAAAATGGTCTTCAATAGAACAAAATGGTTACTGAAAATTTGGGGATGTGTTTTGAGAAAAGAAGATTCATCCAGGTTTATTGGATGGGGGATATGAAGAATCAATAGAATATTTTTTTTAAGTTGTTGGAATCCACTGAAGAATGATGTTGTTAATCGATGGCTAGCTATAAATTTTATATAGTGATGAAGCCAATTTTACAAGTTGATTACCACTATAAAATAGATGTTATACTAAATACTAAGTTGAAACAATAAATTAAAGAACTTTTACTATATTATGAAATAAAGTGTAACATCAAATCCTTTAATTTAGTGTCAGTATTCTATTTTACTTTTTATAGAAAAAGAAGAAATGTAGTGTTTTACCATCAATATAAGACAAAATCCCAAACCATTTAAATATTTTTTCATCGAATTTGTCCTTTCATTTAACTCATTCAATGATTTATGAGTTTTATAGAAAATTGGAGAGGAGAAAATTAGTGGATATGGTTAGTGTTAAGCCATCCCCCATGTTCTAGTACATTAGTATTTGGGGAAGTTTTGGTGGTTGATTTAACAGTTTAGAACCATAAAAAATTTAGATGTTATAGAGAACAAAATATCTATAATTTATTAATCAAATTAATGTTTCAATTCAAAAAAATTATTACTTGAGGACGGATCATAACACTCAGAAACTCAAGTAACATTATAAGTCTCTCCATAGACACAATGATTTTAGTTAGGTGTATTTTTATCAAATGATATGATAAGAAAAAAATTTAAGGTCCAAATAAGATAGTTTTATGGAACTGACTATGTATTTTAAGTAATATAGATAGAATATTATCTCAAAATGAAAGATCTAAAACTTATTTTGGATAAAGAAAATCAGGGAAAAATTGAGAAAGGTGAAGTGGAAAATTTTGAATTAAAGGCACATTTATTAGTGGGGATATCATTGGTATGAAATGTATCCTTCATGATCTAAGTAAAGAAGTATATAGTTGATTTGATGGATTCCATGATATAAATATATAAGAAACCAATTGAAATGAAAAATGTGTTTCTAATGTGAAGGTTGTTTATCATGACGTTATCGAAAGGATGAACATTGTCACATCATGTGAATGGTTTGACCATGACCAATAAAGAGATTAAAGTACTAACATTGAATTTCATATATGGTTTATAACAAATTATTCTACTTTCATATTGACTAGAATCACATTATATTATTCTTATTACTGTAAGAAAATATTGTAAAAAGAATTATATAATGTTTAAATACTTTTGGAACATGATCCTAAATGAGGATAATATGAGAATATTGGTCTAAATACCTTTAAAAAATGATAAATTCTAATGTAATTGGAAACTAAACATAGATAAGGAACCATTGATGTTTAAAAGATAATCATAGGTAGAAGAGTTGAGGAATGTTGACTACTATGAGATAAAATTGATTTTTTTTGGGAAATGATGACTTCCTAGAGGAACAGAAGAAATTGTAAAGAATGTTCCTGAAGGTAATATTTCATAATCACAAAACAAATTAAAAAAATTAGATGGTATATAATTTCTACTTGTCACCAGTGTTCTAGTGGAATTATGGGAGTTTCAGTCTAGTGCATCATTTCACTCAATAATATTTCATTGTTCCATGGAAAGAAATATATCTAAATTAATTTTGAAATCTCATTTGGATGATAATTAATATTTTAATGTGATTATAAATGTATATTTAAATCATTTAATGAACACATGTGCTTCCTATTACTGAAGGAAGTGAGACACATTCCAGGTCTTTATATGATTCTCATCTCTATGGGTATGATTGATGATATAGTGTTTATAACCACCTCTGCTAATGGAATCTAGAAAATTACATTATGGTATATGGTAGTGGTTTGGGGAGTAAATGATAAGAATCTTTGTCTAACTAAAAGTTTTAATGGATTTTCTATCATTATAATTACTACCATGGATGATTAATATCTCTATGATTGTAGGCACAATCACCTTAGGGAGAAGAACAAAATATTTTAAATGAGAGGGAATTTTGAATCTCATTTCGAAAACAATAAACAGTTGTTATAGTTTAATACTAAGAAAGAAAAATTAGGTTTCCTTCATGTTTTATTTTTAGAATCCCAGATCTTATAAGCTGGATGTTGATCAATTAAATTTATAGGGACCCACCCGAGTTCAATATCAGAGAGGACACATTTAATCAATCAAATTGATTTAAGAAACAATAAGGAAGGTATGGTTGTATTTATTTAATCATAAGTATAAAATTTTCCATTTTTTTATAGAAAAAGTTCTTGAATTAGAATTTTTTTATGTATTCAACTCTAGAAGCATAGTGTATGTGATGATATTTATGAGACCATATATTGTATTTGTAATAGGAGTTGAAAGTTAGTTCATGTCGAATCCAAGAAGATAACATTGTGATTTCATGAATTTTATTATCTAATACAAGAACATATCATAATATCAAATGCTCTATTTTGGTGAAAGTGGTCCTTTATAGTGGTTGGATGACAATAATTTTGCTGGTGATAAAGACAATACAAGAGAATGATGAAATTTGTGTTTATGTATGGTGTGAATGTGGTTAGCTGAATGTCTTGATTGCAACATGTGGTTACTCTATATACAATAGAAGAAGAATTAATAGTATTTATGTAAATAGTAAAGGAGTTTTTTTTCTAGAAGAATTACCTTAGAAGGTTATCAAAAGGAGGATTGTCATTCTTCGATAGTCAGAGTGATATTTTCATTTCTTAACATCCTGCATTTCAGGGAAAAAGTGAAACATAAAATACAAAAAAAAATTACACATAATATTCATTAGACAACATCTTAGATCTATAGCATATGTCAGGGATGAAAAATTAGGCCATTATTTTAATAATGGTTTTAGTTCATGAGAATTTTAAGAAACACTACAGCTTAGTAGGACTTCTACTAATAGAATAGGATGAAGAACACTACATGGAAGAAGGAAATAAGATGAGTTTTACCAAGGTTTTAATCCTGAAAGTGATTTATCTTGAATAAATCATAATGTTTTATATTTTTTGGAATTTGATCCTTATATAATATAACAAATTTAACCCACCATAGTTAGGAACTCTATAAGTTCATCATAGCATTTTCAGGGGAGTAGAAGTAGCATATTCAATATGAAAGAACAATTACTAGAAGTTTTTTATAATTAGATATGATGAAAGAATGAGAAATATATACCATATGGGGTGATTTGGAAAGTCAACGAATTAAAAATGTTGTAGTATTGGAATAAAAAAAAGAATAATGATGTTAATGAATGGATGGACACAAATTTAGGAAAATGGTGTAAATTATATGGTTGTTCAATTACCACCATTAAATATAGATGGTACTATATTTTGAAATTTATTAAAATATAAGAGTACTTATACTCTATGTTGAATTTTTTAATATTGTATACTTAGGTATAATTATTTTTTCATTTTAACTTCTAATAATAAAAACTTATTGGTTATGTGATCTAGTTGATGAAAGATGAATGTCTAGATCATGTAAATCATTATGCAACCACATTATCTTTTCTTATACCTATTTGAATACTTTTTCAATTTTTATACTATGTGAAATGAGATTTAGTGCTAATTATAGGGGTACAAAAGACTTTCTATCTTTAGTGATCCAAGGTGTGATGATGTTTCAATATTTGATTCCACAACATAACACCATCAACAAGTGTGATCTTTTACAGAACTAAATATCTATCATATATTGACTGTAAAAGTGTTTATATTTGAAATCGTTGGTTTCTATTAAAAAGGGTGGTCATTCCATGATCCATAGATGTCTATGTCATGATAAAGGTAGGTTGGTGGTTTATCTTCCTATCCTAGGTGTTGTTCCATAACCCAGTAGGTTTGCACTGCAAATAGACCTTGGTGGGGTGGAATCACACCATGATCCTCATCCTCACAAGAGTAATGACAAATAGACTAGTTTTTTTAGAGGTATATTATCAACTTTTCTATCCCCACATAGGTTTTTGAATGACTATGTATTGATATATGGACATTTCAGTCATCCCTCCCCTTCATCACTCTCTTAATGCCCCTTTGATGTGCGATGAATTTTGAGGTAATTATAATGTGATTCATGGTATATTATTTTATTAAATCCTCCATTTTTTATTATTATATTATATACTTAAATTGGGTTGATTTTGGAAATGGTTTTAGTGCTGATTGCACTAAAGCATTGTTGAATCAATTAAAAAAATGATTTTTTTCTTTTCATGGCTAGTTGAGGTGCCAAAAGGACAAAATAATGGGTTTCCAGGAAGATTCAGTGACATAGTGATGTATTTTTTGTTTTTAGTGAATATTAATCCTAAAATAAAATTTAATCATTAATTTTAAATTATGATAATTATTTTTTTGGTGTTATATCTCGAGTTAGGATCTTGAGTCTTGGCATGGGAATGGATGAGTCCAAGGTGATATTGGTCTAGTATGGGTGGATCTTGTCATGGATGATAACACTATTTTATAGAAATAAAATACCTATAATATAAAATCATATTCTTTTATGCATGAGTGTGCATACCAACATGTTTTCAAGGGATTAAGTAAATCAGTAGAGCATGAGAGAACCACATGTAATGAGATAGGTTGACCTTGAGCCTCTTAGAATTGGGACTGGTTCTTCCTAGAACCTTGGGTAAATTGGTATCACAGAATAACTATGTATCTCATATGTGAAGGCTTCATTTTAGTTGATGAGAGGATATGAGGAATTTTATGATTTTATGTTTCCAAGTTGGGTTTTGAAGGGTGATTCAAAAAATCATGAGAGGAATATGAATAATGAAGTTGAGTGAGGTGTTTATACGTCTCATGTGTACTGAGGAACACCTGATTGATGTTTGAGTAGTATCTTGGTGAGTTTTATGAGTGTGATGAGTCCTTCATAAAAAGAAATGGTTTGAAAAGAAGTTTTTTACCTCCATGTTCTAGATAAATATCTCCCCTCAGAGTGATGTGAGGTAAGACCTACTATGGGTTATGGAAAATTTTGGGGGGAATGATATTGGGTTTCCATGGAGTTTAGAGTGATATAGGTTCGTATGGTCATTGATTTGTAAGATTGGGTATTGAATGAAGTATTTATCTGGTTTATACTTGGGATAGTCACCATGGTAAGGTAAATCCTAGGGTAGAAAATGAAATTGTGGAGTGATGAGGGTTGGTTGTGTCCATGATAATGGTCTAGGATAGGATTGAATGACAATAGTGGATGACATAAAGGGTGAGATGAGAATACTAAGATTTTCAATATTTTTTTCTTGTACATTATGGGAAATGAGGTATGATTAGGATTAGGTCATGGTACAAGTAATAGTCACCATGGAAAAGATTTTTTGAGCATGTGATATGGGATTTATACCCTATTAATTGTTTCATGATTGTGTTGTTCATGTTATAATGATAAGAGAAATATAATGGCATTGATGTCTATAGATACTATTTAATTTCCTCACCTTGAGTGATATTGTGTTGTTAGACCATACCATGAGTGAGAAGGTAGAGTTTGTGAATTGATATTGGGTTTACCTTGAGTGATAAGGTAGTATTCAGAATAATGGACTTACCTTGAGTGAGAAGTTATTGGCACAGATCATCTTCAGTGAGAATAATTGTATGCGTTATAATGTGACAATAGAATATAAAATGAGTGATAATATATTTTGGTAAAAACAAACTCTTTTTGACTGAGAATATATTTTCACTGACCTTCTTGAGTGGGAAGGATGGACAACGCATTGATGAAATGCCTCACATAGAGTAAAATGGTAGTTTTTAAGACATTTTATACGGACCAACCTTGAGTGGTAATATAATGGCCACAACCCTAGTATCCTAGAGTTAGTGGTTACTTTATTACAATGGTACTAGATACAAATGATAATATCCCAAAGGGCTACATAGCTTATAAAACTTTTAAAATGAAATACACACTTGAAAATCACAATAAAATTGACCACTTAAAATACAACATAAAATTTCATTGAGAAGTATTTTTCCCTTTTGTATATCCATGTATATCAATCATAATACACATTCTAGCATCCTTGGTAATGGTAAAATAAGAAATGGGTTGGATCATATTCTCTTTAAGGTATTCATAAAACATAATCTATCCTGAATTAATAAGTCATAATCAATATATAAAGGTCAATATATGAAAAATCATTCCATTTAATTAATTACTTCAGCATAAAAAATAATACGGTTGGAATAAATGATATTCCAATAATCTCATATGAATAATATCATGATATTGAAAATTATTTAATGATATCATAACAAATCTAAAAATCACATGGTCATAAATAACTAATATCATAAGGAGGTAATTCATAATTCCTAACATCATAAACATGTAGAAAAGGCCTCATTCCAAGATACTTACAGAAATGGGTAAGCAATCATCCAAATACCAAAAATAGTTTGTTGCATGAGATAAACTGATGGATATAGGGGCTATAGAGGGACCCTACGATCACATACTAAGAGAAATATATTCCTCATATGAAAGGGCTGAATCATAAAAAATTTAAAATTTTTATTAAAAAAGTAGCATACAATATGTTAAAACTCTCCCCAAAAAATAAACACAATCATAACCCATCCAGAGTAATAAGGAGATTGGTAACAAAATATAATATACCCAATAAAATTTATCATAAAATATATACAATAATAATAACGAAAATATCCTTACAACATATCCGCAGTGAAGTATATATAAAATGAGTGCTTCTTTTTTTGAGGAGTAAAAACTTTTAAAATGTTATTAAAAAAATATTGAGAAAATTATACATTTCACTTTGAAAATCAATGTAATTTTTCTCATAACATTAGATAAAAAATATATTTAAAAATAATAATGGTTACATTAAATTAATTATCCTACATGATGGCAAGTAATTTAGTACATGTTGTTTAAGTTAAAAAAATATTCATTTCAATTTATTTTAAAAAGGTCAAAAAGTACTATATTTGGAAAACAAAAAGAATATTTCATTCGATTTTTGTTTGTAAAAAGTAAAATATGGGTAAAATTTTATTTAAAAAATAACTTGAAGAATTTTATAAAACATTCTTGATTTTTTTTAAATCATAGATATCAAACAAAAAGGATTTTCAATTGAATAAAGAAATAAAGTCATATTTTCCTAAAATAAATTTCTAAATTATTATAAGTAACAATGATAGGTAAATGGTAATATTGCATGAAATTTACATGAATAAACCTATTATAATAAAATATTTTAGGTTTATGATAATTATATCTACTAATTTCTCCAACAAATACTTAATAATAAAGAATTCCGAATAATGATGATATTTTGAAATAAAATCTTTCTACTTTAGTAACTTTTTAATCATATCCCCCATGAATTAAATAACCTAAAATGAAACGTTAAATAAGTTTAATTTAATGAAATTCAAGATATTACATATCAAATGGTCATAATATACAGTACAAAAAAATAAATAAGTGGTGAATATGGAATATGTATCAGAAAAGTAAAAGCATGATGAGAAACCCTTACTTGAACTCTGATTTCATTTGTACATGAATGAACATCATGTATAATAAATATATATTTTGTGTAGAAATATTAAATAAACATAATCATATATATCATATGATATATAATTTACTTGACAAATTTTATCACCCATTTATTAAAAAGTATTCCTTAAAATCACTATTTCTGGTAATGTCTACTTCATTTTTCATGTATAATTTGGTTCAGTAGTTTTGGATCTTATAAGTTTAACATGTCTATATCATATAAAAAATTATTATAATGTAAATATAATATATAATAATTATATATTTTATATTCATTCATAAAATTTATAAATACAAAAAATGAATTACACCATTTATGGATACTGTAGGCTGTACGTATACATGATCATTGATTTCACTTTTCAAAAAATGGAACATAATAAAGATAAAAAACAATTAAAATTTAAAAACTAATTATTATATCATATAAATAATTTATATTAATAAAATATATCCTTATTACCATCAATGTAATATTTAAATAAAAAACTGATCACTTCGCTTCATGAAGGTGGTAGTCCACACGTAAACATGAGCAACATTATTGTTTTTTAAAGGAATGGAAGATTTGAAGAAAGATGTGATATTATAATCAAATAATTATAATTATATAATAACTATAATATATTAATATTGATATTACCATAATACCCATCTATAAAATAGGGTGATGAAAAATGAATTTTATTGCTACGTGGAGATGGTAAGTCATACCTATGAATGAGAGGTACTTTCACTTCTCATATTATAAGAAAAAAGATGGATAAAAGTGATTTAATAGTTATATTAATATTTTATTATATTTATGATACTGAATTTATTATTTTATGAAAGATACCATAGATATATCGGATTTAACTATGAAGTAAAAAAAGTAAGTGATTGGTTAAGGTGATTAACTCTTCTTTGAAGTAAATCCTTTATATATCCTCTTAAGGATTATAGGGTTTGTGTTTTTGGAATAACAACACATTTATAATGTGTATAAGGATTTATTTAAGGTATTTTCAGGGTATTTTTGAGATATATGGCTCAAAATATTTGATTATGTGACTGGAGACTGTTCCATTTTATCATTGAGGTGGGGAACACTTTTGGAATTTATTAAAAGATTAAATTTTAATAAATGCATACTCTATAAAAAATACCTCTAAAAATAAATGGATTCAAATATAAGAGAGTATTTTTTTGAAATACAACAATAATTTTTTATATATTTAGGTTTTTTTAAACACTATCTTTGGGTATGGCCCTTCAATTTACCTATTTTAACATCTATGAGGGTAACACTTTTTTTACTGTTAATGGGTTATAATTTTACATATAAGGTAACTAATTACTAAAAAATGAAAAATAGATGTAGTTCATCAACATATATTATCCCCTTACCCTTTTTAGATGTTATAATCTTTTTTAAATAATTTAATAAAATATAATTTTGAAAAATTATCATTAATGTAAATTTTAACAATATTCATTTAATTGGACTTAAAAGACATAGATACAAAATTGCAATTAGAATATAATTATTTAACACAACAATTATATGTAATTTTAATCTATAAACTTCCTAAAAAACCATAAGTCAATCATATTATATCAATACTAATATATTTGAACTCTTTTATTTTATTTTTCCATTAATTGAATAAATACTCTGTTGACATTGTGTAAGAATGTATGTTAATTATATAATACCTTAAAATTAGAAATAAATTTACTTCATGAAAATTATTTTATTAATCTATAATTATAAATTTATACTAATTCATGACATTATTTGTCCTTATATAATTTGATAAGAGATATTTAAAACCAATAGAATGACATTTGGTAACTTTCTTTGATTTAAATGTTATATTGGTAATTTTCAGTGAAAAGAATCCTTTAAAAAATAAAAGTATAGCCTAATGATACAACGGTCTAATTAAAATAATCAATTAATAATTAAGATGAAATATTATGACCTTATCACTTTGTGTTAACCAAGATTAACCCGTTTTACCGTTTTTTGAGGTGATAATTTTTCTTCCAAATGTTACTATTCATATTAACAGATAATAATATTGATATATTTAATAAATTTGAAACTCCTGATTATAAATATGAAATCAATTTATTAAAATTAATATTCTATAATATCCATAAATTTACATTAAAATAAACATGAAAATAGTGATGAAAAACAATTTATTTAAAAAATGCCCTTTTAATGTATACAGATTATTTTATAATAAATTAAATCATTAAATTGATTCAAATGAATATAATTTCATTATTAATAACAAGATATAAGTAATTTTAAATTAAATCATTTAGAAACAAAATTTTACTTTGTAAATTATTAAAACAAAAATATAGTTTTCAATAAAAATCTGTATTTTTCACTATTCGTTGGAAAATAAATATTTTACGAAAATCTAAAAATTTTATACTAAGAAAATTTTGATATTAATTTTAAAAAAATTTGATATAATTTTTATGAAATTTAATTTCTATAATTTATATAAAATTATTATAATATTTTATCACAAATATATATATATATATATAATTTGTTTTTTGCAAAAACGTGTTTTTGAAGCATAAAATAACTTTACTGAAAATTGGGGACATATATCCCTATAATTATTAAATTAATTTATGATATGTAGTTAATTTATATATATATCATAATTCAGTTTACTCTATATAGACCCCCCATTTCAATATCTAGGTTATAATGGTCATATATAAATAATAATATTTTTTTTGGTTTTTTAGGATCTTTGTTGCGTATAGTATATGCTATATAACATTGTGTTATTTTAAAATTTTTGGTTGTCAAATTCTACCACTTAAATAAACTTCATCCTAGAAATTTTAACTTATTCATTTTAATTAAGCATTTTACATATGTAAATTCCATTGTTGAAAATCTAAATCATGAAAAGGGTTAGTAAAACTTCCTCTTGTAATGATGGATAGGGAAATACAATGGGAATATGGAATAAAAAATAAATTCACATCCAAATTAGAGATTGTTATTGGGAAGTGAATATATAGAAATGGAAGAATGTTTTAATTTATAAATAATGATGTAGAGTGATAGAGATAATTGATCATAATAAATTGAATGATCTTGAGAATGTTAATGACCAAAAAACCATAAAGCAAAGAGGTATGAAAAAAGGAAATTGATTAATCAAAAATGATTTTAATAGAATAATATTATAATTTCAATATCATTTTATTATATTTATGGAATGAATTTACCCATAATTCTAATAACATAATTAAATATACTTTGTTTAAATATTTCTATTTCATAAGAACAATTTAATCCTTTGGGTATTCTTTGATCAATTTAAATTTAATTTCTTATTCAAAGAAATGACTATCCAATATGATTATTATGCCTAAATGTAGCACCCCCCCACAGTTTGAGGTTTATAACCATTTTTATGCCTTTTTCATGTATGTTAAGTGGTTGGGTAATGTTTGAGAGAGTTTGGGAAGGGTTCGGTTTAGATTTGGGGCTTTTCTAAGGGAGAATAGTTTGACCATGGTTAGGTGAAACCACATAGGATTTTTAGGAAAACATGAAAGTGGAGGATGTTTCTTTAAAAGGATTGTTCATGGTTTGTCTAACTATGTGAGGAAACTTTCCAGGGTCCCTGTTGAGTAAGTAGCATGCACGTGATTAGCGCACAATTTTTTCTAACCATATGAGCTAACCATGCAGGGAAACAAAATTGGGTTTTTAATTACTGGTGCACTTGGTATTTTCCCTAAACTCATCTTATCTTATCCCATGATAACCCTAATTAGTATTTTTGTTTCTTAAGGGTTATAGGGTCTCTCCCACTCATTTTGATTCTGATTCAAAGGGTTTTCAAGGTGAGGTGAAGGCGATTCTCATTTGATAAGCCTTCTTTCTTTGTTTCTTCTTGATTTTCCATAGATATAGTTTTCCCTTTCTCCTGGTTTTCAATATATACACCCATCAGATGTAAATATTGTGTATTTTTTCCCAAAAATGTTGAGATTTGGGTTTATTGATGTCAGAGAAATGGATATAAGGAGGGTTTGTAGATTTTTCACCCATATTGGGTGTGCGATTGTGCGTGGGTTGACTTTGACAGAACCCAAAGGTTTGTGGCTTCTCTGTAGACTCCATTTGATAGAATTAGAAGTTTATAATTTCAAATTAATTGGATATTCTTGAAAATAGAAAATTTTTTATGTGTAAATATAAGTTGACACCCATTTTGTGATGCTTTGTTATTTTTTGGGTAAAATATATTATTACATATAAATGTTCATTATGGTAGGATTTTAAAATGAAGATTAAAAACATGGTTTCTTGGGTAGATTTATGAAGATATATTGTGAAAATGGTTTTCAATAAAAGAGGTTGGTTTATTGAAATGTTATATGGAATTGGAGAAGTAATATGGGATAGTTTGGTTGTAAAATAGTTTATTTCATATTTTTGTGGCTTTAGTGGGCATATATACTTATTATTAGATTAAGCATTTGAGTGTTATACATGAGAGCTATCAGATTCAACTGATAGCTCCAAGATGTGCATAGGGTTTCAACACATCTTCAGTGGATCTTCCAATCTAGTTCAGCGGCTAGAAACTTCTCCGGTCGATGACCCTTCGACCTAAAAAATGACAACATTCCTAGTACCGGGTAATCTTTGTGAGATATCTATTGTTGGGGTTTTGCAGGCTCCATGCTTCATCTATGATGGTGATCCTTGGAGACGAAAACGCATGAAAGTTACAGATCTTCCACTTCTATGACACATGGCTAGTATCCTTTGGCTTCATGCTTCTTGATTCGGCTTAGTTCTTCGGGCGACGATGCCACTCAACGGAAGGAAGGGTAGTTCTCAGACCGGATTTCGACTTTCAATGGTGGTGTTAGGGTGGTTATAAGATTTTCCCAATTTTATTTATTGTTTCATAGTCTCATGGATTTTGTGGCAAGGCTTGGATCCATTTTCCCACCTAATCCCAGATCTACTCTGGATTTTGATTCCAGTTCTCCTCTTTATGTCAGTGCGGTGTGGTGGTTTACAAGGATGTTTTGGGATGTGATCATTGTGTGGGTGATGGTGCTCAAGGTGGCTCTTTCTGCACTGAATCTATTCCTTCATAATTATTAGGTTATTAGTTTCTTGTATGTTTTTTTTCATATTATTATAGTTGATGGTATGGTTTGAGGAAATTTTGGTTCTGTCAAGACTATTGTTACCACGATTTTATCTCACCGGTGATAAAGATGTCGATATGATAATACTGATTCCTTTTGTTCGGTTCATGGATTATGCGGTGCCCGTGATGGCATGGCTCCAATGAGGATCCAGTGATTCTGGCATTGTGCAATAATTCTATAAATGATGGTGTCAATGTTTCCTCGATGAATAGTGATGATGATGATGGCTCAGGTGACGTGCTACCATGATTCTCGTAAGGTGGAGGGCTCGAGGGTGTTTCAGTTTTCAAATTTGAATGTGGTTCTGTGGGGTTTTTGATTTTGAGATTCAAATTTTGAATTTTGTATTAGCTAAATAATTTTTTGCATCTGTTGTTAGTGGTGTGAAATTTGAGGGTATTACCACTATAAAAGGGGAAGAATAGTGTATGGAAGGGGAACCATCAAAGATAAGTGGGCATGAAGTAACACTAGGTTTGGGAGGGAGTAAACAGGATTGGATAGGAAGTTCCACTATGATTGTTACACTGGGTTTAGTGTGTGATACATTATGGCTATGTTTGATTGTGCATGTGGATAAGAAAGATGAAATTGTGATCTAATATGTAGTGGTAAGATGGTTTACAGTTTGTTTGTTTGCTTTCCCATGGATTTTGTGGTTTCGAGTGGAAAATTACTTTGTAAGGGTGTGTTTATCTTGTAGAAAATTATTGTACTATGTGATGTTTCATATAAATTTATTTATATAAATGTCATAATTGTTCAATCCAAGTTAAACGTGTAGGGATATAACTTGGGGAAAATCTATTGAGTATTTTCACTCACCCCCTGCGTTGCCACTTTAGTGCTTCTGTAGATGTCGTTTTTCAGCACAGTGGTAAGGGTGAAGCATATAAGTTTTCTAGAAGAGCATCATGATGCTTGGTAGGTATGGTGATGGTTGAATCATTGAGATTAATGTGGAGATATGTACTTGCATCAATTCTTATTGGGTTTTATTGTTGAGTTTTCCACTTGGTACGTAGATTTTGGATTATTTTGGTTTGGTTGTAATAGACTTTTTGGAAGTGTTGAATTATAAACATTGTTAAAATGCATCATGTTGTTGTGGTTAATTATAGTGTGTTCGGTTGGTTGTTTTTATTTCAAATCGAAAATCTCTACCCATCATTCATGAATCCCTTGGCATTAATTTATAGCATTTTGCACCTTGGGAATGTCGCCTAAGGCCATGTAGCATCTCACTGCCTTCTCAAGCGAATGAGGAAGGGGATGGGATGTTACATGTGGTATCAGTTTGTTCGGTCCTTGACATCAATGTTTGTTTGGTTCCTTAGAGTTTATTGTTAGTCATGGTGTTGGCATTCATTCACGGTCTATTCCTCGAGATCAGATTGTAGCAATGAGTAGGATTTTTAGAACATGAAATGTATATCATGTAAGGAAGAAGCTATCCTATTTATAGTGAACATCAAGTTACCAGAGATTTGGGTAAACAAGTGTTTTGGAGACGCTTATAGGCATTGGAAATCTCATTTTTATGGGTGTAGCCAACGAGATGAGCATGGCATGCATGGTAGAAATGACTTCCCACTAGGATGCATATTTTAATGGTATAATGATTTATGTCGTGATACAGATATATGGATTTTTGAAAAATATGTAAATTATTTTCAAATGTGTGAATTTGAAATGTGGATAGTTTTAGTATTTTGAAAATGGGTCAAATTTCCAAATATGGTCGTTTTTTCAAAAGTGATACAACATCTAAAATGTGAACATGTGGAAAGCCTGGTTGTGATAGTTTCAATGTAAATTAATTTAAAATAGTAAACCTTTTCTCCCTAAGGGAGTGAGACAAATGGTAGTTTTTGTATTGATAGAACTTGATTCGAGAAGGCGCCGTAGAGACCAATTTGAATAAGTTGTTGAAAATGTGGTTGCACATGAGCCATAGGTGAACCTGTAGCTAGTGTGGTGTATAGTGCAAGATTTCCATGCCGTGGAATGTGGGAATAAGCCGGATGAGCTAAAGAATGTGGATCGTGTGGTTCAGTTTCAAAAGCCTAATCCTTGCATTTTTAATGCTGATTCGGATTTGGAAAAGGTAGATTCATTGCTAAATAGAATTAATAGGATATTTGAATTCATAGGAACAATGGTGGAGTTGAATGTGAATCTAGCAACTTATATTTTGGAAGATCTTTCTCTTCCGTGGTGGGAGTTGGCTGACCTTGTTGGAACAGACCAAGGGTTGACATGTAAGGGTTTTGAGGAATTTTTTAGAAAACAATTATACCTTCATACATTCATAATTTAGTACATAGTAGATTTATTCCATTTAATGCAATATAACCTATCAATAACAGAATATGCGTTTATTTTTATGAACTTAGTGTTGTCTTCACCCGAGGAGGAGGGTAGTACATCATTGAAGGAATGTATTTTTGGATGTGGGTGGAGGTAAGAAATTATTTCTTAAAAAGTGGTGTTTTTTTATAAATTATTATGAAAAAATTGTGTATAGATAAATAATGGATGAATAGGACGTCTTTGGGATATAGGTTTGAGAAGTATGTTGGTACACATGGGAGATGGTGGGAACACTAATGCTGGAATCAATTGAAAGAGGGAAACTTATTTATAGGGTCAAAGTATAACTCAGAATCCAATGGTAAGATCGACTAATATTCCTATGAATCCTTAGAGTAAGTCATGATGTTTTCAATGTGGCTTCATAGGCCACATCAAGTGAGATTGTCCAACACAACCTCAAACATGTCATAAATCTAAGAAGATATTGCATTTTCAACGTTATTGTCATAATGATTAAAGGATAGGTGTTCATGATACCCCTAAGGGTTCGTAGGGGTCCTATGCCTCGATAGGAGGGGTTCAACAACTTATCCCTCATTATAAAAGTAATGTTAGTCATAGTGATTCAAAGATTACCACAAATCCTCTGCAGGGTAATAAAAAGTAGAGTCTAGAAAGAAAGTATTTGTTTGGAGATGAGAATCTTGTCTTGGATGATAAGTTGGGAACATCCACAGTACAAGGTATGATTATATTATATTCTATCTTCATGCAAGAAATATTTGATATGGGTTCTCTACATTCTTTTATTGCTTCTCGTGCTATCTGTTTGATGGGTTTAACTATGGAAATGATGCCTTCATTTTTAAAACATCAAACTCCTCTAGGTCAAAGTGGGTGTTGAGCCTTCCCCTATTGAAAATGTTGTATAGTTGTGGATAGGGTGATCTTGATGTGGTATTTATCAATGCTTGATATAGAATCATATGATATAATATTTGGAATGAAATTGTTGTAAATATTTAAGTCCCACATGGACTATTATGCACGAACAATTAGTTTCAAGATGGAGGATGGAATGAAACTTCTCTATAGAGGAGAGAAGAATGAAAATATAGTTGAAACAGTCTTGTTTCCACCATATGTTGGCATAATATCAAGTCAAATATAGGCATTGTAATTGGAATCAATGGAAGGCATTCGACATAGTGTATTTCCAGTGTTTTTTGATCTGTTTTTGGATGTATTCTCAAATAATTCTCTGGGTTTCCACCTGTGAGGGAAGTGGAGTTTAAGAATGATATCCTAATGGGGACCAATCATATATCAAATCATTCTTACCGTATAGAGCCAAAAGAATATTTGGAATTCAATGTGCAGTTGTACGATTTAGAAAACAAAGGGTTCATCTGGTCTAGCATGTCTGTATAGGCAGCACCCATTTTGTTTGTAAAAAATGGTGGATGAAACTTTTTGGTCATGTGTCAATTATCGTAGGCATAATAATGTTTTGACGAAAAACTGATATACACTTCCACACATTGATGATTTGTTCAATCAATTGAGGGGACCTCAGCGGTTCACCAAGATTAAATTTCGGTCAAGATATCATCAATTGCGAGTGTGGAAGGAATATATTTAGAAAATATGACTTAGGAGTATATTTTTCCATTATGAGTATTTGGTTATGAAATTTGGTTTGAAAAATGACCCAATGGTTTTTATGGAATTTATGAATAAGATATTTCAAAAATATCTGGTTTCTTTTATAGTTCTATTTATTGATGATGTATTGGTGTATTCCAAGACAAGGATGAAGCATGAAAAAAATCGGCGATAGTGTTGGAGGATATTGGGAGACCATATTTTATATGCCAAATTGTTGAAGTGTGATTTTTTTATACATGAGGTTATTTCACTTGGAAATGTTATTTCTAATAAAGGTGTTCTAATTTATCAGGAGAATATAGTGGTTGTTATCTCATGGCAACCACCAAAGAAGTTTTTCGAGATACAGAGTTTCCTTGGTTTAGCTGCCAATTATTGAAATTTTGTTCATGATTTCTCACTATTTTCCTCACCAATGACATCTTTGATATGGAATAATGTTTCATTTAAATGGAATAAGCTGGGTCAGAAATCCTTTGAAGCGATTAAGGGTCATCTCACATAAGCACCAATCCTGGTTTTTTTAGAACTAGGAAATTGGTACATGGTGTAATGTGACACATTTGAATTAGGTTTTGGCTGTGTTATCATGCAAGGTGATCATGTGGTTTCATATGGCTAAAAACCATTGAGGGTTCCTAGGAAGAACTACCAAGAATGTGATTTGGAGTTGGCGGCTATTGTTTCTGCTTTCAAAATGTGGCGTCATTATATCTTCAATGATAAATTTTCAGTCTTTACAGATCATAAGATATTAAAGAATATTTTCTCATAATGATATTTTAACTTTAGTAAAATGATATGGATAGAGTATCTCAAGATGTTTAAATTTTACTTAATGTACGCACTGGGTAAGGGAAATTCGGTGGCAGATGAATTCAGTATGATTTTATATAATCCGGTGGTGAAATATGCATCAGATCAGTGACACTTGATGTCTTTCATGGCTGACATGCAGTTGGGTTGTGAGGAATGGGGTGATAGAGAGGTTTTATTTATGGTATCATTGGTTCTTGACTTTTTTAGTATGGTTAAAGAGCTACATGCGTCTAATTCTGAATGTATTGTGATGAGGTCAAAAAAATTGTGGGGAGAAAATTAATGGTTGGGAACTGAATGGAAATTCAGTTTTGTGTTTTTGGAATTAGATGGTTGTACCAGCAGATTTTTAAGATGAAATTCTCAAGTATTATCATCATTCTAGATTTTATTATCATCATTGAATTCAGAAAATGTTTAAGGAATTGAAATTATAGTTTTGGTGGGATGGTATGAAAATAATAGTGAATAAGTTTATTTCTAAATAATTTACTTGTCCGCATGTCATGGCAGAGCATCCGCAACCAATAGGTATGTTGCAATATTTACCTATACCTTTCTATATGTGGGAGTAGATATTAATGTATTTTGTTACAAGTCTCCCAGTAATGGTTAGAAAGTAAGATTCCTTATGGATGATAGCGTATTGGATCACAAAGATGCCCCATTTCATCCCTATTCATGAATCTCATACCGTGGAGGATCTATCCAAAATCTGTATCCATGAAGTGGTAAAGAGGAATGGTGTTCCAGTTTCTATTGTATCAGATTGAGATCCAAGGTTCACATATTTCTAATGGAAATCCATGAAGCAATCCATTGGGATATAGTTGACAATGATCAAGGTGTACCATCCTTTGACAGATGGGAAATCCAAGAGAACGATACAGACCTTGGAAGATATGTTACGAGATTGTGTAATGGATTTCAGTTTCTCATGGGAGGAGAACTTTCCTTCGGTGAAATTATCGTATAATAATAGGTATCAGGCCTTGATACATATGGATCTGTTTGAAGTACTGTATAGGTGTCTATGTCATTCTACACTATGATGGGTGGAAATGGGTGAGTCATCATTAGTTGGGCCAAGCCTTGTCTAAGAGACTTTATGGAAGACCATGTTGAACATGAAGAGAATGTAGATGTCTTAATGTTGTCAGAAATCATGTTTGGACCATCATTGATGGTCATTTTCATTCAAGTAGGGCGATCACGTGTTTTTGAGAATCTCTCCAACGCTCGGACATCGTTGGTTTGGAAAGAAAGGTAAGTTATCGCCAAGGTATATTAGACCTTTTCAGATACTTGAGTTGGTGGGTGAGGTTTCCTATCTATTGGATTTTCCACCATGGTTAAGTGTGGTGAAAAATGTGTTCCATGTTTCTCAGTTGAAGAAGTATAATCCTGATCCTGACTATGTGACTCGATGGGATCATTTGAGCTATAGAATTATGCTTCATTGGTGCACGTGCCAGTTCAGATTGTAGATAGGCAGGATAATGTATTTCGGGACAAAAGTATTAGTCTAGTTTGGGTTTTATGGTAGCATGGTCAGATTTAGGAGGAAACTTTGCAGTAAGAGAAAGAGATGGCTGAGCAATAGCTTGAGATTTTCAGCAATATGATGGTTCTCTACATTATAAAAATGAAAAGGCCAATGTAGGGGAGAATTTAGCACCCCATGTTTGAGTTATGTAACCCTTGTTATGACTTTTTATGTTTGTAATTTTGTTGGTTAATGTTTTAGAGAATTTGGGAAGGTTTTAGTTTGGTTTGGGGGTTTTCTAATGGAGAACAAATTCATCAAGGTTATGTGAAACAGTGCATGATCTCTATAAAATTGTGAAAGTGGAGGTATTGGGCATCATATGGTTTTTTCATGGTTTTCCAGACCGTGTGAGGAAACCATGAAGGGTCTCTATTGAGGTATTAACAAGTGCAGGGTTAGCGCACAATTTTCCTAACAGTTCGTGCTAACCATGTGTTGTAATAAAAATTGTGTTTTTCATTATGGGTTCACCCAGTATTTTCCCTAAACTCCTCATATCCACTCCCATACAAACCCTACATGATATGTTTTAGTCATCAGGGTTCATAGGGGACCTCCCACTCAGTTTGGATGTGTTTTAAAGGTTTTATTAGGGTGTGGTGGAGGCGATTCTTTTCCATCAGGCCATCTCTGTTGGTTGCTTCTTGGTTTTCCCTAGATCTAGTTCTCCCTCTCTCTCAGATTTCTAGACATACACCCATTGCATGTAGATATAGGTTTTCTTTTGCTAAAATTTTTATATTTTGTTTTATTGGTGTTAGGTAAATGGATCTGAGGTGGTGTTGTGTAAGTTTCAGTTGGATTGGGTCTGGGATTGTGCGTGGGTCGACTTTGCAGGAACCCTAAGGTAGGTGGATTCTCTATCAACTCAAATTGGTAAAACAAAAAGGATTTAATTACAAATTAATGGTTTATAATTGAAATTGATAATGTTTGTGATGTGAGAATCTTGGCTGACATTGATTTTTTGATGCATTGTGGTTTTTTGGGGAAAATGGGTTATTATGGGGAAATGTTAATTGTGCTCGGATTTGAAAATATTGATTAAATTTTTTTTATCTTAGGTTGATTTATGAAAATGGATTGTGAAAATGGTTTTCCATAAAAGGAGATTCTTTATTGAATGTGATATTTCATGGAATAAGTCCAAATGTATATTTTTATTTTGAAATAGTTGTTTGCATATTTTTGTGGATTTAGGGGGTGTATATACTTGTTATTGGATTAATAATTTTATGCATATGTTGATTGTGGTATCAAGTGGTTGGGGATTACCACTATAAAAAGGGGATGGATAGTGGATGGAATATCAACCATCATAGACAAGTGGTTGTGAAGTACCACTAGGCTTGGGAAGGAGTAAACATGTTCAGATAGGAAGTTCCACCGTGATTGTTACATGAGGTTGAGTGTGTGAAACATTATGGCTATGTTTGATTTTTTATGTGGCTACAAAAGATGAAATTATGTGATAATATGTGATGGTAAGATGGTTTAGGATTTTTTTGGTTGTCTTTCCTTAGGATTGTGTAGTTTTGGGTGAAAAAAGGATTGGTAAGGGTGTGTTTGGATTTTGAAAATTGTTGCACTATGTGATGTTTCATATAAACAACTTTATAAAAATGTGGTAATGTTTATATCCTTGTGGAATGTGTACGGATGTAATTTTTGGAAAACCTACTGAGTATTTTTACTCACCCCCTGCATTGGAACTTTGGTTCGCAGATATCGTTTTCCAGGACACAGGTAAGGGTAAGGCATCTCATTTTGCAAGTGGATTATCATGATGCTTGGGTGGTATGGTGATTCTTGTATCATGGATCTTGGTGTGGAGATGGGCACTTGTGTCATAGCTTCTTGGGTTTAATTATGGAGTTTTCCACTTGGTACTCTCATTTTGGATTATTGTGGTTTGGATGTATTTCCCTTTTTGTATGTTTTGAATTGTAAAACGTTGTTGGCATGCACCATGTTGTTGTGGTTAATTATAGTGTGTTGTGTTGTTTTTGTATTTCAAAGAGAAAATAATCTCCCAGAGTTCTTAAATCCCTTGACATTAATTTACATCCTTTGGCACCTTTGGTATGCTGCCTAAGGCCAAGTATCCACTCACTTCCTTCTCAATCTATGTCACAACCCGTCCTTGAGGCCCGTGCCGTGACTACCCCAAGCCCGCCTTCCATCGGCCAGGGGATGGCGACTAGCACCAAAGGCATAAATCCCGATAAAAGGGAAGACATTGCCTCTATAAAAGAAAAAAAAACACAATAGAGTACGCAAACTGATGTAAACACTAAGTAAACTGAATACACAAGTAAGTGCTGGAAAGTAAATGGTCCACTATACAAACCCAACTGAAAGTGCAGTACAACTGAAAAGAAAGTACAACAACTGAAAAGTAAAGCAGCAACCATGAAGTCATCCTCTGGAACTCCCACCTGAAAGGTGAGTACAGATAGTCTCATCGGCTCCTTGGGTCCGGCCGTTCTCTCCGTGTATGTCCCACCTGATAGACCACCTCCGGGTACCATCCCACTCCTCAAGCCTCAACCACGATCAGCGTTGTACATCGTCTGCAACCAACATAATGTAGTGCGGGCATAGCCCGTGCAGGGGTGAGCATACGATACTCAGTAGGACCCTAAGACTCCCAAAGGTCTCCCAGAATCCACAAAGGATAAACCACAAAGAAATGATACAATCATGAAGTATCGACCAACTATACTTAGGTATATGCCCATACATATACCTAAGTCATCAATTCCAGTTCTACTCCAACTCACGAGCACAAGTACAACCCAGTCCACACAGGAAAGTATAACTCAATCCACACAGGAAGGTATATCCCAATCCATACAGGAAAACAAGTCAATCATATCGAAGATATAGATTGAAAGTCAAGACTCAGCTCACACATGTATACTACTCATGAAGAGGGGTGGAGATGATTAGATTTAGCCTCTGAATCCTCTCCTCTGCCGAACCCACATAGGATCCAAATACAGAAGTCATCGCTGTCGATCCCACGTAGGATCCAAGTACAGTAACCATCACTGAAGAACCCACATAGGATCCAAGTACAGTCGTCATCGCTGCCGAACCCACGGAGGATCCAAGTACACTCGTCCTCGCTGCCGAACGCACGTAGGATCCAAGTACAATCATCATCGTCGTCGCGGTCGCAACCAGCTCTAGGGTTCCCGCACACAGTACATTCTATTCCGGGAGGGTCCATTCCACAATCCAAGGGGTTCGATACATCAACTGTCACAAAGTCTAGAGTTGATGTATCACAAAGTTTCGTCTCGTCAATAAGAACTCAAAGCGACAGATGGCGCATCAACCGGACGCCCTGTCTGAGTGTTATTCGCTTTTTCGTCCCAGGGGCCCGCTTGGTTTTTAAACTAAAACCAACCCGACCGTACTCCATCTATGTCCAAACCTCAAGCGGAGTAAGTCAAATGAACCAACTCACTAAGAGAAATCCAAAAAAGTTGACGGCATGTCAATCGGAAGTCCGGAGCTCAAGTTATAAGCGTTTTCGCTCCGAGGGCCCGGTTGGCTTCGTGTTCGAACCAACCCGACCATACCCAATGTTCTCCAAAACCATGAGTGTAATTTACCAAAACGACTGTCTCGATCCATGGATCCCAACGCAATAGATGGTGCGTCAATCAGAGGTATGTAGCCCACGATATAGTCATTTGGACGGATCTGTCCGAAAATAGGGGGTTTGGGCCTGGTCCAACCTGGCCCAATACCCCCTGGGTCGGCCCGAACTGGGCGACCCAGCCCATGTCCCGATCCAGCCCAGTTGGGCACAGCCCGGCCCACCCGGCACGGTCCGGCCTAGCAGGCGCGGCCTGGCCCAGCGCGGGCGGTCCGAACCAGCCCGGGCGGCCCGACCCAGCATGGGCGGCCCGGCCCAGCGCGGCCTGTCGAGCGCCGAGCGGGCACGAGGGGGGGGGGGGGCAACCCCCCTTATTTTGAAATGGCAGCCTCCTCTCGGTGGGGACCGCCCTTGCCTGCTGGCCGGGGGTTGTAACCCCTGGTCTTCCCAAAAATGGTCGGTCGTAATGGCCGGCCGGTGAGCTACCGTAGGACCCCCACATGTCCCGCTTCCTGGTGTGCCAGTGGCCGGCATAGCCTGGCCACCTCCTTCCGAACTTCCATGGCTTCCGTCCGTCCGGTGCAGCACGACGGCGCCGCGCCCCTCCGTCGCAGCCTTCTCTTGGACACGGCCTCCTTCGGCCTCTTCGGCACGGCACGATGGCGCCGCGCTCCACCACCGTGGCCCGCTCCAGCCGCAATCTTCATCATTCCCGCACGGTGCAACGACACCGTGCCGTCTTTGCCTCAAATGCCATTGTTAATAAACAAGAGACGGGGAGGGGAATCGGTCGTGTTTGTGCGGTCTGATTTCCTCCCGTTACGTTGGTAACAATTGAAAAAATTAAAAGAGATACAACAACGTTAGTTCAAAGCACTAACTTAATTCACCAATAAAGTATTTAACCCCTACCTCAAATCAAGAAGGTTGATCGCTTGACAAATGAAGGAAAAGCTTTCGTTGTTCTGTTGATGTTGCCACGGGATGACGAAGTCGCTTCGTCAACGTCGAGAAAAAGGAATCCGAGGTTGGCGCCAGCGTTCTTCGCGTTCTTCAATGAAGAAGATGAAGTTCTTTCTCCTCCCAAGCCAAACACAACGAGCCAACCCCCAAATAAAATAAGTCCACCCTTATTTTATTAATGCATGGCATGAATTTAAAATTAAAAAATTCAAAAAAAACTCACTTAATTAATTAAACATAAGTTGTCTAATTAATTAGGTGTTTAGTTGGCATGAATTAATGTGGAGGAGTTACATAACTTATGAGGGGTTTAGAGGAGTTAGGTAATGTGAGGGGTTGGCCTCGTGTGGGCCCCACCTCACCTTTAACCACTCAAGGGTGGTTAGTATCTAGCGGGTCCCACCCCAACTTCCACTCCTAGGATTAAACCACTTTGAAAAGAAATAAAATTGTAACACAATTTTATTTTACTCTTCATTTAATCCACACATTTTTCTACAACTCCTCGCAAGAAAATGAAACTCTAGTAAAGGTCTTCTTAAGAAATTATCGGCGCTGCAGTTTCATCGGTGCCCTAGGATTTTGATTCTGAGAACCAGTTCAAAAGTTAGAATAACTGGCTCGTTTGTTCACTGAATGTACCCGAGCTAAACTTCGAAAATTGATTCCGGGCACACACGGGTCTCAGAATCAGGTGCCGTCAGAAACTACGTACTCGTAAAATCCCAAAGAATTTAAGAAAAAAATTTCCCTGAAATATACGGGTCTTTACATTACTCCCACCTCAAGGATTTACGTCCCCGTAAAGATACATCATAAACTAGGGAATCAAATGAGGGTACTGAGCACGCATCTGAGCCTCCCACTCCCATGTGCTCTCCTGGAGGTTCCCGTGCTGCCACCTGACGTGCACTGGAGGAATCGACCGTCCATGTAGGACCCGATCCTTTCGATCCTCGATCTCCATCGGGACCTCTGCAAGAGTTGCCCCGTCATCAATGTCCAGATCACCGTGGACGATGATATGTGTCGGGTCATGCACGTATCTCCTCAGCTGAGATACGTGGAAGACATCATGCACCCGGTGCAACTGAGGTGGAAGATCCAGACGATAAGGCACCTCGCCTATCCTGATGAGAACCTAGAATGGTCCGATGAAGCGGTGTAAGAACCCAGTTTTTACTGTGGAAGATTTTGGAATATTCTTTATTATATTCCAGAGCATCACCTTCAAACGGCGTGCGATTCCGAGCCCCGGAGTGGCCGAAATTAAATTTTCAGTGCGTTCACACTGGAAACGCAAAATAAATGGGATAAATCCTGAACGGTGATCCAGATCAGAGATCCGAGTGTACGGATGGGTCTGGAATGGGGTTTTTACCCTAGGAATTACATAAAACTTGTCGGCGCGGGACGTTTGGACCCCTCGCCTGCTTCTAGAACGTTAAATGGATTAATTAATTAATTAATTTATTCGTTTAATGTTGAAACGCAAGTATCTATTAAACGGTGGCTTAGATTAGAAATCCGAGGGCACCGTTGAGTTCAGAATGTGCCTTTTACCCTAGGAGGGGTGTGAGTTTCGCGGGCACGGGCCGTCTGTGAAAAATGGCCCCGGGGGCGTTTTCGTAATTTGGCGGCTTTGGGCGTTCAGTTTTATAACATTTTTACAGGGCCTCAGATTAAAATTCCAAGACCTCTGTTGTGCTCGGGAGGTGATGTTTGTCCTAGGGGAGGCTTAACCTTGACTCTGTCGAAGGATTTAGATGCGGGTTAAATTACGGGTTTAAATTAATTAAATTTTTTAATTTTATTTAAGCCCTTAATCACCCCCTCCTCCTCCCTTTGCACCCCCTGGAAGAAGAGCTCAACCAAGGAGGAGAATCTCATCCTCTCCTCCTCCCCTCCAGCGAGGCAACTCCGGCGAAGTGCGGCGATGCCGGCGGATCGACGCGAAGCTCCGGGCGAAGCCCAGAGAGGTAGGAGGTTTTGGTTGCGCTTTCATTTCTGAACCTTCCTTTGGTTTGAATTTTATACATTGATTTGCAGTTAGATATTCGAAAAAATACCATGGTCATTTAGTACAAATTATACTCTTTCCGATGCTCGTTTCAGATTTGAAATCTGGGTTCGGATGGTGTCGCAGTCGTCTTCCGAAGTTTGCGGGAATTCCTGGTGTGGTGGGTGTTTTCCGGCGGGTTTTAGCAAGGTGGCACGGTGGTTCGGCCGAGCTCCAACCGGCGCGCGACAGCGGCCTCAGGCGGGTTTTTCAGGCGGCGGAAGGTTCGTCAGGGCGAGCGGAGGAGGCCGGTGGAGCGCTGGGTCACGACGGAGCTCCTCAGGCGGGCGACGACCTTCAGCAGGAGGTGCGGCTGTGCGAGCAGGTGGCCGGGGCTTGCGGTCGAGCAAAGCACACCGGGCGGCATCGGTTGGGAGGCATCGGTCTCCAGCGGCGCTAGTGGAGGAGTCGCGCGAGGGAGGCGCGGAGACCTGGCCGACCGGCCTTGCCGGTCGGCGTGCAACGGGAGGGGGTCGGGGTCGTCAGAACCCGGCTGGCCAACAAGGACCCGCACTGTGCAGGTCCTGTTGAAAAAAAAAGAGACCTGCCGAATGGCCGGTCTGACTTTTAAAAAAAATGTTTTATAATAAAAATAATAATAATAATAATATTATTATTATGAAAAATGATAAATCATCCACAGGGAATCCGTATTGCGCGCCATCTGCAACAACGCGAAGCTCGTGTCAAGGCGGACTTTTGGAGATGGTTTCAGGAATTTTTAATTCTCGAAATGAGGGGCCTCAGAAGCGCAACACATCTTTAAGTGAATTGACGTTTTTCCGGGGGATCTTGTTTTGGACGGCGCGGACGCGTTCGACGTCCGTTTTAAGCGTCGTCAGTGGAATTGAGACCCTGGAGCCGGGGCGGAGTTTTCCAGTATGGTTTTGGGCGTTGAAGCCAGATTTGAGGCGTGGGCCCCGCGGGCCGCCGTTCGAGCTGTGTGCAGCGTTTTATAACCTTCTCATCGGGCGTCCATTCGGGGCATGTGAGCAGTCGATTCTAGATGTTTTTCCGAGGGGATTGAAATGGTGCAATCCACCTGCCCCAATTCTTCACGCTGGTGCGGGCCCCGCGAGGGCCGTTTCGGGAGTTGACGGTGATTTCCAGCTTTATCACCGGGTGTCTGTTTAGGACAAGTGATTAGTTGAACTTGTGTACTTTTTCGAGAGGATCGCAACGATGCGATCCGTACATTGTGTTTCGGGACTGGGATGCGGGTCCCACGTAGCACTGCTCGGGTGCGGTGCGCTGAAATGCATCTTTCTCTCCGGATATCCGTTGCACTCATGTGAGTAGTTCTTTTGACGTGTTTTCCTGAGGGGATTGCATCGGTGCGATGCGCCCGACTGTTTTCAGGGCCGAGTCTCGGGTTCACGGGACACCGTTCGGGCGTGAGGCGGTGTTGGAGACTTTTCCGTCAGATATCCATTGGAGGCGAGTAAGTAGTCGATCTCGCGTGTTCTCCGCGAGGATTAAAACGGTGCGATTCGTTTGGTTGTGTGGAGCCTCATACGTGATCTTATTAAATGTGGAAATGTGAAGGTTCCCCCCTGAGGGGGGGGGGGGTTCTTCTTATGTGTTTGTAGCGAACCCTTGGTGTGTGATCGCGTGCTTTCCGGTGTGAGTGAAGTAATGCTTTAATAGATGTGGTTGGTCGTGCCTCCGTCGTTGAGGCAGTAAGTTGGAGATGTTACGTCACGCCTTCGTGTTGATGTTGGGTGTCGGGTGCACGATAGCCCTTGGGCTGGAGGTGTGGTATACTCTGGGAGTATATGGGAGCGCTTGGAGGTACGTGTGGTTAGTACCTGATACGTTCATGCGATTGGTTGGGGTTAACTTGGGGCGACACGTCGTGTGGGCCCCAGGTGCGTGCTAAGCTCTGCTTTGCGTACTTTGACCTCTCGCGACATAGAGGTTCCCTCTGTGCTCGTTTGTTTGATCAGCAGGGTGGAGTTTTTCCCCTGGCTCTGTGCTCGTTTGTTTGACCAGTAGGGAGGAGTTTTCCCCTGGCTCTAGGCTCGTTTGTTTGACCAGCAAGGTTGAGTGGTCTCCCCCTGGTTTCATTCTCGATGGATCGGCCGGTAGTGGTGCTAGTGACGCCCAGTGATGGAACAGGCGCTGAACCTCTTTTGGGTGAGTTGTTCTAGAGTTGGGTGGTTGCGCGATACCGACTTTGTGTTCGGTTGGACAGTGTTGTACCCTCTAGTACAGATGGCCAGAGCAGTTCTGAGTTCTACCCTCCAGCGGGGCTGGGCAGTGGGTTACTCATCGACTTCTTCAGGTTTACCCTCCAGCAGGGCTGGGCAGTGGGTTGCTCACTGACTTCTAGGGTTTACCCTCTAGCAAAGACTGGGCAGTGGGTCACCTGACGACCTCTTAGGGTCTACCCTCCAGCAGGGCTAGGTAGTGGGTCACCCGTCGTCTTGATTCAGGTTTACCCTCCAGCAGAGACTGGGCAGTGGGTCACCTGATGACCTCTTAGGGTTTACCCTCTAGCAGGGCTGGGCAGTGGGTCACCCGTCGACTTATTCCAGGTCTACCCTCCAGCAGGGCTGGGCAGTGGATCACCTGATGATGTATTAAGGTTTACCCTCCAGCAGGGCTGGCCAGTGGGTCACCCGATATCATATTATGAATTACCCTCCAGCAGGGCTGGGCGGTGGGGCACCCGTTGATATTCCAGACTCAGTCCTTTCTACTAGGCTACTTTGTGGCTTTCCTCCGTGATTACCGGAGCGAGACTCTTGGTTTTACAGGTCGGTGATGGAACGACTTTGACTTTGAGGAGACCTCTCGACTGTGGGGCAGTGACGAGTTGTGGTTTGACGTTCCCCCATAACTCTCAAGTACGAGGAGCACTTTCCCCACAGAGACGCGTCCTTGCGACGCGACCGAAAACCGTGTGGGCGAGTCAGTGCCACTCAAAGTGGATAGTGTCGAGGTGTGGTGAATTGATCCCCTTGACTTGCGGTTCAGGGTAGACGTACGGGATGCTGGGCATCAATGGTGTTACTTCTGGGACTGTTGGCTTCTCTTTTCTTGGGCTGAGCTACGGGATGGAGATCCCCTTATGATCTTATTTGGGCTTCTTGTTTGAGCATATGGACTTGTACATACCTTGTTCTGGTACCCCCTTCTTGGGATTGGATACTCTCCTTCTAGGAGAGGCGAAGATGCGTGGGGTATGCCATGTGCTTTTCATGTCTAGATTCTCATGGTTGGACAAGTCTACTCTCCTACTATAGGTAGCGAAGACTCGACGGGAAGTTTATCTTCTCACCGTTTCTAGCTCCTTGTGTCATGGACGAGTCTATCTTCCTTTATCTTATTGGGTTGATCTGGACTCTCTACTAGTATTCTACTGCACTTTCTATTGTACTCCCTTAATTTTTCCCTATTCCCTCTACTGCTCACCCTTCGATACCTCCTTTGTTGCTCCCTCAAGCCTTCGGGGTATCCTACTGAGTATTTTTATACTCACCCCTGCTTGGGCTTTGCCCGCACTTGGTGTTCCCTTGCAGACGACGGATAGGTTGGTCGTGACTTCAGTGGAGCAAAGGAGTTTGGGAGCTTGGACCACGTGCGGTGGTCGTAGTCGGGTTCCAGGTGGGGGACCCATCAGCTGTTTCTTTTTGTTTACCTGTTTCCGAGTGGTGGCACCTTTTTTGGTTGGGGGAGTGTTTTTCCCCTTTTTCCTTTTCAGCACTTTACTTGTACTGTTTAGAGGTCGATGCACTCTTGTGGTTATATATAGCAGTTGTTATTTTTATTCTTCTTGTTCTTTATTTTTAGTCTGCACTTTTTCATTGAGTGTGCTGCGTGTGTGTGTGTATTGGTACTTAGGCAAAGGCCTCCCCGAGTTATTTTTCCTTCGGCGCTGGTGGCCATCCCCTGGCCTATGGAGGCGGGATTGGGGTAGTTGCGACTCGAGCCCGGGTAGGGTCGGGTCATGACAAAGTGGTATCAAAGGTGGTTCGTTCCTAGGGACGCTGTTCGGACGTCTCTAAAATAAAAGGAATTGGTTGGGATTTAGGGTAATAGTGTTAAAGTGTCTCGAGAGTGGCTCTCAGGCCAGGGAATCCAGTGATGGTGCGGTGGCCGATGTATCAATTCACCAGGACCCTGATAACCCACTTGTCGACTCGGCATGTTGAGACACTCGTTGAAGGGAAAATTTGGTTTGTGCAGCACATAGGATTGAGTCTTTGACTGTCCTTCTTGAGTCAGCTCCCCATCGTTGTTATTGGTATATACATATATGCTCAATTGACCGCGGTACTCCTTAATAATATTTAAGATGTCTCCACGAAGATAGCCAGCCAGGGTAACAGCTTTGGTTCGTGACGATGACCCTGTGAGCTATGAGGCCACTGTCCAGGACCCATCATGTGAGCCCCTTTCTCTGGGTGGTCCGGTAGCAGCACCCCCACATGTTGAGCAGTAGACAGCTTCAGCAGAGCAGGCTGAGTTTGAGCGCAGGTTGAGCGCGCTCCGTGAGTTCCAGCGGCAGAGACCGCTGAGGTTCAGTGGTGTGCCAGACCCTCAGGCAACAGAGGTTTGGCTAGAGATAGTGGTTAGCCTTTTCAGGCTTGTGTAGATGCCGATATATCAGAGAGTGGCTTTGGTAGCCAGCCTTTTTCGTGGATCAGCTTGGCGTTGGAGTCTGGTGACTCGGTTTCTTGACGAGTCATCACTTTCATGGGGAGACTTTCAGTTGTTGTTCCGTGAGGAGTTTTTCTGCTCCTACTTGCGCTCTGTTCGGATTCAGGAGCTCCTACAGTTTCAGCCGGGAGGGATGATGGTGGCCGAGTACGCGGATAGTTTTGCAGACCGTGCACTCTTTTACCCGGACTTGGTCCATGACGACAACTTCCAAGCGCGGAAGTTTGAGCAAGGTCTCTGCAGAGAGATTCGTGCTGTCATAGTACCCTTGGGAATTTCCACATATGTCAGGGTTCTAGAGCATGTGCTGGTGATAGAGAGCTTCCTGTCCCGTTCTAGAGTTGGTGGTGGCAGCATGCATGTTGGTGCTGAGACGTCTGCCGCAGCTAGCAGACGTCGACAAGCAGAACCTCGATGCATGTAGCTTTCTGACAACCGGACTCAGGGGCGTGGTCGTACACCAAAGTGGCACCGGAGAGCACTAGTGCAGCCTAGGGAGATTCGGTTCTATGCTTGTGACGGGCGAGATCACTTGGCACGAGACTGCCCGACCCAAGTTGCTGAGAGCTTCGGGCAGGCAGCAGGTGCACCACCATGGCAAAGGCATCACCGTGATCGGAGTAGTACCCAGAGAGGTGGTGCTAGCCGAGGAGCGGGAGGAGATGGTAGTGAGGGACGGATTTACAAGGTCTTCTCATCACCACTAGGTGGTCCACGTCAGGCTCCGGGAGCTGATAGTTGGGACCGCGAACAACCGTGAGCTTTGGATGTCTACGATCCTGCGGAGCATGAGGTGATAAGAGGTATTCTCAACAGCTCTTCTACTTGTTGCAGTAGAATTGATAGACACTATCTGTGGAATTCTTTCCTCCCTGCTCCTTGCTTGAGGTGTTACCAGGGTGGTGCGGGGCGTCAGTGTAACCCTATGTTGGTATGATAAATGGCGTGAGACCTTTTTCTCTAGTCAATGGTGTTGACTCCTTCGCTCCCCGAGCGTGTAAGAGAGTCCTGGTTGTGGGAAATCAAACGTGGAACCTTGCGTGATCAGATATCCTTGGGAGTTTCACCATATGGATATTCTGAAGGAGGGAATCACCGGGCCTTGTTCCAGGTGCGGGCGGTGATTCCAATCGCGACGTGCGACGTAGTGGTTTGGTCAGGGAGGTGAGTTACTCCCGAGGTCCTTCAGGCCGTTTGAGACCGTGTGAAGGGATGGCGAGGTTCCCTACCGCCTTGACCTAACCCCAAATTCTAGAGTGGGTGAACGAAATCGTCAAGGGCCGACCTCGCGCGAACGGATCAATCCTTTGGTCTATGTGCGGTGACGCAGAGCTGTGTGTGGGTTCTTCTGGGTATGGGAAAGCCAGGTGTGGGCTTAGTACCCTGTGTTGCTCCCTAGTTTTGCTTTTCGGGGATGAAAATCTTGAAGGAGGGAATGATGTAAGAACCCAGTTTTTACTGCGGAAGACTTTTTAATATTCTTGATGATATTCCAGAGCAGTGCCTTCAGTTGGTGTGCGATTCCGAGCCCCGGAGTGGCCGAAATTAAATTTTCAGTGCGTTCACACTGGAAACGCTAAATAAATGAGATAAATCCTGAACGGGGATCCAGATCAGAGATCCGAGTGTACGGATGGGTCCAGAATGAGGTTTTTACCCTAGGAATGACATAATACATGTCGGCGCAGGACGTTTGGACCCCTCGCCCGCTTCTGGAACATTGAACGGATTAATTAATTAATTAATTAATTATTTTAATGTTGAAACACAAGTATCTCTTAAACGGTGGCTCGGATTGGGAAACTGAGGGCACCATTGAGTTCGGAATGTGCCGTTTACCCTAGGAGGGGTGTGAGTTTCGCGGGCGTGGGCCGTTTGTGAAAAATGGCCCCGGGGGCGTTTTCGTAATTTGGCGGCTTTGGGCGTTCAGTTTTATAACTTTTGAACGGGGCCTCAGATTAAAATTACGATACCACAGTTGTGCTCGGGAGGTGGTGTTTGGCCTAGGGTAGGCTTAACCTCGACTCTGTCGAAGGATTCAGATGCGGGTTAAATTACGGGTTTAAATTAATTAAATTTTTTAATTTTATTTAAGCCCATAATCACCGCTCCTCCTCTCTTTGCACCCCCTAGCAGAAGAGCTCAACCAAGGAGGAGAAGCTCCTCCTCTCCTCCTCCCCTCCGGCGAGGCAACTCTGGCGAGGTGCGGTGATGCCAGCAGATCGACGTGATGCTCCGGGCGAAGCCCAGCGAGGTAGGAGGTTTTGGTTGCACTTTCATTTATGAACCTTCCTTTGGATTCAATTTTATACGTCGATTTTCCATTAAATCTTCAAACAAATCCCATGGTCATTTAGTACAAATTATACTCTTTCAGATGCTCGTTTCAGATTTGAAATCCGGGTTCAGATGGTGTCGCGGTCGTCGGCCGAAGTTTGCGGGAATTCCTGGTGTTGTGGGTGTTTTCCGGCGGGTTTTAGCAGGGTGGCGCGGTGGTTCGGCCGAGCTCCAGCCGGTGCAAGGCGGCGACCTCAGGTAGGTCTTTCAGGCGGCGGCAGGTTCGTCAGGGCGAGCGGAGGAGGCCAGCGGAGCGCTGGGTCGCGACGGAGCTCCTCAGGCGGGCGACGACCTTCAGCAGGAGGCGCGGCTGGCGAGCGGGTGGCCGGGGCTTACGGTCGAGCGAAGCAGGCTGGGCGGCGTCGGTTGGGAGGCACCGATCTCCAGCGGCGCCAGCGAGGCGCGGAGACCTGGCCGACCGGCCTTGCCGGTCAGCGTGCAGCGGGAGGGGGCCGGGGTCGTCGGACCCCGGCTGGCCAACAAGGACCCGCACGGTGCGGGACCTCTTGAAAAAAAAGAGACCATCCGAATGGCCGGTGTGGCTTTTAAAAAAAATGTTTTATAATAATAATAATAATAATATTATTATTATTATTATTATGAAAAATGATAAATCATCCACAGGGCGTCCGTATTGCGCGCCGTCTGCGGCAGTGTAGAGCCCGTGTCAAGGTGGACTTTTTGAGATGGTTTTTGGAATTTTTAATTCCTGAAACAAGGGGCATCGGAGGCGCGACACGTCTTTAAGTGAATTGATGTTTTTCTGGGG
Source organism: Viscum album (assembly GCA_963277665.1). Classification (NCBI taxonomy): domain Eukaryota; kingdom Viridiplantae; phylum Streptophyta; class Magnoliopsida; order Santalales; family Viscaceae; genus Viscum; species Viscum album. The sequence goes on along the minus strand of OY728151.1, from coordinate 1,859,776,298 downwards.
TATTTTGTTTTGGACGGCGCAGACGCGTCCGACGTCCGTTTTAAGCACCGTCAGTGGTGTTGAGACCCTGGAGCCGGGGCGGAGTTTTCTAGTATGGTTTCGGGCATTGAATCCGGAGTTGAGGTGTGGGCCCCGCGGGCCGCCGTTCGAGCTGTGTGCAATGTTTTATAACTTTCTCATTGGGTGTCCGTTCGGGGCATGCGAGCAGTCGATTCTGGATGTTTTTCCGAGGGGATTGCAATGGTGCAATCCGCCTGCCCCAATTCTGCACGCTGGAGCTGTAACACCCCAAGATTCTACGGTACGCTTCTCTTTGAATAATGTGATAGCGTGTGTTGTACGCAACACCGAGTTCTAACACACCATAACCAATCAAACTAGCCGTTATGAATAGTAATACCTACTTTTCAAAATTATATATATTTTATATTTCAAAATGGACTTCATTTTTGGATTCGGAATATCTAATTTAGCCTAAGGTGAAATTTTGGTACTTTTCGGATAACTTTCATATTTTGATGAATAGTGAAAATTACTAAATTTTAATTAAAAACAACTTTTTTTAATCAAAATAATTAATAGTGATAAATTATGAATTTTAGTAGTTTTAAAGTATATTTAGAATATATTTTTACCATTTAATATAATGTTGGTCACTGGACATAATTTTACAATTAAACCGAACATAAACAAGTGTCAATCTTTTGATAGTTATTATCTCTTAAAAACACGCTTTTTGTTTTGACAATGGGAATTAATTTTAAATTAATTTCTGCCACTTCTGTGTTTTGAATTTAGGAAAATGGATTCCATATTTGGAATCAGGATGTTCAAATTGTGTAAATAGGTAACTTTTATTTTTAGACATTTTGAATAATTACTGCGGTAAATATTTTATTTACCATGGTTAAGGGTAAATCCGGTAAATAAGGGTTAAAAAAATAATATTATAATAATACTAAATTACCCTAAAACGTGTCTTAACCCTATTAGTTGATACATGGTCGACCATGGACATCTTTGGGTCTATTTTGGGACCCCATGGATCCACTTGTAAGTGATAATGACACTTTATTTTAATTAAGTCAAAATGAATACAAAAATGACACAAGCATATATCTTTTAGAAAAACAATTGTTACATAGGGTTATATATGTTGGATTTTAGATTATAAATATTAATTAGAAAGCTAAAATTATTTCCTACATAATTATATTTTATTTATAATTTTTAGACATTAAATAATTTATTTTATTTATGACACAATGATGATGCAGTAATTACTATAATAGTGAAAAATTAAAATAATTGATATTATAAATACCCAAATAAATATAATATGAAACTTTTAATGAATTAAAATAATTTTCTAGGATAATATGATATATTAGGATTGATTTAATTGACTTTTTTCGAAGTAATCAATCTGTTATGAGTTTCACAAAAATCAACTATTGAATAGTGTCAAAATTGACATAAAAGAGTTCTTAAAACAAATATTATATTATTAATTGATATTAAATTCCTAAAAATCTAAGGTTCGGCCAAGAGACTTATATCATGATAGGTTCATCATTAATGGACCACTTGGGGGTTTCTTGGATGTATATAGTAAGTTTATTAACCATATTATATAAAAATACAAAGAGACATTGTAAAAGTGAAACTAATTAACTTAGAGTTAATACTTAAAGATAAGGTTAATATAAGTACCCAAACCTGTCTAAATTCTATTGGTTGAGTGGTTTTAGACCTAGACCCACCTTAACCTTTGAATAATCAACTTTGGAGCCATTATAAACCGAATATGAATTTATTATAAATTAATATTTCTAGCTTTTCCAAAGGTGCCCCTCACCCCTCTTATAAAAGGGCACTCCTCCTTCTCATTTCTTCACACCTTCAAAGCCTTTTGGTTCGGTCAAACTCTTCCCAAATACTCTCCCAACTTCCCTAACTACAACCTAGGGGCCTTATTTTGATCAGAAATCCAACCTAAGGAGCCCTTTTGATCAAATCAAAAGGAAGAACCCGAAGAAGAGGTAATGTTTTCACCACCCCTTTTCAAGTTCCTTTCTTCTTCCACTTCTTCTTTCTTTGTTCTTACCATTATAAAATAATAACTCCAGTATCTTACATATACTGTGATTTTATTATAAATATGGTACAACCATATTCAGTATTCTATCCACCCTTTGAATAACATGTCACCATACGTGCGTACGTACGGCTTACCGTCTCCACGTCGTGGTGTAATTGTTATTCAATATATTATTATTTGGATGGGTATAATAATGATGTGTAACTCATGTAAATAATAAATATAACATGTTAATGATTCTGTATATATTATATACCATCCATTTATATATTATTTTAATATCAAAAGAATGATATTGTCGCTCGTGCGTACATACGGACTACCGTCTCCACGAACGCGATAAGATTCATTCTCCATCGTATCCATTCAAGTATAATTATCATTTGATAATTTAAAAATGATGTTTAAGGACTTGATATCCTTCTGTATATGAATAATATACAACCTATCCATTATAAACATGGCTTACGTAACAAAACATATAAAAGAAAACAAGTAAGTTAACACCCGAAACAATGATAATACTAAGATATTATTATCAAATCAATATTAAAAGATCATATATGATATCATATTAATGTATATGATTCTTGTATAATTTAATAACAATTATTTCACCATTATACAGGATGTTAACCTACCCCAACCAAGGAAAAGTACAAGGTAAGGGTTATTTCACAATCTCTTCATTATCCGAGGTTGTTTATACGTAATAATCTACTGGGATTTCTTTATCATCCACATCCATGTTTCTTCGAAATGTATTTCAAAACATATTTATTATTTACAAGAATATGGGTTAAAGTCATTTATACCCTTTTTTGACTTTTTATAAGAGGTTTATAAAGGAATATTTCCGTCGTTTTCAAAACAAGGTCCTTTTTAACCTTTTCGACAGAATTAAGGTAAGAATGTTTTTTTAACTTATACGGCGGGTGCGGCTATTTTCCGCCGTTATAAAATCTTCAAAGATTCCCTTACAAGATTATAAGAATATTTTAAAAGAAAATGTTTTATTTTATATGGATCTTAAATGATTTCAAAATAAAAGGAGATATTTCTTTAAAAAGAATTTTGATTTCATCTATGTCAACATCCTTTGATGGATTTTAAGATTATTTGAAGTTGATTTATTATGATACAAAACTTCTATATTGTATTGAAGGTTTTGTGATATGTTTGACTGTGGATGTGCTATTTTTATACCATTCATAGTTTATGGTGAAAGTATTGACATTTCGTATGCTAGTTTTAATACGAATGTTTATGTTGTGTTTAAACCTTTTCATATGGGAATGCATTGGACTTAATATGTGACGGGTGGAGCCCGCTATAGCTCCTCGATGCATCGGTAGGTCTCATGAGACAAAATAGTGTCTTGGCACAAGGCCTTGACAAAATCTTATTTGTAGTCTTGGCACGAGGCCTTGGCTATGTGGTTATGATAGTCTGGAATTATGCATTCCATCATTATGAAAGTGGTTATTGATTTTGCACGTGATTATTCGATTAGTAGAATAACCATGTGAGTAAGTAAATGGAATTATTTCATTTTATTTATGCCATACTATGTTAAATGTTCAAGTTTAAAAGGCTTTTGTTTTAGTTATACATTGCCTTAAATGTTTATTCTTATTTATGAAAGTTTCCGCTATATTGTTATCCTTACTGGGCATTTGAGCTCACCCCTTTTCTATGTTTTATTTTTCTCAGGAAGTGAAGAAGTAAATTATGAATGACCTGCAGGGATATTATGTGGGGATATGAGTGTGGATTATGGAGACAATATGTTTTTTTAGTAGTTTTTCATTTTATGATGTAATGTAAGACTTATGAATATATCTAGTGTTTCCAAGACTACTAAACCAATCGGTATTTCGAGATTTGATCTTTCTTGTGATCATGCCAATGTTATGTAATAATGCACCGACTCTAGGTAACTGGGGTCGGGGCGTTACAGTTGGTATCAGAGGAAGTTTAGTACAAACCTTGGAAGCTAGATTTAGATAAACTCTGATTAGAGCACGTAGACCTAAGATGAACTTTGGGGATTAGTATAGAAGAACTTCCTAGAATTTTGGTATTGTAGATATTTTGTGAGTTTTCCGAGCAATACATCCCTGTCTGGATACGAGCAGGTAGAGGCGGCTCTGGCACAGATGTACCTAGGGGTAAAACCCGAAAACACCGCTTTGAGCTAGACTCGAACGGGAACTGGTGCACGACAACGGGCCTTGCTGCACTCTTGGTTACGACACTCCCGGGGGATATGCTTAGGATAACTCTCATTTTCTTTACAAATCATTTTGAAGGGATTATGAGTATATACTTCCTCAAAGAAAACATTCTTATGATTATGGATTATATCTATAAATAGTTCAATTTATGTTAAGTGTTTTATAAGTATGGGATTATGTATTTTGATTCATAAACTGATCTAGTTTATGCCATTGTATAGAAATGGCGCCTAGTGGAAGAAATGGAAACCGTATCAATGCACGCACTCCATGTAGGGATTGACCTCCTGCTCAAGATAATTATAGTGGAGCTGGTGATGCAACTGGTTCCGATCAGCTAATCACCATACTGGGACAACTTACTCAGGTTATGAATAATAACCTTACCCGTATGGAGCACCCTGATCCGCAGCATGGAGGATCAATGTTAGATCGATTCATGAGGCAACAACCACCAACGTTCAATGGGAGTACAAATCCCTTAGTAGCTGAGCAATGGATATTTTCCCTAGAGAAAATATTTCAGGCTTTGGGGAGCAGTGAAAGGGAAAAAGTTATCATGGCAGTTTACCGCCTCACTGGAGATGCTGATCAATGGTGGTCATTGATTCAAAACATGAAGGAAGATGATGAAGTATCAAATATGGAATGGAGGGAGTTCAAAGATCTGTTTTTAGAAAAATACTTTCCTCGCGACCATCGAGCAGATATGGAAAGGCAATTTCTGAGTCTGAGACAAAAGGAGGATGAGAATGTCACAAAGTATGAGGCTAACTTTACAAGGTTAGCGAGGTATGATGGAGATTATATTCGCAACCCAAGAAGTAAGATTGATCGTTTCTTTGATGGGTTAAAACCATTTCTCCGTCGAGCATTAGTCTCACAATCCTTTTCATCGTACGAAGACATTGTCTCATGTGCTATCAAGACCGAAAATGAATTCTCTAAGTATTATGACTTTAAAGCAAAGCAAGAGAAGAAGAGACCTGATGATCAATCTGGGAATGGAAATAAGGGGAAGAAGGTAAAGGTTGAATATCCATATTGTGGTAAATGCGGGAAGAAACATCCTGGTACTTGCTTGAAGGGAATGGGAGTCTGTTACAAGTGTGGTGAAAAAGGCCACCAAGCTCGTGATTGCAAAGGGAAGAAGGAAGCCACCAACGTTCAGTGCTACAATTTCAGGGAGATGGGACATTATGCGAATGAATGTCCTAAGAGTCAGGAGAACTTACCTCAGAAAAGGCCAAGGGATCAAGGCCAGGCTTATGCTATCACTACTGCAGAGGTAGAAGCTCCAAAAGATGTGGTGGCAGGTAATTTAATGGTTTCCTCAAGTTTAGCAAATGCATTATTTGATTCTGGATCATCGCATTGTTTCATATCTTCCCAGTTTGCTAAAAAAATTAGATATTTCCAATTTGATTTAACAAGGGAGTTGTCAGTTAAAACTCCTAAGGGAAGTATCATTGCAACAAATTTTTGTGAATCAGTCCCCATTAGAGCACATAAATGTTCGTTATCTGCTGATCTCATCGTCATACCTATGATTGAGTTTGATATAATCCTCGGTATGGACTGGCTTTCGGACTATGATGCGAAGATTTATTGTAAGAAGAAAGAGGTTACGATTCTTGATGATAATGATAAGGAACACCTTATCTTTAGAGCAGAATCGTCACCACCTAATTCTTATTTAGATCCACCCTCAATAGCTCAACTAAATTCAATTATTGGGGAGGAAGAGAATGAGATAACTGCGGGTGAGGAAAGGAATGTTCAAATAGAGGATGTACCTGTTGTGAAAGAATTTGTAGATGTATTTCCGGAAGATTTACCTGGACATCCTCCAGAACGAGAAGTTGAGTTTTCCATTGATTTGATTCCTGGATCAAGGCCTATATCGAAGACCCCTTATAGAATGACCACTGTAGAGTTAGTCGAACTAAAGAAACAACTAGAGGAATTGAGTAATAAGGGATTTATTCGCCCTAGTGTTTCTCCATGGGGAGCCCCTGTTCTTTTTGTTAAAAAGAAAGATGGATCTATGAGGTTATATGTCGACTACAGGGAGATCAATGCTATAATGATAAAGAACAAGTATCCCCTACCTCGTATTGATGATTTATTTGACCAACTGCATGGATCTCAATACTTTTCAAAGATTGACCTTCGATCTGGATACCATCAGTTGTGTGTGAAGAAGGAAGACATTCCAAAGACAGCATTTCGAACCAGGTACGGGCATTATGAGTTTACTGTAATGCCTTTTGGATTGACTAATGCACCCTCTGTATTCATGGATCTGATGAATAGAGTTTTCAAGGAGTATCTCGATGAATTTGTGGCAGTATTTATTGATGATATCTTGGTATACTCCAAAACCTACGAAGATCATGAAAATCACTTGCGCATTATCTTGAAGACTCTGAGGAGGCATGAATTATATGGGAAGTTTAGCAAGTGTGAATTCTGGCTTCATGAGATTTCTTTTCTTGGACATATTGTCTCTAAATATGGAATCTCTGTTGATCCTTCTAAGACCAAGGCAATCCAAGAATGGCCAGCACCTACGAGTATAACTGAGGTATGCAGTTTTATTGGTTTGGCAGGTTATTATCGACGTTTCGTCCAGAATTTTGCCTGATTGGCTAACCCATTAACGAAGCTCACACGTAAAGGGGTTAAATTTGTTTGGACAAAAGAGTGTGAAGAATGTTTTGAAGAACTGAAGAAAAGATTAGTCAATGATCCTATATTGACTCTACCATCAGGGAATGATGGGTTCATTATTTATAGTGATGCATCAAGGAAAGGACTTGGCTGTGTCCTTATGCAGAATGATAGAGTTATTGCCTATGCATCACGACAGTTGAAAATTCATGAACAAAACTATCCTACTCATGATCTCGAGTTAGCAGCTGTGATCTTTGCTTTGAAGATATGGAGGCACTACCTCTATGGTAAAAAATGTGAGATTTATACTGATCACAAGAGTTTGAAGTATATTTTCTCACAAAAAGAACTCAACATGAGGCAAAGGAGATGGCTTGAATTACTCAAGGATTATGATTGTACGATACACTACCACCCGGGGAAGGCAAACAAGGTGGCAGATGCTTTGAGTAGAAAAGACCATGGATTTTTGAACAATATGAGAATTGAAAGGGATCCAATTTTCATGGATCTAGTGAAGATGGACATGGGAATAACCAGGGAAGGCGAAACATCATTGATTTTTCAAATGGTTGCCAAACCATATTTACTAGAAAGGATTAAGAGTTCTCAGATCGATGATGAAGAATTCCAAAAGAAGATTAAAGCTGTGAATGATGGGAGATTGAGAGACTTTGTGTATGAAGATGGAATTTTGAAATTTGGGAATAGACTTTGTGTTCCCGATTTACCTGATCTAAAAATGGGAATTTCTGGATGATGCTCATAGTTCCAATTTCTCTATACACCCTGGGAGCACAAAAATGTATAGAGATTTGAAGGAACATTTTTGGTGGGACAACATGAAGAGGGAGATTGCTGATTTTGTGTCAAGATGTATGGTTTATCAACAAGTGAAAGCTGGAAGGCAATAGCCTGGAGGAGTCATGCAACCTCTTCCCATACCGGAGTGGAAATGGGACAATATTACGATGGACTTTGTCATGGGGCTACCAAAGACTCCTAGAAGGAACGATGCAATATGGGTTATTGTTGATCGTCTTACCAAGTCAGCACATTTTCTTTCTATAAGAGAAGATCTACCCCTGGAACGTCTAGCAAGACTATATATTAATGAAGTTGTGAGACTTCATGGAGTACCCCTATCGATTGTTTCTGATCGTGATCCCCGTTTTACTTCAAGATTTTGGAAAAGTCTTCAGAAATCCCTGGATACTGAACTTCATTTGAGCACTGCTTACCACCCTCAGACAGATGGACAATCAGAACGGACTATTCAGACCTTAGAAGACATGTTGAGATCTTTCTCACTTGACTTTCAGGGTATGTGGGATCAATATTTACCACTGGTAGAATTTTCCTATAACAATAGCTTCCATTCGAGTATTCAGATGGCACCATATGAAGCGTTATACAGAAAGAGATGTCGTACACCAACCTGTTGGGATGACGTTGGTGAAAGAAAACTTGTAGGCCCAGAACTGGTGGAGGAAACGGTGGAAAAGGTGAAGGTAATCCAAAATCACATCAAAGCATCTCAAAGTAGGCAGAAGAGCTACGCCGATAATCGAAGGAAGGATTTGGAATTTCAAGTCGGTGATCATGTTTTCCTGAAGGTATCTCCATGGAAGGGAGTCATACGTTTTGGTAAGAAAGGTAAATTGAGTCCCAGGTACATCGGACCTTTCGAAATTCTAGAACGAATTGGGGTTGTATCTTACCGATTGGCAATGCCGCCAAGTCTCTCTAAAGTTCACGATGTGTTCCACGTATCTCTGTTGAGGAAATACATGCCTGATCCAACGTATGTACTCACCTATAAGGAATTAGAACTGGAACCTGATCTGTCTTATTGCGAAGAGCCCGTCAGGATTCTTGATACGAGAGAACAAGTACTGAGAAACTGGGCGACGTGTCTGGTAAAAGTTTTGTGGAGAAACCATAAGATGGAAGAGGCAACATGGGAACCCGAGGAACTTATGATGAAGAACCAACCGAGTCTTTTCATGTGATAAGTATTCTAGAAATTTCGAGGACGAAATTATTTGAAGGAGGGGAGAATGTAACACCCCAAGCTTCTACGGTACGCTTCTCTTTGAATAATGTGATAGCGTGTGTTGTACGCAACACCGAGTTCTAACACACCATAACCAATCAAACTAGCCGTTATGAATAGTAATACCTACTTTTTAAAATTATATATATTTTATATTTCAAAATGGACTTCATTTTTGGAATCGGAATATCTAATTTAGCCTAAGGTGAAATTTTGGTACTTTTCGGATAACTTTCATATTTTGATGAATAGTGAAAATTACTAAATTTTAATTAAAAACAAATTTTTTTAATCAAAATAATTAATAGTGATAAATTATGAATTTTTGTAGTTTTAAAGTATATTTAGAATATATTTTTACCATTTAATATAATGTTGGTCATTGGACATAATTTTACAATTAAACCGAACATAAACAAGTGTCAATCTTTTGATAGTTATTATCTCTTAAAAACACGCTTTTTGTTTTGACAGCGGGAATTAATTTTAAATTAATTTCTTCCACTTATGTGTTTTGAATTTAGGAAAATGGATTCCATATTTGGAATCAGGATGTTCAAATTGTGTAAATAGGTAACTTTTATTTTTAGACATTTTGAATAATTACTGCGGTAAATATTTTATTTACCATGGTTAAGGGTAAATCCGGTAAATAAGGGTTAAAAAAATAATATTATAATAATACTAAATTACCCTAAAACGTGTCTTAACCCTATTAGTTGATACATGGTCGACCATGAGCATCTTTGGGTCGATTTTGGGACCCCATGGATCCACTTGTAAGTGATAATGACACTTTATTTTAATTAAGTCAAAATGAATACAAAAATGACACAAGCATATATCTTTTAGAAAAACAATTGTTACATAGGGTTATATATGTTGGATTTTAGATTATAAATATTAATTAGAAATCTAAAAATATTTCCTACATAATTATATTTTATTTATAATTTTTAGACATTAAATAATTTATTTTATTTATGACACAATGATGATGCAGTAATTACTATAATAGTGAAAAATTAAAATAATTGATATTATAAATACCCAAATAAATATAATATGAAACTTTTAATGAATTAAACTAATTTTCTAGGATAATATGATATATTAGGATTTATTTAATTGACTTTTTTTGAAGTAATCAATCTGTTATGAGTTTCACAAAAATCAACTATTGAATAGTGTCAAAATTGACATAAAAGAGTTCTTAAAACAAATATTATATTATTAATTGATATTAAATTCCTAAAAATCTAAGGTTCGTCCAAGAGACTTATATCATGATAGTTTCATCATTAATGGACCACTTGGGGGTCTCTTGGATGTATATAGTAAGTTTATTAACCATATTATATAAAAATACAAAGAGACATTGTAAAAGTGAAACTAATTAACTTAGAGTTAATACTTAAAGATTAGGTTAATATAAGTACCCAAACCTGTCTAAATTATATTGGTTGAGTGTTTTTCGACCTATACCCACCTTAACCTTTGAATAATCAACTTTGGAGCCATTAGAAACCGAATATGAATTTATTATAAATTAATATTTCTAGCTTTTCCAAAGGTGCCCCTCACCCCTCTTATAAAAGGGCACTCCTCCTTCTCATTTCTTCACACCTTCAAAGCCTTTTGGTTCGGCAAAACTCTGCCCAAATACTCTACCAACTTCCCTCAATACAACCTAGGGGCCTTATTTTGATCAGAAAGCCAACCTAAGGAGCCCTTTTGATCAAATCAAAAGGAAGAACCCGAAGAAGAGGTAATGTTTTCACCACCCCTTTTCAAGTTCCTTTCTTCTTCCACTTCTTATTTCTTTGTTCTTACCATTATAAAATAATAACTCCAGTATCTTACATATACTGTGATGTTATTATAAATATGTTACAACCATATTCAGTATTCTATCCACCCTTTGAATAACATGTCACCATACGTGCGTACGTACGGCTTACCGTCTCCACGTCGTGGTGTAATTGTTATTCAATATATTATTATTTGGATGGGTATAATAATGGTGTGTAACTCATGTAAATAATAAATATAACATGTTAATGATTCTGTATATATGATATACCATCCATTTATATATTATTTTAATATCAAAAGAATGATATTGTCGCTCGTGCGTACGTACGGACTACCGTCTCCACGAACGCGATAAGATTCATTCTCCATCGTATCCATTCAAGTATAATTATCATTTGATAATTTCAAAATGATGTTTAAGGACTTGATATCCTTCTGTATATGAATAATATACAACCTATCCATTACAAACATGGCTTACGTAACAAAACATATAAAATAGAACAAGTAAGTTAACACCCGAAACAATGATAATACTAAGATATTATTATCAAATCAATATTAAAAGATCATATATGATATCATATTAATGTATATGATTCTTGTATAATTTAATAACAATTATTTCACCATTATACAGGAGGTTAACCTATCCCAACCAAGGAAAAGTACAAGGTAAGGGTTATTTCACAATCTCTTCATTATCCGAGGTTGTTTATACGTAATAATCTACTGGGATTTCTTTATCATCCACATCCATGTTTCTTCGAAATGTATTTCAAAACATATTTATTATTTACAAGAATATGGGTTAAAGTCATTTATACCCTTGTTTGACTTTTTATAAGAGGTTTATAAAGGAATCTTTCCGTCGTTTTCAAAACAAGGTCCTTTTTAACCTTTTCGACAGAATTAAGGTAAGAATGTTTTTTTTAACTTATACGGCGGGTGCGGCTATTTTCCGCCGTTATAAAATCTTCAAATCTTCCCTTAAAAGCTTATAAGAATATTTTCAAAGAAAATGTTTTATTTTATATAGATCTTAAATGATTTCAAAATAAAAGGAGATATTTCTTTAAAAAGAATTTTGATTTCATCTATGTCAACATCCTTTGATGGATTTTAAGATTATTTAAAGTTGATTTATTATGATACAAAACTTCTATATTGTATTGAAGGTTTTGTGATATGTTTGACTGTGGATGTTCTATTTTTATACCATTCATAGTTTATGGTGAAAGTATTGACATTTCATATGCTAGTTTTAATACGAATGTTTATGTTGTGTTTAAACCTTTTCATATGGGAATGCATTGGACTTAATATGTGACGGGTGGAGCCCGCTATAGCTCCTCGATACATCGGTAGGTCTCATGAGACAAAATAGTGTCTTGGCACAAGGCCTTGACAAAATCTTATTTGTAGTCTTGGCACGAGGCCTTGGCTATGTGGTTATGATAGTCTGGCATTATGCATTCCATCATTATGAAAGTGGTTATTGATTTTGCATGTGATTATTCGATTAGTAGAATAACCATGTGAGTAAGTAAATTGCATTATTTCATTTTATTTATGCCATACTATGTTAAATGTTCAAGTTTAAAAGGCTTTTGTTTTAGTTATACATTGCCTTAAATGTTTATTCTTATTTATGAAAGTTTCCGCTATATTGTTATCCTTACTGGGCATTTGAGCTCACCCCTTTTCTATGTTTTATTTTTCCCAGGAAGTGAAGAAGTAAATTATGAATGACCTGTAGGGATATTATGTGGGGATATGAGTGTGGATTATGGAGACAATATGTTTTTGTAATAGTTTTTCATTTTATGATGTAATGTAAGACTTATGAATATATCTAGTGTTTCCAAGACTACTAAACCAACCGGTCTTTCGAGATTTGATATTTCTTGTGATCATGCCAATGTTATGTAATAATGCACCGACTCTAGGTAACTGGGGTCGGGGTGTTACAGGTGCGGGCCCCATGAGGGTCGTTTTGGGTGTTAATGGTGATTTCCAGCTTTATCACCAGGTGTCCGTTTCGGACAAGTGATTAGTTGAACTTGTGTACTTTTTCGAGAGGATCGCAACGGTGTGATCCGTCCGTTGTGTTTGGGGACCGGGATGCGGGTCCCATATAGCACTGCTCGGGTGCGGTGCGCCGTAATGCATCTTTTTCTCTGGATATCTGTTGCACTCATGTGAGTAGTGCTTTTGACGTGTTTTCCAGAGGGTGTCACATCGGTTCGATGCACCCAACTGTTTTCAGGGTCGAGTCTCGGGTTCACGGGACGACGTTCGGGCGTGAGGCAATGTTGGAAACTTTTCTGTCGGATATCAGTTGGAGGCGAGTAAGTAGTCGATCTCGTGTGTTTTTCCGCGACGATTACAACGGTGCAACCCGTTTGGTTGTGCAGAGCCTCATACATGATCTTATTAAATGTGGAAATGTGAAGGTGCCCCAGGGGGTGGTTCTTCTACTGTGTTTGTAGCGGACCCTTGGCGTGTGATCATGTGCACTCTCGTGTCAGTGAATTAATGCTTGAATAGATATGGTTGGTCGTGCCTCAATTGTTGAGGCAACAAGTTGGAGATGTTACGTCACGCCTTCACGTTGACGTTGGGTGCCGGGTGCACGATAGCCCTTGGGCTGGAAGTGAGGTATACTCTGGGAGTATACGGGAGCACTTGGAGGTACGTGTGGTTAGTACCTGAGACATTCGTGTGCTTGGTTGGGGTTAACTTGGGGCCACACGTCGTGTGGGCCCCAGGTGCGTGCCGAGATCTGCTTTGCGTACTTTGACCTCTCGCGACGTAGAGGGTCCCTCTATGCTCGTTTGTTTGACCAGTAGGGTGGAGTTTTTCCCCTGGCTTTGTGCTCGTTTGTTTGACCAACAGGGTGGAGTTTTTCCCCTGGCTCTGGGCTTGTTTGTTTGACCAGCAGGGTTGAGTGGTCTCCCCCCTGGTTTCTTTCTTGATGGATCGGCTGGTAGCAGTGCTAGTGATGCCCAGTGATGGAACAGGCGCTGAACCTCTTTTGGGTGAGTTGTTCTGGAGTTGGGTGGTTGCGCGATACCCACTCCATGTTTGGTTGGCCAGTGTTGTACCCTCCAGTAGATATGACCAGAGTAGTTCTGTGTTCTACCCTCTAGCGGGGCTGGGCAGTGGGTTACTCATCGACTTCTTCGAGTTTACCCTCCAACAGGGCTAGGCAGTTGGTTGCTCACTGAATTCTAGGGTTTACCCTCCAGCAAAGACTGGGCAGTGTGTCACCCGATGACCTCTTAGGGTCTACCCTACAGCATGTCTCGTTAGTGGGTCGCCCGTCGTCTTGATTCAGGTTTACCCTCCAGCAGAGACTGGGCAGTGGGTCACCCGACGACCTCTTAGGATTTACCCTCAAGCAGGGCTGGGTAGTGGGTCACTCGTTGACTTATTCCAGGTCTACCCTCCAGCAGGGTTGGGCAGTGGGTCACCTGATGATGTATTAAGGTTTATCCTCCAATAGGGCTGGGCAGTGGGTCACCCGATATCATATTATGAATTTCCCTCCAGCAGGGCTGGGCAGTGGGGTACCCGTTGATATTCCAGACGCAGTCCTTTCTACTAGGCAAGTCCGTGGCTTTCCTCCGTGATTACCGGAGCGAGACTCTTGGTTATACGGGTTGGTGATGGAATGACTTTGACTTTGAGGAGACCTCTCGACTGTGGGGCAGTGATGAGTTGTGGTTTGACGTTCCCCTAGAACTCTCAAGTACGAGGAGCACTTTCCCCACCGAGACGCGTCCTTGAGACGTGACCTAAAACCATGTGGGCGAGTCAGTTCTGCCCAAAGCGGATAGTGTCAAGGTGTGGTGAATTGAGCCCCTTGACTTTCAGTTCAGGGTTGACGTACGGGATGCTGGGCATCAATGGTGTTACTTCTGGGACTGTTGTCTACTCTTTTCTTGGGCTGAGCTACGGGATGGAGATCCCCTTACGATCTTGTTTGTGCTTCTTGTTTGAGTATATGGACTTGTATATACCTTGTTTTGGTACCCCATTCTTGGGCTTGGATACTCTCCTTCCAGGAGAGGCGAAGACGCGCAGGGTATGCCACGTGATTTCTGTGTCTAGCTTCTCATGGTTGGATGAGTCTACTCTCCTGCTATAGGTAGCAAAGACTCGACGGGAAGTTCATATTCTCACCATTTCCATCTCCTTGTGTCATGGACGAGTCTACCTTCCTTTCTCTTATTGGGTTGAGCTGGACTCTCTACTAGTATTCTACTGCACTTTCGATTGTACTCCCTTACTTTTTCCCTGTTCGCTCTACTGCTCACCCTTCGGTACCTCCTATGTTGCTCCCTCGAGCATTCGGGGTATCCTACTGAGTATTTTTATACTCACCCCTGCTTGGGCTTTGCCCGCACTTGGTGTGCCCTTGAAGACAACGGATAGGTTGGTCGTGACTTCAATGGAGCATAGGAGTTCGGGAGCTTGGACCGCGTGTGGTGGTCGTAGTCAGGTTCCAGGTGGGGGACCCATCAACTATTTATTTTTGTTTACTTGTTGCCGGGTTGTGGCACTTTTCTGGTTGGGCGCGTTTTTTCCCTTTTTCCTTTTCAGCACTATACTTGTGCTGTTTAGAGGTCGATGCACTATTGTGGTTATATATAGTAGTTGTTCTTTTTTACTCTGCTTGTTCCTTCTTTTTACTCTGCACTTTTCCATTGAGTGTGGTGCGTGTGTGTTTACAGGTACTTAGGAAAAGGCATCCTCGAGTTATTGTGCCTTCGGCGCTGGTTGCCAGCCCCTGGCCTATGGAGGCGGGCTTGGGGTAGTTGCGGCTCGAGCCCGGGTAGGGTCGGGTCATGAAAAGCACGTAGATAACTTTCCACCCCGACCAAATCTCCGTTATCTACGTCGAGCTGAGACCCGTAAGAAAATGTGGTCACCATCCTTGAAATCTAGTGGTCTCTGCCTCCTGTCAGCATAAGACTTCTATCAGCTCTGAGCTGTCCTCATCCACTCCTGGATGACCTGAACCTTCTCCGTCATGGCCTGGACCATCTCTAGTTCTACTAGTGCTGACTCCATAGGATCTGTCCAGCACAAAGGTGATCTGCAAGGTCGGATGTACAATGCCTCGTATGGTGCCATACCGATGGTGGAGTGGTAGCTGTTGTTGTATGCAAACTCCACCAAGGGCAGGTGATCCTCCCAGATGCGACCAATGTTGAGGGAACATGCACGGAGCATGTCCTCGAGAGTCTAAATGGTCCTCTCTGTCTGACCATCTGTCAGAGGGTGAAAGGCGGTGCTCAGGCGTAGCTGCGTCCCAATTTCCTCCTGCAACCCCTTCCAAAGCTGGGAAGTAAAGCGAGAATCTCGATCGGAGACGATAGATGATGGTACACCATGAAGCCGTATGATCTCCTGAACATAGAGGCATCCCAAACTCTCCACTAAGCCCTCCTCTCTGATAGGTAGAAAGTGGGCCGACTTGGTGAGTCGGTTTATAATCACCCAAATAGAGTCATGTCCTCTAGAAGTACGTGTAAGCCTGGTCACGAAATCCATAGATATCCCGTCACACTTCCACTCCGGGACCACCAAGGGTTGTACCAAGCCAGCTTGTACCTGGTGCTCCGCCTTCACCTGCTGACAGGTGAGATATCGAGAAACGAACTCTGCCACAACCTTCTTCATACCTGGCCACCAGTGCTGTCATCTGAGATCCTGGTACATCTTCGCTACTCCTGGATGTACCGCTAATGGGTAAGTGTGAAAATCTCTGAGTACCTCCTCCTGTAATGAAGTTGGTACCATGGTACGTCCTCTAAAAATGATGATGTTCTCTCCTCCTATATAAAATCCATCAGGTGCCTGTCCTATGGAAATCTGTGCACGTCGCGTCTCACAGTCAACTTCCCCATGATGTGCCTCTCTAACCCACTGAAGAAATGGAGGTGTGACTATTAGTGACTGTAGAAAGGCTCCCCCATCTCTATCCATGAAGGATATCTATAAAGCGGACAACTACTCTGTCTCCTCTCCAAGTAGTTGAATGCCCTTCCTCCTGCTGAGAGCATCAGCTACTATGTTCCCCTTTACAGGAGTATAGAATATCTAAAATTCATAGTCCAGGAGGAACTCAAGCCATCGCCGCTGTCTTAGGTTCAGGTCCTTCTGTGAGAAGATGTACCTGAGACACTGGTGGTTAGAGTAGACTATAAAGAACTCGCCCATCAGATAGTGCCACCACATCTTCAGAGCGAAGACCACTGATGCTATCTCTAGGTCATGGGTAGTGTAGTTATGCTCATGATGCCTCAACTATCGTGATCCATAGGCGATCACTGTCCTCTCCTTCACCAGGACACACCTGAGTCCAGTCCCTTATGCATTGCAGTAAACTACGTAGCCCACTCCCTCCTTTAGTAGCCTCAAGATGGGTGCACTAGTCAATCTCTATCTCAGCTACTGGAAGCTTTGCTGACATCTATCTAACCACACGAAGGGTTTCCCCTTCTTTGTCAAAGATGAAAGTGGTGCTGCAACTCTGGAGAAATTTGGCACAAATCTCTGATAGTACCCAGCTAGACCTAGAAAACTCCGCACCTCCATCACGCTCCTGGGTGACTCCCAAGCTAGCACTGCCTCGATCATCGCAGGATCCACCGCAACTCCTGCCTCATAGATGATGTGACCCAAGAAGTAGAACTCACATATCCAGAACTGACACTTCTAGAGCTTACCATAAATCTGGTGCTCTTAAAGTGTGTCCAGTACAACCCGCAAGTGGTAGGCGTGCTCCTCCTCAGTAGTCGAGTAAATCAATATGTCACCGATGAAGACTATGAAAAATCGATAGAGGTAAGGCTGGAAGATCCTGTTCATGAAACTCATGAACACTTCTGGAGTATTGGTTATACCGAAAGGCATAACCAAGAACTCATAGTGGCCATACCGACACCTGAAGGCTGTCTTCTGCACATCCTCATCTCGAACTCTGAGCTGATGATAGCCTGACCTGCGGTCTATCTTCGAGAACCACCGTGCTCCCTTGAGCTGATCGAAGAGGTCGTCAATCCTCAGAAGTGGATACTTTTTCTTCATGGTCACCTGGTTCAGGTGACGGTAATTGACACACAGTCGCAAGCTCCCGTCCACCTTCTTTGCGAACATAATCGGGGAAGCCCAGGGTGAAATAGTGGGTCGAATGAATCCCTTGCCCTGCAAGTCCTCTAGCTATAACCGTATCTCATGAAGCTCGGTGGGAGCCATCTGATATGATGGAGTAGATATCGGTGATGTCACGGGGTACAGGTCGATGTAGTAGTTTACCTATCTACGAGGAGGTTGTCCTGGAACGTCGTCAGGAAAAACGTCCGCATACTGATCAACCACAACAGGAAAACTTGGACTCCGCACGTCAACTGCTCCAAGGATGAGGCTAGACAACTGATGAGTGATCGGTTTTCCTCTCCTCTGTGTGAGTCCATTTTGTTCTACAAAGGATCCCTTCTCGCCAGTGAAGGTGAACCTGCTCCCATCGGTGCAGACACACCGCACCTTGCGCCTAATTCATTCTATCTGAGCATGAACTGTAGATAACCAATCCAGGCCTAAGATGACGTCATAATGCCTCGACGCCACTACAAGAAGATCCCAGCCAAAGCTATCTCCTCCTAGAGTAAGCTCACACTGCCGAAACCAGTGCATAATCGTTGAGTCTGCTCCCGTAGGAGTCACTAGCTATAAGGATCGAGCCAACAGCTCCGTCGGAATCTCCGAGCTCCGAACAAAGGCAGCGACAATAAAAGAATGACTCGCTCCCGTGTCTATAAGAACTGCATCAAGGGTGGATAGAAATAGATATTACCTCGAATCATCTCAGGTGTTCCATGGTCATAGGCCTCCACCGCCTGAAGCTGAGCCTGCCTCTATCCGCCAGCTTCCTGTGGTCGGGGTGGACCTTCGGGTGGTGGTGGTGGTAGAGCCTCAAAATGTCGTCCACCACATGCCGCTCGGATAGCTCCTTTTCCTCGTCCGCATGCTCCGTGCGGACTGCCACAGTCGAACCTATGCCTCTACCTGGGTGGTCCTTCAACCATCCACTACTCCTCTACATGACAGGTCAGGAAGTCACGAGCCATGTGGCCCTGCCCACTGCATGCATAACATTGTCTGCCTCTCGTATGACTGGATCTACTGCGTGTGCCCCTCACCTCCGAGATAGTATCCTGATGTTGCCCACCTGATGGTCTGGTCCTCTTGGACCCATGTGACATCCGTAGACTACCAGCTGTAGAATACTCCGCTACGTGCCGCCTTGCGGTAGGTCTTGCTGCTAGTGTAGGCTCAGCAGGAAAGCTCTCTACTAGAAGGGCTCGCTCCAGTACTCCTTCCTGTGTCAGAATACTGAGGGAGATCATAGAAGCCCTGATCTCATGTCTCAGTCCCTGGTCGAAGGTCCAGGCCCAGAAGAATGGGTCCCATACCATGTCCATGGAGTAGCGCGAGAGATCGGTAAACCTCGCTGAAAACTGGGCTATAGTCATGTTGCCCTGTCGTAGCTGTAGCAAATCTTAAATGTTCACCACACGGATGGTGGCTGGAACAAACTCCGAGTGGAAGAGGATCTCGAAGTCCATCCATAGAATTGATGCCTCTTCATGCACCTGGAGCATCAGGCTCCACCATCTACCTGCTGCCGCGTGTAGGAGACTCACTGCAAGGATCACCATGAGGTCAGCTGGTGTCCCTTCTAATCTGAAGTCTCGAACAACAGCCTCCTACCAATCCTCGGCTGCCTGAGGGTCCATCTCCCCACAGAACCCGGGCGGCCTCTGACGCTGAAACTCATGTAGTGAACTAAGGTGACGTGCACTTTCAGCGGATGGGTTTGGTGGAATTGGTGGCTCAGCGGGTAGAGGTACCGCTGGTGCCTCCGCTATAATGGGGCCCTGCACCGAGGCCTCATCGCTCGGTGGGATGCCATCTTGCACAAAGCTCAGAACCCTAGCTATCTATCATCGTGGGGCCATCCTGAAAAGAAACAGGTGTGCCACGATCAATACAGTATACCTGGTGATCTAACACAAGTAATCACAATGAAAACATTGAAACACACATGCAATCAATGTTTTCGTGCACTGAGTCAGAAATCAGAAGTCAGGGTCCTGGTGTATGGATACGTCGGCTACCGCACCAACACTGGACTCCCTGGACATATAAACACACTCAATACCCTTAACACTATTGCTTCACATCGAAGAAAGATCAGAGTCCTGAGTTCTGCAGTAGAACCGAACTCCTCGGATACCAATTTGTCACGACCCGTCCTCGGGGCCCGTGTTGTGACTAAACCAAGCCCGCCTTCCATAGGTCAGGGGCTGGTGAATAGCACCAAAGGCATAAATCCCGATAAAAGGGAAGAAATTTCCTTTATAAAAGAAAACAAAACACCATAGAGTACGCAAATTGAAGTAATCACTAAGTAAATGGAATACACATGTAAGTGATGGAAAGTAAATGGGCCAGTATACAAACCCAAATGAAAGTGTAGTACAACTGAAAAGAAAGTACAACAACTGAAAAGTAAAACAACAATCACGAAGTCGTCCTCCTGAACTCCAACCTGAAGGGTGAGTACATACTGTCTCGTCGGCTCCTTGGGTACGACCATTCTCTCCATGTACGTCCCACCTGATAGACCACCTCCGGGTACCGTCCCGCTCCACAAGCCCCAACCATGATCAGCGCTATCCATTATCTGCAACCAACACAACGTAGTGCGGGAATAGCCCGTGCAGGGGTGAGTATACAATACTCAGTAGGGACCCCGAGACTCCCGTAGGTCTCCCAGAATCCATAAAGGATAAACCACAAAGAAAATATAAAATCACGAAGTATCGACCAACTCTACGTAGGTATATGCCCATACATATACCTAAGACATCAATTCCAGTTCTGATCTAACTCACGAGCTCAAGTACAACCCAGTCCACACTGGAATGTATAACTCAATCTACACAGGAAGGTATGTCCCAATCCATACAGGGAAGAAAGTCAATCATATCGAAGATATAGATTGAAAGTAAAGACTCAGCTCACACAGGTATACTACTCACGAAGAGGGGTGGATATGATTTGATGTAGCCTCTGAATCATCTCCTCTACTGAACCCACGTAGGATCCAAGTACATATGTTGTCACTGCCGAACCCATGTAGGATCTAAGAACAGTAACCATCACGACCAAACCCACGTAGGATCCAAGTACCGTCGTCATCACTGCCGAAACCATGGAGGATCCAAGTACAGTTGTCCTTGCTACCGAACCCACATAGGATCCAAGTACAGTCATCATCGTCGTCGCGGTCGCAACCAGCTCTAGGGTTCCCACACACAGTACGCTCGATTCCAGGAGGGTCCGCTCCACGATCCAAGGGGGTCGATACATCAACTATCACGAAGTCCAGAGTTAATGTATCACAAAGTTCTATCTCATCAATAGGAACTCAAAGTGACAGACGACACGTCAACCGGATGCCTGGTCTGATAGTTAATGGCTTTTTCATCATAGGGGCCTGGTTGGTTTTTAAGCTAAAACAATCCCAACTATACTCCAGCTGCATCCAAACCTTGGGTGGAGTAAGCCAAATGAACCGTCTCACTAAGAGGAATCCAACCAAGTCGATGGCATGTCAATCGAACGTCCGGAGCTCAAGTTATAAGCGTTTCCACTCCGAGGGCCAAGTTGGCTTTGTGTTCGAACCAACCCGGCCATACCCAAAGTTCACTGAAACCTTGAGTGTAATATACCTAAACTACCATCTCGATCCAAGAATCCCAACTCAACTGACGGTGCGTTGATCAGAGGTCCTTAGCCCAAGATATAGGCGTTTGAACAGATCTGTCCGAAAACAAGGGGTTTGGGCCTGGTCTGACCCGACCCAATACCCCCTGGGTCGGCCTGAACCAGGTCGACCCGACCCGGGTCCGGGTCCAGCCCAGTTGGGTGCGGCCTGACCTAGCGCGGGCAGCCTGACCCAGCGCGGGCGGCCCGACCTAGCGCGGGCGGCCCGACCCAGCGCGACCGGCCGAGCGCTGAGCAAGCGCGAAGGGGGGGGGGGGGGTCCTTGTTTTGAAACGGCGGTACCCTCTCGATGGGGACCACCATTGCCTTCTGGCCGGGGGTTGTAACCCCCAGTCTTCCTGAAAACGGCCGACCGTAATGGCCGACCGGTGAGCTACCGCGGGACCCCCGCGGGTCACGCCTCCTGGTGTGCCGGTGGCCGGCCGAGCCCGTCCGCCTCCTGCCGAACCGCCACGACTTCCTTCCGTCCGGCACGGTGCGATGGCACCGTGCCCTTCCGCCACTGCCCTCTCTTGGCTGTGGCCTCCTTAGGCCTCTCCGTCACAGTGCGATGGCACCGAGCTCCACTGCCACGATCCTCTCCGACCGCGGTCTTCATCATTCTCGCGTGGTGCAACGGCACTGTACCGTCTTTGCCTCAAATTCCATTGTTAATAAACAAGATACGGGGAGGAGAATCAGCCATGTTTGTGTGGTCCTATTTCCTCCCATTACATTGGTAACAATTGGAAAAATTAAACGAGATACGTCAACGTTAATTCAAAGGACAAACATAATTCACCAATAAAGAATTTAATCCCTACCTCAAATCAAGAAGTTTGATCACTTGACGAAGAAAGGAAAAGCTTTTGTTGTTCTGTTGATGTTGCCGCGGGATGACGGCGTCGCTTCGTCAACATCGAGAAAAAGGAATCCGAGGTTGGCACTGGCGTTCTTCACATTATTCAACGAAGAAGATGAAGTTATTTCTCCTCCCAAGCCCAACACAACGAGCCAACCCCCAAATAAAATATGTCCACCCTTATTTTATTAAAGTATGGCATGCATTTAAAATTACAAAATTCAAAAACAACTCACTTAATTAATTAATCTTATGTTTTCTAATTAATTAGGTGTTTAGTTGGCATGAATTAATGTGGGAGAGTTACATAACTTTTGAGGGTTTTATAAGAGTTAGGGAATGTGAGGGGCTGGGCTTGTGTGGGCCCCACCTCACCTTTAACCACTCAAGGGTGGTTAGTATCTAGCGGGTCCCACCCCAACTTCCACTCCAAGGATTAAACCACTTTGAAAAGAAATAAAATTGTAACACAATTTTATTTTACTCTTCATTTATTCCACACATTTTTATACAACTCCTCCCAAGCAAACGCAACTCCAGTAAAGGTGTTCTTAAGCAATTACCGGCACTGTGGTTTCATCAGTGCCCTCAGATTTCAATTCCGAGCAATAGTTAAAATTTTAGAAAAACCTGCTCGTTCATTCACTGAACGTACCTGAGATAAACTTCGGAAATTGATTCCGGGCACACACGGGCCTCAGAATCAGGTGCCGTCAGAAACTGCGTACTTGTAAAATCCCTAAAAAATTAAGAAAAAAAATGTCCTTGAAATTTACGGGTCTCTACAATCTATGTAGGAAGGGGGCGAGACATTACACCGAAGTAATAAAATAAAAATAAAACTGATAACATATTCTACAAAATAATAATAATAATGTAGCATTGTCTATAATAATTAACCACAAAGAAAATAGTTACTAAAAGGTATGACAATACCCATGTGAGTAGATAATACAAATAACATCAAGGGATCAACTAATATTATTTCAATAATAAATAACCATACAACCCAAAAAATCATTAAACTCAACATTAATGAATGTTTAAACCATAAATTTTATCTAATTATCTTCAGATTAAATCTCTAAAAACATAATATAATTCTTCCCAAATTATCCTTAAAATTAAACGTAATGATTAAATATATATTTTAACATAATAAATATCTTCCAAAATGTTATTAATAACCCCAAAATCTAAAAAATTTAAAAATATTTAGCCTATAATATACATCCAAAAATAAAATTCAACATTATCCATAAAATTATTTAGGTGAAAAAATTTCATACTAACCAAGACATCATGTAGGACAGTTATAGGCATCACACCCTTATCACCCTGCGGTTGTGAGTATAATCCCCGTATCCTTTCCGGATGCACCGATTTTTCACCCATCATGTGGGTTTTTATTTTTCCAAAAATATTTTATAATTATTCCAATAATATTAAAATAATTAATAACCCATATTTAACACAACATCGATGAAATTATAAAACATAATTATTACCAACACCTTTAAACTTAGGTTCACAAAATGTAAATGTATTATTCCTTAAATAACTTTTTCACTGAAACATATACACTACCATTGGGTTGTATTTCCATAAATTTCCCACAAAAATATCTTTAATCATGATCAAATCGCATAACATAAAACATTAAAAGAGGAATTTAATACTTCGAACTTATAATCAAGTTTAAAATTATAAAACCTTGATGGTATCCATAACTCTTAATTTATATACTCATCTAACATTAACACCATCCAAAGATGTTTCTTTATTCTTATAACCAAAATAACATTGAAAAAAAATATTTCCACAACATAGTTCTTGAGATCCAATACAGAAATTATTAAAACCTTTTACTATAGTGATTGGTAGAAACATAGGCCCTTCAATTGTCTAGGATTTAACCTTTGTAAGAGGTAATTGACTCATATAATTCCTAGATTCCTCACATTTAAGACAAATAACCATAAATGGATCATTAAGATGAAATTTATTTCTCTTTATTAAAATTATCACTTTTCCTTGACAATTCATTTCTCAATTCCTATTTTCCCACTCATAAAACAGTTTCATATTCCTTGGGAAATATTTTGGGGTGCTTCTTTCCACATTTATAAAATGAAGAAAGTTGATCTCTCTTTCCACCATAGTCTCCACCACTTGTGAACATAGATAATTCTATCTTTATATTATTTAGTTTGTTTGATAGTTTGTTATGGTATAGTTTTTTAATCATATATATTGATAACTGATTAGGAATAATAAATATATCTTTATTTTCCGTAATCATCCAATTTAGATTCTATGAATCATTGGGTTGTCGATCACATTTATCTATAACATTATTCCTCCTAGTTCCTTGTTTTGACAAAAAATGAAAATATTGCTATGAGAAAAAAATCTTAATTATTAATAGTAATTTATAGGATTTCTAGACCATAAAAATTTATTTTCCATCTTAGACACCTTATATTTAACATTGGCCATCCATGATAATCTTATATTCAAATCCATTATGACGGTTTGTAAATAAAATGTTCATTATCCCTAACATATACCTTTGGAGTGTCAAACCATTGGTGAATCAAGGCCCATTACCATTTACAAGGTGGAGAATGATTCAAATCCCAATAAAACCCATTTAGTGTTATTACTCCTAGGTATAGATGTGCTCGAGTCACATCCACTTATAGTACCTATATAGGGATGTATTTATTATAAAACCATATAATCTATAACATATCAAAACATTTTTATTTTAACATGTACATAGACCTTTACAAAAAATCTATACATGAGGATATATTCCCTAAATTATGTTTTCCTAAATATGGTTCTCAAGGATTATACTAAACTGGGATCTAATACCAACTGTAAAAAAATACAAGTAGCCTAGAGTTGGTCATTACTTTAGTGAAAAGGTATTAGATACAAATGATCACATCCCCAAGGAGAAAATATTTTAGTTGTACTAGAAAATGAGATACATACATCAACCTCACATTACATTTGAAAACATAAAATATAACATATTTATTTCAACGATAACTGTAGAGACCCAAATCCTAATGTACATGGACATTACATTACTTTTGTGGAATACTTAGTACATAACAAAAACAGACACATAAGGACCGTAATAGTTTAATGTCTTTGGAAACTCGGAATATAATCTTCTAATCGTGGTGAAAGATCTTCAACATCTCCCATAAAGATCTCCCCCTTTTTTTTACCTAAAACCATTCTTTATATCCTAGGGAAAAGAAAACATAAAAGGGGTGAGCTCAAATTCTCAGTAAGGGTAAACATAGAGAACATAAAACAATCCATAAACATTTGAATGCAAAAACTTGAACATAAAATCTAAACATCAAAATCTTGAGAAAAGACATGAATCTTGGAAGTACGTAAGGAATATATCATAAGGTAACATCAATCATGATAAAATAGAATGGGAATAAAACATGTAATTGTAGAATCCAATAATCACATGTAATGATTTCCATAGTAGTTGAGGCATTGCTGCCAAGACCATCTTAGTGGACAAAGTCCCTTTCTGAATCGAGTTCACTCCTCGTTCCAGTCCTGTAATACTGAACCGAATTATCTTAACGTTCCAGCCATGTCTATCTCATGAGATATAAATCTTTACCCAATGCATTGGAGGGAGGTATAGGTCCCACCCATCTCATAATGAAATCATTCTTACTTATGCCACAAAATAAACTTAAAACATTCATCATAACCCAAAGAATAAAATGGGTTTCATAAACATCATCCCATAATCACATAATCCATATAAAACAAATGGATATTTCATCATAAGAAAAGTGAAACCATGTAAATCATAGATACATTATACATGAAACATAAACATATGAAATAATTTCATCTTAAGTGAAAAAATGGTTTTGATAAAACACTTGAAATGAATTCTTGAGGAAAATATCCTTTATTCTTCAAAATCATTTATCTTTCACAAAATTCCATGAAATTTTAAATGAAAAGTATTTTGTTGAAAATATTCATGAAATCGTTTGGAGGAAGCTTCATGAAAATAAGGCTTAATAAAACCTTAAAAATCCGTTCACGCCGTATAAGTTAAAAATAACATTTTTTTCGTACTTTTGTCGGAAAAGTCAAAAAGTACCTCGTAACGTAAACAAAAGAAATATTCCTTACATACCATGTAGTAAAAGTATAAATGGGTAAAAGGAATTTAAACATTCATGAAAACACTTTTATAAAACATGGACATGGATGATAGAAATAACCCCAGTAAATACTTATGTATAAGCAATCTCGGATAGAAAACAATTGAGATTGAAACATTATCCCATACCTTAGGTCCGATATGCTTTGTACGTATCCAAAACTCCAGTATAATGATTTAAATAATGCCATTGACTTATTACAGAATCATATTAATTTTTATTATATCATATATGGTTCACTTATGACTTTATATTACCCGTTCTTTTGTAAATTCATGTTAAAGTAGCGTTTTGGGTAAAATAGATTCATTTGTCATTCGTGTTTTAACTTGTAATTATTCATATGATTACTTAGATCATGATTACTTAAATCCCGAATTCAAAACATTATTTATATATAATATATATTCAGAATATACATATATATAACGGATCGGTAAATGGAAATAAATACACCGTTCATGGAGACGGTAGGCCATACGTATGCATGAACGCTGTTTTCGTTTCCTTATTGAATTGAATGGAATTAAGTAGATGACATAAATATATATATACATAAATCCAGTAGCATTATTATGTCATATATTTCATGATTACTTATTATATATACTTTATAATCATTCTTGAATGGTAATCATGGAAAGTGAATCACATCGCATCGTTGAGACGGTATTCCGTACATACGCACGAGCGATGATATCATTCCCATGATCATGGAATTGTATTAAAGTGTATGTATAATATTAAATAATCAATATAAATTTACAATAATCATATATATTCATTACTTTCACCATTATACCCATCTAAGTAAGGTGGTGGTGGAAAATAGATTACACCACGGCGTGGAGACGGTATTCCGTACGTACGCACGCGCGATGATTTCATTTTCTGTAGGATGGATAGATGGTGAAATATGGTTGTTTCATAATTATAATAACATATAAGTATATTATTGATACTGATGTTATTACTTGATAATTAAACAACTAAAGAAGAATAAGTGGAAGAAAAAATAAAGTTGAAAGAATCAGTAACGGACATTACCTCTTCTTTGGAGCGCCTCTTTGAGACCTCCTCTTAGAGCACTAAACTTTGTCTTTGAAGAAGAACAAGACCTCTAGTATGTTTCTAGGGAAGTGTAGAAGAGAATTTGGCAGGGTTTGGCCGAGCTTGAAGGCTCAAAGTGGTGTGAGGAAGAGAGGGAGGAGGTTCCCTTTTATAAGGGAGGAGAGGGGCACCTTTGGAATAACTAAAAATATTATTTTATTATAAAGTAATATTCGGTTTTTAATAGCTCCAAATGGAGTTATATCGAAGCTAAGGTGGGGATGGGTCGAAATCCTCTCATCCAATAGAATTTATACAAGTTTAAGTTTCTATTTTAACCTTATCATTTAGATTTAACTTTAAGTTAAATAATTTTTCTGTTACCATGTCTTCTTGTTTTCTTACACTATAAGTTTAATAAACATACTATAACAAGCCAAACGAACACCAAGTTGTTTATTATTAATATATATAACCTTATATAAGTCATTTTTCTGAACCTTAGATTTTTAGGAATAAAATAACAATTAATAATATAATATTTGTTTTAAAAACTATTTTATGTCAATTTTGACACTATTTGGTAATTGATTTTTTTGAAAATAATAACAGAATGATTAGTTCAAAAAAAGTTATCTAAATCAATACTAACATGTCATATTAACCTAGAAAATTAGTTTAATTCACAAAAAGTCTCAAATTACATTTATTTGGGTATTTATAACATCAATTATGTTAATATTTTATTAATAAGATTATTACTGCATCATCATTATGTCATAAATAAATTAAATTTTTTAATGTCTAAAAATTATAAATGAAATACCATTATGTAGGAAATATTTTTAGATTTATAATTAATATTTAGAGTCGAATTTATCTTATTTATAACCCTATATTAAAAATGATTTAGTTATTAAACTTTGATTTTAACTATTTTAACCCTTCTTTAAATAAATTAATAATAAATGTCCTAATCTAATCCAAGTGGATCTAAATGGTAATATTTTATTCCTAAGGTTGTGTTTGGTCGAATTACACTTATCCAATAGAATTAGGACATGTTTTAGGGTAATAATAATAACATTTTTACCTATAATTACCCTATTTAATTTTAACCGTGGTAAAAAAAAGTAAAAAGTTACTATTCACCAAAAAATATTTTCATCTCATTGAACCACATTTTAGTCCTTGATATTAACCGTGTCTCTCAGATTTTTGAAATTCCACTCACAGAAGCGGTAAAATTATGTTTTATGTGAATTTGCATATTCTCCTAGGAGGTAGGTAAAAGACGGTGAAAAGTTCAATAAAATTTTTATATATATAAAATTATTATAAAATGCCTCCAATGAATTTCATTGAACATATATAGGTATTATGTATCAATTTTGACCTAAAATAAATTTAAATAAAATATATATTTATTTAAATAAAAAGTCGATTTTTAAATAGTAACCAAGTGTTTTCACTATTCAACAAAAATTGAAAGTTTTCAGAAAAATACCAAAATTTCAACCTAGTCTAATTTCGATATTCCGAATCCAAAAATGAAGTCCATTTTGGAAAATAAAATTTCAAAAAGTGGGTATTACTATTCATAACGGCTAGTTCATAACAATATTATAATAATATCTTGTTTAGTGAAACTTGGAATTGCGTACAACACACTCTATCGTGGAAGGTCACGATTGCGTGTAATGCAAGACAAGTCAGGGATGCGTGTAGTGAAAGCTCCTTTTGGTGTAGTGTACAACACAAGACATCAATAAAATTAAAAGGAATATTTTTCATAAAATCTCGGGGTGTTACATTCTACCCCCCTTAAAATGAATTTCGCCCTCGAAATTCGTCGGGGTTATAAATGGTTTACTACTCGAAAGTTTCTTTAATAGAAACCCACATCGTAAAAAGGAATACCAAAACTTGGATTTAAATACTAAAGTATGAAATGTAACGGTTACCCATATTAAATAATCACTGGGTTTTCACATAGGAGAACATAGGTGAAAATATGGATATGGAAGAGAAATCTAACCTTCATGTTCTGATGGAGAGTGGTAGAGAACATGGCTATGAAAAATCCAAAAATCACAAAGCCATATATTTTTTATGATCTAGGGTACCATCTGATTCATCGGATATAAGGGTACTAGGACAACATTTTTGGTTTTCAAGATCATTTCCCTAAAGTTGAAGAATTTGAATTAGAAGAAATACTTGCTTGATTTTGGTACAATCTCACTGTTGTTCGTGCTTTAAAAAATTTCCACTTCATCTCTTAAAGAAATGAAGTTGAATTTGTTATTCGTGAAGTGATAACAGATCATGTGATAGAATGATGGGTCATTCCATCTGTTTCAAACAAAAGGTTATCAAAAGTTATCAAATATACATAAGTCCATCTATGGTGAGGTTAATCGTATACGATTCCAAAAATGAACTTATACTTCATCTATCATGCTGCTTAATAAAATATAACTAGTTTCTACTAACCAGGGGATTCCTGTAGGCTAGTGGTAGGCGATAAAGGCCAGTCGCACTTCAGTTGTGGGTTCGATTCCCACAGCCTTGTCCGACGTGATGGCCTATCGCCCGTCCTACAGGTTGTCCTTTTTCTAAAACAACATTACTATAACATCCCATCAATAATATCGAAAAAAAGTTCTATCCTTAAAAAATACTAACTTATGTCCAACATAATCCATTCCAATATTTAGGATTATCTAAAATACTTTGGTCCAAGCTCATAGTATAAAGAAAATGATTACTTGAAATGTCATATAACATTCACTTGAATGACACCATTTATCCCCCCATATATCATAAGATATATCTTGTTGGTCAAATTACAAACATGTGAATAACTTAATCATGTATTCTCTTGAAGAATGAATACCCATTGAACCTTAGTGAAAACATGAATGTTGTTATATTTTAACACTTTCCATATACGGAAATCCCAAAAACTCTATATACTCAAACCATAATATCACTTAGTCCTTATATCAGTCATGAGCTCATGAATACAATCAAACATCTCATTATCTTCTTATCCCTTCATTATGCGCATATCATCTACTTTCCAAAAAAATATTTCAATCACTTTTTCATGGTTACCAGTACCATATAATAATTGAAAACCAATACATAGATATTCCAAAATTCCACAATACCATAAATGAGATTCCATGATACTATTTTGAAATCCCATTACATAAACACTTAATCACTACACAACATAATTTTCATACTCAACATCACAAATAGTGATCGCATGAGACTTCCCTTTATCCTTTTCTTTAAGAGGTTTCTCACATTGATCATCATTAACCCGTGGATTAGGGCATTTATTAGCATAATGCCCCATTTCATTGCACTTGAAGAATTGAAGTGTTGGTGGAGAGTTCTCTGTAGTCTTTTCTCTATTCACATAATTAGAAACATTTTTCCCATTACTTCGACAATCAACTGCTCGATGACCTTATTTTCCACACTTAAAACATTTTCTAGTACCTTTTAGGCAATCTCCACCATGCTTCTTTCCACACTTTGAGCATAAAGAAACATTCATCTTCTTTTCACCATTGTTCTGAGATTTCTCCTTGAACTCCATCTTTTGTTTCTTGTCAAAACCATGAGATGGGTATGTAACACCAACTTCCATTTCTATCATGATAGCACAACACACAATTTCTTCATAGCTACTGACGTCTCTTATAGCTAATGCCCTTTGAAGACTTGGTTTTAATCCACTGAAGAATCGATCAACTTTATTTTCAAGTTGGATGATAAAACCAGATGCATACCTTGCAAGTATTGTAAAATTCACTTCGTATATACCAACAGATTCATCATCCTTCTGCTTAATCTCAAGGAACTACTTTTCCATCTTTGTTCGAAGAAACAGAGGGAACTACTTATTGAAAAATAAGTTCTTGAACTCGTCCTATTACATGGACTCAATTTCATCTCTTGGACTCGTATTCTTGATAAGATTCCACCATTGACCAGCTTCACCTTCCAAACGATATACTACTAAGATGAATTTATCATGTTCAGAACATTGAAGAACTGAAAATATCTTTTCAGTGGTACTGATCCATTGTTTAACAACAAGTGGATTAGAAGACCCACTGAAAGAAGGTGGACGTTGCCTCATGAAGGACTCAATAGAATATCGTTCCCTTCTCTACTCATTTGGAAGTCCAGAATGATTCATAGCTTGTGTAAGTATAGAAATAAGTTTTTTCACTCCATCTCCCATAACATTTTTTTGTTTAGGAGGACAATCATTGCATTGTCCATTACATTGATCAACACGGTTCCTTCGGGTTCCAGCAATCATCTAAAACCCAAAAAGAATAGTGTGAGAGGCAAAAATCATGCTAGGGAAAACAACATAATAAAGGGGGAGTACATTCAATATCTAACATCTTAGGTTTAATTCTAAGATCATTACCATAATTCTAGGAATATAACCTATACTTATACTTAACCTTAGGGACATCCCTAGACATACCTTAGAAATATCTCTAGGGATCTCACTAAAGTTCTCTCATCCTAGTTTCCAAAGGTTGACTAAACCTTTCCTCTGATACCAACTATAGATAACCAAAGCTTGACGTACATGGACATTACATTAATTTGGCGGAATACTAGTACATAACAAAAATAGACACACAAGGACCGTAATAGTTTAGTGTCTTTGGAAACTCGGAATATAATCTTCTAATCGTGGTGAAAGATCTTCAACATCTCCCATAAATATCTTCCCCTTTTTTACCTAAAAACTTTCTTTATATCCTGGGGAAAAGAAAACATAAAAGGGGTGAGCTCAAATGCCCAGTAAGGGAAAACATATAGAGCATAAAACAATCCACAAACATTTGAATGCAAAAACATGAACATAAAATCTAAACATCAAAATCTTGAGCAAAGACATGAATCATGGAAGTACGTAAGGCATATATCATAAGGGAACATCAATAATGATAAAATAGCATGGGAATAAAACATGTAATTGTGGCATCCATTAAGCACATGTAATTATTTCCATAGTAGCCGAGGCATTGCTGCCAAGACCATCTTAGTGGACAAAGTCCCTTTCTGAATCGAGTTCACTCCTCGTTCCAGTCCTGTAATATTGAACTAGATTATCTTACTGTTCCATCCATGTCTATATCATGAGATATAAATCATTACCCAATGCATTGAAGGGATATATAGGTCCCACCCATCTCATAATGAAATCATTCTTACTTGTGCCACAAAATAAACATAAAACATTCATCATAACCCAAAGAATAAAATGGGTTTCATAAACATCATCCCATCATCACATAATCCATATAAAACAAATGGATACTTCATCATAAGAAAAGTGAAACCATGTAAATCATAGAGACATTATACATGAAACATACACATATGAAATAATTCCATCTTATATGGAAAAATGGTTTTGATAAAACACTTGAAATGAATTCTTGAGGAAAATATCCTTTATTCATCAAAATCATTTTCGTTTCACAAAATTCCATGCAATTTTAAATGAAAATTATTTTGTTGAAAATAGTCATGAAATCTTTTGGAGGAAGCTTCCTAAAAATAAGGCCTAATAAAACTGTAAAAATCCATTCACACCGTATAAGTTAAAAATAACATTTTTCTTGTACTTTTGTCGGAAAAGTCAATAGTACCTCGTAACGTAAACAAAAGAAAGATTCCTTACATACCATGTAGTAAAAGTCAAAAATGGGTAAAAAGGAATTTAAAAATTCATGAAAACACTTTTATAAAACATGGACATGGATGATAGAAATAACCCCAGTAAATACTTACGTATAAGCAATCTCGGATAGAAAACAATTGAGATTGAAACATTATCCCTTACCTTAGGTCCGATATGCTTCGTACATATCCAAAACTCCTATATAATGATTTAAATAATGTCATTGACTTATTACAGAATCATATTCATTGTTATTATATCATATATGGTTCACTTATGACTTTATATTACCCGTTCTTTTGTAAATTCATGTTAAAGTAGCATTTTGGGTAAAATCGATTCATTTGTCGTTCGTGTTTTAACTTTTAATTATTCATATGATTACTTATATCATGATTACTTAAATCCAGAATGTAAAATATGATTTATATATAATATATATTCAGAATATACATATATATAATGGATCGGTAAATGGAAATAAATACACCGTTCATGGAGACGGTAGGCCGTACGTACGCATGAACGCTGTTTTCGTTTCTTTATTGAATTGAATGGAATTAATTAGATGAAATAAATATATATATACATAAATCCAGTTGAATTATTATGTCAAATATTTCATGATTACTTATTATATATACTTTATAATCATTCTTTAATGGTTATCATGGAAAGTTAATCTCATCACGTCGTGGAGACGGTATTCTGTACGTACGCGCGAGCGATGATATCATTCCCATGATCATGGAATTGTATTAAAGTGTATGTATAATATTACAGAATCAATATCAATTTACAATAATCATATATATTCATTACTTTCACCATTATACCAATCCAAGTAAGGTGGTGGTGGAAAATAGATTACACCACGGCGTGGAGACGGTATTCCGTACGTACACACGCGCGCTGATTTCGTTTTCCGTAGGATGGATAGATGGTGAAATATGGTTGTTTCATACTTAAAATAACATATAAGTATATTATTGATACTGATGTTATTACTTGATAATGAAACAACTAAAGAAGGATAAGTGGAAGAAGAAATAAAGTTGAAAGAATCGGTAACGGACATTACCTCTTCTTTGAAGCGCCTCTTTGAGACCTCCTCTTAGGGCACTACAATTGGCCTTTGAAGAAGACCAGTACCTCTAGGATGTTTATAGGGAAGTGGAGAATAGAATTTGGCAGGTTTTGGATGAGAATTAAGGCTCAAAGTAGTGTGAGGAAGAGAGGGAGGAGGTTCCCTTTTATAAGGGAGGAGAGGGGCACCTTTGGAATAACTAAAAATATTATTTTATTATAAAGTCATATTCAGTTTTTAATAGCTCCAAATTGAGTTATTTCTAAGCTAATGTGGGGATGGGTCGAAATCCTCTCATCCAATAGAATTTATACAATTTTAGGTTTCAATTTTAACCTTATCATTTAGATTTAACTTTAAGTTAAATAATTTTTCTTTTACCGTGTCTTCTTGTTTTCTTACACTATAAGGTTATTAAACTACCTATAACTAGAAAAAAGAATCCCAAGTTGTTTATTATTAATATATATAACCTTATCTAAGTCATTTGGCCGAACCCCAGATTTTTAGGAATAAAATAACAATTAATAATATAATATTTGTTTTAAAAACTATTTTATGTCAATTTTGACACTATTTGGTAATTGATTTTTGTGAAAATAATAAAAGAATGATTAGTTCGAAAAATGTTAACTAAATCAATACTAACATGTCATATTAACCTATAAACTTAGTGTCATTTATAAAAAGTCTCAAATTACATTTATTTGAGTATTTATAACATCACTTGTGTCAATATTTCATTAGTAAGATAATTACTCCATAATCATTGTGTCATAAATAAATTAAATTATTTAATGTATAAAAATTATAAATAAAATACCATTATGTAGGAAATATTTTTATATTTCTAATTAATATTTATAATCTAATTTATCTTATGCATAACCTTATATTAAAAATGATTTAGTTATTAAACATTGATTTTAACTATTTTAACCCTTCTTTAAATAAATTAATAATAAATATCCTAATCTAATAAAAGTGGACCTAAATGGTCATATTTTATTTCTAAGGTTGTTTTTGGTCGAATTAAACTTATCAAATAGAATTAGGACTTGTGTTAGGGTAATAATAATAACATTTTTACCCTTAATTACCCTATTTACTTTTAATCATGGTAAAAAAAAGTAAAAAGTACTATTCACCAAAAATTATTTTCATCTCATTGAACCTCATTTTAGTCCTTGATATTAACCGTGTCTCTCGGATTTTCGAAATTCCACTCACAGAAGCGGTAAAATTAAGTTTTATGTGAATTTGCAAATTCTCCTAGGAGGTAGGTAAAAGACGGTGAAAAGTTCAATAAACTTTTTATATATCTAAAATTATTATAAAATTCCTCCAATGAATTTCATTGAACAGATATAGGTATTATGTATCAATTTTGACCTAAAATAAATTTTAATAAAATAAATAATTATTTAAATAAAAAGTCGGTTTTTAAATAGTAACCCAGTGTCTTCACTATTCATCAAAAATTGAAAGTTTTCAGAAAAATACCAAAATTTCACCCTAGGCTAATTTCGATATTCCAAATCCAAAAATGAAGTCCATTTTGGAAAATAAAATTTCAAAATGTGGGTATTACTATTTATAGCAGATTTTTCATAATAATATTATAATAATATCTCGTTCAGTGAAACTTGGTATTGCGTACAACACACGCTATCGTGGAAGGTCGTGATTGCGTGTAATGCAAGCCAAGTCAGGTATGCGTGTAGTGAAATCTCCTTTTGGTGTAGCGTACAACACAAGACATAAATAAAATTAAAAAGAATATTTTTTCATAAAATCTTGGGGTGTTACAATAACACCATTTCTCCCTTTATCATATCCCATTATATTAATCATAATACACTTCTTAAATCAAGGGTAAAAGAAACATAAGAAAGGGGTGAGACTATATGCTTAATAATGGTATCATTACAAGAAAATATACCATTAATAAATAATACATAATCAATATGGAAAGGAAAATATCATAAAAATTATTCCATTTAATCAATAAGTTGAGCATGCAGGAAAAATATGATAGGATCTAATAATAATCCATATAAATAATAAGATGATCTTGAAACTTATCAATTCATATCATAACTAATTAAATAATCACATGGATATTCATAACTACTCTTATAATTAGGGAATTAATAATGATATACATAAAAAAACATACAATTAAGGCCTCATTCTAAGATACATTACATAAATGGGTATGGCCTCTGCAAAATTACCCACACTAGTTTTTCTCAGAAGACCTACTGATGAATAAAGGGGAAATAGTGGGACCCTAAAATCACATAGTAAGTCCAATGTACTCTTCATATGAATGGGGTGAAACATAATCAACATAAACATTTATATTGAAATACAAGTACACAAAATGTTAATACTTTTACCAATCAATAAACATAATCATCAACTATCCAGAGTAATATGGAGAACAGTATCAAAATAGTACATCCCTAGTCAAACTGATCATAATGAATCTAGATAAATAATTAAAAATGTATCATTAAAAAGTATCCTTAGTGTGACATAAGTAAAATTATGTTTGTTGTTGTTGATGATGAAAAAATACGATAAAATGTTATTAAAAACATTCTTGAGGGAAATGAAAATTTCAATTTTAAAAACACATTAAAAAATAATTTATAGAAAATTAGGGAAAATTTATTATTTGAAAATAATCCAAGAAACTTATAGTGGAAGCTTAAAATAATTCAGTGGTCATGTTTATCGGTAATTTCATATATTTTTATAATCTAAAAAAACAATATTTACCACTATTGTAAAAAGTTCATTAAGTACCTCATTCTGAAAATGAAATGAATATTCCATTCAAACAATTTTTAAAATGTAAAATATGTGAAAAATGTTTTCAATAAATCATTTTAATAATTTTGAAAAAAATCTTTAAAATATTTCTAAAAAACGAGGTTATGGAAGAAGAAATGATTTTCGACTGAAGAGAGAAATAAAGTCAATTTTCCTTAAAAACATTTTCACAACCATTTTAAGTACCGAAGAGAGAAAAGTAGAAATATTACTTAAAAATTTGTTTAATAACTAGAGTATAAGAAAATATATTTGGTTTAAGACATAAATATAAATAAATTTTTATAATGGAGACTTGAAAATAAACAATCCTAAATGATGATGAGGTTGTTAAATAACCACTTACCATATTTGGTAAGTTTGGAATCCTAACCCATGGAAGAAATAAATTCAAATGAATTTTTAAATACCTTGATGATAAGAAGATTCATGATATTACATATTATAGGGGAATCATATACACCACACAAAATAAATAATTGTTGAATTTGGAATATGTCATATAGAGGTAAAAGTTAGACAAGAAACCCTTACCTCAGGTTTGATTTCCTTCATACGTTTCCGAAACTCTGTAATAATAAAAATATATTTATTATAAATATATTACAAAACAAAAATATTATATACCATACACTATATTATTTACTTATAATCTTTTATCACATGACAAATAACAATTATTTGTTAAAATCATTATTCTAGGTAATGATTGATTCATCTTTCATGTGTTTATTATTTTGTAGTTTTGGTCCATGTAATTTGGTAATGGTTTCATCATGTAACAAAATGTTAATAATTATTTAAATATCATATATAATTATTATATATATTTTCACTTATCTTGATCCATAAAATTTAGACATTTAAAAATAAATTACTATATTCTTGGAGATGGAAGGTCATACGTAAACATGACTGCTATTTTTGTAACTTCCTTGATATTTTGAGTGGGTTGAATTCCTTGTCCATTTAGAATTTTTAGAATATTGTCAGTAGAACATTTTTTTTATATTCAAAACAAAATTATTAGTTTTAAAAAAAATTTAGATAGGTTTATAGTTTTTTAAAATTAAATAGGAGTTAGGATGGGTTTTCGATGCATCGGAGGTCCAAATTAACCATTTTGTAGAAGTGGAAAATGAGGTGCATAGTTAGACTTAACAGTGTTACTCATATTGAAAACAATGGAGAGTTGTTTTTTTAGAGCACAGTTTGAAAAACCTTGCTGGTGGGCTCACAAAGACATGCGTGTACCTCTGATGTTTTTAGATAGGGATCTGCACAGCATGCACATGGTTATAGAAAACCATGTGCAAGCCACACATTTAGTGCCACTAGGGAGGTATCCCCTAATTTTATCATACATGGTTTGTGCATGGTTATGCCTAACTATGTGGGATAAGAGTGTGTGGCTTGGGTCCTATGTAATAGGAGCCGCACGATTTCCCTATAGTTTGGAATACCATGTGAGCTCACCCTACGACTCTTCAAATAGGGAAATTTACATATTTTTACCTCTTTTATATAAACCTAATTTTTCTCTTATTTTTCATCCATTGTCTGGGCATAGAAAGGATACACCCTCCTTATCCTTCTCCGATTGGATTTGAGCTACCGCCTTCATTTATTCTCCCCTATTCAAGCCATTTGAGGTGTTGGACTTGTCTAAGTAAGGCTCTATATACACTTGCCTCATTTATTATTTGATATTTCCTCCTGGAGTTCTATTT
The DNA here is from genome assembly GCA_963277665.1 of Viscum album. Classification (NCBI taxonomy): domain Eukaryota; kingdom Viridiplantae; phylum Streptophyta; class Magnoliopsida; order Santalales; family Viscaceae; genus Viscum; species Viscum album. The sequence continues at coordinate 1,859,737,038 of OY728151.1, read as the reverse complement.
ATATTTTAGTTTTACCATATTTTTAGGGTGTTCATATAGAACGTCAATATCTCCAAAATTATTTATATTTAGAGGATAATATCAGATGTGCATATGTCTAAAACTATATGGTAGGTGGTGCATAATTTTCTTTGTGTTTTCGTGAGTTCTTGGGTGGGGTGGGGTGAATTTTAACATGAAATTTCATTGACCTAGAGAGGAATTATAAAATATTTGGTTTTAATAAATTAATTAGTTGGGCCCTTGTGAGAAGTCATTGGAATGCTCACTCAATTATATAAATGGTTCAAGCCATATGAGGGGAGTCAGACCTTTTGTAGCTAGGTTGGGGTTGATTATTTAACTGAATTGGACTGTTTTCTTTAAATTGAGTTATTTAACTCAAATTCCTAGAATTAAATAGTTAATTTGATTTTACTTATATAAATTTGGAATGATTTTGAGGTACTACATAGTTAAAATGGAAAGTGACGAGATTGGACTGAGGATGTAGATTGATTTGGATATCTGACATGAGGTGATGTGAACGTCATGCTTATCATGGACAAATATATATTTAAACATTAGGTGATATCGATCCCTAGTAGGGTGAAATGGTCATCAGATTGAGGTGGAATGGACTTAAGGTTATGAGAAATGCCTGTTTGATGATTTTATTGTGTGGTCATTGGTTTGAGTGTTGTTTTTTCAGGGGATTGTGGTGCCAAAATAAATGTGGCTTAGATTCTAATCGGTGATCTCCACTCACCCATGTCAACCAAATATCTATTTGGAGTTGTGTGTACACTAATGGTCATAGTGATGGGGTGGTATTGAACCCCTGCCTGGTTAGAGGAACTTGGTAGTTGCGTGTTAGTTAAATGGATGGGGGTTCATTCCATAGAAATACATAGGGATGGTGAGGAGCCATCAGATGACAGTGTAGAGGATATATGTTTTAGGATGAGGGTAACTATTCTTGATTCTAGTGGGCTGGGAAATATTTTTGAGGACATACATCAATATTCTTCAAGATTATGTTCTTTGATCGGATGATAATATTTATTTAAGGAAAGATATCACTATACCTCTGGACATTAGTATTCGAGCCAACGAGTAATATTTAACAGGGGTTTGAGGGAACATATTCTTTGATTTTTTGCATGCCTTTGAGATATAATTTAATTGGTTGATGGCATGAGGTACCGAGTGACATTGAACGTGTAACCTAAGGGTACACCTGGGACTATATGACATTATGGGATACTTTGGACCATGGGATAAGGATCCTATCCTCTTTAGTATACTAGAATTGCTTGAGGCAGGTGATAGCTTCTTGGTGGAAATTGATCACTAGGGAAGCATGTTTTGATATTATTCATGTGTTGTATCATTATTTACTTTTATTACTAACATGACAAGTCACAAATTTTAGGTATGTACATGTTGGTGGTAAAATACTGAGACTCAGTCTCACACCCTACATGGGTTATATGGGATGTGTGTATACTTTATGATTTTGCGTTCAGGTAAGGGTTCGGGCTCAAGAGATAGATCCTAGTGTTTGAAATGCATGATATGGATGGATAGGGACCTTGAGGTTCCAACCCCATCTATAGTTTCTGTTTTTTTTAGTTTTTTTAGCATTCTGTTATATTTATGTAGGTACTATGGTTAGCCAGGGGTGAACCTACTCTTATTGATATTTTTGAACTGATATGTATGAATTCTCTATTTAGTTACTGAAAATTGAATGTTTGTCTTGTTATTCAGATGTTGTTATTTAGTTTTTATTCTTGCTGTTGTATGATATTGAATATTCTTCCACCCTGTGTGGGTTACTGGTTTAGAGTATGTGCATCATTTTATTTGGCTTCTATATATAATTATACTATTATTTTATCATTACAAGAGGGTATTTTATCCCCACTATCACCTCTTTACAACCCCTCTGTTATTCGGTATCCATTCATGTAACGCCCTGAAATTCTAACGTACAAATTTGTATTCGATATCATGTATGACACACGACACCAAAAAAGTAAGGTAATATAATATTTGGATACTTTATAATATATTTAATATTTAAGACCGATTTCATATATTTCCATGAAATCCACATCAAGTTATAATTAATTACACACAAGATCATCCTTACTCTATAGCTTTCGTTACATGAAAAAGTGACCTTCTTTGATGGCTTTCATTACACACAATTTAATATAATATGATATAAATTAGCTTCTATATTAGACGTTACCAATAGTAGTAACTAACATGTGAAAATTTATTGTTCTTAAAGATATAAAATGAATACACTATTTTTTCCGACGCTTTTACACTGGGGCGCGCGCGCGTGTACATCACACATGGGAGGACGCACGGCTTGTTGCCCCGCATTCCAACTTTCCAAAGGCTGGCGGCATCCGTTCCTTATTGAGGGACGTCTTCTCCTTGACCGAAACTGGGATGATGGGATGTTGGTTCTTCCTTTCCTGGATTCCTCCTCAGAGCTCGTCACATAGTCCGGGTCTCCCTCATAGATTTAGGACGAGTTCGTGAAGCTCGTTCCCAGCGCCATATCTGCATGGACGCTAGTTAATTACGCTGCTTCCGTCGAGACGCTCCAAGGGGTCCTGTAGGGGCCGTAACCTTTGGTGAGGAGAATGGTCACATTGGGGTGTCGTTGGAATGTCTTGACGCTGGGGATCAGCATGTCTGTCTTCTGTCCCTTATCACATGGATTCTAGAGGGCACGGAAGCCTGAGGCATCCCACATCGAACGCGGGGAATTATGTACCATCTGAGGTTTTCCTCAGCTTCCCATGTTTAGCACAGGGTATGTCGCGAGTTTAACATCTTGCAGAGGCAGATCAGACAGATGGAAACAACAAGAGTGGATCAGATTGAAGGACCCCCTTGGGGGAACACCGATGTTGGGGCCAACATGTGGGCAGCTTCCCGGATACCATGGAGTGGGATGGGGAGGCATGATATCACCGGGATGTGGCGGCCCGGGTAAGGATCAGAAGGGATGATGGAGTGATGGGCTTGAACCTCATGGAGGCTTCCTACGTATCCCCATGACATGGAATCAAAGTCTGCGTAGTTCGGTGATACGGTGGGACACCTGAAGAGGTGACCTATGAGAGTGGACACATGGATTGGAGCCTGGAGGAAGTAAAATCTCCGGGATAGGGCATGAGCTTCCCAAGGCACCTCGGCTTGAGGGGAAAAATCAGGATGAGACGTGGGTGCGAGGCATGGGGATTATGCTCTGAGACGGACCAAGAGGGGGAATACAGTTTAACATCATGCGGGACAAGATACAATTTAACGTCATGTGGGACGAGGACATACAGTTTAACGTTATGCGAGACAAGGGATCTGGGGCTTACGCTCTAAGGCGGCCCATGGTGGATATGGGGCTTACGCTCTGAGGCGGCCCATGGTGGATATGGGGCATACACTCTGAGGCGGACCATGGTGGATATGGGGAATACGCTCTGAGGCAGACCATGGTGGATATGGGGCTTACGCTCTGAGGCGGCCCATGGTGGATATGGGGCTTATGCTCTGAGGCGGCCCATGGTGGTCGGGGAACCGACGCGGAGAGGTCGGAATGACCGGGTGGTGGGCTTGAATCTCATGGAGGCTTCGTACGTACCATGCGTTAGCACGGATCAAAGTCCACATAGTTCGCTGGTATGAGGATTACGCTTTGAGGCGGCCTATAGGAGGATGTCATGGTCGATGCACGCTCTAAGCCCACATGAGTCATGCTCGGTGTGAGAAACAAGAGGCAGCAGGGACCAGACGATCACGTTGCAAAGGGTGCGTCCGTGAGAAGCGGAATGGGGCTTACGCGTGGAGCGGCCCAAAGAGGATATAGGGGCTTACGCGTGGTTAGCGGCCCTGGGTGCCAGGGCTTACTCCAGGGTGGAGGCCCGTGGTGCGACAAAGCATAGTGGGAAAGGGATTCCACTGGCCTTGGCAGGAGGGAAATACGGAGGTGCATTGGTGCAACCTTCCGTAAGAGAGGCTAGGGGCTTACGCTCTGAGGCAACCCTTCCCCCGTGGACAAACGCCACTCTGACAAGGAGGATCTCATTACATGCGAGGAAGAGTCCATTCTTGTGGAGACGAGTGGGCGTACAGAATGCCCGAGCCGGGGGGACCCTGCGTGCGAAGCACGGGGTCCGACCACAGTTTAACGTCATGTGTTAAGGATGAGGTGCTTAGCAGTTTAACGTCCTGCAGCTTGGACGCGGTGGGTTATCTCCTCACCCCTAGGGCTTACATGCCCAATTCCCTCTACCCCTTATGGGAGGGAAGGCATCGGCAAGGCCGTAGTGATGGGGGGCCGCAGGGCGAACCATTGAGGGGTCCAAGTTAGCGTGGCTATTCAAAGAAGCAATAGCCGTTATCATTCCTATGCAGAGAAGCATAAGGCAAAGAAACGCAACGGGAAACACCGCCCAAGGGACCTTGAGGTTACTTCGTACGAGCCTGGAAGGCCGTATGGGAAAACAACTCATGGCGCACATTCTCTGCAAAGGAGACATCAGGTGCCGGCACGGAAAGGTAGCCTAGGGGCGTCAAGGTAAAGGGGTCCTGGGTGTTGCGCGCAAAAGGAAGGTTTGTGTGCAAAACACCGGGATGGCGCACAATAGAGCCAGAGGATTGCGCAGATAGGCGATTGCGTGCAAGGTATTGTGCGCATAGAAGGGGATTGCGCACAAGGGTCAACGATTGCGTGCAAGGGAAGTACCCAGAGGAGGAGGCAAATTCACTTAAGCCGGTGGAGTTGCGTGCAAAGGCGAACCCCGGGGCAAGGTTGCACAAAAAAGGGGGATTACATGGAAGTCATATTGCGCACGGGGGGAGTCGAATTGCACGCATAGGAGCAGATCCGAATTTCGAAACCCCCAAAACGTCAGGGGGTTCCTTCTATTTATAGGCATCAGCCGGTGTGGAATCCAGGCGGTGCGCCAAAGTTTCCGCGACGGGAACCATCGGCGCGCAAAGCTTCACCACGCGGAACCGGGGCGCGAAAAATTGCGTGCACCATCGGATCGATTACGTGAATCCAGGGAATGCTTCGCACACACATCATTATTTCTCGCAAGTCCTCCTTTATTTCGCGCACCACTTCCTAGGCCTCCGGACTAGGCCTCTGATTCCAAACATGACTTCACTTTGCCATTTAGAAACTTCCTCTAGGAGTTACGAGCTTTGTTTTGGCGTCTACAAATGCCCCCCATCGGAATTGGATCGGCGAGAGGTCGCAATGGTCAGATTCTGAGGGAAACGCCGAAACGATGAAGCAGGGCCCATCTTGGACGCTTAGCGCGCAAACAACCCACGCGGTGCGCAAAATGACGGATCAACGCGGAATTTGCTTTCCACGCGGCGCGGAACCCTGGCCTCGCCTATATAAAGGGGTGCTGGGTCCCAAATCCGTACCCCAACTTTTCTACGTGATAGGCTTATAGCTCTCGTGCGCGAAATTTCTCCCACGGCTGTGTGTAAAAAGGCTATGGTAGAAGATCATGCAAAACGGGATCCAGCTGCCAGAGGATGGGCTCATTCGAGTTACCGACCAGGTAAATTTCCATCGGCGACATGCTTATCTAATGGCCATGGACACATACGCGCGCCAAAGGGGTCGGCGTGCGGAGCCACCTTTCCTAGTGAAAGTGATGCTCGGCCAAGAGCATGATCCGGAAGTGATGCCGCCGGGAGAAGGCAACAGTGACGAGGAGTCGGAGGGGGAGGAGGAGACCGGAGAAGACGAAGGTGAAAGAGAAGATGAAGAAGAAGGAGAACCCAAAGATGAGGGGTCACAAGGGGCGACCTACCAAGGGAGTCTCCGAGAGAGCAGCGAGATTGTCGGCTCTGATCTCGACATAACCGAGATATTCGAGGTTTGTCTCTATATTAATTCATTTTCCTTCTCCATCCATTCTCCTTTCCAATTTTCAAACCGTCTCTCTGCCTCACTAAGGAGCGTCTGAGTATTGGACGGGTGTCCCCACTAGAGGAGGGAGGAGAGGAACCAGTGGGACATGATGGGGATCTGACACCCATCATTGAATTAACAAGAGCAGAGGGGTCTCCCATCATAGCGGCTCCTGCAGCGGCCGGAACACTGGAGACCGACGCTCTGGACTCCTGTAAGTCTCACGCTTCACTACTGGCGCTTGTTATCAAAAGATCCCAACTAATCAATGTACGCCTTGCACAGTGATCTCAACATTGGAGGCTCATCAGGCTACGGAGCCCGGGCCGTCCGTGAGCGAACCAGTGGCGGACATACCACCTCATTTAGAACATGCTCCCTACACTGAGTAAACCCTGGCAATTGGTGAGCAGGGGTCAGCGGGCATCAGCGGAGCTGTTCTTGAGGCGAGGCTGGAGGCTGACGGAGGCATCATCACTGCTGGGGCGAGAGAGGAAGGTCGCCCAGACGTCGAGGATCCTATTCCTCATGAAGACTTCCCTGAGGCAGATCCTGCTGCTGATTTGCTGGCTGACTTTCCTACATACCGACCCGCTAACCCTGAGGAGGTAGATGACCCAGACTCAGAGGCACCTGAGGAGAGCCGGATGACATGGCGCAAAGGGTGGAAGTGTATCCAGCGCTTTCTTAGATATCCCTAGTCGGATTGGCTGAGGCGGATAGGATCACTCCAGACCTGGATACGCTTCCTGTGCGCCAGAGGGGCTGACGCTCAGTGCCTTCATCTGACAGTCTGTGATTACATGGCCGATAAGATACGCAAGAGCAGATGGCATACCGACGTTGCCCAGTGTTGGGAAAGATCGGCGAGTTCCCGAGCGTTGCTGAGGGTGGAGCAGGAGGTCCAGCACCTCGAAGGGCAGGCAGCAGATAAGGAGGCCTTCATTGTAACATGCTCTGAGCTTGTGGAGCAACTGACGGCCCAGCTGGTTGACGTGCATGAACAACTGATGTAGGCGAGTCACCATATGACCATACTTTGAACCGAGCGGGCGCATGCACAAGCTCGGATTGGAAAGCTGTGCTCTGCGGCGGCTGATGAGGAGAGATTCTTCGAGGAGCGAGAAGTGGTCCTGGAGGATACCAGCCAAAGGGTAGCAGCGCGGGAAAGGTCGATTCAACACACTGATCCTTAAGGGATTTGTTTTGGCCATCTCATGAACCAATTTCTTGTACTTCTCATCATCTCAATCCAATACATGGCCAAATCCATTCATCTGTACCCTTTGTTTAATATGCTCAACCATAATTCTGAATTGAATAACAAATCACCACTAAGCTCTTGTGGGTCGCACCCAACACGAGAAGCAAAGGATACTTGTGTTATCATCTCGTCCAACTTTGGGGCATTGACCAAGCCTCAGGAATCCAAAATTGGGCCTGGATTTCTGAGGAGAAGACCTCAGACCAATTGATATATCACCTTCTTAATGTGCTCTGACACACGAGCGGGGCAATGCCGGGGGCATTTAAATCCATCCGAACATAGGGAGATGGAAAGGAAAGGTGACTCACGCTACCCGAATTCGGAACACTGTGGGGCATGACAATGGAGGATAACTGTTAAACGTGAAGAAAACACAGCATCCATATCGTGTTTTCCTAGAGTGGGGATAATAAATGACGGTTGACCGCTGACCATGTTCACAACACGAGGCCTAACTCAAATATCGCCGGTCAGTTTCCCGGAACGTTGGCCCAGGACAACAGGACTATAGGTCTATCATCCATATTGCTACAATAGGCGGACCAAAGGTCTATCATCCATATTGTGGAAGCAGGCGGACCAAATTCTATCATCCATACTGTTAGGGGGTCCCGTAAAACATGACCAGTCCTCCGGAACGTTGGCCCAGGACAGTAGGCGGACCGTAGGTCTATCATCCGTACTGTTAGGGGGTCCCGTCAGACATGAAAGAGAATGAGGATCTGAATAAGGGGGAACGCAAAGCATGGAAGGTGGAGTGGTGGTTTGTTCGAATAGAGTCCAACACTCCCGAAATTGTGACACCGTGGCGGAGGCGCATTAGGCAGATGTACCAACCTGATCACGGGTCGTCCCAATTTTCAAGAAGGACCTCTCTGGAGAGAGAACTTCCGCTTCCCATTACTACTACGGGGCATCCCAAACTTATTCGGTGTAGATGTCACGATTACACCACTTCCCATAAAGTCAGGCCAAGGGGCCGACAATAAGGAGGGACGGGGTTTGGTAATCCCTGGGGCTGGACCCAAGACGAAATGTCTGGGCGTTCCTACGTATCTCATTAGGATGATAATCAAGCCACACGTAGTTCTAGAAGCACAGTTTAATGTCATGTTGGACGAAATATAGTTTAACATCGTGTGGGATGGGGGACACATCTCATCTGGGGATAGGCACGACACGGCGAGTAACCCGACGTGAATGAGGACATAATCCCACACCACACCATACAATTCCACAAGAGAGACCGAGTCGTGGAAAGCCAAGAAAATGATCTTAGTTTTAGGTCTTAGAACTCGGACCAAAGGATAAGGGGAATGGGAGACACACGGTAAAGCGGTTGCAAAACCCAACGTGAGTGTGGGGAAAAGCCCTGCTTACTATGTGCTCATGGGGACGCATTTAGGCCAAGAGACCGAACATGAAAAGTTAGGCTGGGCCTGCGGGGATGTTCCTAGGTGCTCCTACGTATCTCATAAGAACGAGAATCAAGCTATACGTAGTTCTTAAGAGGCAGCATGGCGCGATATGGCTCCTGCGCAAAGGATGAAGGAGTCGTGCAGGTCTAGCCCTCGCATTAAAATAAGTGGAATTTGATATATCTTGTTTGTTCTTGAAGGTAAGTGGTTTTTCTTTTATGGGGAGACTGGCCTAGGGTAGAAATTCCTGGAGTCTCCACAATAATCAAGCAATAACAGGCATTGAAAAGCGGCATGGTAATAGACCAATACCTTCCATGATGTCCCCCATGGGGAGGTCATCACAATGCGGTGCCATTTTTCGTCATGCGGCCAGGACGATATCATCACAGTTTAAGGTCTCATGGTAGGACCAACAGCACAGTTTAAGGTCATATGTTTTGGACCAACAGAACAGTTTAAAGTCATATGGTTTGGACCAACAGCACAGTTTAAGGTCATATGGTTTGGACCAACAACACAGTTTAAGGTCATATAGTTTGGACCAACAACACAGTTTAAGGTCGTAAGGCTTGGACCAATAATAGAGTTTAAGGTCGTATGGTTTGGACCAACAACATAGTTTAAGGTCGTATGGTTTGGACCAAAAACACAGTTTATGGTCGTATGGTTTGGACCAACACCACAGTTTAAGGTCATATGGTTTGGACCAAGAACACAGTTTAAGGTCGTAAGTATAAGGCCCCAGCCTTAAACCTTACTTAATATTGAATTAAATGAATAATTCACATTGAGGATCTTTTTAGGTTTAGAGTTTTAGAGAATTAGGTCATAACTATTACATCTCAAAAGATTACAAAGTAGACACTTCTACTAAGTTTCCATAAAATAAAAACTCTTTAAAAGAAACATGTCTAGTTCCATATTTTAGATAGCACGACTTTCCCTTGATCCCATTCTTGACCCTATTCCACATTAAGTCCTGTGAAAAACATTTCAAAAAAAAAACTTGGGGTGAGCATAAAAAGTTCAGCAAGGGATACACAAAGAATGAAAACTGTAAGTTTTTCAAAGCAAGAAGTAAACTATGTATACTTTATCAAAGTAACACCTTTCACCTTTAGGAAGTATTAAAAACTCTTCACTGAATAAAATATCATTACTTACCCTTTTGTAACCAAAAGATTACCATAAAACCCATATAAAGAACACATAACATATAAAGGTAACTTGGGACATAAACATACTTAAATGGAATAACCATACGATCGACTTCCACACATACTTAATGGAATAGCCATACGACCGACTTCCACACATACTTAATGTAATATCCATACAGAAAACTTACATACCCAATGCATTGAAGGTTATAACGTAACCACCCGTCCTGGTATTCGCGGCACCACCCGTCATATGGTTTATCACGTAACCACCCGTAAAATGTCCAAGTACCATCATTACACATAAAATATTGAAAATATAAACATTTCAATAACAAAATTTCATTTTCAATCACAATAAGTAATTCCAATATATTGAATTAAGCAATCCATTTTCAAAAACCATTTAAAATATATTTTTGAATAAAAGTGTCCCATACCACTTTGAATATTTTAATGGAATTATAATTTTAAAACATTAATGTCCATATAAATAAATACTGAAAACCATTTTGAAAACATGGACATTAAAGATAATGATTTAGAATAATGAATCTTTAAAACATTTAAAATGATATTTTTGTTAAAGAGTTTTTAACAAAATGAGAGACTCTTGAATACAAATAATTGTGGAATAACATGTAATACGAGCTTCATAATATCATGAGAATAAAGGTATTCATGATATAATTTGTCAAAGGACAGTATACACACCATATAAGAGTGAATTGGTGCATAACAACAATGAAGTCTCAATGGAAATGTAAATTGAGATGAAATCCATTATAAAGATGGTATCCTTAAATTAAGGTTAAATATATCACATAATTATGTGTGAGAAATATAAATACACAAAATATAAGTGGATATTAAGTGTGAAACAATCATAGGTCATTCACACATAATCTTGGAAAAACAAAACCAATGACATAGATATTTAACTCAATTAAATGAGATTGAGTTATGATTTCCCATACAAGTTCGTAAGAATTTATCAATGAGATGATTATGTGTAGAAATACCATATCCACAAAAAGGTTTGTGGAAATTACAAAATAGATATTCCACACATAATCTTGGCATAGTAAAATCAAGAATTAGAGGTTTAACCCAAATAATTTAAAGTGTCTTAAGAAGTTCCCTTACAGAAATCTGACAGCCTAACGACGTCACTTTAAAATTCAGAAAATGAGTTGATGAGAGAGAAAATGGTATCTCATCACTTGTACATAAAATTTACATAAATAAGGATATATAAGAACATATCCCAACATAATAGTATGTGAATTAAAAGACATAACAAAAGAAGTCTTTTAAAAAGAGGAGGGTGAAAGGTCCCCTTACCGAGTTGGGTAACTTTCGAAAAGTACACCCCATGGAAGAAGGGTCATACAATGAAGATGTAAATACCCATAAATGAAATTATACCACACAAAGTTTATAATAATGGGAAGTACATACACCACTCAAAGGAAATAGTGTCAAATTTAGCATAAATTTCACGGGAATAAAAGTGAGATGAAAAATCCCCTACGAAAACTCGGCAGCCTAACGACGCCACATAAAGCTTCCAAAAATGGATTTATGAGATCAAATAGGGTCTCTCATAATATGAACATAAAAATTAAAGTATTAGGAATATAAAAGAACATCCCCCATCATAACAAAGAGGATCTTAAAAGAAGTTACATAAAGTAGAGTACTTAAAAAGAAAGAGAGAGGTTAGATCTCTTACAAAAATTCAGCAGCCTAACAGCGCCACTCAAAACTTCCAAAATGGATTGGTGAGAGAAAATAGGGTCTCTAATCATATGAAAATAAAAATTAAAGTAGGATTAATATAAAAGAACATCCCAATCATTAGAAATATGAGCTTAAAATGAATAACATAAAAGAGTGTACTTAAAAAGAAAGAGAGGGGTAGGATCCCTTACCTCGGGTCTGACTTGACTCGATCGTTCTTTAACGTCCTGAATAATAAACTTGAGTTAATTTCTACTTGCGTAAGAACCTTTTTCAAGTTAATTATTCATTTTATATCACTTATTGCCATGTTATAAACATTATGTAATCATTTAAGTTAATAATGTTTGTTTTGTCGATATTTGGTTCTTAAGTCGAAAGTGGACTTCTTACAATTACATGTTGTTCGTGTGGTCAAAGGTTCATTATATTAAGAATTATATTCATGATTTGGATATCATATATATCATATATATCCAGAATATACATGTATTTATAATATTACATAATCATTTAGAGGTAAGAAATGAAATACACCGTTCATGGAGATGGTAAGCCGTACGTACGCATGAACGCTACTTTCATTTCTATGTCATATTAATGGAACTAAATGAGAGGTATGTATATTTTAATTCCATAATTATATTAATAATTTATATGTAACATAAATCATATATAATAACCATAAATACATCCTTTATACATCCCACATATGGCATTAACGAATCAAATCACTTTGAGGGGGCGGTAGTCCGCACTTCCTAAAATGAAATTATCGTGTTTACCCACAATGGAAACCATAAAGGTATGCCACAAAAGAAAAATACAGAAGCTTAAGTAAAACATAAACATATTATATATCATATATAAATATAGTGACATCTTAATTACCACCTTTTAAGGTGTTATATGAGTTTTGAACAATCATCGTTTCGTGAGGCAGAAATTCGCCATCCACAGAAACAGTATGTTCTTTAACCATTTGATGTAGGTGTGTGTAAGTTTATCTAGAATTATTCTTATAACAACATCCTAGTATATTTAAGATACTGGAGTTGTTACAAAAGAAATGAATAAAAATAGTTTAGGGGGTTGGAGAAGCAAAATGAGACAAAAGAACACAAGTGAAGACATTACCTTAAAACCAGGTAACTCTTTTTGATTTGAGCTCAAAGGCTTCCTTGGGAAGACTTCTGCCCAAAGTGAGGATTCTAGGAGTAATAGAGGGATGTGAAGAGGAAAAATGAGTAGGTTTAGGCCGAGCCAAAGGCTTTGGAAGTGTGGGTACGGAGGTAGAGGTGGAGGCCTTTTATAATAGGAGAGGAGGGTCACTCTTGGAAAGTAAAGAAATGTTACTTTATTTGAAAATGAGTTTCGGATTTAAAAGGTCCAAAATTGATATAATTCGAGGATAAGGTGATAAGGGTTAGAAATATACTCATCAAATAGGTTTTGGACATGTGTAGGTCATAGAATTTACATTATCTTTTCATTTTATTTAAATCCTTTATTAATGAGGTAATCGATGCATCATCATGATGTCATAAATAATTTAATTTATTTAATGTCTAAAAATTATAAAAAAAATATAATGATTTAGGAAATCTTTTTATCTTTATAATGAATATTTATAGTAAAACATATGACTTGTATAACCCCATTTACAAATTGTTTTAGTGAAACATCTCATGCTTGTGACATTTAACTTTAAATAAAAAGTTATTAATGTCATTTTCAAACCAAAGTGGCTCCATGGGGTCCCCAAGTTGACCCATGGATTGTCGTAGTCGGACATGACACATCCAATGAGGGTAGGACAGGTGTCTAGGTCATTTCACATTATTAAAACATTATTTTTACCTTAAATTACACTAATTACCTCTAATCGCGATTAAGAACATAAAAGTTACTATTCACCAAAAAATTATTTTAATCCCATTGAACCACATTTTACTTCCTAATGACAACCATGTATGTTGGATTTTTGAAATTCAAAACACATAGGTGTGAAAGTTTCATTTCAACGAAAAATCAGTTTCTTTAACTACCACTTAGTGGTTTCACTATTCATCAAAAATTGAAGTTCTTCAAAAAAATACCAAAACTTCACCCTAAGGTATATTTGATATTCATAATTCAAAAATGAAGTCTATTTTAAAAAATTAAAAACATATAAGTTGAATTAATTAATTTAATAATTAATTCCCGCTGTCAGAGCAAATAACGTGTTTTTATGAAACAATAAGTATCAAAAGATTGAAACTAGTTTAAGTCCGATTTCAAAGTGAAATTAATTCCAATGACCACAATTGGATTAAATGGTAAAAATATATTCTTATTTAACTTTAAAACCAATTCAAAATATAATCTAATCATATAAATAAATTATATTAAAAAGTGTTTTTGAATAAAAATACAACATTTTTCACTATTCATTAAAAAATGAACTTTATCGGAAAAATACCAAAAATTTACACAAAGTAAATTTTGATGTCCCGATTCTAAAGAAGAATTTTATTTTGTCAAATATAACACATAAAATTGTCAAAAAGTGGATTTAAAAGAGGTTCGCCATCAAAAGGCGGTTAATCGACCTTTTAATGAATATTAGAATGTTCACGCTTAAAATTGGATTCATTCGCATTTTTAATCCTCTAACATTTATTGTAAAGAGTAAAAATATTTGACAAACATATATAATCATTTTGTAGTTAGTTCTGTTCATTCCCGCCATTACAACGTTATGGCTATGCATTAACTACCATTTAAAATAATATTATTTTATTATTAGAGTGCAACGTAAGATTCCCAAGAAACTCGTTGTTGCGTATTGGGTACACCATCGAGAATAACATCCCCTTTAAAGTAATATTAATATTTTATTCACAAATATGGATAAATATAAAAATGTCATATTCTTTATTTACCTGGGGTGTTACAGTAAGGCTTGGACCAATAGCACAGTTTAAGGTCATATGGTTTGGACCAACAACACAGTTTAAGGTCATATAGTTTGGACTAACAGCACAGTTTAAGATTGTATGGTTTGGACCAACAACAAAGTTTAAGGTCCTATGGTTTGGACCTACATCACAGTTTAAGGTCGTATGGTTTGGACCAACAACACAGTTTAAGGTCGTATGGTTTGGACCAACAGCACAATTTAAGGTCATAAGGCTTGGACCAACAACACAATTTAAGGTCGTATGGTTTGGACCAAGAACAAAGTTTAAGGTCGTAAGGCTTGGACCAACAACACAGTTTAAGGTCGCATGGCTTGGACCAACAACACAGTTTAAGGTCATATGGTTTGGACCAAGAACACAGTTTAAGGTCGTATAGTTTGGACCAACAGCACAGTTTAAGGTCGTAAGGCTTGGAACAACAACACAGTTTAAGGTCGTATGGCTTGGACCAAGAGGAACACGCACGATGCGATAAAGCATACCTGATGTGGGTGAGGGAATAATCCCATACCATCACCGCGCGTGGTTCCGAGAGAGGAGCCTCGAGCCAAAGGGGCCTACGAGGGTTCAACAATTGGGGGGGGGCAGGAGATGCTAGCTCCCAGCTATCCTGGGCCCAAAACGCAATGTCTGGGAGACTCCTCGTTCCCCATGGGGGTGAGGGTCAAGCTGAACACAACCTGTAACGAAGAAACCCAAGCACATACTCTAGTGCTCAGATCGCGGGAGCCCCGAGAGACACCGTTATGCAGCTCGGTCTGTCCGATGTTTAGGGGTGTACTGAGGGTTAGTACAAGGAGTGTCGAGATTCCACCTTGACACGGTGGGGCGGAACACAATGTGAATCCTACAACCAAGATTCAAGGTCCGAGGAAGCCGGTGTGATGACTGAGGATTACTGCTGACCATGTTCGCAACACAACATCCTGTCACGTTAGCCTAGAAGTGGGGGCAAACAAATGAGCATCAACCGCTGACCACATTCGCAACACGAAATTTGTATCAATTTGTTTCCTGAAACCCTAGGGGGCATTGGCCCGTGACGGTAGGAGATCCCTTAGGTGTTGTATCCAGGCCATTCTTGGGGGTCCCTCTGGGTGTGAAGGATGGTGGGGCCTGAATGAAGGGGAACACAAATCTTGACAAGTGGACGAAAACTTGTCTAAGTCGAATTTGACACTACAGGTCCTAGACCAGAGTACTCTGAACACATTAGCAGACCACTGGAGAAGGTTTAAGGGCTCAGTCTGAGAGCAGCCAAAAGATAGCGGATTCCTGAGGGAAGGGCAGGCCAAAAGACCGAGGCAACCGAGTGATCCTGGGATCTCCTAAGAGATGGGGCTGGACCTGAAATCTAAGTGTTCAGGCGGTCCTACGTATCTCATAAAGATGGTAATCAAGCCACACGTAGTTCTAGATGGTGCCTTTTAATTTCATGGGGAACATGACATGGGAGGGATAATCCTGAGAACAGGGTGCGTGTGGTGCAGCTATTGCAAACCCGACATGAATGAGGACATAATCCCATACCACACCACGCGATCCTATGGTCAAGGTCCCAAAGGCGAGACAGAAATGATGTATTAGCGGACCTCAAGCTGGACCCAAAGACGGATGGTCGGGGCGTTCCTGGGGCTGGACCTAAGACGAAATGTCTGGGAGTTCCTATGTATCTCATTAGGATGAGAATGAAGCCACACGTAGTTCTAGAAGCACAATTTAACGTCATGTTGGAAAAAATATGGATCTTAGTTTTAGGTCTTAGAACTCAGACCAAGGTGCAGTTTAGGGTCGTGCGGGACCATACAGTTTAAGGTCATGCTGGACCATACAGTTTAAGGTCATGCTGTACCAAGAGGAGGCTTAGGCAAAGTACTGATTGAGGAACCTGGCGTTGGTGGGAGGAGTTATGCGCTCACCATCCATAGTCACCAGGGAATACGCGCCATTGGGATAGACCTTATGGAAAATAAAAGCCCCCTCCCATTTAGGCTCCAACTTGGGTGGTTTCCTGCCGAGAATCATTGGCACTCTGAGAGCCAGCACCAGGTCACCTTGCAGGAAGGAGCGGAGGCGAACCTTCTTATTGAAATCTTGAGCCATCCTGCTTTGATGCCTTTCCAAGTTATGTAAAGCGCGAAGCCTACTTTCGTCCATCGCTTCCAATTCGGCTAGACGGATTTCAGAAACTCTATCTGGCGCTTGCTGGTCATAGACCGCCGTGCGTAATGAGGGAAACTGGATCTCAATGGGCAGGACGGCCTCAGCTCCGTATACCAGGGAATACGAAGTCACCTGGGTGAAGTTACGAGTCATCGTCCTATAATCCCAGAGGGCATTGGGGAGCTTGTCCGGCCAACTTTTCTTGTTCTGACCAACCATCATTTTAAGAATGTTAGAGAGGATTTTGTTAAACGCCTCGATCTGTCCATTCTCCTGCGCATGATAGCAGGAGGTGTGGTTAGAGCGAATGTTGTACTTGGCATACAATTTCTTCAGCTCGGCTGCTCGGAAGTTGGTTCCATTATCCGTTAAGATAACATGAGGTACTCCAAACCGATAGATGATATTGGAGCTTACGAAGTCAGCGATAGAACATGCCTTGACTTCCCTGAGTGGGATTGCCTCTGCCCACTTCGAGAAGAAATCCGTAGTGGTTAAGATGAACCGGCACTGGCGGGCCGTCGCCGGCGGGTAAGGCCCTACAACATCCAACCCCCAGACTGCAAAGGGACAAGAATACATGGTAGTATGGAGAGGCTCCCGTGGCCTATGCAAAAAGTTATCATGAACTTGGAACGCATGACACCTCTTGGCATACTCAATGCAGTCGGAGATCATGGAGGGACAGAAGTATCCCGACCTCCGAATCTGGTGGGACAACTTCGACCCGGCCTGGTGGGCGCCACAGGAACCAGTGTTCACTTCTTGCATGACCTATGGGATCTCGACTCCTTGAAGACAACAGAGGAGGACACCATCAAATATGCGCCTATAAAGGAGCTGCTCAAGGCTGGGACCACTCTAAAGGGTGAACTGCGGCGCACGACGTCGGATTCGTTCTCGCTCAGCTCAGTCCGATGGAATATTGCTGTGCTGGAGATATTCAATCAAGGGCATCCTCCAGTCAGGAACTATCTCGATTACCGCGCCTGATGCCCCCGGGGATCCTAACGTAGGGGAACCAGTGGTGAGATGGTTCACTCGTGGGCCACGATCGTCCTCCGGAATAACAGGAGCAATGACTCTCTGGTGCGCCACGTGGATGATTAGGTCATCTTGTTCGGGCTCCGCAAGTGATACGGCCAGGATAGCCAAAGCATCTGCTCGACTGTTCTGCGACCGGGGAATGTGAATGACTTCTGGCCGGGAGGGGAACTTTTCCATTAGAAGGAGGGTGCACTCCAGCAATGGCACGAGTTCTGGCTTTCTGATGGCATAGTCACCATTGACCTGGTTGATGACTAGCTCAGAGTCCCCTTTTACATACAGATGGGGTACATCAATCTCGAGAGCCAACTCGAGGCCAGTAATGACGGCATGATACTCTGCCTCATTGATGGTGCAACTTTATGACAATAGGAATGAATACGGCAGAATGGCTTGCTCTAGGGTGATGAAGACGATACCCAGGCCCACTCTGTTAAGCCTAGGATCGTTGAGCCTTCTACCAGTGGGGATCTGGGAAACACCGTCAAAGTTCATCTGCCAGCATGGGATGGAATGATCGACTGAGAGGATTGCCTCATCAGGAAAGCCTAGATCTAGTAGCTGGTCTGCGGAGGTTTGGTGGGCAGCTAAGAAGTCTGCCAACGCCTATCCTTTGACAACCTTCTGAGGTATGAACCTGATGTCGAACTGTTGGAGGATCACTGCCCAGCGCGCCAATTGGCCAGTCAACATAGGTCGGTTCAGGATGTATTTTAATGGGTTTACCTGAGAGACCAACTATACCTCATGGTGCTGCAAGTAGTGCCACAATTTATGCACGGAAAATACAAGCGCCAGATAGCGCTTCTCGATGGGAGAATATTTAATTTCCGCGTCGAGGATCATGCGGCTGAGGTAGTAGAGGCTATTCTCTGTTACCTAATTGTTCTTATGGGTGAGGAGTGCGCCGAGGGATCACTCCAGGGCGGTCACGTAAAGGACCAACGGATTTCCAGAAACGGGCGGCATCAAGACCGGAGGTTGAAGCAGATACTTCTTGATTTCCTCAAAAGCGGCCTGACACTCTTCGTCCCATCCGTAGGTGGCACCCTTCTTCATGAGCCGGGAAAAGGGATTACACTTGTCAGCCAGATTCGCGATGAATCGGCGTATATAGGCTATGTGGCCCTGAAGGCCTCTCAGCTCCCGAATATTACTCAGGGGAGGCATCTGACTGATGGCCTTGATCTTCTATGGGTCGATCTCAATGCCTCAATACCTAACAATGAAGCCAAGAAACTTTCTGGAGGTGACCCCGAAGGCACACTTCAACGGGTTCATCTTCAAGTGGCGAGAACGGAGGAAGCCAAACACTTTCTCAAGGTCTTTGAGATGGTCCTGGCGCTGATGAGACATAACCACCAGGTCGTCCACGTAGCACTCCACCAGTGTCCCGAGAATCGGATTGAATATGCGGTGCATGGCCCGTTGATAGGTGGCACCTGCATTATTTAGGATGAAGGTCATAACATGGTTGCAGAAAGTACCCTGGGGGCCCTGAAGGAAGTGAACTCTTCATCCTTGGGGGCCATTCGGATCTGGTTGTACCCGGAGAACCCATCCATGAAGGAGAGGGCTTGGAACCCGGCCGTGACATCAATCAACAACTCTGTCACGGTAAGGGGAAAATCATCCTTCGGACAGTGGCGATTGCGATCGTGGAAGTCGATACAAACCCTGATATGCCCGTTCTTCTTCATGAGTGGCACAATGTTGGCTAGCCACCTGGGGTGTTGGAATTCCTTGACGAAGTTGGCCTTGACGAGTTTATCAACTTCGGCCTCAACCATGGCATCGTGAGAGGGGTGCATCTTTCTGGGAGGCTGCTTGAACCCGTGATGGTTCGCTGGAAGGCCAAGACGGTGGACGGATACCTGGGGATCTAGTCCCGACATCTCTTCATAACTCCAGGCGAACACATCACGGTGTTGTCTGAGGATGTCTATGTACCATTGTCATTCCTCGGGGGGCATTGCGGCGCTGACCAATGTGGGTATTGGGTCTTCCTCGCTACCGAGGTTCACTTGTACTAACTCATAGACCGTGGTGGGGACACCCTCATAAAAGGCAGGAAGAGCATCTTCCATGTCCTCTTCTCCGCTTGTGGAAGGATAATCCATGGGAGGAGCTGTTTCGGGGCTGCCAGACCCTGATGAGAAGCTGGTGCTGGCTTGGGCGGCAGAGGTCGTCACGTCCGGAGACTCATGCACTGCGGATACCATGGTGACAAAGGTGGTTGATCCAATACCATCTGGCCTTCAGCCCAAGTGGCCATGCTTTATGAAATCAAATCAGTAGTGGCGCGTTGTCTTGAGCCGATCGATTCCGGCCCGGCGAAACAGACACGTATGACGTACTGCCATTGCCATGAGCCCAACATCCTGATATCGTACAGGGGTAGGAGGCTCGGGGATCACCTGAGCCTGGCTGGTGTAAGAGTACGAGGTGATTTCCCACCGTTGCTTGGACCTGGAAATATGCCTTCCTCTGGTACCCGAAACAACAAAGCACTGCCCCATGTCGGGGTTCGTGGCCTCCAACCGATGGATTGGGAAGAAATATGCGTCATCCAAACCTGCCCAGGGACCACTCGCGACAGTGGTGGTCTCGACCTCACCATCCAGGATCTACTTTCCTTGCTCTTGTAATAGTCACCGTCCAGATAACGGGCTTCACAAGAAGAAAAAGGAGACGCATCTCCTTAGAGCATGCCCACTTGACCCTTAAGGGAGTATTTGAGGCACTGGTGATACGATGAGGGGACCGCTTCATGAAGGTGGAGCCACGACCTGCCCATCAACGCGTTGTAGGTGGTGTCCTGAGAGACAACCATGAATTCAGTATTGGCAATTAGGCCACCGAACTGGGTCTTCAGATGAATCTTGCCGAGTGGAGTTTAACTGGTTCTGTTATACTGATAAAACACTATTTTATTGAATACTTTATTGATAATAAATGATATAATTTCCTCACATCGTGTTAAATATGTCTATTTATAAAATATTTGGGATTTGATCATTCATTTGAAAATTTGGTGAAACTTCTAGTTTTACCCTTAATAGTGCACTGTAGTATTTCGAAGATAAATATTTTTATATTTATTATTTGAATTTGAAATTTTGTAAAAGTGTTCCTAACTTAATTATATACAACTCTTATTCAGGACACTAAAGCTAAAGAGTTCATTTGGTTGTTGAAATTGGGCCATGAAGTCAAAGTTGGGCTGGGCTCGCCAGAATGGAGAAGGTTCTGTATTTGGGCCATATACTCTACATAAGGGCTTGTATTGAGCCTAAAGTTTGATAAAATCTCGGGGACATGATGTGGCACAAATCATCCTTCTGGAAGGCCGGTCAATTCACGCGGTTTGGAGGTCAAATTGGCGGTGCAAGTTGGAATAAAATATTTAGCCGATATTTTCATTTCACACTTAAAAAGTTATGTATCCCTAACCCTCACAAACTCTATTTAAAGGGGGTTTTAACTCTTTGAGAGGGCTGGTCGAGGCTTTGGGAAGGTGTGGCCGAAAGGGTGTCTCTTGGAAGCCCCTCACAACTCTTGGAGTAAGTAAGCCTTTGTGCAAACCTCTCTTCCAAAAAGGCTCTCCTCTCTCACATCTTCTTTGTATTTCTTTTCTTTCATGTTTGTTTCTTGAATTTTTCTTCAAATAATATTCTGTGTTCATACCTCTTCTTCTTATATAAATCTTCTTAATTGGGTTGGAATCAAGAGTGGAGACAAGATTGGGTTCTACCCTTTCAATCCGTTGCTTATGCAAAACGTCTCCACAATGACTACACCACCCATGGAAGAGTAGTTCTTTTTAGTAATCGATCGACCTCTATCCTTCTTCATTCATTTATTTTGAATCAATGAGCTACTGTAATTCACATATTATGATCTATTAATTGAGTTTTTAATTTAAATGAAACTAAGCAAGCAATTGAATAGTTAACACAAAACACGCGAGGTCGGGAATTGTGTGAACTTTGAGAGCGCAACCTTAACCGGTAATTCAAAACCACATGGGATCAATTTGTAGAGTTCAAATATAATCCCTAAACTCAATTAATCCTCATTTCCAGAGTGGTTATTTGCCTTAATTTACCACTGATCATAAGCTAATTTTAGAACATCAATCAAAGCAGGGTGTTGCGATTGCATGTTCCGAAGTTAGCCTAAGGATAAATTCACTTCAATCTTCGTGGTAAAGTTAATTCTCGTAGGGTTCGAGATTTAACAAATTAAGGGATCATAATTAAGTGAATATTAATTTAAATTATAATGATTAATAAATGATTGAAGAGGTAGAGTTAGATCGATTACGTCTTTTAAATATTGTCTAAACAAACATCTTTTCGTTGTGTCATTTTAATCAAACTTCATTTCAAAACTAAAAACAAAAAAAATACAATCTTCTTCCAGCAAACTTCTTCTAGATTCATAAACTATAAACAAACACCCCCATCCTTTCAAGTAGTGTTTTTATTCTCTTTTATTTTACTTCTAGAATACCTCTAAAAATTGATTTAATTCACTTCCTCCTTTGAGAGACGACCTTGGTCAGCCACTCTGCTGCACCTAAGTACCCCAAATCACATTAATCATTTGAGGGCGCCCACGACAGCGCTCTTTCAAATTGGCGCCATTGCCGGGGAGGCAAGTAATTATTTCAACCAATTAGAGGTATTTATTTTATTTTACATTTTAATTCTCTTCCTCTCTTCTTTCTTCCGTCTTTACCCAATCTGATTTTTCTTCTTCTTCTTCTTTTATCTCTTTCTACTTCTTTTTGGACCATCAACTCAAACTTCTAATTTTTATTTTACTATGGTCCACATTACTTCTTTTCATCTTTCATTGATTGATGACACGAACTAATCCCGAAGATCTCTTAGATCTTGACCCTGAGATTGAACGTAGCCTTAGGGCACGAATCAGACATTCTCAGTCTACGTGAAGTTTCAACATTCAACCAGTTGGAGAATTACTCCAATATCAGAACATTGAAATTGGAAGCAATTCAAATTCAACCATAAAACAATAACCAATGGCTGGAAACAATGGAAATGAACTTAATAGAACCATTCGAGAATTGGCTGCACCTGATATTAACTATCAACCAAATTGTATTGCATACCCAAATCTCGAATCGGACTTCGAACTGAAATCTGGGTTAATTCACTTACTTCCAAAGTTTCATGGCCTCTCTGGTGAGGATCCCAATAAACATTTGAAAGAATTTAATGTGGTTTGCTCAACCCTAAAACCTAGAAATGTCTCTGAAGATCAAATCAAATTAAGAGCATTCCCATTCTCACTTGATGGAGCTGCAAAAGACTGGATGTATTATTTACAACCCGAAGATGTAACTTGTTGGAACGATTTGAAACGTCTTTTCTTGCATAGATTTTTTCCAGCATCAAGGACCACATCCATTCATAAGGAGATCTCGGGGATCAAGCAAGCACAAGGGGAGTCAATGTATGAGTATTGGGAGAGATTCAAGAAGTTGTGTGCAAGCTGTCCGCATCACCAAATTAGTGAGCAACTCCTCATCCAATACTTCTACGAAGGACTCACACCCATGGAGAGGAGCATGGTGGATGCTGCAGCTAGAGGAGCATTGGTGGACAAGACACCAGTAGCTGCACGTGCGTTGATTGACATGATGGCCCAAAACTCCCAACAATTTGGTGATAGAGGTACACCACATGTCAGGGGAGTACATCAGGTAAGTCCTTCTTCTCTTGAAAGTCATTTGATTGATACTAAGTTGGAAGAATTGACCACTATGGTGAGGCAGATTGCATTGGCACAAAAGACATCTCTACCCCCTCCTTCAAGGCCATGTGGCATTTGCACTGAGACAAGCCACCCAACTGACTGTTGCCCACAACTACAAGAGACAGAAGATTGTGCAGCAGTGTTCCCTGGGAGACCATTTCAGCAGCAACAACAACAACCATATCCCCAAAAGAAGTTTGATCCAACATACAACCAAGGGTGGAAAGATCTAGCGGACATGAGGTATGGCTCTGGACAACAACAAAGGCCCCCTTTTCAACCAAACTTCCAGCAGCCTCCACCTTACCAACAGGGTTTCCAACAACCCCAAAGGAGATTCGAAGCTCAAACATCAACGAGTCAGCAACAAGGGAATATCCAACACAAGGTAGACTCTAACACTGATGATCTTTTGAAAAAAATTGTTCTTAATCAACAAAATGAGCTGAAGAGTCAAGGTTCAGAGCTGAGAGAGTTGAAGACTCAAATGAGTCAGATTGCCACCGCCCTCCATGAACTTGTGAGTAAGAATTCTGGAAATCTACCTTCCCAACCCACTCCAAATCCAAAGGGGAATGTTAGTGCCATCACATTGAGAAGTGGGAAGCAAATGAACGATACATCTGCACCTACCATTCCACCGGGATTCACCTCAACTTCAGAGAAGCCGCATTCCATACCAACTGATGAACAATCCAAGGAGAAAGATAAAGGTAAGAAAAAGATTGATGATGTTCCTCCTAAACCCCTTCCTTTTCCAAACAGGGTTGTTCAAACCAAGAAGATGGATGAAGAAGCAATGCAAAAGGAGGTTTTGGACACATTCAAGCATGTGGAGATCAACATTCCTCTACTTGAATCCATTAAGCAAATCCTAAGGTATGCCAAATTCTTAAAAGAACTTTGCATCAATCGAAGAGGGCTCAAGGGAAATGAGAGGACAAACCTTGGAAGGAATGTCTCAGCACTCATTTCACCAACTCTAGCAATGCCAACAAAGTGCAAGGATCCAGGGACATTCACCATCCCATGCACCATAGGGGAGTTGCACTTTTCTGATGCACTTTGTGATTTAGGTGCTTCCATAAATGTGATGCCTCACTCTGTATTCTCTTCCTTGCAGGTTGGTGAGTTGAAGCCAACAAGAGTAGTGGTGCAATTGGCGAATAGAGCTACGACATATCCAGCGGGAGTTCTTGAGGATGTACTTGTTCGGGTAAGAGACATGATCTTTCCAGCAGACTTCTATGTGCTTAACATGGAGGATGATCAAGTAAGTTCTCATGCCCCCATTATCTTAGGTAGACCCTTCCTCAAAACTGCAAAAACTATCATAAATGTCAATGAGGGTACACTTTCCATGGAATTTGGGGATGAAGTTGTGATATTTAATGTTATGGATTCCATGAAGTACCCCTTAGAGGACCATTCTGCTTTTGTTATCTCCCATTTTGAACCACCAAATAAAAACTCCATAGAATTTGATTGTCCTATGCTTAGGGAGATTATGAGTATTGGTTCTAGTTTGATGTCTAAGAATACTTCTACACCCATTTTTAAGGAACAAGACTCTCTAAGATTTGATTTTGAAATGGAATCATATTCTGATTTTGATCATGTGAACTCTGATTATGACATGGCTATTGAGTATGCTGATGGATTTGGTGCTTTATTCTCTGATTGTGATGATTTTTATTCTGATACTGATGTTCATTGTGCAGATATGTCTGCTGCATCAATTTCTCCATCCATACATCACCCACCTACATTGGAACTCAAGCCATTGCCCCCAAATCTCAAATATGCATACTTGCTCAGTGGTGATAGATTACCTGTCATAATTGCTAACAATCTCTCTTTTGAACATGAAGAAAAACTTTTGAATCTTTTGAGAGATAACATTAGGGAAATTGGTTGGACATTGGCAGACATATCAGGTATTAGCCCCTCCATTTGCATGCATAGGATTCTCTTGGAGGATGGGGCTAAACCGGTGAGACAACCACAAAGGAGACTTAATCCCACACTCCTAGAAGTTGTTAAGAAAGAAGTTGAAAAATTACTTGAGGCGGGTATCATTTACCCTATTTCTGACTCACAATGGGTTAGCCCTGTTCAGGTTGTACCAAAGAAAACTGGTTTCACTGTTATAAAAAATGAAAATGATGAGTTAGTTCCTGTGAGAGTACAAAACAGTTGGCGAGTGTGTATCGATTATAGGAAACTAAATCAATCCACTCGTAAGGACCATTTACCACTTCCATTCATTGACCAGATGCTTGAGAGACTAGCTGGGAAGACACACTATTGTTTCTTGGATGGATTTTCTGGCTATTTTCAGGTTCCCATTGCAGCAGAGGACCAGGATAAGACAAAATTCACCTGCCCATTCGGTACCTTTGCTTACTGGAGGATGCCATTTGGACTTTGCAACGCCCCAGGTACCTTCCAGAGATGCATGGTGAGTATTTTCTCAGATTTCATTGAGACCTGTATGGAGGTATTTATGGATGATTTTACATTTTATGGGTCCTCATTTGATGAATGTCTCTCTAGTTTGGGTGATGTGTTGCATCGTTGTATTGAGAAGAATCTGGTCTTAAATTTTGAAAAATGTCATTTCATGGTCGAAAAGGGAATTGTCTTAGGTCATATAGTCTCACAACATGGAATTGAAGTTGATAAATCTAAGGTAGACATTATTTCATCCCTCCCATATCCTACATGTGTGCGTGATGTTCGATCATTCCTTGGGCATGTTGGATTTTATCGACGCTTCATCAGATATTTTAGTAAGATCGCTCTACCCTTATCTCGATTGCTTCAAAAAGATATTGACTTCAATTTTGATGATTCATGCAGGGTATCATTTGATGAGCTGAAGAAGTGTCTGACCACTCCACCAATCATACAGCCCCCACGGTGGGACCTTCCATTTGAGCTTATGTGTGACGCCTCCAACTTCGCGGTTGGAGCTGTCTTATCTCAGAGGGTGGAGGGACGTTCACATGTGATCGCCTATGCATCGAGGACGCTAGATTCAGCCCAATCAAACTACACTACCACAGAAAAGGAGTTTCTTGCTGTCATATTTGCTTTAGATAAATTCTGTTCATATTTATTGGGCTCTAAAGTAGTTGTTTTTTCTGACCATGCAGCTTTGAGGTACCTTCTAAAGAAGCCAGATGCAAAGCCACGACTTATCCGTTGGATGCTCCTTCTTCAAGAGTTTGACCTTGAGATAAAGGACAAGAAGGGGTCAGAGAATTTGGTGGCAGACCACATGAGTAGGATTACTCACACACTAGAGGGTGACACCTTGGACTAGGTACCACTTCGGGACACTTTCCCTGATGAGCATCTCTATACCATCTTAGGTAAGCATCCTTGGTATGCTGATTTAGTTAATTATATTGTTGGCTCTGAAATCCCAGTAAATTTTAAGAAGCATCAAGTCCAAAAATTAAAAAGTGAGTCTAGGTATTATGTGTGGGATGATCCTTACCTCTGACGCATGTGTAGTGACCAAGTCATTAGGAGGTGTGTTCCCGATCATGAGTTTGAGTCTGTTTTGCATTTCTATCATACACTTGCTTGTGGTGGACACTTTGGACCCCAACGGACAGCTAGGAAGGTTTTAGACTCTGGATTATTTTGGCCTAGCTTGTTCCATGATGCCCATTTGTTTTGTAAGTCATGCTCTCGTTGCCAACACACTGGGAACATTTCTAGGAGACATGAGATGCCCCAACAACCCATACTATTTTGTGAGATTTTTGATGTATGGGGCATCGAATTTATGGGTCCTTTTCCTAGTTAATTTGGATTTTTGTATATTTTGGTTGCTGTTGATTATGTGAGTAAATGGGTGGAGGCCAAGGCCACCAGGACTGACGATTCTCATGTTGTTGTGGACTTTGTCAAAGCACATATTTTTTGCAGGTTTGGAGTACCAAAGGCCATCATCAGTGACCAAGGGACACACTTTTGCAATAGGAATTTTTCTTCCCTCCTTCGGAAGTATGGGGTGACACACAAAACATCAACACCATACCACCCCAAACAAATGGCCAGGCTGAGGTTTCAAATCGTGAGTTGAAACAAATCTTGGAGAAAACCGTGCAGCCAAATAGGAAGGATTGGAGCAAGTGCTTGGATGATGCATTGTGGGCTTATAGAACAGCATACAAGACCCCCATTGGTATGTCCCCATTTCGGATTGTTTTTGGGAAAGCATGTCATCTCCCAGTGGAAGTCGAGCATCGGGCTTATTGGGCTATAAAGAAATGCAACATGGATTTGGCCCAAGTTGGAATTCAAAGGAAGTTGCAAATTCAAGAGCTTAAGGAGATTCGATTGTCATCATATGAGAACTCAAGGCTCTACAAGGAAAGATCAAAAGCATCTCATGACAAAATGATCCAACAAAGGGAGTTTCATGTTGGAGAGAAAGTCCTTCTCTATAGTTCAAGACTGAAGTTGATGCCTGGTAAGTTGCGTTCCAGATGGTTAGGTCCTTATATTGTGTCTAATGTTTTTCCTTATGGTGCAGTGGAGATCACACAAGAGGACACTGGAAGGAGCTTTACAGTCAATGGGCAACGTTTGAAGAGATACATTGAGGGACATCCTACTGATGCAGTGGATTTTATCACACTGCATGACCCCATCATCACTTGATCACATCAGGCTGTTCCTAACCCTTTCACTTTTATATTATTTGTCCTATTTAAAAATTCTGAATTTCATGTGCATATATCATCTCATGGGTTCACATTGAGGACAATGCAATATTTTAAGTGTGGGGGAGGGAACCTTTTAGTTTAGTAATTTCAATTGTTTTCCTGTTAAAAAAAAACCCAAAAAAAAATTGTGTGTTTTTCAAAATTTGTGTGTTTATTTTACGATTTTCTGTGTGTTTTTGGAACTTTTGAGCTGAAATGATTCTCATCACCATTTTTAAATCCATATCAATAAGTGAAACAATTTACCCCTTGAAACTAAGCTTAAATGAATGCTGAAATGACTTTGTTTCAAGTTCAAATATTTAGTAATTTCATGCAAAGTACGCTGAATTTTGAATCCCATGCCAATCTCACTGTCTTTATATTTGAAATCACTTTCCTGTGAGGCTTCTAAACCATTATTTTCATATTCTTTACATTCACCTCACTTCTTGAGAGAACCAAACCATACTTGATTTAACCAGAATTTGATCTATTCCTGTCAAAACTTGAGGGTTTGAGGTACTTGTGTTTAAATGATTGAGGCATTTGTTTGGTATTAAAGCCCCTATTTCAAAGAATCCTTTTTTATAATGGCCTACCTTGAATATTTAATCCTTGTAGCCCTTAGAAGACATGCACAGCCTGTTAGGTTAAGCCACATTACAAGCCAATTTTCCCTATCCAACCAACTCTTGAAGTGAAATTGCATAATCTAGTTGAGCTTAAGTGTGGGGGAAGTTGTGTTGTGTTGTGCCACCACATTATGTGATACTTTGGGTGGGAAATTAAATTCTGAAGAGATGTGTTTGCTGCTAAAGAAAGTAATTATATTGAAATATGTGCCTTTTCTGGAGCTTTCATGACAAGTGAAGCTGTGCCTTTTCTGGAGCTTCTAATTGAGGTGGAAAGCTGTGCCCATCTGGAGCTTTCAAGAAAATCATGTTTGAGAAGATTGACATTTTTTATGCTGAAATGATGAATGGTGTAAACCTTTCATGACTTTTCATGATGATGGAGCTGAATTGATACTATGGGGATTGAAGAGAAGACCATATTTAAGTGAAAATTAGATTAATGCAATTTTGCTTCAAAAGATTCAAGCCCTCCTCATTCAGCCTCAGAGTTTTTCACATCTTAATCCTACCAACCGAAAGCCACAGAACAACCCTGAAAAGTCCTCATGATAAACATATGTCCTTGACTCACATCGGGTAGCGATGTAGGAATCTATCAAGCCTATGGTGACCCTTGTATGAGTTTGGATGAGAAAGACATTGCAAAAACAATTGATATTTGAGTGATGAGAGAAAATTCAAGCGAGGTAAGTGTTTTGTGCATGGGCGGATAAATGAAGTGGAAATATATTGAATGATATAAATGGAGAACTTGAAATAAGGTTTTTTATGAGGCATGATATCTTTTTTATTCTTGGTGTGAAATTGATTGATCTTAAAGATATGTGTTTTAAAATTGGTTTTGATTTGATATTGATGTTTACTTGATATGAGGTTTTGCCCAGGTGTGCAAAAGGGTAAGTGTGGGGGAGTTGATAAAACACTATTTTATTGAATATTTTATTGATAATAAATGATATAATTTCCTCACATTGTGTTAAATATGTTTATTTATAAAATATTTGGGATTTGATCGTTCATTTGAAAATTTGGTGAAACTTCCAGTTTTACCCTTAATAGTGCACTGTAGTATTTCGAAGATAAATATTTTTATATTTATTATTTGAATTTGAAATTTTGTAACAGTGTTCCTAACTTAATTATCTAAAACTATTATTCAGGACACTAAAGCTAAAGAGTTCATTTGGTTGTTGAAATTGGGCCATGAAGTCAAAGTTGGGCTGGGCTCTCCAGAATGGATAAGGTTCTGTATTTGGGCCATATCCTCTACATACGGGCTTGGATTGAGCCCAAATTTTGAGGAAAGATCAGGGACATGATGTGGCACAAATCATACTTCTGGAAGGCCGGTCAATTCACGCGGTTTGGAGGTCAAATTGGAGGTGCAAGTTGGAATAAAATATTTAGCCGAGATTTTCATTTCACACTTAAAAAGTTATGTATCCCTAGACCTCACAAACTCTATTTAAAGGGGGTTTTAACTATTTTAGAGGGATTTTCGAGGCTTTGGGAAGGTGTGGCCGAAAGGGTGTCTCTTGGGAGCCCCTCACAACTCTTGGAGGAAGTAAGCCTTTGTGCAAACATCTCTTCCAAAAAGGCTCTCCTCTCTCACCTCTTCTTTGTATTTCTTTTCTTTCATGTTTGTTTCTTGAATTTTTCTTCAAATAATATTCTGTGTTCATCCCTCTTCTTCTTATCTAAATCTTCTTAATTGGGTTGGAATCAAGAGTTGAGACAAGATTGGGTTCTACCCTTTCAATCCGTTGCTTATGCAAAACGTCTCCACGATGACTACACCACCCATGGAAGAGTAGTTCTTTTTAGTAATCGATCGACCTCTATCCTTCTTCATTCATTTATTTTGAATCAATGAGATACTGTAATTCACATATTATGATATATTAATTGAGTTTTTAATTTAAATGAAACTAAGCAAGCAATTGAATAGTTAACACAAAACACGCGAGGTCGGGAATTGTGTGAACTTTGAGAGCGCAACCTTAACCGGTAATTCAAAACCACATGGGATCAATTTGTAGAGTTCAAATATAATCCCTAAACTCAATTAATCCTCATTTCCAGAGTGGTTATGTGCCTTAATTTACCACTGATCATAAGCTAATTTTAGAACATCAATCAAAGCGGGGTGTTGCGATTGCATGTTCCGAAGTTAGCCTAAGGATAAATTCACTTCAATCTTCGTGGTAAAGTTAATTCTCGTAGGGTTCGGGATTTAACAAATTAAGGGATCATAATTAAGTTAATATTAATTTAAATGATAATGATTAATAAATTATTGAAGAGGTAGAGTTAGATCGATTACGTCTTTTAAATATTGTCTAAACAAACATCTTTTTGTTGTGTCATTTTAATCAAACTTCATTTCAAAACTAAAAACAAAAAAAATACAATCTTCTTCCAGAAAACTTCTTCTAGATTCATAAACTATAAACAAACACCCCCATCCTTTAAAGTAGTGTTTTTATTCTCTTTTATTTTACTTCTAGAATACCTCTAAAAATTGTTTTAATTCACTTCCTCCTTTGAGAGACGACCTTGGTCAGCCACTCTGCTGCACCTAAGTACCCCAAATCACATTAATCATTTGAGGGCGCCCACGACAGCGCTCTTTCATATACCCCTAGATCCTGAGGTCGGAGGGAGTTAAATAATCCTCAGACAACCCTAGTTTCCGCAGTGTCTGAGTTGGAATTAGGTTAATATCGGAACCCGTGTGAACAAGATAGCGGTGAACTTCCACACCATTGAACTGGACGGTGATGTACAATGGGTGAATGTGCCCCTGTATGGGAAGGTATTCATCTTCATCGGAAAACGAGATAATCGCCTGACATTCGGCGTCCTCAATCGCCTCGGTGTGGAAGGCTTCTACGGCCTCCACCTCCGTCTCAAACTGGAGGGGGCTCTTTAGAGCCTCGGCGAGCACCTCACAAATTTCAGATGACATGCGGAGGGCCTCAAGGATAGAAATTCTTACCGGAATGCCAGCCAGGTGCTTCAGAACATCATACTTTCAAGCCAAACGCGTGCTTCTGCTTACAGGAGGCCGCTCTGCGATTGGAGGCATGACGGGCCCTGCTAGCGGGACCGCTGACTGATAGGTACTAGGAACGTCTCGTTGTTCACTAGTCGAAGCTAGGGAGGTGGCTCCCGCGTTAGGACCGGAAGGCTGTAGTCGGCCGGTGGCAGGGCAGGGCTGGTTACGACACGTACGAGGTGGTCCCGCCTAATCCAGCAACACAAATGGTGGTGGTGGAAACTTGTCGACACTGGGTGAGGGGGCCGTGTGCGCTGATCTCTGTATCAGGCCTGCTGCCTGGTCTCAGTAGCGTGCATGGACTGACTGGAGGTGACGACTGCCATGCCCCGGCGATTCACGTAGCCACGGCTCCTCCGATGTTGGCGACGGATGGGGACATTGGGGAGGTCCACCTGGCATTCCTCATCGCCGGGAGTCAAAAAGGGATTTACCAACTCTACGGTGTTAACCGAAGTGTACCCCGCGCTTTCACTCAAGGAGTCTTATACTACTGGATGGAGTCTCGGAGGGATCCCTATCTCTGGGGGCATAAAATCGCTAAGCGTGGGGGAAGATGACGACACTGGCAGGGCGCATTCTTTCTTCTTGCACCGCCGCTTGCTCTTCTAGGAAGAGGTAGGCCGGGACGACGATGCCGAAGTGGCACTCGCAGATTCTGAGGGCTCTGGCTGACTCAGGAGGGCACGGCTGATTCCATGGGCACGGGAAACCATCCTACGGGCCATCCAGTCATTATACTTCCGGGACCCATGGTTGGAAACCTACTTCCACTCATCCTCATTGTCACTGCTGCCATCTGATCTCACGAAGACACCTGCCACATGCACCGGGGCTGGGCCCAACCTGACTATGTTATTGTCAATTTGGTCTTGGAGCCAGTCCTTGAACACATAGCATCGCTAGATGGTGTGTCCCAAGATATGGTGTTAAGGACAGTAGTTAGGGTGATCAGTGAGACACGCCTCTTCTGGCTTCCAGCACTCAGGCAGCCGCACGATCCTCTACTCCAAGGCGCTACGGAAATAACCGGGGACCTGGGCCTCGTCAAACGAGTAGGCCTGATTCCTTCTGTCTGGAAAGGGGGATCTTGGAGGCTGACCATGACCAGGGGCTGGAGGGGCATGCTGAGGAGGCGGAGCCTGATTATCTCGCCCAGGTGGCGGCACGTTACGCGGAGGCGCTAACCAATTTTGAGGCGGTTGCTGCTGGGCCGGAGGCTGTGCCTGTGGGGGTGGACCCCTATGAGGTGGCTGAGCTGGCCTTACTGGTAGAAACTCTAGCTATCTGGGGGCCTCTATCTGGGCTACAATAGCGGGCTCGGCTCTGGTGGATCTCCTTTCAGGGATTACAGGAGGCAGTAGGCGTGACTGACTGGCCTATTGCAGGGCTTCTTTGAGGCGCTGAGCATTGTCTTAGAAATCCCAAAACCCTCTAGTGTAATTATGAGTAATGAGAGAAGGAACCAGCTCTACCATGACGTTCCCTACACACATTGTCAGTAATTTCTCCTGAGTTAGTGTCATGTCAAGGGAGTACGTGAGCCCCTTCCACCGGGGGACGAAGTCCGCGACCCGCTCATCGGGCCTTTGTTTTCACCTCAAGAGGTCTGCAATGTTTGTCTTCCAGGTTGTGGAACTGAACTGGTAGAGGAATTGCCGGCGAAGGTCCTCTAAGCTAGTCATAGATCCAACAGGGAGCTGGCTGTACCAGACGAATGCTGGTCCTTCCAGTGTCTGAACGAAGCAACGGAGCTTGACAGCCTCCTGCTGCACCAGAGTCCCTAACATAGGACCGCACCTCGAGTTGAAGTGGGCCAGGTGTTTTGGCGGGTTTCCGGTCCTGTTAAAGGTGGCGAAAGTGGGGTTCCCAAATCCCGGTGGGGCCGATATATCATCCACCCATGCTGGGTATGGCTTGCCGTCCGGTGGGATTGCCACCTTCCGAGTTTCCAGGGCCTCAAAGCAGACGATGAGTACTTCCATCAGATTTCCCGGACACAGATTCTAGTCCTGACGGGGATCTCTAACCATAAGCGCATTGCCGGGCTCTCCAATCCGGAAGTCAAGCTCAGCAGCTCGCGGGGCGGCTAGTGGAGAGAATCTTGGGGGAGCGGGAGGAAATCGAGCATGGTCCCCCAGGTGAGCCCGCCGCTCGGGAGGGTTCGACCAGACGTATCGCACCCTCTTTCCATGGGCGCCGACCTCTCCCCTGTCGGCGAACATGACACGGTCGCGGTTGCCCGGGGGAATCTCGACAAGGGGTATGTGCTCCTTCCCCTGCTGTCCCGGCCTAGGATTACCGTAGTCAGGCCGCCGCTCTGCAATGCGTTCGGACAAGAGCTCATCAACCAGCCTCTTTTGCTCAGCAAGCTATTGGCATAGCGTGGCCTTCTCGGAGTCTTCCTCTTCCTTCTGCACCGAGGTAGATGGGTCGGCGAGCTTGACAGTTCCAACAGTCTCTTTACCCTTGCCGATGTTTCGGCTCAGTTTCAATGCCTCAGTGGGTGTGGGGAGACCTAGGAGGCTCCTATGGTGGCGAGTAATCCTCCCAGATGGGTCCAGTGGTGGATTGTCCTCCTGGGGTGAGTCCCCATCGAGGATATCCACACTGTTTCCCTCATATGAAAGGTTAGCCATGCTGACCGCCACTGCCTTTGGCGACATTCCCTCAAGGCTTCCCGGTGAATCGGGATGTTGGAAGATCGCACAGAAAAGAAGGGCAGTGTACTGCCCCCACTTGTGGACGTGCGCGTGGGGGGTGGCTTCCTCAATAACCTTGCGGAGTACTTGAAAGCTCT
This sequence comes from Viscum album, assembly GCA_963277665.1. NCBI lineage: Eukaryota > Viridiplantae > Streptophyta > Magnoliopsida > Santalales > Viscaceae > Viscum > Viscum album. The sequence continues at coordinate 1,859,702,323 of OY728151.1, read as the reverse complement.
GAATGCATTGTTGCTGGAGGGCCCTGCAGTGGCCAAGTGACTCGGGGTGCCGAAACGCAGGGAGCACTGCCAGGTCGACCCGGCGACACTACTCACTGATATCCTCGAGATGTGCTTGACTCCCAAGATAAGGCGCTAGCTGATGGTGAAGAAGGGAGTGAGTCACTCAAATAGTCTGGAGGAAACATTCAAACTCTCCCGGGGTTAGCAACTCTGGAATATAAAAATTCGATCCTGCCACCGACCAAAACTTCTCGGGGAAGCGGCCTATTGAGAGGACGGTTCAGAAGCTCCATGACTCCGGTTCGGGGTCCGGACCTTGATGCCCTGGCTCATCAACTAAGAATGGCTGGGGAGCTAGAAATGGTGCCGAGGCAGGTCGCCGGGCCAGTGGGCTGGCCGGCGGGGAATACGGCGAACAGGTCGATTGGCCGCCGATCCCTGAGTCGTCCTCTAAGGGTTTCAGTACCGTGGCTGCCACATCGAGACAGGATGGGCCAGCGAATGGGCCTCCTGTCACAACGTTGGTGCTCGCTGAGAGTGTGTCGCCTTGCGACTCTTCCGTCGGTCCCCAGAAGAGTTCCCCACCCTCCCTGACTGAGGTGGAAGGCGGTTCTGGGGAGGCCAGTGATAACTGCGGGTTTGACCCCTGGGGGTATGCCAAGTCCTCGTCCTCCTGGATATACCATCAGATGGAGGAGGGAATCATACAGATCTCGCATTCGGGGAGTAAGAGACTGATGCACCGCATCCCCATCCCTGCCCACGACTCAAAGGGTTGGGGGGAAGGTTCCACCGTCGAGTCGTACTCTGCCTCAGAGTCTGAGAAACAGACTGGTATAATTTCCGCCTGGACACCCCTGACATTCATCTTACGGCAACAACATCCCGCCTTCCTGCCCCTGGGTGGATCCTCAGGGTAAGGATGATTTCCCTCAAGGAGTCCCCTGGCCGTAATAGTGCTGGGGCAGAGGGGACTGAAGACCAGGGTGTGGGAAGCACCGAGAAAGATGTCGAAAGGGACATGGGGAGGACCTCTATGTGAGTGAGCGACTGGATACGCAACGACTCCATACTCGCGGCCAGTGGTAGGGGGAGTGACCTCATACCCAGTTCTGTGGGTGCTGGAAAGAGTCATACCCAGAGCGTAGCTATCGCGAAGAAGCATTCGGCTTTCCAGATCAGTGGCACGGAATGAGCCTTCATGGTGGGTGGTACTACCGCTGATTGGTCCACGGTGGCCATTGCCTGTGCCTGTGACCGGGAGAGTCGACCCAACCTGCCTGTAGGGCGGTCGGGGCCTCGATCCTAGTCGAGCATGTGACTACCCCTGCTCAACGTGTGCGGGGGTCTGGTAGCAGGAGTCAGTATTGGCTTGGGCCATAGTGGTTGCTGATGTTGGTGCCCCAGGACGGGAATTCTCTTCCACTCGCACCCGACACTGGCTTTGGGTCAGATGGGTTGGATCCGATGGTGCAGGCACAAAGATTGCCTGGTCCTTGGCCCAGGGAGCCAGGAAATGAGGTCGACGAAGCCTGGCGGGGGTTCTTGCCGTTAACCCCTGAGACGGGTCTCCGATCGGGCGGAATCGGACATCCCCCACCTCATTGGCATAGGGGAAAGATGTGTCAAGGTGCTCCGGGGATAGGCTTCCGAAGCGGTTGAACGTCGGAGTGGGGAGTGTCGGCTCCCTGTGCGGCCCTTGGGGGCAGCGACGATAGTGAGGTGCAACCGCCTTTAGATCCAAACAGGCCACGCCCCTAGTGGGGATGATCCCTTCCTCATAATACCTACGAACCAAGCTGTTGATCACCCTTCACTGGATGATTTATGACAGGGATAGGGGGCGTGAGCGGCCGATAGTCATGGAAATCGGATCTGGGGTGACTGTGGAAAAGGCGAGACCACGCGGGGTAGCCGCGTCGATACTACCCCTGCCCCTGCGCCAGTGGGCAGGTGGCGATTGAGCTCCGGATGCAGTGATCTGATTCCTAGAAGCAGGGAGATGAACCCATTAGTACTAACAGGAAAAGAAATCGACAACCAATAGACTTGTGTCATTCCGTCTTCTGTGGTCAGTGAGAGGGATCCATGCTGACGACGCCGCAGAATGGAGTGCTCAACATCCTGACTGCCTCAACCCCTGGCGGGTTTCACGTCCCGGTGATAGGTACCCGGACCTGGTGACATGCTAATCTTCCGACACCCCGAACACTACCTATCCCCATATTGAGGAGAAGAGCATCACGTCAGGTTCTCCATTTTCTGTTTCCGGCGCTTTTATGCCGGGGTGCGCGCGTGTGTCCATCACAAATGGGAGGACGCGCGACTTGTTGCCCCGTATTCCCACTTTCCAAAGGCGGGCGACATCTGTTACTTATTAAGGGACATCTTCTCCTTGATCGAAACTGGGATGATGGGATGATGGTTCTTCCTTCCGTGGATTCCTCCTCGGAGCTCGTCACCTAGTCCGGGTCTCCCTCATAGATTTAAGACGGGTTCTTGATGCTCGTTCCCGGTGCCATATCTACATGGACGCCCGTTAATTACGTTGCTTCCGTCGAGACTCTCCAAGGGGTCTTGTCGGGGCAGCAACCTTTGGTGAGGAGAATGGTCACGTTGGGGTGTCGTTGGCATGTATTGACGCTGGGGATCAGCATGTCTACCTTCTGTCCCTTATCATAGGGATTCTCGAGGGCACGAAATCCCGAGGAATCTCACATCGAACGCGGGGAATTGTGTACCATCTGAGGTTTTACTCAGCTTCCCATGTTTAGCACGGGGTATGCCGCGAGTTTAACGTCTTGCGGAGATGGATTGGACTGATCGAAACACCGAGAGTGGATCGGATTGAAGGAACCCCTAGGGGGAACACCGATGTTGGGGCCAGCATGTGGGAGGCTTCCCGGATACCATGGAGTGGGATGGGGCGGCATGATCTCACTGGGATGTGGCGGCCCATGTAAGGATCAGAAGGTATGATGGAGTGACAGGCTTGAACCTAGTGGAGTCTTCCTACGTATCCCCATGGCAGAGAATCAAAGTCCGCATAGTTTGGTGATACGGTGGGACACCTGAATAGGCGACCTGTGAGAATGGACGCATGGATTGGAGCCCGGAGGAAGTAAAATCTCCGGGCTAGGGCATGAGCTTCCCAAGGCACGTGGGCTTGAGGGGGGAAGTCAGGATGAGACGTGGGTGTGAGGCATAGGGATTATGCTCTGAGATGGCCCAAGAGGGGGAATAAAGATTAACATCATGCGGGATGAGATATAGTTTAACGTCATATGGGACGAGGGCATACAATTTAACATCATGCGGGACAAGGGATCTGGGGCATACGCTCTGAGGTGGCCCATGGTGGATATGGGGCTTACGCTCTAAGGCGGCCCATGGTGGATATGGGGCTTACGCTCTGAGGCGGACCATGGTGGATATGGGGCTTACGCTCTGAGGCGGCCCATGGTGGATATGGGGATTACGCTCTGAGGTGGCCCATGGTGGTCGGGGAACCGACGTGGAGAGGTCGGAACGGCCGTGTGGTGGGATTGAACCTCATGGAGGCTTCCTACGTACCATGTGTTAGCACGGATCAAAGTCCACGTAGTTCGTTGGTATGGGGCTTACGCTCTGAGGCGGCCCATAGGAGGATGTCATGGTCTATGGGCGCTCTAAGCCCACGTGAGTCATGCTCAGTGTGAGAAACAAGAGGCAGTAGGGACCATACGATCACGTCGCAAAGGGTGCGTCCGTGAGAAGCGGAATGTGGCTTACGCGTGGAGCAACCCAAAGAGGAAACATGGGATTACGCATGGTTAGTGGCCTTGGGTGTCGGGGATTACTCCAAGGTGGAGTCCTGTGGTGCGACAAAGCTTAGTGGGAAAGGGACTCCACTGGCCTTGGCAGGAGGGAAGTACGGAGGTGCATGGGTGCAACCTTCCGTTAGAGAGGCTAGGGGCATACGCTCTGAGGCAGCCCTTCCCCCGTGGACAAACGCCACTCCGACAAGGAGGATCTCATTCCATGTGAGGAAGAGTCCATTACCATGGAGACGAGTGGGCGTAAAGAATGCCCGAGCTGAGGGGACCCGGCGTGCGAAGCACGGGGTCGGACCACAGTTTAACTTCATGTGTTAAGGACGAGGTTCTTAGAAGTTTAACATCTTGCAGCTTGGGCGAGGTGGGTTCTCTCCACACCCCTAGGGCTTACATTCCCAATTCCCTCTACCCCTTGTGGGAGGGAAGGCATCGGCAAGGCCGTAGTGAAGGGGGGCTGTAGGGCGAACCATTGAGGGGTCCACGTTAGCGTGACTATGCGAAGAAGCAATAGTCATTAGCGTGCCTATGTGGAGAAGCATAAGGCAAAGAAACACTTTGGGAAACACCACCCAAGGGACCTTGAGGTTACTTCGTATGATCCTGGAAGGCCGTACGAGAAAACAACGCATGGCGCGCATGCTCGACACAGGAGACATCAGGTGCCGACGCGGAAAGGCAGCCAAGGGGCGTCAAGGTAAAGGGGACTTGGGTGTTGTGTGCAAATGGAAGGTTTGCGCACGAAACACCGGGATGGTGCGGAATAGGGCCATAGGATTGCGCGAATAGGCGATTGAACGCAAGGTATTGCGCGCATAGAAGGGGATTGCGCGCAAGGGGCAACGATCGCGCCCAAGGGAAGTACCCGGAGGAGGAGGAAAATTCACTTAAGCCGGTGGAGTTTCTTGCAAAGGTGAACCCCGGGGCAAGGTTTCACGAAAAATGGGATTACATGGAAGTCATATTGCGCATGGGGGGAGTCAAATTGCGCACACGAGAGCCGATCCGAATTCCGCAACCCCCAAACCGTCAGGGGGAACCTACTATTTATAGGCATCAACTAGCGCGGAATCCAGGCGGCATGCAAAAGTTTCCGTGATAGGAACCGTCGGTGCGCAAAGCTTCACCGCGCGGAACCGGGGTGCGCAAAATTGCGCGCAACATCGGCTTGATTACGCAAATCCCGGGAATGCTTCATGCACACATCATTATTTCGTGAAAGTTCTCCTTTATTTCACGCACCACTTCCCGGGCCTCCAGACCAGGCCTCTAATTCCGAACATGACTTCGCTTTGACATTTTGAAACTTCCTCTAGGAGTTACGGACTTTTTTTTGGCGTCTACAACTATTTAATAATTAATGAGACACATAAATAACAACCAATTGGATATATAAAGAAATATTATTATTTTTAGGATTCCAAAGGAGTTTTTTCTTAATAAACATTGTTAATTACAATTAGTGAATGATTTTGATGATATATAAATGTTATATATTCAATAGAATATTTTTTATATTAATAAATTAGGGCTGATATTCATAATATGAGAACAAACCTTATTTTACACATAAAAACCAATATATTTATAAAAGCAATTTTACCGCCTTTGAATGGGGAACCCTTTTTAAATCATTATTTTTATACATTAAATGATTTAATAGTTAATAATAAAGTTAATATTTTAAATATATACTTAAAAAATAATTATATGGTTAATTTTTAATATTTTTCATTAACATTTCATTTTTTATTAATAATTAAAAATATAGAATTTTAGTTCAAAACTGCTTTTTCATCGAATATATTTATAAGGGTAAATTATAATTTCAATTGGTTTTAATGTTTAAATAGATAAAATTTTTATCAAATAATAATATTTATTTCATTGGGGTAAATTTTACTTTGAAATTTATTTTAAAAAAATAGAAAACATTCAAATTTGTTTACTTTAAAAACACGCAATGTCCTCCCTTCGATCAGATAAATTTTAAAAAGATTTATACAACTAAAAAGATTTTAATTTAAAAAAATTATCCCAAATTTTGAATCATACAAATTTATAATTTATAATAATACCAATTTGTTTTACCTAAAATAGTAATGAATGTAATTAAAATTACTTAAAACGATTATGGTCAAATTAAGCATATTAAGGAACTAAACCTTAACCTTAAGGCCCAAAACGACCTATAAACTTGTCTAAGAACTATTTTATGGGAATATATAAACATTATTAACTAATATATCTATTTTTATACATTATTTGGTCTGATTTGAACATGAAAAGGTTCATGGAATTCCCTTTTCAAAATATCACAAGAGTGCTACTCCACCTCCACTATAAAAAGGACCTCCTCTCCTCCCACTTTCTCAGACCTATAATGCAACTTTGGATCAACCAAGATCTGAAAAATATATCCTCAACATACCTACCCTAATACATTAATCCTCCCATTATTCATGAAGCAATACATGGAATATTTTGTTACTATAAAAAAGAAGTTACCCGATTAAGAGATATCGCCTTCTCTCATGCTCTCTAGATTTATTTCAATTAAACACCCCCTAAAATATATTTGTTCAATGATTATATAATAGAAAAAATAAAATAAATATACTAGTATTATTTCTATTAAAATGGTTTTAGTTAAACATACACACACATCCATCTAATGGGTAACCGACATACTGTTCCTGTGTACAACGAATTATTTCCTCATGAAACGATGATTGTTCATTTTTCCCTTACCGCCTCTCATGTTCGCCATTAAGATGGAAACTAAGATTATATTTTTTATATATTATATTTATAATTTCTTTATGTTTCTAGGATTATTATTTAGAACATATATTTGTGCTTTCTATCTTGTGTAAATATGATAATTTGATTTGGGGAAGTGTGGACTGCCTCCCACAAAAAGCGATATGACTCATTCATGCCATACGTAGAATGTATAAAATATGGTTTTAATAAAACAACATCACATATATAAAATTTATATTCTAATGGAATTATAATATACCTATTTATCATCAATATTTCATTCTTTTAACATGTCAATGAAATTAATGTAGTGTTCATGCGTACGTACAACCTACTGTCTCCATGAATGGTGCTATGTATTTATAATCTGAAAATATTATCGACTAATATAAATAAATATATATGGACATATATATATGATATTAAAATCTTGGTTTAAATTCATTAGATGATGATACCATGATATTTTTAACAATAACAATTAATAATAAGTTAAAACATACTAGACAAACTAGGCAATTAACACAGGAAATAGTTAAAATAATGAATTTTTATTGTCAAACGGGTAATAAGATATTATTAGTGGATCATATATTATATCATAAATATTAATGTGGTTATTTTATAAGTTGATAACATTTTTAAATCCCTTATACATGAGGATAATCTCCGTTTACCCTAAAGTAAACACATGGTAAGAGATTATTGTCGTGCTTTTCTTTATGTGAGGCATACTTTATTGTTTTGCACCTCATTTCTTATATATGGTGTACATAATATAATTTAGACATATAATATCATTAATGGTATTATATTAACCATATTTAATTGTTTTATTTAATTATTATTACCTTTGAGTTTTCCAATTCCTTTGTGACCACATTGGTAAGGGATTTTGTCTCAATTTATGTTACATTGAGACATGTTTGTTGTTATGCCCCTAGTTTATTTTATACAGTGAATATACTTCACTTTTAAATGATATATCACGAATCTTCTTAATCTCATGATATTATAACTTTAATTTATTTTTTTTTCTACTATAACTCTTATGATTTAAAATCAATCAAAGTTGAATGGGGCCCTTTGGAAGGTTTAAAGATTATTTTAGTCAATAATAACATTAATGATCATTCAACGGTATTTCCATTAAATGAAATTATATTACAGTTGTTCAATAAAAACATTAATTTTATATAATATGATAATTCTTGACCATTTTAATGTATTATTACCATTTTAACACTCTATAGTAATCTTAATTTTTTAGAAAAAGCTTTTAGAAAACCCAACACTGTATGCCTCTTTAGTCAGAGAACAAGTTTTCTTATAAAAGCCATGTTTTATTAAAATGATTTTAAAAAAGTTTTTTAAAATTATTTGTTAAGGACATTTGTACCCTTATTTCCTTTTACCAATGGTTTTAAAGGGACCTTCTTTTCACTTTATGAAAAAGGAATCTTTCTAACCTTTAACCATGTGAATAGAATGTTATTTTTAAATAATATGGCTTAGAGGGGTTTACCCACTGTCATTTCATTGAATCATCCATTTCATGTTTAAAAGGATACTTTTTAAAGAAAATATTTTCAAAAGTGATTTTCAATGAAAATATTTTTCAAAATGTTTTCTGTAATTAAAGGATATTTTCCACAAGAATGTTTTTAAGATAACTTTTTTTAATGTTTCCATTCATAAATGTCAACAAGATTTTATATTACTACACTTTGGATATGTTGTGTTGATACCATCCTTAATCATCCATTGGATTTTTTATATTTTATTTGGATAAGGATAGTATTCACATTCAATTCCTTGATTCCTTTTCCCCATTAAATATTCAAATTCCTATAATCATTTAAAATTGAATTTCTCCTAGATATATATATCATTTATCATGGATATGTTCATTTCCTAAACTATATACAATTTTTCATACAGTGATTACTTTGAATGTTATTTTATTATTTGGTGAAATATTTATTAATTGGCATACATTATTAAATACAAATATTTGATAAGGAATATTATTTATTAGATATTTGGAATGATTTTTATAGGTAAGAAATGGGTTGGGGACTATCTAAGGTAAGCCCTATTGGTTGGGGACTTGTCAATGAATTCCCCTTGATGCATTGGTATTCTCATGAATTTTTTTTATATAGCTTCCTTTGATGGGTTTTTATCTAATAACTAAACCGTCTTGTAATGGGTCTTGATGGTACTAATTCCATGTAACTCAGAAACATGGAGTTCAATAATTAACCACCACCCTCATTTAGTATCAGTTATTATTCATCCATGAGATTTTATGTCAATATATCTTGGGATACATTTCTCTTTCAGTTATTTATATGACATGTTTTTCTATTTCATACCTCGTCATATTTATTTATCCTTATCTAATTATTTTAATGTCATGTGCTTTCAGTTATTACCTTTCCATATTATTTATGGAATTCCTTATTAGTTTATATGGAGTGTGAGTTCAGTTGTTATATGGAATGTGAGATCAGTTATTATATGGAATGTGAGTTCAGTTATTCTGCATATGATAATTATTAGTATCATTGATTCATTTTTTCTTCTACTATATTTTTCTCTTTCTGTGTATTTGAGCTCACCCTTAGTATGTTTCATTCCCCAGGAATAAAACATGTGTATTATGAAAGATATGTAGGGATTTACTAGATGGATTAGAGTTATCCCATAAGTCTTTTATTTAAAATGAATGAAAAAAATATGTTGTAATTAGTGCATTACTTTCACATGTATTTATCTAGTTTACCAAGACTACTGAACTCTTGGTCTTTTGGGATATGATCCCCTATAATCAAGCCAATGTAATATTATTAGACTTCAGATTCGGGATATCTAGGGTCAGGTCTCTACCATTGGTATTAGATAGAGGTTTTGTAGAAACCATGGGAACTAGATTTTGGAAAACATAAGTTATATAACATTACCCTAATGTATAATTTTAGGATAATTATAGAAGAACATAGTATAAATTTGGAAAGGTATAGATTATGTGGTTGTTCTTAGAAATAAATCCCCATTTGGATACTATAAGTGGACATGGTTATTCCACTTATATACCTAGGAGTAACAACTCCAGCAAGTTGTTTTGGGCCTCAATCTGGGAAACCTAGTACACAAAAATGGGCCTTATTGTGAACCTAGTTTGACCCTCCCAGGGGATAAGCTTAAGAAAATTTACGTTTCCTTTACAAACCAACTTGTAGTATTTTGATAATGGATAACCTAGGTTAAAACTAAGGTGTTTTTGAATGAAAATAACGTGACATGTTTTAGAAATACTATAATGATGTTATGGATAAAAATTATACCAAAGAAGAACCAATGTAAAAATAAAATAGATGAAGTATATTTCTATTGAGGTTGTATTGAAATACATAGTTAAAAGGTTATTTAGTTGTTAACATTATTTCTAGGATATACATTAAATTTATTTTAGAAATTATATTAATTATATTTTTGGAAAGGAAAAACTCTGAGTCGGGTGAGAACTTATCGAATCAGGATAGTCCATGAGTCTTGAACACATGAATAAAGACAAAAAAGGGTTTTAAGCCAACCAATGACCAAAATAATGTCTTGGTAATTTTTTTGTTGTTTTTAGTTAAACAATTTGTCAAATAAATTTGAAATATGAACCAGTAATATCACTTTTGAGGACTAGAGATTAATCTACTAACAACATAGGTTTTATAAAATAGTTAAAGACAAATAGTTAACCCTTTCACTCTTTTATAGTCTATACAATCCATAAACAGTTAGTGTTTGAGGAATAATTTTTTATTGGTAATTAATTCTAAGAAGTAAAGGAACGAATTTTAATTTGATCTACAAACAACCAAACATTAGGATTGTTAATATGAAATTGAATACTTATGTATGAATATTTCCCTATATTCTTAGGTAGTAAAATAATTACCCAAAAATTGGAAAATACCTTAGAAATTAAATGTTTTCCTAACACCTTAACATATATTGAACTTATTGTCTCTTAAACCAACAAAAATTTATGGCTTTGAGGCCCCCAAAATTCTATTGATTATTCACTTGATCTTTATTGATGAAATCATTCAATACATGTAATATTTTATGCTTTTCCACTATGTACGTATCTTTAGTTACCACTTATTTTCTCTTACATAGAGACCTAGTTACATGGTACTCCATGTGAACTTTCTAGTTCTCATTCTCTATTATATAGAGGATGTTTTATGAACCTTTCTAATGATGTGGTATTTTCAAAAAATATACCACCAATATTGAGTTTAAATTTAAAAGATACAATTTAATTAAGGTGGGGGAGAATGTAACACCCCAAAAATTTTAAAGTACATATTTGATTTCGATTACGTGTATGTCACACGACACCAAGAATGTAAGGTAATATAATATATGTACAATTTATAATATATTTACAATTTTAAATAGATTCTATATATTTCTATTCATTCCACAATGAGTTACCATTATTTACACACGAGAGATACCTTATTCATGAGCATGCATTACACTCAAGATAAACCTTCTTCGATGGTTTTCAATACACACAAGACTAAGTTTTACCAAATAACAATATATTATTAAAATATCATTATTCAACATAATATTATATAACATAGCTATTTTGTTAGAAGTTATGAACAGTCTTTACTAAATTATTAAAATTTATGGTTTATATAAATATAAAATGAATTCATTGGTTACCAATTAATGAGAAATAAAAATAAGAACCAATTGGATATAAAAATAAATATTTTTTTTATGAATCCAAATGAGATTTTACTTAATAAAAATTGCTAATTACAATTAGTGAATTATTTCAACAAATTATATATTTTATAAATTCAATAAAATATTTTTTATATTAATAAATTTTGTTTGATATGCATAAGATAAAATCAAACTCTACTTTACACATAAAACCACATATTTTTATAAAGGCAATTTTCGACCTTTTAATGGTGAACCCATTTTAAATATTAATTCTGAGTATTTAATTGGTTAAATATTTTAAAATAAAAATTATCTTTTAAATGTAAAAAACATAATTCGGTTATTGGTTATTTTTTATATTTTTCGGAAACATTTCATTTTTTTGAATAATTAATAATAATGAATTTCAGTTCAAAACAACATTATCATATAATTAATTTATAAGGATAAATTATAATTTTAATTTAATTTAATGTTTAATTAGATATTATTTATATCAATGAATAAAATTTATGTAATTGGAGTAAATTTTACTTTGAAATTGATTATAAAAACATAACGAACCTTGTATGCTTTTACATTAAATCCCGACATTGTAGTCCAGCCTGTGGGATGAAGTTTAAAACAATTTGCAACAATTATGTGATATGAATTTTGAAAAATGGATTCTTTATTTTTAATAATAATAATTTATAATTTATAATAATATGAAATTGGTTTTTTACTACAAATATTAGTGAATGTGATTAATATTAATTACAACAAATAAGGTTAAATTAATATTAATAAGAGATTAACTGTAACCTTGACGACCAAAAAGAACTATAAAATTTTAAAATACCTATTGGATGGAAATATATTGGAAATAGACTTTCCTAGATTGATTTTTTTCCTTTTTTGGATCCATTTGAATCTTGATAAACTTGCATGAAATTGCCTTGTCAAAGTATTAGAAGAGTGCCACTCCTCCTCCACTATAAAAGGACCTCCTCTACTCCCAAATTATCACACCTATCAAGACAATATATCCAGAAAAATATATGATAAAATATCCACTCAACATCCCTACCGTCATCCTATAAGCCTCACCTTTTAAAGGAATCAATCCAAGGATGATTTTGGTACCAACCAAAAGAAGTTACCCGATTAAGAGGTACTGACTTCTCTCAAGATCTATAGTTTCATTTCCATTCTCCACCCCCTAAAATTTATTTATTCCATTAATAAATAATGAAAAAAATTATCTTATGTATATATATATATTATTATATGTAAATGGTTTTACCTGCACTTACACACACCTCAATCTAATGGGTACCGAACATATTGTTTCTATGTACAATTAATTACTACCTCACGAAATGATGATCGTTTATTTTTACATAAACACCTTTCATGGAGGCTATTATGTGGGAAACTATAATTATATATTTTATATATAATATTTATCATTTTTATATTCTTCTCTAATTTTTAATTATAACTTACTTTTACACTTTCCATCTTCTGAAAATACGATGATTGTTTTTGAGTTAGTGTGGACCGCCGCCCCCTCCAAGTGATATGACCCATTCATGACATACATGTAACATATACAAAATTGTTTTCATAAACCTATTTAACATATAAAAACCATATATTATACTGGAATTATAATATATATATATATATATGTATGATTTATCTTTCATTCTTTTAATATGACAAAGAAATGAAAGTAGTATACATGGATACGTACGGCGTACCGTCTCCATTAACGGTGAATTCATTTATGATATACAAATATTATATACTTATATAAATACATATATAATGTATATATATATGATATTATAATCATTTTTCACATTCAATTGATTATGAATCCATCAAAAATTTAATAATAAAAATGAAAAACATGTTAAAAGATACTCTAAAAACTATGAAATTAGCACACAAAATAGTTAAAATAATGAAAAGTTATTAACAAACAGATTAAAATATATTTTAAGAGAATAATATATGATATAATAAATATTAATATAGTTATTTTATTATATATAAAATTTTTTAATCACCTTATAAAGTGGTTATAGGACATTAACCTGAAAGGGAACACAAGGTATTCAATTCTTGTAGTACTTTCCTTTATATGAGGCATACTTTATTATTGTGCACATAATTTCTTTTATATGGTGTACATACTATCACATTGATATATAATATCTTGAATTATATTATATTCATGGTTTTAAAAAATTTTATATAATTATTATTACCTTGGGGTTTTCCAATTCATTTATTACCCCTTTGGTAAGGGATTTCGTATCAATTTACATTCAACTGAGACAAGTTTGTTGTTATGAACCTAGTTTATTTTATAAAGTGTATATAATTAAATTTTACAAGATATATAATGTATCTCATCCCTATAATTATATTATAAAGTTCCTTTAATTTTTTACCTTTATGAGGATTATTATTTCAAATTGTTAAAAGTGGCATGTGACGCTTTGGAATGTTTAAAGACTATTTTCCTTGTCAAAAACTTTAATGATCATTAATTAGTATTTAAATTGAAGGAAATTATATGAATATAGTTCTAAAAAAACTTTAATTTTATATACTCTATTTATTCATGACCATTTACAAGTAATAGTACCATTTTTTAACTCTTTGGTACTCAAAATGTTTTTGAAATTTTTTTTCAAAAAACCAAACATTGTATCTCTATTTAGTCAGAGAACATGTTTTATTATAAAAACCATGTTTAATTAATTTTTATTAATTTTCTTAAAATTATTTCGTATGGAAATTTTTACCCATTTTGTCAAATAAATCTTAATTTTTCTTTCTAAAAAACTCATATTTTTATCCTTTAACCGTGAAAATGGGTTTTTATTTTTATCACTTATGGCTTAAATGGATTTTTTCACTATAATTTCATTGAAGATTTGTTTTCATGATTAAAATGTATCTTTTTAAAGAAAATATTTTCAAAAATGATTTTTATGAAAAAAATTTCAAAAGGGTTTTCACAATTGAATAATATTTTCACAAAAATGTTTTTAAAAGATAATTTTATAATGTTTCCATTCATCCAAGACAATAACCCTTTATTTTAATCCACATGTGGTATGTTGTATTGATTCCATCCTTAATTTTCCTCTGGATGGTTTATGTTTGATTTTTCCAAGTATAATTTTCACACTCACTTCATTGATTTGTTTTAGTCCCCTTTAAATATTAAATTTGCTATGATGATTTAACATTAAATTTCCCCTATTTGTCCATATCATTGATCATTGATATGTTCATTTCCAAGAGTATAAAATTTCTCATACGGTTTTTACTTTGAATTTTATTTGATTATTTGGGGAAATATTGATGAATATGAATATATTATTCAATATAGATATTTAGTAAGGCATATTATTAATTTGATATGAGGAATGATTTGGATTGGTAAGACACAGGTTGGGGACCATTTAATCTATATCCTACAAGTTGTGGATTAGTTAATTAAATCCCCTTGAAGTATTAGTAGTCTCATGAGAAAAAATATTTGGCTACCCTCCTTAGATGGGTTTTTACCTGATAGCTAAACTGTCTCATGAAAGGAATTTATGGTACCAGTTCCGTATACCTCGAAAAGATGGAGTACAAAAAATAAGAACCACCCTCATTTAATTTTAGTTATTATTCATCCACGAGATTTTGTGTCAACATATCTATGGATACATTTTACATTGAGTTATTTAGAGGGATGTGTTGCAATTTCATACATTTCCATATTTATTTTTTTACATCTAGTTATTTGAATTGCTTGGGTTTTCAGTTATTAACTTTCCATATTGTTTATGAAATTTCTTCTTAGTTCATTGATTACATGGAATGTAAGTTCAGTTATTCACCATGTCCTAATTATTATTCTCATCGATTCATTATTGTATCAACTATATTTTTCCCTTACTAATCATTTTAGCCCACCCTTAATATGTTTTTATTTCCCAAGGAATCCAGAAATATTATAATTAAAGATATTCAATGATTTACTAGATTGATTACAGTTAGCATATAAGAAATTTATTTAGAAGGAAGGAAAAAAATTATGTTTTAATTAGTGTATTAATTTATCATGTATGTATCTAGTTTTCCAATACTACTATACTCTTGGTCATTCAGATTTTATTCCTTGAAATCATGCCAATGTAATAGTAGCAGATACTAGCTATGGGCAATCTGTGGTTGGGTCACTATATTTGGAATTTAGGGAGGTACTCTTAAGGCCTAGGGGAACTCGCCTCATTGCATGATTTGGGAGGAAATACAGTTTGGGCTACTAAAAATTGTATCAAAGGACTTTCTTTAGCCTCTTTATTAGTATTAATATTTGTTTTATGGTATAATGGATATTAAGAAGTTGTTATAACTAGAATTATAGGTCATTCTTGATTTCCTACAACCCCATTCATGGGTGATGGATGAAATTTCCTTGGGTGGGAATCACTATTATATTTTTATCATTTCATAGTTTATTAGATTCCCACATTTAGTGGTACACGTGGAAAGTGATTTCTACTAGTTATGTCATGTAAAATTGGTTTGGTGCAGTAAGGGTGGATATCTGGAACCCTAGCTTGGTAAGGAATGTGGTGTTTTTTATGCATGTTTAGGTCATTGATTAGGATCATAGTAAGTTTCGATTATATATATGAATGTTCCTAGGATAAAAAATTACTTCGATTTCTATTAAGGGCTTGGATTGTTCTAAGAGGTGTTTGGTGGTCTATAGTGACAATAATGATTGATATGGTGTATTTTCCTACATAGCCTATATTTGGTTACATATTACTCAACCATCCTGGTGAAGTAATCCAAATGGGATCTATTTTTTTGTGTTATATATATATATACACACACACAAATGCATTGGCCTGAATCTTATAGGAGAAGACATGTACAATGATGGAGGGTGATGTTGATCCCCTGGTTGGCTGATATGTTTGTCTGTTTGAGGTGATGTGGTTTATCAGGATGGGTGTGGAATAAGGTAAATTTTATTCTTGGCTCTGATAAGGGAACATAAAGAGGCCATAAAGCTAAGATGTCTTATGACATGGTTATGGTGGGTTAGTGTAAGGGTATTGAGATAGCACTCCCTATTACTAATTTACCTATAGATGAAGTATTTATGTTATTTAGGATACCTAATTGATCAATTTTATTGCGTAGGTTTCCACATGGATGGATTTAGATAGAACATTAGGTGGGTGGAGACAGGGTGCCTCTAGATTAGGCACATGTTCAGAACCCTAAGGGTCAGGATGAAAATGTACAGGATCAGGTACAGGTGGGAAATCCACCATATTTGATAGCTTTTGAGCCATGGATTGATTAGAATCTTAGATAATGTCTATTACGTTTCATCTAGGAGATTTTAATGGGAGCTTTGGGAGTAGAGCCTTTTATGGAATACTTGATGTGAGAGTTACATGCATAGAAACATCATTGTATTAGGGTGAGGTAAGAACACATGAATCTAATAACGATATCAAAATAATGTAGAAAATTTTCAAGTATCTAGAGATGGATCTAAGGTGGATGGTTAAGATGGAGACCTATATACATAGGGGATATAAAATACACTGGTTTGACATGCAGGTGTAGGTAGGAAGACATGATGGACCAAACGTGAAGGACTTTAAGGATATGTTATTCTAGAAAATCATCCTAGAGATGCTGATGGGTGAGAGATATCGGGAGTTCTTGAGCATTCAGTAGTGTGAAAAGTTTATCATGGAATATGCAGTGACATTCACAGAATTGTCTCCCTTAAGATCCAGTATGGTGGGAGAAGAAACCTAAAGGGTGAAAAAATTCATGAATGGGTGTGAAACACCATTTAGGTGTAGGGGAACATCTTCAGGTTAGCCTCATTCTCAGAGGAAGTGAATCAAGAATTCATATTTGAGGTAAATTTGAGGGATTTTTATTTTTCGAGCCGGGTGAGAGATTCTAGTGATTTTAGTGGAGACACTATAGGTAGTAGGAAGAGAGGCTGGGACAAGTTCCAGTAAGATTTTCTAGTCAAGGTATCGAGCATACCACCTCAGATTGGTTCATTGATAGTTCTCTTCCATTTTGGGAATCTAGGGCATGTCTAGAATCAATACGACTAACCTACAACGGAGTACCAGGCATGTTGACCTGTTGGGAATATTGAGAGGTTCTATAAGAATCCTTATTGGAGAGCCGGAATTTAGGTAATGTGGATGAAATATGATTATGATATTGTTCTAGGAGAAATACTAGGTGATGGTAGTTGAGCTTCAAATAAATACATTTGTTGTAGTAGGGATAGAGGGACCCAAAAGTGGGGTCAGTGGCTGGTGGCTAGTGCATCACTACATAGAGGGAGTGCTTGCAGAAGTGGATCTCTAGGATAGGTGCAAGAAATATAGATACCAGGTCATGAGCAGTCTTGTGAGCTAATGACTATCAACGGTACACCATGGGATGACTGGGGTTCCTTTTGTTTCTTTGGAATTGACATTTTATACATGCCTGTTTGGGGTGCATGAGGTTCTTGTGTCATATGTATGGACTGACCAAAAATTGGTTAGTAGGATGGAATCAACTCAGATGTGTTATATATATATATAAAGGAGGTTCATGACACTATTATTTATAGGTGAGCATCATTGGATGCACAAATTTCAATGTAATGCATGACATGAATGAGGTGAGATAAAATAGGAATTTTGGGAATCTGTTGAGATGTAGGATCTCACAGGTTCCATGTACGATATGGGTACAATGTGGGAATCAATGTAGTACATGATTATGATAGGTGTTGGGTATATAACAGGAGAACCTAATGAGTTAAAGGAGTGATGATTCATCATGGGAGGACCTGTAGTCAAGGGATAGTCGATTGACCATCATCTTGATTTGTTTTTTGGTCTAGGTTGTGACTAGGGTAGGAAAATAATATGGTGGGGAGACCCTTGGGGTAGTTTACATGACCCACTTAGACTAAGGTTGTCTGGGTTTCTTTTGAGGAGATGGTTGTGTTTGGTACCATCTGTAGGTTATTTGATTGCTCATGGATGAGCAATGTAAAGGTGGGGAGACTCTAATATCATAGGTAATTGGTGTGGGTGAAATTACTAGATTGTTTTTTTAGACATTGTTGGGTATAAAATATTATTTTTTTATCTTCATAATGTAATTATGAGTCTTCCATTAACCCATTACATTGTTTCTTGATAGTTTTAGAGGTTTGGAAATTTCCGTTGGAGTTAAGATGGCTTTCAGGTGCATTGGATGGCCGGAGGCCCCATTTAAGAGAATTTCTGGTTGAGGGGAAAAATTAGATTTAACTTCACAAACTATTAGTGAAAACCATAAGGCCCCTTTTTTTATTGAACATAGTTTGGGAATCTATGCAGGTGGGATCACATGGATGTGCGAGGAACTACTTTTTTTTCCAGAGGGATCCACAAGACTTTCACAACATTACATAAAACCATGTGCAATCCATACAATTAGTGACATTTGGGATGTACCCTCACACTATAGAATTCATGGATAGAGAATGGTTTGGGCTAAACATATGGGATAATCATGCGGGGGTTCGATAATAATAATAAGGTTCTGTACAGTTGTTGTACATTTTGTAAAACCTTACGAGCAAATAGTGTAACTCAATAAAGAGGTGAATTTTCCTTTTTTCCCTACACTCTATAAACATATTTTTTATCTTCTTTTTCATCCATGGGTAACATAAATCAAGGATGAACCCTCATTCTCATCCTCTAATAGGATTTTTACAACCTCCTTAATCTATGCTCTATTCTTCATGCTGTTTGTAGCATTAGATCCATCTCGATACGTCTCTCTAACCTCGTTCTTCATTTCCTGTTTTCTCTTTCCTCATGGACTAATAAATCCATTCAATTCATTTTACACTATTTTCATGGTGTTCATATAAAATCTATATTCCCTCCAATATGGACATAATTATAGGCTATGATTAGACTTTCCAATGTATACAACTATTAGGTAGGTGGTGAAAATTGTCTTTGTGTTTTAGTGAGTGTTCGAGGTCTTGGATTTAAACATGCTGTTGCATTGACTGAGAGAGGCCTTCTAAATTTTTTTGGTTATATTTAAAAAATTAATTGATCTTTTGTGATATTCCTATGGGAATGATCTCATAATTCAATAAATGGATCGATCCATGTGAGGGGAGGTAGAAATTAGGAAGCTAGGTTGGGGTTGGTTATTTAGATGAATTGAACAGATTTATTTAAATTGATTTTTTTTTCAATTAAATTTAATTAAATTTTTTGATAAATTGAATTCATTAATATAAATGTGGAATTATTTTGATGTAAAACTGATTTCTAATGGAACATGATGGTATTTTCCCGAGGATAGAGATAACTTTGGCTATCTGACATCAGATATTGTGATCACTATGTTGGTTATGGGTTGATATATATATATATATATATGGTGATTTCGATCACTAATTGAAAGACTTGGCCATTAGATTGAGGTAAAAAGTACATCAGGTTATGGGAAAAGAACCTTGTGATGATTGGATGGAATGACCACCAGTTTGAGGGGTGTGGTCATGGGGGCACGAGGTGATGGAATTGATGTGTATTTGGTTCTAATTGGAGATCATAGATCACCCATGTTAAAAAAGAATCACTTAGTGTTGTGTACACCCAAAAGGACTGAGTGATGAGGTGGGTTTGACTGCTAGTACAGGTAGACTCCCCCAATAGTTATGACTTAGGTAAATGGATGGGGTTTCTTGCTATAGAAAGCTATATAGATGATAGGGATACCTCATATAAAATCTTTGAGGCTATTTTTTACGGGATAAGTCTTTATATACTTGAGGCCAATGGGCCATGATTAGTTTTTGAAGGTAGACATATACATTCCTTTGGAAGTCTTTCTTTGAGCCCACAATTATATTTCATTGTGGACAAATATCACTATGACTCTATACGCCGGTCTTCAAGCTGACCGGTGCCTTCCAAAATGGTCCTAAGAATCATATTCTTCTATATGGAGATTCCATTAGGGAATCAGTTATTTTTTTGATGGAACAAGGTGTTCAGTGAATAATGAGGTGGAACCTGATGGTTCACCTGGGACTATATGAAATCAGAGGATTCCTTGGGCCATGGGATAAGGATCCTCTTCTGTTCAGTATACCTATGTTGGCCATGGATGGTTATGGATTCATGGTGGATTTTGAGCAGAAAGGAAGCTTATTTTTTTTACATTATAGATTCTCTACATATTTATTTAATTTTATTATTCACTTTTTATGTCATAGATGCAAGGTATGGACACGTTGGTGGTACCCTACCAAGGCTCAGTCTCACACCCTACATGGGCCCATCAGGATGCAAATAGAATTTTATATATTGTGTTCAACTAGGGGTTTGGGATCTAGATTTGGATCATAGTGGTTGAGATGTATGATATGGAAGTCTAGGTTCCTTTAGGTTCCTTCCTCAACTGGTATTTCTATAATTTATTCATTTTATTTTTACCATCCTATTATAGTTATATATGTAATGTGGTTAGCTATGGGAATCCCATATCTTATTGAAATATATGGAATTATATGTTTGCATGTTATGTTTAGTTTCATAATATTCTATGTTTTTCTTTTTTATTTATTTTTATATTTTTTAGTTATTTCTTCTTCAATATTTTGTTAATGATAGTGCTTACGCCACTAAAAGGTTACTAGTTTAGAGTCTAATGGTCTTTTTCATATAATGAAATATATATTTAAACCATTATTATATCATTACTAAATGGTATAGTCTCCCCAATATCACATATTTACAACCTCACTTATAGTATGAAGACTTTGATGTTTGGGGAGGCACAATTAATGCCTAATAGAACTTATCTTGTTTCACAGTTCATGTGGCAATGCAGGTTGAGTCTCTATATTTTTCACTTTTAAAAAATTGTAATGAAAGAATGTTAAATAATAAAGAACCTTTATATAATTTTAATTATTTCTTATAAATAATTTATTTTAATTAAATCTATCCCCATTACAACCCAATTAAAAAGGAAATGAGAAAAAAAAATCACTTTGTGGAGATGGTAGTCTACACATATGAATAGGTGATGTTATTAATTTTGAACATATTTTAAGGTAAAGAAATTGATGTGATAATATCAATAAATAATTTCAATTTTTTCATAATTATAATATTTAAATTTAAAACTTATTATAATACACATCCATTAAATATGCTGATGAAAACTGAATTGTATCAAAATTTGGAGATGATTAAATGTACGTGTGCATAAGAGATACTTTGACTTCTTATTTGGTGGGATCAAAATGAGTGAATATGTAGGGGAGGATGGACCCTTTTATAATTGAGGTGACATGCACATGTGAAATTCTCTAAAAGATAAAATTATAATAGTGTCATAATCTTCCTCAAATCACACCAAAATGATAGGATTTTGAAGATGAAATATTATGTGGCTGAAATAATATCAACAGAATTTTTTTAGAAATGTTTATATGCTATTTAAACCTTATATTTTGGTTTAATCACTTTGTTACCCTATTTTAACATTAACCATGGTGCAATATTTTTCACTCTTAAATGGTTATAATTTTACATATAAAGTAACTATTGAATCATAAATGAAAAAACTGTGAAATTTTAGACTATATATTATCCCCTTTATTCTTTTTCAAGATTTTATGGGTTTTAAAATAATTTAATAATATCCCATTTTGATAAATTAACATTAATATAAATTTGGATAAAATTCATTTAATTTTAATTAAAAGATACAAAGATAAAGTTATAGTTGGAATATAACCCATTAAAAAAATATTATGTCTTATAAATCTATAGATATCATATAATAATATAAACTAATCAAATTAGATAACTTTTAATATTTTTAAAAACAATTATTTTTCACATAAATTAAATGAATACTATGTCAGAATATTTTAAACATTTAAGGCCATTATATGATTAAAAAAATTATAAATAAATTTAAATATGGAAAACAATTCATTAATTTAATCATATACATTTAAATTTCTTCATAACTTGATTTTTTTCTCTATATGAACACATGAGAGATATTTAAAACTAAGAGGGTGACATTTTGTAACATTATTTTATTTAAATATTATATTGGTCATTTTTATGAACATGTTTCCATTTAAAAAATAAAATTATAGAATAATATGATTAGTTATAAATTAAATACATCACATAATAATTTATATGAAATATTATGAATGTATCACATAGTTTTAACCAAGATGAACCAGCTTTACTCTTTACTTAGGTGATTAATTTTATGAAGGTTACGATTCATATTGACCCAAAAATGAAAGGGGACTATTTAAAAAATATGAACCTAGGTATTCAAAATATGGATTCCATTTTATTAAATTAAATATCTATAAGTGGAATAAATTAATTTTAAAATAATTTTGAAAAATTCAATGCAAAGAAGTTTTTCAAAAAAAGGATTCTTAATGTATAAACAATGTTTTATAATAAATTCAATAATGAACTTGATTACAATGATATTAATTGGATTAAAAATATAATAGATCTAAATTTATTTTTAAATAAATTAAAAGTAAAATGTAACTTTTTAAATTCATTAATCCAATATTTAGTTCTCAATGAAAATCATTAATTTTCATTATTAACTATAAAACCAATATTTCAGAAAATTTAAAAATTTCACACTAATATAATTTATATATGATTATTTAAAAATGATATTTTTTATGAAATATAATTTATATAATATATATAAAATTATTATAATATTCTATTAAAATTAGAAATATAAATATTTGTTTTGAAAAAAATGTATTTTTGAACCATAAAATGTCTTTATTAAAAATTGAGTACTCAAATCCCAAGAATTGATAAGATAATTTTTATTGAGTATTTTCTTAATATATATTTTTTAATTTGGTTAATTCAATTCACACCTACCAAATCAATGAATATGTTATAATTTTCAAATTTAAAAAATAAAATCTTGTTATTCATTTAGGCTCAGTGATGCGTGCTGTACACACTATCAAACATAGTTTTCTCTTAAAATATAGGATGTTAAAGGTATGGTATAGGTTATAAAATCATTGGTGAAATCAATTTATTAATATGGTTTGGTATAGGACATGGGTGAAAGTCCCCGCAATTCACTTTTGGGAAGTGGGCAAGACTAGGCGACACTCTCCCTTGAGTCTTTGAGTATGGGTTGGGTTTTAAGGAATGATGTTACTAAATTCAAACATAGGAAGAAATAGGTATGGTTAAGGATCATGGTGTCCTAGCTAGAACATGATAAATGGAAAAATTTGCACAGAGTGACAACATGTGGAGGCTTCTAGAATAGGCCAAATAACATTTGGTCGGGTATCATGGTGGCCAGGTTAACACATTAGGACCTGATGTGAATTTTGATTATTTTCCATTAATTCACATAATGAAAACACATGTATATGATTATGTATATTAGAGAAACATAGAGATACTATAATTAGATTTATCTATCACAACTTTCATAAGCACCACGATAAATGTACAGACCTTGTGTTTGACTTTTTGTTTAAGCATATTTTTTTTCTAGTGGGTTATGTTGGAGTAGATTGATGGATATTGGATACTATGATTGGGGTAAGTCTTGAGGATGATCGTTGATCCACATTTTATTTTCAATTCTTTTGTATGTTATCCACACGGTGGGTTATCATTTGGGATTTATGCCTTTATGGAAACATTTACATTTTTAATAGCATGATTCCAGTTTATTAATTTCTAAATACTTTGAAGATTTCTATGGTTATTTTTTAGTTATATACTTTATTTTGTATCACTTATTCAAGGATGTTGACTCCCAAATTCCTTAATTAATCCCTCTCCACTAGTATAAAATCTATATCTTATTGAGATATGTTCTGGAGGTTGTGTACCCTATATTTGGGTGATTGAGGAGTGATGTTTGGAATATGTGTTATATAACGTGGTTACTGTTGTGGTTGTTTAGTGAGTTAACTAATGGTGTATATAATATATGTATATTTGTGTTATTAGTGAGGTCCATGAGGGTGGAATATTTTATGATAATATTATATTAAGGCCCTTACAAGTGGAAATTCTCTTGGTTCTAAGATGATATTGGTTGGATTTCATTGTGTAATGGTGGTTATATGATGACATGTGATGTAAACTGTCTTGTAGTTCAAAAAGTGAGATATTTATATGGTATTAAATGAATGAGGTTGTATAAATCTATTTCAAGAGAAGTTTTTTCATTGATTTTATTTGTTTTAATTATTTAATTCATAGATGCATTAGTAAGATTCACTCACATTGAATCATGAGAGTTTCAAGGGGGAACCTATCGAGTATATTTATATTCTCACCCCTAGTTTATAAAACCATGTTTATGATTATATTAATATATTTATTAGTACTGTTAGGTGAACTTATCTCTAAACATGGCATACTTGTAATTGGAGGTGGATTACACTATATATAGACTATGTTATAGAAGATAAAATGTATTTTTGTTATTTTGACCATTCTAGTTTGGTTATCAGTGAATGAAATGAATCTTAATATATTATTCTTATGTGGAAGGTAGGATTATAATTTATATTGAATCTAATGTTGTGGTGTTTTATCAATAAATGGTAATTCCATCCACAAACATGTGATATTAAACCCTTAATACTAGAAACCTACCCATGGCCTATTAATGGTGGGATTCAGGGGTCACATTCCCAAAATTTATCTACTCACGTTGAATCATAAAAAGGGTAGGTTATGATAATTACATTTCATCCATGTAAACCATAAAATTTTACACAATTCCAAAAAAAAATTGGTATCATTTGAAACATACAAACTGAGAAGATCTTTCCCTGGA
The DNA here is from genome assembly GCA_963277665.1 of Viscum album. Classification (NCBI taxonomy): domain Eukaryota; kingdom Viridiplantae; phylum Streptophyta; class Magnoliopsida; order Santalales; family Viscaceae; genus Viscum; species Viscum album. The sequence continues at coordinate 1,859,677,022 of OY728151.1, read as the reverse complement.
TCATTCACACAATTATGTATTGGACATGTATTCTACTTATACTTACTCTAATGACTCCAAGACTTATCACATTGAACTTGTATTTTATTATTATCTCCTAAATGCTTAAAAGACTATAGAAAAATATATTTAAAAAATATATTCCTCATAAACAGCCTCTCCCTTATTAGAAAATCGTTTTTACCCAATTTATTCCATAAAAACTATACTTTATATTGAATATCATAATTCCATATCATATATCAGACCTAATAGTTCAATACATTTAAATATATAATAGAAAAAATACAGATAATAATTTTTATAAGAACTTAATATAGTAAAAATACAACACAAAATGACTATATTAAATGTATAATTGATTTAATGAGTGAAAATAATTCATATATTTTTCTCATTGAAACAAACCAACACATTTACTATAAAACAACTTAATATTTTGTCCTTGATTAACAATAAAAAAATTCTTCACTCATACCTAAAACCAAAGAATATGTAACATAATTACTATTGTTAATCCAACCCATGAATCTATACATATATTAACATGAAAACCATTAATAAATCTCTAACACAATCCAATATACAAAAATCTACAAGTGCTCTGAATACTCCTCCAAATATAACTCATCTTAAAACCAACCCCACTGTCCAAAATACAAGCATCTGGAAAGTATTTTTCTTTCAAATTCTCTTTTACATAGATTATTAACTTAAAATATAATATTCTAAACAATCATAGAAATAATGGAAACATTTTAAATCCCTGTGTCTAAAACCTAACCTACAAGTAGCCTATGGAATCGATAAGTTATCCCATGAAAACCAATGGAATTTTTAAAATATTTTTTCTTACACCATTTGAAAAGTATTGAATTTTTAGGAACTTTCACCATAACAGTTATAGGGATCATTAAAATAGAAATCATATCTAAGAGAATAGACTGAGACATTTAATTAAGATTTACATCAATGAAATACTTTAAAATATTCTTCTCATTCTAACCCTAAATCCTATTACTAAATTTATCCACAATATTTATTTTAAATCTAATAAAATGATAAGAAGATCCATGCATTTTTTATTATTTTTTCCAGATGAAAATTTATTAATGACACAAATATCTTCTTTTCTTTTTGTAAAAATACCTCTTTCGAAAGATGATATATATTTTTAAAATTCACATTTTAAAGCATAATCCTTCAAAATATTTTCAATAATATTATATATATTTTTTGGAATTAATTTTATGTACCCCTTGAGCATAGGAGTTTACCATATGAAAGATGGTGTACAATTGTTAAATTTATTTTAGGTGTATCTTCCCCTTGAATTAAATGTTAATAAAGAATAGATCATAAAAATTTGGGAAAAATTATAAAAAATGAGAAAAAAATATTAATACATTGGATCAATTTTCCTTAAATCCATATAGGAAAAATTCACCTTGAAAAATATTCAATAATGATACTTTTATAAGGAATATCGGTAACACATCAGATAATATTTGAAATTTTAAAAAATAAAATTTACTGAATATTTATTTTATAATAAATGATTTATTTTTTCCATATTTTTCTAAATACATTTATTTATAGAAAATATGGGATTGTATTAGGCTTTGGAAAATTTGATTTATATTCTAGTTCAAACCCATTAAGGTAAAATCTAGTAGTTTTGACATAATTTTTTTTACAATCCTTACCTTTAATTTACATTTTAGGAAATTAATTTCCACTATATGGGATTATTTTTCAATTTGACAAAATTTTTTATAAAAAACTTTGGTTGGAGAAAATGGGCCCTAATTTAAAACTATACTAGACTGGTCAACATGGAAACAAAATCACCATTTAGGAAATATATTCAAAATTTGGGCTTGGATTGGGATAAAATTTAAATATTAGATATAACATCCAACTCTTGAAAAATAAACCTCCTATAATAACAACCATTTTTTAATTTTTGAGGTCATCATGTTGGTGATGGTGGGATTAAAATATTTGGAAGAATTTAAAATTCAAACGTGTAATCTGTTGTAACTTTAGCTGAACATTCACTATATAAATTTGTATTTTTATGAATTTTATGGAGTTGGACATGAATAGAGAGTTTTAGGGTTGAGTATATGTTCTTAAAATCTATTTCACTATGATTCATATGAGGAATATCTCTTGAATCAATGATTATTTCATCAATTCATTAATCTTATTCATTTTATTGTAGCTTTCATTTCCTATAATACAATTTTTTATTTATCATCCATTTTTTGATTTTTTAAATTTGTTTATTATAAATTCACTTATTTGGGTTATAAGTCAGCAGTATAAATGTGACTAGGTTATAACCTTTCTATACCATTGCATATGTAAGTTACTTCTATGATGACTAATCCACACATGTAAGAATATATTTTCTAAGTAATAAATATAATTGAAACCTTGTATAATCATTTATTATGAATATACAAGATCACTAAAATTCATATAATTATAATCACTGAGTTGGGGGTTAATTTAAAAAATTAAAATTAATTTTTTTACTTGTGTGGTTGATTAATGTGTGAACTGTGAGAGAAAAATATTAATTGATAAAACCAGATCAAGTGGGATTGATTTTTTTCGTTTCATTACAAATATTTATACCCAATTCATGATCATTTCCAGGGTTTTCCCTAATCAAAAATTAACCATAATTCAGGATAATAATTTTTAAGAACCCAGATCATCTTTTCAGGAATGGATCTTAATTTTGGGTTGTTTTTGAGGAAAAGTATGAAATGGTAAATTTTCTAAGTACACACCACATAATTTTAGGTACACAACGTGTATCTGGTTGCTACATATAGCCATGTACTGAACGTGTAACAGCCGAGTACATGGCCGAGTAGGTGACCTGGAAGGCCGTCTAATGCAGGGGTCGGTAGAGGCTAGTACACAACGTGTAAATTAAATGAACACACCGTGTACTTTTCATTTTTAATATATATTTCAGAGTAGGGTCACATATCATCTTTATAAATAACTTCTTCTCCCCTTGGTTCATACATGAGAGTGACCAACGACCAAAGAACTTCATAATCCTTCTGGTTCTCCATCCGATATCTGATTGAGACACCGTTAGGTGCGTTGGATTTCCACCAGTGACTTCTCTCTTTCCCAGAGCCTTTCTTCCAAATTCCTCCTCTCTCGTGAGTTATCAATGGTTGATCGTTTTAACCCTTTCTATAAATCAACATCGTTTTAGGCTGATTCTAGGGCTGAAGTTCAAATGTGTTGATCGTACAACATCATGGTAAGTGGTTTGTGCATTTCATTGGTTCTCTTAGGATTATATTTGATAAAAGTGACGAATACCAATGTTTAGAGTATTTCATGTTTTGGAAAATAACCCTGTTTAATACCTGTTATAGTTTGTTTGTTTGAGAAAGAGATATTTCTTATTTGAAAGGTTAGTTACTTTTTTATGGACACCCCATGAGTGTGTTCCCATGATTTTTTGATTATGGAATTTTGGTGTAGAATGCCTATTAGTCTTTATTTGTTTTCCAAGCCCAATGTTGTTAGGATGGATTTAATGTTTATAAGAGATGCATGTGATTCATAATGTGAAGTCATGACTATAGAAGTTGACCTTGAGAGCTTCCTTAGGTAGGGTCATTTATTGATGAATTGTTATTATGATGACCTAGAGGTATCGATTATGAGAGTTACTGAGTGGTCATCGACCAGAGTGGATAGACAATGAGAGCTACCCAAAGGATTGTTATTAAATGAAAATTAAACCCTAGGGAATTGACTGTGAGAGCTTCCAGGTGGTCATTATATATTTTTTTCTAAGATGGCCATGTGGGTATTGATTGTGAGAGCTTCCTAGGAGGCCGTTTGTAAATGTTTAGTGTTACATGGGACCAAAGGGGTTAGACTATGAGAGATTTCCTAGAAGGTCATTATTTATTAAATTAATGATATGTTAAACTAGAGGGGTTAGACTGGGAAAACATTCCAAGAGGGTTTCTATTGAATAATTAAATGATTGTGACGAGTATTCCAAGCCAAAGAACAAGCTTGGACTCAGTCCACTTGATTGTTTAGATGGTCTTCTGAGATGTCTGTTTTGTTACTATTAGATGAAGGGATATAGGGTTTAGGCTACATCCCAAGATTTAATTATTGAATAGTTTGAATAATTAATAAATGTAAATGAATGTAATTGAAAAATGTAGGATTGTTTACTGTTAAGTAATTCTTAGTTTATTTCTTCATTTCTACATATTACATTATATATATTGTTACTGAAATTTAGGAAAAGATATTTTGGTTTTTTCCTACTGGTATTCGTCTCACACCATATTTGGGTCATTCTTCTTGACTCAAAGATATTAAATTTTTATAGGTATAGATAAGGGAAAGTTCCCTTATTCATCAGATACTTGATTTTTATTAGAGGTGGAGACCATTTGACCATGTTGAGGCTTGTAATTCTATTGGATTTTATTGTTTTTGTGTATGTTGGTTTAGTATTTAATTTCCATCATCATGGATTTTTTTGATTCTTTCCAAGACACATATGTCATGCATCATTTATAGATATTCTCAATTTATTTCATTACTATCATTATTCCACTATTTACTTCTATTCTATGGTGTTACTACTACTGCTAATGTTTACTATTTGTTTTTGGCTATGTATACTTTGCCAAAGTGGTCACAGTTTCAACATTTTCAGACTGTGCCCATCACTCCTAGATAGAAGCCTCTGGTGTTTGGGGAAATGTGCTTGGGGTCATGTGACCAACAGGGTTCAGGGAACCTTGAGGTGGAACCAAGATCCGGGACGTTAGAAAGTTGTATCAGATGGGTTTCTTTTCTTCTTTGTCTTACTGTTTAGAGATGATAGATAGGGATATGGAGGAATTGGTAGTTGGTAATAAGTTGTTCCCATGATTAGATAAACCATATATATAGAAAATCCAAGTTACCTCAAATATTACGATTTTTTTTATTTTTTCAATAGTTACAGCTGATTTTTTTTTAACCTTGGGTGATTAACTTATTTTTTCCGGTTATTATTCATATCCTTGTGGTCCTATTTCTATTACAACCTTATTAGATGAGGGTATGCAATCTCATGCATCGTATAGGCACTTTAAAGAGATCACATTCCATGCATTATTGTCAGGCCATTTATGGTGCATTAATGATTGCATGTTTTTGTTGTAGATGTTGTTCTAGATATGCATGATGTTGTGATAGATGCCATGATAGAATACCTGATATTTTGATAAAGTATTGTATATGTAATTTTTCATTTGGATGGATTTCAAACATTGGTGTCAGAGGAGTTATTAGCCCTCTTGGATCAGAATTTGGTGGATCATGTTTGATCTTTAATAGAATTTTTCATGTTATGATATGAATATGAATTCCAAACATTGATTTTCAGGAGTATGTACTATCATGTGTCAAAATTTTTCGTCCCATGGACAAAATTTTATGTTTTTAAGGGTTCTAGAGAAGTTTCAGAGGATAACTATCCAGAATCCCAAACAACATGGCGTGTGCTATTATGAACACACTCCATTCGTTCTTCTGTTCTGTAAGAACTGACTTTATTAAGTACACACTATGTAATGGGAGTACACTCGGTGTATTAATTGACCATGTGGTTGACTGTGTGAGTATACACATAGGTTTCGGAAATCATTGGTGAAACACGCCGTGTACTGGGAGTACACACATAGTCATAAAGAACTGTGTATTCAACCATGTGACCCATGACACGGGTGTATGAAACTAAGGGTGTACAAGACTTTGTATCATTTATGCACACCATGTAGAGTCGAAAATGTATCCGTATGTGTGACCAATGACACAGGTAGATGATACTTAAGTTATACATGCCGTGTCTCATTTAGGCAAGCTGTGTAGTGTCGACCGTGTATCTGACCGTGTGACTAACGACACAGGTGGATGGGACTTAAGTTCTGTATGCTATGTGTAGGGTCAAAACATTGTGTAGTGTTACCCATGATTGAACTGTGTAGTTCTACACATGTAGAAGAACCTGGGCAGGATAGAAAATTAAAGTACACATCATGACTCTGGAGGAACACGTTGTGTGTAGGGGTGTTACATGAGTAGGATTGGTTGAGGAACACACCATGTTTAATATCTTATGGTAACACACAATGTAGAGTTTATACATGGTGTGTGAACATGTTTTGTAAAACTTGAATGCTTTCCTTCATTTCTTTCCATTATTTCACTTCTATATTGATATCCTTGACAATCTGGTACTGAGGTGTGCACTTGACCTTGTAGTGTTATGCCACCAAGACATCCTTCGGTTTTACGCCAAGTGCAGAGAAATGACTAGACATTGGAAATGGTAGATCATGGACCACTAGAATATCCTCTCATCATTAATTTCTTGGAACCAACTATTATACAGGACATAGGCGATGATGTAAAGTTCCATGAATTATTTTTGAGTATGTTACCGACATTTTAGGGAGCACCACATCCTACCCCAACTATGGAAGAGTGGACGTGGGTGTTCATGCAGTAACATCCTCCCACTTTTTCTTCGGATGGAGGACTATAGGCTATTGAGTCGTGGTTGGAAGCCATGCATTCAATCATTGAGCATCTGGAGATGCCTCCACAGAGTAGGGTAATGTCCAATGATGTACAAGCCATGTGATTCCACCAAGAGATAGTAGGATGTTATCTCACAGGCGGGATGTCATCAGGATATGGCTTGAGAATATTTTTATAGGACCTTCTTTGACTACTTCTCTTCCAAGATGTTAAGGGCCGATCGGGCCCGAGAGTTCATGCACATGGTGCATGTCACTCTTTCAGGGAAGGTTTACTCTTCTCATTTTATATAGATTTATCACTTTTCAACTATTCTGGGTGGTGACGAGTTATATTTCTGTAAGAATATTTGAGGATGGTCTCATGCATGACATCTGATCGTAGGTGAATCTTTTTAGGCTAACTTTAGTGACTGGTATATTAAACCAGGTGCTGGTTACTGGGTGCAATATGAGGGAGTTGGGAGCTATGAGCCGAGGCGGTTCAACATCCAGGGATAGTACTCTTTTGAAAATTAGTAGGAAGAACCTCAGTGAGCTTTCACATGATATTTCTTTAGGTATCCAGGTATTATGCTTCCAGTGCAGGAAGAGTGGTCATAAAAGACCACATTTCCAAAAGGACCAAGTAGAGTGATGATATTGTGGCAAGATTAGTCACATTCATAATTTTTTCTAGATGTCCTCACCAGAAGCTAGTGAGAGGGGATCAGTTATGACTCCACATTTAGGAGAAGGACCACCAATTTATCATCGGTTAGGGAACTAGAGTTCGCCAGGCTATCCATGCCAAGGAGGAGGTCGTGGCTATGGTATCCAAATGACAGGATTTCAGTGATAGTAGGGTGTATTATCTTAGGGTAATTAGGAAGTGTCCCGGGGTTGCAGTATTGGTTGGACTTTTGTAGTGGAGCAGGACTGGAAGGAGCAGGAACCGAGAACCCCTACAGTTATAGGTACAATTCTAGTTGCCTCGATTTTAGCTTCATCTCATTTTGATACAAGGGCTTCCAATAGTTTTATATCTTTTTCGGTTGTATTGATACTTGGGCTCTGTATCTTTACTTATGCGGATGTTATGATTCTAGACACTCTGTTTTGGATTAGGATAACTAGTGTACTTCAGTGCAAGGAGTTCCCTCTTGTGGTTGGTGGGTGTCACTTATTATAAGACCTCTATGTCTTAGAGATGATAGGCATCGATTTAATTCTCAGAATGGATTGGATAGTCTCTTTTTAGGAATTTTTTTAATACTATCACTATAGGGTGAGTTTCACATCACCGAAGGGTGGGTTGTTTCTATAGAAAGGTGAATGGGTTGTCTAGGCGATATGAGCTCGACCTGAGCATCATGGGTTGGGAGGAATTACATCCCATATTTCTAGTTTATATCTAGATGACCAGGGGACTTCACAAATGAACTTTCTTCCAGTGGTGGATCATTTCCAAGATGTCGTTCCATATGACTTTTCATGTTTTCTTCCAGAGTGAGAGGTATATTTCTCTTTTGAGCTTATTCTAGGAGCTGCACCAGTGTCCATTCCCCCTTATAGGATGGCTACATAAATGTTACAGGAGATCAAAAAGCAGTTAGAGGAGTTTCAGGAAAAGGGTTTCATCCAACCCAGTACTTTTCCTTGGGGTTATCCTACACTTTTTGCGAACAAGGTGGATGTTACACTTAGAATTTTGGTGGATTATTGAAATTTGAACCAGTGGATGGCCAAAAACCTATATTCCTTGCCGAGGATTGATGATCTCTTTGACTAGCTTCTTGGAGCCCGAGTGTTCATGATTATTTACTTGAGATCAGGTTATCCTCAGTTGCATGTTGGACCATCAGATATACCTATTATAGTCTTTCAAAGTAGGTATACTCCATATGAGTATTTTTTATGCTTTTTGGCCTCATGAACGCGCCAACGGTTTTTATGGAACTAATTAACTGAGTATTCCATATTTAATTTGATTCTTTTGTGGTGGTATTCATGGATGATATTTTGGTGTACTCTCACACTCGAAATGACCATGACACCAATCTTGAGATAGTATTGAGTATACTAAGAGAGCATCAGTTATATGCTATGCTCTCAAAATACCACTTTTGGATGGACCATATTCAATTATTAGGTAATGTTATCTCTGAGACAGGAATATACATAGGCCAAGATAATGTGAGAGCGGTAGTTTCCTAGAATATGCCGAAGAAAGTCTTTGAGGTATAGAGTTTTTGGGGGAGGTCTTGTTACCACATGTGCTTTATACAAGACTTTTCACGCTTAGTAGTGCCACTAATAGGCCTATCTTGGAAGGGTGAAAAATAATTATGGATAGAGTCCTGTAATTCATCCATTCAAGAGATGAAAGGGAGACTGACTTTAGCACCGGTACTGATTTTTTTGGAGCTAGGAAAGAACTACACTGTTTACTACAATGCATCAGGTCTTGGGCTAAGAGTAGTGATTATACCGAGGGAAGGAGCTGTTGTGTATGGGTCATGGTAGTTGAGGATACATGAGAGGATTTAACTGAGACACGTTCTTGATTTAGGTGTAGTTGAGCATGCTTTACGTTGTTGGAGACACTATCTTTTGGGAGATAAATTTTTGGTGTACACTGACCCGAAAAGCCTCAAGTATATCTTTAATATGCATGATCTGAATTTGAGATAGCATGGTGGGTTGAGAATCTTCAGTTATTTTATTTTGAACTATCCTGTAGGCCTAGGAAATGCATGGAAGTGGCTGATGCGTTGAGCATGAGGACTCAGATACATGCAGTTGAGGAGCCCAACAGTGAGTGACAACTTATGGCTCTATTCTCTGAGATTCATTTGGATGTGAAATAAATATAGGGGTAGACATTTATTTTTTTTCTATAGTTTTTACCTATAATCTAATGGATCAAGTGAGAATGAGGAAGCTATCAGATTCTATAGGACTATTCCCAAGGGAGAGTGTGCAAGGTGAGGACCCTACTCCTGGGCGGACCGTAGGATACGATGAGGTATTGTGTTTCCATGGACGTGTATGGGTGTCAACAGATATACATGAGGAGTTGATGTGAGATTTTCATTCCTCATATTGGGAAGATCTTCTTGGGGTCACCAAGATGTATCGAGATCTACCCTATTAGTATTGGTGGCCTGGTATAAATAGGGATATAGATGGGTTTGTTATGAGATGTTCCACCTGTCAGTAGGTGAAGGAAGATCATTAATGACTGAAAATGCTTTCAACAGTTACCCATTATCGAGTGGAAGTGGAATGATGTCATGATGAATTTCGTGATGGGTTTACCGTGGTCACCTTGAGGAAAGTATGTAGTTTGGGTTGTTGTTGACAGACTCAATAAGGTTACACATTTCATGCCGATTAAGGAGACCTTCATTGTTAGTCATCTTGGAAAGCTTTGTATTTGTGAGATAATATGATTTCATGGGGTTCTTAACTATTTTATTTCAGAAAAGGATGCCTGTTTTACCTCTAGTGTTTGGAAGGGACTAATGAGGGATTTGGGTACACATGTAATTATAAGTATAACATGCCATCCTCAGAAAGATGGTCAGTCTGAGCGCATGATTCAGGCTTAGGATGAAATTATTTGAGACTACATCCTAGATTTTGGGGGTTCTTTGGAGAGACATATACCCTTAGGGGATTTTTGCTATAATAATAGTTTTCAGGTGATAATTGAGATGACACAATATGAATCTTTTTATGGTAGGCCATGAAGATCAGCCTTATAATGGATGGTGGATAGAGAGAAAGTTATACTGGGTCCTTGTTTTGTCCAGGAGACCACATAAAAAGTGGAGTTGATTCATAAGAGGATGAATACATCACAATATCGATAGAAATCATATGCTAATTAATGGAGATTATCTCTGGAGTTCGAGGTCAAAGATCATATTTTCTTATGTGTCACAATGAGATTGGGACAGAAGAGGATTGGGATATAGGGGAAGCTTTCACCGAGATACATTGGGCCATTTGAGGTTTTGGAGAGATTTGCGCCGGTTGCCTTACAGTTTTAGTTACTTTAGAGGTACCAGGATATGCGCGATGTCCTTCATGTTTCTCAGCTACAAAATTACTTTTCAAACCTGTCACATGTTTTTCAACCAGAAGAGGTTGGGTTGGAGGTTGATGCATCCTTCAAAAAGCACATTATTCGGATTGTGGATCACATCATAAAGGTTCTCTGTGGCCTGTCTATTCCTCTGGTTTGGGTGTTATGACAGTATGGGTGAGTACAAGATGAGACAAGGGAGAGGGAGGCCAATATATGATCCCAGTGGCCAGAGTTGTTTCATGTTTCTTCTTCACCACCCTTGGAAGGGCAATACATGGACATATTTTTTTAATAGAGGAAGTTTGAAAGAACCCGACTCTTCATTTTAGGTATGGATATTTATTTCGGGTTGTTTTTGAGGAAAAAGGATGAAATGGGAAATTTTTTTAAGTACACACCATGTACTTTTAAGTACATTCCATGTACCTTTATGTACATGCTGTGTACCCAGTTTTTGCATGTAGCCATGTACTAGCCGTGTAACGACTGAGTACATGGCCACGTAGGTGACATGGCAGAATGCCTAAAGTGGGGGCTGTTCGAGGCTAGCAAACATCCTTTACATTAAATGAATGCACCGTGTACTTTTCTTTTTAACTGATAATTTGGAATGGGGTCGCGTCTTATCTCTAGAAAACACTTCTTCTCCCTTTTGTTCATATAGGAGAGTATTGAATGGCCAAAAAACTTCAATCTCCACCCAGATTTCTGTCCGATCTCCAATTGAGACATTGTCAGGTGTGTTGGATTCCCATTGATGAGTTCTCTCTTTCCCAATATCCTTTCTTAATAATTCCTCCTCTCTCATGGGTTATCTAGGGTTGATCATTTTATCCTTTCTATATATCTACATTGTTCTACGAATATTCATGGGTTGATGATCAAATTTAATGATCATGCAATATCAAGGTAGGTGGTTTGTGTCTTTCTTTGGTTTCCTTTGGATTATATATGCTAAAAGTGTTGAATACCCATGTTTCGGGTATTGTGAGTTTTTGAAATTAACACTTTTTAATACCTATTATAGTTTTTTTATTTGAGAAAGGGTTATTACTTTTGAGAAAAATTAGTTACATTATTATAGACACCCCATGGGTGTGTTCCCTTGATTTTTTGATTATGGACATTTGGTCTAGAATGTTGGTCAGGCTTCCTTTGTTTTTCATGCCTCGTGTTGTTAGGATGTAGTTAATATTTATATGAGATGCATATGATTTTCATTGTGAATGTATGATAAGGGGAATTGACTGTCAGAGCTTCCTTAGGTAGGGTCATTTATGTATGCATTGTTGTTATGTTGACCTTGACGTATTGACTGTGATAGATTTCGGTTGTTAATTATAATCTTTTTTTGGCTTTGCTGAACAAGGGGGCATTAACTTTGAAAGAATATTAGGAGGTGGTTTGTAAATAATTTGTGTTACATGGGACTAAACGGGTTTGACAGTGAGAGCATTCCTAGAGGGTAATTATTTATTAAATTGATGATATGTTAAATCGGAGAGGATACACTATGAAATCTTTTCCAGAGCATTGATTTTGATTAATTGAATGATTTCAATGATTATTCCAAGAGAAAGCACAAGTTTGGAATCAGTTCACTTGATTGCATACATGGTCTTCTAAGTTGTCTATTTTTGTTACTATTACATAGAGGTATACAGAGCTTAGGATAAATCTTTGGATTTCATTATTCATCTATTTGAATAATTAATAAATGTAAATGAATGTAATTAAAAACTGTAGGATTGATTACTTTTGAGGACTTCATAGTTTATTGCTTCATTTATTCATGTTACCTTATACAAAAACACACACATATATATATTAACTGATAGTTAGGAACATATCTTTTGGTGGTTTCCTACTGCGATTCTTCTCACATCTTATTTGGGTCAGGATTTTGGACCCAAATATATTATATGGTTGCAAGTATAGATAAGGGAAACTGCCCTAATTCATATGGTACTTGATTACTGTTGGATATGGGTAGCATGAGACCAAGATGAGGCTTGCGATGCTGTTTTATTTTACTGCTTTTCTGTACATTGGTTTAGTATTGTATGTCCTTAATTGTGACTTGTTTGGATCCATTCCTAAACACATGTGTAATGAATAGTTTATATATATATATATGATCCAATTATTTTATTACTATCAGTCTTCTGATGTTTACTTATTCTATATGGTGTTACTGCTTCCGCAACTGTTTACTATTTGTTTTCTACTATGTATACTTTTCCAATGAGGGAATAGTTTCCCCATTATAAGAACTTTCCTCTCGATGCTAGTCGGCAGGCTCTGACATTTGGGGAAATGCACTTGAGGTCATGTGGCCAACTGGGTTTGGGGCACCTTGGGGTTTCACCCCGATCTGGAATTTTATATAATTAAAATTAAGGTAGGGTATTTGGATTATATATTTTGAAGTCACTATAATCATTAGTACCATTAATCACAATGGTTTTTTAAATTTACTTAGTTTTCAATGTAGATAAATTAATGTCTTATAAATTAATGAATTTTAATTAAAAGGATAATGATTTTTGAATTATTGAATTCCTAGAGTTATATTAAATATGCATCCTAATCTAATTTTCTAAAATAAGAATCATATTCTCATAAACTTATTATAATGACGAAAGAATTATTTCAACCACCCCATATTTGATTTAATTGTTTTTAAATTTTCTCATAACATCTTCAATAATTTCTTTATTTACATACCCATTTTGATAAATACCTTGGTTATCCACTCACCATCACCAAAATATTATAATCTATGAATTATTTTGGGGATCCCATGACAATTATTTTCAAATTGGCACCATTTTCGAGTTAGAATGTGTTTTCATCAATTAATTAGAGGTATTTATTTAATTATATTTTAATTCATTTCTTCTATTATTATTCCTGAATATTTCCCCTTTCTTTTTTTTAAACCATTAATTCAAACTTCTCTCTATATATTATGGTTCACCTTTCTTCTTTTTCTATTTCTACATTTTATGAGAATATCTAGTCCTAAGGATATTTTTGATTTATACATTGAGAATGAATATAGATTTTGTGATTTAATGCGACACTACTGATATAAAAGATGTTACAAGATTAACCCAATTATAGAATTAATCTATTTTGGGAATAATGAATTATAAATAATATCTCAATCCAATTTAAAACTACAAAAAGTGGCTTGATACAATAATGAAATTAATATAACCCTTAGATAATTATAAAGAGTATAAAATAATTATCAACCAAATTATGTTACATTCCAAAATATAGAAACTAAAATTGAATTAATGTGTAACAATAAAACTTTTATAAACAATTTATGGCCACTTTAGTGAGGATCAAAAATAAAATATAAAATAATTCAATGTGGTTTACTAAACCATGTAAATTATAAATTTATCTAAAGAATAAAAAAACCAAGATCATTCCCATTATTACTTTATGGAACAAAAAAATACCGGATATATTATTTATAACCTCTATAGGTAATATATTCAAATTATATGGAATAATTTTTCTTGAGAGGTTTTTTCCTATGTCATGGACCACTGATATATTAAAGGAGATATCATGTATCAATAAATCATAATTAGTGTAAATGTATAAGAACATGGAGAGATTAAATAATTTGTTTTGAGTTGACTACATACATAAAAAAATGAGAAAATCATCACCCAAAACTTTTAAAATGGACTTAATCCTATTTAGAGGAGGAGGGTAGAGGTCCTGTTTAGAGGATATTTTGTAAAAACAACACAATCATATCCTATTTATTTATTTATAATATGGAACAAAACACTCAATATTTCCGTGACTGAGGAACACCAAATTTGAGAGGAGTACACCAGGTAATTCTTTTAACTATTGAAATTAACTCAACTGATAATATGATAGGATAATTGACTATTATAAGGAGAAAATTCTTCTTGGCTCAAATAACAATAAAAACCACTCCAGTGAGTCTATATACCATCAGGTAGTTTCATTTCATTGATTCTTTATATTATTTTAGTTCTTCTATTAATTCTACACATCATTATATTTTATATTCCTTATTGGTTTGATATCAAATATCAATGAGGTAGGTGTTGTAATAGGAAAATTGGACAATGGATTTCCTATAAGATTCTTTATGGATGTAGTCGATTGAGTTAGAGATATGATATTCCCTACAAATTTTTGTTGTCGAACTATGAGAATGGCCAGGTATGTTCTCATAATCCCATAATTATTGGTAGAACCTTACTCAAAACCTCTATGATATTCATAAATATCCTAGAGGGTATAAATTATATAGTGTTCATAGATTATATAATAATATTTAATATTTTTGACTCGATGAAGAACCCCTCAAAAGAACATTCCTCTTTCACTATCTCATATTTTTACTCATATTGTAATTGGTTTCCAATTTTTTATTTTCAATATTTAACAAATATATAGTATTCTATGCGTAAGAATTTTTTGATAATTGGGAATTTTTTTATTTCAAAGAACACTTCGAAACTAGTTTATTATGATGGAACCACTCATTCTTTGGGATGTTTTAAATATTATTATTTTGATATTCAGAATAATCATTCTAATTATGATCTATATATTAATTTAATAGATAAATTTTATACATTATTCACCAATTTAAATGATTTATATTCATAACATAACATTCATTGTTTACATATATAACTTTCAAATAAATTTCCATTAATACAACACGCACCAAACCTTGAACTCGACCAATTTCCCCAAAATTTGAAATGTCCATACTAGTTGAATAATGAAAAATAGATTGTAATTATTAGAAAGAATATATTTCATAAATAATAAAATAAAAATTTAAAACTCTAAATGGGGAATAATTGATAAATTTTATGAAAATTTGCAGATATATTTGGAATTAGCCCGTCTATTTTCATGCATTAGAATCTATTTGAGCATGGAATTAAACTATGTAGGCATCAAAAAACAATGCTCAAAACCACTATATTTAATGATTTAAATAAAGATTTGAAAAAATTAATGGAAGTGGGTATCATTTATCCCATCTCCGACTCTGTGTGGGTAAGCCCATTCTAGGTTATACTAAGTAAAACTTTTTTGTGAGAGTGAAAAAAGTTAGTGAGTGTACAAAGATTATATGAAACTAAATCAGTACACTAATATAAACTACTTCCCATTCACATAATTTAAAATATTCATGAGATACTTTCTAGAAGAACAAATGTTTATTTCATTGATAGTTTCTCTAACTATTTTACTGATCCCATTACAGTAGATGTCTAGGATAAAATGACATTTAATTTCTTGTTTGGTACACTTTCTTATTGATGGATGCCATTTGACCTTTTTAATGACCAATGTACCTTCCAGAGATGAATGATGTGTATATAATTTTATTTAAATGATATTTTCATAAAGTAAATTATTTTTTTCATTACTAATGATGGATATTTATTTTTACATTTCTCTCAATATTGGGAAATTTTTTGTGTCTGTGTATCATTAATAACCACATTTGAAATTTTTGAATTTTTTATTTCATGGTAAATAAGGGAATTTAAATAGGTCATACAATGTCATAAAATGTAATTGATGTTTATTTTTATAAGGTATAGATTATTTTATCCTTTAGAAATTCAACATCTGTGTGTGAAGTTAGATATTTACTTGGACATATTGGTTTTTATTAATGTGTTAGTAGATATTTTTTTAAGATAACTCTTCTCTTATGTCTATTTCAATAAAAATATGTTGAATTAAATTTTTATCATTATATATGGGTATCATTTTATGATAAAAAGTCATGTATCACCACTCCAAAATTCATATGGATCCTATCATGGGAGCATCCCTTTGAGCTTACATGTGAGGCTTTGAACATCATAGTTAGAGTAGTCATATCACGAGCTGTAGTGGGACATCCACATGTTATCGCATATGATTTAATGAAACTAGATTTGTTAAAAAAATAAATAATAATGTAAAATGGGTTTTTTTAAATAATTATTTCTTCAGGTAAATTCTATTCTAATTTTCTAGGCTTTAATTTTTTCGGACTATCTAGCTTTTGGGGTGGATCATGAAGAAGAATGATTCAATAATGAACTATATATATTGGATGCTTTTTATTTAAGAGTTTGAGATAGGGATAAATGAAAATAATAGTTTAAGGAACATAGCATTATAATACAAGATTAGGATCACCCCAACTCCATAGGACGACACCTTCTACTATATAAAACTTCAAGACACATTTCATAACGAGAATCTTTATGAAAATTCAGGTATGCATTATTTTTATGCTTATTTTCATAAAAATCTTATCACCTATGAAATACATGAAAATATAAAGAAACACTATGTTAAAAAAATTAACGAGTGACTCTATGTATTTTGTGTTAGATGATCCCTAGCTATGGAACTTATGAAGTGAACATGTCATTTAGAGGTGAGTTTCTAATAACCTTTTTTTCATTTTTATCATAGCATTACCGGCGGTGAAAAATTTAGTCACTAAATGATATAAAGTAATTATTTTTACTCTGCATTATATTTTCCTAGATTATTCCATGATACTCATTGGTTTTGTAATTCACACCGACATTTTGAAAACACAGAAAAAATTTATTAGAGACATGATACACCTCAACAACCCGTATTATTCTATGATATCTTTGATTTATTAGTAATTGATTTTTGTAATAATTTTTAAATATTATTTGGTTTCTTATATATTCTAGATTCTGTTGATTAATTTGGAAAATGGTTAAAAGCCAAGGACCCTAAGATGAATGAGTTTTATCTTGCAGTAAATATTATTAGAAATTATATTATATTTTATAGTTTTAGAATACCAAAGGTGATCCTTAGTGATCAAGAGAAAGAATATAATAATATAATTTTTTCTTCCCTCTATAAAATTTATGGGTTAAAATATGATAAATAGATCCTTACAACTTATAAAAAAATTACCAGGATAAATTTTAAAATAAGAATATAAAGTAGATATTTGAGAAAATCATGAATCTGAATAGAAAATAATGTATAATGTTATTTTATGATGTTATTTGGTCATATAAAATGAAATAAGAGACCCCTGTAGGAATTTCACAATGTCATGTTATCTTTGGGAAAGACTTATATATATCAATGGATGTTGAGCAACAATCATTTGGGGAAATAAATAAGGCAGAATGAATTAGCCCAAGTAAAAGATGCAAGGAATCTAAAAAATAAAGAGTTTGAGGAGATCCCTTTATCATTATATTAGAAATCAATAATATATAATGAGTGAGAAAAATTACCTCATGATTGGATGATCTGAAAAAGGGAGTATCTTTAGGTATACAATGTTCTTCTCTATAGTTCACAAAAAAGTTTACACCTAGTAAGTTTCATTCTATGTTGTAACAACCTTATGGTGTATCCAATGTTTTTACTAATGCTATTGTGGATATCACATATGAGGCCACATGAAAGAGATTTACAGTTATTGGTATGTAGTTGTTGAATTACATTTAGGGACTTACCACACATTCAATTGATGTTATCACAATACATAACTACATCATTGCTAGAGAGCATTATCCTCTCCCTAACCCTATCAGTTTAGTTTATTTTTCGTATTTATAATTTCTCATGTGACAATAATTTTTTATTTGATATTGGGACATTGATGAAAATGTAAATTTTTTTTGTGTGAGGGAGTGGGTAAATATTGGAGTATCTTTTTTAGGATTTATATTTTGTGTTATGTTTTATTTAAAAAAACAAAAAAACATGTTACATGATCATTCATATGTAAAAATCAAAGAAAATGAATGTTTTATTTTCTAAATCTCACTGTTATCATGTTATTCATCAGAAATATTTCTTTATTATTGGTTGATTTTAGTAAAAATTATAGTTTTCAATGATATGACCAATTGTATCATTATAAATCTGTATATATTTTGACAGAATTTTTTTTGATATCATTTTATGGTAAATTAGTCCTTTTCATTTCTCAACACAATATCATAGTCGACCATGAATTATTAATTTTCCCAATTTAAATAAATTTACAATCATGTGATGTAATTTTTCACTTTACATCAATAGTGTTTCTATATGTTCATTTCGATTTAAATTAATTTCAATACTTTTTTAAAAAAATTACTATGATTTTTTAACTAATATCCAACTATTTTACCCCATATAAAAATAAAATAACAAAATAAAAATAAAAAAATAATAAATAGGGGAGATAAAAAATCTACAACAAATGAAGATATCTAGGTCATGGGTTTTTTATTTGAATTTCAATAATTATTAAGTGAGTGGGTTTGTAAATTTTATTGAAAAGGAATTAGAACAGGTTCAGTAGAAATAAACCTGGTAAGATGGTTAGTTTTGATTAGAATGAATATAAAAAATATTGGATTTAAAAACAAGCTTGAAATAGTTTTAAGACACCCATTTGGAGAATTAATGTCTTTGTGAACCCATAAATTTTTTCACTATGACTAGTGTCTTAATCTCATTGGATTCTGTTTTGGTAAAATTTATGAGATAACTAATTACAAATTTATTGATAAATGAATTCTTAATATTAGTGTTTCTTACAAAATATTTCTATCATAAATTAATAAATAAAAATAACTTATCTTAATTGTTTTGGTATAAAAGAAAATTTAACATTTACTATGTGTGAAAAAGTTTAACTTTGGTTGAGTTGATAAACCACATTTTCATTGAATATTTTGTTGATATTAATTTATATATTTAACTAAAATTTAATGAAAATTTAATGAAAATTTCATTTTTAAACCATTAAAGTACACTCTAAATTTTTGAACATAATTTTTTTAGTTACGTTGTACAGTTGTAAAATTTCATGAACATATTCTCCACTATATTCCATGAAATTTTAGTTTTTATCATCCTTTCTTCATAATATTTTTTTTTAAAAAATGGCCCACTAATTCCAAGATGGTTTGGACTCCTCATCATGGACATCAATTCATTGTTTTGGCTATATCATCCTAATTTTGGATTTAATTGGGATAAAAATTAGAGAGTAGATAAAAGATCTAATTCATACAAAATAATCATTATTCAATGATAGTTGGTTCATTTATTTTTATGGTCAGCATGTTGGTTAAATTGGCATTAAAATATTTGGTTACATTTATCATTCACTCTTATAGCCTAATATAACCCTAACTTCTCATCCACTCTATTAAAAATTATTTATCTCATTTTAAGGTATTTTTCATGTTTTAGGAGTTTGATGTTGGAAAATATGTGGTTCTAATATATTTCTCTATTAATTGAAACATAGACACCTCATTCTGTAAGGGTTTTTTCATTGATACTCTCTTCATCTTCTTCATCTCATTGTATATTTTGATTCTTTGAATAAAAATGTCAATATATTTTCCATTTCTCTTGTATTATTTAATTTTCATCCTATATACTTCTATTATTTGGTATGGAAATAAATAGTATAACTATGATTGGGTTATACCCATTATATACCTTTTTATATGGAATTCATTTCTATGATGAATACTCTTCCCATGTGAGATTATATTTTCATAGTATTTAATCTATTTTCACATCATTTAATGATTTATTTTTAGAAAAATGATCACTATAATTCAAATTATTATAATATATGAATTTTGTTTAAATTGAAAATAATTAATTTGATAAACACTTTATCCATAGGGTTGTTTAATGTGTTAATTGTGAGGGAAAAATATTAACCAATAAATCCAAATTAAGTGGGATTGATTTTTTGAATTCAAGTATAATTCATAAACTAATTAATTCTCATTTATAGAGTTTATTTGGTGCATAATTATCTATTATATATAGATTATTCTATTCATAACAATCATGTCACGGTTCTATGATTATACATACTAAAGTTACCCTTAGGTTTAACCCCATCACTTTTAGTGGTTGTGTCAACTTTCATGGGGATTAGAAGTTGATAAACAAGGGGATTAGAATATAATGAATTTTAAATATATATATAATTACTAATTAATTATTTATTCAGTAGAAATAGATTAATTATACTTCATAGTAAATTTTTTTTAACGAAACATCATCATCTCATAATATTATTCTTGTGTTGTAAACATCAATCACCCCCCTCATATTTGATAAAATTTTAGTTCTTTTTTTTCAAAATAGTGATAATAAAATGTTTTGAGTAAATACTCGTTATTAGAATTTTGTTGGTTAGACACTGTACTAAGTCAAAATGTTGAAAACTACATTTCATTAATGAATTCCCATGACAAAACTCATCAATAACAAAAAAATTATAATAATCTATTATCAAAATCCCATGTTATTAAAAATTTCAATCAATAAAATTATATGCCCTCATTAAAGTAAGATTGAAATCAAGAATTAAATTTTTATATGTTGAATAATATTTTATAAAATGTTACACTTCCTTGTAGATAAAAAATATCAGTGATAATATTTTTCATAAAAAAATAACTTTTCTCCTAAAAAATAATATTTGTAAAATATTCCATATATGATTTGATAATACTTTTAAAAATATATTATAAGTGGAATTACATGAACTGATCTTATTTAAATAATTAAAATATTTTTTTGATACTTTAGGAACCAACGTAATTCTAGTTTCATTAACTAGACAATGCTTACCACACCCTCTCATAAATCATTAATTGGTTGAATCATATGAGACCGACCAAATTCTATAATTTTTTAATGAATTTTTCTTGAACACCATATGGTCGATGTTACTTCATTGGATAATTTTTTTAATAGTCTTCATCCTCTCATCAACATAATGATAAAATGTATTAATCTTATTAATTATAAATGTTATAATATTTTTAGCACATCAAATAAAACATTTATATACCCTATTATATTCTATAGTAAATAAATTATCATTAAAATATTTGATAACATCATTTTTACTTTCAAAATCTTCAACCTAATATCCATCATCATGTTTATGTTTAAATTTTTTTATTCCTTCTCTATGAACTGATAATATAAAAAATGTAGTTCTCTATTTCCATTTATTAACATATATTTCTCTTGATAAAATATTTTATAATTTCTCTCCCCAAATCATAAGATCATCAAGGTTTCTTTTAATCCTATTAAGTTTTTCAATAATTTCATTATCAATTTTATATGAGTAGGCTAAACATGTTTCCTTGTCAATATTTGGGATTTTACTCTCAATTATTAAAAAGTTTTTTTTATAATTTTTTAGAAAACTATAAAAAATTATGATATTATTATGATTAACATGAATCTCTGGTTGATGTCATTAATTATTAGCATTATATTCATAATTTGTCTCTTTAATCCACAATATTTCAAACCAATTGACTTTATGTATTATTATAAGTTGAATTTATTTTATAATATATAAACAATTAAAATGATCTGATTCAACTAAAATAATATGATAAAATATAAATAATATAAATAAATTCATCTATTAAGAACAAAAAAAAATTCAATCGATCCATCTAAGATTCTAGTGTTAGATATCCTATCATAAAACCATGTAAATAGATCTCTATCACAACCCAAAATAGAGAGGTTGTAATAGATATGAGTATTTGAGAATTCTTCATCAATTATTTTTCACTGTTAACATAATATTTCTTTTTGTAAGTATACTAAATTTAATTACAATATTCACTATGTATATGACTAAATAATCTATCACTCACTTTATTCAATAAATTCCATATACACTACTTATTAATAGTACTAATACACCAATAAATTCAAATACAACAACACATAATATTATAATCCCTATAAATTGAAATAAACAAATATAATTATTTGATCATTTCCTTGTAGTAACATTCAAATTTTCAATCTATAACAACATTAAACCACCCAATCATTCATTTATACTAATTAAAATTTATTTTGAAATACATGATTTTGACTCACACAATCAATGTACTTATAGTCCATCATATTCTAAGTTAATATGAAAATACCATAGAATACCTTATTTATCAACATAAGGATTATTGAATTTTTGGGGTGGTTTTTAGTCCCTCAAAATTCAAAAAATGAATATTTTGTGGAATCAAGTGGGGTTGGCCTTCCCGAGATCACAACTCTTCAAATTTTAAATAATTGTTTTCTAAAAAAACATATATATTTTCCAAAAGGAACTATATTTTTTATAAAACCATCATCCCATAGTCTCTTAATAGTTCTTATAAACTCATTCACATTGTTACTTAAACCATTATTTTTATATTCCATAAATTCCATTGAGAATCATTTTATCATTAGAATTCATCAGTCTCACTAAAAATAATCCCAAAACACATATCAACATAATCATGATGAATTTTAGTATCACTATATGTATTATGTACCACCAAAGAGAAATACTTCCCCATTATGAAAAATTAATTATTTCCATTTTAGTGTTGTTAAATAATTGATAATGGATCAATGTACTTAAAAATCAAATCCCCTTATACCTTTAAATGAACAATAAAATTTTCCATCCAGATAGTTTTATTGATAATAAAAATTTCATAAAACAAGAAAATTTTAACAACCTCTCTATTATTTATCATATAATAATTATTACAAATAAAAAAATCCCAAATCATACATGGATCCATTTTTATTAATTTTTAAAAATAGTGAAAATCTATACATTTATTTCATGAATCCATGATCAAATTCAAAGAAAAATTTACCTTCTAAATTTTCATTCTAACTAGTTAATTCATTACCTATATATCTTAAATTCAAACAAAAGAGGAAAAATATTATTATAAACACATATTCAAAACATAACTATTTATAGGAACTACTAAAATTTAGTGGTAATATCATACTAATTAGTCTATATGAAATAATAAATTATATTATTTTTATAAAAATTAGATCCAATTTGTCCCTATCAATATACCCTCCCAACTAATTAACAATATATTATATTAAATTTATATTCTATATATCTAATGATATATTTTTACATGAATCTATAATAGGGATTTAGAAAATTTTGATTTACTTGGATTCCCATTAGAAGATGGTTCAATAATCATAATGAGGTTGTTATCAAAACTCTACTTCTAAATACTCATATTTTGAGTATTTGAGAGTATTTTGTTTGATTGTTTTTATAGGTTTTCAATAAATAAGGGCAAGATTTAAACTTTATAGTTACTAGAATAGAATATTGTGTGTTCTATTGGATTCAAGATATGTAATTTACCCAAGGGAGGTGATTTTTATTAAATTACATAGATGATTTAGAATTACCTCTATATATTAGGCAGGGATGGAGTTTTGTTACTATTTATTTATTCAATTAGTTCATATTCTGTTAGATTATTAAAATCAAATAAATAAAGCTACATGGATGATATTATCATGTTTTGGGAATTAAATAATATTTTTAGAAGAAGTTTGGAGATATTATAATTTTGATTTCATGGAAAGTTAGATGAAATTTATTAGATGAATTGAATGAGAGGATTTTAATTGAAATCAATATAATGATTAATGCATGATTATGGTTGAAATTAATAGAGGATTTAGTGGGAATAGAATATAAATTAATCGAGTGAGTATAAATTTTCCACTCTTAAATTTTGATAGACAATTTCATATTTTATCTTATCTTAAGAAAGAAGAAAACCCTCATTGATAGTTTTGAGAAATAATAGATAAGTATTTTAAAAGAACATGATCGTGGATGAATGACTGGTGATGATAATTAGAAAAACAATGATTTAAAATTCATCGTGGAATCAAAGGGACTAAAATTATCATATATTGAACAATCCAAGTTTATAAACAATATTTATTATATTATTTCTCTGGTAGATAATTTATAATCTTCCAAATTAATCATTATATAGGATTCAATAAATTGGTAAGAATAATGATTGTGTATTTGGATGAATAATAATTATTTTTTAATTATTATAATGATATTTATTGTTAAATTTTAATATTATAAATGAAGGTGGTAATGAGTGGAAATTAGATTTGGTAAATCATTGTAAATGTCATTATATAAATATAGAATATGAACTGATATTTAGTGGGAAAAAATGAATTGTGGATTTCAATAAAAAATGATAATTATAACTGATCATTGGTTATAATTAATATATGAATTATTTTGAATGTGTTTATAGTGGATTATTATGATTGATCTTTTTCTAGGAGTTATTATGAGATATTCTCTATGTCCCATATAAAAACCTAAATCTCATATTAATGGAAATATTAGAAAATAAATTAGTGGGGAGAGAATGGATACTTACACACAATGACATAAATATCATTACCATATCAAGTATATTGTTTAGAAGTATTGGTGAGGGATAGGGGATGAAGAGAATGTGATTCATATGGGGTCTTTCCATATATACAACATTTTGTTCCATATTTTGTATTTAGATGACTTTTCTAGAAGAAATATCCAGAAGGTCGGTTTGATTTATACTTGGTCATAGAACATTGGAATGTTTCCATGAAATTTATAATTGGGGTCTTGTATTCTTATTCTATATGATGAGATTCCAGTGCTAGTTAATTACCAATATATGAGTAGTGGTATTTAAATTGTGTGGTTATACTCAAATGTAATGTTTTATGTGTTATGACATTAGTGGGAGAATAAAAGTATGGTGGATATATGAATACATTTGTGATGTGTGATAGTGATAAAGAAGTTGTGTATAGTAATGCGATGCTGATTTTGTGAATTATGTGATGTTGATGTCGATGATATGTTTGTCTACGACTCATATTTTATGTGTTCGGGTGAGAACATTTGTTGAGAAGGGGAGAGACCCTAATGGTGGAAACTTAGAAATAAAGTTTTTTTCCTGGAGGGCGGATAACCACCCAATGACTGAAGGTTGTGGAGTTGAGTTCCCCTATGGGTGGACACCTATAAAACTAGTGAGAGTAACAATATGAGAAAATGAAAAATTCATTGAATGGTTACGTGTTAAGAATTTCCAAATTTTTGGATAACAACACGGAATTGGTGGTACTACAATTATGTACTTGTGAGTGGAAATCTTCTTATATGTGGATTAGTGACTGTGGGTTTTGTAATTGTGTTTACATTTCGGCATTTGAGAGGATGTGATGTAGTTTAGAATGTGTGATGGTGTGGTATGAAATAATGGTGATTGGAAAGTATACTCTTACGATATATATGAGTTTAATTTTTTTATTCAATAAATACATGAATAAATTAGTATAATTCATTCAAATGTACACATGATAGTACGAGGGGGGGAATATAATGAGTCTATTTTATGCCCTCCCATTCAATATATAAAACATTTTTCAGAGTACCTGGATAGAGTTGGTGGTTGTGTTTGGTGAACTTTTCTTTGGACAAGAATGAATTTCTAGAAGAGGATCTTCCATTATAAAATTCTATAGGTATACTATACATTCTATAATTATAGTTGTTTTTACATTATGGTAATATTTTATTAAATAATATGAATTTGAAAAAATTATTCATTAATTGTGGTTTAAAAATAAATTTTTTAGTTTAAATATTAATTATTTTAGTCGTAGTTTTGAGGAATTATATTTTATAAAATGTTATTCCTTCAGTAAATGTGTCATATTATACACTCGAAACAAGTTTCCAACCAATTTCCTATTTATGGTGGGACATATGGGTTGTACACTAACTAATTTACAACTCAGGTGGAGTCTTAATGGGGGTGGGTTGAGATGTAATGGTATATGGGTTAGTTTATTATAGTTTTAATTTTAATGTAGTAATATATGAGGGTTGCATTGGAATTGTTAATGGAAATGGTGTATCTAAACTAGGGGAAGATCATAGATAAGGGAATAGGGTAAAAGTTGTCAGAAGATAATGTATTCCTATATGATGGACTTTATTGTCTATCACTTATACCCAAGGGATGGTATATAATTATTGGGGAACATAATTACTTATGTAAAAGTACAATGTATTTATATCTTTGGATGATCTTATTTGTGTAATTCTTGTGGTGATGTGGGGGTGAATGAAATGGGGAAGTGGTTACACACTTGATTGATTCAATAGTGTGGTTTCAAATTTCTCATACATATAATTTTTGATAAGGCCAGTTTTACTTATTTGGTTATATTTTTTATTTCTCTAACATAATTTTTTTCTAGAGGTGGTAAATTAAACACGAGAGGCTATGCATGAAAGAGGTGACTAGGACGAAGGATATTATTGAATTAAAACCATGAGTGAGTTTTAGAAGTATATGTTTTCAAAACAAGAGGGATTATTTTTCAATTCACGAGATTGAGCATTGGATAAATTATCTCAATATATATTATCAATTGATGTAGATAGAAAATGAGAATCATGTTTATTAATAGGTGGGTTTTCATGATGTTTAGTGTAGTATTGGTGAATACTTTACTAGGAACATAATGATATAACTAGAATCAAATTAAATAACTTTTGGGAGTCATTCAGGACTAGGTTTTTTACATGGACTCTAATTCTTTATATGCACCAATATTTATAGGTAATATAGTATGTGAATTCAAATATTTACGTGTTTTGTGTAAAATTTATAAGGATGACATTATATTTTATTGATTTGATGATAGTTGAGTATTTGAGAGCTCATTATTTTCAAAGGTATTAGAATCCAAGGATTTAGTGGTAGATGGAAATGTTTTCTATGAAATCCTTCAGAGAGATTTTGAAAAAGGTTGATATGGTGGATAATTTATTAATGAATAATGGATATTTTCTGGGGAGTACCCAAAAAAATAACTCAAAGTTAAGATAGAGGTAAAATTTATTGATTTTTGAAGAAATCGGGGATCAAGAGAGTCTATATGATTCCAATTCCCGCGGGATCCTCTTTCCCTAGTATGGTCAATACCCAACAATTTAGTGGGTTCTAGGTAATTGATATATCCATTGTTGAATTATCAACCATAACTAATCTACAGGACCATATTTGTTGAATTGCAGAGGATTCATGGGAATATTGAGACTGTTGATGGACTACTACATCTTTCTCCATGAAAATAGTTTCCACACTCTCAGTAGGGTATATGAATATTGTGATCACCAACACAAGGTTTTTATTTAAGGAAAAATCATAAAGGATCTCAAAATATATATGACCTCATAAAATATAGAGAAATAAATAAAGTATGGCAAGAAGGTGGAAAAGGAGTTAGTAGATGGAGACTTCAAACCATTTTTGTTAAATAAGTGGTGAGATTATAGATGGTTCAAGGTATGATTTATATTTAGTCCACTACTTCAGTTTTTACGGATTATGGTACCAATTTTTTTTATCACTCATGTCATATATTTTAGGTTAGATATTCCAGTTGACAAAATTTAGAGGCAATTTGATTTGATTACTCTAGTAGGATATCATAATAGGATGGTTGAGGTGTGCAATTGTGTGTTTTTATAGGGAATGTTTGATTATATATAAACCTAATACTTTTATTGATATCAACATATAGTGTTATATTAGATATGGATCAGTTCTAATTGATATGAAATTTTATTGATTGTTATTGGAAGAGGGTGAATTTATCTATCTTGGATAATGATTTCATCGTTTTGAGAGTGTAAAAAGATTATGAATTTGGTTAAAGGTAGATTAAGTCAAAAAGTATTATTCCATAGTTGGAGGTTTTCATTATTAGATAATTTTTTTGGATATAGATAAAATTCATTTAGTAGTGATGGAGTATAATTATTTTTTCCTAGATGAGGTAACTATTGGATATCCACTAAAATATGATGAATAGTAGTATATGATTAAGAAATGTTATAACCCATGTCCTGCACATGATACATATCCAAAATATACATTTAGGTATATCACTAATGGAATGAAATTTAAATATCATATTATACAAAATATTATATATCAAATGATATGTGATATCGTATTTTGGGGATAAACCGCATCTCTGAAATTTTTTTTATCACCAGTAACAATTCATTGATATGGATTATTTATATAATAGTAAATTATAGTAATGAAATTTTAAATCTTCAACAATCATAAATACCCAATAATCTTATTTTATGGGTAATTTATGGTTATTGGAATTGGAATCTAATTCTCAATTTCAAACCCTATCATTTTGTTTCGTAATTATTTAACCTATTGATTTGTACTTGGTTTTGTCATCTATTTTTGTAAAATACAATGTGAATTTTTTGAATTTATGGGGTTTCAATATATGTGAACAATAGAAACACATTTAGTGATAACCATATGAATAAACATGAAATGTTTATAATTAATTTATATACACAATTTTTATAGTTTTCACATGTTTATGTTGATTATGTGGCTAACCCATGCAAGTGGTCGAGTGATTCCAGTGAGGAGTGCACAATTGTCACATTATTTGGTAATCCTTGTGGAAAAATTATGGAACATACCTAGTTAATTAAAAAGACGCAATTATTAAGATACCCCCTATAAATGTATCCACAAATCCATTTCTCATCCATTCATTCGACCATGGATCATCAGGGACTATAGGGTGCGCCTCCCTCTTAATTCTCCTTTAAATTATGTGGCCCGTCTCTCTATTTCTCAGCATTCATCAAGATGTAAGGATTTTTATTCTTTTTTATATTATTATCCCTTAGTTTTCTCTGCCAATTTTTTGGTCCCCCATTAGATTAACCCTAGAGGATAGGGTTTAATGTAATCGTACAATTATTTTTGATTTATCATGGGACAATCATATTTTGGGTCCTCCTCCTCCCATATTCAATTTTTTTTCTTTATTCTCACATAATTTGAGGTAGGTGGATTTGTGACTTCAATTTTTCTTCATATACTATGCTTGATTGAGATTTATAAATTTTTTCCTCATAAAAATATTTTTAGGATTTTATTCAATTATAAATACAATTATAAATCATATAAACTCTTGATTTTCTTTTTAATGAAATGGGGATATTCTATGACTTTGACAAAATTTATTAAGTGGTTCTATATGGATTTGAAATTTTCAATTTATGTTTGTATTTTTAAAAATTGATTATGATTTTTAAAGATATATATATATATATGTCATTTGGCATGGTTTTCTAGTTATTTTGGATTTTTGTTGAATTTTATTTATAAATCATTTATTTTTAATGAATTTCATGTGTCACCTTGTTGGTTTTTTAGAACTGACTATGAATATTTATATATATGTGATTCTGGACATGAATATATACATTCATGGATATTAAAACATATATATGTGTATGGTTGTATATATATATTTGATTTCCCAAGATAACTTTAATTAAACATGGGCTTTCAAATCGTTTCTTGGTTCTCAAAACACCATCCAAAATAGATATTAAATGATTATTTATAAAGCCTGATTTAATGGACATCGTGAAACCTTTAAAAGGTATTCCTAAATAGTATTTAATTGTTAATGGTATCCAAAGGTATTTCGAAAAGTAATATCAGGATATCAAATATAAGGTTCAATAGAAAACTTCAAAAACTTTTAATGAATGAGATGGACCCCAATGGAAATCCCCATGTGATTATATTGTTATAATGGATTGAATATACAGGGTTATCACATTGGTAGAAATATAGAGGTGGAATTAAACTTTGATATTGTGATTTTTTATTCGTCCTTGACATTGGATTAATATAACTAACCTACTATCTCTATTATTCATGGGGATCATAGGTTTATTTTTAAGGTATGAGAGGAGGTTACTACCTAGACCCAATTAGACAGACTAGTTCATCTAAGGTACTATACATTATAGGAGAGTTACACCAACATGGCTATGTTGTTATTGATAGTTTATTATTTACATTAGAATTTATTGATAGGCCTGAAGATAGTTCCAACATGAGTAATGTGGGATTTTCTAATTGGTTGATTAATAATTTTCCAAGATTATCTATCATTTAATATTTTTTATTTAATACACTTGGTTACATTTATGCTTCAATATTTTATTCTTCCACTTTATATTATTATTTTATCCCATTAAATTAGTTTATTTATTAGTTGTAATTGGGGCCCTTGGTATGGTATTATAGTTTTTTCAAAAGAGGACTTAATGTTTTTTTACTATTGGTATTTTTAATGGATTTTTGAATGGTTAATTAAAAATAATTTTAGTCATTAATATTTCTTATGGAAAATTTAATCATAGTTTTTTAAAAGATTAAAACATATTTTCTCTCACTATTTTGATCTAACATTGATGTTCTGTTTTAGTAAAGTAACTACATGAAATATTTTGATATTATATATTGAGGTCTATTATTCTCACACCCTACTTGTGAAACCTATTGTTAGTATAGATGAGTATATTTTTTAGGTTTAGCTTCAATTTGTGGTTTCCTATAGAGAGAGTGGGGTTTATGGATATATGTTGACCTTGGAAATCACCTAGATATTACATCAGGTATCATGTTTTTTTATATAATGGATGGTATAATCGATATTATTATTTTTATTCTATATCCTAGCTTGGTATCTATACTAATATATATTTATATTGAGTTTATTTGGTTGTTATTTGAGGTCATATTTAGTATATTTTTCTATTATTAATTATTTTGTTTACATTCATTTGACGTTACACATAAATATGTGATATATAGTGGCCATGATATAAATCCTATTGGATACTCCATGTATCTTTTTTTTATTTTGTAAAATCATCCCCATTAGATCAAATTATATGTCTTGGTACTAGTTGTATGTGCATAGTGATTGGGAATACTTATTGAGTATGTAACATGCCAACTCAGGTGCCTAGTTCCGCAATGAATTGGAGTTGGTTCATGAAAAATTATATCAGATCCAAGGTAGTTTGTAGTCCCATGTTATCATAGCTCCCTCGGTTGTTTTTGGTGTATGATATATTAAAGATTTAATTTTTAATCTCTGGATTTAGGAAGGGGAAGTGTTTTCAAATCAGAATTGTTATATGCCTCGAGATTCCATGGGTTTTGGGCTAGTTTGTCGTGAATTTTTGGATTTCTTTATTCATTTATGGTGTATTTTGATATGGGTTGATGGTGTTTTGTATTGTATCTATTTTTCATAGGAAATTATTAGATTTTCTTGGAGTTGGTTGGGTGAAATGTAAGGAAAAACAAGGGTTCACCGTTAGATCACATAGTCTAGTAAACTATGAAGAACCCATGAAACTAGATATGTATAATCCTAGTGGAATTCTATAGTGTTGGAACATTATCAACCAAACATTATGTTCGAACTAGTCATAGCTATTATCCTCCCCTAGAGTATTTTTATTGATCTCCCTTTGATCAAAATATTATTATACTATTTTTGGATGTATTATGATGGTTTGAATGATATTTTTATGCTGTATTGATGGAAATTGGGTTGACTTAAATTTTGTTGTTGGAATTTAATCATTTTTTAAAAAGATAATGATTTGTTTAATAAATTGAAATAGTTATTTACAAAAATTAAATGAGATGTCTCTGGGGAAAGGGACTTGTGAATGTTTTAAATAAGATAACCTATGTTGTTTTTAGATGGTTTATTTTTTGGAAATCAGATTATAAACTAATGTGTGAAGTTTAAAGTCGTTTTTATGTCAAATTATAAAATTTTGTAATCAGACTGGGAAAATTTTGAATATCATTAAAATTGTTTTTTCTATTTATGTTTAGTAATTTCAATCAATTCTTATGGATTATTATTATTATATGCTATGATTTATTATGTCTAGGTATAACAGTGATTAATATTTATTGATTATGAAATTTATCCTTGTTTTTTAGAGTATGACTCCCACAAATGTTATGAAGAATCATATGGTCTTGAGTATGGATTTTTCAATTGATTGATCTCCCCAAACTAATACTAGTGTGGTATAGTTGGATTCTTCTAATTTTTTACCTATATTCCATGGTGAATGAGGTAATATAGAGGCTATGTATTAGTATAAAAATTATGAGAATGTATTTAAATATTTCTGTAAACTCCTCATGTTCTGAGAGCAAGAGTACTATTAGGTTTATATTAGGAATTGAGTTTTAATCAATGGATGGTGGTCAAATGAAATCATTTTCAAGTTGGGATGATGTGGGAGTTCATTAATACCATTTTCACCAATTGATTTCTACCTAAGTATTATAGGGTGAATAAGATGATGGCGCTCATGAGTCTCCATCATTGGAAATGAATAATGTATGAGAACACTAACCATTTTACACACACACTAACACATATGCAATGATTATAATATTTTATTTATCTATTAAATTATATTATTAATTTTGAGATTTGGGTCTTTTTGTTTGGAAAATTTTTAATCAAATTTCTATTTCAATGTGTCGCATAATCTGTCAAACCATGTAGAAATAGTGTGGGTGAGTATATCAAATTAATAAAGTAGTTCTGCATGGTTGGGGAATGATTTATGAAACATTGAGATAAAATCATGTGTTCACATGGTGTACCATGTAAGGAGTTCATGATTGGTGCATGATTTGGTAAATCGTGTGCCAAAGCTAAGAGATTCCCCTAGGCTTAAAAAAATATTATAGAATTTTGAAGATAATAATAATAATAATAATAATAATAATAATAATAATAATCAAAATCTAATAACCCTCACCTCACACCTCCCTCATCTCCCCATTACATAGAGATTCACCCCCTAGCAAGGGATCTCTCTCGTATGAAACCTTCCCTTAGTCTTGATTATTTTCTTAAATTCCCCCCCTGTTTGGGTGTGTAGTGATTCTTTAAAAGAATTTACCCTCTTCCAAATTCCACTTTTTTCTTATTCTCTCATCAACTTTCTTCTATATAGGTGCACCATGCATATGGGATGAACCTTGAGTGTAGGGTTGACCTATTTTTTGGTAATTTTGGTGTTTCTAGTTGGTGAGATCCATTTGTTGAGTCTCGTTATTTCAATTTTGGTGTATTTGAGTCTTAGATGATGAAGGAATTAAGTTTTGGGCTGTTTTTTTTTCCATTATTGAACTTGTAATATAAAGACATTTTAATTATTGGGTTGGAAATTTACATTATTGAAATATAATATTTTTATTGTTGACAATAATAATGTCCTTATATGTTAATGATATATCAACTAATATTTACCTCTGTTTTCCCCTTTGGTTCCTTCAACCCTTGAAAAATACATCCATATATTCCCCAAAAAAATACTCTATTAGATTTTTTGAAAGTGGAACTTGGTATTTTTAATATCTCATGAGTTATTTATAATTTTTATATGAATTTACAATGAAATTTAATTGAAATCATAAGATTTATTTCAAACCTATTTAATTGATTTTTTTTGAAAACCAAATTAGTATTATTATTTCTAAATAATAATCTATTTTTATGTATTTGTGTGTGTATTTCTGAGTGTTGTAGCATACTGACCCAATTATCCACCAGACCAGTGCTTTCAGGGCAAGTTCCATTGGCCTAAAGTGCGCCTCCATGTATGCTAAAGGTTGCTGACTAGAAGAGAGGGTGTGATGGTGTGATAGAAGGGAGAATATACCCTCTGGAGGTAATATAATAATGTTCTAATAGATATATATATCGAAGAAAAAAATCAATAGACTTAAACCATACCATCCCATGGAGGAAGCAACGTCAATAACGGGCAAGAGCAGAAGAAATAATTAAATATCTGCATCAAAAAATATTTAAACATGTCCACATGCCAATATAAAATCTAAAACTGTACATGAATTCATAACATGTCATATAATATAATAAGCAGTAGAGGGTCTCCAATGGATAACCTCTAGTATATACATATATAATTATAATGTTGAAGAAGAAAAGGTAAAATCAAAAGGTAAAATCCAGCCGATGCATTCACTAAGTGTCCTTTTCCCTCCATACCATGCTGAAAACCACTAAGATCAAGCTCGTAGTCTCATACCATTACCTAAAAGCAAGGAAAAAAGACTACATGAATCTTGAAGGGCCCGCGTAAGTTGTGAGAACAAGTCCATGTAGGGTACCACCCATATATGAGTAATATACATTTTTGAATAAGTATGTGTGTAGTAAAAACAAATAAATAAGGAAATTCATGCAATTTATATAAGAACAAGCTTCTCTGATTCCCAACAACCAACAAGAAGCTATCACCTATCCGAGCCAATGTCATAATGCTGTAGCAGAGATGATCATTATTATAAAACCAAGGATACCCCTAATATATATTATACTAGAGAATCATCATGGTCCACCTCAAACAAGTCACTCACACCTTCTTCCAACCAAAAACTCATGTCCAAATAAAACTCGTCAACAACCAGAAGGTATTCCTAAAAGAAACAAAACTGGTCCCTCAGACCCCTACTTGAAAGTACCCATCTGCTCAAATCCAGATGTCCAGAGGCACAATGATTTCTATCCTCAAGGTAAGATCAGAATTGGCTCAATGAAAATCACATTGGGGGATTGGTGATTCCCTTCCACTAATAGGATTATGGACCAATGACCTTAAATAGAGTGATTATCATCTCCAAACTAATAGTATCAATTGTTTTATATAATGGATCATCGCCATCCGTATAGATTTATATGTAAATGACCCCCAAAATAATGACCTATGATGAAATTATAGGGGACTCTACCTGTACGAGTGGTCAAAACCACCTTATCACCATGTCACTCTATTTGAAAGGGAATCCAATGATGCTTTGGCCAATATGGTGAGTGACAATAACCAAAATAGTACCTAATACACATCAACAACAACACCTCGTGCCCCTATGATCGTGTTTCTAAAATGTTGTTTCCATTACATTCAATATCACAAGCCATTCCCTCTACATGACAGGCTTTCCACCTAAACTAATGACCACATCTCCCAACTGGTGATCACCTCACCCCATTAATGATGGTATAATCCATTTGAATGATCACATCGACCCAATTACAAGTAGACATCACCATTTCAATCCTTTGGTCAAGCCCAAAAAAATAACATGGATCTAAGAAGTACATCCCAAGAAATTTATATACATTAATCTCATAAATTTAAAAAAACAATTTAGTAAAATAATATATTAAAATTTATATAATTTAATTGAATATATAATTTAACTAAACAAACCAACTTAATATTAGGAACACCCCTAACCTAACTCCCCAATGTTCTGGGCCTCTCTCTCAAGTGAATACACTTGTAATCTCGATCAATATTTTCCAGAGGAATCTAAAAAGGTCCAATTAATTAATTTAAACCAACAATTTAAATGTATGGTTCTTTCTCGGCCAATACCTCGATACGCTAAAGGATGTACCACCTAGAACCTCAAGAAATTTCAATGATAGGTACATACCACCTACCTTGAATTCATAGACATATGAATTCTTTATATTATACTTTAACTCAAAATAGTCTAGGAGATATCATAGTTTTGAAATAAAACCTTAAAAAAATGGGGAAATCAATTTCATCGATTTAGCCATCGTTGAGGTAATATAAAAGAAGAAAATAGGTATGGGTGAGGTGAGACTTACCGATATTGATCCAATTCCAAAAACATATTGTTTAATAGAGGTCATATGAGGGAGATATCTCAATCCCTAGGAAGAGAGGAGGATCACCTCATGACCTACTAGGTGGAAGACCACATGTGGGAGGAAAAGATGAAGAGAATATGAAATATGAGGGAGGGGTAGTTAAGTCATTTCACACTTTAATGAGCAACATGGTTTGCTCGAATGGTTTTACAAGCCATGTATAAAATGTATGATTCTTTATTTTTAATATCCATAAATTACAATGTTTTCCAAACTGTTCCCAAGTCGTGAATTCTAAAATGTGGGGTTATTTCCTATGTGGATCCAACCACGTGGCTTGCACATGGTTTTTGAAAACTTGTGCAAAACACAAGGAATCCCACTACAAAACATCAGAATTTAATGCATGGTCATGCCCCCCACTCACATGGTTTTCCAAACTATAAAAAGTACAAAATTGGGTAGCATGGTTTTCACTAAGTGGCCACACTGTTTACCCATACCACACTCCTCTACAAATACAACTTTAAAACATGTCCTCTGGACCTCTGATGCACCTGAAACCCATCCGAGCACCCATTCCACTTGAAATTCATCTAAACACAAAATAAAAATGATATTAGGTTGAAAATAAACTCAGAAATAGGTTTCAATGATTGAAAAAGAAATATTCATACCCACAAACTCCAAAAAATTAAAAAGGCATTAGTTGCTGACCCCTTCAAAATACTTGAGATGACACAATCGACATCCTTAACATATCTCATACCCAAGATTTAAAAAACTATGAGATGGTATAGAAAATACCCATATTAGTAAAAATTAACCCAGACTACCCCAGTCTCAGGGGCATAGGTCGACAACCTTAAGGGTGATCCCCACCTTAAGAGTGACATACACTGATCGTATCCCAACCTAAAACTCAAAAACCATATGGTCCCTCAACCATCCCAGGACTCAAATATCATCCCATGATGAATCAACACTACTATACCTCATCTGGTTTTCCTATGTCATATGCGACACCCATCATAATTTTGCATCATGTTGATGCCCGCCAAGTTCCCATGACTTAAATGGAACAAATGAGGTCATGAATCTCAATAGATTCTTCAATGTCCTAGTACCTCACATCTAAATTGAATACCACATCATAATAATTCCCATATTCATATTCACATCATGTAAACCACATATCATTGATTCTCCTATACCAAAGTAGGTCACAATTCACACATCCAATGAACCTCACATATTAAACCTCATTCCAAACACCTCATATATATATATATATATTTAATGAATCAAATTTGATGAAAAAATAATGAAAAATATATGGTTAGTCCATACATATTACCCCTTCAACTCATGTTTCCAAAAATGACATACCTAAAAATCCCATACCAAAATAAAATAGAATGGAACCCCAGTCATGCACATGGTGTACCTATGACCATCATCAGATCATCAGACTGATCTAACCCTAGAATCTCCACAGAGTGCACTTAACCCATATCCTGAATGCCTAGTGATTCACCTACCTATTATGCTACTCCATCCGCTGACCACTCTTCCCACAACACGGTCCTACAATATTTATCATGACAACTTCATATAGCTGAAGCTCGACTACCATCACCTGGTACTACCCACAGTCCAATCTATGAACCCTGAGTAATCCCAAAACCCTGAATATCGGCCGCCTGAGAAGGATTCTTATAGAAACTCTTGAGATTCTAGACATGTACACATGCCTGTAACTCTACAGGAGGTTTCCCAAACTGATTCCGGGGATGTCAAGGTTTCCCACATGAGAAACAAGCCTTCGATGATCCACTATTAAGTGGTACAATTGATTCCTCGCCCCAACTACTCTATTGGTACTCATATATGCCTCACTTCCTTATATCTAAAACATCTCCACTAATATCACATGAATCCACCTCCTAGCTCATGTAAGACTTATTGGTCTTGTTTCCCTCAATAATGAGTTCCTAATTAACTACCTCTAAGAATGAGGTAAACGTAATGATGTTTTCCTTCACCCGAATGATTCCATGTATACCATAAAAAAACACCACACCCTCAATGTGTCATCGCTAACCATGATGGGTGAAAAGAGAGATAATTTAGTGAACATCTCTACATTGTACATGATAGACATTTCACCATACTGTATACTTAATAACTCTTGAGTTCTCTCTGCCCTCAACGTCACTAGGAAGAAATCCATGATGAACCTGACCTCAATGTCCTTATAGGACAGTCCCAAATGTATGCATGCCTAAAAAAATATTCCCAAATATAACTTATGTAGTCCTATGAGCATGTAGGTTTCATGTTTTACATTAACAATGTGTGTTTTTGTCAATTTTTTTTTTCAAACTAATTTAATCTTGTTGATATATTTCATTTCACACAACACTAAATATATCTTGCGTTATATGAGACCAAAAAGTTATTCTTGAATTATAAGCTAAAATATGAAATTATTTTTTATACAATACCCCAATATGAGTATTCATGATACTCAACACTGACTTGGTATTTGTTATACACAATGCCTACTTGGATTGCGTTACACACAACACATAGATTCTAAGCAACTACATTTTTCTATTATAATTAATTAAAAGAGATAGTTATAAAACTATTTTTAAACATAATAATATGAATATTAATAACCACTTTTTTGAAATAATTTATAATTTAATTATATAAATAAATCATAATGATGAAAAAACATAATTTTTTGTTCTGTATTTATATGTTTGGAAATAATATTTTCTTAAAAGAAATGCTTTTTATGTTATTGTATGAACAATAATAAAACTAATTTTATTCTCTATTAGAAATTTAATATGATGAAATAAACATAATTTTTGAATTCATTTTTTCAAATTTATCTTTGGTTGAATTTTTGGGATTTTTTTGAGAAACACCATTTTTGGGCGAATAGTGAAAATAATGATTTTTAATTCCAAACTAATTTTTCACCTAATTTATTTATATAGTTAAATTATATTATAAAGTTTGTTATAATGTAATAATAGATAAATTATACATCTATCTATATAATTTAGGTCATTGGAATCATTATTATGTTGAATTTGTAAATATATACTGAATGAACTTTTGAACATTCTCATTTGAAAACCCGCTTTCTTGCCATGTATGCGAGATTAACATTAAAAATAATTCTTCATATTCTATGAATTTAATTTAAAAAAATGAAAAAAAATTGTTTTAAAATTTAAAATATTTATATTCTAATAATATCAACTTAATTATTGGCCAAAAATATTAGTGAATGTGATTAAAATTAATTACAGAGATTAAGTTAAAATAATTCTTAACAAAGTGCTAAACTTTAATATTAAGGGATAAAATGACCTAGAAACTTGTCTATAAACCATTGTATGTAAAATTATATGACATATACCTTCCATTATTGTTTTTTATGGTTTTTTATGTCTTTTTCTACGGTACAAATATGGGTACTCCTAACATTGTTGATAAATTTCAAAGTGTATCTTTTCCCTCCCCTATAAAAGGCCAACACCTCTACCCAAACATCACACCTCTAAAACCACTTAAGATAGGATAATATCTTCTCAATAAACTTACAAAAATACATATCTTCCAATTTGATGCCTCTATTTGTGATTAAATCCATCCATGGAATCCCTTTTCTGTAAAGAAAAATGCGTTACCCAAAGAAGAGGTAACATCCATCATCAAGCTCCTCTATTTCTTTTCTTTCTCCACCAACTCAATTATTCTTATTACATGATAATATAATAAAATATTATCCAAAATATGACTATATTGTTTTATTATAAGGTTTCAACCTTCAATTATAAAAACATATATCCAATGGGTAACAGATTTACCGTTCTTGTGTACGACGAACTACCGCCTCATGAAATGATGTTATTCATTTTGACTTTACCACTTCTCATAATTGGGAATTATATTATAAAATATATTTTATATTATATATATAATAATTATTATTTATTTATACTTTTTTAGTTATTATATAAATCCTAGCTTCATGATTTCCAATTATTCTAAATATGATAATTTCATTTGGGGAAGTGAGGACTACCGCATCCTTAAATATATGTGATTCATTCACACACTAAATGGAACATATTAAAGATTGGTTTTATAAAATTATATGTTATATATATGACATAATAATAATAATTAAATTATATTATAAATATATACTTATATTTACATTACTGTTATTCTTTCAATATTACAAAGAAAAATGGAAACAACGTTCATGTGTATGTACAACCTACCATCCCCATCAAAAGTGTCTTAAATTTCATATTTCTATATACTATAGATTATTTAAAATACATATATATAGAATATAAATTATATTTACAATCATTTTTAAATTTTATAAATCATGACATAAGTATGAGGACAAAAAATATTTCAAATTAATACACATGATAAAAACAAAGAAGATATTACCAGAAGGGAAACCTTAACATGGAATCCTAAATAATTAAGTAATATAAAGTTATAATAAAACCATATGTGGTATTAGAAATAATATTATAGTTCTTTAAAATATTTATAATAAAATTATATTTATTATACATCTTTTTTTGTGAGTATGAATAGAGTCAAGACCTAAGGTAAGAGAATTTAATCACAATTGTTTTTCAATGAGATACATGAATTATTAACTACTCATTTATTTTATGTGGTGTGTGTACTTCTCAAAGATGTATTATATGATTCCTATACTTAAACATATGGGTATTTTCATATCTATTTTATTATTTTTATTTCACAGGGTTTATGTTTCATATGTTACAAAATTGGTAATGTAAATTTTGTTTAAAATTACCTTCTTTGAGACACATTCCATGTTAT
Organism: Viscum album; assembly: GCA_963277665.1. Taxonomy (NCBI): domain Eukaryota; kingdom Viridiplantae; phylum Streptophyta; class Magnoliopsida; order Santalales; family Viscaceae; genus Viscum; species Viscum album. The sequence continues at coordinate 1,859,635,868 of OY728151.1, read as the reverse complement.
AAAACAAAATTATTTTTGTGGTTTATATACTTCCATTTGACACGTTATATCATGAATATACATATTTCCATGATATTTCATGTCTAATTTAATTTTGTGTTATTACATGTGGTTTAGGATTCAAAGTTACCATGTTGTAATATTTTATTGAAACAATCTCTTCCTTTATCGGGATTGTTTATTATTATGCTTTCATTGATGAAATCATATGATACATATCTCAAGAACAAACCTGAATTTATTTCTCACATATTTAATCAAGATATATACATGCATTATTACCATTTTTCTACTTTTTTGGTACTGAATATATTTATAAAATGTTTTTGTGAAAATATGACAATATATCTGTTTTCGATCGCAAATCGAATGTATTCAAAATCCACATTTTTAAAAATGTTTTCATAAATGTTTTAAAAAATGTTTTAAATTATATTTTAAGATCATTTTTAGGGAAAATGATTTTAATTTTTTTTTGTTTTCAAAGCTTTATTTATAATTTTTCAAGCCTATTATAAAAGAAAAGGTATTCAATTTTTTATGTTTTAAAGGGATTATTTGATTACAAAAAGGATATTTTCCCCCATAAATATTTTTAAAATATCTTTGAAAATTATTTCCCTTGTAAGATGATATTAATTGGTGTTAATAATGTCTTCATGGGAATATTATTTAATGTTTCCATTCATATTCATTATCGGAATGGTATATGTTTTTTTGGCATGATATTTATGAAACAGGTTTCTATTTCACAGGTTAAATGTATTCGAAAAAAGATTCTTTTCATGGGTTGTGGTTTTGATGAAAATATTATTAAACTTATATTTTTTTTCATAGGTTATGATATGATTACTTGTTTATAATACCCATTTCATTTATTTGGTTATGATATAATAGTTTTTGATCTTGTGGAACATGTATATATGATTCCTTATGAGATGGGTGGGACCTATATATCTCTCTAATACATTGGGTAGTGATTTATATCTTATTAGATAGACTAAGATAGTCTTGCGAGTAAATCTTGAATAATAAATGGCCACATGAGTGAACCATCACTACCATGGTGGTATGGGGTGTGAAATTATACTAATAAGATTTACAAGGGAGTGATCAATGAATACCAACATCGTATGGGGAGAGAACCCATACAACTAAGATGCCCTTAGCAGTGATGCCTTTACTATTATGGAAAAAATATTATACATTTATTTGTCAACAACAATTCTATGTTTTATTCCTATGTTATGAATTCATGTCTTATATTCTTTACTTATGATTCATGTCTTATGAATGACCAATATTTATGACACGATTCATGATAATGATCTTTGATAGGAAGGTTGTGATATTATAATGTTACGATCACATTATCATACCCTTATGCTCATGTTTATGAATAAATATAAAAGTTATTTACCCTTATTGATCATATAAGAACACCCATTTTTTGGTTTCCTTCCCCAGGTTATGAAGATATATTCTATAAAAGATATTTCAAAGAGGGGTTATATTCTGGGAGAACCTAGTGGGAGATAATTATCTCATTCATATACCAACATTCATGTTTCCATGTTTCAAAAGGAACTAAAATATCATGGTATTTGGTTGCCTATATTTGAAATGTATTAAGTATTCCACAAAAGTGATGTACTGTTAATGTATGAAAAGTGAGTGTAGCTATATTTACGTTATTCCGTGGAGGATTCTATAGCTTCTTAAAGATCATATGCATTGATGCAATATAAATCTCAGCCACTTGTGGACAACTGTCACCTTGAAAAATTGGTGGGTGCTATGACTGGAATTCTTGAGTCAGACACTCCCTAGAATTATATGCTCTCTGAGCCCATCTTTCAATCCATTGGATAAAACAATTGAGGCTCTCTTTGAGCTTTTCGTCAAGCCACAACCAGAAAGCTGTCAAATCTATAAGCTACCTGACCTACACTGAAGCCTGTAACAGATCATGTACCAATAGATTAGGGTGTTGATAACCCTTAGGGGTCTTATCCTAATCATGATCTAACGATAATCCATCCCCACTCACTAGAAACTCCATATGAGTAGTCTAGGAGGAAACCCAATGAATACCATTACATGGTCTGGAAACCATGATACAACATATAGATATATACATCATAGATAGGGAAATCTTTAATAGGAATCAAAACCTCGCTATAATAACCCTTCCCCATCGCAACCATTCCATTCGATATACTAGCCTCATGGACTACTTACCCACCCTCAACAGTGCTAAGTATGAAATATACCCTGGGCCATGCCCATTCTGAGGAACCATGTCACCTCAGACCGACAGCCACATCCCCAAACATAGTGATCAAAATCACCCCATTTAATCATAACTTCATACTCCTATAAGATCTAGGACCATACAATCGTACATATATATATATATATATATAATACATGAAATTTCAAATGAAATTTCCATAGCACATGCATATATGTAATTTAAAACATCTTATGTGAATAATTATAATAATAAACATACATAACAAACATAAAAAAAAAACAAATTTCTATAGGGGAAAGGGGATAATAACTCCTTCCCTACAATACTAGGACAATGATAACATATCAAAACGGATAAAAATTTACATCCCAAGTAAGTGATTTGAGAACAAAATCATAGATAAATAAAATTAGAAAAATTTAACATCAAATTCCTGTTAAAATATGTTGGTTTAACCCTCATGCATGAGGATGTAGAAAACTAAGAATGAGTTCAAAACCACATTCTGAAACATCCTAATAGCCAATATAACACAATCTAAATAATAATACCAATAAATTTGTAAAAGAAACCCATATTATACAATTTGTAGTTACTTGGGGTGATTATCCATTTGAAAAATTATTTTGATCATAGTTCCACTAGACTTAGGCGCACCTCCCCATATTCCAAATGCTACCAACTAGAAAAGATGGTGTAAAGGAGTGATAATAGTGACAATATACTATATTTTTATAATATAATAATGGTATAATAGATATTGATTAAGAATAAAAGGATCAATATACTCAAACTAGACCTTCCCATGGTGGAAGCACAATCAATAACATGGAACAGATGAAGAAGTAATTAAACAATAGTAGTAGAAATAAATAAACAAGTCAACATTCCATTGTAGAATCTAAAATAATACGAGAATACATAATAGTTCCTATAATAAAATAGGAAATAAAATGTATCATATAAATGAACTCAAGTACATATATATATATAGCATGCTGAAATATAACAGAAAACTCAAATGGTAAACTCTATGTGAGGTAAGAACCATGAGTCCCTTACCATCTATCCCATGATTTTAGACAATATGATCCACCTCCGGAGCCCAAACCCTTACTTGAACCCAATTTATAAATTCTACATGCATCTCGAAGGTCCCATGTAGGGTTTGAGAATAACTCTCATTAGGGTACCACCCACATGTGAATACCATACACTTGTGTCTAGGAAGGTGTATACTAAATGTAAATAAAGAAGGAAATAATGCAATTTTAATAAACATATGCTTCCCTAGTTCCCAAAATCCACCAGGAAGCAATGAATTGCCTCGGCCAACACCGGAATGCCATAGCAGATAGGATCCTTAGCCTAAGCCTAAGGAAACCCCTGATATAGAATGTCTAGGTGAACCTTGGGGTTTCACCTCAAATATGTCACTAGAAACTTGGGCCAAAAGAAACATCATTTAGAAAGAAAACTCATCGATGACCCGAAGGCATTCCCAACCAAAAAAAAACTTTCCCATCATACACTTACTCGAAATCACCCTTCTTCTCGATTCTCGATGTCTTGTGGCAAAAAAATATCTATCCTCAAGGTAAAATCACTGTCATCATAATGAAAAATTTCCCAAGGCATGTACATGACCTTCCTCTAAATTGATCATGGACCAATGAACTCAAATACAAAGAGCATCAGCTCCCAACAAATAGTCTCAACACTATCATACGATGACTCCTCACTATCCCCATGGATATCAATGAAATTAAACACAAAAATAATTACCTATGTCTATCTACTGGGGGCCTCTATGCACACGAGTTTTCAAAACCACCTCATCATTGAGTCATCTCCTGTGCACATGACCCCAACGACACATTGGCCAATCACGGGTGACTGACAATCACCAAAATACTACCTAATATACATCAACTCCAGAACCTCATTCCCATTCCCCATGTCTCTCAAATACAATTTCCAAGCCATCCAACATCATGGTCCATGCCCTATAAATTATGACCTTTCCACATCAAGAACTTACTATTTCACCCAACCAGTGATCGCCTCACCAAAGTAACCCAGGCCTAGACCAACCTAATGGCCAAATTGCCTCAATTCCAAATATCCTTATCCATTTAGAACTCGATCCAATACCATAATGATCCCATGGATATCAGTAGTATATCACATGTAATATAGATACATATGTCACTTCAATTTAAAATAAACCATTTATTTAAATAAGTAATTTGATTTAATACAATTTAATTGGAAAATAAATTTAAATAAAAACACAAAATTAATATGAAGAACACCCATGGACTAACCTCATAAGGCATTGATCCTCTCTATCAGATCAAAACACCTTTAATCTCGGAAAATCATTCAAAAATACATCTTATAATGTGCAATTATTTAATTACAATCAACCATTTAAATTTTGGAATATTTATTGATCAAAAGCTCAACCTGCTAAAATCCACACCCCCTAAAAACTCAGTAAATATAATATAAAGTAATGAAACACCTACCTTGGAGTAATAGATGATGGAAAGTCTGATATTAGACTTCAAATAAAACTGTTTGGTGAGAAATCAGCATTTCTAGCGAATGCCCTGAAAATAGGTAAAAACCACTTGCATAGATTTAGAGGTTTGTATGGTGAGAAAAAATAAGAAAATATGAATGGGTGAGGAGATAATTACCATGAAAAATAAAATTATAAAAAATGATTGAATAATGAATGATTTATAATGGAGATATCTCACACCCTAGGAGGATGGGATGAGAACCCCATGACAAGCTAGGAGGATGACCACACATGGTAGAAAAATAATAGGAGAAGAAGAAATTAGAGGGAATGGTAGTTTGGTCATTTTACCCCTTTATTGAGACTCATGGTTAGATCATATGGTTTTCCAAATTATGCATCTTCTACATCATAGGAGCCCGAACTTTCAAAGTCATCCCATACATTTCTTCAAACCATGTGGAAACTGAACATGCCACAGTGTGAGGTTACTACCTATGTGACACTAACCATGTGAAATTCACATGGATATACAAATAGTTTGAAAACCACGATGATGAAATCTACAAAAAATACTAACTTCCACATATTTATGTGTTACCCAACCCACATGGTTTTCGAAACCATGTGCTGGTACATAATTTGGTTGCATGGTTTGCACTGAATGGCCGCACGGTTTACCCAAACTGTGCGCCTGAACCTACAACTTCAAAATCTGGACTTCGGGACAAAGACATACCTAAAATCCATATTATAAACTTAGGAAATTAAAAATATTCTTATACCATAAATAAATATGATATTGGGTTAATGAAAAACATATAATTAGGATCTCATGATCAAAATATAAATCGACATACCAACCAATTACAAAAATTTTAAAACAGAGAGGTTTTCAACCCGCATTGAATACCCTGGACATTACATGTGTGTTCAAATACCTCCCCAAACAGATATATATATATATACATATATATATAAAATTAGTTATGAAATACCTCATGAGTTATTTCAATCAAGGTAAATATTATATTTTTCATATTCTTTATGGTCATTCGATGGTTATTCTTATATGAATGAGCATACATATACATATATATATGTCATTATAAAAATCATAATTCAATAATAAGTATTTTTTAAATAGGGAATATATATATTTATATATATATGTAATTTCATATGGGAACAATAGGAAGGAAGCTTTAAGAATCTAAATTGTGTTTTCATACATTGTTTTAAACAAGTATTTAAATGAATTTAAAAATAAACAGATCAGGACCAGATGATACTTAATGAAATGTGACATTAAACCCAATAGAATGCCATGATTTGTAAATATTTTTGGACATGGGTTTTATAAGATTGGATTGATGGTATAGTATTGAGAAAGGAACATTTAATTGATAGTGTAGGGAGATGAGGTGGTGTTGTAGGCTTGTTTTTCATTATTTTGTGATTTAGATTCCTCATGTATTCTAATTTTGAGTATTGTAGATGGGAATCCTGAGTATCTATATGGGTATAAAATGATAAGTACACAAGATATGAGCTAACCTACCTAAAAGGATTATGCTAAAATAGTAACCAAACTATGGCGATGATGTTTATTGGATGAATCGAGATAGATAATTAACATTAGCAACCAAGGTATGGTAACCAAGAGTATAAGGATCATAGGTCCCCACAAACCATTTCTAGTTTGGCATTTACTATTATTTTTTATCTTATTTACTCATGGTTTATATTATATTATATATAACTGTGATTTTTATTAGATTCATTCTCTACGTTGAGAATAAAAATGTAACACCCCAGGATTTCAGAGTGTGTTATTTCTTAAAAATAATTCAATAACTTGCACTACACGCAACACCGATTTCAATCACACCATTAAAAGAGGTCATGAATAGTATTAACTACATTTTGAACTTTATATAATCCTAATAATTTTAGAATCCCTATTATGAGTTTCTTAGTCATAATGCAAGAACAAATTCATTTTCAGTATTTCACTTTTATCAACTTCTAATAGTGAAACCTTTTTAAATACAATATTTTAAACTTTTTGACTAAATGGAGACATCAAAAAATTTAAAATGAAACATCCCAAGCGTCCACGGTACGCTTTCCTTTGGATAAAACAGTAGCGTGTGTTGTACGCAACTTCGAGTTCTAACACACCGTAACCAATCAAACTAGTTGTTATGAATAGTAATACCTACTTTTTGAAGTTATATATATTTTATATTTTAAAATGGACTTCATTTTTTGGATTCGGAATATCAAATTTAGCCTAAGGTGAAATTTTGGTACTTTTCGGATAACTTTCATATTTTGATGAATAGTGAAAATTACTAAATTTTAATTAAAAACAACTTTTTTAATCAAAATAATTAATAGTGATAAATTATGAATTTGAGTGGTTTTAAAGTATATTTAGAATATATTTTTACTATTTAATATAATGTTGGTCATTGGACATAATTTTACAATTAAACTGAACATAAACAAGTGTCAATCTTTTGATAGTTATTATCTCTTAAAAACACGCTTTTTGTTTTGACAGCGGGAATTAATTTTAAATTAATTTATGCCACTTCTGTGTTTTGAATTTAGGAAAATGGATTCCATATTTGGAATCAGGATGTTCAAATTGTGTAAATAGGTAACTTTTATTTTTAGACATTTTGAATAATTACTGCGGTAAATATTTTATTTACCATGGTTAAGGGTAAATCCGGTAAATAAGGGTTAAAAAAAATAATATTATAATAATACTAAATTATCCTAAAAACGTGTCTTAATCCTATTGGTTGATAGATGGTCGACCATGGGCATCTTTGGGTCTATTTTGGGACCCCATGGATCCACTTGTGAGTGATAATGACACTTTATTTTAATTAAGTTAAAATGAATACAAAAATGGCATAAGATTACATCTTTTAGAAGAAGAATTTTTACATAAGGTTATACATGTTGGATTTTAGATTATAAATATTCATTAGAAAGAAAAAAAGATTGCCTACATAAGGATATTTTATTTATAATTTTTAGACATTAAATAATTTATTTTATTTATGACACAATGATGATGCAGTAATTACTATAATAGTGAAAAATTAAAATAAGTGATATTATAAATACCCAAATAAATATAATATGAAACTTTTAATGAATTAAACTAATTTTCTAGGATAATATGATATATTAGGATTGATTTAATTGACTTTGTTCGAAGTAATCAATCTGTTATGAGTTTCACAAAAATCAACTAATGAATAGTGTCAAAATTGACATAAAAGAGTTCTTAAAACAAATATTATATTATTAATTGATATTAAATTCCTAAAAATCTAAGTTTCGTCCAAGAGACTTATATCATGATATTTTAATCATTAATGGACCACTTGGGGGTCGCTTGGATGTATATGGTAAGTTTATTAACCATATAATATAAAAATACAAAGAGACATTGTAAAAGTGAAACTAATTAACTTAGAGTTAATACTTAAAGATAAGGTTAATATAAGTACCCAAACCTGTCTAAATTCTATTGGATGAGTTGTTTTCGACCCATCCCCACCTCAACCTTTGAATAGTAAACTTTGGAGCCATTATAAACCGAATATGAATTTATTATAAATTAATATTTCTAGCTTTTCCAAAGGTGCCCCTCACCCCTCTTATAAAAAGACACCCCTCCTTCTCATTTCTTCACACCTTCCAAGCCATTTGGTTCGGCCAAACTCTGCCCAAATACTCTCCCAACATCCCTCACTACAACCTAGGGTCCTTAGTTTGATCAGAAATCCAACCTAAGGAGCCCTTTTGATCAAATCAAAAGGAAGAACCCGAAGAAGAGGTAATGATTTCACCACCCTTCTCCAAGTTCATTTCTTCTTCCAATTCTTCTTCCTTTGTTCTTACCATTCTAAAATAATAACTCCAGTTTCTCACATATACTGTGATGTTATTATAAATATGGTACAACCATATTCAGTATTCTATCAACCCTTTGAATAACATGTCACCATACGTGCGTACGCACGGCTTACCGTCTCCACGTCGTGGTGTAATTGTTATTCAATATAATATTATTTGGATGGGTATAATAATGATGTGTAACTCATGTAAATAATAAATATAACATGTTAATGATTCTGTATATATGATATACCATCCATTTATATATTATTTTAATATCAAAAGAATGATATTGTCGCTCGTGCGTACGTACGGACTACCGTCTCCACGAACGTGATGAGATTCATTCTCCATCGTATCCATTCAAGTATAATTATCATTTGATGATTTAAAAATGATGTTTAAGGAATAGATATCATTCTGGATATGAATAAAATACAACAACCATGGCTTATGTAACAAAACATATAAAAGAAAATGAGTAAGTTAACTCCCGAAACGACGATAATTCTAAGATATTATTAACAAATCAATGTTAAAAGATCATATATGATATCATATTAATATATATGATTCTTGTATAATTTAATAACAACTATTTCACAATTATACAGGAGTTTAACCTACCCCAACCAAGGAAAAGTACAAGGTAAGGGTTATTTCACAATCTCTTCATTATCCGAGGTTGTTTATACGTAATAATCTACTGGGATCTCTTTATCATCAACATCCATGTTTCTTCAAAATGTATTTCAAAACATTTTTAATATTTAAAATAATATGGGTTAAAGTCATTTATACCCTTGTTTGACTTTTTATAAGAGGTTTATAAGGGAATCTTTCTGTCTTTTTCCAAACAAGGTGCTTTTTAACCTTTTCGACAGAATTAAGATAAGAATGTTTTTTTAACTTATACGGCGGGTGCGGTTATTTTCCGCCGTTATAAAATATTCAAAGCTTTCCTTACAAGCTTATAAGAATATTTTCAAAGAAAATGTTTTATTTTATAAATATATGACTTTTAAATGATTTCAAAAAAGAGATATTTCTCTCACATATATGAAAATCCAGTGCAAATGTATACGTATTTAACGCAAGCTTAAAAATATTTTTAGAAAATCTGACTCTCGAGTATGGTAGACAGGAAGGGATTGGGCGTGGACCCATCATGGCCTGTAATTAGTCGAGCAGTCTCAGAATTAGTTATTTTGTTTTCAGAAGCTTGCATAATGTTTTCAAAAAAACACTGGAGTATATTTGAGCAATTTTAAATGTAAGTATCTTCTAAAAATATTACATCGGTAGGTCTCATGAGACAAACTAGTGTCTTGGCACAAGGCCTTGACAAAATTTTATTTGTAGTCTTGGCACGAGGCCTTGGCTATGTGGTTATGATAGTCTGGCATTATGCATTCCAACATTATGAAAGTGGTTATTGATTTTTGCATGTGATTATTCGATTAGTAGAATATCCATGTGAATAATTAAATGGCATTATTTCATTTTATTTATGCCATACCATGTTGAAAGTTCATGTTTAAAAGGCTTTTGTTTTAGTTATACATTTCCTTAAATGTTTATTCTTATTGATGAAAGTTTCCGCTATATTGTTATCCTTACTGGGCATTTGAGCTCACCCCTTTTCTATGTTTTATTTTTCCCAGGAAGTGAAGATGTAAGTTATGAATGACCTGCAGGGATTTTATGAGGGGATTATAGTGTGGACTGTGGAAACATTATGTTGTTGTAGTAGTTTTTCATTTTATGATGTAATGTAAAACTTATGAATATATCTAGTGTTTCCAAGGCTACTAAACCAATCGGTCTTTCGAGATTTGATCTTTCTTGTGATCATGCCAATGTTACGAAGTAATGCACCGACTCTGGGTAGCTGGGGTCGGGGCGTTACAGTTGGTATCAGAGGAAGTTTAGTACAAACCTTGGAAGCTAGATTTAGATAAACTCTGATTAGAGCACGTAGACCTAAGATGAACTTTGAGGATTAGTATAGAAGAACTTCCTAGAATTTTGGTATTGTAGAGATTTTGTGAGTTTTCCGAGCAATACATCCCTGTCTGGATACGAGTAGGTAGAGGCGGCTCTGGCACAGATGTACCTAGGGTTAAAACCCGAAAACACCGCTTTGAGCTAGACTCGAACGGGAACTGGTGCACGACAACGGGCCTTTCTGCACTCTTGGTTACGACACTCCCGGGGGATATGCTTAGGATAACTCTCATTTTCTTTACAAATCATTATGAAGGGTTTATGAGTATATAATTCCTCAAAGAAAACATTTTTATGATTATGGATTATATCCATAAATAGTTCAATTTATGTTAAGTGTTTTATAAGTATGGGATTATGTGTTTTGATTCATAAACTGATCTAGTTTATGCCATGGTATAGAAATGGCGCCCAGTAGAAGGAATGAGAACTCCAGAAATGCACATGATCCAAAGAGAAGGAAGGATCATATCTTTCATGGTCTTAAGCTAGAATTTATAAGAGAAATAGTCTCCCATGTATTATCATCATATGAAGAAATAATATCATGTGTTGATAAGATAAGTAAAGAGTTTACTGAGTCCTATGGCTTTGAAGGGAAGCAAGAGAATAAAAGGATGGAAGAGAGAAAAATGGATAAAGGGAAGAGGGAAAAGAAGAATTTTCCCATATGTGGTAACTGTGGAAAGAAACACCCTGGAAATTGCCTGAAAGGAATGGGAGTTTGTTATAAGTGTGGAGGAAAAGGGCACAAAGTACATGACTGCAAGGGTAAGAAAATGGTTTCAAATGTACAATGCTTCATTTGCAAGGAGTTTGGACACTACGCGAACCTATGTCCCAGTCATCAGACTATACCACAAATGATGCTATTGGATAATAATCAAGTTATGATACTACCACAGATGAAGAAGAATGATTAGAGTTCTTATGTTGATTATGTCAATTGAGTGTTGTATCAACAATGTACTTGTTATAATAATTATGGAGTATATAAGGATTGTACTGCAGTACTATTTCATTAAGGACTTGAGATTGTGTGGAACAAAGAAAAGTGACTCAATATCAGGATAAATTTTTGGAAAATATATGGTTGAGAGAATGATAAACCATAATATAGTTCTGATACCGAGGTAGTGATTTTCGAATAATACATGATTATTTTGGAAAAATTATATTGGATATTCTTGACTACCTTGGAACTGATTAATGATTTGTATATTCCATCATTGTTGGGGTTTAAAACATTTTTGGATTGATGAAGTATATCCAGCATTCAATATGGAATAAGGGAGCATGAATGTAATCAATAAAAAATATGGTAATTCAGGATGTTTCAGTGTATTAAAAGAATACACGATGAAGGTATTCATATGCTATTACGGGTTAAAAAGGATCTACATTATGTTTACCCTCCTTATAAAAGTTGGACTGTGAGTTTGGATAGAATTATTTTGGATATTTCTTGTTTGGATTATTTTGGATTGCCATAAAAGGACAACCCGTAGGTCGGGCAGCAACCCGCCGCGTCCGACATGGCTGCGAGACTTGAACCCGCAACCAAAGGGCGACAAGGGTGTATCACCTACCACTATCCCACGAGATGTCCTGGATTAAATAAAGTAGTTTTTTAAAAGATCTGGTAGATGAATTATAAATTCGTTTATTTTGGAACCCTATACGAATAGTGTAAATAGAATTTCTTTTTACATTCTATTATCTTTTAGAGTGAAAGATGAGTTTGTGGTAGAAATTTATTAATGGATAAAACTCTAATTATAAAGTAAGTATATCTCCTTATGATCTTAGCCAATCTCATAAATAAATTCCTCAAAATTAAGAAAAGGAACTTAGAACAAAAATGTTGTCCTAGATGGTACCTTAAATCATCACTAATTTATGGCTTTGGGATTGTTGGCCTTTTCATATCCATGTTCTCTACCACTCTCCATCAGATAATTGATGGTTAGATTTTTCTTCCATATCCATATTTTCCTACATGGAACCCTAGTATGTGTTATTTTTGGTAATCTTCATACTTTCCACTCTTTATTTTAAATAGAGGCCTCATTAATTCATTTTTCGATGTGGGATTTCAACTAAGATATTTTGAAACGTCAAAAATGTGTTATCCTAATACCCTATGTTTTGTTGAACCGATGGTATTTCAAATCATCATAGATTGATGAATTTAAGGACCTCAATTTTACACTTGTTTGTGATTGATGACCTCAATCACTACCTATAAATATTTACGTTTTTCCTCCAATTATATGTCTCTAATTGCCACCAATGTTCTCCTAATCGAGATCATAATTTGGTGGTGACCCTTTCATTTCTCTTTTCCTCATATTAAGACTAAATTTTAGTAACCCAATTTCCGATGTGGGTTTTCCCACAAATATATTTTCTACTTTCAACCTTTTATCTTCGAAGAACAATTTCAAATTGCGAGGACGCAATTTATTGAAGGAGGGGAGAATGTAACACCCCAGGATTTCAGAGTGTGTTATTTCTTAAAAATAATTCAATAACTTGCACTACACGCAACACCGAGTTCAATCACACCATTAAAAGAGGTCATGAATAGTATTAACTACATTTTGAACTTTATATAATCCTTATAATTTTAGAATCCCTATTATGAGTTTCTTAGTCATAATGCAAGAACAAATTCATTTTCAGTATTTCACTTTTATCAACTTCTAATAGTGAAACCTTTTTAAATACAATATTTTAAACTTTTTGACTAAATGGAGACATCAAAAAATTTAAAATGAAACATCCCAAGCGTCCACGGTACGCTTTCCTTTGGATAAAACAGCAGCGTGTGTTGTACACAACTTCGAGTTCTAACACACCGTAACCAATCAAACTAGTTGTTATGAATAGTAATACCTACTTTTTGAAGTTATATATATTTTATATTTTAAAATGGACTTCATTTTTTGGATTCGGAATATCAAATTTAGCCTAAGGTGAAATTTTGGTACTTTTCGGATAACTTTCATATTTTGATGAATAGTGAAAATTACTAAATTTTAATTAAAAACAACTTTTTTAATCAAAATAATTAATAGTGATAAATTATGAATTTGAGTGGTTTTAAAGTATATTTAGAATATATTTTTACTATTTAATATAATGTTGGTCATTGGACATAATTTTACAATTAAACCGAACATAAACAAGTGTCAATCTTTTGATAGTTATTATCTCTTAAAAACACGCTTTTTGTTTTGACAGCGGGAATTAATTTTAAATTAATTTCTGCCACTTCTGTGTTTTGAATTTAGGAAAATGGATTCCATATTTGGAATCAGGATGTTCAAATTGTGTAAATAGGTAACTTTTATTTTTAGACATTTTGAATAATTACTGCGGTAAATATTTTATTTACCATGGTTAAGGGTAAATCCGGTAAATAAGGGTTAAAAAAAATAATATTATAATAATAATAAATTACCCTAAAAACGTGTCTTAATCCTATTGGTTGATAGATGGTCGACCATGGGCATCTTTGGGTCTATTTTGGGACCCCATGGATCCACTTGTGAGTGATAATGACACTTTATTTTAATTAAGTTAAAATGAATACAAAAATGGCATAAGCTTACATCTTTTAGAAGAAGAATTTTTATATAAGGTTATACATGTTGGATTTTAGATTATAAATATTCATTAGAAAGCTAAAAAGATTTCCTACATAAGGATATTTTATTTATAATTTTTAGACATTAAATAATTTATTTTATTTATGACACAATGATGATGCAGTAATTACTATAATAGTGAAAAATTAAAATAAGTGATATTATAAATACCCAAATAAATATAATATGAAACTTTTAATGAATTAAACTAATTTTCTAGGATAATATGATATATTAGGATTGATTTAATTGACTTTTTTCGAAGTAATCAATCTGTTATGAGTTTCACAAAAATCAACTAATGAATAGTGTCAAAATTGACATAAAAGAGTTCTTAAAACAAATATTATATTATTAATTGATATTAAATTCCTAAAAATCTAAGTTTCGTCCAAGAGACTTATATCATGATATGTTAATCATTAATGGACCACTTGGGGGTCGCTTGGATGTATATGGTAAGTTTATTAACCATATAATATAAAAATACAAAGAGACATTGTAAAAGTGAAACTAATTAACTTAGAGTTAATACTTAAAGATAAGGTTAATATAAGTACCCAAACCTGTCTAAATTCTATTGGATGAGTTGTTTTCGACCCATCCCCACCTCAACCTTTTAATAGTCAACTTTGGAGCCATTAGAAACCGAATATGAATTTATTATAAATTAATATTTCTAGCTTTTCCAAAGGTGCCCCTCACCCCTCTTATAAAAAGACACCCCTCCTTCTCATTTATTCACACCTTCCAAGCCATTTGGTTCGGCCAAACTCTGCCCAAATACTCTCCCAACATCCCTCACTACAACATAGGGGCCTTAGTTTGATCAGAAATCCAACCTAAGGAGCCCTTTTGATCAAATCAAAAGAAAGAACCCGAAGAAGAGGTAATGATTTCACCACCCTTCTCCAAGTTCATTTCTTCTTCCACTTCTTCTTCCTTTGTTCTTACCATTCTAAAATAATAACTCCAGTATCTCACATATACTGTGATGTTATTATAAATATGGTACAACCATATTCAGTATTCTATCCACCCTTTGAATAACATGTCACCATACGTGCGTACGTACGGCTTACCGTCTCCACGTCGTGGTGTAATTGTTATTCAATATAATATTATTTGGATGGGTATAATAATGATGTGTAACTCATGTAAATAATAAATATAACATGTTAATTATTCTGTATATATGATATACCATCCATTTATATATTATTTTAATATCAAAAGAATGATATTGTCGCTCGTGCGTACGTACGGACTACCGTCTCCACGAACGCGATGAGATTCATTCTCCATCGTATCCATTCAAGTATAATTATCATTTGATGATTTAAAAATGATGTTTAAGGAATAGATATCATTCTGGATATGAATAAAATACAACAACCATGGCTTATGTAACAAAACATATAAAAGAAAATGAGTAAGTTAACTCCCGAAACGACGATAATTCTAAGATATTATTAACAAATCAATGTTAAAAGATCATATATGATATCATATTAATATATATGATTCTTGTATAATTTAATAACAACTATTTCACCATTATATAGGAGGTTAACCTACCCCAACCAAGGAAAAGTACAAGGTAAGGGTTATTTCACAATCTCTTCATTATCCGAGGTTGTTTATACGTAATAATCTACTGGGATCTCTTTATCATCAACATCCATGTTTCTTCAAAATGTATTTCAAAACATTTTTAATATTTAAAATAATATGGGTTAAAGTCATTTATACCCTTGTTTGACTTTTTATAAGAGGTTTATAAGGGAATCTTTCCGTCTTTTTCCAAACAAGGTGCTTTTTAACCTTTTCGACAGAATTAAGATAAGAATGTTTTTTTTAACTTATACGGCGGGTGCGGTTATTTTCCGCCGTTATAAAATATTCAAAGCTTTCCTTACAATCTTATAAGAATATTTTCAAAGAAAATGTTTTATTTTATAAATATATGACTTTTAAATGATTTCAAAAAAGAGATATTTCTCTCACATATATGAAAATCCAGTGCAAATGTATACGTATTTAACGCAAGCTTAAAAATATTTTTAGAAAATCTGACTCTCGAGTATGGTAGACAGGAAGGGATTGGGCGTGGACCCATCATGGCCTGTAATTAGTCGAGCAGTCTCAGAATTAGTTATTTTGTTTTCAGAAGCTTGCATAATGTTTTCAAAAAAACACTGGAGTATATTTGAGCAATTTTAAATGTAAGTATCTTCTAAAAATATTACATCGGTAGGTCTCATGAGACAAACTAGTGTCTTGGCACAAGGCCTTGACAAAATCTTATTTGTAGTCTTGGCACGAGGCCTTGGCTATGTGGTTATGATAGTCTGGCATTATGCATTCCAACATTATGAAAGTGGTTATTGATTTTTCCATGTGATTATTCGATTAGTAGAATATCCATGTGAATAATTAAATGGCATTATTTCATTTTATTTATGCCATACCATGTTGAAAGTTCATGTTTAAAAGGCTTTTGTTTTAGTTATACATTGCCTTAAATGTTTATTCTTATTGATGAAAGTTTCCGCTATATTGTTATCCTTACTGGGCATTTGAGCTCACCCCTTTTCTATGTTTTATTTTTCCCAGGAAGTGAAGATGTAAGTTATGAATGACCTGCAGGGATTTTATGAGGGGATTATAGTGTGGACTGTGGAAACATTATGTTGTTGTAGTAGTTTTTCATTTTATGATGTAATGTAAAACTTATGAATATATCTAGTGTTTCCAAGGCTACTAAACCAATCGGTCTTTCGAGATTTGATCTTTCTTGTGATCATGCCAATGTTACGAAGTAATGCACCGACTCTGGGTAGCTGGGGTCGGGGCGTTACAAAAAAAGTATTGTTATATTTATATTCTTATATGGTGTTTCCTCACATGTTGTTTTATGCTATTATTTCACTTATGATTTTGATTTATGTTTCATTTTTTACTCTTACTATTATTCCATTAATATTAAATTGTTAACCACTATTTCTATCACTTCTTGGTGCATTAAATATGTTCTCAATATTTTTTTAAAATAAATGGTAAAGAATGAGATTTTATAATGTTTTATAAAATATCCAAAATCAAAATTTAAAAAATTTTATTTTCAAACTATCATGATAATGAATCATTAACTAAATTATATGTATATGGAATGGTTGGTTGTGGTCTCCTGAACATTATTTATTCTCATTCCTATATATACCAGCTTAGTATCATGTTCACTCCCAATCACTCTCATAATGCTGTTGTTCCAATTTTTTTATAGACTGACATTATGTGAGAAGGGGTTGTTAGTCCCAATATTCAATAGTTTAGTTTTTATTTCAATTTTATTTTATTAGATTGGATACATAGTATTTTAATTACTTCAATAAAAAGAGGGTATTTATGCCTTGTGATAGGGCTAGAATGGCTCTGGTTATAGCTACAGTGTTTGTTGTAGGGGAGGGAGACCTGGGCTGTATAGGGATTATATACTGTGTTTATCTTATTATTTTCTATTTCTTTATTTCTATGTATTTTTTTCCGTTGTCTATCTTCGATGCATGGATGGGTCATGTCAGATATTTAGATTTTATGTAATGATTCATTAATTAATTTTTTTGGGTGAAATCATTCCCAAGTGTGCTTCATTAATACCTAATCACATGTACCTACATTTGAGGATTGATAATTTTCTTTTGGAATTATAATTTTCTATTTCAGACATCTGATAGATAGATTACCCAATCTAGTTTATAAAAATAGGCATTAGAGATATTTGTGTTCTTTTCTTCATAAGAGCCTTGAATCTACAATGAGTATCCCCTAATACTCGGGGTATTTGGTATATATGATTGTTATAACTCAATATGACCGTCTTCTTCTAGTTCCCGATCACCACCTCTTGTGAAAAAATATTAGTTTCCATGTGATGCCTTATTTTGAATTTGGAATTTGATATTTCCTTTGATATATTTTATTCATTGGTGTGATAAATGAATGCAACGGAAGGAAAAATACCTTGGATATCCTGTAAAACCATGCAATGTTCATAGAGATGGTTCTAAGAAAATATCCAGGAAATTTTCATGATTTTCCATAGACCATCAAACTATGGGGTCCAAACATTAATGACTACTAGCCCCTTGAGAATTATATTTTTATTTCCTATGGATTTGAAAATTGTTTGGGATGATATGTTTATATCATTTTAGTATGATTTTATGTAATGTTTTAAAATATAATTTGGTTTTAAAATGTAAAAGTGTGTTTTAAAGAGATAATGATGGTTTTATTTAAAATTAAATGAAATGGTTTTGTATTTTAAAACTAATGAGTTGTTCAAACAAACATGAAAAGTCTTAAAATGATTTTTGATGGATGTTTTTTGTTTTAATAATAGATGTTTTGGATTTCAAATTGTTTTTAGAGGGCCTAAAATATTTTTAAATAGGAATATAAAGATCAACATGGTTTTTTGATAATGTGAGTGGGTTTTAAATTCCAAATGTGTTGTTTTTAAAATGATTTTAATGGATGGATACATGGAATTGTCTGGTTTTTGGTTTATTTATTGTATTTATTTCATTGGTGTTATCAATTTATTGTTATGAAATGTAATTAATTATGGGTTCAACAATTTAAATTTATGACCAATTTTTTAAAGGGCTGTGAAAAATTAATTTTGAAGAAACAGAAATGATTTTTAAGAATGATAATGATGTTAATGTTGGGAATTTGGAATTTTTTAAGAAGTATTACTATATCCTTATCATAATTATTTCGGTGTTCTTTTGTGATTCCGTTTTTTTGTGTATTATATATCCCTCTTATAAATGCATCAAGTGTCTTGGGAATTAGAGATAATATATTATGGATTCTTTGTTGATTTTGTTCTTAAGGATGTTCTATATTGAGTGCATATCTTAGGATCTATGTTCGATTGTTCATGTTTTTTTGATATTATTTTCTGTTATATCATTAAATCATCAGTGGGGATGTTCTTATTATTGATTTTACGTGATGTGGGTTGTGGTGAGGTCTTCTTTTGATTTACTAAACATAGGAAACACTCAGAATGTGTTCTAGGATACTAGGATATATTCAACCACAGTTGAGTTTATACTTGGGATAGTTTTAGTTATTTAATTGTTGATATTTTTAGGGTTTATGATTTGTAAATGAGGTTGTTGGTTACCCTTATTTTAGTTTTGACACTTGAGGGGATCCCGTGTCATTATGAAGAGGCATGTTCATGATTTATATCTCTTCTCCTTTGATCCTCTGTAGAAGTGCGATGATAAGTGTGTTGGTGGTCCTTGGTTTAGGAAATCAATAGGGTCCTCTTAATATTTTGTTCTTATTTTATAATGGTTGGTTAATGATTTTTAGGTACTTAATTCATTCCATATTCCTAACTCCTTCTCATTCCTTTGTGTTTCTAGTTTTCATACTAGTCCTGATTATTTGGAGAATTAATGTTTTCTTTTGTGGGTTTTTGGATGATATTTTGGCCATGATTTCCTCTTGGTTCCCCTTGATATGGAATTTAATTTGTGTTTTTATTGGTTCTCATAGAGTGATTTTGTATTTGTTGATCAATAATTCAAGTAGAATAATTAAATAGTGGGGTTGTTGATCATGAGTATCTTATTTGTTATCTTCTTTAAATTTTAGTGGATATGTTTCACACATGAATTTATAGTCTTTTTTATATTCCTAGGTATTTTAATGAGTTCGAGTGGTTTAGAGTTGTTTTTGTGCTTTCCATTTCACTGTTTAATTTCCTTCTATGTTTATTCCTTCAGAAGTTTGTTGGATTTTAGGGGTAGAGAGGGTAATGTGGGGGGGGGGGGGGGAGTTTTCATACCCCATCCATTATTCAATGATTATATCATTTTATTTATTTATTTAATTATATTTTTGTTTCAATGGTTTCGGTAATTTAATTTGAGTTAATTTTAAAAAATTTAATCTTTCATTTTTTTCGCACGGTTAGGCCTCATGGATGCCCAAACCATGTAGCAACCATGTGGGTGAGACGTTCCCATTGATAGTGAAATTTTACCTAGTTGGTGTGTGGTTAATATAACCATCTGACTAACCCATGTGGGCTCTTATTGTTCCTATTAAAGGGAACATTTTTAGCACATGGTTTGGAAAAGTTTTTTCCCTGACTGTTCGAGTCCCCTTGGATTCAATTTTTTTTATAAATGTTTTATTTAAATAATAATAATAATAATACTAATCTAAAAAAACACACCCCACTCCTCCCTCCTATCCCTATTCCTACATGATGCACACCCTGGCGAGGAAGCTCTCAGACATGGCCCTCTCCCTTGTTTTACCCTCTATTGGTCAACTCTTCCTTCATTTTGGTGTACATTCATCCTTGGTAATATTTTTTCATACTACAACTTCTAATTACCTTTCCCTTATCCCCACCCCTTACTTCCATCTTGGTGTGCCGCATGTATGGGTGGAACCCTAGGTGTTGGGTCGACCAAATATTGGGTATTTTGTTGTACCAAGGTGGTCTGATCCCTTTTTTGAGTATTTTTGTTTCTATTATTTTGGATTTGAGTCTCAAATATAAAATGTGAAAATTCAAGTAAGGTTTAAAAATTCATGACCTTTTAATTTTATTGAATTTTATTTCATAAATTGATATTGTTGAAATCTAATAATTTTATTATGTAAAAATATAATTTTTTATAGATGTAATCATGTATCATCACAAAATTTTCTTGGTTATCCCCTTAGTTTCCGTCTATCTTTGAAAAATAAATTCCACATTACCCGAAAAAATACATATATTTATTTTTTAAAAGTGGAACTGGTAATTTTTTAAGTCTCACGAGTTATTTATATATATATTTTTTAAATTCAAATAAGTTTAATTCAACTCACAAGATTGATTCTATTACAAATTAAATTATTTTTTTAAATTACCCTTTTTGTTAACATTTCCCAATACATGTAGATATATATTTTTACATCCTGACTTATAATAAATAAACACTATATTCAATAGAATACATTATACGTCACATCGAGCTTAAACGAATAAACTAAAGATTATTATTTAAATGTTACAATTATAACCCAGCCATTGGAATAGAGGGAATGAATAATATCATCATAATTTTGAAAATATTGTTTAAAAATTCATAAATGAGGATTAAATAGTTTGAAAATTTGTTAGAAATGGAAATAGAAACCAATTTTATATAAGGGATTTGTTTTCATAAAAACCTATTTAAAAAGATAAAAATTGTGTTTATTAAATCCTATCACTCCTTATGGAATTTTATTAAATGAAAAATATATCACATATATTTAATGTAATGTTTTAAATTCATCTTATATTCTTTATAGATATGATATAAGAACAAATTCAATATTTTGAATAAAAGAAGTATTTTTCTAAAAATGTAGTTTTACAAATTTTGATTGGGAACCCTTTTTAAATTTAGCTTTTACAACTTTATATGTTCTAATTGACAAAATAAACTTCTTATTTGGAATTAGGACATAAAAATTTAATTTGGATTAATTTTTGACAAGTTTTTGATAACTATCAGTTTATAATGAATAGTAAAAATACAATAAATTTTATTTGAAAACAATTTTTTCCATTGAGATAATCTATATGGTTATGTAATTTTATTTACGGGTTTTAATGTATAAATATAATATATTTTTAAAATTTAATAAAATTTTGGTCCTTGTAAGAAATTTCACATTGAAATTTGACATAAGCACATGTCAATCTTTTGATAGTTTTTATTTCATAAAAACATGCTTTGTAGTTTTGACAACGAGCATTAATTTTAAATTAATTACAAAAATTTCTCAGTTTTAAATTTAGAAAATTTGATTCCATATTTGTAATAATATGTCCCATATTGGGAAAATAATTACCTTTTATTTTTGGACATTATGAATAGTAAATTCAACAATTATTTTTATTTACCATCATTAAAATGTAAATCTGGTAAATAAGGGTAAAAAATAATATTGTAATAATATAAAACTACCCTAAAACGTACCATAATCCTATTATATGAGATATTTCCAACCCTGAGAATCCTTATCCTGGACTTTTTGAATTTATGAGCCACTTGGGTGTCAAAATGACATTTTGTAATATTTAATTTAATGTAAAGGGAAATATAACATAAAAATGTATCTTCTACTAAAAAAATTTAATATAGAGTTATACAACTGATATCTATGACTATAAATAGTAATTATAAAGATAAACATATTTAATACATCATGGTATTTTATTTATAATTTTTAGAATTTATATAAATAAATTTATTTTTGACACAATGATGGTATATTGATTACCTTATTAATGAAATATTCAAATAAATCATATCATTAATATTAAAAGAAATTTCATTTGATTATGTTGATTCCATAAAAAAAATATGTGGATGATATGGAAAAATTATCTTTTGTTTAATTCCTTTTTTTCTATGTAATGAAGTATTTAATACTGTATCAAAAATGAATTACTAAATCGGGTTAAAATTGACATAAATGTGTTTAAAAAAATACAATTTTATTATAAGATATAATAGTCCTAAAAATCGAAGACTATTCCAAATGACTTATATAATGTTTAAAATTTCATTAATTATCCATTTTTGGTTCTCTTTGTATTTTATTGTAAATATTATAACCATATATTTTGAAAATACAAGAATACATGGTAATAGTTAATGTTTTTAACTAAGGGTTAAAGCTTAAAGATAAGGTTAATTTTGTGACATAAAAATTTATAAAACCTATTTTTTAGATTACATAGAACCATAATAATCTTATACTATAGATATATCATATTTTTACTTTTATAATTCTAAAATTAATATATAATAAAATAATATTTAAAGACATTCCTAAAGTTCGCCTCCTCCCTCTTATAAAAGTGCACCACATCTACCTACTTAAAAACACCTCTAATGCACCTTGTATCATCACAATTATATTCAAATAATCTCCCAACATTCCTAATTTCATCATATAATCCTTACATTGGGATAAAGACAATTCAAGAAATCCTTTTGTCTCAAATAAATAGAAGTTACCCGATTTAGAGGTAACGTCTTCTCTCAAGTTCCTTTCCTTTTTTTCCTTCTCCAAGACCTATGATATTATTATTATTTGATTACATAATAACACCCTTATATTCAATATACTAGTATATTGTTATGATAATTATTAGAACTACACTTACACACACCTCCTTCTAATGGATATGAACATACTGTTTTTGTGTACGACAAAGTACATATACACGAAATGAAGATTATTAAATTTCATAAAACCACCTCTCATGGTGGAAATTATGATAGGAAAATATTTATATATGACATATATTATATTTATATTGTCTTTACCACTCTATAATTTTCATTTACAACATACCGTTATAATTTCCATGATGTGTAAACACAATATTTTCATTTGCGGAAGTGCAGACTACCACCCCCTCAAAATGATATGACTCATTCGTGAAATATATGTAACATAAAAAGGTTGTTGTTAACAAAATTATTTAACCTATATAACACATATATTTTAATTTAATTATTATATACCTATGTATCATTTATTTTTCATTCTTTTAGCATGACAATGAAAGGAATGTAGCGTTCATGCGTATGTATGGCCTCCCATATCCACAAATGGTGCATTTCATTTCATATATCCAAATGATATGGACTATTATAAATACATAAATACTAGATATATATGATATTTAAATCATTAATAATATTTTTGAGATGATGGACCTTGAGCACATGGACAATTTATGTCAAAATGAGTTCATTTTTGACTTAGTGGTCAAATAACAACAAAAATGCCAATATGAACTTAAATAATTATGCAACCTTTATAAAATGATAATAAATAATAAAAAATTAATAATAAAATTAAAAATGGTTCTGAATCAAGTAGAAATTGACCTATGTTTAATATTCATGAATATAAAGAATGATTAAGACTATTCGAACTCAACGTAAGGGATGTTCTTAACCCAATTTCATTCTTTGGGTTGAACTGATACGTATTGATTATTTCAATCTATGATTATGTGATAAATTACTTTTGGTATATTATCTTGTATTTATAATTGATTTATGTGGATTTATATTGAATACACATAATCAATACATTTGATTAATGAAATGATCTTTGTATGGGAATTTCTAAACTCAAATTCCACTCATTGGGTTTTATGCGTACTTGTTGATTATATGTTGGAATGATTACGTATGGATTCCCTATATATTTATTGATGTTGAAATTTATACGTCCATTAGTGTGGATATAATGTTCATTTAGATAATCACCCTATTGATAAATTCCTACACAATTTAAATGAACATTGTAAGGGAAATCTTAACTCATTTTTCATTCATTGAGTTAAATATTCATGTCATCAGTTTTGTTTTTCCAAGAATATGAGTGAAAGACCTATGATTTTTTAAACTGAATATCCAAATATATTATAATTATATATATTTTTCACACATAATTATTTTATTTATTTATCCTTAATCTATGGATACAATCATTGTAATGGATTTTGTCACAATTTACATTCCATTGAGACTTATTTTTTATTATACACCAACTCACTTTTATATGGTGTATATACTGCCCACTGACATATTATATCATGAATATATTTATTATCCATATATTATATGTTTTTTTAATGTTATTCATTAATTATTTTTATTCAAGTATTTTCTCAAGGTGTAAGGGTCTCTTTAACTAAAACATCATTTTAAATTTTTTAAAGATTTAATCTTCTAATTACTTCTCATTCATGTCCATGTTTTCAGAATGATTTTAAAGACTTATATATATGGACATGAATGTTTTATAAGAATTTAACTCTTTTAAAGTGTTTCAATGTGGTATGGGACAATTTGATCTAAAAAATATATTTTTAAATTTTATAATTGTGTTTAAAAAATGGATTTATTATGTCAATATCTTGAAATGATATCATGTTATTACATTAAGGAAATGTAAATATTTATTTATTCTTGTTATCATGTTATGATTATGTTACGGTTCTTAGGAATTGTTTATGTATATGGGCGGTTTTAGGATAAACCAAGGGAGGGTGATCCCAAGATAGCTCTCCAATACATTGGGTAATCTAATAGAGGTAAACGTATAGGTTTCTAATATGAGATTTATTTAATATACTATGATGGGTGTTCCAAATGTAACAATGATGGTTAATCCCAATGTAGCTATAAATTCTATAATATATGTCTGTAATGGATTCTAGAAGTTACCTCAATGATTTATGATTTATATGAGTTATTCATAAATCTTATGATTTCATGAGGTATGTAAAAGATATTATGTTTTATGAGTGAAAATTATGATTTCACTAATTTTTCTGTATTCATAGACTACTATTTTATTTAATTATTTTATATCCATTACTGAGATTTTTATGTTCATCCGGAGTTTTTTAAATTCTTTTCACGGGGTATAAGGAATGGTAAGAGAAAGGAATAATCCAAGAATATTTATATCAAGAAAAGAGTTCTTATTTTATTTAAAGAGTTTTATTATTGTAAAAAAAATTGGATAGAGTATTAGTGTATACATTGTAATATTTGAGATATAATGTAATAGTTATGGCCAAATTCTAAAAAACTATAAATCTGAAAATATTCTCAATGTGAATTCCTGATATAAGACATGATTATTTTATGTTTAAGGATGAGGCCGTATAGTTGGTATCATATGAATGGTTTGGAAAACATTAGGGATTATGAGTTTTTGATAAACACATGGTAAGTATATATGTCTATTCTTTCATTTACATCCTTTTTTATAACTTTCTTAGATCATGGAAATTTGGATACAAATGGAAGGAGGTGGATCTCAAACAATATTCCAATCTCTTACTGATGACTTGTTTGCAATAATTATTTCAAAGTCATGTCTCAATGATTGTGAAACTTTTTCTAACATACTACTCACTTTCCAGCAGTTGATTGAGATATCAAACACCTCCACTATAACTCAATACCATCGTGTATCATGGGTTGCATTTAATAAAATATTATTTTCTCAATATTCTAATATTTTAATGAAAGGTAAATATTATCACGGAATTTTAAAATAATTTACCTTATCAAAAGTTTTTGATTCATATTATGATTTTGAAAAATGTTTGGAAGATGGAAACCCTTGTGGAACCTATTTATATTTTCTTTTAAAATATAGTATTTCAGAACATACTTATGGTATTTTAAAAGGACCATTGTCTAAATTTTTCAAATCAAACTCGGTCTGACTTTTTTATGAAAATCAAGATTTATCCGATGTTTTGAATATATATGCCACACATGATTATTTTCTAAAAATATTTTTTTCTATGAAAACACATATGACCCATGTTTTAAAAGGTTTATTTGGATAAAGGAATCAAATGATTTTTAAGGATATCTAATTCATTTTTTCAATGCATGGACCTTCTATCTATGTGAAAAAGATGATGATGAAACCTAGTGGACACCATGATCAATGTATGATGTTATTTCTTTTGGAACAACTCTATTTTATAATATAGAGGTGAAATAAAAAACATATCAATATATATATATATAATACTTCATGAATTATGATGTCGATATAATTATGAGTTTCGATGAAAATTAGATGTATAAGAAAACTATTGTGGTTAAAACATGTTAGGGTTATTTTTCTATTTTATAAATGGGACAACTTGCAAGATGGGTGACAATCCATCGCATCTAGAAAGACAGTAGGAATAAAATTATGAACTATTAGTTAAATGAATTTCTGGATAAAGAAAATATTATTTTTGGAAATTATGTTTTATGAAATGGATATCCTTAGAATAGTAAAATATTTTGGTGATTAAGTGATAAATGTTATTTTGGAAGATATTTTCTTATTTTAGAACACTATATGCCTAAGGAAAATAAAATATTACGGGATTTCATTGGAGGAGTAATGGTTGAATTTTAATTTGGAAGAATCTATGTTTTTATTATGTCCATATGAATATCCTGGTTATTTATGGAAATGATTAAACTATAAATGACAATATGTGATTAAATTAATTACTTTTAAGTATCACACTTTAAGAGTAGTGGATGTTATTTGGAGATAATTGTTAAGATTTATCATTGGAGACTAGGTCATCAAATCCTTCTGAATTTTCTATTTCAATTTTAGTTTTGATTATTTTGAACAATTTTAAGAAAAATTGTTCAATGAATGGTATTTTTTGAACATTGGGTATTGTTTGTTGAATTATGGAGATTAAGAGTTTTATTTCATTTTGTAAAGGAATATTATTTTTGGGGGATTATTCGATCTTTTTAAAACAAATTTGGTTTTTGGTTAATGTCTAAGGATAGGGTAAATATATAGTTTAACATTTTTGGATTATTTGATTCTCTAGAAGTTGATTCTAGCACTTTAGGTGTGACCAAGTAATCTTGAATACTCATCGTTTGGATAAAAGAAGTTTTTTGTAGATATTTAATAAAGTATGATAATCTACTTGACATGTAATTATGTTTCCTTATGTTATTATTCTATGTATTAAAACAATTACACAAATTTATGAGAATAGTATTAAAATAAAAGTGTTTTCTATTTACTTTTCCTACTATGAAATAAAAGACCATTTAACCCATCAAAAGTTTATGGTATTCTGGTTGTTAAATTCCTTCTAACCATGTTTTCCATCACTCTCCATCATAAATTTTCTGTAATATTTTCTTCCATTACCTTTTTTTGAAATGGAACCCTATTATGTGTTATATCGAGTGAACTTTGTACTTCTCTTTATTTATTTTCATGTGGTAGTTTTATTTACCCTTTTTCCGATGTGGGATTTTTAATGTTGTTACCGAGCCAAATTTTAAAAATGAGAGGATTCCATTTCCAAAATGGGGGAATGTTGTAACATCCCAAGTTTTAATAAATAGATACTCTATTCAATAGCATACATGATATGCTACATCGACCATAAAAAATATTATCATTTAAATGTTACTTTTATAACCTATCTGTTGGAATCATGGGAATGAATAATATTAAGTGAATTATGAAAATATGGTTTAAATATGTTTAAATAATGATTCATTGGTTACCAAATTTTATAATAATGGATATAAAAACCAATTGAATATAAAGGATGTGTTTTTATGAAAACCTATTTAAAAATAGAATAATTCAGTTTATAAAATCATATAACTATTTATGTATTTTTATTTAATTAAAAATATATTTAATATATTAAATGTAATGTTTTTAATCCATATTATATGTTTTCTAGATATTATAAAAGAACAAATTCATTCTTTCAGATAAAATGCATTTTTTGTAAAAATGTAGTTTTACCACATTTTGATGAAGAACAATTTTATAATTTATTTTTAACACCTTTATATGTCATATTTGAGGAAAAAAATCTTCTTTAGAAGAGATATGTAAAAATTTACATTGGATTAATTTTTTATATATATTTTTAACTATCATGTGTACTTGAATTTTAAATATAAGCTAAATTTTAATTGAAAATGAATTTTTACATCAAGGTAATATATAGAGTAAAATCAAACTATTTAGGGGTTTAAAAAATAAATAGAATATTTTTTTATAATTTAATCTAATTCTGGTAATTTTATGTAATTGTAAATTGTAATTGGACATGAATACATGTCAATATTTTTGTAGTTTTTACTTCTTAAAAATATGTTTTATAGTTTTGAAAATGGGAATTAATTTTAAATTAATTACTACAATTTCTATGTTTTTAATTTCGAAAAATGGATTCCATATTTGGAATCATAAGTTCCAAATTTTCTAAATAGACTCATTTTATTTTTGGACATTATGAAAAGTAACTTCAGTATTTATTTTTATTTACCTTGGTTGAAGGCTAAATCTAGTAAATAAGAGTAAACAATAATATTATAATTATATAAAACTACCCTAAAACGTATTCTAATCTTATTGTATGAGATATCTATGACCATTATAATCCCAAGGAAATTTTTTTGGCATTTTTCAGCCACCTGTATGAGAAAATCATAATTTATAATATTTAATTTAAATAAAAGGGAAATATAACACAAACATATATCTTTTACTAATTTTTTTTAATATAGTATTATATAACTGATATATATGACAATAAATGTTAATTATAAATCTAAAATGAGTTTATACATAATGGTATTTTATTTAAAATATTTAGACATTAAATAAATAAATTTAGTTATAAAACATTGATGATGCAGTGATTTCCTTATTAAGAAAACATTTGAATAAATGAAATCATAAATATTAAAATAAATATAATTTGATTATTTTTCTTCCATACAAAATTTTTATGGATTATATTGACATATTATATTTTAATTAATTACATTTTTTATATATAATCATGTTTTTATGACTTTAAAAAAATCAATTACTAAAAAGTGTCAAAATTGACATAAATGAATTTTGAAAAAAATACTATTTTATTAAATGATATAGTTGTCCTAAAAATCAATGATTCAGAAAACTAACATATATAAGGTTAAAAATATCATTTCTAATCCATTTTTGGTTCTATTGGTATTTTATTGTAGCTATAGTAACAATTTATTATGAAAATAGAAGAAGACATGGTAAGATTTAATGTTTTTAACTAAGGGTTAAAGATTAAAGATAAGGTTAATTGTCTGAACTAAAATTTTATAATACCTATTGGTAGAGAGTATTTAGACACACCCTCATACTATCATTTAAATTTATATATTTTAAACTTTTATAATTCTAAAATTAATTTATAATGAAATAATATTTGAAGACTTTCCTAAAGTGCACCTTCTCCCTCTTATAAATGTTAACCACATCTACCCACTTACTCACATTTCTAATGCCACTTATATTGAACATATTTGGAAAAAATTAGCTCCCAAAATCCCTAATTTTATATTATTTTCCTTAACTTGGGAATATTCAAATTCAGGAAATCCTTTTGGCTCAAATCCAAATAAGTTACCTGATATAGAGGTAAGGTCTTCTCTCAAGTTCCTTTCATTTGTTTCCTTCTCCAATCCCTATGATCATATTATTATTTTATTAAATAATAAAACCAATATAATAATTATAATAGGATATTTTTATGAGAAGTATTAATGTTATACTTACCCCCACCTCCATCAAATGGATACAAACATACTATTTATGTGTACATCGAACTACTACCTCACGAAAAAAAATTGTTCAATTTTCTCCTACCCACACTAATGGTTGAAATTATGAAGAAGATGTATTTATATATTATATATAACATATTTATATTTTCTCTATTCATATTTAATTTTTATTTTCAATATGCCTTTATGCTTTCCAAAATGTGTAAATAGGATAATTTTATTTGTGGAAGTGCGGAATACCACCCCCTCAAAGTGACATGACTCATTTAGGCCACACATGGAATGTATAAAGGATGATGTTAATGAATTTATGTAAAATATATAACATATAATTTATACTGAAATTATAATATACATATGTATCATTTATTTTTCATTCTATTAGTATGACAATGAAATGAAATTAAGTTTCATGCGTACATACGACCTACTGTCTTCATGAACGGTGCATTTCATTTCTTATATCCAAATGTTATGGACTATTATAAATGCATATACACTGGATATATATAATATTTAAATAATTAATAATATTTTGGAGATGATATAATTTTACCACATGAATAATTTAAATCAAAACGAGTTCATTTTCTCTCAAGTCCCGAATATCGACAAATCGACCGATATGGACTTAATGAATTATGTAATTTTTATAACATGATTATAAGTATTATAAAATGAATAATAAAAATTAAAATGATTATAAAAAAAGTATAAATTAACCAATTTTTATCATTCAGGAATATAAAGAATGAACGAGACAAGTCTAACTCAAGGAAAGGGAACTTCTTAACCCAATTTCGATTCTTTGGGTTGATCTTTTACTTATTGATTATGTCTCTATATGATTATGTGAAAAATTAATTTTGATATCTTATCTAGTATTTATATTTTATGAATTTGTATTTATAGTGAATAAACATAATCAATCTATTTTATTAATTAGTTGATCTTTGTAATAGAATTTCTAATCTAAATTTACACTCATTAGGTTTTACACATATTTTGTTGATTATATTATCCCAAGATTATGTGTGGAATACCTATATATTTATTTATGTTGTAATGTAAGCTTACCTTTATGTGGATATAATGTTTCTAAAAATAATCAACCCATTTATAAATTCTTACATCATTTATATGAACATTGTAAGGGAAATATTAACTCAATTTCCTTTCATTGAGTTAAATATTCCTGTCACAGGTTTAATTTTTTCAAGAATATCTGTGAATGTCCTATGATTCTTTTAAACTGATTATCCACTTATATCAGGTGAATTTATATTTTATATTCATAATTAATAAATTTATTTATCCTTAATCTAAGGATATGATCTTTGTAAGGGATTTCGTCTCAATTTACATTCTATTGAGACTTATTTATTGTTATACACCAATTCAATTTTATATGGTGTATATACTACCCATTGACATATTATATCATGAATATCTTTATTATCATGAAATTATAAGTTTTTTAAATGTTTTTATTTAATTATTTTTATTCATGTACTTTGTCAAGTGGTAAGGGAATCTTAAACTAATACACCGTTTTAACTGTTTTAAATATTTAATCATTTAAATCCTTATCATTCAAGTCCATGTTTTCAAAATTATATTATGGACTTATTTATATGGAAATTATTTTTTTAATATGTTAATTCCTTTAGAAATTTTGAAGGTGGTATGAGACACTTTGATACAAAAAAACATTTTAAATGATTTAATTGTGTTTTATAAATGGATTGATTATGTAAATATCATGAAATGATATCTTGTTATTAGAATGTGGAAATGTTTTTTTTATTATGTGTGTTAATCTGTTATGATTATGTTATGGTTCGTTGGAATTTTTTACATATATGGGTGGTTCCATGTTAAACCAAGGGTCGGTGAGCCTGAGATATCTATCCAATGCATTGGGTACCATGACAAAGGTAAACATTAAGGTTTCTTCTATGAGATTTTGGGAATAAAATATGATGGGTATTCCAAATATAACTATGAAGATTAATCTCTATTTAGATATGAAATCTAAAAATGTAATTTTGTTAAGGATTCCACAAGTTACCTTTATGTGTTATGATTTCTATGAGTTATTCACAAATCTTATGATTTCATGAGTAATGTTAAAGAGATTATGATTTATGAGTGAAAAGTATGATTTCATTAATTTGTATATATTCATGGGATAATGTTTTCATTAATTATTATATATCCCATACTGAGTATTTTATACTCATCCAACATTTTTGAAAATTTTTTATATGGTATAAGGAAGGGTAATAGAAAGGAATAATTCCAGAAGATTTATATCAAAAAACAATTCTTGTTTTATTTAAGAAGTTTTATTATTGTGAAAAAAAATTGGATAGAGTATAGGTTTCTAAATTGTAATATATGAGATGTAATTTAATAGGTATGGCCTAATTCTATAAATCTATAAACCTAAAAATATCATCAAAGTGGATTCTTGACTAAACTCAAGATTATTTTATTTTTATTAATAGGGCCATAGAGTTGGTATCAGAGGATATTATTTGAAATATTTAGGGATTAAGAGATTTGTATAAACACATGTTAAGTCCCTATGTCTATTATTTCATTTAAATCATTGTTTTATATATTTTTCATATCATGCAATGTCAGTTACAAATGGAAGGAGGAGTATCTCAAACAACATTCCAATATCTTACTGTTGACTTGTTGGTAATAATTAATTAATATTCATGTCTTGATGATTGTGAGACATTTTATTACATACAACTCACTTTCAAGAAGATGTTTTATAGATCAATCAATTACACTTTACCTCAATAACATAGTGGATAATGGGATGTTTTTAATCAAATATTATTTTCTCAAAATTCTCATATTTTCAAGAAAGCTAAATAATATCAAGGAATTCACAAATATTTTACATTGTCAATAGATTTTGAAGCATACTATGATTTTGAAAAAGGTGATGATAAAAGTGACCCTTACGCAACATATTTATTTTTTCTTTTAAAATATAGTCTTTCAGCATATACTTATGGTATTTTAAAAGTGACATTGATATAAAGTTTCAACTCAAACTCGGTCTAACTATTTTATAAAAATATTGTTTTATCAAATGTTATGAATTTATATGTCATACTTGATTTTTTTCCGAAAATATTTTTCTATTAACACCCATATCACCCAAGTTGTACAAATTGTATTGTGATAAAGGAATAAAATTATTTTGAAGGATCTATAAATCATTGTTTCAATGCATGGACCTTATATCTATGTGAACAAGATCATGATTAATCCTGGTGGAAACCATGATCAAGGTATGATGTTCTTTTTTTGGGAACATTTTTGTTTTATCATATAGAGGTGAAATAAAAAAATATCAATATATATATATATATATATATAAGACATCCTGAAATAATATTTTAAGGTCATTATGAGTTGGGATGAAAATGAGAGGTATATATCATACATTGAGTTTAAAACATGATAGGGTAATTTTTGAGTTTTATAAATGGAAAAAATCGCAAGATGGGTGAAAATTCAACATGTTCGTCAAGGCTGTTGGAATCTAAGTATGAATTTTTAGTTAAATGATTTTATGGATCAAGAATAAGTTCATTTGGGATCATATTCATTACCAAATTTATGTCTTTAGTATAGGAAAAAAATTTGGTGATTAAGTGATAAATGTTATTTTGGAAGACGTTCTCTCATTTAGGAGAACTATATGACTAATGAAAGCAAATTAATATGGGATTTTATTTCATGTGTAATGGTTGAATATTATTTTGGAAGAATCTTTGTTTTTATAGTGGACATATGATGATTTGGGTCATTTATAGAAATGATTAACCTATCATGGAGAATATGTGATTAGGTTAATAACTTTTAAGTATGATACATTAATAGTAGTAGATGTTATTTGGAAATAATAGTTAAGATTTATCATAGAAGACTAGGTGATCAAATCCTTATGAATTTTGGGTTTCAATTTTCTTAAGGATTATTTTGAATAATTTTAAGGATGATTGTTTATTGAATGATATTTTTTGAACATTGAGTATTATTTGTTGAATTTTTAAGATTAAGGGTAAGATTTATTTTTATAAAGGATTATTCTTTTTGGTGGATTATCCGATGATTTTATAACCATTTTGGTTTTGGGTTAATGCCTAAAGAAAGGGGAAATATATAGTTTATCTTTTATGGATTATGAGATTCTCTAGAAGTTTATTCTAGCGCTTTATGTGTGACCAAGTCATCTTAAATACTTATCATTTGAAGAAAATATTAGTTTGTGGTAGATATTTATTAAAGGATGATACTCTACTAGACAAGTAAGTATGTTTCATTATGTTCTTATTATATGTAGTAAAATAATTCCTCAACTTTTTGAAATGGATAGTAAAACAAAAAATGCTTTCCGTTTACTTTTCCTATTGGTAAATCAACATCCATTTAACACATCAAAATATTTTGATTTTAGAGTTGTTAAATTTCTCCTAACTATGTTTTATATCACTCTCCATCAGAACTTGACACTTAATTTTTCATCAATATCCATGCTTTCCTAAATGGAACCCTAGTATGTGTTATCTCTGGTGACATTTTTACTTCTCTTTATTTCAATTAAAGTGGTAGTTTTATTAAACCTTTATTTTATGTGGGATTTTTAATGATGTTACCAAACCAATTTTTAAAATTTCAAGGATGCAATCTTCAAAAGGGGGAATGATGTAACATCCTGAGTTTTAAGAAAGAAACATTATGTTCAACAGCATACATGATATGCTACATCGATCATAAATGGACAACTAAATATGATTATTTAAATGATATCATTATAACATTGATTTTGGAATGGAGGGAAAAAATAGTGTCAAGTTAATTATGAAAATATGGTTTATACATGTTTAAATAATGATTCATTGGTTACCAAATTTAGTAGAAATGGAAATAAAAACCAATTGAATATAAAGGATGTGTTTTTATTAAAACCTATTTAAAAGGAGAATAATTGTGTTTCTAAAATCATATCAATCTTTACGGGATTTTTATTTAGTGAAAACTATGTGTTATATATTTAATTTTATGTTTTAAATTCTTCTAATATGTTTTCTAGATATGATATGAGAAATTTTTTAATTTTTCTGATAAAAGAAGTATTTTTAAAAAAATGTAGTTTTACTGCCTTTTGATGGATAAACCTTGTTAAATTTAGGATTTGTAACCTTTATATTTTATATTTGACAATATAAACTTCTTATTTAGAAGCGGGACATCTATTTTTTTTGGATGAATTTTTGATATTTTTCTGATATCTATCATGTTTTGATTAATAGTAAAAATACGCTAAATTTTTATAGAAATCACCCTTTTCCATTATGATAATTTATATATATAATCATATTATTTAATGGTTTTAACGTATAAATAGACTATAGTTTTATCATTTAATCCAAATTTTATCATTTTATGTAATTTCACATTGAAATTGGACATAAACACAAGTAAATATTTTAGAAGTTTTTATTTCAAAAAAACATGCTCTCTAGTTTTGTCAATGGGAATAAATATTAAATTAATTACTAAAATTTATAACATTTCAATTTGTTAAAATAGATTCCATATTTGGAATAATTAAGTCCAAATTGTGTAAACAGGTACCTTTATATTTTTGGACATTATGAATAGATATTTCAATAACTATTCTTTTTTACCATAGTTAATGGATAAATCGGGTAAATAAGAGTAAAAAATAATATTATAATAATATAAAAATACCCTTAAACATATCCTAGTCCTATTTGATGATATATTTTTGACAATGAGCATACTTATTCCTATCTTTTTGCCTTTAGGAGCCACATGGGTCTGAAAATGAAATTTTCTAATATTTAATTTAAAGAAAAGGGAAATATAACACAAAAATGTATCCTTTACTAAAATAATTTTAATATAGTTTTATATAAATATAAATAATAATTAGAAAGATAAAAATATTTATAACATCATGATATTTTATTTATAATTTTTAGACATCAAATACATAAATTTATTTATGACAGAATGGTGATGTAGTGATTACCTTATTAGTTAAAGATTCAAATACATTATATCATATATACTAAAATAAATGTAATTTGATTATTTTGATACATATAAAATTTTTATGGATGATATTGACATATTAAATTTTTTAATTCTTTTTTTATATGGAATCATGTTGTTATTACTTTAAAAAAAATATATTACAAAATAGTGTCAAAATTGACATAAATTCATTTTTAAAACAAATACAATTTTATTAAATATTATAAATGTCCAAAAAATATAATATTCATCCAAAAGAATTATATAATGTTAAATTTTTTATTTTTGATACACTTGAGGTTCTTCTGGAATTTTATAGTAACTATAGTGACCATATATTATGAAAATATAAGAAGACATGGTAAGAGTTAATGTTTTTATCTAAGGGATAAAGCTTAAAGATAGGGTTAATTTTGTTCCCTAAACTGGTCATAAACATAATTGTTGAGAGGATTTATACCTATCCTCATCTTATCTTCTAAATTTATCACTTTGGAACTTTTATAATTCGAAAATAAATTTATAATACAATAATATTTGATGACTTTCTTAAAGTGCCCCTCCTCCCTCTTAAAAAGCCAACACCTCTACCCACTTACTAACACCTATAAAGCCTATTAGATCATAAAAATTATTCTAAAATAAGATACTAAAATATATAATTTCCTCCTTGAGGCCTTACCATGGATATAATCCAATTCAAGAAATCCTTTTTTCTCAATTGAAAAGAAGTTACCCTATTTAGAGGTAACATATTCTCTCAGGTTCCATTCATTTTTCCTTCTCCACTCCCTATGATATTATTTTTATTTAATTACATAATAAAACAACTATAATAAATATACTAGGATGTTTATATGAGAATTATTCAAAGTACACTTACACACACCTCTATGTAATGGATACGAACATACTGTTTCTGTGTACAACGAACTACTATCTCACGAAACGATGATTGTTAAATTTTCTCCAACCACTTCTCAGGGAGGCCATTATGATGGAACTGTACTAATATATGATATATATTATATTTATATTGTTTCATATCCTTTATAATTTTTATTTACAACATACCTTTATGATTTCCTTGATGTGTAAATATGATAATTTAATTTAAGAAAATACAGACTACCGCCCCCTCAAAGTCATATGAGTCGTTCATTCCATACATGGAACATAGAAAGGATGGACTTAATGATAATTTGTAACATACATAACATATATATTATAATATAATTATAATATACATATTTATTTTTTAGTTTTCATTCATTTAGTAAGACAAATAAATGGATGTAGCATTCATGCGTATGTACGGCCTACCATATCCATGAACGGTGCATTTCAATTATTATATCAAAATTTTATGGAATATTATAAATAAATATATACTGTATATTTATTAAATTTAATTCATGAATAATATCTTGGATATTATGGACATATAACACATGGGAAATTTAGTTTAAAAAGAGTTCATTTTCGACTCAAGTACCGAATATCCACAAAATGACTAATATGAACTAATCTAATATTTAATTTTTATAACATTATAATAAGTAATATAAAATGAATTATAAAATTTATAATGGTTATGAAACAAGTATAAATTAACCTATGTTTATTATTCTGGAATATAATGAAAGAAAGAGACAAGTCGGACTCAAGGTAAGGGACCTTCTTAACCCAATTTCAATTCTTTCGGTTGATCTTCTTCTTCATGATTGTATCGTTATATGATTATCTGATAAATAAATTAGTATATATTATCTAGTATATATACTTGATTTATGTCGATTTATAGGGAATACCCATTATCAATCTATTTTATTAAGAAAGTGTTCGTTGCAAGGGAAGTTCTAAACTCAATTTCCACTCATTGGGTTTTACGCATACTTTGTTGAGTATATTATGACAATATTATGGGTGGAATCCCTATTTTTTTATTTATGTTGTATTTTCCACTTCCCTTTGTGTGGATATAATGTTTTTACACATAATCACCCCATTGATAAATTGTTATTTCATTTATACAAATAATGTAAGGTAAATTTTAACTCATTTTCCATTCATTGACTGAAAATTATATTTTATTTGATTATCAAATCACTTTGCAAGGAAAGTGAGAAACTGTAGTGTCCAAATAAACAACCAAAAAAGATACAGAAAATCCCAAGAACATAAAAGTTCTACCTCTCCCCAACATTTGCATCGTGTTAGGGTCCCCCACCACATAGGCACTCGGACAGTCCCGTGCAAAGATGCGTAGGCACAATACCAATGGCCAGGCCATACCCTCTCAGAATCCAAGTTCTAGGCCGAAGAGGAGACCTCGTGCTCTGAACCCCATATGAAGTAGAACAATAAAATGCTGGGAACAAAACAGTTAATTCACCTTTAGATCCACCGATTGAAATCAACACCTCATTAACGAACACTTAAACAAATAGATAGACTGAGCATCTGTCAGAAAATTAAAGGATAGAGTCACTGAAATAAATTTTCAACCTGCCAGAGTTCATATCCCTAAAAAGCTCCCATGAAATATATGTTACCTGAGTTTGGGGATCTTCCATTATCAGGAATTCTAAAGCAGCAGATAGTTTATCCCAAACCTGTATGTATTCCTCGAGCTTTAACAACCCCTAGTTGAATCCCCAAACTAGAATCAAGTCCTATTTGTCAACCCAATACTATTTCTCCTCATTAAGGTTTATTTCAATATTCCAACCCATAATCTTGGATGCATCCTCATCAGATGCATTGAGAAACAACACCTGCTATTTAACCTCATCGCCAGAGATCATAATTAAACCCCATGATCCGGGTTGATTAGGGCATACCGGTTGACATAAAGCCTCGCATACCACCCCCTCATCCACTCTCTTTCTTGCAGATCTGGTCTTCAAAGGGGGTGGCAAGGAGGAGTAGTCCTTCCTTCCCTTCCTCCTTATGTTACTCCTTCTGCTCCTCGGGCTTGCTTCTCCAGCAGAGATACTCTTATATTCTCCCATTGAATGCTCCTCCCGTTCCCCATTCACAAAGACTGATTCTTCTTGATTATTGTTCATCCCTTCCATAGTGAGGCCATAAAATTGATTCCTCACCTATATGGAGTACTGAATCCCCCTGACCACTTCCTCATAGAAGGAATCACCAGAATGCTCGACCCCTGAAATAACCACACTGTTTGAAGGGAACACCTCCATATCTAGCCCCTGTCTACCCTTCCTCAGTTCATCCTGTTTGGAGCCCTCCACTCCCATAGTAACCTCCACCACATAAACCCCCAGTCTCTCCAGTACAGGAGAAATCCCAGCCACCCTTGTCCCTTTTTGGGTTGCAGCCAGGTGAACCAAATCATTCCCCCTCCCAGAAATCTTGCAAGGTGAACTACTGCTAGAGGATGGCCCAGCCAAATCCTACCGCAGCCTCTTGAACACATTCTAAACTGTCGGATTCACCTGATTCTTTAATATTTTCTTCACTGGTGAACACACCCATGGAGACCGCTCAGTTAAAAACTTGCTTGACCCCTCACACACCCTGGGAGGACTGGTAGAACCTCTTTGACGGTCCATCAACCCAGGGGATTTCAAATCTCCCCTATGATGAATTTCAGCTTCTCTTCCACCAATATAACTTGACTATAAGGCATTCCTCTTACACTTCCAATGATGAGCCTCATTTAAGTGGCTCAATCGTTTGCATTCAGAGCAGTAGTCCATCCAGGATTCGAAAACCACACGTTGTTTGCGGTGTTATTATTCGCCCACTGTTATCCACACATACTTGATAGGAATCCGTGATACATCCATTTCAACACAGATTCTGGGATTCACGGGATGAACAATGGCCGCTGTGCGGATATCCGAACACATGTATCTACATAATAAATTTCTTAACACACGGAGAATAGATGGATTTTGAAACAGTAGAGGGAGGTTGGGGAAACATATCCATATTGCCATTATAGGAGGAGTGCATTTCAAATGCAAGTCGAAGGACCACCGGAGAAAATAAATCGGAAACCATTGAAGCTTCTTGGAATAGACTACCAGGATTTGATGAGATCGGCCTCTGAGGTGAAACCGACCATGATTTAACTATTATCCATAAGACCCACTGTAGCCCTCTCTTACAGACCCAAAGTAGCAAAGACGTGACTATCAAAGGAGTCGACCGAGGGTCATCGCTAAATAAATCTCGCAATCAGAGTGTGATTCAAAAGGTTTGTAGACTCCGAAAATTCCAAAGTCGAAAGGGAAAGGTTAGGGAAACCATCAAGAAAATCCACGACTTTCGGGCTG
This sequence comes from Viscum album, assembly GCA_963277665.1. Classification (NCBI taxonomy): domain Eukaryota; kingdom Viridiplantae; phylum Streptophyta; class Magnoliopsida; order Santalales; family Viscaceae; genus Viscum; species Viscum album. The sequence goes on along the minus strand of OY728151.1, from coordinate 1,859,594,844 downwards.
AGTGGGACTTTAGGAAATGCCGGCAGCGAATCGGGGTTTGATAATGGAGTGAAAGGGGAAGAAGTATCTCTCATGGACGGTAAGGGTCCCTCCCTCGTTATTGGGGGAGGGACTGGGGCAGAAGCCTCCAACAGCGTGAAGAGCAATCGCCACTAGGGTTGCCTCTTAGACACCACTGGACAGACCTTCATTATACTACTAATTATATATTCCATTCATTGAGTTAAATATTTCTGTTATTGGTTTTGTTTTTACAAGAATTTTTGTGAATGACCTATGACTGTTTTACCCAGATTATCAACTTATATCCGGTGTATTTATATTATTCACATGGTATTATGTCATTGAATTATCTTTAATCTAAGGATGCGATCTTTTTAATGTATTTTGTCTTAATTTACATTCCACTGAGACTTATTTGTTTTTATACATAAATTCACTTTTATATGGTGTATATACTTACCATTGACATATTATATCATGAATCTCATTATTCTCATGATATTATATGGTGTTTTAATTTAATTCAATAATTATTTTTATCATGTATTTTCTTAAGTGATAAAGGACTCTTTAAATAAAACATCATTTTAAAGGATTTAAATATTTAATCTCTTAAATCCATCTCATTAATTTAATTTTATTCAAAATTATTTTAAGGACTTATTTATATTTACATGAATTATTTTAATATTCTAAGTCCATTCAAAAGTTTCAAATTGGCATGGGACACTTTGATCCAAAAATATCATTTTTAAATGTATTATTTGTTATTAAAAATGGATTGATTATGTCAATATCATAAAATGATATAATGATATTACAATGTGGAAATGTTATTTTTCCATTATTCTTGTTAATTTGTTATGATTACATTATAGTTCATGGGGATTATATACGTATAGGGGTGATTCTGTGATAAACCAAGGGTGGGTGAGCCTGAGATAGCTCTCCAGTGCATTGAGTAATGTGAATGAGGTAAACCTTAAGTTTTTTCTTAATAGATTTAGGGAATATACTGTGATGGGTATTTCAAATGTAACCATTAAGGATAATCCCTATATATCTATGAAATATTCAATGTAATTATGTTATGTATGTGACATGTTACCTTTATGATTTATTATTTCTATGTATTATTCATATATCTTATGATTTTATGAGACATGTTAAAGAGATTATGTTTTATGAGTGAAATGTTTGATTTCATTGATTTGTATGTATTCATGGACTAATGTTTTATTTCATTAATTTATATCCCTTACTGAGATTTTTATACTCATCCCATGTTTTTGAATTATTTTTCACAGGGTATAATGAAGGGTAAGAGGAAGGAAAAATTCAAGATGATTTACATCAAGAAAAGAATTCTTTTTTTTATTTAAAGAGTTTTATTATTATGGAAAAACGGATTGAGTAGAACTGTATCCTTTGAAATATTTTATATGTAATGTAATAGTTATGGACTAATTATCTAAATCTCTAAACCTAAAAAGATCCTCAGTGTGAATTCTTGACATAACTCATGATTATGTAATGTTTAAGGCTGGTTCCTTGTAATGTGATAGTGTGTTTTCAAATATATATATATATATATGTGTGTGTGTGTGTGTGTGTATCAAGCTAAGTATTTGTAAAATATCATAGGAGCTGATTCAATATTGAAAAATGTTAGATTCTACATATTACTTATGGGTACTCTATTGTTACGATTATATGAATGAGTATATATATATATATCATTATAAAACTCCAAATGGAAACATTTGCAATTGTGAAATAAGAGAAACATATAAACATGTAATTATATAATCTGAACAATTAGAAGGAAACCTTAAGATTATAATATTTATAGTGAAAAATGGTATCATACAAGTCTTTAAATGAATTTCTAAATAAATGGTTCAGGATTGTATAGAACTTTTAAAAAAAGTGAGGTGAACCCAAATGAAAACCCATGATTATATGTGATTGGTGGACTTGGGTTTTAAAATACTTTAATACTGGTATGTATTTTAGAATGGGTTTCACATTGGTAGTACATGGTGGTGAGGGGGTGTTGTATTCTTTTTTTTTTTCATTTTTGTGTGATTGAGATTTGGTTTTTATACTACACATCTCTCATATATTCTAATATTGAACATTATGGATGGGAATATTGAGTATCTAAGTGGTAAGACTAGGAAAATTAAGATACTTATTACCCTACTTGTATAGATTATGCAACAACACTAACTAACCTATGACGATTATGGGTATTGGTTTTATCAAGAAGGAGAATGAAACTTTGTGTCCATGAAATGATTAACAAGAGTACGAGGCTCATAAGTCTTTGTTGACACTAGATTCATAAGTATTTCCCAATTTTCTTTCTCTCATTTACAACTCTATTTAATGGTCATATACTTAAATGTTTTTTTCCTTAAAAATGATAAAAAATATGTCCTCATTACTTTCTTATATGGTGTTTATCTCACATGTTTTTCATTCTATTTTCTTTCTTATGTTGTTGATTTATGTTTTTGTTTCTAAAAAATACTTTTATTCCATTCATATTCCATTGGTAATCACTATTTCTCTCACTTTTTGGTACATTAAAAATATTTTCACAATTTTTTTAAAAGGAAATGGTAAAAAAGTTATTTGATATTTCATTCTAAAATATCCAAAACCTTATTTTAAATTAGTATATTTTTAAAATTGCATGCTAATGAATCTTTTATTGAATTTCCATCATGTAGAAAGGTGAAAGGTGGCCTATCAGTAATTTTTAAATTCTAAAACATATATATCATCCCAGTTTCAGGTTCAGATTCTAGTTAGTCTTAGAGTGTCGGTGTTCCATTTTTGTAGGAGAGTGACCCGGGGTCATAGGGTATACCCATCCATGTATTTCATGGTTCACTTTTTATTTAAATTTCTATTGTCATATTAGACACACAATCTTTTACCACATTCTAAAGATAAAGGATAGTTATATTATATTAATGGTCAATTTGGTCACAAGATACAAATATGGTGTTACTTTTTTGGTAATGGATAATGACATATTAGAGGGATTACCTAGGGTTTTTTTATTCTGATTATCAATTTTTTTATTAATATGTAATTGTATCTGGTGTGGGATTCAGATATATAGACGGGTTATGCCAAGATTTTATATAATTTCCATTTCATATTTTATTAATGTTAAATGGAGAAATAATTATCAAGTGTGCTTCAATTTTACACTAGCACTTGTTTTAACCCATAGAGATCTGGAATTTACTTTTAGTCTTGACACAGGCTAGCCCAGGCTTCTCATGGATGTATGTCTTAAGCTAGTTCATGATATATTTACTATATTGTACCTTTTACTTATAAGAACATTTCATGTGACTAATTGAAGGCTCAATTATTCATAATTGTTATTTTTTTTCACCACAGTTACAAAGTGATTTCATTTGGACTGGCCTTACTCAAAGACTTGGTGGATAATTCTTTCAAAGTTGAGGTGGATATTTTAGTGAAAATAATTTTTGTGGATTCCCTATCTCTATAGGTGTTGATTATTCTTACCATTATTTTATGGATTTTTAGCTAGAATAACTTATTTTGGAGAAGCCTTCTTCATCTATTTTTTCTACCTTAATGTATATATAATCTCTCATATGCCACTAGTGTGGCTAATTTGCACAATCTATGACATCCTACTCAGATTTTACAATTATATGTCACCAATATGGTATTTAGAGTAGTATTTATAAGTTTTTATAATGGATTTATCACCTAGATAATAAATATTTTTAAACAATTGAATATTTAGAGTAGTCCCTACATGACCTTATTATGTATGTTGTTCCTTTCCATTTCATCATAGTTTTATTATTTATTTTTTGTTGTAATGTATGATCCTTGGAACGTGTCTTCAAATGTTCAATTATTTGTACTCATATAGGGAGTGAGTTTTTTCATTGAGTATTTACGGATGTTCCATATTTTGGATTTGGTTACTTATGTCTCCATGTCTTGGAATTTTAGTAGCACTTACCTATAGTTGTATTGAACCACCATGTATGCAGATTCCAAAAATGTGGGGAGATCCTATATAGATATTTTTTTATGATATTTTCAATATAGTTGTTATTTTTATGTTTCATAAGGTATATTTACTCATTCATGGTGATTTTAGTTGATTATAGAAGTTTTTTGGAAACTTGGAAATAAAAATCTTTCACTTTTTAGTTGGAGGGTTTTTATGATTTTTATTATATTAAGAATTTAGTGTCTATATAGTGGTGGTAAGTGATATGGTGGGAATAATTTCCACACACCAACCGTTTATTTCCCTATTATTTCAATAATTTATTTAAAATTGTTCATTTATTTGAGTTTTTGTTTGATATGAGGAGATTTTATGAACTGTTGGTGTCTTAGTAGAAGCACATTGTTGAAAAATGTATGTTCTGACCATGAGGATACCTGTGAAATGTTTAAAATTACATGTTAGACAATTTTTTTTACTTTTTTATAGTTTCCAAATATATTTAGACAAACTATGCAATTCATAGGTCATTCCATTTAGGGGAACACTATTAATCCGTTGTTTGGTAAATTATGCTTCCAAATCATGTGGCTCACCTAGTTCATTAAAAAGAAGAAATTTATAAACTTATCCTTATGAATTAAATCCCAAAACCCTTCATCCTCTCCTTAGGATGTTTTGGAACACGAGGGAGCCTAGGGTGGACCTACTCCTTGATTTTCCCCTTAATTTTTAAGCCCCCTCTCTTGATTTAGTGGCTTTATTCAATTGGCAAGGCTCCTCCTTCTCCTCTTCCACCTCCTTTAGTTTTATCCTCCCCTAATTTTATTTATTGTTGTTTTAAAAAATGTAACAGTTGGGGGATTTATGTAAACATTTTATTCATCTTGGTTTAGGGTGTGCGAACCATTAATCAGGACTTCCTCCACCCATATTTTTTATTTTCCTTGATTCTCACGCTATTTGAGGTAGGCAGTTCTATGAATTTTCTTTTTTTATATACAATTTATTTTCCAATTTAAAAATGTTTTCATACAAAAATTAGGGTTGATTATGTGTTTTTATTCAATTAATAATCAAATTATAAACCATTTAAACTATTTATTTCAACACGCATGAAAATAGGTGTATTCGATATGTTTTATGAAATATATAATTGGGTTTTAAGAGGATTTTAATGTTAAATTGTTGTTTTGTATTTTTCATGTTTCATTATGATTGTTTAATGGGATTGAGGATTCATTCGGCTTAGATGTATATTTATTAATGATTTTTGTGGGTTTATCTTGGTGAATCCTTTTTTTTATGAGTGACTTTAAATGTGTCTCCCTGTGGGGTTCATTAGAACTTTTTATATATTTTAATATATATATATGTGAATGTTGATATACACATATATATGTGTACAAACATAGATATATATATATATATATATAGGATTTCACAGGATGCCATTAATTAAACATGATTTTTTAAATTGTCTCTTACTTTTTAAAACGCATTCCAAAAGAGACTTCAAATGAGAATTTCTAAATAATGATTTAGAGATTCACTTGGCACCTTAAAATGGAGTTTCTAAATTGTAGATATTTGAATGTGGTTTTCAAAGGTATTATGAAAAGGTATCAATGGTTATGAAATATAGTCCCAGGTTAGTACCATTAGAATATTTTCACAAATGACTAGTACCGTAATGGAAACCCCCCTATGTTTATATAGTTACGATGAAGTGTATTTAGTGGGGAATCAAAATTTTTTTGTGTATGGAGGTGGAATGGAGTTGAGATATTTTGATTTTTTAGTGATGAATAACATTTGATTAATGTAGCACACCACTTGTCACTGTTATTCTTGTAGATCCTCAGGATCATATTAAGGGATTTCTGGTGGTTACTACCTTTTACATATTAAATAGACTATACCAATTACGGTATTGGAGTCTATATGTGGGTACCAAAAATGAGGATAGGTTAGATTAATAGGTTGGTAATTGACATATCAATGAATACATTGTCCTATAGATGTATTTTACCCGAGTATATAAAGGGTCTACTCAAAATATGTTAAATATTTTATAATGATTATCCATCCACAATTATTTCCTATTTAGTAAATTTGGTAACATTTATACTTAACTATTTGATGGATCCAGTTTTATATCATATCCATTATTCTATTTAATTGTTTTATTTATAGGTTGTTATTGGGTTCCTTCGTATGGTATGATGGAGTTTCCAAAATAGTATTTAGATGTATTTTTTGAAAGGGAGTTTTTGATAAATCTTTTAAAGGGTTCCCTAAAATATTTTTTTAGTTTTAATGATAGTGTCACGAACCGAATTTGGTCGCCATAAAAACTGGCACTCGAACCAACCCGCAACATGGACCAAAAGGAATTCCCGATCTCCACAGGATGGCACAAGTGTCTGGGTATCATAAAATAAAAATTGGTTATGATTTACCCGAGTTTATAAACATAAAAAAACAAACGAATCCAATAAAACGAATCTGTATTTTTCAATCAAAACAATATTTTACAAAAAATTATAACTAAATTACATATTTTAAAACAACTCAACAATACTTTAACAAAGGTAAAAAACCAAAAGGGAACCTTACAAGAACCCTCATGGAAAGGGGCACCACCCCCAATCCATCTCTACAAGATTTCACCACCAAAGACCTGCTTGAAACCCGAACCACATGAGCTAAAAACTATACCCAACCTGTGACAACAATAATAAACAATTTTAATTATAACAACCCATAATTTAAATACATGGTTATTACTTTATAATTGAAGTATACTTATTACAACATATAACAAAACCATGATAGGACCGTATTTGTATAGTGTCATTATGAACTCAGAAACATAAACAACTGGTTCATAAATCAGCTACATTGTCTCTCGTTTATTTCATCATATCTAGAGTCCCTTTTGAAATATCCTATTTAATACCCTTATTCCTGACATGGGGAAAAGGAAACATAAAAAAGGGTGATCATAAATTCTCAATAAGGGTAAACAAAATAAATATCAATCATATCATATTCATAAGAACATAACATTTTGAAAATATTAAACTACAAAAGAGATCATAATATCATAACATGGGATAAATCATAGTAATGAAATGTAATCCTAATAATCATAACTTAAAACATGAAACTTTGTGGCATATAAACAAAATAATAGAAAATCATTTCATATTATTCAAGGCTCATTGTCAAGACCATAATAGCGGACAAAGTCCATTACTGAACCGAGTTCACTCCTCGTTCCATTCATGTATCACAGAACCAGATTAACCTGCCATTCCAGCCATGTCTATCTCAGGATATATAAATATTTACCCAATGAATTGGAGGGAGATATTGGTCCCACCCATCTCATAATGAAACCATTATTATGTGTGCCACAAAATCATAAATCATACATCATAGCATAACCCATGTAATAAAAATGGGATTCTTAAACATCATGCCATCATAATATAAACCATATAAGATAAAAGGACATAATTCTATCATAACATAATTTAATCAATGTAAAAATAGGGATATATATAGAACCCTATATTATCTTAGATGGAAAATAATTTTGATAAAACACTTGAACTCCATTTTTGAGGAAGATATCCTTTCTACTTCGAAAACATTTTTCCTTTCTTAACATGTCATAAAATTGTAAGCTAAATGAAGATGATTAAAAATAAACTTGAAAACTTGTAAAGGAAGCTTCAGGGAAATAATTTTCTATTAAATCATAAAAATCCATTCTTGTAGTATAAGATAAAAAAACATTCTTCTCATACTTTGGCCGGAAAAGTCAAAAAGTACATCGTACTAAAAACGAAAAAAGATTCATTTCATATCTTTCACTAAAAACTCACCAATTGATAAAATTGGATTTAAAAAACTGTAAGTGGATAGAAATAATATTACATGTTGAGGAAACATGGATGTGGATGATAAATATTCCCCATTAATTTCAGAAGTATAAACAATCTCGGATAAAAATGAGATTCCTAGATTTTCCCTTACCTTAGGTCTGATTTGCTTCGTACGTATCCAAAACTCATGAATAATTATTTAAACAATGTCATTGAATTATTACAGAATAATATTCATTTTTACTATATCATATATGGTCATATTATTATCTTTTTATTAGTAATATTTCACTCATACTTGTTATTCGGGTGTTCATTGATTTATGTTCTTATGCATGTTTTGTCGAATAAATTCTTATTCTTCATTTTAGGTTATAGATAACTAATTTACAGAATGGTATTAGTGTAATATATATCATATTTATTCATTAAATTCATTTATATAATCATTATTCAATGAAGATCATGTAGAAAGAGTCGCATCACATCGTGGAGACGGTAGGCCGTACGTACGCACGAGCGATGATATCATTCCCATGATCGTGGAATTTTATGGAAGTGTATGTATACTATTTCAGAATCAATATCACTTTACAATAATCATATATAGTTATTATTTACACCATTATACCCATCCATGTAAAGTGGTTGTGGAAAACAGATTAATCCACAACATGGAGACGATATTCCATACGTACGCACGCGCGATGGTTTCGTTTTTCGTAGGATGGATAGAAGGTGAAATTGGGTTAGTTCATTTTTATAATAACATATCCGTATATTAGTGATACTGATTTTATTACTTCATAATGAAACAACTAAATAAGAGTAATCATAAGAAGAAATAAATTTGAATGAATCGGTAACAGATATTACCTCTTCTTCGACACGCCTCTTTGAAACCTCCTCTTAGGGCACTAAAATTGGTCTTTGAAGAAGACCAGGACCTCTAGTATGTTTCTAGGGAAGTTGAGAATGGAAATATAGAGGGGTTTTCAGAGATTTAACTCTCAAAATTGTGTGATGAGGAGAGGGAGGAGGTTCCATTTTATAAAGGAGGAGAGGGGCACCTTATGAAAAGCTAAAAATATTATTTTATAATAAAGTCATATTCGGTTTATAATAGCACTAAATTGTTTTATTTAGAAGCTAATGTGGGGATGGGTCGAAAGACTCTCAACCAATAGGTTTTAGACATGTTTAGTGTACTATTTTAACCTTATCATTTAGATTTAACTCTATGTTAAATAATTTAACTTTTACCGTGTCTTCCTGTTTTCTTATACTATTTAGTTAATAAAATTACTATAACAAGCCAAACAAACCCCAGGTGGTTAATTATTAATATATAAAACCTTATCTATGTCATTTGGTTGAACCATATATTTTTAGGAATAGAGTAAAAATTAATAATATAATATTTGTTTTAAAATCTATTTTATGTCAATTTTAAAATTATTTGGTAATTGATTTGGGTGACATTCATAAAAGCAAGATTATTTCGAAAAAAGATTATTAAATCAATACTAACATGTAATATGAACCTATAAAATTAGTTTAATTCTTAAAAAGTCTCAAATTACATTTATTTGGGTATTTATAATATCAATTATGTTAATATTTCATAAATAAGGTAATTCCTACATCATCATTGTTTCATAAATAAATTAAATTATTTAATTTCTAAATATTATAAATAAAATACCATTATGTAGCAAATTGGTTTATCTTTATAATGAAAATTTATTGTCAAATTTATCTTATGTATAACCCTAAATTAAAAATGATTTTATTTATTAATCATTGATTTTAACTATTTTAACACTTCTTTAAATAAAATAATAATAAATGTCCTAATCTAATCTAAGTGGACCTAAAGGGTAATATTTTATTATAAAGGTGGTTTTTGGTCAAAATACACTTATCCAATAGAATTAGAACATGTGTTAGGGTAATAATAATATCATTTTTACCCTTAATTACCCTATTTATTTTTAACCGTGGTAAATAAAAGTAAAAAGATACTATTAAAAAAAAATTATTTTTATCTTATTAAACCACATTTTACTCCTTGATATTAACCGTGTCTCTAGGATTTTCAAAATTCCACTCACAGAAGCTATAAAATTAAGTTTTATGTAAATTTTCAAATTCTCCTAGGAGGTCGGTAAAAGACGGTGAAAAGTTCAATTAAAATTTTATATATCTAAAATTATTATAAAATGAATCCAATGAATTACATTGAACTTATATAGGTATTATATATCAATTTTGACCTAAAATAAATTTAAATAAAATAAATAATTATTTAAATAAAAAGTCAGTTTTTAAATAGTAACCCATTGTTTTCACTATTCATCAAAAACTGAATGTTTTCAGAAAAATACCAAAATTTCACCCTAGGGTAATTTCGATATTCTGAATCCAAAAATGAAGTACATTTTGAAAGATAAAATTTATAAAAATTAAAAAAGTGGGTATTACTAATCATAACGACTAGTTTATATAATATTTTAAAAGCATATCGTTGTTTAGTGAAACTCGATATTGCGTACAACACACGCTATAGTGGAATGTCGCGATTGAGTGTAAATCAAGCAATGCCAGTGTTGTGTGTAATGAAAGATTCCTTTGATGTTGCGTATAACATAAGACACAACAAAATATATACTTCTCATAAAATATTAGGGTGTTACATTCTACCCCCTTAAAATGAATTTCACCCTCGAAATTCGTCACTTCGTAACAAACAGATGAGTATACCTCTCTCTCATCATATCCTCAATCTCCCATGTAGCTTCTCTTAATTGGTGGTTCCTCCATAAAGCTTTCACCAAGTGAGTTGTATTATTCCATAGAATATTTTCACTACGATCTAGAATCTCTATCGGCTGTTCTTCATAAGAAAGAGCATGCTCCAGCGGTACAACTTATGAGCTTAGTACATGTGAACGATCGGATATGTACTTTCTCAGGAGAGATACATGGAACACATCGTGAACTTGAGAGAGATTCAGTGGAAGATCCAATCGGTAAGCTACCTTCCCAAAACGATCCAGTATTTCGAAAGGACCGATATACCTAGGGCTCAACTTTCCCTTCTTTCTAAATCTCATTACTCTATTCCAAGGAGATATTCGTAAGAACACTTTATCAACCACTTCAAACTCTAGGTATTTTCTTCGGTTGTCAGCATAACTTTTTTGTCGACTCTGAGTTGCTCTTATGTGTTGTTGAATAGATCTGACCTTTTCTTCCATATCATCAACAAGATCAGGTCCTAATAGCTTTCTTTCCCCAACTTCATCCCAGCAAGTTGGAGTCCTGCATTTCTTTCCATAGAGAGATTCATAAGGAGCCATTTGAATACTAGAGTGAAAGCTATTATTGTAAGAAAATTCCACAAAAGGTAGGTGTTGATACCAACTACCTTTGAAATCCATAGAGTAAGCTCTCAACATGTCTTCTAGATTTTGAAATGTTCTCTTAGACTGACCGTATGTAAGAGGATGATAATCAGTGCTGAAACTCAACTCTGTATCTAAAGTATGATGAAGACATCGCCAGAACTTTGAGGTAAACCTTAGATCCCGATAAGATATAATGGAAAGTGGTACTCCATGAAATCTTACCACTTCCTTTACATATATCCTGGCAAGCTGATCGAGAGAGAAATCTTCTCTAATAGTAATGAAGTGTTACAACATCATAAGATGATCAACTATGACCTAGATAACATTATTTCCTTTGGATGTTTTAGGAAGTCCGGTGACAAAGTCCATAGTGATGTTTTGCCATTTCCATTCGGGTATTTGAAATGGTTGTAATATCTCCTCAGACTTCTGTCTCTCATATTTAACTTGCTGACAAACCAAGCATCGAGAGACATATTCAACAACATCTCTTTTCATGCCATCCCACCATAAGTACTCTTTCTAGTCCCTCTACATCTTCGTGCTTCCAGGATGAATAGAGAATTAAGAACTATGAGCCTCATCCAGCAGCTCCTTCTTTAATTTTGGGATGGGAGGACCACAAACCCGATTCCTGAACCTTATTATCTTATCACAATCAAGGTTGAATTCCGGAACATTTTTCACCTTCTTTTTTAACTCTACATATTATTTTTGTGCCTCTCTAATATTTAAATGTATAGATGGTTGAACTTTAATTTGAGAAAGATAAGATTTTTCCCCTTCCATTATAATTCCAAGATCCGTCCTTTGTAAATCTCTAAATATTGGATCTTTTGTGGTCCTCATCAGGGATAAGCTATCATGGTCTTGTCGGCTTAATGCATCTTCCACATTTTTTACTTTCCTATGGTGGTAATGAATTGAGTAGTAGTAATCCTTAATCAGATCCAACCATATTCTTTGGCGCATATTCAACTACTTTTGTGTGAAAATATACTTTAAAATTTTATTATCATTATAAATATCACACCTTTCACCATAAAGATAATTCCTCCATATTTTTAATGCAATGATTACCACGGCCAAATCCAAATCATGAGTTGGGTAATTTTTCTCATGGATTTTCAACTGTCGTGAGGAATAAGCTATCACTATATCATTTTGCATGAGAACACACCCCAATCCCTTCATGGATGCATCACTGTAGACCACAATCCTTTCTCCACTACATGGAAGTGTGAGCACAGGTGCACTAGATAAACATCATTTTTACTCTTTGAAATTCTCTTCACACTCCTATATCCACACGAACATAACTCCTTTTCAAGTCAACCTAGTGAGTGGATTAGATAAACTTGAAAAATCTTTCACAAAACGTTGATAATATCCATCCAGACCAAGAAAACTTCGGATCTCAGTTACTGTCGTTGGTCTCGACCATCTTTCAATCACCTATGTTTTTGATGGATCCATAGATATCCCCTATTTTGAGATTATGTGACCCAAAAAACGATTCATTTTGAAGCCAAAGTCAACACATGGTAAATTTTGCATAAAGCTTCTCCTTTATTAGATTCTTTAATACAATTCTCAAGTGATCTTCATGTTCTTCCATTCTCTTAGAATAGACAAGAATATCGTTTACAAAGACTACCACAAACTGATCAAGATAGTTTCTAAAGACTCTATTGATCAGTTCCATGAAGATATCAGGGGAATTACTAAGACCAAATGGAATCACTATAAATTCATAGTGTCTATACCTTATATGAAAGACATATTTGGTATATCCTCCCTTTTGAACCTTAATTGATGATACCTTGAACGAAGATCAATCTTAGAAAAGTATTGAGCTACACATAGTTGGTCAAATAAGTCCTTAATTCATGGGAGTGGATATTTTTCCTTGATAGTGATCTGGTTAAGTTCTCAATAATCAATGTAGAGTCTCATTGATCCATATTTCATTTTAACAAATAGAACATGTGCTCCCCAAGGTGACGCAATAGGGCGTATGAATCCTTTATCAATATTCTCTTGGAGTTGCTTCTTCAATACCTACAACTCAATTGAGTCCAATCTATATGGTGTCTTTGAAATAGGCATAGCACCCGGTATGCATTCTATTGAAAACTCAACTTCACGATTTGGTGGAAGACCTTGAAATTCCTCCAGAAAGACATCATCAAACTCCCATATAGTGGGAATATTCTTAATCGTGAGTTTCTCTGCAACTATTTGAGATAAGTAACCTTCATCTATTGGAATCCAGACCCATATGATGGAAGAAATTTCGACTGGAAGGTTAGATTCATCCTTGTAATGATAGATGATAGTAGATTGATTGGGAATATTAAATGTGATTTCCCTTCTTTGGAAATTGATATGAGCTCCGTATAAAGAAATCAAATCCATGCCAAGAATCACATCAAATTACACTATAATAAGGATCACAAGATTTTTAGGTAGAACTTTCCCACAAACTTCAATTGGAGAAGAATTGTAAAATTTTGTTGCGACTGTTGTGCCATTAAGGGTTGTCATAGCTTACTCAATATCTAAATGCTGAGGTAATATGGTGATACCCATAGAAAATTCTTCAGAAACAAAAGAGTGGGTGGATACAGAATCAAATAAAATATTTGCTACTTTAGAGTGGATGGTAAGTGTCTCTTTCACCCCTTTGTAATCATACTCCACATCACCGATAGAAATTGCATGTTACTTTCCCTTTTCTTTGGCCTTAAGAGTTTGTTGACGTCAATGATCATCAACAACCCTTGGATTAGGGCATTTATTGGCATAATGATCCATTTCCTTGCACTTGAATCATTGAAGTGTAGGAGGTGAATTCTGTGTATCCTTTTCTTTGTTCGTATCATTAGATATCTTATTCCCATTATTTAGACATTCAACTGCCCGATGACCTTCTTTTACACACTTAAAACATTTAATTGTCCCTTTAAGAAAATTCCCTCCATGTTTCTTTCCACACTTTGAGCATAAGGGAAAACTCATCTTATTTTCAGTGTGGTCTTTATATTTTCTATTGAATTCCATTTTCTTCTTCTTATCAAACCCATATGATTGATGGGTTACTCCAATCTCTATTTCAACCTTGAGAGCACATCAAACAATTTCCTCATAGATATTGAAGTCCCTTAAGGCTAATGACCTTCGAATACTTGGTTTTAATCCACTAAAGAATCGATCGATTTTACTCTCAGGTTGGATAATAATTCTGGAAGCGTACCTTGAAAGTCTTGTAAAATTTTGTTCTTAGGTACCAACAGATTCATCATCATTTTGCTTCAGTTCAAGAAACTCCTTCTCCATATTTTTTCGAAGAATACGAGGGAAGTACTTATTGAAAAAAAAAGTTCTTGAACTCGTCCCATTACATGGACTCAATTTCATCCCTTTTCCTCATATTATTAATAATATTCCACCATTGATCAGCTTCACCTTCCAAATGATATACTACTAAGATGACTCTATCATGTTCAAAACATTGTAGAACTGAAAATATCTTTTCAGTGGTACTGATCCATTGTTCAGCCACTAATGGATCAGAAGACCCGCTGAATAAAGGTGGACACTGCCTCATGAAGGATTCAACAGAATGTTTCTCCTTACTTATCTTGTTTGGAAGTCAAGCATGATTCATATCTTGAGAAAGTTGTGTGAGAATGGATACAATATTTTTCATTCCAACTCCCATAACGTTTGGTTACTCAGGGGGACAATCATTGCATTTCCCGTCACATTAAAAATTAACACGGTTCCTTCAGGTTCCAGCCATTGACTAAAACCAAGAAGCATAGTGTGAGAAAAACTAATAATAAAAGGAAAACCACATAATTAAGAATAAAATTTCACACTTTAGGTCTCATCATAGGTTGTTTATGGCCATTTCTAAAACTCTAAAATTGTTTTCTATGTTTTGACATATCCTTAGAGTTCTTACTAAGGCTTTCACATCCTAGTTTCCAAAGGATGACTATACCTTTCCTCTAATACCAACTATAACGACCCATAATTTAATTACATGGTTATTTCTTCAGAATTAAAGCATACTTATTACAACATATAACAAAACCATGATATGACCATATAGGTATAGTGTCTTTAGAGACTGGGAAACATAAACAAATGGTTCATAAATCATCTACATTGTCTCAAGTTTATTTCATCATATCTAGAGTCCCTTTTGGAATATCCTACTTAATACCCTTATTCCTAACCTGGGGAAAAGAAAACATACAAAAGGGTGAGCTCAAATACTCAGTAAGGGTAAACAAAAGAAATATCAATCATATCATATTCATAAGAACTTAACATTTTGAAAATCTTAACCCACAAAAGAGATCATAATTTCATAACATGGGAAAATCATAGTAGTGAAATGTAATCCCAATAATCATAACCTAAAACATCAAACTTTGTGGCATAAACACATAATAATATAAAATCATTTCCAATTAGTCAAGGCTCATTTTCAAGACAATCATAGCGGACAAATCCCATTACTGAACCGAATTCACTCCTCGTTCCAGTCCTGTATCACTAAACCGGATTAATATGCCGTTCCAGACATGTCTATCTCATGAGATATAAATCTTTTACCCAATGAATTTGAGGGAGATATAGGTCCCACCCATCTCATAATGAAACCATTCTTATGTGTGCCAAAAAATCTTAAATCATACATCATAGCATAACCCATGTAATAAAAATGGCATTCTTAAACATCATGCCATCATAACTAAACCATATAAGATAAAAGAACATAATTCCATAAAAACATAATCAAATCAATGTAAAAATAGGGATAGAAACATAACCCTATATTATCTTAGATGGAAAATAATTTTGATAAAACACTTCAACTCCAATCTTGAGGAAAATATCATTTCTACTTCAAAAACATTTTTCCTTTCATAACATGTCATACAATTGTAAAATAAAAGAAGTTGATTAAAAATAAACATGAAAATTTGTAAAGGAAGATTCATGTAAATAATGTTCTATTAAATCATAAAAATCCATTCATGCAGTATACGTGAAAAAAAAATTCTTCTCATACTTTGACCGGAAAAGTCAAAAAGTATCTCATACTAAAAACGGAAAAATATTCCTTTCATATATTTTACTAAAAACTCACAAATGAGTAAAATTGGATTTAAAAAATTGTAGGAGGATAGAAATAATATTAAATATTGAGGAAACATGGATGTGGATGATAAATATTCCCTAGTAAATTCTGAAGTATAAGCAATCTCAGATAAAAATGAGATTGTGACATTTTCCCTTACCTTAGGTCCGATTTGCTTCATACTTAACTGAACCTCTTGTATAATGATTTTAAATAATTTCATTGACTTATTAAAGAATCATATTCATTTTTATGGTATCATATATGGTTATATTATTATCTTCTTATTAGTAATATTTCATTTCTACTTGTTATTAGGGTGTTCATTGCTTTATGTTCTTATGCATGTTTTGTCGAATAAATTCTTATTATTCTTTTTAGGTAATATATAAATCATTTAAATAATGGTATTAGTGTAATATATATCATATTTATTCATTCAAATCATTTATATAATCATTATTTCGTGAAGATCATGTATAATGAGTCACATCACATCGTGGAGACGGTAGGCCCTACGTACGCACGAGTGATGATATCATTCCCATGATCATGGAATTGTATTGATGTTTATGTATACTATTTCAGAATCAATATCACCTTACAATAATAATATATAGTTATTTTTTACCCATTATACCCATCCAAGTATGGTGGTGGTGGAAAACAAGTTACACCACGATGTGGTGACAGTATTCCTTACGTACGCACGCGCGGTGATTTCATTTTCTGTAGGATGGATAGAAGGTAAAATAGTGTTGTTTCATATTTATAATAACATATAAGTATATGAGTGATACTTATGTTATTAGTTCATAATTAAAAAACTAAAGAAGAGTAAGTAGAATAAGAAATAAATTTGAAAGAATCAGTAACAGATATTACCTCTTCTCCGACACGCCTCTTTGAATCCTCCTCTCAGGGCACTAAAATTGGTCTTCGAAAAATACCAAGACCTCTAGTATGTTTCTAGGGAATTTTAGAAGGTAAATGGGAAGGTTTTGGCCGAGATTTAAGGCTCAAAATTGTGTGAGGAGGAGAGGGAGGAGGTGCCCTTTTATAAGGGAGGAGAGGCGCACCTTAGAAAAAACTTAAAATATTATTTTATAATAAAGTCATATTCGGTTTATAATAGTTCAAAATTGATTTATTTAGAATCTAAAGTGGGTATGGGTCTAAATCCTCTCATCCAATAGGATTTAGACAAGTTTAGGTTACTATTTTAACCTTATCATTTAGATTTAACTCTATGTTAAATAATTTACCTTTTACCGTGTCTTCTTGTTTTCTTATACTATATAGTTAATAAACTTACTATAACAAGATAAACTAACCCCAAGTAGTTCATTATTGATATATATAACCTTATATAATTCATTAGGATGAACCTTAGATTTTTAGGAATATAATAACAATTAATAATATAATATTTGTTTTAAAAACTATTTTATGTCAATTTTAAAATTATTTGTTAATTGATTTTTGTGAAAATCATAACAGCATGATTAGTTCGAAAAAAGTTTATTAAATAAATACTAACATATCATATTAACCTATAAATTTATTTTAATTAATAAAAAGTCTCAAAGTACAACTATTTGGGTATTTATAATATCAATTATGTTAATATTTCATAAATAAGGTAATTACAACATCATCATTGTGTCATAAATAAAATAAATTATTTAATGTATAAAAATTATAAATAAAATACCATTATGTAGGAAATCTTTTTCTATTTATAATGAATATTTATAGTCGAATTTATCTTATGTATAACCCTACATTAAAAATGTTTTTAATTGTTAAACTTTGATATTAAGTATTTTAACACTTCCTTAAATAATATAATAATTAATGTCTTAATCAAATCCAAGTGGACCTAAAGGGTAATATTTTCCCCCGAAGGTTGTTTTTGGGCAAATTAAACTTATCCAATAGAATTATAAAATGCGTTAGGGTAATAATAACATCATTTCTACCCTCAATTACCCTATTTACTTTTAACCGTGGTAAATAAAAGTAAAAATTACTATTCACCAAAAATTATCTTTATCTTATTGAACCACATTTTACTCCTTGATATTAACTATGTCTCTAAGATTTTTGAAATTCCACTCAAATAAGTGGTAAAATTATGTTTTATGTAAATTTTCAAATTCTCTTAGGAGGTAGGTAAAAGACGGTGAAAAGTTCAATAAAATTTTTATATATCTAAAATTATTATAAAATGAATCCAATGAATTACATTGAAATTATATAGGTATTATGCATCAATTTTGACATAAAATAAATTTAAATAAAATAAATAATTTTTTAAATAAAATGTCGGTTTTTAAATAGTAACCATGTGTTTTTACTATTCATTAAAAATTGAAAGTTTTCAGAAAAATACCAAAATTTCACCCTAGGGTAATTTCGATATTCCGAATCCGAACATGAAGTCCATTTTGAAAGATAAAATTTATAAAATTTCAAAAAGTGGGTATTACTATTCATAATGGCTAGTTTATATAATATTTTAATAACAATCATTGTTTAGTGAAACTCGGTATTGTGTACAACACATGCTATCGTGGAATGTCGCGATTGTGTGTAAAGTAAGACAGGCTAGTGTTGTGTGTAATGAAAGATTCCTTTGATGTTGCGTATAACAGAAGACATAAAAAGATATATACTTCTCATACAATATTTGGGTGTCACAATAATGACACCCAAGGGTGTAAGTAGGGTGTGAGCCAAAGCCTAATAGGATACCACAAGTAATAGATTCCATGTGATAAACAATATTGATAAAAATCATGCAAGTTTTCAATAACATGAAATGATAGTTACAATTTCTAAAAGATGCAACAATAAATAAAAACAGTTTTCAGGAGGGATAATTTAAATAATAAAAACTTTTAAAATAAATACCAAAGCTACTTACTTTTCCAGGTACTCATACCCTATGCCTATGGTAAGCACAAAATATCTAGTGAGTACAAGCAATGTGAAATAACCCCTAGGCACTAGAAAGCTGTGGGTCCTAGGTACCTCGTACCTCGGTGAGAGTAACCATCAAAAATATCTATTCTCATGCACGATCCACTAGTAGTGAACATACCCATAACCTAGTGGTCCCCAATCATCATTATCATAGTTTAGTTAGAGTTGTAAGCGACAAACTTGCTAAGTGAAACTGAGGCCAAACCCAACAGATTCACTGGCATGCTAGTACACGTCCACCCACCAAGATACCTGGGTTTTCCCTTTGTGCTCAATCAAGTTCAAAAAGTCAACGAATATAATTTTGATATGAAAATATCATTTCCATATCATAAATTCACCAAACAGACCACATATATACCACACAAGTCATAAAAGCCCACTTTTCATTCAAATTGATTTTGAAATCTGACTCACACCAAAATAGCCCAAAACACTTTTCACATAACTTTAGCACTTACAAAAATCCATTAAACAATTTTATAAAACCATTCCAATATATTTCAACTATCATAACAAGACACTCACTTGTTACATAATACTCTCTTTACCTTCAAAATCATTTTATCATCAAACTTACACAAAACTGCCCATAAACAAGTTTCGTTCCAACATCACAATTTAATAAAACATTTCCGAAATTTACAAAACATTATCAAATTTTTTTACATCATAAAACATCACCTCACCTTTCAATACCCCTTAATAGGTGAACCCACTTACCATACACTACATATTCATCCTCTTCCCACCTTTTTTGACCAACTAAAAAATTTACAATTTTTATAAAAAGAACTCAAGTGGTTTAAATATGTCTTGCAAACAAAACCCATTTCAAAACCCCCATTTAAGACCAAAAACCATAACAATTCCTATCCAAAATAGAATTTTAATCCCTAGATGAATTTATAAATACACTTTTAAGTTTTATAAAATCACCTTGAATAATACTACAAAAGATCCAAATGAAAACACACATTTTCATAAATTGATCCCAAGAAGTATAACAATGTTTTAAACATAAAACCTTTTCAAAAAATCTCTTTTTAGGACACATGACACTAATACATTATAAAACCAAAATTTTCAGTCCAAACAAGATTTAGTAAACCAATTCCATATGTTATAAAAAACACCCAAATAATACCCCACGAGTAACACATAAGAACACCCAATTTCAAGTTAAAATGCAACTATAAAATTAAACACTTAACCAAATAAATCATAAATAGTTTTTGCACCACACCCAAAAAATTAGGAATATTAAAAATGAGTAAATATATCATGCTAACTAATAAATAATTTTTTACACATGGAACCACGTACCGAAAGTGTCGAATCCCTCAAAACTTAGTGCGAAATATCAACCGCACCACCGCCGCATCACAAGGAAGTTAAATCCTACCCTAGACCACAATATTTAACAAAAATGACACCAAATCAATCCATAGCTTTGAACCCTAACTTCTAGACATTTTAGAACATAATGAAAGAGGGAGGAAACCCTATGGAGAAGGAAGAAATTGAAGAGAGAAACACTTACTCAAAAAATATTGAATAAAACGACCAAAAATCCACCAGTATATGAATTTTAAAACATCCTACCATTCCAGTGAGGTTCTAACAAGGATGAGGAGATAATTTAGGAACTATAATGGGGGTAAAAGAGTAAAAATAGAAGGATTTATGAAAGGATCAATTTACCTCTCCAAATCTGGGTGATTTCTGAAATCCAGAGAAGTTGTGATCAATTTCTAGATACTATTGAGCTCTAAATTGTGAGAGGAGTGAATGAGGGAGCGCCTTAGGTATGTGGGCTCGGGTGAGAGTTGGAATCATCAAGAAAACGTAAATATTGAAGTTGATATTAAAGAATTAAAATTTATTTTTAATGTAGAGAATGGGCTTTCGGGTAGGCCCAATCCCTTTAATAAAAACCCATATCCACCATGACTATGGATTCCTAAATGTTACAAATTAATATGGTGGTGTTAATAGATCAGGGGATGAAAATTAAGAGTTGGAATGGATGAAAAATGTTGAAAAATGAAGGAGTTATAAAGTAATGGAAATTTATTTTTAAATCCGGAATTGGGCTCACGGTTTGGCCCAATTCATGAAAACTCACCCATTCCTCCATAAAAGCTTGGAAAACACCCAAAACAAAGCATGAATGGAAATTAAATGGAATTTATCTTTAAAATAAGTCATTTATGTGACAATTCTCCCACCATGAAAAATTTCCACCCCAGAATGTCACATCAAGGACAAAAAAAACAACATATCCCAATAGAGAAACCAAGAGGTACTCCCTTGCCAGGTTTCACCCCCAAAGGCCAAAGCACCTCCAGTGATCAATTAATGAATTATTAATCTCACAAATGAAACATACTACACATTCCCTAAATGATCAATCACATTCATACTTTATCACAAAATAAAAATACATTAACACTATCCGAACAAAACTCAATCAATTCACCGAAACGAACAACAACATTGAACAAGGATACACTTACCTTGCTATAACTAAACCATTGGGAACTCTCTAATCTCAACATTTACCCAAGGAAGATGTAGGTAGATTTATAGATCCAAACAAGAATACCTATCTCCAATCCATGACCATGGATATGTCTATGTTACTGGTACGAGGGAAAAAATAGGCTCCCCACCATAAGAGACAACCTATATTTTTTTCCCCGGTAGAATCCAGACACTAACAGGGGGATGCTTGAATGGACTCCCCGGTAAAAACAGTATAATTCCATCATATATTTACAAAAGAAATTATATAAGACTCATAGTGGGTCTCCCCACCATAAGAACCAACCATCTTAACCGACCAACACGGGTAGGTACAGAAAGACCCCAAAATTTAAAGAGTTCATATGACCACATGTTTAGTCTACATGGTTTGGGAAACCATGAACTAAATGTGGGGATCCATCTAACTACATGGTATTCTAGGGCATGGTCACTACTAAACAAGCGCAATCCATGTGCTCAACCTATCTATCTAAACATCAAACTGTTCTCCAAAGACTGAATGGAAACCAAAGGGGGAGGGAATAACATTGGGCGATGACATGGGTACAAGGCCCTCCACATATTTCCACCAAACAGAAAAAACAGAAGAAAGATGATGACACCATATGTTTCAACTCTTCTTATCTTTCATACAGTGGGTAGGATGTTGTTTAAGGGATTAAAAGAACCTGTTATTTCCCCTAACTACGAGCCAAATTCTCTCTGAGACCTATGGATAGAGATCTAATGATTGAAGCATCTTCAGCCTCACTGTTAGGATTTGGAAACCCCATGAATGAAAATTCTTCATTCGGTGTAACCAAAAACTACATATCAATCCCCTATATGTTTTCCAATACATAACACATTCCACACTCACTTTACCCTAAGATGATATATCACTGAAACAAAGGATTAGAAGATGCACACACATCACACCTTATTTGTTTTGCTGAGAAACAATATAAGTAAAGATCACCTATACTCGACTTCCTTTAAAATGGTATATTTTTTGTTTTTCCATGGGAAAAATTCTACCAACATAACATAGACTCTCATATTATTGCCTAACTTTCGCCTTTACGGTCAATCGACCACATGACATCATAAGGCATCATCGAACATGACCATTGCGACTGATATAAAAAATTGCTGGAGAGGGACCTTATAAAACATCCCCAAACAACACACAATTCTAGAAAGTGTCCACAATATCATATCATGATCATATTTTGCACAATGGTGGTTTAACATGAAATCATGCTTCAAATAAACTGTGAAGAACCCAGAGTACCTCTTAGACACCATCGAGACACTCAAACCCACTAACAACCCTAGACCACTTCCAACTTCGACGAATTAGGAAACTTAAGAAACTAAGGTCTCTTTCAACCATCCATGAGCACTCTACCACTACAAGAGAATCTAAAAGTCAAAGAATGTAATGGATTTAGATATAATAAATAAATATCGATAAAAGATTCCTTATATTTATCACCTGGAGGATTTTATAATGGCGAAACAATCTGGGTTGCACTTCAGTTATGCATTAACCCTTAATGGGGGTGTACCTTATCCAATGAGAGAATCCAAGGACCCAACCAATCTATTTCATTGGTCAAAACAAGCCATAAATCAGATCCAAACACATTAAGGGAACCACTATAAAGGTGTCCTGAAACATATCTGAGAGGAGAAAATAACCGGTCCTTCTACCCAGCTTACCGACCAAACATAAACCCAACACACTGTTCAAAAAAGAGGGTTTCTTGGACTCAAAACATCCCACAACATAAATTTTTTCCAAAAACACATAATATAATCCATCAAAAACAATTCATCAAGAAATCATGTTTTTATTTAAAAAAAAGTTCTTAAAAACAAACGGTTCATCAGTTAGCGTATCCACTAATGGTACCCCAGGGGCCTTACACATGCAAGTTTCAATGCCACACCAGGAACCATCCTCATATCCATCCTGAAACTCATCCATTCATGCCATGATCCATCCATTATCCCATATAACCCCATGCATGTGGTTACTCATGGAAATACCAAAGGTTAAAACAAAAAATTCTTTCCACTTTTCAAAACCATAATAGTGAACCAACACACCCTTTTTCTCAAAACTGCTAACCAAAAGATCAAAATACCAATTAACATCTTACAAAACATTTCAGAAAGACCCAAACATTTAGAAAATAACTCACTTTCAAGATATTCACATCAATTTCATAACATCTCATCCCCTTAAAACACCCTTTGATTTATCTGAAAACTCTATTGGAAACACTTCTCAAAACCAACTTCAATATAGTTCCTTCTTTCAAAAGATTTGTAAGCACACCATTTTCCATTTCAAAGCAATTCTGAAAATTATATTCCACCATTTCATAAATCAAACCATTCCTTCTTTATTTTAAAATCACTTCACAAAAACATTACACTTCTTAAAACCAAAATGCAATGTTTTCAAAACTAAAGCACAAAACAATGCGAGGGGAAACTAGTTTCAGGGCGTGACTAGGAAACATGGTTGGAAGCCATATTCCAATCACTTCACTATCACAAAGAGTTTTATAGGGAATATACTTGACTCCACATGGCTTTCCAGGCCCTGCAAGCTCACTAAGACCATTAACCCAACTCTCTTTTCATTTCCCCTAATCATTATCAAACCATGAAAACCAAAGGACTTAGATAAATACCATATTCTCCTGGAAACATGAATCCCATAATGAGTTGTGGTGATCAAGCACACTACCCATAATTGGAATTCCAATTCCCAAAAATCCTAACTTCAGACTATCCCGACTCTTCCCGAAATAAGATGACCCAAAGAGTTAACCAGAACCTCCTCTGATACCATTTTGTCACAAACCGAATTTGGTCACCATCAAAACCGGCACTTGACCCAGACCGAAACAAGACCCGAAGGGCATTACAGATCCCCAAGGTCTATCACAAGTGAATGGGTATCATAAAATGAAAATTGGGAATGATTTACCTGAGTTTATAGACTTAAAACAACAAATGAATCCAATAAAACAAATCTGGATTTTTCAATCCAAAAAATCTTTAAAAAAAATCAAAACAGAATTATATATTTTGAAACAACACAACAATACTATAAAAAAGGTAAAAAAACAAAAGGGAATAGACCAGGAACCCTCACGGAAAGGGGCACCGCCCTCAAGCCATCTCCACAAGACTTAACCACCAAGGACCTGTTAGAAACCCGAACCACTGGAACAAAAAACTGTACCCAACCTGTGACAACAAAAATAACAGTGTTTAATTACACCCAAGGGTGTAATTAGTGTGTGAGACAAAGCCTAATAGGATACCACCACTAATATATTCCATGTGATAAACAATTAATGATGAAAATCATGCTATTTTTCAAAAACATGAAATCCTAGTTACAATTTATAAAAGATGAAACATTAAATAAAAAAGTTTTCAAGTGGGATAATTTAAAGAATAAACACTTTTAAAATAAATACCAAAGCTACTTAATTTTCCAGCTACTCATACCATATTCCGTCGGTAAGCACAAAATATCTAGTGCGCACAAGCAATGGGAAATAACCCCTAGGTAATAGTAAGTTGTGGGTCCCAGGAACCTCGTATCTCAGTGGGAGTAACCATCACAAATATATGTTCTTGTGCATGAGAAAATAGTAGTGAACATACCCATTTCCTAGTGGTACCCAATCATCATTATCATAGTTTAGTTAGAGTTGTAATTTTCAATCTTTCTAAGTGAAGCTGAGGCCAAACCCCATGGATTCACTAGCATACTAGTACACGTCCAACCACTAAGATGCCCGGGTTTTCCCTTTGTGCTCAAACAAGTTCAATATGTCAATGAATATATGTTTCACATGAAAATATCATTTCCATATCATAAATTCACAAAAAATCCCACATGTATACAACACAAGTCACAAAAGTATACTTTTAATTTAAATTGATTTTGAAATTCGACTCACACCAAAATTTCCCACAAAACATTTCACTTTTCTTTAACACTTCCTCAAATCTATTAACCAATTTTATAAATAATTCCAATATATTAAAAATCTCGTAAAATCCCACTCACTTGTTACATAATACTCTTTTAACCTTAAAAATCATTTTATCATAAAACTTACACGAAACAGTCCACAAACAAGTTTCGCTCCAACATCCCAATTTAATAAAACATTTTAGAAATTTACAAAACATTATAATAGTGTTTGACATCTTAAAACATCACTTCACCTTTAAAAAATCCTTAATAGGTGAACCCACATACCCAAAAGTACATATTCACCCTTTTCCCTCTTTGTTTAACCAACTGAAACATTTACAATTTTCATAAAAAGATCCCAAGTGGTGTAAATATGACTAGCACAAAAAACCCATTTCAAAACCCCAATTTAAGACCAAAAACCATACCAATTCCTATCAAAAACAGAATTGGAATCCCTAGAGACATCTATAAAACCACTTTCATGTTTTATAAAATAACCTTGAATAATACTATAAATGATTTAAATGAAAACACACATTTTCATAAAATGATATCATGATGTATAACAATGTTTAAAACATAAAACCTATTCAAAAACCCACTTTTTATGCCACATGACACTGAAAAATTACCAAACTAGAATTATCAGCCCAAACAGGATTTAGTAAACTGATTCCATATGTTATAAAATACACCCAAATAATACCCCACAAGTAAAACATAAAAACACCCAATTTCAAGTTAAAATGAAACTATTAAATTAAACACATAACCAAATAAATCATAAAAAGTTTTTTCACCATACCCAACATAATAGGAATATGAAAAATGAGTAAATATAGTAATAAAACTCATTAATAATTGTTTACACATGGAACCACCTACCGAAAGTGTCGAATCCCTCAAAACATGGTGTGAAACATCAACCGCACCACCGCCGCATCACAAGGAAAATAAATCCAGCCCTAGACCACAATATTTAACCAAAAAGACACCAAATCTAACCATAGGTTATAACCCTAACATCGGGACCTTTTAGAACATAATTAAAGAGGGGGGAAACCGTAAGTAGAAGGAAGAAATTGAAGAGAGAAACACTTACTCAAAACAATCTTGAATAAAACGACCCCAAATCCACTAGTATATGAATTTTAAAACATCCAAACATTCAAGGTAGGTTCTAACAAGAATTTGGAGATCATTTAGGAACTGGAATGGGGGAGAAAGAGTAAAAATATAAGGATTTATGAAAGGATCAATTTACCTCCCCAAATCTGGGATATTTTTGAAATCCAGAGATGTTTCAACCAATTTAGAGATTCCATTGAGCTCCAAATTGTGGGAGGGGAGAATGGGGGCTTTCCTTAGGTACGTGGTCATGGGTGAGAGTTTGAATCACCAAAAAAACGTAAATTTTTAAGGTGATATTATAGAATTGAAATTTATTTTTAATGCAGAAAATGGGCTTTCAGGAAGGCCCAATCCCTTAAATAAAAACCCATATCCACCCTGATTATGGATTACTAAATGGTAAAAATTAATATTTTGGTGTTAAAATGTCAGGGGATGATAATTAGGAATTTTAATGGATGAAAGTTTTTGAAAAATGAAAGAGTTATAAAGGAATCAAAATTTATTTTTAAATCTGGAATTGAGCTCAGGGTTTGGCTTAATTCATGAAAACTCACCCATTTCTTCATAAAATCTTGGAAAACCCAAAAAATAAAGAAAGAATGGAAATTAAATGAAATTTAACTTTAAAATAAGTCATGTATGTGACAATTATACCCACCATGAAAACATTCCGCCCTAAAATGTCACACCAAGGCCAATGAAACAACCAAACCCTACTGAGAAACCAAGAGGTACTCCCTTTTGAGGTTTCACCCCCCAGGGCCAAAACACCTCCAGTGATCAATTAATGAATTATGACTCTCACAATAAAAAATTACACCACATTACTAAAATGAGCAATCACATTCATACATTATCCCAAAATAAAACTCCTTTGACACTATCCGAACAAGACTCAATCAATTCACTCTAATGAACAACAACATAGAACAAGGTTACACTTACCTTGCTATAACTAATCCATTAGGAAATATCCAATCTCAACCTTTACCCAAGGAGGATTTAGGTATCTTGATCTCTTTGAAAGAGAGTACCTACCGCCAAGACAATACCATGGATAAGTCTAAGTTAATAGTACGAGGGACCAAAAATAGTCTCCCCACCATAAGAGACAACCTATATTTTTTTTCCAAGATAGAACCAGGACACGAACAACGGAAGTTCGGAATGGACCCCCTGGTACAAAGGGTATAATTCCATCAGAAATTTACAAAAGAAAATATATAAGACCCATAGTGGGTTTCCCCACCATAAGAACCAATAACAAACTAGCACAGGCCGGTACATAAATACCCCGAAATTTAAAGAGTTGGTATGACCACATGGTTAGACTACATGGTTTTAGAAACCATGCACTAACAGTTGGGATCCTTCTATCTACATGGTCATCTGGGGAATGGTCACTACTAAACAAGTGAATACCATGTGCTCAACCTATCTAGACAAACTTCAAACCTTTCTCTAAAGACTCAATGGACACCAAAGGGGGAGGGAATAACATTGGGCAATGACATGGGTACAAGGACCTCCAAGTATTTCCACTGAACAAAAACAACAGAAGAAATATGATGACACCATAGTTTTAAACTCTTCATATCTTTTATATTTAGTATAGGATGTTGTATAATGGTTTAAATTAACCTCTGATTTCCCCTGACTATGAGCCTGCTTCTCTCAGAGACCTTTGGCTGGAGATCAAATGATTTAAGCGTCTTCGGCCTCACAGTTAGGCTTTTGAAACCCCTTGAACGAAAATTCTTCATTAGGTGAAACCAAAAACTACACTGTAATCCCCGATAAGTTTTCCAAGGCATAACGCATTCCAAAATCAATTTACCCTAACTCGATAATTCAATGAAACAAGGGATTAGAAGATGCGCGCACATCACAACTTGTTTGTTCGGGTGAGAAATGATAGAATTAATGAACACCTATAATCACCTTCCCCTAAAATGGAATATTTTCATGTTTTTCCATGGGAGACATTCTCCCAACATAACAGAGACTCTCAGATGATTTCCCAACTTTCACCTTTACAGTGAATCAACCACATGACATCATAAGGCATCACCGAACATGACCATTGTGACTGATAAAAACAATGCAAGGAGAGGGACCTTATACAACATCCCCAAACAACAAAAAATTCTAGAAAGTGGCCACAATATCCTATCGGGACTATATTTCCCATAGTGGTGGTTTAACATGAACTCATGCTTCAAATAAACTACGAAGAACCCAGAGCCCCTCTGAGACACCATCAAGACACTCATCCCCACTAACAACCCTTGTCCACTTCTAGCTTTGACGATTTAGGAAAATTAAGAAACTAAGATCTCATTCAACATTCCCTGAGAACTCTCCCAATTCAAGTGGATCTAAAAATCAAATAATGGAATGGTTTTCAACTTAATAAATAAATATTGATGAAAGATTCCTTATATTTATCAACTAGAGGATTTTCAATTGGAGAAAGAATCTGGGTTGCACTTCAGTTATGCATTAACCCTTAATGGGGTCGTACCTTATCCAATGAGAGAACCCGAGGACCCAACCAAGCTATTTAATTTGTCAAAACAAGCCATAAACCATATCAAAAAACATAAAGGGAACCACCATAAGGTTGTCCTGAAACATATCTAAGAGGAGACTACTAACTGGTCCTTCTACCCAGCTTACCGACCAAACATAAACCCAAAACACAGTTCAAAAGGAGGGGTTCTTGGACTCAAAACATCCCACAACATCAAAATTTTCCAAAAACACATAATTTAATCCATCCCAAACAATTCATGAAGACATAATTCTTTTCTTTAAAAAAATTTCTTGAAAACAAACGGATCAACGGTTAGTGTATCCACCAATGGTACCCCTTGGGCCTTACACATGCATTTTTCTATGCCACACCAATAACCTTCCTCATATCCATCCTGACACTCATCCAGTCATGCCATCAACCATCCATAATCCCATATAACCCAATTCATGTGGTTTTTCATGGAAACACCAAAGGATAAAAAAAATTCATTCAACTTTTCAAAACCATAACAGTCAACCAACACATCCTTTTTCTCAAAACTGCTAACCAAAAGATAAAAATAACTATTCAAATCTTAGAAAAATTTTCAGAAAGACACAGCCATTTAGAAAATATCTCAGTTTAATTATAATCACATCAATTTCAAAACATCTCATCCCCTTGACACACCCTTTTATTGTTTATAAAACTCTATTGGAAACACTTTTCAAAACCAACATCAATATAGTTCCTGCTTTCAAAAGTGGTGTAAGCACACCATTTTCCATTTCAAAAAAATTCCAAAAATTCAGTTAAACTATTTCATAATTAAAACCATTCCCTCTTTATTTGAAATTCATTTAACAAAAACATTATTCTTCATAAAACCAAAATGCCAATTTTCAAAACTAAAGCACAAAACAATGCGATAGGAAACTAGTTTTAGGGAATTACTTGGACATATGGTTAGTGGATATATTCCAATCACCTAACTGTCACAAAGTGTGTTATAAGGAATATCCTAGGATCCACAAGGCTTTCTAGGCCCTGCGAGCTCACTAAGACCATTAACCCAACTACTTTTTCATTTCCCCTAATCATCATCTAACCAAGAAAATCAAAGGACTTAGAGAAATACCGACTTCTCCTAGAAACCTAAATCCCATCATGAGGTGTGGTGATCAGGAACACATCCCATAACTGGAATTCCAAGTCACAAAAATCGTATCTCCAGACTATCCTGACTCTTCCCTAAATTACATGACCCAAAGAGTTAACATGAACATCCTCTAATACTATTTTACCATGAACCAAATTTGGTCTCCATCAGAACCGGCACTCAACCCATCCCATAACAAGGACCAAAGGGATTTCACGATCCCCACGGGCAGGCACAAGTTCCTGGGTATCATAAAATAAAAATTTGGAATGATTTACCTAAGTTTATAAACTTTAAACAATAAACGAATCCAATAAAATGAATATAGATTTTTCAATCCAATCAATCTTTTGCAAAAAAATAATAACATAATTACATATTTTAAAAAAAATTAACAATACTATAACAAAGATACAAAAAAAAATGGAAAATCCCAATAACCGTCATGGCAAGGGGCACCGCCCTCAAGCCATCTCCACAGGACTTCACCACCAAGGACCTGCAAGAAACCCGAACCAGTAGAACTAAAATCTATACCCAACCTGTGGCCACACAAATAACCAAGTATAATTACATCCAAGGGTGTAATTAGGGTGTGAGACAAATACTAATAAGATACCACCACTAATAGATTCCATGTGATAAACATTTTATTATGAAATGCATGCAAGTTTTCAAAAAAATGAAATTCTAGTTATAATTTCTAAAAGATGAAACATTAAATAAAAATAGTTTTCAGGTGGGATAATTTAATGAATAAACACTTTTAAAATAAATAACAAAGATACTTAATTTTCAATCTACTCATACCGTATTCTGATGGTAAGCACAAAATATCTAGTGAGAACAAGCAGTGGAATATAACCCCTAGGCACTAGCTAGTTGTGGGTCCCAGGTACCTCCTATCTCGGTGAGAGTAACCATAAAAAATATCCATTCTCATGCACGAGCCACTAGTAGTGAACATACCCATAACATAGTGTTCCCCAATCATCATCATCACTGTTTATTTATAATTGTAAGCATCAATCTTGCTAAGTGAAACTCAGGTCAAACCCCACGGATTCACTAGCATACTAGTACACGTCCACCCACCTAGATATCTGGGTTTTCCCTTTGTGCTCAAAAAAGTTCATCAAGTCAATAAATATAATTTTCACATTAAAATATCATTTCCATTTCATAAATTCACCAAACAGCCCACATGTATACAAAAAAAGTCAAAAAATTCCACTTTTTATTCAAATTGATTTTGAAATCTGACTCACACCAAAATTTCCCACAATACTTTTCACATTTCATTAACACTTCCACAAATACATTAATAAATTTTATAAAACCATTAAAATATATTAAAACTCTAATAACATCCCACTCACTTGTTACATAATACTCTTTTTACCTTCAAAATCATTCTATCATCAATCTTACACGAAACAACCCACAAACAAGTTTCGCTCCAACATCAGAATTTAATAAAACACTACAGAAATTTACAAAACATTATAAAAATGTTTGACATAAAAAAACTTCACTTCACCTTTCAAAACACCTTAATAGGTTAACCCACATACCAAACAGTGCATATTCACTATTTTCCCACTTTGTTTAACCAACTAAACCATTTACAATTTTCATAAAAAGAACCCAAGCGGTGTAAATATGTCTTGAAAACAAAACCCATTTCAAAACCCCCATTTAAGCCAAAAAACCATACAAATTCCTATCCAAATTAGAATTGGAATCCCTAGAGACATTTATAAAACCACTTTCATGTTTTATAAAATCACCTTGAATAATACAACAAAAGATCCAAATGAAAACACACATTTTCATAAAATGCTCTCAAAAAGTATAACAATGTTTTACACATAAAACCTATTAAAACCCCGCTTTTTATGCCACATGACACTAATAAATTACCAAACCAAAATTTTCAGACCATAAAAGATTTAGTAAACCAATTCCATATGTTATAAAATACACCCATATAATACCCCATAAGTAACACATAAAAACACCCTATTTCAAGTTAAAATGAAACTATAAAATAAAACACTTAACCAAATAAATCATAAACAGTTTTTTCACCACACCAATCATATTATGAATATGAAAAATGAGTAATTACAGTGATCTAACTCATCAATAATTGTTTACACATGGAATCACCTACTGAAAGTGTCTAATCCATCAAAACATGGTGCAGAACATCAACCGTACCACCACCGCATCACAAGGAAGATAAATCCAGCCGTAGACCTCAATATTTAAACAAAAAGACACCAAATCAAACCATATGTTCTTAGCCTAACTTCTATGAATTTTAGAACATAATGAAAGAGAGTGGAAACCCTAAGGAGATGGAAGAAATTGAAGAGAGAAACACTTACTCAAAAAAATATTGAATAAAAAGACCCTAAATCTACCAATATATGAATTTTAAAACATCCAACCATTTAAGGGAGGTTATAACAAGGTTGAGGATATCATGTAGGAATTGAAATGGTGGTAAAAGAGTAAATATAGAAGGAGTTATGAAAGGATAAATTTACCTCTCCAAATCTGGGAGATTTATGAAATCCAGAGATGTTTAGACCAATTTCGAGACTCTATTGAGCTCTAAATTGTGAGAGGAGAGAATGAGGGCGCACCTTAGGTAAGTGGGAACGGGTGAGAGTTGGAATCACCAAAAAAACGTAAATATTGAAGGTGATAATATAGAATTGAATTTTATTTTTAACTTAGAAAATGGGCTTTCGGGAAGGCCCAATCCCTTAAATAAAAACCCATATCCACCCTGATTATGGATTCCTAAATGGTAAAAATTAAAATGGAGGTCTTAATAGGTCAGGGGATGACAATTATAAATTTTAATGGATGAAATTTTTTGAAAAATTAAGGAGTTATAAAGGAATCAAAATTTATTTTTAAATCTGGAATTGAGCTCAA
Source organism: Viscum album (assembly GCA_963277665.1). NCBI lineage: Eukaryota > Viridiplantae > Streptophyta > Magnoliopsida > Santalales > Viscaceae > Viscum > Viscum album. The sequence continues at coordinate 1,859,561,055 of OY728151.1, read as the reverse complement.
GGTTTGGCTCAATTCATGAAAACTCACCCATTTTTTCATAAAAGCTTAGAAAACCCTGAAAAGAAAGCAAGAATGTAAATTAAATGGAATTTAACTTTAAAATAAGTCATGTATGTGACAATTATGCCCACCATGAAAACTTTATGCCCCGGAAAGTCACATCAAGGCCAATGAAACAACCAAACCCTACTAAGAAACCAAGAGGTACTCCCTTGCGAGGTTTCTCCCCCAATGGACAAAACACCTACAGTGATCAATTAATGAATTATTAATACCACAATAAAAAATTGCACCAATTACCTAAAATGAGCAATCACATTCATACTTTATCCCAAAATAAAACTCCTTTGACACTATCTGAACAAGACTCAATCAATTCACCCTAACAAACAACAACATAGAACAATGTTACACTAACCTTGCTATAACTAAACCATTGGGCACTCTCCATTCTCAAAGTTTACCCAAGGAAGATTTCGGTAGCTTGATAGCTCTGAAAGAGACTACCTACCACCAAGACAAGACCATGGATAAGTCTATGTTACTGGTATGATGGACAAAAAATAGTCTTCCAAACATAAGAGACAACCTATATTTTTTCCAAGACAGAATCAGGACACTAACAGGGGGATTCCTGAATGGACTCCCTGGTAAAAAGGATATACTTCCATCATAAATTTACAAAAGAACATATATAAGACCCATAGTGGGTTTCCCCACCATAAAAACCAATAACATACCAGCACATGATGGTACAGAAAGACCCCAAAATTTAAAGATTTGGGACGATAACATGGTTAGTCTACATGATTTTAGAAACCATGCATTAACAGTGGGGATCCTTCTATCTACATGGTATTTGGGGGAATGGTCACTACTAAATAAGCACAAACCATGTGCTCAATGGAAACCAAAGGGGGAGGGAATAACATTGGGGAATGACATGGGTACAAGGACCTGCACCTATTTCCACCGAACAAGAACAAAATAAGAAATATGATGACACCATAGGTTTAAACTCTTCCTATCTTTCATAATGAGGATTTGATGTTGTATAAGGGTTTAAACAAACCTGTGATTTCCCATGACTATGAGCCTATTTCTCTCCGAGACCTATGGATGGAGCTCAAATTATTGAAGCATCTTCGGCCTCGCAGTTAGGCTTTGGAAATCCCCTGAACAAAAATTATTCATTCAGTGAAACCAAAAACTACACCATAATCACCGATAAGTTTTCCAAGACATAACACATACCAAACTCACTTTACCGTAACCCGATAATTCAATGAAACAAGGGATTAGAAGATGCACACACATCACACCTTGTTTGTTCAGGCGATAAACGATAGAAGTAATAAACACCTATACTCACCTTCATCTAAAATGGAATATTTTTATGTTTTTCCAAGGGAGAAATTCTCCCAACATAACAGAGACTCTCAGATGATTTTCCAACTTTCACCTTTACAGTGAATCGACCAAATGACATCATAATGTATCACCGAACATGACCATTGCGACTGATAAAAAACAATGCAAGGAGAGGGACCTTATACAACTTCCCCAAACAACCCACAATTCTAGAAAGTGGCCACAATATCCTATCGTGACCATATTTCCCACAATGGTGGTTTAACATGAACTCATTCTTTAAATAAACTATGAAGAATCCATAGTCCCTCTTAGACACCATCAAGACACTCATCCCCACTAAAAACCCTTGTCCACTTCCAGTTTCGACGAATTAGGAAAATTAAGAAACTAAGGTCTCTTTCAAACTTCCATGACCACTCTCCCACTACAAGAGGATCTAAAAATAAAATAAAGGAATGGTTGTCGACTTAATCAATAAATATTGATAAAAGATTCCTTATATTTATCAACTATATGATTTTCTGTTGGCAAAACAATCCGGGTTACACTTCAGTTATGCATTAATCCTTAATGGGGGCGTACCTAAACCAATGAGAGAACCCAAGGACCCATCCAAGCTGTTTCATTGGTCAAAACAAGACATAAACCAGATCCGAACACATGAAGGGAACCACCATATAGGTGTCCTGAAACATATCTCAGAGGAGAATACTAACCGGTTCTTCTACCCAGCTTACCGACCAAACATAAACCCAAAACACAGTTCAAACATGAGGGGTTCTTGGACTCAAAACATCCCACAACATCAAAATTTTCCAAAAACACATAATATAATCCATCCCAAACAATTCATGAAGACATCATGTTATTGTTTAAAAACATTTCTTGAAAACAAACGGATCAGCGGTTAGCGTATCCACCAATGGTACCCCATGGGCCTTACACATGCATGTTTCTATGCCACACCAGGAACCCTCCTCATATCCATCCCGACACTCATCCTGTCATTCCATCAACCATCCATAATCCCATATAACCCCATTAATGTGGTTTCTCACAGAAATATCATAGGCTAAAATTAAAAATTCATTCCACTTTTCAAAACCATAACAGTCAACCAACACATCCTTTTACTCAAAAATGCTAACCAAAAGATAAAAATAACAATTCACATCATAGAAAACTTGTCATAAAGACACAAAAATTTATAAAATATCTCACTTTCATGATATTCACATCAATTTCAAAACATCTCATCCCATTGAAACTCCCTTTGATTGTTTAGAAAACTCTATTGGAAAAACTTTTCAAAACCAACTTCAATATAGTTCCTGATTTCAAAAGGGGTGTTGGCATGCAATTTTCCATTTCAAAACAATTATGAAAATTCAGTTCAACTATTTAATATTTCAAACCATTCCCTCTTTATTTGAAAATCATTTCACAAAAACATTATGCTTCTTAAAACCAAAATTCCAATTTTCAAAACTAAAGCACAAAACAATGCGATAGGAAACTAGTTTCAGTGCATGACTTGGACATAAGGTTGGTGGCTATATTCCAATCACTTAACTCTCACAAAGAGTGTTATATGGAATATCCTTGACTCCACATGGATTTCTAGGCCATGCGAGATCAGTAAGACCATTAACCCAACTCTCTTTCTATTTCCCCTAATCATCATCTTACCAAGAAAACCAAAGGACATAGAGAAATACCGACTTCTCCTAGAAACTTGAATCCCATCATGAGGTGTGGTGATCAGGAACACTACCCATAACTGGAATTCTATGTCCTAAAAATCCTATCTCCAGACTATCCTGACTCTTCCCCAAATAACATGACCCAAAGAGTTAACATGAACTTCCTCTGATGCCATTTTACCATGAACTGAATTTGGTCGCCATCAAAACCGGCACTCGACCCAGCCCGCAATAAGGACCGAATGGCTTTCCCGATCCCCACAGGCTGGAAAAAGTTCCTAGGTATCATAAAATAAAAATTTGGAATTATTTACATAAGTTTATAAACATAATACAATAAAAGAATCCAATAAAACAAATCGGTATTTTTCAATCCAAGAAATCATTTGCAAAAAAAGAATAATGAAATAACATATTTTAAAACAACATAACAATACTATAACAAAGATACAAACCCAAAAGGGAACATCCCAAGAACCCTCATTGCAAGGGGCACCGCCCTCAAGCCATCTCCACAGGAATTCTCCATCAAGGACCTGCAAGAAACCCGAACCACTAGAACTAAAAACTATACCCAACCCGTGACCACAAAGATAACCAAGTATACAAACACACAAGGGTGTAATTAGGGTGTGAGACAAATCCTAATAGGATACCACCACTAATAGATTCCATGTGATAAACATTTAATGATGAAAAGCATGCAATTTTTCAAAAACATGAAATTCTAGTTACAATTTCTAAAAGATGAAACATTAAATAAAAATAGTTTTCAGGTTGGATAATTTAAAGAATAAACACTTTTAAAATAAATACCAAAGCTAATTAATTTTACAACTACTCATACAGTATGATGACGGTAAGCACAAAATATCTAGTGAGCACAAGCAATGGAAAATAACCCCTAGGCACTTGCTAGCTATGGGTCCCAGGAAACTCGTATCTTGGTGAGAGTAACCATAAAATATATCCATTATTGTGCATGAGACACCAATAGTGAACATACCCATAACCTAGTGGTCCCCAATCATCATCATCATTGTTTATTTAGAGTTGTAAGTGACAATCTTGCTAAGTGAAACTGAGGTCAAACCCCACAGATTCACTAGTATACTAGTACACGTCCACCCACCTAGATATCCGGGTTTTCCCTTTGTGCTCAAACAAGTTCAACAAGTCAATGAATATAATTTTCACATGAAAATATAATTTCAATATCATAAATTCACCAAACAGCCCACATGTATACAACACAAGTCAAAAAAGTCCACTTTTCATTCAAATTGATTTTGAAATCCGACTCACACCGAAATAGCCCACAACACATTTCACATTTCATTAACACTTCCACAAATCCATTAATCAATTTTATAAAACCATTAAAATATATTAAAACTCTCATATTATCCCACTCACTTGTTACATAATACTATTTTTACCTTCAAAATCATTTTATCATCAATCTTACACGAAACAGCCCACAGACAATTTTCGCTCCAACATCAGAATTTAATAAAACATTGCAGAAATTTACAAACATTATAAAAATTATTGACATCATAAAACATAACTTCACCTTTAAAAACTCCTTAATAGGTGAACCCACATACCAAACAGTACATATGAAACCTTTTCCCACTTTGTTTAACCAATTAAAACATTAACAATTTTCATAAAAAGAACCCAATTGGTGTAAATATGTCTTGCAAACAAAACCAATTTCAAAACCACCATTTAAGACAAAAAAACACACCAATTCCTATCCAAAATAGAATTGGAATCCCTAGAGACATTTATAAAACCACTTTAAAGTTTTATAAAATCACCTTGAATAATACTACAAAACATCCAAAAGAAAACACATATTTTCATAAAATGCTATCAAGAAGTATAATAATGTTTTACACATAAAACCTATTAAAAACCCTCTTTTTATGACACATGACACAAATAAATTACCAAAACAAAGTTTTCCGGCCATACAAGATTTAGTAAACCAATTGCATATGTTATAAAATACACCCAAATAATACCCCATTAGTAACACATAAAAATACCCAATTTCAAGTTAAAATGCTACTATAAAATTAAAAACTTAACCAAATAAATCATAAATAGTTTTTTCACCACACCAAACATATGAGGAATATGAAAAATGAGTAATTACAGCAATCCAACTCATCAATAATTGTTTACACATGGAATCACCTACTGAAAGTGTCGAAACCATCAAAACATGGTGCAGAACATCAACTGCACCACCACCGCATCACAAGGAAGATAAATCTAGCCCTATACCACAATATTTAAACAAAAAGACACCAAATAAAACCATACGTTCTAATCCTAACTGGTGGACATTTTAGAACGTAATGAAAGAGGGTGAAAACCCTAAGGAGTGGGATGAAATTGAAGAAAGCAACACTTACTCAAAAAAATATTGAATAAAAAGACCCTAAATCCACCAGTATATGAATTTTAAAACATCCAACCATTAAAGGGAGGTTCTAAAAAGGTTGATTATATCATGTAGGAATTTGAATTGTGTGAAAAGAGTAAAAATAGAAGGAGTTATGAAAGGATCAATTTACCTCTCCAAATCTGGGCGATTTCTGAAATCTCGAGATGTGTCGACCAATTTCGAAATTCTATTTAGCTCCCAATTGTCTGAGGAGAGAATTGGGGCACGCCTTAGGTAAGTGGCCTTGGGTGAAAGTTGGAATAACAAAAAAAACGTAAATATTGAAGGTGATATTAATGAATTAAAATTTATTTTTATTTCTAGAAAATGGGATTTTGGGCAGGCCCAATCCCTTAAGTAGAAACCCCTATCCACCATGTTTATGGATTCTTAAATAGTAAAAATTAATATGGTGGTACTAATATATCAGGGTATGAAAAATAGAAATTTTAATGGATGAAAAATGTTGAAAAATGAAGGTGTTATAAAGGAATAAAAATTTATTTTTAAATACGGAATTGAGCTCACGGTTTGGCCCAATTCATGAAAACTCACTCATTCCTCCATAAAAACATGGAAAACCCCAGAAACAAAGAATGAATGGAAATTAAATGAAATATAACTTTAAAATATATCATGTATGTGACAGATAGATTTTTTGGAAAATTTTATGGTTTTTTATTAAATGTTTAATATATATTTTATACCTGTTTTTCAACTTGTATTTATGGTCTCTTTTATAAAATTAATATAATTCCATATCTGGTGATTTATTAGTATGATTTATTATACACATACCCTAATTTTTAAACTCAAAATTAGTAGGATTTATTATATTTTAATGTTTCATAAGTAGTTCCTATTACCAAATGTATTGAGTTTGTTTTTAGACATATATAGCCTTTAGGGGTAGCATAGTTATTATTTCCTATATATGAATTTTTTAGTTTTTTTGGGTATAATGGATGGTATCAAAAATATTGAACTGTTATATTATGTATCCCCTATTTATATTTTGAGGTTCTATATATTTATATTTAGTTAATTTGAATGTTTACTCTAGTTAAGTTGAGTATAACTTTCTATTGTTACATATTTTGTTTCATTAGTTTGATGTTGACCATGGATTTATAATATATGGTGGCCATTCTATAATTATAGGAAAAAGATACATGTAACTTGTTGTTTACTATGTGAAATCATTACCATGAAGTCGAATTAGATACCCTGACACTATTTAGTAGCCTTGGGTGATTTTGATTGATCCAAAGGTATTTTTCTTATAGACTTGTTTTTCCCTATTCAGTGGTGACATGGAGTTAGTTTAGGATAGTCAACCTTACCCATTTATTAGAGTGAGGTTATAAATTAGATTTAATCCTCACCATTAGCTACTGTGGTAAATTATCAAGCAAGTATGGAACTATCTTAACTTATGATCTCTATTTTTCATTTACAAGAATGTTCTAGAACACCTTTTGTGTATAAGTGGTCCTCATATAGTGTACGTTGTTTTTAGTCACCAATATAATACCTATAAATAATTTCTTCCAATAAGTGTTTCTTAGTGATCTTACTCAAGCATACTCCATTGAGATAAAGTTCACTGGACATTAGGTATGAAAGTTTATGATTATGTTCTTCATTTATATATTAGTTTTATGTTGAATGATTCATCTTTTTATTTCTTTTCTTAGATTGTATTGATCATATGGTCTTCTTATAAATTGTATTGGTGATATTTGATTCACCTTCATCATGGAATCAACATGTTTTCTTATATGTTATAGGAAAAATATTTATTTCATTACAAATGGAAGGTGATTTTATAAGGTGTAATATTACTTGGATAAGTGTTAGATATTGGATTTTTATTCCATTTAATGTGATATTGGAAATCAAAATAGGAGATTCAATGATTTTCTTAGTCAGAGGGTGTGACTGGATGAATCATTCAAAACGAGTAATTAAAATCCAATGATTTTAAAATATTTTATAAACTTTAACAAGTTTCATCATAAATTATGACTAATAATCTAGGACACCAAAAACAAATAGATGTATTATAAGGATGATATATAATTTATTTCTCATTACGATTATATTCATGTGGTAAGATAAAATATATAAGAGATAATAAAATAATATATGATTTAAAAGATGTGTTATTGTCTATCATATATATTTATTTGATCACAAATTATGATGTATATTATAAATTTTGAAATATGATATAATAAAAAATTTGAAATGTTAAATATTTTGTTCAAAATATCTTATAAATTATTATTATATAAAATAAAAGTTTAACTTATTGTAAATTTAACATTTTCATGCCTAACTGAAAAATGAAATGATCATATTACAATATCATATTTGGAAACTAAATGAAATATTTATTTCTTTATTCCAGTATTAATGTTAATGTGTATAAAACGTTTATATGGTATGAATATTTTCTATGCTTTAATTTATGTGATAAATTTATTCTTATAAAATTATAATTAGATGAATTATATTCTTGTTATGACAACATACGATTTTTTTTCTTCACCATTACATAATTTTGTTTTGATGTTAGGAGATTGAATTTAGATTTTAAATATAGTCTACAAAAATTAAATGTTAGGATTATATCATGATTAAATCCAATATCATGTGAAGAATCAAGTGAGGAGTTAATTTTGGTTGGTATGCTCAATATCTTAGAGTATTACTCCTTATCACGAAATTTTGGGGTTCATATTTTTTTCTACATGATTAAACATATTTATATTTTTCAATTTTATATAATTCTAAACCATTACATGAATGAGTTTCATGTACATTTTTATTGGGATTTGTTTAGACATGTGTAAAAATATTTGGTTTCTGTTTTTGAAAGTGTAACATAGACAATGAGTGTTGAAAAGAGATACAAATTAATATAGTTTTAACATATTTTTTTGGTACATAGAATGGGGATTTCAACAATAAATCATTAGAATCAAACACACATCTATGAATACAATATAGGATGATGAAGATTATAAGAGATATACTAATTATGGATTTAATATGGATGTGATTTATATTAAATTGCTTAGAATAATTAAACCCCACAAATAATAACTGGGTAGTTACTTCTAAAGCCAACATATATCAATACTTCTATCATCTAAATAGGTTGGTCAGGTAAAATCTGGGTGCACATGGAATAACTAGTGTAAGGATTTATCCTTATGGGTGACTCTAATAGGATTTGGTTCCAGTATTTATCTTTTAGATTTGTGTTTCAATTGACTCAAAAACTCTAATAGGATTAAAATACTATTAGAAGAGATTTCTGATATTTCTTATGATGGATTTGGAAAAGGGTTGTCCACTTAACTATCCAACATTCATATATGATGTGATTGACTTGATGGCCTTGGTAAATAACTATGTTATCAGATAAATAATAATGAGTCCCAATATTTAATGAAATATGAATCTCAAACATCTATGTTAATGATTTATGGGATCACTATTTTAGTGGGATTACTGGTATTAAAAGTCAAAAATGAAAATATATGGAACATGATATTCAACGAAAAATATGCCTTTTGTTTGTGATTATGTAATGCATCATTGTTATCATTTGAGATCACTTTTAGGTACGAAATTTAATGTAGGAAAATATTGGTATATGATTTTGATAAATGTTCTAAAAGATAAGAATTCTAAGTATATTTATCTGAATGATATGAAAATGAGTTTCTCTAATTCTAACTCATGGAATTGTGATTCTGAGTGTGTATTAAAAAAATTTTCAAATAGAAAAATATATAAAATTTAAAGAGAATTTAGGAATGAATAAGTATTTAAAAGTATTAGGAATGGGGAATGGGAAGCAGAATTGGATATCAGCACATATGATCTATGTTATTCGAGTAGATTAGTTATATATATAGAAAATTGTTACTATTTTCCACGCATTAAATATTGATTCTTATATCTTGTTTGGAAAAAAGGTTTTTTCATTAATGATTAGGAATATGAGTTTCATAATATACATGAATAAACAATTATATAAAATTAGGTACATGTTTATTTGTTTATACATTCAAGGTAGGGATAATACAATTTATAATATTCAAAATAAGGAGGTCTTGGTTGATTCTATTATACTACTTATCTTAGGAAATATTTATTTTAGTATATAAATGAGAAATTAATCCAAGGGATCTATGGAGATGTATTGTTGGACTCACTTGATCAGTAATTGAATTATAATAATGAATTTTGTTTGTCAGAAAAAATGATCAAAAATATATTTGAGGGGTAAAGGTTAAAGAGATAATGGACTATATGATCTTACACACTGTTATGCTTGTAGACTAATTACTACTCCTGAAAGTGGTGGGGGTGGGGGATAAGAAAATTTAGAGATTAACTAATGAATTCGATTGTTACAGTATTATGAGTCACAAGTTTATAACTATTGAAACGTATAAGGTATTCTAAAGTGAAATTAAAATAATCTGTGAGAATATTTTATGTTTATTTAAATAGGTAAGGGTAATAAATAAATGAAGCAATATTTTATTGATCGTCATAGATATTTTTGAATCACTTCATAACTCATTACTTATAAAACAAATCAATAGAATGTCTTGTCTGAGAGGGGAAATAATACATTTTCAGATATATTTTGATCAATGATGAGTTCATGTGACCTTTTTGTTTCTATCTGGTGATATTAAATGAAAAATAAAGAATTATAACATAACCATATTATATATAAATTAGTCAAAAAGAAAATATATAAGACATGTAATGGGAAATGTCCATATTTAACTTTTATGAGGAATTAGGGTTTCAAAGCATACAAATAATATTTTATTTAGATAAACATAACTCTAAATAAAAATTTAAAATTAAATTGTTATCCTAAGAAAAATATGTAATTTTATTTTAATGACCTTGTTGAGTAAAATGTGATGGAATCCTAAACTAGTAAATACATTAAGAAGGAATATATGTCAATGATAGGGAGGTTGATATTAGTGATGTTCAATACAAATAAATATATTAATATAGAGATATAGGATGAGAATATTTTACAGAGTTATGGAAGAATAATTATTTCATGTTACACAAAAACCATGAAGGTCTACATGGATTCAGTCTGAACATTATTGATATGAATTTATTTTGGAAAATATTGATAAATAAATGTTCATAGATAATGAACCAACTACCTACTGTAGACTATGATGCTTTTAGATTCCATAAAATGGTTAAGGTGAAAGTTGTCTAGGATGAAATCCAGGTATACTAGACATATTTAAAACATGGTTGATTCACAGAAAGGGGTGATTCCAAAATTTTTCAAGTGGATTTCTCAAAATAAAACTAAAAAAATGGTAGATTTACTATCTATAAAAGTCAAATACTAGATAATAGTTGTATAAAAATTAATTACATTGTCTATAAAAAGGAATTATATTTAATTACATTGATAATTTCAATTAAAATATTTCATTCCAAAAAAACACATTATAATTTTGAGATACACCAAATATATTTCAATCCCATATTCAATTATGATATGTTATTCTAGTATATGTGTATGATACAACCTATAGGTTAATGATAATTATATATGGTTCAAGTTTCAATGAGATATTTATATATTAAATCCATTTTCACAGAGTTGGAATGTCTAGTTGGATGGTACAATCAATTATTTTTATTTCATTAGGAATGAAAATTGAAATTTTAGTAGGTTTGTTGTGGAGTTTATGTTATTATATGTGGACATATTACTACCTACAAAAAATGTTTTATAAATTTTCTATAATGAGATACATTATAAACTTCTTCAAAATGAATGTTAAAGGTGAATTAGTATTTATAATGATTATATTGATATATTTTAGAAAAAAGTATGTTTCTTATAGTAAGATAAAACAAATATATTGGTAAATTTATAGAGGTTTAGTATGAGGAACTCCAATAAGGGTTCTTTACCTTTGTTTCATGGAATATATCCTAGGTAAATCTGTGATACTTATAAATAATTATAAATGATCGATAATATTATTTATGAATCCTCTAAATATCTATCATGTATACCATGTTTTATATACGAAATGATGTAACTTATTCTAGTAGATACCAATATAATCATAGAGAAAGGAACTCGGTTCATGTAAATAATATCCTTATTTTTTTAACGATAATTATAGATATTTACTTTTTCATTGATGGTGAGTATGAGATCATTCTATGGGGATAATTTATTAATAGTTTCCTATGAAACAAAGAAGAGATGAGATCTCAATTTGGCTTCTTGTTTTTCAACAGTGGTGGTTCTATTGACTGATAGAGATCCAAATATTCCACTATTGTAGACATGATAGTATATGTAGAGTATATAAATACATTAGATACTGTGAATGAATCTGCATAGATGAAGATGTTAATAAATTAATGTAGTATTTTCTCAGTATTGTTGGATTAACTGTGTAGTGATCCTAACTTTTATATGTAAAATTGCCTTTTTTTAGAATAAATTTATTTTTATGTATTATCATTATAGAAAACAGATGAACTTATTTGGTTTTATATCCTATAATATTTAAATTACCATTATTAATCATAATCTTTTCTGGGCGGCGGCGTGCTTCGGTTGTGGTGTGGGTTTGGCGTCGCGGCGGTTTCTACCGTGGTGAAGCTTCCCGGCGGCGGCGAGGCTTGTTCATGGTTCAGGGCAGGGGTCTTGGAGGGGCACGTTTCTTTCGCGGCATATCTCAGGGTGGCGGTGGTCTGTCTGTGCCTTAGATCTGGTGTGGCGGGGGGTTGTGCTTCACCGGCGCAGGAAGCGAGCTTCCACGGTGTTGGGTGGTCCGCTCTGCCATGGTGAAGGGGCCGCGTTCTTGATCTGCTAGGGCGAGGGTGGTCGGTCCTTTCTTCCGTGACGGCATGCTCTGCCAGGAGTGGTTTGGATGGGTGGTGTGGCCTGTCTAGGAGGTCGTCAGTATTTGGGTGGCGGAGACGGGATTTGAGGTTATTTTTTCAATTCTGGATTTACTTGTTTGCTGCGCCTTTCATTTGCTGCGCCTTTCATTTGCTGCGTTTTTGCGTTGGGTTGCTTCAGATGAATCTGCTCCGGAGTTTTCGGTTTTGTGTTGCGCTGGTGTGTTGTTTGATGAAGCTGAGTTCTTTGGCGGTGATTCGTGGGAGGTTGGGTCGAGTGGGGGATTGTTTATCCCCTCTTGCTCCAGTGAAACCTTATGCGAGATTCGCTTTCGCGGTGATTTTGATACTCTGCGGTCTGTGAGATTGGTGTGCGATGATGGTGATGGTCTGGTAGAAGGGTTACGGTGACGAATGGTCACCGGATCCGACGATGGGCGGCGACGACAATAGTTTCCAAAGTGTTGATGTTTTCGAGGTTCCGCTGATGGCGCTGATGGTACGACGGTGATGATGGCGTCGGGGGCGCGACTTTCCTGATCCGTGTCCCGAGGTGGTACGCTGGTCCTTTTTGAAATTTTTTTTACCTTCGGGTTGTGTTATCCACTTATGGTGCTTCTGGTCACTTGTCATGGTTTTCCGATTGGGCTCTTATGTTTTGGGTGGTGTCTCTAATTGGGCTTTTTCCCACTGGACCTACGGGCTTGTAATGGGTTTTACCTTACCCATTTCAAAAGGTTTTACTATCCTTTTTCTTTTCTTTTAATAAAGGGGCATGACCCCAAACCTTTCTGGTTTATAGGTTCTATGGGAGATTGTATCACTCAAATTTTCCCTTTACCAAAACCAATATGATATACAAAAACTAAAGCATGAGAGAAACTTCCAGTGGGCGAAAATCAATATCATCAAGATCCCATCCCAAACCATGTATATTGAACCACCCCATGAAAGTCTAACCATTACACACCTTACCCTCAAGGATTTTTCTAGTGCAATAAATTGATATTTATCAATAACCTAATAATATTAATATGTATATTGAATATAACTATATTTACTTCTTATTATTCTTACATTACAAATTATTCTTATTTTGATTCGATTAAACATAGATTATATTTTTGAGAACTTTGTAATTTGAATTAAGAAATTCCATTTGAAAAAATAAAGAATCTTTTAAATAAATGATATTTTAATAAAATATTATTATTTTATAGAATTTGTTAAATATAGTTGAAAATATAATTATATGAAGTCAAAAATTATATTTATTAGGGTTCAAAAACTTTTATTTTCAAAAAAACACAAAATTTCTCAATAAATGTAAATTTTTATTTTAAATTTTAAAATTCACATAATTTTAAAATTATTTGAATAAAATTATAATTTTTTTGGAATCATAATTTCTATACTATATAATGGGGTGTTTTTCAAAAAATTGAGACATTCGAATTTTTAGGTAAAAAATAAATATGTTATAAATATACGATGTGTATTTTAACATTATAATATCCCAAAAATGATGTAATAAATACAATAAAAGTTATCCACAATGAAATATATGTTTTTCCTTTAAATTAAATTGTTTTATGGATATTTTTTTAATTTTATAAACACTTCATGAATTCTCCAAAACATATATTTTATTCTATGGTTTTAAAACCATTTCATTAGGAACATGTCTGATTAAGACCTCACCACGATTTATATTATAACGATTTCATCCCATATACTTATAATATAATTAAATTCCCTAAAATTTGTTATAAACCATGGGAAATAACCATGGTAATTTTTTTTATTTTGATTACATTATTTTAAAGATTCCAAAACCTATGTTTCTGAATTAATGAATAACTCTATGCTATTTTCCTTATAACCCCCTTGAATATCCCATTAATTTTCACTCAAAACCCGTAGAACACATCTTTACTCTTCCCTCCTCTCTATATATTCCCCCCATGGTTCCCACAATAACTCAATAAGATCCTCTAAAACATTTGAAATCTTCTTCTCAAGGTAAGTGTTTCTTTCCTTGTCATCTATAATCAATAATTTTCTTCTTTTTATAAATTATAATTATAATTAATAATGTTGGGATAATCATTTACACATACCTATTACTATAATTTTTTTAAAAAAATTATTATATACTCTCTATATCACATTAAACAATTTTATTAATATTTTTTACTATTGATATGATGCTAAAATTTAACTATGATTTTCCTTACCAAACCTTTTTTATTGTGAATACCAATGTTATTTCCCCAATAGGGTATTTAAATAAACATAAATATACTCATTTAATTATGTAATTATGTGTTTTTATTAAAAAATAATTGATATTGAAATTAAAAATGAGGAAATACGATCTTATGTTGAATTCATTATGTTACACACTTATGCATGTACATGATATGTATGTGACATGTGTGCCCAAAATTATATAGAACTACAATGAATTGTGTAATGTTTTAGTATCCAAAAATTCATGAAAGAGGTTAGGGTGGGGAATTTATCCATCATGGATCTTTTCCACCATGTTAATGTGTCATTTCTGTGATCCTTTACATGTGTTTATGATGTCATGATTGAAGTTGTTTCCACTTTCCCATGTTTCCTTTATGTTATCATGTTATATCGTGCCTCATTTTTCATGTTTATGAAACATAACTTATTTATGTATCATTAATATGATTATTGTGTAAAATTAAATACATTCATTATGTTAGGTACTGTTCATTTTCTTACTAGGATTTCTAGATTACCCCTTTCTAATGTAATTCCCTAGGTTATCCCATGTGATTTTATGAATGATGGAGTATTATGAGCATTGTACTGAAGTTTTCAATCATAGATATGAACCCTATATTTTATGTTATTATGTATTTTCCTAATTACCCAAACACACTACACATCTCACCATCATGGTCGTATTTTGAGTACATTTATGTAATAAATCTTGTATTAATGTGTAATAATACATGGGCTATCATAAATTAGGATTTACTAAGACAATAATAGAGAAAAAATTAAGTAAAAGAAACCCTAACCTCACCAAAGGAGAAAAAACCCATTGTAAAAACCATCCCATTGAATATGTTTTTGAGAGAGGAATTCTCTTCATTTATTGGGTGGATATATAGTAGAATGTAGAATACACATTAAAGAAAATATTTTGATAGAAAAATCATGACAGTTTTCTTGAATATTAATGAATAAGATGCATGAGAAATTTTGTGTGATAATTATCAATTGTTTGATTTTCTTATATTAATATAAATCTCTATTTATCTTTCATTTATATATTCTAGATTTTTTAAGCATGAATAGTATAATGATAAAAACAATTAAAAGTTTGACATTGATTTGTCCCTAATTGAAGATCATCGTAATGTATTATGGGGTGTGATGATATATAATGGTTATCATGAGAATATTTTTCACACACGATATAGAGTAGACTTTTGAAGACAACAAATCCAGTATCCCACGATTGGAGGTTACTTTATTACATTGGAATAAGATACCAGGGATTAGATCCCAAATTAATGTACAGTTTTATAGTCCTGCTAATTTAGACAAAAAAATTATTGCCATATTAAATTTTAAAATATAAATTAAAACATAATTTTTTCAAGAATAAAATTTCTACCTTAAACAAATCCTTACATAATAGTCTTAGAAAACTTCATGCATTCTTGTCTAATGAGAACAAAATATAGGTGACCTAAAATTCTCAATTAGGGTGAAATGTAGTAGAATCTATCGTGAATCAATAAGCATAATCAATATAGAATGTAATACAACTGAAACACATGAAATTTAACGAAACTTGAGAATAATATGGTAGTAATAAAAGATGATTGAGTAGATCCATATAAATAATCACATAAGAATGAAACATTACCATGGATATTCTAATAATAGTATAATCACATAGAATATCTATAAATAATATCATAATTGGTATCAAATAATTCAATACATCTGAATCATATCATTAAAGCTTTATTCCAAGAATCTAATACCACCAAGGCTTCATTCCAAGAATCTAATACTTTCACAGTTTCTTTCTAGGAATCTAATACCATCAATCCTCCTTGAATAGAATCTTCAAATTGGTTAAGGACTCATCCAAAACAATATCTAGTTTATCTAATGAGATATAAATATGTATGTAGGGGTTATAAGAGGAACTAAATGTAACTTAATTAGTCCAATTAGTTCAACATATTAATAAATAATAAAACTGAATCAACACAACTTAACAAAATTAGTAACTTTTCAGACAGGAAAAACTAGTCAATCTTATTATCAACATTGTCCCTAGTAAAATAGATCATAACTATCAAAACAGTTATGAATTTTATCATTAGAGTAAATTATCAAAATATGATTCAATAAATGATGTTGATATTGATGAAAATACTGTAAAGATATTACTTTTATTTTTATTGAGGAAAACACCATTTTTAATTTATATATTTCTTTAAAATCTAAAAATTGCGCACGTAAAAAAGAAAATGTTTCATTGATAATAATAATTTAAATTTTTAAAGGATTCTTAAAATCTATATGTTGATATGATTGTGGGAAATGTTGTTCATTATATATATGTAAAAAATATTCATTCATATTTTCATAAGAAAATGCATAAAGTACATTTTTTGGAAGCATATGGAAGGATTCATTTTAAATCATTTTTAAAAAGTGAAAATTGGATAAAAATTACTTTAAGTAGCCATTTAAAAATAGTGTAATTATTTTTGAAAATATTTTTTGAAAACATGGACACGAATGTTAAATTTTCCTCCCTATAGACTTAAAATAAACAGTCTCGAATAATGATGATATTGTGAAATAAACCCTTACCACATTACAATATGTTGAATCATATTCCCCATAAAATAATAAAATTTATGAAAATTTAAATGTATTTAGAATACATAAATTCATGATATAACATGTCAAGTGTCTGTATATACACCTCATAAAAAATATGGGAGCACAAAATCAAAATATTCCTCAATTCGAAGTAAATTGAGATGATGTCCCTTTCAAAGACCATATCAATGAAGTTGGAATTAATCGTACAAATTGATTATGTGAATACAATATATATCTATATAAAAAATTGAAAATAAAACAGAATAAAATCATAAATCATTCTACACATAATTTTATAATGAAATAATAAATGAATTAAAAGTTTAAACCAATGAATGTAAATTGAGTTATGTAATCCCTTACCATGAGCCTGAATCATCCCATAAGTTCTGTTTCATAATGAATAATAAACAAAGGATAATTATTTAATTTCTTTAGAACCTATAAAATTTATTATTTCATTTAATTGAATATATATAATGTTATATTAATTACATAATTTTATATGTTCACATAAGATGTTCTGACGATATTCTTATCCTCACTCCAAAATCACGTTAGTAATTTTAATATGGTAAAAATGGTTATAATTAATTTATCTCCCGAAGAATATTCATGAAATACCTATCAATTTTATTAACATATTATGCTTTTAACTACATCCATTATATACATTTATGAAAAAACGACTACTTCACAATCATGGAGACGATAGGTCGTACGTACGTGTGAGTAACATTTTCATTTTTCAACGATCATTATAGAATGAAGGTATGTATTATTTTATATTTATAGAAAGGTAATAATAACATATATATCATATTAATTCTATTAATATACTATATATATCATATATGTGATTTGGGGATGAGAAATGAATCACATTACTTCGTGGAGGTGATAATTCACATGTATTCATTAACGATGTTATTATTTTTCATTTAATGGAAAGATAAAAAATAAATTATATATTATCATTTAGTAATGATAAATATGACAAGAATATAAAATATAAACTCAAATTCTTTAATTATAAAAAAAAAATTAGAGATTTTTAAGGATAATGAATCACATTGGTTCGCAATGTAGTAGTTCACTATAGACCTGAATGACACATTCATTTCCATTTTGTTGAATGTGGAGATGGATATAGGTTACACTATAAACATATTAATATGTAATTATATTGAGTATATTTGTGTTATCATTTTATCGTGGTTTATAAACATTTTAATGATTTGGAAGATGAAATAAAACAAAGACATGCAGATACATACTATACCACTTCTTTGGAAAACCACCTTTTTTAACACTATAAGAACACAATGGTTGATATTATTCCTAAACTAAGAAATATATAATGAGGGGATAAATATAAAGTATATATTTGGGCCTGAAATGGATGAAAAAAAGTGTTTTTATGTTTTAACAAATTAGAATAAGAGTTTCCCATTTATAAGAGAAGAGAGGGGAACTGTTAGAATTTTCAAAAAAATTAAATTAATATAAATTATTTTTTGTTTCAAATTATCGAAAAGTTATTTATTTAAAATACAATATTAATACTGGTAGAAATTACCTTGAACAATAAATTTTTTATAATTTTTTACTATATTTATACCCCCATCATATGGTTTAAATCCTTATTTAATTCCTTTAACACTTACTATGACAACAGATATTTTTACTCATTAATGTTTAGTATATTAATTATAAAATAAAAGACCTAAAAATGGATTAAGGATGAAATTTTAATCCTTTTCCCAATAATTTTTATTAATTTATTATTTTTAAGAATTTTATATCATTTACTAAAATATTATTTACTATAAAATATTCATGATGTCAATTTTAATAATTATCTATTAGATTGACATTAATAAAATGAATATAACCCTTATATTTCAAGAAAAATATTTTACTACATCCCTAACATGTCACTTTTATTCTTAAAAATCATTTATGAAATTAATTATCTAAAATTATATTTATTTTAATTTTTTAATTTCATTTAATTGTTTTTCTATTCATCTAAAATTTTCATCAACGTCATTGGGTAATTATTTAAGGTTATTATTAATTAAATAAAAATTTTAAATATGTTTCCATGATATAGAAAAATATTTTATATTTCAAAATAATATTTATATTATGTGGTATATTATATATAAAACCATATTAAAAATTTCATATTTATTATAAACTTGAATGTGACATCTTTGACTTTTAAATAAAAAATATATAAAAAACATCATAATATATTTCAAATGGTTATATATGGTCATTTAACTAAATCATAAATATTTATTGGAGAAAATTACAAATCCATTAATTTTTTCTGTTGTTTTTGGGTCATTTTATAGTCCTTATTATTTTATTTTCTACCTAAATTAATAAATTTACCCTTTACTATAGCAACAACAATTTCCAATGTTACTCTTCTTATTCTTCAAAAATATAGGGGAAATATTTAAAAAATTGTCTCATTTTGAATAAAAATATGTAATAAATTTTTAATAATTAAAAACACATAAATTTTATAAATAAATTTATAATTAATCCTGGAAGATTAAAAGAAAGGCAATTTTCTTGAAAAATATTTTTTAAGACAAAAAAATATACATACACCGAAATAATGTATAATGATGAGTAAAATTTAAATAATTAAATAAAAATGTCCAAACAGAGCTATATTTAAATTTATTTAAAATAAAAATAATTATGAAAATTTTAAATATAATGAAAATGACAATTTTAAAAATTGTAATATTTCACTATTCACGGGAAAATCAGTCTTTTCAGAAATATCCCAAAACATTGATCATAAGATAATTTTAATTTAATGATTTAAAAAATGATATTAGATTTATGAAATACATTTTTATAGATTTTATATAAATTTATTATAATATTTACTCATAAAAATAAACAAAAGAGTTTTTGATGAAAACAAATTTTTGATGAAACAATGAATTTACTAAGAATTATGTACCTATTCATGAAGAATTAATTAATAAATTATCATTGAGTTAGAAAATCATAAATTGTATAATTTTCTCACAACCATTCATTCCTACCATTTTAGTGGCTAGGTTATAATGATCACATAATTATATTTCATTATTCATTTGAGTTTGATGTTGCGTGCAATATATACTATCAAAGTGAATAAATTTATTTAAAAAGAGACATAATGAAAAATATTGGGGTGTTACATTTAGCCCTACATCAACAAATTACATCTTTATAATGTTAAATTTCACTTTTATAGTGAAATTTTGATAGGAGAAATGTCATATTTGGAAAACCCCTATTGTAAGAAGGGTTAATAAAACCTTCTCTTAAAAAGAGGGAAAAAATATGGAGTTCCCTAAAAAAATAGGATTATATATAGATGATAATTAGTCTTAAGTGAAAATATGAAGATGGAAGATAAAATTACCTATTAAGTTATGATGGGGAGTGATAGAGAACATGTCCATTAGAAGGTTATCAATCACAAAATCATAGATTTGTGATGAGTTAAAAGGATATTGATTTCCTGGTAAGAAAAATAAACGAAGATCATTTTTTCTTCAAAAATCCTTTTTCTATAGTTGTGGAATTATTTCTGATTATAGAGTAAGGACATGACTAAATATACTCACTTGGAAATTATAGTTTCTTCCCTTAATAAATTTCCACCACAAACTCATCTATTTCTCCAAATAATGAGTATGTTTGTTTTGTTCTGTATGCACTAGAATCAATTTTTCTAGATCAAAAATCCAAAAAATAATAAAAATCTATTCAACATATCATTAGAAAAAATAAATAAAAACCAACATGGTTACTACAATATATGATAATTTAGATAGATAATAAACCTTCGTATTGGTAAAACTAGTTTAATACCCCAATAATTCAATAGTAAAACCCACAAATTAAAATTAGATCATCCAATAAATAATTATCCTTAATATCCTAAAAAATATTAAATACAAATATTATAACATAAAAATTAGATGGAATTGATCACATAGTTTTTCCAAATCTATTTAATATTAATCTTAAAAAATGAGCATGCCGTAAACATATATTCTCCAAGATATCCTAACTATTTCCAAAAATAAATTAAATCACCATAAATCCAAAATAAATTCATATATTCCACCAAATGAAAATTCAACCATTATTCCTTGAATAAAATTCAATAATTCCCAATTTAACTTAATCATATAAGGTTCCAAAAATAGTGACCGTATTCTAAAATGACGTAAATCACCTATCACCCAATAAATTTCCAATCCCACTATGGGTTACATGATTTTTTAATCAAAGAAAAACTTTTTTCATACTTATTAGGACACAACATAGTCTATTGGTAAGTGATGTACTCTTTTTCCCTTTGGTTGTGGGTTCAAGTATCATGGGATTTCTAGTTTTGATGATTTCATGCCTAATCTATAGGTTGTCTTTTTCAAAAACTATAGTAATATAATCATTAAAAAATTATCAAAAAGAAACATAATATATTTAGCATTAAAAAAATTAACCTCAAAGGTCAGGTCATTCATTTCAATTTTCATTGCCAAAATATATAATAACCCATATTTAACATAAAACATGAGATCATATTAATCCAAAAATTTGTAGATAAAATTTAATTTATGTTAACAAATTATAATGGAATTATTTCTTAAATGAATATTTCACACATAATAAACCAATGGGTTATACATATATAGATATATCCCAAAATATCCTTAATATTCATTAACACCCATAATAGAAAACCTAAAAAGGATGTTTAAGAATTTAAAATTATGATTCACATTAGACTCATAATCCCATGATGGTGTTTACAACTCATAATTAAATGAAATTATATCAATAGAATTCTTCATAATTTTAATGATATATAAAAAAAACATTGGTAAAATACTTCATTAATGTATTACTGAATCCCAATACATAATAGGTCCACAATAATTGCTGATAAATTTTTTCCTTATGTTTCCAACCATTTAATAGAACCATAAAAGAAAAGTGTAATAATAAAACTATAATAATCCGAGATAGAAATGACATTTTATTAAAAGAATTTCAAAAAGAGGATGCATTATTATCAATGTAGGAGTCTTTATATTTTTCCAAGGTTATAAATGGTCATTTATGAATTTATAGTATGTTATCATGCACATATACTTAAAATTCACTTCATTCATAGGGTTATATTCTCTAATCTATGTTTTTCTAAATCTAATTCATAGGGGTTTTACATAAATTTCCAAATACCAACTATAAATACCCCTACAACAATAGCCTATGTACCTTGAATTATTTATTACATTGAAATAAGATACAATGAATTGTATCCCAAAATAATGAATAGTTTAGTATTCTTGGATAAATTGTTACATAAATGATTGAAATATTATATTTGGAAAAAAAATTATGAAATAATTTTTTTGAGAATAACATTGTTACCTATATCATATCCTTGGATAACAAACTTATTACACTTCATGGTTTCCTAGAAAATATAAAACAAATAAGGGTGACATTCAATTCACATTAACGGTTTAATATAGTGAAATCTATCATGAATATATTAGGAGAATCAATATGGAAATGTATCTACCTAAAACACATTCCATTTAATCAATCTCGAGAATATTGTTGATGTAAGAAAATTTGGTCGACTAATGACACATAAATAATTGCATGATACTGATATTTAACAATGGATATTCTACTAATTCAATAATCAGATGGAATATCAATAACTAATATCTTATTGAGGTAACAAATAAGGAGGGATATATAAAAATTAATGTTGGGGATTCAATCCATGAATATAATACCCTCACAGATTCATTCTAAGAATCTAAAACCACCAAGACTTTGTTCTAGGAATGTAATACCATCAAGGCTTCATACTGAGACTTTAATAAATGGGTAAGTCTTTAGCCAAAACCATATCAATTTTGTCTCATGATATGTACTAATGCATCGATTGGTTATACAAGGCCTTGAACATCACTAACTTTGTCAATTTCAGTCCTTATATGAATAAATAATACAATTGGGTCAACATTCCCTGATAATATCAATCAATGTTCATACTAGGAGAACAAGTCATTCAAAGTATCAATATATTCCCAAGTCAAACTGATGATAACCAATTTATGAAATATGATGAATTGAATCATTATATTATGTCCCCAATATACGATTACATAAATTATTTTTTATTGATGAAAATAATTTAAATAGATTACTACATTATTTCTTGAGGAAAATTCCATTTTTACATTGAAAATAATTTTTAAAATATAAAAAATGAACACTTATTAATGAAATAATATTCCTTGAAAATAACTATTTAAACTAGTAACATATGCTCCAAATACTTATTGTGAAATGGTGGTGGGAAATTCTAATCCTACTATATAAGTTAAAAAATGTTCTTTTCACATTTTTGTAAGAAAAGTCATAAAGTACCCTATTTGAAAAATGATGAAAATATTTCTTTTAAAAAATTAATAATGATAAAAACATATTAAAATGAATTTAAAACATAATTTTAGAATATTAAAATATTCTTTGAAAACATTTTTAGAAAACATGTTCATTGAATCGAAATATTACTAAGCAGATACTTTAAAATATAAAATCCCAAATAATGATGAGATTGTGAAATAAACTCTTACCACTTTGTAATAAGTTTAATCATATTCCCCATGAAGGAAAAATTTTTTAAATAAAACATTAAATTACATGACAATATGTATACTCTTTATATAAAATGTGAAATGGATTTTTATACACCCCATAATTGAATATCAGGGCGTAACATCAAAATATGCCTCATTTGAAAGGAAATTGAGATGAAGTCCTTTATAAATATCATGTCAGTGAAGTGAGGATTAATAAACTGAATCCATTTTTATTATCTTATGTATATAAACATAAATCATGTGAAAATAAAACATGATATATAACATTTTTATTTCAGACAAAATCTTATCATGAAATAATAAATGAATTATATGTTTAACCAAATGAATGAAAATTTATTTTTTCAATCCATTACCATGAGTCTTACTCATAACATATATTGATTAAAATCATTAATAAGAAACAGAGATTAATTATTTTCATTTTTGATATCCATTTATAACTTTATTATTTCTTTTACTTCACTTATTACAATGCTATAACAATTAATTAGTTAAGTTCGTAGTGGATATTTTGACGATATCCATTTCATAAGTTCAAAATATATACGATAATTAATCAATGGAAATAATGGTAATAAATCCATCATATTTATAATAATATTTCTTAAATCATGATAAATTTTATACATAAATTATAATTTTAAATATATCAATAAATTTTGATTATGAAAATTGACTACATTACAATCAAGAAGATGGTAGGATCTCTATACACATGACTAACATTTTCATTTTACAATGATCATCATGGATATAAGGTAATTATTTTGTTATCATTATAGAATGATAATAATATCATATATATATGTTATTAATAATTTAAATATACTTATACATATCATCCATGTGATGAGTGGATGAAAAATAAATCATATTGTGTCGTGGATGAGATAGTTGACACGTATGTACGAACAACGTTATCATTTTACCATTCTTGGAAAGGAAAAAAGTTCAATGATATATTACCTTTTCATAATGATGAATTTTTAATTAATATCATATATAAAAAATAATTCTATCATTATAATCAATTGTGATATGTGGTAACAGAAAATGAATCTCATCTATTTGTGATGTGATAGATCACCTTACACATGGACAACGTCTTCATTTCCCATTTAATTAAAGTGGAGAGAGATATAGGCTACACTATAAACATTGTAATGTATCATTATATTGATGATATTGTTTTTTATTTTATTTTATCACGTTTTAAGAATATTTTAAGTAGGTGGAAGAAGAAATAATACAAAAACATGTGGATAAAAACCATACATCTTATTTGTAAACCCCCCATTGATTTCTTAAAACAAAAAAGGACGGTGTTATACCTAAAAAAATTCCTCTATATTAAAGGTAGGTATTTTAAGAAGATATGTTTTATGGATTTTCTTAACTAAAATGGTTTTAATAGAAAATAAATGGGAATAATTGGTTCCCTTTTTTATGTTAGGAGAGATACACTTCTAGAATTTCCCAAAATAATAAATTAATATAAATTAATTTTTAATTATAAAATGATCAAAACTGAGTTATTTTTATGATATAATAATTATGGGTATAAATTATATCATTCGATAAAATTTATATAATGTTTGACAATATTTATAACCATATATTTTGGTCTTAAACCTTATGTAACCCTTGTCACACTTACCATGACAACATGTTTTTTTACATTTTGATCATTTATATAGTAAATATAAAATGAAAAAGGTTAGTAAATGGATCATGGAGGAAATTTTCATCAATTTGAAAATACTTTGGTTTAATTTAATATATTTATCAGTCTTATATCATCTAATAAAATATTATTTACTATAGAATATTCACAATGTCAATTTTAAGGATTATTCATTACATTAACATTAATAATATCCTGATAACATATATAGTTCTCTAAAAATATGTTATTACATCCATAAAATATCATGTTGTTATATAATTTTTTTTTGAAATTACCTATATCAAATTATTTTTATTTTAATATTAGTTATATCATTTATTTGATTTTTTCAATTAATTGAATAATTACTTCAGCATCATTGTGTAATTATTTATGGTAATTATTTCATACATAAAAATTAAAAATCAATCACTATAATGTAGAAAAATATTTTATATTTAAAAATAATATTTATAGGTGAATATATCTTCTGGATAATACCACATAATAAATTTATTGTTATAATAAATAAGAATGAGGCATCCTTGGCGTTTCATTAAGTAAAATATTATAAACATCATAATCTCATTCAAAATGCCATAAATGTACATATAACAGAAACATAAATTAATATGGATTAAAATAACACAGAAAAGAATTTTTTCCATGTTTTGGTCACATGTTATAGTCCTTTTTATTTTAATGTTTAACCTAAATTTCTGAATTTATCCTTCACGGTGGTAACAAAAAAATATTAATGGTACTATTCATATTGGTCAAATATAAGAGATAACTATTCAATAAATATGGTACTCCTGAATTAAAAATTTTCACCCATTTTTAAAAATTAAAATCACATAATCTTCCAAATATACATAAAAAATATCTGAAAAAACACAATAAAATGAAATATTCTTAAAAAAATGGAAGCAAACAATTTTACATAAACAAAAATAATTTACCAGGATGATTAAAATGTAATTAATAAAATAATAACTAAATTAATTTTAATCATGTTAAATTTATATCAAATTTAAATCACTAATATACTTTTTAATATTAATAAAATGTCTGTTTTATAATTTTTTTTATTTTTAACTATTAACTAGAAAATCAATACATTAAAAAAATTCCCAAAAATTCAGCATAATATAATTTTAGTAAGACGATTTAAAAATGATATTATTATTATAAAATAAATTTTATAGAAGTTTCTGATATTGATTATAATGATTACTCATAAAAATAAAGAACACCATTTATGAAGAAAACATATTTTTAAAGAATAAATGACTTTTTTAAAATTAAATGCTTATTCACAATGCATTAAATAATAAATTATTAAAGAGTTGGAAAATTATAAATTTCATAATTTTCTTAACAACATTAATTCATATCATTTTAGAGCTAGGTTATAATGATTACATAATAATATTTCATTGTTCGTTTAAGCTTGGTGTTGTGTGCAACATAAGCTATCGAAGAGGTTAAATTTATTTAAAAATATACATACCAAAAAATCATGGGATATTACAAGAATCAGGGGGAAATAATTTTAGATTTTTATTTGGAATTTCCCATGATATTATATTATAACTATTTCCATATAGTTAATAACATATTTAGGTTTATATGATTACAATCAAATCATTTTTATCTGAGGTTATAAAGGTACTTATCATGTTGAACTTTATAATTTAATACATATCATACACCATCATTTATGATGAGCTAATTTGGTGTGTTTGGGATTTCTAATAATCATATCATTTGTTGATTTCATCCATGATTCAATATTTCCACTTATAATATAATTAAAGACAGCTATATATATTATTTAGTGATTGATGAAATGAATGTACATTCCTTGATAAGTGACATGTGATTTTGTTATCTATTGGGATTATTGACATGAGATAATTCAATGTCATCAATCTACTGGGAGAATAAAAAAATATTGAGTTTCCTTATATTAGATCAGCATGTTACATGTCTATAGAAAACTCAATGTCATGAAAAAAGAATTATATATGATTAATTATAATTTATATGATATATCATATAGTCAAAAATATTTATATAGAGATAAGTAAATATTGGAATGATATAACCATATAAATATTTATATCTTGTGTAGAAATTATTTTCACTCTAGAGGTATCTCTTTATAAATATTTATGAATTGAACAATTCATATTTCTTTCAATGTTATATTGAGCCTTCAAGCCCAACAGTTAGGCTTTAAAATGAGGACTAAATTTTGGGAAAAGTTTTTATCCAAAAATGTAGATTGTTTGATATATCATATGAAAAATAATTTATATTAGTTACCAGGGTAGTGAATTTTTTCATTATTTCCTTCATGGATTTTAGTTTAGGTTAGAGATTTTTGTATATATAATAATATGTGATTAATCATATTTTATGATTTTTCATGGTCTGAACTCTTATATTCACAGTATGAATAGTAAATTTAATAGTTTTTCTATATCACTAAAGGCATTAGATTCCAAAAAAATATTGTATGATATATGATGTTTACACTAAAATTTGATATTGGTTTCTTGGGATCTAACATGAATTGCAATTAGTTTATGAAATGTTATAATTCACTGAGTTTAATTATTTATAATTTAGTAAATCATAATTATAATAGTTAAAATGTTAAAAAATTATAAATACCAAACAAGAATACATTATAAGTAACAAATGGATGATTTTAAATGTTAGAATCTAATTACCTACCTCTTTCATTAATTGAGGTGTGATTATATAAAAGATATAATCCTTCTAATTTGGTTGCGTGGATTATTTCAAAGCTAATAAAATAATTTTTTCATATTTATTCTCAATTTTCCATCAAAGAAAAGGTGCTAACACCCCCATGGAATTTTGAGAGGTCCTAACATAGCGTATATCAGTTTTAGTGGTTGTTATACTACCCATTGAGGGAAGATCCCGATATATTCTTCTCAGTTTTATTCATGAATTATAATAAATTAATATTTTCAGTATTATAATTCAGTTATGGATTTTTATATTCACATTCTTTATTTTCAAGTTGGCTCTGTAATGATAGATCCACTAATTTATTGGGTTTCCAACACTATTATGAGCATATTATGTTGTAATAAAACCAATAAATAAGTTCTTTACCACTTTTTAATGAGATAATTTTTGATATTTACCTACATACACGTGTTTCTCATTATTCTATAATATCTTATAATATGTCTTCTATAGATCTTATAGAACCGAGAGTCCAAAATGATGAGTTATTTTAGTGTGTTTTTATTTAGAATAATGTTTCACTATGGATTTATTTATAATTATTAGTGAAGAATATGGATAAAAACACGTGGTTGTGTTTATATTCTCGATAAATGAATTATTTTATAGTAAAGAAGTGTTACCCTCTTCATTGGAAATACGATTTTTAACCAGTTGAAAGGGGTGAGTAATTTTTATATGTTTGGATTACAATCTGGATACCATATGATGAGATTTAAAGATTATGAAAACACTAGTACAACTTTTTTATGTTATTATGGGAATTTTCGAGTTTGAGGTGATGTTTTTTGGGGTTAATTAAGCACCAACTATGTTTATAGGGATTGTGAATAGCATATTCCAATCATATTTTTATGATTTATTAGTTTTCAACATTGAAGATATTTTGTATTATTTAACGGTGTATGAGGATAATATATAGTATCTTGGGATTATATTGGAGTTTCTTAGAAGGAATCCACAATATGAGAGTATTTATAAGAATCGATTATCGACACATAGAATGTATTATCTAGATCTTGTTGTTCAAATTATTGGAATCTGATTTGATTTAGAGAAGAATGTTGTTATTGTAACCTAAAATAAATTGAATAATTTTTCTAATGTAATAATTTTCATACCCATAGTAGTTTATTATTATATGTTCATACATAGGTTTTCTCATATTGCAAACCCTATAATATATTTGACTATGAAAATGAATAATTTTATATTTACTAACATGTGTTCAATTATATTTTTAATATTAAAGATGATGTTGAAGAATGATTTGATTTTTTTTCTTCATTATGGGTGTGTTCTTTATGAGGAACATTGTCATTCGTATCCCCATGGGCTTTAGAGGTATCTTGATTAAATTGAAAAATTCATTTCTTATGGGCCTAGGAAGTTACATACCCTAGAATATAATTATTCTACACATGATTCAGAGAATAGGATGATGTTTTTTGCACATAATATTTGTATAAATTATTTTCTTATGGAATGAATTGTTGTATATTATGATTATATTGGATTTATAAATATATTTTTATTGAAGGGTTTTTATTAATTACAATGAAATTGGTTTGAATTTCGATAACATTATGACATTGTGATCAACATAAATTTGGGAAATTCTAATATCATGTTTGACACCTTGAGGAAGAATTATTATGGTGAGAATGATCAATATATGACTGATAAATATAAGGTAATAGAGTTGTTGGCATCTCATTACATTGGTAATAAATATATAGAAGAAATAGCTTTTATTTATCAGATATTAATGGAATTTTCATTAAGGTAAAAATTATTTGAGTCTTCTTTAGAGACCCTTTTGTTGATGTTTTGTGAAACCAAATCATAAATGTGGGTGATTTATATGGATGGTATGTTGATAAAGAGTATCAGGTGTTTTTTCATGGAAATACTTTTATTCATTGGAATAAGTGAGAAGCAGTTATGAGTAGGTTTGTACTTAATAATTATCAGTTCATATTTGGTTTGGAACACTATATCACATATTACATATGTAGTTTTGGTTTTCTGGGATGAATGTGGTAGTAAAAATGATTATTTCATGATTTCACGTGAGAATATAGTTGAAATAAAAACATTGTGTTCTTAATTGTTTTTACTTCCATTGAAAATTACCCAATGGGATTGGATGGAATGTTATATGTATTTTATTAAATGTTTTACTCATTCCATCAGAGGGTTTGATTCCATTTTGGATTTCGGGAACATATTGATGAAGTTACATTATTTATTTAGATTAAGGAATTTATTTTAGTGGATAGTCTGGAAAATCACTAATGATGGTGGTTTTAAAGATTCATGGAGTTACAATGATGACAATATTTGTTCAATAATCTGAGATTACACCAACTATGTGGATAATATTTTATCATGATTTTGGTACCCATCTGTACCTTTACACTATATATCACCTATTAGGTGATTTTAAAAATGAATAAATGATATAAAAATCATAAGATATGTTTAGATCATGTATAAATGATTTTAGATGACCATCGCTAGATCATTTATCATTCATGTAATTTTATTGTAATAACATGTTCTTCTTGTTTATTATTATTTAAAATTATGTGATTTTATAGGGAAGAACATTTCATTCTCCATTATGTTGGGTTAATTTGGTTTGGGAACTATTTATTGGATTATAGATGGTGTTGGATATGTCAAAGAGTTGGAAATTTACCTAGGATCACCTGAAAACTACCCAAAGAAGATATAAATCCTATGTAGATTATAAGAAGATGAATTTTTTGTTTTTAGTTAGAAATTATTTGTTATTTTGTGTTTCTCCATGATATGGGAAATTATGTTTATGTAGGGGAATTTACCTTTCACCAATATTAATTGTTCTAATTGAAGTACTAATGAAAATATGATAACTAGAATATCAGTTGGTGATACCGTTATATTTTTAAAAGTATTTTCAAATGTTTAATGTTTCAAAATTCATTAATTATTAACATGACCCTTTTAATGTAATTGATTTAGGTACTGTATATATCAATGATGATATCTTTTTTTTTGGTTTTTTTTTGAAATTCCGGATCATAAAGATAAATTCCTCATAGAAAGAGTTATCCCCATAGTGATATTTTATTAGAACCATTTTGACATAGTGGAAATCAAATAGGGTAAGGAATCATAGATGTTATTTTAATATACAATTTTTTTATGGTGTTCATGTGGTATTTATGTGGATTTTTTTATCTGAAAGGATGTTTAATAGAATTATAATTTTTTTCATTACTTTAAATATGGTTAAATGTTTTCAATTATGAAATGTATTAATGGGTGTATAATGTGGAGATCCTATTTTTGAGGTTTTTTATGTTTGGGATTTTTATTGTATCCAGAATAAGATGTGAAAATTATAATTTTGTTGTTCTTATAATGTAATTTTAATCATTAAATTTTATTTAAGGCATTTTTTTATCCTTGGGAAGTTATTATTAATTATCATAGATGACTGGATATTCTTATATATTTTTGGGTTGTGGTGGAATATAATTCTTATATGTTTATTTAATTATTTTACCTATAAATGGATTATTTACATTAAATAAATAAAGTCTCATGGATGATATTTTTATGTGGTGGTAATGATTTAATTGTTTTTAAAAAACTGGTTTTATATTATTATTCTCAAGACGTATAAATTTAGAGGAAATTAATAAGATGAATTGAATACGAGGTTTTGAATATAAAGTAACAAAATGATTTATCTTCTATTATGGAGAGAGTTGATGGAGGAATTAGCAAAAATTGAAAGGCATTGATTATAAAGAGAATATATTTTCCATCATTGGTATTTGGTCAAAAATCCTATATTCTCTCCTCTATCACGAATGTATAAGGACTTAGGTGAAAGTGTTAATACATATTGGAGAAGGATGTGTGATGAACATGATCAAGGATTACAAATTGGTTTAGATATGAAATTCATTGAGATTTATAATTTTTCCTGGAATTAAGTCCGATGATGGAAATTATCATATCATTAAAAATAAATTTGATTCTACAGTTCTTAAAATATTCTAGGTTCGGTAGATATTTCATAATTATATGAAGGTAGGATTGTCTGGTAGTAATGAAACTAGAAAGATTGATTTTTATCTACATAGTAGAATACTTATTTTTTTAATAATTTAGGTGATAATGATTATATAATTGTTATAATATTACTGAATTGGGTTATTGGGGGAAATGGGTTGTGTTAAATCACTATAGATATGATCATATGATTTTAAACTATGAATTGATATTGGGACAAAAATTACGAATATAAGACATGGATAGTAAATAATAAATTATCATTTAATATTTAATATAATTAAATGTAAATTATTTGGAATTTTTTTAAGGAGTATTATTTATGTTAACGATTTTTTATGAGTAGTCATGAAATGTTTTATATGTCTCCCATATGAACACAGATGCTAGAATAATGGAAATGGAATAAAATACCTTTGAGGAAAGAGGTTGGAAACTTTTATACATTGGAATGGAATATTCCATTTCATATTTGGTTACTTGAAACCCATCAATAGATTTTATATATGTGGCTATAATATATAGTGGTTTATGTTTCCACGAGTCAGATGGGTATTTGACATATATTCATTTTGTGATGTCACATTCTGTAGTTGGTGGACATTTATGGTTGTACGATATTTGGGTGGGTGATGTGTGATTTTAAAATATCATAACAAGTTAGCATTGTTTCTTACTATTTTAGTAGGGTTCATGTTGAAAAATACTATATGATAAGGTCATGGTGATAGTTAGATCTAGGAAATTAAAAATGATAGTTATATAGTCTATTTATATTACATAGAATCTTTGAATGTTTGATGGACATGGTGGTTAATAAATGGATGGTGGGGGTGGAATAATTAATTTGAGATATATTATAGTGTTGTGGAAATTATTAATATTGATCTGATTATGATTATTAGAATGTTGAGATGTTGGTATGTATAAAATGGCTAGCCATGATGGATATATGATTTACCATTGTTAGAATTCTTTTTAAGGACAGGGGAGTCCCCACAAGTGGACACATGATAATCTACTGAGAGTGTCATAGGGTGGATATCTACCTAAATATTTTAGGTTTTGGTGGTGAGAGCCCTTGATTGTGGACAGAAGTATAACCAGTGTGTCTCCCTATAAGTGGAATATGTTCAAACTAATAAATAAGTAAATCAAAGTTTATTCTATAAGGGTTAGTGGATACATTTATGATGTTGACTATAGTGTGGACCTTGTGTGTATTAAATCTCTTAGGTGGGTGTTAGTAATGGTAGATGTTTTAGTGGTGGTTACATGAGAGCATATGAGAGGATGTTATATGGTTTAAAATTATTTATGTTGTGGTGTTGAATAAAAGTGATTGGATGGTTGACTATTCGAATATGTATTTGTTTCATTGTGTCTTTTTTATTTATTACAAAGATTCATTAGTATGCTTCATTCACATGGACACATGAGAGTTATGGGAAGGAACATATTGAGATCGTTTATAACGATTACCACCTCTTTGAAAAAAATCTCCATTAGATCTCTTCTCAAGGACCATAGGGAGGATTTTTTTTTGGATACCAGTAGAACATATATATGGATTCTGAGAATATTTTTTGGATTTTATTTTTTGAGCTATATTTTCGATACTGGTGTAAATAATAGAGTATAGATTGTGTCCTTTTATAGTGGATGGAATGAGAAAGATGGAATTTTCTTAAAGGCTTAGGTATAATTAAGTATTTTTCATGTGAAAGTTCTGAAATGTGGAAAAAATAATCTAGGTAATATATTTCATGGTTTAAATATCTTTTATAAAATAACATTCAGATGGGTTTATATGGAATTTTAACCTTATCATTCAGTTTAACACCATTACTAATTAATTTTATCCTTAACCACGGTAAATAATTTTTCAATACTAACTGGTCATACATTTACTAATACGGTAAAAATTATCTCATAAATAGAAATGCAATAAATTTTAAGAAATATATAATACCCATTATAATATTCAATTATTTTTACAAATTTTGTATTATTTATTTGTTAATTGCACAATTTACCCATACCGTGGTGAAAAAGAATTACCATGGTTACAAATCATAATGAATAAAAAAAATGTTGAAATAAAAAAATATTAAAAAGTATGATTAAAAATATTTATCATTTTTCATCATTAAATCTGAATATGTGGATTTAAATAATATTAAAATAATATTTAAAAATTTAGTGAAATTACAAGAAAATTGATTTTTTAAGCATTAAACTGGATTTATTTTTATCCCAAGCCTAGATAAACCTTTATATGATTGTTAAAGAATATAATTGAATATATAATCCATCTATTTCATTAAAATATTTCGTGAATACTGATTAATTTAACACATTATGACAAAAACACATTGTGTGAATAAAAATAGTTTTTCAGAGAACTTCTAATTTTTTACATTAAAATAATTTTAAAAATTTGTGACCAATGAATTATTTCTATACATGTGAAAAAATATTTTTTTATATTTTATTTATTTCTATTAATATCATATAATCTATTAACAAGTTAATGAATATGAAATTAAATAATAACAATTAAATAGTATCACATTTATCATTTAAGATCAGTGTTGTGTGTAAAGAAAGCTATCAAATACATCATCTTTATTTCAATTGATAAACAAATAAAATAATGGTGTGTTACATTCTACCACCTAAATTGAATTTCAACCATTCAATTTTGTCAGTTAGATATTAAAAATTGAGGATATATTTTCTTCATCAGATCCTTGGGTTCCCATGTAGCTTCTTTAAATTTCTAATTCCTATAGAGAATGATAACTAGGTTTGTATTCTAGTTCTATAGAACATTGTCATTACGATACAAGATTTCTACAAAATTTTATTCACTGGAAATATAATTATATTTTAGTACACCCATTTATTTCATTACATGTGAAGTATCATATTTGTACTTCCTTAGGATATATATATGGAACACATCCTAAACTTGGGAGAGGTTCGATGGAAGAGTCAGTAAATGAGATACATTCCATACTCAATCAAGAATATTAAAGGGGCCCAATAAATAGTTCTCTATTTTACCTTCATTTTGAATCTTAGAACTCTCTTCCCTAGATAAATTCATAAGAATAACATCTAACCAACTTCAAATTCATGATCCCATCAGTGATTATCTGCACAACTCTTTTGTAGAATTTGAGATACATTGTTGTAGTGATGAGTGACTATAACCATATCTTACATTTACTTAGCTATCTCTATTATACATAAAATTAATTTTCCAACTTCATCCTTACATGTAATATTTTTTCACTTCTTTCCTTAGAGGGATTAAAATATTTCATTTGTTGGTTGAGTGAAAGTTTTTTTTAGAAAACCTAACCAGAGGAAGATGTTAATCCAAAGCACATTTGTAATCTAGATAACAGTTTCTCAATATAACCTCTAAGGTTTTCATGGTCCTGTATGATTGAAAATATATCAAAGGATGGTAATAAGTATTGAAATAGAACTTTATATCTTGATATTAATGAATAATTTTCCATAACATTGAGGTATGCTTCAAATCTTGATTAGATACAACAGAATTTGGAAATCCATTGAAACATACCACAAACATAATATAAATTACAACAATCTCATAAAGAGATAAATCTACCTTGGTGGTAATGGAATGCATTTATTTTTTTATAGTGACAGACTGTAACCAAAATAAACTGTTTTAATTTAGATGTCTTGGTGAGTTTTATGGTGAATCCATGGTAATGCTTCCCCATTTGAATTATAGTATGGGTAATGTTTGTAAAAACAATTACAATTATGTATC
Source organism: Viscum album (assembly GCA_963277665.1). Classification (NCBI taxonomy): domain Eukaryota; kingdom Viridiplantae; phylum Streptophyta; class Magnoliopsida; order Santalales; family Viscaceae; genus Viscum; species Viscum album. The sequence goes on along the minus strand of OY728151.1, from coordinate 1,859,524,613 downwards.
TAATAACTAAAATTATAGCATACAAAGAACTAAGATAAAAACTCTAAAATATTATCCTTTATGTTTTCCCTCTAGAAGTACTCTCTTATATCTATATACATCTTTATTCTTATAGGATGAGTATAGAATGATGAGTTTTGAGCATCATCAAAAATTACTTCTTTGAGGATATTATTGGTGAGACAAATACTTAGTTCCAAAACTATATCATTCCATAATAATAATGTTTTTAACCAGGAATATATATATCACATTATATTAGAGTTATACATATTACATCTGTGCCTATTTAATATTTACTAGGATTGATAGTTAAATACATAGTTGAAAAAAATAATATTTCTCCTCTTAATTCAATATTTAATGGTGTATATTTTGAAAATCTAGAAATATTGGATCCTTTCTTATAACCTTTATAGATAAACTAGAATGATCCTTTTGTCCACGAGAATTTTAGAACACCAAATTTTGGGTAAGTAACCCTTTCATTATGATTTTAAGTATATAAAGTGGTTGGGAGAAGTTTGGAATAGTTTTTATAACTTTTAATGTGTGTTGGGGATTTTATATAGGTGCATGGGTGTTGCACGATTTGTGGAAACAAAGAAACACTTGATAGAAAATGTGCATAGTGTGACAAGGTCAAAGGAGTAGGTGCATGGGAAACACACGATTTTTACAAACCATGCGCTTTGGAGCATGGATTTGGTCTATTTGAGGACACAACTTCAGCATGGTTGGCGCATGGTTTGGGGTTGTGTGCGTCAATCGTGCAATGTTCATCCTTAAGGTATTGGATAACACATGGTCAGTGCTCACTTATTTTTAATCGTGTAACTAAACAATGAAATGGTCGAAGATAGATTCTTAAATTATAGTTCTAACTCATTTTGACCTCAAAGTGAATCATTTATACCAAAACTAATCTAACATGGGATTTTGTTCTTTCAATGGTTGGATAACCTCTCCCATGTGAATTAGAATCGACCCATAGCATTTCCTTGGTGCGTTGAAGCCCGATTCTCAATGTAATTCATCATTCATGATCTTTATTGATGTTTTTCTTAGATATGCCTTTCACACACTCTTAGTTTCTACAATCTATTCTCTATGTGGGAAGATATAAGGTTGTGGATTCCAAATATAATTACTTTTAAGACTTTTGATGATAATGTAGGATATCTATGGAGGGTTCATGGGGATTTAACCTATTTTATGATGTTTTTCAAGTAGTTAATCCTTTTCAGATGAAGTATCAGGGTAGGTGGCTTCACTCTCAACTCCCCTATTTTAGAACATTATGCATTAGTTTCATATTGTTTTCCATGATTTAAATTGATCATTTATCTACAGTGAAATTATTGTTAGAACCCTCTTGAGTAACGATTTGTGGAAATAAGGAACTTTGGTGTGTGATTGGATAATGATTTTGAAAAAATGATTTTAAAATGATGATTTGAAAATAATTTTTGGTTTTGATACATGGGAAATGGATTTAAAATGAAAGAAAGATTCTTTACTGAAATGTTTTGGAAACCCTTGAATTCGGCATTGGATTTCATGGTTTTGAGGCATGTATTCATATTCATTGGTATGGATAAGGGAGTGAAAAACCCCCATCAAAAGGATGGGATGGATAATGTCATGAATTACCACCATCAAAGTGGTCCACTAAGTGATGACTTATTAGAAGGTTGAATCACCACTCACGAGTATAGGGAGGTTCATGGATTGAATGCATGGTTGGAAGTATGATCTTGTCGAAGGAAGGGGTTCTACATATATGGAATGTTAAATGATTTAGAGAATTGTTTATGTGAAATTTTTGGAAAACTATTTACAATGGTAATTTTTTATATATTGATATAAACTGATTTAGATTTTTTATATAAATTGATTTATATAAATGTTGTTAACTTGTTCTATCCTTATGGTGTGAATTGGGAGGTCACTTTGGAAAAACATACTGAGTTTTAGTACTAACCCCTGCTTTAGCACTTTGGGGCTTTTGCAGATTTTATATAATGGGACATGGGAAAAGCTATTGAATCACACATAATTATCACTATATTGTGATACAAGGGCTGTTTGGTGAAGTTGAAGCATGGGGCTTGTGGATATTGAAGTCTGGTGGTTTTCTTGGAGTGTTATTAATTTCCTCATATTTATTTACTTTGATATTGTTGTCTTTAATTATGGAACATGATTTTAAAATGACTTTGAAAAGTTAAATGTTAATTTGTATTTAATTGTTATCAGGTATCATACAGTGGTTGTGTTTCTATGTAGGTTTTTGTTAGTGGTTTTATTATTAATGGGAAAATTTTCCCCCACATGTATTGAAGACCATCGTCATTTATTACTAGCTTTTGGCATCTGGGGATATTTCTTAATACAAAGTAACACCCTTCAAACCTCTCAATCCAATTAGAAGGGGTGGGATGTTATAAGTTTAATTAGTCATGTTCCTTCAAAATTGATTTCTGGGAAAAGTGGTCATCATTTCTGGTGGTCATGGAGTTTAAGTTCATTATGGTATATTTCTTGTGTCAATTTGGTAGAGAGAAGAAGGATTTTTAGAACCATAAATATAGATCATAAAAAGATATAGGTAACATTTTAATGATGAACTTCATGTTACCAATATATTAGGTATAAAATTATTCTACATACATTATCGGATTTTAAAATATAATTATCATGGGTATAGCCAATGACAAAATCATGCCATTAATTTGAGTAATGAGTTTCCACTAGAATTTCATACATCATTATGAGTAATGATTTGTGTTTTGTTGAAAAGTTATGATTTTTCAAATAATTTTTTAATGTGTTTTCAAATGAAATAAATTTAAAAAGAGCATGATAGAGGTATTTTGTAAATGGTTTAATTTTCAAAAATCAAGATTATTGTTTTTAGAGATATTTGAATGTGTAAACGGATTATTTTTTAAATAAATGATGTGATAGTTGATGTGCTAAAAAGTGAAACTATTAAGACTTCAATTAAAAGAGTGTGAGGCTTACAAAGATTGTTGTTATTTATAAGGTGGAACCTGGTAAGAGTTGTAGAAGCCAACTAGAAGTAGATGAAGAAAATGTGGTTCCACATGAGCCACCCGTATTCCTAGATAATGTTCATAGTATTATACATGTGTTTCAAGCTATTGATATAGGGAATTTGAGGGATGAGCCATGGAAAGTGGAAAATTCAGTATAGTTCTTGAAGTAGAATCCACCCATCTCCTGAGGTGATTTTGAAATAGAAAATGTAGAGGTGTAGCTGAACATTATGAATGATATCTTCGAATTCATCTGTACACTAGTGAAGATTAATGTTACGATGTATAGGTATATTCTTGATGATCTTTCACACTAGTTTTGGGAGCAAGTGGTGTAGGATAAAGTAGATCAAGGACTCAGTTGGGAGTATATTTATGAATTTTTCATATAAAAATTCTATGTGAAAATGTTGAAGACTTAGAGAATGTTGACCTTTTTCATCTTGAAGCAAGAAAATTTCTATATCACAAAGTATGTGGATTAATTCATCAATTTAGTATTATTTTCACTCGTGGTTGTGGATAGTGAATCCATGAAGCCAGACATATTTAAATCGGGGCTGAGGTAAGAGATTTACTCAAAGATAGCGGTTCCCTATATTGAGAACTATACAATGATGGTGAATAGAGATACATTGGTTGAAGGATACAAATCATGAGCTATGGTAGGAGGAATAATGTTGATATCCATAGGAAATGGTTAGAACTATAATGCTAGGAGCATGGGGAAGAGGGACACCTACATCCAAGGTGGGAGTGGGAATCAAAATAAAATGGATTGATTATTGAACCTTCCCCCATAACCCAATAAAAACAATGATGGTTCCAATGTGGTAAATTTTACCACATAAAGTTAGAGTGTAGGGAACAACATACGGATTTCCAAACTATAACCTGATGGGGTGTCTTTAGTTCTATTTTCAGACTGCTCCAAGGTTAGGGGCTTGGGACACTTCTCTAGTGTTGATGAAATCATATTCTTTGATGAGATGAGTAAATAAAAACCAATCCCATTACTAGAACAGATCAAAAAATAGTGATTATAGAAATAACACGACTCCTCAGGTTGTGGAATATGAAAAGGGAAATAAAGGAAAAAGAAAAATGATGAAGTGGCTACCTGGAGTTGAGTAGGGGATTTTTTTATCATCATTCAGAACCATATATGGTGAGGGGTACAATTATTTTAAATTATACCCTTATTCAAGTGTTGTATGATACTAATTAATTTCATTCCTTTATCTCTTCTCATGCTGTTGATTTTCTGAGTTTAAAAAATGTGATGATTCCCTCCATAATAAAACATCAAACACCTATTGGGAAAAGAGAATTAAGAGAATTAATATGTAGAGAATGTTCCATAAACATTGATGGAGTTGATCTGAAATAGTATTTCTCTATGGTGGAATAGGATTTGTATGATGAAATCTTGTGTATGGATTGGATGGAAATTTTCAAGTATCACATTGATTGTTATAGAAGAAAAGATAGTTTTGAGACTAAGGATAGTGTTGAGGATATATTTAAAGGACAAAAGAATCAAAAGGCCGGTGAATAGGGGTTGATGGAATCATCAATGGGAACAATATCATACAATATATAAGGGTATAATTTATCATTGTCATAGGAGAACGATAATTGATGTTTCCCAATAGTCATTACCATTTTCATTATGTGTTTTCCAAAAAATTGCTATGGGTTACCACCAATAAGAGAAGTGGAGTTTATGATTGATCTATTTTTGGGGACTTTTCCAATCTCACTTTCATCATATAAAATGGAACCAAGAATATTATGGGAGATGATAGTGAAATATGAATATCTATAAATCAAGGGTTTCATTTTACTGAGTTGGTTTCCATTGGAAGCACCAGACTTGTTGGTGAAGAAAGTAGATGGAACCCTAAGGATGTGTGTGGATTAATATTAGATTTAACATGGTAAGATAATGAAAGAGTATCCACTTCCATGAATTAATGGTCTATTTGATCAATTTAGTGGAGATTAGTTGTTCTTTAATATTGACATATGCTCAGGCTATCACTAATTGCGAGTTCAAAATGAGGATATTACAAAAACATATTTCATAAGAATATATGGACATTATGAGTATGTGGTAATGCTTTTCGGTCTTACGAATGCACTAGTGGTCTTTATGGTATTTATGAATAAGATAATTCATTGATATATGGATTATTGTATAATGGTGTTTTTAGACGTGATCTTAGTGTATTGAACGACAAGAGATGAACATGATCAACACTTGGAGGTAGTGTTAGGAATATTAAGACACCACAATTTGTATACCAAATTATCATAGCATGATTTTTGGATCTAATAGGTACTTTTTATTTTTTATAAATTTTCTGAAAAAGGTGTTTCAGTGCATTCTAATAAGATAGAAGTTGTTATATCTTGTCAACTACTAAAGAATGTCTTTGTGATATGAAGTTTTCTTAGTCATTTTGGTTATTACTAACACATTGTATGGAAATTTTCATGACTATATTCACCTATGAAATCATTGATAATGATTAATTTTCCATTTCAGTGGACCGAGGAATGTTATAAATATTTCCATGAGGTGAATGATACCCTTACATCATAACTAATCCTGATTTTTTAGGAATCAGGACATGGGTACATGGTGTACTCTGATTCGTTAGGATCTGGGTTGGGGTGTGTTCTCACAAAAGGAGACCATGTTTCTTCATAATGCTCAAGGACTTCAAGGGTGCCTGAAAAAAAAAACTACCTCACACATGATTTAGAGTTATATATAGTAATCCATGATTTGAAGACTTAGAATCATTATCTATTTGGTTAGAAATTTACATTGTTCATGGACCATAAGATCATGAAGAATATTTTCTCATAGTAAGATTTAAATATGAGGCATAAAATATAGATGAAGTTTAGCAAATTTTTTTACATTGACTTGATTTATAGCCTGGGTAAAGGAAATTATCTTGCTGATCCATTAAGAAAAATGTCTTATGATCAATTTGAAAAAGAATCTTCAGATGAGTGGAAATTAATGTCGGACCTCGCAGAAATGCATGGGGAATTCGAAAAATGAGGTGATTTTTTGGCTTCATTTTCAGTTTTAGTGGTTCCTAATTTGGTAATTCAATTAAATAATTCAAATACATCTGATGTTGAATGTGTTGATATGATGCTGAAAATCAATGGATGGGTGACCATTGAGGGTTGGAGGCTAGATGGGGGGTTCAGTTTTGTGGAATCAAGGTTGGATGTTTGTACCTATGGATTATAAGGATAAACATATTCATTATTAAAAACATTTGATATGGTTTGTTAATACTAGAATAAAAAATATGTATAAGGGGTTGAAGGAATAGTTTTTCTAGATCGACATGAAATGGAAGCTGGATGGGTTTGTTTCTAGATTGCTAACTTTTCAGCATGTTTGGGCAATACATCAGTGAAAAACATGTATGTTACAATAATTACCTATCCTAATATGGATATTGGAGCATATAAGCTTGTATTTTGTTACAAGTATCCCATGAAAGGTCTGGAAACATGATTCTATATGGGTGATTACAGATTAGTTGAAAAATTAGGCCCCCTTTATCCCTATTTGTGAAACTCATTGGGCACAAGATATATCCAAAATCAACATCCAATAAGTAGTAAGAGGCATGGAATACCTATTTGATTATGTCAAAAAGAGATATGATGTTTTACTCCCATTTTTGGAAATCCTTACAGAAATCCATTGGGACTTAGTTGAATATGAGTAGTACATATCATCCTCAGATAGATGGGAAATCTAAAAGGATGATAAAAACGTTAGATGACATATTATAGTCTTGTGTAAGGTATTTTGGTGGATCATGGGATTATCATATACTACTGGTGGATTTATTATATAAGAACAACTACAAAGACTTGATACATATGTCTCTATTTGATGAATTATATAGTCATCCTTGTCGTTCTCTACTTTGTTGCATTGAAATAGGAAAGACTTCACCAATCTGGCTAAGCATTATTGAGGAAACATCAGAGAAGATTCAGTTGATCACGATAGGGATAGAGACGACTCAATGTAATTATAAATTATGTGAAGATCATCGTCAACCGTTTTCTTTTTTAGATAGTGATCATGCGTTCTTGTGGATTTCTCCCAAGAATGGGCATCAACGTTTTGGGAAGTATGAAAAGTTATATCCAAGAAACATAATACACTTTTAGAAACTATAATGGGTTTGTAGAGGTGGAATACTAGTTATTATTACCACCAATGTTTAGTGAGGTGCACAATTTGTTCCACTTATCACTACTGAAAAACTGGAAGCTTGATCCAGAACATGTGATTAGAAGGAATCACATTAACCTAGAGAAAGATTCATTGTCAGTACATATCCCTATGTGGATTGGGGATAGCCAAGAGAATGTATTGGGTGAAAAAAGAATCATTATAATGAAGTTTTTCTAGGAACATGGTTAGATTCAGAAGGAGACATGGAGACATGAGGATGAAATGAATGGTTAATGCTAAGAACTATTTCAGGGCCTCGGTGTTTTACAAGTTCCTAGGTATGAAAAGAACAATGGTGTGGGGAATTTGGCACCCCAATTTTCTTGTATGAAACCCTTTTTGTATTCATTTTATGTATATAAAGTGGTTGTGTGACATTAGGGAGGTTTTGGAGAACATTAAATGTGTTTGGTTATTTTCTACAGGTGAAATGGTGGTGCACGGTTTGTTGAAATCATGAAACACTTGCAGAAAACTATGTATAGTGTGACATGGGTGAAGGAGAAGGTTTATAGGTGACACATGGTTTGTCTAAATCATGAGACATCCTAGTTGAAACTGTGCACATTGAAGTGTGGATTTAGTTTTTTGGAGGAAGTGGCACCGGCATGGTTACCCAATGGTTTAGGGGTTGTGTGAGGAAACCATGTAGGTTACATCCTTAAGGAAGTGGCTAATGCATGGTAAGTTTATGGTATTTCTAACTGTATATATAAATGATGCATGAGTCAATGATAGATCCTTAAATTATGGATCTTACTCATTTATATATCTATGTGCCTCATATTTCCCCAAAATGGCCCACCATGAGATTTTGGTCTCTTAAATCTTTGAGAACCTCTACCAAAAGAATTCAAATCAATCAATTGCCTTTACATAGTGTTTGAAGCCGGATTCCCATATTAAGTCGTCACTATTAATAGTTCGTGATGTTTTTATTAGATATACTTCCCCATCACTATCAGTTTCTTAGATCTAAACCCATTGTGGGAAGATATAAGGTCGTGGATGAAAAATATAATTAGATTCATCCCTTTTTTATGAGAGGGTAGGATATCTAAGGAATGTTTTTAGAGATTCAACCCATTTGTGACATTTTTCATGTTGTTTATCATTTTTTCCAAATTTATTGAGGTAGGTGGATTCACTCTCAAATCCAATAATTTAGAACATGATGGGTTAGATTCAAATTGTTTTAAATAATTTAAATTGATCATTTATCGCCTATGGAATTATTTTTAAAACCCTCAAGTGTGACCGTTTTTTGGAAATTGGGAATATTGGTGTGTTATTGGATAGTTTTTTTTTCAAAAACATGATTTTAAAATGATTATTTTAAAATAATAGGTGGTTTTGCATCATGGAAAACCGATTTTAATTGATTTAATGATAATTTATTGAATTTTTTTGAACACACATGAATTTTCAATGGGTAGGAATAATTTTTTTGTCAGGTGTTCATATGCATTGGGATGGATATGGGAATGAGGTACACCCCTCAAGAGGATGAGATAGAAAAGGGCATGATGTACCCCCTTAAAAGCGGTCCACTAAATGACATCTTAGTGGAATGGTTATTAAACACTCATGAGTATAGGTAGGTCCATGGATTCAACGAATGGTTGGATGTATGGTTGTGCGAAAAGGAAGGGTTTCTGAAAAAATATAATGTTAAATGATTTAATAATTTTTTTATGTTCTTTCGTTGTAAAACTGTCTACAATAGAATTTGTTTATATTTTTATATAAAACTTTTTATAAAATTTTTTATATTAATTTTATATATAAATGTTTCTAACATGTTCTATCCAACTAGCGTGAGATGGGAAGTTATTTGGGGAGAACCTACTGAGTTTTAGTACACACACCTACTTTGGTACTATGGTGTTGTTGCATATTCTTCTACTAGGACATTGGAATAGGTAAAGTACCCCAAATGTTTAGTACTACTTCATGATACTTGAGATATTTATTGATGTTGTAGGATGGAGCTTGTGGATCTTAGATTATTGTCTTTTCCTTGGAGTGTTATAAACGTTTCTTGTTCTATTTATGTTGATATTTCAGTCTTACATTGTGGAACTTTAATATCTAGTATTCAATCCTAATTTAAATTGATTTATTTTACAATTGAGATCCTGAATACAATTTGGTCCATACCTTTCCAATCAAATGATTTATTCATTATAAGTGACTTCTAAATATTTTTCCTTCAACCACAATTATATGAATATCTTTTCCATTATATATCAAACAAATTTTGTAAATTACTTATCAAGGAAAATATTCTAAAATTCATTCCACCCTAAGGAATTGATATTTATATTTCAATGATATTTTTAACCTTTTATCACCACTATTAAGATTCACCAATACATGCTAATTTTTAGGATCTACCTTATTATTTTATGAAAAAATTGAATTCAAATATATTCCCGAATTATTTTACTCGCCCTTTAACTATCACATCGTTAGATGATCCACTGAATGTTGGATGGAATTATTTGATGAAATCCTCCATAATAGAAATGTTCTTCTACAGTGAACATGGTTTCTATATCTCATAGATTCCATCATCATTTATATCTAACTTAAACTGATAAATCATATCTACAAACCACCTTGTTCCAATTCTAACCATTATATATTCACAAACTTTGAAGGATATTTTTCTTTTTGGAGCCTCATTACTACTGTGGACTTATTTCTTTTATAGAAAACCATTCATAATATATATTGAATAGTTGAATTGATATGGTAATATTTAAATTCTATATGATTCCAACATAAAAATAAATTATATTCTCTTAATGGTATATTATCTTAACCTCTAATGGTATTTAATCCCTCACTCTGATATCAACTAGAAAGACTCAGTCTTAATAAAATTCATAATATTGAGTTTTAAATAAAGAAATAATTTTATTATATTCATAATGTTCTTTTCATGTTTTGATTTTTACAGAATTAGTATATAAATCTTACATAATAGAAAATACCTGAAGGTTCATTGGGTCATAATCTTCATGCAATAATTATAATAACCCTTGCAAGTGCAGTAATCTACTCGGTTTTTTCCAATGTAATTATCTTGAGAACATATTCATTACCAAATGTATTGGATACATATAACAAGATCAACCATCATCATAAATTATGTACAAGTATTATAAAATACATAAATAATAACAAACATTTACACATCGTAATAAAATATTATAAAATATATTGTTTAGTATATATGTTTATGTACTTTTGGGTTTCATGTAATAATAACAATAAAAAAACCTTTTCATCGAAAAATCCATAAACTAAAATTCTTGGAAGAACAAAAAATGAGATATTATTTTGAAAACCCATTAATTCCTAATGATTATTCTTACTAAATAACAAATATGATGATGGTCTAAAATCCCATTTGTGATGTATATGTTAAAAAGACATTTCATTCCCACTACTATAAAAATGATAAAAACATCCCATTTATAAAATGATTAGAAGTATAATTTTAATAGATTTATAATTAAAGATAAAATGGTTTAAAACTAATTTTAACATACATTATATAATATTAAAAATGTTATGGAAAAATTTTATGTATCATGAATACTGATGCAAAATAGAATAAAACCATTTAGGCTTTTAAAATATGGTTTTAAATAAAAATCCCTTGATAGTTAATTTCTTTTGAACCAATATAGAATTGAATGAATGAAATTTTAATGGATTTATAAAAACATATTTGTTTTATGATAATGATGAAATAGATCCATATGGTATTCTATAATCTACACAAAAGAAAACATGTGGGGAAATATCACAAGACCTAAAGAAAGGGAATTGAGACTTGAAATCCCTTACCTTGAGTCTAAAATGGCATGAAAATTCTTTATAAACATGAATAATAAACTTATTTTAATCATATAATTGACTAATAATAATTTTTTGGTTTTAACCCTTTTATTTCACTTATAACCATGTTATAAATAATTACTTAATTGATAATGATCATGTTTGACATTTGGATAACATTGGGATTATAAGTCTTAAATGGATTTTATTTCTTTACTATGGTTAAATGCATTATTATTATTTGATTTACATAATCATAATCATGTTATAATTATAATTTGTATATATTTATTTATACTTTTAGAACTAATCATGTATGGGTAATTTAAAAAATGTATTACATTACAATCCTGGAGAATTTAGTTCTTATATACACCTGAGAAACGTTTGCATTTTTCAGTGAACATGAGTAAATATTGGTAATTATATTTAAATAATTACATAATCATAATTATATCATAATATAATAATATTTCTATAAATCCACCTATAAATATCATCCATGTGAGGGGTGATGAAAAATCAAATACATCGGTTCATGAGGATGCACGGGAGATTTTTTTTATTTTTCATTGGATAGTAAACAATAAATTAGAATATTAATTTATATTTATAAAATTAATTTTATATCATATATAAAATATTGTTTCATTTGGATTCATCATTATGACCATATATAAGATTCAGTTATAAAAATTTAAATCTATCAACTTGCGAGGTAGAATTCCACATGTATGCACGATTGATGGTCATATTTTACATTAGATGAATATTTATTTGAAAAAGGGTTATTCCATAAACATAATAAAAACTATTTATATGGGATATAATATTATTATTTTATGAAAATAAATAAATTTAAAACACTCGGAGAAGAATTATATAGTTACTTCAGATAACCTAGATAGATTTATACCTAAATCATTACTATTATGGTATTATGATGAAACCAAGAGATATAATATGTGGGTATTTATTTTAGTATGGGATTTAAATATTTATTAGATGATCTAAGAAGATCTTGATATATGGATAATAGTGGAGAGGGGGTGTCTTTTTTTGTATGCGAGAGAGAGGAAACAGTTGGAAATTTTTAAAAGTTTAAAATATATTAATATCTTAAGGAATCCAAATGGATATCAAATAGACCATTTTTGTATAAGGGATGGAGTATGGTCAAAATAGGACTGTAAAGAAATTGAAAAGTTTTTATCTAATTTAACTATCTTCATTTTTCTTTTAACCAATTTAATCCATATTAACTCTTACTACGATAACTAGATTTTATTTACCGAGGTTAACATTAATAAGTTAAAAAAAGTTGGAAAACTTTTTAATTTTCAATAAATATTATTTCCAAATAATTAATCCATTTTTGAAGATTAAAAAATTATTTTTGGTAAAAATAACATTTAAATTAGAAAACATGACATGATAAAAATAGTTTTCCAGAAAAATTCCATTTATGTATAATTATGTTTTTCTTACAAAATTAAGTGGAATGTTGACTAAAATGACATTTATTAGATTATATTTAACAAAAAAGAACAAATAAATTTTCAAAACTAATACAAAAAAATCCAACAAACCTAATATAGGAAAATAATAGATATTTTAATAAAAAACTATTTTTACTACTATTCGAGGAAAATCATCATTTTTAGAAAAATCTAAATAAATAACTCTAAGATAATTTTCAGTTCATGACTTCCAAAATGAAGTTCATTTTTATATATTCAAATTCTAAAAATTAGAAATTTTGATTTTATATAAAACCATATAAAACATGTAAATTGAATAATTTTAAATAAAAACATTTTATTTTTTGATTGAAATGATACATTATATTTTTACACTTAATATAAAACTATAAACTATAATTGATGAATATTAATAAGGAATGTTATTTATCAATTATCAATATTTAATGTGTAGTTACACTTGATGATGTCAGATTCATTTTTGCGCCATATGATCCATTAATATTTAGTGGATGTATGAATGTGTGATCCCCTGTGGCTGGATAGAGGTTCCCCTAAGGAAATGATCTTGATCAACGAAACTTCAGACAAGTTGAAGTAGGTACAGTCGATCAGGATCATGAAACCAAGGATTGATGATGGTTATTGGTATTTGTTTATGAAATAAAATTATTAGAGTGTGACATTTGTGATTATATAGTGGTACGGTCATCCTCACATGCATAGATAAATTTTGGCATCATGACAATGAAGTTATTGATAGTGGTATATTTATTTGTTATGTCTTATTGATTATTTTTTTATTATCAGTTGATTATGTTTCAAAATTTTCATTTATAAATTAGAAAACCTTGGTTGTTCCATTTTGAGTTATGTAATCACACCTGTCTCATGTCTATGTTTCAAATTGGTACCCACAAAGTTCCCACATGGTTATTATATGAAAAATTGGGGAGGAAGATGTAGATTTCTATTAGAACGGTTGAGATGGTCATCTAGGATGAGATCTGGTGATTGGTATGAGGTATGAATTTGAGTTTTAGTAGATCCTTGTTTATTTATTATTTTTTTCTTTATTATATATATTTTATTAGTCTAGTGGGACATGTGTCAATATTTATACTCATAAGCATGACCATTCAGTTTTTATGTTGAATATTTTTTTTTTTAAAAGCACGAATAATTTATATTTCCCCTTTTGTACAATTTAATTTGTATTTTTTTTAATTTTTAGTCATTTGTACAATATTGTTTACTCTGATATAGCGGGTATAATATCCCCATGATATCTACTCAGATCCTTTTTATTATTAAGTATCCTCTAACATTTGGGTAGGATGTCCAATGTTACATGGATGTTTGGTCCGACTACCATTTAGAGGGATCTAGGATGGGGTGTCACAAAGTGGTGTCAATTCCTTCTTTTTTCTCATTGTCTTAATTTTCTGGGATATGTTAGACTAGAGAAAAAGGAATGTGTTTGATATTTTTATGGACCTAGAATGGTGAATCGATAACACCTTCCCATTTGATAGTCTAGGTTACCATGGGTTTGTATTGATATTCCCAGGTTTAGTTGTTATGGTTGACCTGATTTACAATATATGTGACACACATGGGTTATGAGATTTAAGACGTATGAGATATTGGTTTTTGGAAGTTGGACCATTGGAAGGAATCCAAATATGGATTTTGGATCATTTCATGTTGTGTCAAGAGGCGTCTCATGCATCATATCAATAAAGTAGTATCCAAATGATATAGGCTTTCTAATGTGACTGTGATGCAACCTGAGCTTTACATACAAGAAAAATTACATGATTTTATATGAATATTTAAATACATTACAAAATTATACACACCCAAGAAGTGTACTGGTTTAGTGAATTTGGGGTCTTGATACAAAATATATTATTTCATTATGGACTGTCAAAATTTCCAAGAAGATTCTCATCTCATCATACTTGTAACGACCCAAACATTCATTAATGGAAATCCCTCTTGATTTAATTAAATGTCTCCTTATGTAATTTTTTTTATAAAATGTATACATCATTGGTTTTATGTTAATTATTGTGACTGTTGCTAATATAGTTATTGAACAGTGATCACATGATTAATATAAATATATGGCCTTATCAAATCCAATTTAGTCAGCCAAAGGAAGCAATGGCCTCATCCAGCAGACGTGCCCCATACAAAACCCATTTGTAAAAGCTTGTAAAGGAGATGAATTCATTGGGATTCAATCTTGACCAAGCCCAAGCCGAGCATTAATATGTTAAGCTCGAGCGGGACCGCCTACGAGAGAAAAAGAAGTTGATAGAGATTACCACCCGAGAAATGATATCCGAGCCACCCTATGAGTCTGTCACCATTGCACAACTTAGTCTTCAGTCTTATGTGGGTGTTATAAGGGGTTATATAACAAGACCTTAGAACTATGTTTATGTACAATATTTTTGTATATAATAATGAATATAATTTCATTTTATTATTGTTACATTGTAAAAAGTTTTTAAAGCACAAATAGTGTTTTTAGTTAATATTCAACTATGAAATATATTTTGAAGACTTAATGGATTTTTTAATTAAATAATATTTTAATAATATATTATTATTATTATTAAATTAATTTTTATTAAATATAAAAGATCGTATAATTTTATGAATGGAATCATAATTTTTATTAAGGTTTGAAAGCCATTTTTGCCAAAACCCTTGAATTTTCGATAAATGTCATTTTTTATTTTAAAAGTGAAAATTTACATATTTATAAAATTATTCAGATAAAATAAATATTGTTTCTGGAATCAGGAAGTCAAAATTATCCAATGGTGAATTTTTCATAATTTTATGAGGCAGTGAAATTTTCGGGTAAAAATTAAATACATTTTAAATATATAATGTGTTTTATGACATCATAATGACCCAATAAAGATGTAATAAAATACTATAATCTTTATGTTTGGCGAAAATATGTTTTACCATTAAAATAATGTAATTTTGGGTTTTTTTGACTTATTTTACAAAGCATTAATGGACCCTTCAAGACTTATTAAATATCTTGTCTTTTTAAATTGTTTTCCTTGGGAGTGTGACTCACCTCCACATAACCAACCCCATTATTTTAAGAAGTTTGGACTTTGGACTTATAAAATACTTTTACCACTTACCATGGGAAAAACCAGGGATTGGTTTGTGGTTTGGATTATTTTAATTTGAGGTGTCCCAAACCTAAATAACAAAGAATTCTTTCACCTTTCCTATATAAACCAACCCAAGATCCCACTTCCTCCTGACTAAATGACATTTGATTTCTTCCATCCTCTGCCCTACTATATCTATAATCCTCCCAAGGTGACCCAAGATCCCAAGAAGCCTATGTCAAGCCTCTCTCAAGCTTCTGGAATCACACTTCCATGTAAGGGTTTTTCCTTCCTTTCTCATTTTTGTCCAATATTCTTTAAATTGTTATGCCCTTTTAATTTCAATTATAAATGATGGAGTATGGTTTCTAACCTCCCCCATACTTCCCTATTTATGTTTTAATGATGGGATACCCCTTTCTATCTCATTAAATGCCTCCCATGTACACCCATTACTATGCTGAAATTCCAAAAGGAATTTCTCTCTCCACATTTACATTCAAGCAATTATTTTGTATCATGAATCTATATTCCATTACAATTGTTGGGATATGTATTTATATGAACCCCTTACTTTCCATTTCATATAAATATTATGAGACCCCCTTTCTCTCTCATCAACCATTTTTATGAATTCTGATGTCACGCCATTAAGTTGAAAAAATTGCACCGGTTTTCCAAGCAAATGACATTGTGTAGTGAATACCATGCCCATTTCTCTATCAAGGGTATTCTCCTTTATGAACATTTACCAATTTATTACAAATATTAATATATTAATTACACATTCCTTTATCATGGAATAAATGATGATGTATTATGAATCCATGTTATATGATCCATGTGGCACACTTATGCATGAAATGAAATGTTTAAGAAGGGTGTTCCCTTATAACGCTCCAATGAATTTGGTAATGTATAGTATCATGATACACCAAGTGAAATGGGTGTTTAACCATTCTAATTCAAGTGAAACGTGGTTTTACTCATGATTCATGTGCAATGAGGATTTACTTATCCTCCATGTCCAATGAGCCTTGTCTCATGCTAATTCCATGTTAGGTGTTGTTACCACATCTCCATGTTATGATTATCATGATTTATCATGCATTTATGTTTATGATTATATTGTGCTCTAATGATAATCCTATTGTATAACATGTATTTTATTCCTCATGTTACTCCATGTTTATTACCATACTGGGCTTTATAGCTCACCCTTTTCTTATGCATGTCCTCAGGATATCCCATGAAATGCATTGTACGAGGGAATGTTGGGGTCATGTAAAGAAAGTTTTAAATAAATATGTTATATATCATGTTTTCAGTTTTTATGTAATGATCCTAAGACCCAAAGACACTATACCTATTGATCTTCTATTTCTTATCAAATGATTTTTATGTAATAAATTATGTTTAATTGTGTAATAAAAGATCATGGTTTCCATAGTTGGTATCAGAGGATACTTTTATTTATTTTTTGGATTATGATTAGAAAACCCTAGTAAATCCTTAGAGATAAGACTAAGTATAATAAAAATATCCCTATGTTTTTATGAGTATTGAGTAAGTAGTTTATCAAGAAAATATATCCCAGTCTGGATACGAGTAGGTAGAGGTAGCTCTAGCATAGACGTATCCTAGGGGTAAAACCCGAAAACACCGCTTTGAGATAGACTCGAATGTGAACTGGTGCACGAGAATAGGCCTTTATGCAATCATGGTTATGACACTACCAGTGGATATGCTTTGTTAAATTTACAAGCTTAGTATGAACCATTTTTAAGGGACAAAGAAATTCCCTAAGAATATATATTAGAAACTAGATCATGGATTACATTGACTGAAGCCAACATATTCATTTGTTAAGGAAGTAAAAGTTATTTATAAGTCATCAGTTTTGTCCTTGTATTACCCTTTATGTTTTACCCCTAACATTCCTTTTATTCCAGCCAACGGCTGGTAATAGGAGGACTTGGGAAAAAAATCGATGTGAAGATCATTGTGATGACTTTACTAATGAGATTCCCATTCCAATGGGAGTGGGAACATGAAATTTTTCACAATTCTCTCTCAGCTAACTCAAGATTTGAATAGAAACATGGGTCAAGAGGAACATTCAACCCCCCCCCCCCCCAAGAAATAACAAGTCACTATCAAGAGATTCACGAGACAAAGGCATAATACTTTTAATGGATCATCCAATCCCCCAATCGTTGAACAATGGCTCAAGTCCATTGAAAATATCTTCTCCATCATTCAATGTTCTGAAAAAGAGAAGGATCTCTTGGATACTTATCATATAGAGGGTGAAGCTGATCAATGGTGGACATTGATAAAAAATATGAATCCTGAGGAGGAGATCAAGGCATTGGAATTGAAGTATTTCTGGAAGATGTTTTTGATAAATATTTTCTGCGCATCCTCTAGATTAAGATGGAAAGGGACTTCGTTTCCCTAAAGATAAAATATGACGAATATGTTGGAGAATATGAGGAAAAATTCAAAAGGGTTTCATGATACTCTTCCAGCTTTGTAGTTACCCTCAAATGCGAGGTTGACCGCTTCTTTGGTGGGTTGAAGCCTAGCCTGTGGAATGCACTGATGATCTGTAACATTGACATCTATGAGGAAATTGTCTGATGTGCCCTCAAGGTCAAAATTGAGATTAGTGAATCTAAGGGGTATCATGGGGATAAGAAGAATAAGGTGGACTTCAATGCTGGCGCACCTATGGATAAATCCAATGGGGCTAAGAATATCCAGTACCCCACTTTCCAGAGGTGTGGAAAGAAGCACCCTATAAATTGCCTGAAGGGGAAGAGGAAATTATCTACCTGTGGAAGGGAAGGGCACCTAGCTGTTAACTGTTGAGAATAAAAACCTACAGCTGCAACAAAGGATAGGAATGATCCGTTCAAATCTCAATTCATTGTTCATTTCTACAACTACAACGAACCAGAGCATCTTAAAAATCAGTTCCCTAAACCTTGGGTTTTCATAGGCAACCAACAACCTCCAAGGCAGCAAGGGAGAGATTTTTCCATCACTACTACCAAAGTGAACCCTAAATATGAAGTGGTGACAGGTACACTATTTATTCATTCATGAATAGAGAACACACTTTTTGATTCAGGTTCTATATATTATTTTATATCTCAAAATTTTAGTATAAAAATCCTAGCACCACCATAAATCATAGAAGTGAAGATGTCGGTGAGTACAGAAAATGGGGAAATCATTGCATCCCATGAATATAACACCTCCCCTGTCATGATATCTGGGTTAAAATCCCTAGAGAACCTTGTCATACTCCCTCTAGTATAATTTAATGCAATACTTGGCATGGATTCGATTTCCTTATATAGATCCAACATAAATTACAGTGAGAGGGAAATCACTCTCCAAATGGAGAATCGACCCCCGATTCATTACAAGTACAAGGAGGAAGATGAATCTTCATTAGCTCCATCATCTCAAGAGTGGATATTACTACCCTATGAGCATGCATATCTGGTTCAGATGATTGACTCTAAGGAGGCAACCATCCAAGAAGACATGCCTATTTTGAGGGAATTTTCTGAAGTGTTTCCCGAGGAATTTCCTGGTCTTCCTCCTAAGAGATATATTGAATTCTTAATTGATCTTATACCGGGGGCATTTCCAATATCCAAGAATCCGTATATAGTGGTTGTTGTGGAGCTTGAGGTGATGAAGAAACAACTACAAGAGAATCTGGATAAAGGGTTTATACACCCAAGTGCTTCAACATGGGGTGCACCAGTCCTCTTCATCAAGAAGAAAGATGGGTCAATGTGCCTTTGCATCGATTATTGTGAGCTTAACAAAATCACGATCAAGAACAAGTATCCTCTCCCATGAATTGATGACTTATTCGATCTGCTGCATGGAGCATAATACTTCTCCATGGTGGATTTTCATTCAAGATATTATTAAGAAAGGGTGAAGAAGGAAGATATCCCTAAGACTACTTTTCGTACAAGATACAGGCACTATGAATTCATAGTAATTCCTTTTGAACTCACCAATTCTCCAAAAATCATCATGGACATGATGAATAGTGTCTTTAGAGATTACCTAGACAAATTTCTGGTAGAAATTATAGATGATATTCTAATATACTCAAAATCTAAGGAGAATCATGAGAAGCATTTTTGAAATGTACTGGAGACCTTACGAAAGGAGAAGCTCTATTCAAAGTACATCAAGTGTGAGTTCTGGTTGAAGGAGGTCTCATTCTTGGGCCATATCATCCCAAGCAATGGGATATCTGTGGATCCCTCCAAAACAGATGTAATTGAGTGATGGCCATGGCCAACACCGGTATTGGATATTTGTAGATTCTTGGGGTTAATTAGATATTATCGGTGATTTGGGAGAAATTTCTCATGATTTTCCAACCCTTTTACCAAGCTAACTCGGAAGGGAGTAAAGATTTCATGGAGTGATGAATGAAAATAATGCTTCAAGGAGTTGAAATGGAGGCTTATCACTACGCTAGTGATCACTTTACCCACAAGTGGAGAAATTTTTGTGTTATTCAGTGTTGGTTCGAAGAAGGGCCTAGGATCTGTGTTGATGCAAAAGGAAAATGTCATTTCCTATGGTTCAAAGAAATTGAAAGTTCATGAATAGAACTATCCGACACATGACCTTGAGTTGGATGCAGTGGTCTTCGCTTTGAAAATTTGTCTGTATTATCTTTATGGGGTGAAATGTGAGATATATACTGACCACAAGAGTCTCAAATATATATTCACACAGAAATAGTTGAACATGCACCAACAAAGATGGCTAGAGCTGATCAAAGACTATGACTGCTCAATCCATTACCACTCTGGGAAAGAGAACAAGGCGGTCGATGCCCTAAGTAGAAAGGACCCATCGATTATATCATTGATGAGAATTGGAAAGGATCCAATCTTATTAGATTTTATGAAGATGGACATGGGAATCAAAAAAACGGAAAATCATCAATCCTTTCACAAATGAATGCTCAAAAGTCACTTTTGGAATGGTTAAAGGATTCTGAAAAGAATGATGTGGGAATTCAGGAAAAAGTGGAATCTATCGAAAAAGGGAAATCCTCAGAGAGTAATGTTAATAAAGAAGGAATTGGGAGATTTGGTAAAAGACTATGTGTTACATCATGTCCTGAGATGAAGAAGGAACTTTTAGATGATGCACATAGTTCAAATTTCTCTATTCTTACAAGAAACACAAAGATGTATCGAGATCTTCAGAAGAATTATTGGTGGGATAATATGAAGAAGGATATCACTGAATATATATCAAAGTGCCTCTTGTGTCAACAAGTGAAGTCAAGGAGGAAAACGTCTAAGGGGGTGATGCAACCATTGCCCATACTAGAATGGTAATTGGAGAACATCACCATGGACTTTGTCACCGGACATCCAAAGACATCCAAAGGAAGCTATGCAATCTGGGTTGTTGTGGATCATCTTACAAAATCCACACACTTCATTTTATTTGGGATGATTTCTCATTGGATCAACTGGAAATGATATATATCAGGGAAGTGGTAAGGCTGCATGTAGTACCACTATTTATTATGTCTGATTGAGATCCAAGATTTATCTCTAATTTATGGAAGAGTCTTCAAGATGCTCTGAACACTGAAATAAACTTTAGTACATCCTACCATCCTCAAACTGAAGGCCGATACGAGCGGAATATCCAAACACTTGAGGACATGTTGAGAGCATTTTCAATGGACTTCAAAGGAGGATGGGATCAACATCTTTCTCTTTTTGAGTTCTCTTATAATTACAGTTTCCACTCAAGGATCCAAATGGAACCATATGAATTCCTTTATGGGAAAAGTTGCAGAACATCGGCAAGTTGGGATAAGGTCGGTGAGCGTATGCTTCTTGGACCAGAAATGGTCAGAGAAATGGTGGAGAAGGTGAGTACCATTCAGCAGCATAGCAAGGGATCCCAGAGTAGACAGAAGAGTTATGCAGATAATCGTCAATGAGACCTTGAGTTTAAAGTTAGATACATGGTATTTATATGCATATCTCCATGGAATAAGGTCATGAGGTTTGGAAAGAAAATAATGTTAAGTCCAAGGTATATCGCCCCCTTCGGGATTATTGATCGTATTGGGGATATCGCCTATCGACTAGCACTTCCACCTACCATGTCCAAGGTGCATGATTTCTTTCATGGATCCCTCTTAATGAATCTCTTCAGAGGTTGTACAGTTAGAGGTTGATCTTTCTTATGAGGATCAACTAGTGAAGATCATAGATCATAGAGAAAAAGTTCTACAAAATAAGACAATTCCCATCATCAAGGTGTTGGGGAGAAATCACAAGTTTTAAGTAGCGACGTGGGAATCATAGTAAATGATGAAGTAGAGTTACCCACATCTGTTTTAGTGAGGGAAAAAGAAATTTCGAGGGAAAAATTTCTCAAGGGAGAAAGATTGTAACAACCCAAACATTCATTAATGGAAATCCTTCATGTTCTAATTAAATGTCTCTTTATATAAAATGTTTATATAAAATTTAAACATATTTGGTTTTATGTTATGAATTGTCACCATTGCTAATATAGTCGTTGAACAGTGATCACGTGATTAGTATAAATATAGGGCTTTAACAAATCCAATTACTCAGACAAAGAAAGTGATGGCCTCATCCAGTAGACGTGCCTCATACGAAGTCCATTTGTTAGAGCACAGAAAGGAGGTGGAATCATTGGGCTTTTCTCTTAACCAATACCATGATGATCTTGAATATGTTAAGCTCGAGTGTGACCGCCTACGAGAGAAATGGTATTTGATAGAGATTACCACCCGAGCAATGTTATCTGAGCCCCCCCCAAGAGTCTGTCACCATTTCACACCTTACTCTTCTATCTTATGCGGGTGTTATAAGGGGTTATGTAACAAGTCCTTAGAACTATGGTTATGTACATTATTTTTTATATAATAATGAATATACTTTGATTTTATTATTGGTACCTTGTAAATAGTTTTTAATGTACAAATAGTGTTTTTAGGTAATATTCAACTAAGAAATCTATTTTGATGAATTAATGGATTTTTGAATTAAATAATATTTTAATAAAATGTTATTATTATTATTAAATTAATTTTTATGATATATAAATGATCGTATATTTTTATGAATGCAATCGTAATTTTTATTAAGGTTGTAAATCCATTTTTGTCAAAACCCATGAATTTTATGTAAATATCGGTTTTTATTTTAACATTGAATATTAACATATTTAGAAAAAATTTTGATAAAATAAATATTATTTCTGGAATCAGGATGTCGAAATTATCCAATGGTAAATTTTTCATAATTTTCTGAGACAGTCAAAATTTTGGGTAAAATTTAAATACTGTTTAAATATATAATGTGTTTTATGACATCATAATGACCCAATAGTGATGTAATAAAATACTATAAGATTTATGTTCAGCCAATATATGTTTTAAAATTAAAATAATGTAATTTTGGGTTTTTTGACTTATTTTACAATGTATTATTGGACCCATCAAGGATTATTAAACATCTTGTCTTTTTAAATTGTTTTCCTTGGGAGTGTGACTCACATCCACTTAAGAAACCCCATTATTTTAAGAAGTTAGGACTTTTGAATTATAAAATATTTTTTCCCCTTCAGTTTTCCAAAAACCATGGGCAAAAACCATGTCCTGGTTTGTTGTTTGGATTAGTTTAATGTGAGGGTCCCATGCCGAAATAATAAAGAATTCCCTCACCTTTCCTATAAAAACCCACCCAAGCTCCCGCTTCCTCATCTATCAATGCCTTTGGAGTTTTTCCAACCTATACCCTCCCCTCTCCATAATCCTCCCAAGATTCCCCAAGATATCACGATCCGACCCTACCCGAGCTCGAGCCGCAACTACCCCAAGCCCGCCTCCATAGGCCAGGGGCTGGTGACAAGCACTGAAGACTAAACAACCCAGGGAGGCCTTTTCCTAAGTACCTGTACACACACATACAGCCCACTCAATGCATAAGTGTTGAGTAAAAAGAAAAGAAAAGAAATGTATGGTGCCAAATTCTATAAACATACCACAAAAGGTGCATCGACCTCTAAACAGTACGAAGTATGTACTAAAGGTAAACTGAAAAGAAAAGGGAAAAAACACGCGCCCAACCAGAAATGTACCAAAACCCAGCAACCAATAAACAAAAGTAAACAGCTGGGAGAGTCCCACACCTAGAACCCAACTATGACCACCATACGCAGTCGAAGCTCCCATACTCTTAAGCTCCACTGAAGTCAGGACCAACCGGTCCATCATCTGCAAGGGTACATGAAGTGCGGGCAAAGACCAAGCATGGGTGACTATAAAAATACCTTGTATGATGAAATAAAGACTTGAGGGAGAAAAAAAGGAGGTAATGAAGAGGTGAGTAGCAGACCGAATAGGGAAACGTAATGGAGTACCACTCAGAGTGCAGAAAAGAGTACAACTCAACTCAACAAGGGGAAGGAAGTAGACTCGTCCAAACAAAAGGTGCTAGAAACAGTGAGAAGATGAACATCTCGTCGAGTCTTTTATACCTGTAGAAGGAGTGTATAATTGTCCTACCAAGAGTATCTAGACAAAGAAATCACGTGGAATACCCCATGCGTCTTCCCCTCTCCTGGAAGAAGAGTAACCAAAACCCAAGTAGTGGGTACAGGAAAAAGGTATATACATATCCATATGCTCAATCAAGAAACCCGAACAAAATAATAAGGGGATCTATATCCCATATCTTATCCCAAGAAAGTGAGTAGCCAAAAGTCCCAGAAGTAAACACCATCGAATCCCAACATCCCACCCATCTGCCCCATACTACAAGTCAAGGGTATCAAATCACAGCACCATGACACTATATGCATTGGGTGGCACTGAATCACCCGCATGGTCTTAGGTTGCATCTCAAGGATGCATATTGGTGGGGAAAATGACTATAGTACTTGAGAGTTCTGGGGAAAGTCAAACCACACCTCTTCATTTTCACACAGTCTAGAGGTATTCTCAAAGTCAAAGCTATCACATCATAGACCCGTACAACCAAGGGTCCCATCCCAGTTGTCATAGATAAAAGCCGCATACTATCCTAGTAGAAAGGACGAAGTATGAAAGAAGTCATCGTGTAACCCACTACCTAGTCTCTTCAAGAGGGTAAACCCTAAGAGGTCATCAGGTAACCCACTACCCAGTCTATGCTGGAGGGTAAACCCTAAGAGGTCATCGAGTAACCCACTGCCCAGTCTCTGCTGTAGGTTAAACCCAAAGAGGTCTTCGGGTAACCCGCTGCCCAGTCTCTACTGGAGGGTAAACCCTTAGAGGTCATCGGGCATCCCAATGCCTAGAATCTGCTAAAGGGTAAACCCTAAGAGGTCATCAGGTAACACACTGCCCAGTCTCTGCTCGAGGGTAAGCCCTGAGAGGTCATCGAGTAACCCACTACCCAGTCTCTACTGGAGGGTAAACCCTAAGATGTTTTCAGGTAACCCACTTTCTAGTCTATGCTGGAGGTTAAACCCTATGAGGTCATTGGGTAACCCACTGCCCAGTCTCTAATAGTGGGTTAATCGTAAGAGGTCTTCAGGTAACCCACTTCCCAATCTATTCTGGAGGGTAAACCCAGAACTGCTCTAGCCATCCCTACTGGATGGTACAACACTGGCCAATAGAACACGGAGTGGGTATCGCGCAACCACCCATCTTTAGAACAATTCACCTAGTAGAGGTTTAGTGCCCTCTTAGTGTGGCCCACACAGATACCTGGAGCTCTGCCTAGGGAAACATGCCATGGTAGATCATTGGAGGAGGATATGATCTCGATACTCGACTAGGGAAACTATTCCCAGTGCTCACTGGGCTCTGCACCGTACTGGAAACAACCTCCAGGGTCGATGAACATTGTCCGCGTAAAGTATTGGTCACACCGAATCCACAATAACCTTTCTAGGGAACCCATAGGGATGTGATACTGAAATCCCACATGGCTAAAGGAACAGGGGAACCCAAACAACTCCGTTGATCAATCCGTCGAGAAACAGGACTAAGGGGACCCACTAAACCCTGTTGGTCTGAACGTCACTATCAGAAGGACCCTCTACATCACGAGAGGTCAAAGGTATATAAATTAGAACACAACACACACATGGGTCCCACACGACGTGTGGACCTAACTCATCTACGAACCTAGAACACAAACGTTCTCTGGTAAAAAATACAACATGTACCTCCAAGAATTCCCATATACTCTTAGAGTATACAACATTTCCAGCCTAAAGGCTATCATGAACACGGCACCAAACGTCAATGTGAAGGGAGAAAATGCAGTTTCCCTAACCTGCATCCTCCACGACCCTAGCACAACCAACCACATCTCTTTAAAAATATACTTCACTCACATAAGAGTGAATACGATTACACGCCAAGGGTTCCCTACAAACACCGCAAGAAGAACCACCACCATTACATATTTCATGCTTCCACATTTAATGAGATCTCGAATGAGACTATGCACATCCATACGGATCGTACCATTTTAATACTCGTGGAAAAACAATCGAGATCGACTATATAATCACCTTCAATAGACATCCTACATAAAAGTAGTTCAACATTGCTTTATGCCAAAATGGCGTCCTTTGGTCCCGAGCCTTGGCCCCGAAAAAAGTCGGGTGCATCTCACCATTGCGATCATCTTGGAAAAGTACACAAGATTGACTAATAACTTATCCAAAATGGTCACTGAGTTAAGAAGATGGAAATCACCACCAAATCCAAAAACATCCCTCATGGGGCCCACACCACCATGTGGAATTAATGCAGAAGGATTGCACCATTACGATGCCCTCAGAAAGACACCCAAAAAATGACTGCTCGCACACCCTGAAAAGATGTATGTTGAAAAAGTTTCTAAATGCTGCTCGCAAATTAAAAGACGGACCGTGCGGCCCATTCCTAAACTCTGTCTTTAATTTCCAAAACCATACTGGAAAACTCAGTCTTGACACTATGGTCCCAACGCTGCTGACGACACCCAAATCGGACTTTGGATGTTCCCGCGCTGACCGAAAGAAGAATCTCAGAAAGAAAACGCTAAACCACTTAACGGATATGTCATGCCACTGAGCCACTATCTCAGGAATTAAAAATTCCCAAGACCATCTGAAAACGTTCTTCTTGATCCAAGGAATGTGTCGTCGTAGATGGTATTCAAATCTGACACACGGTTTAGGAGTTACGCCGGTTTAATAGACATCAGATGCAAGTGGGGGTGGACCGGACCGGTCTGGCCGGTCCACAGCCCCTGGACCTGCCTCAGCCGGCTAGCCGGCGGGTCAGCCGGCTGAGCCTCCACGGCCAGCGGTTTGCCCTCGCAGACCACAGTCCACCAATCTGGACCGGCCCGAAGGATAGTCTTCCTTCTACATAGGGACCCACAAAGGGCAGGTCTGCTGTCCGCTGGCCAGGGTTACTGACCCCGGTCTTTCGCATCGTTGCGCCCTGCTCGTGCCCTGCCGCCGTGCTCGGCCTCGCCGTCCGCAACCAAACGCCCGAATGCATCCCGCTCAAACCGAGTCTCTATCCCAGACACCCGCAACTGACCGACTCACTAAGGCCGCCACCGGCTACCGCTCCGAGCCGTCATCCACTGCCGCGCCACCTGATCCAAGCCACCGCCAGACCATCCAGAACCGCCGGAAAACCACAAAAAACCCCCAGAACTTCATCGGATCGTTGCGGTTGCCTTGGAACTCATATTTTGAATCTGAATGATGCGTCGGAAATCTCAAAAAATATACTATGCATTCATGGATTTTTTTTCGGAAATTAGACATCATTTTGATGCTGTAAGTGGAGTTAAAAGGAGAGGTTCGAAGATAAAATACGAAACGAAGATCTCCTACCTTGTTGGGCGTTTTTCGGAGCTTCATCGTTGATCTGCTGAAGTCGTGCACTACCTAGGGGAGGAGAGGATGGAGTAGGGTTGGTGAGAGCTTCTCCTTGGTTGATAATTCTTCCTCTAAAGGAAAAAAATGGGAGAAGGTGAGTGGGGGGTTTAGGTTTAAATAAAGAAAAACTAATTAAAATTTTAATTAATTTAATCCCCCAAATTACCACGCATCCGAAACTCTTGATGGGGTTGAGCTTAAGCCTCCCCTAGGGTAAAAACAACCTCCCAAACACAACGTAGGTCTCTGAATTTTAATCTGAGGCCCCGTTCAAAAGTTATAAAACTTAACGTCTGATGCCGTTAAATTACGAAAACAACCCTTGGGGGCATTTTTCAAAAGAGGCCTGTGCCCACAAAAATTACACCCCTCCTAGGGTAAACAGAACACTCCAAGCTCAACAGTGCCCTCGGTTTTCCGATCCGAGTTACTATTTATGATTTATTCCATTTATTTTGCATGCCCAGTGTGAATGCATTGAAAATTTAATTCTGGCCACACCGAGGCTCAGAATCTCACTCCGTCTGAAGGTGCTGCTCTGAAAAAACATCATGAATTTTAAAAAGTATTTTATTGAAAAACCAGGTTCTTACATCATTTCGTCCTTCATGATTTTCATCTCCAAAATGAAAATCCAGGGAACAACTCAGGGTGCTAAGCCCGCACCTGGATCTTCCATACCCAGAAGAACTCATGCACAGTTCTACGCCACCGCACACAGACCAAAGGATTTGATCAGTTCACCCGAGGCCTGCCCTTTCCAATGACGTGCATAGGAGCACACACACTTCTTCTTGGATGAGTCACGTGGGAGGCGTCGTTCACCCACCTCAGACTTGGGGGGGGGGGGGGGGGGTTAGGGAAAGGTGGTAGAAAACCTCTTCATCCCTTTGCACGGTCTCAAATGGCCCGAAGGACCTCGAGGGTAGCTCACCTCCCAGGTCGAACCTCTACATCACACGCTGTGACTGGGAATCACTATTTGAACTTGGGACAAGGCCCGATGATTCCCTCCATCAGAATATCCATATAGTGAAACAACCAATGATATCTGGTTACGCAAGGCTTCTTAGTCAATGTATCGCAACCAAGACTCTTTTACATGATAGGAAAGTGATGGATTCAACCCCATCAACTAATAGAAAAGGTTATATGCCTTATAATCAACTTACACAGGGTTACACCAACGCCCAACGTCACCCAGGTAACAACTCAAGCAAGGAGCAAGAAGAAAATAATTTCACACACAGAGTCTAAAAATTCAATGGAAAAAGTATAAGAGATGTAAAGAAAACCTATTATAAACTCATGCTCTGCAATATCATAGACATTCAAAGGTAACAGTTGTCTGTGGTCCCAACTGTCAGCTTCCAGAGCCTGACGTGGACCACCTGATGGTGATGGGAAGACCTCATAATGTCGTCCCCCACTTCCAGCTCTTCCCTCTCCTTTTATAGCACCACCTCCCTGGGCACTACTCCAATCATGTCTCTGCCTCTACTGTGGTGGTGCACCTGCTGCTTTGTAGAAGTTCTCAGCATACCTGGTCGTGAAGTCCCACACCAAGTGACCTCGCCCAACGCAAGCATAGCACCAAATCTCTCCAGGCTGCCTAGTATCCTCCGGAGGCACTATGGTGGACGACCCTACCCCTGGGTCTGCTCACGGAAGGGTCTCCCGGTAGATCCCCTATGATTTTCCGCCCCAGTGGTCCACGACCACGTCTCCAAAACTGGTGTGTGGAAGGTCACCTGCGTCAAGGTTATGTCTGCTGATGCCTGCTAGTTGTGGCATACGTCTCGGCTCCATCATGTCTACTGCCACCACCAACTGTAGAGCGTGACAGAAAGCTCTCTGTCCCCAGTTCCTTCTCTAGCACCTCGGCATAAGTGGGAATTCCCAAGGGTACTATGACAACACAAATTTCTTTGTGGAGACCCTACTCGAACATCTGCACTTGAATGTTGCTGTCATGGACCAAGTCCGGGTAGAAACGTGCACGTTATGAAAAACTAGTCGCGTAATCAGTCACCGTCATCCCTCCCTATTGAAACTATAAGATCTCCATGATCTGAACGGAGCATAAGAAGGAGTGGTAAAACTCCTCATGAAATAACAGGTGAATGTTTCCCCACAAAAGTAACGACTCATCAAGTAAATGAGTCACCAGACTCCACCGACACCGAAATTCTCTATAGAATAGGCTGGTTTCCAAATCCACCCTCTGATTCGCTGGTGTTCGCACATGCTTAAAGAGGAAGACCACTATCTCGAGCCAAACCTCTGCTGCCTGAGGGTCTAGCTCACAACTGAACCTTAGCGGTCTCTGTTGCTGGAACTCATGGAGCGCTCTCAACGTACGCTCATGCACCGTCTGCTCTGCTGGAGATTTCTGTTTCTCACTAGGTGGGGGTGCTGCTATTGGCCCACCCAGAGAAAGGGACTCATGTGATGGGTCCTAGACTGAGGCCTTGTCACTAACATGGTCTTCGTTATGAACCAAAGCTGTTATCCTGGATGGCTGTCTTCGCAGAGACATCCTGAAAGTTATCAAGGAGTGCGGCGGTCAGATGAGCATATATGTATATAAGAGTACAACAATGAGGAGATGACACGAGAAGGACAGTCAAAGACTCAATTCTATGTTATGAAGAAACCAATTTCCATGAAACTATTGTCTTAGAATGCCGAGTCGACAAGTGGGTAATCAGGGTCTTGGTGAATGGATATGTCGGCCGCCACACAGTCACTGGACTCCCGGGCCTAGGATTCGCTCTCGAGACACGTTGACCCTATTACCCTAGATCCCAACCAATTCCTATTTATGGGCATTCAAATAATGTCCCAAGGAATTAACCACCTTTGATACCACATTGTCACAACCCGACCCTACCCGAGCACGAGCCACAACTACCCAAAGCCCACCTCCATAGGCTAAGGGATGGTGAAAAGTGCCGAAGTCTAAACAACTTGAGGAGGCCTTTTCCTGAGTACCTATACACACACACATCCCACTCAATGAAAAAGTGTGGAGTAAAAAGAAAAGAAAAGTAAAGTAAAGTGCCAACTTCTATAAATAGACCACAAAAGGTGCATCGACCTCTAAATAGTACAATGTAAGTACTGAAGGTAAACTGAAAAGAAAAGGGAAAAACATGCACCCAACCAGAAAAGTGGAACAACCTGACAACAGGTAAATAAAAGTAAATATATGGGAGATTCCCACACCTGGAACCTGACTACGACCACCGTACGTCGTCTAAACTCCCGAAATCATAAGCTCCACTGAATTCATGACCAACCTACCCATCGTCCGCAAGGGCACACCATGTGAGGGAAAAGACCAAGCATGGGTGAGCATAAAAATACTCAGTAGGATGCCCCCAAGGCTCGATGGAGAAAAAAAGGAGGTACTTAAGAGGTGATAAATAGACCGAACAGGGAAAAGTAAAGGTGTACAACCGAGAGTGTAGTAAAGAGTATAACTCTACTCAATAAGAGGAAGGATGTAGACTCTTCCAAACACAAAGATCTAGAAACGATGAGAATATGAACTTCTCATTGAGTATTTTCTACCTATAGTAGGATAATACACTCTTCTAACCATGAGAAGCTAGACATGGAAATTGCGTGGAATACCCCACACACCTTCACCTCTTATGGAAGGAGAGTAACCAAAACCCATGAAGTGGGTACTGGAACAAGGTATATACATATCCATATACCCAAACCAGAAAACCAAACAAGATCATAAGGGGATCTCTATCCTGTAGCTCAGCCCAAGAAAGTGAGTAGCCGACAGTCCCAGAAGAAAGCACCATCAATGACCAATATCCCACCTGGCTGCCCCAAACTGCATGTAAAGGGGATCAAATCACTACACCTTGAAACTATCCACTTTGGGCGGCACTGACTCACCTGCAAAGTTTTAGGTTGTGTCTCAAGGACGCGTCTTGGTGGGGAAAGCGCCCCTCGTACATGAGAGTTCTGGGGAAATTCCAACCACACCTCATCACTATCACACAGTCGAGAGGTCTTCTCAGAGTCAAAGCTGTCACATCACTGAACCGTACAACCAAGGGTCCTGCTCTGGTAATCACAATGAAAAGCCACTGACTAGCCCAGTAGAAAGGACTGAGTCTGAAAGAAGTTGTCGGGTATCCAACCGCCTAGTCTCTACTGGAGGGTAAACCCTAACAGGTCGTCGGGTAACCCACTACCCAGTCTCTACTGGAGGGTAAACCCTAAGAGGTCATCGGGTAACCCATTTCCCAGTCTCTACTGGAGGGTAAACCCTAAGAGTTCGTCGGGTAACCCACTGCCCAGTCTCTGCTGGAGGGTAAACCCTAAGAGGTCATTGGGTAACCCATTAACCAGTATCTGCTAGAGGTAAACCATAAGAGGTCATCGGGTATCACACTACCCAGTCTTTACTGGAGGGTAAAGCGTAATAGGTCATTGGGTAACCCACTTCCCAATCTCTACTGGAGGGTAAACCCTAAGAGGTCGTCGGGTAACCCACTACCCAGTCTCTGCTGGAGGGTAAACCCTAAGAGGTCTTCGGGTAACCTACTGCCTAGTATCTGCTGGAGGGTAAACCCAGAACTACTCTGGCCATCCCTACTAGATGGTACAACACTGGCAAACAGAACATAGAGTGGGTATCACACAACCAACCAACTTTAGAAAAATTCACCTAGTAGAGGTTCAATGCCCATGTAGTGTGGGTCACGCTGATACCTGAAGCTCTGCCTAGGGAAACACGCCATAGTAGATTGTGGAAGGAGGTTATAATCTCGATTCTCGGCTAGGGAAACTGCGCCCAGAGATCCCTGGCCTCCACACACTATTTGAAACAACCTCTTGGGTAAAGGATCGGTGTCCGTGTAAAGTATTGGTCACACCGAATCCACAATAACCCTACCAGAGAACTCGTAGAGACGTGATACTAAAATCCCACATGACTAATAGAACTGGGGAACCCAACAAACTCCACCGATCAATCCATCAAGAAACTGGACTAGGGGGACCCACTCAACCCTGCTGGTCTGAACATTGCTATCGGAAGTACCCTATATGTCGTGAGAGGTCAAAGGTACGTAAAGTAGAACACAACGCACACATGGGTCCCACACTATGTGTTTCCCTTACTATGCTCTGAATCAAGCACACAAACATTCTTAGGAACAAACTACAACATGCACCTCCAAGAATTCTTGTATACTCCCATATTATACCCAACATCAACACGAAGGGAAAAAATTCAGTTTTCCCAACCTAATTCCTCCACGACCCTAGGATGGCCAACCACATCTCTTTATACATCTAATTCACTCACACGGGAGTGAACACGATTACCGACCAAGGGTTCCCTACAAACACCGCAGGACGAATCTCCACCGGTACATCTTTCATGCTTCCACATTTAATGAGATCTCAAATGAGACTCTGAACATCCAAACGGATTGTACCATTGTAATCCCCATGAAAAAACACGCGAGATCAACTATTTACTCACCTCCAACAAAAATCTGATGTATATGTCATTCAACACTACTTTACACCTGAACGGAATCCCGTGGCCCCGAGGCTCGGCCCCATAAACAGTCAGGCGCATCGCACCATTACGATCCTCTTGGAAAAATACACATGATTGACTAATCATTTGTGAAAAATGGTCACCCGGTGAAGAAGAAGGAAATCACCGCCAACTCCCAAAATGACCCTCATGGGGCCCGTACCACCATGCGGAATTAAAGCGAGAATATTGCGCCATTGCGATGCCCTCAGAAAAAAACCCAAAAATGACTGATCACACTCCTCAAACGTACATCTGATGAAAAAGTAGGAAAATGATACTTGCACCTTAAAGGCCAGCCCGTGGAGCCCATGCCTCAACACCATCTTCAATACCCGAAACCGTAATGGAAAACTCCACCTCTACGCCAGGGTCCCAATGCTGCTAACAGTGCCCAAATTGGACTTTAGATGTGCCTACCCCGGCCGAATGAAGAATCTGAGAAAGAAAACGCTAAACCACTTAACGGACATGTCGCGCCACTGAGGCCCCCGTATCTGGAATAAAAAATTCCTTAGACCATCTCAAAATTTTCTTCTCCATCCAAGGAACGCGTCACTGCAGATGGTACATGAATATGACATTTGGTTTAGGAGTTACGATTGTTTAAACGTCATCAGGCGCATGTGGGGGTAGATCGGACCGGTCCGGCTTGTGCACACCCCTGGACCGTCCCATGCCGGTCGGCCCACGACTCAGCCGGCTGAGCTGCCACAGCCAGCGATTCGCCTGTGCAGACCGCAGTCCGCCGATCTGGACTGGCCCAGAGGCCGGTATTCCTTCCACGCGAGTACCCGCAAAGGGCGGGTCCACTGTCTGCCGGTCGGGGTCACTGACCCCGGTCGTTTGCCTCATCGCGCCCCATTGGCACCCTGCCCCCGCACTCAGCCTCGCCGTCCACAGCTGTGCCCCAGCAATTGACTGCCCGACAACCTCCCGCTCACGCCACACTGCCGTCCCAGACGCTCGCAACAGCTGCCTCACTGAAGCCACTGCCGATCGCCACTCTGATCCGTTGTCCGCTGCCGCACCACCTGAGCCGAGCCGCCATCAGATCGACCAGAACCTCCAGAAAACCACCCAAAACACCCCAGAACTTCATCGGACCGCTGCGGTCACCTCAGAACTCGTATTTCGAATATGGAAAATGCGTCAGAATTCTCAGAAAATATAATACACATTCATGGGATTTTTCTCGGAAATTAAACATCATTTTGATTCTTTAAATTGAGTTCAAAGGGGAGGTTCGAAGTTAAAATGCGAAGCAAAGATCTCCTACCTTGTTGGGCATAGCCTGGAGCTTTGCCATCGATTCGCCGAATCCTCGCACCACCTAGGGGAGGAGAGGATGGAGGAGGGTTGGTTACAGACTCTCCTTGGTTGAGAATTCTTCCTCGAGAGGAAAACAAATGGGAGAAGGTGAGGGATGGGTTTAGGTTTAAATAAAGAAAAAGTAATTAAAATTTTAATTAATTTAAACCCCCAAATTAACCCGCATCTGAAACTCTCGACGAGGTCGAGGTTATGCCTCTCCTAGGGTAAACACCACCACCCGAGCACAACAGCGGTCTGGAAATTTTTATCCGAGGCCCCATTCAAACGTTATAAAACATAATGTCTGAGGCTGCTAAATTACGAAAATGCCCTGGTGGCATTTTTCATAGGAGGCCCGCGCTCACGAAAATTACACCCCTCATAGGGTAAACAGATTTTTCTGGACCTAATGGTGCCCTTTGTTTTCCAATCCGAGTTAGCGTTTAGGAATTATTCCAATTATTTGGTGTGCCCAGTGTGAACGCAATGAAAATTTAATTCCGGCCACACCGGGGCTCGGAATCGCACGCCGTCTGAAGGCCCTGCTCTGGAATAACATAAAGAATTTTCGAAAGTCTTTTATAGAAAAATCCTAGTTCATACACAATCTCTCAATAGGACTCTCTCAAGCCTCCCTCAAGCCTTTGAAAGCACACTTCCAAGTAAGGGTTTTCCCGCTTTCTCATTTTCTCAAATTTTCTTAATGTTGTTTTTCCCTTATAATTTCAATTATAAGTGTTGGTTTATGGTTTCACACCTCCCCAATACTAACCTATTTTTGTTTGAATTATGGGAGACCCCTTTCTCTCTCATTAAATTGCTACCATGTAGACATGTTACTATGCCGAAATTCTGATAGGAATCTCTCTGTCCTCTTTAACATTCATGCAATTCTTTTGTATGATGACTCTAAATTCCCTTACAATTGTTGGGACATGTATCTGTATGACGCCCATAATGTGCATTTCATTTATATATGATGAGACACCACGTTCTTTATCATCAACCATTTTTATGAATCCTTACGTCACGCCGTTACGCTGCCGAAATTGCACCAATTTTTCAAGCCAATGTCATTGTGTAGTGAATACTATGCCCATTTCTCTATTAAGGGTATTCACATTTATGTACATTTACTAATTGATTATAAATTTTCATATAAAAATTCCACATTCCTTTATTGTGGAATTAATTATCATGTTTTATCAATCTATGTTATATGATTCATGTGGCAAAATTATGCATGAAATGAAATGTTTAAGAAGGGTGCACCCTTATAGTGCTTCAATGCATTGGGTATAGTATAGTAAATGATACGTCATGTGCAATGGGTGTATACTCAGGATAATTCAAATGAAATGTGGTTATACTCATGCTTCATGTGCAATCAGGATTTACTCATGCTCCATGTGCAATGATCCTTGGCTCATGCTAATTCTATGTTAAGTGTTGTTGCCACATTTCCATTTTACGATTATCATGATTTATCATGCCTTTATGTTTATTCATCTATTGTGCTCTAATGATATGCCTATTTTATAATATGTATTGTATTATTCATGTTACTCCATTTTTATTCCCTTACTGAACTTTATAGCTCACCCTTTTCTTATGAATGTCCTCAGGTTATCCCATGAAATGCTAAGTATGAGGGAATGTAGTGGTCATGTAAAGGAAGCTTTCAATAAAGATGTTGTATTTAATGTTTTATGTTTCTATGTAATGATCCTAAGACCCAAAGACACTAGACCGCTAGTTCATCTATGTTGTATCCAGGGAATTTTATGTATTAAATTATTTTTAATTGTGTAATAATAGATCAGGGTTTTCATAGTACTATTCTTAAAAATACCCTAAAAACCATTATTCATAACTCTAGGAAAATGAAAACATATAAAAGGGTGAGTTTGGATTCTCATAAATGGTAAATATATGAGATATCAATCAATGATTATAAGAGATTATAATGATAATAGATCCTGATTGTGACATAATAATGTCATACCCAATCAATTCAATGTCTTTAATCATGATTTTGGAAAAAATGATATGTTATAACACAATAAAAAATTCATAAGAGTGTAGAATCATAAATAAACAATATGATATAATAGATCATATCATAAACATAGAAATATGTAAAAATAAAAGGAATAAAACATTTTGAATATAGAGAACATACATTACTTACATTACTTTTACATAATTTTGATGATAAACAACATAAAATCATTACACAAAGAGGATCCACATATTTAGTGTTTTGGGAAAACTGTGACCAAACATAACATTTATAACATAAAAATAAACATTTATTTAATTCCTTATCCTATAGATTCTTAATGGCCCTTTAATTCTCCTTAGACAAAGTATCATCCTGGGGATACACTTCAAAAACAGATGAGAAAAAATCCCTGTACGATGATAGATAAAAACACGAAACAATGTACCATGGGGTGAGCATAATCATAACATCATCAACATAATCACGAGATGAAGAATTAGATAATAGACTGAAATATGGAAATGCATGAAAATGAAACATCATTTATTAGTTTTCATATATCATAGATAGTTGCGAACAAATATAGCATCATGTTTACACATATTTCACTTTAGCTCGCGATATTCATCACATTACCTAATTCATTGGTGCACAATATAATTTTGGGCGCACCCATCACATCATAACATTTACATTATCATGAATTTCTCATAGAACATAAATAAATCATGATCATAAATAACCCATATAAAGGGATAAATTTCAATTCATGATAACACATTCATAAACCTTGGGTTACCAAATGATGGTGGGAATATCATACTTGATACAATAATCATCAACCTTGAGTGAGAAGTAAATAATGCATTTTTGAAAGAAGAGTTCTTTTGGAAAAAATATGTTCATAATAAACACCAATGGAAGAAATGTATATATAATAAAAGGTAAGATAATTATGAATAAATTATATTTAAGGAATTACCATACTGAAAATTGAGTGAAATATGGAAACCCTAGAGAATGAAAGTAGGGTTCATGAATTCCCCTAACATTGTGTTCGAACACATTCTTCACATTAATGTCTGGTATAATGACATTAGATTCATTAATTAAAAATTATAGAACCTTTTATACATTAAAATAATTCATTATGGTTTTATTATGTTCTTTTATGTTCCTTTGTATGATTTATATTGTTTAAATTTATTGTTTTGGAGTGTTCTTTTTCTTAGTTTTCATGAACGGTTCACTTGTACACATGAATGGATGTTCGTGTAGAACATGGAAAAACATCTTGAAGTGAAATTAAATTTTAATAATTATATTCCAGGATTTTAAATTATATTTTAATTAGTTATGTTATATACCATGTGGTTGAATCAGTAGTTAAAATTTAATAATGATTGTTTTAGGTTCATTTGGTTTTTTTATCACAACTAACATGTTCTATTTTAACATTTTGTTTTATGTATAAAGGTTGTTTCTAGAACATATAACGTATTATTAAATACATATTAAAATATTTTTTAACCATTTATTGGTTTTATTAACATACATGAAGGCTTTGAATGAAAATGTATATGCATCGCCCACAACGTAGGTAAATTCACATGCCACGAGCAAAGATTTAATTTGCATAAAAAAAGTTAGAGGGGGAGGATTATAATGTATAATATTTCATTAAAATGTTATAATACAATTATATCATATAATAATTATGTTTTCATGACATTTAGATAATATAATTTGAGGATATAAGAAGAAAAAATTGAAATTTCAAAGTAATTGGAATAAAAAGAGAGAGAGAAATCAACTCTTGATTATATCTTCATTAAGAGCCTTTATATAGAAGAGATTTTGGTATTTTATGGGGAAATGGGTTTTTAGACATGGGGGAGGGGATTGGGAATATATTTTAGAAGAATATCTTGTAGTAACAAGGCTTGATAGGTGTGGAAATTTGATTGTGAGGGGTGGTATTTATAGTGGAGGGGTGAGGGGTTTTCTGAATATTCTATTCATTAATATATTATTTATCCACAAGACAATAAATTGTGAAGAGTATTGTGACTAAAAAATGTAATAAGACCATGTTTTATCTAGATTTGGGTTCTTACATCACTCATGATGTCAGGAATAGTGAATTTAAATTATAATTCATTTATATGCTAAATTAATGTATTGTACTATTCACAAAAAAATCAAGTATTTCAATGAAATATAAAAAATTAAACCTAACCATTTTTTGACGTGTAGACATCAAAAATGAACTCTATTTTTGAAAATAATTTTCTATATATGAGTAATTTAATTTTTAATTAAAATAATAATTTTCTTAAAGAATACAAACTTTTAAATTAAAAATACTTTTCCATCAATTTGAAAAACTAATTAAGGTTTCATAAAATAATCAAATAATAATAAGATATAAAAATAATAATTTATGAATAAATTTTAGGAAAATTCATGTTATTTTAAATTATTAAATTAATTATTTAATATATATGACATACAAAAATACCAACACAATAATATAATTATATCATATTTCATTTTTAGGATGGATAAGTTTTCATAATAACATCATTGGTAAGATTGATATTCACACGGATGATTTAAAATTCATAGGGGTCATATTATTATTCATAAAGGAAACATTACTATTCTTAAGGGTATGTTAATATTTATTTTTTTTTTATTTTTTTTATGTTGGACTACAAACATCTTACTAATGCAATAATGTACGTTAGATTTTTTAAATTCTAATCAGAGAAGTGGAAAATTTATGTTTAAAGGTCACATAGTAGTTCATTTCTGTGTTATGTGGAATTGTGTTTCCTAATGTGATTTTCTGTGATTTGGATATTACTAGAATATTTAAGAAATGTTATTGATAAATGTTTGGTTTGTTACATTCTCTCCAGCTTTATTAAATTTCACCCTCAAAATTTATTTTTACATAAACAGGTGAGGGTAATTCTCCTTCATCGCATCCTCTGGTTCCCATGTTTCTTATTCATAATTATGGTTCCTCCACAAAACTTTGAAACGATGGGTTGTATTGTTGTATATAACCTTATATCTACAATTAAAAATCATTATTGACTACTCCTCAATAGAGAGATGATCTTCCACATGTACCACCTCTGAGTTCAGTACATGTGAGGGATTTAGTATGTACTTCCTCAGGAGTGATACATTAAACACATCCTGAACATGAGCTATATTCAGTGGAAATTTAAGCTAATAGGAAATAGATCATATGCAGTCAGGGATCTCAAAGGGGGAGATGTACCATGGGATTAGTTTCCCTTTCATTCCAAACTGCATGTCTCTCTTCTATGGTGACATCAGAAGGGAGAATTTATCTCCAACATTGAACTCAAAGTCACATTAATGGTTTTTAGCATAAGTCTTTTACTGACTCTGAGTAGATTTGATATGTTGTTGGATGAATTGAACACTCTCTATCATCTCTTTCACAATATTAGGTCCAAGTAGCTTTCTTTATCCAACATCATCCCAAATGGTTGATGTTCTACATCGCCTTCCATATAGATATTCATAAGGAACCATATGAAAACTCGTGTGAAATCTATTTTGTATGATAACTCAACCAATGGGAGATGTTGATCCCATAACCCTTTGAATTATAAAGAGAAGGCTCCTAGAATATTTTCGAGCATCTGAATAGTCCTATTAGATTGTCCATTAGTTTGGGGGTGATAGGTCATGCTGAAATTTAATTTAGTACTCAAAGCATGCTGAAGACTCCTCTAGAATTTAGATGTGAGCCTTGGATCATGGTCAGAGACAATCAAGAGGGGATCCCCATGTAGTCTCATCTATTTAATCACATATATCTTTTCATGTTGTTCAAGATATATATCTTTACAAATAGAGATTGAGTGAGCAGTCTTGGGGAGTCAGTCCACCACAACCAATATTGCATTATTTCCTTTAGTTGTCTTCGAGAGACTCGTAACAAAGTCCACAGGGACATTATCTCATTTAAACATGGTTATAAGAAATGGTTTCATCATCCATTTTTAATTTTTTGACTATCCGTTAACTTATTGACATATCAAGAACCTTGAGATATATTTTGGAATCTTCTTCTTCATGTTATCCCACTAGAAGAGTTCTCAGAGATCACAGTACAACTTTGTTCTACCAGGATTTATAGAGAATGTTGAGATATTTTCATTTTACAATAGATGCTTCTTCATCCTGGATGATGAAGGAACATGAA
Source organism: Viscum album (assembly GCA_963277665.1). NCBI lineage: Eukaryota > Viridiplantae > Streptophyta > Magnoliopsida > Santalales > Viscaceae > Viscum > Viscum album. The sequence continues at coordinate 1,859,483,635 of OY728151.1, read as the reverse complement.
GCCACATTAAAAATAAAATCACACCATCATAATCGATATAGAACTCTTTCAGCTTCCCTCCCTTTAATTCATTCACATTCGTTTGTATCTTTAGATCATCATTTTTGCCTATTTAATCTTATCTTGGATAGATGATAGGGAAATCATGTGGTTAAGGTAGGATGTATTCCCTGACCTTATGATTTCCCATTCTATCCTTTACATATCCATTAATATAATGTCTTTCTCAATCCACATCATGGATAGAGTGGTAGGTAATTTTCTTCTTAGAGCATCAGCTACTTTGTTAGCTTTTCTAGGATGACAATGAATAAAGAAATCATTGTCTTTGATTATCTCTAACCATATCCATTGATTCATGTTGAGATCATTTTGTGTGAACATATAATTTAGTATCTTGTGATATGTATATATATATATATATATATATCACAATTCACACAATAGAAGTAGTGCCACCAAATATTCAAGGAAAAAATCACAATTTCCAGCTCCAGATCATGCGTCGGGTAGTTCTGCTTATGGGTCTTCAACTTTCATGAAGAAAAGTCTATCACATTATCATTTCTCATGAGTACACAACCCAATCCTAACTTAGAACCACCACTATATATCAAAAACATTTCTCCAATTTTTGGTAATGTAAGCTTTGGTGTAGTGATTATCCTTCTCTTTAGCTCCTTATGGAAATTCCTCACAGTCTTCCATCCATACATACTTTACCTCGTTCATTGTTAACATAGTTAGCTGACATGAAAATCATGATAAATTTTTGAAAAAATGTCATTAGTACCCAACTAATCCATGAAAACAATGGATTTACTTAATATTAGAGGGCCTCATCCATTCCTCAATCACCTTTGTTTTTGAAGGGTCAACAAAATGTCCCTCAATTATGATCACATGTCCCAAGAACATGACTAGCTTCATTAAAAATTCACACTTTCTGAACATGGTGTAAAAATTATCCATTTTCAATGTTTCCTACACAATTCATAGATATTATTCATGTTCCTCTTTTTTATTGGAGTAGATGAGAATATCATCAATAAACACAACCATAAATTTTTCGAGGTAATGTCTAAAGACTCTATTCATAAAATCCATGAAGATTACTGAGGAATTAGTAAGTCTGAAGGGAATCACCCAAAACACATAATACCTACACCATGTGGGGAAGGAAATATTATGAATATATTATTTATTTTCCATTAGCTGATGTTATCCAGAATGAAGATCCACCATTGAGAAGTATTGGTCTCCTCTTAACTGATCGAACAAGGCGTCAATCCTTGGAAGAGGATACTAGTTCTTTATGGCGATCTTGTTAAGTTCTCGATAATCGATACAAATCCCCATTATTCCATTTTTCTTCTTCACAAAGAGAACCAGAACACCCAAAAGTGATGCATTAGGGAATATGAACACATTATCCAAATGATCATTCTCCAGCTTGTTCAACTCCTCCAGTTTTATAGGATCCATCCTATATTGACACTTTTAGATATGATTAGCTCAGAGTATGTGTTCTATGGAGAACTAAAATTCATGATCTAGGGGAAGTCTAGGAAACTGTTTAGGAAATACATCACTGTATTCCCTCATGATGGGAATTTCCTCTAGGTAGAAACTTTACTTTCAATCAAACATTTGAGTGAGGTATGCCTCTTCACAGAGAATAAATAGCCACACCGTTGAAGGGTTTTTCCAATGAGATTCACGATCATCCATACATTTTTAGGGGATTATCAGATGATTCCGAATATGAAAATATATTTCCTTTTCCTGAATGTTGATATGTTCTCAATATATTGAGATCCAATCCATTCCCATTATAGCATTGAATTCCAATAAGGGATGTATCAAAAAAACTCTAAAAGAATATTCCCACATATACCAATAGGATAAGAGTCCAAAAGTTGGGTTTCAAGGATTTCACCACATGGTATTTTTACAAATATCCATACTTTAGGGTTTTGGGACTTTGATTCCAAAGATATTGAAAACTTGCGAGATATATATGAATGTGTAGAACCAAAATCAAATAAGTCTTTTTCCATTATTGAGTGAATAGTATGTGTACCCTTTATGACTTAATTTTCTTGTTCAACATCCATAGTAGTGATGGAATAATCCTTCCCTTTCCCCTTTGGATTTTCTTTCTAATGATGTTTATTTCCCTTGAGGGAAAAAGGTTTAGTGCAGTGGCTTGTATAGTGCCCTTTCTCTCTACAGTTGTAACATTTGACCATGGGTGTTGCAATCCTTTAATCCACCACATTATCCCTACTTATCATGTATTTTTGAAACACTAGATCTTGGTTTTATTCTCTCACACACTTGAATCATTTCCCCACCCTCTTCAGTTAATTCCCAAGATACTTCTTCCCCCATTTTTTAAATGTGGGTGGTTGAGTTTTCTTTTCACCTTTCTCACTATATCCTTTGGCATAAAACTCCATCTTTCTTCTCTTATCACCATAGCATCGGGACCATTCTCAAAACTCCATCTTCAATTTGAGATTACATCAAACAACTTATTCATAACTAATAAAGTCTCAAATTGAATGAGCCTTCTGAAGTTTTGGTTTTAATCCACTTAGGAATCTATCAATTTTTTTATCAATGTTGATAAAAAATATCAATGCGTACCTTGAAAGCATTGTGAAATCTGCTTCATAGACCTTGAAATTGTCTCCATCAGTTTTCATAGATTCACGAATTATCACTCCATCTTCGTACGAAAAATTTGTGGGAAATAATTATTAAGAAAAATTATCTTAATGTCTTAACAATCAATCTCTTCAACTTCATCTCCCGACCTGGTGTTCTTAGTCAAATCCCACCATTGGTCAGCCTCTCCATTAAGACAATAAACAACTACGGTCACTTTATTCATCTCAAAACAGTGATGTATAGAAATTTTATCCTCCAAAGAGTTGACCCACTATTCTAAAACTAGTGGAACAGAAGATCCACTAAACGTCAATGGTCGTTGTTGCATAAAACACTTGATATCCGGTTTCTACCTCTTAGGTTAAGGAGGATGTTCCAAATTATTTAGTTTATTATTCATAACCTGAGACAACTTGGTAAGAATCTCCATGATGTTTGGAATTCCACCTCCCAATGCATTGGGGATGACGTTCGGGCAATCACTCCATTGTTCGTCGCACGGGTTGTTGATTTTGATTCTCCTCGATCCCACCTTTTTCAAATATAGAAAAGGATATAATAATCATAAGTAAAAAATTCATGAGTAAATAATTTATTCCATTGTGAAATTAATACTAAAATAAAATCTTATGGGATCCATATGTATTGAAAATATTCTTGTGTTTTTTCATATACATAGTCTCATACATGTTATTTCACTAAGGATCATTAACCCTAATTCTCATCATAACTAAAATATGCCACAAATACCAAATATAGAGACCCTTATTTACATAAATAAATTTTAAATACTTTCAATGATAAAAAATAATATCATTTCAGAAAGAGGATCCAATGGTTTTGTGTTTTGGAAAAAATGGGACAAAATAGAACATTTACAACACAATCAAAAATATTTATTTAATTCATTATTCTCTAGCTCTTTATTGGCCCTTGAATTCTCCTAATTACAAGTAGTCACATGAGTAAATATATCAAAAAATGGTTGAGCTAAAATCTCATTAATAGAATAGTTATGAACATGAAAGATTGTATCATTATGTTAGAGTAATCATAACATCATCATTATAATCATGAGAAGAAGCATTAGATAATAGCATGGATTATGGAAATGAATGAAAATGAAACATAATGTCTTAGTGGCCATCTGCCACACATAGTTATTTACAAATCAAGAATCATTTTCAATCATATTTTACTTTAACTCATGATATTAATCATATAACCTAATTAATTGGAGTGATATATAATTTTGGGTTCACTAGTCACATCATAACATTTACATTGAATTATATAATTCTGAGTGCACACATCACATAAAAACATTTACATTATCATGCATTAAATAGAAAACATATATCAATAATGAACATAAATAACCCATGTAAAGGGATAGGTTTCCTCTTATAATCACACTATCATAAAAATTGGGCTCCCTAGTGAGAGAGGGAATATAATTCTTGATACAAGAATTATCAACCTTGAGTGAGAAGGAAAAGGTGTGTTTTTGAAAGAAGTGTTATTTTGGAAAACATTATGTATGACATAATATATTGTGGGAAACTTCTATATCCAAGAAAATGTATGATAATTATGAATAAATTGTTTTTTTGAATAACCATACTAAAAATGTAGTGAAAGAGGGATACCCCAAAGAAAGAAAGCATGGTTAAAGAATTCCCGTTACCTTGTGTCTGAATGATTTCTTCCCTTTAATGTAATGTATAATAACATTAGATTACATAATTTACAATTAATGAACATTTTATAAATGAAAATGAATCATTAAGGATTTATTATCTTAATTTATGGTCCTTTGGATGAGTTATAGCATTCAATATCATTGTTTGCGAGTGTTATTTTTCTTAGTTTCCACGAACAGTTCAGTTGTACACATTAAATGAAATTCGTGTAGAACTTGGATAAACATAAGAAACAGATACTAAATGTTATTAATTATATTAATTTATTTTAAATTATCTTTTAATGAATTATTTTATATACCATGTGGATGAATCATTAGTTTAAATTTAATGATGATCAATTTATGTTAATTTGGGTGGTTTTTGGATCACAACAAACATGTTTTGTTTGATCGTTTTGTTTTATATATGTAAGTTTTTTCAAGAACACAAAAGGGGTTAAAAATAAATATTAAAATAATTTTTAATCATTTAATGGTTTTATTTACATTTTTAAGGTGTTTATGGAAAATGTAAGTGCATCTCCCACGATGTAGTTAAATTAACACATCACAAGAAATGATTTCATTTTAATAAGAAAAGATAGAGGGGGAGGACTATAATGTATAATATTCCATTAACATGATATAATACCAGAATTACATGATTTATCATTACATTAGGAGAAGAGTATTTTACTATAAGCGAAGAAAATAAATGAAATTTGTAAGGAATTTGAAAGAAAAGAGAGAGGGAAATTACCTATTGGATATATCTTCTTTGAGAGCCACTTTATAGGAGAGATTTTGGTATTTTTATGAGACCAAGGGATAATGGTAGTGTTATGGGATATTGGGAAGATATTTTATAATAATTTGGATTAGGTACAAGGCCTCATAGGTGTGAGGAAATGAGGTTGTGAGTGCCGGTATTTATAGTTGTTGGTAGAGGGGTTTTCTAAATTTTATATTCATTAATGAATTATTTCTCCATAAGATAAGAAATAATGAGGATTATTGTGACTATAAATAGTAACATGTTCATGTGAGTTCTATATTTGGGTTCTTACATTACTTCTGATGTTAGTATTAGTTGATTTAAATTATAATGTATTTAAACTATAAATTAATTTATTTTACTATTCAAAAATATTCAAGTATTTTAGAAAAATCTCAAAACTCACCTTAACCATTTTTTAACTTGTAGAATTCCAAAATGAACACCATTTTATGAATATAATTTTCTAAATATAGGGAATTAAATTTTTAATTAAAATCAAAATTTACAAGAAAATACAAATTTTAAAATTATAATAGATTTGGTTGCACTTGGAAAAATTAATTAAGGTTTCATAAAATAAGCATATTATCATAAGAAATAAAAATAATAGCTTATGAATACATTTTATGAAAATAAATTTTCTTTTAAATTATTAAATTAATCATTAAATATTCTTGACTTTCAAAAATACCAACACTATAATATAATTATAACATTTTTTCACTTATAGAATGGATAAATTTTATTTATACTTTCATTGGTAGGGTTCTTATTCACTTGGATGATTTACTATTAATAAGGGTCATATTAATATTCATAAGGCTAACAATACTATTCATAAGGGAAAGTTACTATTTACCAAAAATTAATTTTGTCCAATCAGAGTCCAAACATCTTACTGATCACAACTGTGTATGTCATATTTTCAAAATGAAAATAATAGAAGTGGAATTTTTTTTCTGTAGGTCACATGGTAGTTCATTTAAGCATGATATTGAATTTTGATTCCTAAAGTAATTTTATGTGGTTAGAAAATTACTAAAAGATGGGAGAAATATCATTGATAAAAGTTTGGATCATTAAAATGTACATGTATTAATAGTAACAATTTCACTCATTAAGATAAGGATATAAAATCAAGTCACCGTATATAGGTATGGACACAAAACTAGGTCCATTAATAAAATAATGAACATGAAAATAGGTATACACATTATTTTGGTAACAAAAAAGGTTCACCTTTAACATAGTTATCTCATGAGTAATATATCTCTAACTAATTCATTTGACGTCTATAATAGAACCACATTTCAGATAACATTAAACAATAAATTATCCAAAAATCATAAAAATGTTCATATTTTAAAAAATGTATTACTCGTGATAAAGAAAGTGGATTCAAAATAATTTCATATTAACTTTGTTGACAATATAGAACATACTAAGTTTTATAGAATCATCTATAAAAATAGACCATCATAATCCATACAGAGAAAATAAATGGATGGTATTGTTGGATTATATACCTAGTGAAGCATAAGTAACATTAAGATATTATAATATATGAAAAATGAATTTAATAGATCAATGGAATATTTCTTGAGGAAATTATTAGGTTTCGTATAATCATCCATAAATATACATAATCATAAAACATGAAAATAAAATAAATTCATGGTATTATTAGATTATTTTTCTAGTGAACCATAAAAAACAACAATGGATGTTATTATTGACGGGAAATTCCATTAAAATATCATTTAAATATTTATTAGGGAAAATAAACTATTCATTTTGAAATAACTTAATTAAAATCAAATAATTTAAAAAATATTACAGAATTTTTTTACTTTTAAAATAACATTGGAATCCTGAAAATGAATATTCAAAGAAAATAGTATTCATAAAGGTAGGAAAATCCATTCGTGTGGTATACTTTAAAACAAATATTCTTTTTCAGACAATTTGTAAAAATTACATCATTCAAAAAATGTAACGAATAATATTTTTTTAAAAAATTTATAGAAAGTAAATTATGGGTATTTTTTCATTTAAAATATTAAAACCATTTTGGAAAACAATTTGAAGAAAATATGGGCATGAAATAAAATGATTCCTGACCAAAGATTAAATAATGTTTGTTTTTCATACAAATATTTTCTCAATAATTTTAAGTTCCAATGTATTAAAAGTGAACTATTAATTAAAAATTCCATGAATAAATAAAGTAGCATAAAATTTATTAGTTTTAATGTATGATAACTGTATAATTTCCCAAAATGGAAATTTTCCATTGATATTCCTGAAATAAAATAATATTGTAAAATAAACCCCCATATAAAATCTCACATTATTTCATATAGGTTCAAACATACTACATAATAAATATAGACATATTATATATTTAATACAGAACCATATTCTAAAATATCAGACCATATATGATTTAATTAAAACTTATTATCACAAATTTTTTAAACAAATTGTTATTTAAATTATAATTCCCTTTAATAACTATTTTATTTTCCATGCATGTTTCAGGTATGATGTTCTAAAAATTTCATCTCATCTAGGGATTCAATATCTATAAAATATTATTCATGATAAAATTTTCCTATTTATTAGTTATATAATATTTTATAAGAATTCAAATAATGTGGAGATGAAAAATAAATTATATCACTTCATGGAGATGGTAGTTTTTACGTACACACCAGTGGTGTTTCTAGTTTTTGATGGAGGAAAATATAGAATGGTAAATAATAATTCAAATTAATAGAATAATTATTATATATATATATTTCTAAATATATTCATTAAATCTATCCTTATTACCATCCATGTAAAATATAAATGAAAAAAATACACACATTCCTTTGTTCAGGTGGCAATCTACACGTGCGCACCAAACATTGTTATCTTTTATCAATAGATTGGAATATTTGATGTGATTTTACCTTTGATTTGAACTTCTTATTTTTTCAATAATAAATGATTGAATTGATATGTAGTTAGTTATAATATTCCTATAATTAATTATTAATGATGATATTTATGAAAATATCCTCAGTCTTAATTGTTATGATTTCATAGTTGAGAATAATTTAAAAAGATGTATTATTTTTGTTAAGGCACATTAATTACATATTTATGAGTTTATAAGTTGGTAACTCTTTTATTGGAGAGTAAAAAAATGTCATACACATACTATACATCTTAGTAGGACAACTACCACTAATTATATTGGTGGTGGATTCCCTAGCGAGCCAGTATGGTGGAAGAGGGTGTGTGAAGCATGCCCACAGTAAGGTGCCGAAGTGAAAAAGAGAGCCCACATTCAGGGTGGAATTGTAGTGGAAGTGGTTACTGATATGGGGTGGATCCATCCTAAATTTGGAGTGTACCATGTAATCAGAACTGAACTCTAGAAGACACGCTTTGGTAAAATAGATATAAAGCACATGTGGAAGGATTTAGTGTGGGATGAGAGCAGGTGGGTACCGTTTCACCAATATGAACTATAATGAAAGAACAAGCACTATTAGATCAGATCAACTCAGATTATATGATCTTCAACATGTTTCATCTTCATCTAATTTCATTGTAGGAGAACTGATTATTTTCTAGGATCTTCATATAGTGACCTCTAGGAGATCGAACCTGTAGAGACCCAAGATTTATGTACATGAAAATTTCATTAATTTTACAGAATACATAATATAAGACACAAAAACACACCCAATGACCGTATTATTTTAGTGTCTTTGGAATCTCATAACATCATCTTCTAACATGGTGAAAGTTCTTAAACATCTCCCATAAAGATCTCCCCCTTTTGTTTTCCAACATAAAACCTTTCTTTATATCCAGGGGAATAGAAAACAAAAAAAGGCTGAGATATAATCATCAGTAAGGTTAAACATAGAGAAAATATAAGAAACCATAAACATTAGAATTTAAAAACATGGACATAATGTTTAAATATCAAAATCACGAGTCATGATATAAATCTTGGCCATAGAAAAGGAATAGATCATAAAGGAACATTAACCATGATGAAATAGAATTGGAAGAAAACATGTAATTATGGAAAAGTAATAGGCACATAATATGATTTCCATAGTATCCAAGGTATTTCTTCTAATACCATCATAGTGGACATAGTCGATTACTGAACTGGGATTAATTTCCATTCCCAACATGTATTGCTGAATCAGATTTACTTTCCATTCTAGCCCTGCATTACTAAACAAGATTTACTTTCTGTTCCAATCATGTCTATATCATGAGATATAAATCTTCAACCAATGCATTGTAGTTACATATAGGTTCCACCCATCTCATAATTAAATCATTCATACATGTTCCAAAAAACATAAATCATTCATCATAACATAACCTAAGAAATAAAATGGGTTTCTTAAATATCATTATATCATAACATAATCTGAATAAAAGATCATTCCAACATTAACACAATAAAATGATGGTAATAATATGGGTAGAAACATTACACTATTTAAAAGAATCATCTTAGATGGAAAATAATTTTGATAAAACACATGAACTTAGTTCTTGAAGAAAAATATCATTTCTTCTTCAAATTTTTTTATTTTCTCAAAATAAAATGCAATTTTAAAAGAAATAAATTTAGTTGAAAATAAAATTCAAATACTGTAGAGTAATATTCATGGAAATATGGTGTCATTAAACTGTAAAAATACATTCATGTCGTATAAGTTAATAATACATTCTCCCTGTACATTTTCCAAATAAGCCAAAAAGTACCTCGTATGGAAAAAAAATTCCTTCCATACAATGTTGTAAAAGTCAAAAAAGGATAAAAATGACTTTAAACATACATATACTAGTAGTGAAAATTTTATGAAAAAATACTTAGAATACAAGGACATGGATGATAATCGTATACCTAGTAAATCCTTACGTATAAACAATCTCAGATAAAAACGAGATTGCAATACTATCCATTACCTTAGGTCTGATTTCTTCAATATGTGTAGTAAACTATTGTATTGTGGGATTAAACATATAATTAACTTTTAATATAATTACAATAATATTTATGATATCATATATGTTTTACTTATGAATTAATATTACACATTCATTTTTCAATTCCTTGTTAAAGGAATGTTTTTTGTAATAATTGTTTTAATTATCATATGGGTTTTTAAACGTTATTCTTGATATTATTAGTTATATGATGATTTAATTACTTCCAGAATGAAAAAAATGATTTATATATCATATATATTCAATGTATAAATATTTATATAATATATATATAAAAATAAAATGGAATACATCATTAATGGAGACGGTAGGTTGTACGTACACATGAACGATGTTTTCGTTTCCTTATAGAATAAATAAAAGTAATTAAATGACATATATATATATACATAAATCCATTACAATTATTATGTAATATATTTCAAGATAATTCATTCTATATAATTTATAATCATTCTTGAATGGTTAACGTGGTGAAGGAATCTCATCGCTTCGTGGAGAGGGTAAGCAGTATGTACACATGAGTGACGATATCATTCCCATATTTATTTAATGGTATTGAAGTGGATGTTTTATAATATATCATAATTAGTATCATGTTATAATAATCATATATAGTTATTAATTTCACCATTACACCCATCCATGTAAGATGGTGGTGAAAAACAGATTACACCACATCGTGGAGACGATAAGCCGTACGTACGCACGCACGGTGGATTTATTTTTCGTACGATGGATAGAAGCTGATATAGGGTTTTTTCATATTTATAATAACTTATAAGTATATTATTGATACTTTTTTTATTACTTTATGATTCAACAACTAAATAACATTAAGTAGAAGAAGAAATAAATCTGAAAGAATCAGTAGATGAGATTACCTCTTCCTCAACGTGCCTCCTTTAAATTTCCACTTAGGGTACTAGAGTTGGACTTTTGAGAAGACCAGAACTTCTAGAATGTAACTAGAGAAGTTTATAAGATAAATGAGTAGGGTTTGGCCAATATTGAAGGCTAAAATAGGAGTGAAGACCAAAGGTATGGGGTTCCCTTCTATAAGAGAGGAGAGGGGCATATTAGGAAACTCTCAAAAATATTTATTTATTATAAAATAAAACCCTACAAAAAATCCCTCCAAATTGTCCCAAATTTAAATATTAGATGATATATGGTTTTAATATCATCAACTAATTTTTTTGACTACTTATTTTGTAAATTTAATCCATATATTTTTTATTAACATAGTTATTCTATTGAAATTTAATTTTGGTAATAACATCTAAGATAATTAATGTTAATTTATATTTACTTATGTGGTGATAATTGATAATAAACTGATATATTATTCCATTTTAATCCTTATAATTATCACATTGTAATTTTTAAATATTTTTATGATATTTAATTAATTTAATAAAATGTTATGTATACAAAATGTCAATACTGTCAACTTTGAAACTATTCAATTGTTAGGCTTTAAATAAAATTCCAACAGAATATAAATTCCAAAAAAATATTTAATACATCCCTAAAATGTCATATGAACCTATAAAATTCGTTTAGAACATTAATTATTTCATATGATATTTAATTCAATTTATTTAAAACCATTTATTTGAAATTTCTAATAATAAAATAATTTCTACATTACTATTGTGTCAGCATTAATGGAAATTATTTAATATTTAAAAACTATAAATAAATTTATATGATGTAGGTAATTGTTTTATATTTCCATATAAAATCTAAAGTCTATTTTATCTCATTGTTATCTATATATTAAAATTAATATACTTATATAAAATGAGATTTTGACATTTTTTCCATTTCATTAGTTTTGATTACATTCATGTCATTTTAATAGATAAGTTTACATAAAGTGATGAATTTTATAAAAATAGATGATAAGGGTATAATTAAGTCCTCCAATTGGATTTTTATATGTGTTTAAGAAATTTTATAATATTATTTTTACCGTTAATTACCTGATTTACCTTCAACCAAGGTAATTAAAATAATTACCAAAATTACTAATCATAGTACCTAAAAATAAAATTATACTATTGACATAATTTAGACCTACTGATCCAAAATATGGAATATATTTTTATAAATTAAAAATATATAATTTGGAGTAATTAAATTTTAATCAATCCCGTTATTGATAAACCAAGTTCAAAAAGTTATAACATTGCAAGAGATTGAAATGTTTTTACCTATGAATTCAATGTAAAATTAATTCTAATGACATACATTATAGTAAATGGAAAAAATATATTCTATTTATACTTTAAAAGAATTAAATATTATAATTTAACTATATAAATTATCTCAATGAAAAAAGTTGTGTTTAATTAATATTTAGCGTATTTTTACTATTCATCAAAATATGAAAGTAATCAGAAAGATATCAAAAATTATTCTGAAGTAATTTTTTATATATTAATTCTTAAGATAAATTTTCTTTTGTGAAATTGAACTTATTAACATTTCAAAATCTAGATTTAAAATGGGTGTGCCATCAAAAGGTGGAAAAACTGCATTTTGGGAAAAATACTTATTGTATTCGAAAAATTAATTTTGTTCTCATAACATGTTAATGAAAATGTATATGATTGATTAAAATGTTATAAAAATCTAAATTTAATTAATAATATTAATAACGGCTAGTTTATATCCCATTAAATAATAATATTTTATTAATATATCATTGTTTAGTGAAACTCGATATCGCGTACAATGCAAGCTATCGAGGAAGGTCTCTCTTGTGTGTAATGCAATCCAAGTCAGTTTTTGATGTAGTGAATGCATTCGTTGGTGTTGGGTATAACATATTTAGAACATAGTTCATTTATATATTGAAAAAAATATATACTCAATGTCACGTGAAATGAATTTTATCAAAAGTACTTGAAATTGTGTTCAATACAAGACAAGAATAGTGTTGTGTATACTGCACTCTAATACGGTTTTTTGTATTGTGCAATATATTCTTGGAGTAGCTTATAACACAAGACATCATATAAATTAAAAATAACCTATCTCATAAAATCACTGGGTGTTACATTCTATCCCCCTTAAAATGAATTTCTCCCTTGAAATTAATTGGCATAATAAATAGTTTTCTAATTGAAAGTTTCTTTCATGGAAACCCACATTGTAAAAAGGGATACTAAAACATCATTTTAAAATGAATGTTAGAAACATAAATGTTACCCAAAGTAACTCATAACTAGGTTTCCACATATGAGAACATAGGTGGGAAGTGAAAACACGGATATGGAAGAGAAATCTAACATCTTGTTCTAATGGATTGTGATAGAGAATACGGTTTGGATAAATTTAACTACCAGAAAGACATAAATCAACGATGGTTTAAGGGACTATCTGATTCAACAGATAAGAAGGTACTATGATAACATTTTTTGTTTTCAAGATCCTTTTCCTAATGTTGGAGAAATTTTTCATGTGGATTATTACTTACTTGATTTTGGTACAATCTCACCGTTGATTGTTCCCTGAAAAATTCCATCTTCATATTTTTTATTAAGAAATGAAGTTTAATTTTTCATTCTTGAAGTGTTAGTAGATCATGTGATAAAATGAAATGTCATTAAATTTTTCTCAAAATTTTTTTTGAACATGTTATGAATTATGAATAAGTCCACTTATAGTGATATAATACATTAATCTGACAAAAATTAAATGGAAAATAAATTATACTATCCATAAATGGATAACATTAAAATCCTTTGAAAAAGTAAAATTATAAAAATTTAGATGGAGGTGAACTAAATCTACTTACTATTTGTCTCTCAAATAAAATAAGGTAGTTATTGGTTATCACATTCTATACATGTGAATACCTTAATCATGTATTCTCTTGAAACATGAATTATGATAGAACCTTTGTAAAAATATGAATCCCGTCAAAAGTTAACTCTTTCCACATACCAAAATCCCAAAAATTATGTATACACAAACCATGATATAACTTTGTCTTTATATCATTCATGAGCTCATTAACACTTTAAAACATATCATTATATCCATATCCCTTCATTACAAATGTATCATGTGATTTCCAAAAATATCTTAATAACCTTTCACGGTTACTGGTGCATCATCATATAACTTCAAATAAATAAGTAAAAAAAATAGTGTAACAATCCATAGATGTTTATTTATTCCATAGTACAATTAAATTACTTATACAACATTACTCTTGATAAATATACAATCATTCCACTACCTTATTAAACCATTGACTGAGCTTCATCGTTTTATTCCTTGACACTTATTTCATCTCATATATCATTTTTAGTCAATTCATCATAATTAACCTAAATACTACCCATATAACCATGTTGATTCTCTTCATGAGATTTTCTCTTAGGGAATTGATTTTCACAATTCCTGTACATTCCACATTTAAAACATTTAACCATTGTTGATGTTTTAGTAATACCATTATCCTGGTCCATAGTGTTAAAAAAACCTTTTCCTTTGAAACTAATGTCTTTGTGTCCTTATTTTCGAAACACATAGCATATTTCAATTTCATTGAAACATTATTTTTTATGTCTCTTCCAACATGATTTACATGAGGGAAAGTGAACTTTCTTTCCCCTATGATCACCATGAAACTCCATCTTTCTCTTATTAGTTGCTTCAGGAAACTCACAAAAATTTAGATTATTGATCATATTATGAGATTATTGATTAGGAATAATAATGATGTTTCTCTTTCCAAATCCTATTTCATTTGGTTTCTCATGAAGAATATCTTTCCATTTCCATTATATTTTCCATTAACATGAATCCTCATGTTTCCTGCCATTTTTCTAAAACCCAAAAAGAATATTGTGAGAGGAAAAACTCATACTCAAAAAAAATCAAGGGGAAGTACTTTCAATATCTATAATCATAGGTTTAATCCAACATATTTATCATAATTCTTGGACTGTAATATATACTTATACTTAACCATAGGGAAATCCTAAGACATACCATGGAAATATATCTAGGGATATCACTATAGTTTTAGCATCCCAATTTCCAATGGTTAACAAAACCTTCTCTCTTATACCAACTGTAGAGACCCAATATTGACTTAAACGAACATTTCATTACCTTTTTTGAATAAATAATACAATACACAAAAGACGCCCAAACACTATATTATTTTACTGTATTTGGAAACTCAGAACATCATCTTCTTACAAGGTGAAAGATCTTCAACATCTCCTATAAATATCTTCCCGTTTTTTCCAACGTAAAACAATTCTTTATATCCTAGCGAAAAGAAAAAAATGGTGAGCTCAAATGCACTGTAAGGGTAAACAAGGAGAAAATAAAACAAACCATAATAATGATAATGTAAAAATATGAACATAAAGTTTCAATATCAAAATCATGAGTCATTAAATAAATATTGGTTGTAATTAAGGCATAGATCATAAGGGAACATTAACCATGATGAAGTATCATTGGAATAAAACATTTAACAATGAAAAACTAATAATCACATAATATTATTTACATAGTATCCAACAAATTTCTACCTAGACCATCACAGTGGACATAGTCCATTACTAAACTGGGTTTAATTGTCGTTCCAGCCATGTATTAATGAAATGGATTTACTTACCATTCCAGCACTGAATTACTGAAACAGGTTTACTTTCCATTAAATCCATGTCTATATCATTAGATATAAAACATTGCATAATGAATTGGAGGAAGATATAGGTCCCACCCATCTCATTATGAAATCATTCTTAAATTTTCCACAAAATATAAATTATTCATCCTAACATAACCCATGAAATAAAATGGTTTTCTTAAATATCATTCCATCGTAACATAATCCAAATAAAAAAAAATTATATTATTAAAACAATCAAATAATATTAATTATATAGATATAAAAATAAACCTGTTTTAAAGCATTATCTTAGATGAAAATAATTTTGATAAACCAATTGAACTTAGTTCATGAGGAAAATAACTTTTTTTCTTAAAAAACGTTTTCTTTTCTCAAAATGCCATGAAATTTTAAAAGAAAAGAATTTAGTTGAAAATAAACATGAAATAGTATAGAGTAAACATCATGGAAATAAGGTGTCATGAAACCTTAAAAATCCATCCATGATGTATAAGTTAAAAATGACATTCTCCTCGTACTTTTTCCAGAAAAGTAACAAAGTACCTCGTATGGTAAAAAAAGAAAGATTACTTCCATACCATGTAGTAAAAGGTAAAAAAATGGGTAAAAATGACATTAAACATACATATAATAATAGTAAAAAAAATATGAATTTTTTTTATAAAACATGGATATTGATGAAAAATATATCCCCAGTAAATAAATACATATGAACAATCTATGACAAAATTGAGATGGAAAAATTATACATTACCTTAGGTCCAATTTCTTCTATATGTGTCCAGAAATATTGTCTAGTGGGTTTAAACATACTATTAACTTCTAACAGAACCATAATAATATTTATGAGATTATATATGTTTTAATTTTGACTTTATATTACCCATTCATTTGTCAATTCCATTTCAAATCTACGTTGTGGGTAATAATTGTTTCATTTAACTTATGTGTTTTGAATTTTTATTCTTGATATTATTACTTATGTCATGATTTACATACATCAAGATTGTAAACCATGTTTTATATATCATCTATATTCATTATATAAATATATATAATAGATATAAATATGAAATTGAATACACCGTTTAGGGAGACAATAGACCGTACGTACGCATTTATGATGTTTTTGTTTCCTCTTTGAATTGAATGGAATTATGTAAATTACATATATATATTTATATAAATAAATCCAAAAGAATATTTATGTCATATATTCCAGCTTTATTTATTGTATATAATCTATAATTATTCTTGATTGGTTGCCGTGGAGAAGGAATATCATCACTCCGTGGAGACGCTAAGCCGTACAAACGCCCGAGCGAAGAAATTGTTTGCATAATTGTTGAATGGTATTAAATTGGATGGTGTATAATATCCCAAAATTAGTATAATTTTATGGTAATAATATATAGTTATTATTTCCACCATTATAACCATCCATGTATGGTGGTGGTAAGAAAAAGATTACACCATAGCGTGGAGACGTTAAGATGTACGCACGCACGAGTAGAGATTTCATTTTTTGTATGATATATAGAAAGTGAAATAGGTTTTTTTTCATATTTATAATTAAATATAAGTATACTAGTTATACTGAAGTTTTTAATTTATAATGAAACAACTAATTAAGAGGAAGTAGAAGAGGAAATAAATTTGAAAGAATTAGTCGAAGAGATTACCTCTACCCCGATGTGCCTCATTTGGATTTCCTATTAGGGCACTAGAGATGGTCATTTGAGAAAACCATCACCTCTAGAATGTTTCCAGGGAAGTTTAAAAGAGAAATGGGTAGGTTTTTGACGAGATTTATATCTCAAAATGGAGTTAAGATAAAATGTTATGTTTATAAAATGTCAATAGTGTCAATTTTGACACTATTCATTTATTCAGCTTTAAATAAAATTAAAATTGAAGTTACATTCGATCAAAAACATATAATACACATTTAAAATGTCATAGGAACCTATAAAAATCGTATATCACATTAATTAGTTCATATATTATTTATTTTAATATTTTTAAAACCATTTATTTGATATTTCTATTATTAAAACAATTTCTACAATACTATTGTCTCATCATTAATGGTAATTATTTAATCTCTAAAAATTATAAATAATTTTCTATGATGTTGGTAATTATATTATATTTCCATATAATATATATAGTTAATCTTATATCCTTTTTATCCATATATTAAAATTAATATACTTATATAAAATGAGATTGTGACTTTTTGTCCTTTTCAATAGTTTTTATTACATTCATGTCATTTTCATAGGTAAGTGGCCATAAAGTGATTTAATTTAGAATAATAGATTATAATGGAATAATTATGTCATCCAATATAATTTTTACATGTGTTAATGTAATTTTAAAATATTATTTTTACCCATAATTACTGGATTTACCTTTAAACATGGTAATAAAAATAATTACCCAAGATACTTTTCACAATTCTAAAAAATAAAAGTATCCTATTAACATAATTTGGACCTACTGATTGAAAATATGGAATCCACTTTTCAAAATTCAGAACCCAAAAGTTGTAGTAATTAATTTGAAATATGTCCCGTTGTTGAGAAAATAGGTGTCAAAAGTTAAAACATTGCAAAAGATTAAATGTTTTTACCCATAAATTCAATGTAAAACTAATTCTAATGAAATAAATTATATTAAATGGTAAAAATATATTCTATTTATACATTAAAACCATTCAATAATATAATTTTACCATATAAATTGTCTTGATGAAAAAGTTTATTTTTAATTAAAATTTACCATATTATTAGTATTCATCAAAATATGAAAGTTATCAGAAAAATATCAAAAATTTATCTAGAGAAAATTTTTATATCATGATTCCATATATGAAGTTTATTTTGTTAAATTTATCTTTTAAACATGTGAAAAACTATATTTTAAATGGGTTCACCATCAAAATGAGGCAAAACTACATTTTAGAAAAATACATTTTTATTAGAAAAATTGATTTTGTTCTCATACCATGTTCTAAAAAATATGTAAGATGAACGATAAAGTTATAAAATAAAAAATTTGGTTAATAATATTCATAAAGGCTAGTTTATATACCATTAAATAATAATATTTTAATAATATATCATTGTTTGGTGATTCTTAGTATCACGTACGACACAAGATATTGAAGAAGGTCACTCTGGCATGTAACACAATCCATGTCTTCATTGTGTGTAGTGAAAGATTACTTTGGTATTTCATAAAACATAATCAAGACATAGTTCATTTATACATTGACCAAAATATATACTCAGTGTTCTGTGAAATGAATTTTATCAAGAAAAACATGAAATTGTGTTTAACACAAGCCAAGAATATTGTTGTGTCTATTAAAAACTAATACAGTGTTAAGTATAGTGTAAGCTAAACATAGTGTAGTGTAAAACACAAGACATAAAAAAATTAAAACGAATCCATAGATTTCAATAACTATTTAATAATTTGGGTTATTAAAAAAATGATCAAATCGTTATGATGATTCCATTCATGATTTAATGAAGATCAAACATACAAGATGTAGTGTGGAGTAAAATAGTTTTATGAAGATGGTGGTTCTTGTTATCACATGAAAGAGTTAGAGGGATCAATAAATGTGTTTCCACGATTTCTGGAAGCATTTATTCTAGGGGATTTTTATATATATACCCCATACATTCTCATTTTTTGAAAGAGTTTATCGAACATCTGAGAGTGATTCATGGGAGGGACAGATCAAAATAGATTAAGTTATTTTTTTATATTCATGAAGTGAGTTCCATGTGATCTTGTACTATCTATCTAGAAATCCAGGATCAATTGATGCCATTTTTATTTCTAAAAACCACTCTCGGTATTCACACTATTTTTTATATATGGAGAAAGATAATACTAGTTTTCTATTACATGATGAAAACAAAGGAATCATATCCTATATTATGAAAAAATGTTTGGGAATCACACTATAAATGAAATCTATTCTTAATTGGAGTTCAAAATGTATGTATTGAGTTTGGGTGAAAACATACATAAGGAGTGGGTTTCACATGAAATAGTGGAGCCACATGATTAATTTTCTCAAATATGATTAAGGTTTCTTGGGTTTTTTTTCCTTCATGAAGGAAGAGGTAGTGTGAGACACTATAACATAATATATATTCATGAGGAAATTTTCAAATAAAGTACATTATATATATTATTTTTCAGTACACAAAAAAGATTTCGGTGAGGAGGTTAATGATCCAAGGCAATGTTAATTCATTATTAATCATATGCACGGAGATAAAATAATTCATTAATGAATGTGTGATGTTTTTTCATTTGTATTGATTCAAATATTACATTATGTAGTCCATTTAATTTATGACATACATGCATGATGTTTTAATAATTTGACATATAACATACTCTGAATTGTGTGTATTTATTTGATATTGAAGAGAATAATTAATTCAGAAGACAGAGTCCGAGTAGTTGGTGAATGTAAATTTTTTTATATGAGTTGATGATTAGTGGACATTGAGAAATACCATATAGTTGTCAGATATTTCATAATGTTCATGAATATTATACTCGATAATAACTTGTTATACCATTTCATTGTGGAGAAGGATTTCATATTTAGGTAGTGCACATGAAATTTTATGTAGATAGATATATTTCTATTAGTGGATAAAATCATCAATGATTCAGGATTAGTGGAAGTCACCACTAGGTATCTGATGCAGAATATGCCTCCGGTGGGACTCTAGAGTAGGCTGGTGGGATGATGGTAACATTGTGGGATATATTATAAGTATCCTCCAATGTTATTCATGATTTCCTAGTATAAGTGGGAACTTGTAATATATAATGTGACTATAAAGTGGAACACTGTGGGAATCTATTTTGAAGGAAATGATACATTCCCTAATTGTGACCACTTATATATAGTAAAAAATCTATAACTGGGGAGTATTACCATTCTTTATAAGGATTATGTCTTAATACATAACCTTGAAACAATACATGTGTATTTTCTATGATTTTTATTGATTTTTGTAGGGAGGGGGAAAATCAAGGATGGTTGATCAAGAAATTAATCAGTTACAAAGGATGGATTAAAAAGAAATAATTTTTAAAAACAACATACAATGGATTCACCCTCCTCTAGTTGGAACCAAAACATTATTTATATACATAAATTGGTATTAGAGAAAAGTTCCCCTATAAATATTAAAGAACATAATGAAAAATGGAAAATTATAATTCAGTTAAAAACTAAGGAATACATATTTTTGATGGAAATAATGATCACATATAGAGGAATTTGATTCTTCCTTTAATTATATATCTTGGACTAGCTATAATAGATGTAATAATAATGTGACTCTGACCTATTTCAAATGATGTTTCTATGAATCATGGTGATAGGATAAATATATATGTTCATAGGAAGGTTAAAAATTCAATTTTTAGGGGTTTATCAGAAAATGTATACACTAATGTGATGGGTCTCCAAAATTCCAATGAGATCTGGGATAAAATAAGGAGGAGTTATGATGGAAATCATAAATGGAATGATGATAAGCTAAAAATATGGAGAATAATGTGTGAGGATATTAAAATGATAAATTTAGAAATTAATTATGACTATATCATTAATCTGAATGAGATTATAAGTAATATTTGTGAATATAGAAAAAATATAGAATATTCAACCATTGTGATAAATAAAATGAGAAATTTCCCTAAAAGGTTTGATGCGAATATTTCACCCTTTTATGATAGGGAATACATTCATTTGATGAGTTTCAAAATATTCTTACAACATATGAAATGATAATGTACCTAGAAATCAATAATATTGTAAAAGAATAAAGGGCCATTGAGTCTATATGGAATGGAATGTTTAACGAAGTGTGAGTTGACAAATCAAGAGATTCTGATGTTGATGAAGTTTATGAATTCCTTAGTGAATGTAGTTTCTTATTAAAAATGTTTTTAAAATGGGTAAATGGAATGGAAAAGGAATGAAAATTCTCATGTTCATTAGATGTAAGTGTACTGAAAAATTTTCCAAATATTTTGAAGTGAAAATGCTTGAATTAAAATGTATTGATGCAACATGGAAACATAAAAAATAGAGAAAGGATAAGAAGAATAAGTTTTCTAGATAAATAAATTGGAATTTAATGAGAAATCATTCAAATGAAAATTCATTGTCTTATTATTCTTGAGATGATGAACTCAATTTATTTTGTTGTGTTGATAAATAATCGAATTATTCAAGTTTCGTTAATAATGGTGATTGCAGAACAGATCTGAAAATTGAGGATAAAATAATATTCGGAAACTTATCTTGAGAAAAATAACTATACACATGAAAGAAAAGAGGAATTAGGAAAAATGGAATAAAAAATTGGCTACTAAAAAGGAAGAGAATGAGGTAATTATGAATGATATTATTGATGAAAATTATAATTATGTATTAGAGGAAGCTATGATATTGAAAATAGTGAGTCATCTTGAAAGAGAACTAACATAAAACGAGGAAGATCTATCTAAAACTAAATCAATGTATCTGATAGTCCAACATTAATTGATGAAGAGGAGATAAGACTTGAAAAATTATATTGATATAAAAGACGATTCATCTCAAGAGGGGGAATATTTTAGGACCAATAAGTCAAGATATGAGCATTTTTATATATAAAATGTCGAAAGGAATATGTTAGGGAGATAATGTCCCCAAAAGAAAAATAAATCATGGTTTACAACAATAAAAAAAAAGAATTTTATCAACCATTTTATCAATATAAAAGGATAAAATAATTTAAAGTATTTGTCACATGTTGTGGAAAACATGGCCATAAAGACAACTCTTTTTGGTATGACATGTCATTTCTAGGAATCAATCATGAATTAAGGGGGATATATAACTTATACATGAGAAATTACTATCAAGGAAATGCATCAACACTGATAATAATAAATAGGTATGAATTATTAAAAGAATTTTGTAGCATATGTGGATTAGAAGTTCATATAGATAATGTATGGATGAATAAATTACCAGGAGGGGATACATGTGATTTAAATATGAAGAAAAATTATAATTAAAAATATATTTATTAAAATACATCAAATATTCAGTGTGAGACACCTTAAGAGGATGAACATACAAAGAAATAATGTTTTACTATCTTTTCAGATCAAATAAAAATTGCAAAAAGATAAAAATAATATTTATGATACAGTTAATGGTAGCCATATTATTTTAGAAGAATATATTGAATATGAAAATATGTTATCAAATTTTGAATATATAGAGACTCAAAATAAGCACTTTGAAAAAGTTGGATATGGAAATAGGAACTTAATGATATTAGAAGAAAATAAAGATTATTTACTTACAAAAGTAGATAAAAAATCTCCACATGAAGAAATAATTTAAGAGAAGGTGAAATCTTACAAATATAAGATGAAAATAATGTAGTAAAAGGCAATGATGAGGTTACACTCTCATCCTGAGTTATATTTATGAAAAATAAATAGGTTCTTTCTTGTTCCCATATATATATATATATATATATTTGTACTAACTTTGAGGGAATTTAAAGAGACGGATACATCCCTTTAGGGTGATCATAGATGATTTGAAGTTTTCATGTAATAAGAATTACGGTGAATGTTATAATCATTAAATAATTCATATTCTGAATATTCATAAAAAGGAATGAAAATAATGTTTTTATTTAGATAAAAAGGTGGATCTGAATAATTTTTTTCAGTTCAAATTTATAATGAGTTTGTTCAGATGAGTTTTATAAGAATATTATTTCATGAAATGTTTTTTTAATAAAATCAATGGTATGAAGTGAGAGTTGTCCAAGAATGGTATAAAATTCAAGAAAGTTTGGGGATAACATTAATCACCTTGGTTTTAAACTCTAGTTTTCTAAATTGGGTTTCCCACATAGAATTATTATTGTTTTGATAAAGGGTATTTGAAAATGAAAATATGTTGTGTTATCTATAAGTGGGAGGTATATTTTTAATGATAAATTATGTCTTCTACATGATATTTTTATTCATTCTTAACAAGGCAGAGAAGGTAAAATAGACATATTTATCATGATGTTTTTTTGGTGGAATTGATTTTTTTAATGGGGATATTAATGTACCCTTTGAGCTTAATTTCATTTCATGTAAATAAGAATGATGTAATTGACGGAATGTTGGTGTTAATATGTCCTGAATCAATTTATGATGAGAATAGTTATGAAATTATCCTCAACCATAATTGTGATACTTTTTGAGATGATGTTATGTTCAAAAAATATCTATTTTTTGTATGAATGAAATTTTTTTATGGAACTAGAGTTTAGATATTGGTAACTCTTTTATTAGAGTTTATGAAAGAAGGCGTACACATAAAATCCATCATAGGAAAACTATTACCAATTATTAGGGGGAATTTGACTCCATTTCTTTCCATCATTGGATAATTGGGTGTCTGATGCATTCCAACACAGAGGAAAAAGTGAGAAAAGGTGATCCACCTTGTGGTGTGGAATTTTGGAATAACATGGCGCTGACACGGGGTGGTTCCATAATGTAATTGTTGCGTATCCTATAACCAAAACTCATCAGAAGAAGAAGAAATTTTATATAAAATGAACTGCACGGATGAGGAGGGTTTTGATGTGGGATGAGATATTGAAGGTACTATAGATCTTTTTTTAACAATCCATAATGAAACATTGTTGTTTGATCATATCAACTCAGAAAGTCTGATCTTCTCATTGTGTCATCTTCTTACTAGATCATCATCAGAGAGGAATATTATCATTGGTATCTCCATCAAGTGACTTACAATAGATCAAAATGAAGCTTCCAAGAACCATTTGATCATCTTGGCGATTCAAAAAATGACTGAATCATCCTGAAAAGTCTGTTGAATGATTTAATGATCATCAAACCGATGATATGTAGTTTGGAGTAAAATTGTTTTTCAAATATAGTGATTCTAATTATCAAATGAAGGTTTTATTTGGATAAAAATACTGTTATATTAGATTTTTGGAATCATTGAATTTACATTTATTTTCTTATAAATACCACAGTCCTCATTCATTTCTCCATGAGTTTAGCGCACAAATGAGATTAATTATAGAGAGAGAAAGATTAAAATAGAGAAAGGAAATGTTATGTATTTGTGAAGTGGGTTCCCCGAACTCATGTAGTGTCTCTCTAGACATACATGATCACGTGATATGATTTTTATTTTCAGAAACCAATTTCTAAATTCACAATGTGTTTTTTGAAGGATAATGTGAATCCTTGTATGTTTTTAAATTAAGAAGACCAAGGTTTCTCCTATTCTGTTATGAAAAAGATCCTGAGAATAATGAATGAAATTATATTTATTACTAATAGGTGTTTCACATGAATGTCATGAGTTTGAGAGAAAAAATACATTTTTTAGTTCTTGGGGAAGAGTGGGTTTCTCAAGACATAGTGGAATGGTGTGACTAATTGGTGTAACGAAGAATGAGGGTTCATGTGTCGTGTTTTGGATGTATGAGTCAAGAGATCGTGTGATACACCATTTCATGATATAATTTTTTGAGTGTTTTTTAAAAGGAATAAAATTGTATACATTATTTGTTAGTATAGAACCAAGATGGTGGCCAATAAGATAATGAGCGAGTGCAATGTGGTTTAATTATTCAACACATCCATGCACATGAAATAATTTATGAATAAATTTGTGAAGATTTTGTATTTTTATTATTTCACAAATTTTGATTAAAAGACCATGTACTTTATTAAAAACATGGATAATGTTTAAAGAATTGAACATGAAATATATAGTTTATTGTGTGCAGTGATTTTCCACTGAATCCATGCATTAATTTGGTAGAAATACTTTAGTAGTCAAGTAATTTAGTCAAGTTAATATCCAATGATTATTAGTGGATATTGAGCAAGATTATGCAGTCATTAGAATGTTCCCAATTTTCCTGAATATTGTACATCAATATATCAGTTGATCTAGTATTTACTGAGAAAGACTTAATATCAAAGAAAATAAAGAACAAATAGGAAGATGATAGTGATCATTCTATTAGTGAATCATAAATTTTGTGATTCAATATTAGTGGGTTTATTTAGTGGGACTCTGATGTGAATAAGTATCTAGTGTCACTCCGGGGCAGGCTGGTGGGATACTGGTAACACTACGTGATACAATATAAAGATCCTCATGTGGGATATAGGGGTCTCTAGTGTAAGTGGGAACTTTTTAATATCTAGTGGATCTATAGAGTGGGAATCTATGTTGTAACAACCCAAGATTTTATGAGATATATTATTTTTAACTTCTTTGATGTGTTCTATTATACAATATACCAAGATTAGCTTGTACTATACGCAACACCGTATTAGCTTGCAGTATACACAACACTATTCTTGGCTCGTGTTACACACATTTTCAAGTTAGTTTTGTGGATATTTTTTACGCAACATTAAATATAGATTTTGTTTGTTTTATAAATGAAATAAGTTTTGATTATGTTATACGCAACACTAAATGGATATTTCACTACACGCAGCCCTGACATGGCTTGCATTACACGCAATCAAGAACTTCTTCGATAGCGTGTGTAGTACGCAATACCAAGTTTTACTAAACGAGATATTATTATAATATTATTATGAAATAGCCATTATGAATAGTAATACACACTTTTTGAAATTTTATCTTTCAAAATGGACTTAATTTTTGGATTCGGAATATCTGAAATAGTTTAGGGTGAAATTTTGGTATTTTTCTGAAAACTTTCAGTTTTTGATGAATAGTGAAAACACTAGGTTACTATTTAAAAACCGAATTTTTATTTAAATAATTATTTATTTTATTTAAAATTATTTTAGGTAAAAATTGATACATAATACCAATATAAGTTCAATGTAATTCATTGGAGTCATTTTATAATAATTTTAGATATATAAAAATTTTAATGAACTTTTCACTATTTTCTACCCACCTCCTAGGAGAATATGCAAATTTACATAAAACATAATTTTATCACTTTTGTGAATGGAATTTCTAAAATCTTAGAGACACGGTTGATGATAGTAAGTAAAATGTGGTTCAATGAGATAAAAATAATTTTTGGTGAATAGTACCTTTTAACTTTTATTTACCACGGTTAAAAGTAAATAGGGTAATTAAGGGTAAAAATGATATTATTATTACCATAACACATGTCCTAATTCTATTGGATAAGTTTAATTAGACCAAAAACAACCTTAGGAATAAAATATGACCATTTAGGTCCACTTTGATAAGATTAGGACACTTATTATTATTTTATTTAAAAAAGAGTTAAAATTGTTAAAATCAAAGTTTAATAACTAAAACATTTTTAATATAGGGTTATAAATAAGGTAAATTCAACTATAAATATTAATCATAAATCTAAAAATATTTCCTAAATAATGGAATTTTATTTATATTTTTTGGACTTTAAATAATTTAATTTATATATGACATAATGATGATGCAGTAATTACATTTTTAATGAAATATTAACATAATTGATATTATTAACACCCAAATAAATGTAATTTTAGACTTTTTATAAATTCCACTAATTTTATAGGTTAATAGGACATGTTATTATTTATTATATTTAATATTTTCTAACTAATCAGGTTGTTATGATTTTCACAAAAACAAATTACCAAATAGTGTCAAAATTGACATAAAATAGTTTTTAAAACAAATATTATATTATTAATTGTTATTTTATTCCTAAAAATATAAGGTTTGTCTAAATGACTTATATAAGGATATATATATTAATAATTAACCACTTGGGGTTCTTTTTCCTTGTTATAGTAAGTTTATTAACCATATAGTGTAAGAAAACAAGAAGAGACGGTAAAAGTTAAATTATTCAACTTAGAGTTAAATATAAATGATAAGGTTAAAATAGGAACCTAAACTTGTCCAAATTCTATTGGATGAGAGTAGTACGACCCATAACCACCTTAGCTTCGTAAAAAATCAATTTGGAGCTATTAAAAACCGAATATGCCTTTATAATAAAATAATATTTTGATTTTTTCCAAAGATGACCCTCTCCTCCCTTATAAAAGGGAAACTCCTCCCTCTCCTCCTCACACCACTTTGAACCATCATGCTCGGCCAAAACCTACCAAATTCTCTTCTCCAATTTCCTAGAAACACCCTAGAGGAATTTTTCTTCTTCAAAGACCAACCCTAGTGCCCTAAGAGGAGGTTAAGAAGAGGCGCGTCAAAGAAGAGGTAATATCCATTACCGATCCTTTCCAATTTATTTCTTATTCAACATCTTCTTCTTTATTTGTTTCAGTATAAAGTAATAAAATAAGTATTACTTATATAATTATATGTTATTATAAATATTAAACAACCCCATTTCACCTTCAATCCATCCTATGGAAAATGAAATCACCGTACGTGCGTACGTACGGAATACCGTCTGCATGCCGTCGTGTAATCTGTTTTTCCACCACCACCTTACTTAGATGGGTAGAATGTTCTAAAGAATAAATATATATGGATAATATAACATCACACTGATTATGATTTATTATATCATCCACTCCTAGTCCATTTAAAAATTATGGGAATGATATCATCACTCGTGCGTATGTACGGATTACCGTCTCCATGACGCGATGAGATTCAATATCAATGTTAACCATTAAATAATGATTATAAAGTATATATAATGAATAATAATGGTATATATAACATAATAATTCTACTGGATTTATTTATATGTTATTTACTTAATTCCATTCAAGTCAATAGGGAAAGGAAAACAGCGTTCATGTGTACGTACGACCTACCGTCTCCCTGAACGTTGTATTTCATTTCATTTATCTATATATTATATATATATACTGAATATGTATGATATATAAATCATGATTTACATTCTGGAAGTAATTAAATCATGATATAAGTAATAATAATATCAAAAAAAAAACAAGTCCAAATAAGTATGATAAATAAAACGATTTTACCCAAAACGGTGCTTTAACATGGAATTTACAAAAGAACGGGTAATATAAAGTCATAAGTGAACCATTTATGATATCATAACAATGAATATGATTCGTTAATAAGTTAATGACATTATTTAAATCATTATACATGAGGTTCGGATACGTACGAAGCATATCAGACCTAAGGTAATGGATAATTTTTCAAGCTCATTTTTATCCGAGATTGTTTATTTGTAAGTATTTACTGGGGTTAAATTTATCATCCATGACCATGTTTTCTAAAAAATGTTTTCATAAAATGTTTAATATTCTTCCATTAATGTTTAAAGTCATTTTTAACCTTTGTTTACTTTTTACCACATTGTATGAATGGAATCTTTCCTTTAGTTACCATATAAGGTACTTTTTGACTTTTCTGACAAAAGTACGAGGAGAATGTTATTTTTAAATTATACAGCATGAACGGATTTTTACGGTTTCATGTCGCCTAATTTTCAAGAAGCTTCCACTACAAGGTTTCATGGCTATTTTCAATAAAATATTTTTCTTTTAAAATTGTTTGGCATTTTGTGAAAAGAAAATGATTTTTAAGGAGAAAGGATATTTTCCTCAAGAATTTATTTCAAGTGTTTTATGAAAACCATTTTCCATCAAAGATGACATTATTTTATATGTGTATGTTTCAAGTATAATGTCTCTGTGATTTACATGGTTTAATTTTCTTATGATGAAATATCCATTTGTTTTATATGGATTATGTGATGATGGGATGATGTTTATGAAACCCATTTTATTATTTCGGTTATGATGAATGTTTTATGTTTATTTTGTGGCACAAGTAAGAATAATATCATTATAAGATGGGTGGGACCTATATCTCCCTCCAATGCATTGGGTAAAGATTTATATCTCATGAGATAGTCATGGATGGAATGGTAAGTTAATCCGGTTCAGTGTTACAAGACTGAAATGAGGAGTGAACTCGATTCAGAAAGGGACTTTGTCCACTATGATGGTCTTGGAAGTAATGCCTTGGCAACTATGGAAATCATATCATGTGCTTAATGGTTTCCAAAATCACATGTTTTATTCCCATGCTATTTTATCAGGACTAATGTTTCTTTATGATCTATGCCTTACTTATTTCCATGTTTTTTGTCATTGCTCAAGATCTTGATGTTTAAACACTGTGTTCATGTTTTTATGTTCAAATGTATATGGTTTGTTTTATTTTATCCATGCTTACCCTTACTGAGAATTTGAGCTCACCCTTTATTTTTTTACTTTTACCCAAAATATTAAGAAAGGGTTTTAGGTAAGAAATCAAAAAGGGGAAGATCTTTATGGGAGATATTGAAGATCTTTCACCATGATTAGAAGATTATGTTCCGAGTTTCCAAAGACACTAAACTATTACGGTCCTTAAGTGTTGGTTTTTGTTATGTATTAAGTATTCCGAAAAATTAATGTAATGTCCATGTAATTCAAGCTTTGGGTCTCTACATATGTGATTCAACATTTATGGGAATGTGACTTTATCTGATTTGAACCACATACTTATAGTAAAAAATCTATATTTGGGGAGTATAAACGGTTGCAGTAATGTGTTGGTATTAGTATCGAACCTTGTAAAAGTCCCTATGTGTTGTTCCTAATTATTATTGTCTCTAATATGTAGGGAAATATAATTAAATATTAGGGATCATGAATTAATCATTCATATAGGCTGGATTAAAAATAATGAATCTTTAAAAACATTGTACCAATAATTCACCCCTCTAAATGGTACCTTACTAATCAATTGAAACATCCAGAAGGTAGAAAACATATTAAATATTATTTTATCATTATTCTATAATAAATATCATATAAAAATATTAAATCCATTATAATTACCATCCATGAAATATGGTGATGTAATATGAATCATATCGCTATGTGGAGGGGGTAGTCACTATGTACGGATGAGTAATAGTTTCATTTACCATTGATGGAAATGGAGGATAAAATTGGTTTTCCTATAATCATAATATAATATAAGTATAATGATGATACTTTATTTATTATTTTTTATGTATAAAATTTATTTAGTGGACTTACAAGAATAATGAATCTTGAAAATTATTTGTATGAACAAGGACCACTTCTATGAGAAACATCCATTGAATATTTTTTTAAGGAACCTTGGGTTATTTATTATGTAGAGAATCACCAGTAGGATGTGGATAGGGTTTTTGAGAAACTATTTTTTATGGTTTTTGGCTATATAATGGTATCTTGTGGTGTGGATAATAGAGGAGAAATGGTTACTTTTATAAGCGAGGGAGTGACACATTTGAAATTACTATGATGATTAAAATTTTAAAATGTCACTCTTAAGGGAAGGTGGATAAAAATTAAAACATGTTAAAATATAGGATGATATATAATATAAATTTATTTATTTAATAGGATTTATTTATTTATTCAGGACATTTTTACCCTTTTACCCTTATTTCATTTGTTTAACCCCTCATTAACCCCTTTAACTATTTCTATAGTAATGAATTTTACCCCTGTTATTATTTATAAGGATAAAAAATTATGTTGAAAATATTAAAAATATTTAACTACACTAATTCAAAATACTAAATCCATTTTACAAGATTAAATTTCTATTATTGGTTAGAATTTATTTAAAAAAATTTGCATAAAATATACCGATTTTTTTTTATGAAAAATGAATTTTTAATTATAAACCCGAGTTTTCCTCTATTCATTTCTATGTAAAAAATATTTGATGGTTGTTAAAATATTTTATTTAATAAATTATAAACTCATTCAATTAAAATGATTAATCAATAGAAAATAATTTATCCCATTATGATAAAAACATATTGTGTGCATACAAATTGTTTTTTTGAAACACATCCCTCTTTAATTTCATATGCTATTAATTTAATTTCTAAAATAACAAATACATGTAATTAATTTTTTAGATATGAAAAAATTAAAATTTATTAATTTATTTATTTCAATGGAGATTCATGAATATAATGACTAGGAAATTACTATCACATTAAATTATAATAATTTAATATTATATCACAATTCATCAAATCTTAGAGTTGCGTTTAAAGCAAATGATAAATGAAATTATATTAATTTTCAAATAAACTTATCAAAAAATCATGTGGTTTTTTACTATAACCCCTTTTAAGAATATTTCTTCCAAAATTTATTCAATGTGATACAAACAGCATGGTATACTGTAGCCTCATCAAATCCTTGGGTTCCACTATAACATTATCATTTTTATGGTTTCAGTACAAAACATTAACAAGGTGAGTGGTCCAGTTACACAAAACCTTCATTCATAGAACTATAATCTATAGTATTTGTTTATCATAATAGAGATAAAACTCCAGTGAAATGTCCTCTATGGTAAATACATGTGACTGATCATGTATTTACATCCTTAGTATAGATACATAGAACACATCGTGAACATGAGAGAAATTTGGTGGTAGTGCCACATGATATTCAATTATCATGATATAATGAAGAATTTAAGTGGGGTTTTTATGTAAGATCAAAATTACATTATTTTTAAAATATAATAACTTTTATTTAATGAGAATTTGATATTAATTTCGAATAACCATATTTGAAATATAGATCTGGTTGATGATTGTAAATATACATTTTCTATCAAAATTGTGCTTCCCTTATGTGATATAAATTGGAACTAACATTATTTTACATTTCCTTAGCTATGTTAGATCCAACAATCATTCAACAACTAACTTTATCAAAAAAATTGACTTCTTCACATTCTTCAAAAGAGGGCTTCATAAGGATCCATCAGAATTCTTGGGTGAAATCCATTGTTGAATGAAAACTAAACCTGAGGAAGGTGTGGATCATATAAACCTATTAAATCCATTGAAAATGATCTCAATATATATTATTTCACTTTAATGGTCCTATGATACTGATAATCTATCAAAGGATGACACTAATTTATAGTGTACTTGTCCATTTTCAAATCACACAGAAGACTTCTCTAAAACATTAAAGAAAAAATTAAATCCTGATCTAACACAATAAAATATAGTTCTACAGGGAAACATATAACCTCAAAAACATATATCCAAGAAACCTGATGAAGATATAAATATTTTCTTATAAGAATTAATTGATCATAAATTGTATGGTGATCAACTATGACACAAATATCATTCTGCCAACTAGATTATTCGGGATTATGATGACAAAATGCATAGTAATATTTTCCCATTTCAAATATGATATGGGTAATGGTTTTAACAACCCAAAATATTATATATATTAATATTAACATTATAATAAAACATTAATTGAGTTACATACTCTAAAATATCTCTTTTCATGTAATCCCACAATAAATACACTTTCAAATATATTAATATATATATAAATATATATTTATACTTCTAGGATAACATGAGAATAATAAACCATGAGCTTCATCCATTAGTTCAGTCATAAATTCTATTATTGAAGAAATTCATCCATAATTCATGAACCTTCATAATTACATCAGAATAATGTTTTAACTCAAGAACATTTCAGTCCTTATTATGACATATAATATCCTCCTTTCATGCCTCATTAATCCTCACATGGATAGACGACTGAACATTAATTTCAGAATGTTATGATCTATCCCCTTTAATAATAATTTCATGTTGAATATTCAATAAATCAATATATATTGGATCTTAATCTATCTTCATCTTTTAAAAACTATCATGCATCTAATTACTCATATAATTATTCACCTTGTTAACATTCCTAGGGAGGTAATGTATTTATAAGTCATAATCATTGATAAAATCCTACAATGTTGTCTAGAAACAATTAATCGTCTTTTTGAATATATAAATCAATATTTTATCATCAATATATATATATATATATATGTTTATATATATATATATATATATAAAATGTTGCATCATATAGGTAATGAATCTATAATTTCTTAAAAAAATCACAACTACCATCTCTAAATCATTAGTTGCGTGATGATTCTCTTGAATTTTATATTAGTGAAAGGCGTATTCTATAATCATATAATTCATTATAAGAAAACATCCTAATCCCTTCTTTGAATCATCACAATAGGTCAAGACCCATTCTCAGTTGTAGGGTAGTGTGAGTACAAATGAACTGACCATCCTCCTCTTCATCTCCTTGAATATCTACTTTTACTAATCTATCAATGGAAACATGGATCCCTTGCACATAAACACAGATTGTGGAATTTATATTCATGATAAATTTCATAGTAACCATCCACAGTATCCTTCCAAACTATGAAAAAAATTTCATCGTCACCGTGGTTGGTCTAGGACATTTTTCAATAACTTTCATCTTAAAAGGATCAACCAATATACTATCAGTTGAGATTATTTGACCCAAGAGTTATACTTTTTGTATCAAAAATCCCAAAAAATTTAAATTTGTTATATAAATTATCATTCATCGGGGTCTTCAACATAATCCAAGAATGATATTCATACTATCCATTTCTCAATGAATATTTATGAATTTTATTTATAATGACTTCCATATATTTATTAAGGTAATTTATAAAGAATCTATTCCTTAAATCCATGATTATAGGATGACAATTAGTAAGTACAAATAGAATTATAAATAAATCATTATTACAATACCTCATATTGAAATATTTCTCATGTATATCCTCCTTGATTACCTTTAGAAGATGATATATAGATCAAATAAAAATCTTGGTAAAATAATAATCTCAGAATAATTGATCATTAATCATCTATAAGGGGTGGTGTGTAATTGTTTATAATAGTGATCTTGCTATGTTTTTAATATTCAATGAAAAGATTCAAAAACCCATATTTCTTATTAATAGAAAGAACATGTGAACCCCATAGTGAATAATTGTCTTCAATATATATTTTATCTAGATTTATCAAGATTTTATTCTCCCATTCTAATAACTCAATAAAGCCACTCCTTATGGAGTGTTTGAAATAGGTGTAGGAACAAGTATGTGTTTGATTGAAAAAAATCACCCAGAATTTTTGGATACCATCGGATGTCGTAAGAAAATATATAAGTATATTTATGAGAATGAGTAAAATTTTAAATGTTTAACTTCTCCACAACAATTTGATTTATATATCCCTAATGAATAAGTGGTAAAACCTATATGATAGAAGTTCCTCACACATATACATATTCACATAATGATTCAAAATATTTTAGGAAACTACCCTTCTTAAGAAATTTATGTGTGGTCTATATTTAGAGAGGCAATCAATATCCAAAATAATATAAAATTCAACAAGAGGAGGAATAAATAGATTTACAGGAATCACATTCCCATGTAAATTCTATTAGATATGATCTGTAAACTTGATATAGTATCATCATACCATTATGAATTTTCACTACATAATCAATATGCAAAAGATGAGGTGATGTTGTGATAAAATTGAAAAGTTTATCAGATATAAATTAGTAGGTAAAAACAAAATCAAATAAAACACTACCAACACTGGATTGGATGGTAAGTGAACCATTCACCACATTGTTCTCCAGAACCACTTTAGTGTTTGTGATTATATAAGATTTCCCTTCGTCCCTTTGACTTCCAAGGATTTTGAGGCATATTATCCCAATTATCCTATGGATTAGGGAATTTGTTCCAATAATTATAAAACTATTTTCATATAAAGTACTAATGTGTGGGTGGTGTATTTGGTTGATCATTACCTCTACTCATTTGAATTAACTGCCTCTTTACATAACATATACGTTATTTCTCTTGATAGTTAGGCCTCCCACACTAAAAAAATATTCCTTCCTTTTAGGAAATTTCTAGAGTGAAACTTCCCACATTTTGGGCATTTAGTATGTGAAAACATATTATTCCTTCTTTGTGACATACCACTACTACTTCCATAAAACTACATATTCTATTTATTTCCAATACCATTAAAATTACGGCTTCCTTGTTCCATTTCATCTTTGAGTGTACATAAAAAAATATCTATGTATCTTTTAATGTATCTTATGGACAAATTCATTAAAATAATTTGTTTCAAAGAACTAAAGAATCGATTATTATTTATTTTTTGGTCAATTATATAACTATAAGTGTAACTAATAAGTCTTTTAATGTTATTTTCATACGTACAAATGGATTCATCATCCCTATGCTTCATCTCTAGGATGTCTCTCTCAATTTTAATATGGTGTATTCTAGGAAATCAGTTTTTGTGAAACACCTTCATAAGATCTCCAATATCATAGAGCTTATTTCTTCTACATTCATTATTTTTTTGATATGAGTAAACCATTGATCCAATTCATCATCCAAGTTATAGATTTATAATAAAATGGTCTCATTTTATGGGTACTATTGAATGGAAAATATATTTTCCATCATAATGATCCATTGTTCATGAACTAGTACATTAAATACCCACATATATAGTGTGGACGTTGGTATATAAATGAATCAATGGAATTTTGTTCCCCCTTAGTGAATTCAAAATCTCAACATGATCTTTGTTACAACTCAAAACATTAGAGTGTTGATTGATAATATTGATAATAATATTATATCCATAATCTAAATTTTTTTGGTTTCTCATAGGAAATTCATAATAACAACCCATATCATAATTACACATTAATTCATTATTTATACATAAAGGTACACATAATACAACCATGAATATCAATATTTATAGTATATTGGGGTTATTAGGAACATTACATAACAACTTAAAACATGTGGTATATTTCCATTATATAAAATTTATTTGACATGAAAAAATATTCTTTTGTACATAAAACTACATGGGATAACCTTGGGACATATATAAGAAATTGGGGAGCTATAAATCCCAGTAAGGGTGTAAAAATAGAACCGCATATATAATGTATTACATGTTATAATATAGTAATATGAGTTATACATAAAATAGGTGAGATTCATAATCATGAAAAATGAAGCAAGATATAACATGATATGACAAAGGCCCCATGGAAGTGGAATTTTTTTACATGTAATAATTAACATAGGTCAAGACTAACCTCCAATACATCATAAAATGGTGCATAAAAGACATTATGTGGATTAGGTTTAGTAAATAATCCATTTAATGACATATTATGAGACTAAAATATTACCCAATTCATTTGAGTACTATATAATGCATGACACACTTGTCACTTTCATTTCATGTACTTGCATAAGTGTTCTGCAAAGAAACTAAATATATAATCATATTTTATCATATTTATTTCCATATTCAATGAGTATAATATATATATATATATATATATGCAATTTTCTAATTAAAGGTGTATTGGTATGTATTTATGAATACCCTTGAGGGGAAATACCGATCATATTTACAATAATGATGGATTCACATGGAGAAATCATATTGAAATTCCAACAACATATCAAAAGTACATAAAGATTCAAAAAATGGTTTAATGAGAGATAATGGGGTCTCACATAATTTTTAAGTCACATGGAATGTAAGGGGGTGTGTAACATCATATCCCAACATTAGTAATTGGAAATAAAAGTCATAAAATTAATATATTGTTTTTATAAAAAGGAGATGGTAATTATCTCTTACCATGAGAGGGTGATCTAGAATGTTCAGGAGGAGCTTACTGAGAGATTTGGGGAACCATGGGAGGACGCTGGTTAGGGGTGTGAAGTTTAATGATGTTTTAAAAGGTTTTTAGTGATGAGGAATGTGAACTTGGGTCGTTTTATATAGGAAATGTGAGGGGAGTAAATTCTTAATTACCATAAATAGGTTTTGGAATCTCTATAATTTAATAATCATAAAGAGAATCATTCTCTTGGTTTCTAGAAAAGTGGATTGCTTCTAATAAATTTAAAATTTCATGGTCCAAAATCATTAAAATATTTCACTTTCTATTGTGAAACTGTGTGATGATCTTAAATAAATGATTCAAAACCTTAAATTTTAATATTGGTTTTAGAGTATTCATAATGGATTTATAAAACTAGAAAAATGGCATAAAAATTAATTAATATCAACGGGAATCATTAAAGTTTTAATGTATAGCCTTTATTTTCTTTATTAAAACATTTTTGGGTCATGAAAATGTTGTATTACCCATCGTATATTTATATCATATTTAATTTTTATCAGATAAATCGATTAATTCATAAAATTATGAAGAATTAACAATATTATAATTTTGATTTTCTGCTACCAAAAAATATTTATT
The DNA here is from genome assembly GCA_963277665.1 of Viscum album. Classification (NCBI taxonomy): domain Eukaryota; kingdom Viridiplantae; phylum Streptophyta; class Magnoliopsida; order Santalales; family Viscaceae; genus Viscum; species Viscum album. The sequence continues at coordinate 1,859,445,433 of OY728151.1, read as the reverse complement.
TTATCCAAATAATTTTACCAATATGTGAATTTTTACTTTTAAAATAATTATTTTCATTTATTGAGAAATGATAGTTTTTTTTGATAATAACATTTTCTAAACCCTAATAAAGATTATTTTTTAATTAAAAAATTTATATTATAAACTACACATAACATATAAGACATAATAATTTTTCTGAAAAAATATTTTAATTCAAAATTTCATTATTTTATCAAAATTATTGTCATAATTTTAATTACATATTACCCAAAAATCTCATTGGTGTTTCATTGAATAAAAAATCATTTATAATTTGAAAAAAATATAAAGGAAATACAACTACAAATAATATAAATATTCATATTATTAGGGTCTTGATACATACCCATTTATTACACCAGAAAATACCATGATGATAAGGTGCATGATTGTGATTTTTTCATTGGTGGTTCATCATACATATTAAGGGACGTGATCTGGATGAGCTTGAACTTATCTTATAAATGGTTTCACTTGTGATTTATTTTATAGATCTCATCTTGGGATTTGATAAGGGAAATTTCCATTTATTCTATCTCCCTTGGAATATATGATAAACTCGCTTCATGGGGTATGATCCTCGTGGTTGTGGTCATCACTTCCTTTGTATTTGTTAATTGGATTTATGAACACCCTATATTTATACTTATCATATGATCACAATTCAATGGATATATTATTAATGGTTAGGATTCAAAGTAAAATTTTAATATTTATAGGATATAATAAAACCCTATAAGTGTATTTGTTTTATATAATCATAATAAATAAGGATGAATTTAATTAAATAACAAAGGAATATTATTTATAAAATTTAGGGGCAATAAAATCACCCCCATCTAGAAATTTCACCATATAAATTTTCATTCCACACAGTAAAATTGAAGAGGGTAACTCTATTTCATCACATAATATATTTCCCAGGTCCCCACTTTAAAAATGTGGTTTCCCTATATATCTTTGACCAGGTGACTTGTATCATATCATAGAAATTTTTCTCCATGTTATAAGATATTTACTCACTGCTCCTCATATGAAAGATCATTATCCATTGGTATCAAAAATTGATTGAGAATATGTGAGGGGTCTAGTATATAGTTCACCAAATGGGATATATGTAATACATCATGTACATGAGATTAGTTTTGTGTGATTTCTAGTAAATAGGCCACCACTATGATGTGATCAAGGACTCAAAAGGATAGATGTGTCTTAGTCTAAATTTTCTCTACCTTACATATCTAATGAATTTATTCCATGGAGATATGTATTGGAATAATTTTTTTTCTGGAATCAAAAACTATGACTCGTTAATGATTATAAGCATATATATTCTATATATTTTGAGAATACTTTCTTTTTTACAGTATGGTCATGGATTTTTACAACATTTACTTAACCATTTCTTGACCAAGCTGTTTTAATTACCCAACTTCATAACATCATACATTTATTTTTCTCCTCTTCCCATAAAATTATTCATCGAAAGAATTTTTTATTATTTATTGGAAAATATTTTTGTATAAGAAAATGACCAGATGAATATGTTGATCCAATCCTCTATTTATGTTATATGGTCATGTTATCAACCCTTCCTTGAGTGTTCGAATATTCCGCTCAATTTCTCCCACAGTTTGATGGTGATAAGAAGTGATGAAGTTCAACTTTGTATTTAGAGCATGTTGGAGAATATTCTAAAGCAAGGTTATAGATCTTGGATCTTGATCAGACACAATAAATGGTTTTATTCCATATAGCCTACCCATATATATAATATATATCATTTCAAGATGATCAAGTGAAAAGTCATGTCAAAATAAAATTAAGTGAAATGACTTTCAAATACAGTCCACCAAAACCCATATTTCATTATTTTTTCTTGATGTGTTCAGAAGACCAGTGATAAAGTCCATGGTTATGTTTTACCATTTACATATAGGTACAGGTAATGATTTCATCTCCCCCATAGATTTTTTACTTTCAGAATTCACTTGATGAATTACAAGACACATTGAATTATATTCCATGAACTCCTTCGTTATATTGACCCACCAATAGTGCTATCAGAGATCTCGATATATTATTGTTATCCCTAGATGTATAAGGAAGGTCCATCTATGTGCATCATCTAAACAATATTCTTTAACTTCTTATTTTATTGAACACATATTATAGACCAAAATCATACAACTCATTCTTCATTATTTTTTAACTCTAAGGATTTCAATTTTTTTATAGATTCCACATTCTTATGAATTCCCACATAATTTCATTGATTATCCTTTATCCTCACTCGATGATATGGTTGAGAAATAAATTTACACAGGATTGATGATGTTTATCCCATTATGATTACAATTTCCAGCTTATAATGATTAAGAGGATCAAATTTTTCTCAGTTTTTTGTGAATGATAAAATTATTAGATCCTATCAACATAAATCATCTTCCATTTAGTTTTCCTTCCCAGGATAGTAGTGTCTTAAGTAGTCATAATCCTTAATCTTCTCTAATAGACATCATTGGAAAATAGTCATCCCTTTTTTTTGGGAATATATATTTGAGTCTTTTATAATGAACATATTTTTTTCACTAATCCCAAATGATATAATGCCTTCACATTTTCAAGTTTTTGATCAATGAATCCAACTCTATATCATGTGTTTGGTTGTTCTATTCATAAACCTAATTTTTTTTATGAATCATAGGTTGTCACATTGTCATTCTACAATAACAAACATCCCAATCCATTCTTCAAATCATAACTATATACCCTGAAAAGATCCCCAATTTTGGGTAGCATATATATAAGTAGAGTTATAATACAATTTTAAAACACCATGATGCTCTATTCACATTCATTAATCATAAAAAACATACAACCCATATAGGATATATTGGTTAATGTGTTTTAAAATCAAGATAAATTTATCAGAAATTGATGATAATACACAGATAACCTAAGGAAACTATGGATTTTTGTCACAGATGTTGGCCTTGGACATCCTTAAATTACTTATAACTTTGACAATCCCATTGATATAAAATTACATGTGATAATATGTCCAAATAATGAAAATTCCATAAACCTGAACACATATATTCTATTTTTTAATATAGATTCTCATTTCCTAAGGTATTTTTCACGATTCTCAAATGGTCCTCATGATTCTCCATTATTTTAGAGTATATTAGAATATCATCTATAAATACTTCCACAAATTTTTGAATGTAATCTTAATTAATCTATTCATCATGTACATAAGTATTTATAGAGAATTACAGATTCCAAAAGGCATTACATTGAAATCATAGTTCTAATGCATTGTATATAATGTAGAATTGTGTACATACTCTTTCTTCTCCATTACATGATAATAACCCAACTGAGGATCCACATTGGATAATTATTGGGATTCACATATCTAATCGAAAAATTCATCAATATAGGGAAGCAAGACAATTTATCTTAAAAATTCTCTTGTTGTGATCATGGTAATCAATGAAAATGAGCATTGACTCGCGATTCTTATTGATGAAGTGGACTAGTTCACCCGATAGTGATGCACCTGGGAAAATGAAAACATTATCTAGATTCTACTATTGTTGTTTCATCACCACCTCAAGTTCTAAAAATACAATTTTATATGGAGTCTTGGATAATGGAAACACACCAGGTATAAGCATGATTTAATAGTCAACATCTATTCTAGGAGGATGACCAGAGAATTCTCTAGGAACACATCAACATTAATCCTCAAAATGTGAATTTATTCAGGGATGATCTTTTATGTAGAATCAATAATTTGAGATATATATGATTTTTCTTAGGCAAATAATATCCCTTCCTAAGATGGTGGTGGTAAAGAATATTCATCATCATATTTTAACTTATATGGAATATGAGGATGATTCAAAATATGGGGAGTGATTTTCTTCTTTTGGTAATTATTGTTGGATCTATGTAAGAAAATTGAATCCATAAACATAATTTCATCAAATTCCATTAAAAGGATTATTATATGGTTTTCTAGAAATTTTCTCCCATAAATAATTATAGGGCAGGATTTATATATTTGGGCTGAAATACTTTACCTATTTTCAATTTTCACTGACATCTCTACATCTATTCATTATAGTAGTTTTTGAATTATTGTACTAAAATTACATGATACGATTGAATGTGTAAAACTGAAATCAAAAAATGAATCCTCAATTCTCAAATTAATTAATAATTTACATCTCACTACATAATTTTTATGGCCAACCTTAGTTGTTGTAATGGCATAAAGTTGGCATTCATTCCTTAGTGTTTGTTAATTTTGACTATATCTAACCATCCATGGATTAGTGCGTTGGTCGGAAAATCACCCTAGTTCCTTGAAATTGAATCAGGGGAAAATAGATTAGTGTCAACTAGATAATTTCACTATTCCATTTGATTGGTGGGTTTATCTAGTCAGAAATCACAAGCCAAGTTCACTTCCATTCTAATCCTAAAGCATTTCCTTACCCTGTTAATTCAATTTTGAGGGTGCTTCTTTCCAAAATTTTGACAAGTGGGATGTTTAAATTTAATAGAACCACTATATTTTTCCATCACACCAATATAATTAAACACAAATATTCACTTATTGTCCCAAGGATTCATTTGATATTATCCCATTTCCATTTGAAATTTGAGGGAACAAAAGAAAATTTTCTCATAGCAATCAATGTCTCAGATCACTAAGGATTTTAATAGACTAGTTTTTAGCCCACCAATTATCTGGTCATAATTTGAGTTGGTGGTTAATAACAAATAAATATGTGTATAGTTAAAGTCTTTTAAATTTTTCTATATATAGCCCAATGGATTGTTTGTAATTTATTCATGATTAAAATGAATTCACATTTCCTTCTTTGTCAGATATTGAGAGGAATTTTTTTAAAAAAATTATTTCCCAGATCTCCTTACATCCCATCTCTTTGGTCTCTTACTAAGGCTTTGAATTCGTGGTCAATGTCAACCATTGATCAGATTCTACCTCCATATGATAAAAAACTAGTATAACCTTCTGTTTCTCTTAAAATTGATGGATAGAGATGATATTCTCAATGAAGTTGATCCACTATTCAATGATAAATAGATCAGATGATCTATTGAAGTGTAGAGTCCTTTGAAGAATAATGGTATCAATCTCCACTTGGTAATTTTTTGGGATAGTTAGGAGTTCCTTTGGATTTAGGTTTCTATTCAGAACTCGATTCAAATGAAAATGTATCATTACAACATTAATGATTCATATTGACACTGCTTTGGTCATCACATTATGGTAGTGACCCAATTTCAACTCACATTGGTTTTTTACTCAGTATGTCCTATTTATAAAAATTCTCTAGAATGAATGGAAAAATATTTTTGAGTATTTTTAAACTATTAAAAACCAAAACCAGAATCTAAAAATATGAAATGTATAATTTATCAATGTTATTTATTCCATTACATATCAATTTTTAGGCATCACTCTATTTTAACCATGGTCTAGTTACTAGCATACAAAAGGGATTGTGATTTTACCAATACATATTCCCCAAGAGTGTAAAACTAGTTGTGCATTATGGTCAATTGTCATGCACTAGTTCTCAATCAATTCTTGATCAATGTTGTGTTTTCACTATTTACCACTATGTAAATATTTACTATAGAAATATACACGTGTTGTATCCAGAAATTGTTGTATTTTCATGGGAATCAGTTACTCTATACTTCACTAAAATATTGTGATGTATTATTATATTTATTCTTATCACTAAGAATTTTTATATAATTTTATAATCCCAATCCCAGAAAATCCTAAACATTCCTTTAATACCAACTATGAAAACCCATGTCTTTTTTAAAAATTAATTCCTGATTTATACAAAATGGTACACAAAATAAAAAAATGAGATCAATACATCTAGAATTGTTGTGTTATTATGTACAATACTTAACACCATAAATCATTGGGTACATCAACATTACTGAAAACTTCTATAACATACTTATAATATTCCATCATACTTAAAACTACGTGGTATAACCTGGAAAATACATATGAAAGGGTCGACCAATAAATCCTAGAATGGAAGTAAACATTGAATAACATGAAGAAATTATTACATGTTAAAAAATAGGTATATCAATGAGACAAAAAAATATGATATTAATAATAATGAACAATGAGGCATGATATAACATTATTATATAAATGCATCATGGGAAATTTTGAATAAGTTTAAATATGAAATTACCAAACATAGGTCATAGATAACCACCAAACATAACAACATGGCAGAAAAGTCTCTTAATGGACAAATTTCACCCCATAATCCCTTGCATTACATATCATGAGATTAAAATGTTACCCAATGCATTATATCTCTATATAATTCTAGGCACACTTGTCACTTTCATATCATGTATGCACATTAGTGTGCCACATATAACATTCAAAATAGGGTATTTATTAATCATATTTAATTCCATCATAAATGAGTGTGGAAAAAAAAAATTGATGTTCCCAAACAACACAGTTTTTATTTCAAGGTGAATACCCTTGAGTTGAAATTGGGATGGTATTCACAATAAAAAATTTTGGGCCTGGAAAAATCACTGTTATATTTTAGTAGACTAACGACAATAGATAAAATATTTCTTAAAATTATTTAATAATAAATAAATTCATATCTCATTATTTTTTCATCAAATGGAACATAGAATATAATTGGAAAAGTACATACCAACATTAGTAATTGAAATAAAGTGAATAAAATGAATAAAATGATTGAATTTAAAGGATAAGGAAAGTATACCTTACTTAGAGATGGTGATTTCAAAATCATGGGAGGAGATTCTTGAGATATTATAGGTACATTGGGAGGACTGTTGAGAGTGGATCGATGAGTAAGGAATTTATCTAATTTTTTTTACTAATGATGAATGCGATCATGGGTGGGTTTATAAAGTAAAATAGTGGGGAGTTATTTTTTATCCCCCAAACATAGGTTTTGGACACGATATTATAAGTTAATCAACACCACAAACATTCAAATGGGTTTTTCCAAATATTGGTGGGTTTAGTTATTTTATAATTCTATGGTCTGAACTCCTTAAAATATTACCATTGATGAAGTATACGTGAGTCATGTTATCAAAAAAATGATTTTAAAACAATTAAATTAATTTTTGTTTTGAGGATTCATAATGGATTCATAAAATTTATAACATAACAAATACATTACATTATTTTTAATTGGAATCATATATTTGGTATTTGATAACATTTATTTATTTTATTACATCATTATTGGTTATTATGATTTCATAATACCACCATATCTTTATACTGTATTTAATTTTAACCCAAAAATTTTTATGTCTCATGAAATAATAAAAAAGACATCATTAGATTATTTAGACATTATGATTCCAAAAAACATATTTATTTTATCCCTATATTTTTTATAAAAAATATAATTTTCACTTTTAAAATACGAATTGGCATTTATTGATAAATGCTATATTTTTTTTAAACAATAACAGTTTTCAATCCCTTTTAAAAATTATTTTTTACCTCTTAAAATTACATAATAAACTATAAATAAGAAGTTTTATTAAATAATAATATTTTTTAACATTTAATTTTTTCATGGTTGAGACCTTCATGGGGTGGTTGGGAATACATAGTTTGGTTCATGATCTAAATGAGATTGAACATCTATTTTAAAGAGGATTTATCATTCTTTAGTTGTTGGATCTCAACATGGGATATGTAGAAGGGAAAAGGATTGTGATTCTATCTCCCTGGGAATCTCCAATAAATGGGATTCCCAAGGTACAATCGTACTGGTTGAGGCCATCACATTATTTTTTGGAAAATTGGATATATCAAAAAATATATATTTATACTAATAATATGATTATCATTCAATGAATATATGACTATAAAAAAATAAATAATAAATGGTTTTTTTTAGTGACAATTTATGAAATATCCACAAAATATATTGTCAAGATATAGAGGTGGTTTTTAAAAAACCTATGATAAACTTTATTTGTACCTACAAAACTTCTTCCATTCCCCTAAAAACCCAACACCCCCACAGCATCTTCACATGACCCTATAAATTTATACCCCCCCACAACTGACACCCTTCTCCCCCCCGTTGCAGGCCCCCTTCTTTATCACTATCGACCCCCTTCACACCCTACTCCACTGAATCCCTGACCTCATTTCTGACCCCTTTCTCCCCAGAGATCTTAGAGCTAGAGCCAAATCCACTAACCCCTATCACCCCTGAACCCTCACTGCCACTTCTCCCTAGGCATTTTAAGGGTTTGGTATTCCAAAAATCCCCTACTTTAATTTTATATTCATCATATTGGGTGTGATCTCTTCATTTCCAAATTTAGGGATTCTGAATATCTTCAATTTCACTAGTATCCATATTGTAAAGCGATTGAGGGGGTTTAGGTTAAGAGAAACTAAGGTGATATTTTTTTTCTCATACCTAAATTTCCCTCATTATGGACAAGATCTACATAAAATCAAATATTGTACTTTTTAAATTTAATCATCAATGTCCAATCATCTCTATATAGACCTAAAAGTATAATTCTATATTTATTTTGATAAGAGTACCCTTTATTAATTTAATATTATTAAAGGGATGGGATAGAAATAGTTTTCCACCAAGTGTAAATAGTTTAAATAGAGATTTTTGAACTATTTTTACATATTTTTTATAATGTTTATATGTTATATTACATAGCATGGTTTAGGATTGTCATGTTAAAAGATTAGACTGAAAATATATTTCCGTTTTCTTTGTTTGGAGATATTCAGTCCACATAAAATGTGTTATTAATGCAGATAAAAATGGAATTTTAGTATTTTATATGTCTTGATGATGCTTTCCATGATTTAGAATAAGTTTTAGGTTATAAAAGGTGTAACTATCATGATTATTGATTTCTTTGGATGCTCTAAATTGTATTACAAGTTATATATATTTTTAAATATGACATTTTTAGTGTATGAAGAAAATTAGAATGGGATATTATATTATTATATAGAAAATGATACATAGGTACACCAATTATTTAGGGATAGTTTGATGAAGTTGTATGGGATCACTATTCCTTGACAGTAGTATACCCCCTCCCTTATTCTTAAATGGTTGTGAAACAACATTTTCCTATAACTAATATATATGATTACATTTACATTTAATTAGAAGAATGTTTCACCTAAATTATATTATATCAGTTTTCTCAGATCATGAATTAGTCTCGAAGAAGTTATATGAACTATATATCCTATCGATATAGTGGGTTTGTCATTAACATTTATGTCTGTGTAAAATGAATTTCTTAAATAATATTTTTCAGATAATTTAATATTTCATTATATTTGTATCACTGTTTCATACACATTTGATTATTAAAGGCTATTGGGGATGTGGAGTTCATTACATAGTGAGTATATTATGTTCAAACCTTACTTGTGTCTCACATAGGATGTGTGTAGAACATTATGGATGTGATATTGGAAAGACTAATAAATCATAGAAATATATTTAGTTCTATTTGGAGTCATTGAATCTTTTTTGGATCAGGAGTACCATTTAATTAATGAGTGTAGAAGACATTTAGGGGTTTTCTACATGTTTTCATTCAAGATATACCCCTTGTTAAACTTCTATTTTTGGAACTTAGTATGTTTTTGGATTTTCTATTTGTTTATAAGTGGTATTTTCTTAATTTCATGGAATTTATTGAATTAATGGGTTTTTTTGGATTGTATTCATGTGTAATTTCGTGTCAAAATAGCCATTATCATTTTTTATCATCCATGTCTCCCTAATAAACATGTACCCTTTCCAACAACTAGGTTATGTTTGTGAGTAATGACTACATTAGATATGGTCATAATCAAATTTTCTCATCAACCTCTAGTATTTTAGTTAACACTAAAAATAGGGAAATATATCTCCTATATCTTTATTTCTCAATCATGTGTATTTATAACATCATTTTTTAATTGGAAGTTACACTTAATGTGTTATGGAGGTGTTGAATGAGTATTATTCAGTTATTTTGTTCAGTGTAGTTAAATTTCTAGTGGTTGTTAAATAATTATATGGAATTTAGTTTACAAGATAACATTATAGTTTAGGATGTAAGTTCATAAATGAAGAATACACTCTAGTGAAGGATAGTTTCTTTTTTGTTACACTTATATTAGGAACATTTACAATACATTCAAGGAGTGTATCCTTAATTCATGCCTATAACTTTTGAATTTTCTATCAAAATATCTTTAAACATTTTTTCATTATTAAGATATAATTTTCTTCAAATTATCATTGGTATCATGTTTCTCTGTATTACATACACATATGTTAGATTACTTGGGAAGGGGTTTAATTATATATCTAGAGGTTGGAGTAAAGATAAAAATATATTTTTGTTACATAAAACAATGTTTTACTCTTCCTATGAAAGGGATGATGTATAAAAAAAAATTCATTGAATAAATAGTAAAATCCATAAAATAATTAAAATATTATTTTATCATCATATGGTTGGATAGAATATTTATGTTATCCAAAAAAAAATTGAGAAAATTTTCAGATATTTATTTTTTTACCAAATGAAATATTTATTATATCAGAAAAAGTTTTTCACATGGATTATACTCATCATAACATGACAAAGTGAAAAAAATTGAGTTTTCGTATTATGGGTACATGATGGAATCAAAAATATTAAATTGGAATTTTTTTTTAATAAACTATTTTATTAAAATACCTTTATGGATATTTATGATTTCATTTTATATATCATGGAATGGTTTATCCAAGATTATAAGAAAATAAGAATATGTCATATATCCTCTATGATTAAAATCGAAAAATAAGCAGGGACAATCAAATAATTCACTCCAAATAGAGAAACTTCTAATATTATCTATTGGAATTTAGTGGGTATGTTATGTAATTTTAACACCACTCTTTTTGGTTTTATATGTACCATATATGAATAAGTAAAAATAGAATGTGAAATATTTAAATAGAATCTATTAGATCACCACTATGAAATTCTCATGAAGCATTATGTGACACCCCCTCTAGCTAGAGATGTGTTAAAACTCTAAATCAAATACTATAGTGATAGAGAATTACTAGGTTGAACTAGAATTATTGACCCTAGGGTGTTTCCCCCATTATTCATGTTCTAAATTAATTATTTAATGAATTTTCTTTTTCTTAAATTTTAAAAATTACTATCCATTATTGATTTACATTTTTTACATTTATTTTTAATAATTATATGACTCTTTTTATAACTACATGTGTTTTTTTCTCAAATCCATTTATCTCTTTTCATACTTAGTAAAAATTAAGTGTTTTAAATTTTTAAAGAAGTGTAGGAACATTTTAAATAGGGTAAATAATGGATCAAATTACCAAGCAACACACCTCAATATGCTATGGTTTTGAGGGAGATTATAGATTATATAATTTCCAATCAATCCATTTAATTAAAACTAACATTTACATTTCTTAAATGTAAACTTAGAATATGGTTGAAGATATAAGATGATTATAAACAATTGATATTCAAGGAATTACATGTTAAATATTTGTGTAGGATTTGGTATGCAGAACAGAACATTACAAAAGATTGATCACGAATTTAAATTGATATAATGAGCTAACAAATTCATCTAATGTGGAAAATAAAATAAAAAAACAAATAAACAAATCTTTTGACATTGAAAGACACCAACCCCAACATCAAAACAAATCAGAACAACTAGTTGAGGGTGCTAAAAATAAACACAATTTTTTTTGTTTTTGAGACTATATGATAACTAGATCATGATTGTAACATATCAATGGACACTCCGCTTCATGCTGGGGAGACTAATGTAAGATAAAACTTCATTGAGTCAGAAAATGTGATTCATGGTTTAGGTGATGATCGAAATCCAGAATTATATAACGGATTCTTAAAATATTAAAAACATTCTTTTCTTCTGAAGTTGTACCAGATCAAATTACTATGTGTAATTAAAAATAAGGTTATTTCGACGATATTGGAATTGTTGCATGATTTATTTCCTAAATAAATGATCCCTGAGTCTTTTTATGATATGGAAAAAGTATTTAACAATGATGGTCATAATAATGTAAAAAGATATGCATGTCATAATGATTTTATGATTTATTGGGGAGTATATTCAAGTAGCAAATATTGTAAATAATGTTCTTATACTATATAGTAGTCAATGGGTGATATTGGAAGTCTGAATCAACATAATACTATGAAGATAAATAGAAGGAACACATATGAAAAGGGTTTTCATTACATTCCTTTAATGCCTCGATTGGAAAGATTATTCATGTCTTAAAAAAATGTCAAAAAAATGATGTGGAATTTTATAGATAATATCAATGATGGGTTAATGAGACATCCCAGATATTCACAATAATGGAAAAAATTTGATTCATTAGATCCATATTTCTCATATTATCCTAGGAATTTTTTTATTTGGATTAGCTGCCGATATATTAGAATGATTTTGGTATTTCAACACTAGTTATATCATTAGGCTATATATTTTCATCCATTATTGTTTAACTCCTGGGATGTGTATGTAACAAAAATATTTTATCATTTCGATGATTATTCCTAGAAAAAAGTTCCTAGAAATGATGTTGATGTATACATGAAATAACTTATTAAATAATTACAGGTGTTATGGAGGAACATTGTTGATACATATGAACAATCTTCATGAAGAATGTTCAAAATTAAAGATTCTCTAATGTTGACCATTATTGACATCCCTAGACATGGGAATTTATCTGATTGAATCACATACATGGGTTAGTATTTTACTATTTGTAACATCGAATTTGATCTCGAATGACTACCAGATAGAAAAAAAATTTTCTTCTTGTTTCATATAATATCTTTTTGAAGCATCTCATAATTTTAGGTTGAAAAAGTCAAAATAAAATAGTTTGATTGATCATGGACCACCTCCATACTTGTTAACATATTATATAATATAGGCACAACCTAGAAATATTGATATATAATTTCTGAAGGTGCATCATTTGAATGGTAGTGGGAAACAAGTTTTATGTACATTATTAGGTGAAATAAGAATAAAAAATTAAAGAAAAAAAGAATAATCTTCATATATATGCATTAGGAATTTAATTATTTCAGTATAATATTTATTTTAGGCATATTGAGAATATTTTTTTTTGAAAATTTGATCATTACATTCTTATGGAGGATGGAAAATTTAAGGACCTTCTCACTGCTCAAAAATAATTTCAAATTATGAACATAAAGCATGATCTATACCCAGATGAGAATATAAGGTATGCTATAGAAATTTTTCCATGAAAAATAGGGATAAAGATACATTCCATCCAATTTTAAAACATGTTAAGGTATATGATGTTTATTAAAGTAACATCTCAAAGTTTGTTGACTTAATGCATCATATGTCACATGGATTGAAATGTAATGATTCACATATTCTGTTACAACTGTTAATACCATTTGAATTGCGTACATTTTTACAAGAAAATGATACTTATATTGTACTCTAATATTGAACATTATTTAATAAAATACATGAGAAAAAACAAACCAATATTAGAGCTTTACAAACTTTATGAGATATTTTTATTGACACTTTGTGAAATAGAGACGATTTTTCCTCCGTCTCTTTTTACTATCATGATGCATTTTACAATGCATTTGGTTGAGGAAGCTAAATTAGGAGGTCCCTTAAATTATTAATGGATTTATGAAATTGAGAGTTACTTTATATATATTTATTTATTCACGTGAACAATTATTTTCACATCATTAAATACATGAGTATGTTTTTTTATTTTATTTCATAGATATCATGGGCATTTAAAATGATATGTTTAAAATAAAGAAATACCTAAAGGCACTATTTATAAAGGATATTTGGAAAAATAGTATCTTACATTTTTTCTAGATACTTTGATGATATCAAGATAAGATTTAATCAAGTTGGATAAGTGGATGATACATTGAATCAGCACCAACTACCTGGGAAATAAAAATTCATTCCTACTATTGGTTGATCAGTTGGGAGGAGGTCAAATGGTACACTGATAGAAGTATAATTATTATAGGCACATAGATATGTGATGTTGAATAGTAAAATTTATGATTCATTTATTTAGGAATTGAGGACTCCAAAAAATATATGAATGGGAGGCCGAACATGAAATGATAATGATATAAAAAAAGATGTTAAAAAGATATTATTGAATGGTTTTCACAACATATAATTTTGTAAATATCCCAATCAATGTGGATGTTAGGTTGAAACATATATTTTTAAATTATAATAATGTATATTAGTTTTATTAGATCATTTATATGGATAATCGATCTGAGTTGGTATAATATTTGATGTTTCTCACTTGAAGTCCTTTAAAACAGGATATAAAGGTCAATATTTACAATCTGAATGTATTTTAATTTTGTATTGTCGATCAGGAAGAGGGTTTGAAAACACATAATAGTGATATATTTATGTTTTTCTATGTAGGATACTATGGAATGTTGAATGATATTATTTAATTAAATTACCATGATCATTTTTCAGTTCATTTATTCAAATTCAATTTAGACGATATTATTAAGGGTGTTACAAGAGAGTCCTTGAAATTTCCATCTGTCATATTCTCTCACACGATGGATGTTGGTGACCATGAACTAGATGATACAATTATATTATCATTTTAAGGGAAAATGGTTTTTTATGTGGAAGATATCACTGGTGAAGGTTTGATTATAGTTTCTCGTAAAAAAAAGAGACTTGTTTGATATCGAGGATGAAGTGGAAGATTTTACCTTTAACATTTAATACCATTAAAAAAAATAATTTAACTTATTTATCCATCATGATATTGAAAATATTAGTCTATCAAGTATAGATGATGTAGATGATGTAATTATGGAACATGAAAAGGACATGATTGAATGAGAAAATGACTATATGTGTAGTCATCAATTCCTTTATCAAAAACATATGTCATTTGTGAATCCAATCATTATCATAGTTATGTATATTTTTTCAGCCATTTTCATCTTTTATCATTTATAATTTTTTTTCTACAAGAATTTTTTGAAATATATGTTCTGAAATTAATTATATGTGATTAAATGAGAGGAACGCTAATGAGGAAGCATTATACTGATTCCAGTAGGCTCCCAGTCAACATTCCCTTGACCACACCGACAGATGATGATCCATCAGTATCCCTCCGTACGAAACCTGAGACACCATTCTATTTCCCATAAATTGTATCTCACACCCTACATCAGCATCCCATCTACATCTAATTGAAACTCCTCCAAATTCAGCATCCTCAACAATGATGGAGTGGGTAGCCACTCCTAACACTTCACGAGGATATTGGAGGGTGAAAGTTATAAGTAAAAATTTTAATATTAATAATGTAATTTTATATTTTTTATACTACTAATTAATTTTTATATAACATGGAAACAATGATACAACATAAAAAATGTAGAGTTTAGATTTATGGAATCTGAATGGGCTAATGATTGTTTTCCCATTTTACTAATATATGATACTCATAGATAATGTTATGGGATTATTTAGATAGATTCTAGGATAGATGGAAGCGAAGAAAGTTACCCTTATAATTATATATCCTAATTTGATCCATATGCCTTCATCTTAGAAAAATTATTTTTTTGATTCATAGATAATGGAAATTTTAAAATATTATGGTGTAATTGAATGTCATTATATTGTAAAATTATAATGTTTTCAAAATGATTCTCTTTTTAAATATATTTTTTCCACTTTCCCATTTCTGATCTTACAACATGAATGTGGATATTGAAAAATATGGGTATTAAATGGAATAATTTTAAATGGATATTACAAAACAAATTCATGGATACTTGTTGATCACCCAAAAAATGTATGATAAGGTACCTAGAGGGAAATGAGAAGTTTTTATTGATATCTATCATGATTAGAAGATCATGTTATCAAAATATATATTATTATATTAATCTCATTTTACATTTATGAAGGCATATGAAAATGAGATGACATTGAATTAATTACTACTAAATTTCATGTTATTTATTTCATGATGTTTCAAGGAAGAATACATTAATTTGAGCTAAGAAAATTGTCCCTTACAACGGGTTCAATTGGTGTTTCCATAAACCGAATGACAATTGTAATATTTCCATTAGTTTAAATATTTATAAGACCATATTATCTATAAAATATTTCATTTTTTTTGATTTATTATTTTTTAATGACATCATATAATTTAGGGAACCAGGTATACTAAATTGAACAATGGTTATATGTTCAGAAAATATCTAATGGGGGTTATGTTAATGAGCCATCAAAAGAAGTTATAGAAAGAAACCATTTTTAATTATAATAAAATATTATAAGTTCACTCTATGGTAATATATATTAATTCAAATATGATTGATATATTATTTATAGGTAAAAATTAATGAACCGTGGGATGAAAATCCCACACAATCCATCTCAGTGTCTATGGATGACCCGGTTGGTACGGTGCTTAAGAAGGATCATCTTGATCAAGTGAACAAGATGGGTTTGGGACCATTACTATCTGAGGAAACTATTAGTCAATTGGAGATTAAAGTTTCATATACTCCTAGTTCTAGTAACTCCCTTAACCAATATTCTCTAAGATATTTTGTTTCTATTTAAAGCACAATTCTATAATAGAGAGCTCATATATCTTCTTTTCAGAAATCATTGGTTGATTTATGTTAGATGATGGATGAATCATTCATAGATGATATTGTATTGATGACTAGTGGTGATCGGGTAAATCAAAAAGATTCAAAATCATTTATTTCAAAAAAAAATTCTTTCTAAATATTACATATAAGTATAAAACACTCTTTAATATTCAATATAATTTTCTTGCAGGTGCTAGTAGTTGGAATTTGACACAGATATTGAGAGGGTAATGTGAAAAAACCATTATTGTGAAATGATTATTATTATATATGATCTCTTTGAATAATATTTAAATAGAGATTTTATTAATGTATCATTTATTTCACAGGATAATTGTCACGACCCGTCCTCGGGGCCCGTGCCGTGACTACCCTAAGCCCGCCTTCCATAGGCCAGGGGTTGGAGACTAGCACCAAGGCGTAAATCCCGGAAAAGGGAAGGCATTTCCTTTGTAAAGTAACCAAACACCACAGAGAAAGAAAGCAGAAGAAGTAAACACTAAGTAAAAACTGATACAACAGTAAGTGCGGAAAGGTAAGTGGGCCAGTATAGAAACCCAAACTGAAAGTAAAGTACAACTGGAAAGGGAAAACAACAACTGAAAAGTAAAGCCGCGACGTCGAGCTATCCACTGGGAATCCCACCTGAAGGGTGGGTACAGATAGCCTCCACTACTCCTCGGGTCCGACCGTCCGCTCCGAGTACGTCGGGTCCAGTGGTCCACCTCCAGGTACCGTCCTGCTCCATAAGCCTCAGCCACGATCAGCGTTGTCCGTTGTCTGCAACCAACACAACGTAGTTCGGGCATAGCCCGTGCAGGGGTGAGTATAAGCTACTCAGTATGGATCCCGAGACCCCCGAAGGTCTCCCAGAATCCAAAAAGGATAAACCACAAAGTAAAGATACAATCACGAAGTAACATCCGACACGACTTAGGTATATGCCCATACATATACCTAAGTCATCAATTCTCATTCAGCTCCAACATCCAGGCCCAAGTACAACCCAGTCCACACAGGAAAGCAAAACTTAAATCCACACAGGATAGCACAAAACAATCCACATAGGAAAGCAAAACAGGATTCATCTCACACAGGAATACTACTTCGAAAGACGATAGAGATAATCATATGGATCCGCTGATTCATCTAAGCCATCATACCCACAAAGGATCGGTAGGTACTAACCCCCGCAATGACCAACATAGGATCGATCATGAAGTGAAACCATAGCTATTGGGAAACTCCTTCTCCATAAAGTATAGTGGGTAAGCCTCTACAACCAAGCGCTTCCCTCTAACCTTGGACTGCTGTAGTACTCCACCTATCGAGTACTGTGTGCCGGCTGCTACAACCAAGCACTTCCCACCATGGGTCTGCCACTACAACCAAGCACTCCCCCTCATAGCCTCTAGAGGTACTCCTTCTGTTGAGTACCACGAGTCTGCTGCTACAACCAAGCGCTCCTCTGCCATGGGTATGCTGCTACAACCAAGCACTCCCCCATGCTGCTACAACCAAGCGCTCCTCCGTCGTGGGTCTGCCGCTACAACCAAACGCTCCCCCTTATAGCCTCCAGAGGTACTCCTTTTGTTGAGTACCACAGGTCTGCCGCTACAACCAAGCGCTCCTCCGCCATGGGTCTGCTGATACAACCAAGCGCTTCCCACTGGGCTATCCGTAACACACCGAGTCGTTCGATCAGCAGTCGTCAAGTCTCATCCGGCTCTAGGGTTTCCGCACACAGCATGCTCGTTCTGGGAGGGTCCACTCCACGGGCTAAGAGGTCGATGCATCAACTGACATGTAGTCCGGAGTTGACGTATCCCAAGATGTACCGTAGTGGTCACTGCCGAAGACACGGAGGATCCCCGTACTGTTTTCATCATCATCACAGTCGAATCCACTGAGGATCTCTGTACAGTCGTCGTCGTCACAGTAGCAGTTGCAGCCAGCTCTAGGGTTCCCGCACACAGGAAGCTCGTTCGGGAGGGTCCGCTCCATGAGCCGAGAGGCTGATAAATCAACTGACACATAGTCCAGAGTTGATGTATCCAAAAGTTCCGTATCGTCTACAGGAACTCAACGTCGCAGACGACGCGTCAATCGGACGCCCGGTCTGAGAGTTATTGGCTTTTTCGTCCCAGGGGCCCGATTGGTTTTTAAGGAAAAGCCAACCCGACCGTACTCCACCTGCATCCAAACCTCGGGTGGAGTAATCCAAAAGATACGTCTCACTTAGAGGTATCCACCAAAGTCGACGGCACGTCAATCGGACGTCCGGAGCTCAAGATATGAGTGTTTCCGCTCCGAGGGCCCGATTTGTTTCGTGTACGAACCAACCCGGATGAACACAATGTATTCCGAAACCTTGAGTGTGATATACCGAAACGACCGTCTCGATCCAAGGATCGCATTTCCGCTGACAGCGCATCGTTCAGAGGAACGTAGCTCAAGTTATGAGAAAAATACCGAAAAGGTTCGAAAACGGGGGGTCTGGGCCCGGACCGACGAGGCCCAACCCCCCTGGGTCGGCCCGAACCGGGCGACCCGACCCGGGTCCAAGTCCGAACCGGTTGGGCGAGACCCAGCCTGGCCAGGGCGGCCCGGCCCGGCCTAGGCGCGACCCATCCCGGCGGGTCGGCTCGGCTCGGCTCGGCCGAGCGGCCGAGCGAGGGAAACTGCGGCGGGGTCGCGCTGCCCCCGCGTAAAGGATCCGCGACCCCAGTTGGGGCCGCCTCTCGCCAACAGACGCGGCAGCCGGCCCCGTCCTTGCCTCTGGTTCCGCGCGGCCGCGGAACCGCATCCTGCCGCCGTGGCTTCATCGGCGGCGGATCCGTCCGGCGGCGCACTGGGGCACCGCCGGTGGAGTCCGCGGGCCATCAGAGTTGCTCCGGTGGTCCGATTTCATTTCCGTCTGTGCCGTAGCTCATCCCAAGTCTCGTTCTTCACTGTAGAAACAATAAATCGTATCTGTGGCCCGTTTTGTCGTCGTCCACCATTCCACACACCAAGAACAAAAAGGGTGGTGGGTTCGGATTTTTTTGTTGGTCCTCACCCACCGCGTTAGCGGTTTGAAACAACACCATAATTCCAAGAAATTAATAAACCTCAACCCGCAATAATAATCCGCGGACCAACTTGTTAATTGGTTGGTCCGCGTTCTTGCCTTGGAGGAAAACAAACATGAGTATTATCATTTTCAAACGACCCCTACCTCAACGTCGTCGTCGGATGCGAGTTCGTCGCGGAATTGACCGTCGCGGAATAAAAGGATTTTCGCATCGCGGAAGGGCGTCACTGTTGCATGGTACTCGGCGTCGCGTAGACAAACTCCAAGGATCAAGAACATATAGATTTAATTATAACAATTAAATCCATGTTGAATTTATAATCCGCAAAGAAATAAAAGGACCGCAATCCGCTACCTCAAGATGCCGATCGAAGATTGTCGCCGGGATGGATCATCATGGAAGAAGTGTCGCGGAGGGAGAATCATCGAAATCACGTCGTCGATCTCCGGGGGTCTGGCGTTCTTCGTCGGAGGCCGGTGTTCTTCATGTTCTTCGCGTTTTTCGCGTTCTTCGCGAAGGAGGATGAAGATCTCAAGCCTTGGAGTCTTCTCCAAATCCTCTCAACGAGCAATCCTCAAGAAGACAAGCGTTGGTCTTATTTTATTAACATGCCAACAAATTGAAAAACAAACTAAGTAATGACCCATTAATTCATAGAATTAATTTCAATGAATAAACCACCCAATTAATAGGAACGTTTAAGAGTTTAAGAAAACGCCCCAGTTGACTTTCATTAAAAAGGGTTTTCACGGGTGCGTTACTTAGTGGAAAAGAAACGGTGAGGCTCGTGCGGGCCCCACCCCAAAAATATCCTACCAAGAGGGTAGGATATTTTTAATTGCACCCTATCCGCTTCAACTCAGCTTAAGCAGCTTTAAAGTGGCTTTAAGTGGATTTAAGTGAAATAAAATTATGTTCTTGCACCACTTTATTTTATTTTCTTCACTTAATCCCAAAAATTAAAAACCACACCCGAGCAAAAACAACTCCGGAAGAGGCGTTTATAAGAAAATACCGGCGCTGCGATTCCATCAGTTCCCTCATAATTTGATTCCGAGCACCGGTTCAAAAGTTAGAAAAACCCACTCATTCGTTCACTGAACGTACCCGAGCCAAACTTCGGAAAATGATTCCGGGCACACCGGGCCTCAGAATCAGGTGCCGTCAGAAACTGCATTCTTGTAAAATTCCAAATAAAATTAAGAAAAAAATTTCCTTGAAATTTACGGGTCTTTACATCACTCCCACCACAGGGATTTACGTCCCCGTAAAGATATATCATAAACTAGGGAAACAAAAGCGGGTACTGAGCACACATCTGAGCCTCCCGCTCCCAAGTGCTCTCCTGGAGGTTCCCGTGCTGCCATCTGATGCACACAAGAGGAATCGACCATCCACGTAGGACCCACTCCCGTCGATCCTCGATCTCCACCAGAACCTCCGCAAAAGTCCCCCCATCATCAACGCCCAGCTCTCCATTGTCAAAGATATGCGTCGGGTCATGCACGTACCTCCTCAGCTGAGATACGTGGAATACGTCGTGCACCCGGTGCAACTGGGGTGGTAGATCCAGACGATAAGACACCTCGCCAATCCTTCTGAGGACCTGGAATGGTCCGATGAAGCATGGAGACAATTTCCGCCTCGTCCAAATCTCCGTAATCCACGTCGAGGTGAGACACGCAAGAAGACATGGTCGCCATCCTCGAACTCTAGTGGCCTCCACCTCCTGTTAGCACAAGACTTTTGCCGGCTCTGAGCTGTCCTCATCTGCTCATGGATGACTTGGACCTTTCTGGTCCTAGAAGAGCTGCTGAGATTTCTTCTTTGCCGAGAAGAGAAATCCGGTCTCATCCCTTGGACGAACCACGTTCTTCACCTAATACAGTCAATCCTGACATAGATGATACTATTCCATACCAAGGATGACGTCATAAGGCCTCGACGCTACTACCATGAGATCCAACTGTTACTCTCACCTCCAAGGGTTGAGTCACACTGTCGGCATCAGTGTGTGGTCACTGGGTCTCCTCCAGTAGGTATCTCAAAGTGAGGGTCAAGTCAACGGTTTTTAAACCGAAACCTCTTAGTAACAACACAAAGAGAGGACAGGAAGGTAAACGCCAAAAGAAGGGTGTCTTTTATTACTGCAGCTCAAAGTACAAAGACACAAAACATCTACAAACAAACATCAACAATGCTAGAAGCAGCATAAACAAAAGTCTCCAGGTCTGGAGCTAGTCCTTCTCCTATCCATCTGCTCTCGGAGCTCCATGATCGTATGCCTCAGCTGCCTGAAGCTGAGCTCTCCCATGCCCACCAGCTCCCTACGGTTGGGGTGGACCTCCTGGTGGTGGTGGTGGCAACACCTCGAAGCGTTGTCCACCTCCAGCTACATGGCCAGCTCCCCTGACATGGTCTCCTGCTCCATGCGATCCGCCTCGATCGAACCTCTGCCTCTGCCTAGGAGGTCCTTCGTTCATCTGCTGGTCATCCGTATGGCGGGTCAGACAGTCATGAGCCATGTGACCAACCCCGCCGTAGGAGTTACACTGTCTGCTCATGGAAAGTCGTTGTCCACCCCAGGTGCCTCTCACAAACGATCCTGTGTCACGCAGTCGACCACCGGTAGGTCTAGTACTCTTGGACCCCAGCGTCATCTGTCTACTGCCCGCTGCAGAAGACTCTGCCGCATGCCGGCTAGTGGTGGGTCCTTCTGCTGGAGTCTGCTCAGCAAGGAAACTCTCCACTAAGAGGGCTCGCTCCAACACCCCTGTCTGTGTCAGAATGCTGTGAGAAACAACTGAAGCTCTGATCTCTCGCCTGAGCCCCTGCTTGAAGGTTAGGGCCCTGAAGAATGGGTCTTGTACCATGTCCGTGGAATAGTGCGAGAGATCGGTAAACCTCTCCGCGTACTGGGCTACTATCATGCTGCCCTGCCGCAGATGTAGTAGCTCCTGGATGCGCACCGCTCAGAGGGTGGCTGGGAATAACTCTGAGTGAAAAAGGCTCTCAAAGTCCATCCAAAGAAGTGATGCCTCATCGTGCACTTGGAGCATCAAGCTCCACCATCTGCCTGCTGCCGCGTGCAGTAGGCTTGCTGCGAGGATCACCATGAGGTCTGCTGGTGTCCTCACTAACCGGAAAACTAGCACCACTGCCTCCAGCCTGTTCTCGGCTGCCTGGGGGTCCGTCTCCACGCGGAACCTGGGTGGTCGCTGGCGTTGGAACTCATGCAGTGCACTAACGCGACGTGCATCATCAGCGGCTGGGGCTGGAGGCATCGGTGGCTCGGCGGGTAGAGGTACTTCCGGTGCCTCAGCTGTAAAAGGGCCTTGCACCGAGGCCTCGTCGCTCGGCGGGCTGTCGTCACGTACAACTCTTGGAACCCTAGCTGGCTACCGTCGTGGGGACATCCTGAAAAGGAAATAGATGCTCCATGGTCAGAAAAGTATACCTGGTGAGCTGACACAAGGTAATCACACAGAAAACCTAAAACACACACGCAATCAATGTTTTTGTGCATTAAGTCGAAAATCAGAAGTCAGGGTCCTGGTGTACGGATAGGTCGGCCGCCGCACAAACACTGGACTCCCTGGACTGATAACCACACCCAATATGCTAAACACTATTGATTCACATAGAAAATATCAGAGTCTACGGTATAACCGAACTCCTCTCATACCAATTTGTCACGACCCGTCCTCGGGGCCCGTGTCGTGACTACACCAAGCCCGCCTTCCATAGGCCAGGGGCTGGCGACTAGCACCAAGGTGTAAATCCCAGAAAAAGGGAAGGCATTGCCTTTGTAAAGTTACCAAACACCATAGAGCAAGAAAATAGAAGAAGTAAACACTAAGTAAAAACTGGTACAATAGTAAGTTCGGAAAGGTAAGTGGGCCAGTATACAAACCCAAACTGAAAGTAAAGTACAAATGGAAAGGGAAAACAGCAACTGAAAAGTAAAGCCGCGACGTCGAGCTGTCCACTGGGAATCCCACCTGAAGGGTGGGTATAGATATCCTCCACTGCTCCTCGGGTCCGACCGTTTGCTCCGAGTACGTCCCGTCTAGTGGTCCACCTCTAGGTACCATCCTACTCCGCAAGCCACAGCCACGATCAGCGCTGTCCATCGTCTGCAACCAACACAACGTATTGCGGGCATAGCCCGTGCAGGGGTGAGTATAAGCTACTCATTAGGGACCCCGAGACCCCCGAAGGTCTCCCATAATCCAAAAAGGATAAAACACAAAGGAAAGATACAATCACGAAGTAACATCCGACACAGCTTAGGTATATTCCCATACATATACCTAAGTCATCAATTCTCGTTCGGCTCCAACATCTGAGCCCAAGTACAACCCAGTCCACACAAGAAAGCAAAACGTAAATCCACACAGGATAGCACAACACAATCCACATAGGAAAGAAAAACAGGATTCAGCTCACACAGGAATACTACTTCGTAAGACGATAGAGATGATCAGATGGAGCCGCTGATTCATCTAAGCCGTCGGACCCACAAATGATTAGTAAGTACTAACCCCCGCAATGACCCACATAGGATCGATCCTGAAGTGAAACCATAGCTATTGGGAAACTCCTTCTCCATCAAGTACAGTGGGTAAGCCTCTACAACCAAGCACTTCCCTCTAACCTTGGACTGTTGTAGTACTCCACCTATCAAGTACTGTGGGCCGGCTGCTACAACCAAGCGCTTCCCACCATGGGTCTGCCGCTACAAACAAGCACTCCCCCTCATAGCCTCTAGAGGTACTCCTTTTGTTGAGTACCATGGGTCTGCCGCTACAACCAAGCGCTCCTCTTCCGTGGGTCTGCTGCTACAACCAAGCGCTCCCCCGTGCTGCTTCAACCAAGCGCTCCTCCGTCGTAGGTCTGCCTCTACAACCAAGCGCTCCTCCGTCGTGGGTCTGCCGCTACAACCAAGAGCTCCCCCTCATAGCCTCCAGAGGTACTCCTTCTGTTGAGTACCGCGGGTCTGCCGCTACAACCAAGTGCTCCTCCGCCGTGGGACTGCTGCTACAACCAAGCGCTTTCCACTGGGATATCCGTAACACACCGAGTCGTTCGATCAGCAGTCGTCAAGTCTCATCCGGCTCTAGGGTTTCCGCACACATCATGCTCATTCCGGGAGGGTCCACTCCACGAGCTAAGAGGTCGATGCATCAACTGACATGTAGTCCGTAGTTGACGTATCCCAAGATTTACCGTAGTGGTCACTGCTGAAAACACGGAGGATCCCCGTACTATTTTCATCATCGTCGCAGTCGAATCCACTGAGGATCTCTGTACAGTCGTCGTCGTCACAGTAGTAGTTGCAGCCAGCTCTAGGGTTCCCGCACACAGCAACCTCATTCGGGAGGGTCCGCTCAATGAGACGAGAGGCTGATACATCAACTGACAAATAGTCCAGAGTTGATGTATCCAAAAGTTCCGTATCGTCAACAGGAACTTAACGTCGCAGACGGCGCGTCAATCGGACGCCCGGTCTGAGAGTTATTGGCTTTTTCGTCCCAAGGGCCCGGTTGGTTTTTAAGGCAAAACCAACCCGACCGTACTCCACCTGCGTCCAAACCTCAGGCGGAGTAAGCAAAAAGATCCTTCTCACTTAGAGGAATCCATTAAAGTCGACGACACATCAATCGAACATCTGGAGCTCAAGATATGAGCGTTTTCGCTCCGAGGGCCCGGTTGGTTTCGTGTACGAACCAACCCGGCTGAACCCAATGTATTCCGAAACCTTGAGTGTGATATACCGAAACGACCGTCTTGATCCAAGGATCGAATTTCTGCTGACGGCGCGTCGTTCAAAGGCACGTAGCTCAAGTTATGAGAAAAATATCGAAAAGGTCCGAAAACGGGGGGTCTGGGCCTGGCCCAACCCCCCTTGGGTAGGCCCGAACCGGGCGACCCGACCCGGGTCCGGGTCCGACCCGGTTGGGCGCGACCCGGCCCGGCCTGGGCGCGACCCGGCCCGGCGGGTCAGCTTGGCTCGGCTCGGTCGAGCGGCCGAGCGAGGGAAAACGCGGCGGGGGCACGCTACCCCCGCGTGAAGGATCCGCGACTCCGGTTGGGGCTGCCTCTCGCCAATGGATGCGGAAGCCGGCCACGTCCTTGCCTCTGGTTCCACGCGCCTGCGGAACCGCATCCCGCTGCCGCGACTTCAGCCGCGACGGCTACGTCCGGCGGCGCGCCGGGGCACCGCCGCCTCCTGCCGCCGGCGCCACTGCGCCGGCGACCCGCGCTGCCGGTGGAGTCTACGGGCCACCGGAGTTGTTCCGGTGGTCCGATTTCATTTTTGTCTGCGCCGTAGCTCATCCTGGGTCCCATTCTTCACTGCGGAAACAAGAAATCATCTCTGCGGCCCGTTTTGTCATCGTCCACCGTTCCGCACACCAAGAACAAAAAGGGCGGTGGGTTCAGATTTGTTCGTTGGTCCGCACCCACCGCATTAGTAGTTTGAAACAACACCATAATTCCCAGCAAATAATAAACCTCAACCCGCAATAATAATCTGCGAACCAACTTGTTAATTGTTTGGTCCGCGTTCTTTCCTTGGAGGAAAAAAAACATGGGTATTATCATTTTCAAATGACCCCTACCTCAACGTCGTCGTCAGATGCGAGTTCGTCGCGGAATTGACCGTCATGGAAGAAAAGGATCGTCACGTCGCGGAAGGGCGTCGCTGTCACGCGGTACTCGGTGTCGCGTAGACAAACTCCGAGGATCAAGAACATACATATTTAATTATAAAAATTAAATCCATGTTGATGTTATAATCCACAAAGAAATAAAAGGACCGCAATCCCCTACCTCAAGATGCCGATCGAAGATTGTCGCGGGTATGGATCGTCGTGGAAGAAGCGTCGCAGAGGGAGAATCGTCGACATCACGTCATCGATCTCCGGGGGTCTGGCATTCTTCGTTGCCCTTCGTCAGAGGCCGACGTTCTTCGCGTTCTTCGCGTTCTTCGCGTTCTTCGCGAAGGAGGATGAAGATCTCAAGCCTTGTAGTCTTCTCCAAATCCTCTCAACGAGCAATCCTCAAGAAGACAAGCGTTGGTGTTATTTTATTAACATGCCAACAAATTGAAAAACAAAATAAGTAAAGACCCATTAATTCATAGAATTAATTTCAATGAATAAACCGCCCAATTATTAGGAGCATTTAATAGTTTAAGAAAATGCCCCAGTTGAATTTCATTAAAAAGGGTTTTCGCGGGTGCGTTACTTAGTAGAAAAGAAACGGTGGGGCTCGTGCAGGCCCCACCCCACAAATATCCTACCAAGAGGGTAGGATATTTTGAATTACACCCTATCCGCTTCAACTCAGCTTAAGTAGCTTTAAAGTGGCTTTAAGTGGCTTTAAGTGAAATAAAATAAAGTTGTCTCACCACTTTATTTTATTTTCTTCACTTAATCCCAAAAATTAAAAACCACACCCGAGCAAACGCAACTCCGGAAGAGGCGTTTCTAAGAAAATATCGGCGCTACGATTCCATCGGTGCCCTCAGAATTTGATTTCGAGCACCGGTTAAAAAGTTAGAAAAACCTTCTCGTTCGTTCACTGAACGTACCCGATCCAAACTTCGGAAAATGATTCCGGGCATACCGGGCCTCGGAATCAGTTGCCGTCAGAAACTGCGTTCTTGTAAAATTCCAAAGAAAATTAAGAAAAAAATTTCCTTGAAATTTATGGGTATTTACATTAATCACAGGAAATTTTCATGATTTCCCATGTTTGAATAGACTGAATTGATTTATATTATGTTTATTAGTATAACTGTATGGTGGAATGTTATAGTTCATGTGAATTAATAATGATTCTAAAATAATATTACATTTCTACATACATATTGTAGGGGAATGTGTATATGAATATAGTCTAAGAAGACTATATAGTAATATATAATATGTTTTGTCATCTTAAGATCATAATAAGATATATTTAGCACTATAGGTACATAGAATTTTCTAGTGACTATGTCACCATGGTTTATGGTTACCGTGTAATTTTAAAAGAGATTTTGGCTGGTATCTGGATATGAGTCTTGATATTGTAATCCTTGGATGGTTTCCCTTAGGCTAGTCTAGTTTGTATGGAAGGATTAAGTGTAGTGAATTAATGGTTGAGACTACAATATGGATCCTGATTCTTGAGAAACACCCACATAAGTGTGGTTTGTGGATTAATGAGAACTATAATTGGGATGATTTATTTGGAATGAGATGATGTGTGATAGAGTAGGGTTATAACTAGGTGGAAGGCTTAAATTTATTCCTTGTGATATGGGAAATGGAACTTAGGTGCATGTAATGGATGTTATAAGATATATGGAATCATGTATCCAAGTGGAATATATCATTGTAGGATGGGATGATACCTGGGTAGTAAGAACAAGAGAGATAATGGATTTTTTATAGTTGGACTTAGACCTGAGGATTGGGTCTAAAGAAATTGTGGGTAGTGGTGTGACAGATAGGTGATAGGTATGAGATCATATCAATGAGATTATATCATGATGGGTATTAGGGATCTAGTCAGCACCATGAAAAGAAATCATTTCTTTGATAAGAGGGTTTGGGACTCTAGTTACTATCACCATGGGATTTTTTGGTGATCTATGTAATTGGATTCCTTCCTTATTTGTTATTTAATGTGTATTATTTTGTATTCGTATGATAGTAGATACACTTGGGGGGGGGGGGGGGGAAGGATCCTGAGGTCTGACCTTTCTATGAGTGAGATGGATCGTTCTAAACTACTAGGGGTGAGAGGGATTTCTTATGTTCATGAAATAGTACCTTTGCTTAAGCAGTCCTGCATTGGGATATTGGAACATTAATTTTGTAATATAGGGATTTGATAGTGGACCATCATGGGTGAGAGTGTTGGGCCATGGAATTAAGATACTAATGGATAGTGGAGACTTTTATGATTAATGAGGCAGTTGGTTAAGATTTAGATGTATGATTTCATCATTATTTTTTAGGTAGTGAGTCAAATAAATAGACAACAACCACCCTGAGTCTTTTGGAATGCATTGAGTTATGAGTAAAATGGAACAAGGTTATGAAATGATGAGATTTTTGCCTAAAATCAATGTTGGTATGATAAGTTAAAATAGTGTCCCTGTTAGATGTTCCCTCACACCCTGTACAAAAACCCGGGTGTGTATACAAAACTTATTTTTATTTTTTCCATTCAGATCACAGAATGTCTAGTTAATTGGAATAGATCATCTTGATAGGTATTTGGTGGTAGGTTAACGTGTCAGGTGGATATTTGTAAGTCCAATGTTTTTACTTTTAATCATTCTCATATATTTTTGATCGGATCCGGACATCATGTGACCTATGTATGATTTGTATAACCATGTGTCTATATATTTTCCATCAGTTGTTATGGAATTATGTTATTGATTTTTATGTACCTTTATTGTATGTTATATACATTTTGGTATAAATTTATGGTGGATTTTTATTGTTCTGTTCATTGTTTGTTTTTTCTAAGGTTGTTATAGGGCTTCAGATTCTATAGATGTCTTTTTGTACATCATCATATAGTTGGGATTTAAACCATTGGTAAATGTGGATTTTATTTTCGTGATGGTTTTAAATGACCCTATATGATGATTTTTTATTGGGTGGTCTTTAAACCCACTGCTAAATATTCCGCACTATTATTTAGCGATGATTTTTTCGTTTTAGTGGTAGTTTTTTGGTAAATTTTTTTTCAATTCAATGTATTTCTGAACCCCCGCTAAATCTTCTTCATGAATTCAGATATAAAATCACCACTGACATTAATAAATCCACCCATAAATATAAATTCTATAGATATTTCTGGAAACCACTAATAAATGCAAGGAACCACCATGTGTTGCATGCCGATACAAACTTTAGCTATGGTTTAAAATGCCACCAAATCGAAAAAGGACCACATAAAAATGCTTGTTTTCTTGTAGTATATTTACATCAGTTATGATTCTTAATGGCCTATTAAATAATATTGTATATAATAAAAATAAATAAATTCATGTGTTTTTTATTACCATAATATATAATTGGGAATTTAATTCTACAATAAATTGAATTTTATTTATAAAAGTTCTGGTAATTGCAGTCATTAAATTATATGTCACATTTATTATAAAAAATATTCCTTCAAGTTGCAACCATTTACAAAAAAAAACATAGTTTTTTCATCAAGCTACTAAAAGTAAATTGAAAAATAATATATTAATTGAAATCCTTATTGACATATCCTAAATTACTACACCATATTTTGAACCAATGATGCTTTTGGTTTAGACTATGTAATCTATGGTTCTTATCTATTCAAATCCTTTTTAATGGTTCACAAGGTAAATATTAATTAAACCAAAAATATCTCCCAGAATGTTTATCTAGGTATGTTTTCTTAGGCATACTAGTCATGCAAGAACGATGATTGAGTTAATACCCAATCTAACCATTTTAATGTTTTCTCCTAATTGAATTTTTTTTGTAGTAAAATACACTTCCCAGTATGCAAAAAATTATATATTTTCTTGGAAAACAACACAACATATAATTTACCAAATTTTAATTATATCATCATATACAGAGACTTGTCCCTTGGGTTCATAAAAAAAATTAATATCCAAATAATAAGACCTACCTAGATACCAACTATGGTATCATACTATTTACATACATAAATATTATATCATTTTAGATTAAAATTTAATACATAAACAATTATACATACCCCAATATTGTAAAGGTTCCATGTATTTAGAGATTATACACATAATCATTATAATTCATAGTGGACCTTCAAAATATTACACAATGATTTTCCATCATAGTAATCTTCTTTGACATACCTTATATAACAAAATTCATCATAACCAAGGGAAAATAGATGCATAAGATAGGGTGAGATCAAATTCTCCATAAGGGAAAACATAGAAGATATCCAAAAATGATCATAACTGTGCATAATGGTTTGATAACATGATACTATGATTTTATATTTATACCCAAAAGATTAAATTTCATTAATCATGATTCATGGCATAAGGATTTTCAATTGAAAAATAAAAAGTCATATGAGTGAAGAATCATATTTTATCTCCCAGGAGCTAAGAAAGCATGTCATAAACAATGAAATATGGAACATTCATATTCATAATTTTATTAACATGTATGAATTGTAATAAGTTTACACATTATGTTAAGGGTATGAAATCACGTCATCACATATACTAGTGAACATGATACCGGGACTATTTATAAAGTTACGCACATGAAAATACGTCCACACATAAATTTGTGAACATGAAATAAGCATCACACATAGTATAGTTATTTCATGAGTTATATATCCCAAATAAATGCATTGGAGGGATATTACTGACCCACCTGTCATATAATGTTGAACAAAATATGTTCCACAATATCATGTAATCATTTATCACTTAATCATAGAATAATCCATGGAAAAGAAACTTGTTTAAGAATGATATCAACATGACTTGTTAAACTTGTATAAAAATAGAAATTTTCATAGAACAATGCATATAAATCCATAATTGTACATAATGTAGAGTAATGGAATTAATTCTATAGTTAGATTATATAACCCGTGATGAAAAAGTAACAGGAAATGATGATATCATATATAAAGAATTCCTTTTAGTGATCAATGTAATATTAAGAAAGTTCAATTTTTATTTTAAAATAAATTATATAAAATACAAAATTTACAAATATTAAGAAATAAATTTTCATCAAAAATAACCTTATAATATTATAAAAGAGTATTCAAATAATAATTATTCATAATGGTGGAAAAAACCATTTCTGCAGTATATTTGGAAAAAACAATTTCCACACTTTTGGAAAATGTACCTAGTTTAGAAAATGAAAAAATGATTATTTTCTAATAAAACATAGAAATTATATTATGGGGAAAATGAATTTAAGAAAATAAAATTGAACAGAAAAAATAGTATGGAAAACATTTATATAAAACAAGGTTATGGATGAAAGATATTAGATACCAAAGAAGAAACAATTCTAGTTTTTGTTAAAAAATATTTCTTAATAATTTTATTTAAAAAGAGAGGAAAGTTGTACTATTAATTAATAATTCCATGAAAAAATAATTTATTATTATATTTATGGGATTTATAGGATAATAACAAATTAATTTCCCTCAATGTAATTTTTCACTTACAATCCTTAAATGAAATTAGATTGTAAGGTAAACCCTAACAATAAGTCACACCTGGTTTTGTAAAGGGTTAAAAGTAGTTTATAATACATATATGATTGTTATATATATAATTTAGAACCATATTCACACATATGATACTTTATATAATTTACATATAACATCTTATCTCCCATTTATTATCAATTATTTATTAAATTCATTGTTCACTATGATATCTATTTCATTTTTTATATAGGTTTTTATTATGTAGTTCCAATAACTGCACCATGATAATGGTTTCCTTTTCTAAAAACATTAGTTATTATATAAGTATCATATTTATTCATTATATAAACTTTTTTAACCATTCATATATTGTGGTGATTAAAAATGAATTACATCCCTTCGTGGAGATAATAATTTTCACATACGCATGAGTGGTGGCTCTAATTTTCAATGGAAGGAATGATAGAAAAGTAAATTATAATTTAAATTTAAATAATAATTAATATATCATAAACTTAATATATATTCATTAAATATATCCTTATTACCATCAATGTAAATTATAAAATAAAAAGTAATCACATCACTTCATGGAGGAGCATGTCCGCATGTATTCACAAAGGATGCAATCATTTTAGAACCAATGGGATGGTAAGAATTCAGATAAGGTATTAACATAATAAAATAATAATTTAAATTTAAATATAACATATAAACGTTAAATCCATTACTATTACCGTCAATAAAATATGGTGATGTAATATGAAACAAATCACTACGTGGAGGTGGTAGTCTACATGTACACATGTGTGATACTTTCATTTACAATTTAATGGAATGGAGGAGGAAAATATTTTTAAAATAATAATATTAAAATATAATTACATTTATGATACATGAGTAATTATTTTAGGATTGATAGAATATGTATATGTAGAATTAAACATATAAAAGATAAGTTTTAGGATCAACCTATTCTTTTAGAAACCACGATTGAATATCTACTTACGGTCCAATAGGATTTTATTTTTTGTTAAAATAACTAATAATATGGGTATATAGAATTTGAGATGTGATTTGGTCAAATTTTAGACAATATAAAGTTCGCATTTTTTGTGGATTAGAGAGGTGAGGTATTCTATTTTATTCGTGAGGGGAGTGGTAAACATGTAATTATTAAGAATATATAAATATAATGAAGTCACTCATAGAGGATATCGACTCAAAATTAGAATAGGATAAACTTCTAGGTAATATATAATCTAAATATAATCAATTATTAGTATTTATGTACATTTTATGACATATTTACCCCTGTCACCTTATTTCGATGAATGCTAAAATATATGACTTAATATATTATCTACACATTTACTTAATGTAATTCAACAATATATATTAATCTAATTTGTTAAGATAAAAATGTATTGTGTCTCTAAAGAAAAAATTATTAGAAAAACATATATTTACATTCAAATGATTTTATTTTTATTTCTAATCAATTGAAAAGTAATTAATTAGATATACAAATATGTAAAAAATAATTTTTTCAAAATTATTTAGTCTCATTCATAAACACAAAACCAACATGTTGGAGATAACTATCACATCAATTAATAATAATTTAATAGTATATCATGGTTTCTTAAACATTCGTGTGTCATGAAAAGAATGATATAAAATTGAATAAATTTATTTAAATATAATGATATATTTAAATATTTATGTTTTACACACCATAATTATTAGTTGAGTATCATCTATATAATATGTTATTAACTATCCATATGATGTTCTGCCTTCTATGTTCTTGGTGGAATTTTACAATATTAGTTGCAATTTTGTTCAAATGTTTTATTATTGTGGAAGGAAGTATATATCCTACAACGATATGATCTATGGTGATGATAGTGATACAATAATTTTAACAGGGGATGAGTGGAGACCCTAAGGGTTTGGTAAGGGTAATTATTTATATAGAGGTACACCATGTGAGGGTGATATTTGTGTATGTTCAATTACAAAGTGTTGTACTAACAAACTATTTGATTTTCTTCTATATAGATTAGAATTAAAATCTAATAAAGTGAACTATCTTATGGTTGTTTATTGGATACAAATCATCTTTTGGTGATACCAGTTAAATGTGTATGCTTGTGTGATGTGACGAGATCCTCTAGGGAGATGTTTGTTGTAACGATGTTCAGAGTGGGTGTGTTCCCTTAGTGCTGGTCAGCACAGGAACATTATGCCTTAAATTCAGGCCCCATGTCAGTTGACTCCATATAGCATTAGTCATATAATGTTCTAGTAATAACCTATATGGTATTTTCCTATATAGACTTGGAACAACATTTTATGTAACCGAACTTTGTGAGTATGGTTGTTAACATGGATCATCTGAGATGATTCCATGGGGGATAAGCATATGATTTTTGTTTTAAATGAATTAGTCCTATGAATATATTTTTGATGATAATTTTTTAATTGGTATGATATTAGTATTGAATTTTATTTTATTGTGTATATAATACGGTTGAGAGGGTGTCGGCATATGAAATGTCATATGGGTCATTGATAATCACATGATTTTTTTCAATGAGTTAACCTCTAGTCTAAATATGGATTCTCATATAGGTGAGAGGACCTAAAGAACTTTTGATATGAATTAGTGGTTATTGAGTTAAATTATTTTTATTGATTGATGGAAGTGCGTGAGTGGGGTTGGTCTAGGATTATTAGTTTGTTTGAGGCATGAAGCATGGTTAGGTTCTTACATAGTAGTTTGATTCCATAAGGTGATATTGAGGGTATTCTATAGGCATTAGCATTCCTTAGTTATCTTTTATAAGGAACCTCAAGAGAAATAATTTTTGCATTGAGGTTTTTTTGTGTGTAAAATTTGTACGATACTTTCCCTTATAGATTTTTCTTACGTTCCTAAGTGCCACAATGATAGATAATCGATTAATGATTTTTATTTTTTGAATGACTCTTGTTGGAGGATGATCATGAAAATTTTCTATTAACAATGATATATGTCATGATATCAGAATATAACATGGTGGTGCTTCTCATTAGATGATGTTAACATGTCATGGATCATGATCAATGATGTTCGTTCATCGGCCCAGTTCATATGACATGAGTCTGATAAGAGCATGAGTTTGGATTTTTTGATTGGTAGTAAAGGAGAATACATCAAGTAAATTTATAGGATTTTGAGGTGGAACACACGTTTTAAGTGTGGTGTCATTGAAAAATGGATTAACTAGTGACCGTGTGTGATCCAAGGATTGAAGATATTTGATGAAATTCTTATGGACATGATAACTCATGGCTTAGATATGGATGTATGAATGTACCTATATGGTAGATGAGATAATGGACACGGATTTGGTTTGGTGGCATACCCAATCAAAGAGTAGATAAAGGAAAATTTTTTATGGGATGAAATAATAATGGTTTGAGATGAGTGACACACACTTGGTGAAGTAACCTGTTGAGGTAGTTCTTGAGGAGTTGTATAATGAAGGAAAAATAGTGGGGGAGTACACCATATCCTATTGAAGGATGAAAATATTTATAGAATTAATATTTATTATGAATAAATAGTTGTTTCCAATAATTTGATAATATGTATAAATTTATGGCCGTGTTGTCACTCTTATATGAGTGAGATAGTTATGTTTAGTCATTACATATAGTAATGGACAAAGTGTGTGTTCTGGAGTCATGAAACACATATTGGATCGGTCATTTGAATGGTTGGATTTGAAGTTGTATGGTCATGGTATTTCATGTATGTTGGAGAGCTATAAATATAAATTATATACTCCCATGTAAATACCAGACTTCTGATTTAGATGAGATAACAGATGCGTTAGTTATTTGGCTTCAGACTATAGAAATATTTGGCATAATACAATGGTGTATTTTGATGTAAAACTCTTTTAATTAATTGTTTTAGTTAGTGAACATGTTTCATTTCATGGTTTAGGGGGTCATCCCATTTCATCGTGTAGTTCTAGCACTGATCCCATGATTCATAATGAGTTTCATATGGAGAACCTATTTGGTCGCATGATTCATGGGGTGAATCATGTGATGAAACATAATAAAGGCTTCATTTGAGTTGAAAATTATAGACAAATTAAGTGAAATGTGTAAATTTTTTTGTTATATACTATTTGGTATGATAAAGATATTATGAGGTTTTTTGGGACCTTTGAAGTAATGTATGAAGTATGGGGGACCTTTTCAAGTGTAGTGGATATTGTTATGATTTTTTAAGGTGTGATAGGATAGGAAGTGATAGATTATGGTGGGTTTTTTATATGTGTTTGTCTGAGGTGAGATTTAAACCTCATTGAATGTTTTTTGGACTACTAAGACTTTCCTTGGATTAGTAATTTTGATGGTTGGGAATACCACATTTCATGATCATCCATTATGGGTGGTGTTCTATATTGGTGAGATCCATGAAGATGACGATGAATTTGATTACAAAATGGGTTTTTAGTATATATGGGTGACATAGGGAACTTTATAATGGTTTTGGTGGAAATTATGAGGAGTGGTTCTTGTTTTTGTAAATGATGTGTCTCATGTTTGGAGATTCATAATGGGAGAATCTTCGATGTTATGGAGTAGAGTGGGGAAAAATAAGAATGGATTGGTTAAATGAGTAGGATAGGTGTGTAAATTAAATGGGTGACATTTCTTCTTAGGGATGATAGGTTTTATGGGGATGATATTGTAATTACTTATATATAGATTTGTTACAAAATTTATTAAAAATTTGAATTTTCTATTTGGTGTATGGGTTTTTTGGATAATTGAGACTCAAAAATACTTTTCAAGAGTTTATATAATCCGCATAGGTATTTTTATATTGGGTTTCATCTTTTGTGGAGGTCAACAGGGTTCGAGAGAGTATAAAAGGTAGGATGAGTAGTCGGGTGGTAGCATTTTAGAAACAAAAACATTGTCAAGATGGGGAGATACTAGTCAATATGTGAGTTTTTGGGAAATATGCGAAGTCCCATATTCTATGGGTTTTCATATTATTAACCCATTGGTGATTTAAAGAAAAATTATAAATGTGTGTTTTTTAAATGTTAAAAGGGGTATCAACCCACTATCATTTTTGGACAAACAACATGCATGCGAGGGATTCAGTATGATATCCCCCCCTTATATATTCACTGTTATTGTAAATTTTAGGTGTGATAAGATGAAGTTTCAAGGTTAGTTATTCCTCCCTATTCCTATCATGAATTTTCTCCCTCAATTTCCACTGATTTTATCTATTTTACGTTTAGGATTTTTGGAGATATCCACTAGATCATGGTGAAGATCACCCAAATTATCGGGGCTTTTAGGCATTATCTCTAGAGGAAATATCAAGATGAAAATTTCTTTATATTATTTGTTGTTTTTTCAAAGGTACATCAAACAACAGTTTTTTTTTCATTTTTTTAATTGAATATAATTTATTTATATATGAAAATTGTTCAGATTCATATAGAATGGGACCATATTAGTATTGGGGTTTATTGCATGTCTCCTATAGCTAGATGGACATTGTTATAGTGTAATAAAATGACCCAATGAGTATCTCAGTGTTTATAATATCATGGTTAAAATTTAATCATTAATTTTAATTTATCATAATTAATTTTAATTGTTCATAATTAATCATTTATGGTATGTGATATGTAGAAAGGGATTGAGTGATGATGTATGATTGAGTGAGGGGGGATGATCTTGGACATGCTTTGAAAATAGTTGCTGGACTTATGAATTAAATTAGTATATATTCAATTAAGTTAGGTGTTATCTCATAATATTTCATGGATTAATTTTTTTTATCTAGAATTAGGTTCTTCAGTGTTCATAAAAACATAATTTATATCTAGGTAACTCAATTAATGAACATTAATTAGATGTTTAATTCAAGTTAAATTCCCTAAATAGAGGTAAATGATAGGTCCACAAGTTTTCTTATTCACTAGACCAATGTCTTTTCCACTTATTGTTGAGGACCTATCTATAATGAATTATTGTGACTTACCCATCCCATTTAACAGAGTGACCCAACCAAATGTATTATAGTGGAAGAAGATTATATGCCTTTTTTACCTCTTGAATGAGGTCAGATGTTTCCTGATACGACTAACCCAAGAGTTTTAGATGATTCCTTTGAGCTATCTACAAGAGGGATGTGCGGTCTAACAGAGATAACATGGTCTGACTATGAATTAATGGGATTTTTTTAGTTATTTCGATCCAAGGTTCTCATAGTATTGGTTAGGAGTTATCACACCTTATCTCTAGTGGTGACCAAGCCCATGTGGATGACCTTAGGCTGGTTTGGGACCATGTAGTGTGAGTTTACCAACCAAGTGGGAATTTGGATCAAATGGTCCATAAGACATATCCATGTATCAATGTATATTTGACTTACCCCTTGAGGATAATAAGACATTTTGTTTGATGAACTAATCTGTAATCATGAATTTACCAAGTGATGTGAATTTTTATCATAGGATAGTTTATGTCTAAGGACCACACAAGGGATGCCTCCACTTATATAGAGACCTAGTATACCTGAGGTGGTTTGTCATTTATATACTGACTATGAGTGAAAGTTTATGGATGGGTAGTTTTTTTTTGTGTGTTTAACCACATAACCTGAAATGATAATTAATCTCAATAGGGAAAAGATGAATATGACATAAATGGTCTTTCAACCAAGGCTTTTTTATGTTAATTTTTTATTTATGTTAAGGATTTATGACATTTTATTTCATAGGATTCCTAAGATCCTTTATTTCGGGATGAAGCATGTTTGATTGACCAGGATGCCTAATAATCTCTTAATGAGACTCATGATACCCTAGTATTAATTATATGATTTTGATTTGGTATCATACTATATTGTGGAGTCTACTTCAAGTCTAATTATCATCCATTGATATGGTTGATTAAAGGTAGTATTCATAGAGATGGTATCAAGGATCCATCATCTGATCTATGTGATTGAGAAGACACAATAATTCCTATGATACATGTCATTACTATGATGTCGTGAGAACTTAATGAATGCCTATAAAGATAGGGATTTTAATAGTGTTTCTATTAGACCAATCTAAATTGTTGGGATTATTGATATTTGAATAGTGGCGTTAAGTTTTGGGTGGGCATATATACTCAAGAATAGATGTTGGATATCCCTTGGGTAACTACCACATGGTTTTTTCATAATGTCTTATGGATGATGGAATCCTAATGATGCACTAGGATATGTTAATATTTAGTGGTGGTGTGAGCAAGGAATCCGGAGTGAGTGGGAAAAATGACCCCTTGATTTGATTCTCATTCTCATAGATACTCTAACACTAGATTAAGTAGGTATATTCTATTAGGTTCATAGACCTAACGGTTGATATAGGTTATTTGGATTATGTAGCGATATATGAATATGCATGTTGCGTGTTTGTTATACTATGGAGGAACAATAATTTTGTAAGGCTAAAATACATTCCTCTCTCAAGATGAAGTTGATATCGATGATGGTGTATTTATTTTTTATATCATACTATTTATTTATTGATTATTATTTGAACACGTCACATACACATACCGCAACATTTTCCATTATGTATGAGGTCAAATAGGTTATTCCATACCCAGTTACTTATTCAAATTATAATCAAGAATCCATTTAACATGGAAACCTAAGAATCTCTCAAATTCTTATTGTATTCACAGTTAGGTATGAGGCATGGGATGAAGATTCACAAGGTCAAGTGGGTAAACTGGAATGAGATCTGAATATCGAGGTGAGGTATGGCTCAAAATAGTAGTAGATCTCAGGGTCATTATTCATTTATTTTTATATTCTATATATGTCAATAAACAGTGGGTGATTGGTCTTCATTGACAATTCTGAGCTTTTTTTTGACGTGTGTATTTCATATTAATTTTTTATTAAATGAATAATTTTTATTTCATCTTATGTACAATTTATTTTCTATTGTTCATGATACCGAGTTCATTCAATGATGTGTCATACCCTGAGAAGTTTGGTATATCCTCTCCACGGTACCTCATTATATATCTACTACTGGTTGACAACCTCTAATGTCCAGGGAGGTGTACTTGATGTTACATGTTGTTCAGGAATAACAACTATTAATAATGTTCTCAGTCAGTGAATTACATTATAAAATTAAATTATTTGTCTTTTTAATATTCCTAAAATCTTCAATCCCATAATGTATTTTTTTGATACATATTATATTTATTGCAAAAGATTTATAAAAACCAAAATGATCTAACGTATCCCACTATAATGATACTCCAGTAAACCTTTTCTACACTTTCTCATTTCTATAAGTGAATATAGTTTCTATCTTTTACAAAAATACCACTAAAAGTAGTCTCATGCATTTTAAACAAATAAAAACTAATGGAAAAGATAATATAAAAATATATTCAACTAAAGAGATTCAAAGAGATAAAACTCCAATAATACTCTCAAGATATGGAAGGAATCCTTCATCGAGGTCATTATCATGATATATTCTATTTTATAGTTTATTCAAACATAATCGAATTTAATATCATCATGTTTTAGATTCTCCTTGAAAAATTGGTACTTGATATAAATTTTCTGTACGATCAAAATATAGATATAGATTCTAAAATAAAATAGGGGGTGAATTTTATGTTTAAAAATCATTCCCCTATTAATCCTAAAAGGAAATCTACAATTAACATGGATAAACAAGGTAAATTCACAAACCCTATTTGGTTCCTAAAAAAAGAATATTTGGAATAGCCCATGTCCAATTATAATAAACCTAAACTTAAACAAGTTAAATGTAAGAAAACTAAAGCCGGTTTATCTTTTGGAATGATTATACCTTAAAGTATAAAGAATATTATTTATCAGAGTACACAATAATAACAAAGTATAATATAGTTATTATTTCTTTATTTAAGAAAATAAAATGAAAAAAAACATGTATCATGAACCATTAAACAAGTAAGAGATCTTTTAACCTAAAGAGAAGGGTATCCAATAACCTTGGATAGTGGTCCCTT
Source organism: Viscum album (assembly GCA_963277665.1). Lineage (NCBI taxonomy): Eukaryota > Viridiplantae > Streptophyta > Magnoliopsida > Santalales > Viscaceae > Viscum > Viscum album. The sequence continues at coordinate 1,859,404,124 of OY728151.1, read as the reverse complement.
GATTTATAATTCCCTGAAATCATGTCTTACACACATAGGGTAAACACTCGATAATAATATCATAGTTTCTCATGATATCCTCGTAATCCCTCTAACTTTAAGGTAGTTTACAGCTCTGTCTTCCTATCCCCAGAATCCCTTGATTGTAACCAGCAACAATTGGAGTCTCACTAAGTTATATGAAAAATATTTTCATGGTTGAACAAGTGTTTCAAAAATCACACGATGCATGAGAGTCTTTTTATAACTAGAAATCACTTCACATCATGGAATCTCTAGGATCATGGATCTATTGATATTGAACTTGTTCAAATGAGATCTTATTTATAGAAAAAATATTCAATGGTCAGATCCAACTCTAACAGTCAAATTTTTCCTTGAATTTCAGAGGGACCTCAACAAGTGTGACTCATCCAATAGATAGTTCTAAACAGATTTCACAACATCATTTCATTGTAATAAAATTTTTCAAAATGAAATTGTATCATGTAAGAAAAAAAGTATTATGATTATGAAACCTAATTAAAATAGTATCTAAATTTTTTTAATAACACTTTATGGAAATAGGTTAATAATAAGAGAAATATTTAATCACATTCTTTAGGAAGTGAAAAATGGAGTCTAGAAAAAATTGATATTTGGATTTTGTTTAAAAAAATAAATGTCTAAATTATAATGAATTTGGAGTCTGAATTATAAGGAATTCAAATTCTGAATTATAAGGAATTCACAGTCATAATTTTACGGAATTTAGAGTCATAATTATATGGAATTCAGAGTCCAAACATCTGAGGAATTCCGACTCTAAATTTCAGAGAATTCATAGAATTCAGAGTTTGAATTTCAAAGAATTCAAAGTCCATATTCCAGAGAATTCAGAGTCTGAATTTTAGAAAATTCAGTTTCTAAGAAACTATAATGTTCTTAAATAGTTAAGGATCCTTTTTTACTTAACATAAATATGGTTAGACATAGTTTTATAAACATTTTGTTGGTCGGAGTGGATACTCAAGAGGGGGGTGAATTGAGTTCCAATTAAACTTTCTTTTAAAAATATTTCTATTAAAATCCCCGAATTAAAAACTAAGTTAAACTATAGTGAATTTTTAAAATAGTAAGGGTTTGGTTAGGTTCTAAAAATATTGATTAGGTCTTAGGTAATATCAGAAGATTAAATTAGGTTTTGAAACTAGCCTACTAATTAACAATAATTAAAAACACTTTCTAGATCAACTATCAAAGTAACTTTAAAATAGTTTGAATTTCAAAGTAATTAGAAGTGGAATATAATGTATATAGTTCACTATAGACGTAATATAAGATTCAAAACAGATGTAACCAATAGGTTAAATCACAAGCCGATACTTATTCCTCTCAAACAATTTATATAAATTTGATCCACACCCTGGATTAGGGTAAACAACAGTACAGAGACTATCCAGGCACAAAGACCTCTACCACAGTTGTTCATGGGAAAACAAAAACAACAACACACTGGTTGTATAGGTCTTAATTGACCTCTACCACTTTCCCTAGTGGGATATAAGAGAGTTATAGAATGTTTGTGTGAGGATTTATAAATCCTCTAGCTTAGTTAAGGAGACAGTGTGTGTATAAAATATACATAGTATGCACACTACTGAAAATGTAAATAAAAGAATCACTAAGAGAGTATATATGAGTTTTAGAATGATATAGTGATTTGAAGTGCAGCTCTGGTCTTCTTTGATTGACCAGGAATGGTGTTGAGTCCTTAACTTGTTTTTTTCAGAAAACAGAGGGTCGTTTCTTCATGTTCAAATTTGATCAGCTTGAGTGTATGAAGAGCTCATTGTAGTTCTTCAGACCTTGACTAGAGTTCAGTTTGTGTTCTCTTCTTGAATGAATGGATTCGTGTATGTCCTGTGTTCTTCCAATATGGATGTATCCTTTCTTTACTGTGTGAATGCACCACTTTTCAACACTCTTCAGCCCTTATTTTTCACGCAACTATGCCCAACCTTTGTCCTTCCTTTTATAGCATTCAACTCCGGTCAATGGTAATGATTACCTTTTTACAGGTACGAGGTATAGTTCCCTGACATGAAAACAACTATCATTAAATAACATTAATTTCATTAAAATCATCAAATATGACCGTTAGCATTATTTTAATAATATTTACAACAAATACATCTTAAGAATTAGGTACTGTTTTAGTCTTCCATCACTAGATCTCTATCAGTAGACTTTTAACAGTGGACTTTGTATAGCGGTGAGCTCCTATCGGTAGCTCTATGTCCTTGTACCGGTAGCTCCTTGTATTGGTAGATCTTACTCCGTGTATCAGTATCTCTATGTACCAGTGACTCCTTCTATCAGTAGCTTTGGTCTATCGATAGCTCATCTATATCGGTAGCTCGTTTGTATCGGTAGCTCCATTCTGTTCTTGTGCTAAAGTGCATATCAGGTGACTTATGCACACCGGTCGACTTATTCTATCGGTATCTCTAATTCTATCGGAAGACTTGATCTACCAGTGTCATGCTTACCGGTAGAATTATACATACTGGTAGCTCTGTATATCGATGACCTTTTCTTATCGGTGTATATGTCTTTCGGTAGACTAAGTACCATTAGGTATCTATTTGTCTATATCAGTAGGTATGTGCATTCCAGTGGACTTAACACTTATCTATTCTATGAAACACATATGCCGATTGAGTTATAATTATTTCAAATATCATATAAACATTGATAAGCAATGATTAATATATTCCAATGGTTATTATTATACTCTTATCAACTCAATAGAAGGATGATAATGTAAATAATATATAAATGAACATAATTTGGGAATATCAGCATATTAAGACATAATTGAGATTATCAGAATAGGTGTGGTAAAAAATCTCCCCCTTTTTGACAATCACAACATAGGATATGATAATTCCAAAATAATTAGAAATGTACTAGAGGATATAACATTAAATCCTATTGTATCGTAGATAATAATATATTATAAAACACATATATCAAAGGAAAAAATGTATGATTTGAAATGTTAAATGTATCAGAGGTAGAATTAAATGCAATGGTATCAAAGGTACATGTTTCAAATCATAGTAGCTCTCCCATTAAGTTCTGTTCGCCCCCTTTGTGATTACCAAAAAGTGGGAAACAACATAGATGGAATGAAGAAAATGGAAAAGAAAAGAAGACCATTTGAATTTCATGGTCCAAGAAGTTATAGTGAAATTAAAAAATAAAAGTGATTACTCTCAAATGTGTTATCCACCTATTCAATCCACGTCCCCAATGTGAGATTTTCCCTTTAGATCAGAAGAGAATTCAGGCTGGGTGGATGCGGGTGCAGGATTAGGAACACCAGAGATGATAAGGGGAGGCTGAGCTATAGAAACTATTCCTGGCCTTTACTAAGGAGCTCTCTCAGTGATCATTTGAGTAAGGCAACAGATGGCTTGGGCTGGAGTCATCTGAACAGGAGAAGTAGTAGAGAAAAATGCAGGTAAGGTTGGAGGTACAATAACTGTCCTAGCATCGACATGCAAGAAGGGCAACGAAATATATCTGAAATCCATAATGATTCGTCCTCCTCTCTCCTCAGAAAAAATGAATTCATCCTTGTTTTCCATGAATTTGTCTAGGGCAGGTGTCAATTCTCTGAGCTTGATAACTTGTTTTCTAAAGGATTGATTGACTGGTGGTAGCTTCATGTTTTATAGAATAAACTTGAAATGGTTGTCGAGATGATGCTTGGTATAAACCCTTTGGAAATAATAATATACCTTGTCTTTCACCTCTTTCTGAGAAGCAGAAGCTTATCTCATATAGTCTGGAACAATATTCATGATATCATTAGTGGTATCTCTAGTAGAAGTTATCACTTTGGTCATATCAGATGAGTCCACAGAGCCACTGGTTAATGCTGAACAAATCTCCTCCTTTATCAAAGCTCTAATCTGATATAAATCCACTGAAGGTATGGAAGCAAAGAAACTGTAGAGAAGGTTACTATTTCCTTGAAGGTTTTGGTCCACCCACTGATAAGATTTTTTACTTGAGAATACTTGGTGCTGACATGATTTTTCATGGAGGTTTTAAATCCCTCAAAGACTGATACCATCTATCTCAAAACACTTTTGACATAAGCTATGTCTTTTTCTACTTAAGATTTAGAACTCATATAGGATTCTAGAGAGATAACTGATTGATTTAGAATTTCCACATTCTCTTCCAGTCTAGATACTTGAGTCTGGAAAGATGTAATTTCATACACTATCTCTGCCACAATGGTTGAAACTTTACAACCAAGAGAGAGTTCAAAAGAGTTTTCCAAATTGATCATCTCTTCAACAAAGAAACTCTTTAACTCATGAATAGAAATACTCAAAGGCTCTTTTAGCTCATCCTTTAAGGATTAAAAATCCACCCTGGTGATCATATTTTTTGGCATAACCGCATGTGCTCTCTCAGCCACAATACTGGTCACTGAGTCAGTTGTAATTGATTGAATTGATGATACCAGTGAAATTTCCATTCTTCTGACATCTTCAAAAAAAACTGGCTTTAAGACCTGACTTTAACATATTCATATCACCTCTTCTGATCACATCTTTAGGTAACGACTCAGATTGAATATAATAACTACATTTTAGTCTATTTAGGGATGAATCATTATCTGAATCGGGATAATCTAATCCACAAACTACAAACCCTGGGTCCTCTTCCCAGTATTCAATCTCAACAGCCACTGAAACACTTCCAAACATGGTTGGATGCTCCCCCTCAACTAGTGAAATCACCTGTATAGTAACAGCAACCACAACAGCTTGGTCTTCCTCATTAGAATCTTTGACAACTATCTCCAGTTCTGCAACAACAGGAGGCTCTTCAAGAATAGGAATAGGTATATCAACTTCAACAAGAACAACCTCTAAAGACATAACTGATCTTCCAATTAGGGGACTCAATATTAAGGTGGAAGAAACAGATGCTTCAGTTTCAGATTCTTTTCCTTCTTCCACATTTTCTGGGGAATCCTCTTCCTGATATGATCTTGGCTGGTCTTCCTCAACCATAGGTCTCTCTTCATTGCTTACACCGAAAATAGTTTCTGTACAAGGTAGGTTCAAATAAGTACTTCCCTTTTACTGTGATACAATATCAGGAGTTGGGCTAGGAGGCATGTCTGGATCTCCTCCATCTGTTGCAGTGGAATCCTCCTCTTCTGAATCACTATACTATGGCTCCTCTTCATCAAGACCCAGACCTGGATCCCTCACATCCTTAGGCCTTGATGGATTATCCACATGATTGAACTTATCCTATAACTTTTTATTATCAGTAACCTACTCTCCTCTCCATGGGTTCCAATTGATCTTCATGTATTTGAAAACTGTGCTTGTGATACAAAAGTTATTCTTTATCACCACTGTCTCATACTGAGACTCAGATACTCATTTTACCTTAATCATAACAGAAATCAACTTGGCAAAGAATAAGGCATTGGTCATTGATTTTGGCCTGGTCATATCCTCCATTTAAATCATTAACAGCCTGCACAGATTTACTTTCACACCATGTCTCAAGAGATGTAACAGATAGATATCTTGATATCATAGCTTTGCAAAGTCCCCTCTCATTGGACTTAGCACATGTTGCACAAACTTGAACATCATTCTGTTCTCTCCATCCATTTCCGCAGCCACCACCTTTCTTTTCTTCCCACTACAAGTGAGATCCTCTAAGGCAGTCTCATAATCGAATATGTCACTTGTAGGTGGTACTGTCTTCAATGAATATTCAAAAACTCCTTCATGTGGTACTCTCAGGTACTCATCCCACTCAAAAGATGAAAAGTCTATTTCCTTTCCATTTACCCATGATACCATTCAGTTTTTTTCATCGGATTTCTCAAAACTCACAAACCCATAGAACTGATTTACCAGCATCGAATAGTAGGGTCCATTGCTGTTGGAAAATAATTCTAACCACTTCTGCTCTTCTTGCACCTCTAGAAATAACGATTTAGTAGACAACATCCATTCCACACATAGCTCTTTTTCGATCACAATATATCTATTTTGTAAATGAGGGTTCACTGGTCGCCTCCCCGACCTTGTTCTACTAACACTTCTAATTTCTTCTGGCTCTTTCTTCTATTTCTTCGCATTAGTATTATAAATTTCATCTCTAACAGTTGGGATTTTGGTTTTTTACATCTCCAGTTCGAGGAAATTAGGGTTTTTGTGAGATTCGGGGGCTAAGGCTTGAGGGTAAAGGAACAGTTCAATGGATTGATAAGTAACTAGGAATTCATTTTATCATTTAGGATTCATAAAATAAATAATTAAAATATAATAAGTAAAGTATAAACGATACATATTCTGGAGGAAATACCGAAGTTTAAAAACAGTGCATAATCGGTAGGGTATACTAGTGAGAATTCCTAATGACTTGGTCCACTAATCAGTTAGTTGTATCAGTGAGGCCCATACAGGTGAGGTATAATGGTGAGGTTTCATACTGGTGAGGTATAATGGTGAGGTTTACTAATAGTGAGGTATAAAAATGAGGTTTACTAACAGAAAAATTCTTTCATTCCTAACTCATGTATAATGTAACATACCCTATCCGAACATAGACGTTTGGTGAAAATATCCGCTAATTAACGTTCAGTACCTATAAATTCAAGAGTAATATCACCTTTTTGGTAGTGATATCTCAAGAAATGGTGCCTTACATCAATGAGTTTGGTCCTAGAGTGAGATACATGGTTCATTGAAATATTAATTGCACTAGTGTTCTCACAGTTTATTGAAACATGGTTAAAATCATATACGTAGTCTAAAATAGTGTGTTTCATCCATAGAATTTGTGCATAGAAACTACTATTAGCTATATACTCTACTTCAGCAGTGGAGAAAGAAACTGAATAGTCAATACATAAAATCGAATGATTGTGCTTTTGGATAAAACAAACCGAAATTTTTAGTATGTTTATGATATTTGAAATTTATTTTAACAGCAAGAAAATCTGATTCGTTTGGATTATCTTGAAATATTTCACACATGCACACACTAAACATAATATCTGGTTGACTAGTAGTAAGGTAAAGTAAGCTTCCAATCATACCTCTGTAATTGGTTTGATCCACTAGTTTCCAAGTTTCATCACCATCCAACTTACAAACAGTACTCATAGGTGTATCACTTTCCTTAATACTATCCAAACCACAACGTTCTAAAAGATCTTTTGTATATTTACTTTGATTTAAAATAATACCATTTTCATTTTGAAAAACTTGTAATCGAAGAAAATATTTGAGTTCTCCCATTAAACTCATTTCAAATTCATTTTTCATACTCTCTGTAAAGTCAATACATAAGGTATTTTTAGAAGATCCAAAAATAATATCATCAACATAAATTTTTACTATTATATCATCTTTAGAAAATATCTTAATAAAAATAGTTGGATCAACAATACCTTTAGTAAAACCTTTTGAAATAAGAATGTTACTAAGTCTATCATACCAATCTATTATAGCTTGTTTAAAACCATATAAAGGTTTAGATAGATTAAAAACATGATTTGGAAAATGGGGATTAGTAAATCTAGGTTGTTTTTCAACAAAAACATCTTCAATTATAAAACCATTTAGAAGATCACTTTTAACATCCATTTGATATAACATGAAATTCAGATGAGCAGAATAGGCATGTAGAATCCTTATAGCTTTTTATCTAGCTAGAGGTGCAATGGTTTCCTCATAGTCTATTCCTTCCTCTTGAATATACCCTTGTGAAACTATCCTTGCTTTGTTTCTAACTATATTTCTGGATTCGTCAACCTTGTTTCTTAAAACCCATTTAGTGCCTATGGTCAAGGTGTCCTTAGGTCTTTCTACCAATTCCCAGACTTTGTTTCTTTCAAATTGATTTAACTCTTTTTGCATAGCCATTACCCAAAATTCATCAAGGATAGAATAATTGATTTTTTAGGTTCTAGAAATGAATGGAAATCTTGATGTTCACCCTGGTTCCATAGAGAATCTCTCGTCTATGTCCCTCTATCAAAATTACCAACAACAACATCTAAAGGATGATTCTTTATAATCCTAGTTGATCTTGTAAAGGTAGGAATAGAAATTTCAAGCTCATCTGTAGGTTCGAGTTCAACAAAAGTAGGTTCTGGACAGTTTTCAGAACTGGATTTCTTTACAACAGGTTCATTGATTTTATCATTAAGGTCCACAACAGATAGATCTTCTTCATGATTTTCAATGGAATATTTGGGTACATGTGGATCAGTTTAATCAAACATGATGTGAACAGAATATTCCACACATTTGGTTATTTTATTAAAGACTCTATAGGCCTTTCTAGTTAAATAATAACTAAGAAAAGTTGCTTAATCACTTTTAGAAGCAAACTTTTCAAGATTATCCTTTATATTGATAATTAAAACATTGCATCCAAAAACTATGAAGTAATTAACCTTAGGATTCCTATGGTTCCACAACTCATAAGGGGTCATTTTGAGAACAGGTCTAATCTAGACTCTATTAATAATATAATAAGTTGTATTTACAGCTTGATCCCAAAATTCAATGGGCAGGTCATACTCATTACGCATAGTTCTTGCAATCTCTTGAAGGGTTCTATTTCTTCTTTCTGATACACCATTCCACTGAGGTGTTCTAGTGGTAGAGAAATTGTGACTATATCCATTATGTGATCAATAAGATTCAAACTCATGATTTTCAAACTCACGACCATGATCACTTCTCAGGGTCTTAATCTTAAGTCCACTATGGTTTTCTAAATATTTGGAATACTTAATAATGTAAGAACAAGATTCAGTTTTGTGAGATAAATAGTATACCCAAGTGTATCTAGAAACTTCATCTATAGAGACATAGACATAATGCTTCCCATTTAAACTAGAATCTCTACAATTTCCAAAAAAGTCCATGTGAACCAAATCGATAGGTTGAGAAGTTGAATCTTCTTTCTTATATTTAAAAGAAACTTTATGTTGATTTCCCTTTAGAAAGGGATTACAAGCATTGTCTATTGGGAACTAAAGTTTAGGTAGGACTCTAACTAAGTTTTTCCTAGTTAGTTTTCTAAGTGAATGAATGTTTCAATGTACTGATATTCTGTTCCATAGCCAAGACTCTTTACAAAAATCATTTAGACAAGTAATATTTTGTTTATCTAAAGAATTCAAATCAACTGCATAAAAATTTAAAATTTTCAAAGTAGAAAATACTAAAACATTTTTATAATTAAAGTCATTACATGAATCATTGTCAAATTTAACATTGAAACCATCATCACAAAATTGAAAAATACTTAACAGGTTATAGTTAAGTCCATCAACAAATAAAACTTTTGAAATTAAAACTGAATCCGTGTTACCAATCTTGCCTAGGTCGATGATTTTTCCTTTAGAGTTATCAACAAAGGAGACATGGACTCCATCAACATTGATTAATCTCTTGATGCAAGAGTAATATCCAGACATATGCCTTGAACATCCACTATCCATGTACCATATCTTCTTATGGGAACTCATCATGAAAGTATCCTCAGACGTGTTTATCATGAAACACTTGTTAGATTTTTGAGATTTTTAATTCTGAGTAGAATTAGAATCACTTGAACTATATTTTGAAGAACACCAAGTTTCTTCCAAGGATTTCTTATACTTTTTGTCCTTGTAGTAATGTTTCTGTTTGAACTTCCATTTTTGACAGTATGCTTTAACATGTCCTTTCCTTTTGCATTCATAGCACATAATCTCATCACATTTATTAGACTTTTTCCAGTCCCTCTTCCAGTGAACTTTGTTGTCATATTTACCTTTATAATTTTATTTTATGAAGAATTTATTCTTCCTATAGAACTTCTTAAGTCTCCTAGCTATTTGAGACATCTCTGTATCACTGTCAGATGTACTCTCATCGCTACTTGAACTTTCAGTTGGTATGTGAACTTTCTCCTTATCCTTGCTCTTTGAGGCAGTAGACATAAATGCTACAAACTTCCTTTTGGTTCATCATCTTCTTCCTTATTTACCTTCAGTTCTTCTTCATACACCATATTCATACCAATTAATTCATTAACAGGTAGAGAACTTATATCACACGATTCTCTTACGGAGACAGATGTGCCTCTCCATCTTTCTGGCAGACATCTTAATATTCTCATGATCTGTTCTTTTGCTGGAATAGCTATAAGGCCCCAGCCTTAAACCTTACTTAATCATGAGTTATTACAATATTACACAATGAGGATCTTTTTAGGTTTAGAGTTTTAAAGAATTAGGACATAACTATTACATCTCAAAAGATTACAAGGTATTCACTTCTACTAAATTTCCATTAAATAAAAACTCTTAAAAAGAAACATGTCTAGTTCCATTTTTTAGATAGCATGAATTTCCCTTGATCCCATCCTTGACCCTATTCCACATTAAGTCATGTGAAAAACATTTCAAAAAAAAACTTGGGGTGAGCATAAAAAGCTTAGTAAGGGATACACAAAGAATGAAAACTATTAGTTTTTTAAACATCAAGTAAACCATGTATACTTTATCAAAGTAATACCTTCACCATTATGAAGTAATAAAAAATCTTCACTGAAAAAAAATATCATTACATACCCTTTTGTAACCAAAATTTTACCATAAAACCCATGTAAAGAACAAATCACATATAAAGGTAACTTGGGACATAAACATACTTAAGTGGAATAAACATACGGTCGACTTCCACACATATCACTTAATAGAATAGACATACGGCCAACTTCCACACATACTTAATGGAATAGACATACGTCCTACTTCCATACCCAATGCATTGGAGGTTATAACGTAACCACCCGTCCTGGTATTCAAGGCACCACCCGTCATATGGTTTATCACGTAACCACCCGTAAAATGTCCAAGTACCATCATTACACATAAAATATTGAAAATATAAACATTTCAATAACAACATTTCATTTGCAATCACAATAAGTAATTACATGATATTGAATTAATCAATCCATTTTCAAAAACCATTTAAAAGAGATTTTTGAATCAAAGTGCCCCATACCACTTTGAAGATTTTAATGGAATTATAATATTAAAACATTAAAGTCCATATAAATAAACACTGAAAACCATTTTGAAAACATGGACATTAAAGATAAAGATTTAGAATAACAAATCTTTAAAACATTTAAAATGATATTTTTATTAAAGAGTTAAAAAAAAATAAAAGACTCTTGAATAAAAATAATTGTGGAATAAAATTTAATTCGAACTTTATAAGATCATGAGAATAAATGGATTCATGATATAATATGTCAAATGACAGTATACACACCATATACGAGTGAATTGGTGCATAACAACAATGAAGTCTCAATGGAAATGTAAATTGAGATGAAATCCATTATAAAGATGGTATCCTTAAATTAAGGATAAATATATCACATAATTATGTGTGAGAAATATAAATACACCCAATATAAGTGGATATTAAGTGTAAAACAATAAAAGGTCATTCACACATATTCAATGGATGACATATTCAATAACTACATGTTGAACCCAAAGAAATCGAAATTGGGTTAAGAAGTTTCCTTGGTAAAATTCGATAGCCAAATGGCGTCACAAAATATTTCAGAAAAAGAGTTGATGAGAGAGATAAAGGGTATATCATCACTTGGACATAAAATTTACGTCAATAAGGATATATAAGAACATATTACAACATAATAAGATGTAATTTAAAATACATAACAAAAGAAGTCTTTTTAAAAAGAGGAGGGTGAAAGGTTCCCTTACCGACATGGGTAACTTTCGAAACGTACACCCTATTGAAGAAGGGTCATACAATGAATATGTAAATACCCATAAATGAAATTATATTACACAAGGAGTATAATAATTGGATGTACATACACCACTCAAAGTAAATGGTGGCACATGTAGCATAAATTTCACATGAATAAAAGTGAGATGAAAAATCCCTTACGAAAACTCGGCAGCCTAACGACGCCACTTAAAACATCCAAAAATGGAATGATGAGATCAAATAGGGTCTATAATAAAATTAAAATAAAATTTAAAGAAAGATTAATGTAAAATAACATCCCCCAACATAACAAATAGGAGCTTAAAAGAAGTGACATAAATGAGAGTACATAAAAAGAAAGTGAGAGGTTGGATCCCTTACCTCGGGTCCGACTTGACTCGATCATTCTTTAACGTCCTGAATAATAAACTTGAGTTAATTTCTACATTCTTAAGAACCATTTTCAAGTTAATTATTCTTTTTATATCACTTATTTCCATGTTATAACATTATGTAATCATTTAAGTTATTAATGTTTGTTTTGTCGATATTTAGTTCTTAAGTCGAAAGTGGACTTCTTACAATTACATGTTGTTCGTGTGGTCAAAGGTTCATTATATCCAGAATGATATTCATGATTTGGATACCATATATATCATATATATCCATAATATACATGTATTTAAAATATTACATAATCATTTAGAGGTAAGAAATGAAATGCACCGTTCATGGAGACGGTAAGCCGTACGTACGCATGAAAGCCACTTTCATTTCTATGTCATATTAATGGAATTAAAACTAAATGAGAGATATGTATATTTTAATTTTCAGAATTATATTAATCATTTAGATGTAACATACATCATATATATCCATTATATATATATGTACTTATAATAGTACATTACATTTGGGGATAAGAAATGAAATGCACCGTTCATGGAGACGGTAAGCCGTACGTACGCATGAACGCTACTTTCATTTCTATCTCATACTTTAATGGAAAGAAACAATAATTATATAAAGATATATTATAATTCAAGTATAACATCATATATAATAACAATAAATCCATCCTTTATACGTCCCACATATGGCATTAACGAATCAAATCACTTTGAGGGGGTGGTAGTCCGCACTTCCTAAAATGAAGATATCGCGTATACCCATAATGGAAGCCATAAAGGTATGTCATAAATAAAAAATACAGAAGATTGAGGAAAACATAAACATATTATATATCATATATAAATATAGTGAGATCTTAATGGCCACCTTTGAAGGTGTTAGAAGAATATTTAACAATCATCGTTTCGTGAGGCAGAAATTCGCCATCCACAGAAACAGTATGTTCTTTAACCACTAGATGTATGTGTGTTTATGTGTAGCTAGAATGATTCTTATAAAAACATCCTAGTATATTTAAGATACTGGATTTGTTACAAAATAAATGAATAAAAAGAGTTTATGGGGTTGGAGAATCAAAATAATACAAAAGAACACTAGGGAAGCCATTACCTTAAAATCGGGTAACTCTCCTTGATTTGGGCTCAAAGGCTTCCTTGGGAAGACTTCTGCCCAAAGTGAGGCTTCTAAGAGTAATATAGGGATGTGGAGACAAAAAATGGACAGGGTTTGGCCAAGCCAAAGGCTTTGTAAGTGTGGGTAAGGAGGTAGAGGTGGGGGCCTTTTATAAGAGGAGAGGAGGGGAACTCTTGGAAAGTAAGGAAATGTTACTTTATTTTAAAATGATTTTTGGATTTTAATGGTGCCACATTGATGTGTTTCTAGGATAAGGTGATAAGGGTTCGAAATCCACCCATCCAATAGGTTTTTGACATGTGTAGGTCTTAGATTTTACATTATATTTTCATTTTATTTAAATCGTTAAATAATGAGGTAATCACTGCATCATCATGATGTCATAAATAATTTAATTTATTTCATGTATAAAAATTATGAACAAATACTATGATGTAATAAATCTTTTTATATTTATAATTAATATTTATATTCAAATATCTGACTTGTATAACCCCATGTAAAAATTGTTTTAGTAAAACATATCATGTTTGTGTCATTTTTACTTTAACATTAAATGAAAAGTTATTTATGACATTTCCCAACCAAAGTGGCTCCATGGGGTCTCCAAGTTGACCCATGGATTTTCTTGGTCGGCCATGACACATACAATTAGGGTAGGACATGTGTCAAGATCATCACATATTATTAAAACATTATTTTTACCTTAAACTATTCTAATTACCTCTAATCGCGATTAAAAACTTAAAAGTTACTATTCACCAAAAAATTATTTTAATCCCATTGAACCACATTTTACTTCTTAATGAAAACCATGTATGTCGGATTTTTGAAATTCAAAACACAAAGGTGGTAAAATTTCATTTAAATGAAAAATCAGTTTTTTAAGTACCACTTAGTGGTTTCACTATTCATCAAAAAATAAAGTTTTTCAGAAAAATACCAAAAATTCACACTAAGCTATATTTGATATTACGGATCAAAAATAATGTCTATTTTAAAAAATTCAAAACATATAAGTTGAATTAATTAATTTATTAATTAATTCCCGCTTTCAAAAGAAATAGCGTGTTTTTATTAAACAAAAAGTATCAAAAGATTGACACTAGTTCAAGTCCGATTTCAAAGTGAAATTAATTCCAACGACCACTATTAGATTAAATGGTAAAAATATATTCTAATTTCACTTTAAAACCACTTCAAAAGATAATATATTCATATTAAAAAATTAGATTAAAAAGGGGATTTGAATTAAAATACAATATTTTTCACTATTCATTAAAAAAATGTACTTTATCAGAAAAATACCAAAAATTTACACAATGTAAATTTTGATGTCCCGATTCTAAAGAAGAATTTTATTTTGTCAAATATAACACATAAAATTATCAAAAAGTGGATTTAAAAGAGGTTCGCCATCAAAAGGCGGTTAATTGACCTTTTAAAGAATATTAGAATGTCTACGCTTAAAATTGGATTCATTCGCATTTTTAATCCTCTAACATTTATTGTAAAGAGTAAAAATATTTGACAAAAATATATAATAATTTTGTAGTTAGTTCTTTTCATTCCCGCCATTACAACGACTAGGCGTTAACTACCATTTAAAATAATATTATTTTATTATTAGAGTGCAACGTAAGATTCCTAAGAAACTCGTTGTTGCTTATTGGGTACGCCATCGAGCATAGCATCCCCTTTAAAGTAATATTAATATTTTTTTCACAAATATGGATAAATATAAAAATGTCATATTCTTTATTTACCTGGGTTGTTACATCCTTCCCCCCTTTTTGGGAATTGCGTCCTCACAATTTTAAAATTGGGCTTGGAAACATCCATGAGAGTCCCACATCGGAACAAGAGTCAATAAAAAATCACTTTAAAATAAAGAAACAAAAGTACAAAGGTCACCCGAGTTAACCCATACTAGGATTCCAAGTATGAAAATATGGACATGGAGGAGAATAACAAAGGGTCATGTTCTGATGGAGAGTGATAGTAAACATTTCTAGGAGAAAGTTAACCATAAAAAAATCACAAACTTGTGATGGGTTAAACGGTATTCGATTCCCCAGTAGGAAAAGTTAATAGACAACATTTTTTATTTAAGTTACTTTTTATTGAGGAATTTATTCATAAGGAAACATAATCACTTATCATGTTGACTTTCAACTTTTATTAGATTCCTTACACAAACTTATATTTTCTCCAAAAGACGAGTATTTAGGAAGACTTGTTCACATTAAGAGTACTATAATCAACTTCTAGAGAATCACCTAATCCACAAAAGAGAACTATATACTTCCCATGTCTTTATACTTTAACCAAAACCAATAAAAAAAAGGTTAGTACAAGATCAGATAATCCAGAAAAGGATAACCCTTTATAAAAAGAAAATCTATCCTTAATCTCCAAAATTTGTCCAACAAAACCCAAATTTCAATGAGGACCATTCAATAAACAATTTTTCCATAAAATTCTTCAAAGTAAACCAAACTAAGATCGAAACCCAAATATTTGAAGGATTTAGTCACATAGTCTTCCAAGTTAAATCGTAACATTTATCTCCAAACAACATCAGTTGCTCTTAATGTCTCCTATTGAAAAGTAATTAACCTATTCACATATCCTCCATGATAGGTTAATAAATTTCCATAGATAACCCAAAATAAACTTACTCTTAATTCATAAAATCATCTAACTAAAAAGAATCAGTCAAACTAACCAGGGACTTCATGTAGTCTAGTGGTAGGCGATAAATACCAGTTGCACTTTGGTTGTGGGTTCGATTCCCGCAGCTTTGTCCGACGCGATAGGTTGTCACACGGTCTGCATGTTATCCTTTTTCTCAAACTATATAATTCTTAAAACATTCCCCAAAACGAGCTAAAATCTTCAAAAAAAAATAATCATAAAATATTTTAACCTCAAGTTTATCTCATGCCTTTCATTTTCCATCATAACATACAATAACCCATAATTACCTCAAAAGTAAGGATCATATAAACCCTAATGGTTACCTTTATAATTATTACCTGAACTTCAACATCGATTGGTCATCTCGTACATGATGCATTACAGAACATACCAAGGTTCAAGTGGATGATCATGACTCCTTGATAGTTGGTTTAGAACAACCATGAGTTTCCTCATTGAATCCCCCATTTTATCAAGTATCTTAATCAGAGAACCACCACAGTTTCCTTCAAACCTGTTGTCTCTTTGGTTCCTGCTAGATCCATCCATTCACTAAAAACCGAAATGTCAGTGTGAGTATATCAACAAAACCATCATGTACTAATGAGGAAGGTAAACACTAAGATATACTTACTCATTCACTTTATCTAAAACTAGGACTCCTTATGAAATCCTAACCATTATGGTACTGTCACTTATGCTTAGAGAATACCCTAACCTCTAAAGTTATCTAAACTGACCTTTGATACCAACTATAAGTCCCCAGCCTTAAACCTTACTTAATCTTGAGTTATTAAAAGATTACACATTGAGGATCTTTTTAGGTTTAGAGTTTTAGAGAATTAGGACATAACTATTACATCTCAAAAGATTACAAGGTAGTCACTTCTACTAAATTTCCATAAAATAAAAACTCTTAAAAAGAAACATGTCTAGTTCCATGTTTTAGATAGCATGACTTTTTCTTAATCCCATCCTTGACCCTATTCCACATTATGTCCTGTGAAAAAAATTTCAAAAAAAACTTGGGGTGAGCATAAAAAGCTCAGTAAGGGATACACAAAGAATGAAAACTATTATTTTTTCAAACATCAAGTAAACCATGTATACTTTATCAAAGTAATAACTTCACCTTTATGAAGTAATAAAAACTCTTCACTGAAAAAAAAATTTCATTACTTACCCTTTTGTAACCAAAATATTACCATAAAACCCATGTAAAGAACAAATCACATATAAAGGTAACTTGGGACATAAACATACTTAAGTGGAATAATCATACGGTCGACTTCCACACATATCACTTAATGGAATAGCCATATGGCCAACTTCCACACATACTTAATGGAATATCCATACAACTAACTTCCATACCCAATGCATTGGAGGTTATAACGTAACCACCCATCCTGGTATTCACGGCACCACCCGTCATATGGTTTATCACGTAACCACCTGTAAAATGTCCAAGTACCATCATTACACATAAAATATTGAAAATATAAACATTTCAATAACAAAACTTCATTTTCAATCAGAATAAGTAATTCCAAGATATTTAATTAATCAATCCATTTTCAAAAACCATTAAAAAGTGATTTTTGAATCAAAGTGTCCCATACCACTTTGAAGATTTTAATGGAATTATAATATTAAAACATTAAAGTACATATAAATAAATACTGAAAACCATTTTGAAAACATGGACATTAAAGATAAATATTTAGAATAACAAATCTTTAAATCATTTAAAACGATATTTTTATCAAAGATTTTTTAAAAAAATGAAAGACTCTTGAATAAAAATAATTGCGAAATAACATTTAATCCGAACATTATAAGATCATGAGAATAAAGGGATTAATGATATAATATGTCAAAGGACATTATACACACCATATAAGAGTGAATTGGTGCATAACAACAATGAATTCTCAATGGAAATGTAAATTGAGATGAAATCCATTATAAAGATGGTATACTTAAATTAAGGATAAATCTATCACATAATTATGTGTGAGAAATATAAATACACCCAATATAAGGGGATATTAAGTGTAAAACAATAAAAGTTCATTCACACATATTAAAAGGATTACATATTCAATAACTACATGTTGAACCCAAAGAAATCGAAATTGGGTTAAGAAGTTCCCTTGGTAAAATTCGACAGCCAAACAGCGTCACATAAAATTTCAGAAAAAGAGTTGATGAGAGAGATAAAGGGTATCTCATCACTTGGACATAAAATTTACGTCAATAAGGATATATAAGAACATATCCCAACATAATAAGATGTAATTTAAAAGATATAACAAAAGAAGTCTTTTTAAAAAGAGGAGGGTGAAAGGTTCCCTTACCGACATGGGTAACTTTCGAAACCTACACCCTATTGAAGAAGGGTCATACAATGAATATGTAAATACCCATAAATGAAATTATATTACACAAGGAGTATAATAATTTGAAGTACATACACCACTCAAAGAAAATGGTGGCACATGTAGCATAAATGTCACGGGAATAAAAGTGAGATGAAAAATCCCTTACGAAAACTCGGCAGCTAACAGCGCCACTTAAAACTTCCAAAAATGTAATGATGAGATAAAATAGGGTCTATAATAAAATTAAAATAAAATTTAAATCAAAAGGAATATAAAATAACATCCCCCAACATAATAAAGAGGAGCTTAAAAGAAGTGACATAAAGGAGAGTACTTAAAAAGAAAGTGAGAGGTTGGATCCCTTACCTCGGGTCCGACTTGACTCCATCGTTCTTTAACGTCCTGAATAATAAACTTGAGTTAATTTCTACATTCTTAAGAACCCTTTTCAAGTAAATTATTATTTTTATATCACTTATTTCCATGTTATAACATTATGTAATCATTTAAGTTAATAATGTTTGTTTTGTCGATATTTAGTTCTTAAGTCGAAAGTGGGCTTCTTACAATTACATGTTGTTCGTGTGGTCAAAGGTTCATTATATCAAGAATGATATTCATGATTTGGATACCATATATATCATATATATCCAGAATATACATGTATTTAAAATATTACATAATCATTTAGAGGTAATAAATGAAATGCACCGTTCATGGAGACGATAAGCCGTACGTACGCATGAACGCCACTTTCATTTCTATGTCATTTTAATGGAATTAAAACAAAATGAGAGATATGTATATTTTAATTCCAGAATTATATTAATCATTTAGATTTAACATACATCATATATATCCATTATATATATGTACTTATAATAGTACATTACATTTGGGGATAAGAAATGAAATGCACCGTTCATGGAGACGGTAAGCCGTACGTACGCATGAACACTACTTTCATTTCTATCTCATACTTTAATGGAAAGAAATAATAATTATATAAAGTTATATTATAATTCCAGTATAACATCATATATAATAACATTAAATCCAACCTTTATATGTCCCACATATGGCATTAACGAATCAAATCACTTTGAGGGGGTGGTAGTCCGCACTTCCTAAAATGAAGATATCGCGTATACCCATAATGGAATCCATAAAGGTATGCCATAAATAAAAAATACAGAAGCTTAAGGAAAACATAAACATATTATATATCATATATAAATATAGTGACATCTTAATGGCCACCTTTGAAGGTGTTAGAAGAATATTGAACAATCATCGTTTCGTGAGGCAGAAATTCGCCATCCACAGAAATAGTATGTTCTTTAACCACTAGATATATGTGTGTGTAAGTGTAGCTCGAACGATTCTTATAAAAACATCCTAGTATATTGAAGATAATGGAGTTGTTACAAAAGAAATTAATAAAAAGAGTTTAGGGGGTTGGAGAATCAAAATAAAACAAAAGAACACTAGGGAAGACATTACCTTAAAATCAGGTAACCCTCTTTGATTTGAGCTCAAAGGCTTCCTTGGGAAGACATCTGCCCAAAGTGAGGCTTCTAACAGTAATAGAGGGATTTGTAGAGACAAAATGGGCAGAGTTTTGCCGAGCCAAAGTCTTTGGAAGTGTGGGTAAGGAGGTAGAGGTGGGGGCCTTTTATAAGAGGAGAGGAGGGGCACTCTTGGAAAGTAAGGAAATGTTACTTCATTTTAAAATGATTTTCGAATTTTAATGGTCCCAAATTGATGTGTTTCGAGGATAAGGTGATAAGGGTTCGAAATCCACCCATCCAATAGGTTTTTTACATTTTTAGGTTTTAGAGTTTACATTATCTTTTCATTTTATTTAAATCATTAAATAATGAGGTAATCTCTACATCATCATGATGTCATAAATAATTTAATTTATTTAATGTCTAAAAATTATAAAAAAATACTATGATGTAGTAAATCTTTTTATCTTTCTAATGAATATTTATAGTCAAATATCTGACTTGTATAACCACATGTAAAAATTATTTTAGTAAAACATCTCATGTTTGTGTCATTTTTACTTTAACATTAAATAAAAAGTTATTTATGTCATTTCCAAACCAATGTGGCTCCATGGGGTCCCCAAGTTGACCCATGGATTTTCTGGGTCGGCCATGACCCATCCAATGAGGGTAGGACATGTGTCAAGCTCATCTCATATTATTAAAACATTATTTTTACCTTAAACTACACTAATTACCTCTAATCGCGATTGAAAACTTAAAAGTTACTATTCACCAAAAAATTATTTTAATCCCATTGAACCACATTTTACTTCTTAATGATAACCATGTATATCTGATTTTTGAAATTCAAAACACAAATGTGGTAAAATTTCATTTAAATGAAAAATCAGTTTTTTAAGTACCACTTAGTGGTTTCACTATTCATCAAAAAATAAAGTTTTTTTAGAAAAATACCAAAAATTCACCATAAGCTATATTTGATATTCCGAATTCAAAAATAATGTCTATTTTACAAAATTCAAAACATATAAGTTGAATTAATTAATTTATTAATTAATTCCCGCTGTCAAAAAAAATAGCGTGTTTTTATTAAACAAAAAGTATCAAAATATTGACACTAGTTCAAGTCTGATTTCAAAGTGAAATTAATTCCAACGACCACTATTAGATTAAATGGTAAAAATATATTCTAATTTCACTTTAAAACCACTTCAAACAATAATCTAATCATATTAAAAAATTAGATTAAAAAGAGGTTTTGAATTAAAATACAATATTTTCACTATTCATTTAAAAATGTACTTTATCAGAAAAATACCAAAAATTTACACAAAGTAAATTTTGATATCCCGATTCTAAAGAAGAATTTTATTTTGTAAAATATAACACATAAAATTTTCAAAAAGTGGATTTAAAAGAGGTTCGCCATCAAAAGGCGGTTAATCGACCTTTTAAAGAATATTAGAATGTCTACGCTTAAAATTGGATTCATTCGCATTTTTAATCCTCTAACATTTATTGTAAAGAGTAAAAATATTTGAAAAACATATATAATCATTTTGTAGTTAGTTCTGTTCATTCCCTCCATTACAACGGCTAGGCGTTAACTACCATTTAACATAATATTATTTTATTATTAGAGTGCAACGTAAGATTCCCAAGAAACTCATTGTTGCGTATTGGGTACGCCATCGAGCATAGCATCCCCTTTAAAGTAATATTTATATTTTATTCACAAATATGGATAAATATAAAAATGTCATATTCTTTGTTTACCTGGCGTGTTACAATAGATTTACCAAGAGAGCTCATAGTGTTAACAATCTCATTGAACATGAGATACATGTCTGAAATGTGTTCATCAGGCTTCATTTTAAAACTATCATATTTAATAATATAGTTGTTTAGTATCATTTATTTAACATTGGTTGTTCCCTCATAAGAAATAGCCAAAGTGTCCCAGATTTCATAAGCAGTTTTACAAGTAGATATTCGATTAAATTCTTCATCTCCTAAAGCAAAATATAGGACATTCATTGATTTATAGTTATTATTGTATGTTTTTTAGTAGGTTAATCCCAATTAGTTCACTCTGATTCAGGAATCTTATATTGAGTCTCTATAGCAGTCCAGATGTCAAATCCCATACTCTCTAAATCAATTTTCATTTTAAGCTTCTGCTAAGAAAAATTAACACCATTAAATAACGGTGGCCAGTTGGTAGTATCACCTTCTAGTCTATTATCCATAATTCAATTCTATCAAATATATTCAAAGAGATAAAATTTATAACTAATAGAAATTTAAGATCTTTAAGATACACCTAAAATCACAATTGAGAAACCGAGTGTTTCAAAAGCCTTTAATAACAAACAGACCTCTGATACCAAATGTTGGTCGGAGTGGATACTCAAAGAGGGGGGTGAATTGAGTTCTAAATAAAATTTCTGTTAAAAATATTTCTATTAATATTCCATAATTTAAAACTATGTTAAACTGTAGAGAATTTGTAAAATGTTAAGGGTTTGAATAGGTTATAAAAAGATTTATTAAGACTCAAGTAATTTAATCAGAAGATTAAATTAGCTTTCGAAACTAACCTAGTGATTTAAAATAGTTACGAACACTTGCTAGACCAACTTTCAATATAACTTTAAAACAGTTTTAATTTCAATGTAATTAGCAGCGGAATATAATGTATATAGTATACTATAGACTTAATCTATGATGCACCGCATATGTAACCTAGAGTTTCAGTCTCAAGCGGAGACGTATTCCTCTCAAACAATTTATATAATTTTGATCCACACCATAGATCGTAGTAAACAAAAGTACATAGACTATACATGTACTAAGACCTCTACCACAGTTGTTCTTAGGAAAACAAAAACAACAGAACACTAGCTTTCCAAGTCCTAATTGACCTCTACCACTATCCAAAGTGGGATACAAGAGAGTTATATGAGTTTTGTGTGAGGATTTAGAAATCCCCCCGCTTAGCTCAGGAGACAGTATGTGTATAAAATATACATAGTATGCACACTACTCAAAATGTAAATAAAAGAATCACTGAGAGCGTAGATATGAGTTTTATAAGGATCAAGTGATTTGAAGTTTAGCTCTGGTCTTCTTATATTTATTAGGAATGGTTCTGAGTCCTTCTAGAGTTTTTTTCTTTAAAACAGGGGGTCGTTTTCTTCACGTTCAGATTTGATCATCTTGAGTGTATGAAGAGCTCGTTGCCGTTCTTCACTCATTGACAAGAGTTCATCGTGTGTTATCTTCTTGAATGAATGGCTTCATATATGTCCAGTGTTCTTCCAATATAGATGTAGCCTTTCTTTACTGTGTGAATGCTCCACTTTTCAACACTCTTCAGCCCTTATTTTTCATGCTGCAATGCCCGACCTTTTTCCTTTCTTTTATAGAATTTAGCTCCGGTCAATGGGAATGATTAACTTTTTACAGGTACGAGGTACAGTTCCCTGACATTCCAACAACTATCATTAAATAACATAAATTGCATTAAAATCATCAAATATGACCGTTATAATAATTTTAATAATATTGAAAAGTTATAGATTTTACGAATCAGTGACTGGTTAAGTCTTCCATCAGTAGCTCATTGTCAGTAGACTTGTAATGGTGGAATTTTTATAGTGGTGAGCTCCTATCGGTAGCTCATGGTCCTAGTATCAGTAGGTCCTTATATCAGTAGTTGTTACTCCATGTATCAGTAGATCTATGTACCGGTGACTCCTTCTATCAGTTGCTTTGGTCTATCGGTAGCTCTTCTATATTGGTAGCTCGTTTGTATTGGTATATCAGTTCTGTTCCAGTGCTAAAGTGCATATCAGTGGACTTATGCACACCGGTCGGCTTGTTCTATCAGTATCTCTGCTTCTATCGGCAGACTTGATCTACCAGTGTCATGCTTACCAGTAGAATTATACATATTGGTAGCTCTGTATATCATTGGACTTTTCTTATTGGTGACTATGTCTATCAGTAGACTAAGTACCAGTAGGTATCTATTTGTCTGTATCAGTAGTTATGTGCATACTAGTGGACGTAACACTTATCTGTTCTATGCAACACATATATCGATTGAGTTTGAATTATTTCAAAGTTCATATAAACATAGATAAGCAATGAATAATATATTCCAATAATTATTATTATATTCTTATCAACTCAATAGTAGGATGAGAATGTAAATAATATATAAATGAACATTACTTGGGAATATCATAAAATTAAGACATAATTGAGATTATCAAAATAGGTGAGGTCAACACATTTGAAAAGAAAATGAAAACCAATGTAAATGTTAAAACATCTCATAGAGAAAGAAAATTTTCCTTAGGAAAATAATTCTTAGAGAATGATAATTTTCCTTTAGATGAGTTTTTTTATTTTCAAAACAAAAATAATGGAAATTATTAATGAAACCTTATTGACTAAACAATCTCCCCATTTTTGGAAATCACAGAACATCCTTTTGAAAAAAATATAATGAATAAGGTTTTTACCTTTTGAAAATTAGAAGAAATACTTATGCCCTTTAACTTATGACCCATGATGGATACGACTAACTTCCAATTAGGTTATGAAATCCTTAAGGATCGTATTCTAGTATTTCATATAGAAGTTACTTTTTATTTCTTAAGAAAATCTTCTTTAATTATGACCCCCTTACTTAATCTCTCCCTTAATTAAGGGATATTCTTCTTTTTTAAATAATATTCCTTGGATAATTATTTTCTCTACCTTTGTGACTTTCAAAAAGGTATAAGGGGATTTAAAAAAAATTATACCTGAAATGTTAGAAATATAAAAGACAAAATAATGGAACGATAAAAAAATTTCATTATTATAGGAAAAATTGATACAATAACAATACACCACAAAATTAGAGTTATATGAAAATAATTCATCCTTTTTTCCTTTGGAATGAGATTTCTAAAGGTTGCCTTTAATTTATTCATCTCTTTCTGATCATCCTCAAACCTCATGAGCAACTAATCCTGATCCTGATTCTTCATTTCAAGATCCATGATACTTTATTCTTGAGACAATAGAATTTCTATCTGGGAATTTACTACCTTTTACTGTTGTTTGAACTTTTCTTCCAACTCTTCCCTATGTTCACTTTCTGTCATTAAATTTAGATAAACTAAATTCAACTTTCCATTTATATCTCTATCTTCTTGAATTTGGGTAACTTGATAGAGATTCAGCTTCTCTAAAAAACTTTTTGTGGGGTTCTTGATCATGGAATCTGACTTATCAAAATAATTTATTACTAAATATTGGATGTCATCCATGATTTTCATATCATCAATCATTGTTTTTCAAAATTTGGTTATTTCCTTTCATGATATCCTATGAGCATCATTACCAATATAAAAGGTTTATAAAATACACTTAAATCATAAAAAAAAATTTCCATGAGATTTCTTGTCTTTTATGACTTCTAATTTGTTTATTTTTGAAGCAATTTTTATCTTGAGTAAATGGTTGGAAATAAGGGAATGTTATTTACTAGCTTCTTCAATGACTTATCCACAAAATCATGTCCCATGTAAGATGATGTTTCTGTAGCTGATTCCTTTATTATTGAGGAAAATTTAACTTTATCTTCTTCTTTCTTCTTGGATATCCTACTAACACCTTTCTTAGCTTTCACAACAACAATTTTTCAATTTGAAAAGAAAACTTTCTTTCATTTATCAGTTCAAGATATTTCCTTCCCAGCTTTAGGAGTTTCAATTTCACTATCTGAGACATGGATTATCTTATCTTCATTAAAATCTTATTCCATAATATCTCCCTCAATATCTTTAGGATGAATGAAATCATGGTTTCTACTCTATTCATCATAAGTTTTATCAACCTCACCTTATTCAACATCATATTTCTCTTGAGATATTATTTTGGTTTATTATACATGGTATGTTTTTATCGATAACTTTTCTAAAGGAATTTCCTTCTCATGATATTCTTCCACCAATTTTATCACATCTTCACAATCCTCTTCCTCTTACTCTTATTATTATTCTTCTTACTGAGATATTTTTTCATCCAAAATGGGTTTTGGTATTGAAAATTTCATCCCCATAGTTTCTACTAGAAATCACTCTTGATTAATGGATTTTGGTACATGGATCTATTCAGATCCTTTACCAATATCTTTAAGTTTTTCTTGAATAATTTCAGCTTCTAAAATTTTCTTCTTAAACTTCTTCTCTTTTCTTGTCCTTTAAAGTTCTTCAACAACTTGAATTTTCAAGGAATTTTCCTCAGTAGGGTATAAATGAATGCAATCATCAACCTCCTCCTCCTAATTCTACTCTCCCCATTTGTATACCACTTCCTTAGAAAATGCCTTTTGATTTTTTGGTTTTGGTGGAGATGGCTGAGTTTCTGGAATGGGCGCTTTTTATTTTGGTTCCAGTTCTCTCTCTTATCACTTATTCTAATAATTCTTGGAAGATTATCCTACTTACCCTTTATTGGTTAAAGTTTGAACATCACTTTCATAAAGATAATGGAACTCTCCATATTTGATAATAAAACCAACATCCATCCTCCTAAGAGTGTCATCACTCAATAAAATAATCATGAATGATCTGGGTTTGAACTGTAGGAAAATTTAAATAATTCTAATCAATGAATAATGATCATTGACAAGATCACTAGATACATGATTTTATGACACTTTAGGGTCAAATTAATCATATTACTGAAGGTCATAAGGGTGTACTTGATCAGTATTATCATTATATGATTAATACAAAATTCGATCATAAAGATATTAAATATTCTTAATAGATTCCTTGTCTACCTTTCTTGAAATAAGAAATCCCAACACCAAAAATGCAAAAAATGATAGTTGGTTGCAAGATGATTTACATTCGGTGACTTGACCCCCTTGTGTCCATGGAACACAATTTATTTTTCCTTCCCAAAACATCAATTTTTTTCTGGCATCTTTTGTGAGAAAATGATTTCTTCACAATCATAAGGAAGTCTGATTGTTTTTGAAGCCATGATGAAGTATAATGAATAGGTCTTTCCATATCGCTTAAAGGAAAACATTTACCTTCATCCTTCTTCATAAAAGGTGACTAAATCATAAAATTCTATATAAACGTCAGGATAAAATTCATCCTGATTCAATGGCATGGATACATGAAAACTATCCCAACTATTCTTCATTATAACTTTCAAAATCGGGGAGTTATAATTATGAAATAAACTTGGTTTAAAAAATAGTTCTCTATAGATTTTACAAACATTGGTTTATTGTTTTAGGTCATCTTACTTTGAGAGGAAATTTTAATCAACATCTGGAACGCAATGAAACTGAAAAAATGAACGGTTGATTTGTAGGTCTGTAGATCTTCCGCACCAAAACTCTTGAATAACTGATGTGGGACATGAATATGGGGGGCCATTATATAATCTTTGCAATGACATTTTGAATTAAGGAATCAGTCCAATGGTTAATATTAGTTTGATCGGATCTGATAGTTGAGATGAATTTCGAATGAGGATTTGATGGGTTTCGATATTTTGAGGTTTTAAGGGAAAATTAGATTTATGGAAAGTGAAGGAGATAGAGTTTTCATAAAACAGGACAGAAACACAAAAAAAAAATTACACTGATTTATTTTAGCAAACATACCTTTTATATTTCTTTGAAAATATTTTCAATCTTAAGAAGGCTCTTCTTTAAGAACATAGATTCTGAAAAATTTTACTAGGAATGGATATTTTAGGTTTCAAAATTTTTTATTAAGGAAAGAAAAATGTTTAGGTTCAGATTTTTTTTATAAAAATAAAAAAATGTAATCCCCCTATGAAAATGAGTTTCTTATTGTATAGAGATTGGTTTCAATAATAAGTTAATATGGAATATTACATTAAAAATATCATTCTTAACTTTGTTTAATGAGTTAAACTCTCTTAGAAGGTTACGATTTTGTAAAAATGTTAGCATGTTGATCTTGCATTCCGATAAATTGAAGAATGATATCTTCTTTAAGTGTGTGAGCCCAAAGAAAGTGATGACTAATATCAATGTTATATTCAAGAGAGTGATGTTATGGGTTTGTTCTTAGAGAAATATAAATTTTATTATTAAAAAATATCTATGTTTTGGTAAAACTCATGCCATAGTCTGTGCCCGTGTGTTTCATCCACAACACTTGAGCACTTCAACATCCAACTGCTACTTACTCAGCTTCAGGAGAGGAAGGTTCTACTGAGTGTTGCATCCTACATGACCAAAAAACTAATTATTCTACAAATAAAAAACATGTTATCGATGTACTCTTTCCATCCATTCTACATCCACCAAAATTAATATCTAAATTATTTAAAAAAAACTCATTTCTGGAAGTGTAAAAATGTTGTAAGTCTTTAGTTCCATTGAAATAGTGAAAAATTATATTCACTAGGATTAAATGATATTCTTTTGAATTATATTAATATCTTTCACATAAGCAAACTAAATACATTAAGTCTAGATGACTAGCCATTAAGTATATTAAAATAACTATCATACCTCTAAAATATGTTTGATCTACCGGTTTCCCATCTTAATCGAGATCCAGAGAATTTTGGGTACTGATTTGAGTACGTATAAATTTAGTGTCGTTATATCCATACTTACTAAGAACATTTTTAATATACTTTTTTGAGACATATAGGTTCCTTCTGTTTTATGAGATATTTGAAAACCAAGGAAAACATTAACTCACCCATCATACTCATTTGAAACATAGATTTTATTACATTCAAAAATGAATAAGTTAAATATTTCTGAGTTGATTCGAATATAATTTCATCAAAAAAAGTTTGATAAATAAATTTGTTTCCTTATCTTTATTTATAAAAATAGTTGGATCAATAGTTCCCATAACATAATTATTTTGTAACAAAAATCATGTAATTCTATCATACTAGGATCTATAGGCTTTTTATGTGCATATAATGCTTTGGTAAGTTTAAAAAAATGTTCAGGATATTTTTTGTTATAAAAAATAGGAGGTTTTTCAACATAAACTTCCTATGGAACATATTCGTTAAGGAAAGAACAATTCAAGTCCATTTGAAAACGTTCAAAATTGAAGAATGATACAAAGGAAAATTGTATACAAATATATTCAAGTCTAGGAACTGGAGAGTAGGTTTCTTCATAATCTATTCCTTCTAGTTGATTATAGATTTTGGAAACTAATATAGATTTATTTCATACAATGATTCCATTTTCATCACACCTATTTTTTAAGACCCACTTTACTATAATTGCAGAAGTTACCTTACATATTTCAACCAAGGTCCAGAAATTGTTTCTTTTGAATTTATATTGTTTATCTTATATAGCTTTAATCGAATAATTATCACATAAAGCTTCATCAATGCTTTTAGATTATTATTGGGAAAGGAATGCTAGATGATCAAATTCATTTTTTAATGTACCTCTAGTCCATACTAGTTGATTTACATCACCAATGATACTATAATTGGGATGATTATTATAAAATAAATGATTTGGGTTTTTTAACACCTGTTCATCACCATAAGGTAGAAAATCATCTTGGGGTAAATAATTTAAGAATAGTTTCTTGAGTATTTTACTTACTAGAAGAATCTTCTATCAAAGGTTGATAATTAGTTTTTGAAAAAACATCAACATATGTAGGATGGGGTTTTTAAAAACAAAAGGATCAGTTTCGTCAAATTTAACATGCATTGCCTCTTCAAAACTACACAAATTGTTGTTAAAAACCCAATAAGCCTTATAAGTTGTGAAGTATCCGAAGAAAATTCATTCCAAAAATTTGGGTCAGAATTTTTGTAAGTTATCTTTAATATTCAAGATAAATTATTTTCATCCAAAAACCTTTAAATAAGAGACATTAGGTTTTATACAAGTCCAAAACTCATAAGATGTTTTATTACAAAAAGTTCTTAATAAAACACGATTTATAGTATAAAAAGCAGTACTATCAGATTCAACCCAAATATGTTTAGTAATATAATATTTACTCAACATGGTTCTAGTTTTCTCTTGAATAATTATATTTCTTATTTCAATAACACCATTATATTGAGGAGTTGATGGATCTCATAGGTTATGAGTAATGTCTTTCATTTTACAAAAAGATTCAAAATATAAATATTGAAAATCTCCTCCCTAATCACTATGAATAGTTAACAATGGACGATTTTTCTCATTTTAACATGTCCTATAAAGTTTTTAAAATAAGAAAAGGCTTCAAATATATTTTCTAGAATGTAGACCCATGTAAATATAGTGTAATCATCAACTATAACAAATACATATTATTTTTCTCAAATACTTCCAATTTCTATTTGATTGAAAAGATCCATATGCACTAGTAGTAATGCATCAGATTTTGAGACTTGGACTATAGGTTTAACACTTGCCTTATGTTTATTTCCATATTGACAATGATCATATACTTTTGAATTATAAAATATAATCTCTAGTAGATCCTTAACAAGTCCTTTATTTAGAGTATTCATAGGTCCCTATATTTAAAATGTCATAGTATTCTAGGCCATAACCAATATTGATCTTCTATTGCAATGAGTAAATGTATATCCTAGATGCTAAAATATTCTATGTTCATTGTATAAAAATTATCTAGTCTATATGCAGATTGAATAAGCTCTTCCATAGAATTGTGTACTAAGAATTTATCATTCCAAAAATACATAAGGTAACCTTAATCACATAATTAGATTCTTTTTATAAGGAAGTAATTAATACCTTTAAAAAATAAATCATTTTAAAATAATGATTTTCCTAGAACAATGTTACTTATAACAAAAATTTCTCCATGGGTATTATCTCAAAAATATACCTTCAATACTTCATCTTGATAATATTTTAAAATAATTTTTCATTACCATTCATGGTCTGGGAACATCCACTATCCATCTACCAAGTATTTTTTGTTCATATTTCCTTTATTTTCTGGAAATGAATGAGTTAGACTTTCAGAATCCAAACATTCATTGATCCAATAAATTCAAAAATTAAAATCTTTTATATCCTCATTTTTGTAGAAAAATAAAATTTATGAAAACCTAAGGATTGGTATTTATTTATAGAAAAATGTTTCTCCCAATGTCCGCCACATTGACACATTGTGAAAAGGAGCACTTTGGGGAACAAAGTAGTTATTACAAAAAATAGGTTTTGAGTGAGTATAACCAAATAAAGAACTATTACTAAGAGGATTAAGTGGTGAATACATTTTATCAAATTCATTCCATCCATAAGTGAAATTGGATAAAAGATACCTAATGGAAAAAATATCATATTTTTGTCTGATGACTAAATTATTATACTCATAGTCATTAGTTTTAGGGTTTGATTTATTCTCCAAAAAATATCATAAAAATGACAATTTCAAAATCATTACATAGTTTATCCTTCTCAGAATTGACTTCCTTAAGGTTTTTAGAAAAGTATTCTAAATCAAGAGTTTTTTGATCAAGATATTTAGAACGATATTATACTTAATTTATTAAAACTTAAATTCTAGAATATTATTTCACTAACATCTTTTTTATCTTACTGTTCTCTTTCTCATATAATTTAATAAATCTAGATACCTATTCAAATGAAGTTCTTGTATTATCTTCTGTTATGTATTATTCATTATATGAAGATTCATAATATTCTTCATTAGGAAAACATTTTTTTAAATAAATCTCAGTTAAGGATTCAGAATTGTATACCTTAGCCATAAAACAATGATTTTTAATCAGTTCCCTATTTAGAAGACCAATATTCTTCATAATAGAAGATAAATATTCTGAATATTCATATAAAGAGTCACTCCATGTGTCATTATACTTCAAGAAATTATTAGATTTATATTTATAGTACTTCTTTCTGTTCTATTTAGAATGATTTTCCTTTTTATATTTTCTTTTATGAAAAGTACAATTAGGTCTTATATTTCCAGCTCTTATGCATTTATAACATGTGACATCAAAATATTTCTATTATCTTCTTGTCTTTCTTCGTATATTTGTACTAAAAATATTTCTTTCCCATAATCTAGTTCATTCATTGAGCAAGATTGGCTAATTCATTCTTATACTGTTCACTGTCACTTGATTTAGATATAAGGACCTCTTTCTTATCTTTTGATCTAGATACACTTTCCAGGGCCTTGTATTTTGATGAATTAGTGAAGGATACAATTTCATTACCATTCTTCTTTTTGTTGAAATCATCATTTTTTTTCATTTTTTCTTTATTCTAAAAAAGAGTTACAAACAACCCATCAAGAGTAATGTTAGATACTTTCATATTTTCATCAACATCTGTCCTTTTTGATTCCCCCTCATTGGGCATGATATCAATTAGCATTTCTACAATAACGTTATCATCAAGACCTTTCACTCCCATAGATTGAATACTATTGACATTAGTAATCAATATTTATTACACATTGAAAACATGTTATCTATAAGGAAAACAATCCATGATATTCAACTCTTAACATAACTCTTCTAGTTTATATCATTTTATAGGTTCCAAAGTGCGTTACTTCAAGTCTCTTCAAATCCATTTGGATAATTCAAAAGATGATATCTAACAATATATATTCCTGTTCATAGATCCCAACAAATTATTTAATACCTTGTTGTATAGTTGATATTCTTGTTTCTCATGATCTGTGATAGTTATTACTTCCATGTCTAGAATTTTGTAATCTCCAGTAAGAATGAAAAATTTATCCACTCCAGTTTTTATAAAAAAATTATCCTTCAATCTTTCCTGTAATAATATTCCTTACCATAAAAGATTTGTGAGATGGTTTAATTTAGGTTTTCTATAGAACTGACATTCACTCCTCGCAATATATAAGAAAAATATCTTTACCACAAAACTTATTAGAAGTAAAAGTTTATAAACAAAAATAAAAATATTTAAGAAAAACATAAGCAATAAAATTTATGCAAGAAATTTTGAGCAAGGGAAACATAGAGTAAGAACAACTTATATGTCAGTATAAGTATTTAAGATACCTCCATTGATATTAATTGTAAGATTGAAATACAGATATAGATTCTCAACTATAAGAGTAGTGGGTGAATTTTATGATTAAGAAACATTCCCCTTTTAAGTATAAAAGGTAATCTTTGTTTTAACATGTTAAACAAGGTAAATATAGAAACCCTCATTAGTTATTAAATAAATAAATAATTGGAAGGGCCCATGTCCAATTATAAGAATCCGAAACATAAAAAAGATAAACTTAAGAATACTGAAGAAGGTTTATATTAGTGAAATATTATACCTTAAAGGGTATAGAATCTAATTTTTCAGAGTATACAAGAATAAGAAAGTTATAAGTTATTTATTTTTCGAAATACAGTTGGAATAAAACAAGTAACAAGAATAAGGAAAAAAGTAGGAAATCATTTAACCTAGAGAGAAGGGTTTCTGAAAAACGTGGATAAAGATACCTATATTTATACTTTGAAGAAAGTATATCCTACCCAAAATAGGGTATTCCCTTGATAAGAACATCAGAGTCTGTCTTGCTATCCCTGAAATAAATTGAATATGAAGGTATTCAACACTTTTGTCTTCCGATCCACAGAAGTCCTCAAAAATTAAGGAATTTGGAACCTCTAACTTTTTATCCGTAGAATCCCTTGATTATATTCTACAAAAATAAGAGTCTCACTATGAAATATGAACATGTTGTTCACTTTTGAATAAGTTTTTCAAAAACTGCACAATGCATAAGGGTCTTTCTATCTCTACAAATCACATCAATGCATGCATTCTCTAGGATCATGTATTGATTGATATTTAACTCATTCAAATGAGATGCTATTTATAGAAAAATTATTCAATGGTTGGCTCCTCCTCCAATGATAATATTTTTCCTTGAATCTTGAAGAGATCTGTATTGGTTTCACTTAGTGAATGGTTAGTTAGAATGAGATTTTACGACATCATTTAATTGTAATGAAATCATGTGTAAAGAAATTGAATCATGTAATAAAAAAATTATTACCTTTGAGAAACTGATGTAAAATATTATCTGATAATGTTGGAAAAATAAATCAAATAAATAGGTTAACTATAAGGATATTATTTAATCAGATTCTTAAGGAAGTTAAAAGAAGTCTAGAAAAAATTGATATTCAGATTCTGTTTTAAAAAGAATTCAGAGTCTGAATTTGGAGGAATTAGAACTCTAAATTTTAATGAATTCAGAGTTTTAATTCTATGGAATTCAGAGTCTGAATAATGAGGACTTCAGTGTCTGAATTTAATTTAATTTGGATTCTATATTTCATAGAATTCAGAGTCTAAATTTTTGAGAATTTAGTGAATGAATTTTAGAGAATTCAGAATCTAAATTTCAATGAATTCGGAGTTTGAATTTCAGATAATTTAGAGTCTAAATTTTAGAGAATTAGGAGTCTAATTTTTGGAGAATTCAGAGTTTGAGTTTCAAAGAATTAAGAGTCGGAATTTCAGAGAATTTAGTGTCTGTATTACAGTGAATTCAAAGTCTGAATTTTATAGAATTTTGAGTCTAATAAAAATTAAGGTACTTACATAGGTAAGGATCTGATTTTTGACATAACAAAATAATTTTTATACTTGGTTTTATAAACAATATAAAAGTCAATGAAAACTAGAGGTAAAGTTAAAAATTTTCTTATAGAAATAAAATTTTCTAGAATAAAATAATTCTTAGAGAAAGATAAATTACCTTAAGAAAAAGTGTTTGTGATTTTCAAAATAAATGAATGGAAAAGTCATAAGGAATACTTATTGAATCAACATATTCTAGAACATTTTATTCCACACCAAAGTCTTTGAACAATTGACCAAACATTTATTATCGAACCCCATTACTAAATTATATGTGAAATTTACCACATGCCTTCATGTTTTTAATTCATCCACATAATATGAGTTGTGTCATGTGATTCAACAACATAAAAAATGTAATAATTAATATTTTTAATATGTTTTGGTTATTAGATTAATAATAAATATGTATTGATATAAAAAACTTATCCTTATAAATTAAACATTTTATCACAAATTTCGTCATCCCAATCAGCATTGTACACTACATACAGATATAAATATATGACTTTTTTATATTCCAAACAATAATTCTTGAGTTCCTTTTATATAGAACAAAATATATTTCACTTCCAAAAGAAATTAATCTCTTAAACTAGTTTATAATCAATTAAAACATTTAATTACTAGTATTATGTTCTATCATGACATTTTGAAATAATGAAATCTTATATATTAGCCTAAAAAACATTTTATGAACCCCATTTCCTTCGTTATCCATCGATGTCTTAGTCCAATGTGTAATATGTCCTAAAAATAGAATTATTATTTTATTCCAAACCACATTAATAACTCATGAGCATTATTTTCATGTTTGATAAAAACATATTCATCTATGTTCAAGGCTTGAAATCCCAAAATTAATATCATTTTAATAATCATTGGAATATAAAAAAGACATTTCATTTTGGTGGAAAAGTCATCATAATTATTTAATTCATTCACGAGAAAATATCATCGATATACACGTTCACAATGGCATAGTTTGTGTAATCTACCTTGAAAATATTATTGTTACCCACATTACATTTCATTAAATTATTTGTCATTATTAAAATACCCATCATAGAATACCATTCATAGTGAATTTTTTTAAGACATTAGAATAATTTCATCATCTTTAAGACCCAGGAACCATTTCCATAAATGTATATATATTTTTTGTTCAATATTTATATATTATTAAGGAATAACATTCATTATCTTTGACTTAACATATATTTAGAGAACCATATAATTCCTTCCATCAAAAACCACAAAAAAGAATCATTTTTACAATTGTAATAGATGAAAATGTACCAACAGATTTAATACCCCTAATATGATAATAACCCCTATAAATTAGACAATATTTATTCCATGATACATCTCCATTATCATAATGATTATTTCAAAAAAAAAAACATTTTGTCACAATCATATTCATATCCTCTGGATTTGAAACAAAATCATATGTATAATAATTCTATATATAAATATTTATTCTACCATAACTATAAAACTATACTCAAGCTATATGGATTCATTAACCCCCTTTTATTTATCCAATGAAATAAATTGGTGATGAATTAAATTTGTCAAAATTTTCTAGTATAGAACACCCATGCTACAATAAATAACAATATTTTTTGTTTAACATAATTTTTAATACTAATATCATTGATTCTATTTCATATGAACCTTCCTCATAGTTGAAAAAATTTGAATCATTATGTGGATTTTTTCAATCAACCAATTCAATTTAATACTTCCAATTTTATCCAAAAAATATTTCTTAGGACTCTTGATCATGATATTATTGTAATTATGAATCCTTTACCTTGTTATCTTATTTAGGAATGTTATAAATATTTCTCCAAAATGAATTATTTTTTTATCTCATTACCTTTTTCAATTAAATCCATAATCTAGTTGAGAGTAAAAAACTATGTTCCCTCCTCTATAGTTTAATATTCATCTTGATTTAAATTTTATAATTTTCCTTGAATTTGGGATTATAAAAATAATTATTGGTGATGTTAATGTTGTCCAGACCATGTGATAAAAGATATAAAACCATCCCATTCTTCCATAGCTAAAATTATTTCCAATAAAATATTGTAACCACATTGAATATTGAATTTATATTCTCTATTGAAATATAAATCAAAACATATAATCAATATACAATAAATGAAATCATTAGGAGTATTTGGAATCACTTTAAATATGATTTATTATAATAGGTCCTCACTAATACAATTTGATAGGCCATGGTGAATAATTCTTGACCACTGATGGTGAATCAGATCTCACAAACATCACTCCATTAAATAATATTATTCTAATTCTAATTAAATCATGTCATTGGTAAAGGAAATCAAGACATAAATTATGATAATGGGTAGTGAGAATGTAAAAATTCATTTTAAACATGATATATTGATATGATATAATCATTTGAATTTATCACTCGTGATACCGTTATCCATTACCACTTTATATTAAAAATATAGAAGAAAGAGATGGATCTTTACAGTTACAATTAAATTAAAAACACGAAATATACAAGCTATAATATATA
The DNA here is from genome assembly GCA_963277665.1 of Viscum album. Lineage (NCBI taxonomy): Eukaryota > Viridiplantae > Streptophyta > Magnoliopsida > Santalales > Viscaceae > Viscum > Viscum album. Next base: position 1,859,366,877 of record OY728151.1, on the reverse strand, counting down.
AGTTTATCAGTCAATTGAAGTACTCCTAAATATCCAATATATACTAGAAAATGATACCAACATCATTATTATCCTATAAAATGGCCAATATGGTCATCAAATGATCTATTAAAGGATTATCCAACTATCCCAAATATTAATCCAAATTTTACAAGAAAATTATTATTTAAATATTTTCTACAAAACCATAATGTTTTTATGATGGACCATGGTGTAAATTATATAATCAAAAACACATCTAAAAATGTTTTCTAATAATTTCATATCTCTTCTTAAATATTTTATTCTTTACCCTTCATCTAACACATATTTTATTACCAAATTTATGTATTCTTGTAGACTGTGATATTATTTCCTTAGATTTATAAAAAATTATTTGAAACCAAAAGGTTTTCCTTTTTGAGTATGAAATATTGTTATCTTATAAAAATATATTTTATAATACATGAAATTAACCAGGACTAATTTTCCTTTAAAATTTCAGGGATTATACACTAAAACTATTTTTGCTTCATGTAGGGCTACTATATCATCACCATCAAACATTTTAGAACAACATCTAGACAGAACAATGTCATTTTTTAGGTGATCCATGATATAATAGTAAAGAAAATTCTCATTTTCAGCTTCCTTTTAGCCACCTTCTAACTTGTATAATACCAATACTATTGAAATTGACATTTTTATTCATGTCCTAATCGGTTATTTTTTAATATAGTAGCCAATATATGTATTAGTGAGCCAATAAATGTTTAGTATCTCCATTGAAATTATATATTTATAACTTGATCATTTAGGTCCAAATGACCTTCCTCAAATCCATGATCATTTGAAAACGTCATCAAAACTCATGAATTAATTATCTCAACAAACTAGTCAAAATAGTCTCTCAATGTGGTAGATATTTAAATTCTACAAAATAAGGTAATATATTGTTTTTGTGAATTCTATAAATCTCAGTGTAAAGATAAATAATATATTGACAATGTCATAAATTATATTTTTAAAAATAACTTTTGTTCAAACTAAATCATGGGAGTTCTATAATCTCTATGGGATCTTCAAATATTTCTAATAAATGAATTGGAAGAGAAAAATTTCATCAAAGAGTTTAAATTATTGATATTGGTGATAATAAATTAAATTAAAAAAATATTTTTGAACTTATTCATTCTATATTTTTAACACATATTATGTAATTTTTATTTCATTGAAATGGGAAAAAGTAGTTATAGTAACCTTGTTTTTTTGGAGGATAATTGTAGAACCAAATTAGAGTTTGTTAATGAATAAATACAATTTTTCATGATTATTGGAAATATTTTTAATTTGATAAATTATCTATTTACTGATGCTTTGAATATGTTTTATGAATTTGAGAGGATCTTTAGTGTAAATTATATAAAGATCAGAAGATCACACTCTAAATGTTATATCTATAATGTAATATTTGTTGTAAACTATCTGTGAACCATGAAATAAATATTTTATCATAAAGTGATATTAAAATTCCATGATGAGGTTTACGGTTGAAAAAGTGTTACAATATATGAAATTAAAGATATAGTTTTATGACACTTTATTTTTGCCTAATTAGGATGTTTTTCCAGTAGAATGATCATACCGTAATGTGTATTACATAGTGGTATTTTATGAGTTTAGAAGGTTTTGAATTTTTTAAAGATCATCATGATAAAATAGGAGGATGAAAGGATGAATGTTTGATTATGGAATGGATAACATCATACTATGATCTTATATTTTGTGATAGTGTGTCACAATCAAACCCACCAAATCCCTCATGGCCGGAAGTAAGCAAATAATAACACCCTAATCCTGCCTCTAATAGGTCCAGGGATGGCGACTAGTTCCATATAAGAATATCACAGACATGAGATGCCTTATCCAAATGTATCCACACACACATACACACAGGTAGAAACATATCTCCATAAAACAATATAATATTTAATATATAATGAACAAATAATTTAAATGAATTTGTAACATATATCCCACAACAATGTACAATAAAGGGAACAAAAAATATAGATGGGATAAATAAAGGACAATCAAAACTAAAAAAATTCCCATATTTTTTTCAAAAGTGTACGGTAATTAATATGAAACTCTATGGAAAATCCAAGATCCATCTTGATCATCTAAACTCCACCTATTCCTATTACTCCAAGAAATCTATCAAAAATCATATCATTTGAATATGGCACAACATGTGCAGGAGGATCTCGTCCATGGGTGAGTATAAACTTACCCAGTAGGACACCTTGAGACCACAAAAATAATGAATCAAATAGGGAGTCATCTGTACATAATAAATAGAATGGGAAGAATAATATAAGCCAATATATTCTCAAATTTTGACATGATGTCTCATAGTGAGGTCACATCCTCACCGCCAACCAAATATTATACTAGAGGGTCAAATGTAATGTCTTTCTAAGAGAAATAAATCATTGAGTCAGTCTATACTAATTAAAATCATCATATAGGAAATAATTATCATCACATTTTATAATGAAATATTAATAAAACTAAGAGGGATCATCTGAGATACTCACATAATTAGAAAACACCATACTTGAAGAAAAATGGATATACACATATATGGGATCACACCTAAAAAAATTGTGGTCACCTAACCCTAAGTAGATTAACCCACTACGGAGGGGATCAAATGACCATGTACATAGTTTAGGGGATACATGAACCCTAATTACAAGGGAATATGAGAATAAGGATTCTACCGACTATAATTATAGAGGTATTCCATCTCTAATACCTTGACGGTATGTTACATCCAATGCTAAGGAAAATGGAATTTACTTAACCATCAGGGAGGTAGACTTAGAAAACTCACTATAGAATAATAGATGGAGGGAACACAACCAAAATAATAGGGTTTGAGGGAACTCACCAAAGATCATACCATAAATAGTCTAAGAAGAAAATGGTTTCTAACATTCCATTGAATAAGTTCATAATGTGTCCAAAGGGGTACAAAGTGTGTCTCACAAACTCTATCACTACATATATCATGGGGCCTCACATGGTTTAAAATTCTCAAGATTCACAACATGTCTACAAAGGTAAATTACATGAAGTGTTTGGGATCATTCTTGACATATTACACTTAAACATGATCATGTACTTTCCAATGTAAACAAGGTGTCCACTATATCAAATGGAATGCAGGGTCAAAGATGAAACTCTACAAGTGTCTTATACACATGATCATTCAGTTTCTAGTGTACATAAGCTATGCCCCACAAATCACAGCATGTGGGTTCAAATATACTCCTTGGGTGTCTACACACTATATTTGATGAGCTGGATAACAAGCTGTCACAATGAATGTGAGAGGACCACCCGATATATGACATTTAACTCAAAGAAAAATCCAAGACACCACAAAGAGTGGACTATATGGAATTTTTTCTTCTAAACTACGTTCCATGTGTAATATAATTTCAAAAATATTATAGACTATTCACACATTTTCACCCGCACATTGTCACTACCTTTGGATCCACCCAAATTGTTTTTCTATAACTCCCATAATGGAGTTATGTAACACAATGAAAATCTAAATGTCATCTTCCAGACATTGTTCAATGGAAAATTATTCATCATCCCCACCCCAAATAACTATCATCGGTCGACTAATGGTAATTACCCCATGTTAACCATAATCAAATTTATATCATTACTGATGGCTAGATTAATTCCACTTAACACTCGAGAACATACATTATTGATCCTTTAGAGAGATATGGTAAATCCAACTCATATATCCACCATTACACGAACTATCATTAGTTTTCCATCATCACTAAAACACCTCCATCACATATCCAATACCCAAATATGAACGTATTGAAATGATCTAGTATTTTTAAAAATTAATTCCCAATGATCTGTCCTTCTGAGTATTGTAGAAAAATCAACCAATTGAGTCTCTATAGAAGAAAATCAAAGAACATAGGGAAATAGGCACACAAAAAGAGAGTATCAAATGATGGTTTTTTTCATTGGGTCATCCTAATTATATTTCAAAGAATAGATTAGATAATGAAATTAGAAACTAAATATAGAGGATATCTCAAATTCCTTGAACTATGAAGAGAATGTTGATGATGGAGAAAAAAATTAAGGTCGATCCATGAATTAATTTTGAATGAAATTAATTCATATTTATCTAAAACTATAAACATGGATTAATCCAAAAAATAATATTTCATACAATGTATTGGATTGATCACTGATGGAGATTTTTTTCACTTCATTATTATTGGGGAGATCGAGGAACTCCATCATTTAATGAAGAGACTCATAGCACTCTGATCCCCAATCCAAGTTCTTGAGATCACCCACTAGTTTTCTTGACACAAGATTCCATCAACTTCATATCATCAATCATAGAAGTTTTGATGAAAACCCTATTAAATGTTACATATTAGTTTTTTAATATTTATGTCGTTAGGGATTGGAAAATAAATGATAATTAAATTAATAAATTCATTTAATTAAATTAATCCTCCCATGACAATGCTTTATCAATGTGTCAGACCCTAACATGAATTATCTGGTCTCTAGGGTAAAATACATGCAATAGATTTATCAGTTGTCTTATCTTTCACATCCAAAATACCAGTAGATATTTATTCAATTATATTCATAAAATTTCATAAACATAATATATTATATTTAATATTGTAAACATATCAACACTGAGACTCCATGGTCATTCAATTACAACACTAAATTAGTAGCTTAATAAAAGTTATTATCTGATATATATCAAATTATTAAATATAAAATCTAATGTAATTACATTCTCCCCGCATTGAAATATTTTTATTCTAAAAATTGAAAACCTGTATGAAAAGTTGAGGATACTAAACTCACATACGGATCGTCCACTCTCCCAATATTTCTAGGAGGTTCTCAAGTTTCCAATAGATACACATACAAGAAAAATAGTTACCCAAATACAGTCTTCTCATACCAGTAACATTGTGAGTGTAGATATATCCTTAATGTATAGATCACCCAAATCAAAAAACATGCAATATTTTATGATCATAAATCATCAGCTATGAGGTATTGGATGCATCATGAATCTATCCTAACTGTGGTGGTGGGGATAATCCAAATTCCACCTCAGTAATGCTACATAGTAATATGGAAAATGAAAATTTAAAATCAATAATTTTTTACCACATCGAAAAAATCTATGTAACATTCATCAAGGTCAGACACTCAGAATCATGTGGTCTCCTTTGTAAAAATCTAAATGCCTCCATTTACAACCTTTATAGGAATTCGATCTTCCCTGGATAGTACTCATCATCCCCTTGATGAAATCCACTTTCACCACCATCACCCTCACCAACACTTTTCCCATAGATTTTATTCCCCTATGTCTGACTTGTATAATGGTCAAATTTAGGACCTCTTATAGAAGGACTCAAATGTTGATATATTATTGGTTTTGTGGTAACTACTATTGTATAAAAATTTCTTCAAAGATATACGGTCCTCATATTTGTGATGAAAAACTAACATGAAAACTATATGAATGTTCTCTAGAACCTGAATGGTCTACTGTTCCAAGCTATAAGTATGGGGATATAAATTCCATTCTCAATTATAATTTAGTTCAAAATACTCCCAAAAACCTCTCTATAATCATGGTGTTAAATGAATAACTTAATATGAAATGAATATTATTGGAACACTATGTATCCATACTATCATCAACCTATACTAGAATCCCAATCTACTGACTATCCATCTCTATTGATAACTATGAAGGGCACCGACATGGTGTGTCTATCTCCAACCACTCAGATATTTGTAGAACCTATTTTTCATTATGGGATTCTAATTATGAAAAGAAAATAGACACCATCCCAATTTCACTCCCAGCACCCCAATTTTCACATGTTGGTATGTGATTCAACAAGTGATAAAATTTACAACACAAAACATTACTCCTATCAACTAAACCTGATTTCAATGGTCCTAGAATATCCTCATAACATCTAGACATAGCTCCAAGGAATGATAATAAATTACCTCAACACATACTATGATAGTGTGACTAGTACCATCATTCATCCTAGAAAAAATGCTAACATTCATTACACGTTAAAACAATCCAACAAGAGAATGTATAGTGGATATCTAATCATGAATGATATCTCTAACTATAGTGTGTCCAATAAACAAGGGTGAATAATTTTTTGGAAAATTCTAGGTCAGGGGTCATATATTGCTTCCCATGGGGTCCCAGTTGCCAATTCCCATAATCAATCACATCATTCCTCCCCATCAGACCTCATAAAAACCTATATCTAAAGAAAAAAATGAACACCACATAATAAAAAACTCCATTATTTTTAACAATATTTGGTCACTCAACCACATATTTTTATGCTCCTAAAAATTCTTTTGACACTTATATACCCATAAAATGGTCTAACTCTTTCAAAACCAAGATGGTGGATGCTCTCTAATCATAGTGGTGATAAGAAAAATCTCAATTGGAAGCCTACCAACTCACAAAATCTATTCACCTTATACTTTTCATTAGGTGGCTTCAAAAATAAAATTACCTCTAATTTTACTAGGTCAATTATTACCACCACATATGAGATGACATTTCCTGAGATGTGGACCTACCAAACCATGAATCGACACTTTTAGAGATTCCAATAAAACATTTACACCAAGATCATGTCCAAAATCATCTTCATGATTATTATGTGCTCCACATATGACATTGAGTATAAAATGATTTCATCTGTGAAGTATTCAATGAAGTAGTAAAAAAAGGTTGATGATCCATTTTATAAGTCCCATAAACAATCCTAGAGATCCCAACACACTAAAAGAAATCACTAAGAACATCAATTAACTATTATTCCTCTCAATAAAAAGTTTTATTATATCATACTACCATGCTTAGTTATGGTTACAACCAATAAATAGGAATAACTCTGAGAACAACTTCACCCCTAACCAATTTAAGAAGAATCCATCATTTTTCAAGGACAAATACTATTTCTTAATAGTAACATGGCTTATTTAAACTTAATCAACTGATACCCTAAAGATAAAATCCTACTTCCTAGTGAACAATATTAAGGATAAAGAAAGAGAATATAACTACACTTTCATGTCTCACAAATCTATGATTTAATCAAATATTTTGGTGTTTATGTCTTATTATCCTCTGGTGATTGTTTATGATGTATCTGAGCTTTTGATGGGAATGTGGACCTAGAACATCTTTGAGAAGATTTTACCATACACATCCCATTTCAAAAGAACAAGATGATCCTTAAATCCACTTATCCAAGTCTCATACTACCCAATAGAAAAAAAATTACTCATATCCTCCTACAAACATGCTCATACTATATTTCCTGGGATACCTTCTCAAAGAAGTAAACATTTCATCACAGTAGCTCAGATAAACAAAAAACCTCACTGTTAATAATAAATCTAGGAATTTTGAGTAGTAAACTACTCCAAACTAAAGAAAACATCACATGGCCACATCACCTACTATGGAAACATTCAACATGATGCTCTCTCTCCTCCGAAAGATAGATCAAACTATCAGTAGAAGTGTGTGATCAACGAACCTACTCAATAGTAGAATCCAAACACAAGGGTAGAGAAAAAATGATATAATATAAAACCATGGTCTTCATAATGGTATTGATATAGTTTTAAGGCTTGAAACTATGTACTAAAACTATAGTTGGAGTAGAGAAGTCACATGTCGTACCTCAAAACACTCCAATATTTTCTGAGTCAGAAGCCATTTCTGCATGAAGATTTCTATTGCCTTGACAAATTTCTACTCAATGTGGGGTTTTTCCGAAACCATAGAACATCAAACAGTCACAAACATACAAATAAAAAAGACTAATCTTCCACAACTACACACTATAATCTTGGGGAAACACTGACTCTACTAAACACCTTTAAATCATATCATATGAGATGGTTTCTTAGCATGATAGTTTCCCCTCTTATTCATATTCCTAAAAACACATCAAACATCACTAGTACGAGTCTCCATAATGAACTCCATCTTCATTGTGATGTCTCACCACCAGGACCAACAACAAGATGGGTCTGAAATATATGGAACAATCACACCACAGGCTTGATCTAGTCCTCAATACTTGTAAAGGGGGTATAACATTCCATGAATCCTTAGTGGTAATTTTATCTAAAACTAACAATTTTCACTCCACATGGGATCACTATCTATAAATTATTATTTCATTAACCACTACTCAAATTGATGGGGGATGATCCACCAAAACTACAAAAGGTGGGTCTACATGCTACCCAATGGGTGGAGAAATCTCATGTTATCCACATGGAGGAATTTTCTACAACATAGGTCGTTGGTATAAAGCCTCATATCTAAGAGGATCTCAATCAAGATTCTGTTACAAAATCCTATTAGGCTATCATTTTAGAGGAATATATCCATATGAAATATGCACTATGGTTAGATGAGAATATATTAATATCTGACTCAAGAATGACATGGAAACCACATACCATTCCAATATGACATATAAGAAAATGGTTTCTTGTATCTAGTTCATGAATGTGAATACTCAATACACTAGTTATCAGATTCATGGTGAATCAATATTTCAGTTTTAACACCAATAATGGGTTCCTAGACCTAAATTCAAAGCACAGAAAACCTTAACGAAGTATCTGTATTTCTAAATAGAAACCTCACAACTAGATTATCTCCAAAATATGGTCTTGTTACGATCATATCCAATAAAAATCATTCAAGAGATGACACAAAATGGCCCACCTAGCTGTTGGTAAGATGAGAATGAAATTTAAAGCACACCACTAATAGGATAAGGTACGGGGTCTAACACCTAGTAGGTATATCACACACATGGGAGGCTATAGTCTAAAGTACCTCCTCAGAGTCACAACTATATATAAACCTATATAATATAGAAAATCTAATCAAATGATATTATAAATTCATGAGTAACATCTATACAACATCAAATTATAACTATGGGAACAATATATACATAAGAAACAAACATAAGCACACCAAAACTACCAAAGCATGCAAACTGCAACCGAAATGGGAATTCAATCATGTTACAACTCCTGATACCATCCACAGTATGTCTAGTAAAACTAATTTTCACCTTCTTCTGTTCCTTTTAGTACTATTTCAAAAATACTATCATTTGTATAAGTCATGACATGTGTTGGTATAGACTCATAGGATTGAGGATAAATATGCACAGTATGACACCTTTAGATAACTGAGCATAAAGAATCAAAGATGGAGTAATATATAAATCAATAATACATGTGGAAGAATGAGATAAACCTAGAAATTTTGAAATGTACAAAACTTGACTAAAATTAATTTCAAGTCCTCGCTATTAGCCTCAGATTATACAAGAAGGTCAATGTTAGCTTCCATCTAAAAGAACTCAATCATCATGTCTTATTGAAATATTCCGACTCATCCATGTGGACGTACTCACTGTGTCTTAATAAAATGAACCACCTAGGAAACTGATATGGTTCTTTCAAGATACTCATTCGATCAGACTATTATTTAATGGAAGGTAATAGATGTCGATATATTAATAGAGGTTCAAACACATGACCAATAGTGGACACTGAACCATAACATGATTAACCCACTAGGTAAGAGAAAAACCTCTCTCATACAAAGTCACATGATACAAATAACATACCTTAGGAGGAATATGGGAATGATGACTTAACCACTAGGGAAAAAATAGAGATACCAACTCTAATCCACTGAAGGGATCATACATACAATTCTAAGTATAAGATAACACATTGAACCCTCATAGAGGCATATTGAGAAAACTCAATCTAGGAAAATAAATGTCACACACACACACACACACTAATATGGTATGACGGAAGACACCCATTCTCATACCACAACTGGTATAAGAAGAAAACATTCTCCAACATCCCATTTAAGAAGTATATGAATTTACTATGTGGTACAAGATGTGTCTCATGAAGTTTGAAACTTCCCATTTTCTACCATATCAAATGATATGTCTTTATACAAATATATTCCATGTCTAATATGGTACGTAGAGTATAGAGGTCATATCGAGACACAACATGTGATGTCTGCTCAATCCCTTGTACATTTTGAAATACACTGGGTGTATTATTTATCAAATGATGTGTAGAGGATTGGAAGAAACTCGTCACGTGCTATCTACCCAATCCCATAAAATTATTGAAGTATATGAGGCATGAACCAACACACACATCATGTGTGGACACATATCCTCCATGGTTTGTACTCACTATACATTATATGTTTTACAGCTAGGCTTCACATGGAATGTAGGAGGTCCACATGGATTGTGATATGTAACTCAACATGAAACCCTGTGAACCACACATAGGGGACTATAAAGTGTATGTTGAACTTAATTATAGACTTTGTACATCATAATTTCATATATTTTATAGACTTTTCACACATCTTCACCCAAGAACCACTAATGCCTTCAGATTCCACATAAATCACAACCATAACCCAATAATAGTATTGGATGAAAATAATGACTGATCCGAAGTAAGATTATAGCCATTCTGCACAAGAACATTTTCCATCATCACCATCCTAAAGAACTCACATGACCTGAGCCATGAGAAACCCACCACTGGCACTAGTACTAGATCTCCATCTTTACTAGTTGACAATTTTGGATCAACCATATCATAGAAACACCGATCATTTCTCCTCATGATAGATCCTCGAATTCCGACTCACATATACAAAATTAACTGAACCATATTCTAATTATTTTCATCTATAACACACCTGCATTATTTCTTCAAAACCCAAATATGAAACCAAAATAATGATCCTGGGTTTCAAATAATGATCTCACAATGATAGGTCTTCCAAGGTTTCATTTAATCATTTTCCAAATGAGTCACCATTGATGTATATCTATGAACAGAGGGATAAAATAACATTAAAATTTTAATTATAAATATCACCATGTTCATTTTTCCATCATCATTTAAATTTTATGAACATGTTTTATCATCAAATCAATAACTCATAAAAGAAAAAATCCCAAATTCTACGATCTAGGGGGAGAAAGAAGAAATTGGACAACCCCACATATATTAATCTATGAATTAATTTTGAAGGAAATTAATTTTAGTCAATCTAAATCCATAAATGAGGATTATTCCAAAGAATAAAACTTCCAAACTCAAGTGGGATCGATCCCCAAAGAATAAATTTCTACCTCATTTCCATTAGTGAGATTCAAGAACTCCATAATTGATGGTGATCCTCATGGTGATCCAATCCTAGATCCATGATCACATGATCTCCCACCAATGTGCTGGCCACCATAGTCATTCCGTTCCATCATCTTAATCCACTAAGCTTATGTGGATACACCAAGGTATTTTTTCATAGAGTGTATTAAATAGAGTATCTGTTAGCATTTGGAAAATAAATTTTATTTAAAATAAAAAATTCATTTATTTCATTTAATCCACCCCTAATAACATTCTATCAAAGAGTCCCACACTGACATTACTTGTATCACACACAGGTTAAAACCTGAACTCCATATTTATGAGATGTCTTAATTTTACCATAAGGTACACCATTTATGAGGAAAAATAATGCACATAATATATTATAATTAATATTTTATACATATCAACAATTATGCTCCATGACCCTAAAATATAACACTGAATCTGTACCTTAATTTGAATATATAATATGAAATATTCCAAAGTGCCAAAAAAAATTAGATTCATTCCATGGAGGATATCTTTTTTATGTTTTCATGGTTTATGGTTGAACATGAATAGATATTATATAAAAAGTGGTCCTATAATGGTGAAGAATTTATTTCTTCACCATAGTTAATAATGCTACCCCATAACACATTTTTATAGTGAATTCCTATTAGTACACAGGTTATCGAACTTGAGGAATTTTGGAACATTTTTTGTAAATGAGAGAGAATGGTGGGGCTCAATATTTTGAAAAGTCTATAAGTTCATTGAAAACATTGAATGAGATTATTCATGTGAAAAAATAAATCATTGTGAAGCAATGATGGTAATTTCAAGAAGGGTGTTTTTTATGATTAAATTAGAGTGTTTTCAAGTCATTTAGGCCTTAAATCATGAGGTTATACTGTAATTGTAGAATCTACACCATTATCAATACCCTATTAAAATATTGTGTAAATATGGATAGTATAGTTGAATAATTTATTCCACAGTTTCTATGATCACAATATAATGGACAATTGGTAATGATATGAGAAAGTATGGATCATGAATCAAGTAAACCGAATGAAATTTTTTGATTGGGATATTTTTTGGAAATCTTGTGACATGTCTCAATATTTAATGTTATTCCATAAAGAAGAATCCAAACCAAAAAGTCCTGATCCAATGAGAAATGTTTGGGTCCCTACATGGATATAATTCAAGGAATCACAATATATTCATTTATGTCATGACATAATGAATTTGGTATATTTTTCAAGTGGGTTTCATTTTAATCATGTCGTGCAGCATTGAGGAGAATCAAACTTTGATTTATTTATTACCAAATTATTTTAATTATTTAAAAGTATTTCAAAATGGGTGTGATTGTATAATTCATTTGATGATTTAACATGGACTATGAGGAAAATTTTAAAGTCTAATCAACTATTGAAAAGTGGAAAACTGGAAGGGTTTTTTTCAAAATCCAAATAGATGAAAGAAGGGGGAGATAGAAAAGATTCATAAAAAATGGATAATTTTTTTCATGTATCTAGAAAAGGGGGATAAAAATATTTGTGGTAATTAATTACACTAATTATCATGATTTTTTGGAGGACCTCAAAGGTTAAAATATAGATACTTTCATGTTCGTATTTCACATTTCTATGTAAAATCATTAGAGTGACCTTTATTTTATTTTTTCCAGTAAACCTTATCTAAATTTAATGAATTTATTGATAAGATAAGGGATTCACGCATGAATTTAGAGATATCCCTTATGAAACAACATAATCATGATTGTAGATAGTTATTCTGGTACATCAACAATTCATTACTATATGATCCATGGATGTATACCTTAGTAGTGAAGTAATTGATGTCATTGTTTTGTTTTATTAAATTTTGGTACATATAAATTTTGGTGGTTTTATTGATATTTACTGGTTTATAGTGTTCTTTACACCATAATAACATGATCTTTTGGATGTTAAAGAAAAATAATTCTTACCATAATTCAACGATAATATTAATGTGTAACTGGGACCTTTTGTTGCAACATGCAGTATTAGATTGGGAAGTATTATTTCAATTAGTATATTCAATAGAGATAATTGACTTGGAGAGTGCTATAAATGAAACTGGAGTTCCATGATTTGGTTTGTTTAATTACCCAATATGAAAGAATAAAATTAGATCAGACTTGTGATCAACAGATTAGATTTTTTCTTCACTAATATTCATAGAATACATGTGGGTGTGGTTATATAGTTATCTATCACTGAATTAGAATGTAATTTTTTTTTGTTTTGTTGAAATGGTGAATGAAATATTATATATAACCTTTTCAAAGTTGGTATACATGAATTTAATTAGGTTCTCATTCATTAAGGAAACTTTGGAAGGAGGAAAAAAGGTGAAATATGTAAAGCAACATGTGGTTCAAAATAGATTGTATGATTCAAATATGCATCCAAATGAGAATATCAATGGTTTCTAAAAATTTATCATTGATGTTGTGGGACTCATGAATTAAATAAATGAAGTAAATATTTTCTATATAATTTTATTTAGATTTTTGACATCATATAATATAAGAGAAGTATCACTAAAATAAAAAATCTTTAGGGTGCCATATCATAATAATTTGTATATTAAGTTAGTATCATATGAAATTCATGTGAATATAGATCATTTATCTAGTTATTTGTACAAGTAAATGGTATTTATATCCATGTAGATTATTGAGATTCAAGAAGCTATGAATGAATATGAATATTTAGTTGATGAAATCCAATAACATTCTGTAAGAAATTTCAATTGATTTAAGGGAATATTGGAAGCTAAAATATAATTTTATTCTCTTAGAGTTGAAAATTATTCAATATTATATCAAGATTTTCAAGGAGGAAAGAAATTGGGGAGGGTTTATTTGAATTCTTATAAAAATATCAATTTATTTTTCTCCAAAAATTAAAAATAATATATGGAAACAAATTAGATAAACACATTCAGCCAAAATGCTTATTGAGAAAGAAAGAGTATTTTCGAGAGACTTGTTTTGATATTGAAAATTAGTTTACGTCAGACTGAAATCACATAATAATGGAAATTTTCATAAATACTAAACTCCAAACTGATGATTAAATCCAAAAAGAGCGTGTCATCAATATTGAGGTCAAAAAATATGGTTCCATTGGATATATGTTTTTTGAAAATATAATGTATATAGTAATTGGTGGATTTCATAAATAATTCTAAAATTATGTAGGCCAATTTGATGATAAAATCACTTATTTATGTAAGACTGTATATGATTAAGGGGTTTTTATAATATAGATTATGTTATTAATTTTAAGGTGGTAATTTAATAATAATATTATGTACTTACTGGGTAGTCTAGTTTTATTAAGGTTTTTGTAAAAAGAATAAAATCCTAGACAAAGTGACATAATTGATAAAGAAACATGAATCTAATGAAAAAATAGTTGGTGAAAAAGAAGTTGTAGTACGGATGAATTTCAGATGATTTATTGAAAGAGAGAGATGAATGTGGGATAAGGATTATCTTTATGTTTTTAAAGGAATAATGTTATAATAATATATAGTAAATTGGTTTTAATTTTTAGGCTAAATCATTTATAGCTAAGGGAACTGTTACTAATAAGAATTTAAAACAAATGGTTGGAGATAACACTCAATCATCAAGATTATATAAAATTACTATGATCTACTCAATATCTAGGGATATGTGAAGAAAATATCCAAATATATTCCCATTCATGAAACATTATTTTTTTGGTAACCTAGAACATAAATGACATATTTTTAAGGGGTATTTTTTTTAAATAATAATCACATCGAATCTATTAATGGAGGATCAATATGTGTTCAACATTTAAAATAATAATTTCATTCAACAGTTATTATTTATATATATATATAAAATTGGATACAAATCCATTGATTGTAAAAAATTTCTGAATTGTACAAATAGGGTTCCAATTAATATAGAGATAAGATAGATGAAATTAGTTCCATTGGGAAAATCATTTTCCTAATTAAATTAAGTGGCCTATGAATATGATGAATATTATAAGTAGAATTAGGATAAACCATTATATAACATAACTTAGTAATATATTATTTAAATTACTAGAAGAATAAGAAGAGATATATCTAATAAGAGATCACATTGAATGTAATAATGAACAATAACATATGGATTTTTAGATGTTATAACTCATCCCACATGATTGATAATATAAATCAATTGAGTAATGTGAAAGGATATATTAATTCAACAATATATTTTTTTATTGATGGTTATTTTTAAATAATGTAAGTTAATATAGAAAACTTTCCACTGAGTAATTATGAAATACATAGGTTCTTTTTGTGGATTGTCACTAACACACTATTATGGACATGAGGAAACTATATGACTCATGAATTAATGTAATTTTTTTCAAAAGGGTTTCATAATAAATGCAAAAATATATTAATTCATTGATGAAAGATCAAGGAATTATTGGAAAATATTACCATGTTTACATTAAGAATGAAACTTTTGTACATATAGTGAAGAGGAGAATAACTTATGACATGGATTCCCTCGAAATTTTTTAAAACAATTAATGATAATTTTCCAAATATAATGTATGCAATTATCATTCCTAATTTAATGTGTGATAGGGTGACAACATGTTACACATGTATAAAAAATACTTAAATGAAAAATCCAAGTTGAACAATGAATAAATATCCATGAAACACACCATAATTAATTCATACATCTACATTAATTTTTGTGACAAATTCTAGAACATTATAAAATAGATACATTATATGGTATTTTTATGATTACAATATAATGGGTTTATTTGTGTTAATTAATACTAAGAATAAATTCAACAATTTTGGTAAATAAATCTCTACGTTAGTATAAAATTAAATCAAAATATCGAAAAAAATTCTATAAATTGATAATGTCAAATTGTACACCATTATTTTTGTTTGAAACATTTATAAAAAGTATGGAATCAAGCATGAAGCTTAATTTTCTAGAAAAATAAAATCAAATAGTACTATATATGGATAAGGTGTTTCATCCCAGTTAGATGGATGGGGTTTTTGGAATTAAGAAAATATATCTTATTAGGAGTGTTTTCTATTGTTGTCAAAAAGAATAAATGAATTCACTTTGTAAAAGTAATGGAAAATATGACAACACTACTCTGATTTGTATTTCACAACTATCATAAGTTTTTTTGGAGTATTTGTGATACAATAATTACTATGTAATGGAGGAAAAAATATGTTTCCCATTATATTTAGGTTTTATTGGAAAGAAAGACGTTGTTGGAAAACATGGATATTATAATTCATTCCTCAGTAAATCTGAAAATGATAAAGGTGATTGATAAAATATTATATGACAAGATCGATATGGTTTATGATGAAAGCGGATGATTTTATACAATTAAATATGACTATAAGTTAGAATTTTTGGGGTTTCAAAATTAGAATGGTGATGAGAAATCATAAAAGGAAGAGCCTCTGCATAGTGCTGTTATGCAGACAACAAAGTTTAGTATGCGGGCCATGTAGAAAAAAAAAATAGTTTGTGAGAAGATAACAGTTTGTGGGAGGTTTAGAATTCATTGGGGCCATGTCAATTTTTTAATTACAGAGTAAATTTTTATTCCTAAAAGGAGTTTTTCTTTGCAGATGACTTCAAAGTCCACAGAGGAGAAATGTGGTATGTACACTGCATAGCTGTACGGGTTGACAGAAGTACCACATCTATGTTTTGGGTAATTCATATTAGAGGGTTCTTCATATCATATTTTACAATATATAGACCAATAATGATATGATTAAAAGTAGATAAACACTTTTATTATAAGAGATCATCTCTGATGGAAGAACTTTTCCATGTCCGAAATAGTTTATAAGGGATAATTCTGTGAAGGATAAGTGTTTATGATGGAGAATTACATGATTGGAAGTTGATCACAGTGGAAACATTCCAAAAGTGATGAACATGTGTCCAGAAGGATTTTTCGACGAATTAAGGCCCGTAATGGAAAATGGACCACATAGCATAGGCAGTCCATAAAAGAGACACCTGACAACAAAGTAGATGCAATCCAAAGTAGAATATGACATTTGTGAAGCTGGGGAGGTCCATAGAAGACGATATTTTTATGTGAAGTACTCATGCCTTGTGGTGCAAGGAAATATACAGAGGATATATGAAAATTCATGATGGGTGCAATTAATTTTTCAGAAGGATTAAAGTATTTTTCGATAGGATTTTGTACAATCTAACAATACACAAAAAAGTTGGATTTTTATATTAAGAAATCAATTGATGAATTCAGAGAAAGATATCAGAATGAGTATCATTATGCAGTCTAGGATGTTTTTACCAATTTCTGGGTAAGAAACAAAAGATATTTTTCCAAATATCATATTTAGGAATGTTGATCAATAATCCCCATAACCTGTTTTTAACTAAATAATTTTTTACATAATTTCGTTCTACTTGATGCACATGAAATATTATAGTTTAAAAAATTCTAAAATATTGTAAGGGAATATCCTACTCATTTTCTTTCAAACAAATAGTTTTTTTAGAGGATTATATGGTATTTGGTTTTTAACTAACCATACCAAAGGACTATATAAGCTTGATGAGTAAGGAACCTAGTAAATAATTGAGTTCATGTGGATGTGTGTTTAAATTGATTTCATTAGGGAAATAAATCTTTCATAGGAGTTTTATATTTTCTAATTTTCATGGAAACAAAAAATAAAAAGATATCATTGATTCATCCCCTCCCCCACTCAGTGATACTTTAATCCTTACTGGGTAATCCCATAAGAGGATACTCATAGAAATAGGTTCTTCAAGGTACTATTAAAAATAATTATTGTAAGACTATGTGTATAATAAAATTTGTATTTGAGATGTCTAAGAGGAAAAAATAACACCTTATATATATTTGATGTAATTAATCCAAAAAATAAACACTCTAGAGTATTTGGATTTATGTGGAATTTTAAAAAATGAAAACCCAACAAAAATTAGAGATTTAAATAATAAGTTAATTTCCATAGGATACATGATAAAAATGAGAACTCATAATCTCTTCAAGAATAAATCAAAATAAATTATATATAATAATTAAGGGATGGTGATTATGAATAAATATGGAAAAAATATTTGGATTTTGATTTGTTCAATGCTTATGACGATATGGAAGATATTGGAAAAAATTATTGATGATCTAAAAATAAAACACATAATTCGGATTCTATGGAAAAATTAAAGACTGAAGAGGCATTCAATGAAATAAAACCATTGCCTCATATAATTAACATATGATATGAAATTTATGATCAAATATCCTTATAGACATATATGGTCTAACACAAACCAAAATGATAAGAAATCTAGGAAAATTTATCCAATATGATAGGTTAAATTATTATCATTTAAATATTTCAGGAAAATGAGAATCTCATGGTAAATAAAAGAATGTGGGTCTAGAATAAATAACCCAAAATTATAGTAGGGATCTTAAGAAAACATAGGATGATCACATGGTAAATAGAAAGAGATGGTTGATCTAAATGATGTATTAGAAATATGGAAAATTATTCTATTATAAGTAAAGGTTGGGGTATAAATGATATACTAAAAATAATGATATATATGTGGAGGAAAGATTATCACTATTAGAAATACATGACTCAATAAGACTCATATTTGATGTAGAAATAAAAATAATCTTTAATGTTTATCTAATAGATATAAATATAACATTCATGAATGGCTTCCTAAAAAGAGATGTGTATATTTAAAAACTGTTGGGTATCAAAATAAATGATGTTGATGTGAAGGAGTGAAATATGAAGAGGGAAATGTATAGATTAAAGAGAGAACATCAGTCCTAGTATGCACAGTTGGACACTTACATTAGAAATCTAGAATTAATGACATGTGGATTTGATAAGAACCACTATGTGAAATCAACCATGGAAAAGTGGTTCATGGACCTCATATAGGATAATGATGTCATATATGGTTGAAATAAATAAAAATATATGGAAGAATTTATGAGTTTTATGCGATCAACAATATATATGTTGATGATTAGAGATATTATATACTTTTTTAGGCTTCAAGGAATCAGAAGAAGAAATATAATTTTTTTTTATAAAAAACATGCTAAGGATATACTGAAATATTTTGAGACACATGAGAGAAAACATATCTCAATTAAAAAAATTTGGATCTAATATTATAAAAAACCAATATGAAGGGTCCATTTATTAAATATTATAATAGATAATTATTATAATATTTTTATATTTTACATCAATAGGAAATTATATAATTTATATTTCATGCATTAGTATGATGATTAAAATTAATCCAAAGGTGGAATATCTAACTAAAATGAAGTGATTTGTGAGGTAAATTCAATGTTCAGTTGATTATAATTTAGGTTTTGATATCAGGAAGGATCTTGATTTAATTTCATATTTT
Organism: Viscum album; assembly: GCA_963277665.1. Taxonomy (NCBI): domain Eukaryota; kingdom Viridiplantae; phylum Streptophyta; class Magnoliopsida; order Santalales; family Viscaceae; genus Viscum; species Viscum album. The sequence continues at coordinate 1,859,346,959 of OY728151.1, read as the reverse complement.
TATGTTTACTAGGGTAGAGATACCATTAATTGAAAACCCACTAATATAGGATCATTCATTATATATTTCAAGTGTATTGGATAGATCTGTATGAAGAAAGAGAGAATATATCTAATCACAATAGTTGTAAAATATATTTTATCTGTTAATGTGTATAATTAGTTTCCATGGATGAATAAAAAAATGAAGGATCTTCATGAAGTTATGAATGTGCATATAGTGATCAATGTTGATAAAAATAGTGTTAATGAGTTGTTGAAAACTTTATATCAAAATTATTGTGAGAAACATATTGAGATATAGAATTATTACATTAAATAAATGGTTGGGAAATAATTTTTTAAAAATTAGAATGTTTTAAAAATTTTATTTTAAAGTCATTAACTAAATCCCATACCAAATCTATCATTTTAGAAACATAAGATTATCCTTGAGGTTCAACTTCCTCCCTCATATTGAGGTTGTTTGAAAAATCCCCTCTCCTATATGTATTATTTTTTTAACTTTTCCATGTTTTGTTGAAATATAAAATATTTTTTTAATGTAATCATTATAGAAATTGGGGGATTGTATGTTGTAGAAGTTAGTGATGTTTGGGAGAAAAATTCATTTCACAAAGGGATGGATCAAAGTGTTTAATATGCGGATTTAGTGTAGAATTATCATCTCATGGAAGAGTATACAATTGAGGGGTAGGTATATCGTTTATAAGACAAGGGGTTATAAAATTCACAGTGAGGAGTTACAAGGAGTTAAATATTGAGGTTCTAAATATAGATTCATATGGGTAATGAAATAGTTAGATTGATAGATTTGTAGAGTTTAAAAATAACTATTTATTTGAGTTGAAGATAAGACCTATACATGAAAAGAATAGAATAATATCATGATATATCATTTTATCCACCGACCACTTCTCATATTAGTACTAAAAAATTGGTTTTATCCAGCACTAGGTCTCTTACAATGCTAGCTAAAAGTAATGTTAAATGCACCCTTTATCAGTGCTAGAAAAAATTCTGATAAAGGGGGGATTTAACAGCTCCAAAAAAGTTATAATAAAGGTTCCCGTTTATCAATGAATTTTTAAATTCATTGATAAAACACCCCCATTATCAATTCTTATAAAGAAGCACTGATAAGACCCTCCCCTTATCAGCAATAGTAAAAAAAATATGATGGGGGGAATTAATTAGTTTATATACACAATCATTGATAGGGGGTGTCTTTGTCATTGATTTTTTAGAAGTGGTGATAACCCCCCCTGATGAGCACATTCTTACTAGCATTGGTAAAGGGTACATTTCAAAAAACAGAATATTTCTTTAAAAATATTTAAATATATAAAAATGAAAATATATAAATATATTCATATTGATATATATATATATATATATATATAATATTCTTAAAAATGTTTTACATGAGGCTAAATAAACATTTAAACATAATATCAAATTTATTTTTTGAAAATGGATTATAAAATAATTAAGAAAATATTTTTAATTAATAATTATCTAATTATTATATATTAATTTTCATTTAATAACAAGATGAAAAAAATCAATAACATAAAAAAATATCGACAATATTTTGAAAACACAAGTCGAATTTCAAAGAGCCACATGTTTTGATCTGGGTGCCCATTTATGCTCTACCATATATCAAATCAATTATTTTGATTATATCAAAACCATATTAAATAACAAGGATCCTGGTAACTATCATTTATAGGTCAAAAAAGGCTCTGATGGCCTCCAAACCTGAGTTTTTTGTCGGGGCACCCATATTTTTTAATATTTCATGGAATTTCAGCCTCATTTAAGGGGGATTTTTTCCCATTTCAAGAGGTGGCTAAATTTATTCCCATGTATTACATTCACATTAATATTATTGTCTTTATATTTTATCATTTTTCACAATTTATTGTATTTTATAACTAAATATATTCATATTTTGTAATATTTACCTATACTAAACCACTTGTATATATACATATATCAACATATTTTCATAAAAATATATTTTTCAAATAAATATAGTAAATATTTATTATTCATATTATTTAAATTTAAAAATTGTCCATTTTTTATTTTATCAAAATGAAATAATATTTATATATGTTATATATATATATGTGTGTGTGTGTGTTTGTGTATAAATAAACCACAAAACACACATATATATAAAAGAATTTATATTATTATATATATATATATTCTTATACATATTTATGAATAATAATATATAATATATTTAACGGAATATAATTGTGTTTATATATATTTCCCAAATTTCAAAATATATCCAAATAAATAGAATATAAGTTAAATATCCAAAAAAACACGCAAGATATAGTGGTAAATAGATTCAACTGAATAAGGGATGTATCGGGGTCAAATTTAGTCTTCCACATGAATTTGGGGCAGCCTTCTAGTGTGAGGACAGGGTGCATGATGGCAGATGGGTAGTGGAAGACATTTAGGAAGGGGGTGAATGCACTAAGAAAGGTGGTTCTTGGGGGAGCATGAATTTTTTTCCCACATATTATTAAAAAACATTTTAGAACTATTAAAAATTAACCTTTAATGGTACTAAGAAAGTGTTGTTAAAGGCACCCTTTAACAGTGCAAAAAATTTCTTTTAAAGGAACACTTTAACATCGATAAAAACTTCTATTAATGGGTGCCTTTATTAGCGTTTTTAGCACTATAAAAGGGTGTATTTAACAACAGTTTTTTAGCACTGTACAAAACAACCCCTTTTAAAATTACTTGAAATATTATAACATTTTAAAAATGATAAAACCTCATAATAGGCACTTTAAAATCCACAATTTTTGTTATTATATAGTCTCATGTTATTAAAGAGTTTCTCTTCTGATGATTAGTTTTATGTAGTTTTATATGGTCATCAGTTTTTATAATGTAATTAGAAACACATTGGATTTCCAACAAACTAATAGGAGGAGAATGTTGTAACCATGGTCATCTATATTGTAAAAGGATGGAACATGTTTCTATAATGGGTGAAAATATTGGATATTATGATATTATTTAAAATAGGGTATTTTTATTTCCAATACCATTTAGGTTGGTACGAAAGTTTAGATAATTCTAGAATAATATTGATAAGTTTGGAGGTAATTTTGTGGGAGAATAAAATCTCATGATGAAACCATGATGGTAACAACATAAAGGGTTCTGTGTGTGTTTGTTTGAGTTTCTTCAAGTCATTCATACCGTAAAGGGTGATTCTATGTTATAATAAGAGAAGGTAATCCATGTGAAATACCTCATGAAAATATTGGGTAGTGTATTAATGTTAAGTTATAGGCATCATGTTGCATAATTCATCAAAACTCTTTAATTCATCTCTAGTATGGAGTTTATTAGTATTGAAATTTCCAAATAAATGTCTATGTGAAATATTTTTTTGGCTATTTTCATGAAATATGATATCGCAACTCAATAAAATCACCTTATTTTATGGATCCATGTTGTAATGGTTTGACCCCATTATAAAAATGATGAATCTATTACTAGAAATTATTAATGGAATCACATCATAATGATGTATTCCATGTCACATTGAAATTTTATTTCTTCATAAGAGCTGTAGGATGAGAATGTCACACCATACTGAGAAACATCATTGAATGATTTGGGTTTTTTAAGGATTCATAGGTTTTCCAAAATTGGAGTGATTGGATAATTAGTGGGAAATTATTGATTGATCCCAATGGGTTATTTTGAAGGATAATAATGTTTGAGAATTGGTAAATTATATGGGGATGTATTTTAAATTCGAATTGAGAAAAGAGAGGGTAAATAAAATAGATACAAAATAAGATGGGAGAAAAAATTATGATACATCTATAAAAGGGTTATAAGAGTTTCTTATATGAGGAAATATACTGAAGTAATAAATATTTTTACAGTAATTTGTTAAAAATTAAGACACCCTTATTGGTTGTTTTTTCCAAATTTCTCTAGATACTCTTAAGAGAAACCATTGTGTTGTTGTTTTCTATACACCATGTCTAAAATAAGTTATTAGATAGATATGTGAACTAAGTGAAACTTGGATCACTAGTGATCCATTCATAAAATTTATAATCATTTTAGTGGATAGTGATTATGTTACATAAAAACAATATATATGTATTCTACTAAGATGTTACCCTCAATGGTTAGCCAGGTATCTAATGTCACAAGCATGGAACATGATCATGTGATTGATCCAGTTTGGCTATTGGATGTTAGTCACATCTCCTCATGTTCCAGAGGCTGGTGACTAGCCTCCAGGGTGAAAAAAATATAGTGGGGTGATTGTACCCTCAGAAACATAGAATATGAAAAATAAGAAATAATATAAATAATCAATATTCCAACCATATAGAATAAATCAAAAATTTTAACAATCCAAATAATAATAAATATAATGTAATGCCAGGAGAATGTAACTAAATGTCATACTGAAAGTCAATCAAGTAAAAGGAAAACCCAAATCAATAGAAATAACTCCAAAATCCCTGATCCTGAACCCCTTTTAGTTGAAACACCATGATACAACCCATTAAACCATAAAAACAACCAAGAAAAGTGTCCCATGGACTTTTCTGTTAGTGTATCCAGGAAATATTCATGGGTACCAAATGGTGCCCGACTATGGTGTGAGTAAAACATAGTAGGAAGACACCCAGAATCTCTAAAAAATATTTTTAGAATATAAAATTCATGATATATTATGATAAATAGGGTTATTAATTTATAAATTAATTAAAAACATCAAACAATCCTATTTAACCCTCAAGATAAAGGTTAACATCATGGATTAGCCAAACATACTTCAGCTCCATGTCTGATAACTCTATCAATTGGTTGATCACACTATATAGGATGGACCACCCATACTGATGGTGTATTATATTATATAGGACATATCACCAATATCTTGGATCATGTTACCATGGAACACTAGGCTATATCCTAATGTCTTGTTATAGAGTTTCTTATATCTTCCCAGTGCATAATAACATACCAAGGGGAATGTAACCATCTCATATTGTCATTTTTATGTATAAATAATTCAAAATTCACTTAAATGTTCACCTATAATAACAACATACTAGATAAATGTGACTACTATAATTGGTATCCAAGTGAATGTACCATACTGGAGTCTCTTTTGTCTTCATAGTGCAGAAGACGATACCAATGTGGATTTAACTATCTTATAATGGGATCCATGAATATGACCTGTGATGGAGTAACTTAGATATTTCAAATAATAATTACATAGCATGGAATACTAACTATATAGGTTAGTGTATAGTCATACATTGGTTGAATCACTGGTGTCATGTCTCATGATACAACGAAGCACTCCCTTATGTTCCATGTTGTCAAATATAAAATATAAGGAAGAAAAAATTATTCCATGCATCAACTGTATCAAACATGTTTTTATAAAATAATTTTCTGTATTCATAAATTTACCAATTAACATACCATTTATTTTATGTTGGTGTATTCTCTTCTATAGGATGAATGAACAAAGTCATATCATATAATGATACAAATTATTATAGTTCACATGTTATGTGGGATTTACAATTATCAAAATTCACATCTTATGACAAGATAAAAATTATCACAACACACATGGTAATACAATATTGCAACTATCATAATTAAAATGTTACTACTAGTTAAAAATTATAAAAATTCACATGTTTTTCTATATTCACGAGGATTATCGAATTCTTATTGTTTTCCATTACACTAAAGGGATCTAAGTTCATCAATGTCATGTTTCATCCGTGGTTTAATGTTGGCACAACTATTGGGCATCCTTAATTTCAGGTTTCATATCCAGTAGACCCAACAAGATCCAATGTAGGTCTAATCATATGAATTTAATTAAGAATATAATTGACCTATTTTTTGGTTGATTGAGTAGTGTTTCAGGATGATCATATATATATATTTCACATTTTAGAGGATTATAAACACAAATAAGGGAGTATTTCTCGATGCCCACCTGAAAATTATACTATAAATAAAAATTACTCATCATCCAAGGTAGTGATTTGTTCATAAATCCTCACCTTCAATAAAAATCCTTGAAACTATATTAGTTGAGAAATCTAAACTAGATATGGTTTCATCAGTCTGAAACTAGGTCTATCATCATAGGGAAAAAATGAGAACAAAATTAGAGTAAGGAAAAAAGGGATTATATTCATGATATAGTTTAAAAAACAAATATATGATAGGAAATTCCATATAATTTGAAGATTATTCCTATAGGTCTCTGAAATAAGGGTTGAAATCATGATAAGGGGGTGTTCACTCGCATAAATCCATAGAAATAGATATTTTTATATTGCACTAGGTGCACCACCTTTATGACATCAAAAGTGAATTCAAATTTTGAATCCCATGGTTTCCTATATACGAATAAATCTATCACCTCAAATTTAAAAAACCAGAAAAATCATTTCACATTGTGAAACGAATTAATACATTAAAATTTCATTTCTATTATCTTCCCATATCCATTCTTGTTAATAATTTGGTTCATGGGGTCTTCCAAAACCTTTCATTCGCAGTTTGGGTTTAATGGGAGTTTCCAACGCTAATTAATTTTCTGAATTTAAAATTCAAGGAATTAATTAATTCTATATAAAAACATCACCTCACCCTTTATTCCCTCACATAACTAACACATCCATCCGAAATGATTGATTACCTAGGAATTAGCCAAAAGACCGAAAACTAAAGAGAGTTTACCAAAAAAACATAAAACTAGATTCCCCTAGAAAATACGACCTATTATAACCTCCCCACTATATAATATGTCATCATTGAGCTATACTCTATATCATATCCAGAGGTATTGGTGACCATGTATGGAAATTGTGTTCATATATTAGATACCCTATCCTAAGATTCCTCTAGCACAAATGAAAGCTTCTAATGCACTCATACTAGAAGTATGGTTTCCCAAAATGGTTCTTCTCCCTTATTTCCATGATAAGAATAAAATGGTCCCTAAATGATGCATCAAATATAGTAGTTATTCAGTAATTTTAATCATATGAGAAGATTCAGGATGATATCCCTGAATTCGTGACATGTGAAATGCATAATACATGGGACTGTAAAACCCTTTAGGGGAAAAATGGTATTCCCTTATATTGAAACATTACATTATATTTAAATGCCTAAAAACATGGGTGTTAACATAAATTTATTATTTATTCAAATATTCACCAAACTAGTTAACTCATATTGAAAAAATGTGGAATCTAAAACTCTATAGTTCATCTCCAATGAAAATACTATGATTTTTTTGGCTATGTGCTACCACCAACTATGTCATGATCAACTGATTTTCCTCAGAAATATTATAAAAAATAGGTCAAATGAGTATTTAATCCACTACCTTTAACCAATAAAGGTGATAATGGGATTTCCTCAAGAAAATACCTTGAAATGATATATTTGGATAGATTCATAGAATATTATAGTATTAGAGAACTCTAAGACTGCTACATGTTGTTCCCAAGAACTACCAAAGTCCATAACAAAGGGTTACCACTTGTCCTCCTATACCAGAACCATTGATTCATATTCACCGGTATTATAAGGATAATAGGATATACATAGAAGAACCTATGATCCCAACACCTTCTGAATATTCTTCATGAATATAGAAATAAAATGATGACCTCAATTAGAAATTATAATCCTGAAAACACCATGTAGATGATCAATTTAACGTATATATAGACAACCCAAAATATAGGCACTTAGGGTATCTCTAATAAGAATATAATCGTCTACCCAAGTCATTCATTCCAATATCACCCATAGTGTATCATACTTCAATTCTTTCCATGGTAATCCAATCACAAAATCCATAGTGACAGAATCACACTTCAATTATGGAATGCACAGTGGTTGTAGTAGCTCGATTAGCCTTTGATTCTCGAACATCACCTCCTCAAAGGTGAAGTATCTTATCAAAATTCTTACCATATACTTTATCATTAATATATTTGAGTAAAAACTATATAGATCATAATATATATTTGTAAAAACTATATGTACCACCCATCTAGAAGCATGAAACTACCTCATTATCTCCTCATGTATGCCCATAAGAAACCACACATGACCATAGATAAGAAGAACATAATATCCACTAAGAGAACATCATGATGGTGGATCCCCACCATATAAGCTATCCCATATACCTATTCCGTCATGAATATATATCTTCCCTCTCATGATTCAGTATAGAAGGACAAGTGAAAAAATGTAAAAGTCATATATACTCATCCATAATACTCCAAATCATTTATATTTATTTCCAAAAATAGTACAATCATCTTATATTAATTATTGAACTCTAATTATTTATTTATATTCTTCACTTAGATCAAATCATCAACAAAATCATTTAGCTTTCATAGAGTGTAATCTATCTCCAAGGCCATATATTGTAGAAACCCAACCCACCTACTCTTGAAAAAATTCCCAGAATGCTGAGAAAAGTGAAATTTTATTATATTGTGGTCCATTTTTACCAAAAACCTCTCTTCCAATAAATAGTTTAACCAAAATCTTAAGGTGTGCTCCAATATGTCCAACTCTGGATCATGAGTAGTGTATTTCATCTCTTATGAACTCATCTGTCATGAGAAATAAGAAAAAAATCATTCCTCCTTTATCAGAACTACTCTGAATCTTACTTCTGATGCATCATAGTACATTGTATATCCCTTACCCAACACAAGTAATATAGGCATCTGTGTTGATTTCAACCTACTCTTCAAATCCATGGAATCCCACTTTCATGTTACAGCCCTAACACTCTTCACCCATTTTTGGCCAGCATGGATATTTATCATGATAGATGGGATATTTCCTAAATAAAATTCCAATAATTTCCTAATATAACCAAACATCTATGAACTTAAAATATATTCTTAGGAAACAACTAGGATAACATGTCTATAGACATTTATGGGTCCACTTCAACTCTAGAAACTACGATAAAATGGTCTAGAAAGTCAGATCTGTTAATAAATAATCATTATTTGGATACAATGACCTAAATTTGATGATATCATTGTGTACATAGTACGGTGTTAATATTTTTTAATGAACATCTATATAATGGATGTAAACCATAATTTTATCAAAAAAACCCCAAAATCTAATATAGTAATGGATGAAATACCTATTACATTAATTAGCCCAGATGACATCACTAAGAACTCATACAAGACATAGATTCTCCTAAATGTAGTCTTAGAGATGTTATATTTTCTCAATATAAACTGATTTTACCCTATCGCAAAATATATCATATAGAAAATATTTTAACCACTTAGTTGATCGAAGAGATCAATGACGCATAAATTAGATATCAGTTTGTGACCATCATCTGGATTAGTGTCTTATAATCTAAACAAAATCACAAAGTACTAACATCCTTCTTGGTGGAAATCATGAGACAACCCCATAGTAATATAATATATTTTATTAATCCCATATATTAAAAAATCTTACCACTAAACATCCAACTCATGATGCTCTTCTGGTGTCGTCTTCAATGGTGGGATAGAAATTTGCTCAACTCCTATCACTAACATGATCTTGATCTCGATCAACTAATTAGGTGGGGATTCATATAATTATCCATGGATGAAATAATATTTTTTTAACATTAATGGAAACTAAATATATTGAAAATAATCATAATTAAGAATACAGATCACTAACTAGGTCATGAGAAAATTCAATTTTCACTGAATTGGTCATACATGAGTAGCCAGAAGATCCCACTCCCCATTGAAATAAAATATTAGCAGTCTTGATATAGAAAATTAACTATCATTTGATATAATTTGATGTGATCCTACTAAAGAAATATAAAAAACATTCTCAAAATTAAATTGAATCATTTATTTCCAACATAAATAAATCTTAAAGGAAACTATATCAACCAATTTGAAGAGAAAATTTCTTGAAACATTTGACACCCTCTGATCACACTCTTAATGGTGTATTGATGTTCATAACACCATCAATGAAATTCAATTAAAAATAACAAAAATATTCATGTTGATCAACTAAATATAGAATGATATGATCTTATATCAAAAATATAAAGGATACAATAGATGATTCATTAATCGTACCATTGACTGTAGAAGGTCCGACTCCAGTCATGTAGAGAATGATTGTTTATCATGAAGATAAACTTCTCATATTCACTAAGCTATAGTATACCTCCCCTATGATTATAATTCCAAGGGGTAATAATGCACTTATGCATTGGTGCCACATCCCCTACTTCATCTTAATTTTATCAAATAAATCCATCTATAGGTCTACTTAGTGGAATGCAAGTCCCACCCAGACTATGGAACATTTCTTCATCCTCTCCCACTAATATAATGTTGTAGTTTCCTACAAAAAATTTACTGATACCAACATATGATAGACAATCCATATGTGAAAGGATACCATAGGCTCATTTTTTCTAGCCCTTATACACTGAAAAGAATCCACGAAGCCATGATTTTGAGAAATCATTCCACTCCCTCAACTATGGTACCAAGAAATTCCCTGGTAGTAACCTTCATAGATGGGATTATTCCTACATAAATAAAAGGTAATCGATCTCCCAACTATGACTACCTATATACCCCTTAGGTCCATCCCTAGGTTTCCTTCTATGATGACAGATTTATTTATTTTGTTCACAATGTTTCTTAGGTGGAATAAATTCACTAATGAATTTATCTCAAAGAAAATCCCATTAGGGAAACAATTCACCCTATGCACCACATACACTACAAAATATGGATAAAATTAAAAAAAATTAGTGAAAAATATAATGTAATCCATTATGTTCATGATCCCCTATGTTAAGTTCATGAACTCTGAATATATTTCCTCCATTAGTGTTTCTTGATTGAAGTGTCTTAGGAACATTTCCATAATGTTAATCAAGGATAACTTCTATTGTGGAATTAATTATTCCATGATCTCCCACCATCACATTGTTGGTACTCAAAACATGTATGAAGAATAATTCACCCTCCTATCAGTGGTTGTCCCATGCTACTTGAAGACCATCAGGACTGACTCGATCCCGAACTCTATTGTCTCTAGTCCTCCCTCTGTAGTGAATGTAGGTGGATTCTGCAACTAGAACACTCTAGTTAGAAAATACATTAATGGGATTTTTTTAGTAGTCTCCATCTACATAGATAACAAAAACCATTAAAATATTTTCAGAATATTATCATCTATCTATTGTTTTAGAGGCTCTTATTGTTCCAAATTAGTATTGTTGGGACCGTGTCGATTACCACTCTCTAGAAACTCAACCTAAGGATGACGAGGAGAAATTTTCTCTACAAGGGTTAACACACTCCATAGAATTTGGGTTACACAATATGTTCAACCTAAAAATTTGAAAATATTAACATCAGATAACTTGGTAAAGGTGACTCTATAATTGGATGAATGGGGAATTGGCATAAAATACAAATTTTTTCATAAATTTTATCAGATATACAGGGGTTTAATATTTCATAGTTTATAAATTTAAATACTTCCGATGTGATAAATATGTCCCTAAAATGAAAAATTAATTTCAATATATATACTTATATTCCTATCATAATGCTTACGAATCATCTCCTTCCATATAATCCCTTGATTAAAATATCCAGAAATAGTAACATGAATCAAAAAGTGAATCACTCATGGAAAATTATCATCAAAATAGTTATATGAGATAAAAATGAACAATAATCAAATACATCGGTACACATTTTAATCCCATACAAGTGTTAGTTATTCCCATGAAGAAGAATTTTTCCAATCCATGACACATCATAAAATCATCTCCATATTTCTTAAATAGTGAAGAAAAAATATTATTTCCTCTGAAATAAATTTGGAATTTACCTAGACAGTTTCTCCCCTTGTTGATAAGATAGGTTGGCTAATGTACCTCATCCTTGCCTCCTTTCACACCATAGGATTCTGACTAATAGTGAGCATGTATGGAATATATTGGAGAGAGTATACCCTCAGGAATATAGTTTCATAAATATAAAAAATAATATAAAAATTCGACCATGAAACCATATAGAATGTAGGTAAAAATGACCAATCCAATTACAAATAAACATAATGGAATGACAAGATGAATGTAACTAAATGACATATAGAAAGTCATATAGGTAAAAAAAAGATGTATCAATACATATTATTCAAAAAACCCAATTATAAACCACATTTTGATGTTTTCCCCATGATCTAACCCATCTAGAAAAAATATATATAATATAGTCCTTTCTGTTTTCCATACCCGCCTCTATAAAATTCACTTAGGAACCAAATAGTTACCTAATAGGGTTTAATTATATCTCAGTAGGATGACACCCACTATGTTTGAATAGAATTATATGAATATATATTGAATGACCTAAACTGATTAACATGGGTATTAATTCATCAGTTAATACAAAATAGAAAATAATCCTGCCGACCCCTGAGTTTTGGTTTCACACATTGGATTAGAAAATATACTTCAACTCCATATTGGATTCCTCTACTAAGTGGTGGAACCCCTTTCATATGATGGATCACCTATACCAATGGTGGATTATCTTTCATAAAATGAATCATCATTACCATTCCTAAATTAATGGGGAAACACTCAGATCTATGAAAATATCCTATGTTTGAGTCTCATATATTTTACATGGGTGGAATACTACTCCATGTAGATAATTAAATATTCTATAATAGGATCCATTTGTATAACCCTAAATCAAGTTACATAATTTTCCCCATGGTGAAACATAATATTAAGTAAAGGTATCCAATAACACATGGCTCCACGAGAATATGGCATGTTGGAGTTTCTGAAATCTTCTTATTGTAAAATTCCATGGCACGAGGAAGGTAACATTTTCATCCTAGTATCTATATTTATAAACCATGGTAGATTATCTTAAATGTTCCCATATTGCATCATCATACCAGGAAAATATTTCCATTAACATTGGTTAATTATCTTTCCTAGGATGAATCAACAGGTTCATATCTAACAAGATAGTGATGAAATCCCTCAGGTTCAATGTTAGAAAAAGTTATTCATATTAACAATTAACATTTTATTTTTTCTCAATTGATGGACTCTTCATTCTATAATGAATCACCGCAGTCATATAATGTTAATTTACCAATTATTATAGTTCACTTTTCATTCCATTTTCAAAATAATACAATTAATATGTTGTTCCATGATCAATGTTTTCAAAATTCCCATGTTATACCTTGTTTTCAGTTATTACAATTATCATGTAATTCTAAGTTAACATTTCTCACAATTTACATGTTCTTCCCTGTTCATAATATTAATTTAATTCTTGATAATTTTCTTTTAAAAAAAGTGCTCCAGGTTTATCCACATCAAATTACATCTTAGGGTCATGGTTGGGAATCTTTGTGGGTGTACACTAGTCTCAGCATCCTAAACAACATACCCAAAATGTTTTAGTGGGGGGTCTAAGCATGTGAATTTTATCATGAAGTGATTTATTTAGTATCCTATGTTTTCGGACTGTTAAAAATTCTTGCGGAATTTTAATTCTTCCATTTGGTATATGGGAAAAATTTTAGACCATGAGTTGGAAAATAAATATAAAAGTATTGTTTTTAAATTTGGTGTAAGGCACAAGTGGGGTCTCATGATTATGGATGTGTTTCAGGAGTATTGAACTCTAAAAACTCTATTTTTTAGAAGAAGGAAGATGTTCACAATTAGTGATTACTATGGGGACCAAACAAGGCACCATATTTTTATATGGTCAGTATTTATTTAAACAGTGTGGCCCTCTTTGATAAACTATGTGACCAAGTCTAGGGGAGCTGAAGGTATCACATAGTTTGGTCAAAAAGTGCAAGCGGAGATAGAAAACTATGAGAGACATATAAAAAATGATTAGGTGATTATCTAGTCATGCACATGATTTAGAAAACCATATTCCTATCATACACCATTAGTGCCTCTTTGGTAGAGACACTAAACAATTAACATTTGATTATACTAAACATGTATCCAAACTATCTATTTTTGTAGGGGTTCATTTTACTCTTTTCCCCTATCCTACTTTGGGGTTTCTCCTCGAACATTATCCCTCATTTATAATTTGAAACAACCCAACTAGATATCCACTATGTGATATTCTTGAAGGTATGGAACTATATTCTTCATTCAGTGTCTAAATCAAACATTATTGGCTGTGTGGGATGTTCATCAGTAACCTCTCATCTCATATTTTTATTAGTGCATTTTTCCTATTAGTATGGAATACTAAGTCTATAAAAGATATGTCACCATATTTTCAAGTCCACTATCTAATATTATTATTTGATTCATTCTATATCAATCCAGAGCCTGATAAGTGAAGGTGAAAGTGTCCTATGGACAAGGTAGATGGTCTTATTACTTTACATTAATGTTTTTAATGTTTATAAATTTTTCTATTGGGTAATGCTGCGTATTCTCCATGCCTCTCCCCATTAAAGTGAAATTAAATATCTAGAACATAACAACATAAATAAATTAATTGTCATGTATTTAATTGAACCATTGGAGTTTTTTCACATCAACTCGAATGACCCCATTTGGGTGTGTTATTATATTCCATGAGACTTAAGCTTTATCATTGTAATTAAAATAAAACATGGAGTATCACAACATTAATTTAATAAAATGAAATCTTTAAATGGATTTTTTAACACCATCACTCCAATGTGATTTGATAAATAGATTTAATTAACATTCCGTACTAGGTTCAGATGATGAATTTCAAAGACTTTCCATTGGAATATTTAATTACTTATGAGTGGAGTGGCCCAAGTTGTACACTTGAGTTTTCGTATAGAATTATTTTGGTTATGGACTTATTAACTATTCATGATTAAATTTTAATGAATCATGTCAATATTCGTAGACTCATTTATTTTCTTATGTTAAAATTTAATTCAATTTTAATGATAAGTCATATTTTTGGCCTTGATACATGTCAATATCTAAGATTGATTATTAAATGAACCTGCCCATTTTAAATTATTATCCATGAAACTCAAGAATGTAATCCACAATTTTAATGTACTAATAGGGCATCGAGTGCATATTTGATAATGATTTTGGTCATTGTTTCCAAATATGATTAGTATATTCTAGCATGGCATCCCCATATGATGATGATATTCAGGCATGGTGTCGCAAGATTATTTTGATATTTAGGAATGACATCCCTAGTTTATAATGATATTCTTTCACAGTGTCCCCATATGATTATGATATTTGGGCATCGATTCCATATCGATTTATGATATTCTGAAATGGTGTTCACATTTAATGATAATAATTAGGCATAGAATCCACATATGATTATGATATTTGGGCATGGACAGGCTAGTTGATTATTATATTCAAGAATGGGGGAAAAATGTGGTTTTGATATTCAGAAATGGTTACCCTGGGCCTGGAATCCATTATCTTTATTTATATAATATCAATGGTAATGAAATCCATTATGACTCTAGGAGACTCTTAGGAAAACAAATGGAAACCTGCATTATACATCGGGTCATGGATTGTTTTAGTATAAATATATTTGTATATATATATAATTATATTTCTAGTTGAAATATAAACATATTTACCAATATACTTATATATATTGTAAAATATTCAGAGGTATTCCAACATAGGTTGAAGTAGGAATTGTCAGTCGAGTGTCTATTGAGTAACCCTAGTATGTCTTGTTTGTATTTATTTATTAACTTCTTTATAGATTTACCTACACACTATTGTATTTTATATTAATTGACTTGATATAATTTTAAAATATTGGTGGTGGACTACTGAGAATATCTCACACACTGTATAGGAATCCATTTCACTAGAGTAAAAAAAAGTCCTCTTACTTGTAACATTATTTTCATGATTTTAGATTTATTTAATATTTCTTTCCATAGTGTTTCTCATGTACATTAAAGCATTTGTGTAAATGATTTATCAAATTCTCAAGATGATCCTAGAGATTTACCTTGGGAATTTTATTCCTTTTATATGTTTTTTTTTCTTACTGCAATATTACTACTTTAGATGTTATAGCATCACTAGGACTTAGATGGTTGTATTATTATTTGTAATTTTCAGGTTGTATTATTTATTTATACTTTCTTTTTATTTTACCTATTCCACAGTTGATTGATTTATTATTATATACAATTATTACACTTTCATCATGAGGGTATATCCTCCCCACCATACCGTTGTATCATCCTGTGTTTTTAGACTGGATGAAACAACAAGGAAATTTAAATTATATCGTTTTGTGGGAAGCCAGTTTTTAAAACCAAAACTCTATTTCTATGTTTGTGTATAGGAAGAATTAAAAGTTTTAATTTTTAATTTTATTAAGAGGTCATGATGTGTCTTGGGTGGTTTGTTGAGTTTTGAGAGTGCTGGCTCCTAGAAACTCATGTGTGGGTGGACTGGTAATAACACATAGTTTGATAGAAACTGTGTTGCCCACTAGTTTAAATTGTGCACCATGTGAAGGTGAGAAGAAGTGACACGCATGAGATGGGCATGATTTTAACAAACCTTGAACCTAGAACAGAATATTATTTCGACATAGGCAATATGTTTTCATATTTTGTCACACATATGGGACATGGTTAGAAAGATTATGTGGGCTAACCGTGTAAGGTGTTTTTCTCAAACAATGAGACCTAAATGATTGGTGAATAATTTGTCCAAACCTTGTGGCCCAGTACTTAGGGTGAAATTAAAGATATAACCTTAATTAAATGAATAATTTAATTCCTCCTCCCTCTTCTTTTCTATCTAGTTGGTGTCTTCCCTACCTCATGTGTGAGGCTCTAATGAAGTCTAACATATTCTTGTCTCTATCTCCTCCGTATGTTGTCAGAATTGAGAACCATCAGTCTGTATGGATCCCACTCGTTAAAATCTATGTTTCTTTTGAATCTTTTTCTACATATTTATCTATAGATAATGTTATTTTAGTGTGTTCTAGTCCTAAATATTTTTATGGAATTATTCTATATCTTCGATTTCTCTCAAAGAAGACCTAATCAGGCCTCAATATTGGATGAGTAGTTCTTCAAAAGAACATGGTAGGTGGTATATAGATTTTAGATTATGTTTTTTCACTTTAATAACAAAATTATTCAACTTTTATACATAATAAAATTACATGGTGTTGATTTATAATAATAAATACCTTTAAATTAAATTATTTAGAGAACCATTTGATACGTTTAGACCATAATTAGTGTGGTTTGTGTCTAATACATTAACCCAAACATCCTTATTAGGTTTGGATCCTTTGGAAACAAATATTTCTATTTTATTACAAAGTTATAGATACCCCATTTGGTTATAAGTTTTTTTATATATTGATCTGTAATGATTTCTGCTCTAATTTTTTGTTTAATGGGTTCCTTTATGCCTTGTAATGAAATCTATTTGTTTAAACCAAATAAAATGAACTATCTTGAAGAATAATGTCATATATTCTAATAAAACCCTAATTAACATGTTCTATATTTAAATGAATAATAATATAGGTTCTACGTCTTTCTTAGATTTATGGTTGAATGTGATGACCTTCTATTTTTTTCCTTGAGATGTGATGTATCTTATTTAAGAATGTGGCACCATTTTCTTCTAAAATGAAACGTAAAATGGGTGTAACCCTCTTAATGTGTCATTGTTTCATTCCATGGAATTATTACTAGGATGTACCTATGTATTGTAAAGTTAAATAACTGAATGTATTATGAATTCTGTGAGCGATAAACGGGTTTCCATTAAAGGATTTCAAAGTACGGGATCAACATATTATTGATCAGTTTCACTAATAGATTGTGTATATGATAAGGAAGATAATGGAATGACAGGATAAGATCATTATGTATTTATCTTTCCACATTATGATTAATAAGATTTCCCTATGGGAGACACCTTGGACGAGATCATTGGTGAGATGGTAATACCATTTCAAGACCGATACTCTGTCCCCTACATGAGGTACCCTATAATGGATTAGAGGTTTTTGTCTCACATTGGGATGGGATTTATACATGTGAGGCCATTCATGAATCGCATTGGATGGAATCTAATAGATGTAAGCATTATGGAATTCATAGTGTGATACATGGGTTCCTTGACATTGTTCTCCAAAGATTTTCCCATGATGCTTCTTATTTAAAATTTTAGCATAGTTTTATTGAAAATTATAATAGTATATTTTTCCATGGGATTCATCCTAAAAGAACAACCACAAGCTTGGGGTCATTCCATCCCATGATACTTGTTTCACATCATTATTATTATCGTTTTTCCCTTATATAAATTATATAAGTTGCCTATGGTTCAGACATTTCCAGCTTCCAGTGATGAAGGCATCATTGGAAAAAGGTTTCATTTAAAAAACTAAGCCCAACATAACTAATTATTTATTTTAAATGATTATTTACATTCTATATACTGATACACTGCTTATTTTATATTAAAAAGCTAGAAAATACCTATGATATTTTTGGTGGTGGCCTGCTTAGTATATCTCACACCTTTTTCAGGATTCCATTATAGTGGGGTACCAAAAGAGGCCACCTTAGATATAGGACCAAGATCCTATGTTTATTTCTTATGTTGTGATATGTATCTAGGAAATATGGAGTACATGAATGAGATAGTAAATAGGATTATTATGGAGTTATCTTTTGGATCTTATTTAATTTATTGCATTGAACTCTATATTTTACATGAAGTTTTCATATTGTAACACAATCTAGATATTCATGCATTATAATATGTATTGGAATTGAGCAATTTAATCAGTTATTATATTTAACCTCTTTTTATCTATCCACAATTTATTAATAAATCCATTATTACTTATTTATGTACACCTGATTATACCGATGTTGCACTATAATCTCATGGGTATAGTCTCTCAACCATAACACCATTAGAAACTCACTAATGTCATTGGCCTATGTTGTATAGGGAGGCGTGCTTGAGGTTGTGTAGTGACCGGAATGGCTGCTTGTTTGGCAGTCAGTCAGGTTTGGATTATAGAACGTGGTATCATAGGCTACTTTTAAATTGTATTACTATTTTGGGATGTGTATACACGATTCTAGGAATGTGTTCAGGCATGTTAAATTGTCATACATGGGAGTGATCAACCCTTGTATGTGGAAAATTCCCCTTGGATAGGGAATGGATTGTTGTTCATGTTGTTTTATATTTTAGTTGATTATGATTTAACACTGAGTGGTTATAGTACCATCCACTGCTTATTATTTTATGAGATTTATCATTTCTCAGGGCATGGTATGACAAGGAGGAATAATTATGTGCATCATTATATACACATAGTGATTCACATGCCTTACATACTCTATGATATATAGATTAGACAGCTAGGTTGTCCGAATTATTTATATGTTCAGTACCTAGTCCTGAAGCATGTATTTTATATTCCATGATAACATTTAAATGAAATTCTTATTTTTCATATAATTATGTATTTTTTTCATTCTTTTGTTATTAAAATTATCATGATTTTCTTATATGGAACGTTTGAGTGTTTTATGCTTGTGTATACCATGTTTTAGTGTTTGAATAATATTAGCTCCTTCAGTGTTATTGCATGATTCCATGATTTTAGTGTTATGAATTTCATGTTGTTTATGCTTGGATATTTATTTAGTATCCACACATGGTTAATTATCATTATTCCTTGTTTTTATACAACGTTAAACACTATGAAATTAGATTATTTTGAAAAACTAGTTATATATATATTAAAGTGTAAAATTTATTATTAATGGTGAAACTACACTAATGAATTATGAAATGTTTTATTCATGTAACAATGGCCTAAGAGATAAAACATGCTGGTTATGATTAAATGGGAGTCAATTTTAAATTTGTATGGTTTATGGGAACATTACCAATTAGCAACTAACAACCCATATAACTGAAAATAATTTATGATCTTTATATACAGAATGACTAATACATAAATGATAAGTCTATTAAATTTTATTTTAAACCGTGATAAAATGGTTGTGGTCAGATGGGAGCCACTTGAAATTTGTTATGTGTATTGGTTGTTTACAAATTGAGAGGTGGTAACCCATATATCCAACCTGACTATTAAAAAAATATACTTGGATAATGATGAAAAAATATAAAATATGTTGAACATTAAATGAATAAGTTGAATTTATAAGGGCATGTACCACAATTTATGGGGAATAATGGCCCTTATAACTAAATTCATAAATGAACAATTGACCCAAATATGGATAGTTGGGGAATGTATCTCATTATATAAACTAGTCTATACCCAAATAGGTCAACCATGGTGATTTGTTCCCATGATATAAACCCACAAAGCCTATTTTAAAAATAATCAGGTTTAAAATGAATGGGATGATAATTGGTTAACAAAAAAATACATAAAAAGGACCTAGTATGTTTCCTTTACATTGATGATCCATAGTATTAAACCCCATTAAATTATGTTTATTATATATAAATTTTGTTACCTAAAGTGTCTGCTTATTGGGTGGAGTATTACATGAAAATACCTCTTTAATTGATAAGATCCCTATAATTTCTTTTGGGTTGCATTTATATGATGTATTAGTTAATTAAAATTCCAATTAAAACCTATAGCTTGTTTTCCCCTATAGATTTTATTTGAAATTATATTTATCTAATGAAATTATGAATTCATTTTAAACAAATGAATGAGGTTTAATTGAGGTTTGTGAAATGAATATCTTAATAATAATTCGATTTAGGATAAATAAATAACATTTTGAGAATGGTGTTTAAAATGAATTACTTTTCTGGCTTATTACGTGGTTATAGTTAGTTGTATGCTTATTCCTTTTTATTGGGTGGACAGTTTTTTCATTAAAAATATCCCTAAACCTGTAAAAATAGTTTCAGTTTCATTCCACTGATGGAAACTTGAAGAGGTTACCTTAGTTGTAACCCTCGTGTAAGGGTAGTTTAGTGTTTCTTGAACTTTCATTAGAATGTGAGTGTGAAAATTACCCATATTCCCTTATTCTATAGCACAAAACTTAGTGATATACCCTTTATCCTAGTGACCTTTTGAGTGTCATCCCTTTGTTGGTTTGATGCTTCCAACTTCTATATGACTATATCCTATTGACAGTAGAGAGCCTAAGTATTCAATACTTTTTTTGATTCTTATGACCCCTTTTTCTTATGCATGTCACTGTTTAGGTGACGTTGTCCATGTAAGACTAATTGATGCTAAAAAAACACACATGTTTTGATGGGTGGTCATGTGTTTTTTGAACATTGATATGAGTGTGAGAATTATTAAAGTTTCCATTCCAGTAAGAAATACATGCCATGGTGATGATCAACCACTTACGTAGGTTGTGTGACCCTCCATTAATCTTCCTATTTAGTGATGTGGGACTTGATAGGAAATCAATCAGGTTAATAGTCATCTACTGTAATATGGATTCAGTCATGAAGTTTTATGGCATTCTAATACTCAATTTAATATAGTCGTTAGGCTAATGGATATTGTTTGGGATTTTTCAATGACTAATGTAATCTCGAGAAGTATGCATTGGTTCACATAGTACCCATTACATTTATATGATTGGAAAACAAATTAATTTTTTAGCTGTACATGTCTAAGCCTTGAGTTATTTCATTACATTCTCGGGTCATCTCTAGTGTAGAGTGATGTGATATTATGATGAAATATAACTAATCCAAATTCTTAGGATGATTTCATAAGGGGACCAGGTTTTTTACCTTCTTGTCAGCCATTTTGGAATTTTATTCCTTCTCTTGTGGTAAACGTGGGAGTGACTCATTAGTATTTTCCCAGTTAGTGGTCCTTGGAGACTTTTCCATATAGTTTGTTCACTTATTTTATAAAACTATCAGTAAGGAAAATCCTATGGTTGGGAATAATACATCCCTATCGGAAATGGACGTCCTTCCAAGTAGAAGTAACACCATCTAGAAGGACCATCTAGAAATTTTTAGTACAAATTTTGAAGGCCCTTGAGGATAGAAAGCTTGGATCATTTTAGTTCCTGTGAGACAACAAAAATATGAATGGTTTTCTAGGTATTAAACCTTTTAAAACGTCATTAGTCAGGGGAAATCAATGGTTTTTCTTCAGTGATAATGCGATGCCTTTGGTTTTATGGTAATTATGATTGGTAAATGATAGTTTATTGATAGGTGATGTCAGGCTTCTTTATAAAGTAGTCGACAAACCATGGTTCGATTACTCATCCTTTGGCTAATGGGGTGTGGATTGACAAAAACCTTACTAAGAACTTCATGTTTATATGATACGGGTGTCCCAGGTATTCTTGTAAAATATTAAGGTATCAAATTAGTTTTATATCTCATTATTAATGACCATGTCCCCTATTCTGATATAATTCAAGAAGCAGGAAGGGAGAATTAGATTTATGCCACACTATGTTCAAAATCCATTGGACCTGTTTCTGTGGTTTCTATTAGTGTGAATACTAGAAGTGTAGTTTTTATAGAGGCATGGTCAATCTTGAGTGATACCTAGGTTCCAGAGTTGGAATTCTATTGTGGCCCTCATTTTTCATACCATATAATTACATCATTTTTGTAGAATACTTAATATATTACACATATATATTCTAAAATAACATATTAGTTTAGTTCTAATGTAAATGTAGAAACATAAACACTCATACATAAGTGATGAACATTATCTCCCGCTTGGTTATTCATTAATATCACCATTGTTAGAAACATCATACATAATACACATCTTCATAACCAAGGGAATGGAAACATAAAAAAGGGTGACCTCATATGCTGAGTAAGGATAAACAAAAGATCCATGTATTCATAAACATTAGTATGAGGTTATGAGAATGTGATCATAACATTTTAATATCATATAGTACATGTAAAGACCCATAAATTTCAAGGGAATTTTTTTATTAATTTTCTTTGGAATTTTAAAAGAACGCAGTTTCAGACGACACCTGATTCTGAGGCCCGGTGTGCCCGGAATCATTTTCCAAAGTTTGGCTCGGGTACGTTCAGTGAACAGACGAGCGGGTTTTTCTAACTTCTGAACCGGTGCTCATAATTGAATTTCGAGGGCACCGATGGAATCACAGTTCCGTTAATTGCTTAGAAACTCCTCTTCCGGAGTTGCGTTTTCTCGGGTGTGGTCTTTAATTTTTGGGATTTAAGTTAAGAAATAAAATAATGTGGTACGACAAACTTTATTTTATTTCACTTAAATCAGCTTAAAGCCACTTAAAGCTTCTTAAGCTGAGTTGGAGCGGATAGGGTGGAACCCAAAATATCCTACCCTCTTGGTAGGATATTTGTGAGGTGGGGCCCGCACGAGACCCACCGTTTCTTTTCCGCTAAGTAACGCACCCACGAAAACCCTTTTTAAATGAAAGTAATCTGGGTCGTTTCTTAAACTATTAAAAACTCCTTTTAATTGGGCAGTTAAGTTCGTTGAAATTAATTCTATGAATTAATTTTGTTAGTTTCTTAACACGTTTTCAATTTGTTGGCATGTTAATAAAATAAGGCCAACACACCTTCTTCTTGAATTTTGTGTTAAACATTTGGAGAATCTATAAAGATCTCCCTCCCTCTTCGCGAAGAACGCGAAGAACGCGAAGAACGCGAAGAACGCCGACCTCCGATGAAGGGCGACGAAGAACGCCCGACCCTCGGAGATCGATGCGACGCCGACGCTTCTTCCGCGACGTTCTTTCCCCGCAACAAATCTTCCATCGTCCGTTGAGGTAAGAGATTGAGGTCCTTTAAATTCCTTTGTGGTTTTTATCCTCAACATGGATTTAATTGTTATAATTAAATCTGTGTGTTTCTTTAAACCTCGGAGATCGTCGACGCGACGCCCTTATGCGACGATGCGATGCCCTTCCGCGATGCGACAATCACCTCCTACCGCGATGATCATTTCCGCGTAGAACGCTCGCTCGACGACTACGGTGAGGTAG
Source organism: Viscum album (assembly GCA_963277665.1). NCBI lineage: Eukaryota > Viridiplantae > Streptophyta > Magnoliopsida > Santalales > Viscaceae > Viscum > Viscum album. The sequence goes on along the minus strand of OY728151.1, from coordinate 1,859,322,747 downwards.
GGATTTTATTTGAAAATAATATTTTATTCCCGTAGTTGTTTCCTTCTAAAACAAAGAGCCTGGGATCAAAGTGCAATTTTAATTTATTAAAATTGTATCTTGTTATGTTTTCATGTGTTGATCATTATTTCCCGATTGTTATCACCTAATGCGGAGGGTGCGGGCCAAACAAACACGGCCTGAGAACCCTCCGCAGTTCTTCGTTGTTGTGCGAAACGGCGGACGATGACAAAACGGGCCGTAGAGACGATTTGTTGATTCCGCAGTGAAGAACAGGACCCGGGAGGAGCTACGACGCAGACGGAAGTGGAATCGGACCACTAGAGCAACTCCGGTGGCTCGCGGAATCCACCGCCGGCCGACCGGACCCGCGACCGCGGGGGTCCGGCGAGACACGGGATGTGGCTCTGCCGCGTCCGCTGACCAAGTGCGGCCCCATGAAGGGCCGCGACTCCTCTTTCTGCGGGGGCTGCACGCCCCGCAGCTCTCCCTTGCTCGGCTGCTCGGCCGAGCCCGACCCACCGGTCGGGTCACGCCCAGGCTAGGCCGGGTCGCGCCAAACCGGGTCGGGTCGACCCGGTTCGGGCCGACCCAGGGGGGGTTGGGCCGGGTCGGCCGGGCCCAGACCCCCAATTTCCGGACCTTTTCGGTCTTTTTCTCATAATTTGAGTTACAGGCCTCCGAACGATGCGCCGTCAATGGAAATGCGATCCTTGGATCAAGACGGTTGTTTCGGTATATCACTCTCAAGGTTTCAGAATACTTTGGGTTTGGCCGGGTTGGTTCGTACACGAAACCAACCGGGCCCTCAGAGCGGAAACACTCATATCTTGAGCTTCAGACGTCCGATTGACGTGCCGTCGACTTTGTTGAATCCCTCCAAGTCAGATGGATCTTTTGGAATACTCCGCCCGAGGTTTGGACGTAGGTGGATTATGGTCGGGTTGGTTTTTCCTTAGAAACCAACCGGGCCCCTGGGACGAAAAAGCCAATAACTCTCAGAACGGGCGTCCGATTGACGCGCCGTCTACGACGTTGAGTTCCTGTTACCGATACGGAACTATTGGATACATCAACTATGGATTTTGTGTTAGTTGATGTATCAGCCTCTCAGCTCGTGGAGCAGACCCTCCCGAACGAGCTTTCTGTGTGTGGGAACCCTAGAGTTGGCTGCGACTGCTACTGTGACGACGACGATTGTGCAGAGATCCCCAGTGGATTCGACGACGACGACTACAACACTCAGCGATCCTTTGTGGGTCAGTGCTACCGATCCTGTGTGGGTCCGATCCTGTGTGGGTCGGCGCTCAGCGGTCCTGTGTGGGCCAGCGCCTACAGATCCTATGTGGGTCCGATCCTGTGTGGGTCTTTGTGGGGGTTAGTTACCTAACGATCCTGTGTGGGTCCGATCCTGTGTGGGTCATTGCAGGGGTTAGTACCTACAGATCCTATGTGGGTCCGATCCTGTGTGGGTCATTGCGGGGGTTAGTTACCTATCGATCCTTTTTGGGTCATATCCTTTGTGGGTCATTGCGGGGGTTAGTACCTATCGATCCTTTGTGGGTCTGACGGCTTAGATGGATCAGTGATCATCTCTATCGTCATTCGAAGAAGTATACCTGTGTGAGCTGAATCCGGTTTTGCTTTCCTTTGTGGATTGTGTTATGCTATCCTATGTGGATTTATGTTTTCCTTTCTTGTGTGGACTGGGTTGTACTTGGGCTCGGATTTTGGAGCCGAACGAGAATTTATGACTTAGGTATATGTATGGGAATATACCTAAGAAGTGTCAAATGTTACTTCGTGATTGTATATTTCCTTTGTGGATTATCCATTGTGGATTTTGGGAGACCTTCGGGGGTCTCGGGGTCCCTACTGAGTAGCTTATATTCACCCCTGCACGGGTTATGCCCACACTACGTTGTGTTGGTTGCAGACGACGGACAACGCTGATCGTGGTTGAGGCTTGCGGAGCAGGACGATACCTGGAGGTGGACCATTGGACGGGACGTACTCGGAGCGGACGGCTAGACCGAGGAGCTGTGGAGGCTATCTGTACCCACCCTTCAGGTGGGGCTTCCAGAGGACGGCTCGACGCTGCGACTTTTTCTTTCAGTTTCTGTTTTTCCCCTTTCAGTTGTACTTTACAGTTGGGCTTGTATTTCCACCCCCTTTACTTTTCCGCACATACTGTTGTACCAGCTTTTACTTAGTGTTCACTTTTTTCCGCTTGCTTACTCTATGGTGCTTGTTTACTTTACAAAGGAAATGCCTTCCCTTTTTACTAGGATTTACGCCTTGGTGCCAGTCGCCAACCCCTAGCCTATGGAAGGCGGGCTTGGGGTAGTCACGACACGGGCCCCGAGGACGGGTCGTGAAAAATTGGTATCAGAGGAGTTAAGTTCTACCGCACACTCTGATCTTTTTCTATTTGAAGCAATAGTGTTTAGCATATTGGGTGTGGTTATCAGTCCAGGGAGTCTAGTGTCGGTGCGGTGGCCGAAGTATCCGTACACCAGGACCCTGACTTCTAATTTCTGACTAAATGCACGAAAACATTGATTGTGTGTGTGTTTAAAGTTTTCTTTGTGATTACTTTGTATCAGCTCACCAGGTATACTGTTCTAACCATGGTGCACCTGTTTCCTTTTCAGGATGGCCCCACGACGGCAGCCAGCTAGGGTTCCAAGAGTCGTACGTGACGACAGCCCGCCGAGCGACGAGGCCTCGGTACAGGGCCCTTTGACATCAGAGGCACCGGCGGTACCTCTACCCGCCGATCCACCGATGCCTCCAGCACCAGCCGCTGATGATGCACGTCGCCTCAGTGCACTGCATGAGTTCCAGTGCCAGCAACCGCCCAGGTTCTCTGGGGAGACGGACCCCCAGGCAGCCGAGGACTAGCTAGAGGTAGTTGTACGAGTTTCCAGGCTAGTGAGGACACCGGCAGACCTCATGGTGATCCCCGAAACGAGCCTACTGCACGCAGCAGCGGGCCGATGGTGGAGCTTGATACTATAGGTGCACGATGAGGCCTCTATTCTCTGGACGGACTTTGAGAGAATCTTCTGCTCAGAGTTCGTCTTGGCCACCCTCCGTGCGGTGCGCATCCAAGAGATTCTTCAGCTGCGGCAGGGCAGCTTGACAGTCGCCCAGTACTCGGCGAGATTTACCGATCTCTCGCGCTACTCGACAGACATGGTACGGGACCCGTTATTCCAGGCCCGGACCTTTGAGCAGGGATTGAGACACGAGATCAGGGCATCACTGATCTCCCTTAGCATTCCGACTCAGGAATGAGTACTGGAGAGAGCCCTTTTGATCGAGAGCTTTCTTGCCGAGACTTCTCTAGCGGCGAGACCTACCGCGGGGCGGCACGTAGCAGAATCTTCCGAAGCAGGCAGTTGATGGATGACTCAGGGGTCCAGGCAGACCAGAACCTCACGTAGATGACCTCAGGACACTAGATCAGCAGTGCGGGGCACACAGCATGGAGCCTATCTTTCGAGAGGCAGGCAGTGCTACACATGCGGCGGGTAGGGCCACAAGGCTCGTGACTGCACGACCCACCATGCCGAGGAGCAGCAGACAGTTGAGGGGCCACCCAGGAAGAGGCAGAGGGTCGACCGTGGTGGTCCGTAGGGAGGTGGAGGACGAGGCAGAGGAGCTGGCCGAGCAACAGGTGGTGGGAGACGCTTTGAGCCTCTACCACCACCACCACCAGGAGGTACACCCCGACCACAGGGAGCTGGCAGGCAGAGACAGGCACAGCTCCAGGCAGCAGAGGCCTACGACCATGGCGCGCCTGAGATGATTCGAGGTACTATCTGTGTCTATTCTACCCTTTCTACAGTTCTTATAGAAACATGAGCGAGTCACTCTTTCATAGCTGCTGCCCTTGTTCGGAGCTCGGAGATTCCGACATAGCCGTTGGATCGATCCTTACGGATAGAGACTCCTACGGGAGAAGACTCGATGATTAAGCACTGGTGCCGGGAGTGTGAGCTTACTCTAGGAGGTGAGAGCTTCGGCTGAGAACTTCTTTTAGCGGCGTCGAGGCCTTACGACGTCATCTTGGGCATGGATTGGTTATCTAAAGTCCATGCAAAGATTGACTGTTTTAGGTGCAAGGTGCGATGTGTACGCACCGACGGGAGCAGGTTCACCTTCACCGGTGATAAGGGAGCCTTCGCAGCACAGGATGGACTTCCGCAGAGGAGAGGACATCCCATCACTCATCAGTTGGCTAGCCTCATCTTGGGAGCAGTTGACGTGCAGATTCCTAGTTTTCCTGCAGTGGTGCATCAGTATGTGGACGTCTTTCCCGACGACGTTCCAGGTCTACCTCCTCGCAGAGAGGTAGAATTTTATCTTGACCTATACCCCAGGACAGCCCCGATATCGACTCTAGCATATCGGATGGCCCCCGCTGAGCTTCGTGAGCTACGGGTACAGTTGGAGGACTTGTAGGGCAAGAGATTAATCTGACCCAGTGTTTCACCCTGGTCTTCCCCGATATTGTTCGCCAAGAAGGCGTACGTGAGCTTGTGACTTTGTGTCGACTATCGTCGCCTGAACCAGGTGACGGTGAGGAACAAGTATCTGCTACCGAGGATTGATGACCTCTTAGATCAGCTCAAGGGGGCACGGTGGTTCTCGAAGATAGACCTCAGGTCAGGCTATCATCAGATCATAGTTCGAGACGAGGATGTGCAGAAGACGACCTTCAGATGTCGGTATGGACACTATGAGTTCTTGGTTATGCCATTCGGCGTAACTAATGCTCCAGCTGTGTTCATGGGCCTCATGACATGAATCTTTCAGCCATACCTTGATCGATTTGTCATGGTCTTCATCGACGACATTTTGATATACTCGACGACTGAGGAGGAGCACGCCTACCACTTACGGGTTGTATTAGACACACTCTGAGAGCACCAGCTTTATGGAAAGCTCTCAAAGTGTCAGTTCTGGATACACGATTTCCACTTCTTGGGGCATGACATCTCTGAGGTGGGAGTTTCAGTGGGTCCCGTGAAGATCGAGGCAGTGCTAGCTTGGGAGCCACCCAAGAGAGTGACGGAGGTGCGGAGTTTCTTGGGACTAGCTGGATACTATCGGAGATTTGTGCCAGAATTCTCCAGAGTTGCGGCGCCACTCTCAGCTTTGACGAAGAAGGGGAAACCCTTTGTGTGGTCAGACAGATGTCAGCAGAGCTTCCAGGAGCTGAGACAGAGATTGACCAGCGCACCCATCTTGAGGTTTCCTGAGGAGGGAGTAGGGTACGTAGTCTAATGCGATGCATCAGGGACCAGACTCGGATGTGTCCTGATGCAGGTGCGGGAAGTGATCGCCTATGGATCATGTCAGTTGATGACGCATGAGCAGAACTACGCTACCCAAGACCTGGAGTTAGAAGCAGTGGTCTTCGCCCTAAAGACATGGCGACACTATCTGATGGGCGAGCGCTTTACAGTCTTTTCTGACCATCAGAGTCTCAAGTACATCTTCTCTCAGAAGGACCTGAACCTAAGATAGCGGCGATGGCTCGAGTTCCTCCAGGACTATGACTTTGAGATAGTCTATACTCCTTGGAAGAGGAATGTAGTAGCCGATGCCCTCAGCAAGAGGATGGGCATTCCGCTACTCGAGGAGGCAACAGAGCAGTTAGCCGCTTTGCAGATATCTTTCGTGGATAGAGATGGAGAAACCTTCCTTCAGTCTCTCACAATCAATCCTCCACTAATGCAGCGGGTCAGAGAGGCACAGTGTGGGGACGCCGACTATGAGACGCGGCGTGCACAATTATCCTCAGGACATGCACCTGATGACTTCTCCTTTGGAGCAGAGCACAACATCCTTTTCAGAGGACGTACCTAGTACCCATTGCTTTACGGGAGGAAGTGCTGAGAGAGTTTCACACATCTCCCTTAGCGGTACATCCTGGAGTGGCGAAGATGTACCAGGATCTCAGACGACAGCACTGGTGGCCGGGCATGAAGAAAGCTGTGGCAGAGTTTGTTTCACGATGCCTGACCTGACAGCAGGTGAAGGCAGATCATCAGGTACCAGCAGGCTTGGTACATCCCTTGGAGGTCCCGGAGTGGAAGTGGTACGGGATATCTATGGACTTCGTGACTGGACTTCCACGCTCTTCCAGAGGTCCCGACTCCATTTGGGTGATTGTCGACCGACTCACCAAGTCGGCTCACTTCTTACCCATCAGAGAGCAGGGCTCAGTGGAGAGCATGGTACGTCTCTACGTTCAGGAGATTGTACGGCTTCATGGTGTGCCATTATCTATCATCTCTGATCGAGATGCTCACTTTACTTCCCGACTTTGGAAGGGGTTGCAGGATGCATTCGGGACACATCTACGTCTGAGCACCGCCTTTCACCCTCAGATGGATGGTCAGACGGAGAGGACCATTCAGACTCTCGAGGACATGCTCCGCGCATGTGTCATCGACTTTGGTCGTAGTTGGGAGGACCACCTACCCTTGGTGGAGTTTGCGTACAACAACAGCTACCACTCCATCATCGGGATGTAACCATACGAGGCGTTGTATGGCAGACCTTGCAGATCTCCTTTGTGCTGGACAGACCCTGGGGAGTCATCACTTATGGGACCAGAGATGGTCCGGGCCACAACAGAGAAGGTCTAGGTCATCCAGGAGAGGATGAGGACAGCTTAGAGCTGGCAGAAGTCTTACGCTGACCGGAGGCGGAGGCCACTAGAGTTCGAGGATGGCGACCATGTCTTCTTGCGTGTCTCACCTCGACGTGGTTTACGAAGATTTGGCCGAGGCGGAAAGTTGTCTCCACGCTTCATCAGACCATTCTAGGTCCTCAGCAGGATTGGCGAGGTGGCTTATCGCCTGGCCCTACCACCTCAGTTGCACCGGGTGCACGACGTCTTCCACGTATCCCAGCTGAGGAGATACGTCCACAAACCGACGCACATCATTAACCATGGGGAGCTAGACGTTGATGATGGGGCGACTTTTGTGGAAGTCCTAATGGAGATCGAGGATCGACAAGAGCAGGATCTACGTGGACGGTCGATTCCTCTAGTGCGCATCAGATGGCAGCACGAGAACCTCCAGGAGAGCACTTGGGAGCGGGAGGCTCAGATGCGTGCTCAGTACCCACATTTGATTCCCTAGCTTTTGATGTATCTTTACGGGGACGTAAATCCCTAAGGTGGGAGTTATGTAAAGACCTGTAAATTTCAAGGAAATTTTTTTCTTAATTTTATTTGGAATTTTAAAAGAACGCAGTTTCAGACAGCACCTGATTCCGAGGCCTGGGGTGCCCGGAATCATTTTTCGAAGTTTGGCTTGGGAACGTTCAGTGAACGGATGAGCGGGTTTTCTAACTTTTGAACCGGTGCTCGGAATTGAATTCCGAGGGCACCGATGGAATCACATCGCCGATAATTACTTAGAAACTCCTCTTCCGGAGTTGTGTTTGCTCGGGTGTGGTTTTTAATTTTTCGGCTTTAAGTTAAGAAATAAAATAATGTGGTACGAAAAACTTTATTTTATTTCCCTTAAAGCCACTTAAATCCACTTAAAGCTACTCAAGCTGAGTTGGAGCGGATAGGGTGGAACCCAAAATATCCTACCCTCTTGGTAGAATATTTGTGAGGTGGGGCCCGCATGAGCCCCACCGTTTCTTTTCCGCTAAGTAATGCACCCGCGAAAACCCTTTTTAAATGAAAGTCAACTGGGGCGTTTCTTAAACTATTAAACGCTCCTTTTAATTGGGCGGTTAAGTTCATTGAAATTAATTCTATGAATTAATTTTGTTCGTTTCTTAACACATTTTCAATTTGTTGGCATGTTAATAAAATAAGGCCAACACACCTTCTTCTTGAATGTTGTGTTAAACCTTTGGAGAATATCTAAATATCTTCCTCCCTCTTCGCGAAGAATGCGAAGAACGCGAAGAAAGAGAAGAACGCGAAGAACGCTGGCCTCCGATGAAGGGAGACGAAGAACGCTCGACCCCTAGAGATCGATGCAGCGCCGACGCTTCTTCCGCGACGTTCTTTCCCCGCGACAAATCTTCCATCGTCTGTTGAGGTAAGAGATTGTGGTCCTTTAAATTCCTTTGTGGTTTTTATCCTCAACATGGATTTAATTGTTATAATTAAATCCGTGTGTTTCTTTAACCCTCAGAGATCGTCGACGCGACGCCCTTCCGCGATGACGCGATGCCCTTCTGCGACGACGTGACGCCCTTCCGCGACGCGACAATCACCTCCTACCGTGACGATCATTTCCGCATAGAATGCTCGCTCGACGACTACGACGAGGTAGGGATTTTATTTGAAAATAATATTTTATTCCCGTAGTTGTTTCCTTCTAAAACAAAGAGCCCGGGATCAAAGTGCAATTTTAATTTTTTAAAATTGTATCTTGTTATGTTTTCATGTGTTGATCATTATTTCCCGATTGTTATCACCTAACGCGGAGGGTGCGGGCCAAACAAACACGGCCCGACAACCCTCCACAGTTCTTCATTGTTGTGAGAAATGGCGGATGATGACAAAACGGGCCGCAGAGACGATTTGTTGATTCCGCAGTGAAGAACGGGACCCGGGAGGAGCTACGGCGTAGACGGAGGTGGAATCAGACCACCGGAGCAACTCCGATGGCCCGCGGAATCCACCGGCGGCCAGCGGCGGCGGCCGCCAAACCCGCGACTGTGCGGGTCCGGCGAGACACGGGACGCGGCTCTGCCGCGTCCACTGACCAATCGCGGCCCCACACGGGGCCGTTGCTCCTCTTTCCGCGGGGGCTGCACGCCCCGCGGCTCCCCCTTGCTCGGCCGGTCGGCCGAGCCGAGCCGAGCCGACCCGTCGGTCAGGTCACGCCCAGGCCGGGCCGGGCCACCCCGGCCGGGACGGGTAGCGCCAAACCGGGTCGGACTCGGACCCGATTCGGGCCGACCCAGGGGGGTTGGGCCGGGTCGGTCCGGGCCCAGACCCCCCCCATTTCCGGACATTTTGGGTCTTTTGCTCATAACTTAAGCTACGAGCCTCCGAACGACGCGCCGTCAACGGAAATGCGATCCTTGGATTGAGATGGTCGTTTCGGTATATCACACTCAATGTTTTAGAATACTTTGGGTTTGGTCGGGTTGGTTCGTACACGAAACCAACCGGGCCCTCGGAGCGGAAACACTTGTATCTTGAGCTTCGGACGTCCGATTGACTTGACATCGACTTTGTTGAATTCCTCTAAGTGAGACGGATCTTTTGGCATACTCCGCCCGAGGTTTGGACAAAGGTGGAGTACAATTGAGTTGGTTTTTCCTTAGAAACCAACCGGGCCCCTGGGACGAAAAAGCCAATAACTCTCAGACCGGGCATCCGATTGACGCGCCGTCTGCGACGTTGAGTTCCTGTTTCCGATACGGAACTTTTGGATACATCAACTATGGACTATGTGTCAGTTGATATATCAGACTCTCGGATCGTGGAGCGGACCTTCCGGAACGAGCTTGCTATGTGCGGGAACCCTAGAGCTGGCTGCGACTACTACTGTGATGACGACGACTGTGCATAGATCCTCAGTGGATTCGAAGGCGACGACTATAGCCCTCAGCGATCCTTTGTGGGTCAGTGCTACCGATCCTGTGTGGGTCCGATCCTGTGTGGGTCAGCGCTCAACAGTCCTGTGTGGGCCAGCGCCTACTGATCCTATGTGGGTCAGATCCTGTGTGGGTCTTTGCGGGGGTTAGTTACCTATCGATCCTGTGTGGGTCCGATCCTGTGTGGGTCATTGCGGGGGTTAGTTACCTACAGATCCTGTGTGGGTCCGATCCTGTGTGGGTCATTGCGGGGTTTAGTTACCTATCAATCCTTTGTGGGTCAGATCCTTTGTGGGTCAATGCGGGGGTTAGTACCTATCGATCGTTTGTGGGTCCGACGGCTTAGATGGATCATCGATCATTTCTATCGTCATTTGAAAAAGTATACCTGTGTGAGCTGAATCCTGTTTTGCTTTCCTTTGTGGATTGTGTTGTGCTATCCTGTTTGGATTTACGTTTTTCTTTCCTGTGTGGACTGGGTTGTACTTGGGCTCGGATGTTGGAGCCGAACGAGAATTGATGACTTAGGTATATGTATGGTCATATACCTAAGAAGTGTTGAATGTTACTTCGTGATTGTATCTTTACATTGTGGATTATCCTTTGTGGATTCTGGGAGACCTTTGGGGGTCTCAGGGTCCCTACTGAGTAGCTTATACTCACCCCTGCATGGGCTATGCCCACACTACATTGTGTTGGTTGCAGACGACAGACAATGCTAATCGTGGTTGAGGCTTGCGGAGCAGGACGGTAACTGGAGGTGGACCATTGGGCGGGACATACTCGGAGCGGACGGCTGGACCGAGGAGCTGTGGAGGCTATCTGTACGCACCCTTCAGGTGGGGCTTCCAGAGGACGGCTCGACGCTGTGGCTTTTTCTTTCAGTTGCTGTTTCTCCCCTTTCAGTTGTACATTACAGTTGGGATTGTATTTCCGGCCCCTTTACTTTTCTGCACTTACTTTTGTACCAACTTTTACTTAGTGTTCACTTTTTTCCACTTGCTTACCCTGTGGTGCTTGTTTACTTTACAAAGGCAATGCCTTCCCTTTTTACCGGGATTTACGCCTTGGTGGTAGTCGCCAGCCCCGGACCTATGGAAGGCGGGCTTGGGGTAGTCACGACATGGGCCCCGAGGACGGGTCGTGACAGTACATAAAAATGATCATTAACAGAAACCACAGAATAAATATTTGATGTTCATAAGACATGAATCATAATTGAATTAAGAGTGTCAGCCGTGAAAGAATAACATAGGAATAAGAAATGGAGTTTTTTTAGACACATAATCATATAAAATTATTTCCCTAGTAATCATGTAATCTCTTTCATAGAAATGTTAATATTATTGGTTAACTCCTCATACCATCATTATAGTCACGGTCCACTCCCCAGACCATCTTAGAAGTCAAGAATCACTCCTAAGTCCATATTAGAATAAAAACTATTTTACTAAACCAAGTTCACTCCCTATTCAAGCCAGTTATATCTAATGATATATAAATCATTACCCAATTCATTATAGGTATATATAGGTCCCCCCATCTCATAATGAATGCATACATATGTGTGCCACTAGATCATAAGCATTCATCATATCATAACCCATGAAATGAATTGGGTATCATAAATAAGTCACAAAATAATATCATGTGGAAAATATATATGTTTCATAATAATATATTCAATGAATAAACCATGAAAAGAATAAGGTTTCATAAGAATATAACATGTGAATGGGAAACATATTTCAAAAAAATTATGCCATGAAAACAAATAACATTAAGATAAATAATATGAATAAAACCTTTGCATCATTTCCCAAGAAAGATATTAGTAACACAAATGGACGTCATCCTAGATAGATAATAATTTGGAATGTTATTTTAATAACATTTCTTGAGGAAAATATCCATTCTTACAAGAAAAATAGTTTTTAAATCATAAAACATTTTTTAAAATCATTTTCCTTCAATAGCGGATTGAAAACGTATAATAGAATATTTGATATTCATAAAAAATTTCAAAATACTTTTTTAATTATAATTAACATAATATATCATTTAAAAAAATTTAAATCATTTTTTAAATCATGTATTTTTTTGAAAAAAATGATTTCTGAATGAAGAGAAAAATAAGGACCAGTTTTCAAAAAAACATTATCTTAATTATCTTAAATACCAATGAGTGAAAAATATAGTAATAATGAATTAAGATATAATGAGTAAATAGGGTATAATAAATTTAATGAGTTTTCATGATATATGGGTCATTATATTTCATCAATTAAAGTATAATCATAAACAATCTCGATAATCGATGAGATTGTTCCAATAAACTCTTACAACTGGGTAACATTGAATCAAACTCTCCATGTATTAAAATTTCATTAAATGAATAATAAAATATAATTAAAATAATTATATCCATGATATAACCTATAAAATGTATGTTTATACTCCTCATATAAGAATATAGGTTCATAGCATGACATGGGTATCAATGAAGGAAAAGTAACGCAAAATCACTATATCGATTTGGTATCTCTGGAAACATAAAGCCCATGAAAAAGGGATAATAAAAGGGAAATGTAAATGGACATGAAATCAAGGAATAAATACATATAATACATTCATGGTTTGTATATACCCCAAACATAATAAATAAGAGGTAAATAATTGACAAGTATCACTGAAATAAAAGTTATACTACAAATCCCCATTCATATGTCTTGAATCTCATCATACTCGTTAAGACCACCTACAGAAAAAATAAAATCTTATTATAAATATACTATAGAAAATAATTACATTATCTAATAATTTATATAATTTTATTATTACTTTATTTTACCCATTTATTAACAATTCAACATCTATGTTATGTTTCGGGTAATATCTACTTTTTTTTCATATATATTTTGACATATTATTCATAATCCACTTACTTAGATCATGATTTAGTTATTTAAAGAATGTGAAAAATTATATAAATATAAAATATATTCTGTATATAAATATTTTTAATAAACTATAAATTATAGAAATAGAAAATGAATCAAAATGTTCATAGAGAGGGTAGGTCGTACTTAAAAATGAACACTATTTCCATTTTATTATCATTCTAAAAGAAACAAAGTAAATTACATATTTGTATATATATTTTTAAAAATAATATAATTTCATTTTAATTATTATTTCATATTAATCATATAATTTTACAGAATCCATCCTTAATACATTTCATGACAAAAGTGAATGAATCACTTCGCTTTGAGGAGGCGATAGTCCACACAACTACAAACAAAGATGTCGTGTTTACATAAAATGGAATGAATGAAGGAAAATGGTAGGTAACAATTAAATAATCATTAATACATAATAAATATCATATATATCATATAAAAATAGTATACCTATTATAATTCAAAAATATGAGTGCTGGTAAAGTAAAATCAAATGACATTGTTTCGTGTGGCGGTACTCCATCGTAGACATGAACGATATGTTCATTATCCATTTGTTGGGTGTGTGTGTGAGTTTAGGTATAAACCATTCAATAAAAACATATAACTGTCTTTATTATACTGAGGTTATTATATAATCATAGAACAAGAATAAATGAGGTTGTTTATAATGAAAAAAAAGAAAAGTTCTTATGGATGTAGTGTTACATCTTCTTTGTGTAACTTCAGTTGGTAGACACCAAAGAGAATAATTTTTTTTCATTCTACCAAAAGTGGGATTATATGATGAAGGTAGTTATTTTGGGGGGATATTTTTCAGGTTTTGGTTGAGGAATAGGACTTTAGAGTTGTTAAAAAATGAGGTGGTGTGTGAGATTTTGTAGTGGAGGAGGAGTGATATTCTTATAAATTTAAAATGGAAAAAAACATTAAGAGGTAACCATATTAGCATCTACCCCCAATAATTATCAATATTAAATATAATATGGGATGTGGCCAAAATATTTCCATCCGATGTGTTTTGGCCATGATTCTAGGTTACGTGGCCACTTAAACTAAAGTTTAACCACTAAGTAATCTTGTTTTTAACTTAATTACTACAATTAATTTTCATTGCATTCACTAATATTATTTTTTCAAAAACTACATTGACCATAATAGAAATTATAAAATATGATGACTCCAAATATGTAATCCAATATTTAAAATTATAATAAAAATGTGGATATATTAATTTAACATTAATCCCACAGAACTGTCATGAAAATGGGTTTTTAACAGATAATGTATAAATGTTTGAAATGGTTTAATAATCAATTTGAGTATGAAATAAGTTACAGTGACCTAAACTAGATTAATTTATATAAAACATATATATTTAAACTTTAGAATAAAATTAACATTTAATTTCACTATATGAATAAATTAAATTAAAAATTATTTTTTCAATAAAATTTAGTGTTGTTCAATATTCTTCCAAAAATTATGGTTTTCACGAAAAACCAAAAAATTCACCCTTAGATAATTTTAACATTATGAATTAATTTTTTTTTAAAAAAAAATCAATATATAAATATTTATAAAATTAATTTTATTATTGTTCATATAAGGAAATAAAAAGAAGTTCATTTTTGAAAAGTATGTTTTCAAACGTTTAAAGAATTTACCGAAATACTATTTTATTTATACAAAAAAATATACATTATATATAAAAAATTTCTTATTTTTATTCATTTTAATAATATTATTGTCTATGTTATAACTATATCATTTAAATAATAATAAAAATAAATTTTTTTCAGAGAAAATCAATGTAGAATGTAACACATGCCAAATAAAAGTTTCATGTAGTGAAATATTTTCTTGGTACTGCGTATAATGAAAGCATAACTTGGTGTAGCATGAAACACAACAAATTAATTTTTTTTATAAACAAGGTTCTTGAAAACTTTGGGTGTCACATTATACCCCAATTCAAATTAATTTTTACCTAGAGATTCTTCATTCTCATACAAACACATGGAGATATTTCTACCTCATCAAATCTTAATTTTCCCATAAAAAGTCATCTAACTATTTATTTATCAACCAAAATTTAAATAGGAGAGTGATCGTGCTTCATATAAATTTCTCTATATGATCTATAATTTCAAAATGATATTACTAGTATTAAAGATCTTTCACCAATGGTATTACCTATGAGTTCTATACATGTGAGGGGTTAGGTATGTACATAAACAAGAGAGATACATGGAATTCATCATGGGATTGAGAGATATTTCGGGTAAGTTCCACCTGATTATCTATCATTCTGAAATGATCAATAATTTCAAAGGGACTAAAATACCAAGTTCATAGTTTCCCTTTCTTTCATAATTTCATTACCCTCTTCCAAAGAGAGATTCATATAATAACCTTCTTTCAAAATTGAAATAATAGATCATGTTAATAATTATCAATATAACTTTCTACTGCCTCTAAGACTCCTTGACACACTGATGAATAGTTCTAACCTTCTCAGGAATTTCTATAGTGATCTCAAGTCCCAATATATTTGATTCTATATATTAATACTAGCACATTGGAGTTCTACCTCTCTTTCCATAGAGGGCTTCACAAGCAGCCATATGAATTCATGCATGAAATATATTATGTTATGAAAGCTCAACTATAGGATAGTGTTGATCAAAAAAACCTTTTAAATAAAAAAACAATATTTTAACCTATCCTCTTGGATTTTACTTATTCTTTTAGACTGACCATCAATATATGGATGATAAGTTTCACTAAAACTCAATTTTGTATCAAGTTCATGTATAAGACTTTTCTTGAACATTGAGGTAAATCATAGATCCTCATCAGATATAAAGGAACAAGGTGGTCCATGCAAACTTACCACTTCATTAATGTATATCCTATAAACATGATCTAGATAGAAGTATTCTCTAATAAAGATTAAATATAGTGACTTAGTAAGGCAATCAAGAACCACCCATATAACATTAAAAACTATAGAGTTTTTGGGAGTCTAATGAAAAAATCTATTGTGATGTTATACCATTTCAACTATGGTATAGGTAATGAATGTAAAATACCCTTCAAATTTTGTATTTAACCATAACATGTTGGCATCCCAAGAACCATGATACATACTCTACGATATCCCACTTCATTCTATCCCACCAAAGTTATTCATTAATATATTATTACATCTTCTTACATCCAGGATGAATAGGGAGTGTTGAATAATGATCTTCCTATAATATACCATTATTCAAATATAGTGTGGAGGAATGATATACATGATTCCTAAACCATATCATTCCATATGGATCAAGGTCAAATTCATTATCATTTTAACCTTGTTATTAGTTATACATCTTCCTTCTATACATCATTAATATTCACTTGGATAAAGGGTTGAAAAATCAATAGACAAAAGATAATAAGTTTTTCCTTCCTTTAATATTTCCATATCCATCATTTTTAAATCTAGAAATATTCAATAATTTGTGATCCTCATCATTTATAAGCTATCATGATCATTTAAATTCAAATCATGATCCACGTTTTTCACTTTCCCATAGTGGTAATGCATTGATAAGTAATATTATTTTATTATCTCATACCATCTTCTGTTTCTCATTTTCAAATCCTTCTGTATGAATATATATTTCATACTTTTATGATAAATATATATGTATATATATATATATAACACATTTCTCCATAAACAATAGTTCTACATATCCTCAATGAAACAATTACCATACCTAACCCCAAATAATGATTTGGGTAATTTTACTCATGAATCTTCAATTCTCATGAGGCATAGGCTATAGATATATTATTCTGCATGAGGCCAAATCCAAATCCTTCTTGGATTCATAACTACTAATTTAAAAACCCTCCTCCAATATAGGGGAATGTATGAATAGGTGCATTTACTAGCCCTCACATCAGTTCCCTGAAATATTCCACAGATTCATATATCTAGAGGAACATGGAACCCTTCTTAGTTAACATTGTCATAATATTAGATATCCAAGAGATATTCTCCACAAGTATTTGATAGTATCTATATAAAGCATGAAAACTATGGATCTCAGACACTGTGGTCAGTCAAGTCCAATATTCAATTGTCTTCATCTTCAATGGATTTATAACTACACTCTCTCTTGGTATTATATTACCCAAACATGAAACCTTTTAAATCCAAAATTCTAACTTTTTAATTTTTTTTATATTGTTTCACCTTCCGTAGGGTCTATTGTATAGTTCTCCAGTTGTATTCATTAATTTAGTTTCTCATTTAATATATTAGAATATGAACTATAATGACTACCAAAAACCGATCAATTGAATCTCTAAATACTCTCTTAATCAAATCCATGATACTATAGAAGGAATTACTAAGTCCAAAAGGTTTAGCTATATATTTATAGTGTCCATACCTTGTATAGAATTCATTTCTGAGTATATCCTCCTTACTCACTGTCAAATCATGGTATCCAAAATGAAGGTCAATCTATGTAAAGTATTGAGATCCACATAGGTGATCAATTGAGTCATCAATACGGGGAAGAAGATGCCTATTATTGATCTTGATCTTGTTCAACACCATATAATCAATAAAGAGTAACATCGATACGTCTTTAATCATCACTAATAGAACAAGTGCACCCCAATGTGACAAACATAGTCTAATAAATCCCTTATCATTTTCTTATTGGAGTTTATTACTCAATTCCTACAACTCCACTAGGGATATTCTATAAGGAGTCTTTGAAAATGGTGTGGATCTAGGTTTTATTTTTTTCAAGAACACAACTGCCAATTTTGGTGGAAGGCTACGAAAAAATTCCAGAATGACACCCAAAAATTATTGAAAAAAAGTCATATTATAGGTGTAAATTTTATCCCAATCCATTTAAGATAAAAATCCTTTATGAATTGTCATTCATACACATACCCTAGATTTATTCTCTACAGGAAGTTTATAATTATCATCACATTGATAGAAAAGAATAGGATGTCTAGAAATATATAATGTAACATCCCTTATTTGACAATTTATTTTAGATTGATGAAGATAAAGACATTCCATACCTAATATGACATCAAATTCATACAAAGGAACAATGAAAATATTTGTAAAGAGTACATTCCCCCAATAATAAAACCGAGAGAAATCATAGAAATGATATGAAGTCATTGTAACATCAATGGTTTTCAATTCTAATGCAACATACAATCATTTTGGTGGAATAATAATACCCATAAAAAATTGTTTAAATATGAAAGAGTGGGTAGATCTAGAATCAAATAAGAAATTAGATGTTCTATAGTTGATTCTATGTAAAACATTCACCACGTAATTATCACACCCATGGGCTGAAACAATGATCACATGATATTTTTCCTTCTCCATTGGCATAAGAGGTTTTTAATTTTTATCATCATCATTAGCCTAATATTTTGGGAAATCATTATCAAAATTACCATTCTCCACACACTTGTAGAACTGAAGTTGGGGAGGTTCTTTCTACGAACCTTTCCCTCCATTTTCATTTTTAGCTAACTTCTTCCCATATCCTTTGCAATCAAATGCATGATAATATTCAATTACATACTTAATAAACATATTTATACCCCTAAATACATTTTTATCCAGGCTTATTTACATAGTTAGAGAATAATGGAATTATAATATTCTTTATCCATCGTGTTTAGATTATATTTTGAACCCCATATTCATAATAATGTCAATACCACGATATTGATATGTAAATATAACCGAAATTTCAATGATTATTATACAATGAAAAATCTATACATAGCTACTGATGTCACTAATGTGAAATTCCCTTCAGCGACATTTCATTAAGATACTAAAGAACCTATCAACATTACATTTGTGTTGGATGATAATACCATAAGAATACCTCTCATGTCTTGAGAAGTTATCCTCATAGGTAACAATGGATTCATCATAAATTTTCCTTATCTCAAGAAACTCCTTATATATATTTCAAAAAAAATATGTGGAATGTATTTGTTGACAAAAGTATTTTTTAAATCAAACCAATCGATGGATTTAATTTCATATTCACACCTCATATTATTGATTTGAGTCCACCAATGATTATATTCACCTTTTAACCATTAAATATCCAGAATGAAAATATCATGTTCTAAAATTTGGATAAAGGAGGATATAATATTAGTGGTACAAATCCATTTTTCAGAAACAAGAGTATCAAAATGCTAACTAAAAAACTTGTACACTTCCTAATTAAGGACTCAATAGAATGATTTCATTAAATTTCTTATTTGGATGTCTATCAACATTCGTAGAGTGAGTGGTTTAGTTGAGGATAACAATGTGATTGTTCATTACATATCCCCTAGAATTTGGTTGCTATGAAGGAAAATCATCACAATGTCCACCACAACAACTATTAATTAATTCCTTTAGGTTTGAACCATAATCAAAACAAAATTAAAGTGTAGGAAAAATTATCATAGTGAGGAACCATATAATCATGAAAAAAATATATAAGATGTCTTAATTATGAAAACTCCATAATATATGACACCATATTTTTAACCCTTGGTTTTTTTATCCAAGTTGCATTGTAAACATTCATGATTATTTAGTGAGAGTTTAGTAATTCTAAATGAATATTCCCTATAAGTGTCGAAATTGGTGTGTACCAAGTCCCGTTGTCATGCCCCAGTTCCTGACCAAGTCTACATCAATACAGTGTTTTGGGGGTTGTTACCCCATTTATATATGGGCCAGATCCACATTCACATATACTATCGATACATGGATTTACTTCTAGGAAACCAGTCAATCTATCCTTTTCAAAAATTCCAATATATTTTCCATTCATTTTTCTTATCCTTATAATTATACGTAGACATGTCCTTTGTGATATCAAAATGGTTTTATAATCCTATTTTCCATTGGTTAAACAAAAATTTTCACTGACACCGACTATAGAGACCCATGATTTTAAGTTCATTATCATTATATCACGTTTTCAGAATACTTGATACATTATACAAATAGATTCCCAAAAACTGTATTATTTTGGTTGCTTTAGAAAGAGGGAAATAAAAAAACTAGTAAATAAGTGAGATTAATTATCTCCAATGAGGTTCTTATTGACTAGAAACCTTCTTAACCACATCATACATAATACATATCTTCAAAAATTTGAGGAATGAAACAAAAAAATGGGTGACCTCAGATGCTCAGAAGGGGTAAATAAGGGAGATTTATATGAATAATGATGAGTATATGGGTATGATAACATGATAATTACATTAAAAGATCATTCAATTCATATAAATGATAATTAACATGATTCATTGAATAAATATTGATATTACATAAGACATGAGTCATAAAGGAATCAAGAGCATAACACAAAAAAGAGTAATATTGGAATAAAGTATTGATTTGTGTAAAAAACATAAGAATATAAAATTATCTACCTAGTAGTCGTTGGATCACTTCATTGGTCATATTAGTACTATTGGTTCACTCCCCATACCATCCTGGTATTCATGGTTCACCCCAATAACCATCTTAGTAGCCAAGATTAACTTTTAAGGACACTTAGTTGAAAAACAAAATTTTGAACCGTGTTCACTCCCTATTCTTACCTCATTTTTCTCATGAGATATAAATTTTTTTGAAATAAATTTGAATTAGATATAAGTCCCATACGTATCATAAGTAAATCGTTCACATGTGTCCCACAAGATCATAAATATTCAACCTATCATAACCCCTGAAATGAAATGGGTATCATAAAAATTTTATCAAAAAATAAACTATGTTAAAGAGAAATGTTTCATAATAATTTAATTAAATAATATCAGATTATAATTGGTGAATTTCATATGCATATAACCTGTGATGGAAAGCATATTTCATAAACATCATTCCATCAAAAATATAAACCATTCTGAGAAAGAATATGATTATAAGCATTGGATCATTTACCCATAAAAGAACTAATAACACCAATGGTTGTTATGTTATATGTAAGATAATATGAAGAACATTTTGAAAACATTTTTTGTGGAAAATATACTTTATTATTTGAAAATTGGTTTTTAATATAGAATTATTTTTTGAAAACATTTTTCTTTGAAAATAGACATCAAAATCTATAAACGAATCATTGAAAAATAGAAAACATTTTGAAAATTATTGTGAAATTAAAATGATCTTATAATATAATTTAGGAAAATATATGTTGAAAGCAATTTAAAAAATGGTTTTTTGATGAATCATCTTTATAATAGAAGAGAGAAATGGGGTCATATTTTCATGAAAACAATCTCTTATTTATGTCAAGTACCAAACTATGAAAATATGGTACTAAGACATGATGATATCATGGTTATATAGATGATAAGATAAGTAATTAGTGTTATTGAAATATGGATCATAAAAGTTCACAAATTAAAGTATAATCATAAATAATCCTAATAATCGATGAGACTATTGAATTAAACACTAACCACTTGGTACCATTTAATCATACTCAAAACATTAAAAAATGTCATTATAATAAGATTAAAATATAATTAAATGAAATATATTGATTATATAACTTGTAAAAGGGTAGTTTATACACCTCATAGAATAATATAGGTTCATAACTTGGAAAGTGCCTCAAAAAAAGGAAAATTGAGACGAAATTACTATACTGATTTGGAAACTTTTCAGACATAAAACCCATGAAAGAGATATCATAAAGTGGATATTTGAATACCCATAAAATTAATCATATTATTCTTAGAATATGTACATGGTAATTATATAACCTACCCAAATGAAACAAGTTGTGAATATGTCATAAGTCTCACAGAAATAAATGTCAGGCTAGAAATCCCCATACCTTTTCTATTGACTCTTATAGTACTCATTAATAACTATTGTATAATAAATATAATTTTATTATTATTATACCAAAGAACCATATTCATATATATAATACTATATATTATTTTATTATGATATTATATTACTCATTTATTAACATTTCAGTGTAAATGTTTTGTTTCGTATAATATTTGCGTTGTATTTTGTATATGTTTTTAATTATTATTATTGATACAATTTCATAGATCATGATTTACTTATTTAAAGAATGTAAAAATTGAAATAAATATCATATAAATTCAGTATATAAATATTTATTATAATCATTAAAATTTATAAATATAAAATAAAATACACCGCTCGTGGAGATGGTAGTTCATACGTACAGTTTAACACTATTTCCATTTTATTATCATTTTCAAAGAATATTTGAATATAATATATATATATATAATATAATTCCCATATAAATATTATTTTTATATATCATATAATTTTACTAATCCCATTCTTAATACATTCAATGTAATGTATGAATGAATCACATCACCTTGAGGAGGCAGTAGTCTACACATCCACAAACCAAGTTATTGTATTTTCACAAAATTGATTTCATAGTAGTAGCTGTTAAATTAAAATTATATAATAACAATAATGAAATAATAAATATCATATATATCACATAAAAATGTAATTTCTATCAAAATTACCAATGATGAGAGGCGGTAAAGTAAAAATGAAAAACATTATTTCAAAAGGTATGAGTCTATTGTACACATGAATAGAAATATTGTTACACATTTGATAGATGTGGGTATGTGTGTAGGTAGAACCTTTATAATAAAGCATCTCAGTATATTTAGGACACTAATTATATTATAAAATATTGAAATAATAATAATTAAGGTGGTGGATAAAGAAAATAAAAGGTAAATGCTTCAGGAATGGTGTTTCCACTTCATTGGGTAACTCAACTTGGTTTGCACCAATGGACCTACATGGATGGATTTCTACCAAATGGTATGATTATAGAATGAGTTTATGAATTTATTTTAGGATATTTTCTCTAGGTTTGGTCGATCCAAAGGGCCTTTCACATGTGTGTGTGTGTGTGAGGGGAAGAGTGACCTTTTATAGTGGAGGAGTGGCATTCTTGTAACTTTAAAAAGGGAAAAAATATTTAGAGGTCCCCCATACATATTGTTCTTCCAATAATTTTCCATTTTATATAAAATAGGTAATTTTTAGAATTATGTTCATCCAATTTATTTTGGATACATTTTTAGGTTATTTTTCCACAAAAGTTAATGTTTTACAACTATGTAATCTTGCTTTACCATAATTGATGTAATTAATTTTAATTACTATCACTATTATTTTTAGTAAACACAAATTTTAATATGTAATAAATTGTTAATTATTCTAATTCCAAATATTATATCAATATTTCCAAATTATAATTACTGAAGTGGAAGATATGAATTGAAAACTAATCTCATATATGCATCACAATAGTAGGGTATTAAGTGAAAATGTTTAAATGATTGAAGTGTTTTTAGATTCAATTTCAATGTAATATTTTGTACCATTACTAGAATTAGATTAATTGATCTACAATTGATATGATTATACATTAAAATGAAATTAAAATATAATACAACTATATGAATAAATTATAAGAATAATATGTATTGAATTTAAATTCTGTATTTTTTATTATTCTTCAAAAAAATTGTTTTCATAAAAATATAATAATTTAACCCTTAGATAATGATGACATTATAAATTTTACAAAATATTTTTATTTTATTAAATTATATTTCAGGAAGATTCTAAAAATAATTTTATTATTATTCATAGAAGACATAAAAAGTAGTTTACTTTCGAAAATAGTGTTTTCAAACATATAAAACATTACCAAAAATATATTTTATTTATAAAAAAATCATTACAATTAACAATTAACTAAATAATTTATTACTATTCATATTAATATTTTTAATGGATTTGTTATAAAAATATCATTTAAATAAATATAATAATAAAATGTTGTTTCACTGAAACTCTATGTTGCATGTAACATGAGGCAAGATGGTGTTGTATGTAGTGAAATCTTCTATTGGTTTAGATTATAATGAAACAAAAACATGGTGTAGCATAAACCATAATATACCATTGATAATTTATTTAATAAAAATGATCAAAAAAACTCATGGTATTACAAAAACATGAAGGGAATCATGGACACAAAATATTCATTTGGCCTTATTACACTAGAGGATGCTGCATTGTGGTTAGTCAACATTCTAGATATGTAGACTAAAGGCCTTCTACAATGCCTCTATTATATTTTCTATTTATGGATTCCTTGGAAGAACTTATCAAATGCCTGTTGATGAATTTGAGGTAGCCCCACATTTCATTATGGCTTCTATGAGGTGTTTTATGGGTTAGTATCCATGTGAGTTGGATGTGGCTTCACCCATTTTCGTGTTGGGTAATGATAGATTAAGTGGTTTTTAGACTAGATAATTCATCAGAAAACAAACAGTGGCATCAGTGGTTGTACTCGGGATATACCTAGGTATCTTTGTTTAAATTAATAGAGTTTATCTTTTTTAATATAAAGGCAAAATAATATGAGGGTTTTGGGAATAGTTAACTGGTAGTGGCTAGACATGTAATACTCTGGCTTCATTGAAATATAGTCAGTGATGAATTTTTTCAAGAATACTGTTAGGTTAAGGCATGGTTTATGAAAATGTTGTCAGCATATTTTCATAGAATGGTCGACATAATAAGTTTGTTAGATTTTGGTTTTGGATCGTCCAATCCATCGAATCATGTCTCATATCATGTGTGTCATGGGAAAATTATGACTATGTTTTGAAACACAATTATGATGGTAGAAATATCAGGATTTGGAATTGTTACCTAAATTATAGAACTGATTATGAAAGGAACATTGTTTGTATGGGTAATGATATGACATGGAGATCATTTCTTGAGTAAAACCTGCTCGATTAGGCACCTTCTCAATGATTATGTTTAATAAATCAAGAATTTTCTTGAGATTCTACAGTGTATGTATCTTGTGTTAAGGTGACACTTGAAGGTGTGTTGGGAATTTGTTAATGAAAAATGGTAGTTATAAAAAAATAGAATGACTTGATTATGTCATGTGTTGTTATATTCATTTTTCCTAAGGATTCATTGGATTAGAAATTTTAATGTTGGGAGATTATAGTGTCATGTGTTCTTGAACTAGATGAAGTTCCAAGAGATTTTGAATTTTATCATTTGGTGGTTGTTCCATTTTTTAAACCAAACCATGGTGTATAAATATTAGTTTTTCAACAATTTAAAAAATGTTTTTAGTTGTGGTTTATTGAACGATAGGAGTTTTGGGTTGTTCTTTGATTTTCTTGAGTGGTGGGCCCAAGAAAATTGTGTATATGTGGACTATTAAGGGCACTTGGGTGGGCTATAATCGTGCAACCCACTAGTGTAAACTTCACACACTATAAATTTGAGATGAAGTAACCCACATGGACTACACATAGTTTTCCCAAACATTGCGCATATCCCACACAATTTTTTCCTCATATGAATTATGTGTGCATGTTTTGGCCCACATATGGAGTACTATATGAAAAAATATGTGGCGATACTATGCAGGTTGAGGTTCTTGTATAGTGGGATCCTCACATTTGGCTCAGGGTTTGACCAAACCGTTCTATCTAGCCTTGGGGGTGAAATTAAAATTCTACCATTGATTACCATAATCACACAATTCCTCACCCATCCTATATTAATTACAGTGGTTGTCTCCTCCTCCATCACACATGAGGCTCCTCCCAATCATAACAAAGATTTCTCTCTTACTTATCCATCCATTTTCAGAATCGAGTGTCTTCATTCTATAGTATTCTACTCAAATTCTCTACATTTTTCATGATCCTTTTTCTATTTTTCATTCAATTGGACATATTTTCATGGTGTGAGCTAATTATACATATTTTTAGGCATTCATATATTTCATCTATTTATATCGAACTATAGGTAATCAAGCCTTGATATTGGATGAGTAGGTTGTCCAAATAATGAGGTTTGTTGACTATAACTTTCCCCATATGTTTATTATCTTTAAAAAAAATTCACTAATGTTTTATGCACCTGACTGACATGCCATTAGTTATGAATAATGAATTTCTTTAAATTAAAATTTTAGGTCACCTCACGATTTTTTTGGACACTACATTGTATGGTTAGAGGTTAATACATCAACTAAAAATTCCCTATTAAGGAAGTTTCCATTGGAAACCTTTTTTATTTTATATACCATTGTTAGATCCATCCCTTTGGGTTTGAATTTTTATTTATATATTTCACTGTGATGTTTCCTTCATTAAATTACCATTGAATGGGTTCATTTATGCCTTCTAACAAAATCTAGTTGTTTAAATGAAACTAAATGAAATATATGAATAATTGTGTCATGTTTTCTAATAAAACCCTTCATTGAGGTGTGATTTATTCAATTGGAAAATTATATAAGTGTTATTCATTTCATAGATTTATGGTTGAATGTTATGAACATAATAATTATTTCATTGAGATTTGATGTGGCCTAATTAGAATTGTAGCATAGTATTCATTGAAAATGAAATGGAAAATGAGAATGATCCTCTTAATGCCTCCTTTTATCATAAGAATAAATTCTAACTAGCATGACCCTTTGTAATGTTACATTAACTAATTAAATGAATTATGAAAACTGAGAGCGATACATGGGTATCCTTTCAAGGAATTCAATGGATCTACTCATCTGGCTTGTGATCAGTTTCACTTATTGATTTTTTATACACCGGGTGAGATACTAGTTTTCCAAGATTGTATCAGCATGAATTTATTCTACCTCATTTGGAGGAATACTGGTCCTTTATGGGATACACCATGAATGAGATCATTGGTTTGATAATTGTAAAAATACATGAGTGAGACATGATAACTTATGCGAGATACCATGTATGGGCTCTAAGGTCGTTGTATCTCATTAATCTAGTAGTGATAATTATAAGGCAATCCATGGATCAAATTGGATAGACTCTGATGAAAGTGAGTGTTATGGAATTATTGGTGTGATACATGGGTTCCATGATAAGGTTTTCCTCAAATAGTCATATGATTCTTCTTTTTTAAAATTTGTATACAATTTTATTGAAAAGGATAATTATATATATATATATATATATATTATCAATGGGGTATGTCCTTTAATCCAAACCACATTCTTAGAATAGTTCCATATCATGATACATTTTTCATAACCTTATTATTATTATTTCCCCCCTTATATCATTTATACAGGTTTTCAATAGTTTAGAAATTTCTTTCTCAGGCAGAGGTAGGTATCGTTGGTCCAGATGTCCTTGAGGAACCAATGCCGGATTTAATTGATTAATTATTTTCAATCTTATTTACTTTCGATATAATGGCACAATTATAATTTTATATGCAAGAATTGGATTATGAATTAGACCCTAATTATGGTGGACTACAATGTATATTTCATGCCCTGTGTGGTTAGCCATTACATTAAGGTACCTGAGAAAATTTCCATGGTTATAGGATCATGATCCTTGGTTTATTTACTATTATGTAATTTGTACTAGTGATATGGGGAGAATTAGAATGATCTAGTACTCTGGATACTCATGCATTTATCCTTTATTATCTTATTCATTTTACTATATTGTGCTATCTGTTTTTATTCATGCCTTCATATTGTTGCACAAACTAGATATGCATGCATTATTATAGAAATTATATTAGACCACATTAATATTTATTTTATTTATATTCTTACAATATATCCTTTATTAATTAATATTTCTACTTTTACATATTTATTTACACATTATTATTACAATGTTCCACTTTGATCTTGAGGGTATATTCTCTCCACCATACCACTATTGGACCCTCGTTTCTACTTGATGGCCTACAGTGTATTGGGAGGCATTAATGAGACCATGTGGTGATCCTTTTGGATTCAAGTTCAATACTCAATCAGGTTGGTGTGTTAAAACCATCACTGGATCCTCACTTATAGTTAACAACTTCGACAAATGAAAAAGTGTTCTTGAGGACATGTGACCAACTGGATCAAGGTACTGTTTTTGTGGATCCTATATTCGGTCATTAAAATTTTGAATTAAATGTTTCGTCACTCATCTATTACTTTTTAGAATTGGAAGTCTAATGACTAGGAACATGTCTGTGCTAGTAAAATAGCAGTTTTTTTGTTTGATCAACCCGTTCATGGGGATAAATCATAGTTTCATTGAATGTATTATGGGATTATAGGCTTCTCATATAGGAAGGCCTTAGATTGACTCATAGAAATCAACCAATTATTTTAACTTGACTACTAGGGGAATACTATTATTGAGATCAGTTTGTTTTCATGATATGTGGATGATTTGACTAGGTGTGAATGTATCTTATGTAAAAGAAGGGGTATGAGATACCATGGATGAGATCCTTGGACACTGTTAGGTGATTTGAACGTTGCACAAAACATGTATTTGGGATCAGATTGTATGTTATGAGTGTAGTGATATATGTGTTTTGAATTGGGTACACAACTATATTTGTGTTGTGGCATGACACCATTAATAAAATGTTATGTTGGAGGCATAAAAACAAGTTTTAGTATTCATTGATCATGTACTAGGTAATAATTGTAATGACATAGAATAAAGGAATCATAATCAGGTTTCAGATGCAGTGGATTCCAATTACGAGTGTTTTTAGGGATAATCATCAAGTAGAGTAAAGACATTCATTCATCTTTTTTTATTGAATTTGACCAGTGAGGTTCCACATTGGGTATGTTGTCCGGATGATATGAGTGTAGTTCAAGATCGTGAATGAATTTTGTTGGTAAAACTAGCTGAACCAAGATATTTTTAATTTTTTTTGAAATTGAATATTCAAGATGATTAGAATTATTCAAACAGATCCGTTATAATGCAAAGGGAATAATTACACAATAAATTATGAAGGAGGAAGTATTATTGTTTGGAATTTTCTATTCAAAGTTAGAAAAAGTTTTGGGGAGTTTCATAGGCTAGTTAATGAATGATACAATGATGTGAGATAGAATTAAGTGATTTTATATCATGTTGTAAGGGATTAGGTATGCAGTGTCCCGATGTTCATTTTTGATTACAATAATTTACACAAATTTTAATGAATTAAATTCTGCATGATTAATGTGAAGCTTGGAGGTGAGTTGGGTATTTGGTAATTCATCATGAAAATATGAATAGAGATTCAAAAAATGGGTAGTTCGTTATTAAGCATTGATTATTGAGGAATATTTTTTATAAGGTAGGGAGATTGTAACATCCTGTTTTTTTTCACTATAGAAAAATCCAATGGAATTTCAATTTTTCCATTTTATGGAATGGATGAATTTGGAAACAAGCATCAAAATATTAATATGATCATTATAAAACTTAAATTAAATATTTCTAAATGAGTTTTAATTCCCAAGAGGTGTATCGGGTGTTCATATAAATTTTTGGAGCATCAGACATAGGAAAATCCTTTTCGAGAGAATTAAGATGAGGAATGATAGGGAAGATGAAGTGGAGGTCATACCATAAAAATATGACCAGAACACAATGATCTTAAGTGTTCATTGTTATATTTTAAATATGACCCATTGAGTTCACTAAAGGACAAGATGAAATTTATATAAGGGAGTTTGTGGTCAATGAAATTCAAGGCACAAGAGATATTAGTGCGATGTTGAGAATGCCACATTCTTGATGTTAATAGGGGATTCAGGTAGTAAATGAAACAGTTTTCCACATATTATATGAAATCCATTACCACTAGCTTAAAACCACATAAAAACCATTTCATGTCATTAAATCGAATTATTACATGATTTTTCCTTTCATTTCTCTATCCATATCTATTTAGGCATTGAAAGTGGTTTATGGGGTCTTTCCTGAACAATTAATTTAATGTATGGGTTTCATGGAACATGCTATATAAATTCACATCATGAATTTAAAATTAATTATGTTATTTAATTATATATCCATACCTCACCTCCATTTATACTCTATCCATGAGGTAACAGCTTAGGAAGTATGGAAAATTACTATGGAATTAAATAGAATTTTACAAACGCAACTGATTTTAACACAAACCTAAGTAGTTACAAGCCTATAAAAAATAGGATCAACCAAACTAAGATATTAGTGTCACTTTTATTAGTTTAATAATCATGAAAATTTATTTATATGATTTATATTTCCAATTTTTAGTGTTTTCCCCATGAGAACAAGATCCATGTGAGTTCTAAGAAAATGGATTCATACCAGAATTCATCCCCTTCTTAGTTTGTGTATGAGAAACATGGTTTCAAAAATACATAATATGTAACGCCCCGACCCCAGTAATCTAGAGTCAGTGCATTATTACATAACATTGGCATGATCACAAAAGATCAAGTCTCGAATGACCGATTAGTTTAGTAGCCATAGAAACACTAGATACATTAATATGGTTTTCATTACATCATAAAATGGGAAACTATAACAACATTGTTTCCAAAGACAACACTGAGATCCCACAGAATATCCTATAAGGTTAGTCATAATATACTTCTTCACATCTTGGGAAAACTAATACATAGAAAGGGGTGAGCTCAGACGCTCAGCAAGGATAACAATATATCAGAAACTTTCATAAATAAGCATAAACATTTGAGGCAATGTATAATTAAAACAAAAGCCTTTTAAACTTGATCTTCTGCATAATATGGAAATGATAAAATCCAATAATTCCATTTACTTACTCACATGGATATTCTAGTAGTCTAATAATTACATCCAATATCAATAACCACATTCATAATGATGGAATGTATAATGCCAGACATTCATAAACACATAGTCATGGACTTTTTCCAATACTACAAATAAGATTTTGTCAAAGCCTTGTGACAAGAAAGTAGTTTGTTTCATGAGACCTACTGATACATCAAGGAGCTATAGCATGATCCACCCTTCACTTACTAAGTCCAATGCATTCCTCATATGAAAATGTTTAAACATAACATAAACATTTGTATTAAAACTAGCATATGAAATGTTAATACTTTCTCCACAAACCATGAATGGTATAAAAATAACACATCCAAAATCAGACATATCACAAAACCATCAATATAATATTGATGTTTTGTATCATAATAAATCAACTTAAAATACGCTTAAAATCTATCATAGGATGTAGTCCTAAATGAAATCAAAACTATTTGAGAGAAATATATATTTTTTGAAATCATATAAAAGTCACATAATTATAAAAGAAAACATTTACATAGAAAATTTTCTAATAAGATTATAAGGCAAGCTTTGAAAATTTTATAAAAGTGGAAAATAGCTGCACCCATAGTATAAGTTAAAAAAAGACATTCTTCCCTTAATTTTTTCGAAAAGGTAAAAAAGGTCCTTGTTTGGAAGATGACAGAAAGATTACATTATAAAAATATTATAAAAAGCTAAACAAGGGTATAAATGACTTTATCCCATAGTCTATAAAATTTTAATAATGTTTTGAAATAAATTTTTAAGAAACATGGATGTGGATGATAAAGAGGACCCAATAGATAATTACGTATAAACAACCTCGGATAATGAAAATATTATGAAATAAACCCTTACCTTGTACTTTTACTAGGTCGAGGGTAGTTTAAAATCCTGTATAATAGTTAAATAATAATAATTAAATTATACAAGAATCATATACAAAACTATGATATAACGTATAATCTTCTAATATTTCTTTGTTAATAATATTTTAGTATTATCGTCGTTTCAGGTGTTCACTTAGTCGTTTTCTTTTATATGTTTTTTTACATAAGACGTGTTTGTTATGGATAGGTTGTATATTATTCATATACATAATGATATCAAGACTTTAAACATTATTTTTAATCATCAAATGAAAATTATTCTTGAATGGATACGATGAGGAATGAATCTCATCACGTTCGTGGAGATGGTAATCCGTACGTACGCAAGAGCAACAATATAATTCTTTTGATATTAAAATAATATATAATTGGGTGGTATATTATATATAATGAATAATTATCATGTCATATTTATTATTTAAATCCATTTGACATCATTATTATACCCATCCAAATAATAATGTATTGAATATCAATTACACCACGATGTGGAGACGGTAAGCTGTACGTATGCACGTATGGTGAAATGTCATTTAAAGGATGGATTGAATAATGAATATGGTTTTACCTTATTTATAATAACATCACAATATATAGAATATACTGGAGTTATTATTTTATATTAGAAACAACAATGAAAGAAGAGGTGGAAGAAGAAAAGATCTTGAAAGAGGTGATGAAATATTTATCTCTTCTACGTGTTCTTCCTTTTAATTTGATCAAAAGGGCTCCCTAGGTTGGATTTATGACTAAAGGAAGGCCTCATGGATTAAGGTAGGACAATTGAGAGGGTATTTAGGTAGGGTATGGCCGTGCCAAATGGATTTGATGGTGTGTATTAGAGAGAAGGTGGAATTCCCTTTTATAAGAGGGGTGAGGGGCACCTTAAGAAAAGCTAGAAATATTATTTTATAATAAAATTATTTTCTATTTCTAATGGCTAAAAAGTAGATTATTAAACGGATAATGTGGGGAGGG
Organism: Viscum album; assembly: GCA_963277665.1. Classification (NCBI taxonomy): domain Eukaryota; kingdom Viridiplantae; phylum Streptophyta; class Magnoliopsida; order Santalales; family Viscaceae; genus Viscum; species Viscum album. Next base: position 1,859,290,514 of record OY728151.1, on the reverse strand, counting down.
GTCTAACACCACTCAAAAAATAAACTTTAGATAGGTTTAGGTCACCATATTAACCTTATAATTTATAGTTAACTCATAGTTAAATGTTTTACATTTACCATGTCTCTTTGTATTTTTATATTATATTGTTAATAAAGATACTCTAACAAGACAAGAGAAACCCAAGTGTTTCATTATTAATATATATAACCTTATCTATGTCATTTATCCGATCCTTAGATTTTTAGGAATATAATATCAATTAATAATATAACAATTGTTTTAAAAACTCTTTTATGTCAATTTTGACACTATTTGGTAATTTGATTTTACTAGATTCATAACAACATTATTACTTCAAAAAAAAATCATCAAACCAACCCTAATATACCATTTTCACATATAAAATTAGTTTAATTCATAAAAAGTCACAAATTACATTTATTTGTATTTTTAAAATATAAATTCTTTTAATATTTCATTAATTAGGTAATTACAACATCATCATTGTATCATAAATAAATTAAACTATTTAATTCCTAAAAAATATAAATAAAATACCATTATTTAGGAAATATTTTTATCTTTCTAATGAATATTTATATCCAAATTTATATTATGTTTTACCCTATATTGAAAATGATTAAGATATTAAACATGGATTTTAACTCTTTTAACTCTTCATTGAATTAAATAATAATAAATGTCCTAATCTAATACAAGTAGACCTAAAGGACCATATTTTATTCATAAGGTTTTTTTGGTCGATTTATACTTATATAATAAAATTAGGACATGTGATTGGGTAATAATAATCTAATTTTTACCTTTAATTACCTTATTTACATTAAATCGTGGTAAATAAATGTAAAAAGTTACTATTCACCAACAATTATTTTCATCTTATTAAACCAAAATTTACTCTTTGATATTAATCGTGTATCATGGATTTTTGAAATTCAACTCACAAAAGAGATAAAATTATGTTTTATGTAAATTTGCATATTCTCTTAGGAGGTGGGTAAAAGAAAGTGAAAAGTTCAATAAAATTTTTACATATCTAAAATTATTAAAAACTGACTCTAATAAATTAAATTGAAAATATACAGGTATTATGTATCTATTTTGACCTAAAATAAAATAAAATAAAGTAAATAATTATTTCAATAAAAAGTCGGCTTTAAACAATGACTAAGTGTTTTTCACTATTCATCAAAAATTAAATGTTTTCAGAAAAATACCAAAACACCACCCTAAGCTAATTTCGATATTACGAATCAAAAAATGATGTCCTTTTTGAAAGATAAAAATTATAAAATTTCAAAAAGTGGGTATTACTATTTATAACGGCTATTTTGATTGGTTGCGGTGTGTTAGAAATCGAAGTTGCGTACAACACACGCTATTGCATTATTAAAAGAGAAGTGTACTATGGAAGATTGGGGTGTTATATTCTCCCCTATTTAAAATAATTGCATCCTCGAAATTTCTAGAATATTACTTCATAAAAAGACTAAGGTGGTTATTCATCATAAGTTCCTTAGGTTCCTACATTTCCTCTTCCATCTTATGGTTTCTCTGTAGAAGTTTTAGCAGACGAGTCATCGGGTTTCTCAAAACTTGTTCTCTGGTATCAAGAATCCTGACAGGCTCTTCGCAATAAGACAAATCGGGTTCCAGTTATAATTACTCATAGATGAGTACATGCGTTGGGTCTTGCATGTACTTTCTCAATAGTGATACATGGAAAACATCGAGATCTTTGGAGTGATGTGGTGGCATTGCCAAATAGTAATCTACCGCCCCAATTCGTTCTAGAGTTTTGAAATTTCCAATGTACATGGGACTCAATTTACCCTTTTTACCGACATGTATAACACTCTTCCATTGACATACCTTCAAGAAAACATGATCTCCTACCTGAAATTCCAAATCCATCCTTCGGTTATTGGCATAGCTCTTCTGCCTAATTTGAGCTGCTTTGATGTGGGTTTGGATTACCTTCACCTTTTCCATCGTTTCATCAACAAGTTCTGGGACTACAAGTTTTCTTTCAGCAACACCATCCCAAAAGGTTAGTGTGCAACATCTCTTTCCATATAATTCTTCATATGGTGCCATATGAATACTTGAATAAAAGCTTTTGTTATAGGAAAATTCTACCAGAGGTAAATATTGATCCCAAATACCCTGAAAGTCAAGTGATCATGATCTCAACATGTATTCTAAGGTTTTAATAGTCCATTCTAATTGCCCATCAGTTTTGGGGTGGTAGGAAATGCTTAAATGAATTTTAGTATTTTCAGATTTCTGATGGCTTTTCCAAAATCTTGATGTAAAATGGGGATCACGATCAGAAACAATCGACAGTGGTACACCATGAAGTCTTACAACATTATTAATATATAGTCTTGGTAAACGTTCAAGTAGTAAATCTTTCATTATAGAAAGAAAATGTTCTTACATGGTAAGACGATCAACAATAACCCATATTGCATCATTCCTTCTAGAAGTCTTTCGTAGACCCATGACAAAGTCCATCGTAATATTATCCCATTTCCACTCATGTATGAGAAGAGGATGCATAACTCCTGCAGGCTGTTTCCTTCCAACTTTCACTTGATGAAAAACAATACATCTTGACACAAAATGAGTAATCTCCCTCTTCATGTTGACCCACCAAAAATGTTCCATCAAATATCTATTCATTTTGGTGCTCCTAGGGTGTATAGAGAAATTGGAACTATGAGCATCATCCAACAATTCCCCTTTTAGATCAGGTATGTCAGAAACACAAAGTCTCTTCCCAAATTTCAAAATTCTATCTTCATACACAAATTCACTCAATCTCCCATCATTCGCAGCTGTAATCATCTTTTGAAACTCATCATCATCATTCTAAGAACTCTTTATCCTTTCTATTAGTGATGGTTTGGCTACCATTTGAAAAAGTATTAATGTTTTACCTTTCATGGAAATTTCTATATCCATATTTACTAGATCCATCTATATAGGATCCTTTTTAACTCTCATCTTGTTCAAAACCCTATGACCTTTTCTACTCAAAGCATCTACCACCTTATTTACCTTCCCCAGGTGGTAGTGTATCATGCAATAATAATCCTTGAGTAGTTAAAGCCATCTCCTTTTCCTCGTGTTGATTTATTTTTGTGAGAAAATATACTTCAAACTCTTGTGATCAGTATAAATATCACATTTTTCACCATATTGATAGTGTCTCCAAATATTCAAAGAAAATATTACAACTGATAACTCAATATGATATGTAGGATAGTTTTTCTCACAAATATTCTGTTGTCATGATGCATAGGCAATAACTCTATCATTCTACATAAGGATACAACCAAGTCATTTCATTGAAGCATCACCATAAATAATAAACCCATCATTCCTCGATGGTAGAGTCAATATAGGGTAATTGAATAATATTCTCTTCAGTTCTTCAAAACATTCTTTAAACTATTTTTTCTAACCAAATTTAACTCCTTTTCGTGTGATCATTGTTAATGGGTTAGCCAACCGGGAAAAATTCTGGATGAAACATTGACAATAATTTGCTAAACAATTAAAACTGCATACCTCAGTTATACACGTTGGTGCTAGAAATACTTGGATTTCTCTTATCATAGAAGGATCAACAGAGATTCCATCCCTAGAGACAATATGGCCAAGAAAAGAAATTTCTTGATGCCAGAATTCACACTTTCTAAACATCCCAAGTAATTCATTTCTTCGAAGAGTCTCTCGTATAATGCGCAAGTGATATTCATGATCTTCGTAGATTTTAGAGTATACCAAGTTATCATCAATAAATACCACTAAAAATTAATCAAGATCTTCCCTGAAAACTCTGTTCATTAGATAATTGAATAAAGAGGGTGCATTAGTCATCCCAAAAGGAATTTTTGTTAATTCAAAATGCCCGTACCTGGTTCAAAATGCAGTTTTCGGAATGTCTTCCTTCTTTACCCAACACTGATGATATCCAGATCAAAATTCAATCTTTTAAAAGTATTTAGATCCATGAAGTTGGTTGAATAAATCATCAATGCGTGGTAGGGTATACTTGTTCTTTATTATTATAGCATTGATCTCCTTGTACTCAATGCACAACCTCATAGATCCATCTTTGTTCTTAACAAAAATAAAAGGGGATCCCCATGGAGAAACACATGGGTGAATAAAACCCTTTATTACTCAATAAATCTAGTTGTTTCTTTAGTTCCACTAATTCCATATTGGAAATTCTATAAGGGGTCTTCGATATGGGGCTTGAACCAGGAATTAAATCAATGGAAAACACAATTTATCATTCTCGAGGATGTTCAGGTAAATCTTTTGGAAACACATCAATATATTCTTTAATAATAATTACATCCTCTATTTGAACATTCTTTTCCCCACCCACGGTTATTTCAGTCTCTTCCTCACCGATAATTGAATTTAGTTGACCTATTGGGGGTGGATCTAGATAAGAATCAGGTGGTAACAATTCTTCTCTAAAGATAAGGTGTTATTTATCATCATAAAAAATTGTAATGTCCTTCTTCTTAAAATAATTTTTCACATCGTGGTCTGAAAGCTAATCCATACTGAGAATTATATCAAATTCCATCAGGGGTATGACGATGAGATCAGTAGATAAATAACGTTTATATGCCTTAATGGGAACTGATTCACTAAACATTGTTTCAATCATACACCCCTTATGAGTTTTGACTGACAACTACCTTGTTAAATCAAATTAGAAATATCTAATTTTCATAGCAAACTGGGAATATATGAAATAATTCATTGATCAAGAATCAAATAAAGAATTGGATAAACTTGAGGAAACCATTAGATTACCCGCCACCACCTCTTTTAGAGCTTCAACCTCAACTATAGTGATTGCATATGCTTGGCCTTGACCCCTTGGCCTTTTCTGAGGTAAGTTTCCCTAAATCTTAGGAAATTAATTTTCATAATTTCCCATCACCCTACAATTGTTGCATTGAACATTGGTAGCACCATTATTCCCCTTGCAATCACGATCTTGGTGGCCTTTTTCACAACACATGTAACAGACTCAAATTCCCATCAAGAAAGTATCGGGGTGTTTATTCCCACATTTACTACAAGATGGATATTCAACTTTTTTGCTTCTTACTCTTATTTCCATTTCCATAGTGATCACCAAATCTCTTCTTATCTTGTTTTTCTTTAAAGTTGTAAGACTTGGAGAATTTACTTTTCTATCTTGATAGCCCATGAGACAATATATTCGTAAAACGAGAAGGATTATGATACTAATGCTCAAAAGATAAATAGTTTTAACCCATAAAATAAATGATCAATATTTATTCTTGGGTTACGTATATAATATGCAGCATGACTTGTTATCCTAGTAATGTTAGACTCATACTCTATAAGATTCCCTTCCTCCTTTTTCCTCAGACTCAGAAATTGTCTTTCCATTTCTTCTTGATGGTTTTGATGAAAGTATTTTTCTAAGAAAATACCTTTAAACTCACTCAATTCCATATTTGATACTTCAACATCTTCCTTCATATTTTGAATCAATGACCACCATTGATCAGAATCTCCAGTGAGGTAGTATACTATCATGACATCATTATCCCTTTTGCAACTCCCCAAGTCCTGGAATATTTTTTCTAAGGAATTTATCCATTTCCCAGCTTCTAGTGTATTTGTACCCCCATTTAATATTGGTAGTTTTTTCCTCATGATGTGATCTATCATTGACCCTCCAGGCTGCAGATTAGGGTGCTTCATATGGGTAAGGTTATTATTCCTAACATGAGTGAGTTGTCCCAATATGGTGATAAGCTGATCAACATGAGTTGTATCAGTAGCTCCATTATAATTATCTTGAGTATGAGGGAAATCCATACTTGGATTACACACGTTTATATGGTATCCATTACTTCCACTAGGAACCATTTCTAAACAATTTCATAAAATAGATTAGTTTATGAATTGAAATATATAATTCCAAACTTGAAAAACACAAAACATAAATTGAACAAGTTATGGATATAATCCATAATCATAAAAATGTTATCTTTGAGGAAGTATATACTCATAAACCCTTCATAATGGTTTGTAAAGAAAATTAGAATTATCCTAATCATATCCACTAGGAGTGTCATAACCATGAGTGTAGAAAGACCCATTTTCTTGCACCAGTTCCCGTTCGAGTCTAGCTCAAAGCGGTGTTTTTGGGTTTTACCCCTAGGTACATCTGTTCCAGAGCCGCCTATACCTAATCGTATCCAGAAAGGGATGTATTTCTCAGAAAACTCACAAAATCTCTACATATCCAAAATTCTAGGAAGTTATTCTCTATTAATCCTCAATGTCTGTCTTAGGGTAATGTGCTCTAGTTAGAGTTTATCTAAATCTAGCTTCCATGGTTTGTACTAAATTTCCTCTGATACCAACTGTAACACCCTGACCCAAGTTACCCAGAGTGGGTGCATTATTACATATCATTGGCTTGATCAAAAAAGATCATGTGTCAAAATACTGATTAGTTTAGTATCCTTGGAAACACTAGATACATTCATAAGTTTTTCATTAAATCATAAAGAGGAAAACTACAACAACATCGTTTCCAAATACAATATTGATATTGTAATGGACCAGGTTTTTGGGGTCCATTACTTAGTAAAAATGTGATGGTTAGGTGTTTGGGGTAGTCTTGGAGGCTATCACAGCTTCTCGGTGAAGCTTAACAGTAGCCTTGGCCTACTGGTAGCTCGGACTACCGGTAGCTCTACCAACCGGTATCTCAGTATACCGTTAGCTCGGTCTACCGGTAGAAGGCCTACCGGTAGCTCGACCTATCGGTAGCTCGGCCTACCGGTAGTAGGCCTACCATTAGCTTGGCCTACCTGTATCTCGGCCTACCGGTTGCTCGGCCTACCGGTAGTCGCGGCTTACCGGTGGCTCGGTCTACCGGTAGCTTTGGCCAATCGGTAGCTTTTCCTACCGGTAGCCTCGGCTTACCGGGGGCTCACCCTATCGGTTGACCTAGCCTACTAGTGACCACGGGTTTTCCTAGTGGCACCTCTTTTTGCGCAAATTGGCTTTTATGTCGCGTTTTGACCCCTTTAATCCCGTTTAATGCCCATTAATGTCATTTTAATTAAATGATTAGGTATGTACCCTGGTGTGCGTCGGTTTAAACCACCCCAAAAGGTGGGGACCCTTTAATGACGTGTGGGGTATCCCAACTGCGTGGTCAACCCACGATCCAGCTCCTTAAGTAGTTTCGAGTTTTCTCTCTGTATCTCAACCATCTTGGGCGTCCTGTATCTCAGCCCTTATCATCCCTTATAACCTAAAAGCTTCTCCCTACGTTTCTTTTTCTCAATCACCCTATGGTCGGAGTACCCTTCCTCCCGTAGAGATGTATCCCGGTGAAGTTTTCCTTGATCGTGTTCTGTGGAGCTCCCCCTAATCACTCGAGGACTTAACATAGATCCTTGAACAGTCAGGTAGGGGTTTCACCTTCGTCTCTCCTTTCTATGTATCTTGAGGGTTGGGAACGCTACTGCTTCTATATAATTTGACGAACCAAACTTTAATTAAGATAATAAACGGATTCTAAAGAATGAAGGGGAGGGGTGTGATCAATGATGTTGCTCTATTTTTCTCCTCTTTCATGATTACTGATTATTTAATTGTGCGGGCTTACGCCTACTGAAAATCATGGCTGTTGGTGGTCTTTCTTTGTGAAATAATTAACCCTTACCCCTTGTTATGTTTAAATGGTTTGTATTTTGGTGGTGAACCTTTTACTGTGTAAAGGAAATTGGTTAATAACGTACATTCGACTAAATAAATTGGAAGCAATAGGATCAAATCCTTTTATATGATAACCCTAATTAAAGCCCAATGGAATTGAAACCATGGAGTGTGTTAGATCTTTTAAATCTGAAAATACCAGCATGTGCCTGCCTTGTGTTGGTTATAGTGGTTTGGTTCTTCTCCTTCACGGGTTGTTTGTGGGTGACCTAATGGTTTTCATGGATGGGGGCTTAGATTGATGGGGAAATGCCCGTGGGTATGGGATCCCCTGTTGTTATACATTGAGGTTTTGTGATTAATCTTCTTATATCTCGAATTGGGGTGGGATCCTCTGTTGTTGAGAAACCATTGGCTCCTATATTTTGGAGACATGGGGATATATATTGGGGTTTTCTTTGGTTCCAGTAATTCGAGGGATCTCCCTTTTCTTTTTGTTGTTATGAACTTGCAATAGAACTGGGTGTGAATGCTTAAATTGCTGTTGGATGTAACTTTTTCCCTTGGTTTGGGCTTATGTTGTTAGTTTCCCAATAGTGAAGAAACTTATTTAAACATTTATAATGAACATGAGAGCAAGGCTGGGACAAATGGGGATTTGGATTGATGTGAGTTGTGACATGGGCATGGGTGATGTTCTTTTCTCTTATGAATGAATAGTAAGTATAGAGTTATTTAGGTTGGCTGAAGATAAACCTAGATTGGGTGAGTGCTTGTTACCTATACATATACTTGTAGTTTTTGTGTTTCTTATTCGTGCCCCACCCAAGTTGAGAACTTAGTGCCGAACACCGCCATTTCATGGGGGATGGTGTTTTCCCCAACACTTCTATTAGTGGCTGGTCATTATCTCCTTTCTTCTCCCTTTCCCAGATAGCCCATGTATCTTTGGGCAAGCTGTGATGGCCTAAGGTCCATTATTAGCCCATGAATCTTTAGACAGGGTAGTGTGGTGGTTGGACCTTGTGTGTGATGGAAGGTGGTTTCCCAACTATCTTTGGGATGAGGCCCAGGTGTCTTCAGGTGTGACAGTAGTTCTTCAAGCACAGGTGTCTTCAGGCGTTGTAGTGGTTATGCTGGACTAGGTGTTTGCAGGCTTGGATACGTGTGATAGTTGTGGCCCAGGTGTCTGTGGGCGGGTTAGTGGTTGTGACCCAGGTGTTTGCGGGCGGGATGTGTGGTTGTGGACCAGGTGTGTGCAGGTGGGGTATGGTAGTGGGACTACGATGAGAATGATGGGATCGGTCTGATGCGTAGGATGTCTTCAATAAACAGTGGGAAAGTGTCGCGGGGTACCCAAACATCGATGTTCTGTTACTATACATTACATGACTTACGTTATTTGGGGAGTGTGCCTTGGTGAGGTTTGGGTGGTTAGTTTCCTTGATAGGTGTTTGGCTATCTCTTTTCTCACAGGGCATTAGTATGCCTCCCCACTTGTGCATGAGAGTCTTTTCTTTTTCCATACTGAGTATACTTCTATGCTCACCCAAGGTATATAAAACTACTTTCAGGTTTCTAGGAGGACTTCGGGGATTGTGTTGGGCCGTACTAGCTTAGACCTTGTGACATATCATTTTAGTTGTTGTTGTTATTTATTTTGGTATTTTTCTTTGTAGTCTCCTTATACATTTTGGATATTACTTTTGTAACATGCATTGGGAATGGTTCTTGGATTTACTATTACTTTCAGTTTTTGTGTTATGGGATTCACTTTCTTATCTCAAAATCCTATTAAAATAAAAAGGGGTAATGCCTTCCATTTAGTGTGTGATTTCATGCCCTTGGTGCTGGTCACCACCCCAGGACCTATTGAAGGTGGTTTTTGGGGGTCATTATCTCTCCTTCATCTTAAAGAAGTAAGGTCCTGGAAATCTGATGACCCTTCCCTCCTTCTGGTGAAGGCGGGTCGTGACAGAATGGTATCAGTGGCTGATGTTTGAGAGATATGATAGAGTCTGGAGTTAGGAACATTGAGGATTTCATGGGATGGTAGGGAAACGGTGTTTGGTGACCTTGGAGTGTGAATTTGTCTAGAGAAGACCGGCTAGGACACAAGATTTTAGGGCCCCTCGTGATCCGATGCAAGGACTCTGGACCTACATAACGACCATGTGTGGCCAAGCTAATTGCAGGGTAGAGACCCTAGGAAGGGTACATGCATCATAATGACTTGTGTTCTCATATTTCTAGGGTGTTATGGGAATTTTAAATAAATAAGATGTTTAAGAATTTTTAAGAACAATATTCTGCACTACTTGGGCTTAGACATTCTTTGTTTACCTTGTAGTTATGGCACCCGGGAGATGACCACGAGTTGTATGGGCGATCGAGGCCCAAGAGGTTGAATTGGCCAATTGGCAGAGGGCTAATTGAGAGGAGTAGGAAGAACAGTGGAAGAAGATGCTTCGAGCCTTCCAGCGACATACCCTCGAGAAGTACGAGGGAAGAACCTCTGACATGAAGACGGAGGGCTTTCAAGAGGGGCTGGTGATAGCATCCGGCTTGATTTGGGCTCCGACCGAGTACTGGGTTCCTCTGGCCGTCATCCAGATGCGGGGAGCAGCGCGTCAGTGGTGGACGCTCTACCTGGGGGAGAGGAGAGAGGATGAGGTTTCATGGGATGATTTCGATAAGGAGTTCCGAGCGGAATTCCTCTCTTATACGATGAAGGTAGAGAAGATAAAGGAGCTACTATCCCTCCATCATGGGAGTATGTCAGTAAGGGAGATGGGGATCATGTTCAAGGGCCTCCTCCGCATTCCTCTAGACCTCTTTCTAGATGAAGAGTCTCAGGCGAGACGTTTAGAGGAGGCGCTTCGACCATCCCTCTAGTACGCTGTTACCCCCTTCACCTTGCCAACATACTTGGAGGTCCAGAAGAAGGAAGAGGTGGTGGATAGGATTCAAACGCTAGGTGGTGTGTCACGAGAGGGGATTCAACTAGGCCCTATCAAAGGGAATAACCGTCACCACCAGACCTCCAGCATCAGGACCCTCTAGGTTCCGACCAGCAGGGAGCAGACCACAGTAGTTCCAGTTCTGGTGCCACGGTCCTCACCCTTTCCCTTCAGGCCCAAGATTGATGTGCTTCGTCTGTGGGAGCCATGGAAATCTCTGGAATCAGTGCCCAGAACAAGTACATTACGGTAGTGATAGACATGCCCAACACCCGAATCAGCCATAGCTTCAAGCTAGGCCCTTCCAGCAGTAGCTGCAGTAGGGGCAGCAAGCTCCCGCTACTCCCAGGGAAGACGTTGCAGGGGGAGGCCGACTTCAGGGTGCTCCTCAGGGACCTCAACCAGGGCGTGGTCGGGGAGGAGGCCGACAACCTAGGGACATAGGAGTTGGGAGTGGATAGTTTCATGTCGTAGAGGCTGCAATTCTAGTGGGACCAGAGGTTGTTCGAGGTACGATCAGCTTGATTAGTACCCTTGCTTACGCCTTGTGCGATATCGGATCATTGAAATAATTTGTTGCACCCATTTTGGCCCGTGCTCTGTGTCTGGACGCCGAGAGACTTTCAGTTCCCCTGGTGCAGAGCACACTAGTCGGAGGTCAGACCGACTTGTTATATGTTTGTAGAGGATGCAGACTGATGATAGGGCCACATCAGTCGGTCAGGGATCTACTAGTTCTACAGATACAGCCATACGATATCATCCTAGGCATCGACTGGCTGTTCTCTGTGTGTTCCATAATCGACTGCTTCCGAGTAAGGTTTGTGTTCTGATACTTGGGTGGCCGACATGTTACTTTCACCGGCGATCGTAGTGGCCATAGGGGCGGCAGTCGAGAGGAACCCCTCCTCTCCTTGTTAGCTGAGCTGTCAGTAGAGTCAGTGGATGTTGAGATAGTAGAGGTGCCAGGGACCGTCAGTGAGTTTATGGACGTCTTCCCTGAGGAGGTGACGACTATACCCCCTCGACGTGATATCGAGTTTGGGATAGACCTGTAACCTGGTGCTCGTCTGATTTCGATTTCTCCCTACTGGATAGTGCCATTGGAGCTACGAGATTTGCGGATTCAGATCGACGATTTGATGAATAAGGGTTTTGTTCGACCGAGTTCATCAACGTGGGGTGCTCCATTCTTGTTATTAAAGAAGGCAGATAGTGGTCTCAGGTTATTCATATACTATAGGAGTCTGAATCAGGTAACGATGAATAATCACTACCCTCTTCCGAGGATAGACGATCTCTTTGACCAGCTGAAAGGGGCAAGATGGTTCTTGAAGATATTCCTATGGTCTGGATGTCACCCGTTGAGGGTGAAGCAGGGAGACATCTTGAAGGCGGCCTTCTGGTGCAGATATGGGCACTTCGAGTTTGCAGTCATGCCTTTCGATGTTACGAACGCCCTGACTTTGGTCATTAGAGATAACAGACGTATTTCTAATCCAAATCATTTATTTTATTCTGATGAAATTATCCTTCTCACTAATGGATACATAAAAGAATTCAAGTACATCAATAATTCACACATTTTTTATGATATTGTCCCTCAGATGGAGAACAGTTGGAAAAAATAATTCTTATAAATTGGAAGGAATATTAGGATGGTTATAAAAGTGGATATAATAAATTAATTAGAAATCAGAGATTTTGTTTACATTAACATATCTTAGTTCCCCCATGTTTTGGGGAAATCCAAATATCAGTGATATTTCTCAATTTGTGCACCAGATTAGGAATCATTTGGATTCTTGGAATGGAATGAATCATTCGATGCAAGGTATGGTCAATCTTTTGAAATTTATAATTATTTTAAATTTTATTATATCCATTATGATTTATAAAAGACCAGATTCCCTCATCAAAAATATCCACACTTGTATCAAAAAAAATTCCATACTTGTAGAATAATTTAGAGAAGACTTTTGTCTTCTCAATGGAAACAATGTTATAAACTAGTTAAATAAAGAGGTATTGGAAATAAAAATCTCTAAAAATTATGTAAATATTTATATTTTAAGTTCATGTGTAGTCCCACCAGTGTTAAATATGTGTCTAATTTTTTTGAGATATAGATTTTTATGAAGGCTCTAATATTTGAATCAAAACTACATAAACTCTTCCATATAGTATTCCCTTTTGGATTAATTCACCAATATGATATAAAACTACCACCAGATATATAATATAAAGTCATCCCTTTATTTATGGTAAGAAAAATAGACATGTATGCCTCTACATATGGTATTAAACTCTACGAACACATCACTTTAAAAAAACATGTCATACAAGGAGAGAATGGATAATTCCCAAGAATTTAATCCATTTAAAATCAAGGAAATAGTTATAAAATTAAACTTCATTAATTTATATGGAACATTTTTTTGAACCAACATCCTATGGGAGTCCCTCCTAAAAATTGGCCTCTTAAATGGGTATGTTGGGATATAAAAATAACAGTGATAGTTTCTTGAGTATATTTTGGATACTTCTATCAAGATTCAATCTTACATGGATGGTTATGAACTCTAATATTTATTCTAATGATTTTTTGGTTTAATGTAAGGAATAAATAAATACTTTAAATGCGTTCAATGTAATTATCATAAGGATCACATCGGCCACATATATCATGGTTTCATGAGTGTTGATGCCCTATGGGTAGAATATGTCAACTTTTTTGCTGTCAGACACCTCTATACAAGACTCAATAAGGATTATATATCATCATGAACTAATGTATTTCTTCCATATATTCTTATAAACCAATTTATTATGTCTATGTATTAATTCCTCCATGTCATATGCATCATACTTAACAAACATATCTATGATAACATCCCCTTATACCTTTAGTCGGTATTGGAATGAAATATAGGGGCTGTTAATAATTAATATTATATCTAGAATTTTTTAAACATAATTACATAATTGTCTGATGCTTTAACATTTTGGCATTATAGGTATTTCTTTTCCACCTATTGGAGCCTTAAAAGTCATGTAGATATTCCCATTTATGTGATAGATCAACTATATCATATGTGGAACTTCAGGATGAAATCTATGTCTTTCAAGATATGTTTATATATACATAAATCATCACAACAATGAAATGGGTTTCTACTATGGAATTTATGTAACTACCACATCTCTTGATGACAAAATATGTAAAATTTTAAATGCATGAGAAATGAAAAAATAATGGGGTTTGATTAATTTGTGGCTCGAATGTGATCCCAAAACCATTGTGCATAATTTCAGAGATGAAATCCCTTATCTCTCATAGAGGATGAAGATAAGGTTGACTAATAGCAAGAACTATTTTTTTTCCATGAAATAATTCAGAACAATTATATATCATGATGAAAACATATAGGAAGATGTTCTATAAAATAAAGGGATAATTTACACTTATTTGACCCCACTCAATGTTGTACTTGATAAGATTTATTTATACTTGAAAATGTATTTTTGAAAAAAACATTCACTAGACTTGTGTAAATTTTCTTTTATTCGATAAAGGTGGCTTATCCTACTGTAAATGTTACCATTATATTTTAAAAACTTATCTCATTTTTAATTTCAACAATTCATTTAGAATGATTTTAAAAATAAAATCTTTACCATTTTTTATTTTCTAGTTAACCAATGATGTATCTACTTTTTTTCTTACATCTTGTTTTCATTCCGGATGATTATATGATGTTATTTTTTCTAATGAACATAAAATATATAGGTGTCTAAACATGGGTTTCATACCCATATAATGTTCAGAATGTTTCTTTAGAATTACACTACTCTAACCAATAACTGGTTGTTTGGTAATAAATTCACAATGATAAGAATAAATATGAATTTTAAAATATAATAATTACTATATATTTCAATTTTTTATTAAAAATTTCTCAGGATCCAATTTTTTCAATGTGAATAATATCTTGTTTTAAGCACATATGACCCAAATTTTGGAACTGTTCAGATGAACCTTGGTTTAATTCACATTCAATATGAAATTTTACGTAATGATCTCCAACTCAATAAAACCTTATTATTTTCACCATTCTATCTAACATTTCGTTAAATTAAATCACATAAACATAAATGATATTCTTTTCTTGATATTTGTCATGTAATAAATAAATATACCCACACCATGAAAAGTATTAAATAAATATGAAGAAATATTTTTCCTTGCTGGAATATGGATAAAAAAATATCCAAAAATATCAGAATGAATAATATCAATGAATGAGACTATTTTAGGTACATTATTTCCATTTTCCACAAATATATTTCACAAAAATGATGATTTCCATGAAATCCAAATATATAATTATATTGATCATAATTATAAATTTAATTATTTATTTTAAATCATTATTAATATCCATATATTACAAATATGGATATAGTTGATTTAAAAAAATATTCAGTACTAGTATTTTGAAGTATGGAATTATGAATTTCAATATAAAAATTATCAATAATAAATTTATAAAACCCATCACATGATATATTTGATCCAATTACATATCATATATAATTAAATTGGAATTTTTATTTCCAAAATTTCAAAAGTATTGAATAATATTTTATTTTTACAATGAAATTAAATATTTTTCTCCAGGTATAAAAAATTATTCATATAATACTAAATGTTTCCAGAGTCAATGATTAAATAATAATCCCAGACTATTTCAACTAAAACCATCATATCATTCCCTATGAAATTTAACTTTTAATTTGGGGTTCTTGTTGGGGTTGTTTGAAATCCCAAGATCAAGTTAAAAACATGATTTATAAAACTAGAATTAGTCCACCATGTATTATATATAACTTTAATTATGATTTATTTAAAACATACATATTATTTATTCTATAATTTCTTTTTTCATAAAACCTTCATTTTATAGATTTTTTTTTAAAATGTCATACATTCCTAATAAATGTAATTTTTATTTTTTTTATTTATCCTTTTCCTTGTAAGAGTAATCATTAAATTTTATAGTAATATTCTCTTTAAATTATTTTTTATAAAATGATTTTTTCCTTCAAGTTGATCAATATAATTAATGGTGTGTATTCTTCTAACAATAAGTTTTTTTACTATTGAACTAGAAAAATGTAAAATTTATGCACATTAATTCGACATTGATGACATTATAGTTCATTTAAAATTATCCATACTATATTATAATGCGTTTTTCTCAAAAGTTTCAAAGCAAATTTAATTTACATCCATTCCAAAGGTCATGAGGATTACTAAAATATTTTTTCAGTTTAATGGAATGGTCATTCATGTTAAAATAACCATAAATATTCATGGTAAATAAGGTGAAAATTAATTTCACTATAAGTGAGTTTTACATGGTTTGAAATTGGTCTCTTTTAAATATCAACAATTATATAGAACATTTAGTTTTGGTATGAGTTCATGTGAATTTATTTTCAATTATCACTGACATTAATATAAAGCAAAATAAATTCAATCATTCTGATTTACCATTAAATATTTTTCATCAAATCTATTAGAATCCATAATGGTTGATATATTATTTTCCCAATGTTTCAAATCAAGATCCAATATTCCAAAGTGAAATTTTATTTATTTAGACTAATTAGATAAATTTAGTCGATTATCAATTATTACAATTGATGTAGGAGAGTGTAATGCCATTGAGAAGATTTTCGTAATATATAATTTCTTAATATAAATGTTTGGAGTATCAAATACACGTAAATATGTAAAATAATCAGATTACATTAACCTAAAAATATGAATTAATTCTCTTATTCATTAGATACTCTAATGAATATTCATACATGACACTATATAAGATATTAACATTAATTTGAAATAATACATGAATTAATTGAATTAGTTTTATTATCTTTGGATATATAAATAAAACTAATAATTCATGTTCAAAACTAACAGTTAAATTCACAAATTTTAAAAATATATAAATTATGTCTACATAATTAATATATATTATATAATTAGAAATTTCAATTTACTCAAAAAAATTATAATTGTATAATATAAATGATTAATTGATAAAATATTTTATCTTAATATTAAAAAACATTAATATTATCATTTGATCATTTTAATGAAAAACAATCTGTATAGAATAATGTTATTAATTGAAATTTCATTCAATAATATCATATTTATATGTAAAAATAAAATTGGGCTAATCTTAAATTCAAAATTTAATTTTTAACATTTAAATTTTATGGGAGTATATATAAATTCAATTATTAATCACAAATTGAAATGTGTAAATAACATAATAATAATAATAATAATAAAATTATTAATATAAGCTATCCTAGAAATTTTTTATTCCCTTAATAAAATAATTTACCTATAAACAATCTACACCAATACCCTACCAAACCAAATAAACTACCTAAATCAACCATTTTGTGGAAAAATTAGATATTAATGGTTATAAGTAGGGTCATGAATAATAGTAAATTAGTATTATCCATAGAAATAATAATATAGTAAATAAAATTTCTACCACGCATGGAAAAAGAAAAAAAACATGAAAAACCCTAATGAAAGATAAATAAAGGCCAATATCAAAATAGTTTCACATAAAATCAATCATATTCAAGAAGATATTATTCATCCATCATATAGTTTGTGAGAGAAAATTTCATAACAGAATGTGTTAAGGTATCTCACATCCTATGATACCTCTTACCATTAATATTCACTACCTTGAATTATCTATAGTATCCCAATGAAACATCATTCTCCATATTAATATTTTTTTATAGGACCACATAATAAATCATAAGTTTATTTTCATTCTTGATACTATTACCATACACCTCCTAAATCTCAGGTGGCATCTCAGATATCACAATTACGGTGAGAATTATTTGTAACTCTCCATCAGATCAATCAAAGCCATCCAAATTGTTATAATCCGCATAAACCTCCAACATCGAACTGCCCAACAGAAAACCATCCTTCTGACCATGAACATCCTATATCTAGTCAATATTTATAAACCCTATCTAGTGTTACATCTTGTTATAATAAACACCATGATGGATATTTTCACTTATAATCTTCTAATTTAAATATTTAACAATTGTTCATTCTATATTTGAATACCCTATCCTAGTTATAGATCATCTAGTCTATAGGGTACTAATAAAGAAATCAATATGAACCTATTAACATAACCCAACTATTTTCATTAATTGTTTTGATAAGATTCATGTTCCTTTTCATCATTTCCCATTCCATGATCCATAAATAGTAAGGGAATCCCAATATATATAACTCAAGGATGTGGATTTTCAGATTTATGAGTATGGGACACAAAATCATAAGAATCTTTGGTGAAATCCTAGGTTAGGTCCATAGTATCTTCACTAAAATTATCATTATTTTTATAGTATTGTAATAGTTTATGTTGAAATGGAAGAAATCATGACATACCATTTCATGTAGTAGGAATAGCATATTTCACAAGAACCCCTTGTTGACAATTGACATTATAATTTCCTCCAAAATTCATTAGAAAAGACGAATTCATGTTAATATCATTTGGATAAATAGTTCCACCAATATTAAAAGCTCCTTTAACATTAATATATTTTATTGATTTGGAATTTAATCAATAAATTTATAAATCCCCCCCAGATCAGGTTTAGACATAAAAGGACCATCTTTATTCATCATCATAGGAGACATAATTATTGACATGGGTGAAACTCTTCTCATGTGTAATAAATAACGAATATTCCCCTATAGATCAAATTAGGAAAACAGTATATACTTATTTCATACACATTCAATTTTATAAAATATCATCAATTCCCAACACCAATGTGGAGAAAAGGAAAAAGAGGTCAATATAGATCTAATTCAACACATTGTTTTGCCTATACCACGTGTTTCATAATCGCCATCTACTGACTAACCTTAAATATTTTCCAATATTATTAAAAAAATGTTTAATAAATTTTGATGTTATGAAAGGGGAGTTGGGGATTGGGAATGAAATCCAATTTTTTCGCTAATTTTCCACCCAAATTTTCATTAATTACTAGCATAAAATGCATCCAATAGAATTAAAAAGATCCGTAAACACATTATATAAATTTCCATGGAACTATAAAATAACCAACATCCTTACAAGTTTTTAAGATATTACCATGGGTTAGGAAGCCCCAATAATTCCTTATTCTTCAAACCATTTTCGATGTTCAGGTGTTAATCATAATTTTCATGTAAATTCCACCATTGATTGAATCATGAAACCTTGGTGAATATGAGGTACGAAACCATAAAAACCATAATAGGGGATGATATATCTATGCCTATGAATCCATTCAAAAAGCATAAAACCCAAGGCATTGATTTGATAATATGTATAAGGGGACTGATTTAGCCAATAAGAAAGGGGTAAAGCATGTCCCTGTAATAGAGCCTCTAAGAGGATTTAGAACCCTACCATAAGACACTGGAGGATCCTATAGCATTACCATCATGATCAATGTATCAAATCAATATGTAGAATAATAAATAATAATGATTTAATGCCAAAAGCATAAAATTATCTATATAGTGGAACTATTATGGATTTTATTTATTGGGAATTATAATCTTCTACAGGGAAAATAAAAAGCATATGATATTAATGTATTAAAAATTACAAAAGGATATTAAAATATTATCCTTCCATTGAATATATACACATATATATATTAAAAATAATAATTATTAAGAAATAATTAGTAAATACTTTATCAGTTTCATTAGTGGGATTATATTATATATAAAAATAGTATTACAATACGTGTTCCCACGAGTCCCACACATAGAATTAAATGAAATATTTGTAAATATTTTATCTAAATTATATTTTTGGTATTAATTTTTTTATATTAACATAATAATGGAAATAATGAATAGGAAAATTTTACAAATTAAAAACACATCAATATTCAATTAAAAAAATAAATGAATATGATTCCATTTATATATACATGTTTATCAAAATATTTTATAATATTTTTATTAATGGATGAATTATTAAAAAGAGAAAAGGTGAAAAAATAGAGAAAAGATTACAGGTATGGACCATCAATTTTTTGTTTAAAGTAGATATATATCATTAATTATTTATTAGAATAGCATAGTTCAAAAATTCATTTTGGGAAAACACCTTTAAATAAAAAAATATTAAGTTAAATATCAATATATGATTGTGTGGGGAAAAATGTAACTGATATTTTTATGGAAATGAAAATATGTACGAAAATATAACATTATGAATAGTTATTCAATTCAACTGAACACCACTCAAAAATTTTAAAATTGATGGTATGATTTTTTATAAATTTGTTGTAATGTATATATAATTTTTACAAATATATAAAAACCATTCATACTGAAATTTCATTCATTAACAATTATTTAGTCATGGAAAAATAAATTGTTTGTTCGGAAATGTAAAATGACTTATTGGAGAACAATGAATAAATAAAAAAATTAATTTAAATGAAATACTATAAAACTTCATAACATGGTATTATAATATATTTACTAAATAAAATGTTGAAAAATAAATAATAATACATTAAATATATGCATAGAAATAATATTACAAAATTCAACTATAATAATGAAATTTTAAATTGAGATGTTCATAATATAAAATGAATGTTATAATATCATATAAATATTCATAATATTATTTATTAATAGATAAGGATAGTTTAAAGAATATAATTTTTTAATGGATATATATGAAAAAATTTACTCATGTGTACAATTATATTAGCTATTATATGTATAATTCTATAAATTTTGATAATTGTATTCATATGTATAATTGTATTTATATGTACAGTAATATAAATAAATGAACATGAACATTTTTATACATATGTAACATTCCATTGATTAATAAAAATATAAAATATATATTAAAAAATATATATATTAAATAAATACTCAAGGATATGTGTTATAATATATATTTAAAAGACAAGTTTAGTTCACATTTAGATTCATCAAAATTCAACAAAAAAATATTGAGGGGCTAATAAAAATTAATATGGATTTTTTAAAATAAACTCATGTAAATGATATCTGGATAAAATTTTATATACCTTATATGTGTTTCATCGTAGCATTACTTTTTCTCTCAAAAATATATTTTCAATCTAAAAACTAGGAAAACCTGTAATATCAACTTTTTTAAAATATAATAAGTGAATCCTAAAACACAAATATTTTTCTTTTCAAAATATATTCAATAGTAAATCATTTACCCCTAACACTATATCATCTCTTGAGAAGCTTAAAACCTTATTAATTTTCCAAAAGGTAGCTCTACTCTATAGAGTTATCATATAAATTATTTAAATAATGGTGAATTATAATTTAGTTTTTATTCAATGTTAATGTTAATTATCATTTCTTCCTCAATATGGATAAATATTATTTAAAGATTATCATTTAACATATAATATATAAGTGACACTTTCATTGTAGAAATGTTATCAATAAAAAAATTATACACTCTCATAATGTGGGTGTTCCCAAGAAATGCTTCATCATTAAAAAATAAAATGGACCATTAGTAAATATGATATTTTGTTACGGAATCAAGGTTACATTTATGTAATTTATATATATAAATAAAATATGATATTAATTAACTAAAAATTATATTCTTGTTCATCAACTCTTTAGGACAATACTATATTGAGAAGGCTTTTTGAAACTCCTATAATAGTTATACTTGAAATCAGTATTGTTTTGTAATGTAGAATACTAAAAAGAATAAAATAAAAATCATTAACATGAATTCATATAAATGGGGGGAAAACATAAATTAAAAATTAATCAAATAACTCTAAATTGACTTAGTGTCAAATATGAACAGCCCATTTTGTTCAAAAATAATAAAGGGAAGAAAATTAAAATGACGGAAATGATAAAAATTAATGGAGGGGAATGTAAAAAAAATAATTATTCATAAAAAATGTATTATTAATTAATGTAATAATAATAATAATAATAATAATAATAATAATAATATTTTACAACAGTTTAGTGAGGGGGAAAATAAAAAATAAAATAGCAAACAAAAATATACTAGAACATATGGATACATGAACTTGAGACCGCCCTGAGACCTCTCAAGACCTCGGTCACATTTGTGATTTTATTTTGACATATTTCATTGTTTATGTTATGCCTTGTATTTATCCCTTAGCTTTCTCCTGAGTTTTTGAAGAAAAAATGGAGTTTATAGACCTTATAGTCGGTGGTGAATGGTTGGCACATGGTTATGGGATACAATGTTCTAGCCCAGAAGAAACCATGTGTATGAGACCATGGTAGTGTCAAGGTATCAAGGACTACTACATGGGCATTTTCCCTCCCCTAGAAAACATTTTGGCTAGTTTCCCCTTGGATATAGAACACCACACTTATACCATACAGTTTTTAAAACTATACACACTAACCCTATGGAATATCCAGGTCAATAAAAATTTAAAATTTACTCTTCTACCCTCCCACAATTTCTCCCAAATTCAACCCATTTCTTCTCTCGGATGAGATTTCAAGCCTTAATAACCTACCCTCTCATCCTTTATACCTCGTTCCCTAATTTTTTTTGTTTTATTTATTTTTGATCATCCTGAAATAATCAATTAAGTCCCATCTCCTACGGTTCCATCCTTCTTATTTGGTTCCTATTCCTTCCATCATAGGGTATCTTTTATATAATAGGTTGTTTTCACTATAATGGGCTAAATATTAGTTCCTTGGGTTTAATATTGGTTTATTGGTTTGAATCTTCCGTTTATAGAGTTATCTTGAGGTTTGTTTTTGGTTTTCTACCTTATTCGTGATGTTTCCAAGTGTTAGGTAGGTGATTCCATATTTTTGAAATATTTGTTAATTTCGTTATGCTTTATTTTCTTCATGAATGTTTTCTAAGGATGGGTATAAATTTAAAAATGTGTCTTTGAAAATATTCGAGGTTAGAATGTGTAAAAATATGGTTTTCTAGAATAAAACGATTATGTTTCATATAGGTTTCCTTGTTTTACTTCTCAAGTGTGTTCCACAAATTATATTAGTGGTGAAAACTGTGTTTCCAAATGGATTTGGTGTGCATATGGTTTTGAAAGAGGTTTTTTCCTTTGAAAATGGTGGGTTTCATGTGTATTCATACTACATGGTTTGTAGAGATGAATGTGATGATCAATGTAATATAGGAAATGGAAATTGAGAAAAAATGGAATCCTGGGTATCTTTGTGGGGAGACTTGGAATAGATTGCTAGATGGATCGATGGGGATGAGGCCCAATTTAGGTTATCAATATAAATTCTACAACACTAAAAAACTATGATGATGATTAGACACCACTAGAACTTTTGATGGAATATTTTATTGTGTCTTATTCATTAGGACACGATGGTTCGTTGATGTTGTACAATTATAATAGAGATGTGAGGTTCCTAGTGTCCCACTAGTGCTAGTTCCTTTTTGGATTTACCATGTTCTGGTTCTCTATTTTTATGTGGTTCTCACCGTCGTTATACGGTGGATCATTTACCTATTTTAATTTCAAATAGACATTCTATTGAAAATGTTTTCCCTAAAAATGTTGTATTAATATATTTCCATTTTCCTTCATAACAAAATTATGTTACTTATCTTTTAATGTTATGGATTCGAATATTTATTTTGGGGGTGTCCTACTGGGCTTTGGATCACAAACTATATAAAACCATGGAAATGTGTAGACTCTATTTTATTAGACCTAGGAAAAGGTAATATGTACCATGGTGGTGATGGTTGATCTACTTTCTAGTGTTATCCTCATACAACTGTTTATGGAGGTTGGTTGAGGGTGGGGGCCCTCACGTTGCATGGATGATTTCGGATTTGGTCAACTTTTTTCCCTTTGATTTTGGAATACTTGGTTTTTGTTTAATGTTATAAAATTATTATCTTGAATTATGGTATTTATTTTGATGGATAATGATATTATAATGACGTTTTATTTCGAGAATTTTTTTTCATTGCTCTTCATGGGTGAATGAATTCCCAAAAGTGTATTGTTGATAGCTAGGAACTAGTTTACAACCCATGGGGATCGAGAACACCCACTGGGCCATTCCAAAGCCTAGGAGAAGGTGTTAGGATGGATTCAACACCAATATGGTTCATGAAAAAAAGGAATCAAAAAGTTTTTTTACCATTTCATTGGGTCACGATATTTGGGAAGAGTTTGGATTGGCAAGGTATACGAATTTTTAGGCTCAAGGTTTGGTTGTGAGTTGTGTTTCAGGCCAACAAACATCACAACATGCCTTGAGTTTCCATGGGATACTGATATTTGGATTTAATTCTCCACCAGTTGATCCGTACTAGTTATAGACTATGCATGGACACCTGGTCGAGGTGAAGTGGTATGGTTGGATTATTATTCTGATCGATGTGGTTTTTTTCTGATATATTCATGTGTTTTGAATTTTTGTTATTAATGAAATTTTACAAAATGGTGAGTCGATAGTTTTTCCAAGATTTCTTTCTTGATATTGAAAGATGCATCCCCAATGACATCATGTGAAACCATGAGAAGTTTCCAGAGAGAGTTGTCTATCACCAATTGATCATAGACAAGTTCAATTCATTGTTTGTGATGTCTACGATTTAGGTTAGGGAGTCTGATCTTGTCCTGCTCTAGTTGGGGAAGCCAAACTAAGTCCTAGAATGAAAAAACACTCAGAGTTTTTAAAAAATAAGTCTCCTTCATTCCTGGGTATCATGGATACACAAGATAAAGAGGAGTCTATAGTGAAAATAGAGATGATGTTTAGGTTCCTTGACACTCCTAAGGTGATAACAGTTATCTGGTCCTGCTCTAATAATTTAGCCTTTACTAAGACATGAATGATTTTGTATATTTACTATGAGGATAAATCTGTGATAAATTATGAAAATAATTTCACTTAGTTGGTTTGGTTCCCCCCGATTTAGTTTCCAATGATTAGCTAAAGGATCTAAATATCAAAATGGGGTTGCGGTCAGATATATGATATTTAGTCTTCTTTTTCAATTTGAAAACTTTTTCTAAGGTGGTTGATTATTCTTTGATGGTGGAGATCAATCATAGTTGAATGCATGTTTTTTAGAGTAGTTACTATAGTTGGAAAGTGAAGTTGTGGTTCGTCTCTGAAGAAGAGGATGTGAGACAAGCATGAAGAGAAAGGAGGTAGTTGTTAAGGGAACCCTTCCCAACTATGTTCATCCATGGAATTAGATGCCAAATAAGTCTTGTGTCATTAGCATTGGAAGGTGGGACTTGTGTGGTTTGTGTATTCAGCTCCACTGAGACCCTACCATTGATGTGGTTATACGGGGAACCAACAATAGTTTTTTGGACCACACACCCATAACAGGGTGATGTAACATCACCATCCTTTAGTGAATTGTTATCAAAATCACAACCAACTTGGAAAATCGGTTCTTGATTTTGTGTTCCCGATGATAGTTCTATATCATCTTCAGGTAAGAGTTAGCTCAAGGAAGAGCTACTATCCAATAGTCATTCTCAGGGTCACAAAGATATGAGGTACATCTATGTAGTGGATTAATAACTAGTGGAGTCATATATAGGACCTACCACAGTTGTAGGTATAGTCCTTATTGCATTATCTATATCTTCTATATTGATCGGTATTTCTACCTCCATTTCATCCATTTCTGTATGTATTGTAGATTTGTTGATTTTTATTTCTGAGATTATGTCTTATGTGATTCAGTTTTTGATGCCGCTTGGTAAGAAGAAATAGAATGGTGTCAGGTGTCTTTCATGTCCACTCACCATGTACGGGGTCAATCTTGAAGGGGATTTCCTAGTTTTTTGAATTGGACATCCTTGACATGATCATTAGTGTCTATTGGATGCTGAATTTATAGGTGCAGAGTTATTTTTATAGATAGAGAGTGAGTTTTGTGGAAGTATATTGGAGAACCCATGGTTATTATGGTGAATGGGATCCTCGTTTAGGATGTGATAGACCACCAAATCCCGAGTTAGGCATTCTCATTTTTCAAATTTTCTCACTCATGTTGGAGTATGATGGTTGTGTTTTCAATGATATATTACCTACTATGTTTGAAGAGTTCCTAAAGGTATTTCCCAATAAATTTTCTAGATTTCCTCCCAATCATTAAATGGAAATAAAAATTTATTTGGTGTCGGTAACACAACCAATACCTCTTCCATCATACAATTTATCCCCATCCAGTTGAGAGAAATAAATATACAAATAGAGGATTTAAAATACAATGGATTCATTCACCTAATAATGTCTCCTTGGGCCATCCAAAAATTATTTGTGCAAAATGATGATGGATCACCACATTTTATTATCTATTATGGGAAGATGAATAAGGTTGCGATCAATAATAAATTCCCCTTCACAAATATTTTAATACATTTTGATTAGATTACAAGTGTGAGGTGGTTATCTATGATCGGAATGAATTCTGGGTATCACTAGGTCTGATTCAAAGAGGTAGATGTTTTGAAAGTAGCCTTCCAAAGTAGGTACAACTATTTTGAGTATTTCTTCATTCCTTTTATGATGAAGAGTTATCTAGTGATTTCCACTGAACTCAGGAATAGGTTGTTCCATTAGTATCTCGATTCCATTTTTTTTGTATCCATGAATGAAATCATAGTATATTCAGAACTAAATTGGAGCATAAGAAACAGTTGCGGATCATTTTGGGAACTCTTCAACATGATCACTTCTACTAAATGTTTTTCAAGTACCCATTATATGTCAGGGAGAAGAAATTATAAGGTCATGTGTTCTCAGAACAAGGGGTTCGAGTGGACCCTAAGAAGTTTAGTTTTGTGATGTAATGGTAGAAGAAGAAGAATGTTTTTGATATATTGAAATTTTTCGGTATTATTGGGTATTAAATGTGATTTTTTTTGTGATTTCTCCCGACATGCATCACCCCTGATGGTGCTCACTCGGAAAGGGGTAATGTTTAAATGGTGTTCAAATTGTTAGGCGTATTTTGTAGAGCTTACGAAGTAGTTCACTACAACATGATTTTTTATCTTACCATAATATATATTGCGGTATGTGTTCTTCTATAATTTCTCATGTATGGGTCTTGGATTTGTGATTTTTCATGATGACCATGTGGTGTGATATGGTTCTCACCAACCTCACCCACATAAATAAAATTAACTAACCCACGCCATGGAGTTAGAAGTGGTAATACATTCATTGTAAATGTCGAATCACTATATTTTCTAGGAGAAATTTGGGGTCTACTAAATTCATAATATATTGGCCTAATTTTTTTCAAAAAAGGATCAAAATTTAAGGCATCACCATTGGGTTGAGTAACTTTAAATGTTGTATTTTGATATCATCTGCACCCTAAAAAAATGTAATGTTTTAGAATATTTATTTAGTAGAAATGTTCTGACTAATTATTTTAAATACCCAATTGTTGATAGGAATTTAATGATACATTTCATTAAATAGTACTTGGATACCAAGGAGCACAGTGGGTGTGCGTTCATGGCCAATTTTTAGCTGAATCCTTCCCTTCTGGAGTTGATTCAACATGAATATCATATTAATCATCTTGTTTTAATTCTATGTAGTTCTTAAATATTGTGGAGGAGCCTTTTTAATCTTATATGTCTCCTAAGGTTGATTTATTATTTATTTTTTGCTTCATGTTGCTATTATCATTGAAGATTGTGGTGATGCAGGACAACCACTAGTCTGAGTGGGTTGTTCATCCTAGGACCACCAAGATGTTTTAGGATGTGCATCGTTGGTTCTGGTGGTAGGTAATAAGATGGTATATTACTAATTTTTTATCCCGATGTAATGCATATCAGTAGGTTAAAGAAGAACACCCTAGACATTACAACCTTCTTTTTTCTGAACCCATTCTTATATGGATGAGGGATGAGGTCTCCATGGATTTCATTATTGGATTACCTAATACACCCTGGGGATGGAATTCTATTTCATCATCACCTTTGTTTGAAATTGAATCATACTCCAAGGTATGTAAGATATTTTTATATTACTGAGAGCATTTCTTATGTGGAATAATTATTATAATTTCCTTCTTAGTTGACATCAATTCATGAATTGTTTCATGTATCTCAGTTATTGAAGTGTAATATGGATCTTTCTCAAGTATATAACTGGAAAGATTTCGAACTGGGACAATATTTTTCTATATTTGAGTGGCCAATGATGATTAGAGATTATTAATATAATTTTTATTAGGGGATGTGCATGATATTTTTCAAATTTATTTGGAAGCATGATAGTGATGAGCATGACACATGGGAGTGGAACTCTTCGGCTTGGGAGGAGTATCTATTTTTTTTCCCTAATTAGACTCTAGAATGAATTTTTGTTGGCTTAATGTTTCCATGGTGCAGATAATTGTCACATTATTGATTTAATTGTGAGGAATTTATTTTTTTATTAGATGTATTGTATTTATCCCAAAGATTTCATGGGAGTTTTTGTAGAAAAATGGAGTTTATGGAACCTATAATAGGTGGAAAATCATTATTGCATGGTTAGAAGAAACCCTACACTAGCCTAAAATAAACCTTTCACCTAGGATACTGGAACTCTCCAGATCACACAGCATAACACATGGTATTTCCCCCTCCATTAAGAAACCATGAATATTGGTTTCCCTTGGATAGATGGGACCACATTATTGACACATAGTTTGGAATACAGTGTGGTCTAACCATTTAGTCTATCTAGGTCATTAAAAATATGGAAATATTACTTCTACACTCCTAATATTTAACCTAATTCTACACATTTATCCCCAATAGAGGATTTTAATCTTTAGGTGCCTCACTCTCTCATCCTTGTCCCTATGGAACGCCAATTTTTTGGTTGATTTGGTGTGGATATTCACGAAACAGACAAGTAAGTCCCTTCTCTCTTTATATCTGTATAACTCATGGGATCCCCTACCTTCATTATTGGGTTAAAGTTTCTCTAATATTTTGGTTTACTTAATGGGTTGAATCATAGTTCCATTTATTTAATCATGGTGTTATGGTTTTACCATGACGTTATGGCATTATCTTGAGGTGAGGTGGTGTTTTTCCACTATATTCTTGATGTTTCCAAGTGTGTAGTGGGTGATTCTAAGTTCTAACATTATTAGATGATTTTTGTGTAAATTATATTCTTCTATAAAGTGTATTATGGAATCTATGAAATGTATGAAATCAATTTTAAAAGGGTTTGAGCTGCATTTATATTGAAATATGTGTTTCTAAAGGAAATAGATTGTTTTTCATTCTTGTTTCCTTGTTTTTATTATTATGTGTGTTCTATAAATTGTCTAAGTTGTTTGAAGTGTGTTTAAAAATGGATTTAGAGTGCATAGGTATTTTAATTTGGGTTTTCCAATGAGAATGGTGGTTATCATGTGTATTTATATTTAATGGTGTGTGGATGTGAATGTGGTGATCTATGTGACATGAGAAATTGAAATTGAGAATAAATTGAATCCTAGGTATCATGGTCTGAGGAATAAGACTTGTTTTCTAGTTGATCATATGTTATGAGGTATTGTTTTCTTTCTATAGTATTTAAAATACAATACTAACTAATATATGCTGATGATTGGATAATACTTGAACATTGGACTGATTCATCTCTAGTGTTTTGTACATGAATACATTGTGGGTAAATGTTTATATACCATTATCACTGATATATGATGTTTTTAGGGTCACAATAGTTCTAATAAATATAGGGATTTCCTATGATGTGGTTATCTCATGTGATGTTTTTCTCAAAATTGGGATATTATGGAAATTATCTAATTTTTATTTCAATGAAAGATTCTATTGAAAATTTATCCTTATAATGTTTTATGATTTTTTTTATATTTTACTTCTTAATATGTGCATATAATTTATCTTCTAAACTTATGGTATGAAGTTTTCATTGTGTTTCATCCTACTGAGATTTTTATGACACCCAACAAACACTATTGGGAGTATGCATAATTCCATAAATATGACATAGGAAAAGGAACGATGTTTAGTATTGCTGATGATTGACCTGGGTTCTAGTGTTCCCGTCTAGATGGTGTTTAGGGAGGTCGATTGAGGGTGGTGGCCCAGTCATTTCATGGAGGTTTTGGGTTTTTGTATAAATTTTCTACTGCCATTTTGGTATCCTTGGTATGTTGCTAATGATGTAAAATTTATGACTGAAAATGTGGTATTTCTTTTGTTTTATATTGATCTTGTTATGATGTTTCATTTTTAGTTTTGGTTATGGTTTTTCTTAATCGGTGAAATTATTCATAATAAGATATTTTGGATACCCATAATTTTTTTTAGCATTTGTGGATTGAGAATGCCATTCGGGACATGCCATGGGCCGGTTTAGGTGTCTAGTTGGGTGGAACCCCATATTGGTTTGTCACAACATCAACCACTAAAATAAAACCTTGGTGAAATATATAATAATATTATTATTATTAACTTTGAAATCATTAATATAGGACCATCTTTCCCATTCCCCAATAAAATTGTTAACAAAAAGATGAAATATGGTACAAGGGGGAACATATAGGTCTGTATATATAATGAAAATTATATTTCATATATGAAAATGAGAAAAAAAACATGAATATGAAAAGAACAAGATATAATCTTTACTACACTTCCATTTTAGATAGAGATTCTTCTACAATGTTCCCATCCTCATAAATTTTAGTCTCCATATTTTACATCCCATCAAGATTCTTATAGAAATCCAACTATTCTTTGAATATTTTCTAGGAAACCTTAGTAGATTTTAGTTAAAATATATAACCAACAACATGGATTAACTTTCAATCTAAAATTTGTCATAGGGATATTGTATTTCATATTGTAAAATATAAATAACAACTCATAGCTTCAGATAAATAAGATTTTAGTTTAAAAAAATTGTGTTAAAAGAAACCCTTAATTGTTTATTTAATTGTTCTGATTATACCACCACATCCAACCAAGACATGTTACCCTAGATATAATGTATCAATATTTACAAATATGTATCATGGTAATGGTTGAACCCACCATATATTTTTTGAAGAGTGGGATTCCTTTATATCTAAGAAACACCCATAATTTTAACGAGGAATAATTCCTATGTAGTATTATTCATGAAAAACAATTTACCTTAGAATAACCATGAATGTAGTTCATAATACCATGTTTTATTTATTTTAATTCCACTTTTTCCCTAAAATATAATGCAATTAGTACCACCACCAGAGTAAGAGAAGGAGGATGAAGCATCCTTGAAGAGAAGCATGGAAAGATTCCAACTAAAATTATGATTACACATCTTACTAAAAAATGATTTTTGTTACTAATTGATTTGGATTTTGCTCTAGAATATTTTTTAAATATTAAATATCAATTTATTGGTAATAATTCCATTATAGAATATTTTTTTGAAGGTGTCATCATTGATAAATAAATTGATAAAATAGAGACCACTGATAACCCAAATTTTTTAAGTATGTCCTTTGTTGGGATCATGTTAAACCAGATTTTCTAAATATTTAGAATCGTAAAGGGTTGGT
The DNA here is from genome assembly GCA_963277665.1 of Viscum album. NCBI lineage: Eukaryota > Viridiplantae > Streptophyta > Magnoliopsida > Santalales > Viscaceae > Viscum > Viscum album. The sequence goes on along the minus strand of OY728151.1, from coordinate 1,859,259,061 downwards.
TGATTTTTTTTCATTACAAATTCAGCTATGTAGGATGGTTCTCAACATTTTCATAATAAAACCTATAGTGCTCCTAGATATTGAATATACCTTGTTTGATTAGGAACCAAAATCTAATGTCTTGATATAGAAATTCAAATAAAGTGACATTATTCTCAATTTTAATAAGAATAAAATACTCTACGCTTTCCAAATAATTGATAAATTAAAATATATACATTATTATCATACCAGTGTAACTTCACAAAGAAAAAAATAATGGAACTAAATCGTTGGGTCATCTAGATTACTTGATTAGATGACCTTGAGGGAGCCCAATGTGAGTTAAACAAGATCTATTTATATTCCTCCCTATTTATAGGCCACAAAGAAGATAATATATAGAACTAGTTTCATTTGTGATTCCATCAAAAAATTTCTTCAAATCAATATCAATGGATATACTTTTAGTGCTAACGAGATTCCATGAATAACATGTAACCAAATCATTATTGAAAATATTGAGGCTCCTATGACATCCAATGTTTTTGAAATGGAATAAAATTAAAATAGAATTGATTTTTGTGTTTACTCTATGGGAAATTTTACAGAATATGATTTGAAACATAATTTTGAGAGTTGGAACACATTTTAGAATCATTTTTGTATTTGGGAAAGTCCCAAAGGGTCCCTCAGGTGTGTTGCTGAGTTTCAGAAATGATGGTTTCTTGAAATAAATATTATAGAGGGTGTAATAGAGGTGAACTATTTTTTGAAATAGTTTGGTCATCATTAGAAAACAGTGGAGCTTGTATTAGAGGAGAATAATTCAATGTACTGGAAATAGACGATATATCCAAATCATACACATAGCCCACACATCAACTATATCTACCAATCATGGATTTCCTTCGACCACGTGTCACGCTCACGTTCACCCACAACAATATTTCCATACGTGCTCTAACGACAATGATCCACGTCACCCATCCGTGCAGTATCTCAACCTTTCTCCGCCTTTCTCTTCCCGCTCGCGATACACCCTCACCTCGAACTAGGTTCCCGCAGATCATTTCCTCCAGCCGCACCTCCGCCTCCGCATGCTCTGCTATCAGCTGCTCCTCCTCCTTGTGCTCTGCCTTCACCTCCACGTGCTTCGACTTCGACACTATTTGCTCCTCCTTCAGCTACTCCACCTATGCGGGATTCACCTCCACCTCCGACCGCCTTTGACTCCTCCACCTCCGACTGATTTCGACTCCTCCGCCTTCGACTGCCTTCGGCTCCTCCGCCTCCGCGTTCCTCCTTCCCTCCCACTACCGCAGCAAGATCTCCCCCTGACTCTCTTCCCTCTCATGACACCCTCCAAACTATGTTTTCGCTCTGTCCTTGCCATCCTGTGATCTTCCGAGCCATCATCCTGGGCTAGGGTTTTTGGTCTGTCTTTCTCCTCTCCCATTTCAGCGACCGATCTTCCTCAGGTAAGGTTCCCTCTCTCTAATACTCCTCCTGGAAATCCCCCCTCAATCTTTTTTATCTAGGTTCTTGCTTTCTTCTTCTCATCACGATAACCACCACTATGTCATCCTTAGTGTTAGATTCATCCAGAAACTAGGAAATCCTTCCAATCTGCATAATACCATCATATAGTGCTTCAATTTCAACACCGGTGTTGTCCTCTGGCTCCTCTGCTCGACCTATGGTTCCCACAGAACCATGGAAGCATCATGATCCCACTACAGGTTCACGCTGAACTATGCTGGAGTGATGCTCCTAATCCCGGTTTCTCTCTGATTCTCCTCTAATTTTGTATTTTATGGAAAAATAGTACTCATATTGACCCAATATTCAGTATGAAATTCACTTTAGTTTGGAAGTTTGGAAACATTCATTACGTAAAACGGTTGATTCATTTGAGTTTCATCTCGTGTTTCAATTTTTCATTCTATTGAGAATTATGAATTGAATTCCCTATTTATTTTACATTAAAATTTTGGTATATTGGTCTTCAAAGACCACCATTTCCAGTGATTTCAGGGGGATATTCTTCTGGTGTTGGGTTGCAGGAGTCCTTCAATACAAAACCACATCGATTAGCCTTTCTTTCCACTATTGCACCAGTGATGTTATTCTATAAGAGAAATAATGGACCAATCCAAGTTGTTGATGATTTGTAAAAGGTCATATTGCTTCACCTCAATTACTTTCAATGTTTAAGAGCTATAACTAATGTTGGAATGGTTTTTTGATAGGTCAAATGTTGTGTTTTAATCAATGGGTTTCTTGGAGCCCCAAAAGCTTTTTTTCTTTGAATGATATAAGCTGAAAGCATGAATACAGAGTATTTAGAAACATCTGCAAAATATGTTTTTGAAATTTCATTGATATTTGAATTTTTAGTGTCTCCTGTAGTCCTTGAATTATGAAATTCAATTTTTCCCTTCGGTTCACATCCAGCATCCCAAATATATTCTTACTGGTACTTTACAGGTTTGGTTCATTTTATATCATGGCTTTCCACCTCATCAACATGTTGTTGTCTTACATCTTCATTTATTATCTATGATAGAAATGACTTTATGTTTATAACTAAAAAAATATTACTGATCTTGTCTGGTTTGACTGATTATGTGTGTGGGAAACCGGAGGACTGCCATAATTATTTTTTCCACTTTTAACTATTTCGATTAGAAAAACTAATCGCATTTCATTCCTTTAATATTCTCTAAGATTACATCATATAATAAAATTTTCAGGTAATTATTTTGTGTAATCTATCTACTATATCTACTAATCCTGGCTTTCCAGGTTCCATGTGTCAATCTCCCGTGCTACCACATCATTTTGTCCCTATGTGTCAATTTTCCAGTATTCCACATCACCCTTCTTCTATGTTACTAATTTTTTATCCGACTCTCACCTTCAACTACCCCTCCCGCTCTTGAAATTTTTATCCTCCCCGGCTATTACTGCTCAACACCTTCTCACTTTTTCTCTCCGCTCATAGGGTTCCCTCGTAACTCCCTCTACCGCACTGGGTCTTCCGCCTATGATAACTCCTCTTCTTGCTGCTCCGGCTCCATTTCATCCTCCACCGAGTTCTTTCACACTAGAACCTTCGCATTCAGCTGCTCTATCTACAACTGCTCCAGTTAAGGCTACTTCACCTTCTCCAATTACGGCTACAGCTACTCTGACCCCACTTAGTCTGCCGCTGGATGGTACAACTATGACTCTATTACCCCCTACACCCGCATCTGAGTATCTCGATTCCACCTACATCCCCATCTTCCCATTCTGCCTATTTTCAATGTTATTCATTGATGCACTCAAGGGTTTCACCGAAATTCTCTTTTTAAACCTTTAAATGTGACAATGGGGTTATATCCATGCTCGGGTGGACCTTCGAATGTCGACGGCTCATCTTAATCAATTAGGTTTGTTGCTTGTCTTAGATCTGGTTTAGTAAAAAATTATTTTTTTGAATCCAGGTTCTTAGGTTTTGATTTCAACTGACGCTTCGACTTCAAATTATGTTGGTTCTTTGAACATCAACAGCTCATCTTCAAACTGTTCACTCACATCCTGGTATGGAATGAATGACGTTCATTGCATTTGGGTTTTAGGTATGGACTTCCATAGATCTCTATTTGCATTCATGTATGTTTCACTGAACATGCAGTTGTTTTCTGACATTCACATACATGTTGTATAGGGTTTATTCGAATATTATTAGGTGGATGTAAACTTCATATAATTTTCAAGTTCATGTTTTACCTTCAGCTATTCAAATCATCTCTATAATTCATTATCAGGTTTCTATTCATTTATCTTTATCTGCATCTAATGTTTTTTAATGTAATGGTATCATTATTTCAAGGTAATTTTTCATGGAAGCCATTATTTAATTTCTAATTATAAATTACTAAATTTATGAGGTTTCATTTATCAAAAAGAGTATTAATATTTCAAACCATGCTTTTCACAGAGATTAACATGCCACTATTGTTGTCATAGATCAAATGTTGAGAAAGTCATTTCATCATTGTCATCGATTTTTTATAAGCATGAACCATGTTGTATGATGTTTCGTACTTCTCCTAATATATTTTTTTATTTATTTTGATATAATTTTTTGTCACTTTTTCTGCTTACATGGGAATGTAACATGCAATACCTCATCTATAGTGGTAATTTTTTAATGTAAGTTGTTTTTGGTGTCCCTGCTACTGGACTCCACTTCAATGCTGATTTACATAATGAAAACCTGTATATATAATAGCACATACACAACATGCTACAATATGAGTTTGAAGTTTTTAGAGGAAATTAATGGTAAGGTTATATATTACATTTTTATGTTTCACTGAACATGCAGTTGTTTTCCAACATTCACATACATGTTCTATAGGGTGTATTCAATGATTCTTATGTGGATGCAGACTTCATATAATTTTCATGTTCCTGTTTTACCTTTAGCTATTCAAAGAATCTCTATAATTCATTATCAGGTTTCTATTCATTTATCCTTATCTGCATATCTTTTTTTTATCAATGTCATCGATTTTTTATAAGCATGAACCATGTTGTATTTTGTTTCGTACTTCTCCTAATATCTTTTTTGTATTTATTCTAATATAAATTTTTGTCACTTATGCAGCTTACATGGGAATGTGACATGAAATACCTCATCTATAGTGGTAATTTTTTAATGTAAGTAGTTTTTGGTGTCCATGCTACTTCACACCACTCCAAGGATGATTTACATAATATAAACTTATATATATATATAATAGCACATACAGAACATGCTACAATATGAGTTTGAATTTTGAAGAGGAAATTAATGGTAAGGTTATATATTACATTTGTAAATCACCTCTTTTCATTTTTGAAATCAATTACTAATATAATCTATTATCTATTATTCAATTATATATCCTAATGATGGTTACCTCAAGGTAGACATGTCACCTCTACAATGTTCCACGTCACACAAAAAAACCCAATTCCTTTTATCCATCTCTTTTTTGCATCTCATTCACATTAATATAAGCTATAGCTGAATGATGTTTCAGAGTAATTCCACCACTAGGTACAAGTTTTCTATTCCAAACAAAAGGTTCCATCCTATGGGAAAATATGATGATGCATACCAGGAAATGAAATAATCAGGTAATGGTGTAGATAATTTGATCTATGATATGTGTATTCCTTATATTTTCAACTGTACATATACTCTACTTAAAATACTAATCATGGGTACCCTTTCCTTCCACGTGTCATATATGTTACTATTTCACCAATCAACTTCACCAATGTACTTCTATAGATTTTCATTTTCCTACATTTCTTTTTTAATGTTTTTTTCTCATCTGTAGAGTATTTATACCTATAGTAAACCATATTTAAAGTGACTGTATCATCGGTATACCTAATTTGAGGTGTGTTATCTAAACCAAGGTGGTCATATTATCATTTTATATTTAATAAATTAATGTTTTTTGGTTATAGGAGTTATGCTACTTCATGAAGTGATAAAAAGAAGTTTTTAAACCTACTGCATGTTGTTTTTATAGGCTGCTAATTGCACTGAGTGGAGGCCTTTAATGAACATGTTATTGGATCCAAGTAAAAACATTTATGTAGCATGAGTTATCCCCTTCCATGGCTTCACCTGCCCAAATCTTGAAAAAACATTGAAGCTTACATGAAATAGGATTTGTATCCTCCCATTCTGTACACCAATATAAAAGATTTCAAATATATTATTCATTACAGTATATTTGAATTAGTTTCCCTTTTTTATATTGTTATGTTGCTCATATTTATTCATGTAAAACCAAATGTTCATGCACTGGTTGAAGATTAAATGGATTATCAGGGCATGTATTATTACTTAATGATGATATTTTCTACTGACCATGCATCCGAGGTCAATGTACCCACTCCATGTTAAATCAAGTTTCCGCACGCTATGTCCACGTCATGGTGGAGCCAATTACCACAGAATATGATTCTTTATAAGCTAATTATCATTTTATAGATATTGAATTATTGTTTTTTAGTTACCATAAGTAATGCTACTTCATAAAGTGAGCAAATGTTGGTTTTAAACCTAATACATGTTGTTTTTATAGGATTCTATTTGCAGTGACTGGAGGCCTTCATTGAACATGATATTGGCTACAACTACAACTATTTATATACTAGGACATCTCACAAAACAATGATAATAAATTATAAGCAACATCTTCCTCAATTTAAAGAAAAATGATGACTAAGAAGATAGACCAACACTCTTTTACAAACATGTAATACATCTAGATTAATCTACACTATTGATTGTGTTTTAATTTTGTTATGCTATGATTTATTAATGGTTTTTTTGTTCGAATGTAGAAAATCATGCTGGGCATTTTACAGTTACCCTCCTATTGCAGGTGGGTCCATAACAGGAGTCCACTGGATTTCAACTGAAGAGATTTCTAGCATGGATGGGTATTTTTGGTAGCTGGTTTTTTCTTAACTTTATTTTATACTTAGTGTTCCAGTTGTTTATTATGGCTATTGTCTTGGTGTTTTAGTGCTCCCACAATTAGCACTGCTTTGGTTAGATTTAAGATTTCGTAGGTTATGTTCAAAACGATCTTGGTTGAAATTACGATAATATACATATGGATGAATGATTTGGTTTGTTTAATTTTCAGGACCATTTTAGTTGTCTCTGTTTGCCTGGCGGTGTTTTTTTCAAACATAATAGAGGGTGGAAGTTGAGAAATTTTGTATTTCTAATATCTAAAAATGATTTCTGCATCTGTAACCTATTTCTGTTTTAACAAATGTGATGTTTTTATTGGTGTTCTTCATTCATGTAGGTTCTCCTTTATTGGTTCCCACATCAATGTAAAAATAATTTTATTTAAGAATACATAAAAGGGAATCTGAGTGAAACATGTTTTCAAGAAACCATACCAAATAATATTCTGCACTGACCACACTATAATTTAGTATTCATCTCACTCTATTTTAATCATAACATTGTGTTGGGAACCATTACAGGCTTGGTTGAAGTGACATGTTGGATTACACTGCTTTAATAATAAATGAAAAACAGAGTTGTAGGTGAGAATGAGGATTCGATACAAGACATAAGAGAGAAGAAGATTCCCAAGGTGCTGCTTAAGTTAAGATGCATATATAATATGCATGATAAACGGTTGGATACCCAATGTACTATGAAACCAGAATTTCATTTTTCATTTTTAAAACCCATTATTATATGAATATTCCAAATATATATAAAATATTTTGGTTATGACTATTATCTACACTATGTAGATGCACACCGCATTTGCTGCATATGAATATATCATATCCAGCAACTCCATTATCTATAACCATTATATTGAATATTTTCATCTTTCCACTTATTTTCTGGATCTTTTGTAAATAACCCTTAACATGAGCTTGACCATTCCATTTAATTTCTTGGCCAATGATTTTTATAATCCAGTTCACTGACATTAATCTCTATATGTTGTTGTTTCTTTTGGGAAATATTTTGTTTAAGTAGATCTTCTTACAGAAAACCTCAGTTGCTGAACACCTATTTCCATGTGAACAGGTTTTTCTGTCTTCACCCCCTGCATGTTGATAATGATATAATGTCTGTTAACTCTGATTTTTATGGAATTCTTAGTTTATCAAATTCATTTTTTTAACTTTTTCTTCATTCCATTTCAGATAATGGTCGATGATCGACACTTCTAGAGAGTTATTTACAATGAGAAGCTTGCGAGGAGGGCCTCTTCCAAGCACCATGGATCCAGCCACTTCTCCCACTCCTGAGCTTAGGAAGCAGCCATATGATGATGTACAGCCCCTACTCCAGCCCCTGTGTTTGTCCATCTTCCATATGATGATGCACATCCCATGATTTTTCTCGTGTGTCTGTGCAACATCCATTTGATGATGTCCATCCCCTGCTCCAACTTCAGTGTTTGTGAAACAGCCATACGATGATGTCCAGCCCTAGCTTCAGTTTCTGTGTTTGTGTAGTAGCCATATCATCATAATCATCAACAAGGCAGATATGGTGGTGGGCACTAGGGGTAGCAGTTTCGTGGGGGTTATCAGCAAGGAGGCAACATGAGTTCCCAAACTTTTTTATGTTGTAGCCGCACATAGAACACTAAAAAATATTTGATGTTGCCTTTTTCATTTCTCACCATTTTTTATTTTCATTAATATTATTCTATATGTACGTATTAATATGTATGTATCATGTATTTACATTTTTCATACCATTGTTCATGTTTCAAATTTCACTCTTATTTTCTACAATTTAAACATCATGTTATTTTACTACTGTAAATGTATCTAAAAGTATTGTAATATTCATTGTATGTAGTTTGTCATCTATTACTCTATCTTATTTAAGTGCCCACTTTTCAGTTATTGTGATCAAAATTGAAAATGAATTCAAATATTCTTCCTCAAAATTTAGAAATTCTTATACTATTACTCTATCTTATTTCTTTGTCAACTATTTGAATGATGTCTTTATATTCTATGCACTTATATTTCATTATCATACACCATTACTTTCTAATTAAAATTTATTCAACATTATTGTTTCTTCACAAATTTTATAAATATTAATCTATTATTAAATGAAAAACCAGTAATCGAATGCGTCGTGCAATAGCACGGGTGAGTACTAGTTTAGTTCAAAACAGAAAGTTTTATTACAATGATAATTTCACGATGGGCACAAAATTTTACTAATGGTGAACCCCAATCCACGTGATGTGTTTTTTGAATAAATTAAATTACTTTAATTAAATTTAAAATTTAAAATATCCTATATTATATTAAATGAAAAAAAATAAATGTATTAATAATAGTAATAATTAAAATTTGATGATGATGATGAATATTATTAATATTATCATTTTTATTATCATTTAGGTTTTAGGAGAAAAACATCAAGGGATGTCTCCCATCACCCCACCATATTGCATGACCCCCCGTAGCCTCTACATGGCCACAGAAAACACTACATCTTGGATCCTCCTTGTTTCATTGATTTTTTCTAGATATCATACCGATTTCTTTTTAATTCTTCATGGTAAGGCCCGTGGAACCCTCCTCTACCCTCTTCCAATCATTTTTCTTATTCCCATTTCCAATTTTTGGTAATGTTTAACCATAGTTTTTTATTTAACGGGCTTTCATGTTTTTCTTATATTTTTAGGGCATGTACTACATCTACTGATAATCCTTCGTCTATGTATCGGTGACCACAACCAAAGGAGAAACAGTTCATAGAGTTTTTGTCCACACTTCATATTTTATTTTTAGGTTTTCCTACATTTTTAATTATTTCCCAATTTATATTTGTCTTTTTTTAGTTTTTTAGTTGTCTATAAAATTGTTTAAGAGTGTTGGGCCTTATTGTGGTGATTTTGAGTTCCAAATAATTTATAGTGTGTGTTGTTCATCCCTGAGGTTGGTTCGAGTCTCCAAAGTCAATGGAATCTTACCAAATATGCATAAGTAAGCAATAAAATATGTATATTCCCCTGTTATATGTATATTCACCCATGTTAATGAATATATTTATATTTTTCCCAACGTTTTCTGAGGAATATATTTGATAAATGAATACTGGTGTAATAGAAAATAGGTGTATGCATAGATAAGAACATATATAAGGATCCCCTTGTATATATTCATGGCCATGATAATATGTATGTAGTGGTTGGTGTCATTATGTAAATTATAAGGTAAATATTCTGATTGGTGGGAATAAGAAACATTGATTGGTCAACAATGGAAACTTCATTTGAAAATGCATTCATATTTTCCATATTCTCTTGAGGTAGGATCCCTTTCTATTTACCATATAAATTTAAGAATGCATGAATTTCACACCTTTCACTCTTTCTTTGGATATTTACACGTTCTGTATGATTCTTCAAATGAAATTTATATATGATAAAATATTTGTTTGAAAAAAAATTCTTGTTTTTATAATAAGACACCTCAATGTAGGTGCACTTATAAATAAAAATGTATTGAATAGGGATATAAATGAAGAATTGTTTGATGAATTGGTCTTCCACTATGAAATAATTTTTGAATCACCTTATGGGTATGAGTTTCACTTTAATTAAATACATTAACCCCTTAATTAGGTTAATATAAATTGGGAACCATGATATTTTACCTTGAACTATACATCACACAATCTATATTTAAATTCTCTTGATGGATGATTCATATAAGAATACCATATTATTATAGTAACTTCTTATGAATGTAGATAAATGTTTATACTTCATTTATCAGGTCATTTTTTTCTTTTAGGATATGAAATGTGTCTTATTACCTATTCCAAAAAAAATAATTATATAATGGTTCTACAAGTTGGTCTGATAAACTAAACCCCTTTTATATCTCATACAATTAATTATAGTAATTGAGATATGTGTGATTGAGCTTAAAGGACATAGGCATGCCCAAATAAACTGAATAATCCATGATAAAATATAATATTTTATTTTCAAACATATATTGAATCCCTTTGGTTCCAAACATAGGGGGATTGTGACATGAAACCACCCAATTGGTGTGCCATCCTTGTATTTAATTTTGACCTAGTTTGTTTAACTTTTGACCAGTAAAATATATTGTATAATTAGATTGATTGTTGTCTTAGAGATTTTAATTGGTATACTAATACAGTTTTTTGACTTGTTATGGATGATTCAACATGTCAAATTTTGGTTAATTGATATATTAATGAATTTTGGGACAAATTATAATTTAAATGGGTTTGATATAATTATTATGAGGACTTGGAACCCTGATTAATTAAATTAGTTTTCTTAGGGAGATGATAATTTGATTAATTGAATATTGTGTGTTATGATAATACAAATGGTGGGTTTGATATCAGCCTTGTGATTTTTTACTTTCTCAGATTTTGAGCATATATTATATCGATGTAATTTATACTTGAGGGTTTTATGTTGATGGATTATTGAGTATTTTTGGATACGACACATGTTTGTTGTGGATGACTGAGGGCTTTGTGCATGATATTATGTACTTCCAACAATTAAGGTTCCCTTGTAATTGATTTTTGATGGTATATTATTTTGTTATATGGGCTGTACGAGGACCAGATGAAAAATCACATGATGCCCGAGGGTGTGATTCTACAAAGAATATAGGATGAGGTAATTTTTTATGATGTGTCTCTAGTGAGTCATCCTTGGTAGGAGAATCTTCCATAGATTTTGGTGATCCAACCTCATGGAAGAGGATCTACCTATAGACTTAGATCTCCATCACTGGCTAAATCATATGGAAAAAGACATATTTCTGTTTTGGAAAATGGATAATGTTTCTATTATTTAAATTTTAATCACTTTACATTTATACCACGTGGAACACATTCATTTATATATTAATTTCACGAAATTGATTAGGATTGACACTAAGGTGACGACATACTGAGATTTATATCCTACACCTATCACGAATGTAATTTTTTTCCTGAGTAGACTTCTAAATACTAGATATGTTGATTCATTTCTTGTGATTTGCTTGGTACATGGGATATAGGGAGCACATGACAGAGCTAGTGATCAAGATGCTCTTGGATATAGTCCTTGTGCAGTTATTCTTTTATTACATCTTACTTCAATTTTTAATTTTCACTACATGTAATTTTAGAATCATCTATCATTCATGCAATGTTTTATATTGGTATTGGAAACATTTATTTAGTTATTATATTATTCTTCCACTATAGATATTTCATTAAAATTAATGATTTTGCTATAGTTTTTTATTTTAATATTATTATACCTTTGTGAGACGTTGATATAAAAGTTACAGTCTCCCCATTGTACCACCAATATACCCTCAATGCTAGTTGGCATCCTCTCGCGTATGAGGAGGCACACTTGAGCCCATGTGGCTAACAGTCCTGTTACTAGTTTAGTGGTTTGTTAGGTCGGGATGTTACAATGTGGTATCAAAGAAATATTTTTTCTTTTTCTAACTATTTCAGTTTGGTATATTGGATGCTAGGATTGTGTCATCACTTGGTAAATTTCTGTTTCTTGGAATTATCTCCAAAGTAACATGGAAATTTCCAAGTGTCCTGGGCAAAGAATTGTTGTTCATGATGTCCAATATTATTGTTTATATGATTTCACCTCGAGTGAATGTTGGAATTTACAAAAGATAATGATTTACGAGTTTATGGTGTTTTCCCTTGGCTTGGTATGATAAAGAAGTTACATTATTTGAATATTACTGGCCCATATAAACATACATTCCATGCATATTCCATGCTAAGGAGTTGAATTGGTAGCTTGCGTGCTGTTTTAAATTGGGTTCCTTCAATTCCAATCCATTATTTTGGGTTTTATATAATTCCTATTAGATTCCAGGTTTTAATTTTCTATATTATTAATGATTGCAAAAACCTTGATACCTATCTTGTATATCCAATTTTTTGTTTATTAGAACGTCTCAATGTGTTTATAGATGATAATAACATGACTTTTGTGGTTTTGATAAATAAATGGTTTCATGGGTTGAATATATGTGTTATGATTAAACATGAACCATATTTTAATGGTAATGTGTAAGGGAGCCTCATATTTGAGAAAATGTAACCCTTATACTGGAACTATCGTTGACCTTAATACATCTTTAGGAACTATTGTTTAAAATGAAATGATGCTAAAGTATAAATACTAAACATATTTTTTTTGTAAATGGGATCCAAAATTTGATCTATAATGTGTATGTTCTCTTAAAAGGTTTGGATATAGAAGCCCATATAACTGGACCATCAGACAAGTGAGCATGTTATATTCTAAAATGGGAATAGTTTTGTTTAAATGGGATCAAGACTATGGTTTATAAGGTGTATGTGTACTTTATAGGATAGGGAATTGAAACCCATATAATCAAACCATATATAAGACCATGTTATGATTGAGATTGTTATATGTGTGGAGGTTGTTAAATTATAATTTGAAATGAATTGGTAAATGTAAAAAATGAACACCTAGACCTGAGTAATTAATTTGGGGCATGTTTCTTATGAGATGACAGATTCTGATGTTTTAAATTTTTTATTAATGAAGCAACTACTATTAGGTTTCATTCTGAATAACCCAAGTTGTCTTACAGAGTCCCACATTGGTCACCTCATCAAATAAAAATGAATTCTATAAGATATATTTCCTAATTAAAATGGGATGGAAATAAATATTAAATTTTTTTAAATGATGTTTTATGGGACGTTCCTATTCATGTTTTTAGAAATGGATTAGCTGATTGGATTTATATCCTGGTGACTTTTTTTTGGAATGACCTAGATTAAGGGTAGACATTCTTTCTTTCCTAAGGGGATAACACATGGTTAGTAGAACCCTTGAGCTAAAACACCTTGTTAATTCTCATTAAGTTTTTAATGCTTATTATTTTTCATATTTCTTTGTCCCTAGTTTGGCTTTATTTTATGTGACACCCTTGATCGGATGATATATCATTATATCCTTGAAATATAATATGGGCGTGTTCATAGAGTAATTCTCATTTTATGAATGTTATTCATTCCTCATGAATGGTCAACTTCATTGCTGGTCACTTGGCCCTTTCACATTTCCATGGGTGAGTCTAGAGATCACTGGTCTCTTTCACCTTCGTATAGGATAATGTAATTTTGGTTCAGTTTCTATGTGATCAATATGATTCATTACTTCATTAGGCCAGTAGGCCTATGGTTAGTATATAGGATGTTCATTTATATTCTAAACCTTGGGGTAGTATGCGTTCACATACAAAGTGCTCGTCAAATTCAAAATTATGTAACAAACTGGTTGTGTTCGTTGTAATCATTGATCCATTTTATAAATATCACATTCTAAGATCACCTCAGGATATAAAGTGTCCTTGGAATTAAAAGATTCAAATTAATCAAAATTATCATGATGAATTCTTTGTGAATCGATTGTTTTTGAAACCTCAACATATTTGGTATTGGTTTTCATTCCAATAGTTTTGTGCTTCTGTTTATGTTGAATATAAACTAGATCCATCGGGGGAAGTTAGTCTACCTCATCCTTCGGTGGATAGGATACTCTTATGTTCTGATTCTTCGTTTCAAAATTGGTAAAAGATCCCTTACATGTATAAGGAGAAAAAAATAATTGGAAAATCGGGAAATGGTCATATTTTCAAAAATTCTTTTCAAGACATCATGTTTTGAAACTGTTCTATGATTTCATGGTTTCATGAAATTTTTATTGTTGGATATGTGTGGAGAAATTGGAAACATCGTTGGTAGTGTAGGTATTTTTTTGTTAATCTTGAGTGTTCATGGAATTCCTTAGGGGGTAATGTCTTTAGATCAGTTTTTAGTAGTGGGTTGATAGGTGAAGTTTAGATTCTTCCAAGAAGACCAGTATTAGTTAGAATATTCTTATTTTTGTCTTACTAGTTTCCCATTAGTGTATAATTTTTATTGAAAAAAGCATCCCCTTATCTTTAATTCATCCCTGATGCACTGATAGAGCATCCCTCTTAAGAAGTGGTAATGTTTAAAAAAAATTAGGCATTATAAGAGATCCTTATCAGGTTTCATAATGGAGGAATCATTTTTGGTCAAGGGATGTGTTGTATTGAGTGGTAATTGGGTTCCTATGTATGAATTAATTGGACTTCCCTTTCGACACAATCCATTATTTCCATTGACATGAATACTGGGATGATTCCACATTTTTCTCTATAAATAATTTTATGTGGATGTTGTATCCTTGTCAAATCATCTCTCTATAAATATCTAGTGTGGACTACCCCAGGTTAGTTCCTTATATTTGTGTTTCAATGAATCTATGGTGACCCTAGATTTTTTTTCAGGATTGGATGTGGTGTTTTAAAAAGGGTAATGATTCATGTGGACTGGATATGACCTAAACTATTTATCATGCTGTTATATGACAATTTAAATTGTCAGGTGATGGTTTGAACAAGGGACATCACAAAAAGTTGATTATCCCATTTTGGGAATATTCTTGTTGTAAAGAAATGATTCCATAGAAGATGGTGTTGCAGTGTTGTTGTAAGACAATGGTTGTCTAATCCAGGTGTTTCAAAATAATTCAGTCTAATCAGCTCTACCTATCATCTCATCATTCAATGTAAAAGGTTAGTGAAGGATGGTTTTTCATTAGATCATCAGGTTGAGGTGGGTGAAGTTTTTTTTTCAGTTGTGGTATTTCATCAAAATGCAGATCTACATTTCTAGTCGATGTCGGTAGGGAATCAACCATTGTACCATTTCAAAAAATCATGAAATGTGCATCGCTAGATTTCTGAACGGTGTGCTTTGTATGGAAATTTTGACGGTGTAAAGTGTCGTCTTTTGGAATTATAACTCTTAAATGTTAAAGAATAAGGTGGGAAGTACCAGTGGATTGATTTAAAAAAAATGTAATTTTATGTGGGGTCTCTAGCTAAACAGGATTTGGTATATTTCATCTCAATGTTTCATTTGGAGAATGAGCGATGGATTGAGTTTTGACGGCTTAAGTGTTGCGGTCATAATGGTCCTTGAAGGCGTGATAGGTGTTTTGAAATGAAAAATTACCATTTGAATGAAGATTCATTAGAATTTTAGGTTATTTATTGTTTATAATGTTCTTTAAGGATTATCAGGGATGATACATTCTATGGTGGAAAGGTTGTAATGTCTAGTGTTTTTGAACCAGAAAAAAAATCTAAAGGAATTTGACTTTTTTTTATTTCCTGGATGGGATGTTTTATAATACGAGATTCATTGCATAATAAGGGGAGTTGAAATAACTTTATGCATTGTTTTTTTGGAATTGTTTAATGAAATGAAGTGTCTCTTGGGTTTCTTGTTGATTTTGAAAAATCCAGGGTCATTAAATCAATGTTTTGTAGTGTCTGACATAGAAAAACAATTTGTTTGAAACTATGTTTCCCCTAGTAGAAAACTATATGAATTATTTCAAAATAAAAGAATAGACAACATGATTTGTGTACATTTTACCGAAATCAAGCACCAAGTTGACATGGTTAGTTTCAAATGGATAGTTTTCTCTTACTATTAATCAAATAGTTGGAACATAGTTTAGATAACTGTGCAACCCAAACTCTGTGGTGTGTTTTTTATGAAATTAAATTAATTAAATTAAAATTTAATTTTAAATAAATTTAATGACATTAAATGGAAAAAATAAATAAGTAAAGAAATATATTAAGAAATTTAATAATAATAATAATATGATGATGATGATGATTATGATGATGATGATGATGATGATTATTATTATTATTGTCATCATCATTTATGTTTTTTGAAAAAAAACCCCAAGGGTTTATCTACTATTCCACTACATATCATGTGATGCCCCTAGCATCTCCTTGTTAGCATGAGAGGCTACCTCTTGGCTCCCCCTTGGTTCATCAATTTCCACTTGATCTCATCCCGATTCTTGTTTTATTTTTCATGACGAGTTCCATGAATCCACCTCATTTACTATTTTGGATATTTTTCTTATGCCCATCACTTTTTCTCTGATCAACTAAACCTTAGGGTTTGGATAAAAATTATTTCTATTGTTTCATCCATTTTAGGGATGTAAATGCATCTTATGGGACTCCTTAATGCATGATTCATCATGTAATGCCACATGTGAAGTGGTAAAGAGCGTTTAATTCTTCATATTACCAAATTTGTGTAGGTTTTCCTCCATTATTATTCATTTCTAAATTTCTATTTGGAGTTTTTGTAGTTATTGAGTGACCATTAATAGTATTTAACTATGTTGGACCATTCTAGTGTGATTTTGAGTTTCTAATAATTATGTAGTGTGGTTTGGTCATCCCTGAGGTGGATTCAAGTCACCAGAGTCAAAGGGGAATTACCTCATATTAATAGGTAGGCATATCAATAGGTACGTTCCCCCATTATATATACATTCACCCATGATAGTGAATATATATATATATGGTTAGAGTTGTGATTATTTATATATATATATGAAAATATATACTAATGTAAGTGGAAACAAGCGTATATATATATAATAATGTACATAAGGACCCACTTGTACATATTATTAGCCATGTGATTGTGTTCCATGGGGATAGGTTTCATTATATATATGTAAAGGTTAATATTATTGGGGTGGGAAAGAGTAGATTTGAGTGGTCACCGATGGAAATTTCAAATACCAAATCGTTCCACAAGGATTTCGTTTCTTGAGGCATGATCCTCTTCCTTTTTCCCATTATATTTAATAATGAATAAATTTCACACATTTAACGCTCTCTCTAGAAATTATATAGTGGTGTATTATTCTTTAATGAAAATTCCTATATGTTGAATGAATGGATGTCATGTTTTTATAATAAATCCCTTTTTTAGAGGTGCATAATCTTCTAAAAGAAAAATTATTGATTAGTTATATAAACTATACATTGTTTGTTTCATTGGTTTCTCCCGATGCTATAATGTGTAAATCACCCTATGGTTGTGAGTTTCAAATTAAATAAATTCCAAAAATGAAATATTAAGTTAATATAATTTTGGAACCATGAGATTTTCCCTTGAAATATATATTCCACACTCTACATTTAAATTCTCTTGATGGATTCATCATATGGGAAAGACTCATTCCTTATATTAATTACTTATGAAAGTTGATTTACTATCAATACATAAAGTATTATTTAATTTCATTGTTTTAGGCTATAAAATATTCATTATACCCTATGATGCACTTTATGCTTACTGCTTGGTTCCACTAGTGGATGGTCTAAAAAAATCCATTTTTATCTAATAAAATTAATTTTCATAATTACAATATGTGTGATCATGTTGGCATGATACATGTAAAAAAAGATAAACTATAAAATCTCTATTAACCTATAATATTTTATTTTTAATCCTCCATTGAATCCCATTGGGTCCATAGGGAACGAGATTGATACCTACATCCCCCAGATTGGTGTGTCATCCTTGGATTTAATTATGACCTCAAGGGTTTTACTTTTGAGCCCCAAAATAAATTAGATAAATAGATTGATTGTTTTATTAGACTTTTAAACTGGAATAATAGTAAATTTTTATGATTTCTTAACACCCCACGATTCTATGGTACATTTCTCTTTGAATAATGAAATAGCTTGCATTGTATGCAACTTCGAGATTCTATCACATCGTGTCCTACTAAAATTGCCGTTATGAATAGTAATACCTACTTTTTGAAATTTTATAAATTTTATTTTTCAAAATGGACTTAATTTTTGAATTCTGAATATCAAAATTAGCTTAGGGTGAATTTTAGGTATTTGTTTAAAACATTAAATTATTGCTGAATAGTTAAAAACAATACGTTATGGGTTAAAAATGACTTTTAATTAAAATAATTATTTATTTCATTTTAATTTATTTTAGGTAAAAATAGATACATAATACCTATATATGTTCAATGTAATTCTTTGGAGTCATTTTATAATAATATTTGATATATCAAATTTCATTGAATTTTTTACCGTCTTTTACCCACCTCCTAGGAGAATTTTTATATTTGAATAAAACATAATATTACCTCTTCTATGAGTTTAATTTAAAAAATACAAGAGAGATTCTTGATATCTGAAAGAAAAATGTGGTTCAATAAGAAGAAAATAATTTTTTCTGAATAGAAACTTTTAACTTTTATTTTCCACGGTTAAACGTAAATATGATAATTAAATGTAAAAATGATATTATTACTACCTTAACACATGTACTAATTCTTTTCATTGTGTAATTCGACCAAAAACAACCTTATAAATAAAATATGATCCTTTAGTTCCACTTTTATTAGATTAGGGCATTTTTTATTATTTAATTCAAAGAAGAGTTAAAAGTGTTAAATTCATGTTTTCATAACTAAAAAAATTTTAATAAAGGGTTATACATAAGATAAATTAGACTATAAATATTCTTTAAAAAGATAAAATTATTTAATACATAATAGTATTTTATTTATAATTTTTATACATTAAATAATTATATTTATTTTTGACACAATGATGATATAGTAGTTACCTTTTTAATGAAATATTAAATTAATTGATATTATAAATTTCCCATTAAATGGAAATTGAGATTTTTGATGAATTAAACTAAATTTATAGGTTAATATGAAATGTTATGATTGAATATAGGAATTTATTTTTAAGTAATAAAGTTATTATAACTTTAAAAAAATCAATTATTAAATAATGTCAAAGTTTACATAATATAGTTTTTAAAACAAATACTACATTATTGGTTGATATAATATTTGTAATAATCTATGGTTCAGTAGAAGGACCAAAATAATATTATATGTTTCATTAATGAACCTCTTGGGGTTCTCTTGTTAGTTTATAGTATGTTTATTAACCAGATAATATATAAATACAAAGAGACATGGTAAATGTCAAACTATTTAACTAATAGTTATATCTAAAAGATAATGTTAATATGGTGACCCAAAGTGATCTAAAACCTATTGGTTGAGTGGTTTTAGACCCATCCACAGCTTATCCTCTAAATAAATCTTTTTTGAGCTATTAGAAACTGAATATGGATTTATTTTAAAATAATATTTCAATCTTTTCCTAAGGTTCCCCTCACCCCTCTTATAAAAGGGCACTTCCCCTTCTCTCAAATTCACACCTTCAAATCCATTTGTCTTGGACAAAACCTACCCAAATATCATCTAATCTATTATATATTCATTATAGATGCCAACCTTTTGTCATAATTCCAACCTATGGATCCCTTTAGATGAAATCAAAAAGAAGAACTCGAAGAAGAGGTAAATATATCATCACCACTTTCATGTTCTTTTCTTCTTCCACTTCATCTTTCATTGTTGTATCAATTATAAAATAATAACTCCAGTATCATCTATATAATGTGATGTTATTATAAAATTTTTTCAACCATATTCATTATTCTACCCATCATATGATGACAATGTCACCATACATGCGTACGTACGGCTTACCATCTCTATGTCGTGGTGATGTTTTTCATTCAAATAATTCATTATTTGGATGGGTATAACAACAAATATAACTGATGTAAATAATATATATAACATGTTAATTAATATTTATATGTGATATAATATCAATTTATATATGATTTTTAAATCAAAATAATGATATTTTCACTCCTGCGTACGTACATATTACCATCTCCACGAACACGATGAGATTCATTTACCCATCATACCCATTAATGAATAATTTTCATTTGATCATTAAAAATAATTATTAAAAACATAAAATCAATTGAGAAATGAATCAAATACATCCTCAGTATAACAATCATGACTTATGTAACAAAACATATAAAGGAAAACGAATCATTTAACACCCAAAACGATGACAATACTAAAATACTATTAACAAAGAAATAATATATGATAGTATATGATATCATATTTTTGTTAATGGTTATTTAATAATTTAATAACTATGATTAAACTATTATACAGAAGGTTAACGTACCCTTGACAAAGGAAAACTACAATGTAAGGGTTAATTTCATAATCTCTTTATTATCTGAGGTTGTTTTTACTTAAGTATCTACCAGTACATCTTTATCATCCACATCCTTGTATCTTAAAAATGTATTAGAAAAAATTTTAATATTTCCAAGACTATGGGATAAAAACATTTGTACATTTTTTGACCATCGATGTTTAGAAAGAAATATTTACGTCATTTTCTAAACAATGTACATTATGACATTTTCATCAAAATTGTGCTAAGAATGTTTTTTTAAATTATATAGCAGGTGCAACTATTTTACATCATTATAACATCATCGTAGCATCAATTACATGATTATAAGAAAATTTCCAAAATAATTTTTTTCTTCTAAATGGTTTTTATATAGAAATTGATATTTATTTCAAATAGTTTTCATTTTATCTGTGTCAAAATATTTTGATGGATTTTGAAATTTTTTGAAGTTTATTTATTATCAAACAAATATTCCAAATTGTATTGAAGTTTTTCGTGATATGTTTGACCATGGATGTTATACTTTTATACCATTCATGATTTATGGATAAAGTATTCACATTTCGTATGCTAGTCTTAATATGAATGTTTATGTTATGTTCAAACTTTTTCATATGAGGAATAAATTAGACTTAGTATGTGATGGGTGGAGCCTGCTATAACTCTTTGATGGATCATTAGGTCTCCTGAGACAAACTACTTCCTTGGCACAAGGCCTTGAAAAAATCTTATTTGTAGTCTTGGCACCAATCCTTGACTATGTGGTTATGATGTATGGCATTATGCATACCATCAGTGTGAAATTGGATATTGATATTGCAAGTGATTATTCGACTAGTAGAATGTCCATGTGAATAAGTAAATTGAATTATTTTAATTTATATTTTCCATATTATGATGAGGTTTAAGTATAAAAGTATTTTATTTTTGTCTTATATGGTTCCTTAAATGTTTACGGTTATTTAAGAAAGTTTCTGCTATATTTTTATCCTTACTAAGCATCTGAGCTCCTGATCTTTCTATGTATTATTTTTCCCAGGATCGGAAGAGCTATATTATGACTAAATTTTAGGGATAGTCTATGGGATATGACTATGGTTAATGCAGACAATTTCGTTTTTATTTTTCATTTTATAATGTAATGTAAAAGTTATGAATGTATCTAGTACATACAAGGCAACTAAAGTAGTTGGTCTTTCGAGACATGATCTTTTGTGATCATGCCAATGTTATGTAATAACACACCGAATCAGGGTAACTAGGGATAGTGAATTATAGTTGGTATCAAATGAAGTTTAGTAAAATCTGTGGAAACTAGATTTAGAAAAATTCTGATTAGAGAATGTTACCCTAAGATAGACTTTGAGGATTAGTATTGAATATCTTTCTAAAATTTTGGTAATGTAGAAATTTTGAGAGTTTTACAAAAAATACAACCTTTTATAGATATGATAAAGTATATGAGGCTCTATAATAGATGTACCTAGGGCAAAAACCTGAAAACACTACTTTTTGGTAGACTCGAACGGGAACTGGTGCACAACAACGGGGCTTGTTGCACTATTTGTTATGACCCTCCCATGGAATATTCGTAGAATAATTTACATTTTCTTTAAAACCAATTATAAAGGATTTATGAGTATATACTTCCTCAAAGAAAACATTTTATGATTACAGATTATATCCATAAACTATTCAATTTATGTAAAGTGTTTTACAAGTTTGGAATTATGTATTTCGATTAATAAACTAATCTAGTTTATGCCATTGTTTAGAAATGGAACCTAGTGGAAGAAATTGAAACAGTATCAATGCATGTAATCCATGTAGGGATTTCCCTCATACTCAAGATAATTATAGTGGAGTTTTTGATGCAATTGGGGCTGATCAGCTTATCACCATACTAGGAAAACTCACTCAGGTTATGAATAATGACCTTACCCATATGGAGCAACCTGATATCTAATGCAGAGGATCAATGTTAGACTTCTTCATGAGGAAACAACCTCTAACATTCAATGGGACAATGAATCCATTTGTAAATGATCAATGGATATGTTCCTTGGAGAAAATATTTCATGCTTTGGGGAGTAACGAAAGAGAAAAAGATTTCATGGTAGTTTATCGCCTCATGGGAGATATAGATCAATGGTGGTCATTAATTCAAAACACAAATGAATATGAAGAAGATTCAAATATTTAATAGAGGGAGTTTTAATATCTTTTCCTAGAAAAATACTTTCCTCTTGACCATTGAGTGCATTTGGAAAGAAATTTTTTGAATCTGAGGCAGAAGGAGGATGGGAATGTCGCCATGTTTGAGGATAACTTTACAAGTTTAGCAAGGCATGCAACATATTGTATACTTAACCCAAGGAGTAAGATTGATTTATTCTTTGATGTGTTAAAACCTTTTCTTCATAAATCATTATTCTGAAAATCCATCTCGTCATATGATGATATAGTCTCATGTGTTATTAAGACAGAAAAGGAAATTTATAATTATTATGAATTTAAAGCAGAGAAAGAGAAGAATAGATCAACTGAACACTCTAGAAATAGAAATAAGGGTATGTAGGTAAAATTTGAATATCCATCCTATAGTAAATTTGGGAATAAGAACCCTAGTACTTTCCTGATGGGAATGAGACTAGGTTACAAGTGTGGTTAAAAAGGCCACAAAGCTCGTGATTGTAAGGGTCGGAAAGAGGCCGTAAATGCTGAATTATACAGTTGTAGAGAAAGGGTTCATTATGGAAATTAATTTCCTATGCGCCATAGAAACTTACCTCAGAAAAGGCTAATGGATCAAGGCGAAGCTTATGCGATCACTACTACTAAGGTAGAAGCTCCAAAAGATGTGGTGGAATGTAATTTAATGGTTTCATCAAGTTTACCAATGATTTATTTGATTCTGGATCAACACATTGTTTCATATCTTCCAAGTCTGCTAAGAAAATTTGATATTTACAATTTAATTTAACAAGGATTTTTTCAGTCAAAACTCATAAGGGAAGTATCATTGCAATAATGTTTAGTGAATCAGTTCCCATTAAGGAATATAAATGTTATTTATCTCCTAATCTTATTGTCATACCCATGATGGAATTTGATATAATCCTCGGTATGCATAGGCATTCAGACCATGATGTGAAAATTTATTGTATGAATAAGACAGTTACAATTTTTGATGATGATGATAAAGAATACCTTATCTTTAGTGAAGAAACATCACTAACTAATTTCTATCCAGATCCACCCCCAGAAGCTTAACTAAATTATATTATTAGGGAGTAAGAGAATGGAATAACTGTGGGTGAGGAAAAGAATATTCCAATATAGGATGTACCTATTGTGAAAAAATATGTTGATGTCTTTCCATAGGATTTACTAGGACATCCTCCAGAATGAGAAATTGAGTTTTCCATTGACTTAATTACTAGTTCATGGACCATATCAAAGACCCCTTATGGAATGGCCATTGTGGAAATAGTGGAACTAAAGAAACAACTATAGGAATTGAGTAATAAGGGACTTATTCTCCCTACTGTTTCTCAATGTGAAGCCAATGTCCTTTTTGATAAAAATAAAGATGGATCTATGCGGTGGTGCATTGACTACATGGAGATCAATGTTATAACCATAAACAACAAGTATCCCCTAACTCACATTGATGATTTATTTGATAAACTTCATGGAACAAAATATTTTTCAAAGATTGACCTTTAATCTGGATATCATCAGTTGTGTGTGGAGAAGAAATACATTCCAAAACAAGCAATTTGAACCAGTTATGGGAATTACGAGTTTACAGTAATGCCTTTTGGGCTGACTAATGCACTCTCGGTTTTCATGGATCTAATAAACAAAGTTTTCAAGGAATATTTTGTTGAATTTTTTGTGGTATTTATTGAGGATATCTTGGTATACTCCAAAAGCTACGAATATCATGAACATCACTTGCGCATTATCTTAAAGACTCTAAGAAGAAATGAAATATATGGGAAGTTTATCAAGTTTGAATTATGGCTTCCGGAGATTTATTTTCATGTCCATATTGTCTCTAAGGATGGAATCTCTATTGATCCTTATAAAACAAAGGCAATCCAAGATTGGCCATCATCGACATATAAAACCGAGGTACCCAGTTTTACTGGTTTAGCAGGTTATTATTAGCATTTCATCTAGAATTTTTCCTGATTTGCTAACCCATTAACCAAGATCACACGTAAAGGGGTTAAATTTGTTTGGACAAAAGAGTGTGAGGAATGTTTTGAATAACTGAATATAATATTAGTCAATTCCCCTATCTTGACTTTACAATCATTGAATGATGGGTTTTTTATGGTGATGCTTCAAAGAAAGGACATGGTTGTTTCCTTATGCAGAATGATTGAATTATTTCCTATCCATCACGATAGAAAAAAATCATGAAAAAGACTATCCTACTCATGATCTTGAGTTAGTAGTTGTAATATTTTCTTTGAAGATTTTGATACACTCTCTATATAGTGAAAAATGTGAGATATTGACCGATCACAAGAGTTTGAAGTATATTTCCTCAAAGAATGAACTCAACATGAGGCAAAGGCTATGTCTTGAACTAATCAATGATTATGATTTCACTATACACTACCACCTAGAGAAGGAATATAAGGTGGAATATGCTTTGAGTATAAATTATCATGGTGTTTTGAATAATATGAGAGTTGAAAAAGATCCTATATACATAGATCTAGTACATATAGATATTGGAATAATCATGGAAGGTGAAACATCAATAATTTTTCAAATGGTTTCCAAACCATCTTTACTAGAAAGGATATAATGTTCTCAAACTGATGATGATGAATTTCAAAAGAAAACTAAAGTTGTGAACGATAGAAGATTGATTGACTTTGAATATGAAGATGGGGTTTTGAAAATTGGAAAGAGACATTGTGTTCCCAATATACCCGATCTGGAAAGGGAATTGTTGGATGATGCTCATAACTCTTATTTCTCTATACAAACTGGTAGCACTAATATGTGTAGAGATTTGGAGAAAAATTTGGTGGGACAACATGAAGAGAGATATTGCTGATTTTGTGTTGAGATATACGGTTTTTCAACAAGTGAAAGCTGGAAGGTACCATCTTAGAAGAGTCATTCAACCTCTTCCCATAACTTAGTGGAAATGGGATGATATTACGATTGACATTTTCATGGGTCTACCAAAGACTCCTAGAAGTAATTACACAATATGGGTCATTGTTTATTTTCTTTCAAAGTCAGCACATTTTCTTTCTATAAGAGAAGATTTGCAACATAAACTTCTAGAAAGACTATATATTAATAAAGTTGTAAGACTTCATGGAGTACCCCGATCTATTGTTTCTGATCGTGATCCCCATTTTACAACAAGATCCTGGAAAAGGCTTTAGAAAGCCCTAGATACTGAACTTCATTTGAGCACTGCCTACCACCCTCAAGCTTATGGAATATTAGAACGGACTATGAAAACCTTAGAATACAAGATAATATCTTTCTCACATGACTTTCAAAATATGTGTGATCTACATTTACCTCTGAAAAAAGTTTCCTATAACAATAGATTCCATTCAAGTATTTAGACAGCACCATATGAAGTGTTATATGGAAAGAGATGTTTCACACCAATTTGTTGGGATGATGTTGGTGAATGAAAACTCGTAGGCCCAGAACACGTTGAAGATATAATGGAAAAGGTGAATATTATCCAAACCCACATCAAACCAGTTCAATGTAGATAGAAGAGCTATGCCAAAAACTAAAAGAATGATCTGTAATTTTAGGTATGAGATCATGTTTTCATGAAGGTACCTCCATGGAAGGGAGGTGTACAATTCGGTAATAAGGGTAAATTGAGTCTCATGTATATCTGACCTTTCTAAATTCTAGAATGAATTGGGGTTGTAGATTATCGTTTGGATATGACACCAAGTCTCTCCAAAGTTTATGATGTGTTCTGCATATCACTATTGAGAAAATACATGCCTGACCCAGCGCATGTACACACCTATGAAGAAATAGAACTGGAACCGTATCTATCTTATTACGAAGAGCCTATCAGAATTATTGATACTAAAAATCTTGTGTTGAGAAACTAGATGACTCGTCTTGTAAAATTTCTATGGAGAAACCATAAGATGGAAGAGGCAATGTGGGAACCCGAGGAACATATGATGAAGAACCACTAGAATCATTTTGTGTGGTATTACTCTAGAAATTTAGTGGACAAAATTATTTGAATTAGGGAAGAATGTAACACCCCAAGCCTATGTAGTTTGTTTCCCTTTGAATAATGTAATTGCTTTCATTGTATGCAACTTAGAGATTCTAACACACCGCAACCAACCAAACTAGCTGTTATAACATCATTGAAGCCTCCTTTACAAGCTTATAAGAATATTTCCAAAAAAATGTTTTCTTTTAAATGGATTTTAAATAGAAAGAGTTATTTATTTAATATAGTTTTGATTTAATCTAAGTCAACATCCTTTGATGGATTTTAAAATTGTATGAAGTTTATTTATTTTGATACAAATCGTCAATATTGTATTTAAGGTTTTGTGATATATATGACTGTGGATGAGTTATTTTTATACCATTCTATGGTTTATGGATAAATTATTGACATTTGTAATGATAGTCTTAATACAAATGTTTATGTTATGTTTAATCCTTTTCATATGATAAAAGCATTGGACTTTGTATATGATAGGTGGAGCGCGCTATAACTCTTGGATGTATTGGTAGGTCTCATGAGACAATCTACTGTCTTGGAAGAAGGCCTTGACCAAATCTTATTTGCAGTCTTGGAACAAGGCCTTGACAATGTGGTTATGAAGTCTCACATTATTCATTCCATCATTATGAAATTGGCTATGGATATTGCATGTGATTATTTGACTAGTTGAATATCAATAAAAATAAGTAAATGGAATTATATTGATTTATATTTTCGATATTATAATGAAGGTTAAGTTTAGATGGATTTTGTATTATTTTTATACATTTCCATTAATGTTTAAGAATATTTAATAACGTTTCCCCTATATTTTTATCCTTACTGAGCCTCTAAGATCACCCATTTCTATGTTTTATTTTTCACAGGATGAGAAGAGTTATATTATGACTCTCTTCAAGGGATAGTCTATGAGATATGAATGTGTATAATGAATACAATTTTGTTGTTGTTTTTCATTTTATAATGTAATGTAAATGTTATGAATGTATCTAGTACTTCGAATGCTACTAAACTAATTGGTCGTTTGAGAATTGATATTTGTGATCATGTCAATGTTATGTAATAATGCACCGACTCTAGGTAACTCGGGTTGGGGCGTTACTGATCTCTTATAGAAGAATCACTTGGGATAATTTTGTTTAATTGATATACCAATGACATTAGGGTTAAATTATAATTTAAATGGGATTGATAAAATTATGTAATTGATTAAAAACCCTGATTTATGAAATTATTTTGGTAGATAGATAATAATTTGATTAATAGAATATTCTTAATTATAAAAATACATATGGTATGTTTTATACTGTCAACATTATTTTTTCATTCTTAGTTTTTGATCTTATATTATATCGCTATAATTGATTCCTTAGGGTTTGATGCTGATGGCATGTTAACTTTGTCTTGACATGGCTCCTGTTTATTATGGATGAAGTAGGGTTTGGTGCATGATCTTTCATACCACCTGAGGGAAATACACATTGGTACATGATACCAAAGGGAAGAGTATTTGATTATAAGGTATTTTTGAGGAAGAGATGCATATTAACATGAATCATAAGGGAGATATTTTGGAAAAGAAGTTGGAAGATTCAATTTTTTATAATGTGTTAATAGAGATTTATCCTATGTATGAGAATTTTCCACTTATATGGGGTTTTCATCATATTGTAGGAGGATATAACCATAGACATAAATATTCATCATAGTCCGAAGATGGTGGTTTGGGATAGGATTCCATTTAATAACTTGGAACAAGTTTCTGTTTAATTTTTTATCACATTGCATTTAAATCATGGGGTAGACTATCATTTATTTATCAATTACGTGAAATGGATTGGGATAGACATCACGGGTGTCAGCCTATTGCGTTTTATATCTCACACTATACCCATTCACAATATGGTGCTCGAGTAGACTTATTTTTCCATGGTTTATGTAATCATTGATTGTTCTATACTAAGTACCTGGAAGATAGGGAGCATAGGACTGAGCTGGTGCCCTAGATCATCATTGAGCTAGTCGTTGGGAAGTTATTCTTTTATTACATTGCATTAAATTTTTAGATTTTCCCTACATTTCATTGTAGAATCTTATATAATATTTTCATTGTTATTAATTGGTGTTGGTCAATTTTATTTAGTTATTATATTATTCTTCGGTGGGAACTATTTATTTATCATTACTACTTTTTCTATTATTTTTTGTGTTAATATTATTATACAACAATGCGACTCTAATATTAGGGTATTGTCTCCCCACCATAAAATCAATATACCCTCACTGGTAGTTAGTAGACTTTGGAATATGAGGAGGTGCCCTTGAGGCCATATGGTGATTAGTCCAGATACAAGGTTAGTATTCATTTGGTTCGGGATGTTACATATCCTGATAGCACTACCACCCAAATTTTATGTCTAAACACACTTCTTCATCAAAAAATGATTTTTTTTCTTTCTAGAACACATCCTAACCAGAGAAATGTTTTGATTTGGGTGTCTAATGTTTTAATAAGTACCATAAACTATTTTAGTACTTCAAAAACCATTAAAAATTTGTGGTAATGGGAATGGTTTTTCAATTTTGGATATTCTCAAAATCCATATACATAGGTTGAATTTTGTCTATATCAATATATTTTATATTAGAATGTATTATGAAATGAAATTAATGAAACCCTTGAAATTTTTCATACCTTTTTCTTGGGATATAATATTGGGCATCCATGGATATATTATTCCACACAAATGTTAATGTATCATCATATATGAATCCTCAAATTCGAATGGTTAAATTATATTATGTGTTTAATTTTCAGATCTTCTTTACATTGTATATCATTAAAAATGTGTTGTATATAATGAAACAAGTGAGAGTTGGATCTACTAATAATATATTAATACTATATAATTAATTACACAAACATTACACAATAGTTGAGAAAACTCCATAAATTAATTTGGAATGTATAATGTATTATAAAAGAATGAAATCATAATGAGATGATTATTGTCCATGATTTCCCTTTCCACATTCTAATCTCTCTTCCCAAAAATATACCTTAATTATTCTAAAAATTCTTAGTGACGTCCAATAATATAATGTACTATAGGATGATCCCACCATATCATTAAGTGATACATTCAATCCATGAATACACCTTAGAGAAGAGAGTCTGGTGGATTACATTGATGGATAGTCAACAAGCATATAAAATTAAGATAGTTTCAGAGTTGTTATTTTATATAAGGTATTCACATAAGTTCTTCATTTTATTCCTATATGATTTTATTTATTATGAAATATATATATTGTTATAGGATTTCTACTTTATTTCACTAAAATGTTTTTTTGATCCATAGAAACCGTAATGTGGTAAAAAATATTTATCATGATCTTTGATTCATGATGGTATTTTTAAAAATAATAATGTTTATGTTATTTCTATTGTTGTGTGAAGAATCAACATATATGATATGAATTTTACACTATGTATGGATATATGACATGGTATATCATAAGATGGAGATATGTTTGTTCCACAAAATATGGGGTATTATGGTACAAACATGGTAAAAATTTTATAGTTTATTCATATAACTGATATATTAAATATGGTATTGTATGAAGAAAGGAACTGATGTGTTTTTTATAACAGAGCATTGTAGAACTTTATAGATATCAGTGATTATCATTATATATTCTTTTCGAGTCGATTTATTATTACATTGGTTCTCATTGTAGTCTATAATGGATGGGGTGCAATGTTTTTTATAAGAAGGTCCTCGTGTATGATATTAATAAAACTCAACTTTGGATAAGTATCCTTCAATGTCTATTATAGGCAAAAATAACTTTATGCACCATGAAATGTTATTCTTATAGGGGGTGTATGTCGGATTTGAAACATGAAAATATTCCATGCCTTATCACTAGTCATGTTATCAATCATTAAATTTGAGTGGTAGCACAAACACCATTTTTCAAGCACAATAAATATCAATTATATATTTTGATTTATCTGAGATAACCTAATATGGTATAATAGAAGAACTATATTTCTCTATATTTCAATTTTTTATTTATTTATATAATAAATAAATTGATTATAAATTATAAAAAATATTTTTCTACGTAATTATTAATGCTTAAATGTAATTATAAATTGAATATTTATAAAATGCTAAATAATAAGTAGTTAAATTTTAGTAAAACAATTTTTAAAAATATATCACTATAATGAATGTTAAAATTGATAACAAAATTTTATATTTTTTTTCATGCCTTATATTTTTTATATAAATTATTTATATGAAAATAATATGGGTAATTTATAATGAACTCATAAAATAATTATAAAAATAAAAATAAAATAGGTTCAGATTAAATTTATGAATTTCACATAATTATTCATTCAAGTCCTTCATTAATAAATTATTTAAACCATATAAAAATAATTTCTTATTTAATAATTTCAAGGTTTTATATATATATATATATGTAATATTATATTATATAAATATCCAATATAGTATAATAAATGTATAATTTCTTTATATTTTTTAGTAACCAATATATTTATGTAAAATCCCATATAATTAGTAATAATAAATTGTTCATGTTAGATATAAATATTTATTATGTATATTTATTTAATAATTAAATGCCTATAATATATGTTTATATTATATAGTTTTTATAATTACTTTTATTTACAAATTGTTCATCAACATTTATTTCATATAATAATTTATTAATTATTCATTAATTTAATATTTTACATACTTTATTCATTAATATAATTATTATATTATGTATATTGGTATGATTTAGTTTATGGATATATACTACATGTGTTTCTTATTATACATGAATCTTTGGAGTTACATGCTTGGTATACTAATTGATTTATCTTTCTTCTATATTGACATTGGATTTTATTGAGTTATTTTCTTGATTAAAGAAGTTTATTTTCTTTTTTACATAATTGGTGTTTGAATAATGATGTAATTGAGATCACACATTGCTAAAGTATACTTAAATATAGGTATATTGGTTTGAACTGCTCATTTAGAAAGTTAATTATGACGTCACTAGAAACGTAGCGGTTATGAATATATCCCACTAGGATTAAGTTTGTATGGATTGTTAGTTTCATATAATTATAATCATTTACCACATGTAATTTTGTGTACCTTATTTATAAAATAGATTTATATATACGTGAAAGTATTTTTAATTTAGTATTTGTTATAATCTTAAGAAATGAGTGTTGTAAGTAATTACACATAAATATTTTTTAATCATATTTATTTGGTGGAAATGATATTATTCCACAAAAAATAATTATAATAATGCATACTTGTTAAGAGTACAACAACAGCTAACATGGTGAGAATAAATCTCATTAAATATTTTCACTTCCATATTCCATATAATGTGAACAGTTTCTAAGGCACTAATTATCCAACTTATTAAACCATGCCAATGTTTTTCACCATTAGATTATCTTGTGTAAGGAAAAAAATTATTGTGGTGTCTTTAAAATTTTGTTTCATCATTCCTAAAATATGTTTTCGGATACACTAATATAATAAATCCAAACTATTAGGACACTCAGTGAATAAAATTCAATAGTCCATATGATTCATTGGTTAAGGAGTTATCTACATGACTTTGTAAGATTCACATATGATAAGATTGAAATTATTTGTTTACCAGATAGAGATATAATGTATTTATTTTCTCAAAACTGTGCCACTATTTCAAAAATATAAACATTACTACACTATTGGATATGTTGTGTTAAAATGGGGTCATCAATTTAGTATTGTCCCATTTAATTATATCATTATTAAATGAAATAAAAACATGAAACTATTCAGATAAAATAATTTTTTTAATATAAATGGAAACATCATCAAACTTATCTTTGGTATGAATTTTATAATGTAGAATCTTATTGTAATAAATTTCAGAAACTACTATTTTTATTCATAAGTGAGTAAGAAATTTCAATGTGTTTAGAGACTAACTTTCTATATTTTTTATATAGATATTGTTAAACAAATTTATCTACATGACAATGAGAAGTATGAAATTATTCTATTAATGTTTTAAAGGAAGTATATGAAACTTGAACTGAGGATATTTAGTATCCCCTCATTTATAAAATATGATTTGATTTTCTGATTTATTAGTGATGATGAAAAATATAAATATGTTTTGATTTGGATAAGGAATTCATTCTACTATAAATTTTCTAAAAATATGATTTTGTTAAATAAATGTTAAAAATATTTTATAAAACGGAAGAAAATATATTAACTGATTATGTTATGCCTATGTTTTTATTCTATTTAGATAGTACATTATCGTAAGTGTTCATAACAGAAAAAGAATCATTAGATTTTGTTTCTGAAAATTATTATTTATGAAATAATCCAAGGTCATTAAATTCTAGATTTATTAGGAAAGTGAGGAAATTATTATATAGGGTGAAGTTCATTGGATTAACCAATAGGGTTTAAGAAACTACACAGAATGTATATTTATGGTCTCAATGTTATAGAGATCATTTCAATAGTTTTAAAGGGAATATGACACTGAATGTATATTTTTATGTATAATAAGTATACATGAGTAATAATTATGGAAATGATTGATTAATCTTTCAGTTTTTATAGAAATGACTATCCAAATAGTTGTTGGAATAGATATTTATGTTCAACAAAATTTTATTATGCTCTTATAGATATAAATAAAATATTTATTTTTTGAATCATATATCTTAGAAATTGTAAAATAGATTAAATTTTAAAAATTGAGTTGTTATAAATATTTTGAGAATATGGATACAATATTGATGGGATGTGATTCATCAGATGTTAAATCATGATTTAAAAAGATAGAAGGATAAAAATTTCTTTTTTCGATATAATAGTGTTTAACAATATGTTTACTGATATAAAAGGGATTTTATCCCATTAGAATCATTGGAATAGTTAAATGAATAATATTTTTTCATGGAAATTATATAAAACACATAGAATACCAAATATACTATAGAATAAATGGTTTTTTATAAGAAATCATAGTAAAAATATATAAGTGTCATTTTTAAACAAAAAGGAATTTGGGTATTTTATTATTATATTATGAAAATAATATAGGATCTAGGAGGACGTTAGAGTATGTTTATAATTAAACAAGTTCAAATATAAAAGTTGAATGATTATTCATGTCATGATGAATGCAACAAAATTTTTCAATTTTTTTAGGTTATGTAGTTAAAATATTAATGTAATGAGTAACATTTGATACTAAAAGAATTAAAGGAAAAAATATAGTTAGAATTATTTCCAAGGATAATGATGATAATAAACATTCAAAGAGTAATAATTAATAAACAGTTGTTATTAACATTGTAAAATTTTATATTGTGATGCAGATGATTTTACATATATATTCTGGGAGTTAAACATTAGGAATTTCATTCATATGTCTCACAATTACTCAAGCCAGATTTCATCATAGATGTTACTCAATAAAATGATTAATAGAAATTTTTAATAGATAATAAATTATACATTTATATATATGTGTGTGTAATGAATAATTTATAGATTTAACTAGTCCAAAAATTCAATAAAAGAGAAGAAAACATATGGAAAATCTATAGTCTATCTGATGTGATATGGTTAGAGAAACTTTTTTGGGTGGTTTTGTTATGTATGATTTTATAATTTTAAGAATTTATAATGTTTCATGTTATATAAAAGGAAATATATATTATTTTTTCCCAATGGTTTCATATATTTGTATATATTATGTGGTGAAATTATAGTTAACCTTATATAGTATGACTTTGAGTAATCTCTAACAGATGTTCATCATGAAGTATTTTAAATTGTAATGAAATTTTATGGTTAGAAATATTTGGATTAATATATTGAGATATGGAGTGTCAAGAAACCGCCCTGGGTTAACCCATAACCGGTCACCCGAGTAGGTCTACGACATGCCCCGAAGGGCGTTCCTTATCCCCACAGGATGAAAACTAGTGTAAGACATCAAAATAAAGATATTTAGAATGATTAGGCTTATAAAAGATAAATTAAATATACAAGAATAAATTAAACATCTAAATATAAACACTAGGAATGGGAAATGAATTAAACAGAATCGCTCGATGTACCTCCTTGTTATCTTCTAGGTCACCACCCAACATTGAACCTAGTTCACTCCGAGAGAGATCCAGCACTAATGAAAGATGAAAATGAAAATATAATGCAGGGGTGAGCACTTAAATTATCATTAGGAAAACACCACAAAATATATACCTTTCCTTCCAAAAAACAGTCCATTAATGATAGTTTTAAATACAGACATAAAAATAGGGGTTTCAACATTTTAATAAAACAAAATTCCTTTCTGCTTTTTAATATACAAAAAAAAGATAAATAATTTTCCAAAATGAACAAACATTTGAAAATTAAATCTCAAACAGTTGATACCAATGATGTGCTAAGATAATTCGAGTAAATAGTGAAAGATGAAAATAAACCAGTGCAATAGAAACTAAAAAGGAAATTTAAATAATTAAGTAACCATGGGTGATCTTAGAAATCCCTAGAATACTCCTAGACCTACTTGGTTCCGAACCACCTACCGACATATGGTTATGTTCATGTGTCTATATCCAACTAGCCACCCTAAAACTGACCAAATCAAGTGACAATGCCTTCCTAGACTAACAACCAATCTATGGGGTACCAACTCGTCTAATCGAGGTTGATCGACAACAATAACTCAATCATATAGAAGATTACTTGGAACCCATGGTCGTAGTAATAATTTTTAATTAGGATTCCCTAGCAAGTGTGACTCAACTCACAGGTCATCATTGCACTTTCCTACCCCAAACACAGACAATTCATATGAATTCACCCATAGTGGGTTACCCTTGATAGGGGTACTCTGTATACTTATAAATATATATACACATACTTGGGAAACATAAAAAGTTTCAACCAGGCCATCACATCATGTCCATGTTCAAACAATATTCTTAAAAAACATTTCAAACTCTGACCACTCATATGCAATTTCCACATAGAAACCACTCTACAAGTTAAAAAAACATCACCCATGAGAAGGAAGAGCCAAAAGAGCCATTAAGTCCAAAGTATCCATTGTTTTTTTAATAAAAACTTTCAAACATTTAAGAAATGCAATGTCTTACAAAATGTACAAACAATCCATAGAGAATAACATTCATAAAAAAACACAGTAAAGTCCAAATGGGCACAGCCTATGTGGGTACATTTCAGACCTTTCATAAATTCCACACAAAGGACCAAGCCAAAATACACATTCCATGAATATTCAAAATTTCCCCATTTCTGAAAAATAAGAAACTAGAAAAAAATACCAAACAATTTATCAAAAATTATACAAAGAGACCAAACAATTTATAACCAATTACATAAAAAATCAGACCTATTTACTAGCAATTTTATAAGGCAATCAAGCAGTTTATAAACAATTCCATAAAATCTCAAAAAAAATCACAATTTACCCATACCCAAACATTTAATGAAACGACAATTTTCCACAAAACAAACCATTTCACTATTTACCCACACTAAAATCAATTGAAATCACTTTTTTCACCTCTTATGTAAGTCATAAAACTCAATTGGAACATTACCAGAAAAGATCATAATAAGGTCAAAAAAATTTCGTGGTTCAACCCCTTCCAAATCAACACACAAGTTTGTTCCATTTTCAAAATAGGTTTCTCATCTTTTACACACTTCACATGACACATTTTGAGTTGCGTAATGAAAACAAATATCTCAAAACAATTCATTTTCCATTTAAACCAAATTCTCTAACCCATTCACACCTCAAGTGTCATAGAACACACAATTCTCACCCTTATAATAGCTATAAAAATACCTTTAAAACCACAATGAGATACATTCAAATATGAAACATTTTCATTTGAAAAATTCATTTTCACCCTATATGCATGTCAAACCACAATAAGATATATTTTTAACAAATTCAAAAAATTTAGAAAAACCACCATGGAATAATTATATATATTATAAAGCATTGAATCATGTAATAATGATAACTAAAGAAACAAAATCAATAATTAACTGCTTCAGAATAGAATGGGACAAAAACACATACCTCAAACCTAGAGAGAATGTCACCGAACCTCAATGGAAAGAGGAATGATGCCATGCTGACCAATTGTGCATCTAAAACAACGAGAAAATGTGCAAATGGAAATTTATGCCATTAGGGTGGGGTAAAATTTATGGGAAACCCTTAAAACCAAGGGAGAAAATACCGGGGGAGATGTAGGGTAAGGAGGATTTGCCAGAGGAAAATCACAGCTAACCGAAGTGGAAGATGGATGCCGCAGGCGGGTCAGTTGCACTGCTGGCCAGAGAAAAAAAGAGTGTGAGGGGTTTTTTGGTGCGGTAAGTCTTTTTTAAGGAGGAGGAGGACCTTCTAGAGCACAGAAGGCCAAATGGCTGGGGTGCGGAGGGCCAGAGCGGGGGGTCATAGGTGATGTTCAAGAGAGGCAAGGCAAGTAGGGGAGGCTAGCGCTGGGGATGAAAGTTGGATAGTGAGGGAGGGTAGTGAGGGGGTGAAGGGTGAGTGTAGAGGTGGGGTCTTGGAGGGTTAGGTGATGGCGGTGATGTAGAGAGGAACTATCCTATGCAAGAGGGCATGGGAGAGGGAAATAAGGGGCAATGTGATGCCTAGGAGGAGAGGGACCTCGAGGGTAGTGAGGTGAGGGAGAAGGGGAACATGGGGGTGCTTGCGCATGGAACACATCGGATTTGGGGAAGGTGGGGTGTCAAGATTAGGCTAGGGATTCATTTTTTTTTAATTTTATTATAAATAAATAATAACAATAACAATATAAATAATAATAATTGTAATGATAACAATAGTAAAAATAATGATAATAATAATATAAAGAAAAATAATAATAAAATGAAATTATAATAAAAATAATAAAATAATAAAAAGAATAATATAAAGAATAATAATAATAATAATAATATAATGAATAATTATATTTCAAATAATTATAATAATATAAATAATAATAAGAAGAAGAAGATTAATTTGAAATTCCATGAATCATGGGCCAACTGCGCGACTACCGCCAACCACGCGGTGACCGTGCATGGGTCTGAAACCCAGTAAAATTATTAAATGAAAATTTTTTAAACCAGGAGCTAGCCTAAACCATGGAACAAGAACATAGTGCTGAGAAAAAATAAAATAAAATATAAATTTAAAGTTATAGTGTGACAATTCTCCCAACTATAGACACTTTCTAACCCTGGAAAGTCACCTAGCCTAACAATAGACAAAACAAAAATCCATGCCTGATTGAAATTGAAATAAACCACAACAGAAGAGAACGGTAGAACACAAGAGGGTTCTACTAACACAAGAACTCAAATATTTCAGAAATTTAACACCCAAAGATACCACCCCAGGAAGGGTGGCGATGATGTGGAAAATCACAACCAATTCAAACTAATTTCTATAGCACAAGAGAAACAAAACGTCCACTGAAACCTAGAACTTTCATCCCAGACAAAAATAACTGAACATTAGAGAAAACCCTAAGATAAGAACGTAATCATATCAGTAAACCCATGTATAACTATAGGTCTAGAATCCTCCACAGGTACTTATATCTCCAAAAGAACACATCTAAATCAAGATCAAACCATAAATGGTCTAAACACACTTTTATAAAAAACGAACAACTCAGAAATCCACATCCACACAACCAAGACTTACTAGATTATAATATAATGAGTTTATCATAACTTGACAATTAAAAACTGCACATAAAACAATGTAAAATCTTTAACAACATAAAAAAATAATGTAAATACTTTAAATGTTATATTTCCAACATAGAACACAAAACCCAAACTGATAATTAACACCCCCTAACAACTCCTAACTATGAGTGAGAATCACCACAAGACCTGCATGTGGGGCTCTAATAGATGAAGCATATCCTAACTCACAGTTAGGCACTAGAATCCTCCAGTCACAACAGATTCTTTAGGAAACCCTTGTTGTATATCTTCTCTAGATTTCCTAGACAACCACAATAATGGCCCGTTGTTGGAGGGCTGGGACATGATTGCTATGTGTTCCCTAACCATCCACACTGCTGGCACACAATTGAATGGTCTAATGAACAAGAAACCAAAACCACTATAAATTTAACTTTAGAAATAGGTCCATCTAGCACACACTTGTCACCATATGGGGAACTTTCATGAGTAACTGGATATGTTGGATTTCCAACCTTCTGCACTCTGGAGACCAACTCAGCTAAGAATGCCTCAACAAGAAACATTTTGATATGATTATCCTTGGAAGGTTGGACTCTATCCATGACATCCAGAAGAATAAATATGATGACGAAAGAAGTCTTTATCAAATCCTGTGACTCTACCTCCATAGAAAAAGACACAAGCTCCATGAAATGGTCAATATAAATTTTCACCATCTATTATCCTTGTTGAATAATCATAACCTATTCCCTTTTCATCACCGTCACCTCTTCAGGAGTAAACCTTCAGAAAATGGCGCATTTAATGAAATCCCAAAATATCCCAACTTTCAGGGATGGTGGGGTGAACAAATCCCATTCATCCAGAGTTGGACCTTCGAACAGACCCAAAATGGCTCGCACTCTGACAACTTCGGGATTTCCCAATACTTTGAAAATGTGCTCGACCACGTCAAGCCACTCTATTGCCTCTAACAGACCATGATCACCATGAAGGATATAGAATGTCCAAGAAGGAAAAAAACTAGGCCTGAGTTATCAAAAACCTTGGGGTC
This sequence comes from Viscum album, assembly GCA_963277665.1. Taxonomy (NCBI): domain Eukaryota; kingdom Viridiplantae; phylum Streptophyta; class Magnoliopsida; order Santalales; family Viscaceae; genus Viscum; species Viscum album. Next base: position 1,859,219,265 of record OY728151.1, on the reverse strand, counting down.
CTTTCTTTGAGGCATTTTTTGAACAACATATAAAACACCAATCTGAAACCGATATCTAAACAAAGTATAATTAAATGTATCATCGTGAGCCAAAATTCCAGCTCAAAAAAAAAACAAATACAACCAAAAAATTAACTTATCATTTTAGATTTCAAAACTTCCTTCTTTCAAGGACACTTTCCAAATACAAAGCCCACTTTCCAAACCAAGTTCAATTTCAAATAACATTTCCCCTTTTAAAATCACTTTATATAAATAATGTCAAGCCATTATGTCCAATTACACATCCAAGTAATCCCACAATCTATTGAACATATCTTCATCTAATTTCATCAATAAAAACCAACACACACTTTATTTGCATCCCCTCACATGTGAAAAAGTTCATAATGAGTACTCGAGGTTTCACCCAAACTATTTCTCTACCAATTCTAAGAAAACACTAGATTTTTAGACCACGATAATTCTATTTTAAAAACCCATTTCCCGAATTTAATGTTTTTTGAAAGAAATAATTATCATTTTAAAACTCCTTTTCAATTTACAAAAAGCACACTTACACCAAAAAGAACCATGACAGAACTCAAATTGAATCAATCTACCGGAGTGAGGGACAGGTAGTCATTCTTAACCTAGAGACATGGTAGTAGGCCATGCCCCAAGTATGAGTCAACAACTAGGATACACTTAAACCATGTACTCGGACTCCACATGCATCACTAATGCATATGAAATCACGATGTAACATAGGCTTGCCTCCTTTGTTATCCCTCAATATAAAACAAACATGAAAGAGAGAAGGAATCAATTCCTGAACTACCCCTGGACACTCGAGGTTCAGAACGAGCGGGGGTTCATGACACCCTTCCCATTCCTACCTATTGAATTCTGTCAATACTAATCTTTATCTACCGGACACCCCAAATAACTAGGCCCTCCTCTGATACCATTTTGGCATGAAATAGTTCTAGGTCAACCCTAAACTGATCACCCAAGCTGGTCAGTGACATGTCCCTAAGGGAGTTCCCGATCCCCATGGGATGGAAACTAGTGTTGGGAATCGAAATAAAGCTATTGGGAATGATTTGAACTATAAAAGATAAATTAAATAAAATATAATAAAGAGAAAAATTAAAGATAAACTATTGCAACGGAAAAATAATTAAACTGAAAAACTCAATGTATCTCCATGTGACCATCTATGTCACCACCCAACTCTGATCTATGTTCACTCCGAGATAAGTCCAGCAGTAATGAATCCAGAAACTGTAAAGGTAATGTTGGGGTGAGCAAAAAAATTCTTTGTAGGAAAACAAAAAAGAATACATACCTTTCCTGCCATGAAATAGACATTTAATGCTAGTTTGAAATACAGATATAAAAATAGGTGTTTTCACATTTTAATAAACCAAAAGTCATTTCTCCATTTTAATGCCCAACACAAAGCTAAATCATTTTCTGATACCAAATACCATTTGAAAACAAAAACAAAAACATGTGATACCAAATATGTAATAAGATAATAAAAGAAAATATCGTAAACTAAAAATAAACTAGTGAAACAGAAAGTAAACAAGAAATGTAAAAGTTTAAGTAACCATGGGTGATTGTAAACATCCCTAGAAGTTTCCTGGATGTACTTGGTTTGGAACCACCTACCGGCGTATGGTGAATCTCCTTATTCTGTAACCAACTGGCCGCCCAAAAACTAACCAAATCCAGGTGAAATACCCTCCTGGCCTAACAACCAATCCAGGGGTATCAACCCATCTAATCAGGTTTGATCAGCAATAATCACTCGATCATCTAAAATATTCCTAGTAACCCTTGGTGGTAGTATTACTGTGTACGTAGGAGGCCATTGCACATGTGGCTCCACACACAGGTCATCCCCGAACATGCCTACCCCAAACACGAATGCTACCTATGTATCTACCCATAATTGGTTACCAAAGATAGTGGAGACACACACACACACACACACACAGATATATATATATATATGTATACATGTCAAACATAAAAAGTATCAATTGGGACATCACAAAAAGTCCACATTGAAACCATTTTATCAAAAAAACATTGACAACTCCGACCCGACACACACAAATTCCAAACACAATCCATTATAAATGATAACACAACATCACCCATGAGCTGGAAGATACAAATGGGAATTTATGTCCAAATACTCCATTGTGTTTTTAGTAAAACCCTTTAAATACTTAATGAAAAATTCACAGTCTTACGAAACGAACCCAAACACCTTGAGAATAACATTAATCGAAACACACACTAAAGGACATATGGCCACACCCTTTGTGAGTAGAATTTAAACCTTTCATAAAATCCACACAATGGACCAAACCAAAATACAGTTGACAAGAATATTCCAAATTTCTCCATTTTCGAAATAAAATAAACTAGTAAAACGTACTAAACTACTTATCAACAATTGTACAAATAAACAAAACAATTTATAAAGAATTAAATTAACAACCCAACCAGTTTACTAGAAATTTAATAAGGTAATCAAACAGTTTATAAAACATTACATAAACATCTCAAACAAATTTCCCAAATTAACCATACCCAATCATTTAACGAAAAACAACATTTTACTCAAAGTATCCCATTTCACCAATTACACACAACAAAATCACTCTAAAACACTTTTTTTAACACTTATATAACTCATCAAACTCAATTGGGACATTATCAGAAAAGAACATAATAAGTTAAAAAATTAATCATGGTCCAACCCCTTCCAAATCAACACACAAGTATGTTACCTTTTCAAATGATGTTTCTCATAATTTACACACTTTACATGACACATTTAGAGGTTCACAATAAACCCAATATCTCCAAATAATTCATTTCCCATTGAAAACCCATTCATTAACACATTTGCACCTCAAGTATCGTTGAAAACACAATTCCCACAATTTGTATAACTATAAAAACAGCATCAATAAATCACCATAATAAGACACATTCAAATATTAACCATTTCCTTATGAAAATATCATTTTCACCCCATATGCATGTCAAACCACCACAATATATATTCTTATCAAAATATAAAAAATTATAAACACCATAATAGACTAATAAGATATATTATAAACCTATGAATAAATTAACAATGATAATTGAAGAAACACATGCACTGATTAATATCATCATAAGAGAATGGGATGAAAATTCCTACCTCAAACAAAGAGTGAATGTGAAAGAACCTCAATGGAAAGAGGAATGACACCCTACCGACTAATTATGCACCTAAAAAAATGAGAAAAAACATGTGGATTACAATTTGTGCCATTAGGGTGGGGTTATATTCAAGGAAACCCCTTAAAACCAAGGGATAATGTTTTAGGGGAGTTTTTGTGAAAGGAATATTCGTTGGGGGAAAACCAAATCCAGTCAGAGTGGAAGAGGGAGGTCGCTGGGGGTCAGTTGTGCAAGTGGATGGAGAAAAAGGGCGAGCAATCGGGTTACTGGTGTGGCGAGGTTGGCATAAGGAGGAGGCGGCCTTGCTGGAGCACAGAAGGCTGGAGGCCAGAGGGTTAGGGTGCGAAGGTCCGAAGTTGGGGGTCGAGGGCGACAGTCTGTAGTGGAAGGGCTAGAGGTGGAGGCTAGTGCTGGGGATGCTGTTTGAAGTGGTGAGGGAGGGTATTGAAGTGGTAAAGGGTGAGCACATATGTGGGGTCCTGGAGGGCAAGGTGAAGGTGGTGATGTAGGGAGGGGCTGGTCAGTAATGGAGGACTAGGGTGAGAGAAATGAGGGGCGATGGTATGGCTGGAAGTGGAGGGATGGCAAGGGGAGTGAGGAGAGGGTGAAGGGAAACCTGTGGGTTCCTGGGCACAACGCAAAGTAGATGGGGTGAAGGTGGGGGAACCGTGAATAGTCTAGGGTTTCTCTTGTTTTATTATATTTTTTTATAATTTTATAATAATTATAATAATATAAAGAAAAATAATAATTATAATAAAAATAATGCTACTAATAATATAAATATTACTAATAATAAAAATATCAATAATAATGATATAAATAATAATAATAATAATAATTTAAAGAATAATAATAGTATATATAATTATATAAAGAATAATAATAATACAAATAATAATAACAATAATAATATAAAGAACAATACTCATAATAAGAAGAAAAATGAGCAATTTCAAAACTTCTGGGACAACTGTGCGTCTACCTCCAACCATGCAGTGACCGCACATGGGTCTGAAACCCAGTAAAATTGTTAAATGACAAATAATTTTATACCGGGACCCATCTCGAAGAAAGGAATGAGAATCTGGAGCCAAGAAAAAATAAAAAAAAAATAAATTTAAAAGTCATGGTGTGAAATGAAATATTCTAATGAGGTGAAAATGTGATTTTCTCACTATATGGCCCCTGACGTATTCCCCATGTAGTGTCATAAAAAATATCATTAGTATAGAATTTTTGAATGCTTCATATTTTGAGGGAAAAATACCAAATATTTATGAGATTCCTAGTTTGAGAACCAATATATAATGACTACATTCTTACAAAATCCTTGATTATTATGTAATTTAGGTGTGGTTTGGTGTTCTATGAATTGTGTCATTATATATAGCTTAACCATGATGAAATTTTTTCACTTATATGATGACTTTGAAGTATGTGTCCTCAGTTGTGATAGGTTGAGGATGTGTATGATAATAACATGATAATATTTATGATGTTCTTATCTATCTGGTGAGGTGTATATGGTGTGATCATCTATGAGGGAAAATTAAATTTGATTTATTTATCAAAATTGTTATTCTAGATTTAGAGATTCAAGAAAATATGAGTCGCTTTACAGGATTGACATACATTCTATCCCATGGTGACTTGTAATATTTGAAAAAATTTTAATTTGAAAATTTCTATTTTCATATGATGTACTCGGTGGACACATGTATAGTGATTCATGAAATTAATAGAGATAAAACCAAAGTCTTTTTTACCTTTAGTAGTACTAATTCTTTAGTTGTGGATAATATTTTTATGTTTATTTATTTGGTATTTTTATTAATACATCATGTCCCATGGGGGTAAAAAAATTATAGAGTAAATAAATATTATGTTTTACATATATTACATCTCTATAAGTGTTTTAATGATGATTCCAAAGTAGTTATAGAGGGATATTTACATGGTACTTCAAATAATGTGATATATGGTAAATTTTATGATAGCTTTCCATGTTTTTTTGAAGATATTCACAATGGTTTATGGATTTCATTTCCAAATATGTTTTATTTGATATGATAAAAGGTTAAATGACAGTCATTATATGAGGATTTAGTAAAAGTAGGATGTTGTTGGAGATATTACCTAACCCCACAATAATTTGTTTAAGGTAGGACAAATCCTATTGTATGATTTTATAATGTAATATAAAATTAATTACATTAAATCATATACATATCATATTTCTTTTTCATGAGTTATATTATGGAAAAAACATGGATATATCATTCTACATTCATTTTATGATCCATTGTGCATCATATGATTCAAATACATAACACCATACTGCCCACTATTTTGTATTGATATCACTTTATTAAAACCTTCTTTTTTACTATCATGTCAAGATGTTTAGAGTTAATTTGAAAAAAAAATTATAGTTTTCTTTCCCTTGCATGGTTGGTGTGTGGTGAATGAAAATAATGTGGGTTATAAGATGAAACAATGCCCCTTTTTTGAGTCATAGTGGATGTTCGTAGTTAATATTAATTGTGTATCCTACCCATCTATCCTTTTTGTTTTAAATTTTTTTGGTATTCACCATTGGTGAATAGTAAATCAAACTATTTGTCCAAACCATGAAAATTTCCCAGTGTTCAAAAAACTGATTCAAGGTTAGAACAAAATTTTATAAATAGTTTCTGAAACCCAGGTGTCATGAATTAATTTCTTTTAATTTTTATTTAATAACTATATACTCACCTGAATTTTCTCATTATTATCCTAATTGAATTGGATCTTGTCCACAGAGACTCATCATTGAAATTTTTGGAGATTCATTGTATACCAATGATCATTCTATATGGATATATTTTTTTTGGATCATGATTATCAAATCCATGGTATCATTTCATATCATACTTGTTCATTATTTGAGATCTACCCATCTATTCAGGAATGGAATCCGATATTGTGGATGTTCTTAATTAATCTATGGGTTGTGTCTTGATATAATTTTTTTTGTAGTTCTATCAAGATTTATATTCATTATTGGAATATATTATGTAAATTTTGTGATCATCGGGAGTCATGGATGTATATTCTCCCTCTCTCTCTATCTCTATTTTGTGTTTTTATGATATGAGGAAATCAGAATTCCTATTTTACTTTTATAGATATTTTATATTTCATTGATTGATTCTAGCACTTATGACACTCCAAGTGGGTATTCCATGTAGGGTAACTATTGATATCATGAAATGGGGAATTCGATTTTTTACAAAAACATATAAATATTTAAAGAATTTATTCTATTTTATTTTAAATTTGATTTCCAATTGATATCGAATGCCTGATTTGGGTTTCTTGATTTATTATTTGGAATATTGTTTGTGTGTTAAAACCCATGGGTATGGGTTTTTTAATAACATTATTATTGTTGAGAATGTCTATTTTTATTTAGTGAATAATTGGAATAAATACATTGAAGAATATCTTTTAGAAATGATGGAATGCGATTGAATTGTATGAAATATAATGAATTGTTTTTTTTGAAAGGAGAGATTTTTTAGAAAATAAAATTGATATTAGTTTTCAAAATGAAATGGAATGTTTTAAAACATAAAACCATTGATTATTTTCAATTAATGATTAAAATAAAACATGTCCCAGAGTATTTTTTGATTTCATTGATGCACATGGGAGCCTAGGTAGTTAGGTGGGATGAAAAAACACTAGGCATCTGTTATCTATAATATGAAATTTATTTATTATAATAATGATAACTGGGTATTTATGGGGGGGGGGAACGAATATTATTCTATGGGATGTTCTCTTATTCCAAACATGATTGAATTCACTATATTTTTTAATATATTTATCTTTATTTAACTGAGATTTATGAGAATATTATAATCACCTAACCCTGAGACTCCTAACTATGATACTATGATTGTGAAAGATTATACATGCCCATATTTATTAAATTATTTATTCATGCATATTTGATAGAAATAATTATCCTTACCTATTTTTTTGGAATTTAATTCCATTATTTTTTTATAATCTCCATTATAATGAATTGAAAATCATGATTTCTTTTTAGTTATTAAAATATTTCCATGAGATTTGTTATTTTCAATTGATATTCTTGGGTTCATAGGATATATATTTTTTATCTAAAGTTTTGGGATATCCAACATGGATATTGTTTAATATAATATAACTTTAACTTCATATTTTTTTAGATTCTATTATTCCAGTTATAGGGAAATTATAATTACCACTCAGAGGTGGTAGATCTTATTTATTAGTGAGATCTTTGGGATTTTTTGGCTATAAGTGGAGTATGTGCTCCAATTTTTTATTTAACGACCCAAAATTTCCATACATAAATATCAGATGATTTAAGATGAATATTGAATATTTTTAGCAAATAAACACCTGAAGATAATAAATAAGTTGTGTATTAGGAGACTTGGAATACAATCTTGTTATTTAATCAATGTTCATGCACATATCCCATAATGATCTTCCACGTTTTTACTATTCATAAAAACACCCTACATAAAACCATTTTTCATAACAAGGGGAAATGAATCATTTGAATGAGGTAACTAAAATGCTCAATAATGGTAAAAATTGGAGATATCATTCTATTTTCATATAAAATTATAAGACATGAATAATTTTATGAGCTCAGGAACATAAAAATCAATGTTCATACGGAGTGAATAATAGATTATATATGTATGTCATTGTAAAAAGAATTATCATTCCCAAAGACATCATTAATAAGTGTGTAAAATATTTATAATTCATGAAACATAAGAAAATTTAAAAAAATTGTGTCACCAGTATAGGAATTGAAACCATTTCAATTTTCAAGGTTAACCACCAAGACCATCAATAATAGAAAATCATGCCTCATAACGTGTTTTGTATTAAGGAACAAGCCCATTTACCATATTGTATCAAGCTCATCAACATGTTTCCCATTAATATCTTAATAGTTATAATGATTTACCCAATTACTTTGATAGATATATAACTACTACCCATCACTTTTTATAATGTAAACACCATCCTTTGATATAACGTAACCACAATCCTTGGGAATAAGGTAACCACCATCACATAATTATAACTATAAAAAAGTGTTAAAAAATATGATAAATCATTCATCATATTATAACCCATGAAATGGAATGAGTCTCATAAATATTTCTTTATTACATAACCCATTGAAATTAAAAAAGTTTCATTAACATTACATCAATTCAACTTAATATAACTCACTGAAAATGAATGAGTTTCACAAGAATATATTTATCATAATTATAGGATCTCAACTATTAATAGAATAATAATTTTTTATATCTATTAATATTAATGATGAAGATATTAGTTTTATGTTACAATTGATACTTTCTCCGATAGCGTACTAGATACACAATAATGGGTTTCTATAAAATCTTATGTTGCACACAATATTGAGTTATATAGAAAAACAATATAATATTATTATTTTAAATAGTTGTTAATTCCATGTAATTGTGTTGGTGGTAATGAAAATAAATAACTAAAACATGATTAAATTTTTTAGTAAATATGTTTTACATTTATCCAATAAATTTTATAGGCTTAAAATGAGAAATAAACCATTTTTAAGTATAAAATACTCTAATATTTTTAATAGGTAGTATTCCCACCTTTTAAAGGAAAACACTATTTAAAAATAGTTTTTTTTGATTTTATATGATATATTTGAAAAACTAAACTTCTTATTTGGAAGAAAAACATCAAAATTTACTTTGGGTGAAATTTTAGTATTTTCCTGATAAAATCTATATTTTAATAAATAGTGGAAAAAACTAAATTATAAATCAAAATTGCATTTCTCAACAAATTTATTTATATAGTTAAATGTTCTATTTAATTTTATTTAAGGTGTGACTGAATTTTTTTATCCTTTAATCCAATTTTTGTCATTGGATTAAATTTGACATTGAAATTAGACATAAACACATTTCAATCTTTTGATTGTTTTTATTTCATAAAACCAACATTTTAGTTTTGAAACGAGAAATAAATTTAAATTAATTTCATGAAATTATGTGTTTTGAATTTGGAAAAATGGATTCCATATTTGGAGTCTTAAGTTATAAATTTTGTAAATATATACCTTATATTTTTGGATATTATGAATAGTAATTTCATTAATTATTTTTATTTACCATGGTTATAGGCTAAATCTGGATAATAAGGGTAAAAAATAATATTATAACAATATATTACTACACTAACACATGTCATAATCCTATTGGATGAGATATAACTGTTCATGGACATCCTTAGGTCGATTTTAGGACTCCGTGGAGCCAGTTGGGTATGATATGTACTTGTTATAACAATTAATTTAAAGTAAAGATAAATATAACATAAACATGTATCTTTTAATAATTTTGTTAATAAAGGGTAATATACCTAATATCTTTGACTATAAATAGTCATTATAAATATAAAATATTTCTTACATGGTTGTACTTTATTTAAAATTTTTATATATTAAATAAATTAATTTATTAATGACACATTGATGATGTAGTGATTATATTGTAAATGAAATATTTAAAAAATTGATATTATAAATATTAAAATAAACATAATTTGATCATTTTTATGACATCAATTAATTTTATCGATGAAAATGAATTATTTTATTTGAGTTAATACCTTTGGTTCGAAGTAATCAAGTTGTTATGACTTTAACAAAAAAATTTAGTAACAAGTCTCAAAATTGACATAAATGAGTTTTTAAAACAGATACTATTTCATTAAATGGTATAATAGTCATAGAAATCTATCATTCATAAAATTAAATTATATAATGTTCAAAATTTCATTAATGATCCACTTGTGGTTCTATTGGAATTTATTGTTACTATAGTAACTATATATTATGAAAATACAAGAAGACATAGTAAGAGTTAATGTTTAAACTAAGTGGCTAATCTATAAGATAAGGGTACTTTTGTGGCCTAAAATTATCTAAAACCTCTTAATTGAAAGTATCTCGATCCAATATAATCTTATAGTTGAAATATATCACTTTAAATCTATTTTAAATCCAAACTAATTTAAAATCAAATAATATTTCAAGCCTTTCCAAAAGTGCCCCTCCTCCCTCTAATAAATGGCCACCACTGCCGCCACTTAATCACACCTATCAGGCCACATTGATTATCCAAATTATTCTCAAATTATCTCAAAACAACCCTCCCTTCCTCCATGAATCCATAACATTGGAATAAGGAAATTCAAGAAAATCTTTGGGCTCAAATAAAAATAATTTACCCGATTGTGAGGTAATGTGTTTACTCAAGTTATTTTATTTTATTTTACTTATTCAATCCATATTATCTTCTTGTTATATTATTACATAAAAACACATATATCCTCAATATAATAGTATGTTTTAATGATATGTAGTATAATTACACTTACACACACCTCCATCTAATGGATACGAACATACTGTTTCTATGTACAGTTAACTACTACCTCACGAAACGATGATTGATCAAATTTCTCCTACCAACTCTAATGGAGGCCATTATGATGACATTATATTAATATATGATATATATTATATTTATATTTTCAATATTCTTCTGTATTTTTTTATTTATGGAATACCTTTATTCTTTCTATAATGTGTAAAAATTATAATTTCATTTGAGGAAGTGCAGACTACTGCCACCTCAAAGTGACATGATGTGTTCATTACATACATGGAATGTATAGAGGATAAAATTAATGAACTTATGTACCAAATACCGATTAGATATTATATTGGAATTATAACATGCCTATGTATTATTTAGTTTTAATTCCATTAATATGACAAAGAAATGAATGTAGCGTTAATGCGTATGTATGACCTACCGTCTCCATGAATGGTGCATTTCATTTCTTATATAACAATTTGAAGTACTGCTATAAATACATATATATATACTATACATATGAAATTTATATCATTAATATCATTATGGATATGATGCAATTTTTAGGTCCAGGACAATTTACGTCAAAATAATTTCATTTTCGACTAAAGTACAAAATATCGTCAAAATGATAGATATGAACTTGAATAATTATGTGATTTTTATAAAAAAGGTAATAACTGATATAAAAGGTAAAATATTCTTGAAAATTTTTATTAAAAAAGTATAAATTAAAATAATTTTATTATTCAGTAAGAACAAAGAACATACGTGATGATTTGGCCACAAGGTAAGGGACTTCGTCTCAATATCCTTTCATTGAGGAATATTTTGATTTATAAATGACATTATTTTGTTTGGTATATAATTAAACCCATTTAATTTTAATTTCATTAAATGGTTTTAAAAATGAATCTTTCTCTATGAATCATTTTACCAAATAAAAAATCGATGTTTCATTTTAATGTACATAATGACAACAAGATTTCTGCTACCATGAGAATTATTTGATATTTGGTTTCCTCTACAAGCAGTAATGTTTTAAAAAATTAAATTAAATACCCTATTACACTTTACGGTATTATGGAATTTAAAATGATTTTGTGAATTGATTGATTATGTCAATATCTTGAACTGATATCTTGTGATTGCAATGTGGTAATGTTATCTTTCGTTTATTCTTGTTTTTTGTGTTATGATTATGTTAAGATTCATGGGAATTATTCACATATACTTTTTGCTCCATGATAAACTGAGGGCGGGTGAGCCCATGATAGTTCTCAAATTCATTGGGTAATGTGACATAGGTAAACTTTAATTATTCTCCTAAGAGATTTAATGAATATACTATGATGGATTTTCCAAACATAACCATGAAGGTTACTACCTATTTAGTTGTTAAATATACAATGTATGTATGGTATGGATTCCATAAGTCACTTTTATTATTTATGATTTCTATTTTTTATTCATAAATATTATTATTTCATGATTTATATTATTTTTTTTATGTTTTGTGAGTGAAAAGTATGATTTAATTGATTTTTATTTATTAATGGACTAATTATTTCATTAATTATTTTATAACCCTTACTGATATTTTTATGTTCATACAATGTTTTTTGAAATATTTTTCCAAAGGGTATTAGGAAGGTTTATAGTAAGGAATAATTCAAGTTGATTTTTATCAAGAAAATAATTTTTTTATTTTTATGGATTCTTATTATTGTGAAAAAATGATATAGTAGAAGTATTTTTAAATAGTATTTGGGATGTAAGGTAATAGTTATGGCATAATTCTCTAAAACTGTAATCCGGAAAAGACCCTCAATTTGAAGGTAAGTGAACTCTCGATAAAAAATCAATATTATGTAATTTTTAATTATGGGGCCTTATAGTTTATATCAGAGGTCAGTTTAGATAACTTTTGGAGATATGATATTGTTAAATGAATATACATAAATTATTTTTACATTATGGTAATATTGATTTGATATAGAATTTTAATATTACAATATTTTTTTTGTCTAAGATATTACTATGTTCATAATGGTTGTCCATAGTGGAAATATGGAATATTTGATGGGATTACATCAAAGGGTAATCTACCTACCAAAATAGTAAATAGAAATGGTCTGAATCAGAACTGAATAGTTTGTTGCAGTGATGGAACAATTAACTCAGGATATAAAGTGTTGAGGTATCCATGCATGAGATCAGCCAGATCAACCACAAAGGAACATGTTAGTAGTTGAGAATTTCATGTGGGAACAACCTCTATCATTAAGAGTATTATCTGACCTTATAATAGCTGAAGGGTGGATTAGTGCACTGGAAATGATTTTCAATGTCATGGGGTGTTCAGATCATCCACATGATAGTATTTCTATTTATCACTATGATGATGAATCTAATCAATGGTGTTTGATGGTTAACAATATCAGGGATAATGAGGAGATTGATTCCCTCTATTGTGATTCATTCAAAGGTATGATCCTTCAAAAATATTTTACCAAGGAGTTTAGACAAAGGACGAAAAATCAATTCATAGAACTGAGGAAGGAGGATGACTCTGCGGCTGCTTATGAAAAAAATTCACTTGACTTGCAAGGTATACTCCAAATTCCATATGGGTTCATGATAGTAAAATCAATCATTTTTACTCAGTATTAAAGCCAATGTATTGAAGGTAATTAAATTATCATCAGTTCAAAAGTTATGAAAAAATTGATTGATTTGTGGATAAGGTAAAAATAGAGCTTGCTGATGACTATGTGTTCTTTGAAAAACAATAATATAAGAGGGAGAGGTAGAAGAAAATAAGGTAAGAAATCATCACAAATGTTTGATGGTAATAAAATTATGTTTTTGGTTTGTGAAAGGTTTGGTAAAAAGAACACTGGGGAATGCATTATGAATTCTAGTAAGTGCTTCTAATGTGGTAAAATTTGACATAAATATCATTATTGCACTTGAAAAGTGCAGGGTAGTGGTAAAAAAATATATGATTTACAGTTAGTAAAATGTTTTAAGTGTAATGAAATGGGTCATTATGAAAATGAGTGTCCGATGAAGAACTAAAATGAGTGAATGAATCTGGACTACAAGAAGACAGGGGTTGTGAAATCAATTTCCACTACTTTAGCAGATGTTGTGGATTCAAATGAAGTAGTATTAGGTACTTTGTTTATTTATTCAGATTATTCAAATGAATTATTTGATTCAGGGTCTACACATTCGTTCATTTATGAGAAATATTCTTGTAAATTTGGAATTCCATCTCACGATATGAATCCTAAACATGTTGTAAAAATACCTAGGGGAAATGTTTAGGAAAAAATATTATAAGAACCTTGTTTTCCTTGTGTGTGGAATGAATATACCTACAGATTTTTTTATCTTGTAGAGTTTGATGATATTTTGGGTATGGGTAGGCTTTCTTTTGATCATGATATGATTGACTACAGAGATATAGAGGTTTTTTCTTAGAAGGGATTTATGATTTTTGTACATGAAAAAACCCTTAATTTTGATAACATATCTGAAAGCTAAAATACTTGTAAAATAATGAAATTAATGTTACCTTGCACATATTGTTGAAAATAGAGAAACTATTCAGATTAATGATGTGATATTGTTCAATGTGTATCATGATGTTTCTCCAGAAGAGTTTCCTGGTATAATACGTAAACTAGAAGTAAAATTTACTATTTACTTGGTTCCTGATGCTAATCCTATTTCAATACCCCCAAAAAGAATGTCTCAAATTGAACATTTAGTGTTAAAGAAGCAATTGTTGGAGTTATTGGATAAATTTTTCATTCAACCTAGACCATCAAAATGTGGTGCTCCTATCGTTTATGTCAAAAAGAGTGATATTTCAGGGAAGCTTTTCATTGGTTATAGTTCCCTGAATGACATCACTATTAATAACAATTATATTTTGTCTCATATGGATGATTTGTTTGATCAGATTCAGGGAGCTCAGTATTTTTCAATGATTAACCCATGTTTTGGGTACAATCCATTGAAAGTAAAGGAATAAATCATTCTGAAAACCATGTTTATTACTTTATATAGCCATTATTAGTTTTTAGTAATGAATTTTGGGATATCCAATGTTCCTTCTCTATTAATGGATCTTATGAATAGATTTTTTGGTCAGTTTTTTTGTTGATTTTATTAATGATATTTTGGTATACTATAAAAGTAAAGAGGATCATGAAAGTCATTTAAGGGTTGTATTAGAAACATCAAATGAAATGAAACTATATGAGAAATTTAGAAATATTGAATTCTGGATCCAATAAATATCATTCATTGGTCACATTTTTTCTGATGATTTCATAACTATTGATCTTAATGAAAAAGTTGTTGAAGAGTGTCCAAGAACAACTAATATAAATGAGATTCATAGTTTTCTTGGTTTTTCATGTTATTACCAGATCTTTGTTGAGAATTTTTCATATTTACCTAGAACATTTAATATGTTAACTGAAAAAGGAGTTATGTTTATCTTGAAAACATAATGTGATGGATGTTTTCATGAATTAAAAATAGGATTGGTGAATACACCAATTTTGGAACTACATTATAGAAATTGTAAGTTTCTTATCAATAACGATGCATCATTTTTAGGAAATGGATGTGTCCAAATGCAGAATGATCAGGTAATTTCTTATGCTTTAATTCATTTGAAAATGATTGAGTTTAATTACCCAACACATGATTTGAAAATACCTATTAATGTTGTAGCTTTAAAAATTTGTAGGAATCATCAATGTGGTGTGATGTGTGAAAAATATACTGATCAAAAAATCATGATGTTTATATTCACTCAAAAATAATTAAGAATGAGAGAGAAGATATGGATAGAATTAATCAAGGATTAAGATTTCACGATTCATTAACATCCTCTAAAGACAAATAAAGTGGCTGATGCTTTGAGTTGAATGAGTAATGATATATTAACCATGAATTGTTTAGTTTGAGATCCTTTGGATTCTTATTAGATGAATTTATTATTGGAAGTTGTTGGTGTATGAAATTCCTCTATTCTATTTTAGGTTGTAGTGAAATAATCTTAATCAGATAGAATCAAGCATGTACTGAATGAAGCTAGTGAGTTGTAGAAAAAGGAATAAATGGTTCAAAAGGCTATTCTACCTGATTCTAACATTGATAAAGATTGTTTGTTTATGTTTTGAAAGAGATTATGTGTGCCTTGGGATTCACAGTTTAATAAAGAGTTATTACGTGAAGCTCATAGTTATCCATTTTCAGTTCTTCCTAAAAGAACTAAGATGTAAATAGATCTTCGAGAGTTTCACTAGTGAGATGGAATGAAAAGAGATATTGTTGACATTACCTAGAGATGTATGATTTTTCGACAGGTTAAATTAGAGACGATGTTAGCAAAAGTGATGCTTCCTCATTTTCCAATGCTAGTGTGGAAGTGGGAAAATGTTTCTATGGATTTCATAGTGGGATTACCAAATAATTCTCGAGGTAATAATGTAGTCTGGGTTATTGTTGATCTATTGACTAAATCTTCTCATTTTCAATCTATTCGAGATAATTTATATCTAGACCAACCTTCTTGATTGTATATTAAAGTGATAGATTGGTTGCATGGATTTAACCACTCCATTATTTCTAATTATGATCCCATGTTATGTTTTAACATTTTTAAGGGCCTTCAGAAGTCATTGAGTATTGAATTAAATTTTATTACAACTTTTCATCCTCAATCAGATGGGTAGTTAGAACGAACAATTTAGATATTGGAAGATATTATATGAGCTTTTTCAATGGATTACCATGTTTGTTTGGACCAACATATTTCTTTGGTTGAGTTTTCATATTCTAAAAGTTTTCTTTCTAGTATACAGATGGCACCATTTGAAGCATTATATGGGAAGAGGTGTCTAACTCCATCTTTTTGGGATGAATTAGGATAAAGGAAGTTTATGGGACTAGAATTAGAATAAGATATTGTAAAAAAAGTTCAGTTGATTTATAAGCACATGAGAATAGCTCATAGCATGCAAAAGAGTTATGCAGATAACCCTATGAATGATCTTTCTATCGAGGTAAGTGATCATATATTTCTCATTGTTTCTCTATGGAAAAGTGTGGTGTTTTTTTTAAAAAAGGAAAAGTTTCTTATGAGGTTCATTGGGACTTATAAAATCTTGGATAAAGTTGGATCAGTTTCATATAGAGTGTATTTACCTAAATTTTTTATCCCAGGTACAAATTTTTTTTTCATGTTTCAATGTAATGAATGCATTTTCCAAGTCCATCTCATGTTTTGAGTCCTGAGGTAGTCCCGTTGGAAGAGAATCTTTCCTATGAGAAAAAACCAGTCCAGGTTTTTGACCATAGAGAGAAAGTGTTTCAGAATAAGATAATTAATCTGGTAATTGATTGTGGAACAACCAAAATGGTTGAATTGGAAACGTGGGAATCTAATAATTCTATGAGGGATAAATACCCCACTCCCTAAATTGATAAGTATATAAAATTGTAGGGACACAATTTTCAAAAGGGGGGAATGATGTAGGATCCTAGGTATTAATAGGATAATAATTATATATATCTATTAATATCATTGAAAAACATTTTAATTTTATGTTCGTGAGGACAATTTGTCTGATAGCATGCTCGATATGCGTTAACATATTTCTCCGAAATCTTACGATGCACACAACATTGAATTATACAGAAAAATAATATATTAACATTATTATTTTTAATTGTAGTTAACACTTAATTTTTGTATTATAGGGATTTAATAGAACTAAATAAAATATTTTTATACATGTTTAATCTAATTTTTTATAAATTTATATAATAAATTTTAGAGGCTTAAAATGAGAATGAATCCAATTTTAAGCATAAACTACTCTAATATTTTTAAAGGTGGTTTTACCACCTTTTAATGATGAACCATTTTTAAATCTAATTTTTGTCACTTTCATATGTTCTATTTGAAAGAATAAAATTCTTATATAGAAGGGAGTCATCATAATTTACTTTGGTTAAATATTTCGATTTTGTTGATAATGTTTATTTTGTAATTAATAGTGAAAAATACTACATTTTAATTCAAAACTGCATTTTCATATAATTTATTTATATATTTAGATTGTAATTTTAGTTGTATTTAAAGTGTAATTGGATTATGTTTTCATCGTTAAATCCAATTATGGTCATATAATTAATTTTACTTTATAATTAGCCATAAATACGTATCAATCTTTTGAATGTTTTATCTTCACAAAACACCATGTTTCTATTTTGATAACATGAATAAATTATAAATTAATTTTTGCTAATTAGTTGTTTTCAATTTGAGAAACTGGATTCCATATTTTTAATTAGAATGTCCAAAATTTGTAAATATGTACAATTTATTTTTGGACATTATGAATAGTGATTTCAGTAATTTTTTATTTACCATGGATAATGGGTAAATATGGAAAACATGGGTAAAAAATAATATTATAATAATATAAAAATACCCTAATACATGTAATAATCATATTTTAGGAGATATTTCAGACCAAGGGAATCATTGGGTTGAATTTAGGAGCCCATGGAGACACTAGGGCGTGATAATGACTTGTTATAAGAATAAATTTAATGTAAAGAGAAATATAACACTAAAATGAATATTTTATTAAACAAATTAATATATGGTTACTTAACTGATCACTTTTAACTATAAATAGTAATTATAAATATAAAAAACCACCCAACATCAGGGAAATTGATTTATAATTTTTATACACTATATAAATAAATTTATTTATGACACAATGATGATGTAGTGATTACATTAGTAATGAAATATTCAAGTAAATGATATTATAAATGTTAAAATAATTTTTTTCTTAACATTTTGATACCCTAAATGATTTTTTTTAAGGATTGTGAAATATTATATTTGTATTAATAGTTTTTTCTAAGGAATCACGTTTTTATGACTAGGAATAACCAATTACAAAATAGTTTCAAAATAGGCATAAATGAGTTTTGAAAATAAATTCCATTTTATTAAATGATATAATAGTCCTAAAAATATAATATTATGGAAATTGACATATATAATGTTAAAAATGACATTAATGATCTTATTTTGGTTCTCATAGAATTTTATAGTGACTATAGAAACCATATATTATGAAAATACAAGAAGACATAGTAAGAGTTAATGTTTTTAACTAAGGGTTAAAGCAAAAATATGTTGTTACTTTTGTGACATAACATGTCTTAAACATATTGGTTGATAGTATTTAGATACATTATTATATTACCCTCTAAAAATATCACTTTTTAACTATTATTAATCTAAAATTAGTTTATAATGAAATAATATTTCAAGACTTTCCTAAAGTGCCCCTCCTCACTCTTCTAAAAGGCCACCACCTCAAACCACTTACTGACAAATATAAATCCACTTGTCTAATCATAATTATGCTAATAAAATCTAACAAAATACATTACCTCCTACTAGAGGCCTTAACATAGGAATTAGGTAATTTAAGAATGACTTTTAGCTCAAATCAAAGAAGTAATCTGATTTAGAGGTAATGTCTTCTCTCAAGTTCCTTTCCTTTATTTCAATTCATCACTCATTATTTTCATCCTATTATATGATTAAATAATAGATACAGTATCCAAAATATACTAGGATTTTTTTATGAGAAGCATTCTAAGTACAATTACACACACCTCTATTTAATGGATACAGACATACTGTTTCTGTGTACACCAAACTACTACCTCACAAAATGACGATTTTTCAATTTTCTCCTACCACCTATTATGGTGGCCGTTATATTGGAATTGTATTTATATCTGTTATATATTATATTTATATGGACTCTATGATTATTTTTTTTATTCATACCATACCATTATTCTTTTTTTAATATGTAAATATGATAATTTCATTTTAGGAAGTGCCGACTACCACCCCATCAAAGTGCTATGACTCATTCATAACATACATGGAACGTATAATGTATCAAATTACTGAACATATGTAAAATAAATATCTTATATATTATACTAGAATTATATCATAACTATGTATCATTTAGTTTTCGTTCTGTTAATATGACAAAGAAATGAAAGTAGCGTTCATGCGTACATACGACCTACCGTCTTCATGAATGGGGCATTTAATTTATTATGTAAAAATGTTATAGACTATTATAAATTAATATTTAATTGATATAAATGTGATATTTAAATAATTAATATCATTATGGAGATGATGGAATTTTGACTACAATGAAAATTTACATAAAACCAATTTCATTTTCGACTCACGTAACAAATGTTGAAAAAATGATAGATATGAATGTGAATAATTATGTGATTGTTATAACAGTGTTATAAGTGATGTCAAAGGAACAATAAATTTGAAAATTTTTCTTAAACAAGTAGAAATTAAATTAAGTTTATTATTCAGGAAGAATAAGGAACATACGTGATGATATAAACATATTGTAATGGACTTCATCTCAATCTCCTTTCATTAAGTCATATATTGATTTATACATGACTTTATTTTAAATGTCATATAATAAACCCCTTTTTCATTTAATTTATTTGAATTTTTTTCAAAAGTAATCTTTTTCTATGAAAAATTTTACAAAATGAAAAAAGGAATGTTTTTATTTAGCGTACGAGGTGATAGTGACCTTTCTTCCTCCGTGAGAATTACATGATTTTTGGTTTCCTCTATAAGTCATAATGTTTTCAAAAATAAAAGTAAAAATCATATTCCTTTTTAATGTATTTTTGTATTTAAAATGGTTTTGGGAATGTATTTATTATGTCAATATATTGAACTGATATCTTGTGTTTTCAATGTGCAAGTGTTATGTCTCTTTTATGCCTGTTTTATATGTTATTATTATTTTATGGTTATTGGGAATTTATTAACTATATGGGTGGTTCTATGATAAAATGATGGTCAGTGATCCCATGATAGCTCTCCAACTCACCGGGTAACATGAAAGCGGTAAACAATATTCTTTCTCACAGGAGATTAATGTAATATAATTTGATAGTTATTCAAAATGTAACCATGAATGTTATTCCACAAGTAGATGTGAAATATACATCGTATGTATGTTATGGTTGCCACAAGTTACATTAATGATTTTTGATTTATATGAGTTATTAATAAATATTATGATTTCATGAGGTATATTAAAGAGATTATGTCTTATGAGTGAAAAGTATGACTTCATTGATTTCTTTGTATTCATGGACTAATGTTTTCTTCCCTTATTTTATATCCACTACTTAGCGTTTTATAATCATACCCTGTTTTTTCAAATGTTCTTTCATAGGGTATAAGGAATGGTATAATAATTTAATAATTCAAGAATATTTTTACCAAGAAAATAATTCTTATTTTTAAGGCATTTAGTTATTGTGAAAAAATTAGATATATTATAAGTGTCAAATTTTTAATGTTTGAGATTTAATGTTATAGTTATCGCCTAACTCTCTAAAACACTAAACCTAAAAAGATCCTCTTTTTTAATGTAAGTAAATTCTTGATCAAAAATAAAGATTATGTAATGTTTAAAAATTGGCCTTATAATATTCAAAATACATTTTAATAAATTAAAATAAGGGTATACATGGATCGTATCTCCAATAAATTTTGAGTAACATCAAAAGAAATCGAATTGGATGGAAAGTATTTTTATATATCACTTGGAATATTTCTTGAGGAAAAAAATTTTCAACTTTTAAAATCACATTCTAAAACTAAAAATCATTAATATATTTTAAAAATATTTTTATTTTAAAAGCATAATTAGGTACATATAATGGAATCATTATGCCATTCATCGTTCATGATAGTGGAAAATTATGTTTATGTCATTCTCAACAAAAAATATCTCTTTTTCATTTTAGGTAAAAATTGAACAACATATAAATTAAAAAATGATAATAATATTCTTTTCAATCCATTTTTGTAATAAATTAAATATGTATTAAAATTAATTTTAAAAATTATTTTATAATATTATAAATTTCTTTTAAAAAATATTTTTGGAAATTGTAGATATGGAAAAAAAATTCCTAAGAGAGAAATAAAGATTGTTTCTCCAGAAAAACATATTTTTGTTCTCATGTGTAATTAAGAAGAGAGAAATGAAATAATAGGAATTATTATATAGAAATAACCTATGTAGAAGAAAATAAATGTGTTTCTTGATAGGTATATCATACTATATCATCATCAGACACATAACCACTAGAAATCCCAATAATAAATGATTTTGTAACATTATATAAAAAAAATTTGGTAACAATTGTATCAAAAGAACAATGAATTAATAACATTAAATACATTATATATAACAAAAACAAATAAATTCACGGTATAAAATATAGAAGTGGTAGTATTTCCCCCTCATTAAATAATATAGGTTCATAGCATAACTTATGTCATAAACAAGGCAATTTGATGCAAAAACTCATTACATACTTTTATAATTTTTCAATAATATTTACCATGATAGAATAAATTTTAATGAATAATTAAATAACATGAGAATAAATAAATTAACCATACATCATTGAAATGGGGATATATATAGACCACACAAAAAAAAGATAGGTTCACAACAAAACATATTTCCTAAATAAGATAATTTTAGACAAAATGTAAAACCTACTTTGGTAAAAGTTTATTCATAAGCCCCATAAAAGAATAAAATTAAATAAAAATTTTAATAAAAAGACAATAACTGAATTTATTATATAACTTTTAAATAGTATTTATATACACCTCATAAATTAATATAGCTGTATAACATAATATATACCTCAAAAATGAAAATCTGAGTCAAAATCCATTATATTATGTATAGATTTATTTTATAAAAGTTAAAACCTCTGAAATAATAATATAATTTTATTATATATATATTACAGAACCATAAAAATATTAATCAGACTATATATTATTTACTTTAATCCTTTTTTACCCATTAATTAACAATTCCATGATAAAATCACGTTTTGGGTAATAACTATATCATTTTTCATATACGTTTTCATTTTAAAATTTTGGTACTCTAACTTTTATCATGATTCTATCATCTTAGGAATGATAACCCTGATATAAATATCATATATATTGATTATCTTTTTATATATTATAATCCATTAATGTATGATATGGAGAATTAATTTCACACTTCATGGAGATGGTAGGGTATATGTACACTAGAATGTTTTTTCTATTTTCTTAGTGAAAGAAATAAAATAAAGCTTATTTACGTATTACCTTATAAGAATAAATTTTATTTCATATATATCACATACTTTCATTAAACCTATATTTATTACCTTACATGTAATGTGTAAGTTAAGAATGAATCACACCAGTTCATGAGGTGATAGTCCATCATACACAAGAGTGACATTATTGTATTCCAATTGAATAGAAAGCAAGAGGGTATATATGACATTATAAGTAAATAATTATAATAAAGTAAAGAATATCATATAAATAATTCAAATCCATAATTGTATTGATCATTTAGAGGTGTGGATTAAAATTTAATTACTTCACCTTGGGAGGCGGTAGTCCACCTTACACTTGATTGACAATGTGATTTCACAATTGATAGAAGAGGAGAAAAATGTAATTCATGTAATTAACATAACAAAATATTAGTATATGAAGCATTTTATTTAATTATATAATATTGGTTTTAAATTATTTTATGTATTTTGATAATGGAATAGAATGATAACATATTATTAAGGATGATGCCTCTTATCCCGAGAACCTCTATAGGTTAGCACCTAAATAAATTTTTGGAGATTTTATTAATAAATATAAGGCCACCAGGTTTTTGGGAGATAATTAATTAGTGTATTTTAGAAGGTATTGGATGAAATAAAGGGTTTTGTAAGGGTGAAAATGAGTAGATAGGGGTTCCCTTTTATTAGTGGGGAGAGGATACACACGGATTGTTTAGAACGAAAAAGTGTACCCAAGTTTAAAAAATTCCAAAAGGATAAAAAATTGATCATTATTGAACCCAAGAGCTAATAAGGTGGATATATGGTCATAAAATATATGTTTTATAATATTATTGTCCATTTTATCAAAAATCATTTTAGTTTAACCGTAGGTGAACTCGTTCAGATCATAACTACTCTAATTATGTTTTCAAGACTTTTACTATTCATTTTAAAAAAAATTATGTCAAACATATTATTTAATATTTATTATTATTATTAAAAAATATATCATCATTTTTTAAAATCTTATTCATATAATTGGAAAAATAACAAATAAATTTAGACCCACAGATATGATGAAAAAATAGTTTTCTAAAGTGAAATTTTCATGAGTATAAAATGTTTTATTTTAAAATTAAATATGAATTTGATTAAAATGAAATAAATTAGTTTTATAATATAATTATTGAACAAATTTTAATTTAATAAAATTTTCAAAAAATACAGAACTTTTTAAATTACTTAAATGATAAGTATGTTTTTAATAAAAATCAACATTTTCCCTATTCATATACAAATTAATCTTTTTAGAAAATAATCATTAGTTCAAACTAATGTAATTTTTATTTACTGATTAAATAAAAATAATAATTTTATAATTTATATTTTCTAAAATTTTAATAAATTTATTTTATTTTATTGTTAAAAAAATAATACATGTTCTTTTTGAGAAAAAATATTTTTTAAATCACGTAAAGGCTTTACTAAATATAAAGTACTTATTTATAAATATATATTATCAATATAATTAATATAAAATTAATTTAATTTTTTTATTCGTATTCACATCACTAAATTTAATGGCATGGTTATAATATTGAGGTTTAAAAAATATTATTAATACTATATCATGATTCGTAAAAACTCGGTGTTGAGTGTAAGGAAAGATATCAATGAAATTAAATTTAATAGAATAAATCTCTTATAAATGCTGAGGGTGTAACATTATTCACCATAAAATGAATTCCCCATATAAATTCAATCACTTTTGTACAAAAATTTGGGGATACATCAACCTCTTTGCATCCTCAGTAACCCATGTGTATTCCTCAATCCCGTGGTTTCTCTACAAAACATTGAACATGTGAGTGGAGCTGTTTCTTAAAAAAATCCATCTTGGATCTAGAATAACCACCAAATTCACCTCTTGTGAAAGTTTCTTCCCAAGTGGTACTACCTTTGAGTTTATTTTATGTGATTGTTGAATTTGTACTTTCTCTAGAGTGATACAAAGAACACATTGAAAACATGAGAGAGGTTTGATGGAAGAACCAAGCAATAAAACCCCATCCCTACTTGATATAGAATCCAACAAGGACCCATATAACATGGTATCAGATTTCCATTTTTCCCTAATCTCATAACAGTAGTCCATGGAGAAATTCATAGAAACAACTTATTTCTATCCTTTAATTCTAGGACACATCGATTATTGTCATCATAACTTTTCTATTTACTTTTTTCTTCCATTAGGTGTTACTAATTGGATATATCCTTATATATAATTTCATTAACTATATCAATTACTAATATATTTCTTCCCCTAAAAATATTATAAAACATTGTTAGTCTACACTTCCTTTCATAGAGAGATTCATAAGAAGACATCAAAATGATTGAGTATAAGCTATTGTTGTAATAAAATCCAACAAGGCGAAGGTGTTTATTACAGCCACCTATAAAATCCATAAAACAAAATCACATCATATTTACTATTGTTTTAACTATTCCCTTAGAATGACCATCTGTTTGAGCTGGATTCATAGTTATAATACACAATTCTATATTAGGGGATTACTGAAGACCTTTCCAAAACATCAAGGTAATACCAATATATTGATTAGATACAGTAATTATATTTACAGAAAGAAAACTTACCAATGACATAATGTATATATTGAAATGTTGATCCAATGAGAAAACATATCTAATAGCATCAACGTGTGATTACTTTTAATGGTGATCAACTATAACCCATATAGAATTATTCTATTTAGGTGTTTTGGAGAGTTAGATGCAAAAATCCATCGTGATGTTTTTCCATTCCCTTCCTGATATTAATAATAGTTGTAAAATCACTTTAAAACTTTTTATCACAATTTTATCTTCACGAAACACCAATAAAGGAGATAAAAATTCTAAAAGATCTCTTTTCAATCCATCCCACTATAAATACTCTTTCATATTACTAGACATAAGTGTAATTCCATGGTGAATATGGATTGAAGAATAGTGGGCTTCCACTAACACCTTCATACTCAAATTAGATAGGGGAAAAATACATACATAGTTCCAGAACCATATCATTACATAACCATCAGAGACAATATCCGGAACATTTCTCACATTTTTTTATTTTCAAATATACCTTCTGGGATTCGTTAATATGCACTTGGATAGATGGTTGATCATTCAATTGAGCAAGAAAACATTCCCCCCTTCCAGTAATAATTCAATATCTATCCAATTAAAATCCATAAATATAGGATCAATCAAGATCCTCATCATTTATAAACCTATATTATCTTTGGACTTGAGTAATAAGCCACCATATACACTTTCCCAAGGTGGTAATGTATTTTTATGTCATGATCATTAATCAACTATAACCATATTCTCTACCACATATTTAACTATTTATAAATAAATATGTTCTTAATACATTTATGATCAGTATATATATCAAGTAATTCTCCATTAAGATAATTCATCTACATATTTAATGAAAACATTCCCATAGTTAAATGCAAATCATTTTTTTTGTAGTTTTTCTCAAGAATATTCAATTTTAATGGGTCATAAACTATCACCATATCATTTTTAAATATCATGGTTATATCTAGAATCAAACATATATTTCCAAAAAATACATAATCATTATATTTCACCATATTTATACTAACCAAGACAACTCATATGACAAGTATATTCATTTCACCTTTATTTATCTCAATTTTGGGTTTAATCCCAACAAACATACATGATGTGAAATGATTCCTTTTGTAATAAACTATACTAATATAGTTCTTATGAAATCCTAATAAATATGATAAACATACAAATAAATATACTTAATCATAAATGTTTATATAATCCATGATGGTTATCAATACCATAAAACATATAAAAATACAATTCTTCATTAAATAAAATATCATTTTAAACCAAATAGTTTCATATACATTATTCCAATAAAAGATATCCCAAAATAATATTATTCAAATTAAAATACCATCAATTAGATCCTGAAAACGGGTGTCTAAGACCAAGAACACATGATCAACCATAAACTCATAAAATCAGGATAGTATCCACAAATATTAACTTAATAATACATGAAGAAAAATATACATCCAAAATTAACACAATTCATAGATGTTTCAAGTTATTTATAACTAGAAATATATTGGTAAAATACTTCTACAAAAATATTCATTAATACAAATATATAAGTAATTCAACTATTCCACTTAACTCTTAAACAATTAATATGGCTACATAATCTTACTCCTTAATACCTTCCTCCTTTCATATTTCATTTGTAGTATATTCATCATAAATGGAAAAACCATTACATGTACAACCATACTAATCAACTTCATGATATTTCCCCATAGGCCATATATCTGGACAATTATGATATATTCTACAATTAAAACATTGAAAAGTTGATGAAGGCTCAGAGAAACCATTATTATCATCCATTTTGTAATATAAAATTTCCATTATTCATGGGTAATTACTCAACATCTTCCCTTCATCTCTAAAAAAAATAATATTCTTGTTCTTTTGAGTAATTCCCTTAAGTCATTCTTCCAAAATTATCATTATATATGAATTTTAATCTCTATTCAACCATATTCACCACCACCAGAACTCTGAGAAAACTCTATCCTTCACTTAAATAGTGAGTGCAAGAGTTGGTTAAGGTGTCGGTTGGTAATAAAAAATCTAGATTAGGAAATTTTATAATCACAATATCCTTTACTCTATTCATCATCCAATTCGATATATCATTAAAAAATTTCAATCAAACTGATCATTGACCCATTTATTTCATGTTCCCACCATTTAATAAAAAAATAGTTTTAGAAACAATATTCATAGTGTTAAAAAGTTTAATCCTAAAAAACAATTAATGGATTTCTAAAATATGACACTTTATTTTCAATCTATGAATCATAAGGTTTAAACTAGATCATTAATGGTCATCATGCTTTCAAAATCCTTCAAGAGGTCGACAAAAGGATTGATAATATCCAATGAATATCCATTGGGATTTTCAAACTAGGTAGTCTATAAGGACCATTGATATACACCTGTTGATGATCATGTCTATCTCAATTATTCCTTTTTAGGGTTATATCTCCTAGGTAAAACAGGGCCCGAGCCACATACACCTATTGTGTCCATATAGGTATATAAAATCTTGAAAACCCCTCACTATATCCTTTAAACAATTTATAGTTTAATTTAACATACTTATAATTTATCCATATACATATCTATAGGGTTCTCATCGATGTTTTCTTATCCAAGTTACAATGGTTAATAGAGACAATACTATGATACCAACTATAATGACCCTATATTTTCAAACCTAAATATAACACATTATTAGTTGAATATTCAATAAATTGAAGAAATATACACCTTATGATAATAAAGTACTAGTGTCTTTTGATACTTCATAAACAATACTCTTATTCATTGAAAGATCTTAAACATTTCCTATAATGATATTCCCTTATTATACTCATCATAAACATACCCTACGTAAAAGAATTATTTATAACTTGGGGAAGTGAAACATAAGAAAATGTGATATCAGACTCTCAGAAATAGGATACATGAGAGATATCAATATATGAGGATATGAAATAATACGATAATAATAAGTGTATGATATCATGGAAATATCATACAATGTACATACCCACCATTCAATAGATAATAAACATGATTGATCGAGTATTGAATTATAATTCTAAAATACAAGATTCATATGTTTGTGAAATCATCATAATTCATTAACGATAATATTATTTCCTAAATGTGTGGTATAAAAATTCGTATAGAGACTATTTAATTTTTCATGGTTAACATACATAAAGATCAATCATTTTTAATTGATCCATATCACCTGAGTCACATTGTGTATCAATCCCAATGACCTATTTTCCATTGTGGATGAATCCTAGAGACTTGTTTCCAAAAATTATATCTTGGAACATAATTCCTTATTCAATGAAATGGATGGATATATATATGTCCCACATGTCATTATTTATACAAAACCACCATAATTGGTTTTAACAAATATGTCATACTTAGTTATATCCCAACAATAATCACATAATTAAAATTGTACAAATTCATACCACAAGATCATAAATCATTCATTATGACACAACACATTAAAAAATTGGTCTGATGAATATTTAGACAAAGTAAAATCCATGGAAAATAAATGATTTTCATAAAAATTCAATCCATTTATCTTTGTTTTACTCATGGAAAAGGAATTAGTTTCAAAAATGTCACTTCTTCCTAATCATTAAACATTCAATGAATTAATTCTAATTGTATCTTTATATTATAAGCCCATTAATGCATGAGTAATATCAAAGGATGTCATCTTATATGGAAAATTATTTTGGAAGATCACTTGGAACATTTATTGAGTAAAATGAAATTTCTATACTGAAAATTACATTTTGAATCTATTATATATATATATATAAATTTTAATGACCATTTTTTTAGAATAACCATTGTAAAATAGAACAAAATATTTAAAACATTGATTGTTCATGATTTAATAAAATTGTGATCATGTTTTACTTTTTTAAAAACAAATATTCCTTTCATGGGTTTGGAAAAAGTAAAAACCACCTTGTTGATAAAACAACATGAATATTCCTTTTAAACCAATTTATAAATATTAAAAAATTAGATAATGCTAATTTTAATCCATTTTATACTCACTTATTTGTTATAAACGGATTCAAAAAATAATTAGAGAATATAAAAAAATGCCTTTGAAATTTATTTAGAAAACATGGATATGGAGGAAAAGTCTTTTCCACTGAAGTGAGAAATAAAGTCGATTTTTCATCAAAAACATATTTTGATATATTGAGTTTTTAAAGAGAGAAAGATGAATTAAAACAATTTATTATAATTAAATAACCATTGGAAAATAATATTAATGAGATTATTTAATGATATATGATATTATATCATTATTTGTAAAATTAATCATAAAAAGACCTACAAATAATGAGTTTGTAACATAAATCACTACCACGTTGGTAACATTTGAATCATGATCCCCATGAAGAAATAAAATTGTAAATAAAATTAGATATAATAAAAAAATAAAATTATGATATAAAATTTTAATGTGTTACTTTATACAACTCATAACATAAGGTAGGTGTGTAACAAATCTAATGGCCCCAAGAAGGTAATTTGAGAAAAAATAACTAACAAGCTTTGGAAACTTTTGAATCATAATTTCCATGAATGGATAACATTTAATTAATCCTTAAATATATTTAGATTAAATATATTCATGATATAAAATTACATAGTACACATAAAATAATTTTGGTGAATAACATAACATAAGTCGCAAAGAAGACAATTTGACACAAAATCCACTCATGCTTTTGTATCTTATGAATCATAATCCCCATGAATGAGTTAAATTAAATGAATCATTAAATAAAATTAGAATGATTAAATTCATGATATTACATGTGAAAATGGATTTATATAAACATCATAATATATTATTGGTCCATAAATTAGCATATATCCCAAAGAAGTCAATTTGAGACACAATCTGTTACTTTAAGTCACAACTTTTTTCATTCACTCCATAACCTCCAGTATAAAAATATAATTTTTTTATAAATTTACCAATGAACCATAATAATATTTCTAATACCATATATTATTTACTTTTTATCATTTATTATTATTTATTAATAATTCCCTATTAAAATCACATTTTTTGTAATAAACTCTTTGTTTTTCATGTATGTTTTGGTATTGGAATTTGGGTATTTCTAATTTTATCATAGTTCTATAATATTAAAAATTGAAACTATTATATAAATAGAATATATTTTCATTATATATTTATTTATATTAATAAATTAGTGTTATATATATATAATTAATTACACTATTCATTTAGATGATAGGGCTTTAATACTTGTGAATGTTGTTTTCATTTTGTCGAGGGATGAAAATAAAGAAATGTAAATATTAGAATACCTTTCTAGAATAATTTTTATTTCATATATATCACATATAATTATTAAAAATTTTCTTATTACCTTCCACGCAATGAGTAAGTCATGAATGAATTACGTCACTTCATGAGGTCATAGTCCGTTGTACACAGAAGCATTGTTATTGTATTCCCATCGAATGGAATGTATGATGAATATAGTTACTAGACCCTAGTTCCTTAGATACAGTGTATACTAATATTACATTAGCATGATAACAATAAATCAAATCTCGAAGGACTGATGAGTTTAATAATACTGGTAAACCACATACATACAATAATCTTACATTACAATTGAATCCACTAATTATAATATATATTCTTTTCATTCTATAGTAACATTATTCCATATAGTGAATCATTGCATGTCATTGTTAGTAAACTTATTATATTTCTAGGGAAATGAAACAAAATAATTTTGAGATAAAATTCTAATTAAGAATTATGTATAGCGTAGGAAATAATGAATCAATGATGATAATCAAAATGGAAAGGTAATAATTCAACACACATGCCAAAAAATGAAAACAATTAGTTCATAAATAATATAGAAAGGTAATAACTAGAATCAAGTTCCTTTCAAATAATTTAATAATGACTTAAAAATATGGAAGCTAAATAACAGAAATACATGCCATTTTATCAATAAGATGATAATAAAATTGTCCGATATATAATGTCGAAGTAAAAATATCGTGCATAAAGAATAATAATAATAATTACTTAATTCTCAGTGAGGGAAATGATAAATTATTGGATATCATGTCAAGGGAATATGAAAACATATATGATGAATACCCTTTATAAAAAGGTTTAAAACTACATGTAGTAACCCGTCTAATTTCTGAAACTTTTTAGTATCATATAACTTGTCGATACATCTAGTTTCTATATAATGTATTGGTAACACCCATCACTTCCTATATAAAGAGTTCCTCATATCAAGTAATCAATTTAATTAATAATATATTTACCTTATCATATATCTATAATAAATAAAGAATATGGATTTATCAATTTTTCCATAGAAAATAAAATAGCTGTAAATGTATACACAGTATGTGAAAATGGTATATATTTAGGAAATAATCATATACATGATAAATTATGTCAATATTTTGAGAATTTTATTGTTCAATGGTCACCTGAAAGCGTATATTTCAAGGTGACTACAAAAAAATCAAGTAACTGAAGGTTAATACTACCCTTGGCCAAATCAATGAAAAACTATCAAGAGGATGAACAACGACAATATGAATACAACATATCCAATGCATAGTAAAAAAATTGTTTATTGTCTTTGAAAAGGGAAATACAATAAAAAGACATTTTAAAAACGTTCTTGATGAAAATATCCATTTCATATTGAAATATATTTTGAAATAATTTTCATTGAAGAAACAATTTTCAAATAAATTATTCAAAGTGTATACTATTAATATTTCATAGGATGATTCAATGAAATACTAGGAGGTAATGTTTCACATTCTAAAGAAAGTAAAAATACCATTCCTTTTTCAAGATAAAATTCTTATAAAATTACATTTTTTTGAAAGAGATAATATGTTTTATTTAAAAACAATAAAAAAAGAGGGAAGGGTAAAAATTTATATAACAAATTATTTTGGAATTGTTCTAATTATTTTTGAAATAATTTTTAGAAAAAATGTTATTTATAAAAAATAGTTTCTTTTTATAAAGAGAGAAATGAGGTTGGGTTTTCTTTAAATCAATTATAGAATATTATGAGTAGAAAATAGTGGAAAATGGTTGTATTACTTTAAAAGTTAATGAATAACTATAGGATAAGAATATTTAAGGGTTTTTTGAACAATTAAAATATAAATTATCTTAGTTTAACTTCAAGAATATATAATACCTATTATAATGAGATTTTGAAATAAACCAATAATATGATCAAAATGTTTATGTGAGAATTGATTAATGATTTCATTATGTCTATATAATTTTAATAAAAATATAATTATTTGAAATAAATGAATATATATTAAATGTAATTATACACATTATTATGGATTGTTAAAGGAAATGAAGAAGTAATATAACCCAATGAAAAAGAAATTGAGTAATGAAATTTCATTACCACTTGGTAATTTAATGTTCAAATCCTATTAGATTGCATAATTAAAATTTAAACTAAAAATATCAATAATAATGAATTATTAATGATATTATGTTTCATTTTTAGAAATTACACCCTATATAAAAAACAATATAATAATGATAAACTATGCAACAAAGAGTATAAATAGAGACGAAGTCCCTTACCTTTTATTTCCTTTTAGGTGAATGTCCATTAACATATTCTATAAGGGGTTTAAAAATGTTAATAAAATATAAAAACTAAAAACATGTTTATAATATCATATATTATCATAACATAATATATTATTTTGAATGTGTTAATAATAATTCATTAATTGGAAATGGTGAGGCAAATCCTCTTAATTAAAAAAAAAGTGGAACAAGGAAGAAGGATGGGAACGAGGACCTAAAAGACAATATTCCATCACTATAGAAAAATAAAATTAAGAATAAAATAATAAATAAAATATTTTTTGATTTTATTAATCATAATACCCATTAGACTAATCCTCTAAAAGAACAATTTTTCATTATTTTCGATATTTCAGGTGTTAATTGGTTAGTTTTTCGACTGTGTTTTGACTAGCAATTTTTTTTCATGATATTTTGATCATGAATCATAAACAGATGAATATATAAAATGATTTAATTTCTACACATATTTAGGATATATTTAATTATAATAATCTAAAATATTTTGACATAGGAAATGAAATACATCATTGATGGATATGGTAGGTCGTATGAACTCATGAACACTTCTTACATCTTATATCATATTTTAAATAATTAAATGTAAATTATATATATGTATATTGTAATTAAATTATAATATTTATGTCATAAATTCCTAATTTTTTTATTAAAATCACTCTTAAAATATTCCATGTAATGTGTTAACGAATTAGATTGTTTTGAGGAGGTGGTAGTCCACACGTCAACATACAATGTTATTTTTTTCAAAAAAATAGAACTAATGAAGGAATTCATATATAAAATGCTACCAAAGAATAAATAAATTTTAAATTTCATAAATTTTGTATATAATCTATAGATTCTTAATTATTTCAATACACTAATGGTTTTAAATAAAAGAATGAATGTCATTTGTTTGTGAGGTGGTAGTCCTTCGTACAAACGAACGATGATTTTGTATCCTATTTGGATGGATGTGTCTGAAATTATAGGTCCAAATATATGGAAAAAACAATATATTAAAGATACTGAGGTTATTTTATAAAAAATATATATTAAAAATTTATGATTTGGACAATTTAATGAAACAAAAGTGTTCGTTGGCGGACGATACCTCTTATTCGGGTAACCCCTTTTGATCTATAACAAAAGACTTCCTTGGTTGGAATCCTACAAAAAGTGATGATGTATGAGGAGGGGAGGAATATTAGTAGATTATATTAGTAGGGTTTTAATTAACCATATGGAATTATTAGTTTTAAAAATTGGGAGGGTTTAGTGCATTTCTAGAGTGGAGGAGTAGTGACTATCCAAATATTTGAAACATGTAATTACACCCATGATTTTTATATGTAATGATCCAAAAATATTGAACCCAATTATATAAAATGGAGTATATGGTCGAAATATATCGATAAAATGGATTCTAGAAAAGTGTGAAGGTCATTTTGGACAAAAATACAAATGTTTAGTCCCATATTACGCTAAATTTGACCTTACTCACTGTAATTAATTTTAAATAATTTCAAAAATATTTTGGTCAAAAATAAAGTTGAAATTATTTTTTATTTTATTTTATTCATGTTATAAATATGGAGTAAATTTTGGAAAATTAAAATCACAATATTTGTAGAAATTAATTTATATTTAATCCCATAGTCTGGACGTTAAGGCTGGTTTTTAAAGTATAAATGTTCAAAAACATTAATTTTTTTTACATAACATTTCAATGTGAAATTTATTCCAATGACCTAAATTGGATTAATAAGTTTAAAATTAATATAATTGGAAATTAAAATAAATTTAAAATATAACTTATCTATATAAAAAATAGATGAAAAATTAATTTTTAACTAAAATTCAGCATTTTTCACTATAATAAAAAATTTAATATTCTCAGAAAAATTCAAAAAAATTCAACCTAGGAAAATTTTAAATTTTAGATTTAAGGAATTAATTTTTTTAAAAAATATAATTTATAAATGTTCCAAAAATATAATTAATTTTAGGTTATCAATTAAAAAGAAATAAAAATACTATTATAAAAATATAGGTTTTTATGTATAAAATTCGGTTTGTTAACATCTTATTCTTTTCAAATCTATTGGATGAATAACAATGATATTACATTGAATAATATACATATATATAATTAATATAATCCATTAATAGTAAATAATTTCTTTGATTAGGATAAAACACCATTATAATCATAAAAACAATTATTTTGTATTAAATATTTTTATATTCGTTTCTGATTAATTGGTAGCCAATTATTTCTTTTCATATTTTTATAAAAAATATATTTTCATAAGGAAGTTAATAATATTTATAATATCTAATTTTATGTCTAGGTTTTATATTATTTTACTAAATAATTATGTTATAATAAAATATTATTTTTCTGTAAAACATGGCCTTATATACAACAAAATCTACCAAAGAATTTATTTTGTGTGTGAAATTCAGGAAAAATCAGTATTTAATATATTGAATGATATAGAATATATAATTTTTTTTTCAAAATAATAATTATAAAAAAATTATTTAGGGTTTATATTTGTTACTATGATTGGGGTTGTGTGTTGTACATGATATTGGATAAAAGGATACTCTTTTAGAATTTTCGGGGTGTTATATTCTCCCCTACTTAAATAAATTTCATCCTCACAATTTAAACTTGATCTTAGAAATCATGGGTTTTATATTTGAAAATTATATTGTTAAATCCAATATTATGAGATGAGTTACTAAAATATCCTCTTAAAATGTGTGTATGATAATTATAAAATTCACATGGATTTGCATTTTACTAGATTTCTACATCAGATAACATTAGTGGAATATGAAAATATGGACATAGAGTAAAAGAATAAATAATTATATAGAGTGATTGAATTCATCAATCACAAACAAGTGAATGATCAATGGAATATTGAGGACCAGAAGTCTATAAAATAATATTGATTTGAAAAACCAATAGTTAAACAAAAATAAAGCTATTTAGACCAACTATTTTAAAGTCTTATTCTTAAAATTGAGGAACTATTTTTTTGACCTAGAATTTAAGGAAATATACTTAATTAATATGATTCAAATTCATATAATCAATTCCATATTTCGGATGAGATTTGATGAAATTATAATTCATCCGTTACTCCATGACATGGAAATCCTTAAATGTGTTTTATTTATTTATTTATGAAGAACTATAATGTAATTTTTATTGTTCAAAAGATCCATAAAACAAGTATTTACATTAGTATCTAACTATTCTATGAAGAAAATATGTTTAATACATTAATTTTTAATCCAAAAAACTAATATTATAGGTTAAACATTAATATTTATTCATTAAATTGAATAACTAAAAACATTACATGTTAACCAGGATATAGTGTGAGATAGTGGTTGTTATGAAACCATTATTGTACATCGGTCATAAGTTCAAGCCTAATTTCCTTATATGTTTTACTTGTTATAAAACTATATTAGTATAATTTCAAAAAAAAATTTTATGTATGTCCATGAATTTTACTCATTAAATACCATTTTCTCTATAGTTTTCAATAAAAAATTTATTTCAATGACTAATAATCTAATATGACTATTATTACAATGTAATTTATTATCGTAATATCACTAATTTTTATCCATAAATTTACACTAATTTTTGTAAAATATAGGGTAATTATTCCCCCTATAGCTTTTCCACTAAATAAAATACTAAAAATTAAGAGGTATTTCCAAAAAAAATCATTCACAATATGTATAATCTGGGTAGACTCCCATCACATAAAATCAAAAAACATATTTTTAAGACTTAGAGATTATGAGAAACCTTAATACCATAATCCTTTGAGGTAATCCATAAAACATTAGTTAACGAATACATATTCATTTTTATGCTAATTCTCAATGTCTATATTGGGTTTATGTTCCTGGATCTATGATTTCTAAAATCTAGTTTCTAAGGCTTCTACTAGACTTCCTCTTATACCAACAGTTGTGATCTAACCCCATTAACCATAGGCGAGTTTCCACTACCATTACATTGCAAGTATGAAAAGGAATCAAATATTTAAGGAACAATGAGTTTAGTAGTTTTGGAAAACCAGATACATACATGTGTCATACAATACAACTAAATACACTAATTATAATAAAACTATTTAACAATCAATAATGATGTTATTACATCTTGTTTAAATTTTCATATCTTTCTCAATACACTTCATTGACTGCTAGGGAATGGGATAAAATAATGGTGAGGTAAAATTCTCAAAAAGAGATATATAGTGTGAAAGAAATAAATAATCAATGAGAATAATCAACATGGATTGGTAATAGCTAAACATAAATTCCCAATAATAATTAAATTGAGTGGATAAAAAACATGGACAGTTAGTAACAATAAACACAATCCACTAATATAATAGGTGTTGGAATATTCAATATGGAAAATTTAATAACTCCTACACATTCCATTTTAACAATAATAATATTATAAATCTCATACATAGATAATTTCAAAGAGAAAATATCACTGATAAATAATAATTATAATAAAAACTGACTTCTCAATGAGGGAGATACATAAATATTGGATGTCATGAATGTGTCA
This sequence comes from Viscum album, assembly GCA_963277665.1. Classification (NCBI taxonomy): domain Eukaryota; kingdom Viridiplantae; phylum Streptophyta; class Magnoliopsida; order Santalales; family Viscaceae; genus Viscum; species Viscum album. Next base: position 1,859,181,218 of record OY728151.1, on the reverse strand, counting down.
AATAAAAACCAATATCTCAAATTCCTTTCATAAGGTGGTTTAAAACTATAGGTAGAATCCTATTTAATGCATGAAATTGACATTTCTCTTGAGAACCTTTCTACGCATTAATGGGTTATATATATTTTATCCCCCACCTATCACTACCATTCCAAAGCAATCCCCATATCGAGTAATTGACTTAATTAAAAAATAATATTTCTTATCAAATATTTGTATTGAAAAAATAATAATGATTTATAAATATTTCCCCCAAAAATAATATAACTATAAATGTAAAAACTATCTGTAAAAATATTATATGGTTTATGAAATAAAAATATCTATGATATATAATGAGGAAATTTTGGATAAATTTAATGTTTAAAGGTATTTGGAATTTATATATTTCAAGGGGACTACAAAAATGAATCATAGAGGAAAATATCAATAATATATTTACAAAAATAAATAAAAATTCATCAAAAGGATGAATAAGGATGGAATCAATACCACATATCCTATATAAAGTAAAAAATAAATGGTTGTTGTCTTTTATTAATGTAAATACTATAAAATTAACATTTAATAATAATTCTTGAGGAAAATATCCTTTTCATATTGAAAAACATATTTAAATCCTTTTATTTGGAAATAACATTTAAAAATATTTTATTTTAAAAGTATTCTTTTTATCGTGCAAATTAATATGCAATGAAATGTTGGATGGTAAATTTATATATTCCATACAATGGAAAAAAACATTCTTTTAGGAAGGTAAAATGGTTTGAAAATTTACTTGTCCAAAAAGAGACCAGAAGATTCCTTTGAAACCATTTGTAAAAGACAAAAAGGGTAAAGAAATTAATAAATAATTTTGGAATGTTTAAATACATGATTGATTTTTTTTATAAAATAATGAGTTTTATGATGAAAATGGGTTCTCCGACAAATGAGAGAAATGATGTTGGGATTTCATGATAATATTTTCGTAAACATTATTATTATCAAAGAGTGTGAAAATGATACTATTACATGAATAGGTAATAAATAAGCAGAGTATAAGGGAATTAAATGGTTTGTTTAACAATGATCATATAAATTCCATTTATGGAATTTTAGGATTATAAAGTATCGATTAGAATGAAATTTTGATATAAACCAATAATATGTCTATAACATTGAAGTGAAAATTGATCAATGAATTGATTATGAATAATATATAAATCAAAATATGAGATGTTTAAATAAATAAATGGATATTCAAAGACAATATACACGTAATAATATAATATTAATGATAATGAGGACCTAATATAACCAAATGAATAGGGAATTAAACTATAAATTTTCATTACCACTTGGTAATTTTATGTTCAAATGCCTATTGATGAAATAATTCAAATTAATAATAATAATAACATGAAGATTGATTTATTCATGATATTACATGTCAATGTGGCTGTATATACCCACATTATACAAAATTATGTGCACAATGAAAATGTATTCCTCAAGGAATGGAAATTGAGATGAAGTCACTTACCTTTCATTTCCTTTTAGATGAATATCCTATAAGACATTGTATAATGGTTTTAAAAATATTAAAAAAGAAAACATGAAACATAAACATATTTATAATATCATATATTATATTATTATAATATATTATCACCCATTTGTTAACAATTTGTCATTATTTTTACTATTTTAGGTGCTAATTGTTCAGTTTATCAAGTATGATTTGTCTTTTTTTTTTAAAATAGATCATGATTTCATCATATTCAGAATATAAAACATGACATCATTATCACATATATTAACTATATATTTATTTATTATAATTGATTATATTCGTTTATAAAAATGAAATGCACCGTTCATGGAGATTGTAGGTCGTATGTACATATGAACACTACTTCCATTTCATTTTCGTATTTAAAAGAATGAAAAGTAAATGATATAAATGTATATTATAAGTCTAGTATCATATTTATTTCATATTTTTCCCATATACTAATTTAAACCATTTTTAATACATTTGATATAATGTGTGACCATATCATATCACATTGAGGAGGCGGTAGTCTCCAATCCTATAAATGATGATATCGTATTCCAAGGAAATGGAAGGCACGAACTTATTCTTAAATAAAATGTCCCAGAATCATAATAAAATTACAAATATCATAAAAATAATATATAATCTATAAATCCATAATTATTTCCATCCTTTAAATGTGGTAAATGTATGATCAAATGACATCGGCTCACAAGGCAGTAGTCCCCTATACACACAGACAATGATTTTGTATCAAATTTTTGTGGATGTGTGTGATGTTCTATGCAGAAATATTAGTGTAAAAAAATATGAATATTTTTATGATATTGATTTTATAATATAATCATGATATTAGATGATTTTTTGGGTTGGATAAGTAAATGAAACAAAAGTGATAGTTTAAGAACATTAACTCTTACTAGATTAAGACCTTTTAGTTTAGAAAAAATGACTTACATTGTAGTATTCATTCCAAAATTAAGCATTATAGCAGGATGGTATAGATTTTGGGGATTTATTTGTAAAGGTATTTTATGATTGAAATGTAATTATATGTGTGAATAAGTGGGAGGGTTGAGTTCCCTTTTATAGCGGATGAGGTGTGGAATTCTTATAAATATTTGAAAATGGGAATTCCTCTCACGTTTTATCCATGTCATGTGGAAAAAATAATGAACAAAATTTATAGAAACAGTTTTTTATGTTATCATTATAGTTATTGTATAGATGTTTTACAAGATTATAAGTTATATGGGGGCTTATATTTAATTTTTAGTACATTTTATGCTAAATTTTATCTTAATCACTGAAATAAATTTTAATTAATTTCACAGATGATTTTTGTAAAAAATTAAGATTAAATAATTTCAAATTATATATTATTATTACTCAAAGAATTTTGTAATTATTTTTACAAATTTCATTTAGTGAAGTTTTAGAAATTAATTTAAATATAATCTCGCAATCGAGCTGATAAAGCTGGGTTTTAATGTAAAAATATTCAAGTGTTTGAAATGATTTTATATAAAAATATCAATGTGAAATTAATTAAAATGAAATAAATTGAAGTTATTTTTCTATTTATCATATAATATTACATTAAAATAAATTAGAATTATAATTTATCCATAAAAATATAATAGATGAAAAAGCAGTTTTCAATTAAAATTCTATATATTTCAGAATTCCTCAAAAAATTAAACTTTTCTTAAAAATACCATAAAATTATATGGGATTAATGTCACATTTTATAATTAATTGTTTTGGGGGATATATCTACTAATGATTTTGAATTATTATATACTGATTTACCTTTATTTTTTGATATTAAACATTTCAATTTGGGTCACACTTTTAAAAGACACATGACTCCAAATCTACTCAAGTATTATGGGATTCTTGTCTCAATTTCATGTAATGAGGCATATATAATTATTGTTCACATAATTTATTATATATGGGGTAAATAATTCCACATAGACATATTATATCATGAATTTTATCATATTAATGGTATTCAAATTTTTTATTTAAAGATTATTACCATCAGGTTTTTCAGTCCATTTGTTTCTACATTTGTAAGGTACTTTCATCTCACATTTTACATTCATCACCTAAATGTCATATTCAACACTTCTATTATTGGTGTGACTCTTGAATATAATGATATATTAAGGAATAATTCATTTATACTCATGGTATGTAGACATTTCATTTTTTCATATTCAAATTTTTGTCTATTGAATTAATACATAAGGGATTCTCACCTCACTTTTTATATCTGTGAGATACATGTCATGTTCACCACTTACATATTTTGGGTGTTGTACATACTACCTATTTTTATATATTATATCATGAATTAATTTTCCATCATGGTATTATATAGGTCCATTTTATATTATTCTATCCTATGGTTAATAATTAAGAATGATTGAATGTGATATGGGACAGGTTAGAATGTTTAAATATTATTTTTATTAATGAATGTTTTAATGTTAGTGAACCAAGTTTTAAATAACCTCCTCTACTTTAGTGTGTGTTGTATTGATACCATAATTATTATTCCTCTACATGGTTTATGATTAATTTTTCTAAGGATAGTATTCACATTAACTACCTCAATCTATTTCTCATTCCCCTAGAAATACTCAATCTCATATGATAATTGAACATTGAATTTCCCACAAATTATTAATTTCATTTATCATGGATATTACTATTTCCTAAACCGTATACCATTTTACTTATAGTGTCTAATGTTACTTTTATTTTATTATTTCGGTTAATTTTTGTTAAACCTATATGCATTATTCAATATGGATATTTAACAATGCACATTATTTATTTAATTTATGAGGAATGATTTGGACATGCAATACACTGGTTGGGAACCATTTAAGAAAAATACCTATGGGTTGGGGACTGGTCAATGAAATCCCCTTGATGCATCAGTAGTCTCATGGGGAGAATAATTTATGAAAATTGGTATGGTTAAACTATCATTCGATAATACTAGTTCCATATACCTAGGAAACAGGGTGGTTAATAAATAAGAATTGATTTCATTTAAATTTTAGTTATTTTTCATCCCCGATATTTTGCATCCACATATATATGGATAAAATTCATTTTCAGTTCATTGATTTTATGGCATGTGTTTCAGTTTCATACATTTCGATATTTATTTGTCTGTATCGAGTTATTGGAATGGAATGTGTTTCCAGTTATTAAATTTCAATATTTCTTACATTTTTACATTTAGTTTAATGATTACATAGAATTACTGTTCAATTATTTACCTTTCCATAATGATTATTCTCATTTATTCCTTATTTTATACACTTTATTATTCTTATATTGATCATTTTATCTCACCCTTATTAGGTTTATTTCCCCTAGAATCTAGGAAACATACTATGAAAGATATACATGGATTTACTTGATAGATCATAATTACACTCATAGTTATTTGTGTATAAATAAGTTAAAAAATATGTTGCAATCAATGTATTAATTTATAAGGAAATACTCATTTTTTTATATGTTTTACCAATACTACTAAAATAATTGGTTCATCAGGGATTTATTCCTTGTAATCATTCCATTTTATTTAGTATTAGACCCCATCTTTGATCAATATGGGGATGAGTCGCTATAGTTGGTATTAAAGAACGTTTAGTAGAAACCATGGAAATAATATTTTGGAAAATATAGATTAGATAACATAACCCTAATTTATATTTTTAAGATGTATATATGAAAACCCTATAATTTTGGTAAAGTATAGATTTTGGGGTTCTTCATTGAAATACATCCTTGTCTAAATAATACAAGTTGATGTGGTTCTGGTATAGATGAATCTAGGAGTAACTACTCCATCAAGGTGTTTTGAGCCTAACTTAGGGTAACATGGTACATGAAAATAGTGCTTACTATGCCCTTAGATTGAAACTACTAGGGGATATTCCAGGGATAATCCACTATTTATTTAAAACCATTTTGAAAGATTTTGATACATAATAATTATCCTTGGTTTAACCTACAGAGTTTTAGATTGTTGATACAGTGAAATGATTTAGAAATATGAAAAATGATATTATAGATAAACCCTAGAACAATCAAGGACCTATGTGGAAATAAAATGGATGAGGTGGTAATGTATTGATGATGTATTGAAAACCATAGATAAAAGTATTTTTATAGATTAACATGGTTTCAAGGATGTTCATAATTTTTATATTTGGTTTTTATATTAAAATGGTTTTAAAAAATAACAACTTGTATACCCAGCGACAACCAATCAAATCCGAAAAGGCCATGAGCCTCAAACCCATGATTGAAGGATGATAATGTTTTCAAACTAACCACTGACTTCTACAATGTCTTTGATAATTTTAATTGGGTTCAGTTAATCAATTTAAAGAATAAATATTAATGATGAACCACTTGTAACCTTACTAATGATTTGAAATTATTCTATTAACGATATTTATTTTGGGATATAATTAAAAAAAATAGTAATACTTTTCACTCTTTTATAGGCCTTATGATTCATTATATATTTATTTTATTTATTCTGGAAAAATAAAAATTCTATTTTGGTAGTTAATTTTTGGGATTAATGGGATGTATTTTTATTTGGTGGAAGCACAACCGAAAGTTTGGATTGTTCATATGAGATTGAAACCTATCGTGTAAGAATATATTGTTATATTTTGGATCAGTAAAAGTTTTAACCAACATTGGTAAAATGATTTAGAAATAAAAAAATTTCATAGTACCAAAATTTCTATTGAACCAATGGCCTTTTAAATGATCAATGTTTTATGGAGTTGTGGTCCTACAATTTTCATTGATCATTCATTTTTCTATGATTTATGACCTAATTCACTCCCTATATAATTTAATACTTTTTTATAATTATATATATATACTTTCCATTTATGTTCTTATAGTTAGAAACATATCTACACAGTATTATATCTAACCTTTTTTACTTTCAATTCTCTCTTTTATAGAGGAATACTTATGAACCCTTCTCACTATGTGGGATTTCAAAAATATGATGTATCAAAAAATTTATCACTATAATAGAGTTTAATTTATGAAAACAAAATTTAAATAATATGGGGAGAATGTGATGCCCTAAAATATTTATGTAAGAACCATGTGTTCAAAAGCATGTATGAAACATGAAAATAAGAACGTAAGGTAATATAATATCCGGATACTTTATAATATATTTATTATTTAATATACATTCAATGTATTTTAATGTATGAAAATTTTCATTTTCTTATGTTACAAGCAAGAGTGACCTTCCTATATAGCTTGGGTTACATGAAAAGAGACCTTCTTTGATGGATTTCTCTATACACAATATCGACTCTTACTCAGATAAAATCTATAATTAAAGCACTATTATTTAATAAAATAATATATAACTGAGACATTATATGAGTGTTTAGGAATAGTATTAACTATATGTTTAAAAATTTGTTTTATAATAATTTATTATTAAGTCATATGTTAATAATTATTTATAATTGAATATAAGAGCCAATTTAATATAAAAAAATATTTTTATAGAAAACTACTTTTATGTTCACAATGCAGGTTTACCCTAATAGATTAAATTAATTAAAATCAATAAGTGATATTAATATATATATATATATATATATTAAATACATTGTTAATTATATTTCATATTCATCCAATATAATTTTTAAACATATGACAAGAGAAAACATTATATCTGATATAAAAATTGATATTTTTATTAAGGCATTTTTACAACCTTTTAATGGAGAACCTATTCTAAACGGTAATTTTACACTCTTATAAATTAAATTTGATAAAATAAAATTTATTTTTGAATTATAAACATCAAAATTTTTGTATGGTCAATTATTGGTTTTTTTCTAAGAAACTTCATTTTTTTAATAGTGAAAAATACAATGTTTTATATAGAAAATGCATTTCCGTTTAAATAATATTATTGATAAATTATATAATAAAATTTTTTTTGGTCACATTGGATCAATAATACAAATATTAATACAATTTATTTCATTATAATCAATTTAACTTTTTAAATTGAATAAAAAAACAATCTTTTAAACATTTTTCTACTAAAACTAGTTAATCTGTATGTCTGTGAAATTAGCATTAATCCTAATATTTACGCTTCTATGATTGGAATTTTTAAAATCCTAAAAATTTTTTGATAAAGAAACTATTTGTTTTCTAATATGATCATCTTAATTTTTGAAAAAGATGATTAGTGAACGTGATTAAAATTAATTATAGTGATTATGTTTTAATTCTACTTAAAAATGGACTAAAACCATATGTTTAAGGGCCCTAACGACCTAGCCACTTGTCCAAAACGCATTTACTATCCATTATTAGGCCATTAACCATCAATTAATGAGTTTGGGTAGATTTTTAGGACTTTTTGTTTGGTGAGAACAAGTTTACACCTAACTTCTTTTCAAGATTACCATGTAAGTCATCTTCCCTCCCAATAAAAGGCCACCACCTCAAACCATTACTAACTTTTATAAAGCCTTTTAAGATAAGAAAATCCCAACCTAAATTGTCTCCAAACACCCTTATTTTATATCGAGAAGCCTCCCTTGGGTAAAAATACCTTCCATGGATGCCTTTTGGTTTAAACCAAAAGTAGTTACCCGATTAAAGGGTAGTGTCATTTCTCAGTCTCTGTAGTTATATTTCGATTATCCAACCCCTAAAATATCCTAATTATATTATTGTAAAAAATCAAAATATCCTCAATATACTAGTATGTTATTCTATTGATATTTTTACCTACACTTACACACACCTCCATCAAATTGGAATCAAACACAATGTTTCTTTAGACATCGAACTACTACATCATGAAATGATGATTGTTCATTATTCTATTACCACCACTCACAGTGGTGATTATGATGTAAAATATGTTTATAAATATTTTATATGATATTTATTGTTTATTTATTATTCTTTTATCCTTTTATTAAACCTAACTTTTATACTTCCCATTTTATGTTAATACAATAACATCGTTTGAGGAAGGGTGGACTACTGCCCCCTCAAAGCGTTGTGATTCATTAACAATAAAAAAAGAACTTATAAAGGAATGTTTTAATTAAACACATGAGACATATAAAAATTAAATAATATAATGATGAAATAAAAAAACATTCTAGATATATATATATATATATATATATATATATATATCATTTCCAATATTATCTCCTCACTGAATTTAAAAGTGATAACATCGTTTATGGACTTGTGTACTACTGCCTCCTAGACATGGTGTGATTCCTTTTACATGAAAGATTTATATATTGGTACATATGTTTAAATTATATGATATTTATCATATATTGATCATTATTAAAATATTTGAGTTACTTACATTCTATCCATAACGATCATTTAAAAATGGGAATGTTACTGATGTGTACATACGACCTACCATCTCCATGATTTAAGCATATTACCATTTTCATAAAAATATTTAATGATTAGATTTAAAAGTATAATTATGTAAAAATATGTTAATTATGTAATTTTTATTATTTTGGAGATGTTATATAATAACCCATTTGATTATAGTAGTCCAACAATATTTTTTTTAACACAGAAACTGAATTTGGTCAAAAAAACACCTAATGTAAAATAAATTGTTTATGTAGTGTCCACAAAAAGGTAATAAGTGAAATAAAATTAATTATAGAAAGTAATTTTTTTGAAGAAAGTATAAAATTAAGTAATGTTTATTGTACAGGCAGTTAAAGGATGTTCAACCGAAAGGAATCACAAGTTAACAGATTTTATCTCACTTTTTAAATCTGTGATATTAATGTCATATTCCCTACTTACATATTTTGTGTTATATTACTGCTGCACATTTCGATATATTATATCATTACATACCATTCATTCATGACATTAAAATTTTCAATTAATTTTACTCTTTAATGGAACCCTTGACTCAAAATCAACTCAAGTACTAAGAGATTCTTATCACATTTTTATTTCTTAAGGAATAAAAAATTGTTGTGCACCTAATTTTTAATATATGTTTTAAATACCAAAATAATGAAATATTATATATCCAAATATATCATATTAATGGTATTTAAATATTTTATTTAAGTATTATTACCTTTGGGGTTTCATGTCCATTTGTTACTACATTAGTAAAGTACATCCATCTCACTTTTTACATTCTTGAGATAAATTTCGTATTCACCACATAAATAATTTCTATGGTGTACCTAATACCTATTTTGAAATATTACATCATCAATTCATTTTTCTTTTTGGTATTTAGACATTTCATTTTATGATAATAACTTTTGGGCCACTTTTATTCATGTCAAGGGGATTCTCACCTCACTTTTTATATCTGTGAGACATATATCATGTTAACTACATACATATATTTTGTTGTGAATCTAATAAATATTTTTTTATATTATATCATAAATTAATATTACTTCAACTTATTCAATAATTTCAGTTAATATTTTTCTCTCATAGGTTTTATAATTTTAAAATGATTCAACGTGTATGATACACATTTGAATGTTTAAAAATTATTTTTCCTCAAGAATGTTTTGTTGTAAATAAACATTATTGTACATAATATCCTATACTCTAGGTTGTGATGAATTAATAACATCATAATTCTTCTTATTGTTTTTTATGATTAATTTGGCCAAATATAGTATTGAAATTCACTTTCATAATCTATTTGTTAGTACCCTTTAAATATAAAATCTCTTATGATCACTGAACATTGATTTTTTCCTATATTATCCTTTTCATTTATCATGGATATTATTATTGCCTAAACTGTATATCATTTTACATATGGTGTCTTATATAAAATTTATTTCATTTTATGTTGAAATATTGATAAATTGGAATACATTATTCAATACAGATATTTGACATGTAACATTATTTATTTAATATATGATGAATTATTTGGACATACAATACATGGTTTGGGGTCCATTTACGGAAAGACCTACATGATGGGTACCTGTGAATTAAATACCCTCGATAACTCAATAGCCTCATGTGGTAAATTATTTGAAAAAATTGGTATGGTTAAACAATCTTTTTATGGTAATGGGTTCATGTACCTAAGAAACATGTCATCAAATAATTAAAAAATGATTTCATATTAGTTCTAATTATTATTTATACATTATATTTTTCATCTAACTATCTATGGATACATTTCATAATTAGTTAAGTGATTAAATGGAAGGTGTTTCAGTTTCATACCATTTTGTACATATGTTTCATTATCTAGTTATTTGAATGGAATGTGTTTCCTGATATTTCCTTGACATATTTCTTATATTCTGACATTCAGTTTTTTGATTACATGGAATGTGTGTTCTATAATTTACCTTATCCTACGGACTATTCTAATTGATTTATTATTTCTTCCACTCTATTATATTCATACTGAGAATTTAAGGTCCCTATTATTATGTTTATTTCCCTATAAATCCAAGAAGCATACTATGAAAGATATGTAAGGATTTACTAGATGGATTAGAGATATCCTTAGAGTTTTTTAATTAGAATGGAGAAAAAAATTATGTTGTAATAAATGTATTTATTTTTAATAAAATACACATATTTTTATCTGGTTAACCATGAATTCTAAAATGATCATTCCTTCATAGCATGATTCTCTGTAATAATGTCATTTTATTTAGTAGTGGACATCAAATCATGGTTATCCAAGGTTGGGACTCTAAAATATAATAATGAGAAATAAAAATCCAACCTTATTAACTTTTATTTATTTATGTGTACTAAAATTTAGTTAATCTGAGGATTTAATCAAAATGGGGAGGCAAATGAAGTGTTTCACACACAATACTACAAAGGAATCTACTCATCATGTAGTTTTCGACATGATAAATGGATATTGGGGAGAGTTACTTTAAGGGGAACCGACATAAATAGAGGGCTTCCCAAAGTAGATTCAAGGAATATAGAAGTTCATAACATCCAATTAAAGTTAGATTTTAAGAATATATATTTGAGGAATTTTTTTTTGTACAACTCAAAAAATGATTAATTAAGAATATTTTCCCATGAATGATTGGTTCACGGAGATCCTTTATGTCATGGTAAAAAAACTATGGTTTTCAATATAACATTATCTAATGTATTCATATATTTGACTACATAATGGATCATTTCTATGTAGCATATTGGGTCATCCTTCTCTTCGAAGGATCATAAAATAAATTAGAAAAAAAGTATGAGATTATTATTTGATATGGGAATAACATCCCATATCACCTTATGCATTTGTTGAAAATAATTTTGAGATGAGGGGATATAAAACATACATATATACATGGAAGATTCATCTTATTACAAATAAAAACATTGTTGAAGAATATAGACCCCATATGAGGGATTATATTTATTAAAAATATAGAAGTATGAAATCATTATTGAGAATTTGTTAATACATTTTTATAATAAGCTGTAAAGAGTAGAAGGGGTTTGGTCATTATTAGTAGAAAAGTAATTACAAATATTTTCTAAACATTGTCAGAAAATTTTGATATAGTAGTATTTATCTGTAACATTTGACGTTTTCACTTTATGTAAAAGACAAGTGCTGATGATATGGAAGTGATAACTATAGAATTTTCCCTATTTTATTTCATTATCATCCTCATATTTACTTCCATTAATCATGATATCCATTTAATATTTCCATTAATCAGTTTCACCTTTACATTAGTGACTCATATGTGGATCCCTTTACATGGATCTCTAATTACGAATCCCCAAACATGGATCACTCTACATTGTGGATTTACTTACATTAATCCTTATACATTGAACAGTTTTTTGATGTTCCATTTACAATAGTAATCCCAATACATATATATCTATACATGAATATATTTATATTAGTAACATCATCTCTTGATTCCCTTATATGCATCTTAGTTTTGAATCCCAACATATGGTTCTGTATAATCCAAATAACTATACACATATCCATTTAAATGAGGACCTTTCCATTTTTTAGGTTGCATCCTAGGAAATCCAAAAATCCCGAAACAATTTTAGAACCACTTTATCTTATTATTCGACATTCCCAATAGATTCAAAAAATCTCAAATCATCTTCAAAAGTCTCTCAATCATTTAATATAGCTTCTTTCATACTTGATGATCCATGGATTGTTTCCCTACACATTATAACTTCATATTCTTATTTTAACATCGATTATTTATTATCCATAAGATCTAAAATCCCCCATTTCCTCATTAATGTTGCATGAAATACTTCTATATAATTATCAATTGTCTATGACTTGAAGAAAACATATAAAATGACCAAAATAATGGATACTACATTGATGTTATATATCCCCATTCTTCAATATCCATCCATAATGACTTACCCATTTATTATGATGGGACATTATCTTTTCATTGTAGCTTCTCATCAATACATATTGGATGATACTGAATTATCCTATTTTAATTCCATATTTTAAAAAATTACTTGTTAGGACATCTTATATTCATATAAAAATATTAATGATATATATATCTTATAGTTGTCAAAAAAAGTTTTCCAATATGACAATAGATATATCCAATTAAATATCATAACCCAATAATTTCTTAGATTGTATGAATATACCTTTTATATATTTCATCAGTCTATAATCATATTCACAAATAAGTATATAATTTTACAGAAACACAATTTGGTGGGTGTTTTTTTGGCATTTAGAATTTTTTTAAACCACTTATAAATGATTTTTGGAAATTTGGATATATCTTCAGGAAAACCAATATCAGGGATTTTCTCATTATGCTTTTAAAAGATAGTTGAAAATAAATGTTTAAAGATTTTTTAACTTCTGTATTTTATGTTTAGATTTTTTTTGTATTTATGATTTCTAAAAACAAAATAAAAAATATTATTCATTTTCTTATGGGTTTTATTTATATAATTTTATTATATATATTATTTAATTTTTATTTGACCTAGTCGGCCCTCCCCTAGCCTATCACGCCAGGGCCCAAAAGGTATCCATTTTTAATAATGAAATCATTTTTTTTGTGTGGTGAGATTTTTTTCACAAACCACTTTTTTATTATCCATCATTCTTTCCATTTATCCATACTTATCATCTATTAATTATATTGATATATAATATACTCCCAGACACACTCACTTGTTACTAGAAATCTATATATAGATATAAATATATAAATACATATATATACTTATTAAGATACAAAAATATAATGAATTATTATGATATATCTATAAATATATATAAATATCTGTAATTATGTAAATCTATATACATAAAATTACATAAGTAATAACTATAATTAAATTTATATGGATAATAAAAAAATATATTACTACATATGAATACATTAAATTTTCCATAAATAGATATATATATCAATAAATATATATATCAATATATATATATATATACACACATATAAATGATGATAAATACATATAATTATGAAAAAAAGAACATATAATTATTTGTATTTATATTCATATATATACATATAATCATATATAATGTCATTCCCTTCCCCCTAGGGCCCGTGCATTAACAACCCCAATCCCACCATCGGTAGGAAAGGGGTGGGTGACTAGCATTGAGTAGGCATATCACAAAAAGGGATGAAATGTTCCTTAAAAACTGTAAACACGTACAAAGGTCAAACTATAGAAATTAAACAAAATGTAAACCCAAAATGTCACTAAGACAACCAAAGATGGTATATTACAATCTGAATGTACAAGGGGTCCGGAAAAAATTCCCAAAACCACCAAGGAAGGTAAAACTATCATGGTAGCTCCGCTTGAGACCCCACCTGAATGGTAAGTGAAGGGTAGCGGCATGTAGTCATAGAAGTACACCCATCTATCATGTCTAAATGAGAACCATCTGGTCCTAATAAACCACGGTCTCAGTAAAGGCAGTTGTTTGTCCTATTTTAGTGAGAACCACCTGGTCTCGGACCACCATGGTCTCTATCAAAATGTCTATCCATCCCGTCTCACTGAGAACCACATGGTCTCGGGAAACCAAGGTCTCCATCGAAGCATCGATCACCTGCATGAGAAATGACACGTGATGAAAAATCTCTTGCATGGTAATGTAACACAATACTCAGTAGGCACCTCAAACAACCAATGAAGGACAAAAAAGTAAGACAACACCTCAAGACCACAAAGCAAAAACATCTTACACTAGTATAATCTAAAGTAGGAAATGAAAAACAGTAAGTCGTATACTAAACACCATGTACTGCTGAGGCACTCATCTATGATGAGTACAATGGGTATGCTTGGTCACAAAGAGCCTCTCCCCATTGTGCACATTTCGGGTCACACTGAGACACATCCCACTTAGGCCATCATAGCCGGTCCACACAAAGCCGCTTATAGCTGATCCACAGAAGATCGCTTGTAGCTGATCCACAAAGGGTCTCTTGTAGTTGATCCACAATGGGTTACTTGTATATGATCTATATAGGGTGGATTGAAGTTGATCCACATAGATCTGCTTGTCATCTAGGAGTATATTGTCATTTAGAATCACTATTCAACAGTCTTCAGGTCTCAGCCAGCTGTAGGATTCCTGCTCATGGTGCTCTTGATTTAGGATAATCCACTCCTCAAGTCATTCTTAATATTTCATCTTCCAAGAATACTCACAAAGAGTATTCTAAAGGTACCATATACATGCAGGGATCCCAACATTGTAGAAGAAACATCAATCAGATGCCTGGTCTGAATGATTTTGGGGTATTAGTAAACATGGTCCCGTTGTGTCTGGGCCCAATCCGACCTGGTCATACCATCCTGACCAACCTGGATAGAGTGTCCCACACAACCTGACCTACTTCAGTTGACCCGAACCTACTCAGTGGGGTCTATGTCAGGACCGTTGGACCTTTCTGGACCTGGCCCGGTTCGGTCGTGGGTCTATCCCACGGGGTCACCCAATGACCCAGTTTCATAAAGCCCAGCCCGCAACATGCGGGTGGGTTCTTCCCCAACTCGGGCTATGTAATGGCCCAAATGTTCTCATCGGCCCATCCCACATCATTAGGCTGGATCTTCTCTAGCCTGGGCCGCTGGGCATCCCACCACAGAAACCAGGTTTTTCTCTCTTCCTGACCCGCATCGGTGGGCGGCTTTGCCATTCTACGATGACTTGCTCACCCAGAACGATTTCCCCCCTCTGGCCCGTGGCTTTTCTGTGGGTGAAGCACACTGCTATGGTCTACGTATTACTGCTCCATGCTGCATGGTCCTCCAACATGGCCTAGTGGCCATGTCTGCCTGCCGCCAGCCACATGCCTCCATATCAGTGGCTCCGGTCACCTATGTGGTCTTATACCGCAGTCTCTTGCCCATGTCGTGGTCTCTCACCGGGGTCGGGGCCCACTTGGCCACAGCGCTTCGGCCTGGTGCCTCTACGGTCGATGCACCACCATTTTTTATGCCACGAAGAAAGGCGGAGGGAGAGATAGAGAATGAGGGGATCACAAAGAACACCCCAAATGAACAACCTACTATTATTCTTGTTTGTCCAGATTTGTTCATGTTAGTGGGATCACAACGTATATTTCATAAATCACTCATATTTAATACCCATATCATCCCACAATGATATTTCCCAGCCCCGCAAGGATAA
Organism: Viscum album; assembly: GCA_963277665.1. Taxonomy (NCBI): domain Eukaryota; kingdom Viridiplantae; phylum Streptophyta; class Magnoliopsida; order Santalales; family Viscaceae; genus Viscum; species Viscum album. The sequence continues at coordinate 1,859,164,899 of OY728151.1, read as the reverse complement.
TAAATCCACGGATCAACTTCTTAGAGAGTTGATCCATGTTCTTTGTTTGGAGGGGGAAAACGGGAAAAACCAATTCACTAAGAATTAAAACCATACCTGAGAAAGGAGATTTTTCAAGGGTGGTCATTTGTTGTCAATTTTGATATCTGGTCCCAAATTATCTCTCCAATGGTTTCTCCATCATCACATGATTCTCTTACATTCATCGTTGGAGAGGTTCCCTTCTAGTTCGTAAGAGAAATTCCTTGGTTGTTTGTCAACCCAGAATTCCATGTTTAATTAAGGAATGAATATGAATGCTCATTGTAGTGTCTCCACCCTACTCCATTAAAGTGGTTCAACATCGCCTCTTCACTACAACACATTGCTGGAATTCCACTACTTAAAGATGAATAAATACACATTTAATGTTATTTTATTTTTTCTTTCAATATGTCTAAAAACTAACATTTACCCTCGTCCCACGCAGGTTGACGTTTTGTCTTGCTAAGGAGATTATCCGATTACATACTCAATAGTAATATCTGATTTTTAATTCGAGTTACCAATTGTGAGTAATGAGGTTTCAAAAATAAATTGACTTTTATTTAAATTATTTAATTCACAGTTACCTTCCAAAAACTAACATTCACAGTCGGGTCGCGCTAGCCAATATTAGGCTCCACCTAAGGGAATGATACCCTCTCTATCTCAACGGTATGCTCATATTTCCAATCTGAGTTACTATTTTTGAGTTATAATGATTGGAAAATAAAATAACATTATTTTATTATATTATTTACGGCCAAAAAATATCTTCTGCTATTGACCTGTGCTGACCATTGTTAGGCTTTGCCTATGAAAAGAATACCCTCGTGAGATCAATGGTACTATTGGATTTTCATTCTGAGTTACCATTTATATCTTATAAGGATTTAGAAAGAAAATAACTTTTTTCAATTATTTTATTTATACCCATAAAATACATTCCCTTGTTGAGACGCACCATCCAATGTTAGGATCCTCCTAAGGAAATAATTCCATCACAGGATCAATGGTGGGATCATATTTTCAATTAGAGTCACCATAATCAAGTTATAATAATTTGAAAAATAAAATGATTTTATTTAATTATTTTATTTACGTTTATGCCATTTTTGTGTTTTCTCACTAGAGTCATGCACCAACAAATCGTAAGTCGCTCCAAGGGTAAAACTGTAATCATGAATGCAACGACACCCATATATTTCTAATTCAGGAACCCATTTAAGAGTAATTTCACTTTTTTAGGCTAACTACTCACACACGCTATTTAACACATAACAATTTTCAACAGATCATTCTGTGTGCTCCATGCCTCATAATTTCATGCGGTCTCATTGTCTGGTTCAAAATAATCCCATTTAATTTTCAAACATAAAAATCCATGGAATTCCAAGGTATTACATAAAATTTATAAACAAAAAATCTCATCAACTAAAAATAATTAATACCAATTACATATATATAGTTAAATATTTATAAATTCACATAAACATCAATAAATATTTATAGTAATGATAAAATCATATATATATATATATATAAATATTATTACATAAATAGAATGTAATTTCATATATATAAATATAAAAAAATATAGAAAAATATATAAACTTATATACATATATATTTATATATATGTGGGGGTGTTTGGGCTATGTATATCCCTTCGAGAAGATAATGACTTCAGGTTATTTGGTAACGGCCCTATCGGCCAATGGGCCTTTTTGGACATGTAAGGTTTACCACTCAATGTTGTTTAAATGTGGGATTTCTTTCCTAATAAAAGGGGTCTCGATGCCAAGTCATTATATATATATATAATTATTTCCATATATATATATATATGATTAAATATAATTATACATATATATGTGAAAACCCTAGTTCCTTATACCTAGAATTAGTAGTTATTTTATTATTTTGTCAAAATATTTAAGTAATCACATCTCAACGGAACAAATAGTTTAGTAGTCTCGTTAAACTAGACACATACTTGAGATTCACATTACCATTAAAACATAAAATACTCGATGTATCTTCTTTCAGGACATGATTATTCTACTTAAGGTAACCCCACATATCAAACATAAAATTCTTCCCAGCATATTATAAAAAAGAAAACATAAGAAATAGGTGAGCTGAAATTCCCATTACGGGGTAACTACAACATAAGATATCATGAATGAATAAACATAATCAACATGTTAAGGAAAAAACAAAAAACACATTACATTAAAATAACATGAATATCATAATAAGATAATGAATAATTACTATATAAAGGTAAATAATCAAAAACACATTTCATTTAATCAGTAAACTAATAATGAAATACATCAATAGATAATATCATTGTGAAATCACATGGATAATAATAACTAAAATCTAAATAAATGAAATTCGTAATAAATGAAAGTCTCGTTCTAAGGCACATGATGCCTCTATTGTCAAGATCATTCATAAGATTGTATAATACTAATAGCTAATGAATATTTTATTCTAGCTTATTGACTGGCCTCATGAGACTACCAATGAATTGGGGGTTTATAAAATTCAGAGCCCCGCCTATACATAATATACCAACACATTCCTTATATATCAATTTTTGATTTAATTAAGGAATCGATATTCCTTATAAAAAATATCCACATTGAGTTTAGAATACATATTTATCAGAAATAACATATTTAATAAAATAATTTCAAAGTAAAAAATGAATATAAAAATGGTATATGGTTCTAGAAATAATGACATCCATGATACAATAATATAGATATTTAATAGATTTTCAATATTCAATGTTCACATGTTTGTTAAATTTAAAAAAATGCTAACAAGAAAAAATATTCCATGTTGAAAAACTATAAAATAATGGGTTTTCTTTATTTAAGAATTAAAATTATATTAAAATTTTAAATACCCTTAAATTTCCAGGATTTTTTTTAATTTAATTGGGATTTTATGAGTACACAGTTTTTGACGGCACCTGATTCGGAGGCCCGGTGTGACCAGAATCAATTTCCGAAGTTTAGAATTATTTCCAAACTTATATAAACAAAGATAACCATTTATTAACATATTTCAAGGATTATTTTAATATTATTATCAGATATAATGTCGTATATTGAGTGAATTAAAATATAGATAAACATTAATTGGGATTATCAAATTATGTGAAAGCATAAATGGGATTATCAAAATAGGTGAGGTCAACAATCTCCCTGTTTTTGATAATCACAACTTTTGATATTATAGTTTTAAAATAGTGAGTAGTTGTATCAGAAGATTATATCATTAAATTCAATAATCTCAGAGAAAACAGTATGTTATAGAATATAATGTATCAGAGGTAGAATTAAATGCAATGATATCAGAGAGGAAAAGCATGGTAGCTATTCCTTAGATAATATTTCTCCCCCTTTGAGAATATTTCTCCCCCTTTGATAATTTGAAAATATTTCTCCCCCTTTGTGATAATCAAAAAGTGGGAAACAACAAAGAGAAGAGGAACAAAATGGGAAAGAAAAGAAATCCAATTGGATTATATGTTGCAAAAAAGGTACATAGAATGAAAAAAAATACAAGGGATTCCTATCAAACATCTTATCCACCTATTCAATCCACTTATTCAATGTGTGATTTTCACTTTGGATCAGAAGAGGATTCAGACTGTGTGGATGCTGGTGAAGGCTTAGGAATTCCGGAAATGATCACAGGGGGATAAGCCACATAAACTGTTCATGGACAATACTGAGGAGTTCTTTGAGTGATCATAGGTGTAAGGTTTCTAATAGCTTATGCTGGAGTCATCTGAACAGGAGAAGTAGTAGAGGCAGATGTAGGTAAATATGGAGGTACAATCACTGGCCTAGCATCGACATGTAGGAAAGGAAATAAAAGATTTCTAAAATCCATAATTATTCCTCCTCCTCTCTCCATTTCAGATATGAAATCATCCTTGTTCTTCATGAATTTGTCCAAGGCTGCAGTCAATTCTCGTAGTTTACTGACTTTCTCTATAAAGGCTTGATTGACAGGAGGTAACAACAGGTTTTCCAACAGAAGTTTGATGTGATTGTTGTGTTAATTCTTTCTGTAAACCATTTGGAAATAGGAATCTACCTTGTATTTAACTACTTTCTGAGAGGTAGAAGCTTCTCTCATATAGTCTTAGACTATATTCATTATTTCTATAGATGAATCTCTAGTATAAATCACAACGTTTCTTAGGTCGGATGATCCCACAGAGCCACTGGTTGACTCTGAAACAAGGTCCTCCTTCATTACAGCTGGAATCTGATACAAATCCACTGAAGGTCTAGAAGTAACAGAACCAATATAGAATGTTATTTTTTCCTTGAAGTTTTTGGTCATCCCACTCATAAGGTTTTTCACATGGGAATCCTGGGTGCTGACATATTCATTCATAGAGGTTTTAAACCTTCAAACACTGATACCATCTGGCTCACAACACTTTTCACATAGGTTAAGTCCTTGTCTACTTGAGATTTTGAACTCATGTAAGATTCTAAAGAGATAACAGATTTATTTAGAGCTTTAACATCTTCTTCTAGTCTAGATACTTGAGTCTGGAAGGCTGTAACTTCTTCCAATATTTTGGCCACAAAGGATTACATATTACAACCGAGAGAGAGTTCAAACGATTATTCCAAATTTCTCATCTCTTCAACAATGAAGTGCTTAAACTCAGTTACAGAAGAACTAAAGGACTATTTTAGCTCATCCTTTAAGGATTCAAGGTCAACCCTGGTGATCATATCAGTAGGAGCAATTAAAACATGTGCTCTTTTAGATGCTTTACTGTCCACTGAATCATTCATAATCGATTGAATTTATGACACCTGTGAAACTTCCATCTTCCATGTCACTTCGACAAAAATGACCATAAGATTCTTCTTCAAATTATCCAGGTCATGCATTCTGACCACATCATTAGGTAACAACTCAGTCTCAACATCATAAATGATTTTTGGTCCATTTAGAGAAGCCTCATTATCAGAATCAGGATAATATAATCCATAAACCACAAAACCTGGGTCTTATGCCCAGTCCTCAATCCCAAGAGCCACTGAAACACTTCCAAACTTGGTATGATGCTCCCCCTCAATGGGTTCATTCCCATGTATAGAAAAAGCATTCTCAGTAGGTCTTACTTCCCCAGAAGAATATTCTACTACCAATTATATCTCTACAAAAGCAGGAGGGTCCTCTCTCTTAGGTACAACTTCTTCCATTTCTCCTACTACATCCTTAGTAGGCACAATTGAGCTTCTAATCAATGGACTAAAACCTAAGCAGAGAGAATCAGATGATTCAGATTCATTCTCCTTTTCTTCTTCATGCTTAGTGGCTGGATGGTCTTCCTCATCAGCAGGAGTGTCTTCTTCTAATAGATTTTCCATTCTAGAAGAAACAATTTCAGTTGGAGGACTTGGAGGCAAGTCCGGATCCCTTCCATCATCCATAGAGGTCTCTTCTTCTTCAGTCTCATAATTGTACTCAGGTTCTTCTTCATCAGGTCCCTGACTTGGATCCCTAGCATCCTTAGGTAATGAAGGATGATGCAGAAGATAGAATTTATCATATACCTTCCTGTCATCATTAACCCACTCTCCTCTCCATGGGTTCCAATTTATCTCCATGTATTTGCACACTTTTATTGTGATAAAGAAGTTGTTCATTACTACCACTGTCTCATCTTGAGACTCAGCTACCCTTTTCACTTTGATCATCACTGAGATCAACTTGAGAATGAATAGGGCATTAGTTTTTATTTTGGCCTTGTCATGTCTTCCATTTGAATCATCATCAATCTGCACAGATTACCTTTTACACAATGTCTCAGTAGATGCAGGAGACATATATTCTGATATCTTAAATTATCAAAGTCCCCTCTCCTTAGTATTAAGACATGCTAAACAAATTTGAACAACAATCTGTTCTCTCCATCCATTTCAGCAGCCACCACTTGTCTTTGATTTCCATCATCGATGAGCTCCTCTAAGGAAGTCTCATAATCGAATATATCACTTGTAGGTGGTATAGATTTTGAGACATGTCAAGAGACACCTTCATGTGGAACCTTCAGGAATTCAGCCCACTCAACAGATGAAAAAGACATCTCCTTTCCATTCATAAAACAAATTACTCGGTTCTCATATTCTGATTTCTCAATTCTTACAAACTCATAAAATTGTTTCACTAACTTTGGATAGTAGGTTCCATTGTTGTTCGAATAGAAATCTACCCACTTTTGATCTTCTTGAACTTCGAGCACTAACGATTTTCTAGGAAACAACCATTCCACACACAACTATTTTTCAATCACAATAACTATATTCTGCATATGAGGGTTCAATGGTCACCTACCCGACCTAGTTCTACCAACACTACCACTTGCTTCCAGATCGGAATTCTACTTCTTTGCATTCAGATCATCAGTGTCATCTCTGATGGTAGGTATTTTGGTTTTTTCCATCTCTAGTTCGAAGGAATCATGGTTTTCGAAAGATTTGGGAGCTAAGGATTGGTGGTAAAGGGTTTGAGGCTCGGTGGATTGAGAAGTAGCTATGACTTTGTTTTATCATTTAGGAATCATAAAACAAATTAATAAAATGAAATAAAGTAAAAACGATTCAGATTCTGGCGGCAAACATAAGTTTAAAATAGCGCACACATCAGTAGGGTCTATCGGTGATAATTCCTATCAGTGAGATCCATCGGTGAGGTTACATCGGCGAGGTATCACATCGGTGAGGTATTATATCGGTGAGGTCACATAGGCGAGGTTAAATCGGTGAGGTTACATTGGTGAGGTTACATCTGTGAGGTTACATCAGTGAGGTTAAATCGGTGATGTTACATCGGTGAGGTTACATCGGTGAGGTATCTACTAATCCAAGTTAATCATTCCCAACTCATGCCTAATGTAACTTAACCTATCCGAACATAAAGGTTTGGTGAAAATGTCAGCTAATTGATGATCAATAACTTTAAACTCAAGAGTAATATTACCCATTTGGTAATGATATATCATGAAATGGTGCCTTACATCAATGTGTTTGGTCCTAGACTGAGATAACAGGTTCTTTGAAATGTTTATTGCACAAGTGTTATCACAGTTGATAGAAACATGCTTAAAATCATATCCATAATCCAAAAGAGTTTGTTTCATCCACATAATTCGTGCACATCAACTACCAGCAGCTATATACTCTGCTTTAGCAGTGTACATGGGTAAAAAATTATACTTTTTACTACAACAAGATACTAAGGATTTTCCCAATAAATGACATGTTCTAGATGAGCATTTTCGATCCAACTTGCAACCAGCAAAGTCAGCATCGGAATAACTCATTAACTCAAAGGATTTTCCTTTTGGGAAATACAAACCTATGTTTACAGTGTGTATAAGATACTTAAAAATTATTTTAACTGAAAGTAAATGATATTATTTTGGATTAGCTTGAAATCTTGCACACATACATACACTAAACATAATATCTTGTCGAATAGTGGTAAGGTAATGTAAGCTTCCAATCATACCTCTGTAATTGGTTTGATCCACTATTTTCCCAGTTTCATCTGTATCAAATTTATAGACTGTACTCATAGGAGTATCACTTTTCTTAATACTATCCAAACCAAAACGTTTTAAAATATCCTTTGTATATTTACTTTGATTCAAGATAATACCATTTTAATTTTTAAAATCATGAAATCCAAGAAAATATTTGAGTTCTCCCATTAAACTCATTTCAAATTCCATACTTTTTGAAAAATTAGTACATAAGGAATGTTTATAAGATCCAAAAATAAAATCATCAACATAGATTTATACTATCAAAAAATCATTAGAAATTATTTTAATAAAAATAGTTGGATCAGAAATGCCATTATTAAAACTTTTTGAAATAATAAAATTACTGAGTCTATAATACCAATCTCGTGGATCTTGTTTTAAACCATATAATTCTTTAGAATGTTTGAAAACTCGATTTCGAAAATGGGGATTAGTAAATCTAGTTGGTTGTTCAACAAAAACATCGTCAATTATAAAACCATTTAGAAAATCACTTTTGACGTCCATTTGATATAACATGAAATTCAGATGAGGAGCAGAGGCAAGTAAGATCCTAATAGCTTCTAATCTAGCTACAGGGGAAAAGGATTCCTCATAGTATAAACCTTATTTTTTACTATATCCTTGTGTAACTAACCTAGATTTATTTCTAACTATATTTTCAGATTTATCAACCTTGTTTCTAAAAACCCATTTAGTTCCTATTGTCAATGAGTCCTTGGGTCTGTCAACTAATTCCCAGACTTTGTTTCTTTCAAATTGATTTAACTCTTCTTGCATATCCATTACCCAAAATTCATCATTGATTGAATCAATGACATTTTTAGGCTCTTGCTATGAAATAAAGGTTTGATGTTCATCCTGGTTTCTTAGAGAAGCTATAGTATGTGTCCCTCTATCAAGATTACCAACAACAGCATCCAAAGGATGAATATTTAGTATCCTAGTTGATCTAGTAATGGTAGGACTAGAAATTTCTGGTTCATCTATAGGTTCGGGTTCAACAGAAGAAGATTATGGCATATGTCTAGAAGTGGATGTTTTTACAGCAGGTTCTTTAGTTTTATCATAAATATCCAAAATACTAAAATATTCTTCAAGATTCTCAAGAGATGGTTTAGGTTCATGTGGATCAGTTTCATCAAACATGATTTGATCATATTTTCCCACACATTTGGTCATTTTATTAATGAATATATAAGATTTACTAGATATGGAATAACCTAGAATGATTCCCTAATCACTTTTAGAAGAAAATTTTATCCAGATTATCCTTTGTATTAAGAATAATGACTTTGCAGCCAAAGACACTGAAGTAACTAACTTTAGCATTCCTATTATTCCTTAACTCATAAGGGGTCTTTTTAAGAACAACTCTAATTAAGAATCTATTGATAATATGACAAGCTGTACTCGCATCTTCATCCCAGAAATAAATAGGTAGGTCATACTCATTAAGAATGGTTCTTTCTATTTCCTGAAGGGTTCTATTCCTTCCTTCTACTACACCATTCTACTAAGGTGTTCTATGAGAAGAAAAGTTATGAATATAGACATTGTGTGAGCAATAAGATTCAAACTCATGATTTTCAAACTGACGACCATGATCACTTATCAGGGTCTTAATCTTAAGTCCACTATGGTTTTCTATAGACTTTTATTATTTAATAAATTATAAACAAGATTCACTTTTTTGAGCTAAGAAGTATACCCAAGTATATCGAGAAAAGTCATCTACTATGACATAGACATAGTGCTTCCCATTTAAACAAGAAACTCTTGAAGGTCCAATCAAGTCCATGTGATCCAACTCGACAGGTTGAGATGTTGAAACTTATATCTTTAATTTAAAAGAAACATTTTGTTGCTTTCCCTTTTGATAGGGATTACAAACATTGTCTGATGGGAATTCATGTTTAGGTAGGTCTTTAACTAAGTTCTTCTTAGTCAGTTTTCTAAGTGAATAAATGTTACAGTGTCCTAATCTTCTGTGCCATATCCAAGATTCATAATGAAAAACATTTAGGCAAGCAACATTTTTTTGGCTATTGAATTCAAATCAATAGCATAAACATTTTCATTTATCAAGGCATAAAATACTAAAAAATTTTAGAGTTAAAAACATTATAAGAATAATTTTCAAACTTTACATTAAAGCCATCATCAAATAACTGAGAAATACTTACCAAGTTTTATTTCAATCCATCGACAAGTAGAACTATGGAAATTAAAACTGGGTTAGTGTTACCAATTTGGCCTAGGCTGATGATCTTTCCTTTAGAATTATCACCAAAGGTGACATAGCCTCCATCAACCTTTATTATGTTCTTGAATCATGAGTAATCCATAGAAATATGCCTTTAACATCCAATGTCCAAGTACCATATCTTCTTATAAGAACTCATCAAGCAGGTTTCCTACAAAAAGGATTTAGATAGAGATTGATTTTGGTACCCAGATCTTCGTGGGTCTAGATAGGTTAGAAATCAAATCTTTAGGTATCCAAATTTGTCTTATATCTCTCGTATAATTAAGAGATTCAATATATTTTGAAAGATAAACTCTATTTGATCTATAACTGTGTGAATAACTAGTTGAGGCATACAAATTATCATAACTAGAACTAGCACAATTTTGTCCAGATTTTGGAATAAATCTAGTCTTAACAAGCTGTCTCTTTATAGGTTTATAACCTATTCCAGTGGTATATTTTGGTACCACTTGTTTTCTTAGCATTTTTGTAAGTGTATCTTTTTCATTTGTAAATTTTTCTAAGTCTTTCCTTAATTTCTCATTATACAACTTCAGTTCATTATTTTCCTTTAATAGTTGAGAATTCTTTTCCTTTTCTATATCAAAGCCAGATTTAACCTTGGCAGTGAGAGCATGATATTTATTTAATGACTTATATTTTTTCCCTGTGTTCACTACATATTTCTTCCATCATGTTACAATATTTAGATAATTCAGATTTAGTCATATTTTCATCAATATCTTAATCACTGTTATTTCCAAAATAATAATCATTGGGAACTGGGAAAATGGGTACCTCAGATATGTTAGTCATGAAGCACATGTTGGCATGATTCTTTTCAGAATCAGAAACTTCAGATTCACATGTGCTATCTTCTGAATCACTCGAGGTTTCTTTCATGGAATTCTTGTACTTCTGACCCTTATAATCATATTTCTTTTTGAATTTTAATTTTGGACAGTCAGCCTTGATGTGTCCTTCCCTCTTGTATTCATAGAAGACTATATCATCTTCCTTATCATATTTCTTCCTATCTTTTTCCACATAACTTTATTGTCATACTTACCTTTTTAGTTTGATTTCCTGATGAATTTATTCTTCTTGTAGAACTTCTTAAATCTCCTGGCTATTTGATCCATTTACTCATCACTGTTAGAGTCTGAACATTCATTTGTTAAACTTTCAGTAGGTACATGTATTTTCTCTTTGTCATTACTCTTTGAAGTAGTAGACATGAAAGCCACTGATTTTCTCTTGAGATAATCATCTTCATCTTTGTTCACTTTATGTTCTTCCTCATACATCATAAGCATATCTATTAATTACTTAATAGGCAGTTTGCTTATGTCGCATGATTGTCTAATGGAAATAGTTGTGCCTCTCCTTCTTTCTGGTATACATCTTAATATCCTCATAATTTCTTCCTTTTATGGAACAACCTTTCCAAGAGATCTTATAGTATTGACAATGTCAGTGAACTTGAGATATATGTCAGAAATGGTTTCATCAGATTTCATTTTAAAATTATCATATTTAATAGTATATGTATTCAATATCATTTCTTTAACATTGGTTGTTCCTTCATGGGAAATAGCCAAAGTGTCCCATATTTCATAAGAATTTTTACAAGCAGAAATTATATTAAACTCTTCATATCCTAAAGCACAGTATAAGGCATTCATAGATTTACAATTATTATTGTAAGAAGTCTTTGTAGGTTCATCCCAAGTGGTTCTATCAGTTTCTAGAATATTATATTCAGACTCTATAGTAGTCCAGATATCAAAACCCATAGTTTCCAAATGAATTTTCATCTTAAGTTTCCATTGGGAATAGTACGTACAATTAAAGAAAGGTGGACTGTTGGTAGCAACATCTTCTAGTATATTATCCATAAATAGAGTTTAGCAAATAAATTTAATGAGATAAAATTTAGAACTAACAAAAATTTAAGATCATTAAAATATAACTAAAATCACAGTTGCAAAACAGAGTATTTGAAAACATTGATAAATAAAGTAATCCATATGATACCAAATTTTGGTCAAAGTGGATACTCAAGAGGAGGGTGAATTGAGTTCCAATTAAAAATTTCTGTTAAAAATATTTCTCTTAAAATCCCCCTATTTAAAAACAAATTTAAACTGTAGTGAATTTTTACAGATTGTAAATGTTCAATTAGTTTCTCAAAGATTGATTTGGTATCAGTTAATTTAATATGAAGATTAAATTAACTTTTGAATTAATTTACTGGTTTACAATAAGTATAAACACTTTCTAATTTAACTCTTAAAGTAACTTTAAAAAAATTATATTTCAAAGTAGTTAGCAGCAGAATATGAAATATATATAGTATACTTATGACTTAAACTAAAATTCACAGTAGCTGTAACCAAGAGGTTCAGTCTCAAGCCGAGACTTAGTCCTCTCAAATAATTTATATAAATTGATCCACACCTTGGATCGGGGTAAGAAATAGTGAAAATACTGTCTAGGTTCAAAGACCTCTACCACCTTTCTACGTGGGAAAACAAACAACAGATCACAGCTATCTAGGTTACACTCGACCTCTACCACTATCCATAGTGGGATATAAGGGAGTTATAGAGTTTGAATGAGGATTTAATAATTCTCCATCTTATCTCAGGAGACAGTGTGTGTAAAATAAATATGGTACACTCACTGGTCAAAATTTAAATAAAATAATCACTAGAGTGAGTATGAATGAGTTTAGAAAATCTTTAGTGACTGGCAGTGCAGCTCTGGACACGTTTTATTGGTTAGAAAAGCTTCTGATTCCTCCTTTGGTTTTTGTCTCAAAAAAGAGGGTCATTTTATTCCTGAGTTTTTAGGTTCTGATTATCAGCCTGAGTGCATGAAGTGTTTGTTGTCGTTCTTCACTCAAGATGCAGCTTGTGTTCTCCTATAAAAATGAATTTCGTCGTGTATGTCTAGTGTTCTTGGAGTATGGATGTAGACTTTTTGTATTCACAACTTTTTGGCTCTTTCTTTACTCTTCAAGCGCCTTCTTAGTTTCTTTCCTATGATCTTTCTATATACACACCCTTCCAGCTAGATCATTATATTCCCTTTTATAGCATTCAACTCCGGCCAAAAATAATGATTACCTTTTTCATGGGTACTAGATACGGTTCCCTGACATGCGAAAAGATATCATTAAATAACATTAACTGCATTAAGAACATCCTATGTAACTGTTATCTTAATAAATAAATTATATTTAGAGTATAGAGTTTGATTGGTTGGTCAATCATTAGTATCCTTCAATTGGTAGATGTGTACGGTATAATTTTTGTAGCAATGACCTTCTATCGGTAGTTCTTTGAACTTGTATTGGTAGCTCCTGATATCGGTAGCTCTTACTCTGTGTATCGGTAACTTTTGGTATCGGTAGATTTATATACAGGTGAATTCATTCTATTGGTAGATCTTGATCTATCGGTAGCTCTGCTTTGTATCAGTTGCTTTATTCTGTATAGGTGACTCTGTATATTAGTAGCTCTTGGTCTATCGGTAGATCTGGTCTATCGGTAGCTCTATGTATCAGTGATTGTCTGTATCGGTAGCTCTCTTAGTTCTAGTGATTATGTGTATTGGTAGACTTATGCATATCGGTAGCCCCATTCTGTACTATCGGAAGACTTGTTCTATTGGTAGCTATCTGTATCAGTGACCTTGTTCTATGCTTACCGGTGGACTTGTACATATGGGTAGCACTACGTGTCGGTGACCATAGCTTATCGGTGACTCTGTCTATCGGTAGACTAAGTCTATCGGTAGCCTAAGTACCAGTACCTCTCTATTAGTAGCTATATGCAGATCAGTGACTAACACATATCTGTTTTATGAAAAACATATCCGATTGGGTTAGAATTACTTCAAAACTTATAAAAACAAAGATAACCATTGATTAAAATATTTCATGGATTATTTTAATATTATAATCAGATATAATTCCATAGATTGAGCAAATTAGAATATAGATAAACATTAATTGGGATTATCAAAGTATGTGAATGAAAAATTGGGATTATCAAAACAGGTGAGGTCAAAAAATATAAAATTAAAGTATATATAATATACTATAGTTTTAATGGATTTATTATAAGTAGAGGTGGAGATAAAATAAAAAAAGGAACGAAAATAAAAGTAAAATAAAAGAAAATAAAAGAGGATTTTAACTCTTGAATTCTTCTCCTTGAGAACCTCATGGAGGCCCATGGTTGTTGACTTTTAGTGATCCCAGAAGGTCATGGATGTGGGGACAAGTATTGTGAATGGAATTTTTCATAATCTAAACATGATAAAATTAATTGAGGTGTGAGTAGAAGAGGTGTTGATGGTGGTTTTTATAGTGGAGTAGAGGTGTGATTTTTTATTATTTTATTCATTCATTTATAATTTTGATACATGAATAAGAATAGTTTTAGAATTATTACTAAATATATTAAAATAATTAAGGTTTTTTTTTAATATTTTGGATATTAAATCATAAATGGATCACCTAATAGTGTATTTAACTTATACGTATATATACAAAAAATTAACGTATTTTACTATTCACCAAATATTTCAGTATTTTAGAAAAATATGAAAAATTAAAAGTGATAATTTTTTTGATGTATAGAATTTAAAAATATTCTCCCTTTTTTTAAAATAATTTTAAATATATGTGAAATTGAATTTTTTATTTAAATTCATCATTTACTAGAAGATAATAATTTTTAAAAATATTTCTAATTTTATAAAAAATCAAAAAAATAATTAAGGCCCTATAAAATTATTTTATATTCATAAGAAAAAAAATATTAATTAATGAATATATTTTATGAAGGTAAATTTTATTTTAAATCATTATATTAATTATAAAATTTTAAATACGAATTTATGTGTCATATAAAATACAAAAACTTAAATTATCATTATCAAAACCATTATTTAGTTAATTTAGTATATAAATTCATCATGATTTCACCTTTAAGATACCTTAATTTTATTCTTACTATTATAAGAGAGGATAATATTCTATTAGTATAAGTCACTTAATTTATATAGATATCAATTATTTATTAATTATTTTATACTTAATTAAAATATTTAATTATGAAATAAAAAATAATTATTATATATGTACCTAGGTCATGAAATTCTCCCGACCATCTAGGAATTGTTCCCTCACAATTTTTACTCACTTATCAAACATGTGGTGTGGGGGTACCATTCAGTCATATAATTTTTAGATTCCAAAGATTTATTTTCACTAATTTGGTTCCTCCAAAAAAACCTTAACATGGTGAATTACCTTATTCTGAAAAAGATGCTCTCTAAGACCACGAATCTGAATAGGTTTCTCTTCATAAGAAATGGTGTATTCTAGATGAACTACGTATTTTTTCATAAACATTGGATGAATCTAGTATATAATTTCTTATCATAAAACCAAGAAAAACATTGTGTACTTGTGATAAACTAAGAGGTAACAAAACTCGGTCGACAACTACTCCAACTTTTTCCAGGGTTTCATAACACCCAAAAAACCATGGACATAATTTTCATTTATTTAAAAATGAAAAAACAATTTCCCAATGAGATATTTTAAAGAAAACATGACTAACTAACTCCAAAGAAATGTCTCTCCTCTTATTATCTGCATATGTTTTGTTCCTACTCTAGGATTTCCTCATATGTTGCTCAATATTCTTCCCATTCTGAGCCAATTCCTCTACTAATTATTGTCCCATAAACATAATTTCCTCGACTTCATCCTAAAATATTGGATTTTGGCACTGATTTCCATAAAATTACTAAAAAGGCACCATTTTTATAATTTAATGAATACTATTATTATAAGAATACTCCACTAAAGAAATATGTTAATCCCAATATACATGGTAGTCCATTTAAAATGAATATAAATTGTATTCCAAGGCACATATTTTTTTCTAGTTCTATCCATCCGACTGGGGATAAAAGAAGGTGTAGAAATTTAATTCTATTCCCAATGACATATAAATTACTTTCTAAAAGTTATAATTGACTAATATCATAGTCAAACAAATGGAGAGGGGAACCCCATGTAATTTAATAATAATGTTGAGGTACATTTGAGAAATATGATCTAGACAAAGATTATCTCGAATAGGAAGGAAATGTACTGATTTAGTCAGTTGGTCAACAATAACACAAATCATTTTATTACCTAGAGAATTTCATGTTAGTCCCACCATGTCATCCATGGATATATTTCCCCATTTAAACTGTGGCACTGGAAAATGTTGAAGCACCCCCTTTGGTATGTTTCACTATACATTAACCTATTTAAAAGTCAAACATTTCATGGTAGTATATGTAATATATCTTTTCATTCCATCCCACTAGTAATACTCTTTATGTTCCTTATACATCATAGTAATTCCAAGATGAACTGAAAATGGAGAACAATTAGATTAAAACAATAATAATTTCTTCAGCTGGGAATCACACTGAACACCTAATCTCTTCCCAAATCTCAAAACAAAATCATTATCAATGTTAAAGTCATGAATCATAACCCATTTAACCAATTCAATATTTTGGTGTAACATCCAGTATTCCTTTTGTGATTTCATAATAATGACTAATAGAGATGATTTTACTGACATGTGAAACAAACTAACGAAATTTTAAGCACAAACAACATCAAATACAAAATTCATCAAATCATTAATCATGGGGTCATGTTCTAAACATAACATGGTAAATTTAGAATGATATTCTTGACTCAAATAATCATAATTTTTTAAATTTTATAGGACAGTAATTTATCCTTTAATTGTAGTCCTTTATCAATTAAAACAATATTCTCTAACTCATGTTCAATTCCTTCTGATTAAATGTATACATCAAATAATGATGGTTAGAATACATTTCATATTTGTCACTATAAAAATTATATCGTTATATTTTCAATGTCAAAACCAAAACTTAAAATTAAAAATGGTATATTGGATAATTTAATTCAAAATCACTCAATTATCATGAAGCATAGGTAATTCACTGAACATTATTTATTAGAACATAACCATGTCCCTTCGAGGAAGAATCACTATAGATGAAAAACTAACCATACCGTGAATGAAAATCCAGAACTGGATTATCCATCAATGTTATCTTTAGTAACTAAAAACAAAATTATGATTCTTCTCTCTAAGTACATTTTACCACTTTTTGTGTTAACGTAGCTATAATTCTAGATAACCGTGAATGTTTTTTTAACAAACCATAGGTAATAGATTTCTAATAAATAAAATCTATGAATTTATCTAACATTTCAAGTCTTGTCTATTAATCAACCACTTTTTTGTAAGGATCAAATGTTATACAATTGTTGTTTTAAATTTTCCCCAGAAAAGAAATTTGTTTCAACTAAATATCACATTTTCTAAATTTCCCGTATAAACTTTTTTATTTGAGAGTTTATAGGTCAATCCTTAGATGTTTTTCATGATATTTTTTTTTTGAAAAAACAAAAATATCATCAACAAAAAAATAATGAACCTATCCAAATATTCATGGAATAATATATTTACAAGATCTATAAATATAGAATGAGCATTTTTCAAGACAAAGGGCATAAAACACTAACTAATAATTCAAATATATATTTTAGAATGATATTTTTAGAATTCAATCCTCCGTCATATTCAGCTAATGGTAATAAAATCTGTCGTCAATCATTGAAAAATAATCTCAACTCCCTAGAAATGGAGAAAAAGTTATTAATATGAAGCATTTGATAGATAACCCTTAATAATAATGTTATTGAAAGCACTATTATCAATGCAAAGTCTCATAGAACCATTTTTATATTTAGCCAACAAAATTGGAGCACCCCGTGGTGATGTTCATGGATGAAGGATGAATTTATCAAGAGACTCTTGCAACTAATTTTTCTATTCTTGAATTTTAACATTAGCCATTACATTAGGGGGTTTTGAAATTATAATATAATTAAAAACTAATTTAATTTAAAATTCAAATTCTTGATCAGGTATAACACTATGATATTCAACAAGATAAAAATCAAAGTATTCATTTACCACCAACACATCATTAATCTAAATAGTTCCCTTATTTTTAAAAATTTTGTCAAGATTACAATCATTTTTACCATATTTAAATATCTCATTTTTTGAATATGTTATGCATTGTATGTGTTCAATATTTAAAAAAACAAAAAGCCTTAAAAAAAACAAAATTGGCTCAATGTTAGGTTCACAAGGATGAAAACCTTGAGGGGGGGGGGGGGTGAATTAGGGTATGAATAATTTAAAATTAAAGCCCGTTCGGATCTTGTTTCGCTGTTAAGAAAAACACTCTTCTCTCTCTTTTTTGTTGCACAATATAAACAGAAATTAAAGCATTAACATGAAACAATAATTTTACTTGGTTCACCGCTAATGGCTACGTCCAAGGAGCATACGCCAACAGGTTGCCGGTCGTACCAAATTCCACTAAACATCACTAGCTGTGGATTACAAGGTTCCAGCAAAGTCACTACATCCCAGGCTCACTGCCTTTACAAGGTTTAAGGTCAGCTCACTGCTTTCCCAAGGGTCACTCCCTATTTCTCTCTCTCTGGATCACTGCCGGTGGGGAGGATCACCTTCTTCCTCTTCCTTTTCTCACTGCTCTAGAAGGATCCACTCACAGTTTATAGACCTGTAGGTCTCCTCATTTTCATGAAGAGTTGCATCTTCCTCTGTATGCAGATGCTCTGTTGAATCTCAACTTTCACCCGTAGATGCATCTCACTTTGCACCGAAGGTATCATGCAATCTTCCAGCTTCCACAAAGCCCAAAATTACGGTCAGGAAATCAACCATACTTGGTGAGCATGTCTACCTTGGCGCGCAAGTATCAGCGCGCAAGTCACTACTTGTGCACAAGACATCCTCAGACACTTGCATGACACACGCTTTTACAACTCCACACTTGCGCAACTCACTTCCTTCCTCACCTAAACCACCTCAGGCATGAAACTTACTCTTGGCGCACAAATTCCTTCTCTGGCGCACAAGTCCCACTTGTATGACACAACACCACTTGCGATACCACCACAAATGCACAACGGGAGCTCCGAATCATCAAAGTGTTGAACTCCGATGAAGAATGAGGATGGGTGGTCCAGTATTTATAGGTAATTTGACCACCCTGTGTGACGGCGTGCAAGTCAACCCTCAGAGTGCAAGTCTCGGTGCGTAGGTCTCTTCCCCAGCAATTCACTTGCGCGACCCACTTCCAAACATACACGATCCTCTTTCCTTTGCCATATATCTATCTTTTGATCTTCAAAAACCATAGGTACGCAAGTTCTAAATCTTCCAAGGCACTGATGCACAAGTCTCTTTCACGATGTGCAAGTCACTTGTGTGACCAACCCAATATTTGGGCGATCCTTATCCCTTTGCCATATTTTGATGATCTGATCCTCAAAAACACATGGCACACAAGTTTTCAAGCCATCAAGTACATGGAACGCAAGTTCCTTTTCCAAAAACCACTTTTCTTCATTTGTCGATTTTTAGGCCAAAAAATTTGGCAAACACTGGAAAACAGCGCCAGCTTGTATATGTCCTTTTGTACCGCCTTCAGATCATCCATTCCTTTGCCGATGTTCTTGAATCAAACATTGATCATCAACCATAGCTCTTGAACTCGACATTATACCATGAAATACCCTTTCAAAACAAATTTGTATGTCATGGTTTGCATTTTCACCAATCACCGCACAATGTTCCACTTTGTCAACAAACAGAATCACCTAAAAAATGCTTCAGTGATACCTTGAGGTATTTTTTTCCCAGGAATCTCCCCCTTTGGGTTTGTTGACAACTCGTCCATAAAAAGGTACATCATTGATTCTTCAGCCACCATTTTTCTTTTTGCGATTCAGATAGTGATCAAGTATTTACTCAACACATACTCTAAGCCCACATGAGCAATGCTCAGCTTGAGAAACAAGAGTAAATGAAAAGTTCATCAATGAATCACTTCATCTATGACACCCATTGTTGACACCAAACTGATACCAATTGTTGGAAATCTTCTTACCACATTCCAACATCTCTCTTTTTTTATCACAATCCTCAGCTGCTGTGATATTTATTCTTTGATCGATCACTTCTAGCATCGTCAGATTTTATATGCTCACCCTTTCTGTTCACAGCTTCATCCCTTGTCAGCTTCAAAACCTCTTTATCCCTTTTCCCGTGTTACCCAAGATAAGCTCTGGCTAATCACGTTCAACTATCTTCAACTCCCCCTATCTGGATGATCCACCTGTCAACTTCTCCCCATATCATTCATTATTTATCAAGTCTCCACATTATCTCCCCCTTAAACAATCACTATTTTCTCCCCCTTTGTCAACGAACCCAAAGGTCACTCCTTTGTAGTCTGGAACAAAGTAGAGAACACATATCAGCACATTAGGGGAAAAAACCTCATACCTTGGGGAGAGGGGGTGGGGGGTGGGGGTTCCACATCCACACTATTTCAAGTGCGGGGAATCGACTGAACTCCCAGATCTAGTCGATGCCTTTCAAATGCTTCTTTGGGTAAGGCCTTTGACCGAATGTCAGCCACAGGTAGATCTGTAGGCACATATTCCAACTTCACGATTCCCTGCTCAACTTTCTCCTTGATAAAATGATACTTTATCTCAATGTGATTTTTCCTTGAGTGATGGATAGGTTTTTTGCTGAGATTTTTAGCACTTGAGTTATCACACTGGATTCCGATCAGAGACTTCACTTCAACTCCCATATCTTCAAACTGTTGCTTCATCCACAATAACTGTGTGCATGCTTGAGAGGCCGCAATATACTCAGGTTCCGCGGTGCTCAATGAAATGCAATCTTGCTTCTCACTTAGCCCTAAAATACACAATCAACCATGATAGAATGCACCCCTTGAAGTTGATTTTATATCATCTACTGAACCGGCCTAGTCTGCATCAGTATATCCCAATAACTCTGTCTGAGATTTGTCAGTATATGTCAAGCCGAAATACATTGTGCCCTGGATATACCGAAGTATTTGTTTCACTGCAAGCATGTGGATTTCCTTGGGATTAATCTGATATCTCACTGCTTGGAATGTGGAAAAAACAATATCAGGCCTTGTTGTAGTTAAGTACAATAGGCTTCCCAAAATTTTCCTGTATTCTGTGATATTAATTGCATTACCATCCTCATCTTTTGATAATATAATCCATGTGGCAACCAAAGTCTTCATCTCCTTGGGATTATCCATTCCAAACCTTCTCAGAACCTCCTTGGCGTATTTGGATTGAGAAATGAATGTTACATTACATATTTGTGTCACCAGTGGACCAAGGAAAAACGTTTGCTCTCCAATCATTGACATTTAAAAATCCTTTTTAATAAATTCAGAAAACTGTACGCACTGAGCTTCATCTGATCCGCCAAATGTTATGTCATCGACATACACCAACACCATCATTCTTTGATTACTGTTGTTGCTAAAATAGAGATTATAATAAACTCCTCCATAATGGAAACCATGCTTCTTCAAGTACTAATCAAGCCTTGAGTACCATGCACTTGGTTCTTGTTTCAGCCCATACAACGCCTTCTTCAGCCTAAAAACTTTGTTCTCAACCTCATGAATGAGAAAGCCATCTAGCTGCTCAATATACACCTTTCCTTCCAGAACTCCATTTAAGAATGTGGATTTGACATCCATCTGGAACACTTTGATCTTTCTTTGCACTGCTATGGCAAAAAAGAATCAGATTATCTCCAGAATTGCAACCGGTGCAAATTTCTCATCAACATATATTCCCTCTATCTGGGAGTATCCCATGCGCACTAGTCGTGCTTTATTCCGAATGACTGTGCCATATTCATTCATCTTGCTGCGATAGACCCATTTCGTCCTGATGACATTCTTGTCTGCTGGCCTCGAAACAATATCCCACGTCTAGATCTTCTCAATTTGATCAAGCTCTTCATTCATAGCCTGAACCCAGTTTTCATCTTCAGCTGCATCGGAAAAAAATTTCGGATCCACCTGAGATAATAACGATGTTTATTGTAATGGTTTCATTCTTCGAGTTTGAACTATATCTGTTTTATCACCAATGATATTTTTCCTATCAATTTCAGCTTGACTCTTTGGCTTCCTTGCAGACATAGACCTGACACTTTCTTGTTCATCATCAATATCTTTTTCTGAGTCAGCTTCTTCCACTTCTACACCCCTTATGTTGCTTACCTTGTCATCACTTTCTTCCGGAAACTGTTCACTAGGTCGTTGAGTATTCTATTCATTTTCAACGATAGTGACATCATTGCTCTCAACAATTTTTCCCAGCCTTTTGTTGAAACATTTATAAGCTTTGATTTTTTCTAAGTAGCCAAGGAATATCCCCTTATCTCTTCATGACTCAAACTTCCTGTGATTTTCTTTGTTTAGAATGAAACACTTACATCCAAAGATTCAAAAGTATTTCAATGTTGGATTATTTCCATACCATAGTTCATATGGAGTCTTCCCTTACTTCGGACACAACAGAGACCTGTTCAAAATATAGACCGATGTCAAAACGGCTTCCTTCCAAAATTTCTCTGGTCGGTCCTTTTCAATAAGCATTGTTCTGTCCATGTTGTTGATGATCTGATTTCTACATTCAACAACTCCATTTTATTGGGGAGTTCTCACTGATGAAACATGATTCCTTATCCCATATTTCTCGAGATATTGATCCACTTGACTATTTTTTAATTCGGTACCGTTACCTGTACAGAACATCAAAATTTTCTGCCCAAGCATCCTTTTTGATTCCCTCCTGTACTGCTTTATGAAAATGAACACCTCTGTCTTATGGGTAATGAAAAATACCCAGACCATTATGCTATAATCATCAATTAAAATAACATAGCACCTTTTCCCATTTATATCTCATGGTGAGATAGGTCCTCATACATCAGCATGAACCAATTCGAGCACTCTAGTTGATTTCTGTTACTTTGGCCTGTATGTCTTTCTGATGAACTTCCCTTGTTGGCAAGAATCACACGTATGAGTGCGATCACATGATAGTTTGGGAAGGTCTCTATCAGCTTCACACTTTACCAGATCCTCCATAGATGGTTGGAATAGATGACCAAGTCACTTATGCCAGAGCTGGTTTTCTTCCTCTCTAGATAAAAGGCATGTATCTTCTTCCCCACCTACATGATAGAGATTTCCCTTTGTCCTTTTTCCCTGCAGAACAACTACTCCATCTTTTCCTTTCACAACACACATCTTCTTGGTAAATCAGATAGAGTGCCCAGAGTCACATAGTAGACTGACACTGAGCAAGTTATGACTAAGACCCTCTACTACTAAGACATCAGCACGTCTCATTTCTTTGCCCCAAACATGGCTTTCCCTAATCCAACAATCTTCACGCCTTCATCATTTCCAAATTTGAAAAATCCTTCTTTGCCATATTTTATGCCCATAACAAGATCCTTATTACCCGTCATATGGGATGTGCAACCACTGTCAAGGATCCACACACTAGATCGACCTGATGCTTTAAGGGCAATCTCTACCACCACGACCTTCTCATTTTTTCTTCTTCTCAGTCCATACTTTTTCCTTCACACGCGTAATGGATTGAGGCTTATTTTCTTTCTCATAGTATGATGGACCAGCATCATCTTGCAGAGGCACAAATCTATTCTGCATTTTTAACTCACTTGTTGGTTTATTGATCTACTACCTGCATACATTTTGATTTTGCTTTGGCACATTTATCTGAATGGTTGAATTGTTGTACCTAGCCATGTGCCCAAATCCTCCACACCAAAAATAGTGTCCATCAAAATATGTTCTGGAAAACTGTTCCCTCTTTGGATGCCACCCCTGTTCTTGTTACCTTCTATATATCTTGGCTATGGAACACACATACTATGGATGTCCCATCTTCCCACAACAATAACACATGATATAAGGTGTAATCCTTCATGTTACTTTAGCACGACGATTTTACTTTTGGGATCTCTGAATATTCTGATTTTTCTTTGTGCCCAAATAATCCTTCAATTTAGAGACAGGTGCTTGCAGTCTAACCTCAACTGTCATAGATTTTTGTTTCTGATTAAGCCCTAAGACAGCTTTAATGTCTGAGATCAATTGGTTCTGCTTCCCTGCTAAACTACTAGGTTCATCTTTCATCTTTTCAGTCATCAAAATAACCTTCTTTCCCATGAATGTTTTAGGAATCAAAGGTTTTTCATGGTCTTTGATTTTTCTCTGCATACCGACAACTTCCTCTTCATGCTCTTCGCTACGCTTGACGTGATCTTTCAATTTTCCGTTCAAGCCATAAATCTCCCTTTTGTGTTCTTCAATCTTGAGCTTATGCTCATCAACATTTCCTATGCTCTCTGGCCTTGAAGGCTTATGGTTTTTTATTTCTTTTACAAGCTTGGTCTTTTCTTCTTCCTGCTGTTGCATGTGGAGTTTGGCATCATGTACCACCTTGTTGGCTTTTTTTGTTTTTTCTCTCCAAATATCTATCTCTTCAAGAGCTGCTTCTAATTGAGCATCCATGTCAACTCTACCTTCAATTTCTTCTTCTTCTTCACCATTGTTGGTTTCTTCCTTTTATTGATCACTACTTATAATAGCCACCATTGCATTTTGTCCATTATCTTTACAATTTTCAAACTCCTCAACCTCTTCATCCTCAAACTCATCTGAACTGTCTATTTCTTGTGAAAGAAGATTATTCTTCTTGAAGAAATTTCTCTTGAATTGTTTCTTCCCTTTCATAAATGCTGAAGACTTCTTCTTGGGAATTACGACTTCATCATCATCATTATAATTATCTTGAAACATTTTGGGGAACCTTTCCATAAGATGACCAACCTTTCCATATCGAAAGCATGCTAGTGGAAGTTTCCCTTTAAACATTCTTTTTCCTCTTTGAAAATTTGAGGAAAGGAATGACATAACCTCATCTATCTCTTATTCTTCTAGAGAATATTCAATGGTGAGCTTCTTCATGTCCTTAAATTCCATCTCTTTGGATTTCCCCTTTTCCACTGCCTCATTATCATCATTCCTCATCTCATATGCAACCATGGTACTGTGAAAATTGTCCAATGTCAGCTCCTTGGGATCATTATCTTCTAGTATAGAAACTTTTGGATTGAACCGAGGTGGAAGATTCCTCAAAATTCACTTTACGATCTTTATGTCTTCAATGACTTCACCAATTCCTCGCATATCTTCCACAATAAGATTTACCCTGTCAAAGAATGCATCAACAGAATCATTCGGGTTCATCTTCAGATCTTCATACTTATTCCACAACACTTGTAGCTTTTCCTCTCTAACCATTGTATCTCCTTCATATATATTCAATTGTTTTTCCCACATGGCATGTGTCATTTTTCATGACATCACATTTGGGTAGATTGGATTAGAAAGGGCTCCCCCTAAGGACTTGATTGCTTTTTCATCAGCATACAACTCTCTATGCTCTGCTTCTGATAATGCACCACTATTAATATCAGATGTGATACCATGCATTGCTGCTGAAAACACATCCATTTCCAAAGATCGGAAATAGTGTTGAATCTGATTCTTCCATATCTGAAAATTACATCCGTTGAATATTGGAATCCCTTTATGATTATTGACCTCCATTGAGAGAAGTACTAATTTCAACCTTTCCCTCTGATACCAATTGTTTGGTCCACAAGGCTGAATACCCTGAGAGGGGGGGGGGGTGAATCAGGGTATGACTAATTTAAAATTAAATCCCATTCTGATCTGGTTTCACTGTTAAGAAAAACACTCTTCTCTCTCTATCCTATTGCACAATATAAAAATAAAGTAAAGCATGCACATGACACATCAATTTTACTTGGTTCACCGCTAAGGGCTATGTCCAAGGAGCATACACCGACAAGTTGTCAGTCGTTCCAAATTACAGTAAACATCACTAGCTGTGGATTACATAGTTTGGGAACAGTCACTCTGTCCCAAGCTCACTGCCTTTTCAAGGTTTAGGGTCAGATCAATGCTTTCCCAAGGGTTGCTCCCTGTTTCTCTCTCTCTAGCTCACTGCTGGTGGAGAGGATCATCTTCTTCCTCTTCCATTGCTCACTGCTCTAGAAGGATCACTCACAGGTTTTAGACCTGTAGGTCTCTTTATTTGAATGATGGATTTCATCTTCCTCTATATGTATATTCTCTATTGAATCTCAACTTTCACCCGTAGATAAATCTCACTTTGCACCGAAGGTATCAGGCAATCTCCCAGCTTCCACGTGGCCCAAAAGTACGGACGAGAAATCAAACTTACTTGGCGCACATGTCTACCTTGGAACAGTAGTATCGATGCGCAAGTCACAACTGGCACGCAAGTCCTCCTCAGACACTTGTGAGACACAAGATTTTCCTACTCCACACTTGCATGACTCACTTCCTTCCTCGCCTATACCGCCTCAGGTGTGAAACTAACTCTTGGCGCGCAACTTCCTTCTCTGGCGCACAAGTCCCACTTGCGCAACACACCACCACTTATGCGAACACCACACCTGCGCGATGGGAGCTCTGAATCATCAAAGTGTAGAACTCCGGTGAATAATGAGGAGGGGTGGTCCAGTATTTATAGTCAATTTGACCAACCTGCGCGACAACGCGCAAGTCAACCCTCAGCGTGCAGGTCTCTTCCCCAGCAAGTCACTTGCGCGACCCACTTCCAAAATTGCGCGAACCTCTTTCCATGGCCATATTTCAATCTTTTGAACTTGAAAAACCAAAGGCGCACAAGTTCTCAAGCTTCCAAGGCACCGACGCGCAAGTCTCTTTCACGACACGCAAGTCACTTGTGCAACCAACCCAATACATGCGCCATCTATATCCCTTTGCCATATTTTGATGATCTGATCTTCAAAAACATATGGCGCACATGTTTTCAATCCATCAAGTGCACGGAGCGCAAGTCCCTTTTCCAAACATCACATTTCTTCATTTTTCGATTTTCAGGCCAAAAAATTTGGCAAACACTGGAAAACGGCGCCGCCTTGTATATGTTATTTTGTACCACCTCCAGATCATCCATTCCTTTGTCGAAGTTCTTGAATCAAACATTTATCGTTAACCATAGCTCTTGAAATCAACATTCTACCATGAAATACCCTTTGTCAACAAATTTGTATGTCATGGTTTGTATTTTCAACAATCACCGCACAGTTGTCCACTTTGTCAACAGACACAATCACCTCAAAAATGATTCAATGATACCTTGAGGGATTTTTTCCCAACACTCATCAATCAATATAATAATGATAAGCAGAAAGAAAATCCATATACAGAATAATATCAATTAATACTAATTGAAAAAAATTAGGTTTGCAGGTATTTTCGTTCCTGAGAAAACATAATGGATATTCTTATAATGTTTTTTTCTATAATATTTCTTGCCATATTTTAAAAATAATATATATAATAATTTGTTTGTGGTGAAATTTCAAATTTACCTAAAACTTTTCATAAAAAAATAATCTGTATACACCTTATGCACAAAACATTAGAAAAATATGAGTAAAAAAAAGTAACATATTCCACATCATTATATGAACCAACATCTATGGATGTAGTCACAAAGGACCTCACTACACCTATCTACTTATCATATAGATGCTTCCCTCATTCAGATACTTCTTTGGGAAGGTATTTTCTTAATGCCCCGTATCACCTCATTTAAAATACCTTAGGGATTTCTTATCATAATTAATATTAAGGTCATTATCATTGAAAGATATTACTATATTTTAAAACATACCACATTAAAAACACTTCCCAGATTTGTTACAAGATTCTACAGAGCTATTTTTACCACAATTTTCACAAACTAAAAACATGGTTTTATTACCTTTAGATTACATTGATTGAGTCTTACCCATTTCAATCTATATGGACATTTTATTCAACTTGTTTTCAATGTACACGTGATCATTAGAAACTTCCATTTCTACCCTATCAGTACATAGAACATGTTTCTTATGGCTTTTGAAGTAACGAGAGGCCATTGCCCTTCAATATCTTGGTTTCAATGTTGAGTAAAAATGAGTGATTTTCCTATCAATATCTCATATAATATACAGAGAATAACTTTCCAATTTGGTGGATTTTTCTTCATAAAAAAATATAGAGTCTTCCTCCATATTTTTTATTTCATGGAATTTATTTCTATCCAATAACAATCCACCATAGAAAAATAGTTTTCAAGAAACATATTCTTATGCACCTCCCATTCCATGGAATAAATCACATCACTATCTTTAATATTCCTAACCATTTACCATCACACGTTATATTTATCTTGAAAATGATTAATATTAAGACTAATTATTGGATTATTTGAACACCCCAAGACATCATATATCCTTTAATGGGGTTTAATACAACATTTATCCACCACTAGGTTAGAAGATCCACTAAATGTTGGTGGGTAATTCTTCATAAAATGTTCCAATACCATCATGTTACTTTTTGATACCACTAGGTTCTATCTAGAAAGTATTCTTCCACTTTTTATAGCTTGATCCATCTTATCCATCACTATCACAAAAATCATCATTCTAATTCTCTCTATTCCATGTTTTGGATTCAGAATGATATCATCCTCTCAGCTCCTTCCTACTTCCGCATTACATTTTATTGTGGAGAAAAATTTCAGAACGGACATATATTAGATGAAGAAAATCATAATATTGAAATAATATATTATTTGAATTAAAAAAAATGTATAAATGATTTATGATATTCTATTGTCATCATACTAACTCATATTGTAATCTAAACCTCGCTCTGATACCAACTATAATGTCCTAATCTCAAATATTACAAAAATTAGTAGACCATATTTGAATTAACTTCCATAAATTCCTAATGATATATAATATTAATAGATTTGGTGAATTAGGATATAATTCATACATCACAACCCACAATAATAAAAAGTTGGTACTACTAAAATAGTATCGATATATTCAATTATGCAATTTTTTTTTATAAAACATGACTCCATTTTATTAAAAACCATCACAATATTCATCTTAGTTTATTATTTTCTATTACCCGTACCTAAACACTAGGAATTTTTTTTTAAAATATGGGATGATACCAAAAAGATAAGTACGGGACATAAAAAGATGGAAGGAAAAAGTACTTCCATGAATAATTATCAATGTATGAAATCATTTTCATAATGGTTTGCTTCTCAAATTAATGTATCATATACTAACATTGTGAAAACACAATATTTCTATAAACAAGGAAAACATAAAGAAACCCATAATGGTCACTTAGAGAATTGATTACATAGGATTGTAAACCTCCTATCTACTATATGTTTTTCATCCATATGGATACAATACGATATAAACCACATGAATACCTTACAATGTAACCCTCACAGTTACCTTATGTCATAACCAGCGTAGTTACACTTGGAGTAACCATAGAGTCAACCTCCAATATAAACGTACACAATCTATTAGAGGGAGATATATGACCCACCATTCATTATAAAAAAATCCCATAAACTCGAACATAATCATAAAATAATTATACTTTTACAAAACATTAATTTTGAATTTTGTAAAAAAAATTTAAAAAGGATTTTTTAAGGAATGTATATTAACATAGGTTTATCTTACATTAAACATGTACAAACCTATTGTATAATTGTTTAATGATTATTATTAATATATTAATGAACTATAATAATATTTAAAATTCATTATATGGTGTTTCTATAACATCTGTCTTCCCATTTATCAATAACATTTTGTTATTTTAATAGATCGGGGTGCATTAATTTCACAGTTTCCATGGTTGGATCATTATGGATTTTTTCTCTTAGAATCGATGAAAAACACTACAAATGGAATGAAATGGAATTATTATGTTTCAATAATATTTAATGGATCCATATATCATTTCTCTTGATATTTGGATGATTAATTTGATAAAATAACAATGAAAATGATTTAATTTATTTTGGTGGATTTTATGACCATCACGAACATATATAATATTATTTGTTATCATCTCTAGATATTGGTTCTAGAACCTTATATAACATATATTATGTATAATAAAATCTTATTTAAGCTTAATAATAGATTTATAATCAGATATGAATATAGTAATATAACTTGGAAGTTTATTATCCACGATGTAGGTAAACTAACACATCATGGATGATGTTCTTATTTTAAAGAATAAACGGAAATGGAGAAGGAGTATGATGATGAATAATTCCATAAACATGATAATATATTAGTATATATTATATAATGGGGTTTTATACCACCTAGATAAGGGGATTTAAATATAAAATAATAAAATTAAAAAAAGTAAAAGGGAAATAAATGAAAATAAAAGAAGATATCACCGCTATAATTATTCTCCTTAAGATCATCCTTAAGGTGCTTGGTTTTGGGAATTTTGTGAGACCAGTAGGTCATGTACATGGTGAATAGTATTGGGAAGGTAATTTGTAGAAATTAAATAGTCTACAAGGCTTTGAGGTGTGAGGAGAATATGTGAGGAGGGTGATTTTTATAGAGGAGGATATGGGTGTTTTTTGATAATTTTATTCACTAGTTTATTATTTAGGATCAAAAAAATGTATATTTTGGAGAATTATAACTAAATATATTAAAATATTTAAGTAGGATTTTATATTATGGTTTTTACATTAGATACGAGTCAGGTAATTTTGTATTTAACTTATTTTTTATATATATTGTAAATTTCAATATTTTACTATTCACCAAAAGTCTATCTATATTAGAAAATACCAAATATTAATCTATATAATTTTCAAAGTTTCGAAATAAAAAATGAACTCATTTTTCGAAAATAATATTCTAGATATGATAAAATTAATTTTCAATTAAATTCATCATTTACTTTAAAAATACAATTTTTAATAATATAATTTATTTAACAACACCATGAAAAATTAATTATCATTATATAAAATTATATTATAATCATAAGAAAACATAACATTAATTTATGGATCCATTTTATGAAGATATATTTTCCTTTAAATTATTATATTAATAACAAAATAAAAAAAAAATAAATGTCACAAAAAATACAAACACTTAAATTATCTTTTTCAAAACCACTATTTACTTATTTCATGATATAATTTCATCACTATTTCACTTCTCAGATACATAGATTTTATTTATACTTAAAATTGTGTAGATAATATTATATAAGTATAGATTTCTTAATTTCTATAAATATCAAATATGTAATCATAAATTTATAAGTAATTTAACTATTTAATTTCAAAATGAAAAAAAATTATTTTATAAGTAACTAGGATGCTATAATAAACCATTCAGTCAATTGAAATTAATTAATACAAAATCATGTATTTTATCCATTAGATAGTAAAAGTTTTTTAAAAAAATGTATACGAACTCATAAAATAAACATCTTATGGAATTTAATAAAATAAAATTATTTAAGGGATAAATAACCAATGATATTATCTTAGGGAATCCTAATAATCCCCCTTAAAAGTAACCCTTTAAGAAAAATAACTGATCTTGGTACTTTCAAAATATCATTTATGGAGAATAAATCACATAATTACCTATTGGGGGTGATATATCCTATTCTAACAAATCATAATTTATAATTTCAATGTACCAAAAAATTAATAAAAACACATTGCGTCATTTATTTAACCATAATACAGATTAACCTCAGTGAAAATAATTTTCAATCCATAATTAAAATATTTAATGTTTACTACTAAAAAAATATTTTTAAAATTGATGGTTAACCAATTCTCAAAAGAGGGAATTTAATGAAAAATAGAAAACAAATTTAAAATATTTAAGAATAATATGATAAATAAAATTCATATAAAACATTGGAGAGAGATATTTGTGATACATACTTCAATAAATTTAATATAATGGTCTAAATGGAAAATATAATATAATATTTTTATTTAGAAATGAATAATAGAACAGTATAGAGTGAAAATAAAAAATATATGGAAGATTACAACATTTAGTTATTTAATATAATGAATTATAGATGTTTGATTATGATGATGCATCTTGATGAAGCTTCAACCACATTAGTAGTAAAGGATCAAACATAGATGTTCTTGTGATCATTGTGGGAATAAATTCATAGTAGCAATGAATAAATTATTCAGAATCCTTTTAAAATACGTTCCCTTATACAAATATGGGTATAATATGTATTATTGGTGTTCTGTCATTTTAAAACGAGTTAAATAATGACGTTTTTTGATTTCCCACAATTAAAATCTTAATAAATAATTCCTTTCCATTAATAGTAAAATTTTACTCATGTGGTTAGTTCATAATAATATGTAATAAAAAATTTATGTCATATGAAAATATCCCACATTATCTGAAAAAATACATGTGAATATCCTTCATTAGATAGATCAAATCCACATTTCATTGAATCATTAAAATTAGTATTCATTTTAATTATTAATAAATTAGATAAAAAAAAATTATATACACATACAATAACATAAAATCTAAAAAAATATAAGAAAATAGTGTATTAAAATATTCTAAAAGTGATAAAGAATTTCTTTTGAAACATCAATTATTTGTAAGTATCCCTGAGATTGATATTAAGTGATAGTGAAAAACTATTCTTCAGTTTGTATGACATTAATTTTTTTCATATGTAATTAATAACTATGTCATATGACTTTTAAAACAATTTTTTTGACATTAATGTTTCTATATGACATAGAGATAGAGCTATCGAGACATTAAATTTTTTATAGAACAATAAATAATTATAGAAAAACATAAAATCATTATACGAAATTAAAAAAAATTACATAACATGAATATTCTTATATGACTTCAGGAATGAATTTTGTGTTATGTTAAAATTTTACATGAAATGATAAAATATGAAAAAAATCTCAACAATTACATAGTAATTTATAAAAACACTAAAAACATCAAACAATTTATTAATAAAAAATTTATTTAATAATGTTGTGAAATTTCATAATTAACCAATTTAAGGATTTTAGGTAATTTTAATGAATGTAAGGAAAATATAAGAAATTTTTTATTTTCAAAAGTCCAAAGGAATCATTGATAATTGAAATTCACACCAACCATGTAAATTCTTCATATTAATTAAACATACCACTAAAAATATCCAATATTTTTTAAATTAAAAAACTAAATAAATTGTAATAAAATTATAAAAAAATTACCCTTTTAAAATAAAAAATGATGAAAAATATCATTTATAACACAATTAGAATATGGAATAAGAAAAATAATTATAGACCATAATAATTCTTAAATATTTAATTTAAATTTAGAAATAATTAAATAACACATGAATTGATAAATATTAAAAAGTGCCAAATATAATCTGTAGGGATTCATTTGATCATGATGATAGATAACAGAGAAAATATATAGATAAGTGAGAAATAAAAAACAATTAAACTAAAAGACTAATGGTCTACATAATCCTAAGTATAAAAATTATACAAGATTACAATTTTAGTGAAAAAAATTAATCATATAATTTCTAATATGAAAATTATATTATATAAAGAAGATTCAAATAGTTTGTAAAACAAGTATTTTAGGATAATTAATAATTAATAAATATATAGTATTTTAACTTTTACAGATAAATATACATCACCTATAGCTCAAATTTTATTTTATCATGTTTTACAGATTCATGAGGTCTAGTGAAAATATAAAATTATAAATTTTCAATTCAAAAAATACTATTATAACACTTTTTTTTTAAATTGACCAACTTGAAATTAAAATATAACATCAATGAGGTTTTTCATTCAATACATTAAATTATTTTTCATGATGAAATAGTGGAGATATTATAACATTAATACAAATTTGGTCAGAATAAGAATTGAAAATAGTTAAATATTGTTTAAACATTATGAAAATAATATTCCACAATAATATACTCATTCTAATCTAGAAAAAATGAGGAATTTTTTTAATTACAGAAAATTTTTATTTTACCAATTAAATGACACATATATGATTTTATTTTTTAATGATGTCTATATCTGAATAGTCAAAATTAGAATAAGATGGTAAATCATAAAAAATTGGAATAATACAGAACAAACCAATATTAATACATTCATCAAAATATAAAATTATTATTCTAACATCATTTAATTGAGTTTATAAGGGACAATATCGTTACCTAAAACCTAAAGAAAATGAATTTGATATCAAATATTGATGTAGTAAAATAAATATTGATTAAAATTTAATTTTTAATAGTTGTATAGATTTAACTAATAACAATTTAGAATTTTTAGTCATTGGAGTTTTTAATTGTTTACAAGAGATACAACTAAACCATTTAATTAGCTCTTTATAAAATATATATTTATCTAAAAATATTATACTTGGTCATCAAAAAAATTTCAATCCATTAAATTTTTTTTCTTCTCATATTAAACTCATCTAAAATTTACTTTTATGAAATTTTATAATTCATTACAATGTAAATAAGTTTTATACCTAAAGGAAATGTCACTAATTTATATTCACTTAATAGAAATATCATTAAAAACATTCTTAATAAATAATTTTTGACCAATTTTTCTTTTTTTTAAACAATTTCACAAAATAATAATGAAATTATATTATATCATGACAAATGTTCTTTCTTACAACAATTTGATGCATTTAAACATTTAAAAACATGATTTCAAATCTTTTCATGTCCAAATCATTTTGTTTATATAAAAATAATTTTTTTAAGATCCATCTATTCAAAAAATCTCATGGAACATACATTTTTATGAATATAACATTTTGAAAAAAAGAAAAGGCCACTAAAATTACAATAGATTATATCCTAGAAACTCTAAAAAATGATTCGTCAATGTCAATTAATTCTTCCTATGAATATATGTGAGATACTATTAAATATTATTTCAGAATTATATTTCAATATTTATCTAATTTATTCCTAATAAACAATTCATTACTAAATCATGGTTACCTTTAGGAATTAAGCTCGATTCCGAACATTATTTATCATAATTTGGTTATGTTCATTATGGATAGAGATAAGAAAATTATGAAATTTACAATTACCATCATTAACAATAGTTATAAAAGCAGCAACTAAAATATTATTCCCATCAAAATTTATAATATTTTTTCTCATTCAAGTTCTAGATTTTATGTTTCAAATACATTTTCTAGAGAATGATAATTAAAATTTCAACTATTTTTTGGATATTTTTGATAAGTTATATGAATCATTCAACTGATATATTTTTAATTTTAAAATAATATTCACCAAAGTTATATTCTATAAATTCTTTTTCATGATTATATAATTTAATATTCACCAAGAAATTAGGTATTTATTTTTCAACAAATAAATATATTTTATAAAATAAATTGGTTTTGATAATCACATTAAAATATACTATAGTGATTACTTTATCACATTTTTAATCAAAAATAAAAATATTGTCTTTAGTATTTAAGGAAAAACAGTACAATTGAATATAATAAAATACCAACCATTAGGTTTTATTCCCTAAAATAATTAATAATGGGACCTATATAAAATAGATCTAATTATAATTTTTTTAAAAACATTTCATGTTTTATGAATTTCATCATAGAAAAATTACTTATGACATTTATATTCCAAGATAATAGTTATATCCCTTTCATGAATGGGTCTATATTTTATTTTGACACCTACATTTTTTGTGGACTTGTTAGAGAAGATTTTTTTAAAAAATATGATTTATTTTAAACAAATATCAAAACATAGATTAAAAAATTATCCTCCATACCACTTATAATAGAAAAAATAAAATAATATTTTTGATTTTGACCTATTTTGTAAAAGGTTAAAAACATAATTAAAGATTCAATTTTATGTGTTATGCAATATGTCCAATTGAATCTGTCATCATCATAAAAAATATCCATAACATACGTCATTCTACAAAAACTAAAAGTACTCAAAGGGATAAAAAAATAAAGATACTATAATGAAAGAGGCCTAGATGTTTTAATTACATTTATAGTTATTCAAATTTCCTTTTGATTTATATATTTTATGAATAAATAACATGAAACGTTACTTATTTTGTGTTTTGATAAATATAACACCTTCACATGTTTTTCTAATTTATGAAATAATGAATTTATTTTGTATTTGAGTAAGATATTCAAAATTATGTCCTGTTTTTTTATAATAGTGAAAGAATTGAGATTATATTATGTTATATTATAAAAAATCAATGGAATAAATTTTATTTATTTTTCGTCCAAAAATAAAATAGTTTTATTAATAAAAAAATAATCCTATAATTTTTTAAGTTTATATTTACCACTTCATCATGGAGGTTTGATATAAAAATTAATTTTTTTAACCCTTAACATACATAACCATATCAATGATAGTTATTTTTGAAAAATATACCCCACTATACCCTCTTATAATTCATTTAGATTCATCTCATAATGTAACAGACCCCCTTCCATAGGAATAATAAAAAATTAGAAATATAACTAATCATGTCTGTGAAATAGTTTTTTTTCATATAACATGAATATTTTCAACTCTCAAGGTATATTTATAAAAATAAATCAAATAAAATATTTTTGTAACCCATGAAATCATGGGTATAAATTTACTTGTATAATAAATGCTCGGTACCAAAAATATTTCAGGCATTTATTTATGGGTATTATGGAATCTAATTTTTTGAAATAATATTTTTTGTGTAACAAAAATATTGATTGAAACATAATGAGTATTCATCGGAATAATTCACATTCATTTAATTATTAATATATAACACACCTAAAATAATTATATTTTTAATATTTAATAATTATTTCTTTATTAATTCTCGAAAATTTAATGTTATAACAATTGTTTTTATTTTTATTAGTATAATTACTGACAAAATGTTATAATATTTTTCAATTCCACAAGCAAAATTAGACATAATTTTTTAATATGAAATTTTAATCTCTATATTAATCATTTTCCTCTTGAGTAGATTCAAAATAATCTAATCAATTATTACATAAATAAGAATCCTTATTTTTAAGGCTTTAATTTTAAATCATGATATTCTCACACTCATTTTTAATGTGAGTCATGTCATCTAAAAAATTATAGAATTTAAATCCTTAAAATTAATTATTCCTAGAAACAAATTCCTTAGTTATATAATTATTATCTTTAGGTTTTATATTATTCTATCTTATCTTTGATAATAAAGAGTTAACTAAAATTTTCTCCTATTTATTATTTTTTGATTAATATGTTTTTTCTCATTTTCCTATTTAAATATCACATATTATTTAAATAGATTAAAATATTTTATTTGTACTTATTTAAATAAATTTGTAGGCATCAAACCAATAGGGTTTATTTTTTATTTTTTTTATCATACATTTTTACAAAATAATTTTCATAATATAATTTATACCATGAACTGGAATCATAATTAGTTTTATTTTCATGATTAGTATTTGTAATAAAAAGAGAATTTATAGGATTTAAAAATTTAATAATTGGTGAATATGTTACCAAAGAAAATGTAGGAATAAAAATACCTAATTCACAATCAAATTAACTACATTACTCAAAATCGCAGTTGTATGTCTTCCTTCTGATGAGAATTTTTTTCACCTTTTTACTAATATTATCTTCATTCCTATATGGATATATATTAGATTTTTTTTTTCAACATTTCCCTCTTCTTCTTGAAATGATAATCATTAAATCTGGAACATCACTAATTTGAATTGATATATAATATTTTGAAATTTTAACAACTTCTAGAAAACATAATTAATTTTCATAATTTTTTAAAATACATTGGCCAGGTGAGACATATCTTTCACCACACTTCCCATCGAATCAGATATAGTGGAGTTAGAAGAGACAGTTATATTAAATTTAATAGTAATCCTTTACGCTATTAAAATTTTATAATCAATGATATTTTTTAATTTCATACCATACTACAATAATGAACTAACATGTTCACTCTGGAGAATTACTTAAATATATTACTCTAGTTGTATTCTAATTTCTCCACACGCCACATAATTAGTTTCGATCTCAACATCACTTCAACTATAAAATTTTTATTTAAAGACACTTTAATCATATTCATACCATTTATAATTATTTTGAACTGGTTGAATATCAATTCAAATATTCATACTTTCCAATCCTAATGTCCTATTACTCCACATATTTAATTCCAATTTGTGTACATTAAAACTTGATTGAATTGTACTCGGTTAATTGAAGTATAAAACATATGTATTAAGCTATCATACAAGCAAATAAATTTCAAAAAAACATTACCACTAACTGTATCACATTAAAAATTAATTACATTTTAAATACAATCATAATTTATAACATCATTACCTACATGTTTTTCTTGATTAAAATTTCATAACATATAATGTATCATAATTATTATTCAGTTATAAATAATAAAATGATATAGGTATGTGTCAATTAAATCAATCCAATAACCATAATAATTTCCATAAAAATGGTGTTTCTTTTATGAAAACCACCATTAGGTTCATTACTATCATCATTTAATAACTTATTTTTTTTGAAACATAGGTTTAGGAAAATATTATCAAAAAAAATAATATTATAAAAATAGTAAGGATAAAATATCCCTACAACATGGTGTATTTATTACTATTTTTAAGCCCATTAATGAAGAAAACAATGGTCCAGAGTTGGTGTGAATAGTCCTTTTAAAAAATTTAAATCATTAATAGTTATTATAAAATAAGTGTATATTATTTCATAAAAAATAGTGAAGATTACTGAAGTGTTCAAAAATAAAATGTTGTTGAATATAAAAGATCAGAAGATAATTTTTATAATAGATTGGATTGTCTGTTCCAATATGTCATGTTCACTCTTCCCTACTCAGTTAGAATAATGGTAATCACTATAGTAAGGCCGAACAAATGAAATGTGTGATAGGTTTTTTTTCAAAAACTACATTTTTCAAACCTTGCATCAAAACACATCATGTGTAACCATTATTTACATGCAACAAATTAAAAAATTATTTTTTTGGGAGTCACAACCTATGTTAATATATTTTGGATAAGATGTAAATCCAAAATCATAATTTCTTTTGACTAGTAAAAGAATAAAAAACTATTAGAAACCGAAAAAATATAATGAAATTGAAAATATTGAATATTCATTAAAAATGAATAATATATGTTTGGAGATGATAATTCAACATAATGTATCTTCGATCACAACATCATTTCATAATTAAACATTGAATTTATAAATATTATAATTGTATTGAAAGTCACAGTCAAAAATAATGATATGTTTTATTTAATTTTAACATATTCTCTCGTAAAAATTATGTACGGGATGAGTCTATTCTTGATTTTTTATAATTTAAGAATGATTTGATTAATTTTTTTCAATCTAGTTTCCATAGAAAAGATCCCAATGAAAACTCTGTTTTAATTTTCACCAAATTAATTTTATTTTGTTTTTTTATTTCTAAAAAATTTAAAAAATATATCTATATCTATAAATGATAATAACATAGAATAATAATGTTTCTTAACCTAGAATTATCACTCATTGTTTTGGATCAAATCATTCTCATCTGTATCCTTCATCAAAAAATTTAATTGCAATTTTCATATAATTTTTACAAACAACAAACACATTAAGAATGAATAAATTGTGAATTATTATTACTGTGAAGAATTTTAAATATAAAATTCAAATTTTTGAGGAATTTTTATAAAAGAAGATGATAATATTAGGTATTAATAATATTCAAAGTGAAAAAAGAAGAATCATGACATAACACAATACAAAACCACATCGAATATAGATGAAAATTAAAATTGACTCTAATAATTTTCACTTTTTTATTAATTACCAAATAAAAATAAATTTTACAGATATTATAAAAAATAACACCCAATAGAAATTTATAAAATAATGTTTACAAAAAATAACTCCTTTAAAAAAAATAAAAATGATGAAATATAAATATATATATTAAATTATAAATATAAGATAAAATTTAGATAAAATATTAAACATCTTGTATTCCACTTAATGTACCTACATAAAAAGTATACAAATTATCTGTAATGTTTCTAATCTATTAACAATTAATTATTACCGAAAAATAAAAAACATAGTGTGAAAAAACTATCAAAATAATATCTACAAAAAATATTCCACATAAACATATGAAAATAAAATAAATCAGATTCCAAATTTAGAGGAAAAATTAATTATGTTTTGATATATCTATTCTATTTGAAAAAAGAGATTCAAATAGTTTTTAAATTATATTAGTTAGAAAATTATATCATGAATAAAAAATTAAAATTATAAAATTTCACTCTAAATCTCCATCAATCATTATTCAATTTTTTTTCTCAATTCTCAAAGAATATATAGGTTTACTAAATATATGAGAATGTTCATTTTATATTTAATGAAATTGCACAATAATAGCCACTTTATCAACTAGATGTCTAGGAAAGTAAAATATAATGAAAATGTGTTTTTCCTTGGACTTTGTAAAACATTTTTTACAATTTAAATAATAGAGGAATTATCATAGTAAATAGGTAGTTGACCAAAATAAATATTGAAATCGGTTGAATATTATTTTATCTAAAAATTTATACACAATAATTGGAGACAATAATATAATCAGCCTCCAATTTGGATAATGAAATTGTTCATTTATTTTTATAACTATTTGAAAATTTTCTTTTTCCTTGTGTATTTCATTTAACTAATGTGATATATATATTATTCCAATATCTTCCAAATTCATAAATATAATTATATTGTGAATTAATTAATTCTTGAGATATCCCATAACATAATCTTTCCACAATTTCATGGTTTATAAAAATGAATTTCCCTCATATATCATAAGGAAATTTTTTCTTTAGGGTTGGAGGGTTAGAAAAACTACTACATTACACAGTATATAATTTTAAACAGTCTACTTTATTTCACATGAATGGGTACTTATCTTAACACTATTATTTCATTATTGAAACTTCTTCCTTATTCAATAAGGGATACCACTGAATTTTAAATAATCTCTACATATACATAATACCTATGAGAAAACATTTAAATATCTATTATGAGAAAAAAATATCATCATGGGATATAGAAAATAATGGTAACCCATTAATCTAAATGAAATTATTAGAAACTCATAATAATGTTATCATCTTTACATAAAAATAATGTTCTCAAATAATAATTTACAAAACCACGAAACAAACATGAATGACCAATGTTTTTGTAAAATATTTTTCAATATTTCATAAACGAAAGAAAGCATAATCAATGATTTAAAAAACATAAATATTTTCCATAAAAATAAACTATTTACCTTTATAAAATCATAATCCTTTCCTTAAATCATAATATCATTTTATTTCCTTTTAAACTAAAAACATTTCCAAAATATTCCATTTAAAATAATAGAATAACCATATAGATATCCTTTTAAATTATCTTTATATCATTACTAAATCATTTCTATGAATGATTACCTTACCAGGTTAATTAAATTTATATTATAAGAGTAAATTATAAATCCTCAACTCCATCAACTTCAAAGGAGTAAGTTATAAATAGTTAATTAAATCCACTTCCTCATAGGAAATAATAAACTGTTAACTATATACGCAAATTATAAGTAACTAACAATTAGTTAACAAAAACCTTTTCATAGGAGTAACTTTTAAATAGTTAACTCCATCCTCTTCATACGAGTAAGTTATAACCATTTGATGCCATCAATATTACCTAATGAAATGATGAAATATATTGGGATCAACCATCATCACGAGATAAATGGAAATCACCCATCACTATTTAATACTCCAATGAATAATATTTTTAACAAAAAAGTTACAGTATTTTAGTTTTTCATCATCATACCCTTTAAAAATTAATTTGAACCCGTAATTAAAATTGTTTTATATTATCATAAAAATATTTAGAAATATACATTTATAATGATTTTTATGAAAAATTAAATTTTCGAAAATAAATGGAAAATATTGTATTTTAAAATAAAAGTGGAAACATGAAAAATATGCCTCAGAGAAAATAAATTTCACAATTTTGTGAAATATTTTTCATTTCTAAAATTCTATAAAACCTTTTTTACACTTTTGTAATTAATGTAAGATTATTTAATTATAGAAAATTTTTAAATGATTTCTTAGCCTTTTTATATAATGTTAAAATACATAAAAGTGGACATTAATAATATTTAGTTCGTGAATAAAAATATTCATGAAACATTTAAAGGGACATAGATTTTGAGTAAAAAGCGGTTCAAACTTTAAAAATATCATTTTAATGAAAAATATATTTCCTCATTTCCTGAAATTCTACGTAAGTTTTTCACATACTTGATTAATAAAAATTTATTAATTATATACTTGCTTCTAAAACATTTTATTGATTATTAATTTACTATTATTCCATTTTTTATTTTATTGATTTTTTAATAGTTAATGTGATGTGTTTTGAGGTTGTAGAGTTCATAATCTCCAAAATTATGATCAGTGCATTGATCATGGTAAAAGGGGTCATAATACTACCATTTCTTGAATCAAAAAAATTATATAACCATAATATTTATACATTTATAGAATTTTTGAACTATCCATGTATGATGGTCAT
Organism: Viscum album; assembly: GCA_963277665.1. NCBI lineage: Eukaryota > Viridiplantae > Streptophyta > Magnoliopsida > Santalales > Viscaceae > Viscum > Viscum album. Next base: position 1,859,122,117 of record OY728151.1, on the reverse strand, counting down.
GAAAAATGAATCACATCACTTCATTGAGATGGCAGTCGATACGAATGCATGAATTTCCTTTTAATTTTTTTATTAGAAAAAATAAATATCTTAGATAATTTTTTTAACATTACAAATAATAATATTATTATATATATCACATATATTGACTAAATATATCCTTACTATCTTCCATTTATGGTGAAAATGAATATCTAATCACATCGCTTCATGGAGGTCGTAATCCACATATATACACTCCCAATTTCATCATTTTATAATGGATGGGATGGTTATAAGTTTTGTAATTCATTATATTTCTATGATAATAATTATTTTACGTGAGTTGGAAGACTATTTGAAAATTTTTACATTAACAATATCAACTGAAAAATGGAATTTTAATTGAAACACATAAATCATATAATAACATTCATACATATTTATAAATTTAAAATAAAAAAATAATATAAAAATTATCACTTTTAGGTTATATAATATCAATAAAATGATTTTTTAACTTTTCTATAAGAGATGAGTTAATATGGTGTATTAATTTAAGAAAATTATTATTTTTATAATAAAAAATAAATTTTAAACACTAAAATAATTAAAATAACATCATTAAGCCATATATATTCATTTTTAATATATATTTACTCTTATCCATATAATTACATCATATTTATTATAATAAATAAGAGGAAGTTACATTTCATAAAATATAATTTTATGAATAAAAATATATATGCTGGAAGTATGTCGAGTTGAACCGAAATAAATCAAAATTAACTAATTAATATGTATTGGTCTTCTAATACCCATAAAACCAATGTAATAAATTATTTAGTGACATTTTTACATGACTTTAAGCTTAATTAACTCGTTCAACCAATTACTGTGGTGACAAACATTTATCTATTTAAATTTAATTTATGACCAAATATAAAAGGCTATTATTTACCTAATTTAATCATTCTGATCAAATATATGATTTTAAATTTATAAAATTTAATTTATAGATGTGTTAAAAATTAATTTTAATAAATGTCTTCCAAACACAGTGAAAATTAGTTTTTTAAAAACATAACTTTTAATTATAAGAGCAGTTTTGTCTAAAATGAAGAATAATATTGATTCAAATAGAATTAATTGTACTAAGTTTAATAAAATTTATATAATGTGACAATAAAAAAATCCATTAAAAAATTAACATTGATATTAATTTTAATAAAATAAAATAAATACCATTATCAGAAAAAAGTAAAACTAATTTTAGAAAATTGGTATTTTTCATTATACACATAACTGTCAAACATTAATAATAAACCGTAAAATATTATCCTAAGATTATTTTTACATGATGATTTCTATAATTATTTTCATTTTATTAAATATATTATGTAATCTTAATAATGAGTAATAATAATATCCCAAATAAAATTTTCCATAAATCATTTTTGAAGAAAATGTATTTTAGAAGTATAAAATTATTTATTTACTCATTATATATTTATATATACCACCATTAGATAAATTATAGTTCATTTAATTAAATATTAAATGTAAATATTTTCACTAAATCATTCACATATAGTGGCTAAATTAATTTTTTATGATAAGAAAACACATTGATGACATATATAATTTTTTTTGAAAACAATATCCTTTAATATTATATTATGTTGTTAAAAAAGAAATTAAGTTTTTATTTCTTATATATTAATAATTTAATTTATGAAAAATAATAAAGATCATATATATATTTAATATTTTGGTTACTCCATCTAATACACTTTAATATAATTATTAGGTTATAATGATCATATTTATATAAAAATATTTTAATATTATATAATATATTTTTATAATCATGGTATTTTTGTGATACACACAATGAAACATAGTAATTTTCTAACAAAATTCCAGGGTTTTACATTCTCCCCCATAATTAAATTGAATCCTCTTAATTTTTATTTTGTTCTGACCATGAATATTGTATCGTGACAAAGTAAATAAAATCAGATAAAGATTTTATCTTGATATGAAATTTTTATGTTACATAAATATTTTCATCACCAATCTTTGGAATGTGTTTCCAAAAGCATAACATGATAGTAGATTGATAACACATGATATATTTAACTCTCTCCCTATTGATTTATGTAATTCTGGGTACCATTAAGACAGATTATATTAAAAAATACCTATATATGATTTACTTCCATTATTTCATCCGTGGATTGTGTTTTGATTAGTTTTTCACCTCGACTTTAACACATAACATTAATGAGAAATCAATTTGTTGAATTTATCATTCATGAATCACTAATAATAACATTCAATGGATTTTATGATCTTTAAAATATATTACAATTCATTTGTCTTGTGTCATGACATTTACTATAATGATAAATTCATAGCATAAGAATAGATAATGTCCAATGTTCAACTTAAATCATTCAATCAAAAACAAACCATAAAAATAATTAAAATATTCCAAAAAAAAATCCCAATGATTGTATTAATATGACCCCATATTATTCCAATATAGTCATAAAATATATCTATAAGAAAAATAAATCATGTATAATGGTTCATACGAAAATTGTAAAAGCTATAATTGTAATGACCTGTGTTTTGGACTATGTTAAAAAGTACATGAAAATTCAAACATACTCTTTTATTGGATGGTTCAAATCAAATAAAGAAATTATTATCATAAATCTAGGCCATGGAAAATTTAAATTTTCTATTTTTTTGAAGAGGATCAAGTATTCATAGGTATCTTGTATTTTTAGATCATATTTGGAAGAAACGGGATTCGAATACTTTGTTTCTGGACTAAATGGCTGCATGTGAACAGTTGGAGCATGGTTAGTTTATCCAGTCAATTATTCCGTGAGTACTATTTACTTGATTGGTATAGCTATTTTAAAATATGTGATGTGGATAGGATGTCATTCAACTTGAGTAATAGGGCTAGGGTGACCCACATGGATGGAACCGATTTTTTCAAACATGTTTATGCGGTCGGGTAAGGGGTCACCTTTTGAAAATGGGTGTGCATAGTTAATGCATGGTTCATAAATACATGTTTATGGCCCATAGGAGGTGCATGTCTTGTAGGCTTCCAACTGCATGTTTGGTTCTTGATTTATCAAACTATTTATCCAAACTATGTGGCTCTATAAATGTATAGGAATGATCATTTCCCCCTCTTTCATAAGCCTCAAACCTTCCTTCCTTCATCTCCAAACATAGAATATTCATTCCATGATATATCTATATTGGAATAATCATATTAATTGAATGAACTCTTTATCAATAATCTTAATCATTCACTGTCTATTTTTTTAAATCTCTCACTATTTGTCTAATTGGATAAACAATTAAAATACAACCACATCGTTCCTTATCTTATTTGATTATCTATCATTATTGATTGATAAATATATGCAATATAATTCTACATATTTTTAGGGTGTTGGTAAAATGTTATTATTTTCCTCATTTCACTCAAATCAAATATCTATATTGGATTAGTGGACTATCTTATGAAAAGGGTAGGAGGTCAACAATATTTTCCCATAAATTCATGTCGTTTATATAATATTACCATTGTTTCATGTACAAAATATTATGAGTGTCACATTTAAAATCTGAAATTCCTTAAATTAAATGATTGGAACACCCTGTGACATGTGTTATAGACACATGATAGTGTTGGAGGCTATGGACTCAACCCAAACCACCCAATATGTTGATTTCAATTTGATTTCCAGAAATTTATGTTTCCAACCCTATATTTGAACCACTCTTGGGTTGTGCTATTAAATTCTTTAATTTTATGATTATTTTTTTCTTATAAGAACAATTATATGTATGTTAAATTAAACCCCTTGGAGGATGTGTTTTAATTAATTTAAATGAATGATATGATAAGTTTTCCCTATGTCTAATAAAAGAACTTATTGAGGTGTGTTGTCCTATAAATGAAAAGTGAATATATTTATTAAATGTGATGTTATTACTTTTATTATGTAATGAGTGATACCCATGCCCGTAATAATTTTTTTCAAATTAAATGGACCAATAACAGAACATAAATTTATAATGGTAGAATTACATGGGTTAATAGGGTATGGAAAGAATATCCCCATGGATTGTAATAAATATTAAATGAGTTGTACTATGGGAAAACTTACCTAGAGTGAGAATGATTTATTTATTATAGATCATCTGGCTAAGGGATAATGAATCATGTGGTTTCCCTTATAATGTTATACTGGGTATAGCATACCTCAACAACGAATCCCTACTTTATGATATTGGGCTTGACATCACTAGGAATGGCATCGCTATTTTATAAAAATGGGCATAACAATCTTGGGTAAGGCATCCCATACTTTATAATACTATTAATACTATTTTTAATATAGGAATCCCTTAGTTTATGATACTAAACAACGAATCTATCGGTAAGGCATCCCTCACATTTTGATATCAGGAAACATGTGCCTTACATTATGTTATTGGAAATGGAGTGCCTCGATTAGAACATGAAACTCGTTATTATTATTTTATTGAGTAAATGTCACTGTATTAAATCCTAGGTCAATATTGGTTCATGTATATCAATGAAAACAATTATCCCACATATGCATATATATATATATATATATATATATATATATGATGTAATGGGTAATGACACTTTCTAGAATAATGTATAGAAGTTATATTTGGTCAAGTTTCCTTGAGGAACATGCACCTAACTTGTTTCATATTATTTGTATATGTATTTATTTATATGTTACACCCAAATACTAAATTAATTTATATAAATAGACATCAATACATTAGACAACATTGGTGTTGGAGTACATAGATTATCCCAGACCCACTTCGGGCCTCCATCACACTTGGGTACCTAAAAAGACCACCTATATTTAGGTTCATGAAAAATTATTATTCTGCTTCTTCTATGTTTGTATGTTGGTTCATTGGATCAAAATACTCAGTTGATGCTTAATATGCTCATAATGATGGCCCGTTTAGCTTTTGTATTTATTTTTTATTTTCTTAACTATATTTTTTGTATGTTTTTAATATCAAATTGTATGATACATGAATAATTTCCATTTTTACCATTAGTTAATTATTCCACAATCATTATTTATTATTACTAGCAATATATTTATTAATAATACATAGGTTAATGTCTCTAAATTGTACCACACATTATTCCCTATTTATTAATTGGTAGCCTTTGATATATGGGGAGGCACACATGAGGTCTAGTAGCCACCAAGCTCTTGGAACCATTTTAGTGCCTCTAGGGTTGGGAAGATACAAATTGTATCATGGTTTTCATTTCATTTTTTCTAACATTTTTGGGATGTTAGATATGAGGCTAGTAATGTTTCTAAACACAATAAATCTCTAATCTCTTAGAATAACCAACCCACACACAATTGAAAGATCATGTTTCCATGTTTGGTTCTATTGTTAATGTTATCTATTATTATATTTGATCATTATTTCACCTTGTGAGATAGTTGTAAATTTTATAGTTATTGACTTAAATATTTGAATTATTATACCCTTGTCTTATTATTGAAATTGGGTATTATTATATAACTCTTTCTAGGAACTTGTATAATCAAATTCCATTTATATGTCATGGAATTTAGACTACATAATAAATTTCTAGATGCTTGATGATTTGTACATCTTACTTGGGGAATATTTTACAAGATTTTATATATGACATGATATGTACCCTATTATGAAGACTAGTTTTTTATTTCATGACTCAGTGTTTCCTTCTTATGTTTTAACTTTCCCTGAATGCTTCTATGATTATATTTACTTATTTATTATAATGCCATGTCGTTAAATTTAAGCCACATAGTTTGATAAATAAATGTTATACATCAACCAAAATGGTGTTTTTATATATAACATGTTGGTGGAAATATATTTAATCATCCTTTTATTTTATGTTTCATCTATAAACTATTATATGGATGGGATGGAACATTTATGGTTGAAATTAAATTGATGCCAATATTTCAATTTATAAGGAGTTTGGCCCTTATAAATTTGGAATGGAAACCCAAGTTATCAAACCAAATTATATGGATTAGTGATTATTTGTGACTAAGAGTGACAATATGGTTCCATTTACATGAATTATAATTATAAATTACAAAGGAATGTACCTATATAATTTGGAAATTGTGATTCATCTAACTAGGTCATTGTATGTAATAAATATTTTTGAAACATCGATCAAGAATGAATTGTTAATGTGTTTACCTAGTTGGTACCATATGTTGTAAAATTTGATTAAAAAAATTAAAACCAACACTTATTAATTTTAGTTATACATTTGAAAATATTAAATTTATAATATCTTATACATCTATAATTTAGAAATAGATACCTATATGACTAAATTTCCAAATGAAAAAATTATCCCAAGTAGGTCAGGTGGGGAATTTCGTTTTCAGGATAAGTTATAAAAACCACAGTATTGATATTATATAAACTTTTAAAATTAATTAATATGAATTAGACCAAAAAAATAGTTATAAATATTTTATGTAATTTTTAAATAAAAAATAAGTAGTTTTAACTAATCAATTTTATTATAATGTTTTATTTAAAAGAATAATTTTTAAATTTTGTAATATTAATTTTAAAATATTAATAAAAATTTTAAAATCCTAAAATTAAAATTTACCAATGGTGAATGCTTTAGATTATTTATAGAATTTTGTTTTTTCAATAAATATTGAAAATACTATTTTTATAGTTAAAAAGTATTTTTATTTAAATAAATAATATAATATAATATTACCATTGTGTTTTGAATATGATTTCAAGTAATATAATAATTATTTTTGTAAATTTTATCCAATTAAATACTTTTTAATCATATTTTATTTGTTTTTTAATATAATATTTGTTTGGTTTAAAAACATGGATTTTTAAAAACTATTTTTAAATATATAATGATTCTCTATTTTAATTAATCCATATAATACCTATGGGTAATTTTTTAAATTAAATATATATATCAAATAACAATAAATAATAATTTATTTTCCTACAATGATTATTATTATTCATTGAGTTAGTATAAATATATCTTTTGGTTAAAAATAATATTTTTGAAAACATTATTTTTCATCAAGGCTTAGGGTTTTTTAAAATATGATTTCCCGCATAGGTAAATTGAATTATGTAAAATGAATTTAATATTTTTAATCATCAAAATTTATATTTTATAATAATTTCCACATAATGTTTTACCTAAATAAATAGTGAAATAGTCAAAATTATTTACTGTGATGAAGGTAATGAGTGATTTACTGAGAGTTAAATTAAAAATGGATGGGATAAAATTACCAATAATGTGTATAAAATTGATTTTATAACAATATTTAGACATTATAAATCTTATTATACATATAATGGTTTATTATTGGATTGTTTTTTCATTACAAACACATGGTTGTAATTCATTCTTTTCAAAAATTATAAGTGTGACACTCACCTAACTTTTAAAAGCCACCCTCTATCATCCTCTATTCACATGATGAAAACCACATGGTTCATCTAATACCGGACCAAATAAAAAATTTAATTCACTCCTCTCATCCTAGAATCCATATAATGTGTATAAATTCAAACATTGAAAGCCTTTGTTGGAAACCAAGAGAAATTAACCGAAGAATAGGTAATGTTTTTAAACATTCATTTTTATTTTATTTATCTCACCACCCCATTAAATTATTTTTAAAACAAGATTACATGATATCTATAATATCTTTCATATACTTCATTGTTATTATTTATATTAAATAACGTAAATAAATATATTATTCAATCAAATGGGTTACAAATTCATTATTCATTTGTATAGGGGAGTACATCCTCTCGAACTGATGTCATTGGTTCTTCCATTTCTACCTCTCACGGTTGAGTATGATGACGCATTATGTGTATATAAATAATTATTATAAAATAATTATAACCATGGAGATATTATAACAAATATAACATTTGACATTATATTCCATAGGGGATACGATAATGTATCTTGTGTATAAAGCAGAATAACGCCATGAAAAGTGATGTGATTCATTGTTCATTTATGTGTTACATGGAAGGTAATAATTGTATCAATAATGTATAAATTTGAAATAAATTGATTAATTATGATATTCATATCTTATTTATCAATATAATGATGTAATATATTATTTACATTTTTACCATTTCACCCACTAAAAAAGGATAACATCATTCGTGAACATGTGGACTTTCGCCTTCAAAAAGCAAGTGAATATATTTTCATAACCAGTAAACAAGGATGATATATATAATTATATTTTAATTAAATACAATGATATTGGTTATACTATTATCATTAGATAATGACCAAATTATACATACCTTCTTTCCATGATGATCATTGAAAATGGAAATGTTACTCATGTGTATGTACACCTTACCTTCCCCATGACTCTTATGAAAAACTACCATATACCCACAGTTTAGAACCATGTGTATAACCCATAAAACCATGTGTATATCCTATTCCAATAGTTTTAGGAACTGTGGCATTGAAATCATTGGTATAATTTTATACCAATGTTTCACATAGAGATCGTGGGTATATCCATAAAGGATTTTAGCATACCCATGGTTATACAAACATTGGGTATAGAATTTATGCAAAAAAATACATATACCCATGGTTATACAAACCATGGTTATTAGTACCTTCCTCCATTTGATAGAAACAATAGCTCTTCCCTCCTCTGAAATTATAAATAATAAAAAATACATTACAAAATAAATCCAATACAAATACTATATATTTATCATTCAACAAACTTCATGTAATAATTTTCAAACCATTTATAATAGGATGACCTTCATATACATTCATACAACCATTCCATTCAAGTAATTAAACTACATCAAGTCTGTTTACTACTAAGTCTAAAATGGAGGGGTTCAATATCCCTGCATCAGCAACATCCTCATCCTCACCACCATTAGAAACTTCCTCACCACCAACAACATCATCTAGATCATCATCAACACCACCACCATTAGATCGACTGCTAGTAGTACCCTCATTGTAATTACATGTAGTTTCATTTATAGAGTTCGTTGATTCCATATACGAATCAATTTTAGTATCAGCCTCAAATGGAAGATATTGACTTGTAACTGGCATATCTTTCAAGAAGTGTTCGATGATCCGATTGATTATTTTTTGCTTCTCTGGAGCTATGTTTTTTACTCAACATATTCTATGAGATAACTTTCCATATTAGTGCTCTGAGTGGTTTGATAGATGGCCTAGGAGGACCAAAATCTAGGGGGAAAATTTTACATGGGTTGAAAACGAACACCCACTCTGTTATCCTCACCCAATAGGTGACTCAAATGATCATATATCCTGAATTTCCATATTCTTTATCATTGAGGGGCTCAATGTAATAATGTTCATTATATTAAAAAGTTATTTAATTATTTATTTTATATAAAAATGTAAAATATAAATAATAAAACATCAGTTATTTTCCTATTTTTATGCATTTAAAACACTTCCATCCTTTTTCTTCGTACTAGAGAAAAATAATATATCATGATGTAAATGACCGTCGATGCCCAATAGAACTTTATGAAAATGAAATTTATTTGTATATATATATATTAATAATATAAATAATTTTTAATCATGAGTAATAAAAAAAGGGAATGACATTTAAATGAGTGAACAATTAATAAATTTATTCAAGTGATATACAATGATGAGAAAATCATAAAAAAGATTTCCATAAACACATTATAATTTTAGCTACTCATTATGAACATTGTATAAACATGAATATGAACGAATTGTAATAATTTCATAATATTACCTCCATATTATTCATTATAAGGTATTTACTTTATATATGATATTTTTATTAAATTTAGAGATTTATATATCAATTTATTATTAAAAATATTATATAATATAAATTTATCATAGATGATAACATTTAATCCTTAACCAAGTCAATCATCAAAAATATTTTGACGTTCCGCTATAATATCAATATATTTCCCCTAATCTGAATAATAAAAATTATGTATTTATGAAGAATTCATAATCTTCAAATATAAATACATTAATTCTAATTCATTGGGATTTCCAATTGGCTAACAGAGTAATAGTCATTAATCCAATTGGATAATTTTCCATTATGCCAATAGGCAATTAGGAAAATTGTCTATTTGATGTATAAGACATTAACCCTTTATTTCAATTGGGATATTGAATATAAAATAAATTGGTCATTATGAGGTTCATCCAATTTCCCATTAGGTCAATTTTCCCATAGTCCATTGGGAAAATTGTATGTTAGGCCATTAGTCTAAGTGGATATTAGTTCATTAGGTCATTAGACCAAATGTCTATTAGTTAATTAGTCCAATTGTCCAATTTTCCATTAGGTAGTTAGGCCATTGGGAAAGTAGGCAATTAGGCTAATTTTCCATTCTCTTAATTACCTACTTTTCCATTTGGTCGTCAGTCTAATTATCCATTATTCCCTTAAGAAAATTAGACATTAATATGTTAACCAAATTGTCTATTTTACTTGTAGGCCAAGTAGCTATTAGGTTGTTAGGAAAATTGGAACATTGGACATTAGGACAATGGGAAATTGGCCATTATTTCATTAGGATCAAAGGTTGTTAGGATATTACATCAATTGGAAATATGTTCTTTAGGCATTTAGACAAATTAGATAATTTGACATTATGCCATTAGGATATTAGACCATTATTCCAATTTTTCATTATTCCATTAGGTTGTTAGGCCAATTATATATTAGGCCAATTCTCTATTAGTCCAATTGGCTAATTGACCATTAGGTCATTAGGCCACTTGGTTATTAGGGCATTAGAAAAATGGGCTAACATGCCGTTAGAAAATTAGGTATGCTAGCCAATTGTTCATTTGGGAGTTAGGTTAATCATATGTTAGTCCATTATTGAAATTCGTTAATTAGTCATAATAACCTTAGGGAAATAGGTCGATCGGTCAATATGTTGTTAAGACAATTAGAAAATAGGCCAACTATCCATTAGGGCGTTAGTCCAATTGATCCTTATTCCATTTAGCCATTAGTACAACTGGTCATTAGGCAATTAGGATGACTGGATGTTTACTCATTTGAGAGTTTTCCATGTGGATATTTGGCTATTATTCCATTACACCATTTTCCATTTGGATATTATTCCTATAGGACATTAGGCCTATAGTAAAATTGGTCATTAGGCTGTTAGGTGAATTTTCCATTAGGACATTAGGCCATTTGATCGTTAGTCCATATAGTCGTTAGGCCATTATGCCAATTGTAAAATTCTTCATTATGACAATAGGCCAATTTTCCACTAGTCCACATGGCCATTAGAGATTTAGGTAAATTTTTCATTATTCCTTTAGGTGATTTGGACAATTGGTCGTTAGACCATTAGGCCAATTGGAAAATGTCCCTTTAGTCCATTAGGTGATTAGGCCATTAGTAAATTATAACATTAGACCATTAGTCCATTAGGATATTAGGGAAATTTCCCATTATACTAGTTAGATGATAGTATAATTTCAGATCAGTCCATTATTATACTAGGCCATTGTGCCGTTAGAACCATTGGACATTTAGATGATGGGACATTTTTGTTAGGCTGTTAGGGTAATTGGATGATAGGAATTTAGAACAATTGGCCAATAGACCATTTTTTCTATTGTCCCTTAGGTTGTTAATCTGATTATCCATAGGCCATTAGGCCATTAGGCCAATTGGGTATTAGGAAATTTTCTCCAGTTAACCAATCTTCCATGTGTTCATTATAGAAATCGAATATTATGTCATAAGGACAATTTTCAAATTACGAGTTATTCCATTATGAAAATATTTTATTAATCCATTAGGCCAATTAGTCGTTAGGCTGTTAGGCCATTAGTCTATTAAACCAAGTGGACATTAGTCCATTATGACTACTGAGAATTACGATGTTAAGCCAATTAGCTATTAGGACTTTTGGGAAATAAACCAATCAGAAGATAGTCCATTATGGAATTAGGCCAATTGGCCAATTTTCCATTAGGATATTATTCCATTAGACCTATAGTCCATTAGACCATATGTAAAATTGGAAATTAGGCTAATTGTCCATTAATAAATTAGGCCCATTAGCCATAGGCTATCTGTCCAATTAGAAACTAGTCCATTATGTGATTATACCAATTATCCATTCTCATATTAGGATAAATATCCCTTAGTCCATTATACATATTGGAAAATTATACATTTGGACATTAGGCCATTTGGGAAATTTTTCAATTCTCTCTTATCCCAATATTCAAATTGGTCGACTGTCAATTAGGTCGTTATGCTAACTTGGCACTTGGAGATTCATCTATATGGCCAATTAGACATTTGAAAGTTATTCCAATACAATGTTAGTCCATTATCCCATTATACCAATGGGAATACATTCCATTTTTATATTAGGAAAATTTGAAACATGAACAATTTTTCATTAGGTCATTCATCCATTAGAATAATTAGCCATTAGGAAGTAAGGAAAATTGGCTATAAGGAATTTTGCCCAATTATATATTACGTTGTTAGGGAAATTTTCTATTATGAAAATAGGTGAATTTCCCCTTAGGATATTAGGCCGATTTTCCAATTGGACATTATCCAATTGGTGATGAGCTAGTTAGGGAAGTTGGATATTAGGCTGTTAGGCCAATTATCCATTATGCTACTAATCCAATTGTCCATTGGGACATTACTCCAATTGGTTAATTTTCTCCCATTATATTAGGCCAATTTTCCATTAGGCCACCTGGCCAATTGTCGATTATGAAATTATGCCAACTGACTATTGCGATATTTTACATTATGGAAATTGGCCCATTGTGCATTAGAAAAATTGTCCAATTGGACATTATGACATTAGGAAAATTGGCCGTTATGACATTTGAACAATTAGAAAATTGGACATTAGGCTGTTACACCATGTGGAAATTAGGATATTAGGGAAATTAGAAATTAATTAAAAATAACAATTTTTTATTACGCCATTATGATAATTGGAAAATTTTCCATTAGGAAATTATGCCAATTTTCCATTAAGAAATTATAGAAATTGCTCAATTTTCTACTAGGGAAATATTTCATTATTCCATTGTGATGATGTTCCTTTAGGTCAGTATTCCAAATGGTTGTTAGGTCATTTCAAAAATTGGAAATTATCCCATTAGGACAATTAGCTGTTTGGACATTATTCTAGTTGCTCAATTGTCAATTAGCCCATTTTTCCATTAATCAATTAGGCCATTATTCCAATTTTCCATTACGCTAACTATGCATTAGTCTGCTTGGAAAATTCTCCATTAGTCATTTTGGATAATTTATTATTAGTCTATTAGGCCAATTATCTATTATTCATAAGGCCAATTAGGAATTTGACTAGTTTTCCAATTTATCATTAGTCTTTTAGTCCAATTATCCAATCGAGCGTTAGGCCATTCAGCCAATTGGCCAATATTCTATTAGGGATTTAGGAAAAATAGCCATTAGGTTTCTTAGAGAATTTGGCATTAGAGGGTTAGGACAATTTTCAATTAAGGAACTAGAACTCTTGGCCAATTGTCCATTAGGTCTTTATGCCACCTTACCATTATGAAATTAGGGAAATTGGACATTAGTTTGTTTGGCCATTATGCCAATACAAAAGGGTGTTTTCATACTTATATTATAGAGAACAATGAAAATATAAAATAAATTTTAATATTCAATGATAACTAAGTAACAATTGAAATTTATATATTATTTATACTCATATTATTGTAATGGGCACTTCTCATGGTCGGGCATTGTAGTGTTACCCAATGTGTAAAGATATTTCCTGGAGTCTTTTTTTATGTCAGATCCATAAAACAAAAATTCATTACAACAAATAAGAATTATAATTTATATGCAAACCATTAATGATTGGGAATACCATAAACTTATCACTGTTCCAATATTTAATCATTTTTTATATTATGTTGTTGGAAATTCAGGGAATTTGGGTAAACCATATAAATTAGATCTGGCTCTACTCCTCAAATGATCATATTAGTAATGCTTATATGATCTTCATAACTCCACAAGATCCATCATCCCTGAAACCACAGTTGGTTCACTATTAGGAAAGTTAAATTGATGTTTTAATGAACATGTTAATTCATATAAATACAATAATAATAAAGATATAAATTAAAAATATCATACCCATATCTCTGCCTGTGATTTTTGCATGATGTCATTACAAATATGTCTTTGTGAGACCGGTTCCACCAGAATGATAATGTTTTACTTGGATAAAGTAGACATGGAACATCTACAATTCATTTAATTATTACCTTTCATATATTATCTTCATTGTAATCATCCATTATTTTTGTTTGGTGGTTCTTGGAATCCCAAATTAGAGTGTGCCCACATCACCTACTAGAACATCCCAACGAAGAAGATAAAATTTCTAAAAACAATATTTAGGTGATGTAACTACTTGAAAAAAACATGTGATATAATTTTACACACATATAATAAAAACCCTATTAGAGGATTCTCAATAGGATGTGATGGATCTATGGGATTTCCTATATCAGTATACTCTAAATCATGTGATTGTTACAATGATTTCTTTGGGTGATCTCCATGCACTCTAGTGGATACTAAAGGAACCAAATCATCTAATCCTAGATGGGTAGTTGGAAATGGAGGTAGTATAGAAAAGGAAGTATATGGGTAGTAGGGTAGGGGATACATCAAAGGATATGGATATGTTTAATGTTGAAACATCCCTAGAGGCCACATAGACATAGTGTTTGATGAAAAGTATAAATGGGATGATGATGGAGGATTGTGTGGGGACAACCCTAGAGCCTAAATAGGAGGACAAAAAGGTGTGGTAGATGGAGTATATACAGGTGGTTCAGGGTGGGAACATGTATTAAATGTGTTTTTTCTAGGTCTAGGAGCATCCCAACTCGAACCCATGCTTGTTGAATTAGGAGGAGTCATCTCGGGGCAACTTAACATCACTAATAAAATTGATAAAGAATATGCAAATGAAATTTTTTGTAATTTATAAGAAAAATATTAATATTATTTTATTAAATATGATAAGTAGTGGATACAACCCATGTTCCTACATATGTCCATTAATATAAAATAATCACTTTATTCTCACATTTGTAGTATTTTTCATAATCTTCATAGGAATAAAATTTCCATTTTTTAAACAGTTTGTAAAAATCATGCATAAATTTTAGAATTCAATGAATTCTAAAAACAATTTCATAAAATGATTCAATAACTACATTTTGAAAAAAATTTATACATTTTAAAACCCCATGTTAACCTATTATTTGTGATTTAAATAAATCTAATTAAATTCAATGAAACAAAAAAAAATATCATTCCAATATGATATTTAATTATAGTGAATACAGTAATACAAACCCATGTAACCCATGTCAAGAAAACTGAATGAACAATGCAATTATATGGGTTCTGGTATATATTACCCACCACTACATCAGGTTCAACATCAACTGTCATAGTGGGAAAATTTGTGCCATCAAATGAAAAATTTTGTTCCTCACCATTGGCGGAATTTGTAGTGTTAATTTCTTTACAAACATCATGAAATATATTTTTTGGGATTAAATCATTAATGAAACCATAATTAGGTCTCATATGATCTTTCATATAAAATAATTGTTTTTCTATTGATGCCAATTTTTATGGCTCATCAGTAGCTATGAATTGAATCATTTCAATAACTCTGAGTCCAAAATAATCAAAAAATATACTATGTCACATCATGAAATCAAACTATTAACATTTCATCATAGTGAACAATCCTTGAGAGTAGCGATAAAATAACAATAATTTTTTTCATAAATTATTTTAAAATAGACTTTTTCATATCAGGATTGACTATCTGATGTAGTATTATAAGAATATTTTGCAGTAGTTAACATAGGGATATCATTTTGTGTTATCCTTTTCATTTCTTGATCTATTGTAACAAATTTACACCCATTTATTGACAATCATTTATAGTCACGAAGCAATGAATTGGGAAAAAAACCCAACATAATTAATTATTGAGAAATATAATCCAAATATAAACTCAATTCCATAAATATATATGAATATTCAAATTAAATAAATATATATTTTAACAGAATTTAAATAATGGTCATAACATTGATTTCAACCAAGACGGAAACTCTTGGCTACACAAAACCTATATCCTTATCAAAGGATAATATCAATGAACTCTACATATAATTTTTTTCTATTACCTACAGAAAATGATAAAAACAATTTATGATATCATATAAATATTCAAATTACTTACTTGATATAGTCATTGATCAATCCATAGTTAAATATGAAGGTGATATGTTGCATATCCCGCTCTTGAAGGATCAATTTAACCAATGTATATAATCCAATAATTCCTCCTTTTGTAGAATATATGGAATTGAGTGATCAATTACCCTATACTACTGATCTTCATTTATCATTTGACAATTATATCTTGTTCTTACATCATAAAAATTCACTGAAAAAAATCCATACATTTGTGAGATAGACAAAATCTCATAATGGTACCTTCAAGTTGATTCTAATTTAACTAATAATATTTTATTTTGAACATATTTATTTCAGTATGATACATCCATCGAAACAAAATTGGTCCCCCAAGAAGTGATTCAATTTGAATATGAAATGTTAAATGCATCATGATGGTGAAAATTGATAGAGTATTTTTTCCATATCAAAAATTATTAAGGGATCCTCTGGTAGCATTTTTATCAAGAAATACTTCAATAAAAATTTAGAAAAAAGTGTCTAAAAATGGCATGGGAAAATAACCGTCACCCATATATATTTTGATATTCAATTTTTTACTAGAATTAATTCCTTAAGAGATATGTGATAATCATTAGTTTATAAGTGTTTTATTGTGAAATCCATTATATTGGCTTGTTTAGATATGTTGTAGGAATAACCATTTGGAACACAAATATTCTTCAATATGTCCAGATATTGAATTTTCCCTATACTTTTCACCACATAAGAAGAATAAGGAACATTCCATCATTTTCAATAATATACGCATGATGCCTTTTTGGTTTAATACCCTATTCCAAAAGGTCCAAGTGAGATCAGAAATAATCTTTTATCTTCCCCTTGATATACAAGGAATTGCAATAATCATATGACATATATTTTTCTTGGTGTGGATTACATATAATAAATGATGTAAAAAATGGGTAGAGCAATATGGAAAATCAAAAACAACACTTCACTTTTTTCCGATTGTAAATGGATTCCTTGTCAACATTTTCCCCCTTTTTATATTTCATCCTACCATTCATAAAAGAAACACATAAATCATTCAGTCCATTAAGAACCTAAGTTCCTAAAATACTTTGTGGTGGTTGTTTTGTTTCAATAGCATTATCAAACCTCTATTGGTTCTTCTTGTATTGAATATCCATTACAAAGAGTCCAGGATTCCCCATAAAATGGAAACTATGATGATATTTATTCCTTCTTGATTGTGTAATAAAAAAAATAGACATGATAGTTTTACATTTATGATACAACCATAAATCATTTCATAATATGGGAATTAATTTCTAGTCTATAGAAATGAATTACACATATGAAATATACCTTTTCAAGAATCATAGAATGTGCACACACTAATATCCCAACGAAGCATGAAATCTCTTATTAATGGATTCAATTTGATTTCTATATCTTTTATTGTATCTGAATGTCCAGATATTATTATACACAAGGAAATGAATGTTTTTTTCATACACATCCATGATGGAATATTATAAATGTGTGTAAAAATCGGCAACATGTTTTGAGCAGTAAGAATCTGAATAAATGGATTAAACACATCACATGATAGCCCCATCCTAACATTACGTACCTCGGCTGCAAAATTTGGTTGTTGTTAAACAAATTCCCACCGTGATAATAGATATATAGTATGAACCAACTCATCATTAACTTTAATTATCTCAATATCATGTTATCACATATTTGATGAAATTATTGTAGAAATAAAAATATTTTGATGCTTAGTAATCAGTGGGATGTTCCACATGACATTCTATGGCACACGAGATGATGTTTCATCTTCTTTTTCCATCCATCAAGATGTAACACATTATTAACTATCATTGAGTTGATTTTTTTCCTCCCAAAATAAATTGTAATATTTCCTAAAAGAAATAATTTTGATAATATTAAATTTGAGTTTGTTAATTACCTTCCATGCCTTATAATGATTTGAGGTAATATCTATACCATCAAGAAGAAATTCCTTCAAAAGGAAAGAATGTATTCAATGGTGGTATATGAAAATAAAAACATGGGTTTTCCATGATACAACCACATTAAATAATTACTTGTTTTTTAGTTTTGTATAATCCTAACATACAGGAGTTGTGGCATCATATATTATTATTTTCACTCTCTCAACATCATCATTTTTAGTATTTTCCACATTTGCATTTTTATGATTGTCTTCTTTAATAGGAATACAATCCCTCCCAAGATTATGAAAAAATAAAAACTTGTCCAATATAAAATTCTTAATCCATCTTCTTTATTTCCATTCATCAATTGTATAAGATTGCATCCTCTATCCATTGTGATACCGAACATAATAGTTTGTTTCAAATACAGCTTTCGTTATATGGTAATTATTTTATTCTCATCTTAAAAATGGTCCTCCAACACAATTGAAACATGTTAACTATATACGACCTCTATCTGAATCATTATTAAATAAAAAATCTAAAAAAGTGTCCAAATTCACATGAATCTCTGTTGAAGTCTTATCAGGAAAAGAAATCCAACTATTTTCAATTATATTATAGGGAGATACGTTATATTCTAATCAACAATGTAATCCATTATTTTAATTGTATCCAAATTACAAAAAAATTAATGTACAATGTATAGTAAATTAAAGAACACTAATAAGATACCAAATTGAATACAGTTCCTTATGTAAGTTACCAATATATAATACACTATTATGTATCCCAAAAAATAATAAGGAATATTATAATTGAAAACTAAGGCATACTCATAGAATTGATTCCAAAACTATAAAACACATTTAAATATATTTGTAAAAAATCCCTCCCTAGAACAAATATTTGGACTAAGATGACTATTTTAACCAATTGAACTATATGGTTTATATTCATGCTCACTAGACATCACCTCTATATAAATATCCACATTATTTGGAAAAAAGATAATATTGAACATGGAACTATACTCAAAGCTCAGTAAGTGTTAAAAATAGATGTTTGATTGACCCTCAAGGATGAGTACTTTCTCTCTATAATTGAATATTTTTAGATGCAATATTGAATCCCCATGAAAAATCAACTCAACATGCTCATTCCGCATAAATCAAACAAATCTCTAAAATATTAAACATAATTTCAAAAAATACAATTTTTTAAAACTATGTCACCCCTTGGTTAATGAGTTCAATAAAATATGTGTTAAATACTAATAATTAAACCATAAATGATGTAACATTTTTGAAAAAAAATCATCAAATAACCAACATGTTTAACAAAAAAACATTCACATATTGAATTAAAATTAGAACAACCTGTTAATAGGATAATTCTCCATCATGATTAAAAATATATTATTGGAAATCACTAATTTTTAATGAATATTAATATAGAAATAAGTTTTCTTAAAGCCATTTTTTCAATATTTTGAAACAAATTAATATACAAAAATCCATTATAATAACCTATTTTTGTTTCATATTTATTCCAACTCGATTAATTCCAAAAAAACACATAAAACCTCACTTGTTAAAATTAAAAAAAAATTAAATACCCACCAAGAGGGTTTAATTTCATACGGAAGTAAATGAAAAATAGTATTAAAGTGATATTTAATTTCATAGAAACCCCATAGGGAATCACATCTAATACAAACATTTATGTCATGGAATCTATTTTTCACAGAATTTTTTTTTTGAAAACATAATATAGTCAAAACATTCCAAAACCATACATGGGGTATTATGTGAGAAATAAAACATGGCTACTGGGGAATACATGAGAATAAAAAAAGGAGGGAAAGAAATATTACACCTTAATGATCAAAAAAACTTCCATAAATGGAGTAAGAACACATGGATGACGGTTATAATATCACCTGAAGAGGGGAGGGGGAGACTAAAGTCATGTTAGGAGGGTTGGGGGATTCCTAGATCCCCTAATAGATAGTGGGATACAAGTTACCTTTCTTTAAATGAGGAGGGGGTGGAGGAGCTCGAGTGAGGCTTCGTAATTAAAGGGCTATACCCATGGATTTAAAAAAACCGTTGGTATAGATCAACCTATAAAAATGGATTTTTAAAACCATGGGAATTGGCTTTGGAAGAAAATATATTCCCATGGTTTCTATGTACTATGGGTATATATCCATCGGGATTGAGGGATTTTCCTATAGTGTTTGCATAACATTGTTAAATTTTCATAATCATTTTTCCTGGTTGGATTTAAAAGTATAATTAACTAATTAATATGATAATTATATCAGGTTTATTTTTCATGGGGTTGATTAAATATTGAACTCTTTGACCATTGTTAACCTGCAACGTCATTTTATACAAATAATATGAAAATGGACAAAACATCTGATGAAAACATAATTATTTAAGTAATTATATATAACATGGTAATAAGTGAAATAAAAGTAGTAATAAAATTGAAATAAAAATCTAAATAATACAAATAACTAACATAAGTTAATTTTATGGTATGATGAGGACAAAATTTAAAGTTGGAATTAATGTAAAGGATATTATTTAAATTCTTGTATTTAGTCATATTTTTATGTTATTCGCCTTTATTCATTTATATGGTGCATATACTACCCCTTTTTCATTTTCTATCATGAAGTTGTCTTTTCTCATGGTATTAATTTTTTTTGTTATTCATTTATGGGGATTATGATTCAAGGGTTTCCCATGTGATAAGGTATTTAAAAAAACACATTTTAATGTGTTTCCCTTTCAACTCTTTCTCTTCTATGTCAAAATTGTTTTAATAATTTTTTAATAATTTTAATATAGATATAATATATTTATAAATTATATTTTATACCCATTTTCAATATTTTCAAATGTATTCTAAATGAATAATTTTATGGGTTTTATTCAAAACATTTTAAAAAATGATAAAAGGAATGTTTTATTTCTTTTGTACATCGAGACAACAATTTTTCTACTTCCATGGTTGTTTTATAATTTCTATCATCCATTGAAAACATTCATTATTACATCAATGAAATAACATATTTCCCATTTTTTGAGTATTTTGGTATTGGGAATTGTATTTTAAATGAATATGGTATTTTTATATAAATAAATGATTTCCGTATGAGTTTAAAAGTGATTTTTAAAAAAAATTTGATAGAAAATTTGAGGAATAAAATAATCTTATTCCTTATATTTTACTTAATTGTTTTAAAATAGAAATGAGTGTTCCTAAAAAGCATTGAGGGATCCAATTATAGCTTATATGATGGGTGCACCCAAATGGAGTTAATTGTGCCTGTTATAGCTTAAAATATGGGTGCGCCCAGATAGATCCCCAATGCATTAGGTAATATTTCTTATCTTTACAAGAAATGAGGGAATTACCAATTGGTTTTTACTATGTATTTATCTGGACTCTAGTTACTTCTGAAAAAAATTTATATGAGTTATTACTTTGATGCTCTGAGTTATCAAAAATCATTTCTAATTGGTTGATTTTTGGTTTCAATGGATTCCATCGATCAAAAACTGTGTTTGTTTTTCATGTAATGTTTTCATTTTCTCAATGAAAATTGATGAAGAAGTAATGTTTTACATGATTTTTTATATTTTTCACTAGAATAACAGTTTTTTTCTCTTTATATACCTTAATGATATTTTTTTTGTGTATCCCATGATTCTAAAATGTGTTTTCACTTGATATAAGGATGGGTAAGGGAAATAAATAGACCATGATGAATGTTGTGAAGAGTTTTCATAAAACAAATCTTCATTTTGTTTTAACAGTTTTATATAATAGGAAAATTGATACTGATCATAAGTTTCCACTTTGTATTATAATGGTTTTAATGAATGAGTAATAAACTAATTATCTAAAAAATTAAGCATGATTATGTCCTCATATGCATGAGAATGAATTCATGAATTAAATCTAAAGAATTGGTAATTTTAATGAATGTTTCCTTACAATATTTATTAGTCATCATTTTAGATTACGTTATATGTGTGGGTAAGGATTATAGCATATACTTGTAAGATTTTACATTATGGTTACTTTTGAATGAGAATGAACATAAAGATTACCATGTTTATTCATATAAACTATATCTATTCTGAATGGATTTATGCAGAGGAATTAGGGAATCTATAGTGGGAAGGTGTAATGTCCCCTGATCAATCACTATATCACTTGGCTAAAATCGGATGGTTATGTGACTGCAAGCCCACCTCCCCATATGCCTGGTGCTAATTAATCACAGTGAGAGTGATATATATATATATATATATATATATATATATATACGGGGGAGACTATATAACCGCTTTTAAACTAAAGTAATACTGAAATAAACAAGAATTGAAAAATAATAGATTAACAAATAACATTATATACAATATAACATACAGCTGGGAAATAATGGAGAGACCACTAAACTTATAATAAATAATCATGTAACGAAAATATGAGATATATCAAAATGTCAAACATAAAAAAATAAAAATAAAATATATCATAATAAAATAAATATTCCCAAATGTCCCTGGCCCCAAACTTCATATAGGACCCATCTCCAAACAAGTTCCCATATAGGAAGAAAACACTCTCAATATAGACCCTTTCACTTATCCAAACCTGCTGACATTTAATCTTCCTAATCACAAAATAGTTCCATAATTAGAAGTGAGTAAAACTAAATAATCAATACCACATACTATAAATAAATCTATTAGGATAATAATTTTATTTAAAAAATTGAAAACCATGTATATCAATTAATTAATTATTACAAAATTGAAATCAATCTCCTTTGACACCATGATTGAATTTCTCAAACATGTAACACAACCATGAAAAAATAACCATATATCCATAGAGAATCGATTAAATCTATGCCAAGTCCTCTATATAATAATTTAATCATCGGAATAGATATATCCCACTCAAAATAAGCATTATAGTATGAGACTACACCGATCCTTCTCAATATATGCATTAGAGGATATGTGTGGGAGGAGACCACTAAATATAAGAATTATAGCATGGGATTGTGATTAAATGACTCAATATAATCATTTCAACATAGGACTTGGTAAAAAAAACTCAATAAATTCATTAAATAAAAAGAATAGGTATATCCAACTCAATATAATCATTTCAGTATAATAACATGACAAGTCAAAATAGTAAGGTTATCACAATATAACATAATAGTACTCAACAGTAAATATAAAAATTACAATTTTTCATCCATTTAAACTTTCATATATGCCTAAAATAATAAATAATAATATTAATATGAAATAATAAATTACTAAGGAATATATATTATTCAATCTCATAAGGTATCAAGTAATGATAAACAGACAATAATCCATTTTAAAATTCCATTGTAATCAATGGTTTTCTCACCCAACGAGTATCCAAATTCTAGTTCGTAATCCGCTATATATAAATGTGATCCATGTAATGATCCAATTTGTTATTAAATAAATTAATTTACATGTTATGTTGGAGAAATCTCCATATTTCATTTCCATGATAAATTTCAAACCATGGGATTAAGGATTAGACCCCTATCCATTAGCCGATGATTAACACAGTGCATCTAATTTCAAATCCCTACAAGGAAGTGGGAATAAAATTTCACAAGAAGAAACTAGATCATCCTAGGAAAACATCAAATCCAAAAAACAAAATTATATTCAATATTTGCAGACAAATACGACAAGAAAAAATAGGATAGAAGAGGTAAGATTATGTCAAGAAACTCACTATGTATGAGATGCTAAAATAGATCATCCTGAATATAGGGAGGGTACCCAAAATCACATGGAGCGCCTTAGGTCCTGATATGAGGAAGGAATGCATCCAAATAATAGAGATAAAAAAATGCATGAAACACTTAAAATAATTGGGTCTTTGGAATACATGGTGTGTAAACCTTTCATATTGGGTACTTCCTCATTTTTAAGATATATTGAAAACCCCATTTCCTCACAATAATATTTATCTTAATAGATATTTACACATCACGAATCATGTTAATCATTTCTAACCCCTTCATGTCATGAACTCATTCATAACATAGTTTTTCTGAATATTTCACTTCATTAAACATGTACATGGTGTGTAATTGTCTAACAAATAGTTTTAGCACAATTTGTACAAAAGAACCAAAACCACCTCCAAATACTTCCAAACTATGGAAGACACTAGTAAGCCTATTTATCATGTTTATACCGAGAATCCATTAATTCAAATAAACATATATATATGATATTTTGGTATTTTACCCAACAAGTATATCCATCTCCAAATAAGAATAATGATCCGTAGTCCAATGAAAAAAACTAAAATAGGTACATACCTGAAAAAAGATGAGATATTATAACCTCCCCAAAATATAACAACTCATCCCTGAATTTCTCTAATAATCACTACGGGTTCTCAGTGAACAAGTCTAGTCAATTTTCTCATATATCAAACTCACCCTCAAAGGTATCATCAATAACATGCCCATTTTACCACTACACTGAATGTAGAGGTATAAACCATCCTCAGAGATACTTATTAATGTGGTCCACAAACTGTATTAGATTCCTCTCAAATGCTGCACCATCACAAATCTCAACATCCCGAATTTCTACCATATGAGAAGGGTCTATTGAAAAACATTGATGCTTTTGAACATGGAAAACATCATGAATGGAACAATATCACCATTTAAGGGATAACTATAATGCCAATATATATTCCCTATCCATGATCTCAAATGATACAACAATCCTTGGAACAGGATTAACATATTTTATAATATGAAATTTCCCCAACCTAAGAGACACCCAAAAGAAAACTTGATGACCAAACTCAAACTCCATAGGTCATATCCAATTTCAAGTGAATGATTTATGTATTCTTCATGATGTCACCAACCTACTATTGATTATTTAATCATGTTCATAAATCTCATGCACAATCCATGGCCTGACAAAAAATAGACTCACTTGCCTCTAAAAAAAATCCAAAACACATGGTCCTCCACTGGAATCCTCAACATTTTCCATCTATATTGATTCAAGGTATCTTTTATTATATGAAAACTTGACGAAAGGTGCCATAAGCTACACCCATGAACAACTAATATCCAAAAAAGGAACCTAACATATCCTCCAAAATCTAAATTGTCTACTCAGATTTACTATCTATCTGCGGATGATAGGTCATAGTCAAAAGATTGTAAGTTAACATAGAATTTAAAATAACCTATGAGAACTGTGATGGTAAATGAGGATCTATTTCTGAAGTGACACTCATCGGAAAAAAATGAAACCAAACAATCTCATGCATGTAGAGATGACCTAGATGATCAATAGTGATTTTTTCCATGATTGGTAAGAAGTGTGATACCTTAATTAGTCGATCCCTAATCTCCCACAATTAATAATTATTATGGTTTGGCACCAGGTAATCCAACCACAATTTCCAAATTATAATCATCCCATTTCCATATAAAGAAAATGTACAAAAATACTATTTGGCCTCTAATTCTCATATTTCACTAGCTAATAGATGAAAAATCCCACTACAATTCCTACTACCTCCATAATCATTCATGAAAAATAGTACTATCTATAAAGATCGTGATTAATATTTATCATTCTAGGATATAAAACCCATATATAGTTATTAAAATATCTCATCGGCTCTTTACACTATCTCATAGGAACCAATACTCAACCACCTAAAATAGGAGATTTGAAACTGGAAGGATACCATTATGATGGTGTCTCCCAACCATATAAGATTTCTTTCAGAACTAATCCCTCTAGATCAGATAAATGATCTATATTTATCGATTCCAAATGGACAGAAATAGTATATTTCCCTATCATATAAACTCATACACGAGACTCTTGATCATCTATATGCATGTATATTAAGAGTTTCATCATATTTCACTTGTCACAAGAATCCTACACTACCTCTATCTATGTCTTATGGATCAAAGCATCTGCAATGAAGTTTCTCTGTCCTAGTGTATATTACATCGCAATGTCTAAACACTACAGTTACATAACCCACATCCTATATTGAATGTTCATTTCCCATTATGAAATGATGTACATGAGTCTATTGTGGTCTCTGTATACCACAATCCCCTAGCATATAAGATAGTGACACCAACACCTCTGAGAATCTACCACATCCTCTATAATATCCTAACCCTTTCTAGAGATCTCTCATGATTTTTTACAAGTAATCCTCTACCTTATTTTGATTATATATTTTATGAGTTTTATCGTAGCTATGCTTTGGTGGAAATTGAATTTTTTTAGAGGGGTTTTGGGCTGTGCACAGTTGGTTCATGGTTTTTCCAAACAATGATCCATACCCCATCAAACTGTGAAAGACCAGATAGAGAGGTATTTGATGTCTAGTGCACCATTTAAAAATTGTGCACCCTTTTATGAGTAACAATGAACCACCTCTAGAAGTGGAAAATGGTTTTTGTACAATATTTGCAATATCATTCTCCCAGTCCCAAGAATTCATTCCCACAAGTATAATTATTCCAAAAATTGGACTAAAAATTTCCAATCACCATAGACGTTTCCCAAAATTTGACCCAATTTGACCATAAACAATTCCTCTCAAAATTGGAGGCTCTAGGATGATTCCATTTGGATCTCAAACACCATTCTAGATGAATAAAGGTAGTATGTAAATATCATCACCTATACGAGTATATGATTTCTTAACAATCAGGTTTCTCTCTCTCCAAAATTTAATTCTAGATAATACGATGATGGGTTTCCTCCATTGGTGATGGATCTAGTTCTAGGTTTTCAAATTTGTAATTTTATTGATAGATGATATCTTTTTAATCTATATCTCATTATTTCATGTAATGATTGTTTTAATTAAATTTGTGATCTCCCATGGAAATAGTTTAACATCGATATTGTGGTAGGTCGTATAAATTCCTTTCCCATTGTCTTGATTTCTAATTACATGAATTTATTATGGAATTTTAATTTGAATGTTTTAAAATTTAAGTGAATTGAATAAATAAATTTTTATATTAATTAATTTGTGGAATTATAGGTTGAATATTTTATTTACCCTATGAAAATGAGATGAGTGGATCTTTAGAAATTTTAATCAGTTAAATAGGATTATAAAATTGGATGAATTGGATTAATTAATTGTTTAGTTAATTAATGGGATGTTTTTATTATGGAATTGATAGGAAATTGGGATTGTATAATTTTTTAATTAATCTGATTATGAATTAATAGACAATGCGGATTATATGATGGTTGAATTGTCCTTAAGGGGTTATTGGGTTATGTGACATGGATATGTAAAAATAGTTTAATGGATAATTTCTCATATTAATCAATGTAAATAAAGTATTAAATAAGATTTTTTTTGATAGTTGAAATGGTATATCAATTTATGTGAAATTGGATAACAGTGTTAATGTTGATTAGGCTTGATTGATGTGATATATGTGTGACTGTTTGATAAATGATTTTGGTATTAGGATTAAGGCTGCAAATACAAATATGTGATAAATGAGTTTGGGATTGGGGCTCAGGCACCAAATAAAAATTTGTGATATAAATTATGTGATAGGGACTGAGTCTCCAAACATCCAGAACTTGTTATACATGGAATTATACACCCATGATATTTGAATTAGACTATTTCTACAAATGTTCATGATGTGAAATAGAATTAATTGGAAATTTATGCCAACTATAATGATGAATTCTTAATTCCTAGTGTGATATGCTTCTGAATCTGCCATGTGTTAATTAAGGAAATCTGGCTTTGGTGTCCTCATGAAACCAATGGATTATGTGGTTCAAAAAAATAATTAAATAATTGTAATCTATTTACATTAATGATTATATTTTATTATTTATTCAACACCATACACTATTACTAACTGGATACTGATTTAGAATCCATTTTTGGTGGCCTAGTGATTTGTACTCACACGTAACCTAGGATGCCTGATTAGTAACAAAATAGACTTTATGTTTACTAGATTTGATAAGGGAATGATTCCTATGATATATAGAATGTTTTGGATGGAGCATTAATGAAGGAAACACACATGATTTAGGACCCACTTGAGATTTAATGTGTCTTTATTTCTTATGGGTTTTTCATATTGAAACCTGACAAGTATTTATCATACCATATTAAATATTTTGGTTTGGAAAATTCAATGCTACTTTATTCGTCATGTGACACTAGTTTGGTCAGGTTTTGTTATATAATTTGGTTATTATTATTTTTTTCCATTATATTGCTTCTTTGACAAATATGGTATAATCATCACACGATAAATTTATAGACCCTCTTAACATGTATGTAGCCTCTAAAATATAGTGAGGAATGGCTGAGGTCATGTTACCGACTGGCTCCGGGCACTGGTCTGTGGCACCAGGGTCTGAATGTTACAAAGTTGTATTAACAGAATTTTATTTTCTTTTATATTGAAATTATATTTGGGAAGGGTAGATAAGGGAATAGGATAAGTTGGGCCATGGTTAAGAGCAAATTCCTGGGAGTATCTAACCCTTGTATGCTGGCAAATTATGTGTACCTAGAGTGGGATTTTTGTTATTCATGTGTGTGGATATAGTTGGATGTAATTTCACATGGATTGATTCACTTTATGTGTGATATGATTATTGTTTTTTATAATTTTTTCTATTTAAATATTTTCACATTATGGAATGAGAGTTTATTATGCATGTATCTTTCTATATAATATGGATTTATTTTGACATGCATCATTTTAGACACACATGGGAAAAATTTGATTTTGGGTAATTTTATGAAATTTAAATATTTTTCCATGATTATGTAATTGAATTGAAAATGGGGCCTAGTGTTTTTTGAATTTTGAAAATTGATGAAAGATGTGATTAAATGGGTTTATAATGGGAAACATGAAAAATGAGAATGATTTTACACTTGTTTAACCTATACCTAGATGGGGTATGGTTAAGTGTAGTGGCAGTCCCTCTGTTATTCTGTGTGGCTAGGTTTGACGGAATGAATTCCTATGGATTATTGGGAATACCAATTATTTAATGTCTTAATGTTGTGTTGAATGTGGATATATTTTCTTTTAGAATTATATTAATATTCCTCCATGTAGACACATGATGAGATGATAAAATGAGGACATCGTTAGAGATGATCCTCTAGCAGTTGAAATTGAGGCACCAATAATGTCGGGGGAAGGGGTTGGAGAAGAGTTTTATGGGATCTTTTCTCAAATCATAATGCATATATAGAGAGACCTAGAGTACTTTTTTAAGATTATGTTTTACTTCAAGAGATAATTTCAATTACAACACCCATCATACATTCACTGGATAGGGATGACCTAAGGCATTAGAGTTCTATATTCAGTCCATCTTGACTATAGTTGAAAATTTAGAGACCCTTGTTGAGAAGAAGGTCATGATGAATTCTTCTATGTTAGAAGGATGAGTTAGGAATTGTGGGGATTTTATCCCTCAAAGAGGGTAGAAATATAGTATGGTATGGAAGGACATATTGGAGATGTTCCTGGATAGCATTTATCTAGAGAATCTAAGAATAGAGAGGGAATATGAGTTCTTGTGGTTGACTCGGGGGATTATGTATGTGATGGACTACAATAGTCACTTTAGTGACATAAAAATAATTTCACTAGCACTGATATGGAACAAGACGAGTATGAAAAGGCATTTCCATGAAGGGAAATTGTAAGATTAAGTCCTAATTTAATATATTTCAATTGAATATGTTTTTTGAGTTTACATACTAGGTTCTCATTTTGATGGGGCTCCTAAAGGTATATTTCAATGAAAGAAATTCGGTTTTTTCTGGATGCTTTGTGGGTATATCTTTTGATGGTAGAAAGAATCATTAAAAAAGTTTTGACCAGTGTTTTGGAAGGAAGACTATATAAGGGGATGGATTAGTTACCCATGATCGTACATGAGTGATTTTCAACCAATAAATTAATCTAGTTTACATTCGTAGAAATTTTCACCGACCACAGGTACAATACTGAGCTTGTGGAAATATGATAAATCATCATAGTTTCTTTAGGAAGCCACAATAGATGGGTAATGATAGAGGAACTAGGAAGAATAAAAGTGTGGGGATGGGGTATTATACAATGTATTAGTAATGTAGATGGATTGATCATCACCATGTATGTAGAGGTAGTGGATGTGGTACCTCTAGGAAAGATTACCCATATCAGCTAAGTGGTGAAGCTCAAGGGACTCAAACAATTTCTCATGGAATAGGGGAAGGACAATTTTATGCAGTTCAGACTATAATTTTGGATAATGAGGTTTTATTATAATTAGATAGATGCATTATTATTGTAGCTTCTAAGATTACTAGTGTCTTATTTGATACTGGATACTATAATTTTCTATATCCCTATGAATTTTTAAATTTTTAGAGTAGAAGTGGACTTTGTGAGTGTGGCAATGATGATTGATACACTATTGGGTGTATGATTGAGATACATCTGTTTTTTCAAGGGGTGTTCTCTTGAGTATTGTCAGAAACATTTCCCTTGGGATCTCTAAATTCATGATATGTTGGGAGATGGCCTAATATTGGGTATGGAATAGTTAGTAGAATAATGATCGACATTGATTTTTACAGTATAAGAGTGCCTTTTAAGTCATATAAGGGAAAAAAATATTTTACATGGAGAATTGGATATCCATAAAGGTCAGGAAGGGATAGTTCATCAGTATATGGGGGATCTCACTACCCCGGTTTCTAGTCTGTTGCATGATGGTGGGGTGTGAAATCAGTTTTTTTTCACCTAAAGAGGATATGTTTCATTATTTAATTTCTGAGGAATTATCAAGAATTTATCTTGAGAGAGATGTGGAATTTGAAAATGATATCATGCTTTGGGATGATATAGATTCTATTCCACTATAAAAATGGAACCAAAAAAGCTTAATGTTCTAAAGACTCATTAAGATTCATTAATGGAAAAGGTGTTTATCTATTCAAGTACGTCACCTTGGGGTTCCCCAATTTTTGTTTGAAAATAAGTGTAAGATAAATCTATGATGATGTGTTAATTACTAGATGTTGAATTGGAATACTGTGATGAAATATTATCCTATTCATTATATTGATGATCTGTTTGACCAGTTGAGAGGAGCTTCTGTTTTCACCATGATAAAATTGAGATCGGGGTATAATCAGTTGATATTTCGACCATCTGACATACCATGTAATGAATTTAGAAGTAGGTATAGACTTAATGAGTTCATTGTGATGCTTTTGTGGTAGATGAACACACAAAAAGTGCTTACGACCACGGTGAAAATAATCTTCCACCCATACCTAGATTAGTTTGTGGTGTTGTTTCAAGATATGACATCATCTTGTACTCAATGACTCATGATGAACCAGACCATCAACTTGAAATTTTCCATTTCATAATGAGAAAGAATCATATATAATCCATATGATCAATGTGTTAGTTTTATATTGATTAGGGACAATTCTTGTGTTACAAAAACTCATAAGAAGGTGTATCAGTAGACTCATAGAGTTATAGGTAATGATTTCTTTGTAGTAAGAAAAGATTTTTTTCGATATCTATAGTTTTTAGGGATTAGTAGGCTTTTACCAAATTTTCATCCAGGAATTTTCCTAATTGGGAGCACCAATTTTAGGCATTACCCAGATGGGAGTTAGGTTATAACAGTTTGGATAATGTTATAATTATTTCTAGGAGTTGATGAAGTGCTTGACAATAACACAAATATTTATCCAATCCATGCTAGGTGAGGAGTATACGATGTCCTATAACAAAAATAGGGTAGGCATGTTGGTGTTTTGATAAAGAGTGATCAACGTGTGGAATATGGGTCATGTAAGATGGGGCCACATGAATGGATATAGCTTACGCACAACCCCAATTGATAAAAAATTGTTTGTTATTTGATTTGATCATGGAATTATATGTTGGGGAAAAGTTTCACTTTTTATATTTATCATAAGAGTTTAAAGAATATATTTTCATAGTGAAACATTAATCAATGGTAATAGAGGTGGATTGAGTATGTGTATTCATTGTATTTTGATATAGAATATAAAGTTGGTAATTTAAACAATGTTGATGATGATTTAAGATGAATAAATTCAACACATGTAATTTTGGTATCTAGATCTGAGTGGAAAATGATGTCCTTACAAGAGGAGATGCATGTTGTGGATCTGAAGAGTCTGTAGGGGATGATTCTCATATTAGTTTTAGTGGATTCTATAATTTTTATCATGATTTGGGAAATAAGGTATGAGGATCTAGAGTATTTACACTTTAGGGAATGTATTAAAGGTGGGGAGTTATCTTTTGATTAAACAATAGATGAGGATAATATCATATATGTCAGAAAACATGTTTTTATTTATTTGTGTTTGTAGGAGGAGGTGATGTGTGAATTTAATTCATTTATGTCAGTGGTACATTTGGGTTTGACCAATATATATCACAACCTACATCTGCAATATTGGTGTCTGAGTAGGAAAATGAATATAACATGGTTATTAACATGATTATACACCTATTAATAGGTGAATGACAATCATCAATTACCTGGTGGTTTATTAGAGATGTATCCAATACCATAATTGAATTTCATAGATGTTACATTTGACCACATAGTGAGTCTTCAGAGGATTACATGGAAGAATGATTCTATTTGGGTGATTGGGATTGTTCAAAAAAGTAAACAGAATTGATTCCTATATAAGATTGTTTATTTGTGAACCAAATAAAATATTTTTACATCAATGATATTTTATATATGCATGGGGTGACAATGATTATAGTTTCATACCATGACCCATGGTTTAATTTTCATTTTTAGTGGGGCTTGTAGGAGGCTCTTAGTTAACACTTTTTAATAAGTATGACATTCCACCCAGAGAAAGATGGATAGTCAAAATGTACTATATAGGTTCTTGGGGACATGATATGAGTGTGTGGTCTTTACATATTTGGTTCTTTGTAGAACCACATAACACTCGTTGAGTTCAACTACAACCAAAGTTATCAGGAAACTATTTATATGGAATCATATGAGGCACTTTATTTTAGTACATGCACATCACCTCTATATTAGAAGGAGCTATGTGGGTCAGATCAGTTTGGACCGAGTCTTGTGCATGATATGGAAATGATGGATTAGTTGATTCAGAAGTTTAAAAGACAACATATAGTATATAGAAGTCGTATTCAGATTCAATTTTATGACGGAAATAGTTTTCATTGGGTGATCATGTATTCATTAATGTTTACACTAGATTGGGAAACAACAAGATATAGAGACCTAGAAATTTGGATCCCAGGAATGTGGGACCGTTTGAGATTGTGGAATAATAATTTTGGTGTTGTAAATATATTAACATCAATATAATTACAATTCTATGCATGATTTTATCAATGCGTCATAACTTCAGCAGTATCACACAAATGCTTTTTCATTTGTTCTATGAGGATGATGTTGATCTTGAGACTGATGTGTACTTTTAGGAGCATCTCATAAATGTGTTGTATCATAGCAAGAAACTATTGTCGGGAAAGACTGGGCATATATTTCAAGTATTTTGGAAACCAGGGTGTGTTCAAAAGGAAATATGGGAGATTGAATTTGATAAACATGCTTAGTGTCCCAGTCATTTTTCTCAGAATCAAAAATCTTCTTGGGAGTACATATGAAGGATGATATATTATATGGAGTGGAGATTTCAAGATCCTGACCTAATCTGTAGATACCTCAAGCATTTTCTCAGATAGTAAACTCCCTTTTTGTGTATATATTTTTTGGTTTTTACCTTGTGTGCATTTGTGTAAAATTTTTGTATTTTTTAGGGGTTGTGGGTACTTCATGATTTTTGAAAGATTTTCCAAAACCATGGACCCATACCCTATAAAATCATCAAACCCTACATAGAGAAGTATTGCATGGTTGGAAAATGGTTTTACAAACTTTGCTCCATTTTCAGACTAACTGTGCCCCCCTATGAATAATTGAACCCTTTAGGGTCATAGTTTGGATAATCATGCTCCCCTTCAGGGGAAATAGTGTATGTGAGTTTTATTATTATCAACATTATATTATTAATTCCCAAAACACAAACACTTATCCAAAGTTGACCAAACATTAACATAACCAATTCTACTCAATTTTATGGATTCAAGATAAATCCCTTGGGATCTTGAACATTGTTCTTGAAAAATCAAAGTCTGGATTGATAGATCCTAAACACTTCATATATCTGGTTTCTCCCGATTTAGTTTCTCTCTCATAACTATCTTCTGTGAAAAAAGATAATGGATTCCATCCATTGGTGACAGATCTTGATCTATGTTTTTATAAATCCAGTCCTTTCGATCTTGGATTTAGGTTTTTGATCTAGATCACATTCATCACCATGGTATTTTTTGTTTCTCTTTAATTGGGGATTTTTATTAGAGATTTTTCATCATCAATCATTAGGTATGTGGTGTAAATTATATTCTCAATGTCTTGAATTCTAATTGTGTATTTGTATTGTTTAATTTCAATAGGATGTTTTACAGTTGAATTTTTTTGAATAATTTTTTTGATTAAATAATTTATGGAATCCCGAATCAATTTATTTAGTTTCCACATGAATATGACATGAGTTGATATTAGGAAAATTGAATTTGGATATTATTATTATTCAATTAGTGTAATTGGATTAATTAATTTCTTAATTAAGTAACAGAATGTTTTGTTTGTGGAAATGATGGGAAAAAAAGATTTTGTATTTGGTATATTAATGTTTTTTTGATTTAACTGACAATGGGGATTATGAGATGGTTGAATTGACAATTATGGGTTAATGGATTATGTGAATTGAATATTAAAAAATGGGTTAGTTTTGAATTTCTCATATTAATCCACGTGAATCAATTATTGGAAGGTGATTATTTTGATAATTTATATGGTATATTAATTTATATTAAATGTAATAATAGGGTTAATGTTTATTTATCTTGATTAATGTGATATATATGATATTTGTGTGATTGATTAATAAACGAGTTTGTGTAAGGGAATTAGGCTCCAAATTCAAATTTTTGATAAATGAGTATTGGATCGAGACTAAGGCTCCAAATAACCTTTTCTGATAGATAATATGGGAAAGGCAATGTTTCTCCAAATAACCATGTGACATTAATTTGTGGGGTTGGTACAGAGGTTCCAAATACCCCTATGTTGTTAAACAAGACATTTTACACCAACATCATGGTGTTGAACCATTATTCCAATAGATCATGATGCATAATGGATTGAAATAGATACTAAAGGACCATTTGTTTTTTTGAATTGTAGATTGGTCGTCTGATTTGATTTAGAATATAGCATGGGTGAACGCATGTATTAAGAGTTTGGGTGTACTTGGGAACCTGAGGGTTTATGTGGTTAAATAAAGAATAATTGAATATATGAAAACTATTTTCCTTATTTCATGTATTTTATACATTATACAAATATATACATTGTTTTTTAGGATATTTTTTTTTTGATTCTGTTGTTCTCGAACTACATAGTTATAACCCATCCCCACCCATGCTAGATGATTTGTACCCAAATAGATTTCATGTTTGCAGGACAGGATAAAGGAATGAGTCCTCTATCAGATGGATGAGTTGGTAAGGAGGATGGATGTGGAAACAGGGCATGAGATGTGACCTCAAAGGGAGTTTATAGATTCATTATTTTTTTGGTTTTTTATATTGACACTTGAAAAATATTTAGAATAACATATATTAGATTTTGGTTTGGATATTTTATTCATGTTTTAGTCATCATGTGATACTTTTTTGGTCTATATTTCCTATATCATTAAGTTATTAATATATATTTCCATGTTTTTCCTTCTTTGATAATGATGATATAGTCTCCTTAGGGTTTCTTTATTATTCCTCTGCAGCTAGTCGGCAGGCTCTGGTATATAGGGAGGCCAAAATCGTTTCATATAAATGACATTCTTGAGGAACTGATGTGTAGTACCCTATTTGGGATGTTATAATAGATAACTATACATAGTGAGTAGTGTAATTCCTCATATACGGTCATAGATATTTGGATGCATAAGAAACCACTTGAACCTTTTTCTTCATAAAAAATCTATGTCAATCATCGGATATGCCCCAGTAAATGATATATGATTTACTTGGAACATGAAATGTATAGATAGTTGATATATGCATCATAAATTAAAAATACTAAAAATATCCCTCAAAAGCATCCAAGCAAAAATCAATTACCCTATTCTTCGTCAGCCCTGGAATTGGTGCTTTCAGATGGGAGATGTCTGAGGTAAAGAACTAATAATAACCAGCTAAACATAGAAAACTACAAACCATGAAGACATTATTGGGTTACTCCCAATATATCATGTTCGTAACGTTTTCAAGATGAAATGAGTATCCAACCTCTGAGATGAAAAGATGTAAAAATCTCACATTATCAATCCCAATGAAATATTTGGTTATCATTACATTAATCCTTTACCCTCTCAATAAACTCATGAAAATGCCTCAATTTTGGGAATTAACACTTTATAACTAGGAATAAACTAATATTTCCTAGAAAAAAACCACCAAAAACTAAACCATATAATGAAAGCAGATTTAATTCATCAAATATGTGACTAATATTGGCATGTTGGTGAATCCAAATGAAATAAAAATGAACGCATACATACCATAAATACACCCCAATGCATTTTGAGGTATGTCCAATGATCTCACCCAAAATTTGTGATATGATAATCTCAGATTGATCATAGAGATGAGAATAAAACTTTTCTTCCAATCAATAGAACATCAATGTGTTGAATAGGATACCTATTCTTGAACATCATCTTCTTCAATCTATAATAATACACAAACAAGCGCATTGTACCATCATCCTTCTAGGAAAAAACATTTGGATAATCCCATAGAGACGTTCTAGGCCATATTAAACCTTTTTATTTCAGAACATCAATGTGAACATTAAAATCATGGTTCACTACTTGTCTTATTATATATGGAGGGATAGACACTGGATCTTTCTCAGCACTATCATGATCATGAACTTGATCTCATTCTTAGGGGGTAATCAATAAAAATCAACTAGAAAGACATCTAAAAATGATCTACCACAAAAGGAAAAGAATCATAAAACATTACAGCATCAGCTAAAACAAAACAAGATTTGTGAGTAGTTTGATAATCCATTCATCATTGTTTTGGTCCTGCCTGACCATCCTAAAGATCACACTCACCCTAGTCAAAAAAAATACAACCTTATGGAGATATAAATATAACACTCCTCTCGTAACAGTTAATTTGATCATCGTATAGGGCTAAATAATACATAGAAAGAATAAAATAAAAAAATTTCACTTAAGGAATTAATAGTTCAAATAAGAAATAGTAAACTCCAATCTCTATAGAAAATGATTCAAATTGTTATATTTTCTTAAAAAAAACATTTAACTGTGTGATGATAGTTAATGAATCATCTACGATATCCACAATGATGCCCAATTCATTTTCAAAATGAGTAGAAGAAAAAGGAATGTGATTCTCTAGTATCAAACAAAACATAAGAAATGGTAGATTATATAAGAATCATACCTTTGAATATAGATGATCTTTCTTCTTCACTATCCATAGTAATTTGAATAATATGAAACACACCATCCCCTTTACCATGGGATGCATCCTAAATCCCCTATGAAATTCTATCTTCCTAGTAATTATTTTCTTATATTGGGGTATCATGAACCCTTCTTCGGAATAAATGTAATATGTTACTCTAGATACCTGTCTGAAGAGGAGTAGCAGAGTGCTTCACAAGCTCTGGTAATTTTTTAAATCCTCTGCTACTTCTATTCATTGATAATTTCAAAAAATTTAAATTTTAATATTCACCATCCAGTAACAATAATTTCATTACAAAATGGGTTACGAACACTGATTACACTAGTGTTGCAACATACCGTAATGATATAACTATAATGGAATATATTCAGTCGATGGATTAATACTTCTATGACTTCTCAATCTATAGTTACATTGTAAAATGTGTCATAACATAGCTTCTTACAACCAAAATAAATCTCATAGTTAACCCTGATAAATCTACATAGATACTACTAAAGACCTCTCTCAAATCCCCTTATGGGAGGAGTGCCTGAACCATCCCATATAAAAATCTAAAAAGACGAAAAATGATCACCTATAACCTGATCTCATATAGAGGAAAATCCTTAAAATATATATCCCAAGAGATATCATCCACAACAAAAGATGGTGCAATGTGTTGTAGGTCAGTGAAATATTGAGCATAATCCATCACTAACATTCCCTCTTGTCTTAGAGGCAAGAACTCTCAAGCCATCAAATCCCTCAATTTATCTATATATAAGTGTCCCAAGAAAATCAAATCAAATTAATTTTATGATAAATCTTCTTATTAACCATCCTACTCTATAATATCCAACTAATTATTTATATGTCCACGAGGAATGTACACAGAAAGAATCAACTTCTAATCTATGGGCCTCTCCAAATTTTTGAATATCACCTTAACTGACTAGATCTAGAAATCAGAAATATGGAAGCCTCCCTCCGCAATAAACATAGGCGTATGATATAGCCAGAACTCCCTCTTCATCCCAAACCTGGAATGTATAGTGAGAATAGTCTCGTATTCCATGGATTTCATGTCCCTCAGGGTACTTTTGATAAGATGAAAATCTGTCTGATCGTCAAGAGCTATTGGAAGCTCTAGATTAGCTATTTTAGGAGTGTAATAATTCACACTCATTTGATTCTAGCCATGAAAACAACAATGATTCGTTTTCTATAAAAATAAAACTCCTTATAACTCTAGCTATAAGAGCATTTCTAACCTCAATAGGTGAAAAAAATAGAGAACCACTACTCAAGTTCTCTATAAACATGGATTACATGTTTTTTAGAATGATAAAATAATAATTTTCGTTCATTTTTCATTTTTATCAGGTATCACATAGAACATATCATATAGTAAAATATAAAACACATTAAACATATATATACTTATAATGAACAATACATGTCAATATATATTTCTATGAACCGATCATGACACATAGATACTCGTATCACGCCATACCATGAAATAATTATAAATATCAAGAAAAAATATCATTATTAAACAATAAAAAAACATAAAATTTAAATCATCGAACTTGAAATTACATCAAATGTATTATGTGAGCTTCATAATCATATGTATCATCATTGGGCACTCAAATTCCCCCCCACACATGTGTTAGCTACTCAGATTCCCAAGCTCATTACCAAGTCCCAAAAGATCATATTGTACTTTTTACAATTATAAAATTGTAAATCAATAGAAAAAATAAAAACGTAGAACCTACCGTATGATACAACTTTTTAGTGTCCCCAATCCAACAGTCTTTCAAGTGGCTGAAACGGGTTGCTTTTGGAGCCTTAAGGGAGCCTCCCCTAATAGAAGTGGATTCCAACTATTAGTGGTGGGTTGATATGTATAGTCTGGATACTATAACCCTGGTATAAAATAAAATATAGTGGAAACAAAAATGTACAAAAAATAACAGAGTAATAAAAAACCACAGAAACATTATATAAACTGACTTGGAAATTAAGGACATACCAATAGAACATTAATGATGAATCAGGTAATGAAAATAAGAGATGTATCGAAATATGAAATTGAAAATAATAAAAATAAATTATATTAGCTGACACTAAATCATCATAGAAGAACCCAGTCCAAAACCCCATGTTGGACCCACCTCTAAACTCTAGCCCATCCATCAAGAAAACAAATCAGCAACAATGTCACTCTCAC
The DNA here is from genome assembly GCA_963277665.1 of Viscum album. Lineage (NCBI taxonomy): Eukaryota > Viridiplantae > Streptophyta > Magnoliopsida > Santalales > Viscaceae > Viscum > Viscum album. The sequence continues at coordinate 1,859,081,674 of OY728151.1, read as the reverse complement.
TTTCCCAAACATGCTTTCATGTAATCTACTTGGTACCAAATGATTCACTAATAGAGTGTGGTTACAATTCAGTAGGTTGAAACCACTATTTATAAACATAACCAATATGATTAAAAGTGTATGATATAATTCAATAATAGATATATTTACTAATATATCAGTATAATACATTAGTCAACTTGCTTCAGCACCATGTTCGAATTTCTCCCAGTACATAACACAACTACACCAACCAATAAACATATATACATGGAAAATCCCATAAATCCTAGAGAAGCTTACTAAATTTTAATTTTATTATTATACTAGGAAAATCCCACTCAATATAATAATTACATCACGGTTCTAGCAAGATCCCAAATAATATTATAATTATAGTGTGGAACTGGGAATAGCCTGCTCAATATATGCATTACAGCATGGGAGTAGGTAGAGCCCAATCAATATAATATTTTAGAATATGACTAGATTGATCCCACTAAATATAAGAAATATAGTATAGGACAAGGAATATCAATCTAAATATAAGAATTTCAATATGATAATTCAATAAGTCATAATAGATTGGATATCCCAATATCACTTAATAAACCTCAATCGTTAATTATGAATAAAATTAATTTCTTTTATTTAAACATTCATCTATTTAATAAAATGGTCAATACATGAATCAATAATCAATAATACATTACCTTGAAATTCAATATGAACAAATCACCTAAGGACTCCTATCATATTGAACACACTATAATCCATTCTAATACTGAATTCTAATAAAAAATTTTCTCACCCAACTCATATCCAAAATCCATGTCACAATCAATTGGATCCAAAATTGATAAACATAATAATCCAATAAATTATTTAATTAGTTATTTCACAAGTTATTTTTTAGTTATCGTAATATTATACATATTAAAAATTATTAAACCATAGGATTGAGGTTTATACTACCTATATTTAATAGATGATTAACACAGTGATTACAACAGAAAATACCAAAAATGAAAATAGAATAACATATTTCAAGAAGGACCTAGATTAACTAAAGTCATGATCAAAACCCCTAAACAAACCTGAAATCAATATTATAACACCACAATGACAAGGAATGATTGGATATAAGATGGAAACTTAAGGAAATAAAATAATTAAGGATTTAGAGGAGAAACAGAATGTCAAGGAATATAGGGAATGGGGCCATAATCAAATTGAGCACCTTATGTCTTGAGAGGAGGAAGGTATTAACTAAATTAAGTAGGAGAATAAAAATCAAAACATGCATAGAACCACTAGTCTCAATGAACACTAACACGTAAACCATTCAAATCATTTATTTCCATGTGTTTTTGTTAAACTGGAAAAGCCATCTCCTCAGGTTATATTATTCCCAATTAATATTTAACTAAATTGAATTAGGTTCATTACATGTATCCACTTCATGTCATGAACTAGTTCCCAACATGTGTTTTTAAGTAGTTAAACATTGTGTAACATTTACACAATGTGTAATTGTCCAACTAAGAGTTTTCAGTCGAGTTGCTACAAATGGACAAGAACCAACTCTAAAGAATTACATAACATGGAAACCCTCATGAACCCATTTAACCCATCTATAGATGGATTAAATTAATTAAATTAAACATACATCACAAAAAATAGTTCAATTTTCCCAAAATGGATTTATGTTTGTGAATAAGACATAGCCTCTAAGGTGAAATAACAAAAAAATAATATTGAACATAATTGTAAAATAACTGGATCATATAGAATAAACCAAAAATAAAATATCATTACATGTCACCATCCCAAGATGGTTGGAATAATTAAAGAATATCTTATTATATTGATGGTTCAGCTGACAGAAGATATTAATGGTTATGGTATCCATGATAGAAATGAACATGATATTTCATGATGGTACAAGTCAATAATGTGGATTTTTTTATACAAAATACCTCATCATTTATTGGATAATTTGACACCATGATACCCAAAGGTTGGATTAATTCTCTAGGGAAGATATTTGATTTCAGGGGATGTTTAGAACGTTTAAAGTCCACTCATTTATTTATCATTTTGAAGGTAAAGATAGTGGTATTTGGTGACATATACCAGTGAAAAATATTATTGTAATTACACCGAATGGGAATCCATTAAGGATATTTCCATTGAAAAATATTTCCCTATGTTTTTTGACTCATTATGGGAAATCATTTCATTGAACAGATCCAAAAATATGAATATTCGTTAGCATTATATGAAAGATACTTCAAAATATTGGCTAGGTATGTGGAAAATTTTATTCAGGACAATGATATCAATTTTAATAGACATTAATCAGGGTTGAAAACACGTTTAAAAAGATAAATGGCCGGATAGGAATCTAATATTTATGAGAAATTGGTTCGTTGTGCTATGGAAGTTGAGATAGTGTAAGATGGAACATATTTTCCTTAAGAAAATTGTTGTAAGAAAAGGTCAAGGTAGAAATAAATGGACAAAAAGACAACCATGATTTCTAGAGGTAAGCCCCAAAATCATTCCATGTTTGAAAAAACATTTTAATGAATGATTTAATGGGTCTGGATTATATTTTTAGTGTAGGAAATTCATTTATAGGGCTCAAAATGATTGAAAAAAGATTCCCCCAAAACTAATGAATTGGGTAACTAACAGTTATCTAGTAGTGAGTTGTTTTATTTTTAATGACTTGGGTCGTTATTCTTAAATGGGTCTAATTTTAGTTTGACAGGTTCGAAAAAATTAATTTCATAAATAATATGGTTTATAAAATTCATTTTATACTACTATGGTTGGTTCTGGGCATTCAAATTAATTCATGATTGGTATGTTACTTATGTATTCAAATTATACGAAAAACTTGTATGAATCTAAATAGTCAAATTATATCATTTCTAAATAAAATCATGTAAAATGGGAATATCACCACATGAAAATAAGAATGAACATTGGATGAATAATTAGGGTGGAGATACTATATAATACATGATTTATATAAATCCTTCTATTATTATTAGTGGAATAATACTTCCTACAAATATTTTTGATCCTGACATAGTATAGTTTGATATCATTCTTGGTATGGATTAGTTCTCGGTTTAACATGTTAAGATATTCTGTAGGGCTATGAATGTTTCTTCAAGGGTGTCATTCCTTTGATAACAATCCATAGCGTGTAAATATTTTTTGTAGGTTGAGGTACAATTTACATAGGAAATATTTTTCAAAGTAATGAAACAATTAAAAATAGTGACATGGTATTAGAAAATGAATAAATTGAATTATTTCCTAACGATTTTCCTAGTTTTATTCCAGACCATAAGGTTGAATATAGTGTTGATATAGTACCTAATTATAATCAAATTTATAAAACCACTTGTACAATAGCTCAAGTGGAATATTTAGAATAGAAATACCATTTAAATGAGTCATTAGATAATGTTTCCATAAAAAAAACTCACTTCAACAAAGTGTTTTCCAATTTAATTTTTTAAAAATAAAGATATTTCAATGATACTATTCATTAATTATTAACCCTTGAATAAAATCCTAATTAATATAATGTATGATTTTACTCATATAGATTATTTTTTTGATAAGATCTATAGTGATAAGTATTTTTTGAAGGTTTAGCATTGGTTGGGTTACCAACAACTCAATTTTAAGGAATAAAATATTCAAATGAATTCATTTTGAAATTTATATAATAAATATGAGTTTTTAGTTATGTTGATTAGGTTATCCAATAAAAATTTTATATTTATGGATCCTATTAATATAGTTTTTCCCGAGTTCTGGGAAAAGTCTGTTGTTGAGTTTATTGATTAAATTTTGGAATATTTTTAAATTAAAGAGGAACGTGAAGGAAACTGGAGGATTGTTTTTATAAAATTACAATTAACAAATCTATATTTTATGTTTAGTAGGTCAAAATTTTGGTATAAAAAAGTTCATCTCTTTGACATGTTCTTTCTAATGTTGGAATAACTATTGACCCAACTAATAGAAATGTTTTCAATGAATGTCTAACACCCAAAAATATCCTAGAGATTTATAGTTTACTTGGATAAGAGCGTTACAATTTGAAGTTTGTTGAAAACATTTCTTGGTTATCTATACTATAGAATATGTTAATTAGAAAATGATTTAAATTCATCTTTGAAAAATAATTTGATGATTGTTTTTAGGAACTAATAATATCATTGATAAATGATCATGTTTTGGACCTTACTTCTAGAAATTGTGATTTTTTCATCTATGTGGATGCTTCATTGAAAAGAATTGGTTTTTACTGGTGTAGAATGATATGTTAATTGCTTATGCTTCATGTTAGTTGAAACCTCATGCATTACATTACCACACACATTAATTTGAAAAAATATTCTATGTTTTATAATATAAAAATTTTTAGACATCAACAATATGGAATAAAGTATAAAATATATTCTAATCAAATTTTTTTATGTAAATACTAACTCAGAAAGAATGGAACATTATAGAGAGAATATAGTTGGAATTGATCAATGATTTTGGTTGAATGATTAATTACTATCCATTAAGTGAAAGACATGTGGAATATGATTTGAATCAAAAACATTATTTCTAAATTAACCATATTATATTTGGAAAGTGACCCTTTGGTTAATTATTTGAAAAAAATTTCTATAAGTTATGAATATAGGTAAATCCTCTGTTTTGTTTTGGGTTTCAATAAAGTCAAATTTTTCATAAATAATTATTAAAGATCTTATGAAGGATAATTATTTGTAAGAAAACATATAATCTATTAATAAGGTAATTATTCCTAATTTTAATAGTGATAAGGAATCTATTTTATTATATTATAAAAATATTATGAGTGCCTTGTAACACCATGTTGAGGAATGATTTTTTGAGTGAAGCTCATAGATATCCTTTTCTGATTCATCTAAAAAACACTACAATATAAAAATTTGTTTGGGAGTATTATTTGTGGGATTGAATAAAAAGTAATATTTATGATTTTTCCATGAACTATTTTACTTGATAGTAGTTTAGATATGAAATACAATTTCTAAATGTAATACTTCAACCATTTTCAATGTGGTAGTGTAAATTGCATCATATATCAAATGATTTTTTGTAGGATTTCTAATGAGTTCATGAGGGAATATTGGGATTTGGGTAATTGTTGACAGATAAAATAAATCTTCAAATTTACATCCCATTTTAGATATAATGTATTTATAATATATTTCATCACTATATCTAAAAGAGATAGATAGGTTGTAGGGAGTTCCTCCATCTATTGTGGCAGACTGTAATCCCAGGTTCACATTTAACTTTTCAATTGGACATTATTAGTCTTTGGGTACGAAATTAATTTTCTGTACATATATTCATCCTAAAAATGATAGAAAATATAAGTATATGATTCAAAGTAAGAAGGATATTATTTATTATGAAATTTATTACTAGTTAATTTTAGATCAACAAATTTCCTTTCATTATTTTTATAATAAAATATATTGCATTATAGTATTCTTCTTGAACCATTTGATAAATTATATAGAAACCATTGTTTGATGTAATATTTTTGGGATTATGTAGGAGAAGGGTTGTTTATGAGACCAGAGTTGGTATATGAAATGGAGGATAAGGTGTAGTTGAATTATAAACATATAAGTATTCCTCAAGGAGAAAAAAATTTTATATTAATAACCAAAGTAATGATATTTCTTTTAAGGTAGGTGGTCATGTTTCTCTAAAAGTTTCATCCTAGAAAAAGGGAGTGAATTTTGAAAATAAAGAGAAGATAAGTCCACATTTAATTAGACTCTATGGAATACTTTTGAATATAGGAACAATTTCATACTGAGTAGCTTTTCCTCAGAGTTTATCTTAGGTACATAATGTATTTAATGTTTCGATGTTAAAAAATATATATATCGAAGTCATTTATTCTTTTGAGATGATTTTTAGTTATGTTTGAATATAATATTTCTTATGTGGAATATCCATTTCTGATTATTTACTATAGTTAGAATGTTTTTCTATATAAGTTGATTCACAATGTTAATGTTTTATGGTAAAACCATATGTTTTATGTGGTAAAAGGGAATCAAAATATCCAATGAGGGAAATATATCTACACCTGTTTCAAAAATTATTAAAATTGAAAGGATTCAATTTCTAAAAAAGGGGAGAATTTCAGAAGAGAGGTAAGGATAGAATAAATGAATTTCATAACTGTTAATATTAATTATATAGTTATATTTGTTATAAATTTTTTTATTAAATTTTAAATAAAAAACGAAATAGTTTTAGCTAAACTCCATTCTTATTAGGATCTATTATAAAATAATAATTTTATAACTCTAAAATTTTGAAAATATGAATATTATTTTTGAAATTAGAATATAAAGATTTACCTATAGTGAAAATTATGTTTCTTATAAAATATTGATTTTTTCAGGGTATAGTAAAATAATAATTATTTTTTGTAAAAAGTTATTTATTATAGATAAATTAATTAAATTAAAAGTATCATTTTATAATGTAATTTCATTTAATATAACTACTATTAATGTATATTTAATCCAATCAAATAAAATGGTGATATGTTTCCCTTTCTTCAAATATATCTATTACATAATCTATGTGAAATTTCTAGAAAGACCTAACATCCCAATGTGCACTCTAATAGTCTACAGAAATGATCTGTGTAATATATCTTCCAATATTGAGAAATGACCATATGTTTCTAAATCTATTTTACTTTCTCTAAAGTATCTCAAATAATATGGGGACATTTTAGTGCTACCCCACCAACCTCAAACTAGCTCAAGGGTGAATGGAAAAAACTATCGTATGGAGCCACACAAGGATCCATTTTAATTTTTTCTTGAAGCTTGTTATTGTAGGAAAAATCATTGAGCGGTATATTTTTCTCAAATAAACCTCCAAAATCAATGACACATTCCAAAAGAATATCCTTTAGCACTAGTATGTTATTCTCAGATTTCCCATCAGTTTGAGATTGATATGCTACACTCAAAATCACTTGTGAACCTAATGATTTCTTCAATTCCTGATATAACATCTATGTAAAATACGTTTATTTTTTCAATATGATATAATGGGTAACAACACGAATGAATACAGTTTTCTTATTATAAATTCCCATAAGCTCATCATATAATAAGGTATCTTGGAGTGGTATAATGTTTTTTAGCATGGAATACCTATCATCAATCACCCATACAACATCACTACCTTAAGGGGATCTCAGAAAAACAATCATTAAATCCATGGTGAAATCATCCCATTTCCACTCAGGAGTGATCAGTGACTATAAAAGTCATATAGGTTGCTCATTCATTGCCTTCACCTGCTGAAATGTGCAACACTATGTCATAAAACATGAAAAATACATCTTCATACATGTCCACAAATACTGATGATGTATATATTGATCCATATATAACATAAAATAATATTTCATCAACTTTGAATCATATTTATCACATTTAAACAATTATATGCCCATGGACCATAATTATTTAATTTATTTGGAATCTTAAAAACATTATCTTCTAAAACTGTGAAAAATATTCAACATCTCCTTTATAGAACTTATCATTTTGTACTCCTACATAAATCAATTATTCTTAAACTGGGGAAAAGATAAATAATAAATCAGTGAGCATTGATGCTATGTATGGGTAGAAATGTGAGACATGTATGCATAACATGAGGACAAGTTCATGACAAACCGATCACAACAATAGAAGTTAAAACCCTCCATATCAATGATCATAATCAAGGGTAATGGAATAATGATTGGAAATTCACAAAACATGAATCAAATGGGAATCAAGAGAATAATTTATGAAATCATAACATAGGACTATCGATTTTTTTAGATGGATTAACATGTAAAAAAAATCCCTAAGATAAGGCACATTGTTAGAACTCACCTAGGCACTTCTTGGGGACTACAACTACTGGGAGACACACCCACCATTCCCAGTTAGAGATATTTTCTTATATTTGATCATCTTTCCCCTTCATCACATAGTTGATGAAGCCTTTCAAATATTTACCATCATTACCATATGAGTGATAAACAATTCAGTAAAAAAAATAGTCCTTTAATAGTGATTAAAATTTCAATTATCATGCTTATATATAAACCGACTATCGAATAATGATTAAAATCTCAATTCATTTTTCAACACTAAAAAACCACTATAAATGGGGTCCTCTATTAAGGCTAAAAAAGTGTATAAAATTGATTATTTGTCATAACTTTAAAAATAACTAGTAATGGATACCATTTATTAGTGATTTCATTTAGGACGAAAATGTAAACCATTATCAGTGATTCTAAAAGAAATGATATAGGAGAATTCTATAGTGTGGAATAACATCACACTACAAAACTAGTGTAGTGTGCTATAACAACACACCCCAAACCCAAAAAACACCGTAAAATCATAAATATTGGGTACGAGTTTATAATTTAATTAAAATAAAATTTACGAAAAAAATAAAATAAAAAAAATATATTATATAAATTTCAAATATTGGATTATACAATTACATAAGTACACATCATTACTTTCATTAAAAAAATAAAATTTTCATTTGTATTTTATACTAACCACTACTAAAGGAAAAAATAACCTGTATAGTAAATCAATTCGTATATTAGAAAAAAATTATTAGAAAATGTTTCATTAATCAAAACAAAGAGTCTTACTAGGAACATTGTGTATAAGATTGAGTTATGGTTATTGTTTTCCCATTACACCTTTAATTATTCAACTTCAAGAATTATCTCTAAAGAAATTTACAAAATACGTAAAAGTCAAAAATTATTTGGACGTTAAATGTGTAATAGAAAGAATAATGACGAGAAAACAATCTAGTCTCATTTTCTTATATTTGGGGATGTAATAATCATTTTAAACTAAAAAACTCTTAAATATTGAAAATACACACATGGAGTCATACCACTCACACCATGCATTAGATTGAGGTTATATTGATTCATACACATTACATATCACTTAGGGATCATTATCATAATTCCACATAGTAATATGAATGCATTTTCTCATTTTTGAGTATGTTAGTTGTCCTTTTTACAAAAATGTGATTCTAAACTGGAAACACACAGTTTGGCACAAATCCATCTCATCATCAGTATGTTATATGTGAGACAAATTATAACACCTCACATATTACCTATTTATAAATGTATAAATTTATATAGGAATTCTGAACATCTTTTTTTTAATTTTCAATGAGTGAAACTTTTTGTACCAGAATGTCTCTTTTAAACAGATAACGGAAATATTATGTCATACAATTCAAAAATTGTGTTACATTGATGTGCACCTGACTCTTACACATCCCAAATGATATATGTATCATTTTCCTAAAGTATCAAATTATTATGAATTCTTGTGTTTGGTTTTGAGTAGGACACCTTTCATTTTTACAAAAAATAGATTTCAATTTTAAATAAAATGACACACATTGTGTCATATCAGTTATAATATATGTCATATTGAGGTTCAGATAATTCCTACATTTCCAAAAGTACTTATGGATCGTTTTCTAAATTTATGAAAAAAAATTCAATATATTTTCTCGGTTTTGAATATGTCACTTTTCCTTTAAAAATTGACATTTTCAACCAGAAATAGTCCCTTAAAATCATACTAATCGCATCATGTAGCAGTTTTTATGAGACTAATTATTACAGGTAAATAATGATTTATGAATCTATTTCATAAGATATCAATAAAATTGAAGATTGTATTCTTAGTTTTCATTGAGTGACCATTTTTTAACTAAAATGCAGATTTTAAACTGATAATGGTAACCTTGAGTCATACTAGTAACACGTTGCATCGATTTGAGGTGCAGATAATTCTTGCACATCCCAAATGACAAGTGGAACTTTTCCTATTGTATCAAAATTATCTAAAATATTATTACTTGTTTTTGTTAGGTTATTAGTCCTTAATAAAATTGATACATATTTATAAATAAAAAAGACACACTTAGAGTAGTCCTCATCACACCTTGTGTTGGATTGAGGTGTGGACGATTCCTAAACATCTCAAATTACTTATGTATAATTTAACTACACTATCAAAAAAACCTAAATGGGTTTTCCCAGTTTTGTGAATTTAAGTATTCTTCTTAACTAAAATCTATTTTTAAATGAGAAACAAAACCTTTGACACATATCGATCACATTATGTGTCAGTTTGACATGACACTAATTTTATGCGCCACAATTGACTAAGGAATAAATTTTTTAAGATATCAAGAAACATTATGTGTGTTTTCGTAGTTCTCATTGAGTGACAATTTTTGAACTAAAATATAAATTTTGAAATCATAACATTCATATTTGGACATCATTGGAATATCTTGTATCATATTGTGTTGTGTTTGATTCATACACATAAAAAATGACTTATTTATTTTTTTCTGAAATTTATAGAAAAAAATTGAATACTGTTTCTGTGTTTTGAGTTTTTCAACATTCCTTTTGAATAAAATTGATGTCAATTTTAAATAAAAATATGTTCTTGGAGTCATATCGGTCACACCGTGAATCAGATTGCGGTGAGAATTATTCCTTAATATCCCAAATGACATATGGATCATTTAAATTATGTATCAAAACAATATATATGTGTTTTATTAGTTTTGAGTATGTCACTATTAGTTTTTTATAAAATTTCACTTTAAACTAAAAACATTCCCTTTGACTTCAATCGATCAAATAGTGTATCAGTTTTATTTTAAACAAATTTTTATGTTACAGAATTGGTTTAATAATTGAATTCTGAAATTTTTAAGAAAAGGAATGTATGTTTTCTCAAATTTTGGTGAGTTACACATTTAAAATTGAAATTTCAATTTTGAACAATTAACAAAACACATTAAGTCATATGATGAATATCATGTATTAGATTCAGGTGCGATTGATTCCTAAATGTCACAAATGACTTTTAGATCATTATATTAATATATCAAAAAAATAGTAATATTTTTTCTTAGTTTTGAGTTTGTTAGTTTTAATTTTTCACTAAAATTATTGTCAATCATAATTAAAAAGAAGCACTTGGAGTCATACCGATCAAACCATGTTTCATATTGAAGTGAAACATATTATTACACATCCAAAATCTCAATAAAAAATTAGTAGCCACTATTGTTACCATGATTTTCATTTCCATTAATTTTCAAACATATAACACTTCATATTGATGTGTTGTTATTATTAAAAAAACCATTCTCATTATTGAAATCAAGAATACAAGAGGAAGCTCATATGACCATTATTTCAAGAGAAGTATCCATAGCCGTCACATGTGCTTCCTTTATTCTTCTTGATTTCAAAAATGACAATGGTTTTTTGGCAGATAACATCGACACAATATACATTATTGAAAGTTTTTCAATGAATGGAAAGGTAAAATAATTTTAACATTTTAAATTAGGAATATTTTATCCGTTTTATGGAATATTTGAGAGAGTTGAAGAGAAAATATTACTTTATAAACTAAATTAAAAAAATATAAAATTTATTATATATAAATTATAAGTATATTAACATAACAATAGTCAATAAAATGATGTAAAAATGATTAAATAATTAGTAGTAAGTCAAATTTTCATGTTGGCTGTTTCCATTCATGATTCATTTTCATGTTATCGTTATATTATTTATAAGATTGAAGAAAAGAATGAAACTTTATAAGAAACCAATTTTTATATGAGTAATACTAAAAAGAGAATAATTATAAATAAAAATGAAACAATACATTAATTTTATAGAAAATTATTTTACTGTGAAAAAATTAGGACTACCTCTATGATTGTTCTAGGAGGTAAATCAGTGGAATGTGATAACTTCTGAAACTATAGCAGGGAAAGTTTTTTTGGGAGAAGAATAATGTAAATGGTTTTGGATAGGAAGACATGAATGATGAAATTCCACCCTAACCCGAAAAAATTAATCCATGTGTATTAGAATATAATTATCATGTGAGTAATAATGAAATGAAATAATTTAAAAATAAATATTAAATAATAAATTAATTCTATATGCAATGATTGTACTGGGAAACCAACATGTTTTGTTTTGTGATTGAGAAATGGAAAGAACATGATGGATGGTGATACATTCCAGCACTGCTGGAATTAAAACGTTTTGAGGTAGAATTTGTTTATGGATTTTTTGGTGAAGAAAGGAATGCCTGAAGAACATAACACCCCAACGCAAAATAAAGAGTCAAAAAATATAAGAAAATAATTCTAATGTGAGTAATACTAAAAAAATGAATTAAACATAAATATTAAGCAGTACATTAATACTATGGAAAATTATTTTATTATGAAAACATAAATATTACCTTGTTGATTGAGAATATGCAATATATTTTATCTTCATCCAAAGGAACTGGAGGTAACATGAAGGAATGGGATAAATGAAACACTCCATGGGTGGAAATATTTTAAGGATGAAGAATGATGTTGATGCCTTTACAGAAAGGCATGAAAGATTTATGGAAAACATCTAAAATGAATGAACTTCCTAAGTACTAATAAAAATTCAATCAATATTTCATTATATTATTTTTTATTAAAATAGTGAAAATATGTCATAACAATACATTTGAACAAAAAAAATGGTTTCCTTACATATAGTTTGTTCTTACAAGGTATTTTTAATGTCATAATGTAATGAATACATTGTATTTATGAGTATTAAAACATTTAATTAAGATAATATAAATGCAGTGGATAAAATATAAAATTATGAAGAAAAAATAATATATTAAAAAAAACTTTACCACTCTCATTGAACTATAAATATATTTTTTTTTTGGAATTTGGTTCCTCTATAGAGAAAAAAATAAACTTTTTTTGTCACCTCTATCATATATGAAATTTTCTACATTATATCAGACATTAAATGATTTTGATCTCCCAACGAATGGGTAATCATTGAATGAATTTTCATTTGACCTAATATTTGTTTTAGATTTCAGTATTATTGTCAACCAGTTATTATTTCATGGATCTGAGACATAAAATACTTGAACTTATTTTGATTCAATTATAAAGGGATCATCTTTTTACCATTCCATAGTGGAATTAACCATCATGAATCCCATTTCATAAATTTTACATAACTCATACTATCAAACAATTTTTAATAGAAATTTGGAACTTTAAATTTTTTATAATAAAACTCTAATATATGTTTGATAATGAAAAAATATGACTTATTTTTATAAATTTTATTTCTATCCTTGTAACCAGATAAGTAAATTTCTTCTTCCACAAGAATAACACAATTATTTTTCATTGTTCTGTATTCATTGTGTTCTTGTTATATAGATTTCATAAACATTGATTAAAGAACCATTTTAAGATATAAAATTTTCATTCAGTCCCATGGCTATCCATTGAAGTAATTCAAAAATTGAATTCATATTTTTTAAGTTTACAACGTCCAAATTTGATCTCGAAGTAATCCGATAAACTATTTTTTATTTGATAACCATCCTTTAGAATAATGATTGATTCAAATATCTATGAATTTCATTGTGGACTTCGATGTATGGATCTACCACTTCACTATTATGAAAATTAAATGGTGTGCTTATTCTTTATCTATAAATGTAATTGATATAACATCACTTCAAGAAATCCCTTCTCCCAACAGGAATATGATATGATGAGACTGTGGGAGACCGATGTTTTCAACATATCATAGGTAATCAATACTGAATTCAATAAATTCTACAAGAATAGATCATTCCTCGATACATCATTCTAGAAAACATAGATTCTTGACACACCCTTTAAATATTTCCATATATCATTCAATGGGGTACATCCATTTATAATGGACCTGATCACATAGTTGGACGTCTCTAACCATATGTATCATCACAAAGACCATTACAAAAAAATATGGTGGGAATAAAATATCAATTACCCACAATATGAATACAACCTCCTTATTGATGATTTGAAACTTCATCGGGTCTATAAAATTAATGCATATCAGTTTGAAAATAAAGAAGAGTCCTATAATTTTTTTCCATTCATTTTTAGGCAGAATGAAATGGAAAGAAACAAGAATACAATCATGAATCCTAAAATAATAGTCATGAAATTTTATTCCTTGGAATAATAAATTAGGCATTGACAATACATTCTTTATATTTGATGAATTTCTATTTATAACTTTTACACTATTAAGGAAAATAAAATTTTAAAATTTTTCCTATCTATGTATAGTGTAAGCTAATAGAGGATGAAAAGAAAACCATTTACCCTTCACCAATTCCAACAATTACCTTATCCCCATGTTAGTCATGTCCAAAATATCCTGGATTTCATCATTCATTATTTTCATAAAATTTATTAATCTTCTTATAAAACAATCAGAAACAATTTTTTATATGCATAAAATCAAAAAATATCTAACAGAAATAATTCCAACATAGTAATTCAAAGAGAGTTGATCTCTTCATCAAACATTATTTCATAATGTTTTTCTAAAATTCCCTACCAACAATAGTTTCAATATCTTTTAATTTATCTAATAGTTAATCTCCCTTTATTGGAGATGGTGTTATACACTGTTCGATATTCCCATAAACTATTGTCGTCTAGGATTAATATTTATGTCATTGAGGTAGAAATACTAGATTTAATAAAAGAAAATTCGTCATGGAATGTTTCAATTAAACTAAATATGTTCATTATTTAGAAATGGGACACCTAATCATTACTTTATTGTTATACCCTAAAAAATTTTCATATGTAAAAAAGTCATTTATCATCCCATAAAACATGGTCCTAAATGAGAATTCTTCTCTTATATGAGCATCGTACATCATAACACACATATCCCACATTAATTTCTGATCTTCGATCAATGGATCTAAATAGACAACAATATAATTACTGGGTTTCTTTGGTCCAAATATATGAAGAGGGAACATAATGTACTTGTGCTTCATGCATAACAATAGTGGTATGTTAAAATTTACAAATATGATAGAACATGTAATTTTAGTACTACCCTATACACAAAAAATAAATTATTCCATCTATATATAACATAAGATGGATGTTTCTCATATCATTTACATCTTTATGGTACTCAAAATAAATTATCTACCACTATAGAGAATCTTCTAGATGATGTATGTTCATATATTTAATTATTGTACTTTTATGAAATGTCAGTAGTCTATTGGTTTCTAGAAATCTATATAGTCTTATAATTAGTGTATTGGTTGGAATATACTATACGTATTTCAAAGGACTAGATTCATTTTTATTTTATCGATATGCATCACACATAAGGATTTATATGACTGATTCACATTCCTTGTGAAGAAATACGAAATTATAATGACAAACATGTATTTTTTTAGAGATCAAACCCATTTAACATAGAATTAAATTTGTGTCATATGTTCTACATGGTAGTTCAATTTCATTCTCCAGAATATAATTTAGGAGACTAATTAGTTCTATAATGCTAGTGTCGCACAATCTGCTTCCAGATTTCAAATTATATAACTTTAATATAGCACACAATGTTTGGTATTTAATAAAAATATTATACAATTGCCTATTTGTATAGTTATTTAACCTCTCAAACAAATTTTTCCAATCACGAAATACCTTCTCAATTGTCATTTTCAATTCGTCCATGTCATCTCCACCATCATTTAAACTTGTAATCATATCAAATGATTCCTACACCACAGTATCATCCCAATCACTATGTACATTCGGTTTTTCCCCATGTTTAGTCCAAAATTTATAGCTATGATCGATTCCATGAAAAATAAAATATTACTCTATATCTTATAAACTATTTATTCTTGAATAAAAACAATATAAACAATGAAAAAGGCTTTTAGAAGGGTATTTTGCACACTCAATTGAAAACTTGATGAACTATTTAACTCCATCATTATGATATTTTGTCGAAAGATTAGCATGCATGAATTTGTGGTTCATATCCATTCTATTGGGTTTGTAAAATAATCACTTCAATTGTAAATTAATAAATACACATAAGATATTAATTATTAAATGTATAATTTATATAAAATTCTAATAAGGGTAACTCAACAATTGATTGATTCAAATAATTAAATTATTTTTTGAAAAAAATAGGTAATTTAATTTTGGAAATGAATTACTAAAATATAGTATTTGTTATCCTTTTTATTCATCCAAATGTGAATGTTATAGAAATAATTCTTCCTCATCAGCTCATCTTCTAAACAGCTATAATTTCATTTTGTTGTTTGGTGCTCAACCTCCACCTCTTGTTGGAATGTGCCTATGTTTCTCAAAACACTCTAAGACGTTATCATCTATAAGAAGAATACTCTTTAATGTAGATCAAGAAGCATGAAAGATATTTGCGATGATTCCAACAAAAAAAATTGGAATAATAACGGTTTGAGAGATTAAACTGATGAGGATTATAGTTTTACTCCATTGTATTCTCTAAAAGGGTCAGTGCCTCCTATTTGTTAGAATTAAATGGATGGTAATAATAGATTTCAAAGGGTTGAACCAAAATGAAATTTTAATTAATGATATATTTTTATATGAATTAATATAAAAAATAAATAGTTTTATTCGATGACTGATGAAAAACTGAAGTTATTTTAAAAAGGTATTAAGGAATGGGTTATCATTTCAAAGATGGATATATTGAAACAATTATATAGAAAACTAGTGGAACTATTTTTTTTGGTCAGTAAAAAATTATTGTAATTGTGTTTGAAAAAGAAAATTAAATTTTGGTAGTGAAAATTTTATCATTTTAGATAATGAGAAAATAAAACACTGACTTAAAAATTGTGGGTTGAGATGTTTTTATAGTGAAAAGATAATTTTTATATATATTTTTTACTTATTAGATTGGGGAGATTATTAAAAACTAAATTAACGATGAAACATCAGAGGAAATTAATTCTTAATTGAGTTTCATGGGGTTGAGAACAATGGGATAATGTAGACTCTAAATAAGACATTGATGGAGAGAAATATAAAGAAGGATTATGAACTACAAGAAGTACAAGAATGTAACGTCCCGGTTCCGGGTGCCACACAACAGGTGCCCCGAACACGGTTCTCCACATGACCTCAAGCGCATTTCCCCAAATGTTAGAGGCTGTCGACTAGCAGCGAGGGCCCAGGTCTGATAGTGGGGGAACTATGCCCTCATTTGTCAAAGTGTAGCGCAGTGGAATGAAATAAAACATACGACAACGACGAAATCTGTAAACCATACACAACTGAATTAAACAACTAGAGTAGAAATAGCCAACCAGTATACAAATATTTGTGCCATATGCCTCAAATTCTAAGAAGCATCAAGTACATGATACACAAAAATACAGTAAAGTACAAGTACAGGAAATAAAAATAGAAAAAAACAGTCGGTTACATCGCGAGGCAAAGCCTGGTCCCATGCTCCCCTATTGCTCAGTGGAAATCAAGTACCTGTATAGGGACTCTTTCCCCTATCCACACCTATTGCAATATAATCTGTTGGGTCGAAATCATGTCCCAAAGAGGGTGTGAGAAATAAATCCTAGTAGACACCCACCAAAGTCACGTGCCCAACTATGTGTAAACATGCAACAATAGTCTGTAAAAGTAAATGCAATAAACTAAGCAGTACTCAATGTAACTAAATTTATCAGTTATATTGCCTTTTTAATTACCCATTTAACCAATTTATATTATGAAAACACCATAGTGAATTTCTAACTAAATAGTCAGTGTCCTCAGACAAGAAAAACCTCACCCTCAGGTAATCAGAATCTCGCCCTCAGGCATTTCCCTCAGGCCTAACAGAAATTGCCCTCTGGTGTAGGAAGTGTCACCCTCAGGCACAGAAGTCAATCCCTCAAGAACGAAAGGTTTCCCTCAGGAAAAATAGAAAGTCTCCCTTAGGCTAATACAGTCACTCCCTCAGGATATAGTAATACACCACCCTTAGGAATAAGTAAAACACCTCTGGTATCCTTTCCAAACAGCTAAATAGATGAACGCACCCCTTGGGATGGTCCTGGATCCATGCAGCGAACCCAAACAACATTTTATTATCACAATATTTTACCTATTCAATTATAGGTATTTAAAATAGCCATGGCCTCAGCCACCCGACACCCCAAATATGGGTTCGTAGATCAAAAACGCACAAAACACACAACTGTTGGAAAATAAACACCAAGCCACCTACCTTTAACACCCACGAATGATATACGCGAATGATGATCCTCGATTCGTCCTAGAAAGGCATATATATGAGGTGAGATAAAACCCCGTTCAAACTTAAATAACATCCCTTATAGGAATAATTGGAAAGAATGACTTTAGATGATTGGAGGGATTAGTTGTGCGGTTCCAACGAGATCGTCCGAGGTGGAAACGGATTCCCGACGTGCGCTTGGAGGATCTCCAAAGATCCTTCCTCCCTCTTCCGCTCCTTCCCATTCTAAGCCTTCCCTGTGAACAAGAGAGTCTACTGCCCATTTTAAGCGAAAAAACAAAGTACACGGCGTGTACTTCTGAGTACACGGTGTGTACATCTTTCATTTAACTGTTCATCAGGCGGTTTCTCACCAGCGTGGCACTGTACATCTGCCAACATGACTACTCGGCATGCCTTCTTGAGTACACGGTGTGTTCTGTCGCACAGCTAGCCACCACCTTACTATTTTCTTTCCGACTGACTACACGGCGTGTAAGGGACCACTACATGGTGTGTAGTCGGTTTCTACACCCTTCATCACCGACATGGCCACACGCCCCGTGTACTCATCCCACATGGCCAAAATTACACGGCCTTTGGAAAAGTACACGACGCGTACTTTAAAAAAATTGGGATTTTCCCCATATTCAATATTTTCTAAAAAAACACATAATAAAAAAAGAAAATAAGAAACCTGTACCTTAGAAATAAGAACTGGGTTCTTACAAACTTCCACCCTTAATGAAATCCATCCCCGAATTTCCCTTCCAAGGGTGGTGAAGATAATGCTAAGAATAGCTCTGGCCACTGAGGACGTATGTTGGTCTCACAGTCCCAGTTACGTCCTGCACTCGGCCATGCTGCCATAGCACCCGTACGAGAGGAACTGACCGGCCTTAGGCTCCTGTCAACGATACGGATCAGATACTACTAAAAGGAAACATCTTCCTAAAGCACAACCTCCACGGGATGAAAGACGTGAGACAAGTCTAAATGATAGTGGCACAACTTTGATACATGGAAGACGTCGTGCATGGCTCGGTACCTCTGTGGTAACTACAACCGATAAGCAATGGACCCGACTCTCTCCAAAATCTCAAATGGACCCACGTACCTCGGTGAAAGTTTACCCTGTCTTCTGATCCGCCTGCTTCCTAACCTCGGCGAAACACACAAGAAAACCTGATCCCTGACCACAAACTCTAAAGGTCATCTATGGAAATTAGCATAAGATTTCTGACGAGACTGTGCAGTATCCATCCGCTCCTGAATCAACTGGACTTGCTCAGAAGTCTCCTGCATGAGACGTGGTCCCAGTAAAGCAGCCTGACCTACCTCTAACAAGCACAATGGTGATCGGCATGGCCTACCATATAAAGCCTTGTATGGTTCCATCTCAATAGTTTCCTGAAATATGTAATTATAAGAAAACTCGACTATGGGTATATGCTTCTCCCAAGATTCCCCAAAGTCTAGGACGCATGCACACAGCATGTCCTTAAGGACCTGTATCATTTGCTCTGACTGACCACCGGTCTGAGGGTGGTAAGCTGTGCTCAGAAGCACATACGTACCCAGGGCCCTCTGAAAACTCTACCAGAAATGAGATGTAAAATGGGTGTCCCTATCCGAAACAATAGAACGGGGGACCCCATGAAGATGTATGACCTCTCGGATATACAACTTTCTGATCTCGTCAACACCAAAGGTCTCCTTGAATGGCAAGAAGTGAGATACCTTCCTGAGTCTGTCCACAACAACCCACACGACATCATTTCCTCATGGTGACCTCGGTAACCTAGTCACGAAGTCCATCGTGACATCATCAAATTTCCACTCCGGAATGGGTAACTGATGTAACAGTCCAGCTAGCCTCTAATGCTCCGCCTTCACCTACTGACATGTGGAACACCTCGTAACCAAACCAGCTACATCTCTCTTCATACCAGGCCATGAGTACTGACGTCTCAAGTCACGATACATCTTGGTAACCCCAAGATGAATTTCCCAAGTTGAAGAATGAAACTCCCGCATCAATTCCTCATGTATATCCCCTGGAACCCACACTCATCCTTGGAAACACAGAATCTCATCATCACCTACCGCCCAACCTGGAGGAGGGTCCTCACTTGCCACTGACTCCCATGTAAATATGACTTTTGAATCAGATAGTTGTCTCATCCTCACTCTATCTAGGAGGGTAGAATTCACAGCTAAAGATGAAAGAAATGTGTTCCCCTGACTGTCATGCACCTCCAAATGTATCTTAGAGAAAAAATCCATAATCTACCATTCACCACTGGTCTTCTCCACTGCCTGTATCTGAGTCTTCCTGCTCAGTGCATCAGCTACTGCATTACCATTACCAAGTGTATAGGGAAGCTCAAAATCAAAGTACTGAAGGTATTCGACCCACCATCGCTGTCTCAGATTTACTTCACGCTAAGTAAAGATATACTTGAGACTTTTGTGGTTGGTGAAAACCACAAAACATTATCCCAATAGATAATGTCTCCAATAGCGCAACACATACACAACTGCAGCCAACATGAGATCATGCGTCGGGTAATTCCTCTCATTTGGCCTCAACTACCGAGAACCATATGCAACTACTCAATCGCCCTACATCAACACTACTCCCAGACCAATACCTGATGCATCACAGTAAACTGTATAGCTCTTAACCTGATCTGGGAGTATCAGGACTGGTGTTGATGTCAACCTTCCTTTCAGATCCTGAAAGGCTGTCTCACAAACATCCGACCAAACAAACTTCACAACCTTCTTAGTCAAACCCATCAATGGAACTACTAAGTAGGAGAAGTCCTGGATAAAGTGTTTTTAATAACCAGACCGCCTCATGAAACATCGTATCTCAAACACGTTCTTAGGCTACTCCCAGGAAACTACTGATCTCACCTTCTCTGGGTCTACTGAAACTCTTTCCTCTAAGATGATATGACCCATGAAGTGAATCTGGTCCATCCAAAAGTGTCACTTGTAGATCTTAGCATATATCAGATGCTCTCTCAGTGTACTCAATACGATCTACAATGGGTGGCATGGTCGTGTAGAGTGCGAAAGTACACCAAGATATCGTCCACGAATACTACCACACAAGAATCCAGATATGGATGGATCAAATGACTCATGAGAGCCATGAAAACTGCTGGTGAGTTCATGAGTCCAAACGTCATAACCGTATACTCGTACATACCATATCTACTCCGAAAGGCTGTAAGGGGTATATCTGATTGTCTCATGCGCACTTGATGATATCTTGACCTCAAGCTAATCATCGAGAATACTTGTGCTCCACTAATTTGATCAAAAAGATCATCAATCCATGTAAAGGGATATTGGTTCTGAACCGTCAACTTGTTCAACTTCCACTAATCCAGACAGAGTCTGAGGGTACCATCCTCCTTCTTAGAAAAAATTACGGGAGAACCACAAGGAGAAGTACTGGGTCAGATTAAACCCTTTTCCTGCAACTCCTCTAACTACATCTTGAAATCCTGCAACTCATGTGTTTCCATCCTATAAGGAGGAATGGACACTAGTGCTTCTCCTGGAACAAGATCAATAGATAAATCCACCTCACGCTCCGGAGGTAGACCTCAAAAGTCATCTGGAAAGACATCCATGAAATGATCAAAAACTGGAGGGAAATCCGTCTGACAAGTCCCATGATCATCCAGATATAAGATCGCAATCTGGGATGTGACTCCACCTCGCCCACGATGCTCTAGTCCAGCTCGACTCGCTTGAACATCCCATTCGACCTTGTATTGAAACTATCCACCCTCTAGTGACGTGAAATGCACCCAGTGGCGATAGCATTATACAAAGGATCGAATGGGATCCAACTAGTCCATCCTGAGAATGACGTCATAGCTTGTCATCTCTAAGACATAGAGGTCCCAAAGGAAGTGACACCCAACAACCTCAAGGGGGCACTTGTTGCACTGATGCACACCAGCCATCCTAGTCCCCAATGGTGTTTCTAGCGTCATGATATGAGAAGAAGTATAAACATAGAGCCCAAGGATCTCCACAACAGGAACAAATATAATACTATGTGTAGAACCTGTATAAAAAATTACTGGAAATAAGACAGAAGCAACTAGAATAGTACCTCTGACTAGAGAAGGTCTGGGATCCTGCTCCTGCTGGGTCTGTTGCATTGCATATGCCTGGCCAGTGCCGCGGTCCAACGACATATCCTGACTACCCTGAGTTGTCCCGCCCTACTACCTCTGAGATCCTGGTGTCTGGCTACCACGACCACGACTACCATCCCTTCTATCACACCCTGATGTATTACAGTTCCTGACTGGTAAGAAGCCACTGGTCCTGATCCCACACGTGGAGTCTGCATAGAACCCCCCACACTAGACACTAGTGGAAACGCCCTAAAAATGCACTGCAGATGCCCCATCTTGCTGCAAGCTCGACACTCCACTGGATCACGTGGAATCTATGGTCTCTTATGCCCCTCCTTACCACACTAGTAGCACCTTAATCGGGACACCTGAAGAAACTGCATGGCTGGTACTGCCACCCTGAGAGAAGTCCATTTTTCTCATCCTCTTATTAGTAGAAATAGTACCAGAAGATGGTGATGAACCACCCTGGCCCACACCACTAGCTTCCCGCAGGTTTCTATCTGTAATTAGAGCCTGGTTCACAATAGAATGTAATGAAGGCAACCTGAAAACATTCAATAGTGCTCAGATTTCATAATGAAGACCATCCTCACAATTTCTGTCTCTCGATGTCTCATCACCCACCAGTACGGGTGCCAAACACTAAAGCTCGGTGAAACGAGCAGAATAGTCCATCACTGACATAGCGCCCTACTGCAGATTCATGAACTCTCGATCTATATCTACCCTCAGCGTCTGGAGATATAAGAAGTCATAGAAGAATGCTTCAATATCATCTCATTCCATGTCTCTGTGATGCTCTGACTGGGTGGTAACATCCCACAACCTCTTGGAGGAATCACGCAGCATGTATGTCGTGATCTTGACCCTCTGATCTGGAGGCGTCTCAAGATGATCGAAAATAGTCTTCATCTATACTAGCCAAGAATATGATGCCTGTGGTCCTCCATCCCCTGAAAACGTAGGCGGATGCTGCTGCTGGAATATACGAGTCAGCTCATCCATAGATGTGGCAGCCAGCGGTGCTCTCGGAAATATATACATGAACCGCATAAAGCCTTCACAAAAATGTGCCTTTGTGACTGTGTCTGGTATAATAGCTGGCGCCACATCTGAATCTGCTGGAGGATCCACTGGTAGCCCATGGCCCACCATCTCTAGAGTATACTCATTGTCGCTCTCTTGAGGAACAACGCGTTTTCATCTCTACGGCATTACTCTACAAGGTCAAATTGACACCTTAGAACAAGATTAAAAACGACTGAAAATGAAGAAACCCAAAAGGGAACAGGAGGAAGATGGCATTAGAAATGTTCAAAACAAGACTACAAGGCATGTATACTGACTAAATGGAATGTACCTGACTTCTCTTCCCCCTCCCGGGTCCTTCTACATGGCTAAGCTACATGACTCCCGTTGAACAAAACAACACAGCGTGTATATCATCTACACGGCGGGTATGGTTTTATTTCTAACTGCCTGTGTCGTTTGTGACATGGCCGATGACTCGTCTTAACACTACATGGCATGTTACATCCGCACACGGTGTGTACCGCACCCCATTTCCCAGCCACACGGCTAACATCACACGGTATGTCCTTAGACAAGACTACACAACATGTCCCACAGGTACACGACGTGTACTTAGACGAGCTCCACCGACCCGTGTTGTTAGTTACACGTCAGGATACACGACTCATCCTACATAGTGTGTTTTATATAGACACAGCGTGTACGAGAAAGGATTTCCCTGACCCGTGTTATTAGTTACATGGCCGAGTACCCAGGTGACACTACACGGCGTGTTCTTCATTGACACGACATGTTCAAGAAACGAGTACACTGGCCCGTGTTTATTAGTTACACGGCCTGTTCTCCAGGTCCACACTACACAACATGTAAAAAAACTACACGGCGTGTTCTGCCCAAGCTCTTCACATTCCCGTGTTGCCGCCCACATTGTTTTTGACACGGGAAGATACTACATGGTGTGTACTCAAGATACATGGTGTGTTTAAGTACCACATGGCGTGTATACTGGGTTTCCGGACAGTATGCCTCAGAAACATCTCTGAAACCATGAAAACACTGAAAACAAACAACTAAGTGCCAAATTACAATCCGTGATGGCCCATACTCCCCACGAATAAATGTTTGGCATCTTATCAATGTTATGAAATACGGTAAACATCCAATGATCCACTAAATTCCGTTCAATGAGGTCACATACTCCCCAAAAACCAATGTTTGGCATCCATTCAACAAACCAGCTCATTCAAAAATACCCTATCACATAGCAGGTATTTATGAAGCATATATCACAACAACATGATTTACTAGCACAATAACTATCACATCAACATGAAATTTCTAATGCACCTACATGGCATGGAACTATGCATGGAATGTGATTTCTAACATGTGTCTAGATGATGCATGAGATGGAATACCCTCATGTCATTGGGTTGAAACAAAATAGAACCCAATGATAAAATATAAACATCACAATCACAAGTGTCTCACCCTTTGGTGAAAACAAATCAACTGTAAAGTTGCAAAATTAGTAAAATTGGAATACGAAGTAAATTGGATTTTCCCTGTACATGGGTTAGCTACGCCTATGCACAACATATTACCAATTATCGTTCCCGTCCTATCCCTGACTAAGGCTCCAAATAGTATGTCAAAGAAAAGAACCCCTTTGATACCACTTTGTAACGTCCCAGTTCCGGGTGGCACTCAACGGGTGCCCCGAACTCAGTTTTCCCCATGACCTCAAGCACATTTCCCCTAACGCCAGAGGCTGCCGACTAACAGAAAGGGCCCAATTCTGATAGTTGGGAAACTATTCCCTCATTTTTCAAAGTGTAGTGCAACGGAATGAAATAAAACAAACAACAACAATGGAATCCATAAACCATACACAACTAAATTAAACAACTACAGTAGAAATAACCTACCATTATATAAATAATGGTGCAACATGCCTCAAATTCTAAGAAAGTAGCAAGAACATGTTACACAACAATACAGTACAGTATAAGTACAGGAAAGAAAAACAGAACAAAATAGCCAGTAGAATCAAGAGCCTATGCCCAGTCTCATGCCCCCTACTCCTCTATAGAAATCAAGTACCTGTATAGGGACTCTTTCCCCAATCCGCACCTGCAGCAATATAATCTGTTTGGCCCAAAAAGCATGACCCAAATAGGGTGTGAGAAATAAATCCCAATAGGCACCCACCAAAGGCCCGTGCTCAACTGCGTGTAAACATGCAACAATAGTGTGCAATAATTAAAATGGAAATATAACTGGTTAATTATGTTACTTTTTGAGTACTGCATAGTTAATTACATTTACTATTGCACACTTTTGTTCCATGTTTATAGGCAGTTGAGCATGGGGCTTTGGTGGGTGACTGTTGGGATTTATTTTTCACACCCTATTTGGGCCATGATTTTCTTCCCAAACAGATTATATTGTTGCAGGTGTGGATAGGGGAAAGAGTCCCTATACAGGTACTTGATTGATACCGAGGAGTAGCGGATCATGGGACTGTGCATAGGCTCGCGATGCTACCACCTGTTTCGTTCTGTTTTTCTTTCATATACATGTACTGTACTGTATTGTTGTGTAACATGTTATGGCTACTTTCTTAGAATCTGAGGCATGTTGCACCATTATTTATATACGGGTTGGTTATTTCAACTGTAGTTGTTTAATTCAGTTGTGTATGGTTTATGGATTCATCTATTGTTGTATGTTTTATTTCATTCTGGTGCGCTACACTTTAACAAATGATGGCATAGTTTCCCCCCTATCAGACCTGGGCCCTCACATCTAGTCGTAAGCCTCTAGAGTTTTGGGAAATGCGCTTGAGGTTAGGTGGAAAACCGGGTTCAGGGAACCCATTGAGTCACACCCGGAACCGGGACGTTACAAAGAATGGATGAAATAAATGAATAAAATTTCTTGGGTGATCAGATAGTTTCTGTGAAAAAATAATGGAGTAAGACTCTACAAATAACCTTATTTACTCACATGTAGAGCCTAAATAATTTGTAGAGGCTAACAAGGATGATAATTGGATGAAATCAATGCGTGAAGAGATTTATCTGAATAAGAAAAAAGTGACATGGGAAATTTGTTACAAGTATGGAAGACACAAATGTCATCATAACCAAGTGGGTATTCTACAATAAACTCCTTTAATATGGAAACGTCACTCAAAATAAATAATGGATAGTGAGTAAGGTTAATTTCAAGATCAAAATCATTTATAATTATGATAAATATTCTCCCATAGCCTAGTTGGAATCTATCTGAATATTCTTGGATATTTTAGTGAAAATATAGTAAAAATTATACCAAATGAATATCAAATCTATGTTCCTTAATGGAGTTATTAATGGGGAGTATACATTTAGAAATTAGATGGATTTATTATCCATGAAAATGATAAAATGGTTTATTTGTTATGGAAGCCTTTTTATAAGGTAAATAAATAACCAATAACAAGGTATTTTAGGTTGGATCCATTCCAATGATAGATTTTATTTAGTGAGGTAGAGTTGATCACACCCTAAAAACCATGAAGGATAATGATAAAAGGATATTGGTATTCATATATGGAAAATATAGAATATTTTTGGATTAGACAAAGCACAATGGAATTTTTTATGGATAATATGAGGTATAATATGGAGATGTCTATGAGGGGTGATTTATATATTTTCCATAGTTTATAATTGAATCTAGAAAATAATAGAACATTAATTTCTCAACCAAAATTTGAAAAAGTGGTTCCGAAAATATTTTCAATGGAATATTCCAAACCAATGAAACCCCAGCTACTAAATGGATGAATTTTTCAAAAGTTTTCCATTGTAAAGTAGTAGAAGTCATGAAATATAGGTATTGGGATACTACTATACCTCACAACAACATGACCAAACATTGGGCTTGATATATTTTAAGATGAATAATACTGATAATTTCTGAGGGATATCCACATGCTCTCGGGGAAGATAATAGTTCAATATACATATATAATGTCAATTTTGGAATGTTTTATTTTAGGTTAGTTCAAAGAGAGTTGATGGTTTAAACAGATGTGGGATGGAAAGGTTCAATGGATAACCAAGGGAAAGTAGAGATATCGAGAAAAAAAAATTTCTTTAAAGACATGGTTTCATTTGAGCATTGAATCATTTCAGCCTTAGTTTTGAGCCTTGGAATAATTAGAGACATGATTCAAGATTAGATTAGAGCTTGGATACGAAAACGAGTAGTGCCGATAGTAGGTGTATTCCACAAAGAGCTTCAGATATTGAGAACTAATTCTCAATGGTTTGGGTTTATAAAATAGATTGATTATCTTTTACAAGCGCTTCCAAAAAATGCTGATAAAGATGTATTTTATCAGCACTAAGTTAATAAGAATTGATAAAAGGAATATTTATAACCACTTATTTTTCCTAGATAAATCATTATCTTTACCAACACATTTTATACACTAATAAATATATATATTTATCAATGCTAAAAAATCCCTAACAAAAATTTATAATATTAGTGCTTATTACTTAAGCACTGATAAAAAATGTATAAATATAATTATAAAAACAAAACTGTGTAAATATGTTGGTATACTTATATATTTGTGTACATTTATTTAATATATATATATATAATATATTATTTATTAAAATTTATTTGTTATAATTGTATAGTTATTTAAATATATAATTATTTATGTATAATTATATAATTATTTTCCAGGAAAAATAATAGTTATATCATTATATATATTAATATATTTATATATAAACATATAATTATAGAAAAAATATTCATAATTTAAATAAATTTTTTAAATGTTTATATATATGTATATGTAAATATAATTAATTTTTTATAATTTTAAAAATAATTTTTCAATGAATAATAATTTTTATTTATATTTTTAAATTTATAAATATATTAAACATACATTTATAAATATATTTATTTATAATTTTTTTATTATATTTATATCATTATTTATGAATATTTAATCTTAAGTGATTTCATTTTAATAATGAGTGAAATTGAATAATTAAAAATTAGAACCCTTTAAAAATATTGACAAATTGGATATGTTTAATTAATTAGTTATATAATATCTAAAAAGAATAGATATTTATCAAATTAAATTAGAATACATATTTGAAATATTAAAACATAGTAAATAAATATGTATATATAATAAATAATAAGAATTGATTATATTGCAAGAAAAAAAAACAAATCATATTAAAAATGAATATATAGTACATAACATAGATATTATTAAAAAAAATTATCGATTCAAAACATAATATATTAAATGTGTCATGTAATAATAAAATTCTAAAATTAATAATAAAATTTGAAAAAATTACATAAATATTAGTTGTATGTGTTTCTATTTGAGATTTCATTAATTGTGTGAATATTTGTGTGTGTGTACATAAAAATGAATTATTTGCCTATATGTATTAAAAATCAGTATAATACACATTTGATCTTTGTTAAATTGAAAAATCAAATTATATTCAATAATTTCAGTTACACGATACAATTAGTAATTATTTTTTGTTAATGTTAATTTTTAATCGAAAACCATTATTCAATAAATATATTACAATTAAATTTAAAGAATAAATATATTGTATTATATAAAACATATTTATATACATTCATATATACCTATAAATTTTATATATACTATTTATAAACATTATCAGTAATTACTTAATTAATAATATGTATATTATTTTAATTAATTTAATTTTTTCTAATTTTTGTTTATTTAATTTTGAATTTACATATATATTTTTATTTAATATGTACTATTCATTAATATTTATATTTTTTATAGTATAATCAGTTTATTCGTTTATTTCACTAATTATTTAATTCAATTTTTTTCTTATGGCATCATTTTTATTGTTCGTTTATTTAATTAAATAATTTTTATAAGATTATGAGTGCTATACGACGCAATTAAAGGATACCCCTATGGGTGCACCAAATATTAAGCTAATACAATGACTGTTTTTAGCCCTAAAAATACATTGCTGATAATGTTTGACCATTTTCAGCACTAAAAATGAACTGATAAAAGGTACCTTTTATTAGTGCTATGAAAATCCCAGATAAAAGGTACCCCTTATCAGTGCATGTTTCAAAACTGATAAAGGTCACCTTTATCAGTGTTTCTTTATAGTTCTTATAAATACCATCCCCGTCAAAGTATTGTTTGGTCCTTTTGTTCTTCCAAGGCATTGGATGCTGATAGAAGTCCCACCCATCATGTCACCTATAACTAGCTTAGATAGCGCTATCTGGGCCACCCCATCATATAATCTATAATGGGCTTACCGGATGTTATTTGGGACACCCCATTGTATACACTCCCACAGGATTACCTGGCACTATATGGGCCACCCCACCAAATAAGTTGTAATGGGATTATATAGTTCTATCCGGGCCACCCCATCATAGAAGATGTAATGAGATTACCTAGTGTTATCTAGGAATCCCCATTATAAAATCCATTTCCATGATCCACAACAAGAATAGAGCACAAATATCGTTCATGTCATCATA
Organism: Viscum album; assembly: GCA_963277665.1. Classification (NCBI taxonomy): domain Eukaryota; kingdom Viridiplantae; phylum Streptophyta; class Magnoliopsida; order Santalales; family Viscaceae; genus Viscum; species Viscum album. The sequence continues at coordinate 1,859,051,521 of OY728151.1, read as the reverse complement.
CAAAAACATTAAACAAATTATTATTTTATAACTTGATTTACCAATGGAAATGAAACAGGTTTGATATAAATCACCATGAATTTTTACTCTCATGTAGAAATGAAACATTTTACACATCAATCACTTTGTAACAAGTTTTAACAATGGAAAATAAATGGGTTTTATAAAAATTATGACATAAAAAAAAATCATTCACAGAATGAGTATGAAGGGTATCCTTAAATCATGTCTCTAGAAAAGCGTAATATATATTTATGGATATAATCCTTGATGTATAATGACTTCTAAAGATCACTTGGAGCATAAACATTCTTTAAAAATCACTTTGAAAATGTAATAATGAACTATTAAAATTAATTAAAACATTTCATGAGGATAACATCCTCTCTACTTTGGAAAGAAATTTTTAAAACCTAAAAAAATTTCATTGAAAAAACATTGAAAAACATAAAGATTTTTTTCAAGATAATTCTAAACACCTTTTCAAATATAAACCATATTAAAAACTTTTTATAAGACAATGTTTCGGAAGAACAAATACTTTTTTACCAAAAAGTGAATTAAATTCATATTTTCAATAAAATAATGTATTAATTATCATAAATAATAAAAAGTAGATATCTATTACATTTCTAAAGGTAACCTAAATAACCAAAGGATAATAAATTTCAGGGTATTTCATGATAAATGGATCATAATATATCATTAATGTAATAATAATCTTGAAAAATCTAGATAAACGATGAGATTATAAAAATATATTATTACCACCTTGGTAACATTGAATAATAATCCTCATGAAATTATAACATTTAATAAAGCATAAAATATAATTAATACAAATATATTCATGAAAAAACATTCCAAATGGATTCATATAAAACTGAATGAAAAATATATATGAAAAACATGGTATGTATCTTAAATAATGAAAAATGAGTAAAATTAAATTCCATATTTGGAAGAATTTGAACCATAAAACAATTGAAATAAATATCAAAATTTTGATATGTAAATACCCATATATTTAATTAAAATTTTTTTAAATAAATTCTTTGTAATTATATATACAACAAAAAATTAATGTGTGGTGAATAAAGCATAAGTCTCACATAATTAAAAGTGAGATGAGACAACCCTTACCTTATGTCTTTCCTTTTACATAAAAATTAAATCCTCATGTATAAGAAGTATATGTTTACTATACATATACCAATGAACCATATTATTATATATCATACCAAATGTAATTTACTTAGGAAATTATATTACCTTTGTGTTAACAATTCCATTTTAATGTTATGTTTCACATAATATCCTCTTTGTTTTTCATATATGTTTTTAGTTTTTATTCCAAATCCCCATATATAGATAATGGTTTAACTATTTTTAGAATGTATAATATGATATAAATATCCAATATAATAATTATATATATATATAATAATATATAAAATAAATAATTATGAAATGAAAACACCATTACTGGAGATGGTAGGTCATACGTATGCATGAACATTATTTCTGTTTTCTAGTCATTTTGAATGAATGAAAATAAATGAAATATATGAAGATATATATATATATTTTATCATTCTAGTGAAGATATTATTTTATAAATATCATAAAAATTTACTAAATCCATCCATAATACAATCCATGATGAGTGTGAATGAATCAGATATCTTTGAGGAGGCGATAGTACACACATCCACAAACTAAGTTATTGTATTTTAAAAAAGTGAATAACATGAAGGTATGTTTTATATAATAATTATAGAATAACAAATAGATCCCAAATATGAAATATATCATATTATAACATTATTAATATAATTATTCAATACCATTAGGGTGGTAAAGGAATAAAAAACGACATCATTTCACGAGGAGGTATCCTGCCGTACACACAAAATGTAGGTTCATTACCCATATATTGGATGCGTGTCTAAGTGTATGTTGAGAAATTAGAATGAAAAAAATTCAGTATATTTATAATACATCAATTATTATATAGACATTCATTATTAATAATTTAATGGGTGGATAAATATATAAAATATAAATTCACATTGAAGAACGTTACCTTTTTTTTTCAGGTAACTCCTTTTTGTTTTCACAAATGGAAATCGTTGGATGAATACTTTACTAATGTGGGGATTATAGGTTTAGATTAAAAAATTGTGCTTATTTGGCCACTTTTTGGACGATGCAATTGGTCTTGATAGTAGTGAGGAACTGAGAGTTGTGAGTGACTTTTTATAATTGTGGAGGAGGGGTATTCCTGTAAATATAAAAAAGTAAACACTATTGAGAGGACTACATTAAATAATGTGTCATTAATAATTGTACCTTTTATAGAGAATGGGGTATATGGTAAGCATATTTACAAACAATTTAATATGTACAACTTTATTTTTATTTGGATGATGTTTCTAATGTTTAACAACTATGTAAACTCATTTTTACATTAATAGTTGTAATTAATTTTAATTTATGTCACTATTATTTTTGATAATAAAAATCTACCTTATTATAAATTATTAATTATTACAATTCCAAATATCTGATCAAAATTTTCCAAATTATATTCACATAAGTGGCATAAATTACCTTCAAATTAATCATGCAAATGTGAAGGGAAAGCATGGTTTTAATGAAAAAAACCCAAAATATTGAAATGTGTTTATACCCAATTTCAATGTGATATTGGTTCTATTAACATAATTCGGATTAATGGATGTATTAATTATTTATATATCCTTTCAAAACCAATTTGAAATTTAATTTAAATATGTAAATAAATTAATAGAAAAATATATTTTCAATTAAACTTCACTATTTTGTCACCATTCATTAAAATGTGAAACTCCTCTGAAAAAATACAAAAAATGCCCCAATATAAATTTTTTATTATATTTTAAAAATTAAGTTTATTTTGGAAACTAAAAATTTTAATATATTCAAAAATTAATTTTAAAATATTTTCTACATGAAAATGTAGTAAAACGATCTTTTAGAAAAATGCCTCTTCTTATTCATATAATTAGATTTAGTTTTATCTTATGCCTATAAAATCCATTGGATTAGTATCAATAAAAATATTTAATAATATATATATATATATATTATTGAAAATATTCCTCAAAAGTTCATTGATTAATTTCTTGCGATAGAATTGTGATTGTGAATAAAATAATATTTTTCATAGGAACGTAATTTCATTGTTTTTAAATTGTTTTCATATTTATTTCACACTAACTGATAACTGAATGACTAATTTTATATACATTTATAAATCATATTTTTAAAATGTTGATAATGTTATTTGTAACATTTATTCAATTGGCTAGGTAATATATATAATAATATTATAATAACAATATTACTAGTATGATTTAGTTTAGTAAAACACAGCCACGTGTGTGGGAGATGATATCGAAGAAACCGAAACTTTATGGTAACACAAGAAATTCATATTGTATCAAGAACAATATTCTTTTCTAACTACTGCATGAAGTGCTATAATTTTGTGCTATTTCATGAAATTGAAGCTGGTATTTTTACCTTTATAAAATAGAAGATATATTTATTGTTGTGTGAAATGAGAAATATCAAAATGATTAAATGAATTCCAAAAATTCACAAAATCATTAGGTGTTACATTCTCCCCCCTAAAAATTAACTTCACCCTCATAATTCTTCTTGGTTATAAATGTTTTAATAATTGAATGTTTATTTTATATAAACCCACATCATAAAATTGAATACTGAATATTGAGTTGAAAATATAATTTCAGAAACATAAATGTTTCCCAAATTAACAAAAAACTATGTTTAAACATAAGAGAACATATATGGAATGTGAAAACATGGACATGGAAGAGAAATATAACTATAATGTTCTGATGGATAGTGATAGGTAACAAGGCTAGGAGAATGATAAAACCAAAAAAAATGACATGAAGAGGATTTAAAAAGGTTGTTGATATCATCATAAATGATAATAAGTAGAAAATATTTTGATTCATGATATTTGTTCCTAATGTTTTAAAATTTTCCTGAGACAATATACTCAAATTAGATTAATAGATCCTCACCCTTTGTTGTGCCTTTATAAATTTCCACATCATATATTATTTCATGAAATTATGGAAATTTTTTTATTCCTAAAGCATTCCATATCAAGAGATACATAAATATAATGATAGGTCATTTAATCCGTCTTTATCACAACAAAACAGTTAGCCAATGTTATCCTATATGCATAAATCCACATCTGGCCATATAATACTATAATATATAAAACCTCATCTTAATATTAACATATTACATTACATAAATTTGTAACTTTATAACCCTTATGAAGATTGATGTCCAAAATATTAGAAATAATGTCACTAAATTTATAAAAAATAGTTTTTCATCGATCCACCATATATCATAAAGTGTGTGTTTTTTATGAAAAAACAATTATGTGAATAACATCATCATGTATTCTCCTAAAACATGTTAATTACCATAAACCCTTATTAAAATTATGAAGGTTTTCTTATTCGAATGTTTATTAGATATATTTCATAAATCCAATGATTTTGTAGAATCCTTCCAGGATTCAATAAAGCCCTTTTTTTAAAAAAAATCCCTTGCCTTTTCTGAGGTAGTTAGTACAATCCAATATACTTATTTATTTTCTACATATCTTTACCCAAAAATTATTATCTCAATATAAGGATCATATGAAGGGTTACCTTCATTTAATAAAATTATTATATTTAAATTAAATAACATATCTATGTCATCCACACATTTAAATATATCCTTTTCAATACAAAATGAAGAAAAAACAAAAAATAAGTATATATTTCATGATTTATAAAACATAATCATTAAATTCAAAAAATATATACACATTAATAATCCATCTATATTTTTAAAATACTACTCATGCTTCGTCAGCTGATCCTATAATACCCCTATTCTATAATATGAATTATGAATCATGTATTATGCTTCCCCAACCTCAGTCTAATAATTCATATTCTTTTTCATGTAAAAAATACACTTTTAAAATCACATATATTTCACATGTAATTTGGAATCCCTTTATCTTCCACATTAAAACTAATACCTGTAAATATTTTTTTTGATTCACATTGTTTGAATTAAAATTTGGAAATAGATTTTCAAAATTACCATACTTTCCACATATGAAGAATTCAACATTAACCAAGTTTCTTAATGTTTCTAAAATTTACTAAAACAAAAAAAGAATAAGTTGTGCAACACTTATCATTGTAAAAAACCATAAAATCATGAAAAATTACTTATAGGATTCCAAAATAGTGATACATACTTTTAAAACTATGACACCAAAGGCTTATCTTTATATACATCCCTATAGATATCCTTTAAATATCCATAGGGATCACACTATATTTTTCTCAACCTAGTTTCCAATGGATGACTAAACAATTCCATTGACACCAACTATAACGACCCAGGATTAACATACAGGGATATTACATCAATTTAGATATACATTAATGATATTAAATATGTATATTACTGAGGACTAAAATTGATTAGTTTAATTGGAAACTAGGGAATATAAACTTCTAACATGGTGAAATAACTTCAAAATATTCATCCATGTTTAATTTTGTATAAAAAACCATTTTTAGGAAAAATGGGAAACCAGAGTTCACAAAAAGTAACAATTATGTTCTGAAAGAGATCACAAACTGATTAAAAACAAGAGTAATGTTACTTGACCCAGTTATTATATAAAGCTCCCTATATAGTGAACTAACATGGATACATGGATTTCTCTCATGAGCTCTTCAAGATACGAGATCATCCATTACATTGTCTGAATAAATTCCACTAAGTTTATTTTTCCCTGGTTAAAGCCTCAGGCCATAATTATATCATGATTATCTATCCAGACTTTATTTTCCTTTGTAGAATCCGCTTGAAACATTCATTCATAAATCAACTTAATTTCATCTTTTGATACATTGGGTCGTATGTCTTACTCAACCATATCTTCATTGGAGAACAGAATTAGTTTCAAACACTTCCCATCTTTCCCGTCTATGTCTCTTTTATATCTGGTTGCTTCTTCACATTCTCCTATATTTTCTTTGTTCCTTCCTTTCTTAGCCAATCCAGTCTCCATAGGTTTTTTCTAGTATGAGTAATCCTTACATCCCTTTGCCCTTTTCCCCTGAGCCACAATACATTTCCCTAAGTCTTTAATGCTTTTACCCTTATTCCTACAATGGCTATGAGGACCTTTGCCTTAACATCGGTCCATTCTATCCACTGAAGTTTGGCTATTACTTTCATCCCAGGATGAGTCATCCTCCTCATTCAATGGAGGTTCTTGGTCTTCTTATCCATCAATGTGGTTCCCAAGATTTAACTTTGAGTCAACTATAAGGGTCCTCTGCTTACTTTGAGATTTTGCTTTACCTGGAATATTATCCCAGCCAGTTATCTTCTCCCTAGTCCCAACCATCAGATGGATGAGAGTGTTTGGGTCCAATTCCCTAAATATATTCAAATAATCAAACTTACTTTAAACCTTGTTATATGTTGCAGCCAACAAGTAAGGATTCCCCTGTACTGATTCTGATTCATTAAATAGCACATACCTTGGGCCCATATACTGCGGTTGTTGATTATTGTCCTCCAAGCCTCTATTTTGAGATCCACCAAAACTATAGACCTCTCTCCCAACATGTCTAATCTCACCATCCTTGAGTGTAGCTATTGGGTCCACCGAGGACACTGCTAAGGGAAGCCCCTTTCAACTCTATGGATGCCCAATTCCTGCTTCAACCGGGAAAATATTTCCTCAACCCGTGGTCCAGCCTCCTCTGGCATCACCTTCTTCGCATCCCATATGGAAATCAATGGATTTTCCCTCTTTTGAGCCTCCTAGTTATTGGTTCCCACTACTTGACAATCATGATTCTTAACTAGCTTAAGTTGTAGTGGAACTTTCCTGCAAACATCTTCTAGCATGCCCAGTTCTACACTATCCCGAAACTGATGGTCAAATGCTACATCTGCTTGCACTGCTAAAAGCTGGTCCCGGTTCACATGAAGACACTCAGAGGTGAATTTGATGAATTTGATGCATCCCGCGAAGAAATTAAACCATGCTTTAAACACCACTCTTTATTTCCATCTAAAATCCTCTCCGAATGAGATCCAGAACCACTCTGATTGTGGTTTGGAGACATTGACCTCAACACAAGTGCAACGCAAAATATGATGACAGATCACGGAGGTACGATTATCCGAACAAAGAAATATTCCAACCAAGTTCCTGACCATGAAAATAATGGATGGATTTTGGAATGGTAGAGGAATATCAGGAAAGCTTACCCACACTATAGCCAAAGACTGGTCAAGATTCATGGTGATATCGAAACACCATTGCTTGAGGAAAAAACTGCATCCATTGAACACCTGAGGAGCGCTACACTAAGCGACGACCAAATCCTCCTCTGATGAGAAGAAAATAATTAGTTGGAAATGATCGAGAAGACCCACCACCACTTGGTTTTAGAGACCCCATGCTTCAAATTGAAACTGGACAAAGGCTTCAACCGAAGGGTGACAACCCCTATTGCGAGCGACCATAGTCGATCTCTGAAGATATGATGCTGCATTGAACTGCTTTGAGGAAATCGCAAGATGATGATATCAGTCATGATGTTTGGGGACATTAGTGCAAATAGGGGTCAGTGTGAAATGAGTAAGATGATTCAGGTTGGTGAAAGGGGTGAAAGGGTGAGTCATCGAGGAAGGAAGACGCACCCCCTTCCCTTGGAGAGGAGGAGGGGGGCGGAGCCGCAGGCAGCTTTGGGCTAGGGCATCGATGCTGTCGATGAAGGAAGACGCTCTCCGCTACGCAATTAAATATTATTATCTTTAGAACTCCTACTTAAATTAATTCTTCATAACGTTGGGAAATGATACATAATAATGGGGTGATATCAGATTATCAATAATGGTAAACAAGAGAGATATGTATTAATAACATGAGAATAGGTATTTGAGTACATGATCCTAAAATTTTATGATCATACCCTGTATAACGATGACCATAATCAAGATTCCTGGCATATAGATTAGATGTTTCTAAGACATGAATAATTATTGAAAAAATGGAATAATCCATGAAAAAATAACACTATAGTAACACATGTAATATTTTGAAGACACATAAACATTCAAAATAATTACCTCATACAAGTGTCATTTCTAGAACATATCTAGGAAAATCATGGGGAATACACCTATAGGGCATGACAAACCACCTTCCCCAATCGAAACCATTTCCTTATACTAGATTGTGGTTCCCCTTCACTCCAATGTGGAATAAGCCCACAAAATTTTTATAATAATTATATTATGAGATATAAATAATTTCCCTATTAATTAAGGATATATATAGGTCCCACCGATCATTTATTCTATAACTATCTCAAATTATATAATATACGCCACCCATCATATAAGCTGTAACGGGTTTACCTAACACTATCTAGACCACCCCATTATATAATCTATTAAGTTATTACATGTTACTATCTGGTAAAACCCATCATATAAGTTGTAATAAGAATAATTAGCCCTATTTTATCCACACCATCATATAAGTTGTAACGGGATCACCTGATAGTATTTGATCTACCACATCTTATAATCCATTTCCCTGAACCGCAACATGAATAAATCTCAAATATCATGCATATAATCGTACAAAAACATTAATAGAATTATTAATTCATAACATTATTAACACATTGATAATTAATGGGTTTCATGAACAACTCACTAAAACGTGATCATCCCATGGAACTGAAACGGTCTTCATAACAATCTTTTTGTAACATTTTTTAACCCTGGAATTGAAAGGGGTTCCATAAACATTATTCCATCAAAACATAAACCATTGAAGGAAATAATATGAATGGTATAATTGAATCATATCACTACTAATAAATTAAATATAAGAAATTATTCCATCAGATAATGAGAAGGATTCTAAAAATATCACTTGGAACAGAATGTATCTTAAAAAATTACATTGTAAACCATAAAAAAGAAATCATTAAAAGTCATTTATAACATCTATTTTGAAATGTTCCCTTCCCACATTGAAACACCAATTTTAAACCATAAAAGTAACTTCTTTTAAAATAAAATTTATAAAATAAAAATTAATATTTTGAAACCATTATAGAAACTTGTTAAAATAGAAATGTTTTTTTCAAAACATTGTTTTTATAGAACATAGTTTTCAGATTAAAAATAGATATAATGCATGACTTTTAACAAAGAATTATCTTATTTATATGAATTACTAATTATTAGAGAAATAGAACCATTAAATTAAGATATTACCAATAACCATAGTAGAATAAAATTCATGGAATTTATTGTGATATGGATCATAATATTTCATCAATTGATGCATAATAAAAAACAATCCTAATGAAGGATGAGAACATATCAACAAAAATTCTCCACTTTGGTAACACTGAATCACAATAGGCATGACATAATAACATTACATGAAGTTTAAAATATCATGAAAATAATGAGATTCATGATATAACTTGTAAAAGTGTATTTTATACAACTCATAGAAAAATATAAGTGCATAACAAGGCATGGATCTCAAATGAGGATACAGAAGACAAAATTACATTACAGATTTGGTAAATTTTAAATCAAAAACCCATGAAAAACTTATCATAAAATAGATATGTAAATATCCAAAAATTTATTTATCATAATCATATAATAAATTCATTTTCACTATATACACCATACACAAGAAATTAGTCACAGCGTAGAATAATTCTCACAAAAATAGATGTGTGATAAGAAAATCCATACCTCGATTCTTGACTTTCTCTGTACACATTAAAATGTACCATATAATAAATAAACATTTATTATAAATATTATGTATAAATATATTATTTTATATAATACAATATGTTATGTACTTATGAAATTATATTACCCATTTATTAACAAGTCCATGATAATGATACATTTCAGGTAATATCCACTTTTTTCATATAGGTTTTGACTTGTTATTTTTTATCTTATTATTTTGATCAAGATGTAATAATTTAAATAATTCAATAAAAGATATAAGATTTATATATTTTCGGTATATAAATATTTATAAAAATGTATAATTGAAAATAATATGAAATGGAATAAACTTTTAGGGAGATTACCAGTCATATGTATTGATAAACATTATTTTTGATTTCTTATCAACATGAAAGATTCAAATTACGTGAAATATATGTATATATACATATATATTAATTCAAATAGAATAATTATTTCATACATATCAAATAAATTTACTAAACCCATCATTAACACATTCCATGAAAAGTGTAAATAAATCACATCGCTTTGAGATGTGAGTAGTACACACATCCACAAACGAAGATAATGTATTTACAAAATATGGAAATCATGACGTTATTTTTTAAATGATAATTAAATAATCATAAATACATCTTATATATCATATATATCAAATTCAAATAGAATTTCCATCATAATTTCCAACCATGGGAGGTGGTAATGGAAAAATGAATTACATCGTTTAGTGAGGCAGAGGTCTGTCATACAAAAAACAGTAAATTCGATGCCAATTTTATGGTAGTGTATGTATGTCTTGGAATAACCCTTATAAAAATAAAATAACACTATATTAAGGGTACTGGTCTTATTATATATGCATGGAATAATGTGAACTGAATGGGTGGGGAATGAACTAAAATTGAAACTCATGTTGAAGAACGTTACCTCCTTTTTTAGGTAACATAATTTTTTATCCACCAAAGGGTTTCCAAGTATGGATTTATATCCAATTTCAGTATTCTAGGATTAGAGGATGTAATTTTTGAGTTTATCTATGTAGGTCATGGATGAAAAAATTGGCCAAATAGGTGTAAGTATGTGACGAGGGTGAGTGACTTTTTAAAGTAAAAGGAGGACTGGATGTCTCGTAAATATAAAATAGAAAACACTATTGGGAGGTATAAGTGACATAATATGTCTCCAATAATATTCCATTTTCTGTGCTTAGTGTTAGGTCCACAAGGCTGAATACCATGAGAGGGGGGGGGTGAATCAGGGTATGACTAATTAAAAATTATTGCCCGTTCTGATCTTGTTTCACTGTTAAGAAAAACAATCTTCTCTCTCTTTCCTGCTACACTATATAAACAGAAAGTAAAGAAAGTGCAGGACACAACAATTTTACTTGGTTCACCGCTAAGGGCTACGTCCAAGGAGCATACGCCGACAGGTTGCCGGTCGTACCAAATTCCACTAATCTTCACTAGCTGTGGATTACAAGGTTCGGGCTAGATCACTTCTATACCCAGGCTCACTGCCTTTACAAGGTTTAGGGTCAGCTCACTGCTTTCCCACGGGTCACTCCCTATTTCTCTCTCTCTGGCTCACTGCCGGTGGAGAGGATCACCTTCTTCCTCTTCCTAAGCTCACTGCTCTTGGAAGGGATTAACTCACAGTTTATAGACCTGTAGGTCTCTTCATTTCCATTAAGAAATGCATCTTTCTCTGTATGTAGATGCTCTGTTGAAGTTCAACTTTCACCCGTAGATGAATACCCCTTTGCCACTATCCACTGGGCAAACAACCTTTGGAAAGACCTTCGCAAAGCACCCTACAATGCGAGGCTCCCAATTTCGCGAAGCTCAACCAAGCCTTCGCGAAGCTCCTGCCTTTTCGCGAAGCTCACTCGCGAAGCTCTTTCGCGATGCTCAAGCCGTCGCAAAGCAACGAACCTCGCGAAGCTAAGTAAGCCAACGCGGAGCGCACAGGTTTCGTGGAGCTACAATAGCCGCCGCGAAGCACCTCTTTCGCGAAGCACACTGGCTCCGCAAACCACCTTCGCAAATCGAGATCAAAGTATTTTCTCTGAAAATTCTCTCTACTTTGCCTGAAGGGGTCGGCCTCTATTTATAGGCGATTCCACCGACCCTCATCCTTTCCGCACGAAGTCAACGCCACGTCATCTCAAATCGCGAAGCTCCAAAGTTTCTGTCGGAATTCTGTCCAAATCGTGAAGCTCCACGACAATCTTCCGTTCGCAGAGCTTGACGTAGTCGCGATGAATCACCATCAACTTACCTTCTCGGATCGCGCCTTCTCCGCGAAGCTCCCTTGCGAAGCCCAACATTCCTTCGCGCCTTCGCCGCGAAGCTCTCTCACAAAGCCCTTCTCCGCCGCGATGCGCTTCAGCCTCTGCCGTTCGCGAAGCTTGACGTAACCGCGAAGCATCACCGCCTCCATTCTTCTGGTCTTCGCGATTTCCAAACCATGCATCCTATCTTCGCGAAATTCATGCTTTTGCCATATTAAATTATGCTCTTCATGGAAATCCACTTTTCGCGATGCTCCCCAAACTCCAAATTTTGGACCCCAAAAATTTGGCAAACACTGGGAAACGACGCCACCTTGTACTGCTCTTTTATACCGCCTCCAGATCGTCTTTTCCTTTGTCATCGTTCTTTGTCAACATGGATTGTCAACAACTTCTCTGGAACTCGACAAATATCCATGAAACACCTGCTTTTTCAACAAACACAATCAACCCAAAAATACTTCAATGTTACCTTGAGGGATTTTTGCCCAACACTTAGGGATTCTATGGTTTAAATATTTCTAGCCAATGGATTTTGGTCATGTTTATAGGTTAATTGAGCACATAAGATGAGGTTTAACAACTACCTAAACTCAGTTTTACCTTAATAATTGTACTTAATTTTTTTTCCATTACTTATATATTTTTTTTGTAAAAAACTATGTTTACCATATTATAGTTTATAAATTATTCTGATTTGGATTATGGAATCTATTTTTTCATATTCAATTTATATAAGTGGAATAAATTAATTTAATATTAATCCCAAAAATGTGACAGACATCATATGTTTAATGTTAACAATTCAATAGTTAGAAATGTTTTTATATCCAATATAAATTTTAAATTGATTCAAATGAAATAAATTGCAGTAATTTATGTATAATTAATCTAAATTTTCTTGAAATCCAATTTAATATTTAATTGAAATATATAAATAAATTATATGAACAAGTAGTATTCAATTAAAATGTTGTGTTTTTTCATAATTCATCAATACATGAAACATCATTGAACAATAAAAAAATAACCCAAATTAAATTATTATATTCCGCTTTCAAAAATTAATTTTTATTTTCAAAATAAAATTTATAAAAGTTAAAAAATATATATTTAAAATAGGTTCTCCCATAAAATGATGTAAAATTACCTTTTATTAAAACAGAATTTTATTCACATAAATTGATTAATTATTCTCTTATGAAAATTAAATATATTGGATTAGTATCAAAAATATCTGTTGGAGACATAATATGTAAATTATATTGAAAATATTCATCAGAATAATTATTCATAATTTATTGATGTATTATTTTTTTACATAGAAAAATAGATTTCATAAAAAGCTATTTCATTATTTAAAAGTATTTCCTACATCTATTTCGATTTAATTTATATCCAAAGGACTCAATTTATATACATGAGTAAATAATATTTTTATAATTTAGTTTATCTTATTTTTTACTAACATTCCCTCAACTAGGTGGTACTATATAATATTTTATTAAAAATAATATGAGTAAATTTTATTCTGGTAAAACATGTCGTTTTGTTTGACATAATCTATCGAAAAAACACAGTATTGTGTTAAAAAAATATTGTTTTTGACATTCTGAATGAAAATATAACTGTTGCATGAAATAATGTTGAAGCATAGTTATTTTATATAAAAATTTTAAATTCAGGGTTTTGCGAAATAAAAAATACCAAAAAGATTAACTTATATTGAAAAATATTTCACCAAATCTCAGGGTGTTACAAAATATGTCCTGGTAAATTTGTTAATACCAAGATTTTCATCAAAAATAGTGACATGATATTGACACATGAATTCATCACTTATGTCTGAAGGGAACCAGATATTTCTATGTGTGTGTATAATTTCATCCACATTGATAACATAGCTAGGAAGTGGGTCCTCACCTATGAAACTCTTCCTCTGGATCAAGACCTCAAGACCTTAATACTATCTCAATCTCTCCCATTCTAAAAGGTTGTATGTCAATACCAAGGCTTCCAAAATAGGATACCCACAATTTTCATGAACATCTAGGTTCATATAAAAAAAGGGTCATTCAATAGCACTCACTATTGCATCTTTGATGGACTTTTATCCATGTCTTTCATCTCAGGGTGGTAAGCTACAAAATTCCCCTTCCTGGGTGTATAAGAGATCTCAATATAAAATGACATTTCATATTCGACTGACATACGTTTCCTTAGATTCATGTCACACTATGCGGAAATGTATTTGATACATTTATGTTATTTTTAAATGAATAATTGTTCCCCAATATAAAATGTATCAAATACTGTAATTTGTGAACCAAAAATGCTACTCAAGGTCGCTTGTATGTTAATTCAACTCATTATGTCCTCAAATTGAGGGACCCATACATTACAACCTGATCTCACTACATGATAAGTTCTCTATGAATGCTTCCCAACACATCAAAATAGATTATATAGCTTCTTCCCAAATCTATAATAATCAAGGTATGTAATGATTTGTTTTCCTTTCAAATCTTAAAAGGATACTTCACAATATTTAAACCATAATATTTTCACATCCTTCTTAGTGAAGCCCAGAAGAGGGGATTCTATGAATTAAATGTCCTTAATAAAATTTTTATAATAACTATATATCCTAAAGAAACTCTATATGTAAAAGGAGTTCTTTAGAATCTCCTAGAATAAAAATAGTTAATCTTTTCTAGGTAAACATAATGTCCCTCCTATGAGATGATATGTCCCAATAAGTGAACATTATCAATTCAAAAGTCATATTTTGTGATATTGTAAAATAAAAGATTCTCTCTTACTAAATTCACGATGACCTCATGATAATTTTCATTGTCTTGTAGAGTGTGATAATACACCAAGATATCATCCATGAAATTATCATAAATGAATCTAAATACAGTGTAAAACCCAATTCATCAGAGACAAGAAATATTCTGGGGCATTCATCAGGTCGAACGACATAACTATATACTTGCACAAGCAGTATGTACTTCAGAACACTCAACATGGTATGTATGATGGTCTCAAACATTCCAGATGGTAGACCAATCTTAGATCAATCATAAAGAAAAATGACACTTTTCAGATCCAATCAAAGAGTTCATATATATGAGGCATTGGATACTAGTTCATAGCTATAATTTGGTTCAACCAGTGACGTTATACACACAACCTAGGGGGTGAATCTTCTTTCTTGTAGAAAAGGATATGTTAACTCCACCATGATGTGTTGGGTCATATAAAACCATAATATTCAATGTATTCCAAATGAATCTTGAGTTATTATATCTCTTTAGGTGACATCCTTTAATTAGTAATAGATACTAGTGTTACACTAGGAATTAGATCAATGATTAACTCTACTTCTCTTATAGTAGTAAATCCATAGAATTTATTAGGGAAATTATCCTAATAACGATCCACCATAGGTGTGAATTCCATCCCAAACATTCATTTATCACTCAAAAATATACTATCCATCTAGGATATCACTCCACCCATACCATGATGATCGATTAATTCTAGACATACCTATACATTTCATTATCCCTTATGAGCAGATGTACTTCCGTTGGGTTATTTAAAAGACACCCTATATTAAGGAAAATCAAAATTACAATGGTATGGAACTAACTAGTCCATCATATTTATGACATTTGAACATGTAATTTTCCTTATAAAAAGGTTCTACATGAATATAAATATGACCACCTCATGTGGAAAATGTATTGACCAGAATATACTCTTAGATTGAACCCATAAAGGTGTGTTCAGTGTTATTATACCAAAATAGTATTTCATTTCCATCATGAGGTTCTAAAAAATTTGAGAATATATAATAGAGTGTGGAGAACCTATATAAAATGAGGTAGATAATAAATTATAGGATATTAGAATAGTAACAAAACAATTGAATTTCTTCGGACTCTACTCCTTGGGAGTAGGCTGCACTGTATATATATGGTTAGATACGTGGCCCTATGAGGCAACCTGACTAACCCGAGAATTTATTTTCTACTAGATATTAACTGATGATTTCTTAATACCTCATCCACAACCAGAAATTTGGCCCAATCAGAATTCATTTGAAAAGCTCCTAGACTGATGTGGAGATACTAATCATGTACCCAAATGTGGTGCTGGTAAAAATTTCTTCTCACTAGGAACCAGAGGGAAAGATAGGAAAAAATAATGAAAGGGACCTATATTTCCACAATATCAGCTCTTGATTGGATTACTAATACAAAAATTCATGATGTGGAACATCCTATCACCCAGATGAGGTAAAAAATAACTATCAGTGTGTGTCATCTGGATGGAACCGTCCCCATGAGCAGCTTCAAAATGACGTTTCCTACCGCAAGTTGAACTTTCTCCCTATCTCAATGCTCAAGCGCCTTGGGCCACATGGTCATATTCCCTAAGGTTCCTCTATGCGATTATGTTCTGGTTCACTATCTCATATGTAGTGTCCATCTTGAAAATATTCACTAGCTATTGGATGTGGTAAGAAATTTTATCTTTAAGTCGTATTATAGTCATATACTCATCACTGATCAGTGTCAGTATAAAACAATTATGCTCTATGAAATGATATAAATACTCCATCTCATATTTAACTCCTTTTTATAAATGTATAAACTCTATAGAAAACCCTAAACATAGATTCTGAAGAAAAATATAATCATAGAAGTCTATCCTGAATTCCACCTAGTCCAGACCCTGACTTCTATCATCTATAGAGGTACCATCCCATCAACCATTGGTGAAATCAAGAAGTTTATAAGTAGAAATACTGACCCTCTTCAATAGGGGATTCTCCATATTATCAAATGTCAATTACATAACCTCCATACATAAATCATTATTCTAATGACAGTCAAACCCCAAAAAGCTGGGAGAATGCTAGTTCTGGAATTCCCACATCAACTATACTATAAAAGACGAATGTCATGGAACTCCCTATACATAATTCATGAAATATAAAAATAAATCTCGAAATAGAGTAACACTGCCTAGTGGAGTATAAATATGGGTGGCTCGGGTTTAAATAATGGATGTAATAATACTGAATCATGGACCACTCCCTCTCGAGCATGGTCCTTGTGACCCTCTTGACATATTACTTAAGGAAATCATGGTTTAATAGAGCTGCAATTTACAAACACACTCCATAGATAATATTTATCCTTAGAAAAGATCAATGATAATAGAAAATGATATATACAATACCATCCTATAAATAATTCAAACCTCTCTACATACACCTAAATTAATTCCTAGGTGATATGAAGGGTCACAAAAGTCAAAAGATATGATTCCTACATCCCACTTCTATGGTCAGATCAATGTCATGATCTCACATCACTTGGTAGAGGTTCCAATATTTTTATATTCAATTGAATGTTATAGATGAAGACAATAGTTACTTTATAGTTGGAATACCCATTTGACGATAACCATATTATTTTAAATTTTAAATTTATTATGGTTCATACTCATTTATATGAAAATAGATATAATAGTCCAGTTAGATGACACACTATTCCCAATTTAATAAGGCACATACTCAATATAAATTTCAATTGGTGTGTCATGTAACAGTTACCTAACCTTTACATCTGGTATCGGGATGTATCAATTAATGTTAAATTATTTGATAAAAATAATCACCATTTCTAATTTATGAAGGCTTATGCTTAATAAATTTTATTTGTAATTAATGTAATCAAACCAACTAATGTTTTAGTCCCCAATTATAGTTTTTCATTCACAGCAACCATTCTATATCCTCTCTTGTACTCCTATGAAACTCTTGTGTCTCTAGAATAGTTCATTCTACCATGGGGCTTTGTGGGATCAGTTTCTATAACAACTCTTGTGTACCTTAAGCCTCAACTTCATCACATTCTATCTCTCTCCCACTACCTATTTTGGAAATGCTATCCCTCTCAATGAATATGGTGTGTCTTTCCACTATAAAGTTTTTTCTGATGGGTTTCATAGGTAATATCCCCATGCTTCATAGGGTATCCTATAAAGGTACAGTTTTTCCTCAGTGTGTATGTTTTTTACCTGAAGAGGACCAAAAAAACGCATCACATCCCCACACATGAAAATTTGATAATATGGGTTTCTTTCCAATCCAGAAATCGTATGGAATACCATTTATAAATTTAGTTGGTACTTGGTTTAGTATATTCTCCCCTGTTTGTAATGAATATCCTCAAAAAGATAATAGAAGACTCATACGACACATTAATGATCTCACAATTTCTAATAGGGTGTGGTTCCTCCTTTCTCTCACAGCATTCCACTAGGGCATGTATGGAGGAGTGAGTGGGGATTGGATCTAAAACACCCGTATGTAATTAATGAAGTATTGATTATGATATTCTACCCCTCGGTCTAATAGGAGTTCCTTATTATTCTTACCAAGTTGGTTATCAAATTCTTTCATGAATTATTTGAACTTACCAAAGAATCCGATTTATACCACATTTTGTAGATATATCCATATCTACTAAAATAATTAGTTTAAGTTATGAAGTATGAGTAACTTCCCCTTTCTTCCACTGGAAATGGTCCAAACACATCATTATGAACCAATTCACTATGTTATTTATTCTTTCCCCCTTTCCCACTAAATGGGGCTTTGGTCATTTTACCTTGTAAACATTCCTGACATATGCCAAGTAGTTTCGATTCGAAAGAATATAAATATCCATATTGATGTAACTTTGTCATGTGTTTCACCTTTACATGAACTAGAAGGTAATGCCAATGTTGGGTGTGTTATGAGTCATGTGATGTATCTTTGTTACTGATTTCCATTACTGGGTTGGTGTAATCCAATATGTAAAGACCGTCATATAAATTTACCCTACCAAAACAAATACTATCTTTATAAAAGAAAAAAAATTCATTTTCAAACTTGAAAAAAATCAATTTTTATCTAATATGGAGTCATAAATAATGTATTTAGTAACATACAACACATAATAACAGCCCTTTTACACCAAGATCATCTCAATTGGCAACATGAGGTTGTAGTCCCCAATAGCTACAACAACAATTATGGCTCTGTTGGCTGCTCTTGGATCCACCTCCACGCAGTCAATATTCCTGAATCTACTTGGTTCCTATATTTTGATACATATATGAGCACCAAAATCTGTACCTAATACCCAATTTGTAGAAATAGATATATTTCATTACATAAAAAACAAAAAAAATCTTCCCCTTTCTTCTTAGGTTGTGTTCATTTCTTCTTCCAGTGGCCCTTCCTGCCACACTCCAAACAAACATCCTCCAATTCCCTTTCCTCCCCGATGATCTTCCTTTTCTTGGAAGGTCATGAAGATACTTTGGGCTTAATATTTGTCGCATTCCCATTCCTTTTAATCACCATATAGAAAGAAGGATTTTCACACTTCATATCATTGTCCACTTGTCAAATGAGGATAAGAAGATCAGATAGAGACTTATCAATGTTATTCATATTGAAATTGACAACAATGATAGGGAAGCTCTGATGGGGTGATGTGAGAATGAGATCGGCTCCCAATTCTTTGAGTAGTTTAATCCGTATAACCTCTAGGAACTCAATGTATCCAATGAGCTTGACTACATGAAGACTATTTGGGGATCCTTCTATATTCTTAATCTAAAAGAGTTCTATAGAGATATCAAACCTTTCCTTCTTTTCTCTCTCCATGTAAAGACAACTAAGGTTCTCGAGCATTCAATCAGAATCCATTTTATGAATAGACTTCATGAACTCACTAGATATTGATGATAGAATCAAACCCTGAACGTCGACCACATTGTTCATATGTTTCTCATAGACTAGGAAATACTCATCACTTACCACTTTGGTAGGTGGATCAGGTAATGCTGACTCTGGCACATAAGAATTTCGTTCATGGTGAAGGATAACCTGGAGGCATCTAAACCATTCATGGAAGTTACTACTGGTGAAGATGTTCACATTATCTAGAATTGATCGTAGGTATATTATGGTTTACGAGCTTGTCATTTTAATTCTACAATTAAAAGAGAAGATCATCAGTACATTGTATATTACATTTTATGAGAAATAATAAAATTTATTAAGTCTCCAAATATTTTATAAATCCCCAATGGCCCTCACCATTGAACTCGAAATTCCTAGTTTCCATGACATTATATTGGAACAGTTACATATTCCCAGTTGAGTAACCCCAACAAGGGTTGGTCAATCAATTGGAAGGTATTTATGTAGGAAGGACTTTTCCAACTATGAGCTTGTATCTCTTGGATCTGTTTAGTGGACTCCCCAATCCGGAAATCATGTCTTTGTATTTCCTAAACTCTTGCCTCCAATATTACACCATGTCAAGGAAGGGATACTCCTCTAGAAGAAATATGTTTAAGTAAACCTGAAACCTTTTAGAAGGGATTCCTATATAAAAGTGAGTTCCCCAATAAGGGTTGGTCAAAGACATAGTTTTATTTATTTTTTCCATTAATCAAGTAATGGAAGGCTTTGTCTGACATAATATTTTATTTGAGGTATTTTTATATCAGATGCATGAATTTCATGTTATCATTATCAAATTATTTTTAATATTAAGTGTAATATACTTAAGTGACATACCATGTCTTGATAATATTTACGCATAATCTTGGTTTATTTTAATTCAATCGTGCATGCTTATTTTATTCATTAATTATTTTATCATGAAAACACATCCATAATGATAAACCATGCATCTAAAAGAAATAAACCAATGAAAAGGGAGTCGTCTTGAGCTTTTCTAATTTATAATTGATCTAACAGTTGATAATCTATCCCTTACCTTGCGAAGAAACACCTTGAACCTTTTGGGTTCATTTTTACAGCATTCCACTTGTCCATCTCTACATATCCTGGGATTGATTACATCTCTGCTTCCACTTGAACCACCTCCTATAGCTTGAATGTTCCACCCATTACATATTATTTTAAACTCATACATAGGTGAGGGGTAAAAAGGGGGTTTATATAAATGAAAACATGGGAACACATGACATACAAATGAATGAGGAGATATGGCTCACATGAAAAAAAATTAATTTAAATAAATTAATTAAAAGAAACCATCGACATACAATGGTCTTGCTCTAGCTCATGACCATCCATACATGAAATCATGTTTACGTATAAATAAAACTTACATTTAATTCTTTAATAGATCTTATTTAAGATAAATCATGCTCAAATCAATTAATTATCATCATTAATTAATCCATCCTTTTATCTTAAACCCTTATTCTGATTTTTTTTTGAGATTCTCAACCATCATAATTTTAAACAAATAAATTCATTTAAAATTGTCTTAGTACGTAACTTGTACCTTGGAGGCTACCTGTTGAATTCCTATTTATAACTACCCAATTATTAGAAATGAAAATTACATAGATGTTAATTTAAACACACTTATATAAAACCCCTGTCATGTATTGTGCCCCAGCATTATGACTGCAAGATGGTGCACGTCTCAAGGGTTTGTATAATATAAAAATAAATTTTAATAAATTTCCATAATTTGGATGACTAAATAGCATGTAGTTCCAACTACACAGTGTGTACTATTTTTCACTGTCCATCCGAAGTACATACCCAGGGAAATTACGTGTGAGTGTACTTAAGAAATACTAGGAGTACACTGTGTGTTTTGTGGGAAAAGGCCGTGTAGTATCTGTGTTACATTGTTTATATCTAGGAAAGCTGTGTATGAGGTACACATTCCAACCCTAACCAAAAGGGAATACACATCGTATCCAGTGGACAACACACCGTGTAATCTGAAACCCGTTTTCCACCAGTTCCTGGTCAACACACCAAGTTATTTAAGACATAAAGACACCAACACACGACATGGTTTGGAAGACTGGTTTGATGCATTAAATATTGACTACAAAGTACGTACTACCGAATACACACAATGTGTTATGGTGTTTTATGGCTAGGATGATTTGGAGCCTCCGGATGAGATACATTATATTATTTTATTCAAAAGTAAAATAAAAGATTGTTTCTGTATGGTGAATGAGAAACAAAAGAGGAGGAATAGATCTCGAGATTCAGATTAGCAGAACAATTAAATTGAATTGAATCAAATAAATTATTAAATTCTTTTATCATTAAAAAAATATTTCAATAATTATAAACTATGATATAACAGTTGTGGTACCACTTGAAGGTTTCAGGCACAACAGAAGCACGGTTGGGACGACACCCAACATTGATTTATACCATTATCAATGATTATACCATGATCAATACGAAGATGAACTTCGGTCTCCATGGAATATAATAAAAAATTTAGATAGAGAATGAAGAGGATGAAAACCATTATAGATTATCTTTCACATTATTTTTATATTTAATTTAATTAATTTCATAAAGAAAATAAAACATGAATCTACAATATTTTCTTGGATGATGGTGTTGATCGTCCGAAATAACCATTATAGATTATCTCATTTCACTTGTAAGGTTCCAAACTAGAGTCCCTCTAGTGGTGATCCACACATGCTCTGATGGCCTCTGATCGACACCGCTCATGTTGGAACCCTGGTAATCTATGCATAAATTTGAAGATTGTTTGTGTTTGTTTTCTATCCTCAGAGGAAGTTGAGAATGTGTGCCAGCAATGTACTCTTACAGGTCAAGCATAAAAAATAATTGAAGGTGGAACCATTTTCTAGTGTTTTCAAAATTTCTGGACCTCAAAATTGACAAATGGGGAAAACATTGATTATTGAGAAAGAGACATTCACGCCGGTTAGGTGTCGTGCATGTCAATTGTGCACTGATAAAGGACTTGCGTGCAGATGCTTAAGAGAATTTGAAAGTTTTGTGTCATATGTTTTTGTAAATCAGAACATCAAAATATGGACAATGGAAATGGGGTTGCACAAGTATTTTCATGGCCACATAAGTGAGTAGCGGGACAGAGGCTAGGGCGGTTGGATTTGCGCATTATATCTTGTGCGTCGAGAGGAGGCTTGCGCACCACCTTGCAGGGCATCCATTTTGCCTATAAATAGAGGACCACCCCTCCTCATTTTTAAGAAGTTCGAGACATATAGAAATTCAGTTCTCCCGTCATGCAGGTGTAGTGGTCGTGCAAGTGGTTTGGTGTTGCGCAAGTATAAGTTGCGAGACAGTTGTTTGCAACGTGTCCAAGGTGGTTTGGATGAAAAGGAATGTGTGTCACGCAAGTTTGAAGCTGTTGAAGTGAGGGTTGCACAAGTCGTGGAGGTGGACTTGCATGCCAGTTATAACTTGCGCACCATCTTTGAGACTTGTGCACCATCTTAGGGAATTGTGGCTAGTGTTGTTAAAGAACTCTTGTCATTATGAAGCTACATGAAAGCTGGGAGATTGCCCGGTACCCTCAGTGCAAAGTGAAATTCATCTATTGGTGAGAGTTGTACTTTAACAGAGCATCTATATTCAATAGAGGATGCATTCTTTTGCAAGGATGAAGAGACCATCACATCAATAAACGGAGTGGGACTTCACCGAAGGGAGTGAGCTAGAGGAAGTCAATGGGAGTGACCCGAGGGATGCAATGAGCTATCCCTAATCCTTTGTAAAGGTAGTGAGCCTGGGTCAGAGTGACTGTGTCTGAACCATTGTAATCCAGAACTAGTGAATAATAGTTTAATTTGGTATAATTGACAACCTGTCGGCGTATGCTCCTTGGACGTAGCCCTTGGTGGTGAACCAAGTAAAAAAGTGATGTGTCATCTCTTTCCATGTGAATGTTTTCTTTCTGATCATTTTCATCATACAGGTTTTACATGTTCCTACCAACGTGGTAACAAGATCCATATCTTTAAAAGAAAAAATTCCCACCCTGATTCACCCCACCCCTCTCAGGGTGTCCCGGGGTTCTACAACTCATTATCCAGGTGCTAGAACGGGGAAGTGACTGTCTTGTTTTGGTCATTATTGATCACTTTATCATAGGCCTTGAAGAACATATCTCATTATTGAGAGGGTTGGAAGGAGGATTCAAGATTTAAATTTTTTAGCTCAATAATTATCAATTCACTGGTTGTGCAGTTCAGTGTCATGTGGTTTCTAGCACAATAGGCATACTGGTCTATTCATATGCATGGAACATTAGTTACAAAATTTAATTTCATAACAGAAATTAAATACATTCATGAAATTAGAGAAAACCCATGCTCATAATAATAATACTGTATAATTAGTTATGGTGAGACAGCATGGGCAAAACAGAATTATAAATATAATTCCACATCATTAAATAATAGATGTTTCATTATTATTTTCACTTGTACTAACTAGTAAAAATTTTGTTTATCATCCTGAGAATAATTATGATACTACCGGACCAGCCTTGGTCCGCTCAAACTCTACATCTATTTAATTAACACAAGAATAAATAAATAAATAAATATTTCACTTAAATAAATATTTTATTTACAAACTCGTAAAAAAATATTTTTTAAATGTAAAATAAAATAAATATATAAATTTTATTTAATTTATACGATCATTTTCACTTGACAAAAATTATTACATGGTATTTCAAATATTATTTACTTCATTAATTAAATTAAAATAAAATTTAACTAAGATCTACAAAAACACTTAGTGTGTGACCTCTAGGATTCTTTATAATTGGCATTAGGAGGGATTGCCTAATGTCTATGAGAAATGTCTAGCAATGGGTTAAGGAACCCAAGAAAAATAACATAATTTCGCAACAATGACATCCATATGTGAATGCTCACTATGTAATATAATCCATTTGTCTCAATATCTCATAAGGCATGTTTCATTATAGTGTCATCAAATTTAATGCTTGATACATCATTATTTGACTGCCTAAAATAAACTAATCATTACACCATGGCCCTGGAATTTCCTGTGACGGTTCTATTTCAATAAAAAGGCCAAGATATCATCTTCCAAAAATGGAAGGTAAAAATCTTTCCTCGACTTATCCATTAATAACATGACTCTCGTGACACATCCAACATACCCTACATCCCACAAACTATCTATTTAACAGTGTTCATCTGTAAATAATTGTGCGTTAGTCACGACACCTATTAATGATAATCTTAAAGTCTAAACATAATTATAGAAGCTCATAAATAGAAATATCTGATGACACCAAAACATGAAAAATTCCTACTGGTGGGTCTGTTATCGTAATCTTATATCTTGGATATTACTATTTATGAAATTATTGAGAGGAAATCTCATTTTCATATGAGTACTCGCACCTGATGGTATGCAGGATATGTGTCCCATTATAGTATGTCATCCAATCGTCGAACTGTATTTAAGAATATTATTATAGATTTTCAAGGTTCTCATCATAGCGAGTAACTACCCTGACCTTATCAATGAAACAAATATTATAGGAAATTATTACATCATAGTCATACAGAATAATGAAAAATATGTAATAAGATGTTTAATATATAAATACATTAAATTTCCATGTAATCAAAGAATAACCATTTGGATCTAGGACACCAACTCTTACACATATACACTTCTTTTGTACTCAGATTTTTTCCATGATATTCAATCTTGAGTGTTTTTCTGCAAATAACATGATATTGCCCTCAAAAGTGGAATTCAATATAGGACATGAATTCTTAAAAATTTTCCTTCTATATTGGATACGCCTTAATAAAATAGAGATCATACATGATTTATAGAGTTTAATAAGGATTACCCACCAGTTGGGATGGTCAACGGAGTTCCCCATTAGCAGTATCAAGCGTACCCTACATCTGGGCTAGGTAGTAGAGTTCCCTGATTACGGTACTGGTCTTACTATCCAGATGGGATAGGCAGTGGAATTCCCTAATGATATTTATGAGTTACCCACCATAATGACCTGCGTATTGGAGTTCCTTGATGTTATGGGATTACACTCTATTCGGGAATTATTGTAGAATTACATGATGATATTTCAGGTGTAACCCTCATGCTGGGCATGTTAGTAGTGTTTTTCTAATGAATCAATGGTCATACCCTCTAGTAGTGTCTGAGAAGTGGATTTCCCCAGTGAATTCCCTAAGAGATACCCTCTAGCTGGGATAAGTAGTGTAATTCTGTGATGGATAACAGATAAGACCCTTGACTGTGTGGCAGAGTGGTGATGTGTGGTTGGAATTACATTTTAACTCAATAGAAAGATGTATTTGTAACGCCCCGACCCCAGTTACCTAGAGTCGGTGCATTATTACATAACATTGGCATGATCAAAAGAAGGATCAAATCTCGAAAGACCGATTGGTTTAGTAGCCTTGGATATACTAGATATATTCATAAGTCATACATTACATCCTAAAAATGAAAACAACAATAACATCTTTTCTTCATATTCCACACTCATATCACCACATACTATCCCTACAGGTCATTCATAATTTACATCTTCATACCCTGGGAAAAATAAAACATAGAAAAGGGGTGAGCTCAAATGCCCAGTAAGGATAACAATATAGAAGAAACTTTCATAAATAAGAATAAACATTTAAGGCAATGTATAACTAAAACAAAAGCCTTTTAAACATGAACTTAAACATAGTATGGAAAAAATAAAATGAAATAATTCCATTTACTTATTCACATGGATATTTCTACTAATCGAATAATCACATCCAATATCAATAACCACTTTCATAATGATGGAAAGCATAATGCCAGACTATCATAACCACATAGCCAAGGCCTCATGCCAAGACTACAAATAAGATTTTACCAAGGACTTGTGCCAAGACACTAGTTTGTCTCATCAGACCTACCGATGCATCTAGGATCTATAGCGGGCTCCACCCGTCACATATTAAGTCAAATGCATTCCCATATGAAAAGTTTTAAACATAACATAAACATTCGTATTAAAACTAGCATACGAAATGTGAATACTTTCACCATAAACTATGAATGGTATAAAAATAGCACATCCACAATCAAACATATCACAAAACCTTCAATACAATATATAAGTTTTGTATCATAATAAATCAACTCCAAATAAGCGTAAAATTCATCAATGGATGTTGACATAGATGAAATCAAAAATATTTTTAGAGAAATATCTCTTTCTATTTTTGAAATCATTTAAGAGTCATATATTTATAAAATAAAACATTTTCTTTGAAAATATTCTTATAACCTTGTAAGGGAAGCTTCGACGATTTTATAACGGAGGAAAATAACCGCACCCGCCAGATAAGTTAAAAAACATTCTTACCTTAATTCTGTCGAAAAGGTTAAAAGCACCTTGTTTGGAAAACGATGGAAATATTCTTTTATAAACATCTTATAAAAATTCAAACAAGGGTATAAATTACTTTAACCCATATTATTTTAAATAGTAAAATATTTTTGAAATACATTTCGAAGAAACATGGATGTGGATGATAAAGAAATCCCAGTAGATAATTACGTATAAACAACCTCGAATAATGAAGAGATTGCGAAATAACCCTTACCTTGTAATTTTCCTTGGTTGGGTTAGGTTAAACTCCTTTATAATGGTGAAATAATTTTTATTAAATTATACAAGAATCATATACATTAATATGATATCATATATGATCTTTTAACATTGATTTGTTAACAATATCTTAGTATTATCGTTGTTTCGGGTGTTAACTTACTCGTTTTATTTTATATGATTTATTACGTAAGCCATGTTTGTATTGGATAGGTTTTATATTATTCATATCCAGAATGATATCATGTCATTAAACATAATTTTGAAATCATAAAATGATAATTATACTTGAATGGATACGATGGAGAATGAATCTCATCGCATTCGTGGAGGCGGTAGTCCGTACCTATGCACGAGCGACAATATCATTCTTTTGATATTAAAATAATATATAAATGGATGGTATATCCTATATACAGAATAATTAAAATGTTATATTTATTAATTACATGAGTTACACATCATTATTATACCCATCCAAATAAAAATATATTGAATAACAATTACACCACGACGTGGATATGGTAAGCCGTACATACGCATGTATGGTGACATGTTATTCAAAGGGTGGATAGAATACTGAATATGGATGTACCATAATTATAATAACTTCACAGTATATATAAGATACTGGAGTTACTATTTTAGAATGGTAATAACAATGAATGAAGAAGTGGAAGAAGAAAGGAACTTGAAAAGGGGTGGTGAAAACATTACCTCTTCTTCGGGTTCTTCCTTTTGATTTGATCAAAAGGGCTCCATAGGTTGGATTTATGATCAAACTAAGGCCTCTAGGTTGTATTGAGGGAAGTTGGGAGAGCATTTGGGCAGATTTTGGCCGAACCAAAAGGCTTTGAAGGTGTGAAGAAATGAGAAGGAGGAGTGCCCTTTTATAAGAGGGGTGAGGGGCACCTTTGGAAAAGCTAGAAATATTAATTTATAATAAATTCATATTCAGTTTCTAATGGCTTCAAAGTATATTATTTAAATTTTAAGGTGGGGATAGGTCTAAAACCACTCAACCAATAGAATTTAAACAGGTTGGGAACTTATATTAACCTTATCTTTAAGTATTAACTCTAAGTTAATTAGTTTCACTTTTACAATGTCTCTTTGTATTTTTATATTATATGCTTAATAAACTTACTATATACATCCAAGAGACCCCCCAAGTGGTCCATTAATGATATAACTATCATGATATAAGTCTCTTGGCCAAACCTTATATTTTTAGGAATTTAATATAAATTAATAATATAATATTTGTTTTAAAAAACTATTTTATGTCAATTTTGACACTATTCAATAGTTTATTTTTGTGAAACTCATAACAGAATTATTACTTCAAACAAAGTCCATTAAATCAATCCTAATATTTCATATTATCCTAGAAAAATAGTTTAATTCATTAAAAGTCTCAAATTATATTTATTTGGGTATTTATAATATCAATTATTTTAATTTGTCACTATTATGGTAATTACTGCATCATAATTGTGTCATTAATAAATTAAATTATTTAAAGTCTAAAAATTATAACTAAAATATCAATATGTAGGAAATATTTTTATATTTCTAATTAATATTTATAGTCGAAAATCCAACATATATAACCCTATGTAAATTTTTTTTCTAAAAGATATATGCTTATGTCATTTTTGTACTTATTTTAACTTAATTAAAATTAAGTGTCCCTATCACCTACAAGTGGCATCATGGGGTCCCAAAATCGACACAAAGATGCCTATGGTCGAACATGTGTCATTCAATAAGTCTAGGACACTTTTTAGGGTAATTTAGTATTATTATAATATTATTTTTTAACCCTTATTTACCGGATTTACCCTTAACCATGGTAAATAAAATATTTACCGAAGTAATAATTCAAAATGTCTAAAAATAAAAGTTAACTATTTAAAAAATTTGAACATCCTGATTCCAAATATAGAATCCATTTTCCCAAATTCAAAACACAGAATTGGCAGAAAATAATTTAAAATTAATTCTCGTTGTTAAAACAAAAAGCATGTTTTTAAGAGATAATAACTATCAAAACATTGACACTTGTTTATGTCCGGTTTAATTGTAAAATTATGTCCAATGAACAAAATTGTATTAAATGGTAAATATATATTCTAAACATGCTTCAAAACCACTCAAATTCATAATTTATTAATATTAATTATTTTGATTAAAAAAGTTGTTTTTAATTAAAATTTAGTAATTTTCATTATTCATCAAAATATTAAAGTTATCCGAAAAGTACCAAAATTTCACCTTAGGATAAATTTGATATTCTGAATCCAAAAATGAATTCCATTTTGAAATATAAAATATATATAATTTCAAAAAGTAGGTATTACTATTCATAACGGCTAGTTTGATTGGTTATGGTGTGTTAGAACTCGGTGTTGCGTGCAACACACGCTATCACATTATTCAAAGAGAAGCATACCATAGAAGCTTGGGGTGTTACATTCTCCCCTCCTTCAAATAATTTCATCCTCGAAATTTCTAAAATACTTATCACATGAAAAGACTCGGGTGGTTCTTCATCATAAGTTCCTCGGGTTCCCACGTTGCCTCTTCCATCTTATGGTTTCTCCACAAAACTTTTACCAGACGCGTCGTCTGGTTTCTCAGTACTTGTTCTCTCGTATCAAGAATCCTGACAGGATCCTCACAATAAGATAGATCGGGTTCCAGTTCTAATTCTTCATAGGTGAGTACATGCATTGGGTCAGGCATGTATTTCTTCAACAGAGATACGTGGAACACATCGTGATCTTTGGAGAGACTTGGTGGCATTGCCAATCGGTAAGCTACAACCCCAATTCGTTCTAGAATTTCGAAAGGTCTGATGTACCTGGGACTAAATTTACCTTTCTTACCAAAACGTATGACTCCCTTTCATGGAGATACCTTTAGGAAAACATGATCACCGACTTGAAATTCCAAATCCTTCCTTCAATTATCGACATAACTCTTTTTCCTACTTTGAGCTGCTTTGATGTGATTTTGGATTACCTTCACCTTTTCCATCGTTTACTCCACCAGTTCTGGACCTACAAGTTTTCTTTCACCAACTTCATCCCAACAGGTTGGTGTGCGACATCTCTTTCCATATAATTCTTTATATGGTGCCATCTTAATACTTGAATGGAAGCTATTGTTATAGGAAAATTCTACCAAAGGTAAATACTGATCCCACATACCCTGAAAGTCAAGTGAGCAGGATCTCAACATGTCTTCTAAGGTTTTAATAGTCCGTTCTGATTGACTGTCTGTCTGAGGGTGGTAGGCAGTGCTAAAATTAAGTTCAGTATCCAGGGATTTCAGAAGACACTTCCAGAATGTTGAAGTAAAACGGGGATCACGATCAGAAACAATCGATAGGGGTACTCCATGAAGTCTCACAACTTCATTAATATATAGTCTTTCTAGACGTTCCAGTGGTATATCTTCTCTTATAGAAATAAAATGTGCTGAATTGGTAAGACGATCAACAATAACCCATAATGCATCATTCCTTCTATGAGTCTTTGGTAGTCCCATGAAAAAGTCCATCTTAATATTGTCTCATTTCCACTCCGGTATGGGAAGAGGTTTCATGACTCCACCAGGCTGTTGCCTTCCAGCTTTCACTTATTGACAAACCATACATCTTGACACAAAATTAGAAATCTCCCTCTTCATGTTGTCCCACCAAAAATGTTCCTTAAAATCCCTATACATTTTTGTGCTCCCAAGGTGTATAGAGAAATTGGAACTATGAGCATCATCCAACAATTCCCTTTTTAGATCACGTATATCGTGAACACAATGTCTCTTCCCGAATTTCAAAATTCCATATTCATACACAAAGTCTCTCAGTCTTCCATCATTCACAGCTTTAATCTTCTTTTGAAATTATTCATCATCGGTGTGAGAACTCTTAATCCTTTCTAGTAAAGATGGTTTGGCAACCATTTGAAAAAGCATTGATGTTTCTCCATACCGGGTTATTCCCATGTCTATCTTCAATAGATCCATGAAAATTGGATCCCTTTCAGTTCACATATTGTTCAAAACTCCATGATCTTTTCTGCTCAAAGCATCTTCCACCTTGTTTGCCTTCCCCGGGTGGTAGTGTATCTTGCAATCATAATCCTTTAGTAATTCAAGCCATCTCCTTTGCCTCATGTTGAGTTCTTTTTGGGAGAAAATATATTTCAAACTCTTGTGATCAGTATAAATCTCACATTTTTCACTATATAGGTAGTGCCTCCATATCTTCAAAGCAAAGATCACAGCTGATAACTTGATATCATGAGTAGGATAGTTTTGTTCATGAATTTTCAACTTTCGTGATGCATAGGAAATAACCCTATCATTTTGCAAAAGGACACAACCAAGTCCTTTCTTCGATGCATCACTATAAATAACGAACCCATCATTCCCCGATGGTAGAGTCAATATAGGATAACTGACTAATCTTCTCTTCAGTTCTTTGAAACATTATTCACACTCTTTTGTCCAAACAAATTTAACCCCTTTACGTGTGAGCTTCGTTAATGGGTTAGCCAATCGGGAAAAATTCTGGACGAAACATCGATAATAACTTGCAAAACCAATAAAACTACGTACCTCAGTTATATTTGTTGGTGTTGTCCATTCTTGGATTGCCTTGGTCTTAGAAGGATCAATAGAGATTGCATCTTTAGAGACAATATGGCCAAGAAAAGAAATCTCATGAAGCCAGAATTCACACTTGCTAAACATTCCCTATAATTCATGTCTTCTCAGAGTCTTCAGGATAATGCGCAAGTGATTTTAATGATCTTTGTAGCTTCTGGAGTATACCAAGATATCATCAATAAATACCACCACAAATTCATCGAGATACTCCTTGAAAACTCTATTCATCGAATCCATGAATACAGAGGGTGCATTAGTCAATCCAAAAGGCATTACAGTAAACTCGTAATGCCCATACCTGGTTCGAAATGTTGTCTTCGTAATGTCTTCCTTCTTCACAGAAAATTGATGGTATCCAAATCGAAGGTCAATCTTTGAAAAGTATTGAGCTCCATGCAGTTGGTCAAATAAATCATCAATGCGAGGTAGGGGATACTTGTTCTTTATTGTTATAGCATTGATCTCCCTGTAGTCGATATATAACCTCATGGATGCATCTTTCTTTTTAACAAAAAGTACAGGGGATCCCCATGGAGAAACACTAGGGAGAATAAATCCCTTATTACTCAATTGCTCCAGTTGTTTCTTCAGTTCGACTAATTCTACAGTGGCCATTTTATAAGGGGTCTTCGATATAGGCCTTGATCCAGGAATTAAATCAATGGAAAACTCAACTTCTTGTTCTGGAGGATGTCCAGGTAAATCGTCCAGAAACACATCTACATATTATTTAACAAGGGGTACATCCTCTATTTGAACATTCATTTCCTCACCCATAGACATTTCATTCTCTTCCTCCCCAATAATTGAATATAGTTGAGATACTGGGGGGTGGATCTAGATAAAAATTAGGTGGTGACGATTCTGATCTAAAGATAAGGTGTTCCTTATCATCATCATCAAGAATCGTATCCTATTTATTCTTACAATAAATCTTCACATGATAGTCTGAAAGCCAGTCCATACTGAGGATTATACCAAACTCAATCATAGGAATGACGATGAGATAAGCAGATAAAGAACATTTATGTGCTCTAATGGGGACTGATTCAAAAAACATTGTTGCAATGATACTTCCCTTAGGAGTTTTAATTGACAACTCCCTTGTTAAATCAAATTGGAAATATTTAATTTTCTTAGAAAACTGGGAAGATATGAAACAATGTGATGATCCAGAATCAAATAATGCATTTTCTAAACTTGAGGAAACAATTAAATTACCTGCCACCACGTCTTTCGGAGCTTCTACCTCAGCATTAGTGATATCATAATCTTGGCCTTGATCCCTTGGCCTTTTCTGAGGTAAGTTCTCTTGACTCTTAGGACATTCATTTGCATAATGCCCCATCTCCATGAAATTGTAGCACTGAACATTGGTAGCTTCCTTCTTCCCCTTGCAATCACGAGCTTGGTGGCCTTTTTCACCACACTTGTAATAGACTCATGTTCCCTTCAAGCAAGTACCGAGTTGTTTCTTACCACATTTACCATAGGATGGATATTCAACCTTTCCCTTCTTCCCCTTATTTCCATTCCCAAATTGATCAACAGGTCTCTTCTTCTCTTTCTTTTCTTTAAAGTAATAAGACTTAGAGAATTCCTTTTCAGTCTTGATAGCACATGAGACAATGTCTTCGTACGATGAAAATGATTGTGAGACTAATGCTCGACGGAGAAATGGTTCTAACCCATCAAAGAAACGATCAATCTTACTTCTTGGGTTACGTTTATAATCTCAAGCATACCTTTCTAACCTTGTAAGGTTAGCCTCATACTTTGCGACATTCTCATCCTCCTTCTGTCTCAGACTCAGAAATTTCCTTTCCATATCTGCTCGATGGTCGCGAGGAAAGTATTTTTCTAAAAACAGATCTTTGAACTCCCTCCATTCCATATTTGATACTTCATCATCTTCCTTCGTATTTTGAATCAATGACCACCATTGATCAGCATCTCCAGTGTGGTGGTAAACTGCCATGATAACTTTTTCCCTTTCACTACTCCCCAAAGCCTGAAATATTTTCTCTAGGGAAAATATCCATTGCTCAGCTACTAAGAGATTTGTACTCCCATTGAACGTTGGTGGTTGTTTTCTCATGAAGAGATCTAACATTGATCCTCCACGATGTGGATCAGGGTGCTCCATACGGGTAAGGTTATTATTCAAAACCTGAGTAAGTTGTCCCAGTATGGTGATTAGCTGATTGGAACCAGTTGCATCACCAGCTCCACTATAATTATCTTCAGCAGGAGGTCAATCCCTACATGGAGTGCGTGCATTGATACAGTTTCCATTTCTTCCACTAGGTTCCATTTCTAAACAATGGCATAAACTAGATCAGTTTATGAATCAAAATACATAATCCCATACTTATAAAACACATAACATAAATTGAACTATTTATGGATATAATCCATAATCATAAAAATGTTTTCTTTTTGGAAGTATATACTTATAAACCCTTCATAATTATTTGTAAAGAAAATGAGATTTATCCTAAGCATATCCCCCGAGAGTGTCATAACCAAGAGTGCAGCAAGGCCCGTTGTCGTGCACCAGTTCCCGTTCGAGTCTATCTCAAAGCGGTGTTTTCGGGTTTTACCCCTAGGTACATCTATGCCAGAGTCACCTCTACCTGCTCATATCCAGACAGGGATGTATTGCTCGGAAAACTCACAAAATCTCTACAATACCAAAATTCTAAGAAGTTCTTCTATACTATTCCTCAAAGTTCATCTTAGGTCTACGTGCTCTAATCAGAGTTTATCTAAATATAGCATCCAAGGATTGTACTAAACTTTCTCTGATACCAACTGTAACGCCCCGACCCCAGTTACCTAAAGTCAGTGCATTATTACATAACATTGGCATGATCACAAGAAGGATCAAATCTCAAAAGACCGATTGGTATAGTAGCCTTGGAAATACTAGAAATATTCATAAGTCTTACATTACATCATAAAAATGAAAACTACAACAACATATTTTATTCATATTCCACACTCATATCCCCACATACTATCCCTGCAGGTCATTCATAATTTCCTTCTTCATACCCTGGGAAAAATAAAACATTGAAAAGGGGTGAGCTCAAATGCCCAGTAAGGATAACAATATAGCGGAAACATTCATAAATAAGAATAAACATTTAAGGAGATGTATAACTAAAACAAAAGCCTTTTAAACTTGAACTTAAACATAGTATGTAAAAAAGAAAATGAAATAATTCCATTTACTTATTCACATGGATATTCTACTAATCAAATAATCAAATGCAATATCAATAACCACTTTCATAATGATGGAATGCATAATGACAGACTATCATAACCACATAGCCAAGGCCTTGTGCCAAGACTACAAATAAGATTTTTCCAAGGCCTTGTTACAAGATACTAGTTTGTCTCATGAGACCTACCGATGAATCGAGGAGCTATAGCAGGCTCCACCCGTCACATATTAAGTCCAATGCATTCCCATATGAAAAGGTTTAAACATAACATAAACATTCGTATTACAACTAGCATACAAAATGTCAATACTTTCACCATAAAATATGAATGGTATAAAAATAGCACATCCACAGTCAAACATATCACAAAACATTAAATACAATATACAAGTTTTGTATCATAATAAATCAACTTCAAATAAGCGTAAAATCCATCAAAGGATGTTGACATAGATGACATCAAAACTCTTTTTAGAGAAATATCTCTTTCTATTTTTGAAATCATTTAACAGTCATATATTTATAAAATAAAACATTTTCTTTGAAAATATTCTTATAAGCTTGTAAGGGAAGATTCGACGATTTTATAACAGTAGAAAATAACCGCACCCGCCGTATTAGTTAAAAAAACATTCTTACCTTAATTCTGTCGAAAAGGTTAAAAGCACCTTGTTTGGAAAATGACGGAAATATTCCTTTATAAACCTCTTATAAAAAGTCAAACAAGGGAATAAATGACATTAACCCATATTATTTTAAATAGTAAAATCTTTTTGAAATACATTTCGATGAAACATGGATGTGGATGATAAAAAAATCCAAGTAGATAATTACGTATAAACAACCTTGGATAATGAAAAGATTGTGAAATAACCCTTAACTTGTACTTTTCCTTGGTTGGGGTAGGTTAACCTCCTGTATAATGGTGAAATAATTGTTATTAAATTATACAAGAATCATATACATTAATATGATATCATATATGATATTTTAACATTGATTTGTTAATAATATCTTAGTATTATCGTTGTTTCGGGTGTTAACTTACTCATTTTATTTTATATGTTTTGTTACATAAGCCATGCTTTTAATGGATAGGTTGTATATTATTCATATCCAGAATGATATCAAGTCCTTAAACATCATTTTTAAATCTTCAAATGATAATTATACTTGAATGGATACGATGGAGAATGAATCTCATCGCGTTCGTGGAGACGGTAGTCCGTACGTACGCACGAGCGACAATATCATTCTTTTGATATTAAAATAATATATAACTGGATGGTATATCATATATAAAGAATAATTAACATGTTTTATTTATTATTTACATGAGTTACACATCATTATTATACCCATCCAAATAATAATATATTGAATAACAATTACACCACGACGTGGAGACGGTAAGCTGTACGTACGCACGTATGGTGACATGTTATTCAAAGGGTGGATAGAATACTGAATATGGTTGTACCATATTTATAATAACATCAAAGTATATATAATATACTGGAGTTATTATTTTAGAATGGTAATAAGAATGAATGAAGAAGTGGAAGAAGAAAGGAACTTGAAAAGGGGTGGTGAAAACATTACCTCTTTGTCGGGACCTTCCTTTTTATTTGATCAAAATGGATCCTTATGTTGGATTTATGATCAAAATAAGGCCTCTAGGTTGTATTTAGGGAATTTGGGAGAGTATTTTGGTAGATTTTGGCCAAACCAAAAGGCTATGAAGGTGTGAAGAAATGAGAAGAAGGAGTGCCCTTTTATAAGAGGGGTGAGGGCACCTTTGGTAAAGCTAGAAATATTAATTTATAATAAATTCATATTCGGTTTCTAATTGCTCCAAAGTGGATTATTTAAATTTTAAGGTGGGGATGGGTTGAAAAACACTCAACCAATAGAATTTAGATAGGTTTGGGTAGTTATATTAACCTTATCTTTAAGTATTAACTCTATGTTAATTAGTTTCCCTTTTACAATGTCTCTTTGTATTTTTATATTATATGGTTAATAAACTTACTATATACATCCAAGCGACCCCCAAGTGGTCCATTAATGATATAAATATCTTGATATAAGTCTCTTGGAAGATCCATATATTTTTAGGAATTTAATATCAATTAATAATATAATATTTGTTTTAAAAAACTCTTTTATGTCAATCTTGACACTCTTCAATAGTTGATTTTTGTGAAACTCATAACATAATTATTACTTCGAAAAAAGTCAATTAAATCAATAATAATATGTCATATTATCCTATAAAATTAGTTTAATTCACTAAAAGTCTCAAATTATATTTATTTGGGTATTTATAATATCAATTATTTTAATTTTTTACTATTATGGTAATTAATGCATCATAATTGTGTCATACATAAATTAAATTATTTAAAGTATAAAAATTATAAATAAAATATCATTATGTAGGAAATCTTTTTATATTTCTAATTAATATTTATAGTCGAAAATCCAACATATATAACCCTATGTAAAAATTTTTTTTCTAAAAGATATATGCTTATGTCATTTTTGTACTTATTTTAACTTAATTAAAATTAAGGGTCCCTATCACCTAAAAGTGGCTCCATGGGGTCCCAAAATCGAACCAAAGATTCATATGGTTGAACCTGTATCAACCAATAAGGCTATGACACGTTTTAGGGTAATTTAGTATTATTATAATATTATTTTTTAACCCTTATTTACCAGATTTACCCTTAACCATGGTAAATAAAATATTTACCGAAGTAATTATTCAAAATGTCTAAAAATAAAAGTTACCTATTTACACAATTTGAACATCCTGATTCCAAATATGGAATCCATTTTTCCAAATTCAATACACAGAAGTGGCAGAAATTAATTTAAAATTAATTCCCGCTGTTAAAACAAAAAGCGTGTTTTTAAGAGATAGTAACTATCAAAAGATTGACACTTGTTTATGTCCGGTTTAATTGTAAAATTATGTCCAATGAACAAAATTGAATTAAATGGTAAAAATATATTCTAAATATTCTTTAAAACCACTAAAATTCATAATTTATCACTATTAATTATTTTGATTAAAAATGTTGTTTTTAATTAAAATTTAGTAATTTTCACTAATCATCAAAATATTAAAGTTATCCGAAAAGTACCAAAATTTCACCTTAGGCTAAATTCGATATTCCGAATCCAAAAATGAAGTCCATTTTGAAATATAAAATATATATAATTTCAAAAAGTAGGCATTACTATTCATAACGGCTAGTTTGATTGGTTATGGTGTGTTAGAACTCGGTGTTGCGTACAACACACGCTATCCCGTTATTCAAAGAGAAGCGTACCGTAGAAGCTTGGGGTGTTACAATATTCCATCCCCATTGATACAAATACTTTTGAGGTGACCTAAGAAGATGAGTTTGATTTAGGGACACCTAATGCATATTGTATGGAGGTGTTATAATTTTTGACCCTTTTAATTGTTTTCCTTGGTTAAATTCATGGGGTTTTGGGCATCACAGATGGACTTACCAAGGAATTGTTGGCTACCCATATTCTTGGGTTGAAATGTGAGATGGATATACCCTTACACTCTCATTTGGGATTATTTTACTAAGCAAATATATTTAACCAATTACATTACCCACTCATTGGTTTCAGTTAATTTCCTCTGAGGGGAGGAAAAGACACGCAGGGTATTCCACATGCTATCTGTGTCTAGCTTCTCAAGGTTGGATGACACTATACTCCTAAAACAGGTATCGATTACATGATGGGTAGTTCATATCCTCATCATTTATAGATATGTGTGTTTGGATGAGTCTAAAATAACTCTATTATTGAGTTGAGTTTTTCTCTTTTCATTCTCTTTTACGGTACTTTGTTCTATCTACTTCTTCACTTGAGTTGTATCTATTACTCCTCCACCTTCACATTTTCAATGAATTCTACTTGGTATGTATATACTTACCCCACATAGCCATTTCCCATCACAAGTCATTAATTATTCACAGTATCGATAGGTTGATCGTGACTTTAGAGGAACATAGTGGTACTAGATGCTTGGACCATGTATGATGGTCCTAGTTGGGATATAGAAGCTAGGATCTATCAATGGTTACATTTTTTAGATTCCTTATAGTTGGGACATGTTTTTGGTTTGGGTGGATGTTTTTACTCATTTCATTTTAGAAACACTACCTTACTCTTGTACCATCTAGAGGTTCATGCATGTTCATTTAACTTTATGGT
This sequence comes from Viscum album, assembly GCA_963277665.1. Lineage (NCBI taxonomy): Eukaryota > Viridiplantae > Streptophyta > Magnoliopsida > Santalales > Viscaceae > Viscum > Viscum album. Next base: position 1,859,011,577 of record OY728151.1, on the reverse strand, counting down.
ATTTGTTCACTTTTTCTACTTTTCCTATTTAATTTTTCATGGATTTTGTTGTATGGGTGTGTATAGGATAATATGAAAATCCTGCATGTTTTTTTGTTACATACATGCTTGTCTCTATCTCAAGGCCTATGGAGGTGGGATTGAGTTAGTTGTGGATCAATCTCTAACTTGGGTTGGGTTGTGATAGAGTGGTATTAGATTTTTTCAGCCCTTAAAATTTTTTTTTAAACATTTCCCTAAAAGGTATTTTTTTGGTTCCGAAAAATATTTTCAATGTGTCTTGAGAGAGTCTCTCCTGATAAGGAGTAAAATGATGGTATTGGTGCTTTATTTATCCATTCACCTGGACAATACGTACCCACTTGTCGACTCGGCACCATGAGACATTTGTTTCAACGAACAATGGTTCCTTCACCATATAAGATTGAGTCTTCTATTTCCCATAATGAGCCAGCTCCACATTTATTTTATTAATATATGTATATTATATACTCCTATGACTGTAGTACTTCTTTATAACTTGAAGGTAGCATTAGTGATGTCAGCTAGCCAGGATACCTGCTCCAGTTCAAGACGATGACCCATTGAGCGATGTGGCCACAATTCAGGGACCATCTAGTGATCCCATACCTCCATGTGGATAGGTAGAAGAAACCCCATCTATTGAGAAGTAGATATTCCCAGTAGATTAGGTGGAGTAAATACACTGGTTGAGAGCACTCTGTGAGTTGTAGCGACAGAGATTGCTGACGTTTTTCATTGAGCCAGATCCTCAGGCAATAGAGGATTTGATTGAGTTAATGGTATGAATATTCAGTATTGATTAGACCCATATATATTTTATGGTGGATATGGTATCCAGTATTTTCCCTGGAGAAGGTGGGCTTTGGTGGATCTTAGTTACTCATATTCATGATGAGTTGACACTCTCATGGAATAACTTCTAGAAGTTATTTCGTGAGGAGTACTACCCCTCTTACATATGCTCCATTTGGATACAGGAGGATATTGAGCATTAAAAGGGAGCAATAAAAATGGAAGTGTATGTGGAATGGTTCATAGAAATTATGTGATACTCTATCAACATGATCCACTATGGCTACGTCCTGTAACGGAATTTTGATCCCGGACCTCATAGGGAGATCTAGTCTAGCGTCGTGCCCTTGTGCATCCCCACCTTTCCCAGGGTGTGGGAGTAACACTTATAATAGGGAGATTTTTATCTAAGGAATCTCAAATATAAGGATCTAGTAATGGTTGAAATAGAACAGAAGAATCTTTGGAAGATTGAAGACGTCATTAGATAGGATCTTGAAGTAGGAGGTCTCCTCATGATCATACTCAGACTCATGGTCCGAGAATTCTTGGAGCAAAGGGGAAACCCCAAGAGGGATGACACTATACCTATGACGGGTGAGTTAAAATGGAATGAGATTTCCCGACTAGGCGTTTTAAGCATCCCAGGATGGTAGTAGATGGATCTCCATGTTAGAGTCAATACTGTGATCTGAGATCTCCCAGGCTGGGATAGGGTAGTCCCTAAAGAGGTGGTGCTGGATGTGGAGAAGGAGGAGATACTGGAAGAGGATGAAGGTATGAGGTTCTTCCACAACCACCACTATATGGCCCACATCCGGCATAGGGAGATAGAATATGGGGCCACTAACAACCATAGGATTTTTATGAGTTCCTATGACTTGTGAATTCAGGGTGAGGTTGTGTAATGGAGTGTTATAGGAGTACCCGACATTGCCAATGGTGTTTTTCATCTTAAAACTTTTTTTCTCACGATTCAACTAGTATGTTTAGTGGAGATTCTAGTATGGGGGTTACTCTCCTTCAAATATATTGAATAATTAAAGGGTATTCCACATTATTTCTGTGTCTAGATTCTCGTGGTTCGATGAGATCACACCTCTTCCTTTTTAACTGATTCTCTTACGTGATAACAATAAACCTTGTTGTAGTGGTGGAGCAAGAGGGTATACATATTTTTAGTCAAGGTTTTTTACTCCTTCTCTTCTCAAACATATACGAGAGTCTCAGCTAAGACAAATCTAATATGAGTTCTTGTGTGACTGAATATCCTTTGATGTTCCCCCAATGGATTCATCTAAATAAGGGAATCACATCAATCATGTAAGAACAATGATTCTTGTCACATTAAGAGACAAGGTGATAAGGGAGTTTCACACATCCCCTTTATCCTTACATCCCTATGTTGGGAAGAGCTAGGTGAAGGATTAGTTCCCCCAACTCTTTTATTTGTTTGTTCTTCTTGAGGAAGAAAATATTCGACAATGGGAAAAATGTTGAAACTGTGGTTTTTTATATAAGACATTGAAATATTCTTATGAATAATTCCATAGCATGGTGCTGAGACAATCTATGATTTTGAGTCCTAGTGCACCCAAAATTAATTTTATAAAAATAATAAAAATATTTTTATTATGCATAAGCGTTTTTCTTGAATAATGGAATATCACTCAAAAGGTTGATAATATCAGAAATATGAGACCCAAATTTGGTCTAGAACATGGGTTTTCCCTTAGGGGAAATATAAAATGAGTCATCATGAGACGTTCAGACCCCTCACTATTTGGAAGTACGTTAAATGGATGAATTATATTATTAAATTATTTACATAATATCTCAAACCCAAAAAACTCACAAATAGAACATATATGATAATTATGATATCACCATTGAGTTCATAACATATGTGTTACCCTAGTTGGGGTATACCCATTTTTGGCATTAGAAGTTCGACATATGTACTATCGTGGGAGAATAATCAAATAATTATACATTTAATTATATTAATTGTCTACATTACCTAGATTTATCTATAAATGTGTTGTTATGATAATTCTCCAATCGTTAGCTCATAATTTCAGAAATCACCGATAGGAACATGCCTCACATTTCATTTAGAAAATGATGGTGACTGATGAAAGATGACGATGAAACCTAATATCAAGGAAATTCGAAGTGCGATGAATGCAACAGTTCCTAGAGATAATTTTATTCATGATCGATGATCAATCCAATCAAGGTAAGACTATTCAGTGGTGTTTTTACATCCATAACTAAATTTTGAGCATGTTGATGATTAGTTCCTCAATTTGTTCCACTTCCATGATCCCAAATGATGAAAATAATTTCTTTAATCCATTCATTCGATCCTCAGATGGTTGTTTCTAATATGTTGGACAAAAATTATTTTTCAATGATACAAAACATAGCTCATGTGTCTTCCCTCTCCAATTATTCTCTTTATTCTTCGGTGGAACCCTTCTATTACCGTCTCAAAAATTTCTATGCAATCCTAGCTCGATCAGGCACCCAAATTCAAGGAGGAATTGTCGAACAGTAATGAAGCCGAGGATCAAGGGTGGATCTGTGAAGATCAGGACTCATGGATCATAGATATATGATTATTTAAAATATTCATGGTAGAATGGATTTGTGGTGGCAAGTAGAATGTGGTGACTCTGTGAATTGGTCGAGATTGTGGCTAGGTGCCGAAATGGGGTTGAGGGGTGGTATAGGTGATGGTGTGTGGCATACTGGTATGCGGAGATGGCTTCGAGAGACCCCAGGTGATGCTAGAGGGTTAGCATCTTACAAAAGATATAGGATGAGCATGAATTTACAATGGATAGTGGTTGGCACTGGCAAGGGTAGATCCAGGAGGTGATTGAAACTCCATGTGGTGAGGAGGCCGGTGGCAACTGTAGGCCATCAATGATGGTAGTGAACGAGGCCAGAGGTGGCAGATGCACCAGATCCAATGGATATAGAGGCAGGGTGCCCAACAAAACTGTAGCCCACAAGAACAAATGGGGGATGGGGGAACCCTAAGGGGAAGGGGAAAAAATTAAAAAATACTAACAACAAGAAAAATAATAACAATTTTATTAAGAACTATTAAAAACCCCATAACTCCCGCTTGGGGTGTCTGATTTGGGTACCATCAGTGGCAGCATGAAACTATCACTAAGGAAGTATTTTTAATATTGAAGTTGGATTACTTATTCATGTTTGATGATTGGGTCCCCTATATTTCCAAATAATAATAATATAATATTATTATAGAAAAATTAACACACCATATTTTCGGCATGTTATGTCCACTCAATGTGATGACAGTAGCATTGTGATCCTGATTTTGAGGACGAAATATTCCGAGAAATAATGGGATTTTAATTTTAGAATGAGGTGTTTTCCCCACGAAATTACATTCGAGTGTAATGCAGAGAAAAACGACATCTTTATCGGGGCCCAATTGAGGAAAATGAATAGTCTACTCCTTGTGTTTTTCTATAATAATTTAGATGGTGTGATCCATATAATTTTTTTAGATTGAAATATAGGCCCCATGAGGCACTAATTGTGCACAAGCCTGTGAAATGGAGCTTCATCATCGGGTTTCAGATTAGAGAATGAATAGAATATCATGTGTGATTTTGCACAAATATCTCAATGGTAAAATCCATTTTGTTATCTTGGTCCTCTAATATTTCTTCTCATTTTGATGTGTAGAGCCTTATTTTTTATCACATTAAACGTGTATAAAAGAAAATAATACCGTTGGAAGATCCTTTGGATGTGTTTGATGAGAATCTATGGATTACTTTAGCAACGGATCTTGTGAGAGTGAATAATATGTATGATGATATAAAGTTAATGATTTTGGGTCCATTTGAGGAGTAATGACAGTTAAATTACATTTTTTTCCCTTCAAACCAATGATGAAAATCACGCGCTCATCAACAACTTGACCAGATATGCCATATACTCTAGGAGTACAATGGAATTCAATGAGTTTCATGTACGTAGTTTAGTAACATAGGATGGGTAGGTACATGACAATGAGAAGAGTCAGGGTCAAACATCGTTTTGACCCCATGCGTTTTGTGTACCTCATTACAAATCCTCATCCTCTTATATCCCTTTCTTTTGGGATCAAATTATAGTTTCAAGATTACTACCATGAGTGTATTTTCACATAGAATGTGATGGTTCACTCATATAAAGGTTTCAAGATACAACATCAAATGTTCTAGGATTTTATTTCATTGATGCAACACCCGATGACGAGAAAAATCATACATAATTACCAGAGCAGTATCAGGCTTACCCTCCAGCTTTGCTGGGCAATGGTGTTCCATGATGGAAATACTCAGATTACCCTTTAACTAGTCTGGGATATGTATTTCATTGATGATTGTACCAGTACTACCCTCTAGGTGGATTGCGAAGTGGTGTTCCCTAATAATCTTCTAGGCATAAACCTCTAGTTGGGCTGGGTATTGGAATTTCCTTGATGAATCATGGGGCTTACCATCCAGTAATGTCTGAGTAGGGGCATTCCCTATTGAATTCCCCGAGTGGTTCCCTCCATCCAGGGTGGGATGTAGTGTTTTATGAAGGCTGCTAGAGAAGACCCTCGACTATTCGACACAGTTGCGAGGTGTGGTTGGACTTACCTTTAGACTCATGAGAAAGAGGGGAACATTACCAATAGAGGCACATTCTTGGGACGTGACCTAAAAACATTTGGTTGTGTGAGTGCAGTCAAATCCATATTATTTCTAGGTATTGAGGTTAAATCCCTTTTTACTTGTGTGCCTCGGGAAGACTTATGTGGTGTTGGGAAACATAGATGGAATTACCATGGAACTATTTGTTACTCAAGTTCTTGGGTTGAGCTGTGACATGGTGATCCCCTTAATCTATCATTTAGGATTTTGGACTGAGCATATGTATATATATATATATATATATATCCTATTAGTGTAACCACTCCATGGTAATGGTTACTCTCCTTCGAGGAGAGTAAAAGACGTGTAGGGTAGGCCACATTATTTCTATGTCTATCTTCTCTTGTTTGGATGATTCTATTATATTGCAATAGGTAGGTATTACTCAACATGATGTCATATCCTCACCATATCGAGCCCATTGTGTTTGGATGAATAAAAAATGCACTCACTTTTTTGGGGGACCTATACTCTTCCTTTATCGTTTTCCATAGCTTCTTTTATCCACTACTTCTCTTATGTTGTATCTCTTACTACTCCCCCTTCACCTTTTCATTATGTTCTACTATGTAATTATATACTCACCCCTACATGGGATTTATGAAACACATGTCATGCCTTTTATAGATGAAATAAATATTGATTTTTACTTCATAGGAGCATTGGGATATGGGTTTCTTAGACCAAATACAATGGTCATAGTTGGGATATAAGAATTGGGATATCTCAATAGATACTCTTGTTTAGTTTCCTTCAGTTTGGGATACGTTTCAGGATTTAGAATGTGTTATTACAAATTAATTTTCAGTTGACACTACCATAATCTTTTACCATATAGATGTTCATGAATTTTTATTTTACTTTATTTATGTTTTCACTTTTTATACTTTTCTTCTGCACTATTTTGTTAAGTTGTATCTCTGGGTGTACAATGATTTTTAGAAAAAGCCAAACCTGAGTTTTATGTGCCTTCGGTGCTTTTCACCAACCTCTGGTATATGGAGGCAGGATGGGGGTAGTTGTGGATTGAGACCTAGGTTGGGTCATGTTGTGACATTTTTCGTGTTACCTTGAGTTTTAATGGATTCAATACCACATGCTTCAAGTGGTTAATATAAGTAAATCAGGATTTTAGAAATGGAAAAACATTCGATTGAATGAAACATCAACACCTAATTAGGTCATGTGATGATTGTTTTCCCGTAATTGTTCTCAAGGTTGTGATGATTTATGGTGGGGACACATTATTGACCTGTGTTTTGGACTGCAGTTAAAATTTCAAGGGAATTTGAACATTCTCTTTTGGTGGATGGTTCAAATCATAAAACAAACATTGAATTATAATTATGAGCATTTTAAAACATAAAAGTGTTGTTTTTTATTTTAGGAGACTGTATCAGGTGGTGTCTCTTATGTTTTGATGAGTTTCAGAAGAATTTGTATATGAAATATCTATTTAGGGAGGAACCAACTAAGGCGAATGATTGTAAAATGGATAGTCTAACGATGTGGTTTGACGGTGCGACCACATCACTATTGTGGAATATTATTTTGAACATTGTGAGTCTCCCACGATGCTTTGTGGATTGAGGTAGAGGTCATAGACAACCCACACAACTGGAATACAGATTTTCATACAGTGTGTTATAGTCATGCAAGGGAGTCCCCCTTTAGACAGAGTGTTCACATGGGTTGGGGAAGGGGGTTGTCTTGGATTTTGATAACCACATGACTGGAACATTTTTTTTCTAAACATGTGACCAAACCATGAAAATCATTATAGATCATAATGAGACCATTTTCACGTACATTTTTAAGTATCATCCTTCCCATAATTCCTCTACATTCACAGAATCCCCCTCACGTGGGAGCTCTCAATTTGCCTCCTCCTAGCTATAAATTTACCTCCTCTATCCAAAATCCAAATCCATCACCATCTGTCACATTGGATATCCATCAGTGAGAATACAAATCTTCTATATTATCATCTAAAATTATAATATTATATAGAACCCTCAGTCCCTATAGGATAATTCACCATAGATTCAGGGAATTTGTATATTATTCTAATTTGTCCCATTTTGGATTGAATCATAGATCGATATAGGACATGTGGACCATCAGAAACCTGATGTAGGTAGTCTATATCCTCTTCCATAAATGTACTATATTTTATATAATATTACCATTATGTCACATATATGTATTTTGGTGGTTTTTCTCTAAAAAACAAAATTCCTTATATTAAATTCTTAGACCACCTTAGGATGTATTTTATCACCCCCTTGATATGGTTAGAGGATATGAAATCATCCAAAACCACCCCTTAGGGTGATTTAGATTAGATTTCCCCAAATTATTTTTCTATTCTTTATTTTTGAACCCCCATTAGGGGGTATTTTTTAATTCCATGATATTATATGCATTTTTTTTAAAAAAATTCTTTAATATGTATGTTGAATTAGTCCTCTTTTATGGAATGTTTTATTAAAGCTAAATAAATCATATGATTAGTTTTCCCCATTTCCTAAAAAATTCCCCTTTTGTGGTTAGATGTATTATAAATAAAAAATTGAATTGATTAAGGGAATTGTGACTTGATAACATGTAATGTAGAAATTGTGATACCAATGTCCATTATAATTGTTGTTAAATGAAATGGATCATTGTAATTTAATTGTTTATTAAATCTATAATAACATGGTTTGGTAGTTTATAGGATAAAAAACCCCATTGATTATAATTAATATTAATTGAGTAATAATAGGGGTATACTACACTTGAGTGATACTATTTTCCATATTAATGAATGTTAGGGTGATGGATGATATTGTATGTGTATTACTCTATACTATTATAATGGGTATACCATCCCTTGTCAATGCATCAATACATTATGATAATGGTAATGGAGTCTCTTCAAAAGGATTCCTTACTTTACGATATTGGCCATGGCATCCCTAGGAGAGGCATACCTTATATTATTATACTAGGAATAACATACATGGGCATGGAATACCTTAATTTATCGTAAATGGAATGTTTTACCTATATAAGGGGTCTCTTACATTATGATAATGGGCATGGAATCCCCTAATTTATGATTTTGGGTATTTTTTCCGTTGATTAGCACATGTGGATAATTATTTTTATTTTCATAGGTGGATGAATTGGTGTTAAACTGTGGGTCCAAATTGGGGCATTTATATTTGCGTAAATTAATATTAAAAAATTCACATATTTTTATATATGATGGTAGGATTTCATATAATTTATTTTTTATGATGGAGTAGGTTTTTCCGGACAGGTGTCCTTGAGGATCCGAAGACCAAATTGTTTACTATTAATTTCTTTATTTGTTACACCTTCATACCACTATATTTTATATAAACATAATATATTTATTTAGACTCCATTTGTGGTCGTGTACTATGTTTATCAGAAAACATGTTTAGGACATGATATCATTGATATACATGAACAGACCTCATGGTCGCTAGTTTAGGATCATTATTTGTGCCTATGTTTTTATGATTTTATCTTGGATCGTAGGATCACCTGGTTGATTTTTAGAATAGGATAAACAATGATATGTCCATTGGAGATTTTTATTTTCCTTATATACTATTTAATTGTACTTGATGCATGTTTTTTCCTGCACATTATTGGTATATCCATGCGGGATTAGTTTTCATTTATTATCATTAGTTATTTTTTACAGGACATTTATTTAATATTTATTTCACTCTATTTATTACTAATCAAAATGGTATAGTATACCCAATATACCTCCATTAGACCACCACTAATAGTTGAAGTCATCGCGCATATGTGGAGGAACACTTGAGGTCTAGTGGCCAGTTGGCATGGGGAACCATTGTAGTGGATTTTAGGTTGATATTTTACATTAATGATATAATCTTGAATATATGTCAATTGTTTCCATATATAACCTAAATCACTTAAAATACACAATAAATATTTTTTATTTCATTAAATTTAATTAATCTTCATTCCTAAAATTCTATTAACCTTAATCATATAATGTTCCCAACATAGTGAGCTTCTTCAAAATAACATTAATCACGTAGTGCAAACATCACTTTTAAACTTCATGTTTATATATAGGAAATGAAATTTATTCTGAAAATGTGAAAACCAATTATTCTAATTCACCATATTTACAACAATACCATGTAAAATATTACCCGTAGAGGTTATCAATAACTTTTTCTTCATCTAGAAAAAATTAGATTAACAGTCTTCCTCAAAATATATGTAAAACATAAAGGTAAAATATATCTCAATATTTTATTAGATCTCAATAAATGTCTCTTAGTGTCTCATTAATGAATCAGCCTGAATTTTTTTCAGCCCCGTACAATATTTTTTTCTTCTGTATAGAGGGTTTTAAAAAATATCGCCTAATAAATAATATTTTTTATAAAAATTTTAAACATATTTAAATTGTTTTGTTAATGAAAATATCATTATTTATTATAAATAAACTAAATTACATTCATATGGGATCCTGATAGAGCTATAAACTCTATGGGTTAATAAAAAACTATCTCACCTCATTTAAGATGTTATATATCTGTTTATTTATAAATGTATATAATAAAATATGTTACATTTTTATTTAGAAATTAAAAACATTATTTCTATTTCAAAATGTTATATATTAAATTAGACACATATGTATATGTATATGTATATTTATTTATAAATATATAGTATATTTCCAATTATATATAAATATATGTATAAGGATATTATATAAAAAATAAGTGTTATTATATATGTATATAAATACTAATATGTGAAGATGAATATATATATATATACATGAATAGAGAAATATTTTCATATATAAATACTGTTTTATCAGTATTAAACCCATTTTCACACATATATATATATATTATTTACAAAATAAATAAAGGAAAAAAATGTTTTAAAAAAGCGTTGAACAGAAAACATTTTAAGGTTAAATGTTTAATGAAATGGATAATTAGTTAAAAACATTTTCTTGTTAGTGTAAGACATCTTGTGTAACACCCCGAGCTTCCACGATACACCTCTCTTTCAATAATGCAATAGCATGCATTGTACGCAAGATCGAGTTCTAACACACCGCGACTAATCAAAGTAGCCGTTATGAATAGTAATACCCACTTTTTAAAATTATATAAATTTTATATTTCAAAATGGACTTCATTTTTGTATTCTTAATTTCGAAATTATCCTAAGTTGATTTTTTTTGTAATTTTTTGAGAACTTTAAATTTTTTATGAATAATGAAAAATATTTAAAACAACTTTTTTAATCAAAATAATTTATATTGATAAATTATACTATTTAGTGGTTTTAATGTATAATTAAATAATATTTTTACCATTTTATCCCATGGTGGTCATTAGAATTAATTTAACAATGAAATTGGACATAAACAATTGGCAATCTTTTGATATATATTGTTTCTTAAAAATATGTTATTTGTTGTGATAGCGGGAATTAATTATAAAATTAATTAATGTAACTTATATGTTTGGAATTTATTAAAATATACATCATTATTTAATTCAGAATATCAATTATTTCTTAGGGTGAAATTTTGGCATTGTTCTGAAAAACTTCAATTTATGATGAATAGTGAAACCACTAAGTGGTAGTTAAAAAACTGATTTTTCGTTTAAATGAAACATTACCGATTCTATGAATTAAATTTCAAAAATCCGAAATACATGGTTGTCATTAAGATGTAAAATGTGGTTCAATGGGATTAAAATAATTTTTTGGTGAATAGTAACTTTTATGTTTTATTAATCACAATTAAAGGTAATTAGTGAAATTTAAGGTAAAGATAATGTTATAATAACATGAAATGACCTTGACAAATGTCCTACCCCTATTGGATGAGTTATGTCCGACCAAAAAAATCCATGGGTCAACTTGGGGACCCCATGGAGCCACTTTGGTAGGAAAATGACATTAAAAACTTTTTATTTAATGTTAAAATAAAAATGTCACAAACATGAGTTGTTTTACTAAAACAATTTTTAAATGGGGTTATACAAGTCATATTTTTTACTATAAATATTAATTAGAAAGCTATAAAAATTTCATACATCATGATATTTTGTTTATAATTTTTAGACATTAAATAAATTTAATTATTTAGGACACCATGATGATGAATCGATTACTTCATTATTTAACGATTTAAATAAAATGAAAAGATAATGTAAAATCTAAGACCTACACATGTCAAAAACCTATTGGATGGGTGGATTTAGAACTATTAACACCTTATCCTAGAAATATATAATTCTGGGACCTTTTAAATCTGAAATTAATTTTATGTTAAAGTAACCTTTTATAACTTTCCAAGAGTGCCCCTCCTCTCCTCTTATAAAAGGCCCCCACCTCTACCACCTTACCCACACCTCTAAAGCATTTGGATCGGCCAAAACCTGCCCATTTTGTCTCTCCACATCTCAGTCTTACTCCTATAAGCCTCACATTGGGCAGAAGTATTCCCAAGGAAACCTTTGAGCTCAAATCAAAAAGTGTTACCCGTTTTAAAGGTTGTGTTTTCTCTTGTGTTCTTATGTTTTATTTTTCTTCTCCAACCCCCTAAACTCTTTTTATTCATTTATTTTGTAACAACAACAGTATCATAAATATACTAGTATGTTGTTATAATAATGATTCGAGCTACTTTTACACACACCTACATCTAATGGTTAAAGAACATACTGTTTCTGTGGATGGCGAATTTCTGCCTCACGAAATGATGATTGTTCAACACTCATATAACACCTTCAAAGGTTTCCATTAAGATGTCACTATATTTATATATGATATATAATATGTTTATGTTTTACTTAAGCTTCTGTATTTTTCATTTATGGCATACCTTTATGGTTTCCATTATGGGTAAACACCATATTTTCATTTTATGAAGTGCGGACTACCGCCCCCTCAAAGTGATTTGTATTGTTAATGCCATATGTGGGATGTATAAAGGATGGTGTAAATGGTATTATACATTATATTATACTGGAATTATAGTATACCTTTATATAATTATATTTTAATTCCATTAAATATGAAATAGAAATGAAAGTAGTGTTCATGCGTATGTACAACTTACTGTCTCCATGAACGGTGCATTTCATTTCTTACCTCTAAATGTTATGTAATATTATAAATTCATGTATATACTATATATATATGATATATATGATATATAAATCATTAATATAATTCTGGATATAATGGATATTTCACCACATGAACAACTTGTAATTATATGAAGTTTATATTTGACTCAAGTACCAAAGATCGACAAAATTACCGTTATTAACTTAAATAATTACATAATGTTCATAACATGGTAAAAAGTGATATAAAAGGAATAATTAACATGGAAAAGGTTCTTAAGAAAATATAAATTAACTCTAGTTTATTATTCAGGAGGTTAAAGAATGATCCAGTCAAGTCAGACATGAGGTAAGGGAAATTCTTAACCCAATTTCTGTTCTTTGGGTTAATCTCCTCCTTTCAAATTATTTCATGATATTATTATGTTATATCTTGTATTTTTACTTTATTTATGTGTAATTATAGTGAATACACATAATAGATCTATTTTATTTAAAAAAATGATCTTTTTAAGGGAACTTCTTAATCCAATTTCTCTTCATTGGGTTAATCTCCAACATTCAAATTATGTCATGATATTATTATGTCCTATCTTGTATTTGTACTTTCCTTATTATTACATATAGTGAATACACATAATAAATATATTTTATTTTAAAAAATCATCTTTTTAAGGGACTTGGTCTCAATCTCCTTTCATTAAGGAATATTTTTTTATACATGACTTTCCATTATACGGTGTATAAACACCTCAGACTTTTACTTTTATTAAAAAGTAATATTTTTATACGAAGTGTTTTTACTAAACGACAAAAGGAATGTTTTGTCTTACGTATGCAACGACAATGACTTCTCCATCGCTGTGACAATTATTTGAGTTTCAGCTTCCTCTACAAGCCATAACTTTATTTAAATGAAAAAATACCATGTTTTACTTTTCTTTAATTTTGTTATTGAAAATGGTATGTATCAAACGTTGTTTAGGAGTTTTAATATATGAAATGACAGTGAAAATGTATATGTATTTAATGCAAGCTTAAAAATGTTTTCAGAAAACCCAACTCTTGAGTGTGGTAGACCGGAAGGGATTGGGCGTGGACCCATCATGGCCTGTAATTAGTCAAGCAGTCTCAGAATTAGTTATTTTGTTTTCAGAAGCTTGTATAATGTTTTCAGAAAAACACCGGAGTATATTTGAGCAATTTTAATTGTCAGTATCTTCTAAAATTGAACTGGTATTTTGATGCCGTAATTAATTTCAAACGGTATTTTATAAAAATTGTATTCCTAAATGTTTATATACCATTTTTCATATGAGAAATGCATTAGACTTAATATGTGACAGGTGGAGCCCGCTATAGCTCCTCGATGCATCGACAGGTCTCATGAGACAAACTAGTGTCTTGGCACGAGGCCCTGACAAAATCTTCTTTGTAGTCTTGGCACGAGGCCTTGTCTACATGGTTATGATAGTCTGGAATTATGCATTCCATAATTATAAAAGTGGTTATTGATATTGGATGTGATTATTCGACCAGTAGAATATCCATGTGAAAAAGTAGATGGAATTATTTCATTTTACTTTTTCCATATTATGTTGAAGTTCATGTTTAAAAGGATTTTTTTAGTTATACATTGCCTTAAATGTTTATGTTTATATATGAAAGCTTCCACTATATTTTTATCCTTACTGAGCATCTGAGCTCACCCCTCTCAATGTTTTAATTTTTCCAGGATGTGAAGAAGTATTTTAGGAATGACCTGCAGGGATAGTCTGAAGGGGATATGAGTGTCGAAAATGGAGACTATGTTATTTTAGATTTTCACTTTATGATGTAATGTAACATTTATGAATGTATCTAGTGTTTCCAAGGCTAGTAAAATAATTGGTCTTTCGAGACTTGATCTTTTGTGATCATGCCATTGTTATGAAATAATGTACCGACTCTGGGTAACTGAGGTCGGGGTGTTATAGTGGGTATCAGAGGCAGTTTAGTACTATCCGTGGAAGCTAGATTTAGATAAACTCTAATTAGAGCACATAGCCCTAAGATATAATTTGAGGATTAGTATAGAAGAACTTCCTAGAATTTTGGTATTATAGAGATTTTGTGAGTTTTCTAAGCAATACATCCCTGTCTGGATACGAATAGGTAGAGGCGGCTCTGGCACAGATGTACCTAGGGTTAAAACCCGAAAACACCGCTTTGAGCTAGACTCGAACGAGAACTGGTGCACGACAACGGGCCATGCTGCACTCTTGGTTACGACACTCCCCGGGGATATGCTTAGGATAATTATCGTTTTCTTTACAAACCACTATAAAGGGTTATGAGTATCTACTTCCACAAAGAAAACATTTATTATGATTATGGATTATATCCATAAATAGTACAATTTATGTTAAGTGTTTTTCATGTTTGTAATTATGTATTTTTATTTATAAAATTATCTAGTTTATTCCATTGTTTAGGAATGGAGCCTAGTGGGAGGAATGGAAACCATATCAATGCACACACTCCATGTAGGGATTTCCCTCCTGCTCAAGATAATTATAGTGGAGCTGGTGATAAAACTGGTGTTGATCACCTTATCACTATACTGGGACAACTCACTCAGGTTATGAATAATAACCTTACTCGTATGGAGCACCCTGATCCGAAACGTGGAGGATCAATTTTAGATCGCTTCATGAGGCAACAGCCACCAAAATTTAATGGGGTTACAAATCAATTATTATCTGAGCAATGGATAAACTCTTTAGAAAAAATATTCTACGCCTTGGGGAGTAGCAAAAGGGAGAAGGTCATCATGGCAGTTTACCGCCTCACTGGAGATGCCAATCAATGGTGGTCGCTAACTCAAAACACAAAGGCAGATGATGAAGTATCAAATAAGTAATGGAGGGAGTTCAAAGATCATTTCTTAGAAAAATATTTCCCTCGTGACCATTGAGCAGATATGGAAAGGCAATTTCTGAGTCTGAGACAAAAGGAGGATGAGAATGTCGCAAAGTATGAGGCTAACTTTACAAGGTTAGCAATGCATGGTGCAGATTATATACGTAACCCAAGAAGTAAGATTGATCATTTTTTAATGGTTTAAAACCATTTCTCCGCCAAGCCTTAGTCTCACAATCTTTCTCATCGTACAAAGATATAGTCTCGTGTGCTATCAAGACAAAAAAGGAATTCTCTAAATCTTATGACAGTAAAGTAAAGCAAGAGAAGAAGAGAACGGTGGAACAAGAGATAGATAAAGGGAAAAAGGGAAATAATGATTTTACATTATGCGATAATTGTTGGAATAATCACCCCGGTATTTGCCTAAAAGGAATGGGAGTTTGTTATAAATGTGGTGAAAAAGGTCACCAGGCTCGTGATTGCAAGGGAAAGAAAGAGGCTATTAATGTTGAATGCTACAATTGTAGTGAAATGGGGTATTATGCTAATGAATGTCCTAAGAGTCAGGGAACCTTACCTCAGAAAAGGTTAAGGGATCAAGGACAATCTTATTCTATTACTACAGTTGAAGTGGAATAATTAATGTATTGGTGATTTTGGAAACAAGGATTATATTCTTGTTATAAGAATAATGTGATATATATAAGGATTTTACTGCAGTACTTGTTGTTTTCATTAAGGTTTTAATATAATGAAGGTAATTATATTTTTAGTATGTGAAAATAAGAGAAACTTTACTTTGTTTTGGGGAATCTAATGTTACAATTGATTTTGGAATTTAAGGACCTTTTAGATAAAGTATGGACGGAGGTATTTTGGATAACTATAAAAGTTGGAATGGATTAAGTTAAACTTTGGATATTATTGTTTAAGGTTAAAACATTTATGAAGATTATTTTTGGAATATTACAATACTATATTTTTAGGAAAAGGAAAACCTGCAGGGTGGGGGATAACCTATCACGTCAGACAAAGTTGTAGGAATCGAACCCACAACCATAGTGCGATATGTCTTTATTACCTACCACTAGCCTACATGAAGTCCCTGGTTATTAAAAAAATGTTTTCTTAATCTAAATGGTATGTGTTAATATTTGGAACCTTATAGAATTATGATAAATAGAATATTTTTGAGTTCTATTACCTTTTGGAGTGAAAGATGGGTTTGTGGTAAAAAATTATTAAAGAATGAAAGTCTACATGACAAGTAAGTATATTTACTTACGTTCTTAGTAAATCTCCTAAATAAATTCCTCAACTTTATGAAATGTAACTAAAAACAAAAATGTTGTCGGTTAACTTTTCCAATTGGGGAATCAATGACCGTTTAACCAATCACAAGTTTGTGATTTTCTTGTAGTTAACTTTCTCCTAATCCTGTTTTATACAACTCTCCATCAGACATTAATGGTTTGTTTTTCCTCCATATCCATATTTTCATAGAATCCTAGTATGGGCTATCTCGGGTGACCTTTGTACTTCTATTTATTTATTTTAAAGTTATATTTTTATTAACCCTATTTCCAATGTGGGTTTTCCACAAAGGTATTAGCTATTTTCAACCTTTTATTTTCAAAGAAAAACATCAAATTGCGAGGACACAATTTACTGAAGGAGGGGAGAATGTAACACCCCGAGCTTCCACGATACGCCTCTCCTTCAATAATGCAATAGCTTGCATTGTACGCAAGTTCGAGTTCTAACACACCACGACTAATCAAAGTAGCCGTTATGAATAGTAATACCCACTTTTTAAAATTATAGAAATTTTATATTTCAAAATGGACTTCATTTTTGTATTCGTAATGTCGAAATTATCCTAAGTTGAATTTTTTGTAATTTTCTGAGAACTTCCAATTTTTTATGAATAGTGAAAAAAACATAAAAAAACTTTTTTAATCAAAATAATTTATAGTGATAAATTACACTATTTAGTGATTTTAAAGTATAATTAGAAAATATTTTTACCATTTTATCCAATGGTGGTCATTAGAATTAATTTAACATTGAAATTGGACATAAACAATTGTCAATCTTTTGATATATATTGTTTCTTAAAAACACGCTATTTGTTGTGACATCTGGAATTAATTATAAAATTAATTAATGCAACTTTGTGTTTGGAATTTTTAAAAATATACATAATTTTTTTAAATTCGGAATATCAATTATATCTTATGGTGAAATTCTTCCATTGTTCTGAAAAACTTCAATTTTTGATGAATAGTGAAACCACTAAGTGGTAGTTAAAAAACTAATTTTTCATTTAAATGAAACTTTACCGATTCTAAGAATTGAATTTAAAAAATCTGAAATACTTGGTTGTCATTAGTATGTAAAATGTGGTTCAACGGGATTATAATAATTTTTTGGTGAATAGTAACTTTTATGTTTTATTAATCGTGATTAAAGGTAATTAGTGAAATTTAAGGTATAGATAATGTTATAATAATATGAAATGACCTTGAAACATGTACTAACCCTATTGGATGAGTCATGGACGACAAATTCAATCCATGGGTCAACTTGGGGACCCCATGGAGCCACTTTGGTAAGAAAATGACATTAAAAACTTTTTATTTAATGTTAAAATAAAAATGTCACAAACATGAGTTATTTTACTCAAAAATATTTTAAACGGGGTTATACAAGTCATATTTTTTACTATAAGTATTCATTTGAAGTATAAATAGATTTCATACATCATAGTAGTTTTTTCATAATTTTTAGACATTAAATAAATTAAATTATGTATGACACCATGATGATGCAGTGATTACCTCATTATTTAACGATTTAAATAAAATGAAAAGATAATGTAAAATATATGACCTACACATGTAAAAAACCTATTTTATGGGTAGATTTAGAACTCTTATCACCTTATCCTAGAAATATATAATTTTGGGACCTTTTAAATCTGAAAAGAATTTTATGATAAAGTAACCTTTTATAACTTTCCAAGAGTGCCCCTCCTCTCCTCTTATAAAAGGCCCCCACCTCTACCACCTTACCCACACCTCTCAAGCCTTTTGATCAACCAAACCCTACCCATTTTGTCTCTCAACATCCCACTATTACTCATAGAAGCCTCACTTTGGGCAGAAGTCTTCCCAAAGAAGCCTTTGAGCTCAAATCAAAAAGAGTTACCCGTTTTAAAAGTAGTGTTTTCTCTTGTATTCTTATGTTTTATTTTGATTCTCCAACCCTCTAAACTCTTTTTATTAATTTGTTTTGTAACAAAACCAGTATCCTCAATATACTAGTATATTGTCATAAGAATTATTCGAACTTCTTAACCCAATTTCCGTTCATTGGGTTAATCTCCTACTTACAAATTATGTCATGATATTATTATGTCCTATCTTGTATTTGTACTTTCTTTATTAGTACTTATAGTGAATACACATAATAAATCTATTTTATTTTAAAAAATGATCTTTGTAAGGGAATTTGTCTCAATCTCCTTTCATTGAGGAATATATTGTTTTATACATGACTTTCCTTTATACGGTGTATAAATACCTTTGACTTTTACTTTTTTTCAAAAGGAATCTTTTTATACGAAGCATTTTTACTAAACGGCAAAAGGAATGTTTTGTCTTACGTATGCAGCGACAATGACTTCTCCACCGCCATGACCATTATTTGAGATTCATCTTCGTCTACAAGCCATAACTCTTTTTTAAATGAAAAAAATACCATGTTTTACTTGTCTTTAATTTTATTATTGAAAATGATACGTATCAAACGTTGTTTAGGAGTTTTAATATATGAAAACCCGATGAAAATGTATATGTATTTAATGAAATCTTAAAAATGTTTTCAGAAAACCCGACTCTCAAGTGTGGTAGACATGAAGGGATTGGGCGTGGACCCATCATGGCATGTAATTAGTCGAGCTGTCTCAGAATTAGTTCTTTTGTTTTCAGAAGCTTTCATAATGTTTTCAGAAAAACACTGGAGTATATTTGAGAAATTTTAAATGTAAGTGTCTTCTAAAATTGAACAGGTATTTTGATGCCGCAATTTATTTCACACTGTATTTTAATAAAATGGTATTCTTAAAGGTTTATATACCATTTTTCATATGAGAAATGCATTGGACATAATAAGTGACGGGTGGAGCCCGTTATAGCTCCTCGATGCATCGACAGGTCTCATGAGAAAAGCTAGTGTCTTGGCACGAGGCCTTGAAAAAATCTTATTTGTAGTCTTGGGATGAGGCCTTGGCTATGTGGTTATGATAGTCTGGCATTATGCATTCCATTATTATGAAAGTGGTTATTGATATTTCATGTGATTATTCGGCCAGTAGAATATTCATGTGAATAAGTAAATGGAATTATTTCATTTTACTTTTGCCATATTATGTTGCAGTTCATGTTTAAAAGGATTTTGTTTAGTTATACATTGACTTAAATGTTTATGTTTATTTATAAAAGCTTTTGCTATATTGTTATCCTTACTGAGCATCTGAGCTCACCCCTTTCAATGTTTTAATTTTTCCAGGATGTGAAGAAGTATTTTAGGAATGACTTGCAGGGATAGTCTGAAGGGGATATGAGTATGGAAAATGGAGACTAGGTTATTTTAGTTTTTCACATTATAATGTAATGTAACATTTATGAATGTGTCTAGTGTTTTAAGGCTACTAAAATAATCTGTCTTTCAAGAATTGATCTTTTGTGATCATGCCAATGTTACACAATAATGCACTGACTCTGGGTAACTGGGGTCGGGGCGTTACATCATGGGTGAATTTTTTTAACTTATTATATAAATATATAGTAATATGTTGGTGATAGGAAGAGTGGGGAATGGGAAATAGAAAATGATTGGAATAAAATGAGATTGGACATAATACATATAAATTGAAATTATTTAAAAAATATAAAATATGGAAGTTGAATCATGTGATATAAAATGTGAATGGGATTGATTTGGTGAGAGCTATTTTTTAATTTTAAATGATAAGAGGGAGATTTTCAAAATAAATTTAGTTGCAAAAATAAAAGGTAAATATGAGGGAAAGATATATATGGAAGGAGAGTAAAAATAATCAAAGGAGGATAAATATGAATTTTTGGAAATAATTTAACTGAGTGTTATAATAAAATGAAATAAAATCAAAACATAACAATACAATCATAGGATTAAATGATTATACACTATAGGGGTGTGAAAATAGGGTAATAAGAATACCAATATTCTTCATCATATCTCTAGCACATCTCCCTCAATAGTTTTCGAATCAATGGGTTGTTAGTTTCATTAGTTTTTCCAAAATAATTAGAAGGTAATCTATTAGATTTTTCATAGGTGATGAGTTATAATTTTTATAATTAATTAAATCATATTTTTGTGTTTAAATTTTCAAATATGAATAATTAAACAATTATAGTATCGATTGAAATTTATGTTGTGGTGGATTAACATATGGTGAAGAATTTAGAGATCCATTCAAACTTTTATTCATCTCAAATTGATTCAATATTATTAGGGTTTTTATCACTACTTTATACCATGTATTGCAAACAATATTTCTAATCTCGGTCATGTATTTAATACAAGTTATGGGATACTTAATTTTTCATTTAGTAATACCATTTAGGTGGGTTTATTATTTAATTCATAGTTGGGAATAAGGTATGTGTAGGATTAATAGATATAATAAACTTGATAAAATAAAATTTATGGGTAATATATTTTTAAATTCATTATTTTTTGACATTTTATTTATTGATATTTTGGATTGTAAATTCTAGATTACCATGCTGAAAATTGTGGACATTGAGGGATTTTTTAATGCAACAGATGATATGTTATGAGAACATTGTTTTGTCTTGTCTCTTACCAAAAAAAATGAAATAATCGTACCTATTATATATAGTTAATAAAATTGTTTCCCAAGTTTATTTATGGTTTATGTGAGATTAAACTTATAATAATTAAGTGGAAGTTATGTAATTCCATTATTATATATGAAAATATAAAAATTATTAATTCTATGTGGGTGTGATGTGCGCATGTGTGCTGCATTGATGTTGTGGTGTTGTGGTGGATGTGATGAGGTGTTCTATATAACCTGTGGGTTCTATATGTTGGATTTTATGAT
Source organism: Viscum album (assembly GCA_963277665.1). Classification (NCBI taxonomy): domain Eukaryota; kingdom Viridiplantae; phylum Streptophyta; class Magnoliopsida; order Santalales; family Viscaceae; genus Viscum; species Viscum album. The sequence continues at coordinate 1,858,989,780 of OY728151.1, read as the reverse complement.
GGAAGTAGAGGCAATGTAGAAAGAATTTATTATGTTCAAATTAGTTGTGGTTGTGAAATGGATGAAAGTGGTATTTTTTGGTAGGTGGAGGATTTATTTTCATGATCTTCTAATTTTTTTGGTGATTCATTGTGGTAGTTTCCTATATAGTAATGGAATACTTTTATTAATAATGAATTGATATGAAATGGTTTTAAATGGCTAATTGAATAATGAATTTAATTAAGAAGCGTGTTTTATGTTGTTGATGTTTATATGTGAAATAGAAGTATGGATAAATAAATATGGTTAATTATTGAGATTAGTTAGTAGACGGGAAATTTGGAAAATTTATTATTTTAAATGAAATGTGGATAGTGTCTTGTGGATTGTTTTTTGTTATTCTTATTTTAGGTGTAGAGAAAACGGGTAAATTCTGAAAATTGGTTGGTGATATTTCTGTAAAACCATTGGTTTATCTTGTATGTTATAATATTATATATATATATATACAATATATATTTTATTTCAATACAATACCCACCCATGTGATGTCCTTAGTATTGACGACCAATAGATTTGTGTGTTTTTTCCATACATTACAGTTGGAGGATGGCTGGGTGGCCACCCACTCTTCACTGATCCCTCTTCTTGGTGAAAATGACATTCTTGGGATGTGATTTACAAAATTTAAAAGTTTAACTTTTTATATGTGATGAAAATATATTTTACGGGCCACATGTCTTTGGGCGAGATGTAATCAGATGACTAATAGTGGGGGTCATGCATTGATGGAGGAGAGTACGAGGTTGATTCCCTTCATGTTCATGGTACCCACGTACACTTGTTATGAGATGTGATTTTTTTTATGTCCCATGTGAGATTTTGATAGATTTTATTTTTTGTGATTGTGCTGTTGTCATTGTGTAGGATGTGATGTGATGTCATATTATATGGAAGAGGTGGTAGAACCAATACATATGTCGTAGATTTCTGAGAGAATATAAACAATGGGAATGTGGCGTGGGGTTCCAATCATATATATTTTTAAAATTATATTAATTTACATGGGTGTGTTGTTTAGTGTGTGAGACTTTATGAGTTTGGGGTTTTGTTTGTTGACAAGATTTGGTGTTGTTTGTTTTTTTTGTAATGTATAGATTAGTATTATCATTTCACATATGTAAGGTATAATTTGAATATCCTAATATGTATTCTCATATGACCACACCATGTATATCAACAATCATTTTTTGGTTTTCAATAGGACTTCATGCACCGTTCTGGACCCTACTAGGTCAGATTTTTTAGATCTGTTACCATGTCATGACCCTGACATTTATTTTGGTTCATTCATTTGGATAAATTTATATATATTTATTTTCTTACACAATATATAGGTGATTAAGTTTATTTAATTTTGATATTAGTTAATGTATTTGATTGATTTATGATATAAAATATCTCAATCTTATTTATTATAGTGGATAATGCATCTCATTTTTTTGATTTTTAATAGCTTAATTTATTTTCACCAACTTGGTTCCTATTAGAGATGGGAATTAGAGGTCATTATCTCCCATCCTCGTTGCTAGCCCAAAAGGGGTGTCGTTAGAGAGAGGGGGTCTTGAAAAATTAATATTAGATGTGATGTTATAGAGATAAGATAATGTTTGGAGTTAGATATTATGAGTATTGAATGTGTTGGTATGGGAATTTTTTTCAATTTTGGTGCGTGATATAGGCTAGGGATACCATCAAGCGCACTTGATGCTAGGGCCCCTTGTGATCCATTTTGAAGGCTCTGATATTATTAAATGACCATGTGGGGTGGAACTGTTTGCTTGTTATAGGTCTAATAGTAGAGAATTCATCATGATTGATATCACATGGGATTAAACTAGGTGGATTTGGAATGTTTAGTAAACTAATTAAATAATCATGAAATTTTACATGTGTTTCTCTTAATATTTCTATAATATAGTTCATGATGAATTGTTATTGTTTAATAAATAATTATATAACCCAAAAGGAAATATGAAAATGATTGTTATATATAGTGAGATGATAATTTAATACATTTTTTAGGATTTAATGTGTTGTTTCCATGCCTATTATAGAATTATTCTAAAAAAATTAATTTTTTTTACCTTTATTATATTATATAACTATCCATATTACCTTCATAATGTCTAAAATTTTAATAGAACCATTCATAGATTATATTTTTTTGAAAAAAATATTTATTTTGAAAAACCATTTTATGCATGTCCCATCAAGTAGATTTCCTAATTTTAGGATAAAATGAATTATTTTAGCACCATTCTTAGAAGTATTCTTTTTTCACAATGAAGTTAATACACCATGTGTTTCTTTCCATTTTTAATTTTCAAAGATCTTGTCTTATGAACTTACTGTAGATTTTTTTTTAGAAATTTAAATTCTAAAATTTCTTAAAATGACCATTTTGATTATTTAAAGTTCCTTGGAATTTAGATTCAATTAAAATAATATCTTACTCTGTATTTTTCCATGATCTATGTTCTACTGCATTTAAAAAACATATGTTATAACCATGTGTTAAGATGGAAATCCTTATAATATTAGTTTATAAATTTTGGAAAATGATAAGCATGATTTGTAGTAACCTATTGAGATGTAAAACTATATAAGATATTAATATTTTTCTTTTTAAGATTCATAATAATTTGTAGTGATGAAATTATATTTCCTATCATGTTTAGACACACACATTTTTTATTAGAATATTGTATAATTTTTGAATCATTTGTGTGGTGATTATGTAATTTATAGTATTTTAGAATTGATAATGATGAATGTTTAATATGTTCAATATAAATCTGGAAACATAATCATGTTATTCTTATTGTATAATATAATATTTTTATCATCAGCAATGAATTATTAAAAAATCTTTATTTTGATCATGCAAAAGTAAGGAACATCATAATACAACATGTGATGATTTAATTTCATGGTTTGAAAGATTGTATTATTTTAGTTATTATGAAATCATGTTGTCTATATGATTGGGATTCTGAGTTTATAAAAATAAACTAGAATATAAAAATATTCATATAAATTTAATAAGTTATTTTCCATGATATCAAGATGAACCTAGAATGTATTGCTTTCAAATATTATACATAAACTATTGGAATACGTGTATGTAGATTAGTTATTAAAATGGATTCATGTTAATACTATTTAAATTAATGGAATTGGGTTCCACCCTAAATAAAATTTAAATACTGAAATATTTTTGGTTGTATTATTATTCTATCATTTAATTTTCATTATGCCTTTCTCAGGATAATAGTTTTTGGAAACCTTACTTGCACTATTATTTTTGGGGATTACGAGACCCATGATGTGAATAATATATTAATTTCACCATAATTGTAATGTATAATCACTTATATATGGATAATAAACTAATTTCCCAAGGAAAATATTAAATTTAGTGAGAATTATCATGTTAATAAATGAGTTGATGTAATATAACCACATGAATAATTTTGGGATCCAGAATGCACTGCTACTATGTGTGGTGGTTCTTGTCGTACTTCCTACTGTGATTTATGATAAAAAACATCAATCATAGGATGATTTGGAAACCTGATCTGTAATCAAAATTCATTAAAAATTTAAATGATTAACACTATTTGAGTGTTCCATTACCACCTTAAATATATAATAACATGACAATTTATAGGGAATTTATTGAATTATTTTTCAGGGGATTTGATGTGTGATGTTAGCGGTGATTGTTTGTTGGGTTAGTGCGGAGGATGTTATAGAGAATGTGGTGATGTTAAAAAGGTGGGTTCCTAATGATGGTAAGGTGGTTAGGCGATGTGTTTGTGTTAAATGTCTTGTGGATGTTTTCGTTGGTAGGTGAGTTTGGCCGACAGTTGTGTTATGTTGTGGTTTTGATGTGAAGTCATTTGGATTTGAGGTTTTTGTTGTTAAATGACTTATGATTTTTTGTGGTTTTATTAAATTTATGTAATCATCAACCTCCATATAAAATTATTATCACCTAAATTAAGTATAAAAAGAAATGGGTTATTTGGAAAATCATGAAATAAAGGAATATGGTCTAGCCTCCCCCACGTAATCCTTTTTATGAAGGAAGTAATGGAAATGTTTGACCACTATCTTGTCAGTTGGATTTTTTATTATTGATGTTTATGTTTATGGAAAATGAGATAGAAACGTGAATAATAAGATATAGAAACTATTTCCTACATCAATGAATTTTATATTATGACACATTTTAGAGCCATACTGGTGAGGAATTGCTATCCAATGTGAACAATGTTGTCCTATAGTGGATGGGTTTATTTTATTTTTATGCTTATGGTAAATTTCTATATGTTTATATGAATTGTTGTATTGGTTGGGAAAATTTATGTAAATTTTTTTACATGTGAATTATTATCATATAAAATATTTTTTAAAATAACATGGTGTGTCTGATGAAGTCCCTAGAAAACGAATTTGTTTTTAAAATTTATTTATTGATTTCATAAAAAACATTCATGAGTTTAAATAGTAATTTAAATCGTAATTATGATAAAATAATGAGTGTTTGACGGGTTTTATTATTTGATTTGGGTTGATTTTTAATAGGGCGAATGATTTTTAAAAATCATTTAATATTTTCTGAAAATAAAAGGATTGGAATTGTAAAATAAATAATCATTTTACAGGATTTAGAAATTATGGGTGGAGAAAATAATGACATAAAATCCAAATTGAATTGATGAAATTTTTCAATATTATATTTTAAAATGGAAATAATTGAAGTGTGATTTCAAAATGAATATACTTTTTCAAATTTGAATAATTGACTATGTCGAAAAGAATTTTTTCCCACAACTGATTGATATGCATTGCTTGATGGTTTCATTTGGGTTATTTGTGTGACTTTTCTTAAGATTGAGAGTCACATATGAATGTTCAAAATTACATGTTGATAAAAAAATTATTTATGCGATGAATTATTTTATCTCATTTTGATATATGAGATGTATTATCTTCCTTGATATAATGATTTTTAATGGTCATACTCATGTTTGATAGGTATCTCTCCTTGGATATCGTTTAAATTGGTGTGTATCTTTGCTCTTATATTCCCCAATGGATTTTTTGTTCCAGATATATATCAATACCATTGAGGGGTATCCTTTTGGTTGGTTGTTCAAACCACCATCTCCCTTTCCTTATATATTTTTTATTCTCAAGGATGAATTTTTTAGTGGTATCTAAGGTAAGAGGATGTATTTTCCCTACTCGTACATTATCTTTTTTCATGGGTTGTGAGGGTTTCTAAAGTACTCACCTAATAAATATTATTTTTTCTACATGTAAAATGACTATTAAATAATTAATGGGTTTTATAAAGGAAGATTTTAAAATATATTATAGATAAAACGAATCCCATTCTTATGGGATCATAGAAGAGATGTAAACAATGAATTAGAATAAAAAACATTCATCCATAATATGACATTTTATATATATGTGTGTGTATATTAATATTTACATGCGTTATTTTGTTATTAAATATTACAAAAAATAACTTTTTTACTTAATTTTTTATATGTATACAGACATTTGTATATTTATAACTACTTGTGTGTATGTATAAATATTACATTGCCATATATAAATATATATCGATATTATATAATTAATAAGAGTTATTAAAAATTTATATAGATACTTATATGTCCATGGATATATATATATATAGACATGAATAGACTTATATTTTTATATATACATATTGTCTTATATATATCGAACTCATAGTTAGATATATATATATATATATATGATTATCTGATAAGTAAAAATAGAAAATATGTTTAAATTACATTGTAAGAAAAAAAATTTTAATGTTAGACGTTAAAAAATGTGGAATTTATTCCAAAAAATTATAATAAGTTATCACAGAGGAGTTATTTTAATTTATTAAATAAATATATGATAATAGATTGAAGAGATAATGAGTAAAGAGTGGGAGATGGATAAAGAAGTGATAAAAGTAGTTTGGAGAGTGAATATATAAAATGAAATAGTTAAAATGGTAGAAATTAAAGAATTATAATCATAGGATTTAAAGGGAGACGAGAAATATTTGTTGAGAGAGGTATTTTAATGATCAATAATAAGAGAGACAAATTTTCAAAATAAATTTAATAGGAAAAAATAAATCGAAAGTGGAGGGAGAGATATGTATGGGATGATAGTTATGATTTTTCATAGGGTTTAAATGTGATATTCGAGAGAGGAATTAAATGTGATGAAAAATTGAGTGAAATAAAAATAAAAAATGAAATAAGAAAATCATGTGATTAAAGGAGGATGTGATGCATGCATGTGATAATTAGGTAAAATAAATATCTTATTTCCTCAACTTCTCACTACCATATCTCCCTCAATATGAATCTAATCTACACAACCTCAGTTTTGGTGGACTATCCTTAATGAGTAAAATGTAATCACTTAGTTTGTTTTTATAGGCAAGAAGTTATGACTTCCAAATTTAATTAAATACAATTTCTTTATTGAAATTATAAAAGATTAATAATTAGATGATTAAATTTTCATTTGAAATATTATCTTGGATGATTAAAATTTTATTTTGGGTTTGGAAATAAATTCAAACCATTCTGTTTCCAACAACGATTTTGGGTCATTATGATATTCCCCTAAACTTCTAGTCCGGCCTTGTATACATTGTTTCTAATATAGTTTGGGAATTAAAATAAAGGCATGTGATCCTTTGTTTATCATTTAGTTGCATCATGCAGGTGGAGTTATTCTTTCATTCATCTTTGGGATGCTGGTTCGAACTTGCTAAAAAAATATTCTATCCAATTTTATTTGAAATTAAACAGGATATGTTTTTGAATCACATTATTTTAAAAAATTTGATTTATTGATATTGTGAATTATATGGGATAGATATCCTACTAAAATTTAGGGTTGTTAGTTTCATATTGTTGCAAGGATGTCCAAATACCATGATACCAAATCTGACACTAACATGAACTGAAGGGAATTATCGATCCTCATGAGTTGGAGGAAAGCACCTGGAATCATACAAGAATAAAGAGGGATTGGTTTTCCAAAAAACAGCAAAATGAAACAAGATACAAGTCCGTATATCGATTCTTTTCATGGAGAATGTACATGAAGCCAAATAGAAAAAATGATACTGATGTATATAGTTTAACAACTCCAAGAAAACCACATCATTAACAAGAAAAAATGATCAATGTCCATATATAACAAGTGTAAAATAGATCCACTATTCATTATCACCAATCCATGGTCTATAAGATAAAAAAAATCCACCACTTCACAGTGGAACATTCCCTTTTTTGGGACCTAGAATAAGAAAATAAAAAAATGCTTGTATTAAAAGGGTGGGACTAAACTATAAATACTAGTAGTGTCTCACCATGTTTTCCATAATAGTTCTATTATAACAAACCGATAACTATTTCAATTAAAATAAAATATGGTATTAAAGAATATATCACTTTCATATCTGAAAATAAACATGATTTAATTTCAATAGATCAGAAACATTTCAAACTTGTATAAAATATTCATTTTAAATAAAATAGTAATATAAATCATTTGGTATGAGTAAAAGAGTTATATAATAAAAGGAATATATAATTAAAATATACACAAAAATTACCTTTATCATCTCACATAATATGTGCTAATTTCTTGTATTACAATCCTCACACTACTCAAAAATGTGATCAAGAAAACCATGTAGGCACATGTCCCTCATGTTTTGGCCAAATAGGTGACCTAGTTTTCATGAAATGTCCAATTGATTATGATTTTTATATTTATTTATATTCTATTAAATCCCCTAGTTCATATCTCATGGATCATTAATTGGTTTTGAGTGTTTATTGTTTAATGAAAATTACTAAAAGAGTGGGTTGTTTTGAAAACTGTTTTAAAAATAGAATGTATTAATTAATGAGTTAAATAGTTGATAAATAAAAGTGGTGTTTTAGAATTATGAGATAAGGATATTATTTCAATCTCATTTCACATCTGGGATAGTTCATTTCTCTGAAAATTTCACAAGGGTTTGTTTAATTCTATGGTTAAAGGTTGTCAATATCTCGACTACCCTCTTACTTCATAAAATGATGCACAAATAAGAAAACCTTGAAACAACGATCATGTTATCATGGTTTGGTTCTCAATTATAGAATGATGGATTCAAAAGCATACCGAAATATTATATATTTTTGAGAGATAATGGAAGCTTGTGTTGTCCAATTGGAACAACCAATGATTCCCACTAGAAATTTCAACCCAATCGGTGTTAAAATAAAAAGTGATTCACTTAATTATATCAAAAGGAAATCATTCAAGGGAGAAAAATTTCAAGATAATAAATAAGTGAAATATTTAACACATAAATTATAAAAAACCAATAGAAGAACTAGTGTCGGAACTCACCCCCACCCCCATCTGTGTGTAGTTCCCTCGAGATGATCGTCCACCGTTTAGCTCGCCATCGATAGGAGGACGAGTATCGGTTGGAACTTCGCAATCATATTTGATCCCCCTATAAAGTTAGAGTCCTCTAGAACATATATGATAAGAAGGATACTCCTCTAGGAAAATAAAATTGAAGAGCATCACTTCTGGTTCAAACACTAAATGTGGTTCTCATGGTGCCTTTTTATTGCCAAAATGGGTAGTTGTTTTGGGCACTGAGATTTTGAAAAACTGGTTGGAGGATGGTTTTGGTGGACAGAAAGTATTATATCACTTTTGACAGAACTACAATATTGTAGACCCACGTCCATAATATCACCACCTAATTTTTGGAATACATTGGAGAATTAGATCTCGAGATATTGACATATTAAAGAACGTCACTTTTGACACTGTGCATATTCGGTGGCTAGGACATATTAGTCCTGATGGCCCCCTTAATAGCAGAATACGCATTGGGTTCTTTGAGATGAAATTCGGCCTATAAAATTATGGACCATTAAAAAAATATCATCCCATTTGGGGGCACTTTCTAGTATCATGGTGGGGATAAATCCACTGGTGTGCTTAGATCCTGCGCAGTTTGGCCCATTTTCTTGGACTTCATCATGGGTCCTCGAAATCACCTCCACCATCAATGAAAATATCAAAAAAAGTAAAATTTTTCTTTTTAATAGTGATACAAAAAAATAATTAAATAAAACCTGAATTTAATTTTCTTATTATATTTTTCATTTACAATACAAATTTAGTTCAACACAATGGTGTAAGGGTGAACATGACATAGTGAATCGTGGTACGATCACACCCCCACGCCTAAACATTTTCCCTCCTATTAAAAGTCATATTTTAAAAAATTATGCATGTAGATATTACCACTATCATGAAAAATTATCATTTGAGGAAATTCTAATTCCTTAAAGTAATATGATCAAGGCCCAAACCAGACCATCTAGTTCTTCCATGTGAAAATAAAAAATGATGTCTCATAAATCATATCACATTGACATTCAAAAAAAATCATGACGCCAAATTGAAAAAGGAATTCAAAAGTCAATGAGGCCACTAAATCTCCATGTGTGTGTGTGGAAACCATTTCATGCAATTCTTTCTACTTTCTATCCAATAAATATAGGTTATTTCAATATTTTTCAGTATAAATGATTTTTTCCACCAAACCTTCCCTACATCCATTGTAATCATACTTCAAGACCCACTCAATTAAGCATTCCCATAAATCAAACCATAACCTCCTGACCTAGATATCCCCATATGTTTCATATTTCATCACTCCCCTAATTAATTATTTTTGTTTTTTTTTCAGAAATTGCACTTGGATCAAATGTCACACTAATCTCTAAACCCTTGTTTGATCTTCTCATGACACTAATTGTAATAGTTTTAACACGATAAAAGGTTGATGAGGAGTGTATTTTTACCTACCCCTGAGACAACCCTTTTTTTAGGGTGTACAACATTCAGACATTAGGTTCACCCACATAGGTCAATCCGATATATTAATGAAATAGATTGGATAAGGACTGAACATATGGAAATATCGTTTAAAGATGAAAAATATTAACCTAATATATATTTATCATTTATTAAGTAAGAAATATTCACACATTGTGGTTTGGCGCAAATATTTGTGGATATATTGGTGACACAATATTTTGAAAAAGTACTCACACAAGGGGCATCAATAATCTCAAAAGTTTCATAGTGATACAACCATTTATATCATTGAAATAAAACCAATTCACTAAAAATCACTCGTTGATGTTATATTCATACAAACATTCAATCCATAATAGAGATATGTTTATAATGAAATGTTAAATCAATATAGAATAGAAAATTTCAACATGCATTTTTAGTAAGTTCATTAATTTGGTGTCCATAAGGGAGGGGGAGTAAAAATACGATAAAGAAGGAGAGAAAGAGAAGAAATATTAAAGACGATTAAAATTCTAATAGACTGAACAAGATGGGGAAAAGTGAAAATACCATAAAGATGGTGAAAAAGAAAATAATGAGGAAAATATGATCCAAATCCGAATAAACACAACAAGATGGGGAAAAGTGAAAATACCATAAAGAACGAGAAAAATAAATAAAAGAAAAAAGATGATGAAAATTCCTAATTAACCAATGAATGTACCCATTCCCCCACACCTAAAATGTGCAGTGTCCTCACTATAATAGAATAGAATGTGTGAAGGAAGGATAAAACTTGGTGATTTTCATTTTTATATTTCTTCATGATCATAGAGTTCCTCCATTGAGAACTCTGAATGGTCTTTGTGGAAGTGCTTTAGCTACTTCTCATTAACAGTGAAGGTTTGTTTGGTTTCTTTATTTTGAACCTGTAAAACACCAAATTGAGTGACTTTAGTAACAGTGTTTGTTCCAAACCAACAGGAACGAAGCTTACCTGGATAGAACATCAGTATTGCATTGTAGTGGCGGACCTTATGCCCAATGTGGAATTGAAGATGAACGATGACACGGTCATGGGAATCCTTGGTTCAATCCATAAAAATCATATAGTTCTCATATGCATCACTCATCGTTTCCTGAAACATCAATATCTACAACTTCCTTTGAGCACCTGAACGAGAAAGATTATAACTAAATTTTTTGATGGCATAGTAGGCCCGATGATCAACCTCAACCGGGAGGTGAAAACTCTTTCCAAACACTAGCTAATATGGTGACATACCAATGTGTGTTTTTAAAGAAATAAGGTAAGCCCATTATGAATAATCTAGTCTAGGGATCCAATCATTTCTGTTGGGTTGAACCATTTTTTCAAGAATTTGTTTTACCTATCTATTTGACACCTAAACTTCTCCATTAGTTTGTGGGTGATATGCAATATCCACTCGATGACCAACCCCATACCGACAAAAAAGTGATATCATTGTTCGGTTGTAGAAATGAGAACCCTGGTCATTAATGATGAACTATGGTAATCCAAACATACAAAAGAACTGAGTTCTCCAAAATTCTATTATTGTTTTGGAATCATCTGTCCTTGTCGATTCTACCTCTACCCATTTTTCACATAATTTACCTCAAGAGGAATGTACAATTTTCCAAATGAATTGGGAAATGGACCAATAAAGTCAATGACCCAAATATAAAAAATGTCATGAATGAGAAATAGTTTTTGTGGTATTTCATTTCATTTAGATACATTACCCATTCTTTGACAAGGAGGAAAATATTTACAAATATCATGGGCATCCCAAAAAAGTGTTGGCCAAATGAGACCATAATCAAAGGTTTTGTGAGTAGTTCATTTGGGGTACAAAGTGGCCCCCACAATAAATAGTGTGGCAGAATCTAAGGATAGACTAAAACTCACTACCAGGAACACAATGCCTACGTAATTGATCACTACATGTGCGCCAGAGGTAGGGGACATCCCAAACGTACCAAAGATACTCTTGTTTTAGACGATTGGATTGGTTTTTATTGAAATCAGTAGGAATTCAAGATGCTACCAAATAATTTACAATTTCAGCATACCAAGGAATAACATCTTGCACTCAGTACAATTGGCCATCGAGAAAAATGTCATTTATTGGAATAAAGGGGGATGATTCAATGTCCGAGGATGGGGTAATCCTACTAATATGGTCAAACAACACATAATCTACTCCTTTTTATATCTAATTTCTAGATTCTATTAATGATGGAGGAGAATCCAGAATATGAGACGTCGTTTGGATTCCCGCTTCTTAAGGAAATACTGGAGTGCTACATGCTCTGAGAACACAAGGACTTTGGACCCTAAAAGATACGACATAAATTTCACCATGGAAAACACAATGGAAAGTAATTATTTTCTAGTTGTGGTGTAGTTTTATTGGGTAGGGTCCAAGGAACGTGTGGCATATGCAATGACATGTGAAACTTGATCGACTCGTTGTGACAAGACTGCCCATACTGCATCTTTCGAGGCATGACACATGAGCTCAGATTGTAAATCCTAACAAGGTGGTTGGATTTACAAGGGTTACATAAGACTATATTTTAACATATTAAATTATTCCTCACATTCTTTATAAAAAAAATTCTTTTTCATTTAGGAGTAATCAGAAGAAGGGGTGTGCAGTTTTACTAAATACATGAATGAAATGATGAAAAAATCCAGCATGACCTAGGAAAGACATCATATCCCATACATTTTTGGGGAATGGTAGGGATGAAATGGAATCCAATTTTGATTTATCAAATTGGATACTATCCATAGAAATGAAATTCCCCAAAACTATACCTTGTCGCACCAGGAAATGAAATTTCTCAAAATTTAATACAAAATTATTTTCAATACAGAGACATAGGACTAAACCATCAATACTTTAATATTCATAAAAAGAGGATCCATAAACAGTGAAATCATCCATGAAAACATCAATGAATTTATCCAGGTAATCTGGGAAAATACTAACCATGTATCATTGGAAAGTACCCAGAGCATTTCACAGACCAAATGACATCCTCCTATATAAAAATGCGCCAAAGGGTCAAGTAAAGGTTGTCTTTTCCAAATCCTCAGGGGTAATATGGATTTAAAAGTATCTAGAATACTCATCAATGAAATAGTAGTGGTACATACTCGCTATCATCTCTAGCATTTTTTTCAATGAACAGAAAAGGGAAATGGTCCTTCAAAGTGTGTTGGTTTAGTATGTTATTGTCTATACATACCCACCAACTATTCTTCACAAGAGTAAGAACCAAATCATTGTTTTAATTTTTTATTACTTTAATGCTAGTTTTTTTAGGAACTAATTGAATGGGACTGGCCCATTGGCTATTATATATGGGGTAAATGATTCCGGTAGCCAATCATTTTGTTACCTCATTTTTCACAACTTCTAGGAGGTTTGGGTTTAGATGAATATTTTCTTGCCTCACTAGTTTAGCCTCATCATTTAATAAAATATGATGTGAAAAAATTGATGGGATAATATGTGGAATGTTATCATGTGTCCATTCCAATGATTTTTTATACTCTCTAAAATGTTCAGGCAGTCCGAATTCATGCTTAAGAGAGACTGAACTAGAAATGATGACAAGAAACATGTTTCCATTCACTAGAAATGAATATTTTAAATCTTGGGGTAGTTGTTTCAGTTCCAATTCAGGTGTATTTTGGATTTATGGGAGTGTGTGTGAATGTGACAGGTAACTGCTCCCATTTAACTGCTCAATGGTATCAACCTCAGATTAGGAATGCACTTTTTCAAGCTTAGCAGTGTCATCGATGGTCATTGGTTCCTCGATTGTCCTGAAATTATCAATTAATAAACATGGATAAAACATTTCTAGACCACTAGAACAATCAATGCATGATTCATTACCTAGAATTTCAATCAATTAAGAAAACTATGAAAGGGGATCCAGGGAAAGAAAAGTTTTTTTCTGGGGAAGGGAGTGCATCAATTAAATTAATAGTGAGAGAGGAATGCTCTTCTGTGTGGTGCTTCATGGAATCAAGGATGTTGAAATAGAATATTCCACCACCAAATTCCATTTATAATGTACCATTATGGACATTAATTATGGATTTTGTGGTTTTCAAGAATGTTCTCCCCAATATATTTATGGCATGTCCATTAAGTCTCTCATATTCCATTTTATGCACATAAAAATCAGCAGAAAAATCAAATTTTGAATCCTCACAAGAAAATCCTCTAACACACTGGAAGAGTGTGTGGTACTCCGGTAGGCCAGTTGAACAACAATTCTAGTGGTCCTCAGTTCCCCGACCTGCAATATAGGGTAAATTGAGTGAGGCATCACATATATAGAAGCACAAAAATCTAGCATGTCATTGGAAAATGAATACTCCCTTTTGGTGCATGGAATCGAGAATGTCCCAGGATCATTAAATTTGGTAGGAAGTGAAGGTTCTATCAATGCCGAGACATTCTTCCCCATACTTACCCTCTCATCACCATGAAGTCTCCTTGAATATGTACACATCTCCTTCAGAAACATGGTGTATCTTGGAATTTTCTTCATGACATCAATTAAAGGGATGTTTACCCGCACTTTTTTAAAAGTTTCTAATATTTCATTATCTAGTTCAATTTATTTCTGTTTCCTAGGTTGGGGTGGCCCTTTATGGAAATGGAAGATGAATGATTGGGATAAGAGATCCATTGTCATACACACTCTTTCCTTTGGAAGGAATTCTCTTAGGATAATGATTTTATTCTCTTGGACCATTTTCAGCACTAGTTGGGTTGGTGGATTCCTCAAGAGGGGATGGCGCTATTGGAGGGGTCATTTGGCTTTTAATATGTGTTCCACTCCTAAGGGTGATGGAACTAACATTTCCATTATCCATACGGTTAAATACTATTTGAGAGGGTAGTTTACCCAACCCATGACATTGAATTTCCCCCACCAACCTAAGTAGTTGGACTAATTGGGTTTTGAGGTTTTGTAAGGAATATTGGGTGGTTTTTTGGAATTGGAGACTGTTGGCAGCCATTTGTTTCATCATATCTTCTAGGCTAGGCTTTGTTTTGAGAGCGGGAATTTGGAAAGGCCTTTGGGTGGTTGAGGACTCTAGGGGTGGCAGTGGATTACTAATGTTCCCTTGTTGGGTACATGGTTGATGAGGCTAGTTTGAATACCCACTTGCCTATAATATTGGTTGTATTTCAACCCAGGATTAGAAGGATAGTATGGTTCTTCCCTAAAGGGTTGGTTATAGGGGCGTCCTGGAATGATTGCCTCCCAAATTTCAGACGATTCTCTTAGTTTGGGGCATTAATCAGAGTAGTGGGGGTCAGAACAACATATAATACAGTGGATAGGAGATAGATATTGGGATTTCCCTTGGGAAAGAGAAAGTTGTGAAAGAAGGGTACTTACCTCTTCAAACATCGTGTCCACCATCATCTTGAATTAAGTACTTTTCAGCTCATGGACATCTCAAATGGGTTCATTGAACCTTGAACTGAATTTTTGAGTTTTCTGTGTTAGGTTCTCAATTATGTTCCTTACAAAATTTCTAGTTTTATCAAATAGCGCACCACCTGCAGCAGCATCAATCATATTTCGGTCAATATGAATTAAACCATCATAAAAATATTGAATTAAAAGTTGATCACTTATTTAGTGGTGTGGACAGATTGAACAAATCCATTTAATGTTTTCACAATATTAATGTAGTTTTTCCACTTGTGATTGTATTATACCACATATTTCATTTCTTATAGTTGCAGTGTGAGAGTCTGGGAAATATTTTTTAGGAAAAATGCCTTTGTTGTCCCCCAAACCTCTTATTGGTCAATTAACATAATAAAGCCATAATTTTTCATTGTCTTCTAATTAAAATGGAAATTCCCTAAGCTTTACTTATTCTTCATCCACATTATAATGTTTTCAAATATAACACAATATATGAAATTATTTATGATGTGTGTTTGGATCTTCTCCTTCATGTCTATGAAATCTTAAAAATAAATGAATTAAACTTGATTTAAGATCAAAATTGGGTGCCTCTCCTAGCGCTTGAATGTAAGTGGGTTGGGTACCAACATCCGGTGAGGTTAATTATTTTATTTTTATATAGTTTTCTACCATTATATACTCATTGATTTCATGTTCTGATTTTTTTCCAGAAGAAAATGGATCTAGAAAAGTCTCATGTTATGGTGTGTCCTCCTTAAAAGAGTTGTCTTGTGCATCTCAGGCCGCTGACGTAAGATCCACTCTAGTTCGGGTTCAAAAGGTGGTAAATCTTTTAGATTAGGTCTCATCATGCACAAAACCTACATAAAAAATAAATCAGAACACAAATATATAGTTAAAGTTATATGATAAAACATATAAACATAAACAAAATTTACAAAAACTTATCAAAAACATGTACTAAAAACAATAGTGCCCCCCACAATTGCATAAAAATTTGATAGTTTTTTCATGACAAATCAAATTTATTATGATTTAAATATTGATTTATAGTCTATAGAAGACCCTAGGGCATCTCTCATGGAGTCTTAATAGGTTTGGAGTGTGAATTTTGAATAATATTTACTATAGGGGGTGGTTTTGAAAACAATTATAAAAATAAAACGACATAATAAAAAATTAAACTAGTTAATAAATAAAAGTGATTTTTTAGAATTATGAGATAAGGATATAATATCAGGTCCACTAAACATATTTGATAGTTCATTGCATTGAAAAATTCAAATTGGTTTGTTTAATTATTTGGATGATGGTTGTCAAGATCTTGACAACCCTCTTACCCCATAAAATGATGCACACAGAATAAGCCCTTGACACATCGATCATGTGTTCCAGGTTTGGATCTAAATTATAGAAAAATGGGTACCAATTCATACTGAATAATAATATATGTGTGAGATATAAAGGATTATTGTGTTGTCCAATCGAAACAACCCATGATCCCCACTTGATATTTCACCCAATCGGTGTTAAAATAAAAGGTGTTTCACTTATTTATATCAAAAGGAATTAATTTAGGGGAGAATCATGTAAAGATAAGAAATAAGTTAAATATTTAAAAAAGAAATTGTAAAAAACCATTAGAATAACTAGTCCCAGAACTCCCTCCCTAGTGTGTGTAGTTCTCTCGAAATGATCGTCCTCTGTTTAACTCGCCATCGAGAGGAGGAGGAGGCTCAGGTGGAACTTCACCTTCATATTTGATCCCCATATGAGGATAGAGGACTCTAGAACTTCTAGGATGAGGAAGAGACTCCTATATGACTCAAAAATGTCATATATTCACTTCTAGTTTGAACCCTAAATGTGTTTCCCATAGTGACTTTTTCTAGCCAAATTTTGATAAACAACATGGAGGATGGTTTGCGGTGGACAGACTGTCTTATTTCACTTTTGAAAAAACAAATATATTTTATCACAACTCCCTGACTCTCAACACTGAATGTTTGGAATACAATGAAATATCACATCTCGAGATATTGACATATTAGAGAAAACAACTTTTGACTTTGTGCATATTCAGTGGCTTGGACAGATCAGTTCGGATAGGCCCCATTGAAGCTAAATCAGCATTGGGTCCATGAGGTGAAATGTAGTCTATTAAATCGTGGACAAGATCCAAAAATATTGTCCCACTTAGAGTCACGGTCTAGTATTAGTGTGTGGATTAATCCATTAGTGTGGTTGGATCCTGCGCTGTTTGGACCATTTTTTGGACTTCATAATGGGTCATCCAAATCACCTCCAACTTCAATGAAAATTTCAAAACAAGTAACAGTTCCATTTTTAATAGTGATAAACACAAAATAATTGAATCAATCATGAAGTGAAATTTGTTATTATATTGTGAATTTACTATAAAAATTCAGTTTAATACAATGGTCTGAGGGTGAAAATGACACAGTGAATTATGGTACAATTAATAGGGCACATGAATACCCCATCAGGGATAATCATGCCAAAATATGTATATGATAGAGTCTTTATCAACGATCCATTTATATGGGATCAATATCTTTGTGTGATTGTGATGTATTACCCAAAAACTATCAAACATTTCTTATTCTTGACTGATAAATAAATAATAATAAAATAATTTCATTCAAATCAATCTTCATTTACAATTCAGTTTCCCAATTATGTGTTTCATTATTCCAATTCAGTTTCCAAACCGAATCATGAATTTCAAAAATTTTAGGCCATTTTATTAAAATATTTACCCTAGGTTTTCATCATTTAAATTCAATATAATTATCTCAAAACATTAATCAAATAATTAAATAAATTCCATCATTTTGAAGATTTACCCCACAATTCCATTGGAATTGGAATTGAGGTGTTTATCTCAAAGTACATTATTTTTCAAAATCCAAAATCAAATAAAATGAAATTAGGGATTTTTAAATCAATTGAAATATATTTTTAAAAATTAAAAAAAATTTGGGTTTTAGTTACATAGAAAATCTAAAATGGAACCACCTACCATTAATCATGGAAATGAAACAATCAACACTTGGAATTGGAATGAAAATGATGATTGAAGGTGAGTAATATTTATTAATTTGATCTAGAATAATAATATATCAATATAAGGATTACTTTCATTGAAATAAAATATAGTTCCACCAAAATTATGAAGATCGAATACTCTTAAAGGATGATAGAAATAGAGATTAAAATGGTGAAATTAGTGAAGATGCACATACCCCTAGGAGATCCAACAAGAACAACCACACTTCAATCCTCATGGAAAATGTTTTAAAAGAAGAAAACCAATATTTAGAGAGACATAAAAACCCTTGAAACTATATTAGGATCAAGAGGTTTTATTTCGGAATTGAATCAGTGAATTTTGATTTTTTAAAATAATATTCATATCTTTTTTCCCCATATTTAAGGTTAACTAGAGGGGGTGCATTATTAGTGAAAAATATGTACCATTTATGTTCCCCTACTATTTGGGGTGAATAATTTCCCCTATATGGGTTCATTTTTTTGGAAAACCACACACTTATTATTCATTTCTCACTATATAGTGGGTGTGTGGTTTGCACTAGGGTGGAACACGGTTTCTCCAAACAGTTCTCCAATTGTGCACTACAGAAAAACTACCAAAAATTCAAAAATATCTCGAAACCTCCCAAAAATAATACCCAACTCAAAATGGCTAAAAACATGTGTCATGTAATACCTAAAATATGTTAAGAAAATGTTATATTTGGGGGATTTTTTTTATGAAATAGATTATAAATTATGAAAAACATATTCTATTTTGTTTAGAACAAAAATATTTCAATTTTCCAACAACTTATATTTGGATAATAAAATAGTTTCCATAGAGAATTATTTTTTTTAAATTATGTTAAAAATATTTGTAATTAATGTAAATCCATTACTAAAATTAAAATGTGAAAAATAGAATTTCTATGTGGGGTGATATGAATTTTTGGGCTCTTTTGAATTGGTTTTGTTCTAGTGAGTGTGATGAAGTGTTGCGATATGAAATTTCACTAATACATATTGGTTTTGATCGAGGATGTGATTTTAATATTCAAAGTGGTTGTGATGTGTAGTGTTGATGTGGTTTTGAAATTTTGGCATATGGAGTTTGTTGTCAGGTAAATGATGATTTTTTGTGTTGTGTCTCACATAGTGTGGTGTGGTGTGGTGCTAGTTTCATGGGAAGTAATGGGAAAATTTGTTTGATAATGAATTGATATGAAATTAGTTGTAATGGATAATAAAATAATTAATTAAATTAATAAGTGTGGTTTAAGGAGTTTATTTCTATTTGTTGAATAATGGGATGTATATATAAATTTTCTTAGTAAATGTGTTTGGTTAGAAAATGTGGAATTTTGAAAATCCATTTTTTAAAATCAAATGTGGCTAGTGAATTTTGCCTTTATTATGTGGTGTTGTGATTTTAGTGGTGGTAGTGAAGGTGGAAATGTTGTGAGTCGGTTGGTCATCTATTAGAAATAAAGTTTGTTAAGAATATGTATTTTGAAATTATATATAAATTCTACTTACATGTGATTTCTTTATGTTCCACATCTATGTAGAGTACCTTGTGTCGATGACCGATCATTTTGGGGTATTTTTTCAAACATCTCAGTGATAGGTTGGATTGATGGACACCCACTTCTCCCTACTCCATTTTCTAGGTGACAACAAAATGTACGGGATGTGATGGATAGAAGACCAAAGTGTCATTTTTGAGATGATAATTAATTTCTTTTTATGAAAAAGGATCATTTGGGTGAGATTTTATGATATGTAATATATTTAGGGTCATTCATGGAAGTATGAAAACATGAGGATGGAGTCCGTTTTGTTCATGGTACCATACAACACTAGTTATGAGATGTGATGCAATGTGATTTACTAGGTTTTTTAGAGAGATATTATGTGATGCGATGGCCCGTATTTTTTAAGGTACGATGTGGTTTAATGGGATGTTATGTTTTGTTATAAAAAAGTGGTGGGATCACCATAATGAATGTTGGTTTGGTGTGAGAGTATATAATCATTGATAAAGTGGTATAGGTTACCTATCAATGATATGATTCATATTATATTATTATAAATGGATTTTATTGAAGCATGACTGATTTTCATATTTTAACCATTCAACTCTCTATTACTCTGCTAATGTCTATTATGATGCTCAAGACGAATCATCGATAATGATAATTTTTTTGGAGTTATTTGTTTTTGTTTTTACTTTTGAGGGAGGGGGTGTTTGAGGAGCGTAATTAAATTGATTGATGATTTAATTTATGATTAAAAATTTATAATGATTTAGTTGAGTTCAATCATGGGGATTTATATTTTTGATATCCTTGAACTTCAGTATATATTTCATTACATTAACACCCACATTACAAGATGATATCTGATCAGAATTACAAAATGTTTTCCTTTAATACACGCCTCTACTAGGGTATTAATCTCAATCAATTATTATTGATAGATGGTTTAATATTTCATGAAAAAATTTGTAATAATATTTCATGAAATCCAGGGAATCTACATTTCAATCAAAACATGTAATTGTTTCAGGACATTTTAAGTTCAATGTACAAAATATCAATTAAAATAATATTAAATAAGAAAAATATATCAATCAATTAACATTGCTGAAGGTATCTCTACCCCTGATTGAATATTTTTTTCATCCATTGAGATGGATAATAGTTGGGTTTAAGATGTTTATGGTGATGATTAAAAAGAAGAAAAATGAGGCAAAAATGAAAAGATTTGTACGTCGAACCGACACATGAGATATGAGGAATTTTAACTACAAACACTATATTGAATGAGAAAATTAAATCATGATGTGTTTATTTTTATTTGTTAAAAAATTAAGACCCTTAATAGGATGAAGAAATTTTTTGAATGAGAATAAAAGTTTATGAAGAAGAAACATAAATTAACATTAAATTGAAATGAAAACAAACATACAATATTACAAATGAAGATAAATGAAAAAGAACAAGAAAACAGAGATTGGAGGTAAAGTCTCTCAAGAAAACAAATGAGTTTTCCTAGTGATCAAAGGCCATTGTAAATGATTTGTTCAGTCTAATATATCCCCTTATTTTTTTAAATACCAACGTCATTGAAGGTGATAATGAGTATCTATTTATAGTTGAAGGGAGTGGAATATTTTCAATCCAAAACCATCCCACTTGATGGCTCACAAATTTGACATTTCAAAAAGAACCATATGGAAAAGTATTCTTTTTAAAATCTAAATATACGGATGTTGTAAGTACATCCTCCTAATTTGGTGACCGTTGGACTTTGGTATCCCATGTTATAGATATTTTAATAAACAATATGCTAAAATATAATTTTATACATTATTTTTCAATGGGTGCAATGTGAATGGTTTTTTCAATAGGTATATGCCCAAAAATCCAAACCATTTCTTAAATACATTTGGTTGAACACATATTTTATTTCATACCACAAAATACCTGATAAATTTAATTTCAAGATTGGGATAAAATTCAATTATTGTGTGATACTTATTAATCCATAAGAAAATTGTGGTTTTGGTTTCAAATAATCAATTCTCACCATTTTTTATGTATTTTGGCTGTGATGTTTTTATAAAAGATTCATTTTTATAATATTGAACGTATTATGAAGTTTCATAAAATTTGGCTTCTCGATTGACCCCATAAATTCAATCTTCGTTAAGGATATAGTTTTTATCATATATTTGGTGGGCCTTAATGTGTGGTGCATATGACCCTTTATATGGCCTAATTAACTCATGGTTCAATTAAATTATATGTGGGAATTTGAATTAGGAGATATAAAAAAACATGAAGCAAAAAATATGGATATGTAGGGTGATATTTATTATTAAAATATTAGACTATCTCTAAAATTTATTAATTAAAATAATGCTCCATAATAATATTTAGAATTTAAAAAATTGTATTTGACACCAATAATTCACTTTTACCAGAAAATTACTTAAGGGAGTAGAATAAAAGTTACGAATAGGTGAATAACATCAACATCCTCAAAATTAGGATTTTTCATTTCCTCATGCACATAAAATATAATACACAACTAAATCATGTACACCCACCCCAGAAATATTAAAATATTATTTCCTTCAATAATTTTGTCTATACTAGTTCACTAAACCATTATGAATTAAACCAAAAATTATTTTAGCAATATTATTCCAAAAATATTTGATTTTTCATTCTCAATATTATATATGAGAATATTGGGCACTCATAACTCACTAATCTCAAGATGATAATTTTTTAAGAGTGTACACTCCATCACCAACCAAAAGTGAAAATATTAGAGTTTTAAATTGCTCTAAATTTATATTTCCTAAACTAAATTAGTCATGAATAGAGAGGCCATTTAGAAGGGTGTCATAGATATGGGATTGTAGAAATATAATTTCCAACATACATGAACAGAGTGGTACAACACTAAAATGGAAAAAGGAATGCATAATTCATCAAATAAATCCTTGAAGGTTATTGAAAAAATAATAATTGCATTGTCATAATTGTGTGAAATTAGTTACAAACGATAAATAATATTTAAAAAATATGATAAAAATTAAATCTGTATAAATTAAAAAACTTCTCCAAATGACATATGAAAATTTTTTGCATGATTTATTTTTATCATTTTTTCTTCTTTTTTCAAAATTTGAACGTGAAACTAATCCCACAGTCATCCTCCAAGCCACATTTGATCTCCTCACAGCACTAATTTTAATAGTTATAAAATGGTCAAAGGACAATGAATAGTGATTTTTGATATTCCTAGGATACAATGGATTCATTTTTATTGTTATTTTATTTAACTATTCTCATTATTTTTTAGTTTTCAATTACATTTTGAAAATTACATAAACATTAATTTGTTACCCAAAGTCACCAATTTAAAATATCGCCCCAACATATAAATGGATTCATTCCCTCAAGAATATGATGTGGCATTTTAAATCAATGAAATGGTACATAAAGTGAATTAAATTCCACTACACATAAATTTCAACGAAATGTGCAATGAAAATCCATCTACATGTTGGTTGGGATACAGATTTGGTCTAGTAATTTTGATATCAAAAAAATTTCAAAGGCTCTATATGGATTTAAATAGGGGGATCAAATTATTGATAATGGGAGTCTATTTGGATATTTTTATTCTCACGTGGATCAAAAAATTCCATCATCATATTAATGTACACTAAAGATGGGTATTCATATTGATGGTCTGCGAACTCAAGAGTCACAATCAGGGGTAAAAACATATAATATGTGAATATGGCTATATATTTTCTTTGCGTGAAAGACAACATTGTTCCTCACAAATGGGGAAAATCAATGTCCAACTCAAAAACTAAAATTCAAAATTTATATTTCACGACACTAAATTATTTAATTAAATTTATGATGAAAATATACAATGTTTCAGATGAAAACAAGTCATTGGACTCTTGAATTCTACGAGACATAATTTGGATATTTAATGGAATGAAATATTTATTATTATTTTTTTATTATTTTTATTTTTTATTATTCTTAAATACATTCTCACAAAAAAGATAACGAGGAAAATAAAAGGGTTCCATTAAGAATGTTGTAGAAAGATATAATGAGAGAGGAAGAAGAATAAAGACATAAAGAGATATAGAGAGAGAGAAAAAAGAGTTAAAGGGAATTATTTTTCCTTGGTATGGATTGGGTGGGTCTCCATCTCCATCTAGCGGGGGGTTAGTGGATGTTGACATGGTTTCTAGGGAATGTGTCTTCTCTGGTGATGTTATGGGAACTTTCCATTACATATAAAAGATAAATAACTATTCATTTCATAAAAAAATAAAATTTAATAAAAGTAAAATAAAACATAGGCTTCCTCTCTAAAATAAATGGATTTATTTTGTCTATATATTGATAGTGGTAGTGGAAAACCAATAGTCTGATGGTGTCTACCATATTCTCTCAACATCACTATGCATCCATATAAATTTATCATTTTAAAGGTGTTATTTTATGCCGTATAATGTATTTCTATCCTTGTTATTTCATTTTCAATTAAAGGGTGGTAGAATGTGAATTTTTTTACCCTCCCATAGGAATTCAAATTGAGGGATGATGATATCAACGAAGATCTGGTTTTATATTATTGGAAATTTAATAAGATATTTCAATTTAGATTGTGAATTTATGTCAGGTTCGTATAAAATTAAATCAACGTACGATACATAGTTGTTAATAAATTTATTTCATCACATTATAATGTAGATTAATGAGTATCAATGGGGACATAAGATTCAATGAAATTTTCCCTATCATTAATATCAATTTTTTCCAACGAATGGTCAATTTCATCCTCACTAGTGGTAACTTTATTAATTTCAAAAAATATATCCCATAATTCCATTAAATTGGAAAAATATAAGAATATTGTTTTAGGGTTCACTTGAATTATATGAGAATTTTTGGAATCCTATATAGGAATTAATGAATGTTAGAAAATATGATTAGAACCATCAAATGAGTAAGGTAGTTCATTTTCCATAATTCCATCAACATTGGAGAATTGGATAATAATGGTGACATGAGATTCCAATGAGTTTTCATGATACTTTAGATCAATGAAATTTACATGTGAATGGTCAATATAAAATTATTTTCTTATGACTTGATAATGAGGATAATATATTAATAGACTCCAATATCATTAAAACAGGAAGAATATGATGGATCAGGGTTCAACCAGGTCTAAGAGAGACTTTTAGAAGAATTTATAGTGATTACATAGAGATTATCTAATGGGTATCACATGGATAGAAAAATATATAACATGAACAGTTAGTCACCAAATTACATGAATAATATGCTATCATGAACATAAATATTTTTATAGATTTCATGATGAATCATCTACCTAAGATCAGAGGAGATTGAAATGATGTTAGCTCACCTTCCATATCAAGGACATAAAAATCAGATAATAAGATAAGACCATTGACCCAAACAAGGACATCCTCAATTATTGCCCCATGACTAATAGTGTTATGATTGGATAATTACATGACAAATCATGTTGGGTGCAAGGTACCTAGAAAAATTCTAGGGAAGATTCATTTTTTCATGAAATATATTGTGTTTCCTAGGTTAATTAGTGCATCATTGAAGTTGAAGTTCCCTATTTTGAATGTAACCATAAACGCCCCTAGATATTTTGACATAATGGGAATGGGCTGTTGGGTTGAAACATTTCTTATGGTCTGAATATTTCTCTTATCAGTTCACAATTCCTTAGGAAACATTCAATACATTGGGATTTTTAATTAAATCTATGGGGGGAATGTTGACCAAAATGCATATAAACATGTCAAGCCCCGACTGGTTTCCAAGTACATCATTAACTTAGAGACAACTTGAGGAAAATGAATTTTGTTTTTTAGAGGAATGAAAGGAGTTTAGGGAGATTATTTTGGTTATTTTTCATGATCATTGATATTTTATTTTTATAGGTAGTCATTTAAAGTGGATTTTGTTGATTTATCAAGAGTTATATCAATTTTAATTCCCGATCATAATAAAATTTATCTTTCATTTACATTGGGATTTGGAATTAATTGAGCTAGGTATTTTGAATAATTGGAGTGTTGCTGTTGGATAAGGTAGGATGAATGATGTCAAATTTTGGTTTCAAAGATTTTGTCGCTAAAATGGGAGAAAAAGAAACAATCTTCAATAATACTTTATCATTGATTCCTAGAAGAATTTCTATGTTCAGCACTAGGAAATATTTGACATGGTTTATTCATAAAGGGTGTGTTTTGGATTGAAAATTTGGAATGATTACTAGGATGGAAGAAACTATGAGTATGTGGAGGATGATTTATCCTTGGAGGTTGATGGACAAAAGATTAAGGTTGTTGGAACCTACTAAAACCATGATAATTTAAGGATTGGTTTGGATTATTAGGAGGAAAGTGAGGGCGATGAGAGACAAGATTACCATACCTCAAGCCTGGGTTATAGGTAAAAGTGATGGGCTTGAATTTGGGTTGCATTGTGTTTCTAATGAACTAACCTAATAGTTGAGGGTTGTTATTCTGATAAACCTAAATTTCATTGATCTCCATTGGTACAAATGATTCTGATTGATCATATTGTATTTATGAACATGTATTAGTTGGATGAGTTGGTGAGATTTAGTTTCCAAATTTTTTTTATAGGTCCATAGAATAGAGCTTATGTAGTACATGATGTTGGGGCATTAATATCCATATTTAGTTGTCACACAAGACCTATAAGCTCTCTCATCCACTCTTTCATCTTAATAGGTTACATGGATTGATTCTATTAATATGTTTCAACTTAGGCTTATTATCGAGTATTTAATTGCTGTTCTCTAAAAGACATGATGCTTTTGAGACTTATTATGCTGCGAGAGATTTTTCAATAAGAGAACCACGACATATATCATCAATGATATTTCACCCCATATCCAACAACCACTCATAAAATTATAGAATTAGGAGTTCATTAGGGATTTGGGGATATAGGTTGGTTTCCACCAGATTTTTGATCTTCTTATAATAATCATGGAGTGATTAATTAATTAATATATAGAGGACACATATTTTCACTCAAATATAATATGTTCAAGACTGAGGGAATAATTTTTCTAAAAATAGATGATTAATGTCATTCAATGAGTTTTTTGAACTAGGAGGGTGGTGGTAGATCCATGACATGGCAATGTCAACTATGTAGAAAGGTATTTCTCAAATTTTTATTTTATTCTTTATAAACCCCTCGAGGAATTTCGGTAGATCAAAATTGTTGTAACATTTTTTGTTAAATATGTGGATGTCCATCGAATAGACTTTGGAAATGTGGGAGAAGATGAATCAAACCTGATTTGAGTTTGAAGTATTGATAATTGTTTGTATATTGAATACAAGGTGTTGGTAATAAATAAAAGGAAAATTTATTTAATTAAGGGGTTTTTATTTGGATTGGACTTATCTAGTTCAATTTGATATACATTGAAAAAGTCTTGGGTTATTAGACTATCCCTAACATTCCTCCTAAATTCGGGAAGAGATACCTCAATTTCTAGTTCAAATAATCATGATGGATTGTTTAATATGATAATGGTAATTCATAGATGCTTAGAAAGGATAATTAAGGCTGGTTTTTTCTATTTATTATGTTGAATTGAATTTAGGTTTTTCTTTGTTTTTTCACATAAATTAGTTTACTATGTTTTTTATTATTTTTTGGTAAAAAATAAAATACCATAAACTTCTAGTTTATCCATACCTGGAAAAGATCCCATTTGAAGCTTTGAAAATTTTCACCAATCTTATGTTTAATGTTACAGTTCTCTGATAATGTGTAAATTAGAAATTGAGTTCAATCCTAAGCAAATATACTTTTTTAGTCATTTTTTGTTTTTTGAAGGGGTGCGGGGGGTGGTAGAGGGTGGGGGTTGGTTATTAAAGCATACTTTAAATGATATATTGCTGAATTTTAGTTGAATAATTTCATAATGATTAGGATGAGTTCATTATTTGGGATGTTATTCTGTGATATCCTTATACTTTTCTATATATTTCTGTAAATTAAAACCTACATTAAAAGATCATTTCTGATCATAATTCCCAAATGTTTTGGATTTTATTCAAGTCTCAACTGGGATTTTAATCTCAATCAATTCATATTTATAGAAGGTTCAATATTTAATTATCCAATTTTCACAAGTGGTTCCATAAATACCTATAATCCACAACTCAAACAAAACATTCCATTATTCCATGAAATTTTATGTTCAACACACACAATATCAATTTAATGAATATTAACTGATAAAATGATCTCAATTGATTCAAAACCCAAAATTATGACCCACCTCAGAGAAAGGTTTACATAAAAATTGATAAATTTCGTTAATTTGTTTAATATTTTGATAATGTTGAATTAAAAAAAGATAAAAATTTATGGGATATGAAAAGAGTTATTCACAAAACAAACACACAATTAGTGAAGAAAGATAAATACAAAAATCAGATTGAATTGTAATTTTTTTTGTAATGGTTTATGTTTAATGATATAATTTTTTTTGATACCATTAATATTATGGAACATAACATGGACAATAATAAGTGATGATGAAGAAGAAATATATATTAACATCAAATTTAATTGATGACAAACCTATACTATTACAAATAAATAGAAACACAAATGAATATAAAAAAGAGAGGGGGAATGGTCCTTAATTGTAATACCTAAAATATGAGGTCCACACATGACTTTGGAAATGATTTTTGTTTGAGAATTTAACCTTATATATTCTGAAAAACAAACTCATTTCTACATGAGAATGAGTATCTATTTATATCCAAAGTGAGTAGACTATTTCCATTAAAAAATGTGCCTCATGTTGGCTCACCAAGATGATAATTATGATGTCATAATCTAGAAGAATAATCCTATTCAATGATTAATGCATATATATTGAAAGTACACCCTCTAAATTTTTTGGCCATTAGACTTTCAAATCCCATGTTATGGTCATTTTACAAAACTATGTGTCAGTGTTAATTTTTATCCAACCATTCTCAATGGTCAAATGAGAATGGGGTTTTTGATAGTAATATTACATATAATCAGAACCATTTATTAAAAAATACGGTAGTCCACATCTTTGATAACACACCACAAAATAGCTGCTCAATTTCATGTCAATTTTAGGATAAAAGTTATTCCTTATGTGCTGTATTTTAATCCCTAAAAAAATTGTGGAATAAATTAAAAGAATATGTTAGGCGGATTTTTCGATGATTCCAGCCTTCAAATTTTTATTTAATATTTATATGAATTTTATAGAACAAATTTTTTTGTTTTCAGAAATTTTGTCTTCTGTATGGATCGTAGAAATTCTATCTTCATTGATGATCCAGTTTTCATCACATATTTTGTTGGACTTCTTGTGTGGACTGTATGACCCTTTTTATGGACGAATTTTCTCAATATTCTATTGAATGATTTGTATAGAATATAATTAGGAACCATAAAAGTCAATAATACGAAATTTAGATACATAGGGTGAGAGGTATGATTTAATGGTAAACTAAATATAATATGTTTTAATTAAAATTATGTTAAAAAATATATATCTATGATTAGAAATTGTGTATTTAAAACCAATTATTATATTTTAATGAAAAATTACAAAAGGGAGTATAAAAAAATTATGAATAATGTGATAAAATTAGTGTTATTTGGTTATGGGGAATAAGTGATGTTGGGGATTGGTTAGTTGAATAGATTAGGTGGTGTTGGTTCTATTGATTTCTCATGGGTTCATTACTATTTATTTTTCACATGTGCACAAAGACTTTTTATATACTACATATAATAATAGTATTCTAACTAAAAATATATATAAACTTATTTTTCAGGTTTCTAGGAGTACTTTTTGTACCATGTCAGACATTACACACATATACTATTGGGAACCGTTTTTGTTTCACTACCTCAACATTTATTTTGGGGCATAAATTTTGAAACTTTTATATTTATCTGTTTTATTTATACATGAATTATATGATGATTTTTTTTCCATTTTTGTATTATTTAATGGAGTGGATTGACTGATGATACCATATCTCATAATATAATATTTTATAGGGGTTAATGTCACCCATTTGTGATATTTTTATACCCTCGGTACTAGTTGACTACGTAGGGCCTAGTGGAGGTGGGACTCATGGGTCATTATGTAATTTAATTCATTAAAATCCTAGGGGATATATTTGGAGGGTTTGAATCAGGACTGGGTGGTATCTGAGTTGATTTTTGAGATATAAAATATATTTTAGAGTAAAACACTTTGTGGATTTCATGGGTTGGTAGGTAAAAAGTGTAACATGATCTTGGTGTGTGACATAAGCCAGGGAGACTATGTTGGACCCATGATTTTAGAGACCCTATGATCGAGTGAATGGGATATAATATTATAAAAAGACTATGTGTGTTGGACCCATTTCTAGAGTAGAGGCCTAGTATAGGTACATGCATCCTGACTAATTGGATTTTGATTAAATGATGTGGTTTTGGTATGTTAAGTAAATTAATTAATTAAATCATATAATTTTATGTTTTTTCAATTGAATTTTCCCACACAATAGTCATTGATGAATATTTATTGGTTGATTAAAAAGTTATATAACCTAGAACAGAAGAGTAAAACCGCAGTTATATAGTCTGAACTAATCATTTTAATCATTTTTTAGGCATCAATGAGATGTTTCCTTTCTTGTTAAATCATGATTCATAATGTATTTATATGTATTTCCTTTCATGAAATGTATAACAAATAATCATTATTTCCAAATGATTACAATTTTTAGAGAAATATTCTTAGTATATTTTCTTGTGAACGACTTTTTAATTTTGAAAAACCCTGTGATGCATGTTACCATGAGTATATTTCATACTTTAATTATAAAATGAATTATTTTGAAACTAGGATTAGACATATTATGGTTCCCTTTTTTGATAATAGGTCATGTTTCCCTTCCATATATATATTTTCTTGATCATTTGTTATGGAATTATAGTAAAAAGTGGTTTTGTTCATTTATATTCTTAAATTTATGAAAATATCTAGATAGATTATTGAAAATTACTTTGAATTTGGAATAATTAAAAATAATATATTTCTCCTTGTTTTTGGAATGACTGTAGTTCTATAGTATTGATATAACCATATGTTATAAGCATGTGTTAGGTTGGAATACTAGTAATATTTTTTCGGATATTTTAAAAAATTATAAGAATTTTTTTGTTAACCTATCCAGAGATTAAATTACTTAAAATATTAAAACTATTATTCTATACTTGATCAAAATTTTTAGGACTCATATAAATTTTCCTCACACGTTAAGTAATGGGTAGTTTCATTGGGAAGCATGTATAATGTTTAAATTGTTTGTGTAGTAACTATGGAATTTATAGTATTTTATATTAGATAATCTAGAATATTTGAGATGATGTATTTAAATATTTAATTAGAATTATATTATCCTTATTTTAGTATATATTTCTTTTTTAATGAGTAATGAAATGATTAATTTTTTTTTAAATCATGAAAATAACGAAACATAGTAGTAAACCATGTGTTGTTTTAACTTGTTGATTAAAAATCATCTCTTAAATTGTGGATTCTAAAATAATGTTGTGTATGTAAGGTTGTATTTGAATGATCTCAAAAACATATCATGTAAAAAAATCCAAATAAAGTTGTAACTGTTATTCCCTAACAATAATATGGGCCAATAAGGTATTGTTTAATCATATTAAAAATGATGTGTGATATGACATGTGTTTCATTTTATCATCAATGTGGATTCTTATTAGAGCTATATAAATGAATGGGATGGTATTCCACTGTAAATTTCAGGCAAATATGGAATGTGGTTTTTGGTTTCTTAATTATTGTTATGTTGAAGTATTGTTATGTATTGTGGTAAATAAAGATTGTTGGAAACCATTATTTCACAATGATTATTATATATTATTAGATCCTTAATGTGACAAATTTATTAACCACATCATGAATTCAAATTATAATCACATATATATGTATTATGAACTGGTTAACCATGTAGAATTTGAAATTTTGTGAGAATACACATGCTAAATAATGAGGTGATATAATGTAAGAAGCTGAATTAATATGGGATCATGAATGCAATACTACATTGTATGGTTGTTTTTGTTGTTTTAACTTGAGTGATGAGTTATTAAAAACATTAAGCATATGCAGAGTGGGAAACATGGCCCCTAATATATAAACATTATACTTTTATGGGATTATAGCCCTATGGGTGAGCCCATGCCACCCAAAATGAATAATTTATTTTCATAGTATAGGAAATTACATGATTTGTGTGCTTTAGGATTTTATGTGTGATGATAGTGGTGATAATTGTTTAGGTAATTTTAAAGGATGATATAGAGCATCTAGTTCTATGAAAATAGTTGTTTCTTGTGGATGGGGAGGTGGTCAGGTGATGTGGTTGTGTGAAATTTTTGGTGTATGTTTTCATTGGTTAGTGAGTTTGGTTGGTGGTTGTGTTGTGTAGTGGTACTAAAGTGATGTGGAGATGATGGGAGTTTGTTTTTTTGAAATGGATTGTGTTCTGTTGGGGTGTGATTTTAGTAAATGAAGGAATTCCCAACCCCCATAAATTGGTTAATCACATAAATTTATCAATGAAATAAAAAGGTTGTTTGGATAATAATAGAATAAAAGAATTTGGAATTTCCTACCACACCTAGAAATTTTAAGGAAGTAATTGAATTGTTTTACCACTATCTTGTTGGTTTTGTTTGTTGTGAATAATAATATTTTGATTGAACATGTTATAATAAAAAAAAATTATGATAGGGAAAGTCATTTCATCATAAATAGACGTTATATTATGATTCATTTTAAAAATGTGTTAGTGATAAAATACATAACAATGAAGACAATATCATGGTGTGGTGGATGGTTTACATTTATTTTTATAATTATGGTTGACAATTCTAGTTTAATATAAGAAATTGTGTTTGTTTTAAAATTTTATGTAAATTTTTATGGGTATGCTCATGGTAAATAATGATATTTCAACAAACATGTAAAAAAGTATAATATTGAAAAAATTTATTGTTCTAACCATATTATTTTTTTACATTTCATGTTATATTAAAAAATTAGTCTCTTGAAAAACGATTTGATATTTCTTTGTGTTTTTTATGAAAACTGTTGACATCGTGTTTTTTTATAAAAATTATTTGATTTCCCAAAAAATGTTCATGGGTTGATATAATAAATTTATGTAAATTCATATGAAATTAAATGTGTGGGAAATGATTTATGATATGAGTTAGGATAATTTGAAATAAATAGAATGGGTTTTATAAAACCTATTAAATGAATTTTTTTAATTAAATATAGTGTTATTGAGAAATAAAACATCATTTTAAATGATTTGGGAATTTTATGCTGGAAAAAATATTGTCTTTAAAGGAAAAGTGATTTGACAAAGTGTGTTTTTATTAAATAATAGTATAAAATATGGGTTATTTTAAAATTCTTATACAAGTTTACATTTTTAGTTATATATTGAGTTTAATATAATAATATTATCATAATTGATTGATAAATGTTTTATGTTTGATTAATTTGGATTATTTTTAGGACTTTTCTTAGTTATGAGTACCATGAATTCATGTTCAACATTAAAAGTTGTTTAAATATTTTTTTCAAGGATGAATGGTTTGACATCATGTTGATATATGAGATGGATTTTCATCCTAGAGGTATTTCTTTATTAACGGCCTTACTCTTGTTTGATAGGTTTCTCTCCTAGGAGATCGTTTCAAGAGTTTTTTAGGTTGACACTTCTTATCGCTATTGGTTTTTTGGGGTATGAATATATAAAAAGATAATTGATATGTATATTTTAGTTATGTTTTTTGGACCACCATCTCCATTTCATAATAGTTTCATTTTGATTGTCAAGGAGAAGACTTATTTCATTGGAATATAATGTAAGAGTTCGAATTTTCATATTATTGTCTTTATCTTTCTCATAGGTATAGAGGGTTCATAGAGTTATCATATAATAAATATTTTTATTTTTATTCCAACAATGTTAATTAGATATTTATAGTATTTTATTAAATAAAATTTTAAAATATATTCTAAATAAAATTATGTACTTCCATATGGGATCATGGAAGAGCTGGAAACACTACATGTTAATAAAAAAAGTAACAAATCATTTGAAATGTTATATATCTATGTAAAAATATATATATTTTTACATGAGTTTTTTTGTTATTAAAAATTTAAAAAAAATCTGTTAAAAAATCCATATATGTACACATATGTATAATTATATATTTATGTACGTGTATATATATATATATATATTAAATTTCAATATATATAAATATATAATGTATTATATTAATAACATTTGTTATTATATAAGTGTATAAATACAAATATGTTCATGGTATTATATATGTAATTCTATATTGACATGAATATAAATATATTGTCATATACGCAGGTCAGTTTACCTATATTAAAGAAGTTTATATATATTTATAATGATTTGAAAATTAAAAAGAGAAAAAATTATTAAAAAATGTTGAAGACTTTTTGTTAACTATATACATTTAAAAAATAGTAATTATTTAATTTTTTATTATACTAAGTCAATAAAGAGGAATTGTTTTTAATTTATTAAATAAAAATATGATAATATACTATAGAAAAGAAGATGGAGGAGTATCATACGTATAATGAAGGGAATAAAAGGATATTATAGTGATAATATATAATTTTAAATAGTAAAAAAAAAGATGGATATTACGCAAGTTAAAAACTTATATTTAAAAGGTGGATGATAAATATTCGGGGAGAGTTATATTAAAGTGCAATGATTATAGAGTGACCTTCAAAATATTTTAAATGTGATAAATAAATTCAATAATGAGATATAGATGGGATTGGGAAGAGAGTTTTGATTTTTTATAGGGGTAAATGTAATATTTCATAGGGAAATTTAATGAGAGTAATAATTAAAAAAATTTAAAATAATAATAAATTAATAAAATCATGAGATTATAGGAGGAGGTGTTGCAGGCAGTAAGACATGTCTTAAATAATCACCATAAATCTCCAAATTCTCACTACCAATCTCCCTCAATGTTAATCAAATAAATGTGGCACCAATTTCATCAGATACATCATAACAACTAGAGGCTAGTTTGTTTTCAATAGAATTTTTGTTATATTTTATATTTCATTAAATCCTATTTTTATATAAATTATTAAACATGGATAATCAAATGATTATATTTTAATTTGAAACCAGTTTTATGGTAGATTAAAATATGGTTTCATGTTTTTTTATTGAGTAGAACCAGTATGAGTCCCATGGGGATTCTGGGTTGTTAGGGTTTTCCCAATACCATCTTGATGGGACTTGAATAAATCATTTATAGTCATGTTTGGTTATTCATATACAGATATGGGATCCTTTATTTATCATTTAGTTTCATCATGTGGGTGGGGATAGGATTTCATTTACCTTCGTGAAGATGGTTTTAACTAGATAAATAAAGATAATAAATCGGTTTTATTCAAATTGAAGGGGAAGCATTTTTTAATCAAATTATTTTACATCTTATGATTTATTTCTTATTAGTAATTTTATGGGATAGATTCCCAACTAATTTTTTTGTTGGGTTTATTGTATGTGCCATTAATGATACATTATTAAAACCTTATTGTGTATTGTTTGTGATCACTAAAAAATATAAATTCTTAAACCACTTATAACCAGATTAAAAAATGGCAACACAATGAATTATATTATTGATGAGAAAATTTAATTTAAATAAATAAGTATAATTATTTTAAATATGTTATTAAATATGAAAATTTGATAATTAGTTTTGAAATTTTGGTGTTATGTGTTATTCTGTCATGTTGCGATGCATTAGAGTAGTGTTAGATGTGATGTGGAATTGTGAAATGATATGTCAGTAGTGCCTGGAAATTTTGATTTGGGATGAAAATGTTATTTGGAATGGTGTTTTTATGTGGAATGTGATTGTGTTTGTGGAATGGTGGCATGTGGAGTTAGTTAGATGGGGGGATGGATTGTTTTATTGTTCATCATCCCGTGTGGTGAGGTGTTATGCTAGATTCCCAGATATTAATTGAATAATGTGGTTAATAAATAATTGATATTACATGGTCTGAAATAGATAATGATATAATTAATTGAATTCTTAAATGTAGTATAAGGGATAGATGTTTCGGTGTAAAAAATGGGGTAGATAAAAAATTTTCTTAATGAATAACATTTTATGGTAATGGAGAAATATAATAAATAAATTATTTGAAGTGAAATGTTTCTAGTGTCTTATGCCTCATTTATGTGTTGTTGTGTTTTTATAGATGGTCATGGAAGTGGTAGGGCTGTGAGTTGGTTGGTAAAATTTTTGTAAACCAATAGGATTATAATCTATGTTGTGATTATTTATGTACATTTTATTTCCATTTTATTTCATTGTATTTCCCACCCATTTTGATTTCTGAGAACCAATGACCATGAGTTTTGGGGGGTTTTCAAATCATCTCAGTGGGAGGATGGATAACTGGCCTCTCGCCATCCCCCAATCCCTTTTATTAGAGATGATGACATGCATGGGATGTGATGGACAAAAGTCAAAAGTTTCACTATAGATATGTGATTTTCTAACATGTGATTGACCATGAGTCTTCTGAAAAGATGTTATGATATGGCTTACAGAAGTGGTCATACATGGTAGGATGAGTTAATAAGGATGATTTCCTCCAGGTTCATAGTACACTACTACAATGGTTACGTGGTGAGATGTGTTGTGACGATGTCAGTGTATTTGGGAGATATGTGATATGATGTGATAACCCATGTGTCTAAGGGTCAAATGTGATGCGATGTGCTGTTATATTATACATAAGTAGTGTGAGATATAGATCATGTTTTTTGGGGGTTTCATGGTGGATAATTATTGGGAAAATGGTGGGGGGTTACTATAATATATATGATTCATGTTATATTATTATAAATGGATGTTTTATTTAGTGAGAAATCCTTGGTGAGGTTGAGGTTTGGTTAGTTGACCTAATTAGTTATATTTGGTCCTTTTATATGCTCATAGGATTATTAGTGTGGTCTTTTCAAATGTGCGTGAGATACGTTGGATATCCTACTATAAATACTTATATTCTCACCCCACATATATATAAAATTATACATAGGATTCCTATATAAAGTCACAGACCATTGTAGACATTACTGGCTCATAATTTTAGCAAATTCTACCATGTATCTACCATAACATTTATTTTTTGGATTTCATTTGGATACTTTTATTTGTATATGTTTTAAAATTATATAAATTATGGGATGTTTTTGGATTCATTTTTATATTATCTTCTGGAGTTTTTTATCAATGATATCCTATCTCTAGATCATATTTATCATATAGTGTAATGCCTCCCATTTGTGATATTTTTATTTCATCAGGTCTAGTTGTCAGCCTTGGGTCTATTGGCAGAAAGACATGGGGGGATTCATTATATCCATTCCTTAATTTCCATCCCATGATGTGGAAATTTGGAGGGAGGGGTCATGAAACATAATAATTATAAACTCCAATCACATAAAATATCAAAATGATGCATATTCCTTTAAAATAATGATCTTATTTAAATATATTAAATCATAATTGTATAATTAAATCATAAATTATCCACATATAGAAACATCGTAACCTATATATTGAACCATGTTATGATAAATGTTGATACACATTTTCCAATAGTCAAAATATAATTACATGGTTTATGAAAAGGGTTTAATATTTCACATTTCAATCATTGTATAGATTTATAATTTCAATGACAGGGGAAAACCATTACATAACATAGTGGAAATTCATATATAGTGAATATTTTTATTCAAAAAAACCATTTCATATGTTGATCCTCATGTTTCATTAATGAATCATTTTCTTCATTCAATATGTGTCACCATTGATCTTGCAATAATATAAAAACATCACTAAGTCCATTAATTTTTTTTAATATGCGGGATGAAAAAACAACGATTTTTTTGGGGTAAAAATATTATAGTCACCTGTTAGTCCGTTTGAAATTCATAAAAAACAATAATACATTTTTACATGTAAATAATAATGTTTGGGATAAAATAATAATTTTCTTTCATAGTAAATATTTTTAAAATACCAAATATTTCATAAAACAATTTGTAATAAAATAAAAATGTAAAATAATAATTAACAAATCATTATAACGAATACATGAAAACTTTTCATTAAAAAACGTTCACCTTTATAAAATAATAAACCTTACTTAAAATCATTAACTCATTTTTTTACATTTTGAAATCAAATGACATCAATAAAATTCCATTTGAAAAAATAGAATAAATATGTTGGAACCATGGGAAATTATCAACATATCAGTCATACAATAATTCTTAAAAATGAATAACATACATGGTTAATTACAATATTTTAATATGAGTAACTTAATAATTTTTAACTCTACCCACATTATAGGAGAAACATAAAAAAATAAATCCTTCAAAATAAAATGAGTAACATATAAATAATTAATTCTATCATCTTCATAGTAGTGACTTATATTATGTTAACTCCCTCAACACCATAGGAGAAACTTTTAAATTGTTTACTCTATCTACGTCGTTAGAGTAACTTATAAATAGTTAACTCTATCCAAAATACCCAACACATTGGAGATCTATATTAGGATCACCCTTGATCATGAGTTGTATTAGTAACACATTTTATCAGAAAAATTACAAAGAACCATTATTTTAATAAATGTATTATAATTTAAAAAATTCTCTTCATAAAAACTACGAAAAATCAATTGAACCCACAAAAGAACATTTGCAATTATAGAAAAAAATTATTTCAATTTAAATTTCATTTAATATAATTAAAAAATAAATATTTTCAAAATGCTGGGAAAATAAAATTCTTATAAAATAACCTTTTACCTATAAATAATAATATTCATTGAAACAAAATTTTGTGATGGTGGAAAATTTAGTTCATTCCATAAATGTTAAAATATATATATATATTTTTCACATTTATAATTAAATTAAAAAATTACCATTATAAAATATGGTGAAAATATTTGTTTATAAACCATTTTATCCAATGTAAAAAAATTTGAAAATTAATTTTACTATTATTTTAATCGTAAATAATTAAATTCTTGAAACATCTATAAGAACATGGGCCTTGAACAAAAAGTGTTAAAAAAAATTAAAAACATAATTATAAAGAAATGTCACATAATGTACCAACTCATCATGAACATCATTTACATTGATTAATAATAGAATTATATTCTTTATATTATTAACTTATTTATTTAATAATATTTTTTAATTTATTACCATTCTTTATTTAGTTGCTAATTCTGTTTAGTATATGCAAGATGTTTTGAAGTTATGCGGTTCATAATCTCAAAAATTAACATCAGTGTTC
This sequence comes from Viscum album, assembly GCA_963277665.1. NCBI lineage: Eukaryota > Viridiplantae > Streptophyta > Magnoliopsida > Santalales > Viscaceae > Viscum > Viscum album. The sequence continues at coordinate 1,858,950,037 of OY728151.1, read as the reverse complement.
CGAATGTGGTCAAATGGTTCTTAGTTACATAATTTAGAGAATGTAAAACATGGTATAATTATCATGTAAATACATTTAATATTATTTTATAATAATAAATGTAATGTGTCCATGAATAATGATGCACATCATTTCATGAAGGCAACATTATATACATAAACAAACATGGAGTTTTAATTTTTCTAATGGATGAAAAAATAAATATAATAGACAAAGTAATTCAAGAAAAATATCATAATAAAAATAAGATATCATATTCATTTATTAAATAAATCTTTTTTATCATCTATATAAAAATGAAATGAAATAATAATCCCATCTTGGTATAGATGTGGTAGTCCAAAGGTATGCATGAACAATGTCATCACTTTACAATAAGTGGCTGGGTAAGAAAGTAAGTAATATCACATCACACAAAATTACTAATTATTTCATAAAAATAATTTATATTAATTATATAAATCATTTTAACCATCCATTTGTGGAATTGAAGAAAAAATTAAGAACATTTCTTTGTGGATATAGTATATTGTACGTACACATAAGTGGAGTGTTCATTTTACATTGGATGGAATGGTTTATTAAAATTGGTATTACTGTCAAAATAATAATAGTTTAGACTATTTTATATTGTAATTTTATTATATTTTTATGGTAATGTGATATATTAATGTTGTAAAAGAAGAAATAAACATTGAAGATATTTCTTAAGAATTATACCTCCTATTTTTATATTCTCATTTAGATTGAGCTTAAGGATTTGATATGAGAGGTTTATGGTAACTCCATTAGAATAGGAATTTGATAATGGACTGTCAAAGAGTGGTTTGGTTAGATTTTTTTAAAAAAACTGAAATTGAGTTTATTTCCAACTGTTGATGTGGGTTCCATTAATATTAGAAAAAATCATTGGAATTTTAAAAAAATTAAATCTTTAAGAGTAATAAATTTAATATTTACAATTGAATTTATTTATGGAAGGCAAATTATTAGTTTATAATGATTTAAAAATAATTCATAAAAATTAAATTTCATATAAGTTCATTTTTGGGACTATTTAGAGAATTTGACTTTAAAAATACCAAAGAAATAATAAAATAGACTTTAAACAAAAAATCACTAATTATACATCATAGTTTTCTATAAAATTCCTGGAATACCCCAAATCCACCATATATTATCATTTTTAATGAATTTTGAATATATAACAAAATTTCTTCTTTTTTAATAAATTCTACATTTATAGGGCCGAAGAATTTTTGAAAATTATAATATTTTAATAATTTCAAAATAATTTATAAAAATTAATATAATTATTTACGATCACTATACACATATATATTAAATAATAAATCATCTATACATTTATCCTTACCATGAAAATGTATTTAAGAAATTAAATGAGAGAACATGAATTTTTTTAATACAAATTTTTCTAATATAAAAATAAAATTAAAAATCATGTCATGTGGATCCATATATAGATCAAAATTAACCCATATGTGACATTTACTAAGAAAAAGTCATCCAATTATTTATAGATATTATTTTTTCATCATATCACATATTTTTAACATTATTTACCTCATTTTACCAATTACCATGGTGAGAAATGTTTAACTTGTTGAATTATTTATATGGAGAAAAACAAAAGGGACCTTTTTCCCAATTTGTCTTCTCTGTAAATGGGGGTCAAAATATAGGCATGTTGTTAGTACAGAAATAGTACTAACTGTTCACTCAAAATGTGTGGGTGGGGTAGGTGATTATAGTTTGGTTTTAATGGTTAAAACATTGTTCTATAAAACAGATTGTTTCCCAAAAAATGTGCATTCATATTCATGTTCAATTGTAGTTCGCTTGGGTTTTCACATTGTTATAGGAAATAATGTTGACCAAACCTGTGAGGAGATGAGTTTATTAACATCAAATCCAAAAAAATTGGTTCATAGTATCCCAAAATATATTGAAAAAAACTGTGTTCTACCTAGTAAGTAAAACATTATGAAATTAATGAATTATCATTAATAATTTTAATTATTATTTACCCTTATTTTCAATAACTTATTAAACCATGGGTGACTCTATAAATCCCTAGACCAAGAATACTGAAATCATTTCCTTACTTTTCTAAATTTGGATGATCACAAGGAAGAAAATCATGAATGTATTAATAGGTTATATGTTTTTTAAAACCATATTTTATTAATGATGCTCATATTACATTGGGATAATAGAAGATAAAACACGAAGCCTAGTAAAATGAAGTAAACCTCATCTTTGAATGTTGATTCAATGATTTCTTCTTAATATCCTGGGTAAAGGAAACACAATTATATTGAGCTTTAATTCTTAGTAAAGTTAACTAGAATAGTAGGAATAATGAATCATCGAGCATAATCATCATAGATAATATCCTTATACGGCATAATCAATATAACATGGTAGATAACTGAAACACATTACATTTAATTAATAAACTAAAAATTAATTGAACCCATAGATATTTAAATGAAAATATATAATGGATAATAATAATATCTAAATTCTAAATTTAAGTGATTAATTATTGGATATCATTTTTTGCAGTCACGTGATAACATTACCATAATGATTTATTTTCAATATAGTTTAAAAAAATCTGATTTTTCACAACATATTTATCTAATGAGACTACTAATGAATTGATGGAATTGTATTAACTTGTACCTAAACTGTATAGTTTGTGTCAAAATCATTACTAATATATCCAACAATTGATTTAATTATTGAGCAACATTCATTATCCCAAAATATATTTAATGAGTAAAAGATATAGATTTATAAAAATTTCTAATAATTTTCATAGTTGAAAAAATATGTAAAAATGGTATACTTTTTAAAAAATAATGATATTAATTTCGTGAGAATATGTGTATTTTATATTAAATTTATGAAAAAATTATCCTAAGGGAGTGATTATTTTAAGGGAATTTTATAAATCAAAATAGAAAGTGACATTGAAATGATAATTTTTTCTACAATGAAATTTTCATATCAAGACCCATTGAATGACATAGTTCAATGTGAATCATAAAATAAAACAAATTATAAGTGGATCCTTATATTGAATAAAAAAGGGCATTATGCACACCACATATGTACCACCCATGGTTTCCTAAAACTATCCATTAATTCATCTATATTAAGTATATTAACTATTTTTTGATTTTTGGGAGGGTTTAGAAACCTTTTAGAATGTTTTTGGGCATTTATAATGGTGCATGGATTGAGAAAGGACTTTAAAAACCACAAAACACATATTGGAAGTCATGCATAGGGAGACATGGGATAAGGGGAAGGTGCATGAGTAGGAACATGATTTTTCCAAACCATGTGGCCTCCTTGGAGAAATCATGCAAAGTGGGGTAGTGGGATTTTGCAAGATCGGAAGATGATTTTTCAAACTGTGTGATCCAACCATGTGAGGTCCTTTTTGAAGTAGAGAAGGGCGCACGATTGGCACATAGTTTTTCCAAACTGTTAGACTAACTAAGAATGTCTCTAAAACAACATCCTGATAAAGTGGATCTTGGATGGGATTAAGTTTTAACATATCATTTTTATCTAAATCCACCATAACTATACATTTATCCCTTAAAATGGTGATGAAACATTTCCCAATCTAATATGAAGTGATCTAAAGGTGTTTCTTGGTACATTGAAGCTTGATCCCATTGGTAAGTCTTCATTTAATGTAGTTTCTATGGTTTTTTCAAATATCAAACTTCCTCCCTCTATCAATTTCATAGATTAAGTCTTCTATTGAGATACATATGGTTTTTGATTACAATAAATTTTAGATATGTATTTTTTGATGATAGGGGGAGAGATGTAAGGTTATTTTTTGGAGTTTTATCCTAGTTTCCTGGTGTTTTTATCATGATTTTCATTTTGAACTCAATTTCTAAGGTGAGTGGCTTCACTCTAAACTCATCTTCATATATCATAAAGGATTTGTTTAAAAGTTTTTATATTTATTTATATTTTATATCATATTTATGTGAAAATAATATTAGAAATCATCTTTAGTGATGGTTTGAGTATTTTATAGATGTTTTGTGGAATTTAGGAATTTTGTAATGTTGTTGTACAATGTGCCTTGTTTTTTTATTATAATATTATGATTTGAAAATATGTATTCTCCATATTTTTGGTAAATGGATTAATAGAAATATTTTAAATAAAAGGATATATTCATTGAAATATATTGAAATAGTTTGTTTTATAATCATTTTATAAAAGAACAGATTTATTGAAATGGTTTGTCTCTAATGTTTTTGGAATACATGGGTTGTGTGATTTCATGCTTTAGATGTGACCCTAAATGAGAGGTGTGTACCATTGGGGTACACTAGGTCATGACCTAGGATAAGGGGTGTATGCCATTCGGCCTATAGAGGTCATCTAATTTGTTTTGACTTAGATTGTGGATGAGAAACCACTCAGGAGTATTGATCTTTTAGAGAAGCATTAATGTATGTGTGTCGCGAATCATTGAATGGGTACGCCAAAAATTAATGTGAAATTGTTTAATGTATTTTTATGTCTATTTTTCATTGAAACTGTTATGGTATAGAAAACATTTTTGGTATCAAACAACTTCTTTTTAAATAAAAAATTTTCAATTGGTTATATACATTGGATTAATAAATGTGATAACATATTATATACTTCTGGAGTGAGTAGAGAAGTCATTTAGGGAAAGAATAATGAGTTTCATTACTCACCCCTTCTTTGGAACAGTGATTCTTTTTTAGATATTGTTTATTCAGACACATGAAATGGTCAAGTATCACACTTACTTAGTGGGGAATCAATGTTCTTGGGTCCTTTTGATGTTTGATAATAGATCATTTTGGATATTTCAAGTTACATGGATGGTCATTGTGTTTTTCTTGGATTTTTCTTCCACTATTTACTTTGGTTTTAGTTTTATTCCACAATGGTACTCTATTTTAGTATGTTTTTGATATCAATGGTATTTCTTTGAGTTTTACATTTTTTTAATTCATTATGCAGTGTTTTTTTTATAATGAAAGGATTAGTTGTGTGGTTTTATTTGATTATGGTAAAATCATCCCCCAATTATATTTAATCCCTTGGAATTTATTTCCATGTTTTGGCCCCTTGGAGACGTCACTTATTGCTAAGTAACGTCCTTCCACATTCTCAAGCTAATGAAAAGGGGTAGTTTGAGTAATGAGATAAGATTTAGGCACTAAAGTCTTGAATTTTTAAATTTTATAAATTTTTTTCAAATGTGAAAGTTTGAAAAATTATTGAAATGGTCATTTTGAAAATAGTTTAATTTTTAAAATCATGATAAATTTTCCTAATATGGTTAAATGTGAAAAATGTTGAATTTTGAAGAGAAATGTTTTCCTAGTTAATTTGTTAATGAATTTTAATTTTTTTTCCATAGTTGGCTTGTGAGTTATAAATATGGATCTTGTTATGTTTATAGAAAATGGAACTCAATAGGCATCACAGAAACCAACCAGAATAAGGCTATAAATAACATGGTTTCACTTGATCCCCTAGAGAACAAACAAATTGTTCAAAGTATTTTCAAATCTTTTCAAGATATAGATATTGGGGACCAACAAGATGAACTAATGGCAGTGGATCACTCTATCTAGTTATATAATGTGAATCCACACATAATTTAGGGTGATTTGGATCCAGAGAAGGAAGAGGTGTATTTGAACAGGATGAATCCAGTCAACAATTTCTTAAGAAAACCAAAATGTTGAATGTCAAGATAATGATATATATGATGTATGGTCATTCATGAAAATGTCAGGATTTTGATGTTTGGGATAAATTAGACCCAATCCATGAATGAAGGGATTTTGAAAAATTATTCACTATAAAATTCTATAGTCATACATTCAGAATCAAAATAATATAGGAATTCGTCAACATGAATCTAGAGATCCTCAAAAGCGATATAGTATATAGATAAATATAATATTTTAGTGTTTTTCACCTAAATTTGATTCTAGTGTGTCCTTTATGAAACACATATTTGAATCAAGGATGAGGTAATAAATTCTCTCAATGAATTTCATGTTCTATACAATTGATTATGTTAAGAAGGTCAATAGTGAAACATTATTAGAAAGGGACATATCATGAGCTATTGGGGGGGAGAGAATATTAATTCCTGTGGGAAACAATGGGAAGAGGGTAGAAAAATTGGTTGTTTCGACTGTGGTTCACTTGACCACATGAAGTGGAAGTGTATGTTACTAACTAGAGAATTACTTAATTGCAACCATTTGGGGAATTATCAGATCAATTAAAATAGATCACCGAGATCAAGTGTTTGGGAAACATTTCAAGTGTCATAGGCATTGTATGATTCAACGGGAAGAGGGTAGAAGAAAAATTGTCATCAAAAGTAATATGATATCCATCAATAATCTATGAATAAGATAACTCCTCAATATGGTAAATCTCAACCAAGAAATAATGAACAGAGTGTCATGAGTAAGAAATTTTATGTAGCTAAGGAGTGTATTATTGATGATCATTTTCAACCATCGATGATGAGAGTTATGATTCATTTTAATTATACCGTTATGAAAGCTTTGTTTGATATAGGTTTATCCCATTAATTTATTGCTTCTTTAGCTGTTGATTTTCTGTGTTTGAGTATGGAGCTGATTCATTATCTGTTGAAACAAAAATCTACTATTGATCAATGAGACTATCAAGTCATTAAGTGTAGAGAATGTTCTATAACTGTTAATCGATCCGAGATGATGTGGTATTTTTGTGTGTTAGAAATGGATGTATATGATATAATACAAGGTATTGATTGGATGACAATGTTCAAGGATCACATCAACTTTTATACCTAAAGGGTTAGACTTATGACAATTGATGGTGTTTAGAATATTTTTAAGGGAGACTGGAATATAATTGTAAGTACAATGGGATCATTATCACCAGTAGATGGAATGACCTAATAACTTTTGTAATTGGTGAAATTTTTATCAATGGAATACATTAAGGATAATAGTTTTCTAAGAGTTATTGATTAGTTTTAAGAATATTTTCTAGAAAATTTCTCAAGGTTTACATCCAGAAGAGAAGTGGAGTTTATGATTGATATCTTTCTAGAGATTATTCTTATTTACCTTTCTTCTTACGAGATGGCTATGGTTATGGAAGAGATATAATGAAAAGGTTTGATTCATCCGATCATGTCTCTATAGGTAGCACTGGTCATGTTTTCAAAAAGTCGGATGAAATTATTCGGATATGTGTAGATTATTGTGATCATAATTATGTTAGGATAAATAATTTTTATCCAGTTCCACACAGTGATGTTTTTTTCAAAAAATTGTAGGGAGATCAGTGGTTACTTAAAATTCACTTGCGATCAGGATATCACTAATTGTGGTTTCATAAGGAGGATATTCCAATGATTGAATTCAAATGTAGACATGGCCATTATGAGTATGTGGTAATTCCTTTCATTATTAAAATTTCACCATAAAACTATATGTAATGCATTAGTTAGATAATTAGAATGTATATGAATTATTTTGTGGAATTGATTATGGAATACAAGTTTATGTATTCATGGACAATGAATGTCAATTAAAAACACATTGAGATAGTTTTGGGAATCGTAATACATCATATTTTGTGTGATAAATTATCAAAGTGTGATGTTTGGATACAATTTGTACATTTCCTTATACCTGTAATCTTCAAAAGTGGTTTTTATATGGATCTATAGTAGATATCAGCTTTTATCACTTGGAAATTTCCAAAGAAGGTATTTTAGATCCACAATTTCCTTATTCTATATTATTATTACCGATGTTTTGTTCATGTTTTCTCATGAATAACTTCACCATTTATAGCTTTGGAAAGGAATAATATTCCAATAAAATACAATGAAAAAAAATGATAATTATTTTCAAGTGATTATAGTTCACCTTAAATCAACACCAATCATGATATTTTTGGAATCAGAACAAGGGTAATTTGCTTATTGTGATTCGTTAGGATTAGGGTTGGGATGTGTTCTCATGAAAGGATATAATGTTGTTTCTTATGTCTTAATGAAGATAGGGTTTCATGATAAGAACTAACAAACACATTTTTTGTATTTTGTTTTCATATTCTATTCATTGATTACTTACATCATTATCTCTTTGGTGATAATTTTATAGTGATTATGGATCATAAGATCATGAAACATATTTTAACTCAAAGGGATTAGACAATGAGACGATATAGATAGATGGATAATCCCCAAATGTTCTATATTTCCTTGATTTATACACTTGGTAAAGGAAATAATGTTGTAGATGAATTATGAAAAAGTAACAAGCTACGTTTGAAAATGAGCCTTTAGATCAGTAGGAGTTGATATCGATCATAGCTGACATGGACCTTGAATGTGATGAGTTCGGTGATGTTATTGTTTTCATTACAATACCATTGATTCTTTATTTGGTTTATATTGTTAAAAAACCACAGATGTATGATTCTGAATGTGTTGTTATGAGGAAAAAACTCAATGGTGGGGAGACCATTGATGGCTAGAAGCTATCTGGGAGTTTAGTTTTGTGGTTTTGAAAATGGATGGTCTATGAATGGATTTTTTGAAAAATCATATTCAGGATTAACACCAATGGATATGGGTTTTTCATAATGAAATAAAAAATATGTCTAATTTATTGAAATAATATTTTTGGTTGGTTGGAATGAAAAGAATTGTGGTTGAGTTTGATTCAATACGCTCAAGATGTTAGTAGGTTAAAGTGGAATATTAGTGACTAGTAGGAATGATGTTGTCCTTACCTACTTCTATTTTGAAATTAGAGCACATATCTGTGTATTTTGTAATCGATCGCCCAATAATGGTTCAGAAACATGAATCCAGATGGGTTATTCTGGATCAACTCACAAATTCATATCATTTCAACCATAATCATTAATATTATATGGTGGGGGATGTTTCATGAATCTATATCCATGATGTTGTAAATAGTTAAGGTGTACCCATTAAGACAGTTTTAGGCATAGATCCATTGATTACATATAATGTTTTGGGAAATATAGACATAATCACATTGGGAATAATTTTATTATGAGTACATTTTATCATCCACATATGGATGGTGAATTTGAGAGTATGATAAAAACATTAGAAGACATGTTGTGGTATTGTGTAGTAGATTTTGGCAGATCATGGGAAGAGAATGTACCATAAGTGGAGTTCTCATATTAAAATAGTTATCAATAGTAGATACATATGGCTTATTTTGACCATTCTATTGGTTTCCTTATCATTCTCTATATTATTGTTTGGATAGTGGTGAGACTTCACTAGTTGGGCCGAGCCTTGTTTAAAAAATAATAAATAATATTCAGTTGATCAATAAACAGATAGATATAGTTATATGTATTTAGATATCATATGTGGATCAACAACAATGGTATTTTTTGTTCTAGGTGAGTAATACTTTTTTTAGAATCTCTCAAGGGCTTGGGTATCATTTACATGGAAATATTGAGATGTTATCTCCTCAATAAATAGGACCTTCTAAGATTTTTCAATAGGATGGTGAGCTGTAATATTGGTTGGAATTGCTAGAATTGTTCAGTGTTGTGCATAATGTGTTTCATGTACCTTAGTTGAAAATGTAACATGCTAATACAAACCATGTGACTCTATGGGATCAAATTTACCTAGAGCCAGATTCTTATTCATTGCACATGCCGGTATAGATTTTGTATAGGAAATAGATGCCTTTTGTGGGAAAAGAATTGGTCTAGAGCAGTTGTTGTGGCTATATGGTCATATTTATAAAGTTATTAAGATACGTGAAAAAGAAATTTTCATGCAATGGACTAGACACGTTTTTGGAAAAAAAGATTTTTTTACCTTCCATGGATGAAAATGACAATGGTGGGAAGAATATTGCACCACTAGATTCAAGTAACTAACCCTTAATTAATATATTTTTTGTATATGATTTTTTCGAGGGATGTATTTGGAGGGATTGGAAAACCTTTGGAATGTTTTTTTGTTTTTTATGTACTCTAATGATTTGATCATGGTGTGTGGGAATAATGAAACTTCAATAGGAACTTTTTCACAATGAGTCTTGGGCTAAGAGGAAGGCACATGGGTAGGAAGATAGTTTTTCCAAACTATACATGATCATAGTAATGACTTTGGAATGTGTGATAGTGGAATTTTTCATGGTTGTCACAACTTTTTTCTAACTAGGAAACCAAACCACATGAATTCTTTCTTGAGGGAGAGCATAATGCAATGTTAGGGCATGATATTTCAAACTGTGTGACTAACTATTCATGGTTTAAAAAGAATAATCTAAAAAGGAGATCTAGGATGTGATTATAAATTAACCCATTTCCCTCCAAATAGAGTGTAACTCATTATTTCTCACTCCAAAAGATTTTTCAACCCTTCCTCATCAAATTTTATGTGATCTGGAGGCATTTCTTGGTGCATTGATGCCCGATTCCCTCAATATTCCTTCTTTTATGGTAGTTTTTCTTGGGTTTTCTATTACTGACATTATTACCTCTCTCAGTTTCATAGATCTTTTCTTTTATTAATAGTTCAATGGTTATTGATTAAAATAATGGTAATATCTATATGTTTTATTATGGGGGATCATATCTATGGATGGTGTTGGGAGTTTTAACCTGGTGTTGTGGGAATTTTCATGTCATTCTTTAGTTTCAATGTAATTTTTTGGTAATTGCCCTTAGTCTCGACTACTCTTCTTATAACATGATGGATTAATTTCAAATTGGGTAAATTTAATGAAATTTATTTTCAATTTTTTTTGTAAAGAAATGTATAAAACCTCTTTAGTAATGGTGTGAGTATTTTATGGATTTTTTGTAAAATTTTTGAATTGAGGAAAGTGGTTGTGTAATTTTCTTTATTTTGATGATTTTAAAATTTTGATGTTAAAAAATATATTTTCTTAGATTTTTGTAAAATGGTTTAATTGATATTTTTTCCATGAAATTATAGTTTTATTGAAATTTATTGAAATCGTTGTTTTAATGGTTTTCAATAAAATAACATTTTAATTAAAATGGATTGAATTGGTTTGTTTGAAATGGTTTTTGAATATATGGGTTATGTGAGTTGATGCATTCAATGTGACCCTAAATAAGGGGAGTGTACCATTAAGGTATAAATATATTAGGGATTTGATAAGCTTTACGTTTCTTTATGGAATAAGGAAATTAACGACGTTGTGATGACTTAGTGGATGGATGAGAAAGCACTCATGATTATGAAACTGTTCGAGAAGAATTAATGTGTGTGTTTGTGGTTAATCATGATATTGGTATTCCAAAAAACCATTGAAATGATTTAATTTTCTGTTTGGTAGCTTTTCTTTAGATACTGTTTTGGTATGGAAAAATGTTTTTTTATTAAACTGCTTGTCTTTGATATAAATAGTTTTCATTTTTCCACAAAAAATGTTTTATGCAATTCTGATAACATGTTCAATCCTTGTAGTGTGAGTAGGGTAGTCATTTGGGGAATTCATATTGAGTTTCATTACACACCCATGATTTAGAACATTGGTTCTTTTACTGATATCATTTATCAGGACATTGGAATAGGTAATGTATCACATTTTTTTAGTGGTGTGTTATGATACATGGGGTTTTTATGTAGAGTTGGAGCATAAATCATGTTGGATATTTAGATTTATGTTGGTTTTTGTAGAGTTTAGTTCTCATTTTCTTCCTTTGTGTAATTTTATGTGAGTTTTATTTCATTTTGGTACTCTATTATAGTTTACATCTGGTATGAGTGGAATCCCATTGTGTTCCTTTACATTCTTATCATGCATGATTTAATAGTTTATTTTATTATGGCTTTTGGGGTTGGGTGGTTTTGGTTCATAAATGTAAAATCATAACACATTTTTATTAATTCCTTGTAATTTATTGTAACACCCTGTTTTTTTAATGAAATATTATCTTTAAATAATTTTTATTCTTCACTAGCTTTCTTTGAATGGAATCATGAGTTTAAAAAAACCATGATACACCCTTATTAGAAAATTTCTGTTATATCCTAGTCTTTCGGTTAGTAGAAATAATTATAACTAACATATGAAAATGCATTTTGAACTCATCTTCTATCATTTATTTTTGAACAACATAAATAAATTTGAAATTTTTATTTTTGAGTGAATATATTTTGGGAATGAAATTAATGAGATATATAGGTAATATATACTTAATAAAATATGTTTTATATTCATCCAATTGATATTTTAGTCATAGGGTATAAATAAAACCCTATTTGATGTATACAAACCTATTTTTTAAAATGTTAATCTTTCTCCTTTGAATGGAAACCCCCTTTTAAATAACGATTTGGACACATTAATAATTTGTATATCAAAACATAGAAATTTTATTTTTATGTGGGATAAAAAATTATTTTGGATGATTTTCTAAAATTCTTTACATAACATTCATATTTTGTTGAATAGTACAAAAATGTCAGGTTTTAATTGAAAATAACTTTTATTCATTGATATAATTTAAATGGTAAAATTATATTATTGAATAATTTCAATGTATAAATATAATATATGTTTTCCATTTTATATAATGTAGGTAATTATAAGTAATTTTAAATTAAATTTAGATGTTATATTGTTTTAATCTTCTATAATATTTTAATTTCTAAAACTCGTTTTCTCATTTCAATAATGGGATGAATTTTAAATTAATATCTAAAACATATGTGTTTTGAGTCTTGAAAAATTGATTCCATATTTGGAATTCCTATATCCATAAATTGTAAAAATCCTAATTAAATATTTGGGAAATATGAATAGTAACATTGGTAAATTTTATTAACATGATAAAAGGGTATATCTGGGAATTAATGGTAAAAATAATATTATAAAATTACCCTAAACATTATATTAATATAATTGGATGATTTTAATTTTCCCTGAACCATACTAGGGTAAACATGGAATGCATTGGGACCCTCATGGATGATATTAGGATATTTAATTTATTTTATTTAAGGAAAAGTGAAATATGCCTCACTGAAACATTAATTATTAAATTATATTTACTATGACGTTATACAGAAGGAATAGTCAATTATAAATTCTCATTTAAAATATAAAATGTTTTTATTTATCACAAAAATTTATTTTTAATGATTAGGAAATAAGTAATTATCTTAATGTATAATAATTTGATGATGAGAAATTAATTAATTGAAGAGAAATCAATAAAACAATTTTTATTAAAACATTAATAACCTTAAAAATACCCAAATAATTGACCAAACTTTATTAATCGAGTATATCTTGACCATAATCATCGAAGGTATGACTTATTTACCGTTTTGAGTCTTATATAATATATTTTGACACGTAAATTTTTTATTTAAATTAATGAAATTTTTTGGACATTCAGGTTTTAAAATAGTATTTAATTTTTAATGACGAGGTATAAGATGATAAATTCGACTAAAAGTATTATTTAAAAATATAATTGTTTTAAATTGATCATATTATTTTATTTTGTATTTTTATTCAATAAATATTTTTATTAATTAATTTAACAAAATTGAGGTAGTAATTATTTTATTAATGAAGAGATCAAATAAATGTTATTACAAATATTTTAATAAATTTAATTTTGGATAATTATTATTTAAAATGAATTATATAGATTACCATGACCCATTTGGAATATATTATAATATTATTATTTGGCTCACTTAATATTTTTATATTTTTAAAAATCCATGAAGTGAATAGGGTAAAAATTGACACTATTGAATTTTTTTTAGATTTTTTTTAAATTATTTAAAAAATATAATTTTTTAAAAAATTATAGAATAATTAAGATATGATCAAAAAAATATAACGTATTCACTTATGTTCTAATTTACTTCAAATAAGTAAATATTTCACACTTTTAGTATTAAACAATTTGCTACCCTAGTTAAATATTAAATATAATAACTAAGTAATAATTAAGATGATAATTCATAAATTGACATAAAAAATGTCAATAATTTATTGGTTGATGATATTAAAAACCTATATAATTTAATTTTAAAAATTAGTACATGTTGGAGCTTTTTATGTTTTGTTTGGTTTTATTATATGTTAATATTTTTTGAAGTTTCTAGAAGTTCCCTTCACTTCAATTATAAAAGGGAACTTTATCCCTCTAGTATTCACTTCATTTTTAGCGATAATGCTTGGCCATACAATAATTATTTCCCTTATCAACTTCCTCAGAAATAGTTTTTGGGTCTTGGTCTTCTTTAATGAAAAACTCTAGTGCTCTAAGAAGAGATTTAGAGGAGGCTTGTTGAAAACGAGGTAATTCCATTTACCGATTCATTCACACTTCATTCTTTTTCTTATTCAACCTCATGAGTTTTTTAGTTATAAAGTAATATCTCAAGTATTACATTTATATGAGAGGTTATTATGATTTTTAAACATCCATTTTCCACCTTCTACCCATCCTCTGAAAAATGAAATCTCCATTCGTGCGTACATACGACTTATCATATACACATCATGGTTTAATCCATCTTTCACCACCACCATACCTGGAAGGGTATAATGATGGAATTAATAAATATATATGATTTATATAAAATTATATTTATTCTGAGATTCTATACACTATCTACTTCAATATCATTCATCAATTATGGAAATGATATTGTCCCTCATGCGTACATACGGCTTACCACCACCATGGTGGGATGTGATTCGTTCTACATAATCTTCATAAATCATGATTATATAAATTAATTAATTTAATAATTATGAAATATATTCTAATAATAAAATGATATAAATAATATAACTATAACCAAAAAATTAGGAAAAATAACCTATCTGACAATACATGTATAAGAAAATAATGTAGTTAATAACCGAATAATGAGTAATAATGAAATATTATTAACACAAGGAGGAAAATATGATCACAATGTTATGATAAATATGATTATTATTACATAATAAATCACTAAAATTATTTAAATCATTATACTAGTGTTTTAGAATCATTCCAACAAAATCAGTCCTAAGGTAAGGGATTACTTTTCAAATATCATTTTTATATGAGATTGTTTTTCATAATTATTTATTCTGGTATATTTATCATCCACATCCATGTTTCATATATAGGTATTTTAAAATATTATTTATATCCTTCTATAATTTTACCCATTGGTGAATTTTTACTAAATGAAATGAATAGAATCTGTTTTCATTTTCAGTATGAGGTACTTTTTGACTTTTCTGGAAAAACTATGAGAAGAATGTTTTCTAAATATACATAATGAATTGGTTTTTATGCTTTAATAATTCGTTAATTCCCTTATTAATCGATGAAAATTATAAAAGATTGTTTTCTCATAAAGTTATTTGTCCTAAAATTGTGTGGAAATTTTAGGATGAATTTTGTTTTGAACCAAAAAAGATATTTTCCTCACGAATGAATTTCAAGTGTTTTCTAAAAATTTTATTCCATCTAAGAAGAAACACATTAAGTAGGGTTATATTTCTAACCCTATTATTAATATGATTTGATTTATATTATTATGGAATGTTATTTAACAAATACATGTGTTTTATATAAATTATGATGGAATGATGGTTAAGAAACACATTTTATTTCATGGGTTATTCTATGATGACAGTTATAATGTTTTTGTGGAAAATGTAATAATGTTTCTATAATGGGATGGGATGGACGAATATGTACCTCTATTGAATTGGGTAAATATTAATATCTAATGAGATATACATGACTATAATGATAAGAAAATCAGAGTCTGTAATAAAGGGCTAAAACTAGGAGTAATCTCTGTTTAGTAATGGACTATGTCTACTATGATGGTCTTGGGAATTTGACTTGGATAATATGAAATTAATTTCTATTCATTTGTGTGTATTCCATGAAATTTCATCTCTTATGTTATAAATATTGGGATTATATTTTAGTATTATGATTTATCCAATTACATGAAATTATGATCTTTTATATGTAAGATAAGATTTTCAAATGTTATGTTCTTATGATTATGTTATGATTTTTATTTCTCTTATTTATCCTTACTGAGCCTTTGAGCTCACCCTTTCATATGTTTCTTTTCCACAGTTCATGCAGAACAGTATTAATTAAGATATGTAAAAAAGGAGTCTAGTTATGAATAAATATGTGGGAGACAATGTGGATGTCTTATGAACCAATTGTTTATGTTTCCCAAATTCTAAAGACAATAAACCAATATGGGCCTAGAATAGTTTTTGTTATGTTGTATAATAAATGTTCTTCAATGTTGAAGTAATATCTATATGTAATGTATTTGTCGTTATAGTCGGTATCATAGAAAAGATATAGTTAAACATTGGAAACTACGATTAGAGAACCATAGTAAAAACACTAAGGATATGTCTATGTATATGATAATATCATATCCTAGTTATTTATAGATGTTCACGAATAACCTAGGATAAAACCTAATGTTTCCTCAATTAAAATTTTATTCTAGAAATATTTGGTTTTCCCATTTTTTTTAGTGTTGCCGACACAATGTATCTTGGTTTTAGTCAATGGTTGGAACCCAAAGGAACCATGTTAATGCTAAATACGACAGGAAATGAAACGATTTCCCCCTGAGAAACCAAATGTTTTGGGAGATAAAATATAAAATATTTAAGCCATACTCACAAAGAATTCTCAATCTATGAATCATGTCGGAATTCTAGAAGAGAAAGAGAGGGAGAAACATTCTATTGAATCCTTCATGAGGTAGAGTCCACCATCATTCAGTGTGTCTTCTGATCCATCAGTGGATGACCAATGTATCAGTACTAATGAATATATATTTCTAGTTTTACAGTGTTCTGATCATGATAAATTCATCATGGCAGTATATCAGTTGGAAGGTGAAGCAGATTAATAGCATAATCTTACCAAGAATACGAGGGAAATATATGAAATTGAGTCATTGTAATGAGATGAGTTGAAAAAAATATTTTTCAATAAGTAATTTCATCATAATCCTTGAGGAAAGATAGAGAAGGAGTTCCTTGATCTTATGGAAATGGATAATGAAACCATTGGTAAATAGAAATTTATTTTTTTTCAGACATGTGAGGTACGCCTAGGGAATTATTGTCCAACCTGAGAGAAAATTTGATCAATTATTTAGTGGCATAAAACCATGTCACTATAGTGAAATATCCATGCGGTACATCAATAGCTATGAGGAAATTTTTGATGTGATCTTAAGGTTGCGATGAAGAATGGAGTAACCAAGAAGTCATATGGGATTGATAAAAATATAAAAATGTAATTTAAAGGAAAATCTAAATACCACACTAAATGGAAGAAGAGTTTTCCCCTACGCACAATGTATGATAAGAAACTTGGGGTGAGTTTTCTTAATGTGACATGTAAATTTTTTATATGTGGAAAATATGATCATCATGCAATTTAAAGGGGAAGTGATTGGAAAAATATTTCTATTGATGAGAGAAAAGAAAAGACTATATAGAACTAACATCCACCACTTCAAGGATAAAATTTCATGGAAACAAGTAATTATTCCAATTAATTCCCTAATAAAATGGTTATTGATGATGATCAACATCAATAAGCTCTTAAGTCCAATGACAAATGAATGTCACATTAAATCACAATTGGTGTTGTGGAGTATGATAATGAATTTGTGAAAGTTACACATACCTTCCACACTAAAGTAGGAAATGTTTTATTTTATTCTGGGTCCACCCTCTCTTTTATTTATGAAGAATTTACTAAGTGTATCAGTGTATTGACTAATCAATTAGATTTTGAGTTAGATTTGATGATTCTTCATGGAACAACAATCACATCAAAAGTTTATAATTATTCTTTGGTTGAAGTTTGTGGGAATATTATTTTGTAAATTCTTGTGAGCATGCCTATATTTGAATTTGATGTGATTATTTGCATGGATTTTATTTCTTTATGTAGAGATCATATCAATTACCATGCAAGGGATGTCACAATTCATATTCATGAAAAATCTACGATCATCTATCAATGAAAGGATGAGTATAGAATTATAGTATAAATTTCTTCCATCTTATGTGTCTTGATTCAAATAAATAAAATATATTTAAATAAAATGGTGGGGAAGAAACTCTTTATTATGAATACAACCATTGTACGAGAGTCTGATAATTCCATTATAGAGGGATTGTAAGGTCTTCCACAAAATTGTGAAGTTGACATTTCAATAGAACTCATACCCTGGGCTATGACTATTTCAAATACACCATATATAGTGTCCCCAATTGAGTTGTAAGAATTGAAGAAGCAAATCCAACAGAATCTTGGTAAGGTATTCATACATCCTAGAATGTTACCTTGGGGAGAACCTATTTTATTTTTTAAGAAGAAATATTCTTCATTGAGACTCTTCATTGATTATCAAGATCTAAACAATATCACTATCATGAAAAATTATCCTCTTCCACTCATTGATGATATATTTGACCAACTACACAGATCCCAATAATTTTCCAAGATTTATCTTTATTCAGGATATTGTCAATTAGGGGTAAAAAAGGAGGATAGACCAATGCTGACATTCTGTACAATGTATAGACACTCTGAATTTATAGTGATTCTTTTTGGCCTTAGTAATGACCCTACAATCTTAATTAATCTAATTAATAATGTCTCTTTAGAATATATTGATCAATTTTTAGTAGTCTTTATGGATTAATTTCTTGTATATTCGAAGAGAAAGGAATATAATGAATACCACCTTAGAATTGTACCGAAGAACCTAAGAATAGAGAATCATTATGCTAAATTTACCAAGTGTGAATTTTGGTTTCTGAATGTTTCATTTTTTGGGTCACATAATCACATGAAAAATGTTATATGTGGGTCCATACAAAATAGAATATGTTGAAAGCTATATAAGACCAAAAACGGTAAATGAGATCGAATTTCTTCTTGGATTCTCTGTATATTGTCTATATTTTGTGAAAGATTTTTTATGATTATCTAATCCATTCACCAAATTGAATAAAAAAGGAGTTATGTTCGTTTCGATGGAGGAATGTGAAGACAATTTCAATGATCTAAAAAGATAGTCAGCCAGTACACCTGTGCTCACACTACCTTGTAGTGGAGAAATGTTTGTGATCTACAGTGATGCATTAAAAAGTGTTTGGGATGTGTTCTCATGAAAAATGGTACTGTGATACCTTATTCCTCACGAAAGTTGAAAAGTCATGTGAAAAATATTGAATCTCATGATTTGGAGTTAGCTGGGGAAATCATTATATTAATGATGTGTAGGAACTATATTTATGGTAAAGGTGTGATATTTATACTGATCCTAAAAGTTTAATGAATATATTCAAACAAAATGATCTGAAAATGTACAATATAAGATGGATGGAGTTGATTAATGATTATGACTGCTCAATACATTACCACCCTAGTAAATAGAACCAGGTGGAAGATGCATTGAGCCACGAATACCATGCTACCCTATCCATGATCAGGATCACAAAAGATACAATATTTATGAATTTTCAAAGGATCATTCTTGAAATTTTAAAGGAAGGGGTCAATCTTATCTTTCACAAATGAATGTTCAATCGTATATACCAGTGAATATTAGGGACGTGCAGAAGAAAGACGTAGAGCTACAAAAATGTCGATAAATATTCCTGAATTCAACCCTAATTCTGATCAAATAATTTGGTTTAAGAATGGGGTTTGTGTTCATACTATACTAGAATTAAAGAATGAGATATTGAATGACATTTAGAGTTCGTCATTCTCTATTAACCCTAGAAGCAAAAATATGTACAAGGACTTGAAAGGGTATTTCTGGTGGGATAGAATGAAAAGTGATGTTGTTGTATATGCCTATAGATTCTTGGTTTGTTTTCAAGTTAAGGATAAGATATAGAAGTCTAATAAGTTGTTACAACCATTTCCCATACTAGAATGGAAAAGGAAAACTATTTCTATGGAAATTATTATCAGACATCCCAAAACAGATAAAGGCCAAAATTCCTTATGGGTTATAGTTGATCACCTTACGAAGTCAGCACACTTCATTGCTATTAGACATGATTGTTCTCTATATCATCTTGGTAGGATATATTTAAAAGAAGTGGTAAGATTTTATTGAGTCCCACATTCAATTATATCTGATTGGGATATGAGGTTTACCTTAATGTTATGTAAATGTCTTCAGCATGCTCCAGATATGGAGTTATGTTTCAGCACTTTTTATACTCCTATGATAGACAGTTAGTCGAAGAATAAAATTAAAACAATATAAGTTGTGCTGAGAGCTTGAACTTGTGATTTCAAAGGAGGTTGGGATATTAACCTAGAATTGGTGGAATTTTATTATAACAATAGGTTTCACTCCAGTATTCATTTGGATCTTTATCCCACCCTTAATGGAACGAAGTTCAGAACTCCACTTTCTAGGATTAACATGGGGAAATAATGCTATTAAGACCTGATCTTGTTGATGAATTGGTAGAAAAGGTCAGTTCTATTCAATAACACATAAAAGTAGCTCAGATTTGAGATAAATTTTGTGTTGATAATTGAAGAAAATACCTAGAGTTTTATGTTATTGATATAGTGTTCTTATGAATACATTTTCAGAAGAAAGAAATGATATTTAGAAAGAAGAGCAAGTTGAGCCCTAGTTTTATTAGTCCTTTTGAAATTCTGTATCGTGGTGGGAAGGTAGCTTATTGATTGGAGCTTCCATCGTATCTCTCTCATGTTTATGATGTGTTCCATGTATCTCTACTGATAATGTTCATACCTCATCCGTCACATGTACTATACTCGGATGTCGTACTACCAGATCAAGATAATTCTTATAAAGAACAACTGATATAGATTATTGATCATAGAGAAAATGTTCTAAAAAACAAGACCACTCTCTTGGTTAATTTTTTTTGGAGGAACATCCAATTTTAAGAAGATACATGGAAAATTGGGTATATTATGAGGGAGACGTGTCGTCATCTGTTTTATTCATGTGAAGAAATTCGAAGGAGAAATTCAATTTAAGGGTCGTAGAATATAACACTCGAATGTTTTTATGAAATATTTTCTTTAAATGATTATAATTCATAAGTAGATTGATTTGAATTCAATAGTGAGTTCAAATGAACAGAGAGATGCCCTTATTATTAAATTAAGATTATATCCTATCTGTTAGGTTTGCAAGAATAATTATAACTAACATATGAAAATGCATTCTTAATTCATTAGATGTCAATTATTTATTAAAAATATAAATTAATTAGATTTTAGTATTTTTGAGTGATTTACTTTTGGTAATGAAATTAATGAGATATATGTGTTTTATATACAAAATATGTTTTTTCAATATTTATCCAATGGATATTTTAGTCATAGGGTATAAATAAAAACCTATTTGATTATTAAAAAATTATTTTTTGGTTAATTTTACTCCTTTGAATGGAAAACCCCTTTTAAATTTTGATTTTGACACATTAATAATTCATATAAGAAAAAATAAACAATTTATTTTGAATCATGATATAAAAATTTTCTTTGGATCAATTTCTTATATTTTTCTAATAACATTAATGTTTTCATAAATAGTAAAAATACTCTAAATTTAAATTGAAAATAACTTTTTTTGATTGAAATAATTATTATGGTTAAATTATATTATTGTGTGGTTTAAATTTTTAAATAAAATTTATTATTTACCATTTAATATAATAGAGTTCATTGAAATTAATTTTACATTAAAATTAGTTGTAAAAACATTTCAATATTTTGAAAAAATTTAACATTTAAAACAAGTTATATAATATCAACAATGAGATTAATTTTAAAATAGTTACAGAAATTTCAATGATTATAAATTTTAAATATGGATTCAATATTTGGAATTAGTATGTCCAAATTATGTAAACAGAATTGTTTTATATTTTAGCGTTGAAATAGTATCTTCGGTAAATGTTATTAACACGATAAAATGGTAAATGGGGTAAATAAGGGTAAAAATAAAATTATAAAATTAACCTAACACTTGTATTAAAATATTTGGGTTATTATAATTTTTCCCAAAACATAATTGGTTTAAAATGGTATCCATTGGAACCCACTATGATGAGATTCGGATATTTAATTTATTTTCTTAACAGAAATGTTTAATATGTCTCACTCGAACATTAATAATTAAATTATTTTTATTATATGGTTATATAGAAGTTAAATTCGATTATAAATAATAATTTTAAATATAAAATGTTTTTATTTATTGTGAAATTTTATTTTTAATTTTTAGTAGATAAATAATTACTTAAAATAATTATACATTGATGATGAAAAATTAATTAATTGATGAGAAAGCAATAAAACCATTTTTATTGAAATATTAATAACCATAAAAAGGCCCAAACAGTTGAAAAACCCTAACTCGTTGAGTATATATCTACCATAATAAACAAAGTGAAAATTTATTTACCATTTAGAGGATTATATTATTTTAATAAAAGTAATGATAAATTTTTCACATTTGTGTTTTAAAAGAGTATAGCATTTTTAATGTTGGGTTTTTTTGGAAGATAATTTCTACTAAAATAATTCTTCAGAAGGTTAATTGTGTTATATTCATTATATTATTTGATTTTTAATTTTTACTCAACTAATATTTATATTAAAAATTTACCAAACATTGAGGTAGTAATTATTTTATTAATGAACATATAAATTAAATGTTATTACAAATATTTTTATAAATAAAATTTGGGATAAATATTGTGTAAAAATGAATTTTCTAGATTACCTTGACCCTTTAAATATATAATTAAAATATATTTATCTTGGATCACTTCTTATTCTTATATTTCTAAAAATACTTAAAATAAATAGTGTCAAAATTGACAATATTGATATTTTGTCAAAATATGGTTTTCTTAAAATTTTCAAAAATCATAATTTTTTTAAAAAATATAGAATAATTATGATATGGTATAAAATGTTATATATTTTTAATTTATGTTATAATTTACTACATATAAGTAAATATTTCACCCTTTTAATTTTTAAATAGTTGTTACTCTAGTTAAAAATTAAATAGAATAACTAAGTGTTAATTACACTGATAATGATTAAATTGAGATAAAAACAAGTCTAAAATTTATTGGTTGAGGAGATTAAAACACTTATCATATCATCATAGAAATTGTGACTACTTGGGGCTTTTTATGCCAGGATTAGTTTTATTGTAAATTAATATTTTTGAGGTTTAAAAAATTCCCCTCACCACAATTATAAATGGGAACTTCCTCCCTCTACTATTCACTACATTTTGAGCATTCAACTATAACTATAACCTCTATGTTCCTTTATTAAAATACATAGAAACATTATAGAGGTTTTATTATTCTTCAAAGACCATATCTAGTGCTCTAAATGTAGATTTAGAGGAGTCACGACGAAGAAAATATAATATCATTTACTGATTATTTCAAGATTCATTCTTCTTCTACTACCACCTCATGAGTTGTTTCACTATAAAGTAATAACACCAGCAGTATATATATAATTAGAGGTTATTATGATTTTGAAACAACCCCATTACTCCTTGTACCCATCTTATGTAAAATGAAGTCACCATGCATGTGTATGTACAACTTACTGTCTCCACATGGTGGTGTAATCTGTTTTTCACCATCGCCTTACATGGATGGATATAATAATGGAATTAATAAATATATATATTATTTATATAAACATATATTTATTATAATATAATAATAACTATCATTTTTAAAACCATTCAACAATTATGAGAACAATACCATCAATCGTGTGTACATACTACTAACTTTCTACATGGTGCAATGCGATTCGTTCTAAATAATCTTCATTAAATATTAATTATATAAAATAATTTAAGGAATAAAAATAAAATATATCATACTAATAACATCATATAATATATATATATTACCTAAAAATAGGAATATGAACTTATCTAACAAAATATCCATAAGTAACTAAAGCTGTTAATACCCGAATAATGAGTAACAATTAAATTTACTAACAAACGAATTAAAATATTACCAAAAAATTTATCATAAAAATGATTATTAATATCAAATAAATCATTATAATTATTTAAATAATTATATAAGAGGTTCCGATACATACGAAGTATATCAGACCTACAGTAAGGCATAACATTGGAAATCATTTTTTTATCCGATATTGTTTATTCTTAAGTATTTACTGGGCTATATTTAACATTCTCGTACATGTTTCCTAAATATATATTTCAATTTATTTTTTATATCCATATATAATATTACCCAATGGATAATTTTTACTAAATATTATGAAAGGAATATTTCTTCTTTTTTAATACAAGGTACATTTTGACGTTTCCAGAAAAATTATGCATTAAATTTTGTTAAACTTGTACAGCTTGAATGGAATTTTTAGACTTTTATAATGCCTTATTTTTGTAAATCATACTCTACATGATTACTAGGTTATTTCTACATAAATGTATTTCTTCTAAATTTGTGTGGCATTTTACGAAAGGAATTGTTTTTTAAAAAGAATATTTTCCTCAGGAATTAATTTCATGGGTTTTTTCAAAAAAAAGTTCCATCTAAGACGACACTCTTGAAAAGAGGGTTATATTTCTAATAATTTTTTTAATATGATTTGACTGAGTTTATGGAGGAATGTAATTTAGGAAATTCATTTGTTTAATATCAGTTATGATGTAATGATGTTTAGGAAACCCCATTTTATTTTATTGGTTATGCTATGGTGAATGTTTTTATGAAACATGTAAGACTGATTTCATTATGATATGGGTGGGACCAATATATCCATCAAATTCATTGGGAAATGATTTATATCTCATGAGATAGACATTTCTGGAATGTCATGTAAATCAGGATCAGTAATATAGGCATATAATGAGTAGTGAACTCAGTTCAGTAATGGACATTGTCCACTATGATGTTCATGGTAATGGTCCTTCACTAATATGAAATGATTTTCTAATCTTGTGTGTTTATGACACAATATTTCATGTCTTATGTTATGAATATTTTGATTACATTTCAATTTTATTATTTATCCCATGGCATTATATTTTGATCTTTTATATGATGACAATATTTTAAAATGTTATGTTCTTATGATTATGATATGGTTTATATTTACCCTTTTCACCCTTACTAAGAATATGAGATCATCCTTTCATATATTTATTTTCCCCAATTCATGAAGATGTGTATTAAGTATGATATTTAAAAAATGAGACTTTTTATAAAGATATAAGTGGGAGATAGAGTGGATGTTTCATGAATCGGTTGTTTATGTTTCTCAGTTTCTAAAGACAATTAACCTATAAGGTCCAAAAGTGGTTTTTGTTGTGTTATATATAAATATTCATCAATGTTGAAGTAATATATATATGTAAAGTGTGGGATGCTATATTTATTTCATGTGTTTGGTTCCATGGGGTGTAACTTAATGAAAATTAATTTAATTCCTCCATCTCAAGACAATGATGATGGGTGGTATGTAAAAACATTAATGTGAATTAGTGTATGACATTAAATAATTCTAAATGGAATTTAAATTGAGGCTAAATCCCTTAAATTGTGATTAATTTTGGGTGAAAGTCATTTAACATTAGGTATAAGGGTTATAAACATGTTACTAACTTTCAAATGAACCATACTCATATATATAATCTCATATATGATATTCTTATGATATCTTATTACCTATTTGTTAATAATATTTCATTATTTTCACTCTATCAAGAGTTAATTATAAAATTTTTTGAGTAATTTTTGACTAGATTTTTTTTTCCTTATTATAGAGATTATGATTACCTAATACCTATAATGTAAAAAATTATTTATTTATCATAAATATTTAGTATATATTTATTTATTAAAATCTATAATATATGTAGATGTGAAATGAAATGCACCCTTCACAGAGATGGTAGGTCGTACATATAAATGAATGCTACATCCATTTATTTGTTGTATTTAAAATAAGGTTATAAATATCCATATATCAATAAATTATAATTATATTATCATAATTATATCCTATTTTCTACATGTTTTTATTATAAAATTACTTAATATATTCCATGTATTGCATGATTGAATCACATCACTTTCAGAAGGTGGTGGTCCACTTGTCAACAAACAAAGTTTCCATATTCTCACACAATAGTAATAGAAATGATATTGGGAATGTAAAATTATAATAAATTTAATAAATCCTATATATCATACATAGACTAAAAATCCCTAATTATTCTACCCTTGAAATGTGTTTAATGGAAGTATGGAGGACATCGATTTGTGGGGCAGCAACCCACCGTACATATGAATAATGAAATTGTATCCCGTTTGATGGATGTGTGTGAAATTATAAGTTGAAATATTATTATAAATAAAAAATATACTATTTAAGATTCTACATTCATTTTATAATCCAGATATAAAAATAATTTAAGTGGTGGAAATGTAAATGAACCAAAAGTCACTATTGAAGAATGTTACCTGTTTTTTGGTAATGCCTTTTCATTTTATGAAAATTGGATCATTGGATTTATTTCATCCCAATGTGGGGAATATAGGTTGAGATCAAGGATGTTGGGATATTATATTCATATATTTTTAGGATACAAAAAAACCTGATATGAGTAATGAGTGGTTGAGTGAATGACTTTTTATAGTGGATGAGGAGTGACATTCTAGTAAAAATTAAAATGTAAACATTATTTAGAGGTATCCTTTACCTCAAGGGATTAAAAAATGGAAAAATAATGGATTAAAGTTAAATTATTTTTCCTAAAAATATTCAACATACATAAATATGTGGATTTTTATAATTTTTTATTTTGTCTTTTCGTTTCTTTATAATTTTCATCTCTGTTTTTCATTTAGGTAACTAGTGGTACAAGCTCTATATTTCATCCATTATAACTAAATTAATGTTGGAATTATTATAAATTTTATACCCACTGAATTATAAATAATATATTTTTCATTTAAATTTAAAATCTAATTTGTTTTGGAAATTAATATTTACAGAAAGGCATGTAACGTAAAAAACACTACTTTAACCCCAAATGTACTAATAGTGTTTCGAAAATATAGAGGTCAATATGTTCAAATTAAAAGAATCATTAGTCCATTAATAATGAATAATTTATTTTTAGTAACATTTATAAATAAATTTTTATAATATATGATTTTTAGTAATTTTAATTAATTATTGAAAATGTCATTCACTATTAAATAACATTAATGCCAATTTTAACATTATTTAGATAATTTTAATTTAACAATATTAATACAATGATATAATTAATAAATATAATTTCATATATATATTTATCATGAAATATTAATATATAAAAATAAGGAAATATATTAATTCATTCTATTTTCTTAACATTTCACATTTTTAATATCATTTATTTTATTTAATTATTAACAAAATAATCACTATGTTCGCGTTTCTTAAGAATTTAAAGTAACTGAAAAATCTCTCAAAATTAATAATAAATTGATATGATAAAAATAAATAATTTTTTTTTTCAAAATTATATGTATAACATAAAATATGATTATTTCAATATCTCAAGGATTTAGAATTGTTAAACATTATGAAGGTTTTGTTTGTCTTTTTTCATACAAAACTTATTATATGGGTCATTTTATTTAATGTGTGACCCAATATCAAATAAAACTAGAACCCAAGGTCATAAATTTAAAAATATATCTATCCAAAGGGTGTTAGAAATGTATTGGGTCATTTATACACCTTATATTGTAAAATTAATCATTATGTAATCTCATTTTACCTCAATCACTATAATTAATTTTAACTTATTTCAATAATAGTTTTGGTTAAAATCTATGATTTTATTATGACTATAAATATTATACTGATTCCAAAAATTTATATCCAATTATCTATAGTAAATTCACATAATTTTAAAAATTACATTTAATACTAATCTTGTAGACACGGTGAGAAAGGTTATTTTTTAAAATTAAAATGTTCAAAAGTTCATTAATACATTATAACCAAATTCAACACAAATATTACAAAAATTGAATAAATTGGATTTATATATATATAATTTAATTAATCTTAGTTTAATTCCAATTTGAAATAAAATTTAACAATCAATATCATTTAAATGAAAATGCAGTTTTCAAGAAAAATGCAGTATTTTTCACTATTCATCAAAAAATAAAGTTGTTATGAAAATTTAGTTTTATATTGGTCCACCATTAATAGGTAGTAAAAAATGGTCTTATGTGTTGCATTAAATTAACATGTTGTTTGTTAAAAACCACTTTAGCCACCAAATTATGTTTATAATGATATTAAAATATTGTAAATTATTTATGTGTTATATTCTCCCCACCTCAATAAAATTGAATCCTCACAATTTAATCATGATCATGATAATTGAGGGATCAGTATTTTAATATAATTTTGTTTATAATCCACAATGTTAAAAATGTTAATAACAAATAATATTAATAATTTGAAAATGAAAATGTGATGTACACTAAAAAACGATAATTTTTAACAGAAGAACATTTGTGAAAACCTAGACAAGGAAGAGAAATCAAAATATCATATTCTTATGGGGATTGATAGAGAACATGTTCAGATAAAATTTGATAATCACAAATACTTGAAATATAGTTATGAAAAATTCCATTGATATCATCAATAAATTATGATATTAGGAAATAAATTATTTCAAGACCATTTTTCCAAGAGTTAAGGAATTCTTTAACTCTCTATGAATATTAGTAAATATATGATTCTATCTAATAAAAAATATTTATCCCATGGTTTTTCCACGAACTATTTATACTTATTTTATTAAAAAAATTCATCATATAGAGATTTATTTAGTTAAACTCTAAAAAAACATCCAAAGGTTAATATAAAACATTTCATAAATGGTAAACTATTCCAATAGATTATAATCCAACCCTTTACAAATAAAGTCACTGAATTTCCTAAATGAAATTATCAAATAATATAATGTGTCTCTTAATAAACACATACAAAACATGTGAATATGGTAATAACATGAATTAAAATAAAATATTATTCAACCCATGAAATTATTCTTATTCATTAAATTGAACATTTATTATTGGATATACCCTTTAAATTAAAAAATAGTTTAAATTCCATCAATGATTTCCTTACCCACATTTTCAACAAATCATTAATCAGTTCTTGGGTATTCAGTATTATCCAAACCAGTAATATCTTTATTCCAACATCATTATCTCTGTATTAAGAACATATAAATGATTATATTTTCCCTCAACCATGTTTTTTCACAATAGGTCAACTTTCCACTCAATGAATTTTATTTTTACCATTAAAAATATGATCTCAAATCCATAACAACATAGTATTAAAATTAAATACCTATATATTTTAGGAATATTATAACCCAGAAATCATTGATTAAATTATTTTACAACAAAACTCAAGGATCCAAATACATGGGCACATTAATCAGTATTATCTGTATGTGGTAGTAGCATAATATTAACAATGATCTATTAGCAATATTTGGTCTATATTAATTTGATTCTTGAAATTTTTTTTGGAATAGTTTCTTATATCCTTGCATTAGAATAAATTTTCAATGGATAATGTCTTATAAACCAACAAATCTTTAGAATGGGGGATTTTCTATATATACATGTAGATAATACCATCACTTTTAATCATTTACTAGGAATTCTCTTTCCATAATAATCACATGTGGGAAAATAATTCATTCCCTTCTTCCCTTGATACATCCTTTTCTATGTCATTCTCTTATTCTCTTTATTCCATTAGAATCCAAAAGACATGTATAATTATTTACCTATCACATCAGCACATGATACATTATCCTCATATGATGAGAATTATTGTGAGAATATTTCCATTTGAAAAATCATCTTGAGGCCATAAAATATATGATCCTTATTATCAATATCATTATGACATATTTCATTCCACTAATATGAAATTTGGGAGGAAAACATCACTCCCTTCCTCCCTTGATATTTCATTTTATTTGATAGCCTATTCTTCTATTAATTCCCTTCGAATCTGTAGGAGTTGGATAATTATTTACCTATCTCGTTAACATGTGATACTATTTCTTCATTTGATTACAATGATCGAGAGAATATTTATATTCGAAATATATTCTTATGTCCATAAAATATATAATCCTTTTTACTCCATGGACCATGTTCAATTGTGAGGTTTACATTCTTTTTTTAGTCACGATTTCTAAATGACTGAATACCATAAATTAGATCATATCATTATGAAACATAATGTATAAAAAATACTAGGTAAATACTTAACATAAAATGAAAAATTTATGCATATCTAATCTAATAATCATAAATGTGTTTTCATTGGGGTTATTATTATATAATTATATATAAATTATATCTTATGGTTATGTCCCCTAATATATTTTTTTCTAAATCTAATTCAAATGTATTCTATTAAACATCCTTTAATACCAACTTTAATGCATTGACCCCAGAATTCGGGATATAATGTCTCACTTAATAATATTTACATGATTATAAGGAATCAAATCCCATAGGACCAATTAGTTTAGACATTTTGGAAAACCATATTACATAAATTATACCCATACTACAAAGGGAAAATATAAAATAAAACATGGTACATATAAAATGAAATGAACTCCATCATGGAAAGTAAATTCAAAAAATACTTCTTTGTATCATTGGGAAAGTAAACACAAATATGGTGATTTCAAATTCATAGTATGGGTATGTAAAAAACATGAAATAATGAATAATTGTAAATAATAATCATTCCATGGAATATAAATTTCCACAAATGGAATAATAATATCTTGATAAGGAATACTCAATATAGAATGTAAAATTACTAAAACATTTACAATTTAACGAATAAAATGAGAATTAAATTCATCCAAATATTTTTAATAGAAAATATATAATGGGTTGTATTAAATTAAAGATTTATTAATTATGTAAATTATTAATTATTGGATTTCATTTTTCCTAGGAACATGATACCTTTACCTTCAAGATTTATTCTCAAGATAGTTTAAACTACTCTAATTTGGAAAACTGATTCATCTTATGAGACTGATAATGAATCAACGGGCTTGAATTAACTAGTCCCTAACCCATATAATGATTCACCAGAGGATTACTCATATAACTAATAATATATTTAATTAATATACAACATTTCTTATCATCAAATTTCTAAATTGAGTAAAATTTACAGATTTACCCACTTTTCATATAATTTTTAATGTGAATACCATATGTAAAAATAGTTAACATTTTAGGAAATAATGATGTACATTAAATTAGAATATGGATATTTAGTATTCAATATACAAAAAAATTTTTGATAAGGGAGTTATTATTTCAATATGATGTCAAGAATCACGCTAGAATGTGATATTACAATGATAAATGATACCACTATTTATTTTTCAATTCATACCACCTTGAATCAGATAGTTCTAAATGAATCATGAAATACCATGAATTGTTAGTGAATAATAATAATAAATAATAAAGTGGTACTATATACCCCAAATTAATTTTATTTGATGTATAATAATAAATTAAACTAAATTGAATGTAAATTTACATGAAATCCCATTCCACAAATTTCCTTTTGGGTGAATGTCATTTAACCGCAGTTTTAAGGGGTTTAAAAATGTTAATAAAATATTATGTAACCAGAATAAAATTTCTAATACTCTATATGGTCTTATTATGATATATTATTACACATTTTTAAATAATTTTTAACAATTTTCACTAATTCTAGTGTTAATTGCTAGTTTATTCGAGTATGTTTTGACATTCAATATTTTTAATTATTATTTAGATCATGATTTCATAATAGATATAATGTAAAAAATGATTTAATTGTTTCATATAATAACTATGTATGTGTTATTTATAATCCATAGTATTTGGAGACAGGAAATGAAATGAATCCTTCATGGAGATGGTAGGTTGTACGTAGGCAAGAACTCTACTTCCATTTATTTGTTATATTTTAAAATTATCTATTATATATATGTGTATATCATTTCATTATGGTATAATATTTATATCATATATGTCACATGTTTTTATGAAATTCCTATTTTATTCATTATATTTATTCAGTGAAGGAATCACATCACTTTGAGGGGGAGGTAGTCCACACATCCACATAAAAAGTTATCATATTTCCAAAAATGGAATGAACAAAGGTATGCTTCTTATAAATATTTAATATTAATTAATATATCAGATATATAATATATACTCTATAAATCCATCATTATTACCACTTTCAATATTGTTAAATTGATAAATGAATGGTAGTTGTATGCGAGGTGGTAGTCCACCATACACACAAATGAGGATTTCACATCATATTTATGGATCTGTGATAATGATTTGATCATACTATGAACATAAAAACATCTCAAATATATTGAATATACTTATGAGATTATATAACCATTGTATAAAAATAATATAATGGTGGAGACGTAAATGAATCAAAAGTGATCGTTGAAAAATGTTATTTCTTTTTCGGGTAACTCCTTTTGGTTTTTAGAAAATGAAACCCTTCGATTTATATATAACAAAATTGAGTCTTATAGGTTTAGGGGAGGGATTTTTGTAGTTTATTTCATTAGATTATGGATGATCTGTTGTGGACCGATATTTTTGAGGAAGCGGAAGAGTGAAATCCTTTTTCGATTGGAGGAGGAGAGACATTCTTGAAAATACCAAAAAGTAAACAATATTAGGAGGTATAACATACCAAATGCTCTAAAAAATTATGAAATATTAATTAAATTTAAATTACTTTCTATCCAAATCTCCACCACAAAAATTGCATTTTTATATATTTTTCCATAATCTTTATGTTTCATTATATTTTTCATTTTGGTTTTTCATAATTGTAAGCAGTTTTCTGACCTATGTAATTCATCAATTAATATTAAATTTAGATATAATTATTAGATAATATATGAGAAATAAATTATAAATACGATATCTAGATTATAAAATTAGAATTATAGGTTTGTTGGAAATCGATCTTTAAAGATGCACATGTAATGTGAAAAAACACTACATTAACTTGAACTGTTCTAACACTGTTTTTACTACATATAGGAATATATGTTAATTATAAAATATCAATTGGTAAATGATTATAAAATATTTTAAATTTATTAACATTTATCATTCAATTAGAATAAGGTAGTGGTTTTAGTATTTTTAATTATTTTTAAAAAATAACAATTTTTTTAAAATAACATCATTTTCAATTTGGACATTAGTTACTGAATTTAAATTTAAAAATTTTAATACGACGATGTAATTAAAATATATTACTTTCACAGATATTTAAACTAACTTATTAGTATACCTAAATATGGTAACACAATAATTCATTTAATTTTAATCACTTTTAATATTTTTATTATCATTTATTTTATTTAATTATTAACTAAATAATCACTATATTGGCATTTCATAACATTTTTATAAAGCCAGTTCAACACTAAAAAATAATGATAAATCATTATGGTAAAAATAATTAATATATATTTAATAAAATTATATAGAACTAATAATATGATATTTTTTTCATATATGAAGTCTTTATAAATGTTAAAGGTAAAGAGGGTTCCTTTTTGTATTTTTCTATACATAATACATTTTACAATCACATTCATGAATTATTCCCCCATAATAAATAACATGAGACCCCAAGGTCATAATGGATTTCATATTTCTGTAAAATGGACTTTGGAAATGTTTTGGGACATTTATACAACTTATGTTCTTCATTTAATCCTTAAGTAAGCTCGTTTACCTAAATCACTGTAAAAATTTATAACTCCTTTTAGTAATATTTTTGGTAAAGATATTTGATGATATTATTATACTATAAATAATTTAATAATTCCAACCATGTATGTTCATTTAATAAATTCAATTAAAATATGTAGAAAAATGTAGTTTTATGTTAATCCAACAGACATAGTTAGAAAGCAGGTTTTTAAAGTGAAAAATTTCTAAAGTTCATTAGGATTTTCTATCTAAAATTAATATAAATACGAATATAATGAATTACATTTGATTAAAAGATGTATCATTGATGTATTCTGACATTAAAACACATTTAAAATATAAATAACCATTAATAATAATTTAAACAACAAATATGTTTTCATAAAAACAATCATTTTTCACTATGCGTCAAAAAATTAAACTTCTCAAAAAAATTAAATAAAATCCCAAATATAATTTTTTCATTCCAAAATAAAGAATTATGTTTATTTTTGAAAATAATTTTTATAAAATGGTAAAATTTTATTTTTAAAATATGTTCTTTATTAATAGTTTTTAAAACTCGATTTGGAGGGGGTTGTATGATTAATATGGTGTTGAGTATAATTATAGCCATAAAAAATATTTTTATCTTAAAATGAAATAATTTTAATTTCATTGGGTTATAAAATTTCATCCATAACCCATTTCCTTCCTCTATGATCTTTAGAGGTTTCACATTTGATCATATACAAATTTGATCATCATTCATTTCAAAACTGAGCGAGAGTTATGTCTAAAAATCCTTGTTGTTACTTCATTAATTTCTATTCCAATATAATGTTATCATCCAATATATGACCTTTTATTCAATGATTTTAATTTTTTCTAGGATTTTTATTTATAATTCTAAACTCAGAGAATCTGTGTACATTTTATGAGAGTTTAAGTTCAAAAATAGGGTAGGTGGTCCTTATGTTATTAATAAGAAAACATTTTCCCCTTAATCATGTAATGTGTGGTTGTTCTGACCATGTGAATTCTGATAAAAAAATTGTTGGTCGGAGTGGATACTCAAGAGGGGGGTGAATTGAGTTCCAATTAAAATTTTCTGTTAAAAACAATGTTTATTAAAATCCATATATTTAAAAAACAGATTAAACTGTAGTGAATTTATACAGATTATAAAGGTTCAATTAGTTTCTCAAAGATTGATTAGTTCTCAGTTAAATTAATCTTATGATTAAATTAACTTTTGAAACTAACCTACTGGTTTATAATAAATATAAACACTTGCTAGTTTAACTATCAAAGTAGCTTTGAAAATAAATTATATTTCAAAGTAATAGCAGCGGAATATGAAATAAATATGTAGTATGGATATAGTATGTAGCTACAAACACAGAGAATTAACCAAGAGGTTCAGTCTCAAGCCGAGACTTAGTCCTCTCAAAAGTTTATATAAAAATGATCCACACCCTGGATCGGGGTTAACAACAGTGAACACACTGTCCAGGTCACAAGACCTCTACCACAGTTCTGCGTGGGAAAACATACAACATCTTAGAGCTGTCCAGGTCTCACACGACCTCTACCACTATCCACCGTAGGAAATAAAGTTTAAAAAGGTTTGATGAGGATTTACATATCCTCCAGCGAAAGTACAGGAGTCAGTGTGTGTGTTTAATATAGTAGATAACACACACTGCTCAAAATGTAAAACAAATGTATCACAGAGCAGAGATGTAGAGTTTAGAAATGGCTCTGGTGATTTTAGTGTAGCTCTGGACTCTTTTGTATTTTGTCAGAATTTATTCTGAGTCCTCTTCTCATTTTTGTTTGAGAAGAAGAGTGTCGTATGCTTCAGGTTCAAAGGCAGTTAGATGTAGTCGATGAAGTTCTTCAATGTTCTTTTGTATGCACAGAACTCTTCTTGAGTAAGCATGATTGTGTATGAGGTTCTGTCTTGCTTGGTTCTTCCTCCTATTTATTTCCTCTATATTCTTCTTGTTTTCTTCTGTCAACTCTTTTCTTAAGCAGAGTCTTCTTGTATTTATGTCACGTGCTTCGGAAGACAGAAAAAGATTCCTTTCTGCAGGTACGAGGTACGGTTTCCTGACATCCGACAACCTTTATTAATTAATTGACAGAGCATTAAAATATACCTAATATGACCATTGGTTAGATTAAATAAAGATAATGATAAAGAAATTCAAACAGTTGTTTATGACTATTGAAGAATCAAGTGATCAGTAGGTCATCAGCATTAGTGAGTAATGATCGGTGACTCAAATAGATCAGCATCGGTGATTCAGACTGATCAGCATCGGTCTGTCATCTGATCGGTGAGTCAGTTTGATCAGCATCAGTGAGTCATTCTATCGGTGGCTCATTTTGATCAGCATCGGTGAGTCATTTGATCAGTGGCTCATTTTTCATCGGTGAGTCATTTTGCATCGGTGAGTCATTTGCATCGGTGAGTCATTTTCATTAGTGAGTCATTTGATCGGTGGCTCATTTTGATATCGGATCGGTGCGACCGTTGTCCTTTGATATTGGATCGGTACTTCCGATTTCTGTTGATATTGGATCGGTGCTTCCGATGTCTGTTGATATTGGATCGGTGCTTCCGATGTCTGTTGATATTGGATCGGTGCTTCCTATGTCTGTTGATATTGGATCGGTGCTTCCGATGTCTGTTGATATTGGATCGGTGCTTCCAATGTCTGTTGATATTGGATCGGTGCTTCCGATGACTGTTGATATTGGATCGGTGCTTCCGATGTCTGTTGATATTGGATCGGTGCTTCCGATGTCTGTTGATATTGGATCGGTGCTTCCGATGTCTGTTGAATCCAGAAGACTTCCAAAATACTTTGTAAGTCAATAAGCATAGACAAAAACATGATAACATATTCATTAACAGATTGTAATTAAGTTTATTAGAAATCAAACCAGATTAAGCATTAATGGTATGTGATGATTTGTGATTATTAAAACATCAATCATAGACATGAAATCAACAATCATCCAGAGGGCTCAACAATCTCCCCCATTTTGATAATCACAAATCTTTATCATAAAATATTAATAATATGATATATCATCAATAAAAACATAATGAGAATTAAACCATAAAGAGAATAAATATAAAGAGATATATAAATCTCCCCCTTAATTTAGATTTCCCATATATATTATATAGATTTCTCCCCCTGAGATATATACACCTTTTCTCCCCCATATATCTCTCTTCGCCCATAAATCATTCTTTGTCTTCTCCCATATATCTATCTTCTTCTTCTCCCCCTTTGGGATAATCAAAAAGGAGGGAAAACATATAAGTGAAAGTGAATGTGAAAGTAAAAGCAGTCAGCAGAGAGTATAGAGAAAAATATTCTATAAAGTACAGAATATTACAAGCAACACATTGTTCACCCTATCAAAAAAAAATACACAACTATTTGTTGGGATACAAAGGGGCTTTGCCTTTGTCTTTGGGATCAATAGTGGGTAAGTTTGAAGGCTTGGAGGCAGGCTGTACTTGGTGAATCTAAAGTGGTGGTAGGACAACTCGGGCAGGTGTAGGAGCAGGTGCCACAGAGAGTTGTTGTTGAGAAACAGGATCTGGTTGAGAAGCTTGCTGAGGGACTGGTCTTAACTGAGATAGATCTTGAGAAACAGATAGCTGATTTGGAGCTACATCAGAGTCACTGAGAGGTTCAGAAGTAGGAACTACTATTGTAGTGGCCTGTGCATTCAAATAGGGCTTCAAAAGATGAATGAAGTCCTGAATGACTTCTGCCCCATACTTCATAGCTTTTTCAAAATCATCTTTATTCTCCATGAACTGGGCCACGGAAGGGGTAAAATCTTGCAACTGATGGACTTGAGTTTTGAAGGCCTGAGTGACTGGAGGTAATTTTAGATTCTCTTCCAACACCTTGATGTTTGCAGCCATCTCATGTTTTGTATAAATTTTGGAAAATTAATTATCAACTTTCTCTTTGATCTCTTGCAGAGCTTTCTTAGCATCTGCTGAATACACCAATTCCATCTTATGACTGTTATCACAGAGCTCTTTCATCTTCCTCAAAGATTCTAAATCAAGAATTTGTCTAACATCAGCTAACTCATCATGCACAACTTCTCTTAGAGCTTCTATCTCACGGGTAGTGATCTTGGTTACCTTGCCTGAACTGGCTTGGCCAACTATGTGAGTTAACTCAGCTTTCAACTTCCTCAGGTCAGACTTGTTGAGATGTTCAATCAAATTTCTCAAAACTTCCATCATACCAGAGATGGTTGATCGGAATTTGCTTGATAGAGATACCAAGCCAGTGTGAAGATCCTTCATAGTCTGATTCAAAAAGGCTATGTGCCTGCCAATAAGTTCACCAGTATTGGCCAGGTCTGGCTTCACAGCAATAGATACTCTTTGTGAGAAGGCTTCTAATGAATTTTCAGAAACTTGTAGAGACACTTGAGTAAGAGAATCATAAATTTCTTCCCTAACTGTGTCTCTCACAACAGTTAGAAATTCAATCCTAAAATTATCAAGATCAGCTTGAGAGATTACAGAACTAGGTAAATTAGCATTTGTAGGATCAATAGCAGGAACAGACCTTGCTTCTCTTGGGAGGTTCCTCTTCACAGCTACAGCAGATTCTGGCATTGCTTCTTCTTCTTCAGAATATTCTAAGCCCAACACAACATAACCAGGGTAGTCATCCCAAACAGCAGCACACAGGGTGTATTTTGGTTTCTCATAGCTTGCTGTTCCACTGATTTTTGGTGAATCAACCTTGCCACTGATATGTATTTCTTGTACTGACTAAGGTGATTCTATTTGATCTACAGAAAGACCATCCACTGGTCTGTTATCACCATCAATAGCAGCCTCAGCATCATCAGCATGCCCATCATCACTCTTCTCAGATGCTTCACTATGATATTCTTCAGTATCAGAATCTTCTTCATCACCAAGAATAGGTTCTGATTCTGGTAGGGCTAAGGGTGGACTAGCAGGTCCAAATTCTATTCTTCTTTTGGGACTAGCAGTGTCAGGATCACTCCTATCATCAGGAGAAGACATACTTCCTTCCTCAGTCGCAGCTTCTTCTTGCTCTTGGGCTTTGGTGGCCTCATCCTTTTCTTCTTCTTGCTCATCATCATCAGAATAAACTGGTTCCTCATCTGGTTTCAAGCCAGGGTCTCTCAAATCCTTTGGCCTCTTGCCATGATCTATGGGATTGTAGGATTCATACAATTTATCTTCATCTGCAACCCAGCACTTCTTCCATGGATTCCAAATTTTTTTCATCCTCTTGAAAATATCTTTGTTGAGACAGAAGGTATGATCTGTTTCATCAACTTCATCATCTTCATCACCACATTATAGATTCTTGAGCATGGTAGATATCATCTTTGAATATTATAAGGCAGTGGCTTTCTTGGACGGTTTTACCATTCCATCTATGTGCACCATCACATATCTACAAAGATTGATCTTCTCATGTGTTTTCAGAAGAAACAACACGAAAACATCCTGGTACTTTACAGCAGCAAAATCTCCTCTCCTAGGGCAAAGTTGGTGCTGAATAAACTTGAAAAGAAGTCTGCATTCACCATCTAATTCTGAAGCTGTGATTCTCTGTGACTCTCTGTTTCCAGTCAGAAGCTCTAGAGCTAATTCATAAGAGAAGTAATCAGATGTTGGAGGAATATTCCTAGCATAATCCTCATACCGACCTTCATGAGGTACATTCAAGAACTCAACCCACTGCTTAGATGAGAAGGATATTTTCTTTCCTTTTACCACAGACGACATACTGGAAGCCTCCACACCATCTAGAGTGATTTTCAGATTCATGTAGAACTCATTTACCAGCTTCAGGTAGTCTATTCGAGAGTTGTCTGAAAACTAGTCTATCCATCCTTGCGATTCAAGAACTTGCAGCAACAGTGACTTACTTGACAAAAGCCACGCAGAGCTGACTTCTCTTTCTACAGCAACAATCCGAGTTTCTAGGTTCGGATTTACTGATCGTTGAGAGGTACTACTCGACTCGCCTCGAGCACGCTTTGAAGGTATAGGGCTATCTGGTCCTTTGCTCGGTCTCTTTTTCTTAGTCATTCGAAGATTTTGGGAAGGCAGGAGTTCGAAGGTTCGAAGTAGAGGGGAAGAGAGGTTGAAAGGTTCGGCGGGAAATGAAAGGTCAAAGGTTTAGGGAAGATAAATAGCCACGTATCATTTATTTTATCATTTAGGGTTCCCGTAAAAAAGTATAAAAGAAATTTACTAATTAATTACAATATAAAAAAAAGAAAAATAAATCGGTATGACAGATCGATTGCACTGATCGGTTTGACAGATCAGTTTCACAGATCGGTTTCACAGATCAGTTTCACAGATCGGTTTCACAGATCAGTTTCACAGATCAGTTTCACAGATCGGTTTCACAGATCAGTTTCACAGATCGGTGTCACAGATCAGTTTCATAGATCGGTTTCACAGATCAGTTTCATAGATCGATCATACACAACACTTGTTTAATAAAATTCATTCTTTCAGAGTATAAAGGCTTTGTGAATATATCAACTAATTGATGTTCAGAAATAATAAATTTTAAAGAAATATAACCTTTTTGAAAATGATCTCTTAGAAAGTGATGTCTGACATCAATGTGCTTAGTTCTAGAGTGAGACACAGGGTTCTTAGATATATTGATTGCACTAGTATTGTCACAGTTACTTGAAACATGTTTAAGATCAAATCCATAATCTAATAAAGTGTGTTTCATCCACAGAATTTGTGCACAACAACTACTAGCAGCTATGTATTCTGCCTCGGCAGTAGACAATGCAACTGAGTTCTGTTTCTTACTACACCATGATACTAGGGATTTTCCAAGCAAATGACATGTTCCAGATGTGCTCTTCCTATATAACTTACATCCAGCAAAGTCAGCATCTGAATAGCTAGTTAGGGTAAATGATTGTCCTTTTGGATAAAACAAACCTAAATTTACAGTATACTTAAGATAATTAAAAATCTTTTTAACAGCCAGTAAGTGTGATTCTTTAGGATTATCTTGAAATCTAGCACACATACATACACTGAACATAATTTCTGGTCGACTAGCAGTAAGATAAAGCAAGCTCCCAATCATACCTCTGTAATTGGTTTTATCCACTGGTTTCCCAGCTTCATCTGTATCCAGTTTACAGGTAGTACTCATAGGTGTATCACTTTCCTTAATACTATCCAATCCAAAACGTTTTAAAAGATCCTTTGTATATTTACTTTGATTTAAAATAATTCTATCTTTAGTTTGAAAATTTTGAAAACCAAGAAAATACTGAAGCTCTCCCATTAAGATCATTTCAAATTCATTTTGTATAACCTTTGAAAAATCAGTACATAAAGAATTTTTAGAAGATCCAAAAATAATATCATCAACATAGATTTGTACGATTAATACATCTTTTGAAATTTTTTTTATAAAAATATTTGGATCAGCAACTCCTTTTGTAAATCCTTTTGAGATAAGAAAGTTTGAAAGCCTTTCATACCAAGCTCTTGGAGCTTGTTTTAAACCATAAAAGCTTTATAAAGTTTAAAAACATGATTTGGAAAATTAGGATTTAAAAAACCAGGAGGTTGTTCTACAAAAACATCTTCAACAATAAAACCATTTAGAAAAGCACTTTTGACATCCATTTGATATAGCTTGAAATTCAGATGTGATGCATAGGAAAGTAAGATCCTAATAGCCTCTAATCTAGCTACAGGTGCAAAGGTTTCTTCATAGTCAATTCCTTATTCTTGATTATAACCTTGTGCAACTAGCCTAGCTTTATTTCTAATGATGTTTCCAGATTCATCAACTTTGTTTCTAAACACCCATTTTGTGCCTATTGTCAAAATGTCCTTAGATATTTCTACTAATTTCCAGACTTTGTTTCTTCCAAATTTATTTAGTTCTTCTTGCATAGCCATTACCCAAAATTCATCATTGATAGCATCATTGATATTTTTAGGTTCTAACTGTGAAAGAAAAGCTTGATGTTCAACCTGATTTCTTAGAGAAGCTCTAGTCTGTGTTCCTCTATCTAGATTTCCTACAACAGCATCTAAACGATGGTTCTTTAGAGTCCTAGATGGTCTTGAAAAGACAGGGCTAGAGATTTCAGATTCATCTACAGATTGAGGTTCAACAGAAGCAGGTTCTGGAGAATTTCCAGAGTTGGATGTTTTAACTATAGGTCCATTTTCTTTATCATTGAGATTCAAACCAGAGAGATCATCTTCAAGAGAGATTTTAGGTTCATGTGGATCAGTTTCATCAAATTTGATGTGAACAGATTCTTCCACACATTTGGTTCTTTTATTGAAAACTCAATAGGTTTTACTAGATATAGAGTAACCTAAGAAAATTCCTTCATCACTCTTGGATTCAAATTTGTCAAGATTGTCTTTATTATTGAGAATGAAGACTTTGCAGCCAAAAACTTTGAAGTAGATAACCTTAGGTTTCCTATGGTTCCACAACTCATAAGGGATCCTCTTAAGAACTGGTCTGATCAAGACTTTATTAATGACATAACAAGATGTATTTACAGCTTCAGCCCAAAAGTAAATAGGCAGTTCATATTCATTGAGCATAGTTCTAGCTATTTCTTGCAGAGTTCTATTACTTCTATCTACTACACCATTTTGTTGGGGTGTGCTAGGGGCAGAGAAATTGTGACTATAGCCATTGTGTGAGCAGTAAGAATCAAACTCATGATTTTCAAACTCATGACCATGATAACTTCTCAGGGTCTTAATCTTGAGTCCACTATGATTTTCTACAGACTTGGAGTATTTAACAAAGTAAGAACAAGCTTCACTTTTGGGAGCTAGAAATTATACCCAATTATATCTAGAAAAGTCATCTACATGAACATAGACATAGTGCTTCCCATTCAAACTAGAAACTCTAGAAGGTCCAAATAAATCCATGTGAACCAACTCGAGAGGTTGAGAAGTTGACACTTCTTTCTTTGATTTAAAAGAAACTTTATGTTGCTTTCATTTTTGACAGGGATTACAAACTTTGTCTGCTGGAAATTCAAGTTTGGGTAGGTCTCTAACTAAGTTCTTCCTAGAAAGTTTTCTAAGTGAGTGTGCATTGCAGTGTCCTAATCTTTTGTGCCAAAGCCAAGACTCTTTATGAAAAGCATTTAAATAATGAATATTCTGCTTAGCTAAAGAATCTAAATCAACAGCATAAACATTTTCATTTCTTAAAGCAGAAAATACTAAAACATTTTTAGAGTTAAAAAAATTGCGAGAATCATTTTTAAATTTCACATAAAAAACATCATCACACAACTGAGAAATGCTTAACAAGTTATATTTATGTCTAACGACAAATAAAACTTCAGAAACCATGATTGAATTAGTGTTACCAATCTGGCCTAAGCCGATGATTTTTCCTTTTGAATTATCACCAAAAGTGACAAAGCCTCCATCAACTTTTACTAATCTCTTGAAACATGAAAAGTCTCCTGACATATGTCTTGAACATCCACTGTCTAAGTACCATATCTTCTTGTGACAGCTCTTCAAGCAGGTCTCCTACAAAACAGATTTAGATGGAAGATGATTTTGGTACCCAGATCTTCTTGGGTCCAGACATGTTAGCCAATGATACTTTAGGTACCCATATTTGTCTAATGGGTCTCATATAATTTGTAAATTAACATTCTTTGAAAGATAAACCATATTATATCCATAACTATGAATATAACTGGTTGAGGCATATGAAGTTCCAGAATTAACTATCTTCTTTCCAGATTTAGGAATGAATCTAGTTTTGGAAACTTTTCTTTGTCCAGGTTGGTATCCTATACCAGTAGTATATCTAGGTGCAACTTGATTTCCTATAATTTGTGTTAGAGTATTCTTTCCATTTGTGAACTTCTCTAAGTCTTTTATGAGTTGCTCATTAGACAATTTTAGTTCAGTATTCTCTTTAAGCAACTGAGCATTCTTTTCCACTTCTATATCCTGATCAGATTTATTCTTAACACTTAAAGCATACTGTTTCTTTAAACCTTTATATTTATCTTTAAGCTCATTACAGGTTTCTTCAAGCATATCACAATATTCAAACAATTCAGATTTAGACATGTTATCACATTCAAAATCATCTCCAGAATAATATGAATTTAAATCAGGAGTTTCTGATGTTACCTCAGAAGTGTTTGTCATGAAACACATGTTGGATCGATTCCTTTCAGAGTCTGAAGATTCAGCTTCACTTGTGCTGTCTTCTGATGCACTCCAAGTAGCCTTCATGTCTTTCTTGTACTTTTTATCCATGTATTCATACTTCTTTATGTATTTCATCCTTGGACAGTCTTCTTTTATGTGTCCTTTTCTTTTACATTCATAACAGACAACTTCATCTGATTTATCAGACTTCTTCCAATCATTTTTCCAGTGTCTTTTGTTATCATACTTGCCTTTGTAGTTTGACTTTCTGAAAAACTTCTTCTTCCTCTAGAATTTCTTAAATCTTCTAGTAATGTGAGCCATATCAGCATCACTGTCAGAATCATTCTCACTTTCCTCACTGCTTGAACTTTCATTGATAGCTTGAGGCTTTTCCTTATCCTTATTCTTTGAGGTTGTAGTCTTGAAGGCAATAGACTTCCTTTTAGGTTCATCATCTTCTTCTTTTTTTACCCTGAGTTCTTCTTCATACATCATCAACTTACCAATTTGTTCCTTGACTGGTAGTT
This sequence comes from Viscum album, assembly GCA_963277665.1. Taxonomy (NCBI): domain Eukaryota; kingdom Viridiplantae; phylum Streptophyta; class Magnoliopsida; order Santalales; family Viscaceae; genus Viscum; species Viscum album. The sequence goes on along the minus strand of OY728151.1, from coordinate 1,858,905,155 downwards.
CTCCAATGTCACACGATTCTCTAATGGAGACAGAGGTTCCTCTCCATCTTTCAGGTAGACATCTCAAAATTCTCATGATTTGTTCCTTTGTTGGAACATCCTTTCCCAGAGAAGCCATTGTGTTGACAATTTCATTGAACCTGAGATACATATCAGAAATGGGTTCATCAGGTTTCATCTTAAAATTATCATACTTAATAGTATAGGTATTCAATATCATCTCCTTAACATTAGTTGTTCCTTCATGAGAAACAGCTAAGGTATCCCAAATTTCATATGCAGTTTTACATGAAGAAATTCTATTAAATTCCTCATCTCATAGAGCACAGTACAAGGAATTCATAGCATTACAATTATTATTGTAAGCAGTCTTTGTAGGTTCATCCCAAGTAGATCTATCAGTACTGGGAACTTTATATTCAGATTCAATAGCAGTCCAAATATCAAAACTCATGCTTTCTAGATGAATTTTCATTTTAAGTTTCCACTGAGCATAGCTGTTTCCATTAATGAAAGGTGGCCGGTTAGTAGCAGCACCCTCAAGTCTATTATCCATGATATCACAAAAAGTATTTTAAAGAGATAAAAATTTAGAAATAACAGAAATTTTAAGAACTTTAAAATACAACTAAAATCACAGTTGAAAAAATAGGGTACTTTAGAAGAATATTTTCCAACCTCTGATACCAAATGTTGGTCGGAGTGGATACTCAAGAGGGGGGTGAATTGAGTTCCAATTAAAATTTTTTGTTAAAAAAATGTTTATTAAAATCCCAATATTTCAAAAACAGATTAAACTGTAGTGAATTTATACAGATTATAAAGGTTTAATTAGTTTCTCAAAGATTGATTAGTTCTCAGTTAACATATTCTTATGATTAAATTAACTTTTGAAAATAACTTTCTGGTTTATAATAAATATAAAAACTTGCGAGTTTAACTATCAAAGTATCTTTGAAAATAAATTATATTTCAAAGTAATAGCAGCGGAATATGAAATAAATATGCAGTATGGATATAGTATGTAGCTACAAACACAAAGAATTAACCAAGAGGTTCAGTCTCAAGCCGAGACTTAGTCCTCTCAAAAGATTATATAAAAATTATCCACACCCTGGATTGGGGTTAACAACAGTGAACACACTGTCCAGGTCACAAGACCTCTACCACAGTTCTGCGTGGGAAAACAAACAACAGCTTAGAGCTATCCAGGTCTCACACGACCTCTACCACTATCCACAGTGGGAAATGAAGTGTAAAAATGTTTGCTGAGGATTTACAGATCATCCAGTGAAAGTACAGGAGTCAGTGTGTGTGTTTAATACAGCAAATAACACACACTTCTCAAAATGTAAAACAAATGTATCGCAGAGCAGAGATGTAGAGTATAGAAATGGCTCTGGTGATTTCAGTGTAGCTCTAGACTCTTTTGTATTTTGTCAGAATTTATTTTGAGTCCCCTTCTCGTTTTTGTTTGAGATGAAGAGTGTCGTATGCTTCAGGTTCAAAGGCAGTGAGATGTAGTCGATGATGTTCTTCAATGTTCTTTTGTATGCACAGAACTCTTCTTGAGTAGGCTTGATTGTGTATGAGGTTCTGTCTTGCTTGGTTCTTCCTCCTATTTCTTTCCTCTATATTCTTCTTGTGTTCTTCTGTCAACTCTTTTCTTTAGCAGAGTCTTCTTGTATTTATGTCACGTGCTTCGGAAGACAGAAAAAGTTTCCTTTCCGCAGGTACGAGGTACGGTTTCCTGACATCCGACAACCTTTATTAATTAATTGACAGAGAATTAAAATATACCTAATATGACCGTTGGTTAGATTAAATAAAGATAAAGATAAAGAAATTCAAACAGTTGTTTATGACTATTGAAGAATCAAGTGATCGGTATGTCATCAGCATTAGTGAGTAATGATCGGGGACTCAGATAGATCAGCATCGGTGAATCAGACTGATCAGCATCGGTCTGTCATCTGATCGGTGAGTCAGTTTGATCAGCATCAGTGAGTCATTTGATCGGTGGCTCATTTTGATCAGCATCGGTGAGTCATTTTATCGGTGGCTCATTTTTCATCGGTGAGTCATTTTTCATCGGTGAGTCATTTGCATCGGTGAGTCATTTGCATGAGTGAGTCATTTGATCGGTGGCTCATTTTGATATCGGATCGGTGCGACCGTTGTCCTTTGATATTGGATCGGTACTTCCGATGTCTGTTGATATTGGATCGGGGCTTCTGATATTTGTTGATATTGGATTGGTGCTTCCGATGTCTGTTGATATTGGATCAGTGCTTCCGATGTCTGTTGATATTGGATCGGTGCTTCCGATGTCTGTTGATATTGGATCGGTGCTTCCGATGTCTGTCGATATTGGATCGGTGCTTCCGATGTCTGTTGATATTGGATCGGTGCTTCCGATGTCTGTTGATATTGGATCGGTGCTTCCGATGTCTTTTGAATCCAGAAGACTTCCAAAATACTTTGTAAGTCAATAAGCATAGACAAAAGCATGATAACAGATTCATTAACAGATTGTAATTAAGTTTATGATAAATCAAACCATATTAAGCATTAATGGTATGTGATGATTTGTGATTATCAAAACATCAATCATAGACATGAAATCAACAATCTTTCAGAGGGCTCAACAAAAATAATTTACTGGATTAATTTTTTTTTGAAACAGAATCCTAGTGTTTCGGTATTGATCGTCCCTCTTATAAATGAATAACTAAGAATTTTGGCTTCCAATTGTGGTTTGTCATAAACTAATAGAATGGAGAAAATTTGGAGGAAAACCAATGGGTTCCCCAAAACATATTCTGATTCCATTTAATGGATGTCCAATGAGGTGATCATATGAATTTTACTTGGCTTGTGATGTAATAATTATAGATATTTCATGATACGGATAAATTATAATAATAAATTTTATAATTAGTTAAAAAAATAAATAAAATGATGTTTAAAATGGTAAAAACTAGTAAATATTTTATTCAATGACACACAAGGAAACAATAGGTGATACTCTAATGTATTTGGGCCTGTAAGGGGTCCTCTTGGGTGATACTAATTCGGTTTGGGTTGAATTTAGTCTCCTTTATTTTATATTCTTAATGTTCTAGTGTGGGTTGAGGTCCCCTTGGGTCGTATTATTATATTTTCTGGGTAGGATAGGATCCAAATTAGTGATATTTATGTGGTTTTGGGGAAATAAGATCCCACTTGGGTCATGATTTTATTGTTTAGAGAATTTATTGGTTCCCATGGATGATACTTATATGGTTATAGGGTAGTATGGGGTCCCATGTTAATACTCTTATGGATATGAGGTTGGATTAGGATTCCATTAGGGGATATATAATTGGTCAATAAACATCCTACATTATCTGAAGTATCTATGTTTTATCCTAGGTGTAAAACATTAATGGGAGTATCGATGGTGATTTATTTCTTATGATTTCAGTTATATATTTTGTGGTACATTAACACAAACTTTATCTCAAACTTGAAATATTAAGGGATGTCCTACGTTTTGTTCTATTAATTTATACTCACTCCATTTTTATACCATTTTGGGTACTCTAGTGGACATTATGTTCCAGTATAGGTTATGAGAAAATTCAAAATAATAAATGGTTTATATTCTGTGGATAACATCAAGAATAGTGGTTTGGACATAGATGGGACTCGAGACCAGTTTTGTTTGTATATCTAATTTGGTTAATTTTTTCAGATTCTTCTATATAGGATCTATCCATAGGGGGATTTTATTTTTATGAAAGAAATCTATGATATGTATACCATTTTATTTGATACATAATTTGTTTTGTTTTATGATTATTTGATATTATTATGATCTCTATGAATTTTTTATGTATATATGTTATTACCAGTAACTCTATAGTAATTTCATACATTGAAATGAAGGTATAGTATCCCCATTGTATCACAATAGACCCTCTCTTCTAATCAACATCCTATATCATATTTATATGTGAACATAAGGTCTTGTATCCCACCCGGCCAGGTTAGCATGGATTGATCTCGGTCATGGAAATTAAAAGGTGGTGTTTCATCATCTTTTTAATTGTATTACTATTTGGATAATGTAGATAAGAAATACGATATCTTACTAACATGGTCTTAATATTCTATTAGGGTGTAGCCAATAAAAATATAAGGTTATACCATATTACCAATGATGTGACTATTACTCCTGGTATCTTCTATTATAGTTTTTTACCTCACCTAGGGTGATGAACTTGTGCTGATGATATTGGATTGATGGGATTCTTTCTCTTGTCCCAAAATTTAATGTGATTGTACATTATCGAACTATATCGAGAATATTTTATTCAAACATAATTTCTATTATTTCAAATTTTTAGACACATTGGTTTAGATTTTAGGGTTAGTTAATTATGGTGTCACAAAAAACATATATGTTGTCTTCCTATATAAAATTATTATGGATCCATATATAGTCAGTACATATAATGGATAATTATTATTACTGCTGATAAAATTACATGATTACGGATCATATTAAATCAATAAAATTATAGTAAAAATAATTAAATTGTTTGCTTAATAACTTGTGAGTGTAATTCCAATTCATTCAACCATAATATTGTTATAATTGATAAAATAATGAAATGGAATAAATATAAATTTATGATATGGATCTTATATGCTAATATGATAATGACCCTATTTATGGTTAAATGGGGATAGATTTTGTTCCCATGTGATTATAATTTATTATATAGTATGTATAAGAAAAAATTGTTTTTTCTAGTAATTTTTTCACAAATACTATGATAATGAAAATAGTTACTACTTTTTTGTAGGTATGTTTTTAATTTTAGAGGGATACCTCCATGATCTATACAAATAGAGCACTGTGAGTGTGAAGATGAGAAAATTGACTTGTTTTTTGGCTAGAACCTATTTTATTATTGAGATAAAACATGGATGACTAGCTCTTTGAGATCTTACTCTGAATTGGGTATCCATTGAGAGAGAGAAATAAGAGTTATTATTACTATTTCTAGACGTTCAAGAGAGTTTCAAGTGCGTAATCTATTATTTTTAATAACTGAAGGGGGATCATATGTATAAAATCACTAGGTGGAGTCTATGATGGTGATTTTTAAGCACATTGAAACAACCCAAAATTGGCAGATGATGTTTAGTACCCTATATTCGTTGTGTCCCAACAATGCACTAGTGGGATGATTTTTTGCAGGTAGATCAGTATTTGGGGTTTTTGTAAATGAATTATAGTCCAACTAGTTTTATCAATTATTTATTGATATGTTGATAGAATAAAATTCATAGGAGTTGAAAAAGTAAACAATGTTATTTATGGCTAAGATTGAGCAATTTAATATGTTGATTCTTGTTATGCCGATAATAGACTAGGATGAGATAAATAGTGGATACATTTTAAGGATGTGATGATATACAGGATTCAGATATGGGTGAATTTGTTTTATCTTACCATCCTTTTCATAGGTCATAAATTATTCCCTCATTAAAGGGAGGAAAATATTATAGAGAAGTGCCCAATTATACATTTCATCTATGGGATGGATCATTAGTTTGTATTTTGGTAGAAGTACATGTTGTTTTCAGGATTCATGATATGATAATATTCGATAGACCATCCAGGATAGTGGTTCATTTCTTTCTCCTCAAAGATATAGTTACTTTAACTATTATTTGTGTGAAAATGGGATTATACTCATCGTTAGTGTTTCCAACCACCTATTGAGTGAAAATTGTATTATAGGATGTGGAACCTACAATGGGTTTTCTAGAGTTCCTAGTGATTACTCATGAATAATAGATCTAGACAGTTACAAGTTTGGCCCATCGTCGTCTGATAAGACCATGAGACTTATTTTTTTCTAGTTATAGGTTTCTTATCTTGAACCTATAGATCTTGAGTCTGAAACATTGATTTTAAAAGATTCATATTTAGTAAACTACACCTTTGGTTCTCCCTTATTTGTCATAGGATCATCTCATTGGTTCATTTCTAACTATTGTATAGATATATTGGGTTTAGAAATTGATTATTTTTATAGGATGATGTTAATTGATACACTATTTATTATGCGGTATGAGGGAATTTAGAGTAGTTGGGAATGATCCATTGTGATTGGTGTCTATTGGTTCCATTATAAATTTAATTGAACTACATATGAAGAGATTTTATGTAATAATTGGGATGGATTGGATGGAGTGGTAATGATCCCATATCAATTCTTATTATTGATGGGGGTCATTTACATCAATTGAGGGATATAATAACATCAAAATTGAGGAGTGATACCCTTATAAGAGTCCTAGAGAACATAGTCTTTTGAAAATGTTGGAACATCACAAAGACTCATATTCTTCTATTTCATAATGGGGTGGTGTATTGGGTAGTCATTCATCATGTAATTGATCAGTTCTTGGTTGTGATTCCAGATGATTTAATAAGATTTTGACCTAAATGATAGTTTGAGTTTATGATTGAGGACATTTCAAGGGTGAATACTATTTCTAATCAACCATACTTGATTCCATCGATATATCAAAAAAATAAAAATGCTTAGTTGGATTACATGGAGAAAAAATTGGTTGATATGACAATGTTTTCCCCCTTAGGATTCCCATGTATAATTATCCAACAAGGAGGATATCTCATTGAGGTTTTTTATAGACTATCTAATGTTAAAAATCGGGATGATCAATAACATATATAAACTACGTTATATAAATGACTTATTTCATCTTCAAGTGGATATAGACTATTCCTGGAGAAAGAATTCAGATAATAAAGGATTATCTAAGGGTGGGTCATTTTGAAAAACCTATAACCATATTTGGGATTTTGTATAGTTTATATGAGTATGTAGTGATGTTGTCTAGCTTGATGAACACATAAAGGATTTTTATATACTTGATGAATTTTGAATTATATCCTTATTTCAATACATTTATTGTCATATTTATTTAGTATATCATAGTGTACTCTAGGTTAAGGGAGGAGCATACATGACATCTAGAAATAATATTAAGCACACATAGGTAGAATCAGTTGAATAAAAATATCATAAAGCGGTTGTTTTTGATCGATCAGGTGTGCTTTTTAAGGAATGTGATATCAAATAATGGTGTATCATTAAACTCTAAGAAGGTCAAGGAATTGTGTTCTTGGGAATAAGAATGTTTTTAAAATATATAGTTCATTTTAATTATATGTACATTACTAGATATTAATTTAAAACATCACCCACTTGGAAATGATAATGAAAGACCTAACTAAGAAGGCCCTAATGTTTTATTGGTCTGATGATTGGGAGAAATTATTTCTAAAGATGAATGGGATATTGATGGAAATATATATCCCAACCTTACTTGAGCCATTTAAAAAGTATAAAACGTATTTTGATTCAAATGAAATCGTCCTTGGAGGTTTTTAATACAATACTATGGATTATTTATTTATGGGATTAGGAGTCTATGGATTCCTAGTAAAAACTATCTAACAAAGAACATTGATTTATTAATGAAGGATCACACCATGATATATTCATGGCCATAAATTTTGCATGAGAGGGTTTTTGTTTACATTGACTATAATAGCATGTCATTCATTTCCACATAGTGGTACATGCACCATCAACATTGAAGGTGGGTTGATTATCCACAACCCCTTAATTATGAGTTAGTAAATACCCCTATTAATGGAAACACAATTTCAATTAAATTGTGTAGAATGACTCAAAATAAGAAATTTTAGGAATCAAGTAGTGAGTGGTAGATAATCACCCACTTTATTGATATGTATTCTAATTTTTGGGTGGTGAAGGGCTAAGAAACCATTCCTCCATTTCCTATTAATTCACTTCATAATAGGATGAATCAGATTCACCTAATTTAATTAGATTATATAGTCATAAGTTAAAAAATATATAATGGGGAGACAATAATATATTGAACATATTATATTGATGAGGTAATTTATTCCTGGGGTCAATTTATATTTCATATGAGCATGTGTGGGGAATTTTTGGGGGACCCACATTCCTATAAGTGGTCCTTAAATCTTTGGGAGACTATGAAATACTGAAATAAATATAACAATTATCAAATAACCTAGATGAAAAGGGTATTTTATGGTTTTTTACCATGTGATCCACCTATCCACATATCAAGGCATATCGGTAATGAACCACATGTCTTCTTAACAATAATATTTTCTTATATTGAAGTGGGATAAATTTACAATGGGAATTGTGATAGGATTTTCAATGGCACCTAATGGTAGTGATGCAGTGCAGGAGAATGTGGATCTGTTTACCATGGAGGGTTACATTATACCGATATATGAGATATTACCTATGGATAATATGGGTTACCTATATATTTAAATTATAAGATCAATTCGTGGGATACCTCATAGAATAAAATAAGTGAGATATTCCTTTCATACTTCATGATATTGTCATGAATTTCATAAGGGACATGGTACATAGATGTACGTAAGCACTTATTACAAAATTTTCAAAATAAATTAAGTCTAATAAGACCATTAATATACTAGAGGAAATTATTAGGTCTTTTGTCAATGATATTATAATTTAGTAGGGGTATTAAATGGTTCTTGTGGAGTTTTCCAATAATAAAAATACTAATATTTGACAAATATATATACTTTTAATTAATTTTATGGAAGTATAATCCAATCATCATATTGTTCGATAGAAGATAAGGTATTGAATTATTGTGATAAGACTCATGTAATAGAGTTAATAGATCAAATGTATAATTATTAGGCTAGATGAAACCCCTCAATGTAGGAAGAGGTTTTATGATATCTGGTGATGCTATACGCTTGAGTTTGAGTTTGGTGGTTTGGTATTATTATGGTTGCTTCCTGGATTTTGAAATCATACTATAGAGATACATGGTGTGTTTTCAGCAAAATACATTGGTCCATTTGATTTTTTGAAGTGAATCTATATAGTTGACTAATAGTTGGTAATTCATAATCATCTCAGTGAAATGTACATTGTATTCCATGAATTATTTAATTAACATAATTATATTGACCTTTATCATGTATTAAAAAATAATTATGTTTAGTTTGAAGTAGATGAATCATTTGAGGAGTATAAATTCCATTTAGAGGATTGGATTGAATGAAAACTATGAAGGAATATGGTTCCCCTTGTATGGGTGTAGTGGAAATAGAGTCATATCAATGTGGAGTTCTAAGAGACTGAGTCTAACATGTTGGAGGAATATATAGAGTTTTAGAGTGAAAATGACTTGTTAGAATCAGAGATGTATCTCATTTAAGATATGTTATATGGTGGGAGGATCATATAACCAAAAACCATATTGATTTTATGATTAATTAAAAAAATTCTAAACCCTTTGTTTTTACTCAAATTATATATTGTTGAGGTGTTGGTGGAGGAACATAGTTGTCTTGAATGTGCACCAAGAGATAGAGGTGTAATGACTCTGACCCTAGTAACCCATAGATGGTTTATTACCTTATTAATTTGGAATAATATACAAGGAATCGTATAAGATGTACATAATGGTTTTTAGACATGGTAATTTATATACATTAATTATTCCTTTTATTACATTTGAAAACAAAAATTTCAAAATCATTTTTTTGTAGAATAATGTAACTCCCAATATAATATCTTTCCATATCAATCATAGAACAGATAATGGATTTCAGGTAAAGGAACAAAATATGGGTTAGATTAAATGATTGATGGGGCTATGTATAGTGGAATCTATCATGAATCTTTAACCATAATGAATATGGAATGGTAAATAACTGAACACACATTATATTTAAATAAATTGACTATCATGATAATATAATACATAAATAATATGGAAATTTTTATAATTGAAAACACATTATAATTAATTAGTAAATTGATAATGAGATGAATACATATATAATATCATTGAAAAAATATCATTGATAATAATAACCATAGTACTCTACGGGAATAAAATGATTAATTAAAAGATATCATGATCTTAAGAAACACGAAACCTACACCATCATAATATTTCCTCAAGAAAGATTAAAATACTAGTAAAAACCTATTTAATCTATCCAACTAGTTTTTCTCAAGAGACGTGTTAATGAATGAATGAGATATCTATAATAAGTCCCCACATGTATCTGAATGCACAAACCATTCCTTATATATTGAATTATCAATTTAATTCATGAACAATGTTTCTTATCATTAATTATTAAAATTGATTAATGAATAAGGACTTATCAATATTTTCCTTGATAATAAATAACTTTTAGTATAGAACACCATATTTTTAAGTGATATACAGTTTAAAAAATAAATATGTCGCTGATGAATAATATATATATTTAGGGTAAATTTATTACACAATGATTATAGGAAAGGCATGATTCAAAGGAATATTAAAGAATAAAAAAATCAATTAATTAAGTGAATGTTAATACCCTTATTAGTTAATATAATCATAAACATTCCATATAACGAATAGTTATGAGATCAATACAATATATACCAAGGGGTTTATATTTAAAATATAGGGTTGCTTTCATTGATGAAAATAAATTCCATTAAAATAGCATAAATACATTCTCAATGAAAATATTATTTTCATTTTTAATATAATATATTAATAAAAAAATTCCAAAAAACATTTAGAATAAATTTTCTTTGAAGATATCCTTTGAAACATGTATTAGATGTTCTAAATTAAGGATTGGTAATGAAATTAAGAAATTTAGTATATATTGAGTGCATCAAAACAAATATTCCTGACACATTTTTGTTAAAATCTAATCACTCCTTATTTTGGAAATGAATATAATATTCATTTTAAAATATAAAACATAATAAATGGTCAAAATTTAATTTTTTTAAATCATTTTTAAATGGTTAGAAAAAAAATAAAACACATTTCTAGAAAATGTGGTCTTTAAAGAAAAAGGGTTTGTGGCTAATGGGATAAATGAAATTAAATTTTATTAAAAAATATTCTCAAAAATTTTACATACCAATGTATAGAAAATAGTTTTATTACATACTAATTACATGAATACCAATTTGATAATAAAAAATATGATAAACTAAAAAATCATCTAATAATTTTATTCAATATTAATTAATGTATAAATATTCAATATTAAAATGGGATTATAAAATAAACCATTGCAATAATTATAACATTGAATTTAGAATTAATCATTGAATTGATTATGTGTATCTTATGTAAACACACATGGAAAATTTGAAATAAAACATAAGAGAATCATAATTTATTACCCACATAATATTAGAATATAAAATACAATGAAGATGTAATATACCCCGATGAAAATAAAATGAGTTATGAAATTAATTTCCACAGAGTAAATTTTTATTAAAATCCAAAAAGATCAAATAATTCAAAATTAATCATAGAAAACCATGTATTACTAATGAATCATGACATTAAATGTAAAATTTGTAGTAAAACACCATATAAAATAAATCATATTCATAACTTTGAAATATGCCTCATCGAAAGGAAATTGAGAGGAAATCAATTACCTAACAATACCTTTTTCATTGAATGTTATTTAACATACTATATTTGTGTTTTAAAAATTTTATTAACATATACTCGAATTATATTAATATTTATAATTTTATATATGATCCTTTTGAAACATCTTATCACCCCTTCATTGATAATCCTTCATTATTTTCCTCGTGTGAGGTGTTAATTGCTTTATTTTCTCACTCAATCACTGTCCTGAAATTTATAGTTCTTTTGAAAAATATATAGATACATAATATATAGAATAATAATATTTACACAATTATAATATTTAAACTTTAATTAAGATTTTAATACCAATCATGAGAAATGATGTACGTCTCAATCATGGAGACTATAGGGTATATATACACATAAGGAACATTTTTATTTTTAAACAATCATTATGGAAAGGAGTTAGGAAATATTTTATTTTTAAAAAATGATCATAATATCATAAATAACATATGATTTTATTAAATAATCTTATATATTTTATCCATAGGTTGAGATGATGAAAATAGAGTCACATTTCATTGTGAAAGTGGTAGTCCACACATTCACAAACAATGTTATCATTTTTATATGAGTGAAAACTTAATAACAAAAATGATATATTATCCTTTATTAATTATTAATATGTCATTAGAATCATAAAAATTTCATTTATTACACATATAGTTTTTAAATTTAACTTCATTGTGTTCTATTTATTGTGCTATTGAAAAGTTAATAACATCGATTCGTGAGGTTGTAGTCCATCGTACACATGAGAGATGGTATTATATCCACTATGAAATGAATATAAAAAAGGATAATATGATATAATAACACAATAGGTATAATAATGTTGTAAATACAATATATATCCTTTGAATCCATCATCATACCCATATTTGAGATGTGGTAATGGAAAAATGAATGGTAGTGGTGTGCGAGGAGGTATCCATCCATACACACGGATGATGATTTCATTACCCATTTGATTGATGTGGATATAATTTTAGGTCATGAAGAAAATAAAATAAAATAATAGTATATGTGAGATTTCTTTTTTATTATATAAGAATAAATTATTATGATATGATGAAAGTGGAAGAAAAAACTAAAAAAAATGTATAGTTACGATTTTTACATCTTATCTGTTCACCATTTTAGTATTTTTAATATTTATTCCTAGAATGGATTTATGAAAGAAACAAAGGATTATTATAAGGACCTGACCTTAAACGTTACATAATGTTGATTTAACTTAATAATTTTACATTAATTCACATCGATGATATCATTAGGTTTAAAGATTTCGAGAAGTAGGTCAAAAGAGATACATAAAAACCTGAATATTACATGTAGAAACTTCTACTAACTATCAATTTTTTCATAAAACCAAAACCCTTTAAAAAAATATGACAATATTTTATGTTTTAATATCATAACTTTATCTCGATCACATCATTGACTATATTATTCTTTATTTCCTAGGAAAAACATTTCAAAAGACGGGATTAGCATAAAAAGATTAGTATGGGATACATAATGAATTAAAACTATCAGACTTGAGAAACAATGTAAATCATGAAATCATTATCATAATGTAATACATTTAATCTTTAAGAACTATAAAAAACACCTCACTGAATATAAGCTCATTGCTTACCATTTTGTAACCAAATTTTAAACATAAAGCCCATAAAAAAGGAACATAAATCATATAATGGTAACTTGGGATGTAAACATACTTAAATAGAATAATCATGTAGTGGAATTCCACAAATATCACAAAATAGAAGATCCATATGGATGAATTCCACACCCAATGCATTGCTGGTTAAAATGTAACCACTCATCCTTTTTTATCATAGAACCACCCATCATTTGGTTTATCACGTAACCAAAAAACTTGGTTTATCTTGTAACCACCTGTCAAATGTACATGTACCATTTAATAATCATAATACATAAAACATGCATAAATGAAAAATATAATTTCCACAACACAACCATAACAAGAAATTATTTGATTTAAAAATATTCAACCCATTTCAAAAACCATTCAAAACATTCAATTAATATAATTTTGTATCAAAGTGTCCCATACTAGTTTGAAAATTTTGAATTATATTATAATTTTAAAACATTCAAGCCTATATAAATAAATTTGTAAAAACCATTTTCAAAACACTGAAATGAAATCTAAGGTTTTAAATTAATAAATCTTGAAAACATTTAAAATGATCTTTTAGTTAAAGAGACCCTTACCACTTCAGAAAAACTTGAATAAAAATCAATAAGGAATAAAATTAAACAGAACATTAAATATCCTGAGAATAACATAATTATTGATATAAAGAGTTAAAAGGTTTTTATATTCACATTTTATGATAATAAATGTGCATGACCACATGATATGCCTAAATGAAATGATATGGGGACAAAATCATTTATAAAGATCTTATTGTTACAATAAGGATAATTCAATGAGAATATTATGTGGGGGAAATATAAATACAACCAATATAAGTGGATATTCATTGTAAAGCAACCAGAGGTCATTCAAAAATATTCATGGGAAAAAAACTATTTCATGGATATTTAACTCAATTAATGAATATTGAGTTAAGATTTCCCTTACAAACAATTTGAAGATCAACCCAATGGGTGGAAATTGGGTTAATAAGTTCTCTTATTGATGTCCAACAGCCTAATAGTGTCACTTAAAAATTCAAAAAATGAGATGATGAGATAAAAATGATCTCTCATCACATGGAAATAAAATGGACAGAAATAAGGATATAGAATAACAAATCCCAACATAAGAAAATGGAAATTAAAAGACATAAAAGAAAAGAAGTCTTTGACTATAAGAGTATGGTGAATGGTTCTCTTACATTGAGTCTGAATAATCTTATTTCTTCCTTGTTCTAAAATAATAATAAACATCAGTTAATTTATAATATATTTAGAACTTTTTTCAAGTTTATTTTTCATTTTATATCAATTATTACCATGTTATATACATTACATAACTAATTATGTTAACATCGGCCGTTTATCGATATTCGGTACTTGAGTCGAAACTGAACTTGTTTTAATGTAAATTGTCCATGAAGTCAAAATTTCAATATTACACAAAAATTATTCATGATTTTAATATATTATATATGATGTATTTATGTATTTATAATAGTCCATAACATTTGGAGATAAAAAATGAAATGCATCGTATAAGGAGACGGTAGGTCGTACATATACACGAACACTACTTTTATTTATTTGTCATTTTAATGTAATGAAAACTAAATGATACATAGTTAAATTATAATTAAAAAAAAATATATTATTTTTTATTTGTTACATATGTTCATTAGATTTATCCTTTATACGTTCTATGTATGTATTGAACATGTCATATCACTTTGAGGGGGTGGTAGTATGCACTTCCTCAATTAAAATTATAGTATTTACACATTGTGGAAATCATAAAGGTATTATGTAAAAAAAATTTAACAAATAATAGAGTAAATATAAATATAATATATATCATATTTAAATATAGTTTCATCAAAATATCAACCCTGAGAGGTGGTAGGAAGAAATTGATCAATCATCATTTCATGAAGCAGTAGTTCTCCAAAAAACACAGAAACGGAATGTTTGTATCCCTTAGATGGAGTTGAATGTAAATGTTGTTAAAAAAACTCCGAAAAACATACTTGTATATTAAGGAAATTTTTTTATGTAGTCAATGAATAAGAAGAGATTAGGTTGTGGAGAAGGAAAATAATGGAAAGGAACTTGAGGGGAGACCTTACCTCTAAATCAGGTAACATCTTTTGATTTTAGCCAAAAGGCTTTCTTGAATTTCATTAAGCCCAAGGTAAAGAATATCTCAATAAGGGTGGGATGTTGGAAGCTTATTTTTTCAGAATGTAGACTAGTCAAAAGGATTTATAGGTGTGAGAAAGTGGTTATATGTGGTGTCCTTTTATAAGAGTTAGGAGGGACACATTAAGAAATGTCATGAAATATTAATATATTATAAATTCTATTTCGATTAAAAATGAGTCCAAATTAAGTTAGTTATAATATTTGATGAACATAAGTTGATATAAAATCATCAAATAAAAATTATATTGGTTTGGGATATTTTTTCACCCTTCTTTTTTTTATTTCACCCTTTTTTACTCTTACCATTTTATCAAGTATTTAAAACATTGAGTACCAGAATTGTTACCGAAACATGATAAATGAATAATGAAAGTGGAATTAATAAAATATTAAATTTATTAAAATCATCTGGATAAATCTTATATTTTTTTGAAATTTTATAATATTTCATAAAATATTTTATATTTTAAAATATGAATTATGTCAACATTGACACTATTCAAATAATGAATTTTTAAAAAACTCCATAACAACATGATTAATTAAAAAAATGTATTTAATAAAAATATAAAATGTCTTATAAATCCAGAAAATACATCGATGAAATCAAAATAATAAAATTAAATTTATTATAATATTCATATTATCATTTATTTGAATCCTATATTAATGAAGAAATCACTACATCATCATTGTGTCATTATTAAATTTGTTTATTTAATCTATAAAAAATATAAATAAAACATAATTATTTAGGGAATAATTCTATATTTCAAATTACTATTTATAGTCTAATATATCACTTATATAACCCCATATAAATTTTTTAATTTAAAGCTACATGTTTATGTAATATTTCGCTTTTCTTTGAATAAAAAATCATAAAATGTCATTTTCACAACCAAATGGATTCCAAATGACAAAATATCAGACTAATGTTGATAATGGTTAGAAATATATAATCAAATAGGATTAGGACATACTTCAGTGTAGTTTCATATTATTATAATATGATTTTTTACCCTTGTTTACATAATTTACCATTTAACCATGGAAATTAAAAATAATTACTAAATTTATTATTCATAATTTCATAAAAAGTACCTATTTGCAAAACATTGATGTTATAATTATAAATATAGAATACAATTTTCCAATTTAAAAACACATAATTGGCAAAAATCAATTTAAAATTAATTCTTGTTGTCAAAACAAAAAAGAGTGTTTTTAAGAAGTAAAAACTACCCAAAGATGGACATGTTTTTATATTTAATTAAAATTTGAAATTACATGAAATGAAAAACATAGGATAAAATGATTTTATATATTCCATTTTTACCTTAGAACCACTAAATAATTTTAATTAACAATATAAATTATCTCGATGGAAAAAAGTGGTTTTCAATTAAAATTTGGCATATTTTTACTATACATCAAAACATTATAGTTATCAAAAAATATCAAAAATCCATCCAAAGAAAATTTTGATGTCCCACATATAAATATAATGTTTATTATGTCAAATAAAACATATAATGGTGTGAAAAAACATTTAAAAAGGGTTCTCCATCAAAAGGCGGTAAAATTGCATTTATAGGGAAATACTTCTTTTATCCGAAAATTTGAATTTGTTATTATATCATATCTATGAAAATATATAAAATAAATTTAGAACATTAAATTAAATATATATTATATAATTTTAAATAAAAAAATCCATAAATATTGATATAATTTCCTAACCCCAATTAATTTTTTTTATGTAGGTTTTCATAAAAACACATCCCTTATATTCAATTGGTTTTTATTTTCATTTCTAATAAATTTTGTAACCCAAGAATCATTATTTTACCTTGTGTAAACCATAATTTCGTAATTGAGTTTATAGTATTCATTCATACCATTTCAATGGTTATGAGTTAACTACCATTTAAAATAATAATCTTATTTTTATTTTATTTTTCAGTATAACTCAACGTTGTGTCCAACAAAAGATTTCATAGAAACCCATTATTCCGTGTTGAGTACGCTATCAGAAAAAGTATCCCCTTCAACGTTAAGTTAATAACTTATTCATAAATATTAATAGATATGAAAATTTATTATTCTATAAATACTTTGGTCGTTACACAATTCCCCCCTTTGGTAAATTGCATCTTTGCAATTTTAAATTAGGGATCAAAAACATCATTGAAAATCCCACAATAGAAAAAAGATTCAATAAAACTATCACTTAAAAAGAAATAGTTAGAAGTACAAAGGTCACTTGATATAACACACACTAGGATCCCATGTTGGAAAACATGGGAATGGATGAAAATCTAAGTGTCATGTTCTGATGGAGAGAAATATAATACATGATTACGTGAAAGTTAACAACCAGAAAACCATAAATTGTTATCGGTTAAACGGTTTTTGATTTCACATTATGAAAAGTAAATGGAAAACGTTTTTTCTTCAAGGTCCATTTTATAATGTTTTGGAATTGCTTTAGTACATTGAATAATAACATAATGAAACATACATACTTGTTATGTAGAGTTTCATTCTTTAAAAAATATCTTCCAAAAACTCAACTTTTCTCAAAATGATGTGTATTCAAGATGAATTGGTCACACCAAAAGTGATAGAATCAAATTCTAAAAAATCTCATAATCCTCAAGTTATTAAATATCCATTAATGCTATCTTGAATAATTAACCAAAACCAAACTAGTAAGTACAAGATCATAAAATCACCAAAAAGGATAATCCTTTATAAAAAGAAATTATACTCACAATCCCCAAAATTCATCAAAAAATACCTCAAAGTTCAAAAAAGAACAATCATCAAACAATATTCGTTAAAATTATAAAATATTTCAATATATGATTAGAACCATAAAATTCCGATGTTTTTTATGACATAGAATTCC
Organism: Viscum album; assembly: GCA_963277665.1. Taxonomy (NCBI): domain Eukaryota; kingdom Viridiplantae; phylum Streptophyta; class Magnoliopsida; order Santalales; family Viscaceae; genus Viscum; species Viscum album. The sequence goes on along the minus strand of OY728151.1, from coordinate 1,858,886,740 downwards.
ATGATAAATCATAACATTTATCTCCAAAAAATATCGACTTATATTGATGTGTAATAATAAAATGTAATTAACCTAATTACTTATTCTCTATGATAGATTAATCATTTCCATAAATAACCCAAATCATAATTTCACCAAAACATAAATATAGATTCAACAAAAATAAAATTTAACCATTGCTCCTAAAAAAATCCCATAGTATTCTATTTTCCATTGGCATATAGTTTTCCCAAAAGAGAGAACGTCTTCCAAAATATCATTTATCACATAATCACCCAAAAAAATTACCATACTAAGGACATAAATTTCATAAATAATAAGTTCCCAAAATCATCTTATTCTTGATCAATAAAATCATTTCTCTAATGTTAATTAGAAATACTAGTTAAGGGTTCACATAGGCTAGTGGCATGTGATGTACCCTTATCACCCTTCAGTTATGGGTTCGATTCCAACAACCTTGCTAGACAAGATGGGTTTCCACCCTTCCTATGGGTACTGCTTTTCCTTAAACTATATAGTTCTTAAAACATTCCCAAAATGTGATAAAATCCTGAAAAATAACCATGACATATTTTAACCTCAATGGTTATCTCAAACCATGCATTTTTCATCTCAAAAAGCAATATCCTTTAATTGCCTCAAATTCAAGGATCATATAAACCCTAATGGTATTTTAAAAATATATCCACAAAAGAATAGATAATTCATCATCAATAAATATTTTTATATAAAAATATTAATGGTTACAAATACTAGAAGTCTTCCAAAGTAATCTAATTATTAATATATTTAATCATATCATCATCTATAGATCAAACATAACACTTTAATTCCTAAAATGAAGACATATTAATCATCTAAAAATATTCATGATCCTTTAAACATGTTTTTCTATATTATTATTTTATACTTCTTTCCAAAACAAATATAGAATAATTTCATTCGAATTCAATTATGTCAAAACACGAGCTATTAAATAATCTATACAATTCATAAGTTATTTTATGTTTCCTCATATTAAATTTGAATGGAAGTAGGTATTGGTAAACATATATTTGTATAGTTCTATGGATTTATTTCCTATACCTTCTTATTATGACATCTATTTTCCTAATGACCATGAACAACACATTTTAAACATTCAATTGATCCCTCCGAAATAACTTCTTTCCCTTTCCTGGAGACAATTGAATGCTTCCTTTCTCCATGGAATGTTATTTCTTTATGACCTTCATTACCACATCTATAACATCTTCTCTTAACATCAAAAAATTTTCTATGCAGTTTCTTTCAACATCCATGACACTTATTTTTTTTAATATACTTACCATTTTTTTATTAGATGAACTTTTATATGGATTCTTTTCTAACATATATGACGCCTTAGAAAAATCCCAATGGTTTGAGTGTTCAATCATGACTCTAGTTTGTTGGTTATTAATAACCACAATAGTTCTCATTATAGCCCACATTTCATTCAATTTCTTATTCAAAAATCCTCCATAATTTCCTTCACATACATTATCATATTCATTCCTTCTAGATATAACAATTTACTAAAACCCAAACGGTCGGTGTGAGTATATCAGTAAAATCGTTAAATACTATCTTTTGAGTATGGTAATCACTATGACATATTAATTTGTTTTATATTAAACACATTCACTTTATCTAAAATCATTATGACACTTTCTAATATGCTCACCACTATGGTTATATTAAACATGGTACTTATGCCAAAATTACACCCTAACATCTAATGTTATCTAAAACGACCTCTTGATACCAACTATAAGGCCCCGGCCATAAATGTTACATAATGTTGATTCGAGTCAATAATTTGACAGTAATTCATATCAAGTATTTTTTCAGGTCTAAAGTTTTAGAGAATTAGGTCATAACTGACACATACTAACATTAATATTATAAGTAGAAAATTCTAGTCACAATCCATTTGTTTTATAAATCAAAAACACTTTTAAAAGAAGCATGACATCAATTCATGTTTTAACAACATAATTTTTCCTTGATTCCATAATTTCCTCTATTATTCTTTATTCCCTGTGAAAAACAATTCAAAACAAGCTATGAGAATAAAAAACCCAGTATGGGATATATAATAAATGAAAAGGGCCAGTATTGGGAAAATCTGTCAACCATGAAACAATAATCATAAAATAATATTTTTCACGTTTAAGAAGTATCAAAAACACTTTACTAAATATATTCTCAATTCTTATACTTTTTATAACAAAAATATTACCATAAATCCCATGTAAAGAAACATAAAACATATAATGGTAACATAGAAAATAAAAACACATAAATGGAATAACCATAAGGAATTCTTCCAACCATATCACAAAATGGAATAGCCACATGACCGACTACCACACCCAATGCATTGGAGGTTATAACGTAACCACACGTCCTTGGTTTATGAAGAAACCAACCATCATTTTGTTTATCACGTAACCAATAATCATGGTTTTTCATGTAACCACCGGTCAAATTTCCAAGTATCATTTAATAATCATAAAACCTAAAACAATCATAACAGAAAAATAAAATTTTCACACTACAGCCACAAGAGATCATTTTATGATTTAGAAACATTCAATATATTTACAAAACCTTTTAAAACACCCGATAAATAGAATTTTGATTCAATGTGTCCCATAACATATTTAATATTTGAAAAACAAAATTATCAATTTAATAAATTTATCTCCATATAAATAAAAACATAAACACCATTTTGAAAACACAGATATGAAATAGAAGGTGTGAAATGAATAAATCATTAAATCATTAAAAAATGTTTTATTTAATGATTCCCTTACCGCTTGAGAAAAACTTGAATAAAAATAATTAAGGAGTAAAATTGAACAGAATAATAAATATAATGGGAATATAATAATTCATGATATTAAGAGTCAAAAGGGTTGTATATACACATTATAAGAAAATAATTATTCATAACCACAAGATATTCCACAATGAGATGAGATTGAGATAAAATCATTTACAAAGATCATATAATTAGATTAAGGATAATTCAATGACATAATTATGTGTAACCAATATAAATACACCCAATATAAGTGGATATTCTGTTTAAAATAACCATAGTCCATTAACACATATTTTTGGAGGAACAAATCCAATACCACGCATATTTAACTCAATGAATGGATATTGGTTTAAGATTCCCTTACAAAGATCATTTTGTTAATAATATAGATCAATTCTGTGAATTGAGTGTAAAAACATTTAAAGAAAATATAAATACAAGATAGGATATCAAAATTTAGTTTTAAAATAATCATATCATGACATAGTAAAGAGGTATATGATTAACATATGGAATGAAAATTGTGTTAAGATGTTCCCTTATGAAAATTCAGCAGCCTAACGACATCACTTATAAATTCAGAAAATGAGTTGATGAGTGTGAAAAGGGTATCTCATCACTTGGAAATAAGATTAACATCAATAAATATTTAAAATAAAATAGGAAAATATAATAAAATGGAAAGTAAAATAAATAATAAAAAATAAGTCTTTGACTAAAAGATTATGCTGAAAGGTTCCCTTACCTTGAGTCTGACTCGTCATGTATGTTCCCTATCCTTGCTTAATAATAAAATTAAATTAATTTATAATTAATTAAGAATAGTTTTAAAGATTATTAATCCTTATATATCAATTATTATAACATTATAAAAATTACATAATTATTTAAGTTAATATCGGTTGTTTTTTTATATTTACTACTTCAGTCGAAACTGAAATTATTTTCATGTAAATTGTCCATATAGTCAAAATTCAATCATTACCATAATATTATTAATGATTAAAATATCATATATATACAGTATATATTTATTTATAATATTCCATAAAATTTTGATCTAATAAATAAAATTCACTGTTCATGGAGACGATAGGCCATACGTATGCATGAACGAAAGTTTCATTTATTTTTCATATTAGAAGAATGAAAAATAAATGATACATGGGTATATTATAATTATATTATAATATAATAGTATATATATATGTTATATAATTTTATTAACAGCATCCTTTATATGTTCCATGTATGGTATTAACCAATCATATCACTTTGAGGGGGTGGTAGTCCGCACTTCCTCAAATGAAATTATCATATTAACACATCATGGAGCTTATAAAGGTCTATTTTAATTTAAAATTATAGATTAATAGAGACAAAATAAATATAATTTATTTCGTATATAAATAATTTTCCATCTTAATGGTCCCCATGATAGGTGGTATTAGAAAATTCAACAATCATCGTTTTGTGAGCTTGTAGTTCGCCGTACACAGAAACAATATATTCGTATCCATTAGATGAAGGTGTGTGTAAGTGTAGTTCTAATTCTTATCATAAAAAAATCCTAGTATATTTTATATACTGGTGTATTAATTTAATCAAATAATAATAAGAGCATAGGGTGTAGAGAATGAAAAAAGGAAAGGAACATGAGGGAAGATGTTACCTCTAAATCGGGTAACTTCTTTTTATTTGAGCCAAAAGAATTTCGTGAATCAGTGTCATCCCAAGGTAAGTCTTGTAGTAGGAAATGATAGATGTTGGGAGATTATTAGAACTGAATATGAATGATCCATGGAGATTGATAGGTGAGACTTTGTGGGTAGAGGTGGTGGCCTTTTATAAGAGGGAGGAGGGGCAGTTTTGGAAAGTCTTCAAATATTATTTTATTATGAATTATATTTTGATTAAATATTAGTCCAAATTTAGTTATCTCTACGATAAGATAAATATAATTCCAAATAAAATCATCCAATAATAATTATACTATTTTGGGTTATATTTTAAATCCGTAATTATTTATTTAACCCCTTTTTACTCTTACCGTTTTATCAAGCATTTGACACTTTGAGAACAAAAATAGTTTCCAAAAAATGAAAAAAGTACAATTAATTTGTCATTATTAAAATTTTAGACTTATATTAACCATCTAGTAGAATATTATATATATATTTATAATATTTAATAAATTATTTATATTTTAAAATAAGACTTATGTCAATTTTGACACTATTCATATCATGAATTTATAAATAATACATAAAAACTTTATTCCTTCAAGAAAAAATCATTAATACAAATATAAAATGTAATATTAATCATGAAAATTAGTTTATGGCATCACAACAATCAAATTACATTTATTTTAATATTCATAATATCATTTATTTCAATCCTTTATTAATGAAGCAATCACTGCATCATCATTGTGTCATAATTAAATTTATTTATTTAACTTCTAAAAATTATTAATAAAATATCATGATATAGGATATATTTTTATATTTTTATTGAATATCTATAGTCTAATTTATCACTTATATAACCCCATATAAATTTTTTTTACTAAAAGATACATGTTTATGTTATATTTCCCTTTTCTTTAAAATAAAAATCTTAAAATGTCATTCTCAGACCAAAGTGGCCCTTGAATGCCAAAATATTATCCTAAGGATGTTCTTTGCTGGAAATATATCATAAAATAGGATTAGGACACGTTATATGGTAGTTTTATGTTATTATAATATTATTGTTTTACCCATATTTACCAAATTTACCCTTTAACCATTGTAATTAAAAATTATTACTAATGTTACTATTCATAATGTCAAAAAAATAAAAAGTAAATATTTTCAATATTTGGATCTTCTGATTCTAAATATGGAATCCATTTTACCAAATTTAAAAATATCAAATTGGATGAAATTATTTTAAAATTAATTCTTGGGTTTAAAACACGAAAGCATGTTTTTAAAAATCAAAAACTACCAAAAGATTGACATGTGTTTATGTCGAATTAAAATTTGAAATTATTTAAAATGACCATAATTGTATTAAATGATAAAAATATATTCCATTTTTTCAATAAAACCATTATATAATCTGATTTAAACACATTAATTATCTTATTGGAAAATTATTCTTTCAATTAATATTTAGCGTATTTTTACTACTCATCAAAACATCATAGTTATCAAAAAAATATAAAAAGTCACCCAAAGTAAATTTTTATGTTCTTAATCTAGTGAAAAAGTTTTTGTTTTCAAATAGAACACATAAATGTTTAAAAAAAAATTTAAAAAGGGTTTTCTATCGAATGACGGTAAAACAACATTTTTAGAAAAATAAATATTTAATCTGAAAATTTTATTTTTTTCATATATAATATATTAAAAAACAAATATGATGAATTTAAAAAATTACATTGAATAAATAAATTATATATTTTTACTAAAAAAAACCCATAAATATTGATATTATTTTTTAAATATAGTGATTCCCTTTTAAAATAGGTTTTTATAGAAATACATCCCTTATCTTTATTTGGTTCTTTCTTCCATTTCTTGTAAATTTCGTAGACATAAAATCATTATTTTAACCTATATAAACCATATTTTTCTAATTCTGTGATATTATTCATTCCCTTCATCCCAATAGCTAGGCGTTAACAATCGTTCAAAATATTAATTATATTATTATATTATTTTTCAGTATAAGTCAATGTTGTGTGAAACACAATATTTTAGAGAAATATATTATTTGGTGTGGAATATTATATCAGACAAATAATCCCATTTAATATATAATTAATGACTTATATATAAATATTAATAGATATGAAAATGTTTTATTATATAAATACTTTGGTCGTTACAATTATTTTATGATGTTATGGAATTGTGGAAGTGATTTTTTCATGTATTTTTTGAACAATAAGGGTTTTATGGTGTGTAGATGATAGGATATGGGTGGACATTTATAATTAAGGTGAGTTTCACACTTATAATTTTTGAAAATAAGGGGTTTTTAATGAAACTTATTATAATAAAAAATTGTTAAAATGGATTATTATACATCCATATACATTATCAAGAAGAAATAGTGACATCCAATTGATTTTATATATTTTTTGATATAGTTTAATGCCATGGGATTTTATATTGACCCCTGATAAAACCATTTCTACCTTACCCATAGTAAATGATTTTTAATTGATTTAATATTCCTTATTGTCAAAGATTATATTGAACATATTTTATAATATAAATTATGACGATTAAAAAATTTTAATACATTTTCCCAAATTAAAATATCATAATTGGAAAATTTTAATTTAAAACTAATCCAAAAGATGGTATGAGAATGTTGGTTTTTAAAAATGAAACATTCCATAATATTATAATGTATTATGTCAAAATTTTATATAAAAATTATTCCAATGAACTGAATTGGATTAATATAATATAATTCAACAAAATCATACTTTAAAATAAATTGAAAATATAATTTTATCTTATAAATAACATAAATGAAAAATAATTTGTCAATTAAAATTCTACATTTTTAACTATTAATCGAATAATGAATCAATTCAGAAAAATACCACACACTCACCATAGGATAATTTTGATATTCAAATTTTAGAAATTGCGTTATTTTTATAAAGATAAAATTCTAGAATTTGTAAATATTAATGTAATATCATGTGCTCAATGAATGGATACACCATAGTTTAGAAAAAGATTTGTTTTTCAAAAATTGTTTCACTATATTTTAAATTATTTTTATTTTGTTTATAAAGAGTATATAACAAAAAAATCATAATTTAGATTATAATATTCATAACTACCAATTTTAAGCTTAGTTCATAATTTTATAATATATTGTGGTTCATATGTACTTGGGGTTTTTTATTCGAAATGATATTTAAAATATAAAATTTAAGGAAATATATTTTTTGTGTTATTTAGGCTTAGTGTCATGTGTTATATATGCTATTCAATACAATGTTCTCCTTTTTAAATTTTGGGTTTTCACCTTTTCTTCACCTTAAATAAACTATTTCCTAAAACTTTAATCATGGCCTTGGTAATCAACAATTTGATATTTGAAAATTCATTTCTTGAAATCCAAAATCATAAAAAATGGATAAGAATAAATCCTCATAATAAGAGTGAATGTGAAGTAAAAGGTCATATGGAATAATCACATAACTATGGTTGCAATTATGATAAATTATGTGGAAATTGAAAAAATGTACCTATAGGAGAATAATATTTCATAACAATTAGTATACAGTGATATAGATTATTAGTTATCACAATGTGGGTCAGGCAAAGAAGTATAATGACCTCAATGAAGAAATATGTGATGATCAAAAAGATCTTCTGATTCATCTAATATGAATGTAATTCGATAATTTTTTCCATGATATCATTCCTAATGTTTAAGAATTATTTAAATCTATAAAAATTCAATGAAATGTAATTACCTGATACCATTCCATTTCATAAGAACATTTTTATCCTTTGGTAGTGCTTATATCAATTTCCAATTCATCACATACTCCAAAAATGAATATAAAAAAGATTTTGTTGATGCCGAATGAACTAAAGTTAAATATTCATGGATTATAAGACCCATAATACAATGATAAGTATTTCTTCAAGTTATTGTTTTTATTATATGAAAATGTTGACTACAGGTTATCTAATATGGATAAATCTTTATATATTGAAGTAATATATTAATATTTAAAACATCATCCAAATTTCAACCTAAACCATTTCATAAATGGTTATCATTATTTCCATTGAAAAATATTATTAACCAAAAAATTATAAATAAAGTCAGTACATTTACAAATTGAACTTATAATTAATCACACAAACAACATGATTTATCTATTGATCATCACGTAGAAAAATTTAGAATACCATCACCATGAATTATTTTAAAACATGGTAATAATTTTAATTACCATAAAACATTATTATAAAAAACGATTTTTTACTCATTCCTTAAATAAAATAAATATTTTTTTATATACTCCTTAAATCCATAAATGATGTTAATTAAATAAATTATTTCAAAAAAACATTATCAACATGCCATTAACCAGTTCCTGGTTAATCAATATAATCATATTTACGTTGTCAATACCGATATTCTGTTTATCCCAATATCATTATATCTAAATTTATAATATATTGAGGTTTATATTTCCCTAACTCATATATTTTACAAGAATATCAACTTTCCACTGAATCGTTTTTTTGGGACATCAGTACCAATCAACATATTCCATAAAATAATTTATAAAAATGTAACGTAATACAATCCTTATACATTTCATTATTATTATAATAGGGATATCATTGATAAAATACTCAAATCACATAATCCTTGAATCCAAATACAACAACTTTAACCATCACACTATGTCTATATTAATAGCATGTGTTTTATCATGATACATTAGAAACATTTATGTTATATTCCTTTGATGGTCAGGAAATATTTTTTATAGTTTCCTATCTTATCACAGTTGATGTAATGAAAATTGAAAAAAAAGTCTTTCTCATTAAATAATGATCAAGTAGGACTTTCTCTCCATATATAAATATAACTCACATTCCCTTTATGAAAGTCCTAGGGCATTTCTTTCCACAATTATCACATGTCGGGAAATTATTCTTTCCCTTTATCACATTTTATTAATTTTTCATTACTATACACTTATTCTCTTGATTTAATTTGAAGAAAATGTACTTATAATTCATTCTCGGTCATTTTAGCGCATGATAATCTGTCATCATATGATGAGAATGGTTAGTAGACTACTTATTTTGGGAATATTTGTTTAATCCCATAAAAGAAATGATCATTCCTACACATTAGACTATGTGAATTTATGTGGATAACATTTCTTATACTATGATCTATTTATAATTAATAGAATAGACTATATTAGATAATATCATGATGAAACCTAATTTATAATCCAAAAAATGTAAAATAATTAACATAAATTGAAATATTTATGAATTTATAATATCATTATTATAAACATGGTTTCTTTGGTGATAACATTAGTTTCTAATCCTTTATAATTTCTTCTAAAGAAAAATTGTATTATCTAAGAATATTCCCCAAGGGTGTCAAATCAGGCATGTTGTACAAATCATTGTCTTGCAACGAGTGATGATTGGTTCAAACCCAACACACCCTTTCTAGATTTGTTACCAAAATCTACCATTTTTCCAAACCATTTCTACTTATTATATCTATAAAAGGATTTATTTCATTTTATAACCACATCTTATCTTCCTTACCAAAACATTATGATGTTCTTCAATACATATCCTTAATGTATATTTCAGTTTTATAATCCCTAATAATTGTTTTCCTAAATCTAGTTCAAATGGTTTCTACTGAACATCTTTTAATACCCACAATAATGACCCCGACCCCAATTACCCATAGATAGCTTCTTTCACTATTAGTTCTACATAAGATACAAGGAATCACAACGTAATGTTTTTAATAGTTTAGTAGACTTGTTAAATTATATATATAAATGATTACCATATTTTTTTTGAATGCATAGTTTATAAGTTAATAGTATTCAATAATAATATTATTCCTTATATCAAATCATTTCATATCAATCATATTACTAATAATGGATTCATGGGAAAGGAAAAAAAAGGTTGACGTCATATTTTCACTAAGGGTTATGTATAGAGGATGCAATCATGAATCAATAAGCCACATCAACATATAAAGGTAGATAACTGCACACACAAGTCATTTAAAAACATCTCTATTATGATTATATCAAAAAATATTGATATAAAAAATGAAAATAATGGGGAAAAATTTATATTTAATCAATAAACTGATAATGAAATGAATCCATTGATAATATCATAGGACAAATATCATGGATAATAATTAATTTTTTTAATGAATGAAATTACTAATTATTTGATGTCATCATCTCAGGAATCATGATAACTCTACTATAAATATATTTTCTAAGGATTGTTTAAAACTACAAGTAGAACCACATTTAATTTTCCTAACTAATTTTTCTTAGGGGACCTATTGATGCATCTAGGGGTTATCTATAATAGTTCCCCAACCATTTATGTTTTTCCAAATAATTACTCATATATCTAAGAATTTATTTAATTTATGAACAATTCACCATATCATCAAATATCTAAATTTATTAAAGAATACTGATTTATCCATATCTCCCCTGATGTAAAAAAAATATTCAGTGTGGAACACCATATATAGAAAAGATATTAACTTAAATAAATTATCATTTTCATGATTAATAATATGGGTTTTGGGGAAATTTAATATCCAATGATCACAATCATGTTTTTAATCCAAGGGAAATCGAATGACTAAAAACATAAACCATGGATGTGAATGTTAATACTATACATATTAAAAATAATTATAAACCATCCAAAGAAAGAATAATGATTTTATCAATATTCTATATCCCCATAGGAGTATGTGTTAAATATAGAGGCTATTGTTTGATGCATATAATTAACATAACAATATATTTAAAAACATCACTATTTTAAATATCCATTTCATATTGATTATAACATTTTAAAAACCAATTTTCTCAAAAAATATTGATAGAAATTTTCTTTTAATAAAAACTTTTAAACTAATAATGTATGTCTTAATTCTGGGAGTGATCATGAGGGTAGGAAATTCTACACATGATGAGTATATTATAACAACAATTCCAAACACTTTTTATGTAAAACCCAAACAAGTCATGTATTTAAAATGAATTATTGATTCCTTTCAAATAAAATTAAAAGTAAAAGATGGTAAAATAGTATTTAATAAATCATTTTAAAATGGTTGATTACATTTTCAAATGAATTTTAAGAAAACATGGTTTTTGAATAAAAATTATTTCCGACTACAGAGAATAATGACATAAGATTTTATTAAAACTTTTTTTTCAAGAATTATTAGTACACAAATGTGGATAATGGTAATATAATATGAATATCACATTAATAACTATAGGGGATTAAATTTTAAGGTTTTACTAAATGATGTTTAAATAATTTCATTACATTGAAACTCATGCAAAAACATTCTTGATTAAAATGAGATTTTAAAATTAAAACCTTATAATTATTTAAACATTGAATGTAGAATTTAGTAATTAATAAAATATGTGTATGAAATGTATATCCTAATGAAATTTATTGAAACAAAAAATGATAATCATAATTCATTACACACATGGTATTTGAATATAAATTATTAAAAGGAAGTAGTATTACCCAATAAAAATATATTGAGTTATAAAATTTATTACCACCTTGTAACTATTAAGTCAAATTACATTAGATGAAAAATTAAAATAGAAAAATAAAATACCATTAATATTTAATTAAAAAATATATTACATGTAAAATGGTAATTGTATACAACATATAAATGTAATTTCGTGTATAACATTACTAAATTCCATAAGGAAGTAAAATTTAGATGAGGTAACATACTGTACGCTTGGATTTTTTTGAAAATGAATTAAAATAATTTTTAGAAGTTATAAAAATTTTATTAACATACAATAGGATCATATTAATATTTATAATACCATATATTATCCTATTATTATGTCTTGTCACCCATTCATTTATAATCACTCATTATTTTCATTTTTCATGGGTGTTAATCATATTGTTTTATCATTTGTTCTTTGTCATGAAACATCAAATTATTTTCCACATTATATAGCCCATCATCTCAATAATAATTACCATGATACAATTTTGATTTTTATATATTGATTTTAGTTTTGATACCAACCATGAGAAATGAAGTACATTATGATCATAGAGATGGTAGGTCATACATATATATTTGAAATGATTCCATTTTACTATGACCATTATTAAAAGGATGAATGTTAAATTTTATCATTATATAATGAAACTAATATGATAAATAACATATTATTTATTTAAATATATTTATATATTTCACCCATGTGGTGTGTAAATTAAAAGATAGTCACATCACTTCATGAAGGTGGTAATCCACACGTACACAAATTATGTTATCATATTTAAGTGAGTGAAAATGAATGAAGGAAATGTATATATTATCCATTATGAATTATAAGTTTGAAATTCATATAATAATTAATTTATATATTTCACTTATACTTATTAAATATATACATAATACATTCCATGTAAAGAATTAGTTAATGGTAAACTACATAGCTTCGCATAGAGGTAGTCCTCCATAAACATGTGCGACGTTATTGTATCACCTAATAAATAGGAAATAAAAATTAAATTATGAAATAACAAATAGAAAGATATAATTATTTTATGAATATAATATATTTACTTTATATCCATAATCATAACATTCTATGAAATTAATTAATGGAAAAATTTAATAAAATTGGCTCAGAAGGTTGTAGTCCACCGTAAAAATAAATAATGATTTCGTAATGCATTAGATGGAAGTTTGGATAATTGTTGGTCATCAAATTAACATAATAAAATGAAATTATTTTGATGATAATATTTTTATAGTATAATCATAAATAAATATAGTTTAGGGATCTGGAAAAAGGAAATAAAATGAATATTCATAGTAATAAGTTTTACCTCTTCTCAGATCACCTCTTTAGGAATATACATAATGTATTCAATAGAATGCTATTTTTACCTTAAATATGATTATATGATGAGGATATTGCATTTTTATTATTATTTGGGTATTTATTATATGGAAAACATGGGTTTTAATGTGTGGAGAGCAGATCATAGGGTTTGGCCTTTTATTATTGAGGCGACTGAAACACAGGTAATATTTGAAACCAAAATGGTGTACCAATGTTTTCAGATGATAAAAAGGATGAAAATGGATTATTAATATTAGTAGACATTCTATGTTCAAAATATGTCCATAAAAATTTTAGACATATTTTTCAGTCATTTTACCCCTTATTTTGTTTATTTTAACCCCCCGTAAACTGATTTATACATTTACATTAGAAAATAATTTTTAATCTTTTAATATTAATTATTTCAAAATATAAAGATGAAATTATTAGATAATAAAACTTATTATAATAAAATAAATTTAATACATTTTTTAAAATTAAAATCATTCAAATATTTAAAAATTTTGATATAAAATTATTACTACAGATGTGAGGAGAATGAGGGGTTTTAAAAAGAAAATGATCAAATGATTACAATGTTTTTATATAAAAAGTAGAAATTATAATGACTAAACTGACTTAAATTTGATTTATAGACATACAATTAAACTATTTTTACTTTAATAACAATTAATAATATGATTTATATTTATGAATACGTTAAATAAAAACACCATTTTCAATTACAATTCAGTATTTTCCACTATTCATTAAAAAATGATGCATTTAAGGGAAATCCAAAAAAAAATCATAGAATGTTAATATTGATATGATGAAATAAAAAAAGATGTTTATTTTATAAATTATATTTTCTAAAATCTTTTCATTTTAAATTTAAATTTTGAGCGCAATGGGTGACTAAACCGTCTTTTAGTAAAAATACAATTTTTTAGAAGAATTTTTGTTTTCAGGTAAATGATTCATATTTAATTTCTAATCAATATATAACAATAATTTTTCTAATATAGTTATTAATATTCATACCCCACAATCTTATAGTTTTTTTTTAATGGTATACTATATTATGGGTCGTTTGAACTCAGGGTGGCATGTTCTGTAAGCTATCAAAGAGATTAAATTTAATGAAACTTATTTTGTTGCCTGTGTTTTTATTGTTGTTGTATTTCACTCACACTATAGAATAATATTTTATAATTTTATAATTTAGGAATATTACTATAGTCATAATATTTTGAAAAGGGGGTTGTAGACTGGGTTTATGGTTATTACTAAATGATCACTCAAAACTTATAGGTGGGGGAATACATGTAGTGTGGTTTTCATGGTTAGTGCATGGTTCTCTAAACCATGTGGGATACTAGGAAAACCATGTGGCCCTATTAATTCTATAGGATTTTTCAAACTATTTGGAACGTGGTTATATTTTTCTTCAAGAAATTACTTTTCAATGTTTTCAGATCCTCAACAATTGGAACTATTGGGATGGAAAATAGGTTCGTAAATTAGGTTTCCAAATGTGTTGTGTACCAAGTCTTTTAAAAATTTATAAATTAAGGAATTTGAAATAATTTTTTTACTTTAAATTCTCTTCATTTAATCCAACTTTTTTGACTATGGGTGTCTCAACTGTGACCCATTTATTTCATATATGAATTTGGTAAATATATCCTTCAATACTGGAGGAATTTAAGAAATGTTTATTATCAAGGAGATCAATGGGTATATTTTGCAGTCATTATTAATACGTTATCAATTTAAGTAGTCATTTCATGGTATTCAATCAATCATGATCATTTTTTCCTATTTTTTGTTTTTTCATGTTTATTTGTTTTCATACATATCCTCCTAGATTAGAAGCTGACTATTGATGAGTAAATACACTCAAGATTAAGGGATATAGTCCAAAATTTATCCCTAATATCACATATGCTTTATTGGGTTTGTGATGTGTGGTCTTGTAGAACTAATTAATCATGAAATGAAAAATAATGAATTGTTATATGATTTTTTCAATATGAGAAACCCATTCTTTTTCCATGATAAACCCCTGTAAATGAATTGATAATTGTTTCATTCACTAATATTGGTTGGGCCTAAAATAATTTAATGCTTATAATTTTTAAAAAATTCGATGTCTCCCCTAAAACGAATTTTAATTCTATTAAAAGTGTTGCTATGTTGGTATTATTTTGATTTTACTTTTCATGTGATGTAATAATTTTGGTGAACGCTTGATACGAAAATATATAAATAATAAATGTAATAATAGGATATTTTTTAAAACATAAATTCCATGGAAATTTTTTAATATTAAAAAATATAGTTTTATGGAGGGTGGGGTCCTACTAAGTGACAATTGTATTATTTGGAGGTAAGATAGGGTCCCCTTAGGTGATGGTCATTGAGTTTTATGGTATGAATAAATCCCCATGTGTTATATTCTTATGGTTCCCTGGAAGGATGGGGTCACCATGGGTATTATTCGTAAGATTCTATGGTATGATGATGTCCCAGTAGGTAGTATTTATATAGTATTGGGGAGGAATGAGGACCTAGTAAGTGAAATTTTTATGGGTTTTCACAATAAGAAAGACTCATTGGGTGATGCTCATATGATTCTAGGGTAGGATGAGTTCCCCTTGGGCGATACTCTTATTTTCAATTGGTAGAACATGGTTCCCACAAAGTGGATATATAACATATTCAGATATTTATGAAATTGGTTGAAGAAATAATGGTCAATATTTGGTGTCACCTAAGAACCCATGGTTATATGGTTTGTGGTTTATTATTACTTCTCTTACATTTATTATGGAACATCACTATTCACTTTATCACAGAGTAAATATATTTAGTGACGTAGATAGTGGTGGCCTACAGACTTGTATTCAAACCCTTCTTAGGACATTATGGGTGATCTAAAAGGGTTCATGGTTACGTGACATTATAAGGGAATTGGTCTTATGATGGAAAAATTATCTGGCATAGTTAAGATGGAATATGGGAAACTTAATTTAGATAGGACATGATATAAAATTTGGTAACATTTCTTATCATTTTATTTTGGGTTATATTAGTATTTCTGTGTATACGATCCACTCATAGGGGAGCTGATTTGTATGTATGATTATATACAAAGTATATTATTTTATTTAATATATCATGGGTTTATCTATGATGATTATTTGAAATTTCTATGATTTATTAACTTTCTATTTCTATTAATAAAAATTTATTCATTACTTCCTCTTTTATTGATTACATTGCCCCGAGGGTGTGATATCCTCATGGAATCACTATATATCCTCATAGACAATTGTTAGATAGAGTTATAAAATGATTCATTCCTAAGGTCATGTAGAAAACTTAGTCAATTTTTAATTTATTGATCCATTATATGTATGTTACATGTTTATAGGGTATATCCCAAACCACATTAAATTAATAATGTTTCATCATTATCAGTCACTTCTTTTATTCTAATGAAGTTAGTATATTTCCTTCCAGATTCTAGCATGGTCAATTCATGTCATTTTTAGTGGAGTTTTACAAATATACTTCATTATCAAGTGTCTTTAGATATCCATTATTTATTTTATATTTTGAAATACAAAGGGAGGTTGATTTTCGTGGTCACAAAAAGTAGTCTTAGACAAAATATTTTTTATTTAAGCTATCAATTGGTCAGGATATTCATTCATGTATTTCAAAGGAGTAATGATTTTGAACTACTATTTATTATATATAATGAGTTGTATATTGGATAATGATCTAGGAAAAATAATTTAAAATATTTATTGATTTTATGGGAAGTATCTTGGTCTTTGAAATATATAGATAGAATTTTTTTTTTCAGGTAAAGACAAATTTTCTATTGTTCGGGGTTTGTTAGAGTTGTTGTTAAAAGGTGAATGGGAGAATCACAATTAAAAATAATATGATGTTGTTCTATTGACGTTATAATGAATTTCATTTCAATATCCATCTGATAAAAACAAATTTTGAGATGATCCATATACTCAAAAACATTTATGGGAAAGCTAGAACTATTAAAAAGAGATTTATAACATAGAGAATCATTATTAAAAAAGTAATTGAATGAAAGTGTATTGACGATCATGTGAATGAATTATATATTAAGATAAGCTATTTGGATCCTATTATGTGATATTTTAGAATAGAGTATGGGAATTCATCCTATAATAATCATTTATAAAGTTAATTGATGTGGTGATCACCAATGTATTGAACTCAAGTAGTTTGAAAAATTTATTGTTTCAGGATCATTTTTCCCTATTTCATAGTAAAGATATCAGATTGAAAAAATTATACAACTCTACCATAACAACAAACAGAGCTATGGGTTGATGATTACTAACTCTATATAGAAGTTATAATGTGATAATAGTTTTGAGAGAAAAAAATTCATTGTAAATTTAGATATATGAGTATAAAATTCCTCTAGTAAGGGAATAAAGTATTTTGATTAATGTATATAAGGATGAGAGGAAAAATTTTAGAGGATTATATAAAAAAATAATAGATTGGAAAAGCATAAACAATTTATAATTTATTATTAATATTCAATTTGAGTCATGGATCATTGACTATATAGTATAGCTTCAAACTACATCTAAGATAAGATTCTAAGAAAATTAAATATTTTAGGTATTATAAATAGTTATCTAATTGATAATAAAAATATCTAGATTCTAGAAAAAAATTTATGTGGATGTTATGAAAAATAATCTATTATTGCTGATGTTTCAATGATCCTTGTATAAATTGTGATTGAAAAATAATTTTACATATGGAAAGTTAACTAAATAATTTTGGCTTCTATAAAATAATGTAGAATTAGACATAGATGATCACCAAGGGTTGGTTGGAGGTAACTAAAAGTGTAAAATGTTTACATTTTATCTAACATGGGGGCTAGATAGGATAATGATTGTTTTTTCACCTGTCATAGATTCTTGTTATGGAATTAACTTCTTCAATACATGGGAATGATTAGAATAAGATTTTTACTTTTTAAAGATGAATTTAAACTCTAAAACATGTGGTATGAATGTTTTAAACATTGTTTCAATAAAATATGTTATAGAATTAATATTCTTATTCATTCATGGAATCCCAATCCATGAAATCTAGATCTAGTTTATATAAATATATGGGGAACAAATACAAATTATTTTCATTTTGGTGGTTTATGATTTGTTAATATCATCAATGAAAGAACACAATCATTGTGACATTATATTCAAATTCACAACCCAAATTCATTGGAATATTCATTATATGGAATATAATGTTGGAATATTAGGATTTTTCAATGTTTAAATACTTGAGGTCTAACAATGGGTCTTATTATAGAATTGGTGATGTTTAGAAATCGAACTAGATGAAGTAAATCAAGATGGAGAAGTTAATATCTGAGACAATATAGATTAATGAATTGGTGGACTGGTTGAATATGACACTTAATGAGTTATCATGGATTATATGACTATATGCATGTTTTATAAATGAGTTTTAGGATAACGTATTTATTTTTTATATGTATATTTTTTCTTATTTGGGTCTATTTAAAGTGGAATAGATATCATTTATTGTAATTTCTATAAACATCCTCATAATTGTCCTGAAAGCCAAAAAATATATTTCTATACATGGGATGGGGGGTATACAAGTATACTATGTAGGAAAACAAAATTCTTTTGTCCACAAGTGAATGAAACATACTAATGAACCCATTAGAAAACAACAAAACCACGAAAAAAAATTGATCAACTATCAAACCCAAACCACACTATGGAATGCTAAAGAAATATCACAATCCATATATAGTGACATAATATGAAGCACATCAAACAATGATAGCATGAATGACTTTCTATATAATTTTCCACTATCACAACCCAATGTCGTATGTACTAAAACTCCAATGTCTTCTTAATAACATAATCAAAATTTCCAAAACATTGTCACATCACATAATTCCCAAATACACTTGGTCCACCGCCCCAATGCATAGTCACATCACATCCAGATAGCATATATCTAGTCCAACACACCACATTCAATACCATAAGTAGACTATAAGTGTATTATGACCAAGAACTCCATCAATCCCATTCCACCATCATATCATGAAATAATCCAACCATAAACCACGTAACACTATGATCATATAACAAAATTCTAGCAAACAACTTGTACATCACACCAAATCTCACATGGAGACACTTGTGTGATCTCATGGTGCACTAACATTCCTTTTTCTATCACATGATTGGAATATCTACTCACCATGAAGAGAGAGTAGGAAATATTGGGTATCCATCCATCAATCCACTCCACCTAGATGTTGGAATAAACACCCCATATGTATATTTATACATGTGCCGACATGTATTTCTTGACGTTCATGGAATTCATATTGAAATTAAACGGAATATAAATTGTATTTAAACATACAATTCAAGACACAAGGTTATCCAATGTGTTAACAAAAAGCACTAACCAACTCACAATGTTAGCACTCTCTCTTCCACTATAATATGTAATCACCTATAAAAGAATTCAAATCCACAAACCACATCCCACATTTAATTACAATCCAAGACAATCTCATTTGAACATACCATTTTTTTCTTTCTTTATAAGAAACCTCATTTAACCACACAACCTATTATTAATATGTGATGGAGAAAATTTTATTTCATTTACCAATCTTGAACAAGCTATTTTAGGAATTATTATCATGTAATTCCATTAGTACTTGGAAATCCAGAAAATCACAACCATTAACGTATTATTAACTATATAACATAACTACTCATCAATTCCCCACAAACAACCTCAAAATAATAATACATCATTGTATTCCACAGCCAAACCACACATCAAACCATATCACATCATAATGAAAAATCAATTCCCCATAGAACAACCTCACTAGAACACATCACAAAAATATAACATCTTCCATATTTTGGAAAAAGGGGAAATCAATATTTTAAAATTCATTATTTATGGGAATTCTCACGCAATCCACAAATCTAGGGGTAACCATTTTATTATCTAAATATAAGTGGTTTTCAAATTATTATTTTGTGGTAATATCACAACAACAAACAATATGTTTTTCACAAAAAAAACTACAGTGCAATAAAATACCCCCAAAACAGATAATTTTCAGTGGGATGTCAATAGCATTAATTAAATGTATCATGATAATAATATAAATATATAAATACATGAAGATAAAATCCCCTTCCATCAATTTTGAGTAACTGATAAATTTGTCTTCATTAGTGAAGTGTAAACCATCCCCATAGATAAAAATTATTATTCCGCTTCCATATGATATGAAAAACATAGAATGAGTGAATCCTTACCTAAACAAAGAATCTCTAACTTGATCCACACAATAGGGTGATGAAGAATAATTTTAAATCCACACCAGCATATAATAAACCATAGATCAACCTATGAAATACCAATGTATAATCTAAACACGTCCCATGAACACCAAAAAACAAAACAAAACCACAGTGTATTACCTCAGATGTGGAATGGAAGAAAAAATGTGGATAATAGATGATAAAAGACCTCGATCAAAATATCCTAAAAAATAAAACCTATAGATTAAAGAAAAAGATGGTGGACTGTATAATCATTCTAATGTTCCTAGGGTTCCTCTAAAATTATATAACGGATATAGGACACATGACTGAATGGTTGGACAGAAAAAGATAATGAAACATAAAACCTTCCCATTTGATATCCTAAATTACATTCATGATGATAATATGGTCCCATTGATTAAAAGACAATAAATCGGTATAGGGTGTGACTGCCCCATGTCTTTCCTTTCAACTAAAAATTATGTCACCTCAAAATGAAAAATTACCAGATGAGATTTGACCTATCAAAATTAGAATTTATATTATAGATCTCCCTTTATCCCACATACAATACATGAAACCATCTACTTACGGACTCATTGAGCCAAAAACTTATGACATGGTTCTTGTTCGCATAATGATCTATCTTCTGTAGCCCTCATGTAGCACCAGCCTTCACAGATCCTCCTCTTCTATCTAAAGAGCACTCACCAGCCTTAATAAAATAAATGTAATGGGAAAAGATGGTAGATGAAATTACATCATATATTTATCAAATGATTATTGTCCTCAGGAATCAAACCCAAACTTGGAATAAGAATAGGGTATAAACACCTACCCCCGTGTGCTACCTCTCATGGATCACATCACACATATAACTCTACCACCATCCAAAATCACTATGTAAAACTGCAAAAAAAATATCCAAAAAAAACACATCACAATATTTCCTCATCATCTGGTACAAGCCGCAATCCCCCACATCTCCACACAACTACAACACATCCACCTCTCACCATGCACATCATCACATGAATTTACATTTCACACAACCATATTAACAACTATCCCATCCTATACACATCTGAAAACCACAACTGTCACAACCAATAATGATTACTACACCGAGCACATACATTATGGAATTATATCTTCCATGTTAAGATACTATCTAATTTGGGTGGAACTAACATGCCAAAATTGTTTCAATAATGTTACAGTATAACACATACTAAATAGTTTTATAATCTTCAGCTCCTCATATGTTAGTATTTTTATCACATATCACATTACAGGGAAACATCAAATATCATAAAGCAATATTATCCAAGCATAAAAAGGTTCAACAGATCAACAAAAACTGAAAATGAATCCTTTTACTAGGAAAACATCTATGCATCTCACTTTCAAGTACTCTCCTCCTATCAACCATTCCTTGAAAATACAAAAACCAATGAAATGTTTTGTCCAAACAACACCCTTTATTGGGGAACGTAAAACTCAACTAGCTATTCCACAACCATCACATCATCCTTGTTATCCAACTTCCCCAAATAAATTACATGGGAGTAATCATGAATAAACTGATGAAACTAAATGATCTAGAAGAAATATTAGATCGAATCCATCCATAGTGGAAATGAATTGTGGAATTCCAACAAACCATCTATCTCAAACACCTAAATGGGAAAAACATGGGAGAATTCTTAGTCCCCCTTCCAAACATCTACAAACCATGTCGAGGGTAGAATCGTATAGGAAATGGTCTTGAATCGTAAAATAAAATGGGCACCAGAAGAGATTTGTATAATACATATGTTTTTATTATGCTACATTAATCCACTCATGAACAAGAATATCATTTTCTATTGTGATTGGAACCACATCAAATCCATGGATTACAACTTCCCCAACCACCATCCAACACAATGGACAACGACACAACCCTCCTTAAAATGCCTCAAACGGATCCATGCTAATGGATGATTGATATTTATTGTTATAATAATATTATAAT
Organism: Viscum album; assembly: GCA_963277665.1. NCBI lineage: Eukaryota > Viridiplantae > Streptophyta > Magnoliopsida > Santalales > Viscaceae > Viscum > Viscum album. The sequence goes on along the minus strand of OY728151.1, from coordinate 1,858,863,746 downwards.
GAAGTATTGTTTCCCTCCCATGATCCAACAAATTCTGAGAGGCACGTCCATGACATATCCTCTAGTGTCTGGATAATATACTACATCATCCTATCTATCTGAGGGTGGAATGTAGTAATTAGGCATACATGTGAGTCAAAAGAAAGAAAAAATGTCTTTTACAATCACAAGGAAAAATTCACTCCAAATAAAATATAATGGAACTTAAAACACCATGATACTACACCACCTTATCAAAATTCCTCATCACCAAAACATCCACATCACTTGAGTCCCCAGTTCCATAGAAGTGGTCCAATTTCATCAACTAATTGATGATTAAAAAATTATCATCACAACCTCCCTGTTCTCAGGGATTCCCTATAAGGAAACCCATCATGATTTCATTACATTTCCACTCGGTATTATCCAAAGGATGCTAAAAAAATCATAACATTGTTGATAAGTATTTACCCGTTTAAAACCCAAAACGAATCCACAATCTCTTATGCCACCTCATTAATACCGGTCCACCAAAAATTCATCCTCTTTACACAATACATATTGGAAACCTATTTGGTTAACACTAATGGTGACATATGAAACTCACTATAGACTCCCTTATGCGTCACTAATAGAACAAACAACCTCCCATGATATAACATCTAGTTCCGACCATCCCCCTGGATCACCACTATGGCCAACATAGCCACCCCATTAAGACTCCCTTTCTTGTTACATAATATACGCCTTAAAATCATCAAAAAAAAGTTTTACAGTAACATAAAACATTGTTGTATCCAATTGTAAGGATTAAAACATCTCTATAACTCTCCAAGAATCTCTGAACTTTTGAAAAAAATCCTTTAATTAATTTTTACAAAAAGAATATGCAACGATATTTCCCTTTCTGAAGGTGTAAGAGACTTTAAAATAAAAAAAAATAGAGAAACTATATCCACATCCATTTTCACAGATTCTTATCACACGTAATTAATATATACCATGAGATTGTGTGATCTTTGAAGACAAAAAAGTGCTCCTTAATTTGGTATTTCCTTCATTACAATAGCTCAAACACAACTGATTATAACACCAGACCATGTGTGGAATTTTTAAGCTCATGGGTACATAATTTTATAGACCCAAAAAAGTTCACCACTCTCTACAAAATCAACGTTCATACCAAGCCCATACAAGACACATCATAGAAGTCCTCAAAAACGAATCCCCCTTATGAAATTAAAGATTTAAATAACTAACAAACATATCCTTTATATAGCCAAAATATATATAGAACATTCCAATCAATGAAAAAATGGTTCATACTAGTCAACATGGGTTTCAATGATAAAACACTACAAAAAATGTATAAACCTCTTATAATTTCCCATATGACCATGGAAATGTAGAACCTCATCCACATTATTTAGTGCCACCCAACAAACAACTGTCTCGGCCTTAGAATGGTCTACTAACACACACAATTTAGAAACCACAATCCTATAAGAATTCTCATATAGTTTACAAAATATACACTTTATAAACTTTCCATTGATCTAGTGGCATTGATGAACCTACAAGATAGATCTGAGATGACTGAAATGATTCTCTGTGACTTGATGTAATTCAATATGAATTTGATAGACACGTGTAAATAAATATCCATGAATTCAAGGAACATGAAGCTCATGTGCCCCATAATTCATGACACTAGATTTCATGAACACAATCATGATGAACCCGTACTTGTATATGAATGTTTTCAATGGGATATTTCCCTCCCTCACACTCAACAGGTGATTCCCAGACCATATATTGATCATAGAAAAATAATTGGACCCTCTTAACATGTCAATAATTTCTTGTTTCCTTTTACTATGGTAACAATTATTATATTTTACATGATTGAACCTCTATAATTAAATGTACATTATCATAATATCATCTAGCTTCATGAATAACAAAACTAGAGCACACAATTGTGACACACTGGGTTTGATAATACCATTCATCACTAGATCATCTATCCAAATTCTCATCACCCAAAACTCAAGAGGTTCCATATAATATGGATTCGTCAATATTAGTGAATCACTTTGTGGTAGGAATATATATATCTCAATATAATTTGAAGTGGGTAACAACATAACACCCTCGATAAAAAAATATAGAAACTCTATAAAGACCCTAGGAACCTCCACTATACCTATATCCATTTATTACATAGAAAATTCTACTATCAAATATTTTATGTGTCTCCACACATTTATAAACCATATAACAATCCCTCTCACTAATGAAAAGTACATCCCGACATCCACATCCAAGAACATGACTCTCCTATAAAAGCCATTGATATCATAAAGCATTGAGTCCAACATGTTGATTCACAAAAATAAATTTCATAGTTCCATAGGTATCAAAAAAAGTTCCCCACATGACTGATGTGTCCCCATAATTAATCTTTAACCTCATCACACAACGAACATGTTGGTATGGCCTCTGATGGGCATAGTTAGTACTCGAGGAAAGGGATGCATATTTTCATGGTGTACTATAAAAAATAATAGAGTGGGTGAAACAGTGTAGTTTTAATCTAATTAATATGAAAAGTCATGAATGTGGATGGACAATAGGATGAGTGAACCCAAAATTCTCTCCTAAACTTTTGGCACTGTTGCCTCTGCTATGTGGAACTAACAATACCCAGATCCTCAACCTATCTTCTGATATATACCTTCATGGACATGCTCATGTCAAGGTTGCTGAACATGATGAACATCAGGTGGTCAGCCTCAATATGATACATTTTCCATCTGTGGAGAAGAATCCTACAATCCATACTTTTTAAATAGTCTCATTAGTATCTGTTATAGTGGTTGGCACTGAACATCTCCATCTCCTCCCAACAGAGATGAAATATTAATTGAAACTAAATATGAAAAATGATACATTCATAATATAAAAAAAGATACTAGACCCAATCCTGATGAACGTTTTTTGTATTCACTAGCCCAATAAGGATAGTAATTATATTTTTTAGGTCAACTCCCCACCATTAAAAACCTTAATTTCACTGGCACCTGAGTCTTCCACTAGAAAGTCTAAACCATAAGGAACCCCATTGGATACCCTCTAATAGTAACGATCATTACAAATTCATACTCACAATAAATATTTCCTTATAAGGATCCCCAAGACACATTGGACACATAAAATTAGTAACTACAAACTTGATTGAAGGGTATAATGCCTCCTCAAGACATTTCACATGAGTCTCCTCATCTGGAAAAATATCTATGGAAAAATTTAGAAGGAACATTAACATTATTTCCTAATACCAAGCTAAAAACACCACAACTGAAGAGAAATAATCTCTTGTATCTTCACTATCATCATATTCAATGAATGGAACTCTACCCGGAAAACATTCTAAAAGTCCAACCACAAAACATCATCCTCCTTCACTCACACAGATAATCTGTCCAACACTAATTTACAACTCCTTTCTTCTGACTGTTTTCTATTGGGACATAGTACCCTAAAATACCTTAGATAAAATTGAATGAAATATATATCTCCAATAACTAAATATATTTATCCACATCTGCAACACTACCCACAAACTTCTCCAATTCCTATCACAAGAAATTTTAAAGCATCCTCTGCCACTGATCATCCTTCCCAACCAGACCATCCACTATAATTATCCGAATAATCTAGATGAACCTAAAATTTCTAGACCACACATAGACAATATTTGGGATCTATTAATTATAGTGAAACATGTATTTACTAGTCCCAATTTCGTGATCTTTTTATAAATATTTATTTTATCTTTTATTTCAACTCCCTCGAACAAAAACTACCCAATTAAAATAAAAACACAAGTCATCATGATTCATGTACCTCTATTAGGTATCTACCATACCAAAATGAGAACCTAAATTTGTTCTTAAATAATATTGGATTCCATAATCGAGTACAAGTGGAGGCCGAATATTATGTGTCTTAGCTCGTCTCCATGTACTAGGTCACACACCAAGTTCAAATCACTTTATTTCCACAACAACCAATGAAATACACGTTGATCCTAACACTAAAAACAATCAAATATCTAAAACATCAGATTTTAAGCCAATTATTCATGAGCCCCACCAACCAATGACACCATAATGAAGAGAGAGAGATAATGCCCATCATGTCCCACCTCTAGTTGGAAATGAGTTAGTGACTAGTACATAATTTATAAAAATATAATAAATAAGAGGCAAGACCCTATAAAATGATATAGGATCTGGAGATAGGATGAATCAACCTGATGAAACTCCGTAAAATAAGATCTAATGATAAAAAAAACCCATCCTAAATTTTTTTGTATAAATAATATAGGTATAGATAAAATTCTCCCAAATAAATACACAACAGAAAATGAAAAGGCTGTGATACAGAAACTAACCGAGGCTCCGAGATAGTAATTCATATGATAGTCATCATAATTATTCTAGAACCCTAAAATTAATTATATATATTGGGTGTGTGTACAAGTATAATCAGTAGGGGAAAAAGTATCTCTTGAAAATTTTGAAAAAAGAATACTAATTCACCTATGCACAAACAACCATACTACAAACACCTAAACAGGTCAACTATGCCACCCAATCCCCACCATGTCATGCTCACCAAATATAACTAGCCTTGTAACTAACATAATAATAAGAATGATGATAAAGGTTACCTTTATCCACTTTACCATGGATTTTCCACTCTCACACCCTATTTTTGTATATCCTAGTACTCCCATATATTCTATATAATATATACCACTGAGACACAACATGGTCACATCATATAACTCCCACAAAAACATTGTCCACCACACCACCGCACAATCATGTCAAATTTCTCATGAAGACATATAGGTAAAAAGGCCACATCCACAACTATAACCATAGTGTAAGTGTATGATGAACATGAAGGCCATAAACTAGATTCCCTCATCCTGCCATACATGACCCCTACAATATGTCGCCACATAGTCCGGTCATATCACATTTCACCCCAAAACTCCAAGTCCATCACCCCAAATATCACTCGATGTCACTTGGGCCATCACCAAGTGTACTATCTTGCCAGTCTCTATCACCACATATGTATATATACTCCCCTATAAGATAGAGAAATAAAGAGCATGAACTATCCATAAATCCCTACCACCATGATTTAGGAAAAAACACCCCTATATATATGATGGTTATCAGTATATGGTTCATGATTTGGGTGGGGTTCATATATACCTCAAAAGGAATATAAAAATTAAATATATATTTATACATTTTCACACACAAGCCCATCCTATGGGTTTACCACAAGAACTAATCGACTCACAATGTCATAACATTCGATTCCAAAACTATATGCATGAAAAAACTTTACAAACTAATGAAACAAGACACTTCCCATATCTCATTACAAGTGAATCCAATTTAATTTTATCATCCCATTCCTTTCTTTTTTTATTATAACCCACATTAAACCACACACCCCATTATTAATTCCATCATTTATAATTTCAACCCCATCAACCAAATAATCCTCATCCATTTCAATCATTATTATACATTAATTCCATAACTACCAGATCAACAAAAACAACACATCCATTCTCATATCATCTTACACATAACACAACCAAAAATCAATACCCCACAACACAACCTCCTACCAACAACACATCACTGCATGCATAACCAAAATAAAAAATCAACATGTACCACATCAAAACCACACATCAACCCCACACACCATGTCCTCATACCAGAAAACATCTCCAAATCAAAACAAGAAACAACCAAAACACATCCCAAAAGAATAGAATTTTTCATATTTAGGATAATGAGATTTCATCACATTACAATAATTTATCAAAGGAAACACTCATAAAGACCACAAATCAAATGGACACTATTTTATAGCTAAATATATGTATTTTTCCAATTCCCATTTTGGTAAAATATCAGAACAAAACACAATATGTTTTATAGATCACAAATATATAAATCAATAAAAGGATTGTGATATCCCACATTTTTTTCTTGGTGACAATCCAATTAATTCACAATATCATGAAAACAATTTCAATGTTTTCAAAACATGTATGTCAAACCCCTTTAACCATTAATTTCAATTAACCAATTAATTTATATTTATTATACTAATAAAAACCATAGATTATTGATAAAAAATATTAATCCCCTCTTGGATGATACACAAAAGTGATAAACATGTGATTCCATACCGGAAAGAAGAGTTCCAAACATGTTGTTCACTATAGCATGATGAAGAAATGTTTGCAAATGACAATTGAACATGGGAAATAATAGGTCAACAAAAATAACACCAATAGATTATCAAAACATGTCCCATAAACAACATAAACTAACAATACAATTCCATTTTTGATTCCTCTAGGATAAGAAGTAAATGAAAACCATCGGGAAAAGAGAAGAACATGCATTAATTAGCAAAAAATAATCATCAGAATTTGTAGATGAAAATAGGATATAAAGGGTTGGAATATCAACCAAATATTCCTAGGGTTCCATAAAATTGAGAGATGTGATGTTTATTGAATGACTAAAGGGTCGTCCAAATAAAATATGTAAAAACCTAAAACCCTTTTCGTCTTTAACATGAATTCTATTCAAATAGTGAATTACATTGGGACGCATATTTTAAGATACATGAATATTTTCTAGTCATGAGACCCCTATATTTATGGTGTTTTTAATAATTTAACTCAAATAAACTAAAATTATTTAAATGATGTCAATTCTCTTATAAAGATTTTTTTTTTCATAGATCTCCCTTTATCCCACTTACAATCTATGGAACATGTCTTATATAAAGGCCATGAACTTCAGTCTCAGGATATAAATATGATTCAAATTATGAACAATATAATGACGAACTCTTGCACCTAAAACCTCCACTAATCCTCATATATACTATATTAAGAACTCACAAATGAAGAAACTAGAAAAGTAATGGTCTAGGAAGACATGAGACATTATAGATAAATTATGTTTTATAAAGTTGTACACTCTTGATTAAAATTATTCCATGATATTCATTAAGACGAATAACAAATGATGGATTTGAAATGCCAAAATACCCCTTTATAAATAGGGTACTGTTGTTCTAGGCCACACATTGACATTGATAAATCCTATAGATGAGAACTCTCACTTTTAACACAAGTCATCTAGCATACTCACTACTCTGACATAAGTCTATGAAAATGATGACTCTTCTTAGGACAGAATGAATAGGGTTGGGTTCAAAAATCTAGGTGAACCATATATACAATAGAGAAATGGAAACATATTGTCGGTTAAATTTTATCTACATTTTCCATAACCTGGTATTTTATTTATACTCATAATCATTCTATATAGGAGTTCTATTATTTGACCAAAACATTATTACCTTATTTTTTGAAATAAATATATCCTCAAATTTGGAATCAATTATGTTTTCATCACCAATAACCAATAAATGACTAACATGATGAGATTTCTTCTTGAAATTTTATCACACCTCACAAAAAATATCTTTCATGTTTTACGGTATCATTTATCTTTATCTATCTATCATGTTAATGGAATCCTCTATATCAATTTCATTTCCTCAGTGATGCGATGAATTTGGGCCTAGATTCCAACCTACCTTCTCAATGATCAGTATCGTTATAGACTTACATTCAACGAAAAATATCCTAAGATCGTTGGGAATAGTAAAAATTAGTCACAAAGTCACATCATTATCTTCGTATGGAGAATAATTGAATTAAAACTCATGATCCAACCATTTTAGAATACCTGAGAAAATTATTATCATCCATATTGGATATCATCCTTATAGGATATCATAAATAGGATGAATTCTTCAATTGGACCTCCATGCCTGAGGCAATTTCATGGAGTAGTGTCCATGAACTTATTAGTTTAATCAAATTTTTATTGTGTTTGAAAATGAAATAAAATATTACTAGATGAAAGAAGAATTATGAGATTTATGAAACTGGACTTCAGAATATTAATATCAAATCCTATAATTGAATAGGATATGGTTCCTAAAGACTATATATTTCCATCTATTTCATTAAGAATTCAAAATGGGTCTTTGGGTAACTATGAAAACATAATATTTTCCATCATGAACAAGATGTATGATGAGTTTCTTCCATTCTAGAACACCTACTATAATGTAGATAAAATTCTATTTATAGTGAGGGAGATTTTGTTAGAGATTGAGAATTTTTTGAAAAAGGGTTTATCCTTATTCAACCATCACTTTCATCACATTGATCAGTGTCCTTTTATCATCTTAGGAGTCAAAAGGAAAAGAAAAGTAGTAAATTATATTCCTAAGAAGACATGTTCATGGGAAAGGGGTCACATTTTGATCAATTTTATATATAGGAAAATATATTATAATGGAAAATTGAGTAAAAAATGAATTATCCCTAGAAGTTCAATTGAAAATATTGTTTGAAAAATTACCTATTGGGGTATAATACTATACAAATATTACAATAAAACATTTAAAAGAATTGAATTATATAGGGATTCATGTTTAATGGCATGGAGGTAGAGAAATATTTTTTTTAAATATATAAGGATGTCTTTAAGAAGTTCTAGGTCATTTTTAATGATATGAAACTCTTCATTCAACCTATAGTCATATGTATTCTTTTCATGGATGGATAACAACATAGCTAAAAGGTTATTAATTTTAAACATCAATATTATTCTCCTAGTATGAGATTTGAATAACATTATTTTATATTATTGGAACTATCAAAAAGTATACATTTTTTGTTAGTTAAAAACACCACAAAATGTTCCACAATAAATTTTGATAATCATTACATATTTATTTATTTCATAAAAACGGTTCACTGATTTTTTTATTTCAATTTTTTAGTGGAAAATTTTTGTTATTATGTTTATTTTAGAAAAAAATATTATTTAAGTTTACTATTGTTATAATTATTTTTATTATTTATGCATGTCCAAGATAACAATTCAGCATATCTGGACCTCACCCGACCTACTAGCCCGACCTCCCCATCGAAGGGAATAGACATGGCCCAACCTAAGCTTGGCTCAGTTAACTCATTCCCAATATGACCATCTTAGGACAACTAGAAAAATTAAACATATATTTATAAAACAAAACAGTTTATCCCCTTACCTCATTGAAATTTCTCGAAGACTTTAGGACTCCATAATGACACACATGTGTTGTTCAATGATACAATAAAATGATTATTTATAAAAGGATAAATACAAATGATTATAAATATATATAAATATATATATAAATATAAATATACAAATATATATATGCATAAATATGTAAAACACAAATAGATAGATAAATAAATAAAATATTATGTATTTTTGTACTTATATATTTATAGAAATAAGTATATATATAAATTTATATAAATAATACTAATTATTTGAAAACATATTTAAATATTTTATAGTATAAAAAGAAAAATTTATATATTCATAAACACATATAAAAATATATATAAACTGACATAAATTTATATAAATAAACGTAATTATATAAAATTTTATATACTACCCAACATCCTCATATCATAGTGTTGAATAAAATTAAAATCCATGAAATCATGATATTTGGCCAATAAATTCAACTATCAGTCCCAATTTGTGTTTGTTCAACAAGATGTAGCCATAAGAGAGATAATAAACCATGTCATTACTGAGGTTGATGGAAATTTTAGTATAAATTTTTTTTTCTGAGATGTGGTGCTTATTGATTCAGATGAGGGGATTTTAGTTTGTGAGACATATGAGAAATATTAATTTGCATGAAGGTTTATGTGTCTTCCAAGTTCCAACTCATCTCACTATTGTGGGGTATGTGATGAGAAAACCCCATTGCATTTGTCATAATTTTGACTACTAAAAACACATGAATATGCCAACATCTTGACCAATTGTTCTATTCTTTATAGATTAATTAGTTTTTGTATGTATTATACTCATACCTAGGACAAATACATCCCTAGTGTGATACTAAGAGGCTCTTCTAGTCATATGAACAAAAACCATTTCATGGGATGGCCGAAACAGAGGGAATATACCTATCTAGTGTCCATGGAAGAGGGTCATCCATGTAAATACATATGGTAGGGGAAATGTTCTTCAAATATTATAAAAGATGAAAGAAAAAGCTAGGATGAATATTTTGTTGAGGTAGATCCCATAGTATATATATGGGATAAAACAACTGTTAATTTAAATAAGTAGTGCGGGAAACAATAACCATGTAGTAAATTTCATTATTCTATTCTTATATTATATTACATAGCCCCAATCCATTCATACTAATCTGTTTGCATAATGTCTCCATCCATGTCTCCCGGACCATATGGGTTATATATTACATGGTAAATAAATTACAAGACATCACATTCCATTGATAAAAAGTTCTAAATTTCATTGGAAACTAGATATAGACATAATATACGATTAAATTACAATGATATATAATTCATGGTACCTTAAAAAATATTTACACGTTCCTTTATTCCCCTATTAATGTTATTCTTAGAATCTCCAATATAACAATCCTCTTTATTACAAGGGAAAATAGGGACACAAAGGAAAGGCTGTGATCAGATGCTCAATAAATGATAAAATATATGTAATGATAACATGAAATAAGAACAACCCAAATAATATAGTTGGAATTGATAAAAAAAGATCCCACAAAAGGGATTAAAAATATAATCATTTAATAACGTCATAATGGAAAAAAATAATCATATGGAAGTTGATAATTGATTCCATAATGATGGAATACATAATAATGAACATCATAAGCTTACCATTAAGGATGTAGGCCATGAAATTTTACTATAACATTAAGGACTATTCTAATAAATAATCTATGACAGTGTTATGATACACTAACTTCCATAACTATTTTGTCATAATAAATGTATTGTTACCGAAGAGGATATATAGTTATTGTCCACACTCATCACATAAAATGAAAAATATTTTTAATATATAAAAATAAATTCTATATAGTACAATAAATAATTTTCTTAAGTGATCCTCTTTTATAAAGATGAATAAATAACTACACATTATCCACATAGAAGTAATAGCTTTTTGAATTATAAATATTTCACCAATAAAATGAATGGTATGGTTATATAGGTGAGTAGCATTCTATATATCTATATAATTATGTATATACTAATCAAACCACATAGGATAAATGAATATATATCCAATTTAATAGATTACCTCTATATGTTGATTCATATAGATATCTAGTTGAAGAGCCTTTAATTAAAACTCTTATGAACAAGTTACTCATACCAAGTATGATATATAGATATTTGATCACGATAATATATTCTATTACTCAATAAAACTATTTTTGTATCTTGTTGAATATATTTTCCTCAAAATGATTAAATACATGGTAGTTACACAGTACAAGATAATGAATTTATGGCTGATTAAATTCATTTTCTCAACCAATTAAATTTTTTAACTATTTCATTAAATAAAAATTAATTAGAATAAATAATTATATATTTTTCACATAGTATATAATTAATGTATATATGATCATATGAAATTATTTTTATTACCTATGAAATGTTATATATATCTAGATGAATTCCCTTGAATATTATTATTAATAATTAAGGTACCAAAAAATTTAAATAATTACCCTTATCACATGAATGATATCGAGTTTTATTTACTGGGTACATGAAATTTTTTATTTGATCAATGTGTTTAAAGAATTCAATAATTAAATTATCCATTTTACGAGACTAAAGAAATTTTGGGTAAAATACCTCTAAAAATTAAGAGTATATAATCACACATAATTGATAAAAACTAAGGATTCAAAATTTTGTTATGGGGAAACATTCTTGGGGATATGATATTATTTAAAAAAGTGAAATTGTGCTAAAATTTGGTTTAATCTACTTGGGACCCGATAGTGGACGCACAATATACATAACCATTATCCTTCTATTTGAAATTTTCTCATATTAGAAATAATATTTCCATAATACCATAAACAGATGGAATCAATGTGGATTTTCGTCATGAGATAATATATAGTTTCATTTCACTTAGAAAAATAACAATGAATTATTAACATGTTATGATATGAGTGAAATAGGGTCACACATTAATTATATATCACAAGGATATTAATTAAATATATATTTCAAAAAAATAGAATATGTAAATAGAAATTAAAAATTTTACTATAATGGAAAAGTAGATAGGTTTGAATAATAGAGAGAAGTATGACCCCAAATGTTTCAGGGTAGTGACATAGAAAAATTTGATTTGTGGGAGGGAATTTACAATATCTCATTTAAAATAAAAAAATAGATTCCGATAAATTGGATAAATAAGTATATGACTGTATTAAATATAATTTCAATATACATCATAATAAAAGAATTATAATTTGAAATTAATTGAGTCAAATATGACCCCTTAACTTACTTATGATTCTTGGCTTCAATCTAAAACATAAAACCACAAAAAACATCAATTTTTATGTGATGGATATTTGATATTAACTTTGAGATGGATATGAAGAGATAATTTTATTTTTTTGTATTTTTGAAATACATCTACCCAATCCACTAGTTCTCTGCGAGGGCTTCCAAGTGACCTAATGTGTGCCTCCCCGTATGAAAAAGGTTATCAACTAGTGGTGAGGGACCATGGAACAAGATAGGGAGACTCTTCCCTCTATATCCAGAACATCAAATTATTAAAAATTAAGTGGTAAAAAATAATAGAAAAAATATATAAATTAATAACCACCACTATAATAAAAAATTAAAATTATACCCAACTCATGTAGAAATAGTTTGGAATTTATGTTATAATAATCCAAAACCAAATCAAAATAGTCCAATGATGTGGTAATATAAATACAAAAGAAGAAAAATCTCGACAAAGTTTCATCTATAATAATATAAAAACACATAGTAACTTTTTCAACCATCCAAATAGGACATTTTACATTTACTAGATCCCTAAGACTAAAATCTATAAGCATAACAAAATACCTGAGTATGGTGTGAATAAAATATATGGTGGGACCCCACCAATAACCATTAACAAAATTGAATAATAGATACATGTTAATTCCATGAATGTAAACATGGTAAAAATTTAAAAAAATTATATCACATTATTGAAACATATGTTGGGTCATGAGAGACCAACTATGCCTTCATTGGCATCATGGAAAAAGGGAAAATGATCTACCACCTTAAAAGTTATTCAAGATGGGACAGTACAAAAACCTGATTTAAAAATTCTACTTGAAGGGATATAGAAAATAATATTGACAAGGTATTTATAAAATCCCCCATGGGGGAATATTCTATAATGCTCAACCATGAATCAAAAATTAAAGACAGAAGATCAACAAAATTTGATACCAGATACAATTGATATATCAAACATAACATCAAATGAGAAAGTACCATAACCAATCTAATCCACATGGGTATAATAGATGAATATGTCTCATAATGATACTCACACATACCCACTATTATCAAGAATGAAACATATATATCAATGGGTACACATGTATTCCAAAAAACATTCCATGAACCTATATGAAACATGTTATTAAGTCATGTGCTTACTACATAACTTGAAATAATGATGATCATGTATAGGGTCACAATCCATGTTTAGAAGAACCAATATATCCCAGAACCATTCCTTTTAATACATATATTGATCTATAAGATTGAGGTAGAAGGGGAAAAACAAAAAATAATATGATAAAATAATCTCACCAAGGAAGATCCACTGATAATTATAGTCTAAGCATAAGCATTGTGCATAAAAAATTATTTAATCAATATTATAATTATTTAAATGATAAAAACCCCTAATTAGATCATTCAAAAAACCTTAAATATAACCAATATATTATAGATATAATTTATTTCATTCAATTATAATAGTAAATAATTGATCATGACCAATGAATAACTTATCGTATTTGATGCACATAATCGAATTGGAGTTCAGGTATTAAAGAGAGTATTTAAAAGGGGAAAAGAACACCAGATCACATTAGAGGATAAACTTGGGAAATATGGGCTAAACTAGTCCTAGTATATTTCTAATTTTTTTATAATTAAAATATTAAGAATAATTTTTATAAAATTGGTATGCTCACTAGGAACCATCGAACACCACCTGTGAGACAATGACATACTCTAACTAATTGGGAGATCTATAGTTTTCTATAGATCTCTTCACACAACATCGACTAGTGTGTAGATCCCATTGGTGAGACGGTTGATCTGATGTATCTTTATTATCTATAGTAATCCCACTACTTTGAACCTTTTTAATTTAGGCTTTCCGAACATAGAATTCATGTCTCAAAACTCTTGAAAACAACATGCTCAAAAATATGTGTTAAACTTGAAAGAGGTTATAATAACATAAAATTAGGTGTCATAATTATCCCATTATTATAATTTCTCAACAATGGGAAGTATCCCCTAATTAATTCATAAACAACTCTAGACGTTTTGATAAAACTCCATTCCCCCACTACCACATATATTCATGGATATGCATGTCATACAATTGGACCAATACTAGAGGGAAAAAACTTTTAAGGCAACACTCTCACAATTTAGTCCACTAGCCAAAACGGTCACTCTAAAATATGAATCTGGTACTAGATAAACATCCTTTCAGGCAGTCACATATGTATGATTGATATCTTAATTCTAATTTAGTGAAACATGGGATATATTGTTCATGCATTGATACCATGCATGATTTTCTAACCAATAGGCTACCATTCAAATGTGTTTTAAGATCTCAATCAGTCTGATATACTACAATTCTAATTTTCCCCACCTCTAGAGATGTTTAATACTTATCCATGTGGAAAACTACTAGAAAACCTCATTAAAAATATTGAACTCCAAGTGTTTTCTCCTTCAGTTTATATAAAACCATTACCTATGATAAGACATAATTGATCCCTTCCAAATCATGTACGCACACTAAGAGGACTCGTATATCAAACTAATATGAACATATGATGACTCACCTACCCAATTATAACATATATGGGAATGGAATTTTCATCCATACATAGCTACAAACTGATCCATCTAAAACAAATTTCCAAAGTTATATTTGTAGAATAAGTCTGCATTACTATGTGATCATACCAAGCTCATTTAAAATCATGAACAAATCATTTAATAATATCCACTAAATTCAAGATTATCCTATATTAATACCTATCCATATGAAGATGAAATACCATACTCATCTTCATTTGAGCTCCCATTACCTATTGAAATCCATCCCAAAAGTAGAGAGGTGAATTGGAAATCTATATCAGATACCACATTAAATGGTATACTACAATTCTGTACGATCTACCAGACATAGAGTATTAGAAGATCATTAACTAAGTTAGTATTCATGATCGGTATGACGTAATATATATTAGTTTTCTGAACCAACACAACCCAAATACAGTCTCAGCCTCTTGGGTTCTTGGGAAATAAAATGAAAAAACTATCATCATCTCATCTCACATCCACATTGGAATGTGATGGGACTAGAGTATCATTATTGGTCTCTTATTCTCAAAAATTAATCTCTAACAAGATGGTAAATGAGACAAAAATCCTAAAGTGTCTCTCTTCATGTTTGTCCACCAAAAACTACCACATGAAATTGGGATGCATCTTGTTTAACATGAGGTGTACTGACTAATGTGAAGCATGAGAATCCACCACCATGTCCTTTATCCTAGAATAAGTAACCATTACCCTACTATGATCCAAAATCACTCATTTTCTATCAAAATAGATACTTGAAAGAGAGACACGTATTTCCATCTGATGATGCATCATCCAACACTCTAGATAAAGATGATGATTGTTATTCAATTTTTTCACCAATAAGGAATTGATCACTAAGGGTGCATAAATTTATTTGTCTTGATCCCCTATTACAACCATCTACTAGTATTCTAATGAATACACGATTTTCAATTCAACTACTAATATTTTTTCTCCCACCTCAATCATTTTTCTTCTCAATGCCTCTTTAACCACATTACCTTTCAGGGGAGTATACTCCATCTCTATGCCAAACATATTTATATAATCCACCCAATGTCATTGAAAATGAATAAGGTGACACTAGTACTAGATATACAGGAGACTCTTCCAGTCTTTATTTTCATAAAATAAAAGAACTATGTTGTTTTTTCACCAATATTTCCATGAGTAGACTACATCTTCCAAATCTATGTCTTCAGTAGGAAGTTTCACAAGTGGGGTCATGGATAATGATAACAATAAGAAACTACCTTATCACCCTTAACCATAATAGCTCCAAATCCAATGTCAGACATGTCATTATACAAAAAATAACCAAATCCGGGCTCAGTAAGGACCATGATTAGAGCTGATGTAAACCATTTTTCATCACTAAAAAAAGTTACTTAAACTGATATATCTTTTCTAATGTGACACCATTTATGGTAATTGTGGTCATGGTCACTTACTAATTAGGAAATTCAATATTGAATATTCTATTGTAAAAATACATTATAAAAAATATAAATCAATAATGCATTCCATGACAACCTCCACTTGGGAAACCATGTTCCCAAAAATCGAAACAACCAATATCCAAATTTTCCACTTCAGGTACTTCATGTAAAGATATTGTTTTTAAATCACACACAAAGGATTTCCAGGTGTCTAAAATAATATTTTTACATATTAAAATATATAAGGATGTTATTAACGAACAAAACGAAAAACGAATCCATGTAATGGTGAATGATATTGTTTTTGAGGGCCACGAACATAGACATATCCATCATTAGTCCAAAAGGATTAACAAGATACTCAAACAACCCATAACTTATCATAAAAGTATTTTTCAGGATTTATTCCACTCTAACATGAATCTAATGCTATCCATATTGCAGTTTTTTCTTTCAAAACAATCGTTACCCCATCCACAGATGAATTATTTAATTATTTTTGAAGGCGTACCATTTATTTAATTCAACTATTGTTTTTCCACAAAAAGCTTAATACTATGGTATGGATTGTTGGTGAAAAACACATTATAAACCCAATGGTATGTTCTCTATTTGTGTAATATTTTAGCCTCATGACGATCAATATACATTATGATCTATTTCGACTACGTTGGTTACCTATGATATGATGGAATTGATTTTTTTAGTGTGTCCATTGACCAATCTCGATCACAAAAAAAACTCTAATATATGGAATCATCATTGAGAAATATTATGTCAAGACATCACCATGTATGTTTAATGTTATTGAAATAGAGGAGGGGGTAACCATATAATACAATATATTTATAATTCCATGAGACTATATTAAAAAGATTTATCTCTGACTAGGTTTTAGAACCACTCTACCAGCATTGGCATCTAATTCAAAATGAATTAAAAACTTATCCCCTAAATATTATTTTTAGGTCACTTTTAATTGTTAACAATAATTCTGTGTGTGGAAACTAGTAATCTAGTACATGCCAAGGATCTTGTTCGAAATCTTTTTCTCCATAATGTTTACTCAAAAAATATTCTGAAATTTAGAAATGACCATTAGATATTTTAGAATGCTATAGATTTTTCCATTTTATTAACCATGGGTGCATCTATAGTTAACTACAATGAGGGGTGTTTAAACTATAACCCTAATCAATTATCAACCTGACATGATAGTAATGAATGAGGCTATTCTATGTAAAAAAATGTAACTGATACAGTAGAAGAGACTAATACCATTCCTTAATATGTTGAAGGTCCATATCTAGAAATATCTAAATACAGATCAATCATATATATCATTCTATCCACCACTCCAAAGTCCCATAGAGGCTCATGAGTCACCAAGTTCACTAACCCTTACTGTTTATAAACCCCTTAATATGGTTCTATATACCCATCAAGGCCTAATTTATTTATTTCAAACCCCAAATCCTAAAAACAATGCCACTTTGGATGGCCATTAACTCAACAATGGTGGAAAGTCTTGATGAAAACAAGAATTTCATTGGGAAAGTGTCCTTTTCACTCATAATTACAGAAAATAATAGATTTCCTACTCAGTGAAGGAGTTTCAGAAGATAAGTTCTGCTCTGATAACTTATCACTGCCCTAAAATCATTACTTTAACTTCCATTTCTTACTCCCAAAATGACATCATGGTAAAACACGGGGGAATGTTTAACACCTCAAGATTTTTTAAAATATATTTTTTCTACTATATTTAATTTCATGAATAGCTTGAGTTACATACAACACCATTTCTTAATGAACCATATTATAGTGCACTATTAAAACCTAGATGTTAAATTGACAATTATTGATAAAAGTAACTAAATATTTAAAATTATATGAATTATATTGAAACCATACTTTATATTATAGGAACATTAGATTGTTTTAAATATATCCCATATAATATCCTTAAAATCTTGGATCCAAAGTTTTAGTGATATTGGAATATTAGGATTATACATAACTATAACGTGGTAAAAAATAAACATTACTTAATTCCATGTTATCTTTCTTCATAGAGTCCCTCAAATTCTATTTAATAGTAGTATTCACCTGAGGACATATATCAATGAAACGGGTGAGAATAAAGCCCAGTAAGAGGATCAATAAGGAACAAGAATCCATATAAAATGAGTTAAAATAACAATAATCATCATAACATTAGAATAGAATTATCATAAAAATCATGAGGGAAATGGATAGAGGCATGGAATGTTGCAAAGCATAAAAATGAAACATCATGTCTTTGTGGTCAAATATGAAAAATAACTATGATCAAAGCTTGCATAATGTTCACACATAACATATATTCATAATCCTAACATCATAATTGTGAAAAAATATTGCATCATAATCATTTACATTGCACATTATCCATTAAGATACATCACATTACCCATTTCATTAAAGGGATCTATAATTCTAGGACCACTTGTCAAATGATAAAATTTATATATTCATGCATGCCACATAGAACATATCAAAATCATATTCATAAAATAGACCATGGAAAGGAATGTGTTTCATAGGATTTTCATTAAGCATACATTCGTCAATAATCTTTCAGGTTACTACATAATAAATTTAAAAACATTCTTTGTATACTTATCATCAATATTTACTGAAGAACAAACAATATCAATGGAGTTGAGATGTGTTTTGGAAAGAAGAGTTATTTTGGATAGATATTTGTATTTTTTAAAACACATGTAGGATAAATTTATATCCTCAAAAAGAAGGAAACCAAAACAATGGGAGTTGGGTTTGAGAATCCCCATATCATAGATCCTTTATTTTTTTTCGCTTTTTTGTAACTTAAATAATAGCCATATATTTATTAAAACATTGATCCAGAAGTGAATTATAGTTATTTATGATACTATTTATAAATTATATTCAGTGTATCATGTTTATTAATTTCTATTTATGAAATTGAATCATTTTACATATTGTTTTCTTAAAATATTAGGTTTTTTCTTAAATTTCATTATTTTTTAAAAAAAATAATTAAATTAATTATGGAAACATAAAATAAATATATTTATATATTTATATATAATAAATAATTATATTTAACAATTCATGTGGTTGGTTATATGAAATAAATTAGAAACAACCCTGTTAGAGTGTAACTATCAGTTATCAGGAATATTGTCCAAATATGGAGAAACAGATGTATAAAACCAAAATACAATAAAAATACAATATTTATGTCATGACCCATCCCCTGGGGCCCATGCTGTAACTACCCCAAGCACGCCTTCTATAGGCCAGGGGCTGGAAAATAGATCTGAAAGGCGTATTCCCTAAAATAGGAAGGGATTGTTTTTATGACCTATAAACTCACACAAACCAAGCACACAACAAGATACAAACTCAAGTAAACAATATAGTAAAATTTTTGTGTATAGTAAAAAAACTGACCAGAATACCTGCTCAACTGGAAAGTACAAGGAAAACTAAAAGTCACAAGTAAAACTGTAAACAGATCTAGTGAACACCCGCCAAAGACACTACCTCAGGGGTAGGTACAAATCTCGAACAATTGTCTCTGCGGTATGCCTCGTCTAATGTCCACCTCTGAGCTACCTATAGTCCTAGTACCCTCATCCTCAATCGAATATGTCTGTCTTCTGCACCAAACAATATATGGTGTGGTGGTAGCACATGTAGGGGTGAGTATAACGATACTCAGTAGAGACCTTGAGACCCTCAAAGGAATCAAAAAATTTAGAAAGGATAAACCACAAATGATGAAAACAAATGAAAAACCTAATTAGGTATATGCCCATACATATAACTAAGTCATCAGTTATACCCATCTAAATCATAAAGAAAAAAAAGGACCAACTCAAAATCTCATAGCACAATTGTCCCCCGAAGGAAAGAATACAATGAAGGTAACAATACGATGGTAAGTACCACAAATGTAATGCCACACAGAAGAATTCCAGAAATGTATCACCATGATTGTAGGTACAATGAAGGTACGTCATACAGATGATTATAACAAAGGTATGGTCTAATATCACACCAGATATTACTTTAGTATGGCAGTAATGATGGATATATGCATTTAATGAATCATCATACTCTATTTAGAGGCAGACCCAGGTAGGATCCAAAATCATCAGACCCATGTAGGATCCTAAATCATCAAACCCACATAGGATCCAAGTACATCAGACCCACCAAGGATCCTAGAGTAGTCTCATGTGGATTTCATTGAGTGGATAAGTGTGGTACTCTCAAACATAGACCCACGTAGGATCCCATTGCATAGACCCACATAGGATCCCTTTCTCATGGTGCAGCCAGCTACAGGGTTCCCATACAAAGATCACTTGATTCTTGGAGGGCCTTCTCCTCAAGCCACAGTTCGATACTCCAACCACAATTACATCCCTAGAATAAGTATCCCAAAGGACCGCTATATAATAGGGGTCTCAATGCAACAGATGGTGGGTCAATTGGACGTTAGTCTGTATGTTATTACCCTTTTAGTCTCATGGGCCCGGTTGGATTTGTGCTTGATCCAACCCAGCCATATCCCATATTTATCCAAAATGAATTCGTTGTATATCAAAAGTACTGGCTCAATCCAAGGTTTCTGACACTGCAAACTTTTTGAAAAACAGATGCATGTAGCTCAAGATATGGCTGAAACAGCGAAAAGGGTTGAAACAGGTCCAGGTCCGGTCCGACGTAGTCAGACAGACCCATCACGACCTGGCCTGGGCTGACCCAACCCAGCCTCAACTGTCCCGGCCTGGACTCGGCCGACCCTTCTTGTTCTTTGAGGACCTGGCTCGCTGGGTCTGGTCTGGACCTCCTGCGCGGCCTGGCCCGCTAGGCGGTTCACTCGGCTCACGATTGGCCAGATGGTGATCCCTCCTCAGTGTGGCGTGGTTGCACGCCACGCCGTCTCCGACGGATGGCAGTGAGCCAGCCCCCCTTCCATCACCATCTCGGCCTTTCACCGCGGACCCTACATGTCGGGCGGCCCGAACGCATGCCTCCACCAACATAACGTAGCCGGCCACACATCACCTGCCGCGCTCACTTCATAGTAGCCAACATGCCACAACCCTTCTCCGGAAGCGCTGTTGCGCCACTGCCGCCTATACGGCTTTCCAGAGTGCCGGCTGACACTCTTGTGCCCCACCAATTCCAGTCTCTAGCATGGGTCACTAGAGACATTCCTCGGGTCACTGGGCCTACCGTGGTGACCCGTTATTCATTCGGTAGTCTTCTGCACATGTCTCAGGACGTTGCTATTGATTTAAAACCACAACAATCCACAAAGGTTGTAGAGAGGTTGGGCCGTGTTCGTTTGTCCCAAACCCTTAGTGTTAGAACAGTAATATGCTGCTAATTTGTTATTGAATCAAGAAGAACATCATAAATGGGTAAGGTGTATTCAAAACAAAAATCCCTACCTAGTCATTCGTTGGAGGAGTCAACAGGTAGAAGATGAACTCATTGAATAATGTCAGCATTTGTTGATTCTGCAAAGCACTCTTGATCCGTGCTTGGGGTCGGTTCCTTATTCTTCTATGGAGAGGAAATGTTCTTCGTTGGAGATAACCTTTCTCCACAATTATCTCAAGCTCCTTTTCCAATGAAATCCTCCAAACCCACAAAAAAGAAGAGCTGACCTATTAAAAATAAATCTCGCAATTAATTAAAGTTGACACATTTAATTAATTTTAGTTGGATTAATTTATTAATTGGAGAGTTGAGAGGTTTCCACCAATTAAGAGGGGTTCATATGGTCCCCACCACCAAGAATTTAAATTGGGGGTTTTCTAGATCTGGTGGTCCCTACATCCATAAATTGAAAGAAGATGTTATAAAAATAAAATAAAATATGTTATTTATTTTATAATTATTTCCACAAAAACACCTGAAAATTTACTTTCAAAATTGACCTACGGTGGTCAAGGTGATGGTCTCTTTAAGAGAAAACCAGCACTGCAAGTTCAACAGTGCCCTTGGATTTCAATTCCTAGCACCAGTTCAAAAGGTTCAAAAACCCACTCATGCATTTACTAAGAGTACCCAAAAAAGTTTAGAAATTCATTCCAGGTACAGTGATCCACAAAATCACATGCCATCAATTTTTTTGGACTCATAATATTGCCATTTAATTGAATAAAATAACATGGAAAATCAGGGTCTTTTCATTCTCCCCAGCTTTGGGCTTTGTGTCCCCAAAATCCACAACATATACTTAAGAAACAAGTGGGGGTAATGAGCACAAATTTGAGCCTCCCGCTCCCATGTTCTCTCCTGGAGGTTCCTATGCTGCCAACGTACATACACCAAAGGTATTGATCACCCATGAAGGACTCTCTCATTTCAATCCTCAATCTCCACTGGAACTTCTGTAAACGTCTCCCCATCGACGATTTCCTACTCACCCTAGTCAATGATGGGAGAAGGATCGTGGACGTATCTCCTCAGCTAGGATATGTACAAGATGTCATGAACTTGATGCAATTGAGGGGGAAGTGCAAGGTAGTATGCCACCTAGCCTACTCACTTGAGGACCTGAAAGGGTCCCATGAACCACGAGGATAACATGTCACCCAAACAAAATCTCCACAAACCTCGTCGAGGTGAGACCCATAGAATGATTTGGTCACCATCCTAGATCTCCAGAGGTCTCCTTATCCGATCGAAATTAGAGTTATAACTAATTTGCGCAGTCTTCATCCACTCCTGCATGATCGGCACCTTCTCTGTGGTAGCCCGTACCATCTCTGGTAAAATGATTGTTGACTCCCCCTGGTCAGTCCAGCACAAAGGCGATCTGCATGGTCGGTCATACATTTCCTCAAATTGTGCCATCCCAATGGTGGAGTTATTGATGTTCTTGTATGAAAAGTCCACCAATAAAATGTGATCCTCCTAGCTAGGACCAAAGCAAGGACACAAGCACACAACATATACTCAAGGGTATGAATGGTCCGCTCTGTCTGGCCATCTGCCTGAGGATGGTTGGCGGTGCTAAAAAGATGTTGTGTCCCAAAAGCCTCCTGCAACCCCATCCATATCCGGGAAGTGAAACATGCATCCTTATCAGAGACAATCGTCGAAGGTACTCCATATCGTCACACAATCTCCAGCAAATAGAGGTATCCCAAGGTCTCTACTCAACCCTTCTCTCTGATCAGTAGGAAGTGGGTCGACATGGTGAGGCTGTTGATGATCACCAAAATATATTCATGACCCCTTGAAGTACATGGAAGTCATGTCATGATTTTTGTGCATATTCCATCCCATTTCCACTCTAGAAACTCTAAAGGTTGCACTAAGCCTGCTGGTACCAGATTCCCTATTTTCACTTGCTGACAAGTGAGGCACCGAGAGACAAACTCTGCTACTGCTTTCTTCATTCCCTACTACCGGTGTATTCGCCAGAGGTCCTGGTAAAGCTTCTCCACTCTTGTATGTACCACTATAGGGGATGTATGGAACTCTCTCAACACTACCACCCGAAGTGACACTGATACCATGGTACGTCCTCGGAAGAGGACGATGTGATCCCCATCTTCATGAAATCCATTAGGTGTATGTCCAATGGATATTTGAGCATGTCAAGACACACATTAAGTGGCCCCACGTAGTGCCTCCCTGACTCACTAATGAATTGGGGGAGTGATTGTACGAGACTGAAGAAAAGCTGCTCCATCTCGTTCAACAAAGGATATCTGTATAGTGGCCAGCTGCTCCATCTCCTCATCTTGCAGCTATAGATCAGATCTTATGCTGAGTGCATCTACTACAATGTTCCCCTTCATAAGAGTATAGACTATTTCGAAGTAATAGACCTGGAGGAACTCAAGCGAACACCGTTGAATTTATTTCAGGTTCTTCTGCGAGATGATATACCCAAGACACTTGTGATCCGAGTAGACTATAAAATGTTCGTTCATCATGTAATGTAGCCGCATCTTCATGGAGAAGACAACTAATGCTAACTCGAGGTCATGGGTAGTGTAGTTCACCTAATGTTGTCTCATCTGTCGAGAACCATACGTGATAACTGCTCGTGCCTTCATCAGGACACAACCGAGCCCAGTCCCTGATGTGTCATAGTACACTACATACCAGACACCCGCCTCCGAACACCTCAAGATGGGGGCACTAGTCAGTCTCTACCTCATCTTCTGAAAACACCACTGGCATCTCTCAGACCACATGATGTATTTCCCATTATTCATAAATACTGATAATGGTGCTGCAACTCTGGAGAAATTAGGATCAAATATCCCTTATTATCTAGCCAAACCCAGGAAAATCCGTACCTCCGTCTCACTCCTTGGCGGCTCCCAAGAAATTATCACCTCAATCTTCGCTGGATCCACCGAAACTCTAGCCTCCGAGATGACATGTCCCAGAAAGTTATCCTCTCTGATCCATAACTAGCATGTCAAGAAATTACCATAATTTCGTTTCTCTCGTAGTGTGTCCAGAACTGTATGAAAATGATAAGAATGATCCTCTTTGGGAGCTGAGTAGATCATAATTTCATCAATTAAGACTACTACTAAGCGATCAAGTGATTCCCAAAAGATCCTATTCAAGAGTCCCATGAACACAATTGGAGCATTGCTCATGCTGAATGGCATGAAAAAAAACTCATAATGGTCGTACCGACATCTAAAAGTCTTCTTCTGCACATCCTCCTCTCGGACTCTAAGTTGGTGATAGATTGATTTGAGGATATCTTCGAGAACCACCATGATCCATTCAGTTGATTAAAGAGGTCTTAAATCATTAAGAGTGGGTAATTGTTCTTCACGGTCACCTGGTTCAGGTACTGATAATCAACACAAAATATCAAGCACTTATCCGCCATCTTGGCAAACAAATTCGGGGTTACCCAAGGAGAAAAACTAGGCCGAATGAACTCCTTACCCTGTAAGTCCTCCAGCTGTACCCACAGCTGATGAAGCTCCAAAAAAGCCATATGATACGCTGGTGTAGATATTGGTGCCCCCATCAGGTAAAAAAGAATATTAAAATCCACCTCTTTTTGTGAAGGTAGACCCGAAACATCATCAGGGAAGACATCCGCATACTAGTCCACTACTACATGATAGCTCAGAATCTCCACATCAACTTCTCTGAGGGTAAGGCTGGCCAACTGATGAGTGATTGGCTGCACCCTCCTATGGGTAAGTTATTTCTATGCATCAAAGGCTCCCATCTCACCGGTGAAGGAAAACCTAGTCCCATCAGTGTGGAAACACCGCACTTTGTGATTAATACAATCAATCTAGGCATTGATTGTAGATAACCAATCCACCCCAAGATGATTTCGTACGACCTTGACACCACTACTAGGTGTTCCCAACCGAATCTGTCACCTCCTAGAGTAATCTCACACTTCCAACACCAGTGTGTAATCATCGAATATGCTCATGTTGGAGTCTCTAGCTGTAAGGATCGAGCCCACAGCTCCATCAGATTCATACAGATCTGTACGAGGGCATTGGAAATAAAAGAATGACTGGAACCTCTTTCTATAAGTACTATAACTATGGTGGATTAGACATAGATCATACCTTGTATCATCTCTAGAGTGCCATGGGCGTAGGCCTCAACTACATGGAGAGGAGATCGCCCATGTCCACCTACTCCCTATGGTCGGGGTGGACCACATGGTGGTGGTGGTGGTAACATCTCGAATAGTCTCCCACTTCCAGCTGCACGACCAACTACACTGCCATGTCCTCCTTCTCCCTGCGGACCTCCTCTGTCGAACCCTTGCCCCCTGGTTGTTCCTTTGACCGTCTATTGATCATCAGTACGACAGATCAGGCAGTCATGACCCATGTGACCCTTCCTTCTGCAAGCGTAACACTGTCTGTTCCTTGCCCGACTGGCTCTATCTCCAGTTCCCAACACAACTGACCTTGAATCATGTGGTCGTCCACCTGTAGGTCTGGTCCTCATGGACCTATGTAACATCTTTCTTCTTCCAGCTGCATAATACTCCTCTACGTGAAGCCCGGTGGAGGGTTTTGCTGCTGTAAACTTCTCAGCAAGAAAACACTCTACTAAAATGGATCGCTATAACACCCCCGCCAACATCTTGCTGATGAGATAAATCATCGAAGCCCTAATCTCTTGACCAAGTCCCTTCTCGAAGGTCTGGGCTGTAAAGAATGGGTCTTGAACCATATTAGTGGAGTAGCATGAGTGGTAGGTGAACCTCACTGAGTACTAAGACAAAATCATGCTTCCCTACTACCTATAAAGAATCTCCTGAATGAACATTGCTCTAAGGGTCGCTGGGAAAGGCTCAACCCAAAACAGGCACTCAAAATCTACCCAGAGAAGTGTCACATCATCGTGAACCTGGAGCGTCACACTCCACCATTTTCCTGATTCTTCCTGTAGAAGACTGGCAGCAAGGATCACCATGAGATCAGCTGGTGTCCTTACCAGTCTGAAGACTCTCCACCCAACCTCCAACTAATCCTCGGCCGCATGTGGGTCCCTCTCACCCGTTAAACTGGGTGGCCTTTGGCACTATAACTTATGCAATGCTCAAATTTTTCATGCACCCTCTACTGCTGGGGCTGGTGGCATCAGTGGCCCAATGGGTAAGGGTACCACAGGGGCCTCCGATGGTGCCTCTACTAATAAAGGTCCCTACCTCGAGGCCTTGTTGCCCGTTGGTCTATCCTCACATACTATACCCGGAACCCTTGCTG
Organism: Viscum album; assembly: GCA_963277665.1. Lineage (NCBI taxonomy): Eukaryota > Viridiplantae > Streptophyta > Magnoliopsida > Santalales > Viscaceae > Viscum > Viscum album. The sequence goes on along the minus strand of OY728151.1, from coordinate 1,858,836,309 downwards.
GTTGTCTGTATAGAGGCATCCAGAAAACAAATAGGTGCATCAAGGTGATTATGTTATTCCTAGTGAGATGACTCAAAGAGTTCACAATGAAAACTTTTCCAAACACACACGCAATCAGTGTTTTCATGCACTGTGTCAGAATTCAGAAGTCAGGGTCCAGGGTATAGATACGTCATCCACCGGACCAGCACTAGATTCCCTAAATTGATAACCACACTCACTACAATTAACTCTATTGACATTAAAAAGATCATAGTTTAATTTTAAAAGGTTGAACTGACTCCTATAATACCAATTTGTCATGACCCATCCCATGGGGCCCGTGCCATGACTATCCGAAGCCCACCTTCCATAGGCCAAGGGCTAGAAAGTAGCACCGAAAGGCATATTCCCTAATATGGGAATGTATTGACATTATAACCTGTAAACTCACACAAACCAAGCACATAGAAAGATACAAACACAAGTAAACTATATTGTTAAAGAGTTTGTAAAGTAAGAAAAAGGGGCCAGAATACAAGACCAACTAGAAAGTAAAAGGAAAACATAAAATAACAAGTAAAACTGTAAACAGATCCTGTGAACACCCTCCAAGGACCCTACCTAAATTGCAGGTATAGCTCTTGAATGGTCGCCTCTACGATACGCCTTCTCTAATGTCCACCTCCAAGCTAACTCTAGTCCTGGTACCCTCATCCTCAGTCAGCTCTATCTGTCATTTTCAACATACAAAACAAGGTGCGGGCGTAGCCCGTGCATGGGTGAGTATAACAATACTTAGTAGGGAACCTTAGACATTCAAAGCAGTCACAAAATCCACAATGGATAAACCAAATATCATGAAAACAACTGACAACGATACTTAGGTATATGACCATACATATACCTAAGTCATCATCTATACCCATCTCAATAATGAGGAAACACAAGGCCCAACTAAAAATCCCAAAGCTCAAATGTCCCATGAAGGAAAGAATACCATTAAGGTAACACCACGAAGTTAAGTACCACAAAGGCAACACCACACAGAAGAATACCACAAAGGTTTCATCACGTAGGTAGGTACCACAAATGTACGTCACATAGATGATTACCAAAAAGGTAAACACTCATCTCACACCAGGTGTACCTTTAGTACGGTAGTAAAGATGATTAGATGCCTCAACATAATCATCTTACTCTATTGGGAGGCAGACCCACGTAGGATCCTAAATCATCAAACCCACGTAGGATCCTAAATAAATAGACCCATGTAGGATCCTAGTACATAAGACCCACGTAGGATCCTAGAGTAGTCCCATGTGGATTTTCTAGAGTGGATCAATTTGGTACTCTTGAACAAAGACCAATGTAGGATCCCAATGCATTGACCCACATCGGATCCCTTTATCATGTTGAACCTAGCTACAGGGTTCCCGCACAAAGATCGCTTGATTCCGGGAAGGTCCGCTCTCCAATCCATTGGTCAATACTCCATCTACCAAGAAGTCCCACAAAGAAGTATCCCAATGGACCACCACATAATAGGGGTCTCAACACAACAGACCGTGTGTCAATCGGATGTTCGGTCTATAAGTTATCAGCCTTTTAGTCCCGGGGGCCCGGTTGGATTTATGATCGATCCTACCATGCCATCCCCAAAATTATCCAAAACTCAGGTTGGATATATCAAAAGGAAAAAATTGATTCAAGGTTTCTGGCACCGTAGATGGTTGGTCAAATGGATTCCTGTAGCTCAAGATATGGCATAAGGAGCGAAAAGTGTCGAAACTAGATCGGGTACCATCAGACCCGGTTTGGGTCGACCCGACCTGACCTGGGACCATCCCTTGTTCAGGCCCGGCCTTCCGGCATGGTCCGCTCAACTGGCGGTTGGCTGGACAGCCAGACCGCCTCTAGGAGGCACTGTCGCACGCCACGCCAACAGCGACGACCGACAGCGAGTCGACCTCCCCTCCATTGTCGATGTGGCCTTGTGTTGTAACCCCTGCACACCGAGCGACGCTGACACACGCCCCCACCTCCATCATGCGGCTGACCATGTTTCAACTACCACTTCAATCTTTACGGCTAACCATAGTTCCATCCACCATTCCCAAGCCCCACCGGTGCCGGTCGCTGGCATGGGTCGCCAGTGACATTCCTCGGGTCACCAGGCGCACCCCGATGGCCCATTCTTCATTCGGTAGACTTAATCACTTGTCTGGGGATGTCATCATTAATTTAAACCCACCACAATCAACAATGGTTTCAGAGAGGTTGGGTCATCTTCGTTTGTCCTGAACCCTCCATGTTAGAATGATATCAACTGTCTTATTTATTAATGAATCATGAAGAAATCAAGAAAGGGTAAGGCATATTCAAAATAAAAAACCCTACCTTGTCGTTTGTTGAAGGATTCAAGGGGTAGAAGATGAAGTCATTGAATAACATCATTGTTTGTTGCTTCTGAAAAGCACTCCCAATTTGGGATTGGGGTCGGTTCCTCATTCTTTGCTGGAGAGGAAAAGTTCTTCATTGGAGAGAATGTTTCTCAACAATTCCCCCAAGCTCCATTTCCAATGAAATCCTCCAAAGAAAATAAAAAGAGAGGTTATAAAAATAAAATAAAATATTTCTTTTATATTATTTTTATTTCCACAGAGAAAATAAAAACTATCTTTCACCATCGACCTACTGCAGTCGAGGAGATGGTCTCATTAAGCAAAAATCAGTGCTACGAGTTCAACAGTGTCCTTAGATTTTAATTCTGAGCACCAGTCCAAAAGTTACAAAAACCTACTCACATGATTACTGAACGTACCCGAAAAAATGTTCATAAATTCATTTCGGGAACACCAGGCCTTGGAATCACATGTCGTCAATTTTTGCGGACTCAATAATATTCTCATATAATTAAAAAATGAATTACATGGAAATTCCGGGTCATTAAAATTTAAATTCTATTATAATCATTAATATAATGATAAAATTATTCCAAACTAAATCATATATTATATATTCAGAAATAATTTTGTAAAATATAGAAATAAAAAATAAAATGACTAAATAGTTGAAAATATTACACTTTCTTCGATATACCTTCTCTTGAATGAAACTATAAATCCATTGATTTTTGGAGTTGGAATTACTCCAGAATGTCCCTATGGATTATGTGATGAATAAATGGGAATCTTTTTATTGTATTTGGATTTGGAATGAGAGGAATGAATGGTTTCTTAATGAGTGGAATGGGTATTTTTATACATGAGTATAGGGGTGTTTTTAGATTTCAATATTTAATAAAATAATATATTAAAGATAAAACTTATAATAATGAAATTTGGAAAATTAAAATCATAAATTAGAATAATATAATGTCTTTAATACATTAAAAACATTTATATTCTAAAATAATCATTTTTTAAATAGGAAGGTGGTAACAATGAGAAGTTATTATTCTAAGGAATTGTTTTTATATTTAAGTCTTGGAGAGTTCTTTTTAGGTCTTGAAATTAATTTTAAAATATTTTAATGACTCATTTATGAAATATAATATCTCATCACCGAAACAGAATTTCTTGAAGGGATTATTTCATTATTAAATAAATAATGATTTAATTTGAGATACATTAGTTATTTAAAATACAACAGTTTTTTGAAAAATTGTATTTTTATTATTCAGTCAAAATTGGATGTATTACGGAACATTTACAAAAAAATTATCCATTGGAAATATAGACATGATGATTTGAAATAAAATAATAGTTTTATCAAAAATATATTTGAGAAATAGGTAATTTTATCAAATCATATTTCTAAAATATGTAATTTTAATTTTTAATATAATGATATTTATTTTTAAAAAATACATCGTTACACAATTTGAAAAATATGCTTATATTTTCACTGATTCCTAATCATGATATATATTTTTTGGAAATATAAAACTAATATTTATATAAATTAATCATGATATATATGATTCATATCAAAGATTATTATTTTTTGTTAAATTTACTATTACAATGGTCATGTTAATATTCCAATAGAAATCGTACAATTCCCATTGGTTATGTTTCTATTACAACAATCACATTGATATTCCAATAGTAACATTGTTGTTTTAATGGTCACATAAATAATCCAAGAGACACAATTATTGATATAGATACGATACCATTTTTTCACTAAATTTTGATCACAATTACTCTCAAGGATCTATATTTATATAATGTTTCTTGGTTTATAAATATTTCAATCATTATCTATAGAGTTTATAGTGGGGGATATGATTCTAGTAGATTTGGGTGATAATTAGTTTCCCATTTTAGTCTTTAATGTTTTATATACTTAGTCTAGTTTTAATGTTTTTAATTTTAACTGGATCCATTAATAATTAATGTAATTGTATATAAGAATGAAATAAATCATTGTTCATTTCTCTATATTGTGTCTGTGTATAAAATTATATAACATAGTACAACAAAAATTGATTCTAGAAACAAATTTTACTATTAAAAAAATTCTCACTAAATTCACCCCATTAATGAAATCTTAACCCCAATATTTCTACTCATATTATCAATTGGGAAAAGGTTAGCATATTTTTGTTTCATTATTTCCTATTTTTCCCATGTAGCATCTTCATAAATATATTTCATCCACAACAGATTTATATGGAATGTTCTCTTGTTGGGTACAACATTGCCTTTAATATTCAAGAATATCAATCGTTGTTCTTCATATGAGAGGTCATTCTCCAATTTTAACACCTCTGTTTCCATACATGTGAGGTGTTATGTATTTATATCCTCATAACAGATACATGGAACATGTCATGAACATGATCTATATATTATGGATGTTTAAGATAATATTCCAATCCTCCAATGTGATCAAGGATCACAAAGGGGCCATTGTACCTTGGGAAACACTTCCCTTTCCTTCATAACATCATAACTATCTTCTATTAATATGTTCAAATGGTAAAAATTTCTCCAACCTCAAATTCAAAGTCTCTTAGATAGTATTCATAATACCTTTTTTGGACCCATTGTAGCATTTATATTTCATTGGATGGGTTGACCCTTCTTTGTCACCTCCGACCCAAGGTCTTGTCCAAGTGTCTTTCAATCACCTATTTCATCCCAACAAGTTTGAGTTTTATATTTCTTCACATAAATATCTTCATATAGATCCATTTTTATACTTGAGTGCATGATTTTGTTATATGAGGAATCGATAAATATCATATGCTTATATGTTACTCATTTTAAATCCATAGGGAAGGAGATTTTATTTTCTTCAAGAATTTTAGTAGTCCTTAATAATTGGATATTAGTTTGGGGGTGATAGACGATGTTGATATTCAATTCTATAATCATAGAATGTAGAATAATTCTAATGAATTTAGAGTTGAACAATGGATCATGATCAAACGTGATCAAAATTGGTACCTCGTGAAGCCTGAACAAATCCTTCACATATATCTAGGATAGTTTTTCATGAGAGAAATATTTTAGGATAATGGAAAAAATGGAAGTATTGCTAATTCAATCCACTACAACCCATATTGTATTTCTTAATTTGGCTATTTTTGAGATACTAGTGTTGAACTCCATAATTATATTCTTACATTTCTATATGGGTATTGGTATTGGTCAGATTAACCCTCTAAAATGCGGCCACTAAGAATTATCTTTTTTCATACCAAACACCATGATATGTACACAACAATTTTCTTATTCATGTTTTTTCACCATTAGTTTTCACAAATATCATGATACATATTGGTACATTTAAGATGGATTGAGAAAATGAGCTATATTAATTATCTAATGGATCCTTCTTTATCACAGGTGATTCCGACACAAAAATATTCAATACAAACCAAATAAAACCATCATTATCAATATGTAACACAACTATCATCCCCCCTTTACATCCTTATCCTTATTTTTTAGCTTCAGGTCATCTCTTTTTGCCTCATTGATCCTATATTGGATGGATGGTTGGGAAATTATTTAAGAAAGATGTAGCGTATTCCCTAATGTAATGATTTCCATATCCAGTTTTTAATTTCAATGATTACTAGGTCTTTCTAAATTTGCATCATGGATAGAGTGGGTGGTTATTTTATATTAAGAGTATTAGAAAACTTATTCTCCTTCCTTGTATGATAATAAATAGATTAATCATATCCCTTGATTTGTTCAAAAAATATTATTTGGGGCATGTTCATCTCCTTCGATGCGTATATAATCTTTAGACTCTTATGAGTTTTATATATTCCACACATCTCCCTATAGATATTGTGACACCAAATCTATAGGGTGAATATCACATATTATTAATCTAGATCGTGTTTCGGGTTATTCTACTCAAGGATCTTCAAACTCTAATGAAGCATAATCTATCACTTCATAATTATACAAGAGTAAACAATCCATTTATTTCATTAAAGCATCACTTTATATTACTTATGCTACTCCATTTGTTCGATGTGTGATTATAGGTTCAGTTGTTAGCCTCTTCTTGAGATTTGTGATGCTTTACTCACATTTTTCCTTCTAGACATGATTTACCACTATCTATGTTAACATATTTAGATGGCTATAAAATCCTGATAAATCCATCACAAACCATCAGTGGTACCCATCCACTCCAAGAAAACTACATATTTCATTGACACTAGTGTGTTTGTGTCGTTCCTCAATTTTTTTTAAGGGTCAACAACCATTCCATCACCTATGTTCAGAAGCCCTTTAATGTGAGTTGATGAATCCAAAAGACAATCTTTGTGAATATAGTGTAGATTACCACATTCCTTAATTTCACCCACACAATCCATAGATGTTCCTCACGTTTATCATTTGTCTCATATTACATGCTAATAGCATCGATAGAAAATACTTAAAATTTGTAAATGTAGTCTCTTAATACTATTTTCTTCATGTCCATGATAATTTAAGAGGCATTAGTAAGTCCAATGGTAATCAATATAAACAAATATTACCAATCCCATTAATGGAAATTATTCTTCTAAATATATTCATTTTCACCTTCAAATTTTATGGAGTCATGGAGGTAAAATATATATATATATATTTGAGGTTCCATAAATTTGTGGTTCATACAAAACCTAGATAAATTGTTATTTCTCTAGGAGGGATGTGCATATTGATTATTTTTTATACATTTTCTATGAAATCTATTTGGATTATTCATTTAAAAATAAACAGATAACAAATTATTATAGGATTCCTAATGAAAGTGTATTGTAATTCAATCTCATGTACAGTCAAGGGATTTCACATTAGGTTTACTATTTTTTCTCTAACACATACAATTATATCACCCATTTATATTGGATTAATGTGGATCATGTGTCAATATTTATAGGATGGGAGGTTAAATCATCAAGAGAAATATAATTATTTCTTGTTTATTGTACTCTATTATATTTAAACCATGTTCATGAAATCATTCATAGTAGTAATACATGTTATAATTTTTTGAATGAGGTTGATTTTCAACAATGCATTTAAAAGAGCATTGCATTGGGGGAATATATTTTCTTTTATTTAATCTATATTATTACTATATAGTTATATGTTATGATGAAGGTCATGTATAATTTAACTCAATCTTAGAATTCATATGTGATGATTGGGTATATGAAAGGTATTATTATAGGGTTATTAAGGCCATGAAATGGGATTCCAACATATAACCATGAATATAATCATAACCCATATTATTTTGTGTCAGATGTTAAAACTATATTATAAGTAATTTTATAAAATTTTATGAAATGGGATGGAAGATAATGATTCTCATTATAAGGTCATGAATCTGAGACCATAATGTCTTCTAGTTTATGTTATTTTTAATACCAACAAGGGTAAAAGGTTGCAAGTAATTGTTTTATGTTGGATTTATGCATGTTAACCCCTTTTATTGTTTACTCTGATAGATTTAATTAGTGAAAAATTGTGGTAATTATTCTAGAATCGTGTACCATTTGATTCATTTTCCATTTTATTGGATAGAAAAAATGTTTTTTTCTATGAGAAGTAGCTGATATATGTAGCCTTATCTAATGTTGATACTACTGGTTGTCATAAGATGAAAAATAATCCTTATAAATTAATTCATGATCATTAAGAACCCAAGGATTTATGATAATTGGATGATATTCAAGGGAAAAAAAATTCTAGGATGATAGACTCATGTTATAAATGAAATGCATGATTGTAACTGCTATATGAGTTTCTAAAATAACCCACCCTTACAAATAAAATATCATTAGTTTATATATTGAAAAACAATAATTTTTTAATAGTGAACCATAGTAAATTTATATGAATATATTATTTAATTCTATTGTGGTAATATGAAATTTCCCCTATATTAGTGTCCTATGTGGATATGGTGACCATATTATCTCTTTAGGGTTGTGTGTGATAGGTATATAATGGAGGTAAATTGGACATAAGGAAACTATCCATTCATTCATAAATATAATCATCATGGTTACCATTACCATAGCTAATTCTATAACTTGGGATGGTGCTCCAAATATTTTTATGTAGAAAACTATCAGATGAATAAAATTCCACTATTTCAATCAATTTCTCTTGGGTTTTTTTATTTGGAAATCAACTTCTAGAGTTCATGGATGAAGAAGGTGGTCAAATTAGGTCTATAATATTATATTTTGGTACTAGGTACCTTATGTGTATCTTTCCTTTAATTTAAGAGGTGTATATGCCCTTTTATAGGAAACCCCTCCTAATGAACCCAATCATGTGCCATAAACACCTCCGGAACCCATACCTATAAAATCAATGTGTGGTTCTAATTCCTTTTGATCGAAAAGATAATTTTTTGTTTCATCATGTAGTTGAACTCAGTTAAAATGAGTTTATACACTTTGATTGAAATGAGGTATCCTGTGAATTAGTTAAAATGATTATTCATAGGATTTTTGAAAGGATGGTACATGCATTGGATTTTATAAGTTTTACTAGACTTAATAGGGTTGAAAATAATTTAATTTTCTTATTAATATTTTTAATATTAAACTCATCAATTTGTTTATGTGTAAAAAAGTATTAACATCAAGAATTATCAGATCAATTTTAATTTTTTATATAAATTGGTGAATGTTTTTTATATTTTCTTTGGAATAGTGGCCTAGTATATGTATCACGCATAAGAGTCATCAGAGGAATCACACATGACCATGTCAATTCCAATGAAATAAACGTGTTAGAATATAATTCTATGTATTTTATTAGGGGTTACGGTGATGGTTAATTTATTAATTAATGTTTTTTGATAATAATAAAAAATCATTAAAAATTAGAATGTTCCTTATACAAAAAAATATCATATATGGATCAATACCTTGTAAATGATTATATTGATAAAAAATGAATTATGTGGAATTATAATGTGTATCTGAATGGATGTCCAAGAATACCAGTTAATTTTAAGAGTAATAGTTCACTAGAGGTACAACAAGGTCTAAAATGTTTGTTGGGATGAATTATACATTTATCAAAATGTCTAGATATAAAAATGTTCAAAAATTGAATTATTAATCATATTTTTAAAATTATAAGTTGATCTGAAGTTATAGTTGAGGAGTTCTTCTAGTGTCATAATACTAGGAAATATTTTGAATGATACATGTACAATTTTCTTTCAACATATTGAGTAAGGAAAAAATCACATAAGATATGTCAAGTATCAGTGTCTCAAAATTTATTGGAATTAACATTGAATGAAGATATTAATTCATTATATCTGAAAGAGAAATAAAGTGTGATGGGATTATCACTAATAAAGTAAGAACATTTTTTAAAAAAATTTCCAATTAATGAAAGAAGAGGATAATAGTAACAAAAATATTAAACGATTATTCAAATTGGAATTCAATAAATGGAATAGATTTATTTTAGTTAAATACTTCCTCTAGTGCTGATGTATAAAAACACACATATTTTTCATGTAGTGGTTTCATTAAATGGTCTCAATTTTGAGTAATTAGATGTAAAATCACATTACATTTTGAGTATTCAGGGGAAGAGAGTTACATGGTGAAGTCAGTTGTTTTAAAAAAACTAAAAAATAGGACCTATTATAGGGGACCAAAGAAAGTTGGTATGGGATAAAATAGTCACCCATATATCATAATAACTGATTTTATACTTTAATGATAGAGAAATATTTCATAAGATATGATGATGATCAATGATTCTACAAAAAAGAGAATAATTTTGGGATTTCACTATACTTCTCTTATTTATGTTAAATATTTTATTATAAGGTTTGAACATTTCTTTATTATATAAAAATTAATTTAATATATTATAATTCATTTATTAGACTCAATAACCATGTACATGACACTTTATTTTGAATATAATGGTTACATTGGATTATTTTTTAAATAAATATAAAATCATATAAAATATAAAATATTTCCCCATATTATCACAAAATTTTTGTGTTTATTAAAAAATGTCATGTGTGTTAATTAAACTATAATAATAATAAATTCAATTGGGTTAACGTTTAGAATTTCCAAAGAGGGTCAACGACAAAATTATTAATTTATTTATATTTACTAACATAACATAATTAAAACATGACTAATCACCTTAAATGTTTCTAGAAATGGAATTTATAATTAAAAAAATTCCATCCCATACCCTAATATAAAAATTATAAACTACAATTTATTAAATATCCAGAAAATTAAAACTGTCATTTTTAATTTGGTGGTTTTTTTTCAATAAGTAACACGTATGGTTTTCCATGGACATAACATAAATAGAAAATAAAAAATATATACTATTTAAAGGAGTTAAATCCAATCACTTGAGGTATCTAAAAGAAATTATCTATCAAATTATTATTTATATATTTGAAATTATTTTCTAGATAATGTTTTCTTAAAATACACACACATTCTCAAATATATGTTAAATGTACCTTTGATGAAATTATTGAATCAATTGTTCTATGAATACGTCCTAGAATGATATATTTGATAAAATAGTTAATGACTAACTATGTCACTCAGAATGTAAAATGTATCATAAATTCTTTCATATAGATGGTTGGTGGATGAAGGATGAAAATATACTAATAATTAAAATCATATAAAATTAAAATGTACTAAAACATGGTCGAATAAAATTCCATTATGTTTTTAATTACATTTCATAGCTATACACTTTTTTTAATATTAATTTCTAAAAAATATATAGTGATTCATGGATGGTTTTTCAACCCCCAACTATCTTTATTTTTAATATCATTAATGATAAATATTGTCACAAAAAATATACATAGCTATATAAAATATCATTTTATCTATTAGTTTTAAATTTGATTAATTTCTTTTCATTAATTTTTAAATTATTATGTGCTATTATTTTATTTTTATGTGAATTTTCCTAGAATTTTTTTAAAATATGGATTCATGTTTTTTAAAACTATTATCTTAAATTGAAGAATTTCCATGAAAAATCAAAATCTGATTGTGCTAAAAGATGGTAAGAATAAAATTTAGCAATTTCTAGAATGACTCTCATTTGATCTTGGAATAACTCTAATATAATTTTCTAAAATGAAAAAAAATTCAAAATGAAAACCATAATCATTGTGAAAGCTGTATTAAAGGATCTAAATCATTTGACACAATCACATATCAATTTGGCATTGTAAAATATATAGTGTAACTCCCAGGACCGTCGCACATGAAAAACATAAGAGGATGGCTATTCTACATACCTTAGGAATTACCCCATGTATGCTAAAGAATAATATCTAGTAGTGATGGTATGATATATTAAATTAATATACTATACCCTTTGTATCATATCTATATGATAATATTAAGTAACATAAGAATGACCAACCAACAAAACATATTATATAATTATCACAAAATAACAACAATATCAATAATGTATCAAAAGATATAACAAAATAAAATCCATATATATATATACAACTATCATACATCAACTATATTTCCAAAATGTGCGAATCATTAACCTTGTATGATAGAAAATTAATAAATAGAACAAGAAAACCCATAGGTAACTAGGTCCATAATCATGTAGTGAAACTAACTCCCATCCATGATTAGTGACTCAAACCGTAACCTAATAATCAAACCATAACTCCAAACTGCATATCAATATATGGATTATAGATCCAAAAATGTTCATGTGAAGGGTGTGGGTGGGAAATTTCATATAATACCACTAATTGTGTCCACAAATATGATACAATGTATATATGATTTTGAATCTAAAATTAACTAAACAATGTCATTATACTCTGTATGAAATACACAATATGAGGTATGATTTTATATTTATGGAACCACAACACTAAAACATGACTTCCTTAGCCTAATACTGGTGGATATTTTCTATCATCTATGATGGATTCCAAAAAAAAATTTCATCCTTTTGGTATAACGACTTACAATATTGAATAATTCCATATGACCAACTTCACTTACGATCACAAAATAAATTATCTATAAAATAAAACATTCAACTTGGTGTCTTTATCTATCTTACAGTAAGTCTATAAGTTATACCCCAAACATTCTATCTTTTTAACTAACCATAAACTATACATCTAATGTTATAGATTTTTTCCTCAAATCAAATCCAATTTTACAATTGAATATAAACTATATATTATTTATGGTATCCGTTCCACTCCAAAAGTGTAACCGCAGGCTATACCCTAAACATTCTAAATGTTATTCGAAACTGTCTAATAGTTTATCCACTGACTATAAATTTATTTATACCTTATACATCACCACTCAACTCAAATATTTACCATATATAAAACATCATTATTGATACCATTCACTGATTCTTGACTAATCAAAGAACTACTACTTTCCTTCCACGATCGTTACTAGAGGGATTTATCTACTCTCTAGTCACAACCCACTCTCTCAACACTCTAACCATTAATTCAATCCAAGTAACATAACAAGTTAACCCATTATCATCTCCTCACACAAAATAGCATTGTCATGAAGGGCCTAAATAGTTTCTAAACCATTCCACATTCCCAACAAACTGATTCTCTACACCTAAGGTTTGTTTGGAATACATACTATATCCCATGATCATTAGGCTTACCATTATTTTGGATGAAAAATCCATTTTCAACTTCGTGTGGGAAATCCTCATCAATCTCATAACACTCTAGTTCCACCACTAGACTATCTTCAATATACAACACTAGAATCACTATTCTCTTTCCATCCACCCCATTATATATTACTACATTTCCACCAAGTTGATTTTACCATTATCTAAGACCATACCTCAACCTTCAAGTAAATAATATCCGCATATATATCCCATTTATACCACAGAATCTGATGTTTAAAAGACTAATAATGACAGAAAAAAGATTATAAGAAGATCAAAATAGGAATAAAATGAAATTTAAATTTATGGATTATAATAATGTACTTTAATTCATCCAAAATCAAATAGGTAACTATTGTGGAAGATAGGGGATGATGATAAAAATAAATGGACTCCACCAATTCCACTAATAATAAAAACTAATGGAAGTGGTTTTATCATAAAAATAGGTTAGTTGGAACAAAGGTTGTTCATTGAGGATAATGTTTGAATCATGTTCACTTGAAGTACATAATATAGATATAAAGGATATTTCTTGATGAAGGCTAACAATTATAGTATTTTATTAATAAATAAATATTAATTTCATTTTATAATGGTATAAAACTTGTTATAACTATTGGATGAGAATTAGAAACTTTTAAAAGAAAATTATATAAATGATGATGTCCCAAGCCATTGTTGTATAGACTATGTAATAGGTAGGTTGACCATGATTTTTAATATTGTCTATGATCATGATGGAAGAATTGTTTTTTGGATAATACTTGGTGTCTTATAAAGTGTATATGACCATAATTATGGTCACGATAGCACATAAAATGAGATACAACCCATATTATTTGTTCATAAATACCGATGTTTTAACGATTGTTATTCATTGTAGTGAATTAAAATAAAAAGTCAATGTTAACCACAATTCAATTCATGCCATTGTTGTTCATAAAACCCTAGACTGAAACGTGATAAACTAATATAGGTATTGTATAGTATTTTTTCTTAAAAAATATGAAAAATAAACGTGGAGTATGTCATGGTGGAAATTGTTTATTTTAGGCTAAGGACACATGGTTTATAACATTGGTTGGATGAAAATAACTCCACAAAATATAAAGATATCAAATAAATATAATGTTTGAAATAACCATAAAATTCATTTCTTTTGAATTTGAATCATGTGGTTTGTGAAATTTTGATACTAGGTGGAGGAAGAACACACTATAGTGAGGCATAACCAAGTTGTGAAGAATGTAGTTTTTATAAAATTTAAATTCAAGTTGATTTAATATATAAATGTGATATAGATTTTATATGTGACATAAATTAATTTAATATAATTTTATTTAATAAAATAATATAGAATACACCTTGTGTCCAATAGAATATTGTAGTTATTATTTTAATGATATTCATTGATGAATAAAGACATCTAGGATATATAATTCTTAAAAAACATGACACTGTTTATAAATTTGAATTAGATAATGGTTTATATATAAATGAATAATATAATTGGAGAACTTGATTAATTCATCAATTCTATAGATAAATGTGAATCATTATTCTGGTTTTTTGTTCAAATATTATTTTGGCATTTATTTGTGTTTGACTCATATCATAAAAAAATGTTTATAGTCCAAAAAAAATCATTCAGAGATATTTTGAGAGAGTCACCCATGGATTGTTAGTTTTCCTTTCCTAAAATATTCTAATAAAACAATTGTGTAGATATTAATTTGATATATCAAAACACCATCAGTGTATGATTCTTGGATTCATTCTTAGTTGCGAACCAATTAAAGTAATCATGTTTGATAAATTACATTCAGTAATTTTGATTCTTTAGTGGTGTGATTGATTGTGAGAGTTATAATTTTTACTTTCCAACATAAGAAATATATCATTTTGAGTTTTACAAAGAAAATATCACATAGTAATACCTCTTCCCCTTAAGGTGTTTGGAATATTAATTCTACAATAAGTGGTATCCAAGCCAAATTATTTTTCATAAATAATTTATTAGATCATGATTATAATATAAAAAAATTATTACAAAAGGAATACCATTATTATATGGTTATAATTACTAGTTCATTGTGATTTAGAAGAGATCAGATGTAAAATCTAATTGGATGGTGTTTCATCTATATTTGTCCCCAAAATGAAAATTAGTGATCCTATTGAGATGTTAATGACCATATAAGATATGAAGTTACATAATTATAATTCAATGTCACAAAATACCACATATTGTTCATTATATAATAATACATATATTATATTTATGATTTTGATATCCAGAAAGGTTATTTTGAATATACTATTTAACAATTATAAAGATGTCCACATAGTAACTAAAGAAGAGTTTCATGTATTTAATAAAATATTTGATGATTTAATTATAAAAAAGAAAGAAAACATTTATGGTTTGTTATATGAAATCATTCAGTTTATTGGATCTATTCATGTGCAATGCTTTGAGATTAACGATATATAGATTGTGAATAAAATCATTAGGAGATATATAACATTGTATAATTATAAATTATTATCTTTTGAACAAAGGATTTTGGAATATCATTTACACAATGATTTAAATTGTAGCATGGTGTCTTTGGATATCATGTGAAGCAATAAGTTAATAGTTTTATTAATCTAAAGATAATTAATTCAATTCTATGATTAAAATTGAAATAAATGATGTGAGTATGTTAAATAATTTATAAGTGATATGTTCCTAAAACATGTGGATAGAAATTTGAAATGTGGAAACATAATATTTTAGGGAAGGATAAAATTTTATTGCCTCATGTGTGGAATGGTTAGAAAAATTGTTATGGGGTGTTTGAAGAAACGTAGCGGTGATGAAGGTGGAAAAAAATTCATAATAAAATAGAAAAGGTTGATTCACACTAAATAAAACATTAAATATATAAATTATTCTACAAATTGGTTTCAATGAAATATATGCGTGATTAATGAATTATAATAATTATAATCCTTTAAATAATTATCAACAATGTTTTATTAAAATTCATAGGATGTCATGATATAATGGGTTGAGGAAACAAAATTGGAAATTATGGAAGCGAATCACCTTGAAGGTGTTTTGGTTCTTAGGGATTATATTGTGATTACCATGATGAGAATCATATTCAATGATAATTTAATAGGAAAATAATATTACAATTAAATGAATATTTATAATATGTCAACCTATTCAAATATAAATGTTATTTTATCATTTTGAGGAATAAAAACTAGTGGATTATTTATAAAGGGTAATCATTTATCATTATTGAGAACATGATCTTTTTTAGGAACATGAATGTATTTATTGATGGATTAAGTAATATATGTTTCACAATTTCATATAAATATTTTCTTATTTTCATAAGAGTAAAATATTTTTGCAATCCTAAAGTCCAATATCATGATGAGACCACTCAAAATCTAATCCTCTATAGTTTCAAACATATTGTAAAGTGTAATAAAATAAATAGAAAATTAAATATGGTGGGTGGGTTTTATAAATAGTATTTGATAAATAAATATATAAATTTAAATGAAAAAAAAATTCAAAACACAATGAAAAAAATAATGAAATTAGTCATGAATATATTCATTGGAGTTCGTGGGGAAGAAATAATTATTATATGAAATATTATATTATTCTTGTAATTCTTGAGATCAAGGATTGTCTATAGACACCTAACTATTAAATTTGTGATTATCTGACACTGATACCCATGCATGTGGGATAATATCACTCACTTCATCACCATGATTCTTCCCCAACCATTTGAAACATTTTAATGATAAACAGGTTTAAAATAAATGTACATTAAGAAGAAAGTAGTTATATTAAAAGTGGGAAGAATGTATACCATAATAAATTTATAGACCAATGAAATATTAAAACAGAATAAATATTAAAATCAAATCACATGAAATCAATGTGAATCATAGCCTCATCCCTCTAAAAGAAAACCTAAGAAAGTTCTCTATTTTCATGGATATGATATTTAGGGATGGGAAAATATAATAATATGATAGATATTTCCCTACTTCTCATTAGCATGATATGTATTAAGGATCCAACTTTTCTTTAAGAGGCATTCCCAATATGCCAAAGGATGGAAATAAATGATAAAGGGCATAAATACATGTGGGGGATTATTTACCATTTAAGAAAATAACAACTAAAAAACAATCCATAACCTAAAAACCAATATATGATTCATGATAAAAATTAAATACAACAAAAAATTTCTTTTTTCAAAATCATACTAGAAACATGTAACACAGTGAAAGACCACATTATCAATGTAAGAAAGAGAAGACAAACTAGAATACATAATGACAACCACAATAATCCAAATCCCATGAATCTCCATTCTACAACTTCATAAAACATCCCTTGTAACATTAATTAGTGATAAATTCGTGAAATACTTTCCCTTTTACCTTTTCCCGATAGATGACTTCAGAAAAAGAAAAAATGTGCCAAAGAAAGTGTGAGTAATAAAACACAATTGGTTTCCCCCAATGATTTCCATACTCATTCCCGTATAATATAAGAGTTAAAAATAATTATAAAGTTGTTGATATATAGAAATTCCAAAAAAGTTTGTAACTAAATATAAATATCTTCTAAAATAATTTTTTACTCAATATAAACAAGTGATGTACAAATATTTTTCTAGAAAAATATATTTTCATCGAAACAATGACATCATTCTTCAAAACCATTTCACATGTTCCATTTGGAATAAAAAATATATTCCAAATATTAACACGATGAACCATGCATTCTTCGTTATGACAGTTCTATGCTTATTAGCAGTTTTACTTTGATCTACCAAAAACTCATAGGTTATTATATCCCATGAACTATTACACCATTGGCTCCGAGAAGGTCATATTTCAACCAATCCACATAATTTAATATGAAAATAGAAACCATTTATTCCCAAAAACATTCCACAATCATTTCAATAACACAACCCTATTAATAAAACAATATTCTATGAAACCATTTCAATAAAACAACCTTATTAATGACACAATTTTCCCAAAAAACCATTTCAACAATCCAGTAAGGCCACATTTTGACAGAACCATATTAAAATCAAGAAACATAAGCACTTTTCATAGTAATTCACTAGAAATAATAATTCAACACTAAAAAGGATTTATATCGCACTTTTCAATCCAATTTCATCATCAGTATCATGATATTTATTAAATTTCAAACTAATATAGTCATTTCAAGTAATATAAGTAAAGAGTGAAGCAACCTACATCAAGTTGTTTTCAGAAAATGATTAACGGCACGAAAAATGTCACAAAAACTGGTTTAATATTCATGACCCCACCCTAGATTTCATCCCGTACAATAAAAATCCCAAATAAAAAATCATTTGGAATCCACAATCTATTATCTATTGGTAGAGGTCATAGATCTAATAAACCAAGATGAATGGTGAAGTAGATCTAAGAAAACACATCATCAACGATGAATAATGAAGCCTTACAATATGAATCGGGCTTCAACACACCGAGGGAAGTCTCTGGATCACTTTAATTTTATTGGACGAGGTTCTACAATCATTGAGAAACCATGATCCCTATTTAGTGACGTATAGGAAGAAAATGAGTGGGTTAAAGGATTAAATGAGAGATAAACACTTTTAAAAGAAATAACATTGACATTTCGCATGGTACGATAAACTCTTTGCTAAACATGCTCCCGCTTCTATCGTAAGAAAAAATCTATCATAGTTGGCTCAAACGACATAAAAACCATGCACCAACCGTGAAAAACCTTCTTTTCCAGCAATTTCACCACACTACATGGTTTCTCATAGGCTTCTGCATGGTTTGGATAAACCGTTCATATCTTGTGTGCCTCCCCTTTAGCTAATGTCTCACTAATCATGGTATCGTGCAAGTGTTTTATTGTTTTAAGTAACCGTTCACCACCAATTAACCTATAGTAAAGAACCAAAAACAATAATAAAATTTCTCCAAACTCTCTCAACATTCTCCCATATAATTTATTTAAAAACTACATTAATAAATGGTTATATAACAAAAACTAAGGCTGCTAAATTATCCCAACCATTGGCCTTTTTCATACCAAGAATGTATAAAACCATCTTTTACATGAAATAGTTCCAACCATTTATCCTTTATTTATGTCTCGTGTTCCCCAGTCTCTTCCAAAATATGACCATTCTTTCATAAAACATTCACTAGACTGATTCTTTTTCAACACAAGAGATTCTCTTTTTAATAACAATTCAATACAAGGATACATACCAATGAATAATCTAGATCAAGGTCAATGTGATCCCATATGATCACATAGTCAGGATCAGGGGGATACTTTTTCTACTATGATATGTGGAAAACATTATTCACCACATTTAACCATAGAGGCAATTCCAACCAATATTCCACCACTAAACCCCATTATATAATTTCAAAAGGGACTATCTATCAACGATATAACTTTTCCAACTTCCCAAAATGTGGATGTACAAGCCTTTGAGAAATCAAAAAAAACACATGATCACACCCTGCAATTGAAAATGGCCATTGATGATGATCCACATACTATTTATAACAACTATAAGTTGTCTCCATTCTCTTTTTGATCAACTAAATCTTCTATATGGTTTAATGGACAAGGCACAGACAAACTAGTGAAGTCTCAATAGTTTCCACCCAACATAGTGTTGAACGATAAATATTACCACACAACACTTCCAAATGAGAAATGTGTTCAAGGCCTTCTAACTATTGATATATGAGAACTACACCAATGGATAATGGTCTTTCCATGAGCCATAATAATCCTTTACAAAATATCACAACATGTCATCCAATATTTGGATCATCCTCCCATATTTCACATCCGTCTAAGGATGATATTCCATACTCATTGTCAAATGCATACAAAGGGATTTTTGTAAGATTTTTCTTAAAAAATACATGATTCTTGGATATCTTTATGATACAATAAAAACAAGTATGACATGTCTCTTTACCACTTCTTGGATATAGATATTGGATAGATCCTCCACCATATGAGTTTCACAAATAGGGATTAAATTAGCCTACTTGGTAAGCTGGTCCACTATCACCCATATGGTATGAGGTTTCCAAACATTTATTGGTAGAACTCATTCAAAATCCATAAATATTTTCCCCCATTTAGACAGAGGAATTGATAAGGACTGCAACATACATATTGGTCACTAATTATCTAACTTTATATGATGACAAGTAAAACACCATGATAAAAATTCATTCACCCTATGTTTCATGTCTCCCCCCCAAAACAGTGCCTTCTACACATTATACATCATATTTATTCTACGATGAAGAGCGCAACATGAATGGAAGTTTGAATGAACAATTTTTTATTAAGATGAAATAGGTACAACCATCTTCCAAAAAAACCAAAAAACTGAACTCTCATCTAGTTTAAATCACTCAATGGCTAGCCCGCCTTTGAGTTTTGACCTCATTGAAACACATTCATCATTAGATGTGTTTCTCCTTTAACTATCTTTAAAAACATTGGGAACAAGAGTAAAAAAAGTAAACTACAACATCACATAAGACTTTACATTACACATGCATTTTGGATAGGGATGTCATCAGATTTCTATAATCTAAACCTTCTTTTGTGAAATGTGAATAAGAATTTCTTTGTAATGCATCTTCACTGAATTTTATTCTCCCAGTGAATACATGATGTTAATGTAAAACATTTGAAGATACTACATCCATATTCATTATCTGAGATTCAAATATCATTTTGAGAAAATTTGTTTCATGCTATTATGGTCTTTGAACATAAAAAAATTCCCCAAGGAGATAATAAGGCCAAGTCATCAAGGAATAGAAAACTACAGCTAACTCAAAATCATGTGTTGGGTTATTCATCTCATTCACCCAAATTTCCTAAATCCATAAGTGAAAACATGATCTACTTTCATGAGAATCCAACAATACACAGATCACGAACCTTGATAGTAAACCACGTACCATTTACCTCATTCAGGCAGTACCATGATAGGTAATGATGTAAGGAGATCTTTTAGATCATTAAAAGACTTTCAGCATTCCTCGGTCCATTATAATGGAACATTATTCTTTGTCAAAGCTTTCATTGGTGACGATATCCATGAAAAATTCATGAAACAAAATGTCTATAATAACAATCTAAACCATATATGATTTGAATCTTGAATTCATCCTTCGATGATTTCCATGATATGACAACTTTTATCTTACCCAGATCCACTGAAACACCCTTTTCAAAAATTAAATTGTCCAAAAAGCGTTCCTCTTGTATCTAAAAATCACACTTTGACAATATGGCATACAACCATTGAGCTCTCAATGTTTATAACATGGTCTCCATGTGTTGATGAAGCGTATCCACTATCCTTCAATACACCAATATTCCATCCACAAACACATAAATAAAAGAATATAGATATCGTTGAAATATTAGATTCATAAACACCATAAATACCACTAGAGAATTTGTATGACTGAACGGGATTACAACATATTAATAATGCCCATATCTACATCTGAAAGATGTCTCTAGAATATCCACCTTCAGAACTCACAATTTTTTATCTCTTTATTACAAGTAAGCTATAGAGAACCACTGAGCCCTCATCAGCTGATCGAACAGATCATATATTCATGGTAGTGGATACTAATTCTTTATCTAATATTGGTTATGATTATGATAATCAACACAAAATTGATGATTTTTGACTTCATTATTTACAAACAAGAAAGGTTCTTACCACATAGATGTGCTTTTTCGAATGAAACCTTTTCTTTCTAGAACAACCAACTACACATTAAATTCCCTTAACATTGGTGGTTCTATCCTATAATATAAAATGGAAAAAGTACTGGTCCCTATAAGGAGATCAGTCATAAACTCCACTTCCCATAGAGGGGTAACCCTAACAATTTCAAGGGAAAAACCACCGTAAATTGATCCACAACTACTGGAAAATCATTATCCTAAATCTCTTTGATTGATGTCAAAGTCAAAAATGCTGTCTGGAAGGATATTTGACCACTTCTTTATCCAACAAGTTCATTTCACCCGTCTTTACAACCCTTTCTCCTCAAAATAGATTTTAAAATCCAACCTCAATCATGAAATTAACACCACTTCAATAATTTTTGACATGATCCTTGGATGATGTCAACCAATCCATACCCTATATTATATCATAAACATCAATCTCCAACACCAAAAAATCCTAGATCATCTCAGCTCCATCAACCATTTTATAACATGCTATATTCAAAAAGTCTTGAAATTATCTTTGACCAATATGAGTTTGATTTTTTTTCCTGAAGGTATCATCTCATGTTTTATTCTTCTAAAATAAATACACAAGAATCAATGAAATAATGAGATGAAACAGTCTCATAGAACACTAGCATAAGGGTATAATTCGAATGAATCATACCTATCAATGTATATGGTCTAGCCTTATCATCCACAACCACCTCCTCATCTGCATATAGTTGATTCATCATTCCACTCTACTACTAACATAATTTTTATGATTTCCCATGTTGAGGACTCATGGTATTAATAGAATAACCTTGAAAACCTCTACTCTTCTGATGATATTGATTCTATTATCCTCACCCATTAGAAGCACGTGATGCTTATGACACTTGAGATTTGTCTCGAGAACCTAACCTTATATAACTTTAACAATATTACTAAATATGTCCCATATTATTGCAATTACAGAATTCTCTTTGGGGTTTGGTACACTCTCACTTCATGTTTTTAAAGGAACCACCTTGGAATCATCACTCTTTTCTCTAGGGTCTTGAAGGAAGACTCACTGATTGAGTTGTCTGATTATGATTCTTGCTTCCACCCTAGAAGTAGGTGTCCCTCTTCAGTTTACTCCCATCATTATAGTTCTCATCATTTCCCATGGGTATCAACATACATCCTCCTTCCATATCTCTTGAGAGGTCACTTTCATCCATTGACTCTCTATTGACTATCTCTTTATAATTTGTAAAACATAGAACAAAAATCTTCTAGTGAATCTCTTGTTCTAGACTCGGTTCAAAGATGTATTCCTTGAAGGATGCATTAGTAGAAACTCCAAGTTCCAAGTGCCCAAAATTTATAAATTTAACTGCATACTTTGTGATTGGGAGATTTTCATACTTCATCCTGAAAAATTCTCTCTTTCAATGAATCATGAACTTCTTATTATATAATTGTTTATCAAAAAAATCTTCACAGTCCTCCCAACTAATGAGTTTATCTACTTTATCATACAACACTAGTTCCCACCACTAGCATTCAATTTCACTAATCATACCAGTCAGAAGTATAAATTTTATCTCTTCTGGTGTTCCAATGATATCGAATATATGATTCATTTTATTCAACCACCCCTCTATCTTTTCTGGCTCATCATCACCCCAAAAGATAAGTGGATTCTAATTATGGAATTAGATGGAATGATCCACATGCATTGGCTCATCCATCTGGTTCTAGCTGTCCACAACCTAAAATGCTTGGACCATACTTTAAAGGAGTTATTAGTTCACTTATGGATTTTGTGCAACCATATTCTCCGTATCATCTTCTGGTAGTATTCTATGATGCCTACTATGTGACATTTTCTAATAAAACCACAAATTTCATAAGCCTCACACTCTAGAAAATCAAGGCTTAGCATTCTTAATTATATCACATCAACTAGCAAAACATTTATCCCAAAAAATAATCCTTTTCCATGATCAAAATTTTTTATTCACTTTCAACATGCATTTTAAACTAAAACTATTTTAAAAATATCACTGCAATGTGCTTTATCAAAATAATTCAATTGAAAATAATTTCAATATTTTTTAAAATGTGGAACATTGAAACAAATAATTAATCATTAATCAAAATGAAATATTCATTCCTAGTTAGAATTCATTCCTATAATACATGCCATGCTCATGTCATTGGATAAACCAATGATAATGAGATTGAAAATTCTATATGTCAATCCCAAAAACTTTTGTACCAATCTCCTTGGTAACTTGAAGTTCATCATAAAAAGGTTAGCTACGTCTTTTAATGTTCCACACTTCATGTCATCATAATCATACCACTTGCTAATTTTCCACCTCAAGAGGTAAAATATGGAATTAAACTCCAAAACAATGAAAACTGAGGTCTACTTATTCCACAATTAAAGGAATAATGTGATTATATTTGTCTCAAACATCATTTTGGACTGAACAAAACTGATACCACATGTAACATCACCCTACTTATCATTGATATGAGAAGGAGGAATGATTCTCCAAGGCCTTAAGAGACATCCCCAAGACACCAATGGCTGGAAATAAATTCCAAATGATTTAAAAACATTTAGGGGATGATTTTCCCTTTAATAAGAAAGAAAATTACCAAACAATCCATTACCAACAAACCCCTATACGATGCATGATAATAATGAAATAAAAACTCAACATTTCATTTATAAAAATCATACTAAATATGAGTAACACAAAAGATGATCATAATACCAGAGTAATAAACATTAGAAAACCAATAAAAATTAAATAAAACCACAATAATCTAAGCTCTAGATGCTTCATGCTCCAACATCATCAAATATCCAAAGTATCACGAAGTAGTGCTAAAGACGTGTGATAAATTACCATTTCATGTGTCCTAGTAGATGACATCTGCCAAACCACTGAACTTCTATAGAAGGGGTGAGTACTAAAACTAAATAGGTTCCCCCCCAATGTCTTACCTACTCACACCACTAGGATTAATGGGATAAAAAATTTATATAAAATTGTTTTCATAAAAAATTTCCAAAATAGTTTGTAACTAAATATAAAAAGCATATGAAATTGTTTATAACTCAATATACTCAAGGGCTATATCAAATTGTTTCTAGAAAATCGATTTTTTTGGAAACAACAACACCATACCTCAAAAAAAATTATATGTTTCATTTGGCCTAACCTATCCATTCCAAATATTTATCCTACCAACTATGCGTGCTTTGTTATGATAATTCCATACTCATGAGCGATTTAGTATCAATCTACCGAGTAATCACATAGAAATTATATCTAATACTCCATTACACCTTTTTCAACAAGAATAATTTCATATTTCTTGCAAGCATAGTAATGTGATAAGAATGCACACACCCTGTATTCCCAAAACCTTTCCAAAACCATTCCAAAACCATTTAAACAAAAACAACCCTTTTTAAACCATATTCCATAAAAACATTTCAATGAGAAAACTTTTTGATTGACACCATAATCCCAAAAAACCTTTTCAACAATATAGCATGGCCATATTTTAAAATAACCATTTTAAAATCTTGAAACCAATGTTCTTTTCATAAAAATTATCCAAAACCACACAAGTTAACCAAAAAACATAAATCCTAAATAAAGTGGTTTTATATCATACAATTCAAACCAATTTCACGATTAATTACTTGAAATTAATTCAATTTGATACTATTAAAATCAATTCTATTATGAGGAGTTGATATTGGAGCCACATACCATGATTGTTTTGAAAAAAATGACAAATGACATGAAAAACGTCACAAAAAGGATGGAATCTCTATGAACCCACCTTAGATATCTTCCCCTGCCATAAAAACCCGAAATTGAAAATTATTTGGAATCTATAATCTTAGATGTACCCACATCAGGCTTATATATATGAAGTTGAGAGAAAGGACTAATTATATCTAAGAAAATGAATAAATAAAGATGAAGAATGATGTGTTACCATATTAATATTTCTTCAACACACCAACAGAATTCTCTAGATCACTTCTAATTTTTAGGGGAGAGGTTCTAAAACAATTTAGAGACCAAGATCTAGATTTAGGGCTACATATGATAAACAAATTGTGGGTTAATGGGAAAAAAGATTGAGGTCCACTTTATGTGGATATGGATTTTAATTAGTGTATAGTTTAATCACATGGTTTTATAAACAATGTACTAACCATGACCATGAGTTTTTCTTAAGAAAAGCCTCACATAGTTGGCTCACAAGAATATCAAATTGTGCACCATCAATGCTAATGATCTTGGTCTAGTAGTAGAATCACACTACAGAGTTTCTCCTAGTCTTCCACATGGTTTGGATAAAATTTGTCCACCCCATGTACATCTCTTTTAGCCCATGTCTCTCTATTCACGGTTTCTTTAAAGTGATGTAAGTTTTTCAAAAACTGCGAACCTCCCATGAATTGGTAGGGAATACCGAAAAATTCCCAATAATTTCTCCAAACTCTCCCAACCATTCCCCTTATACTTTTTATAAATATTATTCATAATGAAACGGTTACAAAATGGAAACCTAGGGTTATAAAATATAAAAGAAGATGAGAAATAGATACTAAAATATGTTAAAATAACATAATAAAAATTCAATTGAATAATTCATCCTCACCTGCTATAAATTCATATTTCTTTTAAAAGGAAATATAAGTATGAATTTATAGTCAAGAGGTTTAGATAATTTTCTCTATAAATTTATCCTTCAAACGTTCTCAATTTTTATCCCATTCAATGAAATAATAATGGAATGTTTTCATCTTTAATGTAATTAATATATTTCTCCTAAATATTTCCCATTTATCACCTTCTTTTGACATGTGTACAAAATTATATGCCCATATTACAAGAATAAAATTTTATGGAAATTGAAAAAACTTGAATGTGAATTATCAAATTTCCCCTGCATTTATTTCCTTGAATTGTGATAATTCATGAATTGATATATTTAATGAAAATCCAACAGAGCCCATAATATTTCTATAATACCCAATTCCTATAAATGTGTTTTGGAATTTAGGGGAAATTTTGATTTTTAGTTGGTTGATGGGCTGGATTTCAAACCGATTTTAAAAAGACAATTACAAATATTGGAAGCACCTAAAAGATGAGTTTTGGACAGAGGAAGAGTACCATAAGAGGCCTAAGGGATTTTTTCATGGATTTAGGGTTTTATAATCATGTTTTAGCACTGCCATCAAGATGGTACATATAAGGACCTGGCCTTAAACATTAAATAATATTGAATTAAATGAATAATTCACATTGAGGATCTTTTCAGGTTTAGAGTATTACATAATTAGGTCATAACTATTACATCTCAAAAAAAAATTGGAAAGTAGACACTTCTAGTCAGTTTCCATTTTTTATTAAATAAAAACACTTTCAAAAAATAGCCCTATCTAGTTCCAGGATTTAGACAGCATGTCATTCCCTTGATTCCATCCTTACCCTAATCACTATAAGTCCTGTGTAAAAAATTTCAAAACATGGGATGAGCATAAAAGATTAGTAAGGGTTATAAAAAATGAAATAAAACATTAGTTTATCAATACATACATAACATAAGATCATTAAAATAAATGAGGAATAATACAGAGAAATCATAAATCATACAGCTAACTCGAGGCATCCATATCACACTTACATTGTAGCTATCATAGTTAGAGAGGGAGTTACATTTGTAATATCCATCACAGTATATTCCCTAAATATCTTAGGTGAAAAATTAACATTTACCTCTGTCTTGTTACCCAATGCGTTGGAGAGCTATATCAGGCTAACCCTCCATAGGTTTATCAGGAAACCACCCGTACGTAAACAATTCCCAAGAACCATAACATAATTATAACACATAACATGATCATAAAGGAAATATAACATTCCCACAATGAAATAACAATATATCATTTCAATATATTGAAATAATAAATCAATTATGAAACCAATTTTCAATACCAAAAATATGTAAAAGAGTATTTTGTATTCATTTTCCTTTTAAAAACATTACAACTTTTTAAGGAAGCCAAATGTTCAAATAATACTAGCAGCGGCGGAAAAGGTCGTTGTCACCTCGTACGTTAAAAGAAACATTATTTTTTTTGTTAAGTAAAATGCCTCCTAGAAAAATATTCCCTTTGAATTAAATGAAATTTCAAAAGGTTTTTATAGACAGTATAAAATAATGTTGTATAGAAATCAAAGGATGCCTCAATGAAAGAATATTGAGGCGAAATCCTTTACAAGGTCGGTATACTTAGACTAAGGATACATAAATTATATAATATTGTGTGAAAATGTAAATACAGTCAATATTATTAGATATTCAGTGTAAATAAATCCGAGTACATTCACACATATTATTTCATTAAAAACCCAACGAGTTTGATGTTTAACTCAATGATTTGAAATTGAGTTAAAATTACTCTTATCATGTTCATTTCGACGACTTGAGAATTTATCAATGGAGTCATTATTTGTATAATAAGTCTATACACAAAAAGGAGAGTGAAAATTACATCATAATTATATAACCCAAGATCCCACACATAATCATAGCATTATATAGTTAATAATTAAAAGATTAACCCAAGGAATGGAAATTGGGTTAACAAGATCTCTTATAGATGTTCAACAGTATAACGGTGTCAGTTTAAAATTTAGAAAATGATTTGATTAGAGATAAAATGGTATCTCATCACATGGATGTAAAATTAATAGAAATATGGATATATAATAAGATATCCCAACATAAGATTATGTGAATTAAAATACATAACAAAAAAGATGTCTATTTAAAAGACGAGGGTGAAAGGATCCCTTACCGATTTGGTAACTTATGAAACATACTCCCCATGAAAGAAGAACCATAAAATGTTGATCAATATACCTAATAATGAAAGTATATTACACAAAGAGTAGAATCAGGGATAGTACATACATCAGTCAATGGAAATAGTGACAAATATAGCATGAATCTCACAAGAATAAAAAGTAAGATAAAACACCTTACCACACTGCAATCAATCGATTCGTATGACCAAAAATTACTAACCACCAAAAGAATCACAGAATACAATTAATATTAAGTTATTCATGATAATATATATAAATGGAAGTATATCTCATACCACATGTAATAAATAAGTGGCGAACTATGGAAATCCCATGGAATTAAAAGTGAGATAAAAAATCCCTTACCCCGTGTCCGACTTGACCCCTTCGTTCTTTAATCTCTTAAATAATAAACTAAAGCTAATTTCTACATGAATAAGAACATTTTTCAAGTTTATTATTCCTCTTATATTACTTATTAACATGTTATAAACATTATGTAATCATTTAAGTTAATTATGGTCGTCTTGTCGATATTTCATAGTTGAGACAAAAATGAACTTCTTATAATTACAAGTTGTTTAGGTAGTCAAACGTTCATTATATATAGATTAATATTCATGATTTAGATATCAGATATATCATATATATCCATTATATACATGTATTTATAATAGTATATAACATTTGGAGATAAGAAATGAAATGCACCATTCAGGGAGACGGTAAGTCATACGTACGCATGAACGCTACTTTCATTTCTATTTAATATTTAATGGAATGAAAACATAATGATACATAGGTATATTATAGTTATATTATAGTATCATATATAATATCATTAACTCCATCCTCTATATGTCCCACGTATAGATCAAACGAGTTATATCATTTTGAAGGGGTGGGAGTCTGCACTTCCTCAAATGAAATTATCATGTTTACCAATAATGGAAACCATAAAGGTATGCCATAAGTGAAAAATACAGATGAATAGGTAAAGAAATTATATAATATATAAATACCGTTCCATCTTAAAGGCCACCATGAGAGTTAGAATGAGATAATTTGACAGCCATCGTTTCGTGAGGCGTTGGTTTTCCATCCACATAAACAATATTTTCTTTACCCATTAGATGGAGGTGTGTGTATGTGTAGTTAAAATACTTATCATAACAACATCCTAGTATATTTAGGATACTTTTTTGTTACAAAATAATTGAATAAAAAAATTTTAGGGGTTGGAGAAGCAAAGTAAAAGAAAATAATTTAAGAGAGACTGTAAACATTAATTCAGGTAACTCCCTTTGGTTTGAAGAAAAAAGACTTCTTGAAGTGCCTTATGCCTATGGTAAGGCTTCTAAAAGGAAGATATAGATCATTAGAGCTTATTTGGGTAGGTTTTGGATGAGCCAAGGGGCTAGATCGATGTGAGGAATTGGATATAAGTGAGTCATTTTTATAAGGTGGAGGATGGGCTCTTTAGGAACATGGGAAAATATAATTTTATTATATAATTATTTTCGGTTTCTAATGGTTAGAAACTAATTAATGTATAGGATAATATGAATCGAGGTCGATATAAAATCATCCAATAATAATTTTATAGGATTTGGATAATATTTTAGTCTTTATTATCTTATTTATTTAAATCATTTATTAATGAGGTAAACCCTGCATCATTATTGTGTCATAAGTAATTTAATTTATTTGATGTCTAAAAATTAAAAATAAATACCATGATGTAGGAAATAGTTTTAGGTTTCAAATTAATATTTATAGTCCAATATATCAATTATATTACGTCACAGTAAATTTTTTTTAGCAAAACAATATATGTTTATGATATTTTTATTTTTACTTTTGAATAAATTTATTAATATCATTATCTTATCGTAGTGGCTTTAAAAGGACAATTGTCTCACCCAAGGATTGTATTAATCTACCTTTACTCATCCAATAATGTTAGTACAAGTGTTAAGGTAATTTTTTATTAATTTAATATTATTTTTACCTTGAATTATCCAATTTACCTTTAACCGCAGTAAATAAAAGTCAAAAGTTACTATTCATGAAAAAAGAATTTTCATCTTGTTGAACCAAATTTTACTTACTAAAAACAACAATGTATATCAAAATTTCTGAATTCAATTCACAGAAGCAGTAAAATTTCATTTAAATTTAGAATTATGATTTTTAACTACTACTTAGTTGTTTCACTATTAATCAAAAATTAGTGTTCTTCAGAAAAATACCAAAAATTCATCCTAATATATATTTGATATTCCAAATTCAAAACTGTTGTTTATTTTAAAAAATTCAAACCATATAAGTAGGACTAATTAATTTAAAAATAACTTCCATTGTCAGAACAAAACACCTACTTTTAAGAAATAATAACTATCAAAACATTTACAGTTGATTATGTCCAATTTCAAAGTGAAATTGCTTCTAATGACAAATATTGGATTAAATGATAAAAAAATTATAATTACACATTAAAACTAATTCGAAGGATAATCTAACCATTTAAATAAATTATTTTAAAAGGGGGTTTTGAATTAAAATACAGTATTTATCACTATTCATTAAAAAATGAATTTTATCAGAAAGATACCAAAAATTTACCCAAAGATAATTTTGATGTCTCGAATCTAATTAATAAATTTATTTTCTCTAATAGAACATATAAAAGTGACCAAAACTATAATTAATGATGGTTTTGCATTAAAAGGTGGTAAATCGATCTTTTAATGCATATTAGAGTATTTATTCTTAAAATTGGATTCATTCACATTTTAAGCCTGTAACTTTAATTGCATAAAATTTAAAATAATTTAACCAACATGTATAATCATATTTTAGTATTTTCTATTAATTCCTGTCAATACAACAGTTGGGTGTTAACTACCATTTAAAATAATATTAATATATTACTAGTGTGCCACATATGATTTTAAAGGAACCCATTGTTGTGTATCGGGTATTCCATCGAACATAGAATCCCCTTTAAAGGAAAATTAATATTAAATTAAAAAATGTTAATACATATGTAAATACTATATTCTATTTTTACCAGGTATGATACATCCTTCCCCCCTTTAGGGAATTGCGTCCTCACAATTTTATAATTGGGCATGGAAACATCATTGAAAGTCCCACATCTGAAAAAGTGACAATAAAAATTTCACATTAAAATAATGAAAGAGAATTAAAAAGGTCACCCGAGACAGAAGATACTAGGATTCCATGAAAACATGGATATGGATGAGAAAATAAACCATCAAGTTATGATGGAGGGTGATAAAAACCATGATTAAGAAAAAGTTAACCACCATAAAATCACAAACTTCTGATGGGTTAAACAGTCTTTAATTCCCCAGTAGGAAATGTTAACAGACAATGTTTTTGTATTAATATACCTTTAATTGAGGAATTTATGTATTATATTGACTATAAACATAAGGAAACATACAAACATGTGACGTAGACATTCATACTTTACTAAATTTCTAACACCAAATCATCTTTTCTAAAAATGCTGAGTATTCAAACTGACATGGTCACATTAAATGTTCTAGAATCAACTTCTAAAGTATCACATAATCCACAAAAGATGAACTATATATTTATCTCTTCTTTAGTCCCTAACCAACTCCAAATTGGTTAGAACACGATCAAATAATCTATAAAAGGGATAATCTTATACAAATAGTAAAACCACTCTTAATCTCCAAAATTTGTCAAAAAACCCAAGATCATCAAAGACTATTTAGTAAACATATGTCCATAAAATTATTCAAATTATTCCAAACTAATCTTGAAACCCAAATCTTAGAGGGACTTAATCACATAGTCTTCCAAGATAAATAGTAACATTTATCTTCAAATGAAAATAGTTCCTCTTAAAGTCTCATAAAGAAAAGTAATTAACCTAATCACATATTCTACATGATCGGTTAATCATTTACATAAATAACCCAAATCACCTTATATGCATAACAAAAACATAGATTCTTCCAAAATAAAATTTCAACCATTCATCCACAATAGAAAAGATAATTATTCCTTGAATAAAATTGTCATATATCAATCTTCAGGGTTATACACACTATAAAAGGTCTTCTAATGTAATACCATCATCCAAAGAGCCTTAATACTTTTAGGAATTTCACCATCCTAAAATCTACCACAACTCTTGAATCCCTTAAATGTTGACTTCATACTCATTCAATGTTTTTCATGATCCATTAAACATTCATTTCCACGTTATTCTGAAATAATTATTTCCTACAAACAAAATCATGAATCATATCCTATGATTCAATAATATCAAAACATATGTTAAGAAATATTCTATACATTTTATTGGTTATTGTCAATTTCATCATCTTCATCAAAATGGTATTAGGTATTGGTAAAAAAATATTTGTACAATCCTGGTGATCCCATTCCCAAAACATCTTCGTAGGACATCTGTTTGTTTAATGACTATGCACACCACATTTAAAACATTCAATTGATCCCTTAGAAAGAACTTCTTTCCCTTACCTAGATTCAACTGGATGCTTCATTTTTCCATGGATGGTTCATCTTTTATGAGCTTCATTTCTACATCTACAACATCATCCCGTCCCATTAAAACATTTTCCTATGTGTTTCATTTCACATCCTTGACACATAAGTTTTTGAAAAAACATACATTTATGATTATTACCTGAACATTTGCGGGGATTTGATTATCACATATAAAATTCATTCTAAAAATCACCAAGGTTTAGGTGGTCAATCATGACTCCATATAGTTGGTTGAGAATAACAGCAAGATTTATTATTGCAGCTCACATTTCATTCAATTGCTCATTCAGAAAACCATCACAGTTTTCTTCACATCCACTGTTACTTTGGTGCCTGCTAGATCCATCCATTTAATAAAACCAAAAAGGATATTTTGAGTATATCAGTAAAATCATATAATATCTTATGAGGAGGGTAATTACTAAGATATAATTATTTATTTTATATTAAAATAATTCACCTAATCTTAAAAAACTATGACTATTTCTATAATCCTAACCATTATGGAAATACCCTTTTGCTTAAAAAATATCCTAACCTCTAAAGTTATCTAAACTGACCATTGATACCAACTATAAGTACTCGGCCTTAAACAGTAAAAAATATTGAATTAAATGAATAATTCACATTGAGGATCATTTTAGGTTTAGAGTTTTAGATAATTAGGTCAAAACTGTTACATCTCAAAAAAATTACTAAGTAGACACTACTACTCAGTTTCCATTTATTAATAAAATAAAAACACAAGAAAAAAAGATCAAGTCTAGTTCCATGTTTTAGACCATATGAATTTCCCTTGATCCCATCCTTGACCCTATTCACTTTATGTCCTGTGAAAAACATTTCAAAACTTGGTATGTGCATAAAAAGCTCAATAATGGTTATAAAACAAAGTAATAAAATATTAGTTCATCAATACATACATAACATATGATCTTTAACATACTAAATGAATAACACAGAGAAATCATAAATCATAAAGGTATCTTCAGGCATCGATATCATACTTACATTATACCTATCAAAGCTACAAAGTGGGTCAAATTTGGAATACCCATCACAATTTTTTCCCTAAATATCATAGGAGAAACATTAACATTTACCTCTGTCACATTACCCAATGCATTGGAGAGCTATATCAGGCTCTCCTTCCCTAGGTTTATCACAGAACCACTAATACATAAAAAATTCCCAAGAACACAAACATAATCATAACACATAACATAATCATAAAGGAAAGATAACATTCCCACATTGCAATAACAATATATTATTTTGAGATATTGAAATAATAAATCCATTCTCAAAACCATTTTCAATACCAAAAATATGTAAATGAGTATTTTGTTTTCATTTTACTTTTAAAACCATTACGACTTGTTAAGGAATCTAAATGATGAAATAATACCTAGGGCGAAGGAAAAGGTTGTTGTCATCACGTACGTTAAATGATTTTTTTTTCAATTAGCAAAACACCTCATTGAAAAAGATTCCCATTGAATTAAATGAAAATTCAAAAGGGTTTTACACATTGTATAAAAGAAAGTCTTGTATAAATCAAAGGATTCCTCAATGAAAGGAGATTCAGACGAAGTCCCTTACAAGGATGATATCCTTAGAATTTGGTTAAATAAATTACATAATAATGATTGAAAAATATAAATACACTCAATATGATTGGATATGTAGTGTAAATCAATCAAATTACATTCACACATGTTCTTTTCATGACAAACCCAATTACATAGATTTTTAACTCAATGAATGAAAATTGAGTTAAAATTACTCTTATCATGTTCATATAGATGATTTGAGAATTTATCAATGGAGGGATTATGTGTATCAAAAGTATATTCACACAAGGGTGAGTGGAAATTATAGCATAAACAAATAAATAATTATTCCACACATAATCATATCATTATATAATTAATAATTATAATATTTACCCAGGGAGTGGAAATTGGGTTAAAAGTTCTTTAATAGAAATTCAACTGCCTAACGATGTCACATTAAAATTTATAAAATGAGTTGATGAGAGATAAAATGATATCTAATCACATTGAAATATAATTAATAGGATATAGGATATAGAAAAACATATCCCAACATAAGAAGTTGTGAATTAAAAGACATAAAAAAATGTTTTTTTAAAAAGAGGAGGGTGAACTGTTCCCTTACCGATTTGGTAACTTATGAAACATATAACCCATGAAATAAAGACCATAAAATGTTGATTTAATTACCCAATAATGAATTTATATTACACAAAGAGTACAATAATGGTCATTACATACACCACTCAAAGGAAATAATGACAAATATTTCATGAATCTCATGGGAATAAAAAGTGAGAAAAAAACGCCTTACCACATTTTAATCAATCGGGTCTTGTGACCAAAAATTAATAACCAAACAAATAATGACAGAATACAATGAATATAAGGTTATTCATGATAATTTGTATTAATGGTTGTATACATTACACCACATCCAATAAATAAGTGGCGAAAAATTGAAATCTCACATAATTAAAAGTGAGATAAGAAATCCCTTACCTCGTGTCCGACTAGACTCGTTAATTCTTTAATCTCCTGAATAATAAACTAAATATAATTTCGACTTTATTAAGAAACTTTTTCAAGATTATTATTCTATTAATATTACATATTACCATGTTATAAACATTATCTAATCATTTAAGTTAATAATGGTCGTTTTGTCGATATTTAGTACTTGATTCAAAAATCAACTTCTTATAATTACATGTTGTTCATGTGGTCAAAATTTTATTATATCCAAAATGAAATTCAAGATTTAGATATCATATATATAATATATATAAATTATATACATTTATTTATAATAGTACATAACATTTGGAGATAATAAATGAAATGCAACGTTCATGGAGACGGTAAGTCGTACGTACGAATGAACGCTACATTCATTTATATTTTATATTTAATGGAATTAAAACATAATGATACATTGGTATATTGTAATTCCAGTATATTAAAATATATAATATCATTAACTCCATCTTTTATGTGTACCATGTATGGTATGAACGAGTCATATCACTTTGTGGGGGAAGTAGTCTGCACTTCCTCAAATGAAATTGTCATGTTTACCCATAATGGAAACCATAAAGGTATGATATAAGTGAAAAATACAGAAGAATAAAGAAAACATAAACATAATATATATCATATATATACAGTGCCATCTTAAAGGCCACCATCATATGTGGTAGGAGATAATTTAACAATCATCATTTCGTGAGGTGTTGTTTTCCATCCACAGAAGCAGTATGTTCTTTACCCATTAGATGGTGGTCTGTGTAATTATACTTAGAATCCTTCACATAAAAACATCCTAGTATATTTCGGATATTGTTTTTGTTACAAAATAAGTTAATAAAAATATTTTAGGGTATGGATATGTAAAATAAAAGAAAATAATTTAAGAGAAATTGTTACCTTTTATTCGAGTAACTCTCTTTGGTTTGAACCAAAAGTACATATTGAAGTGCTTTCAGTATAATGTAAGACATATAAATGGAAGATAGGGAACTTAAGAGATTTTTTGGACAGTTTTTGGACAAGCCAATGGTCTTGAGTGGTGTGAGTAATTTCATAGAAGTGAGGCCTTTTTATAAGGGGGGAGGGGCACATTAGAAAAGTGTGAAAATATTATTTTATTATATAATTATTTTCAGTTTATAAAGGTCAAAAACTCAATAAAGTAAAAGATAAGATGACTCAAGGTTGAAATATAATTATCCAATAATAATTGGATATGTTTTGTACAATATTTTAGTCTTTATAATCTTATTTATTTTAATCATTTATAAATGAGGTAAACACTATATCATTATTATGTCAGAAATAATTTAATTTATCTGATGTTTAAAAATTATAAAAAAATACCATGATGAAGGAAATATTTTAAGATTTATGATGAATATTTATATTCAAATATATCAATTATATTACCTCACATTAATTTTTTTTATTTAATCAATACATGTTTATGATATTTTTTATTTTTACTTTAAAAAAGTTATTAATATCATTACCGTACCCAAGTGGCAGTAAAATTCCAAAAGTCTCACCCAAGCATTGAATTAATAGGCAATTACTCGTCCAATAAGGATAGGACAAGTGTTAAGGTAATTTTATATTATTTTAATATTATTTTTACCTTACCCTATTTATCTTTAAATACGGTAAATAAAAGTCAAAAGTTACTATTCATCAAAAAATTATTTTCATTTTATTGAACCACATTTTACATACTAATAAAAACGATGTATTTTTTATTTTCAAAGTTAAATTCACAAAATTAGTAAAATTTCACTTAAATGAAAAAGTCATATTTTTAACTACCACTTGGTGGTTTCACTATTAATCAATAATTGATGTTTTTCAGAAAAAAAAAGAAAAAATTCAGCCTAAACTATATTTGATATTCCAAATTCAAAAATGATGTCCATTTTACAAAATTAAAAACATAGAAGTTGGATTAAATAATTTAAAATTAACTCATATTGTCAAAACAAAAAGCGTGCTTTTATGAAAAAATAATTATCAAAAGATTGACAGTTGATTATGTCCAATTTCAATGTCAAATTGCTTCCAATGACCAAAATTGGATGAAATGGAAAAAATACAATCTAATAACACATTGAAACTAATTATAAGAATAATAAAACCATATAACTAAATTATATTAAAAGGCAGTATTGAAATAAAATATAGCATATTTCACCATTCATCAGAAAATGAATTTTATCAGAAAAATACCAAAAATTTACCCAAAGTAAATTTTGATACCCCAATTCTAAAGAAGAATTTTATTTTGTAAAATATAAGATATAAAAGTGAAAAAAACTATATTAAAATAGGGTTCTCCACCAAAAGGCCTTAAATTGACGTTTTAATTAATATTAGATTATTTATGCTTAAAATTGGATTCATTCACATTTTAATCCTCTATCATTTATTAGATAAAATGAAAAAATTTAACAAACATGTATAATCATATTATAGTACGTTCTATTCATTCCCACAAATACAATAGCTAGGCGTTAACTACCGTTTTAAATAATAATAATATATTATTAGTGTGCAACGTAAGATTTCAAAGAAACCCATTTTTGTGTATTAGGTAATCCATCAAACATTGCATCCCATTTAATGAAAAATTAATATTTAATTCAAAAATAAAAATAAATATGATATTTCTATATTATTTATTTACTTGGGATGTTGTAGTATTTGGGCTAACGACTTTATAATTATAAGGTAAGTAGCCTTACCTTGGTCGTGGGGTCTCCTAGGCCACCCCTTTTTCACCAGCTTAAGATTTTTCTCCCACACATAGTCTAAGAGTATTCTTAACCACCTCCTCCTACTCCTCTTCTACCTTGAATGTGTCTCATTTCTTTTATGATAGTTTTTATTTTATTTTATATGATAGAAATCATGAGGTGAGACTATGTGTCTACCACTTTCTATTCATTTCTTTCTCCACTATCTCTGGACCTATATATGTATAAATTCCATATTAATATGGAATTATTTTACTTTCCCAATTTATAATAGTTTAGTCCAAACTGATAGTTAATGTTGTATGAGTGTGATTTTCTTAGAATCACATAGGTGGTCCCTTAATTAAACAGATAGTTGGGTACGTTTATTCTCAAGTGATGTGTTTGACGGCTTTGTCAAATTCACCATGAATTTACCAAATTTAAATTTACTTTTAAATATTTATATTTATTTTTTATTTTCACTATTTTCATGCCATGAACCAAATAAAATGAAATACCTAGTTTAACATCTAGGTAATGAGATTAACCATGAGACATGACGACAAAGTGGTAAATTATATTTTATAATGCGTAAATGGGTAGATTTATGGGGTCATTCTAATTATACAATTGCCCTTATTTTAGTGTGATGTTATTAAATGAATAACTATGTATGAAATTTTTAAAAAGGTAATTGGGAAATTATTTGATTATAATGAAATATAATTATATAATCATCGAAGGTGTGAATGGAATTGTTGAATCATAAAATGCCAATGTAATATTGAATTGGTATAAAATTTTTATTAAATGAATAAGTATTGATAAATTTGAATTGATGAATTTTAAATTCAGATTATTTTTTATGTATTTTAGGAATTATTAGGTGTGTAATGGAACCAATTATGTAAATGGAAAATAGAAAAACATATAATTGAACTTTAAAATAGTTTTTTGAATGGAAATTATGAATTTTGTGACTTCATTTTGGATTAAAATTAATATTCCCCATGGGGTTCTCTTCTAATAAAATTAAATAAAAATTCCATTTGGTGAAATATTTTTTTAATGGAAGTGAAAATTTCCAAGGGGGTGTATTATTTTTTAAAAAGGTAAAAAAAATCATTTTATGTGGACTTGTTTAAAAATATTGAAAAATTCCCAATCGGTAAATCATGTAAATATAAGGAAAACCACCATTGAGTTTGTTTGTTATTGGATAGGAATGTTCTTATAGGGGAGGTAGGTGGTACTTACTATCTTATTCCATCTAATGAGAAAAATATTGAAGGGGTGGTACATGTTACTTATTGGCCTCTTCTATTGGATGAGAAAAATACACTATGGTAGGTCTATGTTACTTTTTTCATTATTCATTATCTAATAAAATTCCATAATGTTTTTCTTAATGAATTATCCGATATAGTTCGAAGACCAATGCCTGTTATTAGGATAAATGGTCATCTTGACATACTCATTGTTTCATCAACATTAGATGTATCAGGTACGGTCAATAATGATTATTGATCTTACAATCGATGATGGAATTCCACAATATATAGTGTCGTTATTGAACCCTTGCATTGATGGTATTTACTGATTTTATTTTATTATTTTAAATTTTTAAATTTTTTAATTATGGATGTTAAAAATGAACTTTATTTGGAATTGTTATTTTATGAATCACGTTTGTGGTTCCTCACTGAGTTGTACTCAAACCCTAATTGACAATCTATGACACTTGGGTACCCAATAAGACATAACTATTTTTTCACACATTAAAAATTTAACGAAATAGATCGTCGCATGTTTTTATTCTTATATAGATAATAGTAGCCGGACGAACCCAATACTGGGTAATTATATTCCACAGTATCATTTTAATTCGATTTCATCCTTTCATATGATCATCCCATGGGGGATTTTTTAGTTCATGTATGGAATACGCCATTCATATGGGATTGCGTTGATTGTTT
The DNA here is from genome assembly GCA_963277665.1 of Viscum album. Taxonomy (NCBI): domain Eukaryota; kingdom Viridiplantae; phylum Streptophyta; class Magnoliopsida; order Santalales; family Viscaceae; genus Viscum; species Viscum album. The sequence goes on along the minus strand of OY728151.1, from coordinate 1,858,795,501 downwards.
AATTTTCGGTCTCCTAAGCAGTCTTATTTGTGTGGATTATTTGAAAAAAATTATATCTTTTAAATTATTTTTTCCATTCCTAATTATTTGACTAGAGGGTATAGTATCCTTATACACCTTCACAACTAGTCAGAAGCCTTTTATTTAGGGGGAAAAGTTCAATAGTTTATGTAGGTCCTATAGATCTGTAACTGATTAGTAGTCCAAGGAAGAATGATGTTATCATTGATGTCAAAGAATTATTTGAAATTTATTTATATCTATGGATGGTATAGTAGATGATATGTAGTGTTATATCATCATAAGGATCTCATTACCAGGACTTATTAACCCACACATAGTGGAAAAAAATGTTTCTAGGGATTCTATTTGTTGTACAAGGATTTAGCTTATAAAAAATATTTTTTATTTTCATTGTGAATGAGGCACATAGTTTATGATTTTACAAGTGTATTTGACTTATACTATTGTCCTGATAATAAATTGTGTGGGTGAATTCATACCTCAATTCAGGCATGTAGGGATTCACATAACATGCTTCCTGAAAGGGACATATGATTCATAGGTTGATCTCATTACTATTTTTATTTATCATTCCCAATGGTTATATATATTTGATTTAAATATTCCATTGGATATGAATTCCTATTAATAAAATAGTTATTTCATATTTTAAATTCCAAAATCAATTTGCATGGTGTCTTCCCATATAATATCATAGTGGAATATTACCTATCCAATTATGAAAATTATATCTTGATGTAACGGTAGACGTAAATCGATTACTAAATGAGGGTATCTGTTAAATAGACTTCCCAGAAGAACCCTATAATGTTTTCACCCTTATATCATTTAAATAATACCAAATTTTACAAACACATGGGAATATAGAAATATTTATAAAACCTGGAAAGAATAAATCATAACCTTGGAATGAAAATAAAATGGAATTTTTTGTAAATTATGGAAATTTGGATCGTAAAATTTAATGATTTTAAACCATATTAAAATTTTATCATTATTGAATAAAATATTAAAAAAAGTTGAATAATGGAAAAAAAATTAAATGTGAAGACATGTAGCCCTTATTAATATTTCTTGACACAATGTTTCAGTATTAGTGGTTATTGAGAGCGCCTCAAATGAAATTTTCATATGGTATGCATTTAGGTAGAACCTATGAGGGTGGAGGACCTTTAGTATAACTAGTTTGGACCTTGGTAGTGGTAGATGGTGGCTAGATAGAGAGAGAGAAATATTGTTTTGTAAAACATTTCAAGATGTGTGGTATATAGTATAATTAATGATATATCTATTGTGTTTTTCAATTGGGCTATGTCCTTTCCAGATTGTGATACGTTGTGATGAGAATCCCTGGTCTTCCAATACCTTGTGTATTATCTCTGAACCAGTATTTGGTAGGATATATTTTAATGATATATATATATATACGAGGACCCTGTAGAATATTTCATGGAATGTTAATGCCATGTGACCTTTAGATAGGAGCAAGTCCCATCCTTTGATATTTTTTTAGTGATAACCTGATTGATAGATAGGGTGGGATGACATATTATCCATTAATATATGATATATGATTTTTAGTCAGACTTTTCCAAGATAAATCTATGATTTACGCATCACTTGGTTGGACAACTCTTTTCAATTAATTTTGATATGTATGGCTTGGGTAGATGATATGATAATGTGATCGATGCATGTTCATTTATTCATATTATTGAATTTGTTATAATTGTGAAGAAAAAATGTGTGTACCATGTATCTAGGTCGGTTTTCAATGGTATGATCATTTGGATGCCTTACCCCATAGGTTGTGTACATGCATTTGGTATACATTGTATGTGTTAATAAGAACTTCGGGTTATTGAAATGACACTCAATAATATTGGTGTTTTTGAAAATAGAATTGATATTTTAAGGTGTTTTTAGATTGAATGAGAGTATTTATGATACATTTGGTTAGTAAAAGAGACATAAAATATTCATGTCTAATTTCTTGATTGGGAATGTGAGCTAAGTATTGATGATGCTTGACCCACGAGATGATGAATTGACATAGAAAATTGGTCATAGTGGAGTATGAATCCCCTAGGTTTTGATAGGATTTTGTATTGAATGTATTATAACAAGTTATTTTTTCCTAAAGCAATGATAGTATGAATTTTGATTTTGGTGGGTTTATCCAGGGGAATGGTCCTTGTGTGGTTCACATAATAATATTTTTGGTATAAAATATCTTTAGTGATAATATTGTAATAATTGTATGGTTACCATTGGTTCATGACTATATGGAATATAGTCATGGCATAACTCCCCAACATTTTATGATATATTTCTCATTAAAAGATTTAATTTCATTGATTGCATGATTTACATGCAAGATTGAGTTAAAATGAAAAAAAATATACCTTTGAATCCATATTATTATTTAATATCATATTTATCACCTAGAGGTTGTATTTGAGGGTATTAATATAACTAAAAATATTATTTAAAATTATTGTTATCACATATATAGAATGAATTCATTATACACCAATTCATAGATCCATATCAATTTATAGAAGAGATAATTTTTTATTATGTTTTTATGTATGCAATGTGTTTTTATCTTAAAAAATTATATCTATCACTAATTATAAATCATTTTAATGAAATATAAAGATAATATAATTAATAAAAATTTAAAATTTATAAAATTAATTTTAAAATGCATGGGGTAATAAAAAATATAGTTTTATTCTCAAAAAAATTTATTCAAATATAGTTTTCATTTTTATGTTATTTTTTAATATTAATATCATCCAATTTAATAAATTTAAAATTCAAAAAATTTATTCCATATTTGTAATAAGGTGGTTTAAATTTTGTAAATAGTCCCCATTTTAAATTTTTAATAGTAACCATGGTAAATAGTTTTCACCTTGGTATGTGGAAAACAAGGTTAAAACTAAGGGATAAGTCCCAAAAATTTTGAAAGAATGTGCTTTTCTTTCATTGGTTATGATTTGTTTAACCTTAAGAATAATATCATTGGTCTTTTGAAATATTCTTACCATTTATATTCCATAATGACCATTATGTTATTTTATGTAAAAACAAAATAAAAATGTCACTATATTTTAATATCTCTAATAAATATTCATGGGGATAAAAAGAGAATTTGTTCATTAATAAATTTTTATATTAAATAGGGATGATTTTATGTCATGTTAAATTATTTTAAATATTCAGTGATGGAATAATTACCATAAATTCTTATGATAAGTTGATACTATTTTTTTCAAGTAATATAGATATCAATTAAATAATTTTAATAAAAATTTAGTTTAATAAAATTTGGATGAAATGTAATGGCCCACAACTTATATATATAAATATAAATTATAATAAATATGTTTAATTTTTATTTTAAAATTCTATTTCTATATTCTTTTCTATAAGGAAAAACCTTGTGAATTATCTCAAAAATGTATATATTGGTATCTTATTTTAAATAATACTTTATTAAATGATTTTAAATTCATAAAAACAATAGTTTTATCCCAGATAATGGAATATGGTTGATAATATCAAACATTTTACACTTATTTTTCCACACTCTAACTATAGTAACATTCATCACTCCTAAAGGGTAAAAAACATATATATCATCGAAATCATCAAAAGGGATAACATGGGTTAAAACTAAGATACCACGGTTAAAACATAACCTAAATATATATACATGTTATACGATAATATGATTTAGATTCTTCATCATCATATCTTCTAAATATATCAATTTTTTCCACTTTATAATGAATTTTTATTAAATTAATTTTATATTATTGATAGTACCATGGTTGCCCCTCCCCTCACATATAAAAGGGAAACTCTGCTTCTCTACTATTCAAAATTTTTATGACACATAGCTTGAATGATATATATATATCAAAATTAAAAAACCATAATTACCAATTTAATAGATATTCTTATGTTTCCCAAATACAATCCACTCATAACTAATGTTTTGTACTAATGAAGGATTTTCAATGAAGAGGTACTACTCTTAACAAAGTAATTTCAATTTTGATTCTCCTTACACAAAAAAATAATTCTATGAAATCTAGTATAAAATAATTAATTAAGTCTCTTAAATTTAATATATTGCAATTATGATTATGTAACAGCCATTTTATACCTCCTTTCTATCCTATGAAAAAATAATGCATCGCTCATGCATATGTGTGGACTACAACCTCTATGAAGTGATGTGTCTAATATTTCATAACAGGATCAAAATAATGGATTCAATATAGATTTTATAAAATATTTATTGTATTTATAATTTTATTATATTCCTAGAAATGTGTATTATTATTTAATATTCTTTCATTCCATCCATCGAAAAGTGGAAACATCACTCATGCTTATGCACAAACTACCATTTCCATAATTTGATGTGATTTATTTTTTTATCCATGATTTATATGAATTTTTATAAAATTTTACATAATTATAAAATAATATAGTTATGAAGATATATAAATATTATAGATTATGCAAACCTAATAAATGTATATGGATTGGGAGTGCCAAACCTAAACCTGTATGAAACCCAAAGCAGTCATCACACAGAATAAGGATTTTAATAATGAATTTATAATAAATTGGGGATAATATGTGATAAATAAATAATATATTGTGTGATATAATAGTTAATCGTTATTTATTTAATAAATATATATCTATTATATAGGAGTTTTAATGAAATAAAATTTATGATGATATATAAGGTAAGACATTTTGTTACAATTTATTTTTAGGTTTTTCTATGCTAAATTTCCATTGAAGGATATTTTTTAGATCTTATCCTTTAAAACCCATATATTTTATTCACAACCAGTTTTTACTATATTTTTTAATTATTAGTACCATTTTATATTTTTTCAATTTAAAATTATTGAGAATATGTGTTTAAATAAAACTATACTTTATTTTATCATTGGCTGATGGAATTTTTCTTACATGTACATACACATAAAATTTGTTTTATGAATTTTCATACATTTATATTAAATGTTTTTAAAAATTTCATTTCACTACCACTGAATTTATTTAAAAATTTGTAAAAAGGAATAATTATAATTTTTTAATATATATTTAAAATTTTACTAATCAATGAATGGATTTTTTTATTAACATATACGACATGAACATATATTCCTAGAAAAAAAATTATTTCCATTCTATATTACTATACATATGTCATAGAATATTTTCAATGAAATCAATTTTCTAGATATTCTAGGAATTATTAGAAAAAAATTTATCCAATGAAAATTTCATTATCTCATGTATTCAAATAATTGATATAATGATATTTTAAATATATTTTTAATCTATGTCAAAATATATTTTTGTTTATTATGTTTCAATGTGGATAGTTTCAAATAATAAAATCCATGTTATTTATCTAGATGTAATATAGTAATGTGATGATGAACTTTTTATGAAACCCACTTCTTTTTCATGGTTTATTCTATGATGAAAGTATGAATGCTTTAAGATATGATTGAACACCTATGTATGGATTTCATTATGTGACAGGTGGGTCAGTTATAGATTGTCAATGAATTATGTAAAATCTTATATCTCATGAAATAATTATGATAATACATTTTATGTACATGATCCAATATGGGAAACTGGTAGGGATCCCATATCCCCTATTATATCTGAAATATTTGGTGATTTTGGATCTAATATGATATGTAGATCAGGTGGTGATGTATGATCCTCTATGATATCATGGACTTGGAATCTAACCATGAAATATGAAAATTTTCTATGTCTATCATGTCTTCACACACATAATAATATATTAGTTGCTTATTACTTGAATTTAGGGCTCATGAATGAATTTTTTAAGATTCCCCAATCTTATGACATCCAAATGTTTTATTCCATGACTCATGACTATGATATATGAATTATCAGGGATGAATTTTTTTTGTTGATAAACACATGTTATTATATGATTACACTCATTTTATTCTTATATATGATCATTTATTAATATATCCCACATTTATCATCACATAGAATCTATGAAAACACCTTTTTATGATTTAAATTTTACCCATGTTATGAAGAAATGTACTAAGTATGATGAGTCTAAAAGTTTATCAAATATAAAAAAACATATCATATTTAATTAATATTATACATAAATATACTTTTCATGTCTCTATTATCTAACTACACAAAACAATTATGGTTCTTGGGAATTTCTATTTGAGATATATACTGAATGTTAATAAAAAATATGTAATATCTATGTATCAAATTATTAGTTATCTATTGTTTATATATAATGAGACATTTTTAATTTTTTACATTATATTATGGAGATTTTTTTATAAAACATAATACATACTATATTTAACTTTAATGGATGGACATTATATGTCATAGGATGATAAAAAGGTTTCCATGATTAGGGCATCTTAGGAATGATTTTATTTACTATATTATTTATCACTATTATTATGGTAACATGATGATTACAATATTTTTTTCTAAATTAATGTAAGTAGATTGAATCTTTATGACAACAAATATGATAAAAATTGAAATTACTTTACTTTGGATTAATGAAATTATTTGTGAGAACAAATTCCAAAAAAAAATTCATGATCATGAAACATTATCAGTAAATGAATCATGTTTATATTTAGAACATTCAAATTAATGGAAAAGACACTATTCACTCTTTCATGATGAAATATACACCTTAATTTAGGGTGTATTTTGATCTATAAGTGGTTTTTTGATGCATTCGTACCAATGAAAAATTATTTTCTTTCATCCAGTTTATGAATGATGAAAATTCATTCTTATACACTTATCATTTGTAAGGTGATATAGATAAATGGTGGAGTCATATTAAGAATATGGGGAAAGAGGATAAAATAGAATCCTTAAATGGGGATACTTTTAAGAGGATATTTTTAATTATGTATATTATTTATATTCTATGAATAAAAATGGATAAGTTGTTCCTTGAGTGTAGAGACCCTATTTTTTTCTTATAAGACTTTGAATTATGTCGAGAAATATTTTTATATTTATGCGCTATGAAAAAATTAGATTCTTTGGCTCGTTGTTCTTCCAAATAATTTAACAAACATATTAAAAAAAATTTAATATTACACATGAATAGTTATTCAGAAATATTTGGATACCTCTTAAATGGAGACTCGGATGAAAAATATGAGAAACCTATGGAGTTTAAAATATGGTTTTTACCTTAGGAATGAACTAATGATGGTTAGTGCAGGGAATTTAGATAATGAAACAGTTATTGGTATATTGATTGGGTTAATTAATTATATAATTAATTATATTTTTTAATTGATCTAAATAGAAATTCCCTATAGTTAAATTGATATAGTGGATCTCTAGGGTAATCTTCATAAACATAAGACTATTGAGATAATTTTCCTTCCACCATAAATTGAATAATTGTGAGCAGTTGAAAACGTGAATCCAGATCTTGGAAAATACAAGCAGAGTGAACTCAATAACTTCTATTATTTATTCTAAAAAATTTTACTCATCCATGAATGATCAAATACCAAGGTCCGACACATCATTTCAGTATTATTGCATATATAATTAAACTGTTGAGCATGATCACACTGTTTCCCTGATCTGTATTAAAATTGTGCCATTAGAAGGTCTTGTGAATAGATTTTAAATTGTTTATTCAATTCTTCTCACCCTACTCATCATAATTTGTATTAATAATCCTGAATTCTTGACCATTGAATTCTGAAAAACTATTTATTACGCTTTTCACCCTCCATTATTCATGTCCATCATCATTGGACCATGAGGCCATGATTGGACTTTGATGGCCAGGATCGAGCATATCCAGACTCTTGAAATCCAAACTGATTCACATGCAATGAATAGATTCATGAATTAGGATTGGATTTAAAGGACTTGTCGGTTCCAGATGATTTCTTCAAGGATATGGTATCCAAAATGGATATGTTGCAACATAATAGTTGAATTTGGTTCGTACGGGCATTGATTAGGTGAATCATAAATCCATCTTATGGCCAATGGGATACCATAATTTATAATAGAAGGCTTCTCCTTCTATTTTTGGTGACCAATAGATGATATTTGAATCATTGAGAATGAATATGGAATGTGTAGGGATCATATATAATATTTTTTGAAATCATAACTATTATCCATGTAGTTTAGAAGAAAACATGTCGTATAGTACTCCTTTGGAAATGGAGAATGGTTATTAAAAAAGATTTAGGATCATGTGAATTGGGGCTAGGCCGCACACCATGTAAACCTCCTTTGGTAGACATATAATGTGGTGGAGAATAGTGGAACAAACCCACGAAAGAGTATAAGTCATGTATCAATATAGGCATACAAATGCATGGTTACATGGATGCATTCGGGGGCCCATGCAGGATCTTGGGCGGTTGAGGAATGTCGTTTAGTCCCCTCAAACACTATGTATGGATAAAGGGGTAGTGAACCATATACTATCCTGAACATGGCTAGGCATTAGAGTGAGACCACACTTTGTGTCACTCCCCTTACACACTATGCATAATCATATCCTTTTCAAGGAAATCTATCTCTCTTGTACCACCATTGTTTACACTATTATAATGTTATGTGAGTAGCCTATCATAATTTTTTTCTATTTAGAAGATTTGTTTCTTATTTGTGGTAGATTTTGAGATTTTGGAACGATGTTTTGATCATGACACTTCTTTATGTGATGCTCCTTGATGAAAATGATCAGTCTGGATCATCCAATACATTAGAGTGGAAACCTCTTTCCGGGATAAGGGATGGGTCCTCTACCTATCCACTAACTAGAACACTCCAATTGGGAAAGGCATGGGCCCTCAATAAACCACTATAATTCCACACTCCTGTTAGAAAGGTCAGGGGTCCTCAATCTACTATCCAAGCGGAATCATCCTACACTTATAGGGAATGGGTCATTGAAAACTATAATTGCACCCTCATATTGGGAAATTTATGGGTCCTTTAATACTAGAGTGGACCCCTTTAATTTAGTCAAGGAATGTTTCTTTTATCGAATACAATAGTGTAACCATCCTATAGTTTCATAGCATGGGTCCTCTATCAACTATTTGTGTGGAATCCTCTTATTGTAACAGGCCACGGGTCCCCTACCTAATGATTGGCCCCCTTGATTTCTTGGAATAGTTGTGAAGTCTGGATTAAATTGAATTTTTCATTTGAAAAAATGAATGACATGATTGGCCTCATTGATAGGAATTTGGAATAGATTGAACTCCTTCCTAGTCTTGGAAATGCGATGGAGATCACTATTCCTTCTCATTTGGGTACCATTTTTTTGGGCATATATAAATATGTATCCATGTCATCAGATGTTGTTACTCAATTTCATTGGGTTGAGTTATCCAATTCCTATCATGTCTCTTAATTCTACCCTTTATATTTCTAGGCATCCTATTGGTTATGTATATACCCACTACATCATGGGATATTCCAAAATATATTATTTCTTATGAAAACTAATGATTGGTTAGAGGCAGTTATAGAGGATCATATGAACACCCTTTTTCACTATACCATGTGTGGTGGTCATAGCATGTGGATCTATAGTCATGAACACTAATCATTTTAAATTTCATGTTTTTCAGGTTGGAACATCATTCTGGTTTGCTGTGTATTTTTCCATTTTGACTTTTCAGTTTACATTATTAGATTCTTATACTTACAATAGGGATTACATGCATGGTATCCTATCTAAATAATTAAAATATTATTATTTCCCTCTACAATTATTCATTGATATGGTCTGGTGCATGTATAAAAGTAAATAAGGAAATGGCCTCCCATATTATTCATTACATTCGGGACTTTTCACCACTCACTGGCCTATAGAGGCAGGCATGGGGTAGTTAAGGTTCATGACCGATTTTTTCAATTCATGACAGATAAAAATCATATAAGTTCATTGCCTAAGAAGATGTTGGGAGTAGTCCCTTTAAAGGATCTGGTTGGGATTTATGGTAATAATGTTAAAGTGTGTCGAGTGTAGCTTTATAACAAGGGAATCTAGTGTTCTGCAGCGACTGTTGTATCCATTCACCAAGAATTTGAAAACCATCTTTTAAACTTTATCTACCAATACATTGGTTGTAGGGGTCAATGGTACATGAGTAATTTATAATTGAGTCTTTTACTATCATTATTTTTTCAGATCCCCATTATATATATATATATATCTATATATCCACAGAACATCTTGATTAATTTTTCATGATGCCTCCATGATGAAAACATTCTAGGTTACTAAGTCTAGATCTTTATGAAGAAATTATGAGTGATTAGGCCATAGTTCATGGTTCAGCACTTGATATCCGTCCTATTAGAGGATTGGTATTAGAAGAATATCTAGTCCAAAAATAGATCATACCAGTACTGTATGTTGAAGATGCGTAAAGGCTCAACACACTTCGTGAGTCCAACCCTATGGGCTGTTGTGGTTCTGCAGTGAGCCAAATACATATGCAGTGGAGGATTGTATAGAGTTTGCGATATATGTATTCATGTTTTTCTAGAATCTAACTGATTAGGTGGTTTCACTAGGATCCCACCATTTCCTAAAGCAGATATGAATTTTTTGAATCTAGTTACAAAGATGTATTATGTGTCAACACTCTCATTGTCTGACTACCAGTAGATATCTCATGAGGGCTACAACCCCTCGTGTATGAGATTAGTCTGTATTCGAGAGTTTGGGGAGATTCTTCATGGATGGATGATATTTTTAGAGCATGTTGTAAGGTTTATAGATCTTTAATTTTACTCCCTCAACAAGATTTATGATTCCTACATTTAGGAATGGATTTTTGAGGAGGATATCCAGAGAGATAATTGTGCTCCTATAGTACCCTTGATTATTTCCACTAATGGTGGGCTATTAGAGTTGGAAAAAGTAATGGTGAAATTAATTTTATATGGAATTCATGTTACTGGATAATGTAGTGGGGATTATATGGATCAGTCCTCTACAACATCTATAATGTGGCATTCGATAGGATCATGAAACATGAGATCTTCATAAGATCAGACTCAGGAATATGGTGAGGGAAAAAATATTACTATGTATGAATTGATAGTGGAAGTGATATTCATGTGATGAGAAAGTAAAATATCTCATCATTTCATGATCAGACTTTTGGAGGAGATAAGATAGTTACTGGATGGACCACCAAGGAAGAGATAATTCCATGGTCACAGATTTTCAATGATAGTACAATGTGACCCCTAGGGAGGAAGAACTGGTAAAAGAGCATATAGAATAATTGGAGGGGGATATGTGATGAAAGATTATTCCATGATATACTTCCACAACCACTACTTGGAATCCCATGATTGGATTAGGGAGATGGTGGTTGGGGCCCCAAACAGATGCAAGCTATGGATGTGTATGAACCAGCCGCACATGAGATGATTATATGCAAGATCTGTGATTATTATACTATTGAATAAATATTTTTAGACAGAGGTCTGAGCCATTTTTTCATTAGTTTATTATTATTGTGAGAGTTATATCTCCCAGTATAGGCTTTATCCAAATAGGTTTGTCTTGAGTTTCCTACTGGGAACAGTTCTAGGATATAATTTATCTATCATCAGTGTGATCTATAGCATAGAGAGGTTCACATGGTACATTTTGATATTCATGATGGAACCTATGAAATCACATTTGGAATGGATTGGATGTCCTTGGACAGATCCCATATTTACTATCACCACATACAAGTCAGATTCCTTCATATTGATTGAACACGATTCTACATTATGGTAAAGAGAGATCTCGTGTAAGGGGGAGTGGGTTTTGTCAGAAGGTGGATGCATCCAAATACCCATCATTTTTTAGTGAATCCCTTGGTACATAATGGTCTTCAAGAATGTAGATTATTCATTCATAAAGGATTTTATGTGCATCTTCCCTAATGAGTATCTATGACAACATCTGAGGTTGGAGATAGATTTTTGTATCAACCAACATTTTGGGATCACATCATTATCTTATGTAAAATATCGAATGGATCCTAATGAGATCTATGAGATTTTTTTTGTATATATAGGACCCTAGTGGGAAGGATTTTAATAGATCCAATGTGTCCCATTGGTAGATTCTATGTTTTTGGAAAAAATGAGGACACGAGGTTGCGGATATGTATAGATTTTCATCACCTAAACGAGTCCATGATATGTAATGTATGCCCCTTTTTGGGGATTTATGTCCTCTTTCAATTTTTTCACGGTGTGATTTGTTTCTCAAAGATCCATATCTGGTCGAGCCACCCCCATTTGAGAGTATGAGAGGCCAATATTTTGAACATATAATTCTGATGTCTCTATGGACACTGTGAATTATTGGGGATACCTTTTCATGTTACGGATTCCACTACTATGTTTATGTCTTTTAAAAGTGGTATCCTCCAGTCATACATGAAACTATTTTCTATTTTCATTATTGATTAAATACTCATATAATCTGTGTTAGAGGAGGAGCATGAAGAGCAGTTGATTATGGTTCTATATTTACATTAAGAGCACTAGGATTATGGTAATATCGTAAAGAGAATGTTCTTGTTCCATGAGGTTCAATTTATATGGAATTTCATTTCAAATAATTTAATTTATGTGGGATTTTTAATCTTTATTCAATATTTTATTATGATCCAATTAAGTGTGTCTTATAGGTTCAAATTTTTATTTACATTGTGGGGTACTATATGAGGTTTTTGGACAAGCACTCCTGGATTTCAACACCGTTAAACCCCCATACATGAAAAGAATTCCATTTACCTAAAATGAGTAGTTTCAAACTTCCTTTGCGGATTTGAGGATATGGATGAATATTGAACCTATTTTTATACTACTAGAGGAGGTTGTAGTGTACATAGTGTGATGTGATGCCTTGGGTGATGGGATGAACTACATGATAATGTAGAGATAGGTAGTTATTGCATTTGGGTCATGGTATTTGAGACCTAACTAGAAAAACAAAATGAAAGATGACCTAGAGATAGCAGTGGTAGACTTCTCTCTCCAGATGTGGAGGCAAAATCTCGTAGGAGAGTGATTTTATGTTTAATTATTCGATCTGAGTCTGAGTTTTGTCTTCATGCTGAAATAATTGAACCTGATATTAACGTTCTGGTTGGTTTTCCTTCATCATAATGAGCTTGAGATAGTCTATTTTATGGGGATGTAAAAGGCTGTAGTAGACCCCCATAGCATCCATTTCCAAGATCATTTGTTGATGGTGGTGTTAGAGGAGTTTTCTTCTATAAAAATATCAATAGTTGAGAAGGTGGGTGAAACTTTTCATTAGATGATAGTGTGGAATCATCCACTTCTCTAGATTGTGAGCAGCCCAAGTTGGAATATATCAATTGTGAAATCTTATGTGACCAGATATTCTCAAAATATTCAACATATAGATTTTATAAAGAAGGTTATCATGTAATCATTTTACGGCGATGGACGGTGGTCCCATCCATCATGTGGGAGGAAATGGTGAGAGATTTTTTTAAAAAATGATTTCACTATATATACCAGTGTATGGAATATGTACAAATTTTATCATTGATTGTTTTTGTGGTATGATATTAGATAGAGTATGGATGAGTTCATCTCAGGATTACTCACATATTCGCTAGTGAAGGATGATAACCAGGTCTTGGTGGGTTTATTGTAAACCATTGATATAGAAGAGTATAAATGAGATGGATAATAAATAGAATTTTTGATAGGAATTCCATGGATTGCAATAAGTTTTTCACCATCTGGGTGATAGTTGACCAACTCATGTAGTCTGTACACTTCCTTCCTATCTGGGAAGATGTTTTGGTAGAGATTTTACGGTAGTTGATTGTATAGGATATTATCCCCTTTCATGGACTGACCTCAATTATTTTCTTTTTCCATGATGTTTGGTTCATGTCAGGGTTGTGGAGAGTCTTATAGGAGTAATATATGGTTCATATGAGGAACATTATAGCGTATCACCCCCAAAAAATGGGATAACATAGAGAAAAATCTTGTAGGTTGGGGATTTGTTGAGGTATTGTGTGTTAGACTTCAGCCGAAGTTTGGAGGATCACATTCCCTTGGTAGTGTTTTCATACAATAATTTCTACCACTCTACTATCGACATGGTTACTTTTTAGGCCATATATGGGAGACCCTCTATGTCTCCCAAATGATAAACTAATATCCAAATTGCATCACTTTTTGTTACAAATATGGTGCAGGAGGTGACAGATAGGGATGAAGTCATACACAAGTTGGTTAGGATAGCTTGGTTGTAGAAGAAATATTATACAAATTGATGTCTTAGGACCTTTTATTTTTAGAAGGGATACTATGTTTTCTAGATTCTCCACACAATGATGTGTGTAGAGATTCAACCAAGGAGGCATGTTATCCTTATGGTTCATCAGGTCATTCAATATCATTCAGAGGGTTGGTGAGTTTGTGTACCACATCCCACTATCACTATTGTTGGAGTAGATGATTGATGTATTCCATCTATAATGACTAGAGAGATATGTGCCTAATCCCACGCATGTTATTGACTAGGGAGATCTATAAATAGATGATGGGTAATCATTTTTAGAGCACCCAGTGGTAATCAATGGTCAGTAAATGAAGATCATGTGTGGATGGACCATCACCTTGGATCGGGTGTTGTAGTAGTATGGGAACCTTCAGGGGAGCTCCTGGGAGCGTGAGAGATATATGCATTCTTAGTATTCTGAGCTTTTTTTTCTTTCTTCTTTTTGATGATTAAAATTTTGATCAACAAAATAATGTAAAGACCCCATTTTTTCCTTGTAATTCTTTTAAATATGGATAACTATATTTTTGGATCCTGGTGATAAGAAGGAATGCGTTTCTGATGTTTGATGTGCCTAGAAATAATTTTATAATAATATTATACATATTTATTATTACTCACACATGGATTTTTAGAAATAATGGTAGTATCTTTAAATATATTCTTAGATCCAAAATTTGAGACCATGGATAAATTTTTTATGTCAATTTTACCAAAAGTGTGACCCAAAGTTGGTCGGCACAAGCCATTTCGATAAAGTGACCATTGGCGGTATGTTTAGTGTTCATATTAAATAAATAAAAAAAATAATTTATTCATTGTCAAAAACATATATCCTATATATTTACACTATTTTTTTTGGATCTCTAGGGTATTCCATAAAACCATGTGACCATTTAGACGATTGTTCATCCACCCTCTATTTGGGAATCCTGATCAGACAACAACACGAATCAAGATCCCGGAAAATCAAGGTGCTACAAATGTAAGGACATATCTTATTCATTGGTGAGGATGTTATTCATTGAAAATTGATCATGTCTTGAGGAATGTTTCTTAATTTTTTTCATTCGGCCTCATATTATTAAATGAATTTGCACGAGCATATTATTTATTTCATATGCATTCTAATTATTCCTTTGAATGAGCTTGTTGTCTGGTTTTAAATTCTATATTAATTTTTTATCACCCCAAGGATCAATATTTCTATTCACTGGATAATAAAAATTGGTCAATGATTGATTCACATATATTTATTTAAATTTTTTACCCTCCATTATTCATGTTCTTCATTATTGGACCATAGGGTAATGATTTTACATTTCCATAAAAGATCGAGCATGACAAGACCCCAGAATCATGGATGATTTTCATGAAATTAATCAATAGAATAATGATGAATGGATTATAAGTATTTTCAAGATTATAATTATTTCTATGTGGATATGGTATCAAAAGTAGAGATAGATTGGAATGGGAGGTGAATGAGGCACATGAAATCATTGAGTGGGTGATTTGGAAATCTGTTGTCCATACAAAAGATATATACAAAATACAAATGAAGGATTCCCCTACAGTTTAAAGTGGATTGGAGGGGATATTAGAAGCATTGAGTACATATATTTAATGCTTGAGGAAAATATCCTATATTCTATGAAAATGAAGACCACATTTTTTGTACTTAATATCAGCACACACAGTGTAGTCACCCTATGGATACAACGTTAGGATTTTTGAAACTATTGAGGATAACATAGAATGTTTCTGGAACACATGACATCTGAACATCCCTAGGTAGAAAATCAATGTGGAGGAGAATAAGAGAAGGACCTTGTGCGGTAGGACACACCACATATAAGTGTACACAATACAATTAAATGTTACACGTGCTTTTCTAGGAGAATGAGAAGTCCTAGGGTGGATGAGGAATTCATTTTTGTCCCTTACATTTCAGGTAAGGATATATGGGTAGTGAACCATGTATTAGTGGGGATACGACCTGTGAGTGGAGCAAGAACACACACTGTGTGGCTCCCCATACACATTTTATACCCAGAATTCATTTTTTTATGAAACATATAACACTCATGTATCCATAATTTGAACTCATATTTTCGATTCCAATTATCTTATAATGAGTGTTTTTTAACATTGAATGTGATGGTATATTTAGTTTTGGATTTTTAGATATGAAGTGAGGTGTTTCAGGTGTTACTCTTTTTTAGGAGTCACATGATAACGATAATGATATGGATATATCATTAGATATGTTAGAGTGAAAAACACACACTGGGACATGGGATATTCCTCTTCGAAAAAACTGAGTGGAACCCTCCTACTAGGAATGATATGGGTCATCAATTGAAAAATAGAGTGTCACCCTCCTACTAGACATGTCATGGTTTCTCTATCTACTATCCAAGTGGAACAATCCCATTGTATCAACGAATGGATGATGGAACAATAAAGTGGAACTCTGCTTCTAGGTAGTGTATGGGTCCTCTACTGCCATAGAAAAACCCTCCTATGGATTTGGGTATGGCTCCTCTACTACTAGAGTGGAACCCTCTCGTGGAGTCAAGGCATGGGTCCTCTATCGACTACCAGAGCGGCACCCTCATGTAGAGTCAATGTATGGGTCCTTTAGAAAATATTGATTGGAAACCTCTATTTATACCATATAATAGGCCCTCTACAATGATATTCTACACATAAAATGTGGGGAATAGTGTCCAGGTGTGTCTTGGATTTTATTTTTCTTCTGGATAAACATATGAGTTTTTATGAATCATTTCTAGCCAATCAAAACTGATGGCACTCTTTCCTGGTCTGGGATGTGAGACAGAGACCCCATCTCTCTCTCATTTGGGATCCTTTTGTTGAGTATATATATATATATATATATATCCATTTAATTTTATTTTTCTAATCTCTTTCATTAGGTTGATCAATCTAATTCCTTTTGTGTTTCTTATTTATCAACCTTTATATTTAATATTTTCCAAATGGGTATGTGTATAAATATCCCTTCAGGGTCCATGTGCACATGTTTCATGTATTATGCAGATGATAGATAGGTTAGTGAAAATTACATAGGATCATAGTGATACCCTCGTGCACTAGACCATATATTGTGGTCAGAGTTGGGAGATTTAAAGTTGAGCTCTCTCAACATTTTTATTTTCTAGTTATGTTAGGCTGTGAAATATTTCTAGTAGGGTAAGTATTTTTCCATTATACATTTAAAATTATGCTGTCATATTCTATTACTCCCTAGAGGTTTTAAAATGATGTTATATTCTATTTATGTTGGATATATTATTTCCTTTCCACTATCCTTGTGAATTTATATATTCAATTTCATGCATACGGTTACATTAGGAATGTCCTCCCATATTAGTTATCCCTTTAAAAACCTGTATCAACACCCAGGACTATAGAAGTAGTATTGGGGTAGTTGGTTCTTGATCCCTATTGGTTCAGGTCATCAAATTGATCATAAGTAAAATGATGGTGAATCCATTAGTATTTGAATAAATAAATTTTGAATTTTAATTATTTACAATGGTGGAAAAGAGGAAAGGTAGGGGAAATAAGGGAGGATAATGTGATAGAGACTAATGGAATCCCTTTGGATTATATTCCCACAACATCTAGTTAATAATCCAAAACTAAAAAAATGACAAACATGACTGTATGGTAACCTATTGATGTCATTATATCGACATATTTGTTCCTCTCTCACCATGTATGTTGGATCTCAACTTCTTAGGATAGAACACTCTATCAATTAATGATGATATATTTTATGATCTAATGGATTGGGTAGTAGCCCATGAGATAATCTAAAATTAGGTCATAAGTAATATTAAAAAATGTATAAGGAGACATTGTTAATATTGTAAATTTTTATAATGGTGAAAATGGATTCATCATCCCCTTACTTTTAGGTACCATATCCATAATAGGATAAAAAATAATTCATAAAAAATATGTACCCATAACGAACCAATAATCCTACTGGCAAAGTACCATGTATGATGGATACTTAAATTTTATGTTTAAATCCTTAATATGAATCTCTCAATCTTACCCATGCACCTATGTGACTTGAATTATCTATCTAACAATCAAATACACCCTCGGGCATATTCTTTGGAAAAAATTAGAGAATTTTATCCTTGGAAATGTTTCTTAGGGAATGGATCTTATTTGAAAACAACCCAACTCCGGTATCCTATAATCAGTTGTTTCATTATTAAATTTGAAAAAGATATATGTGGACACAACATAAATAAAATAATAGTTTACTAGTATTTGAATAATTGATATATAAATCAATCTAAATATTAATTTGAAAACTTAAAATACCGCATATAATTTTCATTGAGAATTCAATTAATCTCTTAATCATATTAGAATATATCAGTTATAATAATATTCTTATAATTATGGGGAAGGAAAAAAATAAATGGGTGAGATAAGATTCACCATAATGGTAATGTCCAATTAAAGCTATCATATGTAAACAAGTCATAATAAATATGGAAATAAAAATAACGTAAAATAAGTTTCATTTAACAAATCACATAATCATGTGGAATTATATTGCAGGAATAAATTGAGATCAAATAATTTCATATAACTAATCACATGTTCCTGAAACATAACTGTGATTATCATAACTATCAAAATAATCACATGTACATCAATAAATGATCTTATAATCATGGAGCACATAATTTTGGATTTCATAAATATATAATCAAGGCCTAATGCTCATACATATTAAATAATGAGGGTAAGGACTCAATGATATAAACAAACTAGTTAGTCTCATAAAAATGAGATTCCTTTTAAAACATTTTTTAAATATTCAATCATGGGTAAAATTTTCCTAAATTAATAAATGGATTATTTTTAAAATATTAAATAAATAATTTTAGAAAAATATATATATTCAAGAAAAGGATTCCCAATTTGGTAGATAAAGGAGTAGATTTTACATAAAAACATGATTTTAGTATCTTTTCTACTAAAAGTCAAGAAGATTAGAAGAAAAATATTAATTTATCGAACTATTAAAATTTATAAGAATTTTTTTTTTCTTCAAATAAAAAGATGAAATAATTATCACATATAATATTTGGACATAAATTATAATTAATAATTTTCATGTTGTGATATATACCCTTACCACTATGGTAGTGTCTGAATGACAACCCCCATTAATGAAATAAATTCATATAAAACATTAAATACCATTAATATAAAAATATTAATCATAAAAAATATCAAATGGTTAATATATAAAACTCATAATAATTAATATGTTCATACTACCAAATACTAATTAATGGAGTGGAAATTTAGAAATAATCTCTTACAAAAATAATATTTTTTCAAGTGAGAATTATTCAATGAATTGACTATATGTATACAATATGAACATAAAAATTCTGTAAATAAAATATAAAATATTAATATTTCATTACACATATTATTATTGAATATCATGGTCAATGAAGAAGTAATATAACCCAATGAAAAGAAATTGTGTTTTGAAACACCATACCATAAGGAAATATTCAAAAAAATACCCATGGATGATATAATTTTAGTTAAAAATTAAAATATCATTATTTATGAAGAATTAATGATATTATAAGTATAATTATATTAATACACATCATATAAATTAAATTTGGGGCATAAAATTTAAATATACATCAATGAATGTAAATTGAAATGAAATCCATTACTTTGGGTCTGTCTCATCAAGCACGTTATATATATTCCTAAATAATAAACGTTTGAAAATTATTTACTTGATTAAAATTAATTTTCAGGTTTATTATTCCATATATTTTATTTATTACCATGTTATATTTAATTACATAATGAATTAAGTTAGTATCATACATTTTGATGATATTCAATTCATATACCCAAGATGACATTAGTGTGTTTAATATGGTATAATATGTCAATATTCTGCCATCTGAATAATAATAATAATGAAATAAATTTTATTTTAATAAATTAATTTAAAATTAAATCCATCCATGAATAAGTGTTATGAAAAAACGAACTATGTTACATTCATGGGGACGACAGGCTGTGTATATGCTTGAGTAACGTTTCCAATTTAAAATGATAATGACAGAAATAAGGTAAGTGTTATTTTATCTTTCAATAAAGATAATAATATAACAAATATCATGTATTTTCTATAAATATAGTTATATATACCATCCTTATATTTTCATATTGAGAAAAAATTCACATTGCTTTATGGAGGTGATATTCCACACATATGCATGAGTGATAGTTTCATATTTCAATGAATAAAAAGGAAAGAAAAAATTTGATATTTTAATTTCCCAAAATTATAAATATTTATTTAATATAATTTTTATTAACATTAAATCCATCATCATAATTCTATTTGAGTGGTGATGATGTAAACTGTATTATAGTAGTTTGCGAAGTGGTAGTCTATTGTACTCAAGAACAATTGTTTTTTCCCATTTAATGTAAGTGGATATGTATGTATGACATTACATTAACATAATATATATATATATATATATATTATTTTTGTAATATGATTGTTGTTAAATATTATTTTAACTCGGTGGATGACGGAATAGAAATAAAATGAACTATTTTGAATGATACATCATTTTCGGAAAACGTATTAGGTTTACACCAAAAGCCTTAATAAGAGATTTATAATAAAAAAGTACTCCGGAATGTATGAAGGGAAGTAATTAAGGTATTTTTATATTATTTTTTTAACCAAAAGGATTTTTATGTGTTAAAAGGTGGAAGAAAAGGTGTTGTATTATAAGTTATTGGAGGGATACATTTAGAATTTCATAAAATATTAAATTAATATAATTTTATATTCTCGATTAATAGATCTAAGAGGATATAATTATAATTAAAAAGGTTATGGGTAAAAAATATGTCATCCAATATAATTTCGATAAGTTTAGATTATGTTTGCACTATTCTTTCATTATTTTTACCCATGTTAACCCTTTTTAACAATTACAATGATAATAGTGTTTTTACTATTTTGGGTTCAAGATATTTACTATAAAAGAAAAATTTTCCAACAAATGGACCACTATTTATTTTTCTAACCATATTCATATCACTTTTATAAATATAATACTTAGAAGAATTTTAAATCGTTGAATAAAAAATTATTTATTATAAAAGATAATTTATTCCATTTTTGAAATTATTCATATAATTTTACATTGAAAACAATATGAAATGAATGGTTTTAAAATATATTACATTCAAAAATCAAGAAAATGTAAAATGTTTCTAAAATATATATGGATCATTAAAATTCATTCAATTTATATTACATTTTTCATTATTCAAATAATTTAGTTTATTTTTCTATTATTTTAATAACTATTTTGTCAACATTGTAAATGAATTTAAGGTAATTATTTCATTAATAAAAATTATCAATAAATTACTATGATAAAAAATATTTTCTCTTTTAAATGAATATTTCTAATATAAAATAATTTGTTTCATTTCTTATTTGAAAATATTTTAGTATTTAAAATCTAGAATGTGACATTTTTTTATATTATATATAAATATTATAAATGTAAAAAACTATCATTTATGGGAAACTTTTGACATATATTAGGTAAAAGGATTTAAATGTGTGATAAAAACAAATATAATAGGATAAATTCAGTTTTTATGTCAATTTTTTCTGGTTCAAATTATTTTTAGCCTTAATTACAAAATTTAACCTTTTAACATGTTGATAAGTGTTTTCTATTTTTACTATTCATTATGGAAAAAAAATAAGTATAACACATTAAGAATAATTAATTATTATGATTAAAAATATATAATCAATTTTAAAAATTTTAATATCTATATTTTTCATAAATATATTTTATAATTTTTTGTTAGTACTTGATGGAAAAATTGGTTTTTTCTAAAAAAACACTTTTATGTGTAAAATTATTTTTATAGTAAGATAATGTATAATACAGATTAATATATAATTAATTAGATTATTTATAACAAAATATATATTGTTTTAATTTAGTCTCATCTGAAAAAATGTTTTGGGGGTTTTCAACGAATAAAATTAACATATATGAAAAATAAGTATTTTTTGAATAATCTTCAAAGAATAAATATTTTCCTAAAAATAAAAAATATTTTACCTAAACATTTCTTTGATTTAAAAATTTAAAATATGATTCTATTTTTATGAAATAAAATTTAAAAAGTTAGTTGAAATTAATCATAATTTTTATGTCAAAAATGTAAAATAAAACCATTTTTGAAGAAAATTTATTTTCGAAGTATAAAATAACATTAAAAAAAGTAAGTACATATTAATTTTTAATAAATATATTTTATCAAATATTTTAAAATAGTTTTATAATGTTTCAAATTTAATTCATATGTTACAATTAATCAACTATGTTATTATGGTCAAATATAAATAATAATATTTCATTGTTCATTTAGGCTCAGGGTTTAGTGGTGTACACGCTATCGAAAATGGTGTTCTTTTTTAAGATATTATGGTTTTATATTTTCACCCAATTTTATAAATTTCATCCCCAAAATATTCTATTGGTATCCTTAAATAATGGTTAGACATTTGAAAATTTATTTGTGGAAAACCCACATCATAAAAAATGGATAATTAACCACCCTCTTAATTCAATGGATATATAAATTCAAAAGTTACAATCCCCGCATAATAATTTACAAAGACATTACATAATTGTTCTCATAATATTTTATTCATTATACAAACACACACTGAAATTCTGTATTAGTTTAGTGCCTCTAGAATCATGGGAATATTTACAGCTGGTTTTTAATACAACAACATGTTTTCTAGTATATTTCTCCATAACTTGAACCATTTTTTGACATACAATACATAATACCCTTCTTCATATCCTTAGGAAAAGTAAAATAAGAAATTGAGAGAATAGATTATGGGTATGGGTTCATAAGGTAGATACTTAAGAATAAAATATACATAAGGGTATGGGAATATAATAATAACATTTTACGATTACACCCTACATATAAAAGATCATATACATGAATCATGGTGTACTGATTTGATGTCCAAAAGTCAAGAATAAAAAGGGAATCCACAACATAATCCAAGAATTATTTACAGGTATATAAGATATGGAATTGGGGAAGACTTGTAATTAAATAAAATTATTTCCATAGTAGTCAGGGTGTACTGCCAATAACATCTTAGAGGAATCAGTTCACTCCCCAAACCATCTTAGTAGTCAAGGATCACTCAAAAACCATCTAAGTTGGCACAGATTACTCAAAAAATCATTTTAGAAACAAAATTCCTATATTGAACTTGGTTCACTCCCAATTTAATCCATTCATATCTTAGGATGAATAAATCATTACCCAAGGCATTGGTGAGAGATATAGGGCCCACACATCAAATATTGAAAATCATACATATTTGTTCCACAATAACATAAATCATGCCTAAAAATCAATATATAAGTAATAAGGATAATATCCCGGAACAATTACCACCTTAATACATATATAACAACAAATAATGTTATCTTAAAAGGCAAATGATTTTAAAATATAATTAAAATAATTCTTCCATAGAAAATCATTTCCACATTTAAAAACTAATTTTAAATCATAGAACATTTTTTAAACCTTTTATATGGAAAATATATTTTAAAATTTATAATGGAATATTTGAAAACCATTTTAAATATCTTTGAAATAATTTTCTATAATAATTCATATAAGATCAATTAAAACACTTCTAAAACATTTCATAGAAAACATTGTATTAATATAAAATTTATTTTCGATCAAAGAGAGAATAACATTACATGAAAATTATAATATTATTAAATGAATGATATTAATGATATTAAATTTCAATGGGATGTATATGCACCTTTTTAAATAATATAGTCTCATAACATAGCATGTGTCTCAAATAAGTCAAATTGAGAAAAACTTTCATTCCCAATTTGGGATTTTTTTTCAACCATAAATCCAATGAAATACAAAACATATAATGGATATGTAAATACCAATAAATTTATGAAATAGGATCAGAGATTAATTTCCTGGGTAGTATATAAACCACACAAAATAAATTACTGTTTAATATGGTAGATTTCTTTCAAAAATAAATGTTAGACTATAAATCCCTTTACATTTTGTTTTTAATTTCTTTGATTACATTAAAAACTATTGTAAAAAAATATAATTTTAGTATTAATATATAGGAAAAAACATATTAATATATATATATATACAAAGCCATGTATGATTTATTTATGAATTTTTATTCCTCATTTGTTAACAAATTCTAGTAAAAGATAACCCATTATTTTTCATATATGTTTAGACTTGATATTATTGGTCCTCTAAAATAGATAATGATTTAATCATCTATAGAGTGATAAATATTATATAAATATCATATTTATGTATATTTATATTCAGTACATAATTATTTAGGTGGATTCAAAAAAATTATGTAGAAAATAAAATACATCATTCATAGAGATAGAAGGACATACGTACGTATGAATGCTATTTCAATTTTCATATCATATTAAAAGAAATCAAATAAAATGATATATTATAATTATAGAATAATTCTCATGTCATACATATCACATATTTTTATTGACCCCATTCTCACCAAATTCCGTGTAATGTGGGAACAAATCCCATCACTTCGGGAGGCGGTAGTCCCCCATACACACGAACAATGTTATAATATTCCCACAAAATAGAAAGAATGAAGTAATGTGTAATGTAAAATACTAAATAATGAGAATTATGTAATAAATATCATATATAAACATTAAATATATCATAATTCCCACTCATGAAATATTGGGATGTAAAATTAATTGTATTGGTATGTGGAGATGGTAAACCATATGTACACATGAGCCATACATTCACTTCTTGCTGGATGAGAAACAAGATATATAATTGTGAATTAAAAACATAAATAAATTAGTATTATTGTGTATGATGAAGTAATTATTCAATTATTTTTATCATATATTGACATGAGGTTTGTAAGAGTGGAAAAAGAGTGTGATCGGTTTCGTCTATTACCTCTTATTTGAAATATTTCGTTTAGATCACCATTAAAGGACTCCATTGTTTGTCTTTTGGGAATAAAATCACATATAGAATGTTTATATGGAAGTTTATAATATATTTTTTCAGAGTTTGATCGATATATAAGACTCAATGTGGTGAAATTAGATAAGGATTTGGGGTCCTTTTATAATGATGGTGAGGAGACCTTTTGGAATTTCTTAAAAGATTAATTTATAAAAAGTGAAATATCAATCCAAATAACTAAAAATGAAAATTATTTCAAATATAATGTGGTATGGGGTGTTAATAACATTAAATAACTTACTATAACGATTGGGGTCAATCCCCTTAAAAAAAGAATAAAAAGACAACAGAAACCCCTTTTAAATTGGGTAAGGGAACCCATTACATGACCGTGGGGCCAAAGGGATTAGCTCCCTCATTAAATGCGTGAAGGCTAGAGAAGTCATTGATCTGAGACCAAAGATGAATAAAATACAATATAATTCGTTGATCCAAATGTCACATAGGAAACCCTAGGAAACCATAAAAAATAGAGCCATAAATTATCCATTGTCTGGGTTCGTCGTCGGCACCACAAACCCGCCCAAGGTTGCTGCTACAATTTTTTTGGAAATCAAACAACCAGAATCAAATCCAAATTTCTAAACATAGGCCAAAAAGAATGGAGAACATCAGATAATGACCTGACCGCAACACCCTGCAACCAATCACACCACCGTCGACCGCCATCACGCTGCCATTGCCCCACCGTCGCGCTGCCAGTCGTGAAGCTGCCCCGCCTATATGTGTCTCAAACACAGACCCCCACCGATGGAAGTCAGATCTGAAGTCGCAAGGCTGGCTGTCGCTACTAGAATCAGATCCTAAAGCCAACGATGGGATCCCATGCTTCCTGTTGCGACTCACCACGAAGGCAGACACTGCCTATTGCCAGCCGAAGAAGCTGAAGAAGCCAAAGAAGTCGAAGCGTGAACCCTAGTGAATTGAAACCCTAATCATTGTGAGCTCTCGGCCGAAGCGGAGAGACACAATTTTTCTATAAAATAACTTATTTTGGACATTTTTTTGTGTAATTTTAAACCATATCATTTTGATTAACCCTTAGTTAACATATTATAATTTTAACCATGGTAAAATATTTTTCAATATTAAAAGGATGATATTTTACTGATTATTTTTCAATTAAACAATAAATATTCTTTTTATGATATTTTAGAACATTTTTTTTTAATTTTTCCTAATTTAACATTTTTATAATTTTTAATTAATTTTATAAAATTTTATTTTCATAGAATTTCATTTGTGTCAACTTTGACATGATTCATTACATTTACTTTTGGAAATTCAATATAGAAATATAACTTCAAAAAAGTCATTTAATACACAACTAATATGTATTATTCTCCTAGAAAATTCATGGCGAACCTTATGTAATTTAAATTATATATATTTTAATATTTTTAATATCACTTAATTTGTTTTTCATTAATTGAATAATTATTGAGTCATCCTTGTGTGATTATTTTTGATAATTATATATTAACATAAAATTTATAAAAACCTTCCATGATGTATATAAAACCTATATATTTCCTAATAATATATATAGTTGGGTGTATATTTGTTTAACCTCATATAATAATTATTCTACTTATTAAAAGTAAGAATGTGACATTTTTCCACCTTCTTTAATTTTAGGTATATCTTAGTTAGTTTAAAGGGAATGATTCAATTAAATATTTAAATTTGAATCTCTAGTTGTTAATGGAATAATTTAAATTATTCTAAACCTTTTGGGAAATTGTTAGGGTAATTTTATAATATTTATAACGATATTTACCCATAATTATCTGTTTTACCCTTCACCGTGGTAATACAAATTACTAAAGTTACTATTCTTATAGTCCAAAATTAAAAAAATATACTATTTAAAAATTTTAAACTTTATAATTAAGAACATGGAATTCCTTTTTCCAAATTTGAAACATATAAATGGATAAAATTAATTTAAAATTAATCAAGTAGATGATGTGAGAAAATGAGTTTTTTAAATGAAAATCTTCACAATATTAAAAAGTTTTTTTATACAAATTCAATATAAAATTTATTGAAATGAAATAAATTGGATTAAAATATATAAAATTGATCTAATTATTCAATAAAACCAACAATTAATATAATTTAACACATTTATTTATTAGAGTACAAATTTGTTCTCAATTAAACTTTAGTATATTCCATTATTCATCAAAACATGAAACTTATTAGAAAAATACCAAAAACTAAAGCAATGTAAATTTAAATATTCCTCTATCAAATAATAATTTTATTTTTTAAAATATAATTTATAAAATAGTAAATATTTATATATAAAACATGTTCTCTATCAAAAGATGGAAAAATTGACTTTTTAGAAAAAAACACCTCTTCTATACATAAAATTGTATTTTTTATCATATCATGTATAGAAAAGACAAAGGATGATTATTAATAATTATATTGAATATATATTTCATTAATATAATATAATAAATGGAATTTAGTTATTTATTTTTGTATAACACACTTGTGCAAATTTTAATATGTTTTCATAAAAACATTTCCTATTATTTTAAAATAGGGCTTTATTTTAATTTATAATTAATCAGTCATAAAAGAATTATTTATATATACATATATAGACCATATTTTGATTATTTAGTTAATAATGTTAATACATGACACTATAAAGAATTGGTTTTAATTTTTTGATTAAATAATTATATCAATAAAATTTTTCTTCATAAAAAATCATTGTTTTGTGTAACACAAGACAACAAATTAATAAAATTATTTTAAAAAATATATTTAATTAAAATCACAGGGTGATACATTTATACACCATTACATTAAAATTATCCCTCTAAATTTATTAATATAATATAAATTAATGAGGATTGATATACCTCATCATATCCTCTTGTTACCACATAGTTTCTTCAAACTGGTGGTTTCTCCACATTACATTAACCAGGTGAGTGGCCCTGTTTTGTTGAAATTTATCACTATGATCAAAATATTCTACAAATTTATTTTTATAAGAATGTTATTTTTCCAATTCTATGACTTAAGAGTTTAGTATATGTGGGTGAACAAATACGTACTTCCTATAAAGAGATACATTGAATACATCATGAGAGTGAGAGATATTTAGGGGTAGATCCAATGGATAAGATATGGTTTCAATACAATAAATAATTTGAAATGGAAATTGAATCCTTCTAATTTGAAATTGAAATTAAAAAATCAATGGTGGGTATTTGGAAATTTCACTATGGGAACCCCACATTAAAAAGGGTCAATAAAACATCCTATTAAAAATAACGAATCTAAAATGAGAAGATCACCGCATTACAAGGATTTCAATTATGTTAGAATTAGTGTAATGTTAAAACATGTACATGGAATATAATTCAAAAAACACGTTTGTATAGATACTGATAAAGATTAGGGTAATTATAAAGTTTAGAATCATAGAAAAATAAATCATTGATGATTTAAGGGAATATTGGATTCTTAGAAAATGACGGTACAAAGATAACATTTTTTCAATATACATTTAATAAAGTTGAAGAATTTTTCCAAGAATATATACATACTTAATTAAATTAATTTTTTTAGAACAACTTCTTTGAAAAAAATTTCATTGATCATTATTTTCTTCATCTCTTACTCCATGAAATGTGGTTGAAATTATATTACTTGAAGAACTAGTGGATCATTAAATTATTAATGGATGACAAATTATTTTTTTGTCTCTAGTAATCATAAAATAATAGTGAGCACTGGTTATATAAAATTCAAAAATCATAATATGGTTATGTAAAAAATTAATCACTAAAAACTATAATTTCAACAAATAAATGGTTACCCATATAAACCATCCAATTTTTTTTTATCTGTAACATTATAAAGAAGGATATTACGTTTGAAAAATAAAATTTTAATTAATCATAAATAAATAATCATGTAAATCATAATTTTCACACACCAAACAAGTGAATAAAATTTTTATGTATTCTCTTGAAACTCAATAATTTAGAATACAAACAATAAAACCATAGTGAAAAAATTAATGATTTCAAATATTATCTCCTTATAACGTAAATCATAATATTATATAAAATCAATCCATGATATCGTAATCCACAGTATCATCAGTTCCAAGGTCATCAATATTTTCCCATTAATTTTATTAAAATCAAACATCTCTTTATCAAATAATTATCCCATCATCTTGAACATATTAAGGGTTAGCATTACCTTCATCTTGTGTCGTTATAGAATATAACTTTACCACATTAATCACTTTTTGTGGTTACTAATACAATTCAACGTATGATTTTGAAACCTTAATTAAAAAAATAGTGGACCAATCCTTAAATGGTTCATTATTTTTTAATTCCATAAAAGTAATTCTATAACATTGTTCAGGAATTCTAATTCATAAATACTCAACAATTCCACAACTTCATTTTCATACTCCACATAACCACTAGTGTTACCATGATATTTTCATTTGTCTTTATATTTAAGAGGGTACAGGAAATTATTATCATCCTTAACCCTTAGATTCGATCACTGGTTATCACAAGACCGATTTTCCATACATTTGAAAAGTTGAACTATGTTGGTGAATTATGTGAACCTCCACTCTATAGACATCATTAAATAACGTTTTCCCAACATATATGAAAAAACAGAAGACCTTGTTTCACACACATAAAACATTTTCTCATCCCAATGAGATAATTTCTACTATGTTTCTTTCAACCCAGGAACATAATGGAAATCTCATCTTCTTTTATCCATGGCTTTCATATTTTCAATTAATATTCATTTTTCATTTCTTTTCAGACCCATGAGTTTGACATGTAACTCCAACCTCTATTTACACCATGATAACACAATGTAAAATCTCTTCATAGATATTTATGTATCTTATATATAACACCCTTTGAATACTTGGTTTTATGTTGTTTCAGATTAATTCAATCTTACCTTTAGTTTGGATGATAATATGTGAAAAAAATACATGTATTTTCAAATTAGCCTCATAGTTAACAATTAAATCATCATCCATTTTCTTTAACTCAAGGAACTCTTTCTCTATCTTTTTATGACGAAAATTAAGTACATAATTATTGAAGAATAAGTTCCTAAACACGTACCAATGAAAGTATTCAATATTA
Source organism: Viscum album (assembly GCA_963277665.1). Taxonomy (NCBI): domain Eukaryota; kingdom Viridiplantae; phylum Streptophyta; class Magnoliopsida; order Santalales; family Viscaceae; genus Viscum; species Viscum album. The sequence continues at coordinate 1,858,764,631 of OY728151.1, read as the reverse complement.
TCTTTATACCTTATATTTTTTATTAGATTCTACCACTCATCGAAAACTCTATCTAAATAATAAAAATTAAAATTGAATTATTCATGCTCCGTCCACTCCTAGATGGAAAATTCCTTTTCAATGTTACTAATCTATTTTTCAGCAACTAGAGGATAATAATACTCTATAAATGAAGGAGGATGTTGTCACTTGAAGGAATAAAGTGAATGTTATTCCCTATGTTGCACATTTGGAAAACAACAATGATTGATAAATTTCTTGACTATAATGAATACATTTTTCCATGAAAATACCATAACATTTGGTTACTCAGAAGGATAATAATTTCATTTCGCATTGCATTCATCATTAACTCGGTTCCATTGGGTTCTAGTCATTAATGTAAACCACATAAAGAATAGAAAAATAAATACTAATAATACTGAGAAAACTACATAGTCAAGGTAAATTAACTTCAGTATATATCATATTAGGTTTAATCCAGAGTAATTCATGATTGTTAAAAAAGGTAGAGGATTGTAACAAATACTTACCCTTATATTTATGGGACTCGTTAATGTTTTCTCATCCTATCTTCCAACAGTTGAAAAAAATTTTCTCTGATGCCAACTATAATCACCCAGGTTCAACGTACATAGATGTTACATCATTTTTTCATTATATTTATAACATTACACAAACACATTCCAAATAAACATATTAGTTTACTAACTTTAGAAAAAATGGAATATAAACAACTATTTTACACTTCAATAGTATGTTCTCCCACCTATATCTTCAAAACAAGAACCTTTTTGGACAAATCATACTTAATACATTTATTCAAATCCTAGGTAAAAGAATCATAGGAAAGTGTGAGCTTAGATGTTCAGTAATGACAAATAAGGGAGATACGTAAGCATTACCTGAACATGAGGGTGTGGGAACATAATAATAATAATTGAAAATAGTACAATGAATATCAAAGATCTTATAAATGGTTCAGGGAAAAATATTAGTAGATTATAAGACATTTATCAAAAAGGAGTCAAGTGAATAATCTCTGAAATCATAAAATGGAAATAAGGAATGAAAGTTTTTAAGACACATAATTATTAAAATTTATTTCCATAGTTGTCGCAATATAATTACAAGGCCATCTTAGGGGAATGGGTTCACTCCAAAAACCATCTTATTAGTCAAGATTCACTTTCAAGACCATCTAAGTAGTTAAGTTGACTCCCTGGACCAACATACTGTAAAAAAATTTATACTGAACTGGTTTCACTCTCCATTTCATCCATGCCTATATCAGGAGATATAAATCATTACCCAATTCTTTTGAAGGTGATATAGGTCACACTCATCAAATAATTAAAACCATACATTTGTGTTCCATAAGAACATAAATAGGTCATAAATATAAATTAAACATAGAATATATAAGGATAATATCCTTTAATGATAATCCAATAAAATCTTATGTAACATCAAATAATGTTAGCTTAAATGGAAAATGATTTTTAATGATATATTGAAATATTTATATTGGAAAATATAATTTCCACATTGAAAAAAAAAATTATTAAATCATAAAACATTTAGAATACCCTTTTATTATAAATAACCTTGAAAATTTATAAATTGATATATTAAAACAATTGTAAACATAATTTAAATAATTTTCCTTTACAATTCATATAATATCCTTTAAAAAAATTATAAAACATATTCTTGAAAGTACATATAATTCTGATCATAGTGAAAATAACATTACATAAAACATATAATAAAATGAATTGAAAGAGATTGAGGATAAAAACTGTTAAAGGGGACTATATAAACCATATAGAATAATATAGGTGCGTAAAAGACATGTGTCTCAAAAAATGAAAATTGAGACAAAATTGCATTACCAATTTTGACTTTTTAACTGAAAATCCCATGAAAAAAGATATCATAAAATGGATTTGTAAATACCCATAAATTTAAAGAATATGATCATACATTACATTTATGGTTAGTATATACAACCCACAAAATTAAGTAGTGGTGAATATGGAATAAGTCACAACTAAATAAAAGTGATTCTAAAAATCCCCTTATATTAAGTCTTCAAATCAATTAAACTCATTAAAACCTAATGTATAATAGATATATTTTTATTATAAGTATACCACAAAACTATATTAATATATATATTTTTATACATTAATATATTTTTTATATATTATATTATATTACTCATTTATTCACAAGCCCATGTTAAAGTTAACACATTTTTCATGCAGGTTTTGAAATGTTATTCTTTGTCCTCTTATATAGATCATGATTTCTAAATATCCTGAATGATAACCAAGAAATAAATATATTATATATATAAAGTATATAGGTATTTATAGTGATTCATAATATTTTAAGGGAGAAAACAAAGTACATTGTTCATGGAGACAATAAGTCGAAGGTACATACAAACGATATTTCCATTTTCTTATCATATTAAAATATAGAAAGGTATCTGATATATTATCATTAAATAATAATTATTATGTGAAACATATAACATATGTTTTTGAATACCATTATTAATATATTTCGTGAAATGTGTGAAATAATCACAATACATCATGAGGTGGTTGTCTGCTGCACACAAGAATGATGTCATTGTATTCCAAAAAAATGGAAATCATGAAGGATTCTGTGATAGAAAAATTCGATAAGTATAATTATTTAATATATATCATATAAAAAAATTAAATCAATTATATTTCCCTCTAATTAAACATGGTGATGAATAATTAATTGTCCCTCTTGGTGGATATGGTTGGTTGTATGTATTCACGAGGGATTCATTCACTTCTAGTTAGATGAGAATGGTGTTGTGTAATGGTGTGTTCATTATTATAATAAAATTTAATATTATTTTTCATGATGAATATATTTTTATATGGTATATATTATAGATTTATAGGATGTATAAAAGATTATAAAATGTGAGTGACTAGTTAGACCGATTACCTCTTATTTGTAACAAGTCATTTAACTTTCCTCTAATGGACTCTAGACTATGTATTTTTAGAATAAAAAAAACTATATAATTTTTCATGGGACGTTTTGAATGGAATTTGTTAGATTTTATTGATTTAGAATTCTCAAAGTGGTGAAATGAGATGAGGGATGATGTATCATTATATATTAAAGGTGAGGGGAACTTTGGTAATTTCTCAAACGATTAATTTTTAATAAATTAAATCTCAATATAAATATCACTAAATAAAATTTATTTTAAAATAATGTGCTATTTGGTTGTAATATCTTAAGATATATTTTTTACTTGTTTTGGTCTAATTTTAAACCAATTATTTTTTATAACCCTTAGTTGACATATTTAATTTTTTTACCAGTGTTACATGTTTTTCATTATAAAAAGGTTTGTATATTTAATTATAAGGTTTAAATTAAACCATAAATGGTTAATTTATGATATTTTAGACCATAATTTATCAAATATTTTATATTTATCATTTTTATGATTTTATATCAAATTTATTAATTTATTACTTTCATAAAATATCATTAGTTTCAATTTTGAATCTATTCATTAAATAGACTTTAAGAATCTCAATACAATAATCTAAATTCGAACCAATCCATTTGTTGCACCAATAAAATATCATTGTCACATATAAAATTATTTTATAACCATATGTCATTAAATTATATCTCCTTTCATTTTTTAATATCAATTAATTTTTTTCATTAATTGAATAATTACTGCATCATCATTGTGTTATTATTTATGAAAATTATTTATTCACTTAAGAAAACGTTAAATTTCATTGATTAAATAATTCATTTATATTTCATAATAATATATATTCTCTATAACATATTATATTTTCCCCCATATTACAAATATTACACTTAGTAAAAGTATGTGTATGGCATTTTTTGAGTCTTTGATTCTAATAATAACTAAGAAAATTTCCTTGAAAAATTCCCATTTCAAAATTAAATTTAGAAACATGGGTATTAAGGGTCAAATAAAATTCATCTGATCGTTTTTTTCCAAGAATAAGGGTAATTTTATAATATTTAAAATATTATTTTTACCCTTAATTATATGTTTTACCCTTCACTTGGGTAATAAAAATAACTAAATTTATTATTCATATTGTCCCAAAATAAAAGTCGTATTTTACTAAATTTGGACCTTGTGGTCCAAAATATGGAATCCATTTTTCAAAATTAAAAATACATAAATGGATAAAATTAATTTTTGATTAATCTCATAAATGGGGTGAGAAAACATTTTTTTATGGTCGAAAGTTTAATATGATTGAATCTTTTTATCCCCAAATTCAATGTGAAATGGATTCCAATAACATATATTGGAAAAAATGATATAATAATGATAAAATTATACATTAAAACTAATCAGATAAATATTTTATCGCTATAAATTATTTATACATAAAATACATTTTCAATTAAAATTCAATATTTTCCATTATTCATCATAACATGAAACATATCATAAAAACAAAAAATTAATCCAAAGTGCATTTTGATATTCTTATTTTTAAGAAAAAAGTTTATTTTTAAGATGTAATTTATATGAGTGTCAAAAAAAATAATTAAAACAATTGTTCCATTAAAAGGTTGTAAAAATATCTTTAAAAAATTTATCTTTAATCCATAAAATTTGATTTGTTCTAATATCATGTCTAAAGATGAAATTAGATGATTTCTAAACATTATAATTAATATGTTTTTAATTACTATAACATAAAAATTGATTTGATTATTTATTGGTATGAAACACATTATTTCACAATTAAATATTTTTTTAGAAAAATATATGCTTTTATTTTAATAATGGGGTTTTTCATTTATAATTAATTGGTCACCAAATAATTACATATATATACATGTATAAACCATATTTTAATAATTTGATTAATAATTTTCATATTAACCATTCAAATTCCCATGTAATATTTTCCATTTTTAAATAATTACCTTAATAAAATGTGATTTAATAGAATCTCAGGGTTGCATGCAAGGGAATACATCAATGAAATCAAGTTATTTAACAAAAATATATTTCATAAAACTATAGGTGTGTTATAAGGGAAATATGAAATAAAAAATTGGTTTATAAATAGGATAAGACAAATATGAATTGAAAATATGCACATGGATGAGAAAAGTAATGCCCATAGGCTAATAGAGAGTGATAGAGATAGTAGATAGGGGAAAGATTGTGAAAACATAACTATACATCATTTAGGGGTGAAAATGTTACCCATTAATTGGAAATAGACATAATATAATAAAAATTTTATTTAGAGATCCTTTAACTGGATTTTTGGGATTCCCATACAATACAAATAGATAACACTAAAATAATTACTTGATATCTTTTTAATTAGTTCGATCAATTTAATCCATTAGTTATTATTTGATAAATATAAATTTCCTTTAATGCTCCATGAAATAAATATCCAAGACAAAGAATTTATTACAAAATCACTAAAATCATATTTTAATTTATCATAAGATTCATGAAACAGTGACATGTATTTTTTTCAATCACTAAATTTTTACCCAAAAAAATGTTTATCTCATCTCATCCAATATAATATATTCTTATATAGAACCTCAATAGTGACACCAAAAAATAAATGGAATCAATTCCATATGTTTTTATCCTTAAAATACTTCCAAAATACATCTTAAAATTTTATAATACAGAAAAATTAAATGAATGACACAAATTTTTTGAAAACATAACAGTAATACCCAAGCAATTATAAAGTTACACATTAGGTCAAATACCAAATATATAGACATCAAGATCACAAAAAACCTCAATGAAAAGATAACAACTTCTAAACGTTTTATTTATATTTATTCCTTAAATAAAAAATAGATCACCAAATATATTCCATGAATTGAAAAATTCAATAAACTCCATCATAAATTTCATTTTTTAACAAAATCAAAAATCATTTTTGGGGTCACTAATAATATCAAATTGTCATCATAAATTTTAATCATCTATTTATAAGAAAAAAACATTACTATATCAATATTAGAAACATGTAATGTAATATATCACACAAATAAATTTTCATGGTTATTGGTACCATTCAATATATTTTTGAAAATACATAAATAAAAATAACTGCAAAAAACCATTTTATTTTTCATGAATCCTATATCTAATATATTTTTGATATTATACTTTTACAACATAATTATAAAATAATAATATATAAAAAATTCAATCCTTCACCTTTAACGATTGAAATGGAATAACTTCTTCCTTGGACTAGGAGTTAACATTGTGGATTTGAGTATTATCCTGGATAAATCCCCTATTACCCTAAATAACAGATTGATCTTCAAGAAAATTATTTTCAATATTTACATTTTCCCTTATATAAAACATATTACCCTTCCTTTAATGAATTTTACTTCCTTTAGAACATTCCCTGGGGTTCCTCTTACCACATTTCTAGAATGAAGGTAATTTTTCCTTATTTTAATCCTTGGTTTACACTACCAGAGATCAAAATTAACAATATCCTTCTCTTATTTTGTGATTATAACAGATATTTAAGATTATCTTTTTTAATCATATATCATGATAAGTAATTTTTCATAACCACAATATCTCTCACTCTAATTATCATCCTATTTTGTTTGTTTTAATTACCACAATTTTCATCACATTCAATGTTAATATGTTTCCTTCAAGTTTTATCCATTTAATTAAACCAACGATTTATTTTATGAGAAACCAAATTTATAGTGAGAAACCATATAATAATCAAAATCATTTAAAGGATGTATAAATAGTGTATACATATTTTTAATCTACAAAAAATAGTATTAACCATGGCCATTAAAGGTTATAATCTATTCATGTTATTCGTAATGGTTCTTAATGAAAATTTGAATTAATGGAATCGTATCCCTCAGGAGTGTCAATTAGGTGCACTATATGGTCGCACTAACTAAGAACCAGAATGATGTTCAATATATATTTTACCAACATTCTTTTTGGGTTATTACACAAAGAGGAATCTATTCTAAAAGCATGTCCACTTGTAGTGTCAACACATGAGTATATGTTTTAGAAAACATCATAATCTATATAATATAGAAAAAATTATTTTGTTATCCCATAAAAAGACTTATCCTCAAACTCAGTAATAGGGTTTCGTTCCCTAGTATTTATTTTCCAAAATCTAGTTCCCTCTTTCTCTAATACCAACTATAAATTCCTTATCTCCTATATCCCATAATAGGTGGTAACATTATTACATTTTCATACTATAAAAGTGATAGTATCCCAATTGAAAATATTATTATAGAGTCTTGGTAAACATGATAAATAATTTAATTCCACATCAATTTTTAATATATAAATTATAAAATAGTAAATGTAAATATTTTTTGTCCTTTAAATTGTTAAAAGATTACTTCTTAATATCATGTGGGAATGAAGAAAAATATAGGGTGATATTAGAGTCTTGGTAAGGGTTACATATAATGGATTCTATCATAGAATAAATAATCAATAATAAATATTTACAGTTAAATAACTAAAAACACATTCTATTTAGGGAATAACAGCATCTTGAAAAAATATATTGAAAAAATAATTGATGATAAAATAACTTCATATAAATAATAACATTGATCTTGGTGTTATTAAATTGTAATCATAAAAATTAAAATAATCACATGGAAATCATTAATTGACTTTATAATTATAGAATTCATAATGTTGGGCATCTGAAACATACCATTAAGGACTTATTCTATGGAAATCTGAAAATTGAGTTGGAATACACAATAAACACGTATCAAAAGTATATCAATATAGTTTTTCACATGATACCTTCTAATCGAATGACGATAAATGTAATTCAAGGCTCTATCCACCACTTAATCTGTATAATTAATTCATCCAGTGAAAAAATAATAAAACATAATCAACATGGCTTATTCAAAAAATGATACGTATATGAAAAAACAAGCATAAATAATGTTAACATTTTCCAAATCAAACTAATAATAAATCATATAGAGAAATAAAAATGATAGTATCATTAAAACATATCCCTAGTTCAGATTAGAAGTCTTGTTGTTTTTTATGAATTAAATATCATAAAATTATCTATAAAATAATCATTTATAAATTACTATTTTTATTTTGAAATCAAATTTTAAAAAAAATTAATTTTTATTATATTTGGGAAAATATTCCTTCAAAGTAATCATGGATAGTCATTATGGATGTGTAAAATAAATTATTGGTCATAATGGCTACAAATCATTTCAATTCATGTAGGAGAAAAAAATATTACATTCACATTTTTTCTAAAAATTAAAAATGAAACTAGATTAAAAAAATGAAATAAGATTCATTTTATAAAATTTTATAAAAACCAAACATGGGTAATTTTTTTTAATCAATCATCCTATAGTAATAAAAATATTCTTTAAAAAATTTTAACAAAAATTTGGATATAGAACAAATACTTCTCGACTAAGAGGAATGAAAAGATGATTTTCCTTATAAATATTTTTTTAATATCTTGATTAAAAAAGAGTAAAAAGAATGGAAAATATATAATTTCCTGAAATAATTATAGGAGAATACTTTTTTGGGTTTATGATACATTGATCAAATAACAACCCTATATGTGAGATAACAACAAATAAACCGGAATTATGATGAGATCATGAAATAAACCATTATCAATTTTGTTACTTTAGAACAATAACAACCATGGTATAAATGAATTAAAATGAAACAGTAAATACCATAAATAAAAAGATATTCATTATAAAACATATCAATGTTCTGGTAGATACATGTCACTAAATTAAATAGGTTTAAAATAACAAATATGTCTCAAGGGAGATGAAATTGAGATGAAAACTATTATAACGATAATACTATTAGAGTGAAAAATTATCAATTACTTGATAATGAATATTAAAATTAAATGAAAACAATTAGGAAATAAAGAAAAATAACCCAAATTCATGAAACATAAAATCATATAATATTAAATATTGATAATGAAGAAGTAATAAATCCTAATTTAAATAAATTTATTTATAAAACCTCTTACGACATGGAATTTTTTTGAAAAAATACATCTAGATAAAAAAATATTAATTGAAAATTTAAATACCCTAAAATATGAATGATTATTGATATATCATATAAATGTTGTAATAAATACACAATGAAAATAAAATTAGATCCACACCATTATAATATTCCTTAATAAAAGTAAACTGAGAAGAAATATCTTACAATGGGTTTGACTAAATACATATATTTTTTTCATAATCAATATTAAATAGTTTTAATTATTTACTTTATTAATAATTTTTTTAAATTTATTGAAACTTTTTTTTTCTACCATATTATATTTAGATAAAAATTAATTAAGTTGGTGTTATGTGTTTTAATGATATTCAGTTCATATATCCAAAATGACATTAGCATGTTGACTATGTCAAAAGTTTTCATTATTAAATCATGTCAATAATAAAAATTTGGACACAATAATAATTTTCATTTATAAATTATACATTTTATAACTGACCATTAAAAATAGTTATTAAAAATGAACTACCTTATAGTCATGGATATGGTTGATCCTATATAAACATGAGTAACATTTCAAAATTTTCAGTGATCATGATAGAAAGAATTTAGGTGTTATTTTACAGATAAATAATTATAGTTATATCCTAAATACCATATTACCTTTTTAAATATACATATATATTTCATCCATGTAATTTTTCAATGAAAAACGAATATGATCACATCATAGTTGTTTTAATCCCCACAAACGCAAAAGCGATGTTATTGTCAATTAGTGAATGAAATTTTAAGTAAATATTTATATAGATGATATTAAATACATATAATTATTTCTTGAATATCATATATATATATATATATGCACGAAATCGATAATCATAAACAACTATGAGAGACAATGATGAAAAACGAATTATATCTTTTCATGTGGCTATAGTCTGCAATGCCAACGAACATTGATTTCATTTCCCATTTGATGAATTATGATATGGATGTTTGTTATGAAATCTTTATAATTAATTAAAATTTTATGGGATATAATTATGTTTTTATATCATCAATTTTTAATTATAATTTAAGATGTTGGAAGAAGAATTAATATAAAAATTCCTGATTAAGAATGATGCCTCGTGTTCATACAATCTCTTTAATTTTACATTAAAATCATTCATATGGGTTTCAAATTAAACTAATTACTATATGATGTGGTAATGGATGTAGGTAATTGGGTTTTTTATGTATAAGTCAACCCAAATGTCATTATATGCTTGGAGAAAAGAGAATAGGAGCTTCCCTTTTTTAAATTAGGTGAGGGGCACTTTTGGAATTTCCAAAAATATATAATTAATATAAATTATTTTTCCTGTAAACAAAGTCGAAAACTAATATAATTTTATAATTAGATGATTATGGGTCAAAAATATGTCATCCAATAAATTTTTTTAGAAAATAATTTTTTTTCACAAGTATATATTTATTTTAACACACATTAACCCATTTCGACAATAATATGGATAACAATGTATTAAATATTTAAGGGCCACGATAATTATTATAAAACTAAAATTAAAAAATAAATAAATTTTTATATATTTTAAAACATATCAAAATCAATTGGATTTGAATATGATTTTTTGAAATTTTATATCATTTACTAAAAAATTATTAATTAAAAAATATCATTAATGTCACTTTTAATCATTCCTTTAATTAAACATAGAATACAAAAAGAAAGAAATATAATAAAATTATCATCCTTTAAAAAATAAATGAAATTTTATATTTTTTTACAAAAATCATAGACCAAAATATTTCATTAATTTAATATTACCATTAATATTTTTTAAATTAATTTTTTTATTTTTTAATTAGTTGAATAAATATTATGCCAGCATTTCCCAATAATTTAAAGGAATTATTTCATTATGAAAAATTTTAAATAAATCACGATGAAAATTTCAAAAAAAAATTATCTTTCCAATTTATAAATATAACTGGGAAAATTTTATTCTTATTCGTATAAAAAAATTTATAATTTCAAAAATAAAAAAGTGAAATCATTCCATTATATTTTACCTAAATACTATAATCTTAAAAATCAATGAAATATGTGACCATGTGACCATATATTATAGAATTGGAATTAAATTTTTGACCCCTAAACATTCAATTAGATATAAGAATGATTTAGGGTCATTTGTTTTCCATATCAAATTATTTTTATCCTTAATTTATCAATTTACCCTTTTACCATAGTGATAAATTTTTACTATGTTTACTATTTATTATGAGAAAAAATTAAATAATTTTTTTTAAATTTATTATTTATGATGATTTGAAATAAAAAATCCATTTTATAAAATTCAATCATTACAACTGGTATAATAGTACTTTATTAATATTCCACAAATCATGAGAAAATGGTTTTTCTGAAAAAAAATATTTTCCAGTCTAAAATAATTTTTTTACTAACATCAACTATAATGTTGATCAATATGTAATAAAGTATATTATTTATAAAAAAGGTGAAATATATTAATTTATAATCAACATCAAAATTTTGTTGGTATTTTTCAATGAAAATAAATTAGTGTTTTTAAAAATTTAGTTTTTTACTACTCTCGGAAAAATAAATAATTTTGCAATGATGAAAAATATTATCCACAAGTTAAATGTGATATTATTTTTTAAATAAAACATATTCTTTTTATAATATAAAATCTCTCATAGTGTCATGAATTCATTATACTTCCTAGAGAGAGAAAGAAAAATTAGGATTTTTTTGAAGAAAATATATTTTTGAAGCATAAAATGATTTTATTTAGAATAAAGTAATTATTTTGTATTAATAAATACATTATATAAAACCATAATAAATATTATTATAATGGGTTTAACACTATTCATATGAACCAATTCAATGTCTATGATACATTAATAATATTAAAATAATAATTTTTCATGGCTTGTTTAAGCTTTTTGTTTCGTGTTAGATACACTTTTGAACATAATGGGATTCATTAAAATATCATGTAATTATTAGAAGAGTTATTGTTTTACTTAAATTAAGTGGATACATAGTGGAATTAATTCAAAATTATATTCAAGAGTATTGAAGGAGTTGGGATACATAACCAGGTCTTCCCCTCCATTAGCATTTGGGATCCCATTAATAACAGGGGACTTGTGTAGTTTGACATGTTATGAACATCATGAAGACAAGAGGAAGTATCTCATTATGGAAAGGGGATGGAGGTCATACTACCAACATAGGTTATATGTTCCAAGGGGTACATAGATAATTACTCAGTACTATTTTTGATTTGGTAGACATTATTTCTTAGGATGATATCTTTTTAAGAAGAAAATATCTCAACCGCTTGGTTATCCGCATCTATGATAGGGATGGAATTAGTGTCCTGAGTGTCTAGGTCCATGAATTGAATTAGATAATCCCACTCTAAGACTATATTCCGCAACATCTTAATCCAAGGTTTCTTTATATTCCTACATTAGTGTCCCTATGTACATTTGAAGAGAAGATAGACTCAAAGGATGCTCCAAAGGAGGAGCTAGATTAGGAGCCATGGAAGAGGTTCAACACCATGATTAATATAAAAAACACATATTAATCACAAAAATATCATAAAAACTGAATCCAATGGATTGTAAATATAAAATAATTTACTAGAATTATAATTTGTTCTGTAAAGACCCGTAAAATTCAAGGGAAATTTTTTTCTTAATTTTCTTTAGAATTTTACAAGAGCGCGGTTTCTGACGGCACCTGATTCCGAGGCCCGGTGTGCCCGAAATCAATTTCCGAAGTTTGGCTCGGGTACGTTCTGTGAATGAACGAGCGGGAATTTCTAACTTTTGATCCGGTGCTCGGAATTGAAATCTGAGGACACCGATGAACTCACAGCGCCAATATTCGCTTAAGAAGACCTTTTCCGAAGTTGTGCTTGCCTAGGAGGAGATGTTTAATTTTTCTGGTTGAAATGAAGAGTAAAATAAATTTGTGATACAACATTTATTTTATATCTTTAAAGTGGTTATAATCTTTTGTTGGAAGTTGGGTGGTTTAACCACCTAAGAGAGGATTAAGGTGAGGAGGGGCCCACCCGAGCCCCACCTTTTCAAATTCCCAAACTCCCCTCTCTCCCTCTTAAAATCTTGACAACTTAACACTTAATTAATTATACAACTCATGTATAATTAATAAGTGAGTTTAAATTTGAGTTTTGAAATTCAAACTCTTGAATTTCAAAGGTTGGGTTGTGTTAATAAATTAAGTGTGAGCTTAATTTATTTTTGGGTTAGTTTCTTTGTTACTTGAGAGGTTTGGGAGAATCTTTGAGAGACTTGAAGATCTTCTTCGTCTTCGACGAAGAACGTGAAGAACGGTTCTTCTCCGACAAAGAACATCGATCCCACGACCTTCAAGACTCGGCGTCCCGGATTCTTCCATCTTCATCTTCCTCCTCGACAAGGGAGAAGTCGCCGACTGTGGTGATCATCGCCAACGACGACGTACCTCCCTTCTTCGTCACAACGAAAAGTGAAGAGACGTCGTTTCCTACTCGGACGCACCCCGACGTCCACGGAATCTACGTCCGACGCCGCGACGCCTTTCTCCGCGATAACCGACGTGCGATGTCAATTTTCAAGGTAGGGGTTGTTGTTAATTATTTATTTATTTATCCTTGTTCGTGGTTCTAGCATGACTAACGTGAGGATTTTAAGTATGTGTTATTGTTTAACGTGAGGGGGCCGGACCGCATGAACACGGCCGAACCCCCTCCTTCGTTCTTGATGTTTTATATTGCGGATGAAACAAGGTGGCATTGTGCCGTCGCACCAAGCAGTTATTCGCCCGATTTTATTGCGCGGTGCCGTCGCACCACACGGTTATTCGCCCGATTTTATTGCGCGGCGCCATCGCGCCGCGCCATAGAAGAATCATCAAGAACGCGGCGCCGCCGCACCGCGTCGAAGGGAATCAAAGGCACGGCGGAGGGGCGCGGTGCCGTCGCACCATGCCGGACGACGAACACCGCGGCCGGTTCTGGGCCGCGGCGGGACGAGAAGACCGGCGGCCGGGCCGCCGGCGTCGGAAGCCGGAAAGGGGACCGGTTCGCCGGTCCCGTTGGAGAAAAACCGGCCGGCCAGGTGGCCGTCCGGATGGTCAAAATTCAGGGGAAATTAATCCCCCGGCCAGCACTAAACCCCCCCCCCCCCATTTATGAAGGGGGTGGTTTCCTTGAGGGGGCAGGCGGCCCCCTAGTTTACCTCAAGATGGCCCCCACGAAGGGGGGCCGGATCACAAAAAGGGCGCGGCTAAAAGTCGCGCCATCATTTGAAGAAGCGGGGGGCCTTGCCCCCCCCCCCCCCCCCCGCGCGCTGCATCCGTGCGGCGCCAGGCCGCCGCGCCGCCGGCCGGCCGGTCGGGCCGGGTCGGACCCGGGTCGGGCCGACCCAGGGGGGGTCGGGCTGGGTCGGCCCGGACCCGGACCCCCCGTTTCGAATCAGTTTCGGTCTTTTGGCTATAACATGAGCCACAGACCTCTGATTGACGATCCTTCTATGGAAACACGATCCTTGGATCGAGACGGTCGTTTCGGTATATCGCACTCAAAGTTTCGGAATACTTTGTGTTCAGCCGGGTTGGTTCGTTCACGAAACCAACCGGGCCTTCGGAGCGGAAACGCTCATATCTTGAGCTACGGACGTCCGATTGACGTGCCGTCATCTTTGTTGTGTTCCTCTTAGTGAGGCGGATCTTTTGGCATATTTCGCCCGAGGTTTGGACGTAGGTGGAGTACGGTCATGTTGGTTTTTCCTTAAAAACCAACCGGGCTCCGGGGACGAAAATGCCAATAACTCTCAGACCGGGCGTCCGATCGACGCACCGTCTGTTGCGTTGAGTTCCTGTTGACGATACGGAACATTTGGATACATCAACTCTGGACTTTGTGACAGTTTATGTATCAGCCTCTCGGCTCGTGGAGTGGACCCTCCGAACGAGTTTGCTATGTGCGGGAACCCTAGTGCTGGCTGCGACTGTTACTGTGACTACTACTGCTACTGCTACTCCTACTGTGACTGCGACGACGACAGTACAGAGATCCTGTGTGGATTCGACGACGACGACTTCAGCACTCAGCGATCCTACGTGGATCAGTGCTACAGGTCCTATGTGGGCCCGATCCTGTGTGGGTCCGATCCTGTGTGGGTCTTTGTGCTCAGCAGTCCTGTGTGAACCAGCGCCTACAGGTCCTACGTGGGCCCGATCCTGTGTGGGTCTTTTGTGGGGGTAAGTTACCTATCGATCCTTCGTGGGTTCGACGACTTAGATGGATCAGAGATCATCTTTATTGTCCTTTGAAGAAGTATACCTGTGTGAGATGAATCCTGTTGGTTTCCTATGTGGATTTCGTTTACTTTCCTGTGTGGACTGAGTTGTACTTGGGCTCGGAGGTTGGAGCGTATTTGAAATTGATGACTTAGGTATATGTATGGGCATATACCTAAGCAGTGTCGGTTGTTACTTCGTGTTTTCTCCTTTCTTCGTGGTTTATCCTTTGTGGATTTGAGAGACCTTCAGGGGTCTCGGGGTCCCTACTGAGTAGCTTATACTCACCCCTGCACGGGCTTTGCCTGCACTACGTTGTGTTGGTTGCAGACGATGGACAGCGTTGACCTTAGCTGAGGCTTGCAGAGCAGGACGGTACCTGGAGGAGGATCACTGGGCGGGACCCATGGAGCAGTGGAGCTATCTGTACCCACCCTTCAGGTGGGATTTCCAGTGGACAGCTCGGTGTAGTGGCTTTTACTTTTCAGTTTCTGTTTTCCCTTTCGATTTGTACTTTACTTTCAGTTTGGGTTTGTATACTGGCCTATTTACTTTTCCGCACTTTCAGTTGTACTCTGCTTTTGCTTAGTGTTTACTTTCCGCTTTCTTACTCTGTGGTGTTTGTTTACTTTACAAAGGCAATGCCTTCCCTTTTTACCGGGACTTACGCCTTGGTGCTAGTCGCCAGCCCCTGGCCTATGGAAGGCGGGCTTGGGGTAGTCACGGCACGGACCCCGAGGGCGGGTCGTGACATGTTCTATATGTTTCATATAATTTTCTTGGGGAGGGGGGAATCCATATCAAACTCAACCAAAATATGGGATACCCTAGTATTCGGCATCAATATCATGTCCACATCAAGATATAAAATGAATATGAGGTAATTCCTAAAACATTTTATGATATATAAAATTGGGAATGGTATGGGATGAATATGGAGATGAATTTATAATGTCGTGTGGGGATGAACATTTCTATTATGGGCATCCAGTGAAACCAAAGTCGATAGAATCTTCACCATTCATATATGTTCCCATCCCATTCCTATGAACTGATTAAACATTCCATTAATAAATGATTAAAATAGAACACATTATAGATAAAATATATATGTAGAGACCCTTCTCAGAAAACCCATCAATTGATGGAGTTAGAGATGGTAGCCTTGGGGGTCGGTCCACCCCCAACATCGCAATGAGAGAGCAATAGTGGTAATGCAAGGACATTAAAGTATCATATTTAGAAATAATGTGAACCAATAATCATTCCATATATTCACGAGTCTTGTTCTCCAATGATACCAGATGGAGTGCGGGGAATGGTTATCAAGGGATCATAGAAGGATCTCTTATAACATGAGATTTCAAGGAATAATGAGGAGGAACATATAGTTCTTGCAGTGAAATAAAATATGTAAGGAGATCTAGCAGAGTTGGAACCCTGGAACATGAGGAAATAAAAGTATCTTCCTAAAGGGGATGGTTGTACTCTAGGTGAACCAGAAGGCACATCTGAAATCTATTTTCAGAGGCCCTACTAAGGATAGAATGAGAGATGAATCTTGCGTACAAATAATTTGTAAAAATCTACCATTAATGAGATATAGGATAGTAAACACCATGATAAAAACTCCAATTAAGGATTAAATGTCTCGATCAATTAGAATGTATGTGGAAAATTTTATAATACTTGCATGGTATGTCTCTAATTTAATCGTTAGACCTTAATGGAAAAAATGATTGATCCATGGGAATTTTGAAAGCAAATCCCAAAAATGTGTTAGCTATTGGAAACATTAGTGTAAATGAAGAAATATTTCACTTTTCCCTCATGCTATGAATGATAATTTGATATTTCAATCATTCATGTGGTTTTCATAAGAAAGAAATTATAGAGTATCATGAGAAATAAAACAAATCACATGGTGGAAAGAAATTATAGTCACCAAATTCCATAATGTTGTCAGAAAAATCATGGTCATTAAATGAATATAATTAAAAGGCATTTTAAATGTGTAATTACAGGTCATAAAGACTATAAATATTGAAAGACAGTAAATATTCCATTTGATACAATATATGAAATTTAGATTCCATGTAATGCACTATAAATTCTATAATTCATCAAATTCATTGCATATAAGAATTATGCATACCAATTAATTAACATGATGGTTTATGATGTTGATCTGTGTCAACAACATCTTAAGCCCAATTATAATGGGAAATTTCATGTGATCATGACTAACAATGAGGGTTAAAATAATGATTTGGTGAAAGGTGCACTTATCATACTCTCTGAGTTAGTGGTAAAATTTAAAATGGTACCATTATCATATCAGATGTCTATAGTTAATAACTGATTTGATGTTGATGAAATTTTATTCATTCAAATCTTGTGATTGTCCCTCTAGATGTACATGATGTGATTCAATCGATGGATTGTATTTATTTTTATATATTCCATATAAATTTCAAAGGAAGGGATGTCACATTTCATGTAACATCACTTACTCAAAAGCCAGTAAACTGTTGCTCCGAGCCGTGTAGTTACATTGCCTTAAGCGTGCCTCCCCGTATGGCAAAGGCTACCAACTAGCAGCGTGGATCTATGGGGTCAAGTGGGAGTCTATGCCCCCGTTATATCAGAGTAAGCCACAACACAAGTAAACCAATATCAGAAATAATAATCAATAAAAAGGAACAATTATAACAACCATTTCCAACAATAAATATGACATGTACTACTACAAGTGAAAAAGTGTAAAAAATCCCAAAATAAAGACAACAGCCAAAATACACAAAATGGTCCTAACTCCAACTCCAGATCCTCCACCAAGTGCTACCCATGTCCACTCAACTATCTTGCACGGACCCTTTCCCTTCTCCTAACATAAAAACATGATGTCTTCTTGGGTACCCAATGGCGGCACGAGCACGGTGTGAGTACAGCTCAAATGGCCACCACCTATGGTGTCTACAAAATATCATGTATGAACAGGTAGTGCATGAAAAAAATATATAATTGATAATTATCAAGTAATTATTTATGGTGCCATTAACCTGTTTAGAACGAAATCCTTTTCCATTACCATTCATTTTAAACCAATTATCATAACTTACCATTTCATCACATTTACATGGGTTAATCGCATACATTATGTTACATGGTAGTAAGGCCAGCAATCACATGAAAGAGGGTAAACACATCATTATCTTATCTTACTAAGACTAACCCCCCCCCCCCATAGTCACCATATCCTCACCTCGAAGCCTCAATCCAAGTGGATGAAACCGTTTGGAGAATAGATCGTCAGTCCTCATTCCTAACCTGTGCATTTAGGGTAGAGTTCAGAGCATCAGTCTTCGCTCGACCTGTGGGCGTAGATCCTCAAGTCATACCCCACTCTACCAACCTATGTTCACATGCTTATATATAATTAATCATCAACCAACTATACCATTTTCCTTTGACAACCACCATTCACAAAAAACAACATGAGAATTCATATTATGCCTTAACCCATTGACACACTACCATTTGACATCATTTAACAATTCACCCAATTCCCATATGTTATGCGTATCTCACTAAGCATTCAACACTAAACCCATAATTTTTCCCAATATGGTCTTTAATCAGTTTACACATTAACCCATTTAACCCGATCATAATTTCCATAAATCAACCATTCAACCCATTCCAAGTAACCCTTCAGTTATTGCCAAGTCTAGGTGTATCACCTAACTTCTATTCCAAGTTCAACCAATCATGCCAACACATTCATCAAGGGTTATACGATTTATTACAACAAGGTGACTAGTTTAATGAAAACCCTAAGCCTCGGAAAATCCGGCACATCCCATGGATGGCCCCAATTAGGTCAAGTCATTCTCAACACATCCCATGGAGATCATGAGTTCCCATTTACAATTTTTATGCACCATTTATACCAACCACATCCAGGTTGATCAAATCTCATTAAAAGAAAACCATGATAAATTCCACACATGCATAAATCCACCATAAAACTATGGGATAACATTTGTAGACCACCTACCACGAAACCACGGATGAACGCACACTCAATCGAGCCCTTAGACCTCAATCTGACCAGCCTTTGGAGGTTTAACCTAGAATTCCCCAAAAGATAGGTTTTTCGAGCTAAGTAACAAGAGGGATAGAAGATACAAACCTTATACAAAAAATGAAAGCAAGGATGGGATTATCCTTACCCACAGCTTCGATCTGCATGCAACGTCACCAAAAATGAATTATAAACGAGGGAGATCAACCTCTTGGAGCTATTGGGAAATTTGGATTGCACCTAGGGTGTAGAGGGAGGAATGGAGAGGAAATCCTGAGTGGGTTCTTAAAATCCCAAGTGGCAATTTCAAAAAAATTCCCAACTTTAAAAGGCTGCACAGTTTGGCCACCCAGTTTGACAAACCGTTCTCAAACCGTGTCCATGCTACTTTCTGGAGGAGGAGGGTTCCACGGTTTACTTGGGATGGCCACACGATTTGCCCTTTCCGTGCATAGGATGTGTACTGAGGCTTGTCTTGCCCATCATTCCTTTATTTTGTGCCCCAAGCCCCCCCGAGCCCCCCCAAAAACCCCAAGACCTCTCATACTTTCAGATGAAATCCCTTGAATCCTGAAACAAGGGATTCAGGCAAACATAATGAAAACACACCCTTCCAAAAACATAGATCTTACAACCTCCCCACCTTATAATGACTCGTCCTTGAGCCGAGCTTCCAAGCCTCATTGATCCACTGAAGAGAGGAGTTAGGGCCACTGAACCCACATATCTAATTCCCGCTCCCAAATTTATTCCTGAACATTCCCATGCTTCCATATTACTCATACTAATGGCACAACCTTTCCTCACAAGAACTTTTCACTATAATCCACCACAC
This sequence comes from Viscum album, assembly GCA_963277665.1. NCBI lineage: Eukaryota > Viridiplantae > Streptophyta > Magnoliopsida > Santalales > Viscaceae > Viscum > Viscum album. The sequence goes on along the minus strand of OY728151.1, from coordinate 1,858,744,230 downwards.
AAACTGGAAGCTCCCCAAAGTTTTCATCAGCCTCAAGCTCCACATCCTCCATGTAAACCACGTGAGATGGGCCAGGGTGATACCATTGAAGTGACGACACATGAAACACATCATGCATCCCACCATACCACTGTGGAAGAGACAATCGGTAAGCCACCGGTCCGATCCTCTCCAAAATCTCAAAAGGTCCCACATACCTGGGTGCCATCTTACCTTGCTTTCGAATCTGACGGTGCCCCAACCTTGGCGACACCCAAAGGAACACATTGTCACCCATCGCAAACTCAATAGGCCTACGCCTTTGATTGCATAAGAAATATTCATACTCTGATTCATAGCCATATGCTTCCTGATCAACTGAACTGTCTCTGAAGTCTCCTGCACAAGACTTGGCCCCAACAACTCAGATTCACCAGCCTCTTGCCAACACAACGGAGATCCACATGGCCTCCTGTAGAGTGCCTCAAACGATGTCATCTAAATCGTAGCCTAAAAATATTGTTTTAGGAAAAATCAAATAATTATAGGTGCCTCTCCCTAGAACCACCAATGTCTAAGGAACAAGATCTTAACATGACTTCCAACACTTGGATCTTATACTCCGACTACCCATACCTCTACTGGTGGAAAGTCTTACTCAAAAACACCTGAGTACCAAGCGCCTTCTACAACCCTTGCGAGAAACATGATGTGAAACGTGGATCTCGGTCCGAAATATTGGTCCACAGAACGCCATGCAACCACACTATTTCCCAAACATACTGCTCACCCAACTGGTCGACTGAAAATTTCTCCTGAATCGGTATTAAATGAGACACTTTTGTTAACCGATCCACAACCACCCAGATTGAATCATTCTTTCGTAGTGTCCTTGGAATACCCATGACAAAATCCATTGTTACATAATCCCATGCCCATTCTGAAATGGGAAATGGATGCAAAAAACCACCTGGGCATTGATTCTCGGCCTTCACCTACTGACAGGTAAGGCACCGTTCCACAAAGATAGAAAATTTCTTCTTCATTCCAAGCCACCAAAATTGTCTTCTAAGAACACAGTACATCCTGGTCAGACCAGGATTCACTGCCCACTTTGATGCATGGAACTCACACATCAACTCTTCCCACACACACTTTGGCACAACCACAAAATCATGAACACAAATAACACCTTCCACGTCGACGACCCAACCAGAAGGTAGCTCCACACATTTAATCTTTTCCTTCATGATATAACACTCTGGATCAACAACATGACCTTCCTTTACTCGACTCAAAAGCGTTGACTCCATAGTTAAGGAAGCAAGAGTGACCTGACCACTCTCCTCCTACACCTCCAGGTGCATCTCTTCAAACAAAGACATCACCTACCACTCAGTGCTAGACTCATGAACCACTTTATTATGAACCTTACTTCTCAGAGCATCAGAAAAATTGTTTACCATTCCTGGTGTGTACACCAACTCAAAGCCAAAATACTAGAGATATTCAACCCACCTTCGCTACCGAAGGTTTAGATCCCATTGTGAGAATATGTACTTTAAACCCTTATGTTTGGTAAACACAGTATACCGTTCTCCCAGTAGATAGTGCCTCTAGAACTTCAAGGCATACACCACTACAACCAACTCAAGGTCATGAGTGGGATATTTATGCTCCTGAGATCTGAACTGCCTTGACCCATAAGCCACAAACCGCTCTTCCTGCATCAACACTGCCCCAAGTCCGACTCTGGAAACATCAAAAAACACGATGTACTTCATACCCAGCTCAGGTAAGATCAAGATAGGTGCGGTCATCAACCGCTTCATAAACTCTTGGACGGAGTTCTCACAAGCCATAGACCACTCAAACCTAATCCCTTTCTTGGCCAATCCCAGGAGTGGTGCTTCCAAGAGAGTGAAATCATGAATGAACCTTTGGTAATACCCGACCTAACCCAGAAAACATCGAACATCAGAAACACTCTAAGGTTGCTCCCAAGATAAAATTGCCTGCACTTTCTCAAGATCCACTTTCACACATGCCTCCGAGATGATGTGACCCATAAAATGAACATCCCCTATCCAGAATTGACTCTTTGATAGCTTGGCGTATACATGATGATCTCTTAGCGTACCCAAGACAATATCAAGATGTTGGGCATGATTGTCATGAGTTTTCGAGTACACTAAGATATTGTCAAGAAATACAATCAAAAACTAAACTAGATAGGGATGAATGATTCATCTCATCAAAGCCATAAACACCGCCAGTTCCTTGGTCAAGAAAGAAGGCATTACCACAAACTCAAACAACCTGCACCGACTTCAAAAAGATGTTTGCGGTATGTCATAAGACCTCAACATCATATGGTGATAACCAGACCTCAAATAAATCTTATAAAACAATAATGCACCCCTCAACTAATCAAACAGGTCATCAATTCTAGGAAGAGGGTACCGATTTTTCACCATCATCTGATTCAATTTTTGATAGTCAACACACAACCTCAATGCCCTATCGACATTATTTTCAAAAAGCACAGGAGATCCCCAAGGAGACGTACTACGATAGAAAAATCCCTTACACCCCTAATACTCAAGCTAAAACATCAGTTCATGGTGTTCTTCTGGTTACATTCGGTATGTCGGAATAGAAACTGGCTCCGCTCCCAGTAGCAACTCTATTGGGAGCTTGAAATCTCTCTCAGTTGGTAACCCAGAGAAATCCTCAGGAAACACATCTGGAAACCGATCCACCATGGGAGGAAAATTAGATTGTTCCCCTCCCTCATCATCATCAAGCATGGTACATGCCACTTGAGTCATGAGTCCACTCATATATTGACTAAATGGCCCCGCACGCCCTTCTCGAACATCCCACTCACCATGGTGGACATAAGCGTCACCCTCAAGCGATATGAACGATACTCTACAAAGATAACAATCTATGTGTGCCTGATACAACACCAACCAATCCATCACCAAGATTAGGTCAAACCATGACATCTCAAGAATGAAAATTTCCCACTGAAATCGATACCCACCATCTTCCAAGGCACACCCCTGGTTCTTCATGATATCCTCAACCCAAATCCCCAAAGGGGTGTCAATTGACATAACTCCACACACCCCCTCCATAGTAAAACACAAAACTACCATAAGTTGAGCTAAAACAAAAGAGTGTGTGGAACCTATGTCAAACAATGCACTAGAAAACGTAGAAGCTACAAGGATCGTACCTGGAATAGATTACGGTCCAGCCTCGCCATCACCAAGCACAAACTGAACTGCCTGAAGCTGACATGCCCCTCTACCCTGGGCTCTGGCCTGAGCACCTTGCATCAAACTTCCCTACAATCATGGGCGATCTTTCCCTAGAGTTCCACATCCTCCGACCATACCAGTACGGCCTGTGGGGATCCAACTGCCTGCCTGGTAGGGGGAACTGATCCCCTTCCCAAACCTGGTACCTACTTTTCATCATCATGCTCACTAGTCTGCTAAGGGTTCCTGCAGAACCTCTGCACATGCCCGATCCTACTGCACGAACGACACTCAACTGGAGGTCGAGGACACTGACCACACATATGCCCCAACCTACCACACTGATAGTAGAACACTTGGTTCACATCGTGAGAGGTTGACCATCTCTTCTGACCACCTTGCTAAAAACTTTCCAAATAGTGCTTCCGACCATCGGAAGAGGCACCACTTGTCCGCCCAGCTGGCATGAAAAGTCCCCCACCCGAAGCTACATTTAGGTTTCTTTCAGAGATGAGTGCCTAATCTATCACCTATAGAAACCTATTTAAGTGGAAGGTATTTACTTGAGACCTGATCTCATGTCTCAACCAATCTTGGAAGCGCTTTGCTACCACTGCCTCAGCCCCTGCTAAAACTGGGACAATGCGTTGAAAATTCGTGAAGCGACTAGCGTAGTCCATCACCAATAGTGATCCCTATGTCAAGGTCATAAAATCTACAGCCCGCTCCTACCTTAAAGTCCTTGTGTAGAATTGCTCCAGAAACTTCTCCGGGAAAACCTTCCACAACATCCCCTCATCCTGCTCAGTCTAAGCCAGAATGTACCACCAACGCCTTGCCTAGCCCCGCAACATATAATGGGCTATCTTTACTCACATTTCAACAAGGGTCTCCAAATGATCCAGTAGAGTCTGGATAGACTCTAACCAAAACTCCGCTGCCTTTGGCCCACCCTCTCTGGTGAAGGTCGAATGGTGCTACAGCTGGAACTCTCTGGTCAGCTCAAACATACTCGGTGCAACCTGCCCTGGGTCCCGATCCATCATCTGCATAATGCGAGCCAAGTTCTTTCGGAACTAGTCTTCACTACCTTCATTGATCACCACATATTTTTTCTCTTCTACCAGAGCAGTGTTCTCAGCAACATCATCATGTTTCCCAACTTGCAACTGACTTCATGGTGGAATCTCTCTATATTGCCAAGAACAAGATTTAGCACACATAACATAAAACATTCATGAATTCATCAAAAGCTCTATAATAACTACTACAATCCATTTTCATATACTATTTCAACGACATTAACACCTAAAATTCGTCACCCTGGCCATCCCTACCGCGAGCCATGGTCCACATGGGGTAAGCAACCATGAACTACCAGCAATCTAACAAAACATTTTACAAAAACATTTTCCACATCATTTAAAACCCTTATATTTCATTAAACATCATTTACCCACTGTTCTATTTCATTCTTCTCATTATTTCTTGGTTTCATGAAATGCATGAGGCACACGAATTTCTTGCCTCACACACCCACCTTGTTCATGTGAATAACACAATGCATGTAACCTATCTCAATAGGTCCCTACAATGACGCATGGATGCAAACCCTCATGACGTTAAGGCCGCAAGCCAAATATCATAAAACAGTAACATCAAACCACATGTGCATAAAAAACGGGGAAATATCATCAACTATAACAACAAAAAACCAAGAACAACATTTCCCACCTAGGGTGACATGGGTGTTCCCTCGTACATGGGTTATCTACTACCAAGAATGAGCTCATTTACCAAGGCACGACACATCCTAACCCTTGGCAACCTATCCCAAATAACAAGTCCTTAGAGAAAAAGAAGAATGACCTCCTCGTATACCAATTTGTAACGTCCCTGACTCGAAAGCCACTAAAAAAGTGCTTCGAGCCTGGTAGTTACATAACCTTAAGCACACCTCCATGTACGCCAAAGGCAGCAGACTAGCAGCGGGGGTGTATTGGTTCATGTGGGAGACTATACCCTCTTTTTATCAGAGTATTCCACAACAGAAGTAAACCATTAGTGGAAACAATAATCAATAAACAAGGAACAAGTATAACAACCATTTACAATAATAAATATTCCATGTCCTACTAAAAGTGGAAAAGTGGACAAAAGACCAAAATAAAGACAATGCACAAAATCCCCAAAATGGTCCTGACTCCAAGTCTGGATCCTCCACCAAGTGCTTCCCATGTCCACTCAACTATCTAGCATTGACCATTTCCATTCTCCTGACCTGCAAACATGAATTTTGCTCAGGTACCCAACGGCTGCCCAAGTTGGGTGTGAGTACAACTCAATAGGCCACCACCAATGGAGTATACAAAATATCTGATATGAACAGGTAGTTCATGCAAAAGTAATATAAATGATAATTCCCATGTAATTATTTAAGCTTCCATTAACCAGTTCAGATCCAAATCCATTTCCATTACCATTCGTTTTACACCAATTTTCATCATTTACCATTTCATCAAATTTCTAGGGTTTAATCACATACCTTATGTTACATGGGTCTAAGTCCAACAATCACATGAAAGAGGGTAAACACATAATTCTCCAATCTCACTAGGACTAACCCCCCTCATAGTAACCATATCCTCAACTCGAAGCCTCAGTCCAGGTGGATGTAAATGTGAGGAGAATAGATCATCAGTCCTCATTCCTAACCTATGCATTTAGTTTGGAGATCGGAGCATCAGTCATCGCTCACCCCATGGGAATAGAACCTCACGTCATACCCCACTCTAACAAGCCATGTGAACATTATTATATATAAGTAATCATCAACCCACCATAACAATGTCCTTTTACAACCACCGTTCACCAAAAATCACATGGGAATTCATATTATGCCTTAACCCATTAACACACTACCATTTCGCATCATTTATCCATTCAACCAATTCCCCTATGTTATTCTTATCTCACTAAGCATTCAAAACTAAACTGAAAATCTATCCCATTATGTTCTTTAATCAGTTTACACATTAACCCATTTAACAAGTTCATCATTTCCATAAATCAACCATTCAACCCATTCCAAATAACCCTTCTGTTATTGAAATGTATAGGTGCATCACCTAACATATATTCCAAGTTCATCCAATCATGCCAACACATTAGTCAAGGGTTCTACAATTTATTACAACAAGGTCACTTGATTAATAACAAACCCTAAGCCCCGGAAAAGCAGGAACATCCCATGGATGCTCCCAATTAGGTCAAGTCATTCTCAGCGCATCCCATGGGGATCGTGAGACTTCCCATTTAACATTTTTAGTCACCCTTTATACCAAACAAATCCATGTTGATCAAAGATCATCGAATGGAAACCATGAGAAAATCCACCTATGCACAAATCCACCATAAAATTATGGTATAATGTTTGTAGACCACCTACCTCTAAACCGCAGTGGAATGCATACTCAATCAAGTCCTTAGACCTCAATCTGACCAGCTTTTAGAGCTTCAACATAGAGCTCACCCAAAAGATAGGGTTTTAGATCTCCAAAAAAGAGAAAGAGAAGATACAATCCATAAACCCAAAAGATAATCAAGGATGAGATTATCCTTATTCGGAGCTTTGATCTGCATCCAACAACACCAAAAACACCTCAGAAACGAGGTATATCGACCTCTTCGATCTCATAGATAATTTGGTTCACACATAGAGTGAAGAGGGAGGAATGGAGAAGAATCCATGAGTGGGTTCTTAAAATCCCAGGTGGCAATTTCGTAATTTTTCCCAACTGTAAGAGGCCGCACAGTTTGGCCACACTGTTTAACAAACTGTGCACAAACCATGCCATGCTACTGTCTAGAGGAGGAGGGTTGCACGGTTTACCTGGGAAGGCTGCACGGTTTTCCCTGGCCATGTGCAGGCCTTGCACCCAGGCTTGTCTTGCCCACCTTTCCATTATTTCATGCCCCGAGCCCTCGAAACACCACCAAGACCTCTCATACTTTCAGAAGACATCCCTTAAATCCCAAAACAAGGGATTCAACCAAACATAATGAAAATACACCCTTCCAAAATCCGGGATCTTACATTTCATATTTTCAATGAAACTTTGATCATTTATCATTATGAGGATGAATATGAACTGCTAGTGAAAATTAATTCAATCTTATGGAACTGAATTCATATCCATGAAGGGTATTTATCTTCGATTTTTTTAGAGAAACTCAACACTAAATTTATACCTAAAATGTGGTATTTTTTGATGTGTTTCTACAAGATATTAATACTCTCCATATGATTAGTGATGTCGATATTTTAACATAACTCATAAATGGTTCAAATCCTATTTCAAAAACTCTATATAGAACGGCCTATAGTTAGTAGTAGGAATTGAGGAAGAAGAACTTATAGAATCTTGAAATGGGATTCATAATCAATTGGGAATCCCTTTGTGAATTTCCAATTCTTTCATAATGATTCATGATGATTTAAGGCATCTTTTCATTGATTATCGTGAACTATATTAGATCATTATCAAGAAAAAGCATCCAATACCCCATATTAATGGTTTATTTAATCTATTAAGAGGTTATAAATAGGTTTTTAATATTTACTTTAATTATATATTTTATTAAATGACTATAAAAAATGATAACATGCACAATGCGTGCTTCTGTATGAGGAATGTGCGTTATGAATTTATAGTGTTGATATTTGTTCATACTAATTCCATTATTATATTAATGGATCAAATGAATAGTGTATATCTATATTATCTTGAATATTTTTTGGTTGTGTATATATATATATTATATTCTTATATATTAAAATATAAATGAAAATCCAAAATATCAAGATCTACTATTTTAATCGGTTGGATGAATAATATTGAATCATTGTGAGAGATTTACCATAACTATCTAATCCAACCAACATATAAACTCAAAAGGGAGTATTGTTCATGCAGATAGATGAATTTGAATAAAATTTCAAAAATTTAAATAAATCATTTGGTGACATATTAGTTCTCACACTAAACTTTTGTGAATAATAACTTGTGATCCTTAGTGATGTATCAAATATGGGATAGAGACGTACACTTATGTAGAATGACATGGGTATACAATATTCATCTAACCAATTGAAAATCCATGATTATAATTATATAGAACATGATTAAGAGATGGAAATTCTAATTTATTCAATAAATATATTGATGAATTATCTTTATGGTTATATGTGTTAAACATATATAGATTATATATTCTTGAATGATATTTTCATATAGAAAGAGTAGAATATGTACGAGGTAAGATGGTTGGATATAATTAAATATTGTAAATTCGCAACACATTACCTCCTTGGGAATGTGAACAAGGTGAATGATTTTTTGAGACATAAGTACCATGCTTTTTTACCCATAATGAGTACTCAAAGATAAATAATCCATATGTATTTGAATGTGATGGAACATGAAATTCAATGGAATGGGGACATATCCTATATTTCACAGATAATTTTCAACCTTCCATCCATGTGAGGATTAAAGATGTTAAAAGGAATGACATAAAGTAGAGTTAAAATATATATGTATTCCCAAGTTCAAACATGAATTTGATAGAATGATAATGATTTGGAATAGAATATGATTTCTATCAAAACAGAATCAAATATAGATCTATGAAATGGCACACATTGTTTATCATACTCTGTTTATCAAAGAATTATGACGATTTGTATAGATCGTAAGGATTATTTCTGGTGGGACAATGGGAAATAGGATATTCAAATACATGCATCTTGATTCCTAGTATATTAATATATTAATTCTACGACATATATGATTATGGATATTTTATAACAATTAAATTGTGTTTAATATAAATTAGTATACATCGCCATTGTGTTTTTTGTTGGACTACTCAAAACATTAAAAGTCCATAATGTTATTTAAGTTGTACTCGATCACCATACAAAATCATCCCATTTTATTACCATTATAAAATATTTCTATCATTATCAACGTAATATTTCATATATTTATATAGTGATGAGATTATGTGGATTACCACTGTCAAAATAATGTTATTAGTATTTGTGGTTTACTTCAATGTTCTAAAGAAGTATTCAACATTCTTTAAAATCATTGATTAGTTTCAATAGTGTATATCATCCACAGAAATGTGGTCAATATAAAAGTACCATTAAAAATATCGAATACATGTTATGATTTTTTATTTTGGAATTGAAATGGGGTCGAGGTCAATACATTCCTTCGGTGGAGTTGTCTCATATCAATTTCTATCACTAAAACATTTAGATTACATTATATGATGATTTTTATAGATGTAAGTGAAAAAAATCCAATGTACTGGGTTGAATATGGAGAAAAATATTTATTGGGAATGTATTTATTTGACAAAATTATTGAGATCTTTATATCCAATAATCCTCACATTAGGGCATCATAGATTCGATATAAAAGTTATGATGAAAATCATCACTGAAATATAGAGTTTGATTTTGGTTGTTTGATATTCCATTGAATATGAAATTTTAAGGTTGTTATGTTATTTAGAATTAATGGAAACCAATTGCCTATATATATAGATATCATTTTATTCAAAATTCTTCATCATATAGGGATGGTTGAATATCATTTGGTTCTTCCACTGTATCTCCCTCAAACTCATGATATTTATTATTTATCCATCCTAAGAGATCACATACAAGATCAATCACCTATTATAAAAAAAATTTCTATCCCAATAGATAAATTTCACTCTAATGTTGAACAATCGATGGAGATTCCAGATTATAGGGATAATGTTTCATGAAATCAAAAAATTTGGGGAGTAATCATAAATTTGAGGAAACTATGTAGGGACCTGAGTTTGTGATGAGGTAGTAGTATGCCCAATTTTTTTATTGGATTGATATATTTTCAATACGAAAATTATTATAGTTTTGTATAATATAATACCACAAAAATTTGTGATATAGTTATCCTTAGATCAATTAAATTTTATAGAGATATTTTTTTACACCCAACACCAGGTTTAAAACACCACAATATTCTATTAAATTATTATTATTATTTATTTTTATAGTTATCAAATTGATCACATATTTACTAGTAAGAATAAGATAACTAAATTATGAGAATGTATTGTTCACACATATATCAAACTACTTTTTTGGTTGTCAATTGGAAAATGTATCTTAAATTAAATAAGATATATTTTTCTAAAAAACTATTTATATCTCTACAATGTATAGTTATCCTAATAAATTAAAGTAATAAATATTTAGGAATAATTTTAAATTTATTTGAATATTATGTATTCAGTAAAATGTTTTTTCATTTTCTTTTTGGTTTTTACTCAGCATGATAAATGAATTGATCCATTATGTTACATAAAACATATATTTCTTAAAATGGTTTTCAATACATTTTTCATATGTGTTTTAAAATATATTTCATTCAAATCAAGAAATATGATATTTAAAAATGGGTTCAATATTTATAATCAATAGGTTCTTGTTTTTTTATTATTAAAGAAATTATTTTTTGTGATAATGAATAGTAACCATGATAAATATTTTTCACCTCAGTAAAGGTAAAAAATTGAAAATAGAGATAAATCAATTTTATAGGGTATATTAATATCGAAATAAATCATTAATTTCATTGAATAGATTATTTATATTCTTAATGATATTTTCTTTAATGTTATAGAAATTTCATTTCATTTTACATTGATGATGAACTTAATATTATTTTAAGAAAATAAGAGATAAAAATTAGCACACTATTTGTTTTAATATCAGTAATATTTTGACATATGGATAATAAGAGGTTATTTATAATAATAAATAGTTATCTAATTTATGAATTAATTTTTTATCATGTTAATTTTCTTAATTTTAGTGATTGGATAGTTACTGAAACTATTTATGCAATGCTGATACGGTAATTGTTCATGTAGTAAAAAAAATAATTAAAAAATATTTAAAAAATTGAAATTAATATAATTTAGGAGAATTATAATGCTTCATGAATTTTATAGATAAATATATCATATTATTTACTCTTTAAATGTTTATATTTTAATTTCAATTCAATGTTGTGGTCCTTAATGTCAAACTATGTGAATAGTCCTCACAATTACATTTCTGGATTTTTATGTTAAATAAATGTTTATTAAATAATTTAAAATTCATAAAAATAAATTTGTTTTGGATACTATAAAGTTATATGTTCTATCATGTCATCGAGTTTTAATTTTTTGATCAATTTTACTTTTATAGAACCATCATGACCATTAAGGATTAATTTATTTATATGTCTCTGTAAACGTCAAAAGGGTTAACATAGTATTAAAAATAAGAGATAAGGGTAAAAATATCAGATAAACTTGTAAAATTTTTCTTATATGAGGTTATGTTGACTCTTACACACCCTATATCAGAAATATATGAATTATTTCCACATGAAAATTAATGTTAATTTACATTAATTTAATATTTATGTAATTTCATGGGTTCTACTCCCCTGAATTCTAAAATAGAATCTCCTCTTTTAAATTATACACATAGTTTGAGCATTACATATAATAAAATAAAAACCCTAATAGAATCCACTATTTATCACCAATATATTATATTATATAGTGTTGTGGAAATACTATCTGTTCAAGTATTAATGTGTGTCCCAATGGACATTTCTCAACGAATCGGAATAACTCTTAAAATTGTACTTTCAATTTTACTTCCACTTCTACCTTCTATAAATATATTGTATCAATTATAAAATACATAAATAATTATCTTAATAACATTTAATTTTTATTATGATGATTTATCAACCATTATCCACCTCATTTCTATCCAATGGGAAAAGAAAACATTTCTTGTGTGTTAGTGTGGACTATTACCCCCACTAAGTGATGTATATAATTTTTCATCCTCTCTTATAATTCAATGTAATGATCATGGATTTAATGAATATATATGATATTTTTGATTTTATTATTGTTTTATAAAGCTTAATTTCTATTTACTTATCTTTTATTTCATCCATTGGAAAGTGGAAACATCACACGAGTGTATGTATGAAATATCATCTCCACAAAGTGAAGTGATTCATTTTTCATAATCTCTTTATATAAAAAGTAATACAATTTTATATAATTATTAAATATTATACTAATTAAATGAAAAAAATTACAATATTAAACCATAATCAATGTATAAGGACCAAGACTACTGAACCCAACAATCAATTAAAAATGAATTTATTTTCACCAGAAATAGTTATTTTAATAAAAACATATAATAAAAAGTTTTTAATATTTTATAAGTATATCATATGTGGTTTTATATATTATTATTATGGTTCTATAATATATATATAATAAAAATAAATTTATGATAAAGGAGGTTCTAACATGTATGATGGAAGACGATACTTGAGGTTAGTGTTTATGTTACACATTCGTTTTTGGGATAGTATATTCTAAATTTCCATTGATGATTTTTTTTGATATTATCTTTTAAACTATTTATATTTTATTATACTCTACATATTCTTCTAATTTTCATGTATCAGTACCATTATTATCTCTAAGTTACTTTAAATGACTAAGTATTTTACTGAAATTAAAATATAACATTATTTTCTTATTGGAGGATGAACTTTTTATTCCATTACCATGATCATAAAAGTTAATTAATAATCATTCTTATATATATGTGAAATTATTTTAAAATTAAATTTTCACATACATTACCTTTATTCAAAAAAATTAAAAATGAATCCCTCTAATATTTTTCAAAACAATCCATTTTTTAATTTTTATCAAATGTATCGAAAGAATGTTTTCGTCTAACTTTAATTATATGAATGGGTGTTTTCAATCTCATTATAATTAATTTTTTAGAATATTTATTTTAATTTTTATATGTATGAATTAATATATAATTATTTTCTCAATATTCTGGGAATTTTAGGATAAACTTTTATCAGAGGATAATGATATTTTCTCTGGTTTTTCGATAAATATTAAAATTATCTGTCATATGTATGATTCACCTATGTAAACATATTTTGGTGTTAGTTTTTATTCATTGGGTTTGATGAAATTTTTATCAATTTATTTTATTGTTATTTGATGATAAAATGTATATGTGACCCCTTTCTTTTCCATAGGTTATGATATAATGAAATAATTATTTTTTATTATCCTTTGTTAAAAATATGTATGGTTTTCATTATGTGATGGATGGTGTTTTTATAAAACTCAAATTAATTAGGGAATGGGTTATATATCATTATATAACTATAGGATACAAGTTGATGTGATTAAAACACTATTTTAAAGGTGTAAGTTTATATTACCCACTTAGATATGGGAAATATGTGGGGATGTGTAATCTGATATAATATGGAAAACAAGTGATGATTTATAATATTCTATGAAAACATGGACTCTATATTTCACCATGATATATGATATACTTTTTTATGATTATTAAGGTTCTAGACTCTTCTGAAATATTTATATTCTTATGATCTTATGTAATGGATCATGATTTATTTGTTTTATTCTTCAATATTGTTTCATACAAATGTTTTATTTTATGACTCATGATTACTGTACATGAATTATTGGGTGTGTATTTTTATTGATAATCACATGTTATCATAACATTATGATCACGATATTCTTATATATTTTCATTTATTGATATCTCCCATATTTACACATATTGATCATCTGAGCTCAACCCCTTTTATGTTTTAATTATTACTATCTTATGAAGATGTGTAAAAATTATGATGAATCTTGTAGGGAACAACATATAATGAAATATATCAGAGACGATTCATATTTTAAATAAATAATATTTTTATGTATCTAGTCTCTAATTACACAAAACCAATTTGATTTGGAAGCATGTTAATATGGGTGATATAATGAATATTCATCAAAAAGATTTAATGTCTATATCATTAATTATTTAATCACATTAGGTGGGACAATGTCATATTTCAACTTAGAGTTCCACTTATAATAGGGTAACATAATATCTAAATATTATTCTTGTTTGGAAAACCTAGAGTGTTTGGTGAGAATAATGAAATCCCAATGGTAATTTATAATTTTTTTGGGTGAGACAAAATGTCATGGAATTATCAATCTGTGTTTGAAAATGAGGTAGGTGTTAGTGATATAATAGATGGCTGATACTCAGAAGGATGGAAACACATTCCTCTATTGTTGAACCTATTCATGGTGTACTCTAGAATTGGTATATGTGAATTCATATAGTTGGTAGGGAAACATTTTCTAAGGTAGGGAGTGAGCATCATTTGGTGTTGAGATTAAATTTATGTTGGTGATCAAATTCTTATAAATCAAGAGTAGGAAATTATTGGTATTTCATTCCTAGAATTCATGTGTGATGGGGAGGGTCATTCCATGCCATTTTTTATTTTGATGGGAAAATCATGGCCTATAGGGAGTGAGTTTCAGTTTTATTTGAGAATCAGAATATCAAATCCATTAGTTGGGAGCATGATATTATGAGGTTTGTGTGACTCAAATGTTATGGGGTTAGATGATTCACCAGACCAGTCTTTAGAAGTCCATGATTTCAATGTATACTAAATTTTAAAATAATTTATAATAATTAAACACATTGGTGGATTTTAGATGTACATTCCTATGTGGTTTGAGTTGGATCCAAGGTGATAGCTTTAGGATCAAGTTGAAATGATATTATTTATGAATTTTTTGGTTTGGTAACACACTTGATATCAGTTTAGAACATAGTTAATGGTGCATTTGGTCAGTGATTTTACCATGATATCACACATGTAGGTCAATGTTAGACTTGGATGTGTGATTTAGATGACCATGGGATACCCATAGTGATTACGGAATTATGATTTTGTAGTGAATGACCCTTCAGAAGTGAAATACTATTTTTTTGTTTGGTTTAGATAAGGAGGTTCGACCAGCTTCCTTGACTGGAATTTGAGGTGGTGGGTCTTAAACATCACTATGAATGATGTTTTTGATATGTTGGGAATGATTAAATTTTTACATGGGATTTCATAAAAATTTATCATGTGCAATATTATACAAGGATTCTAGGACTCAATGGTTTGTCTAGGATCCTAGGATAATATTTCCTACATTTTTTTGGTATTATTTTAGGTAGGATCATGTGTGGAGTATTGGGAACTACACCATACACATCATCGGAATGCATGAATTATGTTAAGACAAATTATTCCTATGGTGGGAAGTTCCATGATTTAAAATTTATCATATAATGAAAGACAATTAGTGGGACAACATTAGGGAATTTTATTTAAAAAAAGACTCCATGGGTGTATCTGGATCGAAGGGTACTGTTATGTACCATCACAATGTTTGGAGTGATGAATTTAATTGAGGTATGTTATTTGTTGGTGTATGTGTCTTAAGTTTGTAGTTTTTCATTGAGAGTTTGTGGGGTGTTCAAAGATCTCGAGTTATCATAAGAAGAGGGATTAGTGATAGTTCATGTTTAAATGTATATTTAGATACCACTAGGACTTCTTGGTGATGAATAGTGTTGTGGTGGATATTTTTTAATAACCTATGTGTACAGACATGTCTTATATTTTTCTAAAAATTTAGACTTTCAATTGGTTATGGGATAAATTTTATACTTGTTTTTGGTTGGGAATTTTGAGGTATGCAACCTACTAATACATGTCTTTTATAATGAGAAAGAGACTTAAGAGTGACCCATTAGTTTGGAACATTGATCTTGGGATGCATCATGACCTTACAACATCATCATCATGCTAGTGGTAA
Organism: Viscum album; assembly: GCA_963277665.1. Classification (NCBI taxonomy): domain Eukaryota; kingdom Viridiplantae; phylum Streptophyta; class Magnoliopsida; order Santalales; family Viscaceae; genus Viscum; species Viscum album. Next base: position 1,858,728,100 of record OY728151.1, on the reverse strand, counting down.
AGATAGTATCCCTTCAGGGTCCATGGGGGAACAAGCAATATGGTGGAATCATGGGGCACATTTAATATGGTTAATCGTGGAAATTTTACTATGAAAACAACATTATTGTAACAACCCATTGTTTTATAAATGGAAATTAATTTCTTATAAATATTTCATATACTGACAGGAAATCATAACATAATGAACAACTAAGTTCTATGTGTCCTTTAAACATAAGTTTGTCACTTATTTGATTGGAATGTTACAAATCTGACATACATGGTTGTAATTAGTAAGTTATTTGGAGTCTTATAAGAAAAATATATTGTTTGGTGAATAGTAACCTACCCTTATGAATAGTAACACAGACTTATAAATAGTGATATACCCTAATGAATAGTAACCTTACCTATGATAGTATAAAAATAATATTCAAGTTAATGTATGATGTACCTTTTTTTTAGAATAAGTAAATGAATGTTTTAAAACAATTTTTTTAAATAATCTATGATTTTAATTAAATATTAAATTAATTGTACTTAGAAATTTATTTTTGAAAAATGGACTTAATTTTTTGATTCTAAATTTCAAAAAAAGGTTAGTGTGAATTTTTGGGATTTTTTTGAAATACATAATATTTTTGTGAATAGTAAAATACATTAATTTATCATATGAATACATTATAATTTAAACCCACTATTCATGAAATCAAAAGTGATTTAAGCACTCACACCTCTCAAGCTTGAATCCTTGTCTAAAATCGATCCAAAAATCTTTCTTATACTCTCCAACACATCCAGGAGTTCTTTTTCTCATCCATAGACCAAGCCTAGCTTCTTCAAGCAGGATCTCCAGAGGTGGATTCAAGAGGTAATTCCTTTCTCTATTTCATTCCTTTAAATTCCTTTAAATTTTAAGTTCATTTATTAATATATCCCCACCTATCTTCATCCACATGGAATGGAAACTCCAATATTATATATAATGGAATTTTATGATACTAATTGGATATTATATCATCCAACCCCCTTTTCTCTTATTTTTATTTTATTAATGAAACGTTGTTCGTGAGGTGATAATTTTTCTCCGACAAGAACAACATGTTTTCTTCTTCCATTTATACCATATGATATGGTCATGAAACCATTTTTATGGTTGAAAAATAATATTTTATATGTATTATTTCCTATTTAATATTCTATAACTAACTTATGTACTCATTACTAAGTGATAAAATACAACATGTTCATTGTGACCGAATAACTGCCCAATTTATCCCAAACAATCATCATTTAATTTTTAACTAATGATTCATCTGCATGGAATATAACAAATTAAGATATAATATAAATTAAACTTCTTCAATATTATTAATAACATGAAGGAATAGTTATGGATGTTTACTCATGTTCTACACAAACTTCTATTTATGAATACATGTCAACCGCTCAAGAAAACCATAAAAATGAACATTCATGAACAATGTTCTTAAACTCTATAACTCATCCAAAGGCCCAGAAAATAAAACTATTAAACCATAAGGAAACATATTTATGTACACAAGGTTCTATATTTGTAAATTAATGAATCTAATGTTGTTTTACTATAAATTAAATCAAATAAAGCATTCAGATACTAGGTAAAGGGAAATTCTCGAACCCAACAGTCATCCTTTGGGTTCTCCCTCTTTCACTCCATTTTTATATGGTTACAAATTAAAAATAATTTTTTCATCAATTTATTTATTTTATGAGATATACATATTTTTCACTGGTTTTTATGTCAAACAAATTATTTTCCAAAAGAACTCTTCTTTTAATAACAGACCTTTTACTTCTCATTCAAGGTTAACGGTTCTTGTAAAATTCATATTATTCCCTATTTATTTTGAGAACCAAAAGTTTATGAATGTGTTATTATGTTTTGAAACCCTTTCCTTTACTTGGTAATTATTGGTATATGTTCTATGTAGTATGCATGATAATTAAAATGTTATGATGTGATGGGTGCACCCGAATATATATAGCGCAATATGAATATTTGAATGTGACGGGTGCCCCTAGAATTTTATAGTGCTTCAATGAATTGGGTAAGGTACAGAACCTCATTAATTAAAGTGAAATGATGGTTGAACAAGATTTTAGATTTGTTAACAACTATGTGTGGTAGTTAACCACTAAGACATGATGTTTCATTTATTATGCATTACCACATATCATTTCTTTTATTAATGATTCCTATCATGGTCATGATATTTTTCCTATGTTATGAAAATGCTCACCCCATTCTACATTGTTCTTATCTATCCTATTTATGGGCTTTTATCTCACCCCTTTTGATGTATATCCTCATGTGGATACAAGTTCTAAGGATAGGTCAAGTGCCAATAAGAAGCAGGAGAATAAGGAATTAAATAAATTTTTATGATTGATGTTGTAATTGTAACATATGATCCATGTTTTACCAAGATACAAAACTTTTGGATCTTCTATGTGTAACAATGTTATGTTTTTTATCTTTAAAATAATATAGTAGTTATGTAAGGAAATTATCTATCACAATAGTTGGTATCAAAGGCAAGGTTAGTTAATTTGGGAATTAGGATTAGTGAACCCTAGATAAAATCTCTAGCATGAGACTAAGTACAAATATTAACACAATAATATTTACATAGGGATCCCATATGTTATGATTTTAGTATAAATCGTACCAATGAAAAAGTTATTCATAAATTTTTTACTTATGTTTTTTTCTATCCATTTTTATTTTAGAGAACGGTGGGAACCAGAAGAAACCATGCCAAAAACTGTTTTGAGGTCCAATGCAACAATTTCCCAAATGACAACCCCAATTATTTGGGAGGTGGAGTTCAAAACATTATGGCGATGCTTAACCAAATATCTAAGGTTATGAGAAAAAACCATAAGAATGGGGAACTTACTCCTTCACCATAGAGGGAGAAACTAGAAATCAATCGTTTTATGAGGAACGACCATTAATGATTAGTCGATCTTTCAATACATTAGTTGCAGAGTAGTGGGTCAACTCTACGGAAAAAATCTTCTTTGTGCTTTATCGTTCTGAGATGGAGAAGGTGAGAGTAGTTGTTTATTATCTAGACAGAGAGGTTTATCAATAGTGGAATTTGATTAAGAACACCAAGCCAAGGGAGGAAATTGAATACATGTAATAGGTAGAAATTTAGATTATGTTTCTTAATAAGTATTTCTCACAAAATCTTCATATAAATATGGAGAGAGAATTCATAAAGCTCAATAAAAAAGGAAGAGAATCTATCACCTATGAAGTGAATTTCCCAATGCATTCAAGGTATGCTTCGGGTTTTTTAAACAATAATGATAGAAAATATGACAGATTATTTAGTGTATAAAAACCACAACATCGAAAGGATCTTGCAATTAGTGACTTTGGGAGTAATGAAGAAGTTGTTTGATGTGCTCTCAAAGTGGAGATGCAGTTTGTAGAATAGTCCCATGGCTATGGTGATATGAAATGAATGAAGGAGTTTCAAGCCAGTGGATCTAATGAAGAAGGTGGGAATAAAACTCCACGACCCACATGCCAAAAAAGTGGGAAGTTTCACCATTTGAACTGTCTCAAAGGGGTGGGGAAATGCTTCAAGTGTGAGAAATATGGACACTATTCTCAAGAATGTGGAAAAGAAATGATAAGGAAGGAGAATGTGGTGGATGAATGAAGAGAACCTCCCATGGTTAAATGCTACAACTGTAAGGTGCATGGGACTATAAAAGATAGTGAACTAAACCTCGAGTTCTCGAGGGTAATCAAAGCCAGTAGCCACCATTTCCAAAAGAAAAAAGTGAAGTTGTGTGCCATCACTACTGTGGAAGTGAAGCAAGATAATGAAGTTATACATGGTACACATTCTATTCACTCAAGAATGGAAGAAGTATTATTTGATTCTGGTTCTACACAATCCTTAATATCTTTCATGTTTTATAGAAATATAGAATCAAATCCCCAAAACATTGAAGTAAAGATATATAAAAAACATCATGTGGTGCAATCACTACATCCCAAGTGTTTGACTCTTATCCTATTGGCCTATGTGGGAAGATTATTCCAGAGAATCCCATAATACAACCCTTGGTAGAATTCGACGCAATAATGGGAATGGATTGGCTCTCATTATATAGATCACATATCAACTATTGGGAAAAAATATCTTTTCATATTCAGAACCCTCACATGAACTTCTATAAATTCAATAAGTATCATGAATCTCCTATTATAAATCCTTTATTAGTGTCTGTGTTGATTCCTAATGAACAATCATACCTCACCCAAATGGTTTAGTCAAAGGAATGTTCCAAACTTGCGTAAATTCCCATCATGAGGGAATACAATGTTGGATTTTTGGAATAGTTACCAAGAATTTCCCCAGATCTTGAGGTAGATTTATCAATAGAACTCATACCCGAAGCTACTCCTATCTCAATGTGTCCATATAGGATGGCTCTTATCGGAATAGAGGAGTTAAAGAATAAATTTTTAAGAAAATTTGGAAAATGGGTTAACAAGACCTAGAGCATCACCATGGGGTAAACCAGTGCTCTTTGTGAAGAAGAACGGTGGAAAAGTGCGGCTGAGTATAGATTATTGGTAACTAAACAAGATCACCATAAAAAGAACAATTATCCTCTTCTTAGGATTGAAAACTTGTTCGACCAGTTAAGAGGATACCAATTCTTCTCAAAGGTGTATTTTTGTTCTGGATATCATCATCTAAAGAGGTAGAAGGAAGATATTCAAAATACATCATACCATACAAGGTATGGCACAATGATTTTCTGGTGATGCCCTTTGGACATACTAATACCCCTAAAATCTTCATGAATATGATGAATAGAGTCTTTAGACATTACCTTGACAAATTTTTTGTAGTGTTTATCAATTATATTCTCATATTCACAATGACCTAGGAGGAACATGACGAACATCTAAGACTTTTTTTGGAAACATTGAGAAAGGGGAATTTGTACACCATGTTTAGAAAGTGTGGCTTTTGGATGAAAAAATTCATGTTATAGGGACATCTGATCACAAGTGAGGGAATTCTTGTGTACTCTTCAATAATACAGTTGATTGAGGAAAGGCCCAGACCCTCTAGTGTAATAGAAATCCTTATTTTTTAGGAATATATGGGTACTATCGATGTTTTGTGAGAAACTTCTCATGACTATAAATCCCAATAACTAAGTTAACCAGGAAAGGGGAAAATTATGTCTGGATGGAAGAATTTGTGGGATGCTTCATGGAGCTAAAGAGAAGGCTGATCACTGCACCTGTACTCACACTACCGAAAAGTGGAGAAACTTTTGTGATAGGCATCAATGCATGAAAAAAGTCCTGGATTGTGTACTAATGAAATATGATAATGTGATAGCCTACGCCTCATGGTAGTAGAAGATCCGTGATCAGAACAACCTGACACATGATCTAGAGCTGGAAAACGTGATTTTTTCCTTGAAATTCAGGTGTCACTACCTTTATGGTGAGAAGTGTGAAATATACACCGACCAGAAGAGCTTAAAGTATATATTAACACAAAATGAGCTCAACATGCATCAAAAGATATGATTAGATCTAATAATGTATTATGATTCCTTTATTAACTATCTTCCAGGAATGGAGAACAACGTAGCTGATGCTCTAAGCAGAAAAAAACATTATACTCTGTCAATGTTAGGGATTTAGAAAGACTCTATCTTCTTAGATATGAAAGGGATTGATTTAGAAATCATAAGGGCATGGGATACATCTTACCTTCCCCAAAATATTGTGCAACCATATATCCAAGATATGTTTAAGGAGGCACAAAGGGATGATCTGGAGATACAAATGATGGTGAATGCAGTAAAGGAATGGAAGCTGCAAGAGCTCCGTGTCGATGATGATGGTGTGATTTGGTTTGGAATAAGGCATTGTGGGCCTTCATCACTCGTTATAAATAAGGATCTATTAGAAAATGCACATATATAAACATTCTCTATCCATATTGGGAGTACCATGATGTACCGTGATCTCCGGGAGCCCTTTGGGTGGGATAACATGAAAGAGGAGATTGAAAAATATATATCAGGGTGCTTGGTATTTCATCAAGATAAAGCAAAGAAAAAAAGTCCAAAGGGATGATGCATTCATTTCTTATACCCATGTGGAAATGGGAGAATGTCACAATGGACTTTGTCATGGGTCTCTTGAAGATTTCGAAGGGAAATAATGTGATATGGGTTGTTGTTGATCGACATTCCAAGACTGTCCATTTTATAGCTATTCGAGAAGACCTATTGCTTGAACAATTTGCAAGGATATATGTAAAGGAAGTTATAAGACTGCATGGTGTTCCACTCTCGATTGTCCTTGATCATTATCCAAGGTTTGAATCTAAATTCTGGAGGAGTATTTAACAAACATTGAGTGCTGAATTAAATTTCAGCATGGCCCATCACCCCAAAACTTACGGCCAGTCTAAAAGGAATATTCAGGTGCATGATGATATGATAAGATCTTTCTCTCTAGAATTCATATGTGGTTGGGATCAACATCTCCCATTGGTTGAGTTCTCATACAACAATAGCTTCTACTCGATTATTCAGATGGATCCATATAAAGCTATGTATGGAAAGAGATGTAGAACTCTTACTTGTTGGGATGAAGTTGGAGAAATAAAGCTTCTTGGACCCGATCTTATACAAGAGATGAAATAGAAGGTTCATGTCATCCAGAAAAAAAATAAATGCAAATAAAAGTTGGAAAAAGAGCTATGTAGACAACTGTCAAAGGGACTTAGAGTTTGACATTGGAGATAAATTCATTCTTTGTATATCACCAGAGAAGAGAGTTATGTGGTTTGGAAAGAAAGGGAAGCTAAACCCAAGGTAGATTGGCTCGTTTGAGATATTTGACTGCATTGGATCTGTGGCTTATTGGATTTCAATTGCACCGAATATGGCTCATGTTCATTATGTGTTTCATATATTACTCTTGAAGAAGAACATACCAGATCTGTCACATGTACTGAACTCAGAGGTGGTACAGTTGGAAGATGATCTCTCCTCGGAGGAGTAGCCAGTAATAATTCTGGACCGGAGAGATAAGTTACTATGCTACAAGACAACCCTCCTTGTCAAATTGTTATGGGGGGACCATAAGTTTTAAGAAGCTACATGGAAATAGAAAGAGGCAATGAAGGAGAAGTACCCTCAACAGTTTATGTCGATAAAAATTTCGAGGGAAGAATTTCATAAGGGGGATGAATGTAATGACCTAATGTTATATAAATGGAAATTAATTTCTTATAGGTATTTCATATAATGACATGAAATCTCAACATAATTAACCAATAAGTTCTATTTTACCTTTAAACATAGGTTATTCACTTCTTGGTTTGGAGTTTTTAAAATCTAACATACACAATTGTGATCAGTATGTTATTTGGAGTCCGATAGGGAAACATAATTTTTAGTGAATAGTAACCTACCCTTATGAATAGTAACATATCCTTATGAATAGATATATTCGAAAATTAATAGTAACATTTCCTGTGATAGTATAAAAATTATATTCAAGTAAAATTAATATATATATATATATATATTATAATTAGTAAATGAATGTTTTAAAACTGGTTTTTAATAATAAATTATGATTTTAATTAAATTTTAAATTAATCATATTTAGAAATTTATTTTAGAAAAATGGACTTCATTTTAGGATTCTACATGTCAAAAAATGGTGAGGATGAATTTTTTAGATTTTTCTAAAACACATCATTTTTTGATGAATAGTAAAATACATCCATTTACCATATAAATACATTATAATTTAAACCCACTATTAATGACATGACAGGGGATGTAAGGTCTAAAATCTTGAACTAAAATTACCTATTTACTATTAATTATCATGGAAGCCTTGATATTCCTTGTCTTGTAGGGGAATAATATATTAATTAATTTTATATTTAGAAAACACATCTCCCCTACACTATAAATACCACCCTTCACACCCTCACTTACTCACACTCTTAAAGCTTGAATACTTGTCTAAACAATTCCCAAAAATCTTCCATATCTCCTCCCCCACAGCTAAGGTACCCTAGCCTCATCCATATTCTAAACCTAGCTTCCTTAAAGAGTATCTCAAGAGGAGGAGTCAAAAGATAATTCCTCTCTCTCTCTCTCTCATTCCTTTAAATTCCATTATATTTCATGTTCATTTCTTAATATCTCCCCACATATATTCATCCACATGTTATGGTAACATCAATATTATACATATAATGGAATATTATGATAATAATGAGATATTATATCATCCAACCCCCTTCTCCTCTTCTTTTTATTTTTTTAAAGAGAACATTTTTTAGGAGGTGTTAATTTATCAACTTCAAGAATGACATGTTTTCTTCTTCCATTTGAACCATAAAATCGGGTAATAAAACCGTTTTTATTGTTAAACCATAATTTTCTATATGTATTATTTCCTATATAATGTTCTAGAACTAACTTATTTATATATTACAAAGTGATATAATAAAACAATTCCATAGTTATCGAAAAACCACCAAATTTACCCCAAACAATCAACATTTAATTTTTAACTAATGATTAATCCAATTGTCATATAAAATAATTAGTTTTAAGATCATATAAACAATTTTAATATCATTAATAACATTAATTAACAGTTTTTTATATTTACCCATGTTCTACAAAAACATCCATTTATGAATTCAATTGAACGGCTCAATAAAACCATAGAAATGAACATTTATAAACAATGTTTTTAAACTCTATATCTCATCCATAGGCCCATAAAATAACTTAATAAAACCATAATTAACCATATTTATTTAAAAATGTTCTTTAATTGTCATTTAATGGATCTAATTTTGTTATACAAGACATTAAATCCTAGAAAGCGTTCAGATACAAGGTAAGGGGAAATTCTCGAACCCAACATCCATCCTTCAGGTTCTCCCTCTTTCACTCATTTTTTATAAAGTTAATCATAAAAAATAATTTATTCATCATTGTATTTATTTTATGTGATATATATGTTTTTCACTGGTGTTTCTGTAAAACAAATTATTTTCCAATAGAACCCTTCTTTTAAGAACACCCCTTTTAATTCTCATTCATGATCGACGGTTCATGTATCATGTATGTTATTACCTCTTTATTTTGGGAACCCAATGTTAATGAATGTGTTATTATGAGTTTCAACCCATTCCTATACATGGTTATTATTGGTATATGTTTTATGTGGAATGTATGATAATGAAAATGTTATGATGTGATGGGTGCGCCCAGAATTATATACCGTAATGTAAATGTTTGAATGTGACAGGTGCGCCCAGAATTATACAGCGCTCTAATGAATTGGGTAAAGTGATGAACCTCATGAGTTAATGAAAAATTATGGGGGAACATGATTAAAGATTTTTTCACAACTATGTGTGGTATTTAACTACTAATACATGATGTTTCATTTTTTATGCATTACCACATGTCGAGTATTTTATTAATGATTCCACTCATGTTCATGATCTTTTTCCTATGTTATGACAATTATCACCCCACTCCTTATTTTTCTTATCTATCCTATTACTTGGATTTTATATCACCCTTATTTATTTATATCCTTAGGTGGATACATGTACTAAGGAGAGGTAAGTTCCAATAATAATAAAGATAAGAGGAAATTAAATAAATGTTTATGCTTGATGTTGTAATTGTTATGTATGGTCCTTGTTTTCCCAAGACACTAAACCTTTTGATCCTTTTTGTGTAATACTATTATGTTTTTATATATTTAAAATAATTTAATAGTAATTTAAGAAAAAGTTGGGTCTCTATAATTCTTCTCTAATCTATGATATCCCTGACTCACTTGGACTATTAGCTTCCTCAACACCTTCATCCTCCTCCACTTCTCCTATAAATATAAATTCATTATCATGGGAATTATTCATCTTCCATTTTATACATTAGGAATAATGAGATGTTTCTAAGATCATGTATGATTCTATTATTCATTATTTTTTCATTCTTATTTCATCTATCAATATATGGATAATATTCCCTATTTTAATGAATTTTTCACATTTAAGAATTTTTTTTCATTTTAGACCTAAAATTTCAACTGACATTAGATGAGTGGGATTATCTAAGCATTATGTAGGTTCTCCTTTAATTTAAATAATTTTCCCACACTATTTTTCTGAGGATATGAATCATGTATACATACCACAGTTTTCATGAATTGATATAATTTTCATAAAGGTTTTTAATATTACTTCTATATTTTAATTCCCCTTTCATCGTGCATTTAATATAAGAAAATGAAATACCTAGTGAATTTATAGTGTAATGTTATTGAATATGATCATGACAAGAGAAGTGGTGAATTTTATTTTATGGAATTTAAATGGGTGGCGCTAAGGGGTTTATTTTAAATAGAATCGTGGCCTTATTTTAGCGTGATTCTATTAAATTGATAATGAAGTTTGAAGTGGTTAAAAAGTTAATTGGGAAATGAAATGATGGTTTTGAGATACAATTTCACAATCAAACTATAAATGGAATTAAATAATAATGAAATTATAATGAGTAAGAAAAATTATATCTATGGTGTAAGAAATGTCTAATGATTGATAATTGTGAATTAATGAATTGTAATAAATAACGATCTTTTAATTTTTTGGGAAATAATTTGTGTATAATGGAACCAATTACATATGTGGAAATGGTTATATTATAAGGTAACTTTAAAATGGTAGTTTTAATGTACTTTATGAATTATGTGACTTTTGTTCATATTTTAAATAAAAACATCCCTTCGGGTGGTCTTCTTTTCAATGTATATGATCATACCCTTCAATGAAATCACGTTTTATAATAAAATGAGATTTTCCATGGGGGTATTTGGTTTAAAAATTTATTAAAAAAATCCATTTAGGGTGGTCTTATATTAATGGAAACACCCAATAGGTTAGTTAGGGCACTATATAGAAAACACCCTTTATGGAAAGTTGTGAAATTTATTGAGAATACTCCCATGAGTGTGGTTAAAGATAATTATTTTATTTTGTGAATGGATGAGAAAATTTCTGTTGGGATTGATTGTGATTCTTATTGACTTATTCAATTGGATAAAAATAATTTTTAAAAGAGATTTATGTTAATAATTATCATACCGAGTAGGAAAAAAATTACATAGGGGAGGTCTATTTTATTTATTGTATTTGGAAATTGTTAATGAAAACTCTCACAGAGTTATATGTGTCACTTATGGGCTTATGGATTGGATAATAAAACAGAAATAGGGAAGTTTTGTGTTACATTATCATGTATAAGGTGGAGTCACATGTTTATTGTTGGGAAGTTTACTCCTCACACTATACTTAGAGAAACCCCAACAATGGCCAAATATTCTCTCACTCATGCTATTAGACCAAAGGATCCATGATGGTATGGTTTGGTCTCATGTGTCACTATGGAACCCATCCATTTTTGGTTATTTTATACTTTTTTATATTTTTTAAATTGTTAAATTTTTTAGTTATGGAAATTATTCAGTAACTTTTGTTTCATACAGGTTCTTTTAGGGATTCCATTTGTGGTAGATATAGAGTTGTACTAACACCCTACTAAGAAAACTATGGAACATGGATACCATGTCATACATTACTATTTGGTCCTCAGTCATAGATTTAATGAATGGTCATATAATAATTTATTTTCTTGATTTTCTAGAGAAGAGTATGTAGATGGTACTATGCTATGTTTACGACCTGTTGGGGTTGTTTAATAGATTTAGGTTTAAATATTATTCTTATTTATCCTTATATATGATCCTCTATATTTACATGAGAATTTATAGAATATATTCCTTAAGTAATCAATATGTTAGAATTCATACTCCATGCATAACACCAAACTAAAACACATCCATGATATGTTTGAACTGTCAAATCTTATCAATTTAATTAATTTGAAATAAAATGATTAAACAATTTTTTAAATATTTGTATAAATAAAATGTCGACATTTAATACAATGTATGTTTAATTGTTATATCTAAAATGACTAATATGATCATTTTTTCATAGAGATTTATTTTTCTAAATAATTCATTTTTATGGGAACGCATTTATATTTAATGAAAATAATAATTAATTAAGATAAAATATATTTTATATGAATTATTGTTCAATAGTAATTTAATTAGAAAAATATTGGAAATATGATGGAGAGTTGTTATGAATCTAAAAAAATTATTTTAATATAAAAACATCTTTTCATTATATAAAACATTTTCATTTAAAAGATAAATTTATAAATCATAGATTTGGAACATGAAAAGAATGAAAACAATTTTTGGATTCATAATCATAATATTTTATTAACATGAATTTTTGGGATTTTTATATAAAAATTGATTGTTAGGTGATTAGTGAAAAATGGAATTGGTTGAATTAACAAGGCGTTTATGAAATTATTAGTATATAGGTAAAAATTTAAAATTTATTAAAAAAATTATCATACCAAATATGTATTTTATAATAGAATTTATAATTTCAAAAATGTTTTTTTAACTAAAAAACCCATATATTAAAATTCTAAAATTAAATTACATTTTTGGAAAACATTTTTTAATACATTAAAGCTTTGGTATTTTAACATTTATTTTATTAAATGTTACAAAATTAATATAGTAAAATAGATATAAAATTCGGAACCATCTGGTCCATAATATATACTTAGGGTTAATATATTATCATGAATAATAGATAAATTACTTTCATAAAAAATATTACCTTGATAAAAATGAAAAGAAGAAAAAATATGTATATCTATAAGGGAAAGAGCACAAACATGTGTGGTAATGGGTATTTGGGGAAGTAATCGACCTTATCCATTATATCCCAATTTTATGAGATAATTTCCATGAGAATGAATTCCCATTATAATTTTTTTGTATTTTTAGGATTGTCATACCTTTTCACATAATAATGTGATCCTTTACTCCTCAATTCCCCTCTCATAATAACGCACTTCATTCGGATCAGATTCTATAGAAAATTCTCTTAAATATTCACATATACCTTAAAATATTTCTAGCCATATAAAAATACCATCCCTCAAAGGCTTAAATATAATGCCCTAATATTTTTTCGAAATATTTTATTGTAGTTAATTTTATTTCCTTAGTAGATTAAATTACACACAATAATGAGTTTATAATTACCGTGTAACATTATTAAAATATCATTTTTCCATTATCTCCATGATATTGGATGGTGGATCTGTTTAGTAAAAATTAAATACTGTTAAATATATATTCTATGCATTTAATAAATTAATTCACTAGTTATCAAATTATTAGTATTAAAATATTTATATTTAAAAATAAAAGTTATGTTTTTCTCTAGAGAATTTGTTCTTATGCACAAAATGTATTATTACATTAATAAACTTAATTAATCAATTTTTTTCATTATTTTAGTAAAATTTATATATCACTTTATTCATAATGTTTTTAAACATTAAAAAATTATTTTTCTATTCATTGTTTTTGAATAAATCCAATTGTATTATTCAAAAAGAATTTTTCACTAAATATATGTTTTCTCCAATTTTTCACTCATACAATAAATTTAACTAACTATATTTATAGTTATGGAATTAGATAATATGAATTATATATTCATAATCATGAGGGTAAAATTTATAAATTTTATTACTTGCATTTTTCAGAAATATTAATAGTAACTTTGGTAAAAAATTTCACCTCGTTAAAGGGTAAATAATATTAATATAGAATAAAAATATACGATAAGACCATAATTTTTCATACTAATTAAAATTTTATGATGTAAATAAAAACCTTACAAATATAGGATCAAAATTAATTATTTTAATTTAATATTTCCCATGAAAATTATTTATATATTATTTAAAATAAATAAAGTTACAAAATTCACTCTCATAGTTAAAAATATCCTTTATGTGTTCAAATATGGGAAAAACAATTTATAAAGGAATATTAATAGATATTTTTTCAAAAATAATTATATTTATTATGGTAAGTTATTTATATTTTTAAGGTATTATATAATTAACTTAAATTATTGTACAATGCCAAAACAGTTTTAATTAAATTAATGGAAGAAAAAAATAAATGTTTTTAAAAATATTAAAAGTGTTGTTATTTGAGTTATTCATAGTGTTACAATAATTTTATATGGAAATAAGAAATATTCGTGTTTCTTATAGTATTATACAACAATTTCCACTCTTTATTAATATAGTTTATGTTAGATTAAAGGAATATTATGAAAATTGAAAATAATAATTTCTTAAGTAAATTTAAAATCATAAAATAAAAATTTAATTTGAGACTTTTTATATGATATTTTCTATGTTGGAATAATTGGTCATTTATGGGGCCATTTTTACTATAAATTTAAAACATAGAACCCTATAATGTTGTATAATCGTTTATCATAGTAAAAAAATAAAATTCCATATATAAGGGTTAATAAAAATGATAAGGTCTAAAATAAAATCATGAAATATCTAAATTATAATTGTAAATGTGATTACACCCCTATCCAAACATATCTTACTATACCTATAAATTTAGTGGAAATTTTCATGAGAATGAATTTTTTATTATTTATATTTTTAGGAATTTTAAAATTTTTTGTTGCTGGAATTATAAAAGAAAACCTCCTCCCTCACTTATTTACATGACATTTGTCATTCCATATAGACCATCCTCTAAATATGTATCTTTTAATCTTCTGTAGAATCAGTCTTGGGTTTTCATTCCCAAAATACAAATCCAAGAGCCATTTAGAGTAGATAAAAAGGATTTGTTTCAAACAAGATGTAATTTCATTATCCAATCATTTTTATTTATAATATTTTTTTCCTCATATAAATGAATTTTATTTGGCATAAAATAGTCAATTAAATATCCAAAATATTCTTAAATTCTATTTTGATTATGAAAAAACAATTATACACACTATTTTCATAAAATGTGATTTGAAAGTATCTCTCATTCGTATGTACAACTTACTATCATCACATAGTCACACAATTCATTTTTCATAACCATATTTAATAGGGGTATTATTAAAGTTTATATTATTATATATTAAATTTATTAAACTATTATACATCTAGAAGTATAATATCACATCTACCTACTTACCATCTAATGCTATGATAATTTATAATGTCACTCGTGCATACATGTCGGCTACCACCTCCATGAAATGACATAATTCATTTTTTTATTTATATATTACATGGATATTAATCAGTACGAATTTTTGGAATATATATTATGTAATTATTATAATTTAATTTTGAATTAATATTTTCCTTTATTTAATTCCATATTTTGAAAAATTAAAACATTATCCATGCATATGTATGTCGAACTATCACCCAAAAATATGTAGTTAATTATTCAATATAAAATATTTATGGATCTCCATTAAATAATATTATAATGAATATATATTATATTTATATAATATATAATTTAATTTATATTATGTAACCAATAATGATGAACATGTGTTGGAACTACTGAGATGAAATTCTCATGATCAATGAAATAGTTAACAACCAGAAATAATGATTTTAATACGAAATTATTAATAAAAGAGGGTGTTGAAATGTTCTAAAGGGAACATATATGATTATAATAGAATTTACATTACTATGGAAAGAATTATAATAAATAAAAATTTATTTTTTAATAGGTTATAGTTTTTTTGAATATTGATGTACTCAATGTAAGGGTTTAATGTTACTATTTCATTGTTTATTGAAATTGATTATGACTAAGAATCCAATGAAGAAATATTAAAATATAACAAAAAAACTTACGAAAATTATTATCCTTTTGTTTTTTATAATAATTTCATTCTTTCTCTTAATTTTCATAATCTTATATATTCATTAGACGAAATATTTTTTATACAAAATTGTCTTTATTTCACTCTATGGTCAAAACTTTTTTGTCTTTAATACAAAAATTATCTTCAACCATTTTCATGGAAGTATCTAAATAATATCCTATTATTTTTAATTTAAATATTTTACATGTTTTACTTCTTAAAAATTATTTTATAGGAATATCATTTTAATTATCCTAATAGGGTATATTGTAACTTTTATGACAATTATTTTGAAAGAATTTCGTTTTTAAATTATATAGCATGAATTAAATTTCCCATGTCCATGACTAATTTTTTCTTTTACGATTACCTTATAATTTCACAAGGTTTAAAAAATCCATTATAAAGGTGTACTTATTATTTTTATTTGATTTCAAAATAAAAATTATATTTTCCCCATGAATGTTTGAGTTATTATTTAATGATATTTGTATTCATAAATGAAATAAACCCGGATTTCACTTATTCTTTACTAGGGATATGATCTTATGGTACCATCCATATTCTTTCTCTGTATAACCTATTTCAATGATGGAAAGATGTTTCTGAAACCCATTTCTTTGTTATGGGTCATTCTATTATTAAATGTTGAAATAATTATGAAACCCATTTCATTTTCAAGGGCTATGTGATCATGAAATTTTTATGAAACCCATTTCATTTCATGTGATGTGATATAGTGATTGATTTATTATATTTTGGGAGTCATATTGGTTATTTTCATTATGTGACAGTTGGGAACTATATCTCCCTCTAATCCATTTGGCAATGTTTCATATCTAATGAGATAAATAGGATTGGAATGCGGACTGAACCTAGTTTAGTGTGGGAAATGTTCCACAATGACAGCCTTATGAGTGAACCTGGACTACTAGGATGGTTTGGTGACCATAGACAATCAAATATTATAGTATTGGAATTGATCTTTTACTACTAATGAAATGGTTTTTTATTTTTATTTGAGTTCCAAAATTCTATGTCTTGGGTCAATATTATTCTCTCATGGCGCATGTTCTTTGATATCATATTTATTCTTGTCTTATAAACTATCATTCCTTATTCCATAAATTAAGATTATGATCTATGGTATGTATGGTATGGTTTTAGATTTTATCATGCCCTTTTTCTCATGTTAGGATCATATGATCATTTATATCTCCCCTATTTTCCCTTACTGGGCATCAGATATCACCAATTATTATGATTCCTCTATTAGGTTATGAAGAAAGGCTTCAGGTTTGATTTTTCTATGAAGGGTGATAGTTATATTGATCTAATTGGAAGAGGATATAGAACTATTATGAACTATTGTTTTATGTTTTCATGATTCCAAAGATAATATAACTATAAGATTATGGTACAGATCATTCTATTATATAATGAATATTAATTTATTTAGATGTAATATCTATGTAATAAAAGTATGAGTCCCTATAGTTTTTATTATTGAATATTTTATTTTAACCACTAGATTCTAGGATAAGAAAACATTATATGAACCCTCAGTATAATTCTATTTATAAGATAAACCATAATATTATTGAAATGGTCATGAATGGAATAGGATAAACCTATGTAGTAATAGAAGATGGTGTCAGTATTTACACATCACATAAACAAATATTTATTGCAATGTGGTATCCGTAAATGATTATTATTTCTCACATTATACTTTCCTATTTTAATCTGTGGAAGATCCCAAAATAACCTTGTTAATTCCAAATGTGAATAACAACATAGTGATTGTACTCCAAATAAATCAACTATTATTGGGGAAGGAATTAAAAAACAAGTTGTTATGATCACAAGAATTTCACATGATATGAATCACACTGATCTTACAAATGAGGAAATGAGGAAACAATGTTCTAATGAGTAATTCATATGGAAAATCCAGCTTCTTTTATCCAGTCGAAGAATCCACAAGTCAGTGAACAATGGATCAGTACAATTGAAAATATATTTTACAATTCTCAGTGTTTAGAACATGAGAATTATATTATATATTTCTATCATTTGAAATGTGATGAAAATTAGTGGTGAAATATTAAAAAGAATATGAGAGAATAATAAAAAATTTAATATATGGATTGAGAAGAATTTAAAATATGATTTTTTTCAATATGTACATTCCTCATGTTATTCCTATGAAAATGGATAAATAATACCTCAAGATAAGGTAGAAGGATTATAAATATGTCTGTACATGTAGGTAAAATCTCATAAGTCTTTCAAGGTACACTTATAAAATTATCATCCATCCTTAATGTAAGTTTGATCATTTTATCAGTGGAATAAACCCAACTATCCCAAGGGAGTCATCCATAACTGATGTTAGTAGCTATTAATAAATTTGTTGACGTTCTCTTTAGGTGTATATGTATATTATAGTTAACCATTAATCTTAATGTTTAAAAAGTGTAAAAATGGAAATCATTGGAAATTAAGAAAACCACAATATAGAAGCAGATGAGACATCCATTATGAAAAAATTGTGTAAGGATATATTAGGGAAATTATTTAATCAAGAAAATTAAATGATTCGAGTGTAGAAAGGATGGTAATTATGAAATCGAATTCCAAATTTATGGGATGAAGTTAGATAATGATTTCAATATAATTAAAACTCCAAAAAATGAACCACAAACACTCTATTATTTTAAATTCAAGGATAATGAGAATTATTCAACCATTTCCCAAATATGAATATTACTAATGATGAGCTACATCAAAAAATTGTAATCCCCAAGAAAAATGGAATTCTCACATGATCACTATTTATGATTATGAGTACGATAACACCATGGTGAATGGAATAACTACAATCCACTCAATAATTGCTAATTCTTTATTTGATTTATTATCTACCCACTCATTTAAATATAAATTCATTTATAATGGTATCACAATAACAACTCAAAAATTATATGTTCAGTTAGCAGTAAAACCCCTAAGGGTATATTGATCACTTCCCATGTATATGAATATTCTCCATTTGATATTTTTGGGAATGTGTCACCAAAAAATCATATAATTTTTCAGATAGTTTAATTTTACATGGCTTTGGAAATGTATTATATTATATACATAAACCCCATGATAAGTTACATGGATTGTAAATTATATTTAATATTATGGTATAACTTATTATTTCTTATCAGTTTGATGAGTAAAATGATCTTCTGATAGAAATTACATCCATCCTATGAGTCAGGATTCATATTAAAAAAGGGATTTTATATCATATGTTTTTCTAATTAATAAATATAAAAAATATGTCTATTTTGAGGGAGCTTATTGATGTTATTCTAATTTATATACTCAATCTTCCACCAAATCCTGAATTTGAGTTTTCAATAGAACCCATACATTAGGATACACCTATTTCGAAGACTCCATAAGGAATGATGATGATTGAATTTCATGAATTTAAAAATAAACATCATGTGAATCTTGAAAAGGTATTCATTTCTCAAATTTAAACACCTTTTGGTGCGCCAATTCTTTTTTTATCATGAAATACTGTTCAATGAGTCTCAGAATTGAATATAAAAAAGATAATAATATCACTATCATAAAAAAAGTATCATATACACTAAATTGATGTCTTGTTTAATCCACTACATAGAGATCAATAATATTAAAATATTTATATTCATTATTGATATCATCAATTTAGGTTCAAGAAGGAAGATATGCCCAATACAATATTTTATACAAGGTATGAACACTATGAATTTATGGTGATTCCATTTGGTCTTAATAATACCCCGTCTAAATTTTATAATTTAATGAAAATATTCATTATAGATTACCTCTATCACATTTTTTATTTGTTGTATATTATATTATTATTTATTCAAGGATCCAAGAAGAGAATGAAGATCATCTGAGAATAAAAATTAATACACTATTTAAGAAAATCATTATAAAAAAAATACCCCATGGGAATCGTGGATTCTGAATTTTTTATTCAAGGGTCATATAATATCCAGTGATGCAAAATTAGTTGACCATTTAAAGATAAGAGTTATCAAACAATATCCTCAACCAACAGTTGTGACTTATATCCATATTTTTCTTTGTTTGGATAGATATTATCTGCCCATTGTTTATAATTTTGCACAATTACTGAATCTAGTAACCATATTAACTCATAAGGGACACTAGATCCATTGTATGGATGGATTTATGGAATGTATTTTTGGAAACGGAGATAATTATAGTCAATGAACCATTTATTATTGTACCTTTTAGTAGAGAAGGGTTTCTAATCTATAGTGTTTCACCAAATTAGGGATTGGGATGTGAACTCACATAGAATAATATGGTTATAGATTATGAATCAAGATAATAATTTGTTTTTAGGAAAAAGTAACCAAATCATGACATGGAGTTAGTTGCGGAAATTTTTTCATTGACAAAATTTAGGAATTATCTCTATAGAGAATGGTCTCAAATACATTCTGATCGAAAAAATTTTAAATTAAAATTTCACTCAAAAGGAGTTGAACATATGCCAAAATAGATGGTTAGAGATGATTAAAGACTATGTATTCTCAATACATTACCACACAACAAAAAATAATAATGTGTAAAAACATCTAATTCGAAAAGATTATTCTAGATTACGTATGTTAAGGGTAAAAAAAGTTCCAATATTTATAAATTTGAAAAGGTTGCAACTACAATCCATAATAGATTGGTAGAAATATTTTTTGGATCTAATGTGTATTGAACCATATATTAAATTTATGATTAAATATGAATAGAAGAAATATGTTTAGAACTAAAAGAAGGTGAAAATGGTCCGATGTTCAACCATTATTGTTATGTAATAATACATTTTAGAAATGATGTTTATATACCTTTAGTAAAATATTTTATAGATAAGATTATGGATGAATATCATATTTCATAATTATCTATTCATCTTGTAACTATAAAAATTTATATATATTTGAAATAGTGTTTCTAGAGGGATAATATGAAGAAATATAGTAAAAGGTATGTTTCCCTATGCTTCACAGGTCAGCACATTAAGGAAGAGATGACGATTTCAATGTAGATATTATATCATTCTTCCAAACCAAAATAGAAATGGGAAATAATCTCTATTTTATTTGTCATAGGAGTCAGCCAAACTTATTAAGGGAATAATGTTATTTGGTTTATAGTCAATATCCATAAAAATTCAACACAATTAAGTTCCATTAAATTGTATATCTATTCTGACCAACATACTCAATTATATGTTATCTAAGTGGTATGATTGTGTCCCAATATTAATTTGATTTCATCAGGATCTGTGGTTTACCTTGATATTTTGGAGAAGAAATTAGTTGGATATGGATAAAATGTTGTGTTTCATCATGGATTATTATTTTCATATAGATAATTATTCTGAGAGGATTGTTCAATATCGTGAAGAATTTTTTCAGAGAATGATCTATATATTTCAAACGTGGTTGGGATCAACCTATTAATTTTTTTTTGAATTTTCATAAAAAAATTGATTTCTCTCTAGTAATTAGATTGATCTATATGAATTCCTCTATGGTATGATGTTCAGAAATCTAAAAAATGAAGTTGGAGAAACTAATATATTTGGACTGGATCTCGAAGCGAAACTGGTAGAGAGGGTTAGATATATTCAGAAACACATAGGAGAAGTTTGTAGTTGATAAAAATATATGCTAAAACCCATTAGAATGTTCTAGAGTTTCAATTATGTGAAAGTGTATTCTTATGAATGTCTCCCTAGAAAAGGGTACTATGTTCCCAATGTTTTCTCAGTACATACATCTTTTTGTTTTTCATTTGAGCCACGGTTGTCAAGTCTTATTCAGGGATGGATATCCTTTGAATGGGAAAAAACTTAATGTTTGGGGATATATGTTTTTTTTGAATTAATGGAGTTTGGGCATAAATATATTAAATGTGGTTATGATGGATTTACGTTATTTGAATTAGTATAGGTGTATTGGGTTATTATATAAAAATTAGGATAAAAACTTTTATACATGAGATTATATACCATGTATAGTTATATGGCAGGTAATTGTTGTTGGTTATGTTGTGAACTATTCTAGGGAGTGAAGTGGTTATAGGTTGTGAAAACTTTTCATGTCATGTAAAAGATGATATGTGTTAAAAATAAACCAAGGATACACATTTTCATTGTATCCATTTAAAAAAATTTGAAACATGTAAATATATTACTTTTTGTTTATTTATCATGACCAGTGACTTTAAGTGTTATGTGTAGCTTTTTTTCATTTCATCCTTCTCTTTCTTTCCTACTCTTAACCCAAGGTCATATTTTGGGAAATTTAGGAGCACCAAACTCCCTTTCAGATGTCCAATTTGAGCGATCAGTCCCTATTCTGTTGTTTTTCCCTTATATCCCATTGATTGTTAGTTTTTGTGGTGTATTCTCTTGATTGTGATCGTTCATGGTTTTGATCTAGATTAGCTACGATCTAGGATCACTCTTTCAATCATTTGTTCCTTCATTCTTGTCAGTGATTCATGTTGGAATAATTTTTTGATCATCTATTAAAGGTATGGGTTTAAACCATAACAATATGGTTAGTTTAACTATATTGTTTGTGTAGTATTAAAATTTATCCAACAAAATGTGCACCTAAATAAATTAAAGGATGAATTGTACTATTTCATGGAATCCTTTTGGATCCAATTGATTTTTTATCAAGATTATGGATACCATCCTTGTGAAATAACCCTTTATTATAAATTAATTTACAAATGTCCTAAATTTTGTTTAGCGTGATATGGGATTTGGGTGATTGTTTGAAATAGATTCACATTATAATGACATGATTTTTAAGTTATTTACATGTTATTATTTTAGGAATGAATTATAAGAGAAATGTGAAATTGAAAGAAAAAATGGTAATTTTCATATTTAACCACTGAGCCTTGTTTATGTGATATTTTAATATCAATTTCATTTTGAATTAATCTAATTAAATTACTAAGTTATTATATACTGAGTTATTCCCTAAGACATGTTGAAATTATTATACATTAGGTTATTCCCCATGACACATTTTTGAAATCATAATATAGAAGGTTATGACAATTGACACATGTTGATATACTTATATATCAGGCATGGCCCTAATACATGTTGAAACACTTTTATAGTACGCTTGGACCAGACACATACTAAAATTCTTATATACTACGATCAGTCCTGATTTACATGGTGAAATGATTATATATCATGCTATGACTAGTGAAACATTATGAAATGATTATATATCTTCCTTAGACCCAATAAATAGAGAAATTGTTATATTCCAAGATTTGACATTATATATTCCAAAATGATTATACAACGGGATAAGACTTTATTTACATGGTAAAAATCTAATACATCGATTTTGACCCGGATTTTTTATATTCATTACCATTGCTATATTTTTGTAGTCGGAATGGTTGTGATGCATGCTTAGAGATATTCTAGAATGGAACCGAGGAAGGTTATGTTTTACCATGGTTTTTTGGTTATTGTTGGAATCATAATGTAGAATGCTTAGATACAATCCAGCATGGCACTGAGGAATGTTATTTTTTACCATGGTTAAAAGTTTTTGGTTAGAATGGTCATAAGGTATGATGAGATATATTCTGCCATGGTAATGAAGCAGGTTAATGTGGTATTATTTTAATTATTTTAATTAATTAATATACATTTTTATTTCATTAATTCATGCACTTATTATCATAATTATTTTGTTGGGACATGGTGATGTTGACCAATTGAGGTATACACACAGTGAATTCATACCATAGTTTGGTACCAAGAAATATTACATGGATGCATGATTGGATTAGGGAAAAGGGCTTGTCTAGTTACCGTTCCTTGATGGATGGTCTAGAGTTTGGAGAAGGGACATACATTCGGTTTGGTACCAGAGATTTTTCTATCTTCTAATCATATTTTTATGACATCTAATATGAAATTTAGTTACATTCCATCATCTCATTAAATTATTCCCTTATTAATTTATTGGATTATTCTGTTGGGTTTTTTAATTTATTTTCCAATGTATTGTCTAATTTCTATTAATTTTTGAACTCTAATATTTTTATATTATTTTCATATAATTATTTATCTATGTTGTAACTTTTTAGCTAGGGGTTTAGACTACCCACAATACATATCACACCACCACTACTATTTGGAATCCTATGGAATGTGTTAAGTAGAACTTGATGCCTCATAACCAACCTGTTACAGCCATGTGAGAGAGTTTCAGATCGAGGGTTGTTACAAAGTGGTATAAGAGGACCACGTTTTTTCTTCATCATTATTAATCATGATGGGTAGAAAGGATACTAGGATGTGCCAGGAATTTCTAGTTACATTATTAATTGGACTATCCAAACCATTTATGGTGGAAAATATGACTACTAAAGAGTGGATTGACGTTTATATATATTTTTATTGTTTTTTTCACCCTAAGTGATTTATATGTTGTGTGATGATATTATTTCATGATGTTAATTATTGTTGATATTTAAAAATGCAGTCCAATATTTAATGGGATGAGTATGAATGCATCCTATTAGGCACATTGAGATGTATATTAGCATTCTTTCTTCCTGGTAGGGGCATATCGATTGCATCTGATATTTATATTCTTATTTAAACTATGTTATAATATACTTATGATTTATAATAAATGAAATAAATAAACGGTTATTCCATGCTAAAGCACTTGAAAGTCATGAATAAAGAGAACATGAGTCATTAGTTAATTTCTGTTTTCCCCTATTTATTATAACTTTGTTATATCCAATGTTCTAATTAATTTTTTTATTGTGGATAAAATTCATCCCCAATATCTAAGAGTTGAGAATACATAGTGTTGGAAAAATAATCATACTAAAATAGATTGACAAGATGTTATTAAAGATCCTATTGTTGATATGGATGTTAAGCTTCTTGATATCCTCTTGAGTGTCATGTGATCCATAGAATGATAGAATTTTGTAACTATTCATTCAATGTCTGAGATGATGTGAGAGTTCAACTATATAATTCACTTACATTGACTATATTGGGAGTCCCCTAGGAATCCATGTTCTAGATCAAGTTTTTCGAGAATACATTAAATCATCTTGAGATACCAATATATATGAGGGTGAATCTGTATTCATATTGGATTCATATACATTCAATGAACTAGTGGGATATTTTAGATAGTGAAGAAAATTAGAAGGATTTATACTGTAAGAACTCTGATAATATGTTGTTGAGCCATTTCTATCCCCATATGTTAAGGGATGTGAAGCCTCATGAGTTCATGTACCTCACGCCAGATGACATGTCCGTGTTGGACTATGTAAAACATTTCACCACGTTATAGTGCATTGTTCCATCAATAGTAGATGATGAGATCTTTAGGGAAATAAATTTTTAGGATGGTATTCTATATGAGATCAAGACGAATGTTATTGTGATCCATCTGATCAGTTTTACATTTTTGGTTAATGAAGATCTCATCATGGAATGGAATCTAATATATTCCCTAAGTAACAGGTAGACCGTTTAAGGATGAAAAAATGTGAAAATTTTATTCTAGTTGAAATTAGAATCACAATATGATTTTTGTCCTGGTCATAGTGATAAAATCAATCAGGGAAGTGGGAATGAATCTTTAGATTGTGTTCCCTTGAATTTTTTTTGTATGTTAATATGGGCTACATTTGGCATCAGTATATGTAAGCAGCTATTGATTATCGATCATGAGGTAGGATTTTCCACATTCCTCTGTAGGGGAATTTGGTAGTAGAGCATTGGAAGGGGATCATGATAAGAATTAGATGATGGGATTGACATAGATACTCCTCATTAGGAAGGAAACTAGGGTTCTATAGGATGTTTTGGTCGAGGTAGGGGATGTGGTACCCCATGGAGGGATGTAAGTACCCAGAAGACGGTATAGCTCTATGGATTCTTTTTGGATCATAGGGAAGTGGGGATTTTTAGTTTCAGGTTATAAAATGACATCAGGTATTATGGATATAGAAATGTCTACTGTTAGACATAAGATTCTTGTATCACCTACCATTTATGGTTTTTTTATATAAGAGAAATTAATTGATTTTTATCCCTCTTTTTGATAAATGGTTTGGGATTAAATGTGGAAATATTATATGTTCTTTTGACCATCAACACACCATCTGGTGTACAGTCATAGAATATCAATCTTTGAAAAAAAAAATGTTCTCTCAAGATTAGTGGTGAACACTTTTTTGAGAACTATTTGTTCTGGAAATTTTAGGATTCAATTTGAATCTTGGTATAATTTGATAGTTATATACTAAACTCATATCAAATTCTTTAAGAGGATAGTTGTCTTTTTATCTCAATAAAGAGGGAGATATTCTCACCCAGGTGAGTGGGATTTTCAGGTTTTTCATAAAGGACCAATTTATTGAAAATTAGATTGTCTAATGACTCAGAAAGCTGGGATTTATCTAGATGATGGTGGAATGAAGTAGGATTATTTTACTCCATTAGTAGATAATTTTAATAATTTTATTTCTTTTTTCGTTCTACAGCTAACCAGCCGTGTGAGATATTGAATTTATGATTGATTTGGTGTAAGGAGAAATGCTAATTTCATTCCTTTATTATATAGTGTCACCAGTATACCTTCAGGAGCTAATATTTTAGTTGGATTATTTGGAAGAAAAGGTTTTTATACTCAAAGTATATCTATGTGGTGTACACCAAGATTATCAAATGTAGTATCTGGATTAATAATGTAAAATTATTTGTGAATTTCATGTGAGATGATGGTGTATCGGTGGACCCAAAGAAATTTTTAATCATACTATCATGGTAGCATCCTAATAATTTATTCAGGATTTGGAGAATTCTTGGTTTAACAGTTAATTATCAGTTCTTTATATAGGACTTCCACCATTTTGGAAGCACCAATATCAAGGATGAACAAGTACGGGTGATGTTTTATTCAAAATATTCACACAATAGAGATTTTTAGGAGATGAAAGGTAGGTTGACCTTAGTACCTATACCCAAATTACCAATGTTGGGTAAATAATATAATGTGTTTTGTGATTCATCCAAAATTGGACTCATAGAATTTATGATGCATGAGAATCAAGTGGTCTCTTATGGATTTAGACTTCTCAAAACACAAGAGAGGAATTATCCTTCTCATGATTTGGTGATAGTACCAATTCAACATTCCACTATATTTAGGGGATATTATCTCATGGGTGTGATTTTTGTGGTATAAAGGACCATAAGAGATATAGGTACAACTTTTCTCATTCAGAGTTGAAACATTAGAAAATGAGGTGGGTTGAGTATCTATCGTCTATTGACTTCGAATTGGATTATACATTGGGAAATGGAATTTTTTTCTGATGAATCTAAGCCAAATCATGAAGAAATAGGTAGTACAGGAGTCTTGCGATGAATAATAGATGATGGAATTATTTGAAAACATGAAAATAGATGTTCAGGAGTCTTAGGGACGAACAACTATGAGATTGATAGACATTTTACCTGTGATTCCTGATCAGATCAAGAAATATCATTTTTCTAATATAAAGGGGTTACTTCTAATATATAGATTATATAATAGGGATGCACCATTGGGATGGACTCTTAGTAGGGTATATTCAGTTACTTTCCAAGGCCAAGTATGGGTTCATCTGGGCATTCATGATGAGATGATAAGGGAGTTTCATGTTTTTAGACAGTTTGTATAGCCTATTTTGAAATAAGAGAATCATGATCTATATAGAGAGTAATGGTGGTTAGTAATGAAGAAGTAATTAGTATGATTTGTTTCATGATTTCTCATATATTAGATGGAGAAATCTATGCATCATAGGCGAGATAATATTTTACCACATTTTCCAATTCCATAATTGAAATTTGAAGATTTCACTAATGTTTTTTTGATAGGACTACCCAGGAAAACCCATAAGAATGAATTTGTATATGTGATTTTTGATTAATTAATAATTTTATACAACATTTTTCCTATTCAGAAGACCTTAAAAGTATATGATTTTTGTATTCTTTATGTGCATGAGTTATTTTGGATTCACAATGTTTTGAGGAGTATCATTTATAATAATGATCCTTATTTTACATTGAGTTTCATGAATTATATTTAGAAGGATCTATGATTTCATGTTTTTTCAGTATGACATATCATCCTTAGGTTGATGGTCAAACTGAGAATAGTATTCAAGTTATGTATGATATGTTATGATCATTTGTTTTTTATTTTGGTGGTTTATGGGAGAATCATATGGAACTCATGTATTTTGTATATAATAATATCTTCCATGTATTGATCCATATGGAAACTTTTGAGACATTTCATTTTAGGTATTGACGTAAAAATACTTCTTGGATTGAGGGAGGGGACTCAAAACATTTTGGGGCTAGTCACTTATTGAATATATCATAGTATGTTTCATTGAATAGTTAGTGCATGGTGACCAGAATTATTGGGTAGAAATCATATATTAACCCTGAAAGAAGGCCTATGGAGTTTGAGGTTTCTCATTGTGTCTTTATTTGGGTGACTCTTAGGTTGTGGAAATGCAGAATTAGAAAATAGGGAATGTTACTAACTATATTTGTCTGGTCATTTGAGATAGTAGATTAGGTTGGTCTAGTGGACAAACTAATATCCCTTCCACAATGAAAAATTTCCATGAAATAAATGTTTCACATGACTCACATTAGGGATATTATCCAGACCCTTCTCATGAGATGTACATAGTAAAAATGAAGATTATTTTTGATGAATCCTTTAAGGAGAATCTAACATGGATTGTGGACTTAGTGAGAGGTATCTCCATAGTTTCCTGATTCCTTTAGTTCAAGTGTAGTCAAAGAATGGGTAGGTTTAGGAGAAGACCTAGAAGAGGCATTCTTATTGTGAACATAGTGTCCAGGATTTTTATCCGAGAACCCATTGTGATTCTTGGAGCATCTCGGGAATGGTCTATTATATGATGGGGATGTTTTAAGATCCCATATTTTTTCAAGTACATCCCTCTTTGTGTTTTTGATTTGAGACATGGTGGAAGAATCTTTTTCAAATATGGATTGCCATTTTCTGGGGAATAACTTAAAATATGGGGATATAAGTTTGTTTCAATTAATGTAATCTAGGTAATAATGTGACAAATTTGTTTATGTGGGGTTTCCATGATTTGGAAGGATATGGAGGTGGTGTGGGTCCTTATTTTTAATTTACTCTCAAAAATATCTTTTGGGGCATAAAATAAAATGTACTAATTGCACAATGTGTAACTACTAAATGAAATGTCATAAACCAGTGTAAGGCATGAAGGAGTTACACATCGTGTAAACCATTCACATCATGTAAAATTTGAGAAGGGTTAAAAATTACCCAATTTGAGGAAACATGTCATTGTATCCCTTTAAAAATAAATATAATAATTTAGAATAGAATAAATGACACTTATTTATCATGGATTTTTTTTAAATGTGTCATATGGATAATTTTTCATTTCATCCCATTGTATCTCTCCTAATTTCACATATATGGTATCTTCTTATCGATTTTGGAGTGAAACTTCCCATTTTGGCATCTCATTTGAATTATAAATCCCAGATAATTAATTTTTTATGTTTCCCTTCTCTCCCTTGCATCTCTGACTATTTCGGTGAAATCTATTTACTGTGATATTTTTTATCATTTATCTTTATCACTTTTGTTCTGAGATATTTATTATGATCATATTCTCCTTTGTTACTATTGTGGATTAATTCTGGATGTGTTTTCTTATAATCAGTTAAAGTTTCATGGTTTAAAACATAACTATATTGCTTGTTTAATTTAAAAATATGTGAAATATAGCATTTCTATTAACATAACATGTGATTGAATAAATTAAATTATTACTTTTATTATTACTAGGAAACCCTTTGGATTTCATTGGTTATTGACCATGAATATTTCTATCATTAATGTGGGAGAAATGTTGACTCTCAATTAAGTAACTAATGGAAATATGTGGGTTTAGGATGTTATGGGATTTGGATCCCTGCTTGATATAGATTCACCTCGGCATGGGCTGGTTTTTAATTAATTGACATATTATATGGTTATGACCAAATGATAAGAAAAATGTGTAATTGTACATAAATATTAATTTTGATATTTTACCATGGACCCTTTTTGGTATGATATTGTGAAATCCTTGATATTGTGACTCGGTATAATTAAATGATGAAACTCTTGTATATCGAGCTATTGTATGAGACATGTCAAAATGATTATAGAGTATTCTATGCCCAGTGAAACATTTTGAAATGGTTATATAGTGGTATAATGCAAGTTACACATTCTATAATGATTATATACTAGGGTTGGCCTTAAAACATGATGAAATTATAATATATTGGGATAATCCATAAGACATGCTGAAATGCTTATACCCAGATCTCGACCCTGACTTACATGTAGAAATTCATATATAGTGGTATATGCCTAGTTACACATGCTAAAATGCTTTTATACCAGGCATTCCCCTAATACATGATGGAATTATTATATACTAGACCTTGCCTAAAGATATAATGAAATACTTATACATTGGGATCGACACATATTAACATGATAAAATTCTAGTATATAGGGACTGAACACTATTTTTGTGATTAATTAACATGGATATATGATTAATTTTTGAATGGTTGTGATATGTTCTCATAAACATTCTAGAATGATAATAGGGTAGGTTATGTTTTACCATGGTTATATGGTTATAGTTGGAATGGTCGTGAGACACACACAAATTCATTTTGCAATGGAGTATAGGCATATTATGTTTTAACATGGTTATGTGGTTTTAGTTGTCATGTTTATGAGGTATAATTATAGATATTCCATAATGGTTCCAAATAAGGATGGTGTGGTATTAATTTAGTTATTAATTTAATTAATACACCTATTTTTTGAACTATTTCATGAAAGTATTATATAATTTTTTATTCTTATAGATGGTGGTGTTAAACTAATGCTTTTTACTAAAACCATATTTTGTCTTTTGTTTGGTACCCAAACATATGAAATTGGCATAGGATTGGACAAGGGAAGAGTACCTTGATGTTGATTGTTTCTTGTTGGCTAAGTTGGAGTTTATAGATGGGAGCAACATGTGGTTTGAGACTGGGGACATTTGAGTCTTCTATTAATTTTTTTATATTATTTCTAGCATGACATTATGTTACATTCCATCTTGACATTACAATATACCATTATTATTTTATTGGATTATTCAATTGATTTTTTTTGGTTTTATAATGTGTTGTATCATTTATATTATTTTCTACACTCTAATATTTCTTTATTATTGTTATATGATTATTTTAATGTCACTGTAACTTTGTGACAAAGGGTATAGTCTCCCCGCTATAGATATCACACCCTCAATGCAAGTGGAAACCTTCTTGTGTCTGAGGGGGCCCTCTTTAGGACTTTTAGCTAACCGGTTTTGGACATTTGGGAGAGTTCTAGATCGAGGGATTTAATAAGGGTCATGATATTTATAAATAAAGTCTAGATAATCCCTAGGTATAGACGAAATTTTGAATTTTTTTTATTAGGATGGTATGTTATCCATTGGGGATTCCACAATATCACTCATAGGTTCATTATTTATTCCATCTATCCTTCCTGATTAAGTATATACCCCATCATTCCTATATACAAAACTCAAATGTCATACCATTGGAGGAATACAATTGTTATAAAGAAAAAATGGTATATATTCATGATTTTGGTGAGAAAGTGATAAGAAATAGGACCTGAAACTATTTCAATGTTTTCTTGGTGAAACAACTATTCTAAGGAAGCTATGTGGGAACCTGAGGATGTGTTGAGATAAAAGTATCCTCATCTATTTCTATAAGAGTTAAAATTTTCAAGGGAGAAATTCAATAAATTTGGGGGGTGGGGTTATAATGAATCACCTAGATATTTTTATTATATATTTCACTTTATATAATTTTATTTCCTTCATATATTTCCTTAAAGACCACAATGAGGTTAGATGAACCATGTAACAATATTAAAATATTATTTGTATGTTATCACCAAGCTATAAGATTGGTAGGTATAATTATGCATAAAATTATTTTTTAAAAACTTTTATTCTATGTATTTATAAAATTCATTCCTTAGTTAACAAATTATTATACTCAAAACAAGATTAAATATAAAAGACACAAGTGATGTCTTTTTTGGAAAAATTGTTTTTATACACAGAACGTATTTTTATATTAGTAAATTAAGTTAATTAATAATATTTAATGTGTTTAATGTAATTTATATATTATATAAATGATAAAAAAATTTAATCATTCAAAACATATTTTTCTTCTCATCAGATAAGAATAAATGCAGTTTTTTCATAAACATTTATTTTTCTTCTAAGAATAATTATTTTTTACATTTTTTCTCATACTATAAAATAAATTTTTTCTAATTATAGGTATTTAATTAGATAAAATTTATTTTATATTTAATATTAGGTTTATAAAATATGTTGAACATGCCCCTTTTATTTTTCAGGAATATTTGTAGTAATCATAGTAAAATATATCACATTTGTAATGGGTAAAATAGGTTAATCAAGATTAAAAATATGTGATAAGTCCAAAAATAAACATAATAATTATTTATATATTATTTAAATTAATCAAAATTATAAAATATCTTAATTTTAGTTATAAATAGACTTTATTTGTTCAAATAAGGAAGAATATGATATAAATGAATCATAAGAGTATTTTATGTATAATGAAATTATATTCATTATATAAAATTTTTTATAATATAATGGTTTTATATAATAACGTTAAATTCTTACACCACACCAAAACAATATTTATTCAGTTAATGGAAAAAGATAATAAATGATTGTGAAAATGTTAAAAGTTATATAATTTGAGTATTTATTTTGTTCCTAGAATTTTGTTGGTTAATATTACATATTATTGAATTTTTAAACGAATATAATCTAATTAAAACATTATATTTATTTATTTTATATCAAATAAGAATAATACTATCAAAATTCACAATAATTATATTTTATCCAAAAAAATATGTTATTAAATTATTTTAAAATGATAAATATATTTAAATGAGGCATGATTCATATAATATGATATCTAGATTCTTCTTCTTTTCTACTTTTTGGAC
This sequence comes from Viscum album, assembly GCA_963277665.1. NCBI lineage: Eukaryota > Viridiplantae > Streptophyta > Magnoliopsida > Santalales > Viscaceae > Viscum > Viscum album. Next base: position 1,858,694,818 of record OY728151.1, on the reverse strand, counting down.
AATTTTCACCTGATATGAAAAAATGAAAACCCTTTAATATTACGAAAGATTCAAACATACATAAAATTAAAATTGGATAAGTAAGGGTTAATCATAATAATATAGTTTACAATGACACTAAAACTAGAAGAAATTCTATTTTTATGGGATTAAAACACTATAATAAATTTTATTTCAGTCCATTTCCATTTAGATGAATATTATTGTGATGTAATTCATAATAATATAATGTTTTGTGAAATTACAAAAGTGTCCCTCACCCTAATGACAAAAAGGAACTCCCTCCCTCACTTATATACAAATATTAGATCCTTCTATATCATCCAAATTCTTCCAATTTCACATATAAATTTACCAATACACATTATATAGGTTCTTTTATTCCCAAAAATATAAACCTTAGATCCCATTATAGGATATATAAAGGATTCATTTATTGAATAGGAAATTCCCTTACCTGATCACTTTCTTTTCATCTATTCTTTAGCTCATATAAATCAATGTTATTTATTGAAAACTAATAAAGTGAGTATAATAAATATTTTAAAATGACAATAATATTTTCAAAATGCTATTATAAATCCTCTTTCCCATCAAACAATAATGGAATGTATCCCTCATGTGTATGTAAGGCTTACTGTCTTCACGTAGTGAAACTATACGTATTTCATAAAAATATTTTATGGATTGTTATTATAATGGTTTTAATATTTATATGTGATATTTATAAAAAACTTATGATTATAGATTTATAATATCACATATACCTTATTAACATTTAGTCTTTTGGGAGAAGATAATGACACTCATGTGTACTTGTAGACTACCACATCTATAAAGTGATGAGATTCGTTTTTTATTAATATTTTAACAGGATGGAAAATATGATGAATTTTATGAATATATATGATATATATCTATATATATTATATAATATTGATATTTTTATTTTTTAATTAATATCTACCATCATTTTACTCTATCTATTTAAAAATTAAAATAGTGTTCATGAATATGTACGACCTACCATCTCAATATTGGTGTCATTATTTTTTTTATATCTAATTTTTTTAAATTACATGAAATATATAAATAATTAATATTTATTATATTTATATAATTTATAAATTTTGTGATATTATTTAACAATGATAAATGTACAAGTACTGAAACTACTATGATGAAATACTAATTATTAGTGAAATAGTTAACACTCGTGAAATGGTGATTTTAATAACAAATTTTTTATCTAAGAGTTTGTTGAAATTTTATAAAGGGATTATGTCTGATTTTGAAAGTCTTAGCATAATTTGTTTTCAAAATATAATAAATTTAAATTTATTATACAGATTTGTACAGTGATTTCTATTAAAATATAACTTGAGGTAAAAGTCTTATATTATAATCTCATTGTGCATTAGGACTGATTATAACTATTCCATTGAAGTTGAAATATTATCATATACCACTCAAGAAAAAAAAAGTATTTTATTATGATACATTTATTTCTTTAAAATTATAATTTATCTTTTCATTTTTTTATATTATGTACTCAAGATATAGAAAATATATTTTTAGGGAAAATCGACATAACTTCTCTCTTTAATCAAAATTTATTATTCCATATTAATGTTTTCTAAAAAAAATTAATGAATATTTTTAATATTATATAATTATTTTTTAAAGTCATATTTTCCCAGGTATTAATTTTTAAAAATTTATTGAAATGAATCTTCTTTTCATTATCCAAAGGAGTTACTTATTAATTTTTTTAAAGAAGTATGGAAGAATTTTTTTTTAACTTATACTACAAAAATGGTTTTTCCCTCCAATGTGAATAATATTTTTATTTATGATTCCTCTTTATTTTCCGATATTTATTTAGAAATAAATAATAATAATTTTGAGGATTTTTTAATAATTGATTTCCTAGTGGACTAGCTATTTTCATTAAGAATAATTTAATGATCTTTTACTGGGATTTCTTTTAATCAAAGGAAATATCCCTGGATTTTCATAAGATATACGGGGGTTATGATCTAATGATACCATCCTTATTCATTATCTAGATGGGTTATATTTATGATGAAAATATTCTTAATAAATCTATTTCCATTCAGAAGGTAATGTTATGAAGAACTGATGAAATATTATGAAACTCCTTTCTTTTCCATCGATTATGATTTTTTGAAATGTTTATGAAACCCTTTTATTTTAATGGGTTTTCAAGTAATAAATTCTTTGTGATATTTTTCAACACATATGTATTATTTCCATTATGTGATGTGTGGGAAATATATCATCCTCTAATTCATTGGTTAAATATTGATATCTCCTGAGATAAACAAGATGGTAATTGGGAGTGAAAACAGTAGAGTAATGGATTATTTTACTATGAATGTCTTGGGATTGAACCATTACTACTATAATGGTTTGGATAGTGAACCCAATCCACTATTATTGTCTTTAAATTGATCCTTGACTAATATGTAAATGATTTTCAATACTTATGTGTGTTCCACAATAACATGTATTATGTTATATTATTTTCTTATTTCCATGTTCCTTGATTTATTGATTATTAATTTACTATAAAATTACATTATCTATTCCAAAACTCAATATTTTGTTCTCGGATTTATAGGGAATGGTTTTCAAATATTAAGATACCCCTTTTCTCATGTTATCCTGATAAGATCATTGATATTACCTTTTTTATCGTAATGAGAATCAGAGCTCACCCATTTTAATCATTCCATTCCTATGTTATAAAAAAGGATTTATTTATAATCTGTATATAAATTGAGATAGTTATGAATATATAAGTGGGAGATGATATAGAACTATTCTAAACCATTTGTTTATGAATCCATGTTTCTAGAGATACAAGACCTATATGAATCTTGAAAAGATAATTATGTTAAAAACTGAATATTTAACTATTTTTAGGTAATATCTATGTATAAAAATTATGGGTTTCAATCATAACCCCCATTGTAATGGATATAATCCTAGTGTTATGTAAAAAATCCTAACCACACCTTTCTGCTTTCTATTTTATTGTATACACATCTTCATCCTTAAATTGCATCACACTATCTCAAAATTAATAAATCAAAAACATTAATATATGTTTATGTTGTTATAATAATGGTACATTAATTTACCAGCATTAAATTTTAAATTAAGATAATAGAAACCATCATTTAGGTGTTTTTTAGACTAATTCCACCATGATGTAACAGAATTTATTTTCCTTCACTTACAATTAGAGATTGTCCAAAAATGGAATGTATAATTTGATTACAATATTTATAACATATTTAACATTATAAAATGATTAACTATATTACTCATTTCTCCCATTATATGAAAACGAAACCATTATCCAAGCATATGTGTGTACGACCACCTATGTGGAAGAATTTTGTAATCCCAAAACCAAACCTCTTGTTCTAAGGTAGAGCCATAAGCCCTCATTATAACCACTCTATATAAAAGAGACTATTGACCACCATAAAGGTTCTAAATACCATAAATGATGATTCTATACTGTAAGTATCATATACATACACTAAATATATATATATATATATATATATATTATGTAAAAAACAACTCAATGTAATCAATGTAGTAGATAAAGTGTCACAATATAAAATTAGACGTAACAATTGTCATAATAACATAATAGAGCTCCCACATTAGAAAGAAAAACGTTTATGAGATGTTATAATGTAAATAAAAAGGAATACTATGGAAACAAATGGATTACATACCAATACCACTAACTTTTCCAAGATCCAAATATCAACCATCCACCACTAGACCCTTACCCTTACTTGTATCCAAAATCATTAAGTTTTCATACACATTAATTTTCATGTGTCTGGAGTGAGTAATAAAAAATTTTAGGGAACCACTAAAACAACCTCAAAACATATTCACATATATAACATGTTCATTCCATGATAATGATAAATTCCAAAGAAAATATAAAAAATCATTTACCAAGAACCTCTGTGTTTATCATTCCACTACGAGCCTCAAAAATTCTTGCTTTTCCACCCAATTAGAGGCATATGTCAAAGATTATATATGTTCTCAAGAACAATCCACTAGGATAGTGAGCATGTTACTCGGAATCCATAGTTGATTGAGTGATCAAGCTTCTTTTTATCCACATTTCATAGTGTTAACATGCTACTCAGAATCTACTTGAAATCATATGAACATTCTACTATAAAACCATTAGTCGTTAAGATAACATGTTTCTAATTATCCACTAGGTTTATTGTGACCATGCTACAAAAAATTCATTAAGATCTGATATATCCCCAATCTATATTTAGGTACATCAGTGACATCATCATGTGTCATAATGACTCTGTATATAAGGGATAATAATATCAAGACGCTCTACCTATTTCAGTTCCATTATATACCTCCAAATGTATGTAAAATACATATAACATGGTATAGAATACAAAGGAAACTTATAACCTAGCATCAGGAAAATCAATAGAAAAATACAAGTACATGGGATTGGAAAAAAACATAGTAACAAGATATATATGGATACTCATGGAATAAAAAATACGGAGAGTTTATTATAGGATACAAATGAAAACAAGAGATCACTAAAAATCATGGTAAATGAGAGATACAACTCCAGAATTATATCAGATAAACAATTTCATTATAAATTCCTAATTATTAAAGAGCGGTATACCTCCTAGTTGTTGAAATATTTCTTTAATAATCATTTAAGGATAAAATCTTGAGTCATGTTGTGAACCAACATAGAACTAGATCATACATTGAGGATATATAAATATAATTATAGTTCATCAAGAAACCGGTTGTTAAAAGAGGCCCAAGTATGTTCCTTGACAAGTAGGTTAGTTGTCGAAACACACACCACTTGGATTTTGTTAGCAAAACTAGTTGTGATATATGTCCAAGAAGAGGATTCTAATATATCATATCCATTTTTGATTCAAGAATATATTATTAATTCCTCATTAATTTGAGAATAAAACCTCTATTAAAGATAGTGAACAATGATCCACCATAATTTCATCATTGGAAAAGAGATCCTTGTTGACATTCATGAAGAAGAGAGTCTCCAAAAGATCATTCTATGGGAACGTTCCTAGAAATGTCATCCTTCATAATGGATCAAGATCCAATCAAAGAGATTTAATTGATGCATTGAATCCCCCACTAAAATATCAAAGGATAATCAAATATTATAGTTTTATTTTCAATCATACCTCATGAAGAGGTCTAGGAAAATTATTCAAAAATGTTACATACAAGATTTATGTATTCATTAATAGATCTTGGTCTGATAAAGTGATGTCATCAAAATTATTGTACTATTAATGACCTATAAAGGAAGGAATGATATATCATCATATTCGTATATAAAAAATAGATTCATCATATATGAATTCATATTTCTCAAACCTAAAGATAAATTTCATGTATATCTATAAGAATCACACTACTCTAGCTTCATAACTTTGATGAGACCTTAATGAAAAAAGGGGAGGTAAATAAGAGATCCCAAGATTCAATAAGGGGGTGTAAATTTTTAAATAGTGGGTTCAGGTATTGGAATGGTTAAATAATGTGGTAAAAATTATTTTAAATTAAAATTCCATGTGGTGAATTTAATTCACACATGGGCGTACGGCACCTATGATCGGGTGGACCTCACTATCGTTCCGATAGAAGTAGTGGACGGATAGTGACATTCCAATGTGCTATAAAAAGGAAATGATTCTACAAGAACAACTAGCTCAGTGTTGTCACCCTAGTATATAGCGAATGGAGTTTATAGAAAATAATATAACTATTATAACCCCACTTGTGAGCTGGTGGATTATTTATATTCACCATCAGACAAAATTTATAATAAAAATCCAAATATTGATTCCAAAAATTTCTTTTTACTAAAAAAAATCTTCAAAATACCCAGTTTAGAGAGAGACCAGAATATGATGGATATTTTTACAAACATTAAACATCAGGTACAAACTAATTAGTTAGGATATCGCAAATGTATTCTATCTTTCATTACTTCCATCCATGGAAGGTCCCATTTTGTTTATCACAAACATGAATGTTGATAATACATGACATCAAATATATATTTCATTACAATAAATTCCCAATAAATTTTAGGATTACTGTTTTTTGTAATTAGGAAATATCCAATCCCAATTTCATTATACGAACTATAAATTTTCATAGTTATATTAAAAAATAATTAAACCCTTATGATCCTTCCATATATCATACAAATTATTTATATGAGAAACTATTTTCTATATTTTATACCTATCATACCTTTATAACCTAGGTAAATGAAGCTCTAGAAAGATACAATCATATATGCTAAATAAAGGTAAACATAAGTGACAAAAAGTCAATTATCATATGTGATCATAATATAATAATATGGGTATAATCATGATACATATGAAATTTATACCCAAAAAAATGAAAGATCATAAATCAAGGAATGATATAAGAATTTTTCCTAGCAATACCGCTTATTTGAAAATTCCATAACACTTGACGATTGAGGAACATCCATTAACATAGAAATTATAACATAGTGGGTCATATATCAAATCATATTTCCATTAGTGGGTACGATTTCACTCAATTATTTCCATTAGTGTACTATTCATTAATAACCTATTTTTCATTGTGTATTATTCTCACGACCTGTCCCCTGGGACCCATACCCTGACTACCCCAAGATCACCTCCTAAAGGCCAAGGGCTGGCGACTAGCACCAATGGAGTCAACCTGTAAGTGGGTGAAATTTTCATAGATACCTTTATGAACACACACGACCAACCATGCCCCATCTAAAAAAAGGAAAACCTCATACCATAAAAAACTGAGTACATGTAGAGCTGAAAGTAAAGGGGCCTAAATACAAACCCAACTGAAATAGAAGAAATAGAAAAATCGGAAAACAACTCTAGAGGTAAACTACCAAGGATCCTTCCTGATTGGTATGTACATCTCATCATAGTGGCTCTCCACATCAAATGTCACCACCATCCACAGTTAGGTCCTAGATCCTCGAGTCTCAGTCAAGTTTCCCATCATCTGCACAAGAAACAACAAGGTGCGGGCGAAGACCATGCATATGTGTGTATAATAGTACCCAGTAAGGACCCCAAGACCCACTGAAGGTCTCCTATAATTTCAAAGAGGAAAAAACAGATAACATAATCACAATCACAAGAAAAAATAATAGACATCTCACACTAGGTATATTCTAGGTTAGTAACAGTAGCATCACCATTCACATTATCTAACACCTTGGCTGTTGTAAACCCCTCCTCTATCGAATTTATTGGGCATGCCGGGTCACACATATCCACTTCCCACTAACCTTGAACTTCAAAGTCACTCCTCCCCATAAATTATCGTGGGTCTGTCGGGTCACACATAGTCACTCAACACCATGTCCTACTGAGGTACTACTCCTGTTGAGTATCATGGGTCTGAGAAATCACAAAGAGGTGATCCCCATAGTGTGACTACCCAGTCCCAAAAAGGTTCTTCCCACTGGGCCTTCAAGTCACACAAAGTTGAAAATCAAAATTCCTCAAGTCTCATACAGGAATAGCGTTTCGTACGTAAAGCACTGAGGAGAACCGATCATCAAGCCATCAGTCATATTTCAAATGACATTAAGTGTCATAAAAAATCAACATAGTGAGATGTCAGGTCATAAGGGTTCCAATGAAATAAATGGCATGTCAACCGGAAACCCGGTCTATAAGTTATATGCATTTTAGTGTCGAGGGACCAGTTGAATATGGGTACAAACCAACCTAGACAAACTCCAAAATTATTTGATAGTCAAGTGGAGTATATCAAAATTACTGCCTCATCTTAAGGGTTCTGTTAATACTAACGGTTCGTCAAACGGATATCTGGTTTAGGAGTTATTCCCAATTAAACATAAATCGGTCGAAAGGGTTCTCGGTCCAGACCGACCTGACCCGTTTTGGGTCAAACCCATCCCGATCTGGTCTGGGATGACCAGACCTGGTTTGGGTTGTCCTGATCTTGGTTCGACCCTACCAGGTCAACCAAACCATTGGGTTGTGGTTCCTACCTGCTGGACCTATGGGATCAGTCCCCTTGGGGTTGAAGCCCACCAGAATAACCCTTTCCCATAGATGGAAACCAACTCCATTCTCATCGGATGTATAAAAGTTGTGTATGGCACCTGGTCATGCGGCCGGTGGAGCCAACCATGCCTTTTTCTTCACCCCTCTTGGCAGGATGGCCGTTTCATGCAGTTTCACGTTGGTTCCAAGAAACATAAGCATGCCGCGGCCCATCGAAGTCGCATCTTCTTCGATACACATGCACGCCGACATGGTGAGCCTCAACCAACACCATGGTCTGTCATGGTCACATGTTCTACTACCCTGGCACACCTCATACAATACTTGAACCCATCCTAGTTGTGGCTTCTACCACCAAGGTGCCCCGCCAGGGTGCACCTCCTCCTGTGGCTATCGGCTGGGCCGGCGGCCCATCTCTTCTCTGTCGAGCATATGACCAGTACCACCGCGTGCTGCCATAACATCCAGTATTCCAAGAAATATGCAACCAAAACTGAAAACAGTGGAGGGTATGGTCCTTGTTTGTTTTTCCCACACCCTCTACGTTAGCATTATAACATGGGAAGGACTACTTAAATATAATAAATCCCTTAAAGAAAACCCCGCAATATCCCCCCTCATTTTAAGAATAAACATAGATCAACCCATTGAACGATTGATATTTGTTTTTTATAATAATCAAGAACTGGATAAAGGGGAGAAACCAAGCATAAACCCTCTACCTTATATTTTTTTGAAGGTGCTGCAGAAGAGGAGGGAGTGTACACATCCAAAGGTATTCATCAGCTCTATTCATCTCTCGTCGATTACCCAAATGTCTGTCGCTCGATCACATCCTTCTTTAGAGTGTAAATTCGTTAGCACTTTGTTATAGATTCCTCTCATAGCTCTCCCAAAACCCACGCCTGAGTTCTGATTAAATAGATGGGAGGATAGGATCAATGCATCACATAATTATTGAGGATCATTAACTTTTATAATTAATGAACCTCTTTAATCCTCTTAATGGTGTGGTTACACATTATATTCATTTCCCCCCAATGGTACAGTTACACAAAAATAATATTCAAGCCATTAAATGGTTTGACGTCGCCCCGTGGTGCCACCACCGTTTTCCAACAATTGAAAAAGATAATCTTCAGTTATTTCATTATTTTTTTTGTAAAGTCCAAGAAATAAACTTTTTCATGAGACCGTTTCTGGATGAAGTTAATAATCCCTTAAGCATGTCACATCGCAACAGATTCAACGGTGCCCTCAGATATTTAATCTGAGAACCAATTCAAAATTTAAAAAACACCACCCTCTTGTTTACTGAACGTACCTTAAAAAAGATCAAAATTCAGTTTCGTGCTCTATGGGCCTAAAAAACATGTGCCTTCAATTTTGGAAGAATCGTAATAATCCAAATAATTTAAATAAAAAAAAATATGGAATTTACAGGTCTTTACATTCTCCCCACCTTAGGGCTTTTCATCCCCAAAAGTTACAACAAAACTAGAGGAACAGATGGTGGTACTGAGCCCGTATCTAAGCCTCCTTCTCCCATGTGCTCTCTTGGAGATTCTCATGCTTCAAATGAACTCACTCCCGAGGAATCGACCACCCATGAAGGACCTTCTCTTATCGATCTTATATCTCCATTAGGAACTCTGCAAATTTTGGCCCATCATCGATGTCGTGCTTTCCCCAATTGACAATGTGTGATGGATCCTGAATGTACATCCTCACCTATGACACGTGGAAAATATTTATCACTCGGTGCATATGTGGGGGAATAACTAGATGGTATATTACCTCATCTACCCTGCTGAGGATCTATAATGGTCTGATGAATCTCAGAGATAGCTTTCTGCCCTGGCCAAACTTCTCTAATCCAAGCCGGGGTGAGAACTGTAGGAAGACATGATCTTCCACCTCACACTCCAAGGGTCTCCATATCCTTTCGGCATAAGACTTATCTCAGCTCTGTGAAGTCTTCATCCTCTCTAGGATAATCTGCACCTTCTTCGTAGTATCCTATACCAACACTGGACCCATAAGTGCAGACTTGCTTAGGTCGGTACAACGTAGTGGTGATCTGCAAGGTATCCCATACATGTCCTCAAACAGAGGCATGCCGATGGTGGAGTGATAACTATTGTTGTAAGTGAACTCCACTATTGGCAGGTGGTCCTCCAAACTATGGCCAAAATTAAGGACACAAGAATGAAGCATGTCCTCCAGTGTTTTTATTATACACTTTGTATTACTATTTGTCTGAGGATGAAAGGTGGTTCTCATGTGTAGTAGCGTCACGAATGCCTCTTGAAATCTCTACCACAAGCAGGATGTAAATTGTGTGTCATTATCTGAGACAATCATCAATGGAACCTCATGAAGTCGTAAAATCTCCTATTTGTAAAAGCAACCATAATCTCTACTGGTCCCTACTATCAGATGGGTAGGAAGTTGGATTACTTGGTGAGTCAGTCGATGATCCGCAAGATGGATCCATAGCCCATGGATGTATGTGGTAGCCTTGCCATGAATTCCATGGATATTCCATACCACTTACATTATGGAACCTCATGTGCCCTAGCTAAGTCTATGGGTAACTAATGATTTTCCTTCACTTGCTGATAAGTGAGGCATTGTGATATGAACTCTGCCACCGCTTTATTCATCCCTAGCCACCAGTACTGACGTTGGGGGTCCTGGTACATCTTCGCCACTCCAGGATGCACCACAAACTGGGATGTGTGGAACTCTATCAAAACCTCCCCTCGTAGTGTCAATAGTACTATGTTGCATCCTATGAAGAAGATTATGTGCTCCCCACTTTCATTAAATCCTTCAGGAGACTTCCCTGAGGATATTTGAGCATATCAGGACTCACAGTCAATGTCTCCAAGCTGATCCTCCTGAACTCGCTAACGGATAGAGGGAGAGATATTCATAGACTAGAGGTGTCTCTCTCCATCTCTATCCAAGAAGGATATCTGCAAGGCTTCTCACTACTTTGTCACCTCACTAAAAAACTATAGACCATACCTCCTACTGAGTGAGTCTGGTACTACGTTCACCATCCAATGAGTGTACACTATATCAAATCCATAGTATTGGAGGAACTACATCCATAGCCGCTATCTAAGGTTCAATTACTTATATGAGAAGATATACATGAGACTCTTGTGGTTGGAGTAAACAATAAATTGTTCACCCATCAAGCAGTGGTGCCACATCTTCAGGGAAATACCACTGATTCTAACTCTAATTCATTGTTAGTGTAGTTCTGGTCATGCTTTATCAACTACCATGAGTTATAGGCATTCACCGCTCGATACTGCATCAGGACACAACCTAGCCCGGTCCCTACTGCACTGCAGTAGACTGCAAACCCAACACCCTCTTCTAGTAGCCTCAAGATAGGGCACTCATCAATCTCTACCTCTGGTCCTGGAAACATTTTTGGAACTTCTCTGTCCACAATAAAGGATTCCCTTTCATTGTAAATGTAAAAAGTGTTCCATTACCCTAGAGAAGTCAGGTCAAAATGTTTGGTAGTACCCACCCCATCCCAGGAATCTCCGCACATCAATCACATTCCTGGGTGGCTACAAAGCATGCAATGCCTCTATCTTCTCCGGATCCACTACAAATCAAGCCTTTGATATTATGTTCCACAGGAAGTGGACTTCCCGTGTCCAGAACTGGATCTTCGAGATCTTTCCATAATGTTAGTGATGTTGGAGTGTATCGGGAACTATATGCAGGTTTGTGGCGTGCTCCTCCTCTAACGCTTAGTACACCAAGATGTCGTCAATGAAAACTAATACAAAGTGATCGGGGTAAGTATGAAAGATATTTTTCATGACCCCCATGAATAAAACTGGAGAATTGGTCATGCCGAAGGAAATCACCCAGAACTCATAATGGCCATATTGATATCATAAGGATTTCTTTGGTATGTCCTCGTCATGTTCTCTAAGCTGATGATATCCTGATCTGAGGTCTATCTTCAGAAACTAGTATTCTCCATTCAACTAATCGAAGAGATCACTGATCTTCAACAGAGTATACATGTTCTTCATGGTCACCTGGTTCAGGCATTGATAGTTTACACAAAGCCTTAGACTCCCATCTGCCTTCTTGGTATACAAAATCAGGACAACCAAATGAGAAACAATGGGCCATACGAACCTCTTAATCTATATATCATCCAACTATACCCTAATCTCAAGAATCTCCATGGGTGCCATCTAATATGTTGGTGAAGATATCGATTCCATCGCGGGGTATAGGTCGATGTAAAATTTTACCTATCTAAGAGGAGGTAGTCATGAAATTGCATAAGGGAAGACATCAGCATACTGGTCCACCACTACAGGATAGGTTAGACTCCTCTCATCTACTACACCAAGGGTGAGGCTAAAAAACTGATGAGTGATCGGATGTACCCTCCTTCGAGACAGTACATCCTATATTTCAAAGGTTTACTCCTCACCGGTGTTGGAAAACTTGATTCCATCCATGTGTACACACACCACTTCGCACCTAAAACATTAGATCCAAGCATGGACTTTGGATAGTTGTTCCATACCCAAGATAATATTGTAAGGTCTCGACGCTTCCACTAGGAGATCCCAACTGATGCTCTCGCTGTTAGAGTGAGCTCACACTGCATGCCCAAGTGTCTAATCATCAAATCCTCTAAAATATGATTCTCAAAATGCAAGGATCTATCCAATGACTCCATTGGAATATTCGATCTCTGAACGAGTGTTGTGGAAATGAAATAATGTATACCACCTATGTCAATAAGAACAATATCTAGGGTGGAATAGATATAGATCAAATTTATAAACATATATGGAGTTCCGTGGTCATAGTACTCTACTTCCTAGAGTTGTGTGCTCCCCTATCTACATGCACCCAGGGGTCGGGGTGGACCACTTGGGTGTGGTGGAGGTAGAACCTCAAATCATCGTCCACCACCTGCTGCATGAACTGCTTTTCTTCTACATCAACCACCCTGCAGACCTCCACACTCGAACCTCATCCACTACCTCGGCGGTCCCTCGATCGTCCTATGGTCATCTCTATGGTGGGTTAGGAAGTGATTTCAAATGTTTTCTTTCCTTCCGTACATAAGGAAAAGTCATTCCCCCGTTAAACTCCCTCTAGCCTAGGGGCCTCCCACTACCGACCATGAGTCCTGGGGTCAGCCTCTGAAAGACCAGGCCCTCTTGGGCCCACACATCTGTTTTCTACTACCTACCGAGAACTCTACCACATGGGGTATACTGGAAAATCTATTTGGGGGTGCCTACTCTGCCAAGAATCTCTCCATCATAAGGGTTCACTCCAGCACCCCGACATGGGTAGTGATGCTGATAGACACTAACAATTACCGTATATCTTACATGAGTCCCATATCGAATGCTCGAGTCCTAAAGATAGGGTCTCTCACCATATATGTAGAGTAGTGAGAGAGGTCAGTAAATCTCACTGAGTACTGGACCACTGTCATGATGCCCTGATGTTGGTGATGTAGCTTCTGAATGTGCACAGAGTGCAATGTCGCGGGAAAAAATAATCACGGAAAATCCTCTCAATGTCAACCCAAGTGAGGGTCCCCTAATCTCTAGGAATATAGTCCTCATGACCTCATATCATGATCTTGGATGGTCATCCACGTAGAGTCATCCTAAGATAGGTCAAGATGTACCATGGTTTGAACATTCTACCTAGTGATATGACTCTTCTTCAAAATCATGAGACACTTATTACACCCCTATTTTCATGTATTGATTCGAAAATAAGAATTCAAGCTCCTAGTGTATGGATACATCAGTCACTGCACCAACATTGGACTCCCCAAATATGAAAGTCGAACATGCGACATTTAACACTGTTTATCCAAATAAAAAAATAACAGACTCCCGATCATTGATGGTGAACTAACTGCACTCTAATTCCACTTTCTCACGACCCATCCCTCTGGGCCCATGGAATGACTACCCCAAGCCCACATTCTAAAGGCCAGGGGCCAAAAACTTGTGCCGAAGGATTCAACCAGCATGTGGGAGGAATTTTATTGGATACCTATACACACACACACACAAAAAACCAAGTCCTATCTCATGAAAGGGAAACAATATACCATTTAGAAACTAAGTACAAGTACAACTGAAAGAAAAGGGTCCATAATACAAGCCCAACTGAAATAGAAAAATCTAGAAAAAAGGGACAACAACTCCTGAGGGCATATTTCAAGGATCTTACATTAAGGGTATGTATAGGTCATCATTGTGGATCTCCACATCACCCATCCCCACCATCCACCATTAGGACCTGGCTCCCCAAATCACATTCAAGCTACCCGTCATCTATAGAATACCCAACAAGGTGTGGGTGAAAAACTTATATGGGTGAGTATAAAAATACACAGTAGGGACCCCATGACCCCCCCAAAGGTCTCCTAGAAATCCACAACGGAAAACCCACCTAGCATAATCTCAATTACAAGCATAATGCAAAGATAAGTCACACCAGGTATATTCTTGGGTAGCAAAAGTAGCATCACAAGTCACATTGTCGAACACCTCGGCTGCTGGAGAACTCATCCTCTATCAACTACAGTGGGTATACCAAGTCACATAGAGCTGCCTCCCACCAACCTTGAACTGCTTAGGTACTCCTCCCCATTGTGTACCGTGGGTCTCCCATGTCACACAAAGCGACTCCCCACTGTGTTTGGATGAGGTACTCCTCCTATCGAGTGACATGGGTTTTCCATGCAACATAGAGGTTCTCCCCGCCGTGGGAATACCAAGTCACAAAGAGGTGCTTCCCACTGGTTCATCGAGTCAAACAGATTATAAAATCAGCAGTCTATAGGTCTCTTCCCATCATAGGGTTCTGTACGTAGTGAACAAGGAAGAACCACCCCTCAAGCCATTGGTCAGATTTCTATCGGCCTAAAGTCTCACAAATAAGTAACTCGGTGATCTTTAATGTCCTAAGTGTTCCAACATAATGGATGACACATCTACCGGATGCCTGATCTATAAGTTATAGGAATTTTATTTTTGAGGGCCTGGTTGGATTCAGCTATGATCCAACCACGAAAAACTCCAACATTCTCTGAAATTCTATTGGAATATTTAAAAAGGAACGCTGCATCATAAGTGTTCTAGCGCTACTGACGTTTTTTTCAAACGGATGTCTGGTTTAGGATTTATGCCCAGTAAAATGTAATAGGGCCAAAAGGGGTCTAGGTCTGACCCTACCAGGTTATCTCGGCCCATTGGGCCCATCCCCTCCCAGTTGGGTCTGAACCGGCCCATTGGACTAAGGGTCTGGCATGCCAGACCTACGGGCTTATCCCGCTGGGGAGACCTTCCATGATCACCCCGACCTACGGTTGTACCCCATCTCCGTTGTCCCTGAATGTGGCATAGCCACGTCCGACCCCTACTCACACGTATGGTGGACCTTACTGCACCTTTGGAATCATCTCGCTCAGTGGGTTGACTCATCCACGCAATGTCAAACTAGCACCGTAGAACTCTAGTCCACCATGATCTGTTGTAGTCGCAACTTGTTATTCGCGTAGGTGTGCATCCAGGGTGCACCGTTGAGGCACACCTTTACTGGTGCCATGGATTCCGCCGTATAGGAGTGCTTTAAAGAAGCGCCTCATCAAGCACTGTGGCCAGTCGTGGCCTCTTCCGCCCAAGTGCGCCTCTGGGGTGAACCTCCTCTTGAAGCTGCCATCTAGGCTGGTGGCCCTTCTCTTCTCCGTCGGGCATGCGGCAAGTACCACTGCGTGCCACCATAACTTCTGGTCATCTGTGAAATACGCAACCAAATCTAAAAATGGAGGAGGGTCTGGGCCTTGTTTTTTGGGCCCACAGACTCCACGTTAGCATTATAACATGATAAGGATTACATAAATGTAAAAAATCCCATAAGGAAAACCCCGCAATATCCTCCCGCATTTTAAGAACGAACACGAATCAACCCATTAGATGGTAGATTTGTGTTCTTCATAATAATCATAAATGAGGTGAAAGGGAAAAATCAAGCATAAACTCCCTAATTTGTAATTTTTGGAACGTGATGCTGATGAAGAGGGAGTTTACATGTCCGAAGGTGTTCGTAGACACATGTCATCACCCATTGATTCTCCCAACATCTGTCACTAGATCACATTCTTCTTCTGAGTGGAAGGTCATCGGGGATTTTTTCAGAGCTTCCTATTGTATTTATCCTAGAATAGAAGACCATTAACAGATTAAATAGGGGGGAGGATATGAACAATGCACCACACAATTAATGAGGTCCATTAATGAGTATAATTAATGAACCTTTTTAATCCTCTCAATGGTGTAGTTACACATTATTTTAATTTCCCACCAATAGTGCGGTTACACATAAATAAGAGTCATTCCATTAAATTGTTTGATGTTGCACCATGGTCCCATCACCGTTTGTCCAACGATTGTAAAAAAATAATCTACAATTATTTTATTATTTTTTTCTAATGTCCAAGAAAATATATTTTTCGTCTGACCCTTGTTGGTCAATGTTAAGAATCCATTAAGCGAATCAGGGTGTTGAGGATTCAATGGTGCCCTCGAATTTTTAATCTGAACACTGGTTCAAAAGATAGAAAATTTCGCCTGTATGAATACTGAACGTACCTTTAACAATGTTTAGAATGTCATGTTGGGCTCTCCAGGACTCGGAGACACATCATGATAATTTTACTAGACTCTTAATAATACCAAATAATTTTAAAATTTTTTATGGAATTTTTTGGTCTTTGCAATAATCCATCACCTCATTTTCCCCATTATGGACAAAAAATAACTACTTGTTTTTCAATTTTCCTGTGACATGTAAAGCATTACCTAACGAATTGGTGGTATATATAGGTCCCAACCACCATTTAAATTTTAAACATACAAATGTTCTCATAAGACACCATATAACAATCACACAATTAATGTGAAACCCTTATTTTTTCAAAGGAACACTTTTCTCTGTATCATATAGTGTACACAACACTGAGCACAAATGAACCCTGAAAATTTTTTATTTGAAGGATAACCCCTATTATTTGATTGGTATGGTATGGATATTATTAAATAAAATATGAAATTTATATAAAGTTCATTCTTGTTAAAAATTTATTGACAAATTCTTGAAAATGTGAACTCAGTTTTTAGTAAAGGAATACTACGCATCAAAAAACTTTTGTCCTAAAATTGATTTTATTGATTCTTGTGATAAAATATAATAAATGAATTTCTATATATTTTATATAATTTATTTCATAAAAATTAATTCTATTTGGAAATTATAATATCAATATTATCTTTGGGTGTAATTTTTGGATTTTTCTAAAGCGATTTATTTTTAATGATAATGTAATTTTTTTAAACTCTAATTTATTTTCATTAAAAATTTCCATTATATTATCAATTATATCTCAGAGGGACATATGAATTATTTAATTAAATATATTGTAATTAATTACATTTTAATTATTTGTGTACCAAATTTTTATGTAGCTCATTTTTTGTCTTAAAAACAAAATTATCTAAAAACTATTTTTCATTGTATATTTTTTTTTGTTTTATTATTAAATTAATTTCTTCTAATTCTAGAAAGTTATTCTTGAATAATGCACTCCATATTTGTAATCATCTGGTCATGATTTGTAAAATATTCCTTGTATATTTTTTCATTATGAATTTTCACTATGTTAATTTGTTTCCCCTTAATAAGGGTATATCTGATAATTTTTTTAAAAAAATGTGATAAGGCCCAAAAATCTCCCTAAAACCTATATTTATTATATTATTTTTCTGTATTTAGACATTGAACATATAATGTTATATATTTTTCAATGTATTTCTACTTTACATTGATTATAACATTTATTTTATTTTTTTGTAAATATAAATTCAAATGGTCACTCTCTTGTTTTTAATATATATAAAATTTTGTGAGAGGGATAAAAAAACCTATGTCTAGTTTTAAATGATTTTTTGAAATGTAAATTTTTTTATCATGGTAATAGTTTTACAGTTTCTACTGGTAAATTGATTACTTTAATAGCCTATGTAATGTTGGCATAGTATATGCGCGAGCACTGGGAGAATCATGTAAATTATTTTAAAAACCATAAAATTAATTTTTACAGGTGAGTTACCATGTAACATGAATTTAATATATTTTTATAAAATATTAATTTGTTTTTTACATGTTTATATTTCAAATCCATTAATATTTTGTTATATTTAAATTAAAACTAAATTAATATTGTAAAAAATGATATTAATGATATTTTATGTTTATTTTTTTTTAAATTATTTAAAAATCATAAAAAAATGAAATAATCATATTAACCTAATAAATGTTTTTAAATTTCATCCATTGTCCATTTATGATCCAATTTTATCTATATAAGTTAAATTATAACCCTATACTATTGAGGAAATCATTACCTCTCTTAAGGAAACAATTATTTTACCAAGCGGTTAAACAAAATGATAAGTTTAAAATAATAGTTAAAAATTTTTAAATTTTATTATGTGTTCAAATTATTAGAATGTCTTCCCTATATTTTAATCATTTCCACATTATGAAAATTTTAAATGAGTATTACAGATTTTATATTATAATATATCATGTATTTCTAAAAATGGAACTCATGATATATTATATTAAATAATATTTTATTAAATAAATTTAAATTAATAAGAATCAATATTATTCAAATTAAATTGGGTATTATTGAAAATATCATTCATTCTTCGTTTATAGGTCATTGTTCATTTTATAGTACCTTTCTTGACCCCTAATGAGAAAAAAACTAATGATATCTTTGTTTTTTGTCAAAAGTGTTAGTAGGGGTTAAAACAATGAGAGAAAGGTGAAAACATAATTTATTTATTTTTCAAATTTTACTCAACTAGAAGATTTATACTCATACTAATCCATTATTATAATAATATCAATTTGTATGGAACATAAATTGAATATTAATTTATATTCAATTAATACGTTATGAAAATCAAAGAATGGACCTCCACCCACTTGTAAAAGGGAACCTCCTCTTCCCAAATCTGCATATCATTAGTGCACTATCAATAAGAAAATTCAATTAGAAACCTTTTTATAATACCTATTCATGTTTTATTGGTATCCATTTTAGAATAATACCGACCTTAGGGAGATTATGGTGTAATGAAAATTATCTTTTCCAAAAAAGTGATAACTTTTTAACTGAATGTTTTTTCAATATTAATTCTTTTAAAACCATCAAATATTACTCAAAAATGATGAATAAAAACCTAGTATATTAAATATAAATATAATTTATTATTTTAATGTAATAAACTATATAAATATCTTCTTCCTTGAAATGACATCTTAATCTATTGTTCGTGTGTATCGAAGACTACCACCTTACGAACCGATATAACATGTTTTCCATGACTTCCTCTCATGGATAGTTATAATGATGGGTTTAATTTATTTATATGATATAAATTCCATAATATTAATTATTTTAATATAAAATATCATATATTTTCTTTTCTATTAATCCATTGAAAAATGATTATGTCTTTCGTGTGTTCGTGTGGATTACCCCCTCCAAGATGCTACGTTATTTATTTTTCATAACCGCATCACATGGATATTATATATAAGTGTATTTAATTATATTTTATAATATTATTTATAAGATTATAAATAATTAAATATAATCTAATACCCCTTCCTTCCTTCATTTTAGATAAAAAATAGAAATGTAACTCATTGGTATGTTTGACCTACTATCTCCAAGATTCTACCTTAGATCATTTTTTAAAACCAACATTCATTGTTGGTTTTATAATTATAATTCTTGAATAAATATAATAATAATAATATTTCTATTATACTAGAGACTATTATATAATTACTTATTTGACCATATAGAACTTACCAATGTAATTTTCGAAATATAAGGTGAATATTATCAAAACAAATGACTTCAGCATAATTGATTAATTAATAACATGGAGATATATAAAAATAAATTTACTAATAAATAGTAAAAAGGTTCTTAATAAAGTAAATAATTAACATATGTTTATTATTTAAGAGTATAAGAAATGTACATGATGAATCCAAATCTAGGTAAGGGAAACTATACCTGGAAAACATCATTTTAAATATATTCTGGATTTATTTTCTAAATATATTTCTTCCATATCCATATTCATAAAATTATTTTTTGGATGTATTTATATGTAAAAAAGAATTTATAAATAATTTTTCTATCACTTTTTACTCAATTTCAAAGGATTTCATAAAGATTTTATTTATAGAATATTTTTAGAAAATGTAAGAAGGAATGTTCTATTCTAACGTATATAATGACAACAATTTTTCTAGATTCCATAAATGTTATATTACATTTGGATTATTTTACAAAAATGAATATTTTATTAAATGTATCAAAATGATTCCATTCATCAGGTTTTTTTAATATGTTGTTTTAAATTAAAAGTGTATTGAAATATCAGCAATATCTTTTTTATACTGCTTAAAAGAGTTTTTAAATGGTTTTATGATGAAATGGTATAGTAATAAAATGTATGATTTTTTAATATAGTACTTTAGAATTATATATTTTGAATGGTTTATCCCAATATAACTTATATAAATGGTATATCCTGATATATCCCATATGGATGGATAAACCTTATACATATTATACCAATGTTTGAGCGTGATATTGTTCTACAATGCATTTGTTAATGATACTTTTCTTCAAATTCGGGAAGGATTCTATTATCTGTGGAGGTTTTTCCTATGTATTTCACTAGGATCCATTTTTTTAAAACAAGTGAACATGGGTTATGAATATTATGCTTTATGTTTCAGAAATGGATATATATTTTCTTATAATGGGTCTAGGGTATTTCTTTGAGGACATAGTTTGTTTTAATTATGTTTATGATTTATTTTCTATTTTCAATTTATAATAAAGAAATGAAACACATTTTTTGGGTTTTCCTATTTTCACATGACTAAAATATTTTATATTTTTATTTTAATTACTTATGTTTTTTTTATAATCCCTAATTTTTAAATTATTTTTCATAGTTCTTAAGGATGAATATAAAATCCAAAAAAGTGGGAGTTGGGTGTGTTGATGTTATCTTAAATGAATAAATCATGTATTTATAAAGAGCATATTTTGGGGGAAAAATAGATACTAGGTGGAAGTGTACACATTGAGAAAAATTCTTATTTCTCTAAAACTCTAAACATAAATTTTTCTTTATGTATATTATTAATACAATATTATAGGTTTATGTTATATGTTTTGTATTTCCAAAATTTTGTCATATTTATTGATATCATAGACTTAATAACAATGATTATTTTTTATCACCGAATCTGAGAGTACGGGTTTGGGGTTATTATAGTTATAATTAGTGTAGGGTCTATTTACCTTTAGGTATTATGATGTTTTCATGTGATGATAACATTATAGTTATGGATGAAATCATGGGTTTAAAATTTTATAGTTGATCATAAGTTTAAAGGCATATACATTCCTTGTGAGGTATTAAAAGATGATATTTTAATATCCTTAAGAGTATTTTAGATGAAATTTATGGTAATACAACCACTGTGTTTAGTGTCAATTATAGTTAAAAAGATACTTCATAAATAGTTCCTTTTTATTTTATATACATTAGTTTAAAATCATTCATAACCTTTATGGTATACACGATCTTCGATGTTGATGTAATTATTGTTACATAGGATATCGATGTTATAAAATTTTGGGAATGCTATAAGATCAAGATGAATTATGAATATAATTTTCACATTTATTTTTCAATTTATAATATATTTAAAATATCATAGTTTTTGAAAAAGGACAACCCATGGTCCAAGTGACAACCCGTCAGATCCGAAAAAACTATGGGCTAGAACCCATAACTGATGTGAGAGAAGGGTTCCAGGAAAACCACTAGACTATGTATTTTTCGTTTTAGTATGGAATTATTTTTTGTTAAAGGCTTCAAAAAATAATTATTATGTTTATTATAAGAATAATATAAAATGATGTGGTAGAAAAGATATTTTGAAGAAGTATTTTAATTTATTTGGATAATATTTGTTAATGTGTATCCATTTTTGATATATGATTTATATTATGAGATCAAATCCTTTTTCGATTTTTAGAATTTTTAAATGAAAAATGATTTTTTTTGGAATTCTTGATTCATTTTTTTTATTTTTACCCCTTAAGATTAATGTGATGGATTATTATGGAAGAATAAAATTACATTTTTGGTGATGTAAGATAAAAAGTATGAGATAACCATTGATGGTATAACATCCATTAATGATAATGTTATTGATCCTATTTGGTGTACAAGATAAATTGTTTGTGGAATCATATAATATAAATTTTCGGTGTCATTTATTTGATGAATGGATTATAAATTTTATAATGTATCTTACATTCTGTTAATCATATTAGTTTTGGTTAATGAAATAATGATCGGAGTAATTACCAACTTTAAGAAAAAAATCATCTACCAATGGTTTGGAACCATGGGTTTAGGTCCCGAATCCATTATTAGAGCTTATAACAATAGTTTAAAGGCATATTATTATTGTATCTATTATAATAGAACTTTACTCATGGTAATTTGAAATACATTGATGTAGGTGGTCTATACCATCCATCTGAAAACCCAATGGTATTGGTATTTACAAAAAAAATGTGGGGTCTTGATCCCAGCACCTCCCACATAAATTATAAAAACCTAACCACTAAGATACACAAACTATTACTACCATAATTTGATCCATATATATATATATATAATAAGATGTAATTTAAATTTATAACTGTTAAATATAATTTTAAAAAAAATTAAAACGTTCAGGTACCTACACGAATGGTTCTTCAAATTGTTTGTTTAAACCCATAATTTTTTTGGGGGAACCATTGGAATAGGTAGCCGATTTTTTTGTGTCATATACTATTGGTTTAAATAAAATATTGGAATAAAATATTTACATGTGACCTACACCAAAAAATTTATAAAACATTTGGTATTTTTTATACCATTACCAATGGAATGTGGAGAATATTTTTTATACTATATTTCTATGGAACTAGCCCTAATAATTACATATAATAGTTTTTTTATCTAGATTTTACATTCATAAAAATAGAAGGATATTTTTTGTTATTATTTTTAGATAACTATGAAAAACTCCAAAAAAAATTAATCCCATTCATTACATGTGGACACATATTTCATAGTATCCATTTTTTCTCCAAATAAATATTTCAATAATAAAACTATTTTTCTATTTATAAAAAATCTTCACAAATTTCCCCAGGATATCATAGTTTTCCAAAATCTTCCATAAACACTGTGAAAACCAATTAAAAAATGTGATCTGAACAATAATCTCTGTATGGGGTGTGAAATAAATGAAATGATTCATCTAGTGAGAATCCATAAAAAAATTAAAACAAAAATTTTTACCCCAAAAAGGTATTGTATATTAAAAAATATCACAATTATACCATTAAAAAAATTATTACTATGAAAACTCATTATAAAACCTATAAATTTCATGTAGGTATACTATGGCTTCTTTTTTCCTTATCACTATTAAAAATATAGTGGTATATATGGACATCCTCCTACTATGTAGTATCCAATTCATTAGAGGTTAAAACATAACCACCAAACCTTTTATTTTCGTAGAACCACCCATTATTTGTTATGAACATAACCATGAATCCTTGATTTATCATGAAAGAACCCTTTATTTTTTTATAATGTAACCAACCATAATTATAAATAATTCCCAAAATCCGTATAAAATTAATAAAACTATAAATGATGCATCATAAAAATATTCTACATGAAACTAACCTTTTCATTTTTAAAACACAAATTTTTAGTGCAGTAGTTCAATTATAATAGAACAAATTTACTTTTAAATTATGTGTGAATATTTTTAAAGTAAGACCCAAATAATAATTATTTCATGAAATTGGGAAATTTTGTTCATTATTTATATTCTAAAAAACATTTCGTTTCAATTTTCAAAAAAGAGTTGAAAGTGGATCTTTAAAATATGACCATTAATGTAATTTCATTTACATAAAACCATAAAGATATTTCATTTTGTAGAAACATGAGATAAATTATGAAATAAAATATTTCAAAAAATAATTTATATATAAATACATTCATACAAATTATTTTAAAAAACATGGAAATGAAATATAAAGTTCTATAAAATAAATCATCAAAACATTTAAAATGAGGTTTTTAGGTAAAGAGACCCTTATGAAGAGTCTAACATTACATGTAGGATCATTATATTACTTAATAATAATCATTGGATAACTGTTTAATTTATTGGGACCTACACTCCTATTCATTATTCATTCCATTACACATATTACCATGTTTTAAAAATTACTTAATTATTTATATTCATGTCAAATGCTTTGATGCTATTCAATAGTTGAGTCCAAAATGACTTCAGTATGATATATTTAGTCAAAGTGGTAATTATCAAATATTATCATGAATAATTTTAATGGAATAATAATAATTATTATTCATAAATAAAAATAATTATTTCATCCTCTTTGTATGGTTGTGATAAATTGCCTATGTTTCAATCATGGATATGGTAGGTCGTATGTACTCATGAGTGATGTTTTCATCCATCAATGATCATTTTGGAAATATGGTATGTGTAAATTTTTTATTTTATGTTATAATAATTTCATTAATTTAATTTTAATAATAATAATATACATATATTTATCATCCATGTCATATGGTTAGGAAAATTGTGTCAGATCACATCATGGAGTGGATAATTCGCATGTACTCATGAATGAAGTTATTATTTCTCTACACATTGAAATATAAAAATATAAATGATATATTATCATTTAAAAATAAATAATATTTCATTAATATCATATTTATATATATATATATATTAATTTCATCGTTATAAAGTTTTTCAGATATGGGGATGGAAAATAAATTATATCTTTTCGGGATGAGGCAGTCTGTTGTACACATGGATGATATATTTGTTTCTCATGTGATATAATTGTAGATGGACATATGCTATTTTACTAGCATAAAAACTTCTCATTATATTTATGATACTATATTTATTATTTTATCATTTTTTGGATTGTTTTACTGATGTTGAAGAATAATGATAACAGAAATTCTTGATTAAAAATGGAACACCTTCTTCCGAAAAACTCCTTTATATAAATCCTTAATACAAAAAAGGTAGGTTTTTGGCCTGAAATACAAACTCCAGAATGATTTTATGAATTATAGAAATGGGCATGGGAATATATTGTCCAGTTTGGTCATTTTTCCGGGATATTGGTGGAGGTTGACCTCAGTTCCACATTAGTTGATAAGGTGACTCTTTCTACTCCTTCTGATAACATTCAAATTGATGTTGAATATGAGAAGAAACCTCTCTTCTGCAATGAATGTATGGCTGTTGGACACTCCTTGGAGACATGTCAGAAGCATGTCTCATGTGAGGAGTGTGGAATGAAGGGTCATCTAGCAAATCTCTGCCGTAGGAAATCAATGTCTGGTGGTGATGTAATCAAGGTTCCGGCTTCCTCTATTGCAGATGTGATGACTTCTAGAAAACCTGATTCTCATGTGCCTGATATGAAAGGCAAAGGTCCGTTGGTGGATGTATCTCCGGAGAAAAGTGGCCCCTCTGTCCCTCCGGTTTTGGTCCATGACTGTTTGTAGGGTAATGTCTCTGACCAGGCTGATGCACACCAAGGTGTTGACTATCGTCAAGAAATACAGAATCTCTTTAATTCTTCTGAATTATATAATAAATGGGGGAGTGCTTCTGATGTTGAAGGGGAGCGTACCCCTACTCAGGCTTTGGGCAGTGGTGCGTGTGCATCTTTCAAGGATGTGGTCGTGAGTGGTAAGGAAAGGCTGACTTGTGGTGAGGCTGTATTGCCTAACACAGTTAAATGGAAACCAAGGAAGGATTACTCTATAGTAACGAGGACGGTGACCACCAGGTCATTCTCCAGGAAGGCTAAGAAGAATCTATCTACAGAGCAATTTGAGCGAAGGAAGAAGTATATCAAGTTGCACAAACAATATGAGCCCCAATCAGAATGAGAGTCAGCCGATGTCGATGATATGACCAGGTACAAATGTGATGCTTATGACTATTCTGACATGTAACCTCTCCCTCTTTTCCTTGTTTGTTTCTGCACTTTTCTTTTTATTAATAAATTTGCGGTCCAAGCGTGCTTGGATCTGACTTTTGCGTTAAAGATGTAATAGTTGTTAAAAATATGATTGTGACAATATTGACTTTTCGTTAAATAAAATATACTAAATGTGATAATCAGTTAATAATAGAAACCAATGGTTGTGTATTCAATCCATTAATTATTACAGATTAATATAATAAATCCCAAAAAAAATAGCAACTATAAGGTTATTTTTATAGTGCTTATCATATTATTATTATCCATAACTACTTGATTTACACATCATTATGGAAATGAAAATTAATATGTTTACAATTAATGTTTTCCACATATAAAAAGATAACTATTTACTATATTAGGAGTATATTATTAAAAATATATAATAAAATTTTTAAAATTCAAAAAATATAATTGGGGGATTTTAATTTAAAATTAAACCAGAAAATTACGAAGAATCGTATTTTTTAAAAAATGATGCCATTTTGTAATATAAAATGATTTTGTGCTAAATTAAATTATAAAATAAATTTAAAAAATAATGATCTTATTATTTTATATTTAAATGAACTAATTAAATTAAAAAAAATTCCAAACATAATTTTACTACGTAAAAAAATACAAATTTCAAAATAAAGCTAGTGTTTTTCACTATTCAATGAACAATTATTATTTTAAAAAAATTCTAAAAAATTGTTCCTAAGATAATTTTGACATAATGACTTAAAAATTAAATAATGTTTCTATATCTTCTAGATATTATTATATTCACTCATAAAAAAAAGAAAAACTTATTTGTTAAAGAAATAATATTTTTTTATAAATGAAAAGAATTTACTAGATGTTATTTGATTAGATTGTAATCACATATAAATAAATTCATATTGATTTGTAAATTTATATTTATTTAATAAATCATTTATTCCTACACATATAGATAAATTTAACATCATGTTTTTTACATTTTGATTTAAAGTATAATATTTAGGTGTTCGTTTATGTCATTGTGGCGTATCATATGTGATTTTGAACATAGTGTTTTCTTTTAAAAAACACAAGATATTACATTCTCCAACATTAATAAATTATTTCCTTATAATTTGAGCTTGGTCTTGGTAACTAGGGAATGACTATTCAAAATACCTTTATTTGAATTCCACATCATAAAAAGTATTAACAAAACATCCACTTGAATAGAGAGTAAGGGAAGTACGAAGTTCCCTAGAGATAAAACATGAAAGGATTCCACATAATTAAATATGGAAATAGAAGTGAAATATAACTCTCATGGACTGATATAGAGTGATAGAGATCATATTCATGAGAAATGAAACCATTATAGAAACACAATTTTGTGATTGTTTAAAAAATCATTGATTTTTAGGTAAGAAAATTAGACGTAAAACATTTCTTCATTCATGATTACATTAATTCCTAGTCAATGAATCATAGGATATATACATACTTTACAAAAATAAATTCATCCATTAATAAATTTCTACCTGAAATTAATTCTTTCTTTAAATGATTACTATGATTTTTTCATCATTGAATCAATAAAATCACCTTTTAAAGATCAAAAAATCCACAAAAGGTAAAATATTTATTAATCATGTATTTTTACAAAAACTAAGACAAATAATGTTTTGGATTAGATAACATAATTCCCAAAAATAGTTAATCACCAAAAAATTAAATTGTAATATCTAAAATTTAACATAGATAATTCGATAAATTAATATCATAAAAATTCCCAAAAAATATTCTAGACCAAGATTGAATCCCAAAAATCAAAATAATTTGATCACATAGTACTCTGGGATAAATTTTTCAAATAATATGAATCGCTATTAAAGTATCATAAAAATTTAATTTCCCTAATCACATAATCTACTAGGTATTGTAATAAATTCAATAAATCACCTGAATCCTCATTAATTAATAATAAAATCATATAGCATCCAATATAAAATTCATAATTTACTCCTCAAAGTTTAACTCACACATTTTCGCATTCAAAAAATTTAATAACCCATAATTCATGATAAAATATTGATCATATAAACTATGAAGTGTACTAATAACATTAAATAGGTATCCAAAAAATGTAAATGTGTTATTAATCAATTATCATTTTTCATATCATAAAACTTGGTGATATAGAAACATCAAACATTTATTAAAACATAAATAATATCTCCCACAATATAGATGAAATACCACTCTATCTAATTCTATAAATCAATACATAATTTTTGTTATTCTATATTATATTATTTCTATAAATAAATATATGGAAAATCTCCTTATGCTTTTTCAATATCACATAGAAATTAAATATTACCTTAAATCCGAGAATTATGGTCTTCATTTATGATATTTATATCCTCTTTATCTTCCTCATGTAGTAATAATATTAATAAAATAAATTTTTATGGCCATGGTTGTATTCATCATATCGAATGACATGAATTACTTCAGATATTTAAATCAAATGAGATAATTTCCCCCATCCATAGAAATTTTGGAGAATTGAAAAGCAGTTGGACAAATCAGATAGTTTCGTTCATGTTATTTGGATGCTGAAAAATATTTCAATATCATATAAAGATAATTTTTCCAAGATATTTATGATTATGTCATATGAAATGGATAAGAAGGTTGTGTGAGATCCTTCTCCTACAATTAGATAAAAAACTAAATCTTCATATAAAAAATTATTAAAACATATAATTCATGTTAAAATAAAAATAGTACTTCTAAATAAAATCCCCAAATAAAATATATAATACATTAACCATAAATTCCATTATAACTATTTCAATTTCCCTTAAAAATAAAATCTCAAAAAGTATCATTAATCAACTAAAAAATGTCTCTTTAAATAACATTAGTTACCATAACATTTCATAATTTAAATCCACTAATGGGATGTCTAATACATTGAAATTATAAATGAACTATGATGCTATCCATTTCTCTTTATATAACCTCTGATGAAAATATCTTATTCACCAATTATTTATAAACCATCCTATAATACCAAATTTAAGTACATGGCCTTAAACATTACATGTTCTAGTGTTTTATAACTTGAATTCTCATTATAAAAATTCTTAGGAGCATTACAGTTTATAGTTTTAAAAAAATATGGAATACTATTACAAATTAAAACATGTTTTCACCTTTTGAAAAAAATCATTACAATTTTCCCCTCGATATAATAATTATCCTAAATCATCCTTAATACCTATGAAAATATATTTTAAATATAGTTTTGAGCACAAACATATGGGTATGTTACATGAAATAAATGAAACTATTGTTCCACTAAAAACATTTTCATTGAAACATTCATTTTTATGCTAAAAAGGGATCATCATTTCATAAAGATCATAATATAACCTTTTAAAAATAAAATTATTTCTATGAAAACACTATATAAATCATATATAAGAAATTTTGGTATCTTGGGAAATAAATTGTTCATATATCTCTTACAAATCGTTTATCCAATATAGCTAACTAGTAAATCCGGTGTACACAATGCATTAGAGATTATAACAGAACCACCCATCCTTTGTTTATCATGGAACCACCCGTCATTAGTTAATAAAAAACCTCATGTACTTAGTTTATTAATAAACTAACTATCATTTTTTTTATAAAATAAACACCCATAATTATAAGACATTCCCAAGAACTTTATCAAAATAAAAAAATAATTATATCATCATTATAATATTCTAAAAAAAGATGACATTTTAATTTTTAAAACACATATTTTTAGAAAATTTGTGCAAAAATAATCGAAATAATTTACATTAAAAATAACCGTGAAAAATTTTAAATTAATCCCCAAATAATTATGTAACCATGAATGTGGAGAATTATATTCATTATATATATATTTAAAAAATTTTAATTTTATTTTTGTAAAAAGAATTGAAAGAGGAACATTAAATGAGGATTTCTAAATAATGTACTTCACAAAAAATATTTAAAAAATATTTTTTTGAAAACATTGGATAGAAATTCAAAAAACAACATTTTTTATAACATTAAATTTCATATTAATACATTTATAATAAACAATTTTAAAAAAATTACATGAAACATAAAGACACTGAAAATAAATATTTAAAACATTTAAAATGAGGTTTTTAGTTAAAGAGTCTTACATTTAGTCTGAATGATCACGTACAATATTTATCATCCTAAATGATAATACTATGTTAATCATTTAATTTATTTATATCTATTTTCATTTTTATTATTCAATTTATATCACTTATTACCATGTTATAAAAACTACATAATTTATAAGTATATGTCAGGTTCTTTGATGATATTCAGTACATAAGTCCAAAATGTTTTTTGGTAAGATGTTCTGAGAAAAAGTGTTCATATTGCATATTATAAAAAATAATATTAATGAAATAATAATTGTTAATATAATCCAATTATACTTTTATATACATCTATTACATATGGTTATTAAATTGAACTAATTTATAATAATAGAGATGGTAAGCCATACGTACGCATGAGTATTGTTTCCATTTTTCTATGATTACAATATAAAGAATGTAAATATAATCATATATTTAAATAATTATCATAATATCATTAATATCCTATTATTAATATAAATAATTCTATATATATCATCCATTTGATTTGGTGATGAAAAATTAATCACATAGCTTCGTGTAGAGGATAATTCCCACTTATGCACGACCGACATTATCATATTTATGTTCATGTAAAGATGAAAATAAATGCTATATTATAATTTAATAATGAAAAATATTTCATGATTAATATATAAAATATGTATTCCATCGTTATAAATAGTATTGAATGATGGATATGGGAAACAAATTATATCGGTTTGTAAGGCAGTAGTCCACTGAACGTACGAATGGTAAATTATTTTCTCATTTGATCAATGCGGAGATGGATATAGGTAATTAATGTGAAATAATAACATCTCTTCATATTTATGATATGGGTTTTTTTAATTTATCATGGTATAATAATTTTTTAGGGATGTGGAATAATAATTAAAACTGAAATGGTTGATTAAAAATGATACCTCTTCTTATAAAAAACACTTTTTCGTAACACCTTGAGACCATAATGGATTGGGTTATACTGAAATTAATCCCACTATAATGATTGGATGGATTATAGGAATGTTCTTGGTAAGAAAATAGATGAAAAAAATGTTCTTTATGTTTTAGATATTAAAAAGAATAAGTTCAATTTTATAAGTGAAAGGAGGGGAACTCTTTGAATTTTTCAAAAGATTAAAATATATTATGACTATTATAGATTGAAATACTCCCAAAATTCTTATAAATTCATATGGGTTGAAATTTTAAACCAAATATTATCCCTATTGTAATTATATAATTTTTTTTCTATTAAATATTTTAATAAAATTTTCATTTCATAATATATCAATACTGTAAAATTTCATTACCTTCACTAATTTGTAATTTAAAATATTTTTTGAAAACAAGTCTAATTGAAAAAATATAATATATGATAAGAATGCAAATATTATCTATTAAATTAGATTGTTACATTAATTATCTAAAATTAAATTTATTTTAATATATTCCATTACCATTTATTTTATTTTTCCAATAATTAAATAATTACTGCATTAGTGTTGAAAAAGCATTTATGGTAATTATTTATTGAATAAGAATTTTAAAATTTACCATTTTGAAGGTATATCTAATATATCTGATAATACTATTTATGTTTTAACATATACTCTAGATAAAACCATATTTAATATTTAATTTCACTAAAAATATGAGTTTCATCTCATTAAGTATTCCTTGAATAAAATATTATAAATGTCATAATCACATAAAAAAGAAACAAAAGGAAGTACATTTGATCATTTAATTTTAAAGGATGAATATTACTCATATAATAAAATTTAATATTGTATAAGGATATTTTTATATACTTTATCAAATTATTTTTACCCTTCACTTTGTAATTTACACTTACCTTTAGAAATAAAAATTTCTATGTTTACTATTCATAATATAAAAAAATTAAATCACAAAATTTAGAAAATTTGGTAAATTTAATTCCAAATATTCTGTAAATTGTTTTAGAAAAACATATAAGTTGTACAATTTCATTTAAAATTAAACTAGAAAAATGCAACAAACACATTTTTTTTTGGAATATTCCATTTTAAAATAAAAAAGGAATTTATAATAAAATTCAGAATAAAATATATTTCAGACCCCATAATTTTATTATTTAAAATTAAGATTAACTATTGAAATTCTTGAACTAATACAAAAAATAATTTTAACATGTGAATTAAATACATTTTCCGAAATTAATTTATTATTTTTCTATATTCATGGAAAAACTAATATTTTTATAAAATTCACAAAAATTATTTAGAAAATAATTTTAAAATGATGAATTAAAAAAATAGATTAATTTTTTTAAATATAATTTATATAGCTTCTGTAAATTTCAATAATCCCACAAAAAAATAATAGAAACTCAGTCTTCTAAGATAACATATATTTCTAAGGAGAAAATGAATTTACTAAAAAAGATGTGATTATATTATAAAAACACACCAATATATTAAAATTTATATAGTCTATAATATTTACTTAATAAATATTTTATTTATATTTATACCCACCAATTCAACAACAATGTTATTAGAGAAACATTTAAATAATAATATTTAGTTGGTTGTTTAAGATCGATGTGTTGTATCTTGTACTCTATCGAACATAGTTTTTCATTTTAAAAAAACTTGACGATACGATACGTATAGTGGAATAATAATTTTTTTTACTAAAACCATTGGTATAGGGTTTTTATTAGGTACCTATACTTAAGTATCTACAAAAATAGTGGCTATATATACCCTTTAACAATGGTTTTACAAATCATCGGTATAGGAATTATGGAATAATTCTATTCTCTAGTTGTGAATTATTATCATTTTATGTATTTTCATAACTTTTGGGAGTTTATTTCATTACATCATGCATTAAAATTCATCTTTAATACACATCCATGAGAGAAAAAGATTATATTGTGTAGAAATTTATTAATGGATGAAAATATAATTATAAAGTAAGTATATTTCTTTATGTTCTTAGTTTAAATGGAAAATAAATTAATCAACTCTATGAAAAATTTCTTGAACAAAATTGAATCATATTACCTTCATTTATGATGAATCTAGAGGATTTTACACAATAAATTGATTTATAGTTTTGTGATCCTTAACATTCTCATAATCTTTCAATTTTATGCGATCATTAATATTTTTTATTATCCATCATTGTTTGTAAATTTTTCTTTCCTTTGTGCCAATATATTCACATCCCATTAATATTCTCTTATTTTTAAGCCTAGTATGTGTTATTCAAGATGGCCATAAAATTTTTATTTTCCCTCTTTTCAAATGAGAGTTTTACTAAATATATTTACAATATGTTATTTTAAAAAAAATTATTTCCAAAATTTCTACACCAAGATTACCAAGATAGAGTTTAAATTGTGAGGATGAAATTTATTAATTGGGGGAGAATTTTACATCCCATGTTTTAAAAAATAACAATTTTTTATTGGTAGTTTACAATATGAACCAACAACCATATAAAGAACCATGATATATTAATAAATGACTTATATAGCATAGCCACAGAATTGGAAGTATGAATAGGATTGAATTTTTTAAAAAATATATATAATTTTCCTACTCAGTACAAATTTATTGATTAATTCATATAAAATAAACACTCAATTTTCAGTAAATTCATTACACGTGAAAGAAATTTATTTTTCTTCAAAAATGGTTTTCATTTCTTTTTTTGAGTGAAAATTATAAATTAATTTAATCTAGTTTCCAAAAAAAATTAAAATATATCATTTTTTGAAATCATAACATCTAAATTATTTCATGTTGGTATTTTGGGATTTTTTTGAAAAGATTAACATTTTAGTGACTTGTTAAAATATCATTTTTTGGTAAAAATATCATTTCATTTCATTAGAATTTTCCATTATTATTTTAATTTTATGTCAATGTAACATAAGAAATATTTTATTATAAAAAAATTAATTCATTACAAAATAATCTATGTTATAACAAATTTTTTTATAAGATAAATTTTTAGCTTAAAAATGTATTTTTTAAAAAATAATACTTTTCTTTTATTTTTAATTTTATTATTAAATTAATTTATTCCATTTATATAAATAAAACCCAAAAAAATTGATTCCTTATTTGGAATAAGGATTTAAAATTTGGTAAATAGGCTCATTTTATTATTATTCATTCTGAATATTAATCTTAATAAATATTTTTCACTGTAGTAAGGGAAAATAAGGTAATTATTTTTTAGAATAATGTGGTGGAGCCCAAAAATATCCATAGACATTAATTTATTTCATTGTATATGTGTTATTCAACCATTACAATCTAGATTTGTTAAATTTCGAAATTTTTCTCCACTTTAACGTGAATAAAACATTTATATTATTTTAAGTAAATTTAATGTAACAAATTCCACACTTCCATATAAGATCTATAATATTATATTATAGAAATAAAAACAGCATATGTTCATTTATAAATTTATATAAGATATATAAATGATATTTTTATTATGCTAATATAGTTTTTATTTTTATTAATTAAATAATTACCTTTAAAGCTTACGCAATGTTGACAGAGTGCCTGCTCAAGCAATAAAATACTGAGTAAATAATTTTAAAAACACTAAAAGTAATTTCTTAGGTTATTTACCATACCTCATGAAATATATTGATCAATATAACATAATAAGGAAGTTTTTAAGATTTTTTATTTGAAATTCGTTATTATATTCTTGAATTTACTATCAAAAAATGAAGAGTGTCGAAAAAGACATTAATGATATTTTATGATAAGTAATATTTATTAAATTTAATAATAATGAAAACAATAGTTCAATAATAAAATTATGATAATAAATGGTGGAATATTTCATTCATTTTACATTTATGATTCTATTTTCATCTTATAATTATAATTATATCCCTGTAATATTGAAAGAGTCTTTACCATAGTAAATGATAAAAAAATTTAACCACAGGGTTGAAACAAATGATATGGTATAAAATAATAGCTAAACCTTTCTAAATTTTATTGGATTGTTAAATTAAGACTTAATACTCCTTATATTCAAATACCTATAATTTTGAAACCATATGACATGAGTTCGAAAAATATTGTATTATGATATTTCATTTATATTATAAAGTACACAAATGATATTATATAATAATAAATATTTTATTAAATAAATAAAAATTTAGAAAAGTATTATCTTCAGAAAAAATGGTATATGTCTCCAAATTTAATCCATTGACAATTTATGGGTAATTTTTCATCTTATAATAACATTCATGACCACTAAATAGTAAAATTAATTAATATCGTGGTATTTTTCAAAATGGTTTATGGGGGTTAAATTAAATAGAATAAGGGAAAAACAAAATCTAAACTTGTAGAAATATTATTGGATGAGATGATTTAGAATTATAATAATACTATATTGAGGTATATCATTTTTTATCCCATAAAAAAATAAATTAATTTATATTAATTTAACTCTTTAATAGATTTTAAGAATATCCCTCCCCAGATATATAAAATGGAACCTATTATTATCTCTTCCTCAGACCTTTTGAGCATTCAAGATCATCCAAGAACTCCCCGAATCCCTTTTTAAAATCCATTTCCAATATTTATATAGATTATTTTGTGTTGAATACCAACCATATAGATCGTATGGTGTAATGAAATATGGGTTTTTGAAATAAAGAGGTATAACGTTTACCTGAATATTTTTGATATATATGATTTTGTAAATCATTAAAATATTATTAAAAAATGATAGGATAATAACAAAATTTTCATATATATATTGAAAAAATTATTTTAATTTTGTATGATTATGTTTTTTTTATGGTCTGACTATCTTAAACGTCTTGATAAACCTCTTTCAGCCAGTTGTTTTTTGTTTAAAACATGGTTGTTAATTCTTAGTCCAAATGTGTTTTTTTAGAAGAATCCTGAATAGTTTAGATAAATAAATATCAGATAAAGATAATTATATGTCATTAATCCTTGGTTTAATCCATATGTTATGTCGCTACAACATGGATCTCTTTGATGCAATGTAGGTGGTTTTTCGGGAGAAAATTCAGATCCATTTCAATTTTTGGCAGGGAAGAGCTGTGGAGTTAAGATGCCGAATAGAGTAGTTGATCTCTAAGGAATAAGGAATTTTGATATGTACAATGGTCCAACTGTGAAATTTAACCAATTCTACCACATTTGTAACCCTTGATCCATGGAGATAGGTTTCACTGCAACGCAATTCATGTGTTGTTGGGTTTTGTGGTGTGGTAACATAAGCTACACCATGGTGCCTCTTCTTCTTTTTTATTATTTTCACCATTGGGGATCCATGCTCCTTGAACATGGTTTGAGTGAGTAGTTTTTGTTCTGGCCACTTTTGTTATGCTTTAGAGGTTCTTTAGTTATATTTTTCTACAGTATGGTCTAAGAAATATCACCATGGTCTGATGTTGTAAAGGCTTTCTATAAATACCCAAAACCCCTAAATTCCAATATCCCTCTAATACAATTGAACAAATCCATAGGCAACATGAATAATTTTTCAAATTCCTTTAATTTATAATTTAATTACATTGAACCCCAACCTTATAGGGATCGATCAATAGTGATCCAATACCTTCCAGTAGTGATTTTTGATAATCCTATTCATAAAAATAAGAAAGATACATCAGATCATGGAGTCCTATGCATAGAGTGTGATGGAAAAAAGTGTCTTATCCCTACATCAAGCGTTGAGTAATTTTCCATACCTTCTCCAATTGTTAGGCGGGTTTTATTGAGCAAATACCAAAATTCATGTTTTGATTATTCTATTTTTTTAAGAGTATGATCATGTCAGGACACCATGCATGAAACAAAACTAAATGGATAAATCACTATTTATATAATTTAACATGATTAAACCATACATTTTATCCTATTAGTTCCATTATCATTGATAATATGAATTGGTTTACTCCATTAATCTGAATTAGTCATACCATTTGAATTTTTATAAATGGAAACCTAGCATGACATGTGAGTTTTGGTTATTGTTAAAATAGAATGATGTGATATAATTGATTCTTCCTGATGCCTTACAATAAAACATCATGAAATAAATAGAATATAAATTTGTAATTTGATTAATTTCCTAACCAGGAATATTTAATCTTTATGGAATTTTGATTCTTACTTTCAGGATAATTTTTCTCTTGGTTTGGGTGCCCATGAGGGGAACACATTAGTGGCCCTAGAAAATTCTATAAGTCCTGTATGATATTTCCTGAATTTTGGTTTTTCCCTTTGTGTGGAAGTTCCTCATGGTAACATGTAAGTGGATATAGTATATTCTAAGGATCTAGTATGATATTGTTACTTCAGACTTGTTTTTTATAAAATTCATCATGATATCGTAGAATCCATCCAAGTCTTTGGTTATTTGTTCAATTACATGATGATTCACTACATGAAAGATAAAATCATCATGGAGATGGTGGAGGTTTGAATGACATCACTTGTTATCTTGGATCACAAGGTTTCGAAGGTTATTTTACATTATTTATTAATTTAAAAATTAATATACTTCTATGTTGTATTATTTTATGCACTATATAATACGAAAATATTGTTTAGACAACATGGTTATGATCCAATAGAGTTGAAATCACACCTGATTCGAGGCACCATTTTGTATCCTGGAATATTTTATGGGTGAAGAGATAGAAAAGTGAAAGGAACGCTATTTTTTGGTTGATTTTTTGAAGGTTGGGTTGGAGATTGTAAACGGGACCAACAAGGGGTCCGGGGCATTGGATTTTAGAGACACTTATACTGAGATGGGGTGGTCTTTTATTTGAGAGACTTAAAAAATTCATTTTCTAATATTCAGTCTATCAGTAAATGGTATTTACTGTCATTATATTTCTCAATTTTTATTTTAATCTACTTGGTATACATTTTATTAGTTATTTAATTGCCACTAATATTTCAACTCTGTACCAGTGGTAATATAATCCCAACTATGTCCATTACACCATTGCTACTAGTCTGAATCCTATTGAGTGTGGGGTGTGACACCGAAGGCGTTGTGGTGAACTAACATGAGAGACCAATTTAGTGGTAACCAGGACATGACATTAAAAGTGGTATAAAAGGTAAGGTTTTTTTCTATTTCATTACTACTGGGAAATGGTATAAGGAGATTACGATGTGTTGGTACATGGGAATGATCTCATACATCATAGTTTCTAATAGATTTGTGCATGAAAGACTATGAGAATTAGTTTGGTAATGTTGTTAATACCATTTCTAATTTTAATTTATATTTTATTTCATCTCAAGTGTTACACATTTTTTGTGATGCTATTATTTTTGAGATTTTACTCATGGGTCGGTATGAAATTAGATGAGTTTACATGAATCAATGTGGGCATGTAGGGGTATATATTTCAATACATTATATATTATATGGATATACATATTACATGAGATATATTATACCATAATAATAGTGAAATTAAATCCCTTTATATACCTAATAAATTAAATTTAAAAAACAATTTTGATTACGATAATTCACTGATTAATCCATGATTAGAGTACCTCAAGCTATTTGTTCACCATATTTGTTGTTCCTAATATTTGTGGGGTAAATTTTTTAAAAATTCATTTCTCAATGATGTTGGTTGAACCTTATAGAGAAAATTCCTCATCATCTTAATTAAATTAAGCATTATGAATGTGATAATCAGAATAATCCCAATATGGTTTAGCAAAAACATTCTCCAGATTTAGGCAATCTATTAGATTATTAGCTTCATGAAAATTTAGTGAGGTTCATGTGATCCATTGAAATTGAACCTCTTCAATTTGTATAAGTATTTTACTAGCTGATGAGAGTGTTCTTATTAGAACATCTTCTTACATTCATTAGGGAGACAAGATTCGAGGTATTTTATTTTGGGAATCGGTTAATCAAAATGTTATTTAAGAACAAAAAGAAACCCATAAATAGTCCAGTGAAGATTAATTATTATATGTTACAAAGACCTAACAATATTCTATTGAATATTATGGAGTAGGATTTTCAGTATCATGAGCTAACCTAAATGTAAATCGATATTTTGTTCATGTAGTATAATTATTAAAGGATACTTATGGATGAGAGGGATCAAAATTTCAAAAAATTGAAACCATATAGAATGAACATGATGTACTAGGATTCAATCTTCAATAATCTATAATTTTTTCTACATTCTAGGATGTAGATGACGTAACATGGGAGAGAGGCTTTTAGGATGGGCTTCACTATGAGATATGGTTACCTGTTAATGTTCATCTGTTAAGTATCTTCAGAGAAGTGATTAATCATGAACTTATCTTGGAAGGGTTTCTTAAAGAGTCCCTACCTGTCAGCTAAATATTTCCCATAGGTTGATCTCGAATCTCTACTTATAATATGAAATTCCACTGAAATTGTTACCACTAAGCTATTAATGGGTAGAGAATTTAGTGTAGTAAGAATCCATATTAGAATCAAGTCTTATTGTATTTATTCTAGTTTGAATTTCTTAGACACACTCACCTGTTTTTTTATTTATCATTGCGGTATCAGGTTTGTGGTAGGTTAGGTAATATATAGTGGATCTATTGGATCCCATAGTAGCATACTAGCGTTAGAGGACCAAGATAGTTACTTGGGTCAAAGAATAACTATAATCTCCCACAACGAAATGGATTCTATAGTTCAACCTCAATTTATGAATGATATAGGGGATGTTGAATCCCAATGAAAAAGTAGCAGTACAATCTATGTGTAGTTACATAGGAGATTAACACTGGAACCCATAGAAGAGGGGTAATTTAATGGACTGTTATACAGTCATCACAATATAATCCGTAGATAAAACCTTTGACCATTATAAGTATGATTCTAAAATCATATTTCCTTTATTTTGTTTTTTACATATAAGAGAATGGATTTCATTTTTATATTTTCAATTTTCAAATGGTTTGGGTCTTTATTTTGAGTTATTGGATGGTGTAATTATCATTGATTCAACAAAAGGAGTGTGATTGATAAATACAAAATGTTTCAAGGAATATTCTTTAGAAATTGGTGACTATGGTTTCCTTTAGGATATTTTTGTGTTCAAAAAGGGAAGGATTTAATATGATAGGGTATGTATTTTCCTGTTTTATACTTTTTCCTTATTAACTATAATCAGAGGAGATTTAATATTGGGTACATAGATTTAAGAGATAGTTTATATGGTGAGTATCCACCATGAGTATTATATATTATAAGATAACATTATCTTCAAATTTAGGTCCATGTATGGTTTTTTATGGTCTTTAATGAGGATTCAATGATGGATTTTCATTCTAAAAGATGAGTGTCATATCTAGGTCCAATAAAGATGTATTATGATATATGTAGGAAATACTAATGGACCAGATTAAAAACGATATTGGAGGACATATGGGGAGATTTTCACTAACTAGTAGGTGAAGGATGAGCATTAGAGTCATACTCGTATTTTTAGTCTATACCCATTCAAGAATGGAAATTGGAAAATGTTACTATGGGTTTTAGAATAGGATTAACTAGGACACCTTGAATGAATGATCTGTTGTGGGATATTAGGGATCAGATGAAGAATGTATCCTACTTATTACATATCTTTTATAATTAAATGTTATATTTTTTGGTTAGTTTCTATCTTTGGAAAATATTTCAGGCGCATGGTGTTTTAAATTTTATCATTTCAATTCGATATCATCATTTCATATCTTAGTTCTGGTAGAGAATGCAGAAGTATCTGAGATCACATGATCTTCAAACTATAAAATATCAAATACAAACTAATATCCAATCTAAATGGGAGACTCAAATTTTGAAGGATATGTTATGAGCATCTGTTCTAGTCTACAATCATTCTTCAGAAAATCATTTATAACTCATGGTGTTTAATTGTAATAAAAAATCAAGAATCAGTCCAAATAGATCATTTTGATTATATGTATGGAAGAACATGGATTATTCATAAATTCTATCTAGTGGTTGGAGAGTTAGAGATTGTTGGACATATTCTCATTGAAGGGATGTTTGAGCCAATTCTATTGAACAAAACGTTGTTGGTGACCATGTAGAGATGGAAAAATCCCACACTGACCATCAGAGACAACCTTGGGAGTTTGAGGTAGGTTATCATGTTTTATATTTTGTGTCTCATAGTCTGCCAAAAGTTTATATAATCAATCAATGGATGTTATACCCTAGGTCTATTAGTACCATTGAGAATGTATAAATTGTTTGTCCAGTGGAATGCCTTTTATCATATTCATAGTGAAACAACACTATCCATTATAAGTTTTTCATGACATAACATCAAATATATTATCCATACATTTCTATAGTGATATATGTTTATGAAATTGACATATATGTTGATTAATAATTTTATGAGCATCAAAATCTTATCATGGACTATAGTGAGATGACTATCCTAGGGAAGGCTATACCACATGTTTGAGTATAGTGGATGAATGGGAATCATTAAGAGCGTACCTCTGAAAGAGAGTCTAAAAATAACACACAATGGTAGCTCTTTTTCATTGATGTGCAAAAATATTCTCTAGAGAAAATCACATTAATAAGCTTTTATATGGTGGATAAGTATAAAGATCTCATAATTTTATACTTATGTACCTTTTTAATGTTTTGGTAAACCTCTTTAATATGATTGTTTTTCGATTGATCCATGTTTATCCAACATTAGTCGAGATGAGTTATTGTAGGATGAAGGTGTAATTTTTCATATAACAAACTTAGATGATGTATATTATTTGGTGGGAATCCTTTGGATGGGTGATTGGGTAGGTCTCTATGACATGGAGAGTAAGCTACGACATAAGGGATTGATAGTGGAAATTTGCATCCACTGTTATTTTTCTCATGGTTACTCCATGGAGGTAGGTTTTTGTGTAGGTTGTTAGATCTATACAACATGTAAGGGATGGTTTTGGGATAAATGCTCAGGGAAGAATTTGAATAATTTTTCAATTTAAGAAACTCGGTGGTATGGAGATGGTTTTTTTCGTAATCCAATTATTATGATTCTAGGATCTATAGTTTGGTACTTTTTGTCACACCATAGTCTATATTAATTTTTTAGGATCTACCATGTAGGAGGATCCATGATCCTTAGACATATTTTGACTTGGTAGGCTACTGCATGGTCTCTTATTCTACACCTTCATCATATTCTAGTTCTCATGTTTCCCATTGTGGTCTGGGAGGCAACACTTGGGCCTTTTATTTTACATGATGTAAAATAATTCCTTGAACCTCTACAAATAAACCTCTATCCAATATATTTCACTCAAACTCTATGATCCCTTGATACATTTTCAATAGACATTAAATTCCCTTTCAATCAGACATAGCCCGAACTTCTAGGGATTGTTCTGTAGTTATCCAAGACCTTCTAGCAGTGATATCCTAGCATACTCATAAAATCAAATGTAAGATCTATTGGATAATATAATCCCATGCCTAGAGTTTTACAGAATGAATATTACGATATCTACCTTATTAACTGATTAATATTATTAACATTCACATCTTTTGAGGTGTATTTTCTAGAAAAACTCCCTAAATAGTTTTTTTATTATTATATTATGTGAAATGGGTTTGACAATTTGAACACACCATGTGTGAAACCAACCTAAATGGGTAAATAACTGTTTATCGAATTTCACATACATTGTCCTACTATTGGATCCTATTTGGTTCATTTCAATTTAGATAGTGAATTGGAAGACTTGATTAATTTGAGTTTGAATAAAACATGAATTGTGGTGAAGGGTAACCAGATAATAATTGTTTTTTTATAATGGTGAAAAGGTCATGATGTGAAATAATTTATTCATTCAATTGAATAATATTCCATTAGTTAAGAATAAATTTCTTAATTTGGAAATTATAAGAGTTTACGAAAAATTCATATTTTTATTTGAAATAATTTTGATGTTTGAATACATGATACGTTTTTACCAATGGGTTAAGAGTATTCCATGGTAACATGTATTTGGTTATATAATGGTCTAAGGGTAAAATATGATATGTTAGGACTATTTATTTTTCCATTAGTTTGGAAGCACACTATGGGAACACATAAGTGGATATAATATAGTATCAGGGTACCATATGATATATTTAATTAACAAAAGATGTTTAGAAAATTCATCCTGATGTAGGAGAATTTTCCAATGGTTTGGTTAATCCATCATTTTGTAGGAGGATCCACCACATTATAGAGACATCTAACATAGAGTCGAAGTAGGTTCGGCTAACCTCGAGTGTCAACCCATCCCATGAGTATTGGGAGTTATTTTTCATGATTTATTAATTAATATGTTTACACCCCTGATTTTGGAACTATTTCATACACTATATATTAAAAAAAATATTATTTAGACACCATGGGTATCAGCCTACTGATTTATACTCACGCCCTATTCAAGCTATAATTTTTTAGAAGGGTGGATTTCATTTATAAAGAATCATGAAATTGAATGGGGACATATTTATGATTGATTGGTTTCTATATAGTTTGGATTATAGAGAAACGACCAACATGGGTTTTGGGTCTACGGATTTTGGATTCTATTTTATTGAGTTTATTTAATCTTTTCTTTATTTGACATACAACATGTCATGTTGTTAAATTCATCTACTCATTACACGGTATTTTTTGTTATTGGATCTCCAAATTATAATTTTATTATTCTAGGTCATTTTCTTGAATATTTTTTTTTAGCTTTTAATGGAACTTTTCTCCAAATGGTATAGTCTCCCCACTATATTCCTTAATTCCACACTAATAGTCGGCAGCCTCTAGTGTTTGGGGTGGCATTCCAGAGGTCATGTTATGAACTGAAATATGAAACTGGTTTAGTGTCACTTATTCCTACACATTACAAATTCTATAACCTATTGTCATCTCCTTTTTCCATCTAATGTTAAATGAATCTATCATTCGATTTTACTGAAGACTACCATCTTGTGAACCATTATATATAGTTTTCCATCACAACCTCAAAAACCAAGTTATAATGATGTATTTAAATTATATATTTTATATTCATGTCATGTTTTTCATTTTGGAAATGTAATATATCATTTA
The DNA here is from genome assembly GCA_963277665.1 of Viscum album. NCBI lineage: Eukaryota > Viridiplantae > Streptophyta > Magnoliopsida > Santalales > Viscaceae > Viscum > Viscum album. The sequence goes on along the minus strand of OY728151.1, from coordinate 1,858,649,932 downwards.
TTTTCATAACATTACATCCATTGATAAAATTTAATGAATTATTCATGTGTATGAGTGGATTAACACCTCTATGAACTGATGTGAATTTTTTCATAACCACATCACATGGATGTTATATATAATAGTATCTAATGAACTAAAATTATATTTAAGATGTAATATATAAAATAAAATTATTAATAAAATGGAAAAATTTACTTAATAATGTATATAATTTACAAAATTTTATTATACAAGAAGATAAGAAACATATGTGAAATGTCAGAATCAATGTATAGGAAAAATTTACCTTAAAACATCTCTTTAAATTTTTTCAGGATTTATTTTTAAATATTTTTCATCAATGTAAATATTCATAAAATTAAAATATGTGTATATTTATATCGACATAGATGAATTATAAATGTAATTTTTGGTCGTTTTTTACTTTATTTCAACCATTTTCAAAAGTAATTTCTTTATTTAATATTTTATCAAAAAAAGAAAAATGCATGTTATATTTTATCATATATGGGGTCAATGTTTTCTATATTACATTATAACAATCATTAGATGTTTGGATTCCATTATATGAATTTATGTTTTATTCAAATATAAGACCTCATTTTTTTTATTCTAGTTATTTTAGTTTTTAAAATGGTTTTCTATAATGAAAGGGTATATTTATATCATAGTGTCTCATATATGGGTTTAAAAGTGCCTTTTAAGGGTATTATGACAGAAAGGTTCAAAATTAAAACAAATTTGTTCATTATATTCTAATTGAAATTATATATTAAGAATGTGATTTCTCAATAAATATTATTTGAATAGTTGAACCCGATAAAACTTATATGAACGGTTCAAACCGATATTGCTTATGAAAACTAGTGATCCTAATATAGCTCTCCAGTGAATTGGGTAATGTTATATCTCTTAAATGGAAATAAGGAGGGTGTTAACTAGGGTAGTTTATCTTATAGATTTGGCTAGGAACTACTTACATCTATCTTGATTAAATTCAGGTGTTAAATATAATGTTCTTATTTTTCTAAAGGTTTTATAATTACATTCTACTGTTCTTTAATGTTTTATTTGATAACAAAATTTTTTATATATTCTTATTATCAATTTTATGAACTAAATCATTAACATGGAAATGAAATACATTTTATGGGTTTTCATATTTTTCACTATTATAATAGATTTTACAATTTTTCCCCATTTCAAATTTTTTTTCCTCATCTTATATTTTTTAAATGACCCATTATATGGATTAAGGAAGTGTAAAAAATTTAGAAAATGTATAGTTATAGATACATAATATTCCATTAATGAAGTCAGAATGTAATTATAAAGAACATATTTGGTGGGAAAATTGGATATTTTATAGAAGATTCTACATTGAAATTATTTTCTCTATTTATCTAGAACTCTAAACCAAGACATGGGTATGTAAGTTATAATATTTAATTTTTTTCTCATATATTTTTGATGGACAAAAAAGATACATGTTTTTTGGTAGAAAATTAAGAACTAGGATCCTTGTGTTTTTATACCATATCTGGCACATCGTATGTGAGTTTATTACAATTAAACCCCATAAATAATAATGGGTTTCATAAAACATTCCAATGAAAATAATTAACATTTTTATAGAGTACAAAACAAATTGAGATAAATTGGTATTCATTCAATACATCATAATGAACACATGGAAATAAAATGGTACTTATATCATTTTAAAATAAATGTTCATTAGGAATTGTTTTTTTAATTTAATAAATAATATTAAAATAGTAATCCAATGAAATATGAATGGGTAAGTAATAAAATCATGTTTTTTTGTAGGAAAATACCACTAAATAACGAAAGTTATTTTGATGGTATTTAAATCATATAGATAAATGGTATATTATTATGACAATAATTTCACCTATTTTATTGATTTTTGAAATCTTAGTTAACACCCTTCAATAAATAGAATAAAAATTAAGGTAATGATATAGGAAATGTATTGGAAGAAAAATTGATGTTATACACTAAAAATGATTGGGAATGAAAAATGGAGTGATAGATCATTTTCTTAAAAGAGTATTTCATTTCCTAAGACATCTAGATAATGAATGTGGATGGTAAATATTGTAAAAATAATCCTCAATAATGTTATGAACATAACCATTGAGGCCAGGCTAGCCAGTGGGAGTTTGATCCATCAAAACCCCAAGACTACCTCCAATAGGCTAAAAGCCGGTGACAACCATTGAAAATGAATAATATAAATTGGAGTCTTATTCCTAGTGTACTTTTATTCATGAACCTAACTACCTACATAAAATAGTGTATAGGAATAATAAACAAGGCTATAACATCTCGAGTAAACACATGAATAAAATAACCTCTATAGGATATATTATATGATGCGATTACAAAAAAAAATTGAAAATGGGAAAACTACAGGACCAGCTATAAAGTAAGTATCAACTAAAAAAATTACCATAGAGTAATTCATAGAGGAACCAACTCTTGATATCTAATCCTGGACCCTATATGTGGTATCCAGATCCGACTAACCCTATGATCCCCTAAAATCCCTATTAATCTATCCATCATTTTTATAATACATGAAATGTGTCCGAAATCACCATGAAATAGTTAACATTTTCATGCACAGTAAAAGACCCTGAAAACCAAGGGGAGGGGGAATAGATGATATGATATAAGTAGTCAACTCAACCCAAAACAGGGGAGAAAAAACCCAAAAACACATATATATAATTATAAAGGAAACCCAGACGAGTGAGAAATGGTTTCTCTATCTCATAGTTCATCCCATGTTGATGATTATACCAAAAACACAAAATCAATAGGGTATAATTAATTACATATCATGTGTACATAAAGGTAACCATATGAAGGATCCACAAATCACCACTATGACACACAGTTAAGGGGTTAAAATTTCCCATAGAGGACCCATGACCTTGTGCATCATGGTTTTTTACTCAGTAGGTAGAGGACTGAAGCCCTAGAATGTTAGAGGGTTCAACATTGTAGGTACATGATCCACACCCATTTCCATTATAGGTTACACTATATATGTATAGGAACCACACCCTAGTTCATCTAGAGAGTGCCACTTAGTATGTAGAGGACCGACACCCTAATTCCACTGGGGGTTCCACTTAATAGGTAGAGGAACAACAACTTTATTCCATTGGGGGTTCCACTCATTAGGTATATGACCAAAACCCTAATTATATAGGTGGGTTCCACCCAAACTAGTGAAAGGAGTTTCGAGGACCCATAACCTGATGCCATAGTGGGGTTGAAAACCCAAAACATTCTCTATTGATCCTTCTAAATTTCTACCACCATCAAGAATCACCAAAATAAGTGTCAGGATCATAATAATAAACAATATGTCATTTGATACACTATGAGTACTACTATCTCATTCTAAGTGGAAAATTTCTTAGAATATTCAACTCACATGCCATATTTTCAGTCCATAAGAAATAGATTCACAATGAAAAAGATTCTAATTGGGGTATTTTACATGTATGGGGTCCAAATAGAATTTCATCCCACTCCACTACCTAACTGGGTTCACCTCTAGAACCATATAAAAGGAATTGTAACCATACACAACATCTATATGCCACATGGGTTCTACCTGAGTTCTTTTAGGAATTCTCATAATTTTTGGGCCATTATAGTGTAGTAAAATTTGTTCATGGCCTCGCTTGTGTACCATAAAATTTCTATGTACTCCTATATTATATGGTTATGTCTTCCAATATGGTTTCCTATGTTTATGAAATCAATCACCAAGATTTAACACGTTGTAAGTTCACACGTCTTGTGTTCATGGACACACTATATGTGATCCTTATCTTTACCAAAACCCAAGTGTTATATCCATGGTGTGGACTACATGTCAGGTGTTCTTATACTGCACACTATATAGAATATTTTTCAATAGAAGCCTCAGTTTATTTATAAATTTTAACAATCCTCGATTTTATGAGATATATTATTTTTAACTTCTTTGATTTGTTCTATTATACACTACACCAAGATTATATTGTACTATACGCAACACCGTATTAGCATGCAGTATACACAACACTATTCTTGGCTCGTGTTACACACATTTACAAGTTCATTTTGAGGAAATTTTTCTACGAAACATTAAGTATAGATTTTTTTTATTGTATAAATGAAATAAGTTTTGATTATCTTATACGCAACACCAAAAGGATATTTCACTACACCCTACCCGGACATGGGATGCATTACACGCAATCAAGACCTTCTTTGATAGCGTGTGTAGTACGCAATACCATGTTTCACTAAACGAGATATTATTATATTATTATTTTGAACTCGCCGTTATGAATAGTAATACCCACTTTTTGATATATTATCTTTCAAAATGGAATTCATTTTTGGATTTGGAGTATCGAAATTAACTTAGGCTGAAATTTTGGTATTTTTCTGAAAACTTTCAATTTTTGATGAATAGTGAAAACACTGGGTTACTATTTAAAAACCGAGTTTTTATTTAAATAATTATTTATTTTATTTAACTTTATTTTAGGTAAAAATTGTTACATAATACCAACATAAGTTCAATGTAATTCATTGGAGTCATTTTATAATAATTTTAGATATATAAAAATTTTATTGAACTTTTCACCGCTTTTTACCCACCTCCTAGGAGAATATGCAAATTAACATAAAACTTAATTTTACTACTTATGTGAATGGAATTTAAAAAATCCAAGAGACACGGTTGATGTTAGTAAGTAAAATGGGGTTCAATGAGATAAAAATAATTTTTGGTGAATAATAACTTTTTACTTTTATTTACCATAGTTAAAAGTAAATAGGGTAATTAAGGGTAAAAATGATATTATTATTACCCTAACACAAGTCTTAATTCTATTGGATAAGTTTAATTCGACCAAAACCAACCTTAGGAATAAAATATGACCATTTAGTTCCACTTGGATAAGATTAGGACACTTATTATTATTTTATTTAAAAAAGAGTTAAAATTGTTAAAATCAAAGTTTAATCACTAAAACATTTTTAATATAGGGTTATAAATAAGATAAATTCGACTCTAAATATTCATTAGAATGATAAAAAGATTTAATAAATAATGGAATTTTATTTATAATTTTTGGACTTTAAATAATTTAATTTATATATGACACAGTGATGATGTAGTAATTACCTTTTTAAGGAAATATTAACACAATTGATATTATAAATACCAAAATAAATATAATTTGATACTTTTAATAAATTCCACTAATTTTCTAGGTTAATATGTCATGTTAGTATTGATTTACTTAAATTTTTTCGAACTAATGATGTTGTTATTATTTTCACAAAAATCAATTACCAAATATTTTCAAAATCGACATAAAATAGTTTTTAAAACAAATATTATATTATTAATTGTTATTTTATTCCTAAAAATCTAAGGTTCGGCCAAATGACTTAGATAAGGATATATATATATTAATAATTAACCACTTGGGGTTCATTTTTCTTGTTATTTTATGTTTATAAACCATAAATATAAATTTTATATAGTGAAGACAATAATATTATCCAATGAATTATCCTATGTTATTTAGGTGAACACAATTTAGTTATAGGATTAAAAAATAGGGTATTCACATCAAAAATAAATTTGAATAAAAATTATGGTTACACATAGAAAATTATTTAGAATGAAAACGGAAAGGATTGATCATTTCTCCAAAATATAATGGATTTACATAATCCATATTGATAATGAATGTATATGGTTAAATTTTAAAATATCATTTTTCAAGTGTAACATATTTCAAATTATAATGACTTAGAGGAAAGATACATTTAAGGGGTTTCGAAAAAAAACTCTATGGAATGAAAAAATATACTTGTTTTTTTGAAATAATTTTAAAAATTATATTTTATAAATATATAAAAAAATTCTTTTAGGAACCATGTAAACATAGAGTGGTGGTTTTCAAAAAACTTTCAATGTTTATGGAAAGATGTGTGTAGAGACCCGAAGCTTGACGTACATTGAAATTACATTACATTTGCGGAATACTTAGTACATAACAAAAACACACACACAAGGACCGTAATAGTTTAGTGTCTTTCGAAACTCGGAATATAATCCTCTAATCCTGGTGAAAGATCTTCAACATCTCCCATAAAGATCTTCCTTTTTATTATACCTAAAACCTTTCTTTATATACTGGGGAAAAGAAAACATAAAAGGGTGAGCTCAAATGCTCAGTAAGGGTAAACAAAAGAAATATCAATCACATCATATTCATAAGAACATAACATTTTGGAAATCATAACCTGCAAAACAGATCCTAATATCATAACATGGGATAAAACATAGTAGTGAAATGTAATCCCAATAATAATAACTTAAAACATGAAACTTTGTGCCATACACACATAATCATAGAGAATCATATCTTATTAGTCAAGACTCATTTCCAAGACTATCTTAGTGGACAAAGTCCATTTCTGAACCGAGTCACCCTCGTTTCATTCCTGTTTCACTGAACCAGTATAACCTACCATTCCAGCCATGTCTATCTCATGAGATAAAAAATCTTTACCCAATGCATTGGAGGGAGATATAGGTCCCACCCATCTCATAATGACACCATTCTTACGTGTGCCACAAAATCATAAATCATACATCATTGCATAACCCATGTAATAAAAATGGGATTCTTAAACAACATGACATCATTAAACAATTCATATAAGATAAAGGATTTCATAAAAATAATTACATCACAACATAATCAAATCAATGTAATAATAGTGATAGAAACATAACCCTATATTATTTTAGATGGAAAATTTCTTTGATAAAACATTTGAACTCCATTCTTGAGGAAAATATCCTTTCTACTTCAAAAACATTTTCCATTCTTAAAATTTAAAACTAAAAGAAGTTGATTAAAAATAAACTTGAAAACTTGTAAAGGAAGCTTCTTGGAAATAATGTTTTAAAAATCCATTCATTCTGTATAAGTTAAAAGAAAACATTCTTCTCGTACTTTTGTCGGAAAAGTCAAAAAGTACCTCGTATGAAAAACGACAAAAGATTCCTTTCATATCTTTTACTAAAAACTCACCGAAGGGTAAAATTGGATTTAAACAATTTTAGGTGGATGGAAATAATATTACATATTGAGGAAACATGGATGTGGATGATAAAATACACCCCAGTAAATACTAAAGTATAAACAATCTCAGATAAAAATGAGATTGTGACATTTCCCTTACCTTAGGTCCGATTTGATTCGTAAGTGTCCGAACCTCCTGTATAATGATTTAAATAATGTCATTTACTTATTAAAGAATCATATTCATTGTTATGATATCTTATATGGTTCACTTATGACTTTATATTACCTGTTCTTTTGTAAATTCCATGTTAAAGAGCGTTTCGGGTAAAATTGTTTCATTTATCGTAGGTGTTTGGACTTGTTGTTCATGACATTATTATTACTTATATCATGATTTACTTACTTCCAGAATATAAAATATGATTTATATATCATATATATTCAGTATATATATATATATAATAGATAGATAAATGAAATGAAACACACCGTTCATGGAGACGGTAGTCCGTACGTACGCATGGACACTGTTTTCCTTTCCTTATTGTCTTGAATGGATGTAAGTAGATGACATATATATATACATAAATCCAGTAGATTTACCATGTCATATATTTCATTATTATTGCTTATATATACTTTATAATCATTCTTAAATGGTTAACATGGATAATGAATCTCATCGCGTCGTGGAGACGGTAGTCCGTACGTACGCACGAGCGATGATATCATTTCCATAATTATTGAATTGAATTGGAGTGGATGATAAAATATATCAGAATCATTATGATGTTATAATAACAATGTATAGTTATTCTTTACACCATAATACCCATCCATGTAAGGTGTTGGTGGAAAAACAGATTACACCACGGCATTGAGACGGTATTTCGTACGTACGCACGCGCGGTGATTTCGTTTTCCGTAGGATGGATAGATGGTAAATTAGGATTGTTTCATACTTATAATGACATATCAGTATATGACTGATACTGATATTATTACTTCATAATGAAACAACCTAAGAAGAAGAAGTGGAAGAAGAAATAAAGGTGAAAGAATTGGTAACGGAAATTACCTCTTCTTTGAAGCGCCTCTTTGAGCCCTCCTCTTAGGGAACTAAAATTGGTCTTTGAGGAAGACCAGAACCTCTAGGATGTTGCTAGGGAAGTGGAGAAGAGATTTTGGCAGGGTTTGGCCGAGCATGAAGGCTCAAAGTTGTGTGAGGAAGAGAGGGAGGAGGTGTCCTCTTATAAGGGAGGAGAGGGGCACCTTTGGAATAACTAAAAATATTATTTTATTATAAAGTCAAGTTCGGTTTTAAATAGCTCCAAATTGATTTATTTCGAGGCTAAGGTGGGGATGTGTCGAAATCCTCTCATCAAATATAATTTAGACAAGTTTAGGTTCTTATTTTAACCTTATCATTTAGATTTAACATTAAGTTAAATAATTTTACTTTTACCGTGTCTTCTTGTGTTCTTATACTATAAGGTTAATAAACGTAATTTAAGAAGCCAAACGAACCCCAAATTGTTTAATATTAATATATATAACCTTATCTAAGTCATTCGGCCAAACCTTAGATTTTTAGTAATAAAATAACAATTAATAATATAATATTTGTTTTAAAAACTATTTTATGTCAATTTTGACACTTTAGTAATTGATTTTTGTGAAAACTATAACAGAATGATAAGTTCTAAAAAAGTTAATTAAATAAACAATAACATGCAATATTAAACTATAAAATTAGTTTAAGTCATAATAAGTCTCAAATTATATTTATTTCAGTATTTATATCATCAATTATGTCAATATTTCATTAATAAGATAATTACTGCATCATCATTGTGTCATAAATAAATTAAATTATTTAATGTCTAAAAATTACAAATAAAATACCATTATGTAGTAAATCCTTTTGGATTTATAATTAATATTTACAATCGAATTTATATTATGTATAACCCTATATTAAAAATGTTTTATTAAATAAACTTTGATTTTAACTCTTTTAACTCTTCTTTGAATTAAATAATAATAAATGTCCTAATCTAATTCAAGTGGGCCTAAATGGTCATATTTTATTCCTAAGTTTGTTTTTGGTCGAATTACACTTGTCCAATAGAATTAGGACATGTGTTAGGGTAATAATAATAATATCATTTTTACCCTTAATTACCCTATTTACTTTTAACCGTGGTAAATAAAAGAAAAAAGTTACTATTCACCAAAAATTATTTTCATCTCATTGAACCACATTTTACTTACTGAAATCAACCGTGTCTCTCGGATTTTTGAAATTCCACTCACAGAAGCGGTAAAATTATGTTTTATGAAAAATTCAGTTTTTTTAACTATCACTTAGTGGTTTCACTATTCATCAAAAATTGAAAGTTTTCAGAAAAATATCAAAAATTAGGCCTAAGTTATATTTGATATTATGAACTCAAAAATGATTTCTATTTTACCAAATTAAAAACATATCAGTTGCATTAATTAATTTAAAAATTAATTCCCGTCATCAAAACAAATAGCGTGTTTTTAAGAGATAATAACTATCAAAAGTTTGTCACATGTTTATAACTGGTTTAAATGTGAAATTACATCCAATGAACAACATTGTATTAAATTGTAAAAATATATTCTAAATATACTTTAAAACCACTCAAATTAATAATTTATCACTATTAATTATTTCGACTGAAAAAGTTGTTTTTAATTAAAATTTAGTAATTTTCACTATTCATCAAAATATGAAAGTTTTCCGAAAATCACAAAAAATTCACCCTAATCTAATTTCGATATTCCAAATCCATAAATGAAGTCCATTTTGAAAAATAAAATTTACAAATTTCAAAAAGTGGTTATTACTATTCATAACGGCTAGTTTTAATAATATCTTAATAGCATATCGTTGTTTAGCGAAACTTGGTGTTGCGTACAACACACGCTATCGTGGTAGGTCGCGATTGCATGTAATTCAAGCCAGGTCAGAGATGTGTGTTGTGAAAGCTCCATTTTGTGTAGCGTATAACACAAGACATTAATAAAATTAAAAAGAATATTTTTCATAAAATCTCGGGGTGTTACATTCTACCCCCCATAAAATGAATTTCTCCCTCGAAATTCGTCAGGGTTATAAATGGTTTACTATTCGAAAGTTTCTTTAATCGAAACCCACATCGTAAAAAGGAATACCAAAACCAATCTTTAAAAACAAAAGTATGAAACACAATGGTTACCCAAATAAACTAATCACTAGGTTTCCACATAGGTGAAAATATGGATATCAAAGAGAAATATAACCATCATGTTCTGATGGAGAGTGGTAGAGAACATGGCTATGGAAAAGCTAGCAATCACAAATCCATAAATTTGTGACGATCTAAGGTACCATCTGATTAATCAGATATAAGTGCACTAGGACAACATTTTTGGTTTTCATGATCATTTCCCTAAAGTTGAAGAATTTGAATTAGAATAAATACTTACTTTATTTTGGTAAAATCTCACTGTTGTTCGTGCCTTGAACAATTTCCACTTCATCTCTTAAATAAATGAAGTTGAATTTGTTATTCACGAAGTGTTAGTATGACAGTTCATTCCATCTGTCTCAAACAAAAGGTTATCAAAAGTTATTAAATATACATAAGTCGTTCTTTAGTGAGATTAATCATATATGGTTCCTAAAATGGACTTATACTTCATATATCATACCGCTTAATAAAATAAAACTAGTTTCTACTAAACAGGGACTTCCTGTAGGCCAGTGGTAGGCGATAAAGGCCAGTCACACTTCAGTTGTGGGTTCGATTCCCACGGCCTTGTCCGACGCGATGGGCTGTCGCCCGTCCTGCAGGTTGTCCTTTTTCTAAAACTATATTACTATAACATCCCATCAATAATACCGAAAAACTTCTATCCTTAAACAATACTATCTTATGTCCAACATAATGCATTCCAATCTTTAGCCTTAACCATAATACTGCAGTCCACTCTCATAATATAGTGAAAACAATTACCAGAGATTTAATACCATCATTGATCCCCATATATCATAAGATATGTCTTGTTGGTCACATTCCAATCATGTGAATACCTTAATCATGTATTCTCTTGAAAAATGAATACCAATTAAACATTAGTGAAAACATGAATGCTGTCAAAAGTTAACTCTTTCCACATACCAAAATCCAAAAATTCTATATACTCAAACCATGATATTACTTAGTCCTTATATCAATCATGAGCTCATGAATACTGTCAAACATTTCATTTTCTCTTTATAACTTCATTATACGCATATCATACACTTTCCAAAAAATATCTGAATAACCTTTCATTGTTACTCATACCATTCATCATAAACTTTCAAAACTTAAGGAAGGACAACAGTGTAACAATCCTTAGATGTCTTTTTATTCTATAGTACAACATTACACTTGATAAACATGTAATCATTCCACTACCTTCTTAAACCATTGACCGAGCTTCAACAATTCTTTCATCTCACATATCATTTGTAGTCTCTTTATCATCATCAACAAAAATACTACCCATACGACCATACCGATTCTCTTCATGAGACATTCCCTTAGGGCATTGGTTTGAATAATGCCCGTACATTCCACATTTAAAACATTTAACCATTGTTGATGTCGTAGCAACACCATTAACCTCATCCATGGTGTTAACTGAAACTTTTCCATTGCACTTACTGGATTTGTGTCGTTCTTTTCCACACCCAAAGCATCTTCCAGTTCCTTTGAAACATTCTCCTTGATGCCTCTTCCCACATGATTTACATAGGGGAAATTGAAGTTTCTTTCCTCTATGATCATCATGAAACTCCATCTTTCTCTTATTATCCGAGTCAGGAAACTTACCAAATTTTACTTTATTGATCATATTAGGAGATTGCTGATTCGGTATAATAATGATGTTTGGACTTTCAAATCCCATTTCATTTGATTGCTATGAAGAATATCATTCCATTGCCCATCATATCCTCCATTATCGTGAATCATCTTGTTTCCAGCCATTTTCTAAAACCCAAAAAGAATAGTGTGAGATGCAAAAATCATAATAAAGGGGGAGTAACATCAATATCTAACATCTTAGGATAAATTATAAGATCGTTACCGTAGTGCTAGGACTATATCCTATATGTATACCTATCCTTAGGGACATCCCTAGACATACCTTAGAAATATCTCTAGGGATCTCACTAACGTTTTCGCGTCCTAGTTTCCAAAGGTTGACTAAACCTTTCCTCTGATACCAACTATAGAGACCCGAAGCTTGACGTACATTGAAATTACATTATATTTTCGGATTACTTAGTACATAACAAAAACACACACCCAAGGACCGTAATAGTTTAGTGTCTTTGGAAACTCGGAATATAATCCTCTAATCCTGGTGAAATATCTTCAACATCTCCCATAAAGAACTTTCTTTTTACTATACCTAAAACCTTTCTTTATATCCTGGGGAAAAGAAAACATAAAAGGGTGAGCTCAAATGCTCATTAAGGGTAAAGAAAAGAAATATCAATCACATCATATTCATAAGAACATAACATTTTGGAAATCTTAACTTGCAAAACAGATCATAATATCATAACATGGGATAAATCATAGTAGTGAAATGTAATCCCAATAATCATAACGTAAAACATGAAACTTTGTGGCATACACACATAATCATAGAGAATCATATCTTATTAGTCAATACTCATTGCCAAGACTATCTTAGTGGACAAAGTCCATTTCTGAACCGAGTCACCCTCGTTTCAGTCTTGTTTCACTGAACCGGTATAACCTACCATTCCAGCCATGTCTATCTCATGAGATATAAAATCTTTACCCAATGTATTGGAGGGAGATATAGGTCCCACCCATCTCATAATGATACCATTCTTACGTGTGCCACAAAATCATAAATCATACATCATTGCATAACCCATGTAATAAAAATGGGATTCTTAAACAACATGACATCATAAAACAATTCATATAAGAAAAAGGATTTCATAAAAATAATTCCATCACAACATAATCAAATCAATGTAATAATAGGGATTGAAACAGAACCCTATATTATTTTAGATGGAAAATAATTTTGATAAAACACTTGAACTCCATTCTTGAGGAAAATATCCTTTCTACTTCAAAAACATTTTCCTTTCTTAAAAGTTTAAAGTAAAAGAAGTTGATTAAAAATAAACTTGAAAACTTCTAAAGGAAGCTTCTTGGAAATAATGTTTTAAAAATCCATTCATTCCGTATAAGTTAAAAGAAAACATTCTTCTCGTACTTTTGTCGGAAAAGTCAAAAAGTACCTCGTACGAAAAACGACAAAAGATTCCTTTCATATCTTTTACTAAAAACTCACCGAAGGGTAAAATTGGATTTAACCAATTTTAGGTGGATGGAAATAATATTACATATTGAGGAAACATGGATGTGGATGATAGAATACACCCCAGTAAATAATAAAGTATAAACAATCTCGGATAAAAATGAGATTGTGATATTTCCCTTACCTTAGGTCCGATTTGCTTCGTAAGTGTCCGAACCTCCTGTATAATGATTTAAATAATGTCATTTACTTATTACAGAATCATATTCATTGTTATGATATCATATATGGTTCACTTATTACTTTATATTACCAGTTCTTTTGTAAATTACATGTTAAAAAGCGTTTTGGGTAAAATTGTTTCATTTATCGTAGGAGTTTAGACTTGTTGTTCTTGACATTATTATTACTTATATAATTATTTACTTACTTCCAGAATATAAAATATGATTTATATATCATATATATTCAGTGTATATATATATATATATATATAATAGATAGATAAATGAAATGAAACATACCGTTCATGGAGACGGTAGTCCGTACGTACGCATGAACGCTGTTTTCCTTTCCTTATTGTCTTGAATGGAAGTTAGTAGATGACAGATATATATAAATAAATCCAGTGGATTTACCATGTCATATATTTCATTATTATTTCTTATATATACTTTATAATCATTCTTAAATGGATAACATGGAGAATGAATCTCATCGCGTCGTGGAGACGGTAGTCCGTACGTACGCACGTGCGATGATATCATTTCCATAATTATTGAATCGAATTGGAGAGGATGATACAATATATCAGAATCATTATGATGTTATAATAACTATTTATAGTTATTCTTTACACCATAATACCCATCCATGTAAGGGGTTGGTGGAAAAACAGATTACACCACGGCGTGGAGACGGTATTCCATACGTACGCACGCGCGGTGATTTCGTTTTCCGTAGGATGGATAGACGGTGAATTAGGATTGTTTCATACTTATAATGACATATCAGTATATGATTGATACTGATGTTATTACTTCATAATGAAACAACCTAATAAGAAGAAGTGGAAGAAGAAATAAAGGTGAAAGAATTGGTAACGGAAATTTCCTCTTCTTTGAAGCGCCTCTTTGAGACCTTCTCTTAGGGAACTAAAATTGGTCTTTGAGGAAGACCAGAACCTCTAGGATGTTACTAGGGAAGTGGAGAAGAGATTTTGGTAGGGTTTGGCCGATCATGAAGGCTCAAAGTTGTGTGAGGAAGAGAGGGTGGAGGTGTCCTTTTATAAGGGAGGAGAGGGACACCTTTAGAATAACTAAAAATATTATTTTATTATAAAGTCTAGTTCGGTTTTAAATAGCTCCAAATTGATTTATTTCGAGGCTAAGGTGGGGATGGGTCGAAATACTCTCATCCAATAGAATTTAGACAAGTTTATGTTCCTATTTTAACCTTATCATTTAGATTTAACATTAAGTTAAATAATTTTACTTTTACCGTGTCTTCTTGTGTTCATATACTATAAGGTTAATAAACATACTATAAGAAGACAAACGAACCCCAAATTGTTTATTATTAATATATATAACCTTATCTAAGTCATTTGGCCGAACCTTATATTTTTAGGAATAAAATAACAATTAATAATATAATATTTTTTTTAAAAACTATTTTATGTCAATTTTGACACTATTTAGTAATTGATTTTTGTGAAAATCATAACAGAATTATAAGTTCGAAAAACGTTAATTAAATCAAAAATAACATGTCATATAAAACTATAAAATTAGTGTAAGTCATAAAAAGTCTCAAATTATATTTATTTGAGTATTTATAACATCAATTATGTCAATATTTCATTAATATGATAATTACAGCATCATCGTTGTGTCATAAATAAATTAAATTATTTAATGTCTAAAAATTACAAATAAAATACCGTTATGTAGTAAATCATTTTATATTTCTAATGAATATTTAAAATCGAATTTATCTTATGTATAACCCTATATTAAAAATGTTTTATTAAATAAACATTGATTTTAACTCTTTTAACTCTTCTTTGAATTAAATAATAATAAATGTCCTAATATAATTCATGTGGGCCTAAATGGTCATATTTTATTCCTAAGTTTGTTTCTGGTCGAATTACATTTGTCCAATAGAATTAGGACATGTGTTAGGGTAATAATAATAATATCATTTTTACCCTTAATTAACCTATTTACTTTTAACCGTGGTAAATAAAAGTAAAAAGTTACTATTCACCAAAAATTATTTTCATCTCATTGAACCACATTTTACTTACTAACATCAACTGTGTCTCTCGGATTTTTGAAATTCCACTCACAAAAGCGGTAAAATTAAGTTTTATGAAAAATTCAGTTTTTTTAATTATAACTTAGTGCTTTCACTATTCATCAAAAATTGAAAGTTTACAGAAAAATACCAAAAATTAGGCCTAAGCTATAATTGATATTATGAACTCAAAAATGATTTCTATTTTACCAAATTAAAAACATATCAGTTGCATTAATTAATTTAAAAATTAATTCCCATCGTCAAAACAAATAGCGTGTTTTTAAGAGATAATGACTATCAAAAGATTGACACTTGTTTATAACTGGTTTAAATGTGAAATTACATCCAATGAACAAAAATGTATTAAATTATAAAAATATATTCTAAATATACTTTAAAAGCACTCAAATTAATAATTTATCACTATTAAATATTTCGACTGAAAAAGTTGTTTTTAATTAAAATTTAGTAATTTTCACTATTCATCAAAATATGAAAGTTATCCGAATATCACAAAAATTTCACCCTAAGCTAATTTCGATATTCCAAATACATAAATGAAGTCCATTTTGAAAAATAAAATTTACAAATTTCAAAAAGTGGTTATTACTATTCATAGCGGCTAGTTTTAATAATATCTTAATAGCATATCGATGTTTAGAAAAACTTGGTGTTGCGTACAACACACACTATCGTGGAAGGTCGCGATGGCGTGTAATTGAAGCCAGGTTAGAGATGTGTGTTGTGAAAGCTCCTTTTGGTGTAGCGTATAACACAAGACATTAATGAAATTAAAAAAAATATTTTTCATAAAATCTCGGGGTGTTACAATGTGTTCCCCTAGGAAAATGTTAAAAATGTTTATTTCAAACATATTTATATAATGAAAATGTTATGGGACACATTAAAGTGTTATTTTAAAAAAGTGAAGTGATAAATATTGAAAATGATAACCTTTAAAAATACCTTAATAAATGATTCCTTGAGGCTAAATATTGTTAATGTAAATATGGGTTGGGAGGTAAAACATTTTATTTGGAATGGATTGAATATATTTCAAAAAACCATTGGTTGGAAACACATATCATAAGAAAGATTATTATATTTTCCTATTAAAAATGGATAAATAGAATTATTATAATCAATGAAAATAATCCTTATTATATTTCCCAATAATATGGGAGAAAATTAGTGGGATGGAAATTATGGACTTGAAAAAAGGTCTAATTAAGAGAGGGAGGTTTCTTCTAGATAATTATATAAAATAACATGAGAAAGAAATCAGGTAGAAATATTCCAATAAAAATTGAAATTATCCACATATGATAAAATATACAATCATATAAAATGGGAATTAATTTAATAAATAGGATATTAATGGTAGAGGTCCAAAAGAGACCATATTACTCAATAATAAATATTTCAATTACCAATGTCCCTCCCGAACCAAATAGTTCATAAAGTAAGAAAATTATGAAAAGTGGGTTATATGGTAAAACAATAAATCCCAAAAAATAAAACATAAAATACCACATAAAAAATAATCGAGTTTAATTTTCCCAATATATATTACATATGTTTAATAAGAATAATTATAACTCAACAAATGAGAATTGTGTTCCCAAAATCCATTACAACTTGATGATAATTTAGAAAAATATCATAAAAGTGAGAGATTTAAATGAAAAATAAATTTTCATGAATAAAATTTATTTCATGATATATTATATAAAATAATAAATATATAAACTAAATATGTTTAATTATTATTATAATACAAAAACACGTCTCAAGGATATGAATTTATGGAGAAAACCCATACCATTAACCTAATTCATTTTTATATTGCATAAAACATCATGACTAATTAAATTAACATAATTAATTACATACCCAAGAACCTTAGTCATTAAAATAAATACATATTCCCCCCATTAACAATCATTATTTATATTTATATAGGTTCATTTTTAACTATTTTCCCATATCGGTTGTTTATAATATTAATGGATTATGTTAGTTTAATAACATTAGTGTTAGTATTTTTTCATCATCCAATGTTAATTGTAATACCCCAGGTAAATAAAGAATATGACATCTTTATATTTATCCATATTTGTGAATAAAATATTAATATTACATTAAAGGGGATGCTATGCTTGATGGCATACCCAATACGCAACAACAAGCTTCTTGGGAATCTTGCGTTGCACTCTAATAATAAAATAATATTATTTTAAATGGTAGTTAACGCCTAGCCGTTGTAATGGAGGGAATGAAAATAACTAAATACAAAATTATTATATATGTTTATCAAATATTTTTACTCTTTACCATAAATGTTAGAGGATTAAAAATGCAAATGAATGTAGTTTTTAAGCGTAAACATTCTAATATTCTTTAAAAGGTCGATTAACCGCCTTTTGATGTCGAACCCCTTTTAAATCCACTTTTTTAAAATTTTATAAGCTCTATTTTTCAAAATAAACATATTATTTATGATTGGGACATTTAAATTTACCTTGGGTTAATTTTGGGTATTTTTCTGACAATGTTCATTTTCTAATGACTAGTGAAAATACTACATTTTACATCAAAACTGCTTTTTCATATAATTTAATTATATGGTTATATTATATTTTTAATTTGTTTTAAAGTTTAATTTGAATATATTTTTACCATGTAATTCAATTATTGAAATTTGGATTAATTTCACTTTGTAATTAGGCATAAACAAGTGCCAAACTTTTCATAAATATTGTTTCTAAAAAACCCGCTATTTGTTTTGACAACGGGAAGTTTTTTTAAATTAATTATTGAAATTTATGTGTTTGGAATTTGGTAAAATTAATTAAATATTTGGAATCAGAAGGTCCAAATTATGTAATTAATACTCTTTTGTTTTTGGACATTATTAATAGTAACGATGGTAATTATCTTTAATTATCTTGATTAATGTGTAATCGGGTAGTTAAAGATAATAAGATAATATAATAATAATGAAAAATGACCACAAATGTGTCCTAAGGCTACTGGTTGTCTCATGGGATACCATGTGAGGCCTTGTGCCAAACTTGGGGGCCCCATGGAATCACTTTTGTGAGAAAGTGACTTTTTATCTTTTTATTTTTAAAGAATGTTAAATGTAACAAAGAAAGTATCACCTAAGAAAAATATTTTTAATTTTGTCTACCTAAATGATATTTTTCACTATAAATATTCATTGGAAAGATAAAAATATTTCCTACATCATAGTATTTTTTTATAATTTTTAGAAATTAAATAAATTAAATTATTTATGACATCATGATGATGCAGCAATGACCTCATTATTTAACGATTTAAATAAAATGGAAAGATAATGTAAAATATAAGACCTACACATGTCCAAAACCTATTGTATGGGTGGATTTAGAACCCTTATCATCTTATACTTGAAACACATCAATGTGGGACCAATAAAATCCGAAACTCATTTGAAAATAAAGTTACATTTTATACCTTTCCAAGAGTGCCCCTACTCTCCTCTTATAAAAGGCCCCCACCTCTACCTCTTTACCCACACTTCCAAGGACTTTGGCTCGGCCAAACCCTGACAATTTCATCTCTCCACATACCTCTATAACTATTTGAAGCCTCACTTTGTGCAGAATCCTTTCCAAGGAAGCCTTTTAGCTCAAATCAATGGAAGTTACCCGATTTAAAGGTAATGTCTTCACTTGTGTCCTTTAGTTTTATTTTGCTTCTCCAAACCCCTAAACTATTTTTATTCATTTATTTTGTAAAAAATCCAATATCTTCAATATTCTAGGATTTTTTTATAGGAATTATTCGAGCTAAACATACACACACCAACATCAAATGGTTAAAGAACATATTGTTTCCGTGGATGGAGAATTTCTGCATCACGAAACGATGATTGTTCAACATTATTTTAACAACTTCAAAGGTGGACATTAATATGTCACTATATTTATATATGATATATAATATGTTTATGTTTTTCTTACGCTTCTGTATTTTTCATTTATGGCATAACTTTATGGTTTCCATTATGGGTAAACGCGATATCTTCATTTTAGGAAGTGCGGACTACCGCCCCCTAAAAGTGATTTGATTCGTTAATACCAAATGTGGGACGTATAAAGGATGTAATTAATGGTATTACATATTTTATCCTACTGGAATTATATTATACCATTATATCTTTATTATTTCATTCAATTGAATAAAAAAATAAAAAAATTAAAGTAGCGTTCATGCGTACGTACGGCTTACCGTCTCCATGAACGGTACATTTCATTTCTTATCTCCAAATGTTATGTACTATTATAAGTACATATATATAATGGATATATATGTAATATATTACATCTAAATGATGGGTATAATTCTGGAATTATAATATATATATATCTCATTTTGTTTTAATTCCATTAATATGGGAAAAAATGAAAGTAGCGTTCATTGGTACGTACGGCCTACCATCTCCATGAACGGTGATTTTAATTTTTTATCTCAAAATGCTATGAAATAGTATAAAATGAATATATACTGGATATATATGATATTTAAAACATAAATACTATTCTGGAGATGATGTACCTATAACTACATGTAAAATGCTTTTCCAACAAGTTCAATTTTTACTCATGTACTGAACATCGACAAAAACGTCTGATACGAACTCACATTATTAACCAATTATTATAACATTATAATATGTGATTTGAACTGAATAATAATATTTAAAGGAGGTCCTTAAGAAATTATAAATTGACCAAATTTTATTATTCAGGAGATTAATGAACGATCGAGTCATGTCGGACACGAGGTAAGGGATCCTACTCCTCTCTTTCTTTTTAAGTACACTCTTTTATATCATTCCTTTTAAGATCATATTTCTTGTGATTGAGATGTTATTTTATATTACTCATACTGTAATTTTTATGTTAATATGATGAGAGACCCTATTCTCTCTCATCAATCCATTTTGGAAGTTTTGAGTGGCGCCGTTAGGCTGCCGAATTTTCGTAATAGATCTAACCTCTCTCTTTCTTTTTAAGTACTCTCCTTTATGTCACTTCTTTTAAGCTCCTCTTTGTTATGTTGGGGGATGTTATTTTATATTCCTCTTTCTGTAAACATTATGTTAATATGATGAGATACCCTATTTGATCTCATCAATCCATTTTTGTGGCGCCGTTAGGCTGCCGAGTTTTTGTAAGGGAATTTTAATCTCACTCTTATTCCCGTGAGATTTATGATTCATTTGCCACAATTTCCTTTGAGTGGTGTATGTACTTCCCATTACTTTACTCATTGTTTATAATACTTTCATTTATTAGTATTTACATCAATATTGTATTTTCCTTCTTTAATGGGGTGCATGTCTCGAAAGATACCCATGTCGGTAAGGGAACCTTTCACCCTCCTCTTTTTAAAAGACTTCTTTTGTTGGGTCTTTTAATTTACATATTGTTATGTTGGGATATGTTATCATATATCCATATTGATTTAAATTTTATTTACAAGTGATGAGATACCCTTTTTATCTCTCATCAACTCATTTTCTGAATTTTGAAGTGACGCCGTTAGGCTATCAAATATTTGCAAGGGAACTTCTTAACCCAATTTTGACTCTTTGGGATAAAATTGTACTATTTGAATATGTCTTTCTATGAATATGTCTGAATAACATCTGATTGTTTTACACTTAATATCCACTTATATTTGGTGTATTCTTTTGTCACACATAATTATGAGATTGATTTATCCTTAATTTAAGGATACCTTCTTTATAATGGATTTCATCTCATTTTACATTTCTTTTGAGACTTCATTGTTGTTATGCACAAATTCACTCTTATATGGTATGTATACTATCCTTTGACATATTATATCATGAATCCATTTATTCTCATGATCTTATAAAGTTCGGATTAAATGTTATTCCGCTATTATTTTTATTCAAGAGTCTCTCATTTTGTTAAAAACTATTTAACAAAAATATCGTTTTAAATGTTTTAAAGATTTATTATTCTAAATCTTTATATTTAATGTCCATGTTTTCAAAATAGTTTTCAGTATTAATTTATATGGACATTAATGTTTTAAAATTATAATTCCATTAAAAGCTTCAAAGTGGTATGAGACACTTTGATTCAAAAATCTCTTTTAAATGGTTTTTGAAAATGGATTGATTAATTCAATTTCTGGAAATTACTTATTGTGATTGAAAATGAAATTTTGTTATTGAAATGTTTATATTTTCAATATTTTATGTTTAATGATGGTACTTGGACATTTTATGGGTGGTTACATGATAAACCATATGACGGGTGGTTCCGTGAATACTAGGACAGGTGGTTACGTTATAACCTCCAATGCATTGGGTATGGAAGTCAGTTGTATGGCTATTCCATTAAGTATGTGTGGAAGTCGGCCGTATAGATATTCCATTAAGTATGTGTGGAAGTCGACCGTATGGTTATTCCACTTAAGTATGTTTGTGTCCCAAGTTACCTTTATATGTTATGTGATCTTTATATGGGTTTTATGGTAATCTTTTGGTTACTGAAGGGTAATTAGTGAACTTTTATTCAGTGAAGAGTTTTTACTACTTCGAAAAGGTGAAAAGTATTAATTTGATAATGTATACGTGGATTACTTTTTGTTTTGAAAAACTAACAGTTTTCATTCTTTGTGTATCCCTTACTGAGCTTTTTATGCTCATCCCAAGTTGTTGAAATGTTTTTCACAGGACTTAACATGGAATAGGGTCAAGGATGGGATCAAGGGAAAGTCATGCTACCTAGAACATGGAACTAGACATGTTTCTTTTTAAGAGTTTTTATTTTATGGAAACTTATTAGAAGTTTCTACTTTGTAATCTTTTGATATGTAATAGTTATGTCCTAATTCTCTAAAACTCTAAACCTGAAAAGATCCTCAATGTGAATTATTCATTTAATTCAATATTAAGCAAGGTTTAAGGCTGGGGCCTTATAGTTGGTATCAAAGGTAAGTTTAGATAACTTTAGAGGTTAGGGTATCCTATAAGCATAAGTGACATTACCATAATGGTTAGGATTTTGAAAGAGTCCTAGTTTTAGATAAAGTTAATGAGTAAGTATATATTAGTGTTTATCTTCCTCATTAGTACATGATGGTTTTATTGATAAACTCACACTGACCTTTCTGTTTTTAGTGAATGGATGGATCTATCAGGCCCCAAAGAGACAACAGGTTTGAAGGAAACAGTGGCGGTTCTCTGTTTAAGAAACTAGATAAAATGGGGGATTCAATGAGGAAACTTGTGGTTGTTTTAAACCAACTATCAAAGAGTCATGATCAACCACTTGAACCTTGGTATGTTCTGTAATGCATCATGTACAAGATGACCAATCGATGTGGAAGTTCAGGTAATAATTATAAAGCTAACCATAAGAGTTTATATGATCCTTACTTTTGAGGTAATTATGGGTTATTATATGATATGCTGGAAAATGAAAGGCATGAGATAAACTTGAGGTTAAAATATGTTATGATCATTTTTGAAGATTTTATCTCGTTTTGGGGAATGTTTTAAAATTATATAGTTTTGGAAAAAGGACAACATGCAGACCGTGTGATAACTCGTCGCGTCGGACAAAGCTGCGGGAATCGAACCCACTACCAATGTGCGACTGGTATTTATCTCCTACCACTGGACTACGTGAAGACCCTGGTTATTTTGACTAATTATTTTTAGATAGATGATTTTAGTAATTAAGAGTAAGTTTATTTTGGGTTATCTATGGAAATTTATTAACCTATCATGGAGGATATGTGATTAGGTTAATTACTTTTCAATACGAGACATTAAGAGCAACTGATGTTGTTTAGAGATAAATGTTACGATTTAACATGGAAGACTATGAGACTAAATCCTTCAAATATTTGGATTTCAATCTTAGTTTGGTTTACTTTGAAGAATTTTATGGATAGATTGATTATCGAATGGTCCTCGTTGAACTTTGGGTTTTGTTGGACAAATTTTGGAGATTAAGACTATATTTTCTTTTTATAAAGGGTTATCCATTCCTGGATTATCTGATCTTGTACTAACCATTTTGGTTTTGGGTTTGGTTAAAGTCTAAAGACATGGGAAGTATATAGTTCTCTTCTGTGGATTAGGTGATTCTCTAGAAGTTGATTATAGTACTCTTAATGTGAACAAGTCTTCCTAAATACTCGTCTTTTGGAGAAAATATGAGTTTGTGTAAGGAATCTAATAAAAGCTGAAAGTCAACATGATAAGTGATTATGTTTCTATATGAATAAATTCCTCAATAAAAAGTAACTTAAAACAAAAATGTTGTCTATTAACTATTCCTACTGGGGAATTGAATACCGTTTAACCCATCACATGTTTGTGATTTTCTTGTGGTTAACTTTCTCCTAAACATGTTTTCTATCACTCTCCATCAGAACATGACCCTTTGTTTTTTTCATCCATGTCTATATTTTCATACTTGGAATCCTAGAATGGGTTAACTCGGGTGACCTTTATAATTATCTCTCTTTATTTTAAAGTGATTGTTTTACAGACTCTTGTTCCGATGTGGGACTTTCAAGGATGTTTCCAAGCCCAATTTTAAAATTGTGAGGACGCAATTCCCAAAAGGGGGGAAGGATGTAACACCCTAGGTAAATAAAGAATATGACATCTTCATATTTATCCATATTTGTGAATAAAATATTAATATTACTTTAATGGTGATTCTATGCTCGATGGCGTACCCAATACGAAACAACGAGTTTCTTGGGAATCTTACGTTGCACTCTAATAATAAAATAATATTATTTTAAATGGTAGATAACACCTAGCCATTGTAATGGAGGGAATGAACAGAACAAACTAAAAAATGATTATATATGTTTTTAAAATATTTTTACTCTTTACAATAAATGTTAGATGATTAAAAATGCAAATGAATCTAGTTTTTAAGCGTAAACATTCTAATATTTTTTAAAAGGTCGATTAACCGCCTTTTGATGTCGAACACCTTTTAAATACACTTTTTGAAAATTTTATAAGCTCCATTATTCAAAATAAACATATTATTTATGATTGGGACCTTGAAATTTACCTTGGGTTAATTTTTGGTATTTTTCTGACAATGTTCATTTTCCAATGAATATTGAAAAATAATGTATTTTACAACAAAACAACATTTTCATATAAAATTAATTATATGGTTATATTATCTTTTAAATTTGTTTTAAAGTGTAATTAGAATATATTTTTACCATGTAATTAAATTATTGTCATTGGGATTAATTTCACTTTGGAATTAGGCATAAACAAGTGCCAAACTTTTCATAAATATTTTTTCTAAAAAAACCCGCTATTTGTTTTGACAACATGAATTTTTTCTAAATTAATTATTTCAATTTATGTGTTTGGAATTTGGTAAAATGAATTAAATATTTGGAATCATAAGGTCCAAATTATTTAATTAAGACTCTTTTGTTTTTGGACATTATGAATAGTAACAACGGTAATTATCTTTAATTATCTTGATTAATGAGTAATCAGGTAGTTAATGATAATAAGATAATGTCATAATAATAAAAAATGACCTCAAAATGATTCCTAAGGCTACTGGTTGTCTCATGTCCGACCATGAGATTCCTTGTGCCAAACTTGGGGGCCCCATGGAATCACTTTTATGAGAAAGTGACTTTTTATCTTTTTATTTTTAAAGAATGTTAAATGTAACAAAGAATGTATCACCTAAGAAAAATATTTTTAATTTTGTCTAAATAAATGATATTTTTGACTATAAATATTCATTGGAAAGATAAAAATATTTCCTACATCATAGTATTTTGTTTATAATTTTTATAAATTAAATAAATTAAATTATCTATGACATCATGATGATAAAGCGATGACCACATTATTTAACGATTTAAATAAAATGGAAAGATAATGAAAACTCTAAGACCTAAAGATGTCCAAAACGTATTGGATGGGTGGATGTAGAACCCTTATCACCTTATCCTAGAAAAACATCAATTTGGGACCAATAAAATCCGAAACTCATTTGAAAATAAAGTTACATTTTATACCTTTCCAATAGTACCCCTCCTCTCCTCTTATAAAAGGCCCCCACCTCTACCTCTTTACCCACACTTCCAAAGCCTTTGGCTCGGCCAAACCCGGCCCACTTCATCTCTACACATCCCTCTCTAACTCCTTGAAGCCTCACTTTTGGCATAATCCTTTCCAAGGAAGCCTTTGAGCTCAAATCAAAGGAAGTTACCCAATTTAAAGGTAATGTCTTCACTTGTGTCCTTTTGTTTTATTTTGCTTCTCCAACCCCCAAAAATCTTTTTATTTATTTATTTTGTAACAAATACAGTATCTTCAATATACTAGGATGTTGTTATAAGATGTATTATAGCTACACTTACACACACCTACATCAAATGATTAAAGAACATACTGTTTCCGTGGATGGCGAATTTTTGCCTCCTGAAACGATGATTGTTCCACATTATTTTAACACCTTCAAAGGTGGACATTAATATGTCACTATATTTATATATGATATATAATATCTTTATGTTTTCCTTAGGATTATGTATTTTTCATTTATGGCATACATTTATGGATTCCATTATGGGTAAACACGATATCTTCATTTTAGGAAGTGCGGACTACCACCCCCTCAAAGTGATTTGATTCGTTAATGCCATATGTGGGACGTATAAAGGATGGAATTAATGGTATTACATATGTTATCCTACTGTAATTATATTATACCTTTATATCTTTATTATTTCATTCAATTGAATACTGAAAAAAAGAAATGAAAGTAGCGTTCATGCGTACGTACGGCTTACCGTCTCCATGAATGGTACATTTCATTTCTTATCTCCAAATGTTATGTACTATTATAAGTACATATATATAATGGATATATATGTAATATATTACATCTAAATGATGGGTATCATTCTGGAATTATAATATATATATCTCTCATTTTGTTTTAATTCCATTAATGTGGCAAAAAAATGAAAGTAGCGTTCATTAGTACGTATGGCGTTCCGTCTCCATGAACAGTGCTTTAAATTTTTTATCTCCAAATTCTATGGAATAGTATAAAATGAATATATACTGGATATATATGATATTTAAAACATAAATACTATTCTGGAGATGATGTACCTATAACTACATGTAAAATGCTTTTCCAACAAGTTCAATTTTTACTCATGTTCTGAACATCGACAAAAACGTCTGATACGAACTCACTTTATTAACCAATTATTATAACATTATAATATGTTATATGAACTGAATAATAATATTTAAAGGAGGTCCTTAAGCAATTATAAATTGACCAAATTTTATTGTTCAGTAGATTAAAGAACGATCGAGTCATGTCGGACACGAGGTAAGGGATCCTACTCCTCTCTTTCTTTTTAAGTTCACTCTTTTATGTCATTCCTTTTAAGCTAATATTTCTTGTGATTGGGATGTTCTTTTATATTAATATTACTGTAATTTTTATTTTCATATGATGAGAGACCCTATTCTCTCTCATCAATCCATTTTGGAAGTTTTGAGTGGCGCCGTTAGGCTGTCGAATTTTTGTAAGAGATCCAACCTCTCTCTTTCTTTTTAAGTACTATCCTTTATGTCACTTCTTTTAAGATCCTCCTTGTTATGTTGGGGGATGTTCTTTTATACTCCTATTTCTGTAAACATTATGTTAATATGACTAGAGACCCTATTTGATCCCATCAATCCATTTTTGTGGCGCCGTTAGGCTGCTAAGTTTTTGTAAGTGATTTTTCATCTCACTCTTATTCCCGTGAGATTTATGCTACATTTTCCACAATTTCCTTTGAGTGGTGTATGTACTGCCCATTACTTTATTCATTGTGTTTAATACATTCATTTATGAGTATTTAAATCAATGTTGTATTGTCCTTCTTTCACGGTGTGCATGTCTCGAAAGATACCCATGTCGGTAAGGGAACCATTCACTCTCCACTTTTTAAAAGACTTATTTTGTTGGGACTTTTAATTTACATATTGTTATGTTGGGATATGTTATAATATATCCTTATTGATGTAAATTTTATGTCCAAGTTATGAGATACCCTTTTTATCTCTCATCAACTCATTTTATGAATTTTGAAGTGACGCCGTTAGACTATCGAATTTTTGCAAGGGAACTTCTTAACCCAATTTTGATTCTTTGGGATAAACTTGTACTCTTTGAATATGTTGTTCTATGAATATGTGTGAATAACATCTGATTGTTTTACACTTAATATCCACTTATATTTGGTGTATTCATTTGTCACACATAATTATGAGATTGATTTATCCTTAATTTAAGGATACCTTCTTTATAATGGATTTCATCTCATTTTACATTTCTTTTGAGACATCATTGTTGTTATGCACCAATTCACTCTTATATGGTGTGTATACTGTACTTTGACATATTATATCATTAATCCCTTTATTATCATGATATTATAAAGTTTGGATTAAATGTTATTCCGCTATTATTTGTATTCAAGAGTCTCTCATTTTGATAAAAACTATTTAACAAAAATATCGTTTTAAATGTTTTAAAGATTTATTATTCTAAATCTTTATATTTAATGTCCATGTTTTCAAAATGGTTTTCATTATTCATTTATATGGACATTAATGTTTTAAAATTATAATTCCATTAAAATCTTCAAAGTGGTATGGGAAACTTTGATTCAAAAATCTCTTTTGAATGGTTTTTGAAAATGGATTGATTAATTCAATATCTGGGAATTACATATTGTGATTGCAAATGAAATGTTGTTATTGAAATGTTTATATTTTCAATATTTTATGTGTAATGATGGTACTTGGACATTTTACGGGTGGTTACGTGATAAACCATATGATGGGTGGTGCCGTGAATACCAGGACGAGTGGTTACGTTATAACCTCCAATGCATTGGGTATGGAAGTCGGCAGTATGGCTATTCCATAAAGTATGTGTGGAAGTCGGTCATATGGCTATTCCATTAAGTATGTGTGGATGTCAACCATATGGTTATTCCACTTAAGTATGTTTATGTCCCAAGTTACCTTTATATGTTATGTGATCTTTATATGGGTTTTATGGTAATTTTTTGGTTACTGAAGGTTAATTAATGAACTTTTATTCAGTGAAGAGTTTTTACTACTTCAAAAAGGTGAAAAGTATTACTTTGATAAAGTATACATGGTTTACTTGTTGTTTTGAAAAACTAACATTTTTCATTCTTTGTGTATCCCTTACTGAGATTTTTATGCTCATCCCAAGTTTTTGAAATGTTTTTCATAGGACTTAATGTGGAATAGGGTCAAGGATGGGATCAAGGGAAAGTCATGCTACCTAGAACATGGAACTAGAGATGTTTCTTTTTAAGAGTTTTTATTTTATGGAAACTTAGTAGAAGTTTCTACTTTTTAATCTTTTGAGATGTAATAGTTATGTCCTAATTCTCTAAAACTCTAATATTGAAAAGATCCTCAATGTGAATTATTAATTTAATTCAATATTAAGTAAGGTTTAAGGCTGGGGCCTTATATTAATATTTACCAAATAAAATATTTTAGTATAATTGATAATTAATAATGATTTATTACATTCAAAATACAATACATGATTACTTTTTTTATCAAAAAAGGTTTTATCAACAATGAGAACTTAACATTGATTTTTAAACTATGAAGGGTTTTATCTTAATTAATGATTAGGGTACTTCTGCATCCTTTATAAAAAAATAATTATTTAAATATTTATATCATATTATACTGGTTAATATTTTTTCATATTAATCAATTATATAATTTCAGAACATTTTTCAAGTAGGTGGAAAAACAGACCCTATCATTAATGTAGCATGATTAATGGATCATTTTTAGGTGTTAAACTTACAAAATCACTATAACGGTATCATAATTAAATTACTTAGTCTTTGTTGGTGTTATATATCACAATTATATAAAACTAATTAAGGAATTTATGGAATCAATAAAATTCTATATTATGAATATGTTGGTTTTCTCTTAGTTCTATTGTATAGGATCGATAGTTTTATAAAAAACTATATTCCATTCATATCACTAAAAAGAAATTCAATTTTTATAGTAATAATCTTATATAAATCATAATAACATATATTACATTTAAAAACATCATTATACTCGTCTTCAAAAGTAGTAATAAAAAAAATATTTATTTGTGGAGGTGGTTGTCTTCCCATATGCATGATTCACATTTTATCTTTTCATATTCAAAAATGGAAAAGATAGTTAATTATTATAATATTATTATAATAAAATATAACAATAATAAGGTTATATTTATTATAATTTTAACATGGTGTAACTAAATTATAAATATAACGAGTTCACAAAAGGTAATAGAGAAGATAAAGAGATGTTAGGAACTTACACATCACTTCTTAGATTATCTATTTTGTGAAGGCAATTAAGACTCTCAGGTATAGTCATTTTATATTACTAGAACCTCATTAAAGTAAATAATAATGTCTAGGAAGTTTTTGGAATGGTTGTTTTCTAAATATCGGGGGTTGTGGCATGCATGGATAAGAGGAGAAAATATCCCCTCTTATATGTGAAAAGGGATGGAATTCTTATAAATACTGAAATGTTTTCCAGAATTGGAGTCACTCCAAACGAATGTCGATCTTATATTGGTAAATAATGTAGAGGATAAGATATATGTTCTATTTAGGTCTCAACCTTCTATTCATAAACTTTTTTGAAACATGTTATCAACTTATCACTATTAAATGTTTCAATTTTAACTTTTTATCTTTTACCGTGGAAAGTAGTTTTTACATAAGAATGTGTATCCTTTTTTCCTAAAAATGAAATGGACATTATTACATACTTTGTACACACATATTACAAATTTAGAATATATTTGAATTGAATTTATTTCTAAAAGTAATGAAAATTAATTCTAAGATACTTAATTATTAATTTATTACAGTTTAATTTTTTATAAAAATATCTCTTATGTTCTAACATTTTCATAAAAGGTTTATAAAAAATAAAATAAATTTGAAATTATAATTTCAATTTTAAAATATAATTTATTCCTGAAAATGGATTTCATGAATTTAAAAATATTACCTATAGACTAATAATTATATAAAAGGTATGAAAATTGTGAGAATCGTAAATTGAACTATTCAACTTAAAATAATTATTTATTGGAAAATGAAAAAAATTATCCCGATATAATAATGGAATATAGAATAAAAAATGTTGTTATTTTTCTCAAAATCAATATAAAAAAATTTTAAATTATCATTTAAAATAAAATTCATTATACAAATAAACACATGTTTTAATAAAATGTGACTTCTTAAAATTAATTTATTTTTAATATTATATTAAATAGAATAATAAATAATTAAATATTTATATATTAGATTTTAACTCTAAATATTAACAATTACAGTAAATTTTTTATTATTACTAATTATATTAAATAAAGTAGATTACATGGATTAATTTTTAAATCACATTTTAAAAAACTACATTTCTATAATATTAATAAAAGAGAATATTAATGTATAATTATTTCGATTGATTATTATCCATTAACATATTAATGATTATATTAGTCATGCAATTTTACCAGTTGTAGTTCATTTTTGTCAAGTGTTTCCTATATTTGGTGTTTTATCAGATAGAATAAGTTGAAAGTATTATTAATTTAATGGTTCTAAAGTGATCTTTTTTTTATCATGAGAATGTGTTTATTGGATAAATATTAAAATTATAAAATAATTTGGTTCTTTATGAGAAACTGGAGAACATAAAAATGATATTGGCAACATACAGTCATCATGAATTCAATCCATTAAAACAAGTGTTCTAAAAAGTTAATATTCATATTCATATATTGTAATATTATCATATTAATTAGTTATTTATATAATTATTTTAAATTATAATATATATAAAATACAAACATAATGTGGTCATTATGGTTTTGGTATAATAATATTTCAACTAAACCACTATAGAATCATCTATTAATCATGTGTGTTCATAGTTTGGTCCGCTTAACCACCTACATGATGAATGATATGAATTTATATCAAGGATGTATATAGGGAGTTAATTATTGTAATATTATGATATTAAATTGTAAATAATTATTTTTTTTAATGGAAAATTATTTTTAAACAAATTAATTATGAAATCACATTTTGTTCGTTATGAATTACTGAAACGTGTTCTTTAATAATTTCATCTTCATAAATAATAACCAAATCAAACATGGAATTAAAATTAAAAAAATTTTATATAATTTAACATTTATTGGAGTAATATTAATTATCCTTTAATAATGAAATATTAACAATAATAAATACCAATATTATTTTAATAAAACTAGAATAAATAATCAAAATATGAACACTAGTAGTAGGAAAATAAGTTCAAAAGAGTAAGAATTATTATAATAAATGTCTATATAAAAAATTTACAAATGAAAATGGATATTATTAGAGTTATTAATTATTTGATTAATATATCTATTTTTTTGTACACGAGGTTAAATTACCTTTATGAAAATTAGAATAAGCGGTATGGGATTTTCATTTCATATTACATCCCTTGAGACATGTTTTGTATTATTCACCAAATTTCAATTATAAGTATTCCATAATACCTATAAGATATATTATATCACAATTTATATTTTTATCATGAAATTTTAATTTTAACAACATTATATTTATTTCAATGGGTTTTAATTCAAATAATACTCATGTTGTAAGGGTAATTTGTCTCAATCTTTAATTTCTTTAAATAATTTTGTGTTATACACAATTATATTCATTTTATATTTTTTTAATACCCAAGAACTATTATTAAGAGAAATTATTTTTTTATTCATGTGTAATAATAATCCAAAATATTTTCTTTTAACAAAATGGAATTTGACTCAAATGTTACCTTAGATTGAAAGGCTTTTTGGTGACATAATTTTTTTTCATTGATTTATAATGATTCATCTAGAACTTTTATTGGGATATTATGCCATTAAATATTATTATTTAGTATTTTATATTTTGATTTTTTGAAATTATGTTTTAATATTAATTAATGATTTCCTTTGTTTCTTTACAAAAAAATATATATTCAAAATGTAAAAAATCTTCCTTTCCTTTCATTATAAAATTTATTATATTTTTTCCACATTTAGAAGAGACAAAATTATTTCATTTTCAAGGATAGATCAATGGAGTTTATTTTTAAAAGTAAATTTTTTCAAAATCATTTCATTCACCTTTTCAAAATTTATTTATTAAGGTGACATGTATGTTATTATTTTAAATTAATATTTTTAATGTCTTCTAAAACCTCGTTTAAATCATCAACTCCTTTTTACATTTTATATTCATAAGGATTTTCACTCATGTTATTCATGTTAAATGATATATTATTAAAATAAAAAAATTATATATTGTAATAAATATTTATTTTTAATATGGGGGATTGAACACAATGTATCAAAAAAATTAAGCTTGATAACTTCTTATGTGATTCATTTTGAAGAATTACTTTGAAATGATGTTTTTATCTCCCACAACATCCTTATGAGTTCACATTATTACACAATGAATAATTTATTTTTCAACCACCCACCTTCTTTTTGTATTTGACTTATGATATATTATTACTTATCAATGATATTTTATATCAATTACATTTTCTTGTCTAATCATCCATAATGAATAAGAATACATTTTAATCCAATTTCATTGCATTATGAATACCCTATTTTCTATTTCATTAATTATACGATGTTATACTAGATTCTATATAATGATTTATTCCATAAATTAATAAATTTACTATTTAACCCTTATTCTATATGGTGTTTGTTTTTTTTATTATAACATATATGTCTAAAACATACATTTATTGGGAGAAAAATAAAAATATGTATATATTTTTTTGATATGGATGGTTATTGATTAATAATGAAGTTTGAAAATATATCTTTTAACCATAAAACTTAATTATGTTAATGGGTTATGATTAGGTTATCCATTTTATTGGAAAAGGTAAAATTATTATTATTACCTTTGTCTTTTTCAAATATAGATGACTATTGGCCATTGTGATTATATATTGTTTATCTATTTTCCCTTATGATTAATGTATTGGACTTGAACAAGTGATTGTATGTTCCCACTTGAAGTATCTAAGGTTTCCCCGGAAAACATTGTTTGGGTATTTTGGTGTGTTCCTTCCAAAAACATGATATTTCCATTACACAAGGCCTTCATAGTAATATCATGACATATAAGATCATGATATCCTTTCATAGATAATGTAAATAGCTATTTTATATTGGTTATTTCATCAACAAATAACTATTTTTTATTATCTATGAGATCTATTTATTTTCATTAATATTCATGGATGTATTATGATCCTAATTTCAGTCAATTATTTCATTATAATGATTACATATTCCAAAAAAAAATATTTACATCATATTTATGAAAGATTTATTTTGTGGTATGTTTTTCCCATACTAGGTATTTGAGGTCACTACATATTATGTTTCCATTTAAACAATATAAAAAAATATTTACTATAAATGATATGTATAACAGTATAACTTGTGTGGACAATGTTTGGGATATATTGAAGACATGTAATGGAGTTTCTCATAGAGAAAAAAATGTATTATCATTATGAATGATATGATATTTATTATACTTTTAAATTTCCTAATTACCTAGTTGTATAAACATAAAAGTTACTGGTAATGTCATTAATGAAATATTTATCATGTAATTGTGGAATATTTATGTCCTTGAATCACTTGTTTGCATCGATGATATTATATTAAGTAAGTGTTTGTAGAACCAGATTTGGGAGTGTGTTTCTAAGGTATCATATTTTTATTATAGAACGATTTAAATAAATTTTGAGATTATTATTATTTATTAAAAATAATAAATTTGGATTTAAAAATTATATCCAATGTTTATATGTTATGGTTAAATATAATTTAGAAACTACTATCAAACATTTAGGATAGTTGAAGTAATATTGATTATTTTATGGATTGGGATAATATAATATTAGTGAAAACCGCATAGATAATTCTAAGGGATAATTCTATGTATATGGTAACATTCTGAAGTTTTGTTAAGGTAGACATTGTAATATTCAAAAACAAATTACACCAATGATTTCATAGTAATAGAATATGTAGGATCTATGGTATATTTTCCAATTATTAATAACATTTGATAGTGATAATTTAATCTTATCTTCATTGTGACCTAGTCTAAGAAAAAATTTGGCCAAACTACACACCTAGTTTGACACTATATAGGGATATTCTCTTTTCAATGATATTGTCTTTATGAACTATTTGATTTATTTTTTCAAATTACTCTGAGGAGTTAGGTTATGAACTATAATATAACTACTATTAAATGAAATTATATTGAATTATATGTATAAATAGATTAAATTATGGTGTCATTAGAATAAATTGAGATTTCATATTGATATTATTATTTACATTGATTGTATTGGATATAATCCTAATCATTTTTATTAAGTATTCAGTTTTAAAATGATTACATAAATGAATATGAGAATGATATGTATTAAAAATCTATTATTTATAATAATTAAATAAGGTATCATACATAAATGAATAATGATTTTATCATATTATAATTATGATGGAAAAGGGTGGTATTCCTTATCTTCCCTATAGTAGTGAGGTTGATACCTGAATAGAAATTAAATTCTGACACTCTTGTCTATTTTCATTACTAAATAACATTTATCAATTTTATTATAGTATATTCAAAAGTTTATGAGGCACTTGTGAAATATCAATGTATTTTTCATTAAAAATTATATTAAATATTGGAAACATATGTTAAGTGATATAAATATTCTTAAAAATTGAATGTATGCAATGATTGTATTTGCTAGATAATTTTTGGAGAATACATGATTGGATGTTGGATAACAATTACATTTAAAATATTATTGGTTTATAGATAATAGTGTATTTATTGATTAGGAAAAATAATGTTAAATATTATTTAGAACCATAGATTTGATAATTAATTCATGGCATTTTCAGTGAACTTCATCTAATTTTATATATTGTTAAAGATGATGGTTGTTCAATGATTATATATCAAATAAAGGTTAAATACATTTTTTATTTCCAAAATTATATATGGTTTCATTGTGGTTTGATGCGTAAGATATTGAAATTGGTTTTCTAATGTTATGTTATGGAGAACATATGATTATTCAAAATTCGTACATGGTTATATGATTTTATAAGTAGATAATGTTGTTTGAAAAAATGAATGTATCTTCATATATGCTAAGGTAGTGTGGTATATGTTTTATTAAATTTTATAACATAAATGATTAATATGTTATGTAAAACATCACATAAATTCATTATTTTTAAATAATTAAAAGTTCAAGGATCTTATTTATTTTTGGTGGGATAATGTAATGACTATATATTTCATTGTAATTTTACCTCAAATAAGAACAAAATTAAATATATTTTTCCTTCTGTCACATTAAACTAAGATTAAACCATGTTATTTATAGACTTTTAATATATAATAATTAAATTAATGAGAATTATTAGGGTTAATTAATTTATGAAATATTTATTGAAATTAAATAAACGCTAATTTTGATATGAATAAAAAATAATTTTCATAACTAAAATGACTTATAAGATCATTTAATGACTAGTTATGTATTTCTATAATAAATCCATTTTAGGTCATATTTGAATCTATTTCAATAAAAGTGTGATTAATGATGATAAAATTTATTTAATGTGAATAATTTTTTTTATAATAATTTAATTAGTTTATTGTACAAAATATGAATGATAATGGATAATATTATAAAAATTAATTTTATTGTCAACATAGTTTTTTGTTATATCTCTATATTTTTAAAAGTTAATTTTTTAAATTTTCAAATTATTATTTGAAATTATGATCATCAATTATTGATTCATCATAATAGAATTTTCTTAAAAATATTTTTTATGGATTTGTCTAAAAATATTGATTTTAGGTTTATAATAAAAAATAATATTTTTACACATAACAAGAAATTTATGGCATTATTAATATATATGTTTATATTCGAAAGTTATGAAACAATTT
The DNA here is from genome assembly GCA_963277665.1 of Viscum album. Taxonomy (NCBI): domain Eukaryota; kingdom Viridiplantae; phylum Streptophyta; class Magnoliopsida; order Santalales; family Viscaceae; genus Viscum; species Viscum album. The sequence continues at coordinate 1,858,612,826 of OY728151.1, read as the reverse complement.
TCAAAGGAGAAATATATATTTTTTAATTTAATTTATAACTTTAAAAATTTTGGTTTTAATTTATAATCCCTTATTTGACATTTTAAATCATTAGTTATATTTTTCAAAAATAAATATTTTTAAAACATTATTCATTTAATTTTTCAAAAATATATTTATAAATTTTTGAAAATTAATATGATAAATGATTTTAAAATTTATAATCATTATTCCCCAAATATTGAATAAGGTACAATTTTTTTCATTCATAAAGGATAAATTACTCTTGTAAAAAAAGTTACCTCCGTAAAAAAATGGATTAAAAGGGTTTAACAAAGAAGAAAATACCATAATCATGATCAAAACATGTTTGGTAATTAGTTTTTGATGTCACATCCCTAGGGTCACACTGGTACATGCCACATAATCCGGGTCACATCGAAAGAATGAACTCACTACAACCCGTGTATGCCAAAAAAATTTAAACCAACCATTTCAATAAATTTCTATTAAAAAGTTATTTTATTTAAAACATGTCAATTAATCCTTTTCCATGAATCAAACCCATGAAATATATTCAAACATCATTTTGAAATAATGAAACTAATCTCTTTTCATGAGAACATTAAACAATTACCCAAACCATCACTAAAGATGTTTTTTCAAAATATTTTCACATTAATTTCATAATACATTATAATAAATTCAAACATTTTGAAACTAATATTTCATGTTATAAATAGATTATTTTAGAGTGAATCCACCAATCATAGAAAATGTGGATGAAACAAAGAACAATATAAAACATCAAAAAAACTAATTTGAATCTTCAAAAAACTCGCCTTACATCTCAGTACCTAATATAAAAAACCAAATCATATCATGATTGTCATAAACCACATATATCAATCCCGAATAGGTCAAATTTAGGAATCAAATAGGGGGAAGAAGAGCTGATCTAATAAAAACCCCAAATAATGGAGACATTCCAAGAAATATTACCCTCAAGGGACTATGATTTGCCAAATGATCAGTCTTGAATCAAAGGGGAAAGTCTCCAAAGCCATTAGGAGAAGTAAAACCCATGTTATGGTCTAAATAAGTTAAAAACAAGGGATTTATAGGTAAATATGAATGAGATTCACTTTAAAGGATCTAACATTTAACTATGCATGGTTAGGTCTAAAAGTTTAGAAAACCATCTAAAAACCATGTGTCATATGCTACATCTAAAAACCATTCATGATGTTGGGTCTTACAGTTAAACAAAACCATGTGCCAAACATGTTTTCCATCCATTTTCATTTTCATATTCAAAATCATTTATAGATAAGGTATTTATGTTACACAATTTATTCTCCAATAAATATATTTTTTTTATAATTTAGGGTATTGAAATCCAGGTATGAAAAAATTATTATTGATCCCTTCTAGTTTGATACCATTTTACAAACTCTTTTGAAAGGATGTTCTTCATATTTGTAAACATCACTCTATGGTCCATTTTTCACTAAGAATATAATCTTCTGAAACCATCCTCTTTATTTATTTGAATGAATTTTTTATCATTCTAATCTATCAACTATATGAAATATTAATTAATTTTTAATTCATAGCCATTAACCATTCATCGATGAAACTTTTATTCAAATTATTTTACATTATGAATTAATTTTTTTTATAATTATTATACTAAGGGGTGTTCACCTATATTCTACGCATCGAGTGATTGTGGTAATTATTTACTTATATTTATACCCCTTATTATATATATTAGGACTTATCATACATGGATATTAATTTTTTTTAAATAAATATTAAATTTATTACACAAACACATGTCTATGTACAATAAGGGTTTAGTTTTATTGGAGAATATCTACATAATCATCTAATTCAGTAAAAGATTTTCCACATATCCCATATAGATCTTTCCTTTTTGTAATATTTAAAAACATACCATACATAAAACATTTAATTATAACATGGGAAAACTAAACATAACAAATGATTATCTTATATGCTTGGTAAGGGTATACAAGGGATATTTGTAAGAATAACATAAACATACAGTTATAGGAACATCATCATAATATATTAAAATAATATCTTACAAATCATAGATGATGATATTTATTCATGGTATAGTTATTTATGTTCATAGTACAAGAATCATAAGGAAATCAAAGAAAATAATCCATGTTATCCTAACATTGTCTATAGATAAGGAATTGTTGATACACATAATCATAGAAATATAATCCTAATGTATTCAAGGATCCCTACCAAGACTATAATAGTGGAATAGTTACACTACCAAAACAATAATAGTGGTCATGGTTCACTCTCAAGACAATCATATCATATAAATTCTAACAATAAATCTAGTTAAATACCCATTATAGTTCTTTCTATCTCATTAGAAATAATTCTTTATCCAATGCATTTGATAAAGAAATAGGTCACACCCATCACATAATGAAAATTATATGGAAATGCTCCACAATATTATAAAACATTCATCACATCATAACCCATGAAATAAAATGTGTTTCATAAACATTTCATCATATCATAACATTTGGAAAAGACACAGGTATCATAATCATTTCACCATTTCATTACATTATATCCCATGGAAAAATAAACTCCTTTAATAATATTTTATATGGTTTAACCCATGGAAGAGAAATAGATATCATAGAAAATAAGAAATCATAAAACATTTGGAGAATAAATAATAATGTTATATTTAGTTCATATGACCAGAAAATTATAAGTTAAATCAAATTATATCATCTTGTATGGATAATTATTTTGAATCATAAATCATGTGGAACGTTTGGAGAGAAGATACATTTTCTTTGAAAATAATTTTTCAAAACTAAAAATATTTTGGAAATATTTTTTAAAATTATCCTTATAAAACAAATATATGTTGCTTTAAAAATAATTTTAGAAAATTCTTGGGAAAAATAACCTTTCTACTTTTTAAACCAATTCTTGAAAAAATATTACTTTTTAAAATAACTTTTACTTTGAAATAACATTGAAAAATTATAGGAGAATCATTAAAAATAATTGAAATCATTTCATGTTTAAAATTATATTTTCACATTGAAAAAATATTTTTAAAATTTAAAACATTTTTTTAAAAAAATTCTTTTAATGTAATCTTCAATCTTATAAAGGAAGCTTTTATGATAATTTAAATCATTTCTTAAGGAAAATAACAATTTCACATTTAAAAAAATTCAAGAAATAAAATATTTTGATACTATTTTTCTTTGGAGAAATCCTTAAATAATATAATTGACTATTTATATGAAATAAGTTTAATGATGGAGGGAAATTCAAACATTTAAATAATGATTCGTTTCACATTTTTGGTAAAAGGAAAAAATAATTTTTTTGGAAAATGACATTAGTATTCCATTAAAAAAATTCCAAAATAGGGACACATTTAGTTTTAAAATAATTGAAATACATTTTTGATAATTTTTTTTGAAAATGTGTTATTTAAAAAAACATCTTTCCAATGTAAGAGTGAAATAAATCCTGATTTTTTTCCAAAAAATTGCTCAATTATTTAAATTACCAATGAGTGTAAATATGGTCCAATTTGAATAATGAATATCCAATGGAGAATTGAATTCATGAGTGTGTTGAGATATGGATTATAATATTTTATCATTGGAAACATAATAATATTAAATCTTTATAAATGATGAGATTGGGACATAAAATCATTACCACTTTGGTAACATTGAAATATAAGTACCATGAAATAATAAAATAAAATGAAACATAAAATATATTATGATAAATAAATTCATGATATTTTATGTCAAAGGGGATGTATATAGACCTTTTTAAAGGATAAATATGCATATCATATATCAGAAAGAAGGAAAATTAATATAAAATTTCGTTACCTCTTTCGTAACATTTAATCTTAAACCACATGGAAAAGAAATAATCAAATGTATTTTTGTATAAAAATAATTTTCATGATAATCTTCATAAAATATATTAATATTCAATATATACTCCATATAAAAATAAATTGGTAGTGAATATGGCATATGTCTTACAAAAGTAAAAAAGGGAGATAGAAATCCATTTCTACTTTACTAATCTTTTGAATCCAAATACCATATAAAACATAACAACAAGTGAAACATTTAAAATCATGAAAATGATTATATTCATGATAAAACTTGTAAAAAGGTGTTATATACAACAACAAAATATCTATGCGTTGAATTTTAATATATCTCCAGAAATAAAAGAGGGAATACAAATCCCTTACCGTAAGTCCTGACATCAATCAAATTTAATAAATCCTACTACATAAAAAATATATATTTATTATTCATCTATTATAGATCCATACATATAAACATCATACTAAATATTAGATAATTTGTCATTTTATTACCCGTTTAGTAATAGTACCATGTTAAATTCATGTTTTGGTTAATAACTGCTCTGTTTTTCAGGTATGTTTTGATTTTTTATTTTTCTTGGTCCTCTAACATTGATTATAGTACCATGATATCAATGAAAATAATCATCAAATGGTTATAATATTTATATATCTACAATATTTTTTATACCAATCATTAAATATGGGTTTGTTAAATTATGTATGTTACGATCATGGAGACGATAGGTTGTACGTACGAATGAGTAACATATTCATTTTTCACATATCATTATAAAAATTAGGTAAGTAATATATGATATTTACATGATTATAATAATATAATAAATAAAATATTATTCATTTAAATATACTTATACATATCATACTTGTAGTTTCATGATTAAAAGAAGAAGTCACATTGTTTTGTGGAGGTGGGTTTCTAGATTTACATTAATGATGTCGTCATCATTCATTTAGTGAAAAGTTAATAAATAAAATAATATATTATATTTTCATAATGATAAATATTTAATTAACATAATAATTATGTGTTTATTTAATATATATTTATTAATGGTGTCCTTATTATCATCCATGTAAAGCGTTAGTGAAAACAAATCACATGACTTTGTGATACTGTAGTCTATCGTATACACGAGTGACGTTATCATAGCCCCTATGGAATGAGAAGTAAAAAAAAGTAATATATTCTATAAATAATAAAGATATATAATTATTTTATAAATATCATATATATGTATATATAAATTATATCTATCATCATACACAAACGTGAGAGGTGGTAATGGAAATTGAATGACATCAGTTCACGAGGTGGTTGTATGTTGTGCAAATTATTAATGATTTTATAACCCATTTATAGAAGTATATATAGTTATAGGTAATTATATTATCCTAAAACAACCCATTATACATAATCTACTGAGTTTACATGGTTTAATAATAACTAATTTTGGTGGAGGAATAAATAAAATAGAAACACGCATTGAAGATTGTTACCTCTTCTTCAGGTAACATCCTTAGGTTGGCACCAAAATTCATCCAAGGATAGAATCATACCAAAACTAAGACATATATTATTATAGGAGGAAATTTGGGGAGGGAATAGTGTAGGTTTTTTCCAAAAAAATATTTCTAATGTGTGAAGAGGATAGGAGAGTGGTAGCCTATTAAAACTAAGGCGAGTGGAAAACATGTAATTTTTGAGCAGAAAAATGTGTTCCCTCATTCATACATTCTATAAGCATAAAAAATGAAGTATTATAGATAATATTACATTATATGATAGAAATATTTTCATAAAAAACTTTATATTAATATTGGTGTAATTCTAACCCTTATCTTTTTAGTTTGACCCCCAGTAAACTAATTTTTACCATAATCATGGTAATTAATTTTTATGGTTTCAACTATTCATTTTTGGTAAAATAGACAACTAATTTTTCCTTATTAGATAACAGAAATTATTATTATTTTTAAATATATGGAATCAATTATTTCAAATACAATTCACCAAAGTGGAAATTTTTATTTTAAAATTAATCTTGTAGAGGCGATAAGAAATAGTGATTTCAAAGAGAACAAGTTTAGAAGATTAGAATGTTTTAACATAAGAACTAAAAATAAGAATTATTAAAAAGAAAATATTAGAATAAAATATATATAAATTTTTTAATTTTAATTTAAACCAAATTTAAACACAACATAAATTTATAAATAAGTAAAATTAAAATGTAGTTTTTAACTAATATTCAGTATTATCACTATTCATACAAAACCTTTTATTTTCCAAAACATTTCCAAAATTATTTATATGATAATACTAACCTCATGGATCCAAAATTGATTATTATTTATTGAATATAATTTTCTAAATGTGTCAAAAAATGACTGTAAAATAATTTTATCAATGGTGATAAATCTATTTTTTTGAAAAATAATATTTTTAAAAATATAACAGGATTTATTCTTCTTGCACTACTATAAAACTGAAAATATGAATTTTAAATGTTTTATTAAAAATATAATATATAAATTTCATTAAAATAATTCACCAAAAGTGATTTCTGTAATTTATTTTGGTAAAACATATTTCTGTAAATAAAAGTAGTTTTCCAGAAAATAATTTCCTTTATTTAATAATATTTTTTATATTAATTTATAATTAATTGGTAAAAAAATAATTCATTTTAAATACTCTTTTAAACCATTTATTCTAGTAATGAAGATAGTCATATTCTTACATTCCATTGCAACAGATATAATATACATATCTTATTAAGTAATAATTTCTTAATAGTAAGTTACGTTTCATTTAGACTTGGTGTTTTCTGTAATTCATGCTAAATAGAGTTTTATTTTTAAATAAAATTTAAATTTTTGTTGAATTTAGTGCAATATATCATCACATTTAAATTAATTTGAAAAACAAATTCATAAAATCTGGGTATGTTACATTCTACCCACCTTAAAAAGAGTATCTCCCATGAAATTCATCTTGGGAATAAATGGATTAACATTTGAAAATTATTCCATGTAAAACCACATAATTAAAAGGAATAATAAAACATCCCATAAAAATAGAAATTTTGAAACATAATGGTTACCTAATGTAAATCATAAAAAGGATTCCACATAAAATAAAATAGATGTGAAGTGATTATTTCGACATAGAAGAAAATCATAAATAATTATCGAGTGAAATGGATCGTTGATCATAAGAAATTGTGTCATCCAGACATGGTTAATGAATAAAAACCCATAATACAAGGATTCTTGAAAAGGGTCATCTATATCTTCAAAAATTTTAATGATGGGAAAATATTTAATCTCATTATCCTTTTCCTAAAGTTGAATAATTTTCATGAGAACGTATACAAACATGATGTCATTCAATTTCAATAGCACAATAGCCCCCTTTCTTTATACCTTGATCAATTTTCACTTCCTCTAGTTCATTTTTGAATTAAAGTGAATTTTATATGCCTAAATTACTAATGGATCATAATATCTATAGATTTAATGATATATCATTCCATATGTATTTAGTTATCATCACAACAAAATGGATAGAATAGGGTATCCAATATATAGAAATCTTTATATAGTGAAGTAATAAATTAATTTATAAAACATCATCCAATGTTCTGCTTAAACCATTCCATAAATGGTTAGACTTATGACAATCCCAATATTTAAAATTTAATAAAAAGTTCACTACATTTCCAAAACTCGATATTAATCCTCTAAATATCATTAAGAATGTATTAATTGTAATATGTCAAACATGTGAATGTCATTATCATGTATTCACTTTTAACATGTTAATTAAATAAATTAATATAAAACCATATTGAAAATATATGGGATTAATGATTCATTAAATAAAATATAGATTAATGGAGATATTACCTAAATCATAAAGTGTTGTAAACTCCATTAATGATAACATAAATAACATTTTCATGAAATGATTAATCATTTACAAGATAATCAATACTATACAATTTATATTATGTATATCAATAATCTCTTTATCTAGAAAAACACTATCCTTTCAAAATTGAAAACATATTAAGGGTTTCATTCCCATATTATTGTGTTTTTCATAAAAGGTAGACATTCCTTTAAATAAATTTTTAGGTCTTCATTACCATTAAACCAATTCATTCAGGTCCATTATGATAAAATTATATAGAATAGTACATATATAATTCATTAATCATATAACATATTTCTATAATTCTAGTACATAAATACTTCAAATATTCCAAATCAACTTTAATCCATTAACTTGGATTAATTATATTATTCCTTAATATATCATTCCATTTATAGGTCATCTGTAGTCTCTTCAATATCAATAGTTGATCCATTTCTCATATAACCATTTTGATTCTTTTCAGGAGATTTCCCCTTAAGACATATATTTTAATAAATACCAATCATTACCTATATTAAACATTAAAAATTTTATGAAACCTTATGAAGACCATTATTATAATCTATTCTATTAACTGGACAACTTATTTTTACATTTTACATATATTCTATGTTTCTTTTATTTCAACAGGAAAAATATCTTGTTGTCCCTATAATAAATTACCTTGAGTGATTTTTCCTGTATTCTAGACATATATGAAACTAAATTTTCATTCTTCTAGGATCTCCTCCACTTAAACTCTCATTGAAAACTATCATTCTCTTCTCTGGTGATTTGAATAGTTGTTTATGGTTCAAGTTTCTAATCATGTTTTTGTATAATATATTTGGCATAATCAAAATATATGTCACTGCTCCAATCATCTAGTTGGTCTTATCATCTTAAAATTTATCATCACATTCACTATTAAAAAATTTCCTTTTGGTTCCCACCATTTACTAATATCAAAAATCATATTGTGAGAAATCCCAATATTTGGAATCCAACTAATCATTAAAATCAATTATGGGATGTATGAATATTTACATGTTATTTTTATTCTATAACACCTTTGGTTTATCCAATGTTATTAATATTCACTTTTAATTTATATATTTCATGATGGTTTATTTATAGTTTATGAATATTTATAGAATATACCCCATGATTTTCAAACAAGTGTGTATAAAGGCCCATTGTTGAGAACCAAGTGATGATCAAGTCCAACTAAATGCTCCCATTTTCGATGTTATTACCCATGGGTACCACTATTCCATATATTCATCCACATATAGTTTCTAAAAAAACATAATTAGTTGGAAACTAATTGATCTATCCTTTACGAAAACACCTTTAAATTTTCTTAATCATTGACTCATCCCTATACTAATCATTAGGGACACCCTATACATATCCTTAGAATTACCCATAGGGATATCACTAAATGTTTATCATAAATGTTTAAAAAGATAAACTAAACTGTTCATATAATAACAACTATAGAGACTATGGCTTCACATACATGAATATTACATGTTTTCAATTGAATATTTAATATATTACAAAAAAATCTTAAAGAATATAATAGTTTAGGGTATTTAGAGGTATGGTATATAGTATTCTAATTAGTGAAATATCTTCAACAACTCTTATAAAGATACTCCCCTTTAGTTTACTTCACAAAACATACCTACAAAAAAACCTTTCATCATAACCTAGTGGAATAATACATAGTAAAGGGTGAGATCAGATGCTCAGAAAGGGTAAAGAATGGAAATACATAAAAATAACATGAACATAATGATATGAGAATTGAATTATAACATTTGAAAACAATATGATATGTATCAAAAATCAGAATCTTGAGTCATAGAATAAATATGAGTATTTCATAGGACTTTAATCATAAACAAATCAAATAACATTACCCTTGATATTATAACATTGTCATAATATATTGAATTATGGAATGAAAATAAGTATATAAATTAAATTCCAATGTATTCATGTATAATTATCGAGGATATAATCAAGGAATGGGTTCACTACCCAAACAATCATAGTATTAATTGTTCACTCCTAATAGAGTCATAGTAGAAATAGTCCCTTACTAAACCAGGTTCACTCTTGATTTTACTATAGTCAATCACATGGAATATAAATATTTACCAAAATCATTATAGTGAGATATAGGTACCACCTATCTCATAATTAAAATAATAATTATGTGTAACACATTATACGAAAACTTTTATCATTTGATGACCCATTAAATGAATTTTGATTCATAAAAATTTTAGTATATCATAACTTATGGAAAATAGAGGAGGTTTATAATCATTTATCAATTTCATCATATAATATCCCCTAGAAAATGGGAAATGATTCATAATAATTTTTCACGGTATAACCCATGGAATAGAAATTGTTTTCATAAACATCTTGTCATCCTAAACCATATATATAAAGAATAAAAATGAAATATTATGTTCATATCCCTATTATATAATAATTTATATCAAAGGATATCAACATAGATGGAGAATGGTTTTGAAAGATAAATAACATGGAACATTTCTTGAGGAAAAAAATTTCATTGCAAATAAATTTTTAAAACTAAAAATATTTTTGAAATCTATTCCTTAGAAAATAAATTTGACAAGAATTATAAATTGATCTTCTAAAATCATTTAAAAATATAATTGATGAAAATAACCTTTTCATTTTTAAAAACACTTTTGAAATCCAAAAAATTATTCAAATTAATTTTCTTTTTAAATAACCTTGAAAAAATATAAATGAAGAATTAAAAATATCTTAAAACATTTATTGAGGAAAATGATAATTATACGTTGAAAAACATTTCAAAACGTAAAACATAAATCATTTTGAAAATACATATCTATGAAAATTACCATGAAACATATAAAGGACGCATTAAAAATCATTTTGAAAATTTCATTTCGAAAATAACATTTTCCCGATGAAAGAGGCATTTTAAAACATATAACATTTTAAAAATAATTTCCTATAAAAATAAACCTGAAACATATAAATTAAAATTCGATGAAAATAATGTTCATAACGATGATAAATTATTTTCAGGTTGTACACATTAAACAAATGATTATTTTCAGATTTTCATTAAAATCCAAATGGGAAATGTTTAAGAAAAGAAATGAAGACAACTTTGGAAACATTTTTTCATTAATTGAAAAATTTCAAAAAATATATTTTTAAAATAATATTAAAATATTTTACAAAAAAATAGAGAAGATATTTTTTTAATGAAAATGGATTTCTGTCTGAAAAAATAAATAAAGTAAGATTTTATTTAAAACATATTCTATTTAATTTTTGTTAAAAAAATTTGGAAATTGATACCATTAATATCACGAATAACCATATGAGAATAAAATTTATGAGTTTATTGAGATATGGATGATAATATTTTATCATCAGAAACATAATCATACACAATCTCGATAAACGATGTGATTGTAACACAAAATTATTACCACCTTGGTTACATAGAAATGTCATCCCCATTAATGAATATTATTTAATGAAACATGAAATATCCTAAGGAAAAATAAAATTATTATATTACATGTAAAATGGTATTTAAATACACTTCTTAAAATAATATCCATTCATAATATAACATATATATCAATGATGAAAAATTGATACAAAAATCCATCACGCTTTTGTATGTTTCAAACCATAAGCCCCATTAAAGAGAGATAAAAAAATTGAAAATTTAAAGATAAATAATTTTTAGTATAATTATCATAAATTACATTCATTATTAGTGTATACATAACATAAAATAAATAGGTGGTGAATATGGAATGCGTCTTGTATAAGTAAAAAGAGAGAAAGAAATCAATTACTACATTAATAAATTTTTTTTCATATTCCCAAATTACAACTAAAATTAAATGAATCAATAAATATCCTTACACACAATATTAATGATATAACATTTCAATGGTTTACTATATGCAACATAAAAAATAAAAGGCTGTTAAATTTTCATATATCTCCTAGAAATAAAAGAGACCTTTGAAATCCATTACCTTACATTTCAACTTCCATTATACAAGTTTGAACCTCTTATAATAAATATTTTTTTCATAAACATATCACTGAACCATAATTATATATATCATACCATATATTATCTACTTATGTCTTTTTATTACATTTTTATTAACAATTCCTTTTTAGAATCACTTTTTGGGAAATACATGCATTTTTGTGTGTATGTTTTGATTTGTTATTTTTTCTTTATTACTTAGATCTTTTTAAAATAGTCACCAAAATAATAATAATTGTATTATTAAAATATTTATACACCCTTTATAATTTTAATTCTAATAATGAATTTTTTATTTTATAATTGATGTGCATTACGATAATGTTGATGGTAGGTTGTACGTACGCTTGGGTAACATTCCCAATTTTCAGTGATCATTACAGAAAGGATATAAGAAATATTTGGTTCATAAAAAATTATAATAATTTCAAAAATATCATTTTATTTATTTATACATACTTATACATATCATACATGTAGTGGGGTGATGAAACAAGAGAGTCAAATCAATTTTTTAAGGCGGTAGACCCCATATACAAAAAAGATATTTTCATCTTATGGTGAGTGAAAATGTATGAAATAAAATAAAATATTTTACTTTAAGAATTTTAAATATGAAATTAATATCATATATTTTTCATTTATATAATATTTATTTATTAAAATTATCCTTATTATCATCCAAATAAAGCAGTAGTGAAAACGAATTACATTTCTTCAGGGGTGATATTCCTACATACACACAAGAAACATTATTGTATCCCCTATGGAATGAAAATTAAAAAAAAATTATAAATGATATAATATCCCCATAGGTATATTAATGTTATAAATATGATATATGTTCTATATATCCATCATAATAACAAATAATTTATGGTTATAATGTAATAACAAAAGACATCAGGTTGTGAGATAGTAGTCTGTCATACACAGGAATGATGATTTATTAACCCACTGGATGGAAGTGGAGAAGGATTTATGAAATGACCATAACATAAAAAAATCATTATATGTAATATATTATGATTATTATATCATCATGGTTTAAAAATAATTGAAGGAGGTGGAGGAATAAATAAATATAAAACACGCATCGAAGAACATTGCCTTCTTTTCAGGTATCCTCTTTAGTTTTTCACCAAAATCATTATTCAGATGGATTTATTATCAAACTATGGCTTCTCGGATGATATGAGTGAATTTGGGAAGTCATTTGGGCAGGTTTATAATGTGAAAATGGTTTTTAGGTGTTATGGGGAGAGCATACTAGTTACATTTTTATCTGAGTTGAGTGGCATACTTGTAATTTTATAGAAGAAAAAATAGCACCAATGTTTTTCAATACCACAAGAATGAAAATATATTATTATATATTTTTAAAAATTATAGAGTATAAATATTTACATCCAATCTATTTTACCAAAATATTAGATAATTTTAACTCTTGTCTTTTTAGTTTAACCCTAGGGTAAACCTATTTTTACCTTAACCATAATAATTAACTTTTAATATTTTAAATATTAATTATGGTAAAAAATTAAGTTAAAAATATTATATAATTTAAATTATTATGAATGAAAATATATAATAAATTTTTTTAAATTAAATTCAATAATTTAGATGAATTTAATTTAAATTTAATCTCGCATACGTGACGAGAAAGCGAGTTTTCCAAGACAAAAAGATCAAAAGTTTACAAGGATTTTTCATAAAAAATTAATATGAAAATGAATCAATAACCATAGTTGTATTAATATATATATATATATATAATTTACCGAATTTTATATACATTATATTTTATACATAAAATAAATTTATAAATAATTTAAATGAAAATACATTTTTTAATTGAAATTTAATACTTTCAGATTTTAACAAAAAAATTAATATTTTTAGAAAAGAATAAAAAAATAACTCTATTATAATGTTTTAATTATTAAATAAAAGAAATTATTTTTTCAAATTACTTTTCTAAAATTCTAAAAATTTAACTTTTTATTAAGTGTACAATAGATTATAAAATTAATTTTTATAAAAACTATAGTTTTTAAACATACAATTTGATTAATTATTATCTATTGTCTAAAAACACATTGTATTAATGATAAATTTTTGATTAAATATATAATATATAATTATAATTGTTAAATTTCACAAATTTTTATTTTATTAATTTATTAAGGTAAAACATGTTTGTGAACAGAACAAAAGTTTTCAAGAAAATGATTCGCTTTGTTATATAATAGTTTTTATTTTCATTTATAATTAATTTTTAACTTAATAATTAATTTTATATACATGTTTAAACCCAATATCTTCATAATTTTGTCGAAAATAGTTATACCATCCATTATAAAATATATGAGATATCTATCATAATAATAATAATTTCAAAATAGTAATTCGTGTTTCATTTAAATTCAGTGTTGCTTATAACACATGGTAAACTCATTGTTTCATGTAATGAAAGATAAACTAGGTGTTGAATATAAATAAATACATCAAAAAATTTAAAATTATTATTCAAAATATATCACAAAATGAGGGGATGTTACACTTTCTCAAAATGGTGTTATTTTGATGCATGATTGGGTTTAAAAATTTCCATTTATTGATGATTGAACTGTTGAAAATATCTATTTTTATATTGCAATCTATATGTTTATTGATTACTTATGAATGTTTTAAATTTATTGTTTAATAATACAAAATCTTTATCCAGTTATGTTACATTCATCTTACACATTTCATTGACATAGGGGTATATTATTTTTTGTATGTTTTTATTCCAATAAGAATGATTATTTTTTAATATGGTTATTCATTTTATCATATATGAATGCATTGGACTTAAATATGTGAATAGTTGTGAATAACATTATATATCACCTCAGTTCATCAGTATTTATCATGACACAAACATATATGGTTGTTTTGGTGTATGCCAACCCATAAAATGATTTTTACTAAACACATAGACTTTGTTATAATATTATTGTGTCCAAGAACATGATGTAATTTCTTAGGACATAGAATTATCTTTTTGAAATTATTCATTTCATAACTAAGGAACCAATTATTATTATACATTAAATCAACTTAATTTAGTTACTCCCCGTGGATATATTATGATCTAATATTCATTTCATTATAGAATTATGAAGATTAATTATTTATTTAAAAAACATTATTCAATTTTTTCAATTATTTATCTATAGATATATTGTCTATTATGGATTTTTTCTAACTCAGACCATATTATCTTTCTATTACCATCAGTTATAATGAATCTTATTTAACATTATGTGCCTATAAATATTTCATGTGTGGAAATTTTTTTGGATCTGTTGAGGACGTGTCATGTAGTTTCTTATAGTGGACAAAATCCTTCATTTGAGAAAGACATGGGATTTTTTATATAATTATTTTTCCAAATTATTTGAACCAATTAGAATAAAATTTCTTGTTAATATATTTTATAAAATATTTGATATGACATTATAGGATAGTTACGGTTGATAATCCCTAGCTAGCATCCACTAAGGTATATAATATATGTATTTATGGAATCAGATATTGTAGTGTGGGTATGCGACGTCAAAGTAGACCTTAGAGGATCTATTATGATATGTATGTCGTACTCCATTTTTAAGGGAACAGAGATAATTGGTTTATTTTTTATCAAAATCCTTGTTTTATTTATGCTTCATATTTGACCTGTTTGATATATTTTCAATTTTTTCTACTACTTTTTCTAATTGGAACAGAGTGTATAGTCTCTCATATTATCTTAATAGACCCTCAACAGTAGTCTTCTAACTTCGGTATGCAGGGAGGAATGCATGAGGTCCTGAGGTTACCATTGGTCCAACACTGCTTAATGGTCTAGGGTTGTGAGATTTTACAATATATTTAATTAAAATTCCCTATCAATTGTGGGATATGATCCCAAAATTAAAGTTTATACTAAATATGTAAATATCTAGAGGGTTCACATGAATGTATCACCATTTTTACCTATGGATAGCTTTCTATCAGGGTCAGTTTGAATGAAATATATTCCATCAATCTTGTAATTCTATAAAAAGTAATTTATCAATTTCGATCATTATAAAATATTTTATGATAAAATAAATAAAATATTTAAAATACATAATGATAAATAAATATGCTATTATTAAATTTAAATAATTATTATTCCTAAAACGAAGAAAATATAATGACTAACCATAAAACGAAAAAATTGGGATTATGTTATTTCAATAGAAAAATAAAATATATAAAAAATGTGCTTTATTAATCTCCATTACTTAACTATTGCAATCCCAATTATATTTACTGTGGTAAAAGTAACCATTCCCTAGTATTCAAGGTTATACCACCCAATTTAACCACCCATATATAATGACATACCTATTATATGGATTTCAATTTCATAACCCTTGAAAAATATCAGATAATTAAATTCAATCTCATGCTAGTCCCCATGTTTATGTCATACCAAACTCTACCTTAATGTATTTCTCTACTCACTCAAATATTTTTAAATGTGGAGTGATTCATGTTACTATGAATCCTCATGGCCTAAATTGGCTAATAAAAATTTTAATCTCTCTAAACAGTGATGAGAAAAAATATTTTCAATCGTGATGACATTCTGAAGTCTATTTTTGTGGTGATTGGTTTGGGGTAATGAATTTAATTATTCCATTGTTGAAAAAATTTTCAAGAAATGATAAATAAAGCTTGTTGTATATTAATGTTAAAACATAGGAAAGTCCTCAATCAATAATTCTCTCAATACATAAAATGCATTGTCTTTTATATGGTTATGAGACATGTGTTAAATAAAAAATAGAATGAATTCTTTCATAAAAAACATTAACTTTTTATTTATTTATTTTTATTTTTTAATGAATATGAGATAAAAACTCGAAGAAATTAGTCATAAATTATGAATGTAAGAATGATAAAAAATTAGATCTCATATAAATGATTTTTTTATTTATTTTTTCAATTTTCTTCATTTTTTCATGTTATTGTAGAAATTATTATATAAATAAAATTAAAAACTTATCATTCATATTAATTTATCTCTATCCACTACCTATAATAGTGACATAGTCTTAACATAACCCTATAATGAAATACTTCGAAAATAACACACATAAAATGCCATTCGCGTACACTCAATCTTTAAATTTTCATGAAAATGTATTAATAGTGATGGCAGCTAAGGAAAAATATTCATGTGATGTGTCTTAAACCTATATTGAAATCCATGGATTTTGTGGCATAAGAAATGGTATATTGAAAGGTTAATCTCTAGAAAAAAAATCTTTCTTACTAAATCAATTCCCCATTCATATAAAAAAACATTGAACACATATTCATATAAGAAAAACTAAAAAAATGATTGAGATCACAAAAATCATGATATAAGATCATAATGAAAAATAAATTTGTAATAATGATTTCAAAAATTATTGTAAAAACTATCATGTTAGGAAATATATTCATTTTAAATACTACTTGTGAAAAAATACTACCTCAATGAAAATAACATTCTTTCAAAAATAGATTATAAATTTTGAAAAAAAACCCATTTGAATAATAATTTAAATCATTAATTTTTTTTAAAAAAATGTGAGCTTCAAATACCAACATGTTCTAGAGTTTCCAAAGTAATCAAATAAACTCAACATCCAAAAAAAATATAATATCTAAATAAAATAGAAGAAAACCAAACATGAAAAATATTATGTTTTAAAATCCTGAAAACTAAAACAGAATCACAAAAATCCCATATGTATAGATTGAAATCCCCATTACCTATAAAAACATTAGACTTAAAGACCCTTAATTTTAGATTGAACAAAAATTAAAAAAATTGTGTAACAAAAACCGAAGTTAAGAAAATACATGAATTGTGTTTATTTAGGAACAAACAACATTGAGTTAATTCGTGAGCTATTAAAACATTAAATCCAAATTTTATAAATAATATAATAATATAACTTTTCAAAAAGATATTGAAAAAAATAAATTGAATATGAGAAACATGTGAAGGGATAAAACATCATTTGACCTCTATTTGGGTAATGGTTTTTCATTTCCTCTAGTTGGAAGATCTATAATTTAATCAGAAATTTAATATTTTGTGTGGTTTACTTCTCATTATCCTTGATACCATTTTCATTCCATTGTGCATCAATTCACATTGTTTGTAATTGAATTCATAGATATATTAATTTTGATATATCCCCAAATAAATTTAGTGTATCTTATAAGTCCTAGGTTGAGAAATAATGGGTCCTCTACATTTTTTTCCACTAATTTTTTGGATTCCTTTTCAATTTCATCATTAGACTATTACATTTCTCCCATATTCATAATTCCTATAGAGGGGTAATATAAAAAAATCCAACACTAATAAGATTTATACATGAATAATTATTGATGAAATCAACCCCTTTATGTAAGTTAGCATGAAACATGACTTCGTTAGGCAAGGCCATTGGAAATGTAGTCTTAGTTGGTGCATCTTCATTATCTTCATTATCCGCTATTTGAATCCTAGTGTAGTTTAAATCTGAAAATTAAATTTACTAAGAGTTAGTACTCAATTAATTTTAATCTAATCAGAATTTAATGAGTTTAGGAAATGATTACCTCATTGTAATTACTCACCTTCTAATTTTTTCATCATTTCTCAATGCCACTTGGAGTTGGGTTGTTGGAATTTGATATTTGGATTCAATATATATTAATATTTATTAAAATTAAACAACTTGTGTGGTGTAATATTCTCAAATAAAGATAGAGTTAGTGAGATACTTACTATTAATTACCAAATATTGGATAATCACATAACTTTATACTTTATAAAAAATCATACTGATATTCTAAAAATTCATATTGATCTCCCACATGTGGGTTAGCAATAATATCTAATTTAGACGAATATTGTAAAAGTGAATTAGAATTTTAGAATTAATGCTCTATGAACTACCTCAAGGACACCTCACATTACTCAACATAGAATATATGTGTAACCGTATTCACATTTAATACATTTTTATTTCATTATTTGTCTAACCTCGATGCATTTATTTTTTCCACAGATGTGGAATGAATCTTAATTTAATTTTTCACTTATTCTGGTATTATAAAAAAAATCTACAAATCAGTCATAGATATATCATCCCATATACACATGAAAATTCAGACAACAATATTAAAAATCACAAAAAAACTCTTTTTTTCACTTAAACTAAAATTCATTTAATAATGTTATATTATTTATAATTTTGAAAAATATGAATTTTTGTAAATTTAAAATATTGTGTGTGTGTGATTGTGAAATCCCAATAAATAAAACGAAATTGCACAGGGGGTTTTATTGGATCCATTGTCAGTGAGTTATTATATTCCAAATAATTAATCATATTTCAATCCCCTAGTCTCTCCTACAAGGATTCCACTCACACACATGGAATTCATTTGATCACTTTTTGTAAACTGGCTAATATAATATGAAATATATAACAATATAGTATAATGTGGGTTTGTAGTAAAAATCTAAAAGTATAAATTTATAGCATAAATAATATAAAACAAAAAGATGTTAGTTTGGTCAATGTTATCTTACTAGGATGTTCAGATCGATCCAGTAAATTTTATTTAATTAACTCTTGATGTCAAGAACCAACATGGATAACCCACTAAACTCGCACTTGAGCCAAACCAAACATGGAATAAATGGTGTTTTTTATCCCCACATTCTAACTACTAGTGATTTGGAATCAAGAAACAAACAAGGTGAATGATTTCACCACAATTATTAATGAAAACATTGAAACGAAACCATAAAAAATCTACGTAAAAACAATAATCAAGAGAAAAGTACAACATGTCAAGAACAGAATCCCCAAAATGGTATGTCAAATAAAGTGTTCACAAAAACATTATATAAAAAAACTCAATATATCCTCATAATAGGTGGAACACAAACTTCAACTTTCACTTATAATACCCAATTCTCGCTAATCAAGAACACCTACCATCTCCAAGAAGTTATTTCCATTTTCATGGACCTAGAAAATGAAAGTAAAAATATTCCCAAAGGAATATTTAGGGTGTGAGAAACAATTTCAATGTATAATTTAACATAAATATTCTATAATTATACAATATAAAATAAACCAAATATAGATAATTTTAATTAAAAAAATGCATGACAATATTATCTCAATTTGCAATAAAACATGATTTTCAATTCATTTCCCAAATCTGAATTAAATATGTATGTCAAATTGGATTGTACAATATGTTTCATCAATCTATAATGAATAAATCATTAAATCAAAATAAAAATGTATAATACTTTTTTGATTGTAGGGACATGGTTATAAGAATTATGATTCGTTAGATCAAGGATCAAAGATCTTCAAACATTAGGGAAGTGTGGCTCTATGTGTACACACTTCACAAGATATCAGGCCTTGGGGGGATAAAAGAACATACCATTAAATGAACTCCCTACTATCATCATATATTAGTTTTTATTTTCATCATCAATATATTTCGTGGATAAGGAAATACAATCCTAGGGTTCTTATCCTAAACTACCCAACTAGCCACCCATTCTCGCATATTCATCAAGGAACTCAAATAAGGCATAAGTTATTCATCATAGATGTATTTCATCAGTAATAATTCAAGAGACATAAAATAAAATTTAAAACATTCCATTTCATTTAAAAAGTATAAATAAAATGGTTTTCATCAAAATACATATGTTTCAAAACATTTCTTTTCATTTGAAATTAGTAAAAAAAGTTCTCCCTTGTTCTCTTAAGAATCATCATCAAATCATTCGTAAAATAATTTATTTAAATTTGAAATCACCTTCCAAAAATAAATAAATTATTTTAAAATCCATACCCAATTGGTTTAACAAACACACCATGCCATTATGAAAACATTAACAATGATTCTAAAATCATGCATTGGAAATCCATAATAACCCATTTCAAATAAAACATGAAACAACCATTCCAATTGAATGGAAATGTCTTAAAAAACTACCAACCCCATGTCAGAGTATCAAAAAACACCTCATAAGGGATAAAAAATCAGATCATGAATCATAGAAATATAATTCTTAAACAATAATCTCTAAATCATAATTTCAATAATAATGGGGGAGATAAATCACATACACCAATGATTATTGAAGAATGAAAAAAACTAGAGATGGTCATGAAAACAATCCCAAATTCCAAAATTAATCTAAAGGAAGAACAATTAGATCATATAAAAAAGTAGAACTAGAATAAAAATATGTTGATATAAGGTTCCATTTACTAATAAAAAGATGGTACTAGAATAATAATTAGGAAAGAATATATATATACATATAACATTAAAAAAATATAGAATAAACAAAGATATTTCAGAAAAAGATCACTGGAAGGAAAGGATCACCATAATCTCTATGATAATTATCCTTGGTCATGAGACTATTCCACCATGAAAATAATTAGGACTCTAATTATAATATCAGGAGAAAAAAATATAAAATAATATTAATTAAAATGAATTTGTGGTTTGGATGCAGTTTTTAGAAACATTTCACCAACCATGAACCCCTTTCTATGATACTGGAGAGGAAACACAGTATGGCTACATAGTTTAAAAAACATTTATCCATCCAAGGTAAATACCTCTTCCTTAGTCCACAAGGTTTTAAGGGAAGGACACCTTTTTTGTACTAACCAAGAACCCCCTTTTGAGAGCCCAACTCATGAAGCATGATTTACTTAGAAGTCTAATATGATTACCTACAACTATGAAGAAATCATACCCAATCCCATAAACCTCTAAAAACTCCTAAAAATAACCCATATAACCTAGGAAATGTCCAAAATGTTATATTATCAAATAAATGATTTGTATAAACCTGAAATTAAGAGTTGGGATGTTATAATTCTACACTCTACTATGTTTTATTCCCTAATAATTTATTTCAATATGATTGTCCCACAAAGAGATGAGGCTATTGATGCCTCATCATTACCTCACACTCACATGTATTATGAGAATATAAACCATTTGTCCATAGAACCCAATCCAAAGGTATGAAATTAAAATGTAGGATATTAACTAGATAATCAAAAACACGGAATATCCACTCAACCACTATCATATCATGTTCCACATCATGGTCTTACCAATCCACAATAAGGTATGGTTATGAAATATATTTTTTGAGTTATGAGATTTGAAACATTTCATGGATAGATATCAAAAAACGTGGAAAGGCCTAATGGTAATCCCCCTTTCCAATCCACTGAACGACCTCAAATGGTCTCACATACGTCTAAGCCAAATCGCTCCATTTCCGAAGACACAGGATACCTGATTATGCTGAGACACTTGGGAGAACATTTTCACTAACCAATAAATATAATGTATTTTTAAGATAATATATATAATATTTATACTAACCATACATTGTAACTAAAATCTACAGAATCATCTCAATCATTACATTCATCTCATGGACCAAACAAAGTCCCATTATAGAATATCCACTACCCTCCTGCCAAAAATGTAAAGATATACAATTTTATAATTAAAATAACTAAAATGGTGCCACTTAAGTGCTTTTATAGTAGTTATTATAATAGAAAGAATCAACCAATAAAAAATATAAAATCCAAACTCCTCCAAAGTGTATGATCTAAGGACAAAGAATTTTTTCTAGAATTAATATAGCTTACTCCTTTTGACCATCTATCTAAGGATGGTAAATCATTATCAACTACACCTAGGATCCAATAAACTCCTAGAGTCCTATTCAACATTCATATGTGAATCAAGGATCGCTATCAAAAATTATAATAGAATAAACTTCGTATATTTTTAAAATCTCATGCATGTATAGATTCTATAAATTTCCAACTTTGGTGGTATCAAAAATATGAATGAAGTGAAATGATTTAGTTGATCAATCAATTACCACAAAAATTACACTCTTTCCTTAATGAGTATCTGGGTTCCTAAGAATAATGTACATCAATATAACTTCCCAAATACAAGTCTACATATGAAGGGGTGGATTAAAACCATATGGCTTCTCATTCTCTACCTTGATTTTTTTATCATTATCACAATGGTAGAAAAAATAATCAAGATTCTATTTCATACATAGAAAGTAGAATATAATCCTCATATCATAAAATAGCTTCACCATGCAAGGGAGAACCATCCACTATTAATGATGAAAATAACCTATAATAACCTTTCTCATAGTGAACAGAACAAAAAAGTCATTCTAGAAAAAATAGAATTCATCTGGATATATAGATTATTCAGCAGTGGTCTCCCCACCAGATAAATAATTTTTGATACCTTAGAAAACATCATAAAACTATATATACTAGAGGATTATATCAATTATAGAGGATGTAAAGTAAACACCTTTATCAAATATCTGGTGTCATCCTCTTAAGCTCCAAAATTTTAAAAAAATATCCATAGAATTATTCTCCTCATATGATTAATTCTTGTTCTGGGATGGTAGATTCCTAATAAGAGTGTTACTAACAACATTACCCTTTATAGGGGTGAAATAAATTTAAATGTAAAAAAAATTATGTACTCAAACCAATGCCTCTTACTAGTTTTCAAACCTATCAATGAAAATATATTAATCAAAATCTTATGATTAGAGTAAATTGAAATCCTTTCCCTGATAACGTAGCTATTCTAACATTATCGGGTGTGAATCAGAGGATTTAGTTCCACACCATGTTTGGGATAGTGATTCCAAGAAGGTTTAAGCTTAAAATAACTATAAGACACCACATGATTACAATGAATAATAATGTAACACAATCTGGATCCTAAATCAACAAAAAATACCACATAGACTTTCCCATCCTCTAGAAGAGTCAACAATAGAGTTGAAGTCAAATGTTTCTTATACTCAAAAAATTAATTATTGCATCTTTAATCCCTGAAGATATTCATTCCATTCAAAGTTAGATCTGTCAACAGCAAATCCTTATTAGTTAAACCTTTCACATGATAATGATAATAACCTACCAATCCAAAGAATCTCCAAAATCAAAAACATTCCATGATTCATCTGATGACTCAAAATAATTCACCTTTAGAGGATCAATTTTTATACATTGTTCTATGGACAAATTAACCATGAAAATATCCTTTATATTCCATAATTTTCACTTTTTCATCGTAGAATAATTTTAACTGTTTCTTAAGATATTCAAACTACTCCCAAATTAGTCACATGACCCCACTCAAAATTTGAGTGAAACCCGATTTCATAAGTGAATACCATGATGAATGTTTCCAGATACTAGTGTAAAATGTTGTTCATAGGTTCCATAAGAATATTAGGAGTAGTGTTCTAGAAATAATGTGTAGCATGATTCTTTTAGTGGATATACATCCTTTGAAAATCTATCTTAGGGATATCAGACTCCTTTATCACAATCCATTGGTAATCTAACCAAAGATCAATCTTAGAGAACCAATTTTACCATTTAATATAATAAAAAATCATCAAAAAGGGAAAAAATACGTGTACTTCATCAAAACCCAGTTGATATTATAATAAACAACAGACAAGCTAATGTTTCTGTCCACATTCTTGGATAAAACAACTAGAGCTTCCCATGTTGGAACACTAGGTTGAATGAATCTTTGTAAATAAAGTCACCCAATTAGTTTTGTAATTAAATTAGTTTAGAAGGTGACATATGGTATGATTGAATTGATATGGTATGGTCCCTTGTAACCAAGTTCATATGAAACCCCATCTTCCTCTTCGATGGGAGACTATAAAGGTTATATGGGAAACGAATTGGGAACTAAATAGCTATTGGAGTAATTTCACTATTAGATGATTCTTGATCTAGTTAAACAACAAATGAATATATAAATATAACCATATATATAAGATTATTTATGGTTATATTATTCATGGGGTCCTAATATCCCTAGAAATCATTAAACTCCACATCAAGTGGAGTAATGCACACCCACCATGATATTGGTCAATACAAACTATTTGATCCACTAACTTGTCCATTCATAGAAAACATTACCAAGGTTTCATTCCAAGGACTCATAAGTACAATATGATCCTGATATACGATATAAAGAATGAACAAGTGGGTGAATAAAAGGCCTTACTCTCTCTTTTTCAAGAGAGGTTTTGTGATATCTATTACATATGGTATGAACTCTATAAGAATATTAAACATATTAATAGTATTGGATTCTTCTACAAAATGCGATGAAAATATATCAAATTAAATATTTATTATTGATGAATCAATATCAATAATATATCTCACTATCATAGGCCCACATCAATTTCCACTAAAGACCAATCCACTGCATGAAGACGCACTGTTATTCAAGCATGTTTCTGGAACACCATAATTCATGAAGAATCAAAATGAACTGTAGTGACTGTTGATAAATATGTTAATATACCACTAAATGGTGTGGTGAAATTATTAAAAAATATCTAATTGTGGCCTAAATATCAATATCAACTAAAAATCATTTATGACTCTATACAAGAACACTTCAAGTGAAAAATCATTCAAAATTGTAAAAAAGTTAATGGACCTTTTCCAGCTACAATATAAGAATTTGTATATGTATTTTTTTGAGTATTTACACAATTATTTAAACTATGAGGCTCACTCAACTTCCCCTTCCCTTCATGAGAACCACTAATAATGATACTACAAGTATTATTTAATCTATTCAACCCTAACATACTCTCTAGGTCAATTTACACCATCATAGCCTTATCCAAAACATCATCATAATTGGTTATCTTCATCAGGAATCCATGAGATCATATATATTATTAGAAACCCATATGAATATTATGATTTTATTATTATAATTAAACACCACCTTATCTGAGAAATGATCTTTTTTGTAAAAATGATTGGCATTGTGATTCAATAACCAGTCTCCCATGTAAAGGTTGCGAAACTGAGTTGATTTAAAAAACACTATCAAATCATAATAGAACTACTATATAAAAAGCATTTTATGTATTTCCACTTTAATTAATCGTTCTACTTTTCTAGAACTATATAATTCAATCATCTAGTTCCCAAAATTTCATGCATGAAGACATCACAATTCACTTTAATGTAATCCGATGTATCCAAGAACTCAAAAATACATTCAATCGTCCTCAACCAATCCTCCACCACTTGAGGATCTTGTTTTACCTTGAGGTATTTTAGTCTTGGTTAAGAAAATATTAGGCTCTATCTATACTATTTTCTCATCAAGGTTTCACTCCTAGAGCCTGAACGGGAAGCGCTTCAGCTGCCTAGCCCAGAGCATAGACCATAAAAACTACTACCCCCATGGGAGTATTTTAAATTGGTTGGTTCTTATAGTGACCCAATTCATGTACACATGTTTCTAAAAGGTATTTAAAAACAATATAACAATATATACGACCTAAATATCTTAAGTCATGGTTCCTTTATAAAACTAGGTACATGGAAAATTTAAATTATGATAAAATAAAACATCATTATATTATTCTATATAATGATATTATATATCCCATTGACTTCATAAAACGACATAGGATAACATGGGGAATATATAAACAAATAGTGGTGAGCTATAAATCCATTAGGGGAATAAGCATGTATTGATGCATTACATATGAGTCAAAAGTAATAACATGATATCCTAAAATACAAGGCTCATGAATAGTCATATGGTATCGTAACATAAAGGACATGG
Source organism: Viscum album (assembly GCA_963277665.1). Classification (NCBI taxonomy): domain Eukaryota; kingdom Viridiplantae; phylum Streptophyta; class Magnoliopsida; order Santalales; family Viscaceae; genus Viscum; species Viscum album. The sequence continues at coordinate 1,858,586,039 of OY728151.1, read as the reverse complement.
AATCCTAATAACATGGAAAAATAGTAATTTGACCGAAATATAAAACATGAAATAAGCATATGTCATGGATAACATCCAAGAAAAAATCACATAGTGGATAATTTCCCATTGTTGATTACTATTTGGGAGCACCCATCATAAAATATACATGATTATGTGTTCCAAAATTGAAAATCATATTTAAGGAATAAATGTGTGGATTTCCAATGAAAATAAATTGGCAGAATAATCATTTCTTATAACATAACTAGAAGGTGTATACTAATTTTTTCAAGAAAATGATTTATTAAAACATTATAATAATTACATTGGTTAAAAATAATCATAGATCATGAAACATTATTTCTAACTCACTTAAATATGTGAAATAGAGTGGATAGGTAACATTGGAAATGTACCACTTAAGGGGGTGTTTGAGAAAAGTGTAATGAACATTTATAGAGTATAAAGGAGAAATAATTTCCATAAAATATTTAATAAAATAACATAGTTTTCCCTAATTAAATTAATATTTATAGAAACCATGTATTCTAAAAATAAATTACAATGTGAGGTTCTTTTAAGGAATCCAGAAATCAAATATATTCCCTTTATTTATCTCTGTGAAAGAAATTGATAATAGATCCATTGAAACATGCATATCCCTATAAAGTAAAGTTAAATTAAACTATATATATATGTAAGTGACATGTATAAAACTTATAGAAGAATTAAATAATAATAATTAAGGGATATAGTTTTTATAATTAAGAGAGAATGAATATCCAAATGAAAATAGTTTTGTTCAGATAGATCTCTTACCTTATATTCAAGAATAATTCTTCACATACACATGAAATCCTAAATAATAGAATTAAATTAATTAGTTAAATAATTAAGAACATTTTCATTTTATATATAATTGTATTATAATTGTATTATGATGAATTAAAACTATTTTTATGAGATATAATTTTTTTTGAGTGTGTTTGTCTCATGTTTCTAAGGTCGGATGACTTGTGGATAATTAGTGAAGTTATTTTCAAATGGGACTACAACTCAAAAAGTGAGATAAAATAATATTATTTTCCCTTTAGAAATTATAATATTACAAAATATCCTTATGTTTTTTATCATATGTATGATTGAATTGCTAAAAATGATTCAATTATATAGTTAGTTCAATTATGTCGTCTTACAAACCATCAATAACATAATTTTTTAATTTATCATAATGATTATATATTCTTTATAGATTATTAAATAGTTATAGATATACATATTATCATCATATTTAAAAAAATTATAATTTCAATAACAATCCTTGATAGTGTTTTAGAAAAATGAAGTTCATTGTTCAAGGAGGTGGTGGACCATCTTTATTATAAATAGTATTTTAAGATTAATATCAACTAAAGGGGATAAAATATGGATGTTATGCCATAAAAATAATATATGAGTATATTTAAGAGATTTTTATTACTATTAATATTTTATGGAAGATATAAAATGGATGTAGAAGAAGAATAGATTTAAAATAGGTTTACTTGTCATTTCACCTCTTCATTTATTTTTCTCTGATTATGATAACACTTAAGGCTCCAAAGAATGGTATATGGTGAGAAAATGTATAATATAGACATATGGAGAGATACTAGGGATGATGTTTCATAATATTTATGTCTTAGAATGTTCCAAAGGATGCAGTTATATTTGTAAGTGGACGATAGGTGTGTTTTGTAAATTACATTCAATAGTTTAATATTTTGGCTCTACAATACCAAAGGTGATAAATCATAACTTTATATATAATAAATATTGAATGTCAGTTTGAAATAATTATTTTTTACATCTCCCCTTGTGAAATTAATCGTGTATTTAACTAAAACTTTTGAATCCCATGTTTTATTATATTTCATTATTTACTAATATATTTCACTATTTTAGAAAAAGGAAAAAAATCACCCAAATCATTTTTTGATGAAAAGAATCAAAAAATTAAATCAAAATTTTTAAAAATATTTCCTAAATAAAAGAGAATTTGTTATTGATTATAATCCTTATTAATTTAAAAGAACCCTATTTTAATTTTATTATCAATTTTATAACCCTTTAAGAGTTACTTATATTATAATAAATTTATTTTATCATTATAAAAAAACATAATATAAATTTTTTAACTGATTTTATGAAGAAGAAAAAATTATTTTAATTCATTATAGTTCATAAAAAATTGATGGTTTACAAAAACTCAAATAAGTATAATATCATTTTTTAAAAAAGAATACTTTTTTTATGATTCTAATATGTCATATTTTCAAATAATAAGATACCAATATAATATTGGACACTTCCCTGAGATATTATACTATTGTTACAGTCATGTTACTATTCTAAAAGGTCATATAAATATTCCATAGTCATATTTATTTTCCAACGATTAAATTAATAATTGTCATATGGGTTCCTTAATTTGAATAAATAGCTCATATTTCATTCATTATTCATTATATTTTTTTCTCTAAAGTATATAAATATTTCCATTTTGAAGATGAATATTGTATTATTAATATATTTTATCATATCCACAGTGTTGTTTATGACTGTTATTATTCTAAATGATCGGCCATATCTAGATCATAAAATAATATTTTTCCACTTTTCTATATTTTTTACATTTGAATAATTTTCAATTAAAATGGCTATATTTCATCCCAAAAATAATTGTTCAATTTGACATACAAATTTGTTTTTATAATTTTTTTAGAGTGCATTATACATTACTCCATTACCAAAATTTATAGGTTTATAAAAAAATAAAAATTACGTAGTTAAAAAAACCAGATCATTACATTATTCCCCCACAAGAAATATCATCCATAAATTTTTTTTACATACTAATGCGAGTATATATGAGGCTAATTATACTTTATCACTTTCTCTAGTTCACATGTCTCCAATTCATACTTATGGTTCTTCTATTGTACATTTACTATGTAAATTTCCTTAATTAATATAACATTGTCTCTATAATCCATGTCCATTACTATTTTATCATTATTAGAGAGTTAATTATCTAGTTGTACAACCTATGAATTAATTGTAGGGACCCATACACCAAAAGGGAGAATCTGGTTCCAACTAACATTACATTTGTGTAAGATATATGGAAATGTTTCTTGAATTACTGATCAATTTCTTTTTTGGTAAAAAAGATAAATACATGAGTCTTAAATTGCATTTGAATACTCAAATTATGACATAATTTTTTTATTTGAAGAATAAAATTATTACATGTATTATAACACAATATATTTTCCAATGTAAGCTTCATGGATACCTAAGAAAGGAAAAAAATAAGTATGATCTGAAATGCCCTCCAAGGGTTAAGTACAGTGGAAGAAATAACGAATCAATGAGAATAATAAATATAGAAACGAAACTAAATGAACACACATGCAATATAATCAATTAATTTAGAAGGAAGTGAATAAATAATATAGAGTGGTCAATAAATAAAACAGATGAAATTTATATTACTTTACTAACTTTATTGGATAAGGAGGAATAAATATGGAATGTTAAATAACTAAAAACAAAAACTCATTAATCAATAAACTGAGAATGATATGAATCCATATATTTTATCATAATGAAAATATCATGGCTAATAATAACGGAATTATTAATGCATGTAATGATTTAAAATTGAGTATCATGATACATAGGTACATGAAACCATTACCATCAAGAGCTTTCATAAGAGTGATTAAATCATACAACTATCAAGATCATTCATAAGATATTGTATACAATTATTTGTTACAAAATTGATGGGTTTTTTCCAACTAATTTTCTCCCATGAGACTAACAATGCATCAAGGAGCCTAATTTAAACAATTACAAACCTTATATATACCTTCCCCAATCAATCTTCATATATATAATAATTGATTAAATTTATAATAAATGTTCCTTATAAATTATCGATATTTCATAAAGGGTATGAATTTATCAATATTTCCCCGATTAATCAAATAACATTCAAAATAAATACTATATGTAAAAATGGGATTAGTTTTAATCAATTTGAATATCCATCTTAAATAATATTGATATTAGGTGGAAATTTATTTTCCAATGATATTAAGAATTTTAATATCTCATGGAAAAGTTATTTATTACAAAAATGAACCATGGAATTTAATTTCAATTCATTCCTTAGTCAAAATTATCATAAACTATTCATTAGATAATTAAAAAAGCTATAAATTCAATATATATTCATTTGAGTATGAATAAATAGTGTTTATCTTTGGTGAATATAAATACCATAAAAACATCTTTAAAAAAATCTTGAGTAAAATATTCTTTTAGTTATGAAAATTATTTTCTTTAAAAAAACTATTAAACATACAAAATAATCATCAAGACACTTGAGTGTTAATAACATCCTGAAATTTCAATCATACCGTACAAGTAAACATAATTTTTTTCTTCCACTTTTACAAAAAAATCTAAATGGGTATTTTTTTTGAAAACATCATAAATATTAAATTGAAAACATTTTATAAATAGTAAAAATGGGTGAAAATACATTTAATAAAATATATAACAAATTTGAAACATTTTTTAATAATATTTTAGAAAACATGGTTTTGGAAGTAAACATATTTTTGACCTAAGAGGGAAATGAAGACATATTTTATTGAATATATTTACTAAAACATTTTAAGAAAAAATGAGTGTAAAAATGTTACTATTACATAATAGAGTAAATTAATTACCATAGTATAAGGTAATGGAATATTTTATTAATAAATTCCTATGTAATTTACCACAAATGATATTCAATAATAATAAAGTTTTATTAGAATGATATTGTAAAATAAACCCTTAAAATGACCATAATGTCAATATGAGAATTAATTACCAAATCGATTATGTTTTTCTACTATAAATAAACATAAAAAATGTGGAAATAAAATATAACATAAAAAATTTCATTACACAAATAATCATAAAATGACGTAATCAATAAGGTTTAATTTTAACCCAATGAGTAGAAATTCAATTAAGAAATCCATTTCCTTAAGATTTCATTCGGTTCAGTATTATTTACCCTTTGGTATAATGGTTCTAAAAATCTTAATAACATATTGAAGAACCATATTAATATTTATTATATCTAATGTTATCCTTTTTTAACATCTTATCAACCATTCGTGAATAATAATTCCTTATTTTTATTATTTCTGTTAATAACTAGCTTTTTTCTAGTATGTTTGGACTTTTTAATTTTTTGTTCCTATTATTTATATAAAGATTTAATCATATCCATAATTTAAAAAATTATTTAAATATCTTATATATACAATATATATGTATTTATAGTAATCAATAATATTTTGTGATAGAAAATGAAATGCTCCATTAGTGGAGCTGATATGTCTTATATACGCATGAATAATGATTCATTTTTATTATCATATTAGAAGAGAGAAAAGTAATTATATATGTATATATATTATCATTATAGTTTAATTTTTATGTCAGATAAATATTATATGTCTATTAAACCCACCTTTAACACTTTACATTTAATGCATGAACAAATCACATCAATTCGAAGGGTGGTAATCTTCTGTAAACACGAGCGATGTTATCGTATTCTATAAAAAATGAAATCATTATGGAATGTGTTATATAAAAATTCAGTAAACATAAATTAATCATAAATTTAATTAATATCATAACATTTAATGGTGGTAATGAAAAAAAGGGCATCAGTACATCAGAAGGTACTCCGTCGTACACACAAATGATGTTTTTTAACCTGTTTGATGGAACTTTTTTTATCAATAGGTCATAATATGAACATAAAAACAACTCAAGATTTATAAGATACTAATTTTATTATATAATCATGATATAATAATATTTTAATGAGTTATAGTAGGAAATAAAATATAATTTTTTTAGAAAAAACATTACCTCTTCATTATGTATCCTCTTTAGGATTTCACTAAAGCCTTCATAAATTTAATGTATACTAAAACTAGTTATTATATTAGGAGTAAAGGGATGTTATATAGTGATTTGGGTAGATATTTTGTGAACCAATTTGGTCTGGGTGGTGTGAAGGATTATAGAGGGAGGCCTTTTAAGTGGGGTGAGTGGCGAACATGTAAATTTTTTAGTGAGTGAATCCCACCCACATTTTTTCCAAAGAGAAAACAATAATTTACCAAAATAGTTAATTAAATTTATAAGGTATAAATATTCCCAAAAAATGTTTTGGACATTTTTATAATTCATTTTCCCCTTTATGTTTAATGTTCAGTCCCTTGGTAATTTTATTCCTCTTAATGGCTATAATTAATTTTAATTGTTTCCACTAATTAATTTGGTCAAAAATTAATTTTTCCTTATTATACTATATAAATAATCCTGATTAAAAATATTTAATCCATTTTTTGAAATTAAAACCACATAATTGGTTTAAATTGATTAAAATTTAATCCTATTATTGGGATGAAAAATCATATTTATAAAGTGAAAATGATCTAAAGTTTAATAAGTTTATATATATATATATATATATATTGATTGTAAGAATTATTTGAAGTAAATAATTGGATTAAAATATTTGTAATTGATATATATTTATATATATAAATACCATGAAATCAATAAGAAATATAATTTTACATTATAAATTATTTAGATTAAATTTCAATTGTCAATTAAAATTCAGAATTTTTTACTATTCATTAAAAATGAAACATCCCATTGTATTATAAAAAATTAACCCTAATATAATTTTGACGTTTATATATCTAAAATAGGGTGTAAATTATCAAATAAAATTTATAAATGTTTCAAAATTTATTTTTAAAACAAGTGTGTCATTGAAAGGTGAAAAAACTACCTTTTGTGAAATACATCTTTTTATGTGTAAAATTGGTTTTCTTTTTAACTTATTACTAACAAATATATTGTATGAATGTAAAAAAATATTTAATATATAATATTTAAATTTTATAAATATTAATCATCAATATTAATTAATTATATTAATCATGATAAAATTACTTATGTACATAAATATAGTTTTTTTATAAAAACATTTCATGTATATTTAATAAGTTAAAATATTGATTTCTAATTAATTGGAAACCAATGAATTAAACCATATATTTTAATAATTTAGTTATTCATATTTTTTAACTCAATTTTAATTTCTATGAGATAATTATCATATTAAATATTAATATTAATAGATTATTTTTTCAGTAAAACCTGGTCTAGCTTATAGCGCATGCTATCAAAGAAACTCGTAGATTCATGTAACATAAGAAAACTCAGTATTTCACCCATTGAAAGCTATAGAATATATTTAATTTATGTAAAGACCCTGAATTTCCATGGATTGTTTTTTCATAAATACATGGAAATTTTGCGAGTCCGTGAAAATTTACGGTGCATGATTCTGAGGCCTGGTGTTCCCGGAATCAATTTCCAATGTTTTGTTCAAATACGTTCAGTAAACGTACGAGTGGGGTATTATAAATTTTGAACCGGTGCTCGGAATTGGAATATTAGGGAACTATTGAACTTGCAGAGCTGGTATTCGCTTATGGTGACTTTCACATCGACCGTAGTGGGTTGAGGATAAAAGTTAGATTTTGGGTTTTCATGGAAAATTATAAAATAAAATTGTGCGTCACTATATTTCTTTTGAGCCGTCAAGTGATTGTTGGGTGGTTAAAACCTCATCCTGTATATTGGAGGTGGGGGTATGACACCGTAACCATCCATGATGGGTTATGGTGGTGAGGCCCACCCGAAATCAACCTCCCATGTGGGGATAAATGAAGTGGGGACCACCCCGGCTCTTAACCCATTGAAACTCTCAATTAAAGTGTAGAAAACTCTCAAGCTCCAATTAATATAGGGGAGCCTCCTCACCTCCCCTAGATTTTAATTTTTCCAATCCTCCAAATTAAGGGGGAGCCTACCTAATTAATTACTTCATTTTGAATTTTTTCCAACACCTAAAATAATAGATCTATTATTATTTTTGGGTGGGAATATACACATTGGTGTTTCTTGGGAAGAGGAGAACTTGGGATAAAAGGAGTTCCCCAATGAAGAACACTCCTCCCAATGAAGAATAAAAAACGAAGTATGCTGATCCTCTTAGAACATCTTCCTCGAAGCATTAATCATCATGAGACATCTTCAATGACCGACATCCGTGACTCCGTCAACAAATAATGAATCAAAGGTAGGGGATTAAATTCATTTGAGTGCCTTTTTCTTCTTTCCTTTTTTGATAATGAAGTTTGTTGAGATTTTTTCTCATGAACCGTTTTCTATCACCATAAACGCGGAGGATACATGCCCACCTAACATGGCCTGACATCCTTCATCATTTTGTCATTCTTGTGGCATTATTCGGCATGGAGACGTAACAATGATGAGGTGACGAAGACAACAACGACAAAGGTCATGCTACCTGCAACCTCCGCGAATTGTGTCGCCCCCGCGGCGCACCGGTGCTCCCAGCCGAACACCGCTGGCACACGCCGGTCGGCTTGGTGCCCTCCCAGTCGCCTGGTCGCGCCCTGCCGACCGGCCCACTGTCTGCTTATGCCCAGCTGGCCACCTGCCGGCCTGACCAGGTGTCCACCTAGCATGTTCGGCTGCCCCGCCAAACTACCCAGGTCGCCCCCATGGCTGCCCGGCCGCCCCGCCTGCCTACCCGGGTCGCAACCCAGCTCCCAGACGAACTGGCCGAGCTGCACTAGCCTCCCGAGCTAGCCTGCGTCATCACTAGCCGAACTAGGTCGGCCCTCTAGGTCAAGATTCCCATGTCGTGCCCCTCACGGTGCTGGCCAAACCGGCCCTGGCCTTTGGGCTGAGCCGCCTACGCGGCGACCTCCGGGCCGAACCTCCCCTGCAGTCCGATGGGTCTAGCCCAGTGGACCTAGCCGAACCTAGTAGCATGAACCACAAAATGGGTCATTTCAACCTAGACTGAGTCGGCCGAGACCGGGTTGGGCCAAGTCGGTCAGACCGGGTCAGACCAGACCTGGGCCCACTACCGACCCTTTACTTTCATTGGCCATTCCTTTGGCACCAGAAGTTTGTTTGATGAACCGTCTGCGGCGCAGGTATTCTTGGGACGTGATAGTGCCTTTGAAAATACCCCCACTAGATTTCAAGGTATATTTGTGATATGATCAGTTTGGATCATACATAAATCCAACCGGGCTCCAGGACTAAAAGGCTAATAACTCACAAGCAGGGCCTCCAGTCAATGCGCTGCCTATTGCGTGGAGACCCCTAAGACTTGGAAAACCTTTCAGATACTTATTCATGGTTATTTTCGGTAGTTGACGTATTGACTCTTGGCTTGAAGAGAGGTATCTCCCAGAATCAAGTGTGCTCTAGTAGAAACCCTAGGGTTGGCTACGCTCTGACTACTGTTCCTAGATCCTATGTGGGTCCGACAATTCTAACTGATGGTCCTAGATCCTTTGTGTGTATGACTGCATTGACTACTGTTCATGATTCTTGTGTGGGTCTAAAAGTTCTAACTTCTAGTCCTGGATCCTGTGTGGGTCCAACATCACTGACTACTATTCTTGGATTCTATGTGGGTCCGAGAATTCTAACTACTAGTCTTGGAACCTATGTGTGTCCAACAGCACTGACTACTGTTCCTAGATCTTGTGTGGGTCCGAGAGTTATAACTGCTAGTCTTAGATCCTGTGTGGGTCTGACAGCATAGATGATTCAGAGACTACATCTGATCATTTCTATCTCTCTACCAATGTAGTATACTTGTGTGATCTGATTTAGTGAGTTCTGTGTTTCACTAATGATTGAGATGGATTACTTGATAACTTTGTTATATGTGTCATAATATACCTAAGTAATGGCTACCCATTGATTTCATACTCTATGGTTTGTCATTGGTGGATTTTGAGATATATTGGTTGTCTCGAGGTCCTTATTGAGTATCGTTATACTCCTCCATACACAGGCTATGCCCGTACCTCGTTGTATTGGATGTAGACAATGGATAACACTGACTAAGGCTGAGTGTACGGGGACTGGATAGTACTTGGAGGTGGACCTCAGGATGAGTCGATACCCATTGGATTCTGATTGATGAGGAGTGATGTGGATTCTATTATTACCTACCCATCAGGTAGGATCCATGGTGGATGATCTAGGAGATTATTTCAACTTTCGGTTGTTTTTCCCTTTTCAGTTGTACTTGTACTATCAGTTGGGCCTGTATTTCCGGCCCCTTTACTTTTCAGAAATATATTGATATAAATTTTTTATATAGTGTTTGCTTTCAGTTGTGTACTCTTTTGTGTGGGATTCAGTTATAAAGGCAATGCCTTCCCAGTTTATAGATTTATGCCTTTGGTTACCAGTCGCAAGCCCGTGGTCTATGGAAGGTAGGCATGGGGTAGTCATAGCACGGGCCCCGGGGGACGGGTCGTGACATATCGGTATATGAGGAGTCATGTATACCACAAAACATAGGACTTTGATCATCCTTTTCGGTGAATCAATAGTGTTAAGAGTGCTGAGTGTGGTTTTTAGTCTAGGTAGTCCAGTGTTGGTGTGGCAGCTGACCTATCCATATACCAGGACCATGAATTCTGATTTCCAACTAAATTCATGAAAACACTAATTGCATCTGTGTTTAAAGAATTTTCTTTGTGATCACTTTGAGTCAGCTCACCAAGAATAACATATTGACCGTGGCGCACCTGTATCTGTCAGGATGGCCCCACACAAACAGCGAGCCAGGGTTACATGAGATGTACGAGATAACAGCCCACCGAGTAGTGAGGCATCAATGCAGGGCCCCATCACAGTGGAGGCTCCAGTGGTTTAACTTCCTGTTGGGACACCGATACCACCAGCCCCAGCAGAAGAGAGTGCATGCCGCATGAGCACATTGCACAAGTTACATCACTAGAGGCTGCCCAGGTTCAAGGGTGAGATGGACCCGCAGGCAGCTGAGTATTGGCTGGAGGTTAGGGTGACCGTCCTCATACTTGTGGGGACACCATCAAAAATCATGGTGACTCTTACTGCCAGCCTTATACAGGAATCAACAAGAAGATGGGCGAGCCTGATGATCCAAGTGCTTGATGAGGAGACACTACTCTGGTCAGACTTCAAGGGCCAATTCCGGGCGGAGTTTGACCCATCCACCATACATGCAGTGAAGATACAAGAGATAATTCATCTGTAGTAGGGCAGCATGACAGTGGCACAGTACTCAACGAGGTTCACCTACCTCTCACGCTACTCAACAGATATGTTGTGAGGCCCTTTCTTCATGGATCAGACCTTAAAGCAGGGGATCAGGCGATAGATCCTGAATTCAATGATCTCCCTCAGTATCAAGACGTAGGAGGGGTGTTGGAGCTAGCCCACCTAATAGAGAGTTTCCTTGCGGAGCTGTCTCCAGTAGCGATACCCACAACTAGTCGACATGCAGATGATTCTTTTGTAGCTGGAAGTAGGTACATTTCACATAGGTCCAGGTGGACCATACCATCTGGTGGACGACCTTAGGATACGGGTTTAGTTGTGTGGGGAAAACGAGATAGAGCCATTCATGCCAGGAGCGGGCAATGTTACACATGTGGTGGGTAGGTTCACATTGATTTTGACGGTCCGAACCATCGTACTAAAGATCAGTAGATGGTAGAAGGACTTCCCAAGCAGAGAAAGAGATTCAATCGCGGAATAATACCAGGAGAAGTCAGATGTGGTAGAGGATCTGGTCGTGCAGCTGGTGGTGGACAACAATTCGTGGTGTTTTTGCCACCACCACCAAGTTGTCCACCCCGACCGCATGGAGTAGGTGGATAGGGGGGAGCTCAGCTCTAGGCAGCTGAGGCATGCAACCGTGGAACTCTAGAGATGATTCGAGAAATGATCTGTGTCTACTGTACCTTAGATGCAGTTCTTATAGACACAGGTACCAGTCACTCTTTCATTTCCATTGCCCTCGTCTGGAGCGTAGAGATTCCGATGGAGCCGTTGGAACTATCATTATTGCTAGAGAATCCTACGGTAGAAGACATGATGATTACACAACGGTACCGGCTGTGTGGCTTACTCTAGTATGTGATATCATCAGCTAGGATCTCCTTGTAGTGGCATTAAGGCCTTACGATGTCATCTTGGGTATGGATTGGTTATCTATAGTCCATGCTCAGATCAACTGTATTAGGTGCAAATTTCGGTGTGTCCACATGAATGGGACCGGGTTTACCTTTACAGGTGATAAGGGATCCTTTGTATCACAGAACCAACTTACTAGGAGGAGGTTGTAGCTGATCACTAATCAGTTGTCCTGGCTTACCCTCGTGGTTGTAGATGTGGACTGTCTGAGCTATCATGTAGTGGTGGACTAGTACGCAAATGTTTTTCCCGATGATTTCCAAGGTCTACCTTCTCATAGAGAGGGGGAATTTTACATTTACTTTTACCCTTAGATGGAACCAATATCTACACCAGTGTATCGGATGGCTCCCATGGAGCATTGCGAGCTGCAGGTATTTCTAGAGGACTTTCAGGAGAATGTATTCATCTGGGCCAGTGTTTCTCCCTAGGTAGCCCTGATTATGTTCTCCAAGAAAGAGGATGGGAGCTTGAGGCTTTGTTTTGTCTACCGGATCCTAGACCAGGTGACCATGAAGAACAAGTACCCACTCTCAAGGATTTATGACCTCGTTGATCGGCTAAAGGGAGCTTGATGGTTCTCGATTATAGAACTTAGATCAGGCTTTCACTAACTCAGAGTTTGAGAAGAGGATGTAGAGAAGACGGCCTTCAAATTTTGGTATGGCCATTGCGAGTTCTTGGTTATGAATTTTGATGTAACCAATACTCCAACAGTGTTCATGGGACTCATGAACAGGATCTTCCACTCATACCTCGATCGCTTTGTCGTAGTCTTTATCGATGAAATTCTGATCTACTCGACTACTGAGGAGCAGCATGCCTACCATTTGCGGGTAGTACTGGACACACTCCAAGAGCACCAGCTTTATGATAAGCTCTCGAAGTTCCTGTTTGGATCTAAGATGTTCACATTTCGGGACATGTCATCTCGTAGGATGGAGTTGCAGTGGATCTAGTAATGATCGAGATGGTACATGCTTGGGAACCACCCAGGAGTTTGACAGAGGTACGAATTTTTCGGGGTTTGGCTGGTTACTACCCGAGGTTTGTGCCAGACTTTTCCAGAGTTGTATCCCCACTATCATCCTTGAAAAATAAGGGGAAACCCTTTGTGTGGTCGGAGAGATAACAGTAGATATTTCACAACCTAAGGTAGAGGCTGACTAGTTCCACAATCTTGAGGCTTCCAGAGGTGGGTGTAGGATATGTAGTTTACTACGACGCATCAGGGAACAGAGTCGGTTGTGTCCTAATGCAGGAGCGAGCAGTGATCGCATATGGTTATCTGCAGCTGAGACAGCACGAGAAAAACTACACTACCCATGACTTGGAGTTAGGAGCAGTGTTCTTCGCCTTGAAGATTTGGTGGCACTATCTAATGGGAAAACATTTTACCTTATACGATGATCACAAGAGTATCAGGTATATCTTCTCTCAGAGGGACCTAAACCCGAGACAATGCTATTGGCTTCAGTTCCTCCAGGACAATGACTTTGAGATAGTCTACAATCTTGGGAAGGAGACCGTTGTTGTGGATGCACTCAACAGTAGATCTGGTATACAGCTTCTAGGAGAGGCAACAGAGCAGCTAGCTTCATTACAGATTTGTTATGTGGATCGAGATAGTGCAGCATTCCTTCAGTCTCTTATAGACACTCCTCCACTTTTCAGCAATTCATGGAGGCACAGCATGGGGGTGATGACTACAGGACATGACGTTCTCATATATCCACAGAGAAGGCACCAGATGGAGTTTTTGAAGGTGGCGAGCACATCATCATCTTTAGAGGACGTATCTTGGTACCAGTGGCACTTTTGGAGGAAGTGTTTAGGGAGTTCCACACTTTCCCTTTATCGGTACATCTAGGAGTGGAAAAAATGTACCATGACCATCAGTGATAGCACTGGTGGGCAGGTTTGATGAAGGCGGTAGCATATTTTTTCTCTCAATACCTCACCTTTCAGTAAGTGAAGGTAGAGCACCGGGTACCAGCAAGATTGGTCTAGCCTTTAAAGGTCCCAGATTGTAAGTGGGGTGGGACATCCATGGACTTTGTGATGGATCTTCCACGTACATCTAGGGGTCATGATTAAATTTGGGTGATCATCGACTGACTCACCAAGTCGGCCCACTACATACCAATTAGAGATCATGGTTTAGTAGATAGCATGGGATGCCTATATGGGCAGGATATTGTGAGTTTACATGGTATACCTTCAACTATTTTCTCTGATCGTGACGCACGATTTACTTCCCGACTATAGAAGGGGTTGCTGGAGGCTTTCAAGAGATTACTTCTCTTGATCACCACCTTCCTTCCTCAGACAGATGGGTAGAATGAGAGGACCATTTAGACCCTCAAGTACATGATGCATGCTTGTGTCCATGACTTCGGCCACAACTAGGAGGATCACTTAGCTTTGGTGGAGTTTCCCTACAACTATAGAAATCACTCCACCATAGGGATGGATCCTTTGAAGGCCTTGTATGGATGACCTTTCGGATCAACCTTGTGCTGGGTAGACCTAGGAGAGTCAGCACTGGTGGGACTAGGGATGGTATAGGCTACCACCAAAAAAGGTGTAGATCATCCAGGAGCATATGATGACTTTACAAAGCAGGACAATGTCATATGCAGACAAGAGACTGATGCCTCTGTAGTTCGAGGATGGAGACTACGTCTTCCTACGAGTCTCACCTCGATAAGGTCTAAGAAGATTTGTCTCAGGCGACAAGAAATCTCTGAGATTCATCGGACCTTTTCTGGTCCTCAGCAGAGCGGGCTAGGTGGATTACTCTCTAGCTCTTCCACCTCAGATTCACTAGGTGCATGACGTCTTCCAGGTATCCCAGTTGAGGAGATACGTGCACAACCCTTCCCACATCATCAACCATGGAGAGATGGACATCGACGATGGGGAGACTTTTACGGAGGTCCTTGTGGAGATTGAGGATCAACAAGAGAAGGTCCTACGTTGATGGTTGGTACCTCTGGTGTGTGTTCACTGGTAGCACGAGAACCTCTAAGAGAGCACATGGGAGTGGGAGGATCTAACGCGTGCTCAATACCTCCACTTGTTCTCTTAGTTCGAGATATAGCTTACGGGGACATAAATCACTAAGGTGGGCAGAATTTAAAGACCCATAATTTTTTTGTATTTTTTATTAAATACATGGGAATTTTTTGAGTCTGAGAAAATTTACGACGCATGATTCTGAGTCCCGGTATGCCCAGAATCATTTTCCGAGGTTTTATCGGGTACGTTCAGTAAACATAACAGTGGGTTTTTATATCTTTTGAACTGGTGCTCGGAATTGAAATCTGAGAGCACAGTTGAACTCATAGTGCCGGTATTCACTTAAGGAGACTTTCACTTCAACGGCAGTGGGTTGATGTTAAATGTTAGATTTTGGGTTTTCATGGAAAATAATAAAAAATATTTGAATAGCTTTATTTTATTTGAGCCACCAAGTGATTGTTGGGTGGTTAAAACCTCCTCTTGGAAGCTGTAGGTGGGGTCAACACACCTTAACCTCCCATGAGAGGTTATGGGTGTGGAGCCCACCCGAAATCAACATCCCATGTGAGGATAAATGAGGCAAGGGGACCACCTGGGATCTTAAACCCTGGAAACACCTCATTAAAGGATAAAACATTCAATATCTAATTAATATAGGGGAGCCTCTTCACCTCCCCTAGCAATTAATTTTTACAATCCTCTAAAATTAAGGGTATACTACCTAATTAACTACTCCATTTTGAATTTTGTTCCAACACCTGAAATAATAGATCTATTATTATTTTTGGGTGGGCATATTCACTTTGGGGGAGCTTGGGAAGAGGAGAACATGGGAGAAAAGGAGTTCCCCAATGACAAATGCTCCTCCCAATGAAGAATGAAGAATGAAGAAGTCTATCCTCTTCGAACTTCTTCCAAAAAGCTTCAACCATTGTGATATGTCTTCGACGACCATCTTTCATGACTCCTTCAACGAATGATGAATCAATGGTAGGGGGGTTAAATTAATCTGAGTGCCTTGTTCTTCCCTCCTTTTGTGATAATGAAGGTTGTTGAGCTTCGTTCTTATGAACATTTTTCTATCACCATAAACATGGCGGATATGGGCCAACCTAACATGGCCAGACATCCTCCCTTGATTTTTCCTTCTTGTGGCATTCTTCAGCATGGCGACGTAAAAACAATGAGGCGAAGAAGGCATCAATGACAAAGGTCGTGCTACCCTCGGCATCCGCGAACCGCGATGCCCCCGCGGTGCACCAGTGCTCCCAGGAAAACACCACCGGCCTGAGCAGCACTGAATCGGCTAGCCCGTCGCCCTCTCGTTTATCAACCCAGCCGGTCGGCCCGCGGCCGGCCCGACACCCCCCTGGCTGCCTGCCTGCCTGCCTGGTGCCCTCCTGGCTGCCAAGCTAGCCTGACCAGGCAGCCACCCTGCCTTCCCCGCTATCCTTCCTGGGTTGCACCCCAACTCCAAGCCGAACCGGCCGCACCTCACCGACCTCCTGAGCCGGCCCACAACATCCCTCGTGGCGTCGCTGGCTGAACTAGATTGGCCCTCAAGGTTGATTTTCCCGAGCTGCACCCCTCATGGTGGTAGCTGAACTGGCCCTGGCCTCCGGGTCGTGCTGCCTACACAGTGACCTCCGGGCAGAACGGACCCCGCAGTCCGTTGGGCCGGGCCCAGTGGACCAGGCCGAACCTAGCGGGATGACCCATCCAACTAGCTAGATCAGACCTAGTAGGTCTATCCGGTTCGACCCAGACCAGGTCGGCCCAGACTGGGTGGGGTTGAGTCGGTCCAACTGGGTCGGACCGGACCCGGGTCCACTACAGACCCTTTACTTTCTTTGGCCATATCTTTGGCACCAGACTTCGGTTTGATGAACAATTAACAGCACTAGTAATCTTTGAATGTGACAGTACCACTGAGAATACCCCACTATAGTTTAGGGTATATTTGAGATGAGGTCAGGTTGGATCATAGACGAATCCCACCGGTCCCCTGAGACTAAAAGGCAAATAACTCACAGACCGGTTGTCTGATCGACGCGCCATCTGTTGCGTTGAGACCACTATGACATAGAGGACCTTTGAGATACTTATTTATGGGAAATTTTGGTAGTTGAATTATTGAATCTTTTCTTGAGAAGAGGACCCTACCAGAATCAAGAATGCTCTAGTGGAAACCCTTTGACTAGCTGCACTCTTACTACTGTTTATGGTTCCTGTGTGTGTCTGACAGTTCTAAATGCTTGTCTTGTATCATGTGTGGGTCTGAAAACACTAAATAATGTTCCTGGATCCTATGTGGGTACGACAGTTCTAACTGTTGGTCCTGGATCCTATGTGGGTCCGACAGTTCTAACTGCTGGTCCTGGATCCTGTGTGGGTCTGACAGCACTGACTACTATTCCTGGATCCTCTGTGGGTCTGACAGTTCTAACTGATGGTCCTAGATCCTGTGTGGGTCCAACAACTTAGAGATTCAGAGACTACCTCTGATCATTTAAACCACTCTATAAAATTTGTATTCCTGTGTGAGCTCAGTTAGTGACTTCTGTGTTTTCCTCATGATTGTGATGGGTTACTTGATAACTTAGGTATATGTGTGAGAATATACCTAAGTAATGGATACCTATTGATTTCAAACTCTGTGGTTTTCCCTTGGTGGATTTTGAGAGACCTTGGTGGTATCGGGGTCCCTACTAAGTAACGTTAAACTCACCCCTGCATGGGTTATTCCCTCACCTTGTTGTGTTGGATTCAGATGAAGGACAATGTTGACTGAGGTTGAGTGTACGAGGACTGGACGATACCTAGTGTTGGACCTCATGATGATTCGGCACCTTGTGGATAATGATGGATGAGGAATGATGAGGAGTTTGTCTGTACCTACCCTTCAGGTAGGATCCGTGGTGGATGATCCAGGAGCTACTTTTCGCCTATCAACTATTTTTTCCTATTCAGTTGTACTTATAGTTTCATTTGTCCTTGTATTTTGGGCCCCTTTACTTTTCATCACTCTCTTTTTATATAGTTTTTAAATAGAGTTTTCTTTCAATTTTGTAATTTTGTTGTGTGTGTTTCAGTTATAAAGGCAATGCCTTCCCAGTTTACGGATTTATGTCTTTTGTTCTAGTCGTCAGCCCCTGCCCTATGGAAGGTGGGCTTTGGGTAGTCATGACACGGGCCCCGGGGGACAGGTCATGAAAATTTATTTACAATATTAAATATATCATAAATTCATGTTAAGTTAAATTCCATTCTATGATTGGTGTTGTGTGTCATACACACTATCTAATTTGATGTTGATATTTTAAAATTTCTGGGTGTTAGATTCTCCCCAACATCAATAAATTATTTTTATCAAAATTTAAACATGATATTTCAAATCATGGGTTTTTATTTTGGAAATATCATTTTTGAAAACCCCACATCATGAAAGATTAAATAAAATATCCCTTTAATAAGATATAATTGGAAGTAAGAAATGACATGTGGAATAAATTATATCTAGGTTTCTCTGTATATGAAAATTAGTGGAAATTAAAGACATGTACATAGTGTAAAATAATAAATGATTATATAGAGTGACTGAGTTAATTGATTAAAAACAAGAGATTGTCTAATGGAAATTTTAGGGCCACAAATCCATAAATCTGTGATAATTTAAATGACCATTGGTTTCTTAGGAATGTAGGAATTAGGATAACATTTTTATTTTAGGGCCCTTTTACCTAAAGTCATGGAATTCTTTCACGCTTTATGAGTATAAGGAAATATAGTTACCTATTATGTTTCTATTATAAGACAATAATTTCATCTTTTGGTTATTCTACAATCAATTTTCAATTCATACCTTACTCCAAGGAATAGATATCCATGAATTAACATTTATTCATGATTACCCTTTAACGTATCATATTATCCATAAAAGTGTAACAAGATTTTACTCCTATATTAACTAAAAAGAAAATGGTTTAAAAATGTTATCTGATGACAAAAAAAGGTAAAATTAATTCATTTTCAAAAGCATTAACCATAAATCAAGTCAAAAATATATCTAAAAAAATATAAGAGAGTTTACTAAATAAAAATAATTTTCCCCAGAAAAAATATTGTGTATCATAATCATCATGTACCAAAGATGTCAATTCCTTCATTATTTATTCTCTTAAAACATTGTAATAACATTAATTAAAATAAAAAGTTATTGAAAAACATTCATTCATACTTATTCCATATGTAAAAAAAGGTTATTGGTTATAATCATTAAATCAATAAATCTTGTGAACTCCATCACTGTTTGAATAAAACAGTTTTTCAAAAAATATTTAATCAGTTCCAAGGTAGTTAGTAATATCCATTTTTCATTATTAATTTCAATCATCTAATTATCCAACCATAATTATCTCAACTTTGAGAATATATTAAGTGTTTTATTTCCCTTAATCATTCGTTTTTTTTAAAATATAACTTGTTACTAAATCATTTTTCTGGGTTATAGGTACCATTTAGCTTGTTCTCTCAAATCCTTAATGAAATAATACTGTAGTAAAATCCTTATATATTTCATAATTATAATATCAATAAAATCATTGATAAAATACTAAAATAACATAATTATTATATCTAAACATGAGAACACTAATATTTCCTCTTCAGTGTTATCAATAGAATAAGCTCAACCTCGATCTCTTTGCTTCAAATGAGGTATTTTTCCTTGACTCACAGGGAGTTCAATTTCCTAGTTCCACATATCTCTATAATGGAATCATTTTACATTGAAAAAAATTATATTTCCCTTAATGTTAAAAAATTAAGATGTAATTTCTCTCCACATATGTATCAAACTCCCAATCCTATTAAGAATGTAGAACGGTGTCTCATTCCACCAATATCATATGTCGGAAAATAATTTCTTTACTTCTTCCCTTTATCCATCTTTTTCCCAAATATAATTTTATTATTATTAATCCCTCTAAATCCTCTATATATTGATAACTCTTTCATTTCTTATTTAAGACATGATATTATATGAGTAGAATGTTTTTGAGACTACATCCTTTCTTATGATTCTCTTAAAACTATCAAAGAAATGATCATTCTTACCCTTTAGATTATGTGAAATGATATGGTTCCCATTCCATTTTCTAGGATCAATTTTTATTTAACGGAATGCACTTGATTAGATCATATAGTTAATAAACATATTGTATAATCACAAAACTAGTGAAGTACTTATCATAAATTGAATTTTTTTTCATATATAAACATATAATCATAAACATGGATTTATTGGGATGTTCTTATATGCTAATCCTAAAATTAAATAATAGGGTTATTGTCCCAAATCTATGTTTTCTTAAATCTATCTTCCATTGTTTCTACTAATCTTCTAATGATACCAACTGTATTTACCCTGACATAGAATCCCAGATTCAATTCATACCATAATTACATTGGAATAATATATAAATAAACCAATCATGATGGACTGAATAGTTTAGTAGTATTGGTAAACTAGATACATACAAGAGTCTTACATTAAATTTGAATACTCAAATTGAAAAATAATCATATATTATTTCCGGAATAACAATATTCCATCTATCATAACACTATATATCAGTCATAAGAAACTTCTTAAATACGTCATAGAGAAAAAAATGGTGAGATTAAATTCATGGTGAGGGTTAAGTACACTGGATGAAGTAATGAATAAATCATAATAATCAATACAGAATGTTTAATGACTTAACATAGATACCATGTAATCAAAAAACTAATAAAGAAGTGGAGAAACGATATGAAAGGGTAAATTAATGAAATACATGCCTTTCATATAACTTTTCTATCATTATAATATAAAAAAGAAACATTATAGAAAGGTAAATAATTTAAAACATATTCCATTGAATCAAAAAACAATTAATTAAATGAATCCATAAATTTTATCCTAGTGATTCTCTCCCATATAATAATAGTATAATTTGAAATGTAGGTAATTATTAAATATTGGATTCCATGTTTCCTAGGTACCTGAATCCTTTATCATGAAGACCTTTCAAAAAAATATTTGAAACATACTACTATCAGTACCGTTCACAAGATAGTTTATAATATACTTAGTTATAAATAAGAATGGTTTTATCTAACTTATTCAATCTCATGAGACTATTAATTTATCAAGGGGACTATGTTAAATTTCCCCCAACCCATTTCCTACCTACCAAAATCATTCATCATATAATGAATAATTGATTTAATTTATAAACAATATGACCTATAAAATATATATATTGAGAAAGGATACAGATTTTTCAAAATTTACCTAGCTAATCAAATAACTACTAAAGTAAATACCATATGTAAAAAATGAAATATGGTTTAATCGATAATAATATCAGTGATACATAATTTGGATATTGAGGGGAAATTTAGTGTCCAATTATTATATTCATGTTAATATCTCAAAAAAATGTAATTATCTAAAAATGAATCAATGAAGTGAAGGTAAAAAACATCACTATTAAAATTCATCATATACCCTATAGATAAAAATTAAGGGTCATAAAAACACATTATATACCCATTGGAGTAAGGATAAATGGTTTTTGTCATTTAGAAAAAGAAAAACAGAAAAATTGTTTGTAAAAATTTCATGAGGAAAATATAATTCTCATTTAAAAAAATCCATTTATTTCAAAATAACCATTGAAAATTTCAAAAGTGTAATGAAAATATTTTAGTTTTCATTATAGATGGTAATTATATTCATGTCGTACATGGTAAAACAAAACTTTCCTTTCACATTTTTATTAAAATCCATATGATAATTTTTTTGAAAAAAATCATAATTTTTCATTTTAAATAAAAATAAATGAGTAAAAATGGGTAAATATTACTTTAATAAATCATTTTAAAATCGGTAAAACACTTTTAGAAACCATTTTAGAGGGAATGTTTTCCGAAGAAATGAAATCATAATACAGGGAAAATTATGTCTTATTTTCTAAAAATCATTTTATAAAACATTTTAAGTAACAAAATAGCACGAGAAAGAATATTTTACATGAAATTGTTCATTAATAACCATATTATAGGAAATGGGTTGGGTTTATTATGATATGGTCAATTAAATTCCTTCAACTGATATTCATGAATAATCAACCCCGATTAGAATAAGATTGTGAAATAAACCCTTATAATGAACAAAAGTTTGATGTGAGATTTAATAAATTAATTTATTATTTGAATCCACTATAAATCCTCATAAAAAATAAGAAATAAAACATAAGATAATAAATTTTTTTACACACATAATCCTATCAGGACATAATCAGCGAAGTATAATTTTAACCCAATGACTGGAAATTAAGTTATGGAATCCCTTACCTTACACATCCTTTTGATTAACTGTTATTTATCCTCCAATATATTGGTTTTGAACATGTTAATAATTTTTTATGGAACCATATAAATATTTATGATATCATATATGATCATTTTAAAACATTTTATCAATTTTTTGTTAACAATAAATCATTATATTCATTATTTTTTGTAATAACTTACTCTAATTTTAATGTATGTTTTGACAAGTTACATTTTTCTAATTATTTGAAAAATTATTTAATTATCTCAAGAATAAAAACATGATTCAAATATTATATATATATATATATATATTATTCCATAATATTTGGTGATAGTAAATGAAATACACCATTCATGGAGATGGTAGGTCATACGTACACATGAACATTGATTCCATTTTATTATCATTTTGAAAGAAAGAAATGTAAATAACCTATATATATTATTTTTATATTATAATTATTATTTTATATACATAAAAAAATTTAACCCATCTTTAAAACATTCCATGTAAAACGTGGATGAATCACATCGCTTCGTGAGGCGGTAGTCCCCCACACACATGAGAAACATTATCTTATTCCCAAAAAAGATAAATAATGGATATATGTGTAATATAATAATCAAAAATAAATAGTAAATCATAAATATCATATATAAGTAATATTTATATCATTATTCGCAACAATTACATGTGATAATGGAGAAATAAAGGACATTGGTTCACAAGGTGGTAGTATGTTGTCCACATGAATGAGGATTCTCAAAACCCTTTCATGGATTTGTGTTCATTTTCGGTTTGAAACCTAAAATAAAAAAATCATTATTATTAATACACTAATTTTTTTATATAATAATTATATTATAATAATTTTTTGTTCTTTATAATGCAATAAAATACAAACACTTTTAGAAAAACATTACCTTTTCATATGGAATACTACAATGGTTTTCAATAATATCTACCTAAGTGGTATATCATAAATATAAATATTTTATTATAATAAAATGATGTTATAAAGTATTTCTTTTGATTTTATCCAAACCAATGTGTTTTTATTGGTGTGAATAATGGGGAGAAGGGGTGTCCTTTTATAATTTGGTTGAGAGGAAAACTTTTAAATTTTTTGAAGAGTGAATTCCACCCACATTTCATATAAAGATATTGGATCCAATAAATCACCAAATATGATAATATAATTTGTAAGGTCTAAATTCATCCATAAATTGGGTGTTGTACAGGATTCTAGGTCATTTGACCCTTTATGATTAAATTTTAGTCCCTTTGTAAACTTTTTTTATTCTAAATCATATTAATTAATTTGAACTACCTTCACTAATAATTTTGGTAAATATAAATTTTTACCTTATTATAAATTATAAATTGTTCTGATTCAAAAAATTTAATCCATTTTTAAAAATTAAAACCATATAAGGGGGAAAATAATTTTAAGTTAATCTCTCTGATGGGATTAGAATGTAGTTTTTTAAACTGAAAATGATAAAATATATACTATGTTTTTATATCTAAATTAATTTTCAAATAATTATTCTAATGAAAAAAATGATTAATAGATTTAAAATTGGTCAAATTTTTCATTAAATATATTAAATATATATTTTATCTTCATAAACTTTGTAAATGAAAATTCAGTTTTCAATTAAAATTCAATAATTTTCACTACTAATAAAAAATGAAAATTTTCATAAAAATAACTAAAATTCACCCTAAGACACTTTTGAGAATTAAAATTAATTTTTTTTTAATTTTTTCAGATAAAAGTTTTAAAAGTTTCGGAATTTAGTTTTATGATAAATGTTCCATTGAAAGGCATAAAAAATCTTCTAGAAAAATACAACATTTTATGTGTAAAAGTAGATTTGTTCTTATCCAATGCATATATAATATGTTGGATTAATGTCAAAAAATTTAATTTATTTATATATATATAATAAAACAAATAAACTAATAGTTATTAATTTAATTTATTAAAGCAAAACATATTTTGTGTATTGAAATAGTTTTTTATAAAAACATTTCCTTTATATTCAATTGTATTTTATATTTAATTATTATTAATCATTAACTAGTGTATTCAACCATATATTTACTTATGTCCCTTATTACAATATAAAACATCCAAATTAATTTCTATGAGATATCTATCATATAAAATAATAATATTAATAAAATATTTTTATTAGGTAAAACCCAGTATTGCATGTAATATATGAAATCGAATAAAATGAGGGTTGCGTGCAATGCAAGTTAACTCGATATTTAGTGAATTTCCAAATATAGAATAGATTTAATTTCTTCAAAATAGTAAACATATCATAATTTATCTTGATGTTATATTCCTTTCTATTGTTTTTGTAGCATGAAAAACATGCTATCAAATATAGTGTTCGTATTTTAAAATATTTGGGTGTCATGTTCATTAAATTTTACGGATATAGTCTATAATTATTCAAGAGGTATAAATGGAAGAAATAACATAATTGAAAAATTATTGGTGGTAGTGCAATTAAATGGGCCACATATTTGATGTGATCATAAATTTGAAAGGATCCAGTATAATTAAGACTTAGATTTCCCATATTCCCAAATATCATGAGTCTGTTCCATGTAGATATAAAGAGGATCACATTATCTCTGTCCTAAAAATCAAGGTCTCTATAATGGTTCTGAGTGTAACACTTTTTCGGAATCTCAACATCCCTAATGATCGGGTAAGTGTTATGAACCTTTTCTACCATTTCTTCGACCATTTTATGTATCTAAAACATGTGTTCACAAAATTCATCCCACCAATTTGGTGATCTACATCTCATCCAATAAAGGGTTTCATGTGGACCTATTTGAATACTTTCGAGAAATTTATTATTATGAAAGAACTCTTCTAGAGGAACTTTTTGATCCCATCCTCTTTTGAAGAACATCAACCATGTTCCAAAGTTTTCCTCAAGTGTTTGGATACTCCCCTCATATTTACCATTAGTTGGATGATGATAATACATTCCAAAGTTCAAATCAGTGTTTAGATCATGGTGCTGACTCTACCATGACATGGATATAAATAAAATATCTTTATCATGTGAAATTCATTATGGTGATCCATTAATCCTCGAAAATTATTTGATGCATATACTTTCAAGATGATCGAGTGAAATTTCACATTAAATTGAAATATTTTTGAATGTCTTTATAAATATATCAAAAACAACCCTTATATCATTTTTTCCTCTAGATAAATTTAAAATAAAATTTAAAAAGTCTATCATGATGTTTTACCATTTTCATATAGGTATAAGTAGTGGATAAATCTACCCCATAGGTTTTTCCTTTTTATTATTCACTTACTATAATACAAAGAAATTTTATGTATATTCTATGATATCTATATTCATGTCTTCCAAAAATATTATTATTAGAGATCTTAATACAACTTTATTCTCCCTCGAGGAATGGAGAAGGTTGAGTTATGTGAAACATTCAACATATAATTCTTTATCATAGGATTTTATGGTACACATATTCATGACCCAAATCTTATAACCCGTTCTTAATAAATTTTGAACTATGACTGTTTCAATTTTCATGTAGAATCTACATTATTAGATATTACCATATCATCACATTGAGACTCCTTTATCATCTCCATAAGTTATGTTTGACCGAAATTTTGATAAAAGATTGATGATGTTCATTATTTTATGATTCCCAAATCCATCATTTTCATATCTAAGATAATCATAACCCTCTAAATATTTATCACGGATATGGTTGCAAGATTCCTTATGATTAGATAATTGACCAAATTACCTTCCATTCCAGGATGGTAGTGGATAAAGAATTATTAATCTATGATCATCTCTAACCATATTGATTATTAAATATTAATCTCCTTATTTCATTATATATTTTAGGCTCTTATGATTCAACCAAACCTCACACTTCTCCCCATGAAGATAACAACACAAAATTTTCGAATTTATGATTTCATCAACCGACTACACATAGTTAATTGGAGTACTACTGATTAAAATTGAACATTAATAGGAATATGATATTACTTTGCCATTTTTCATTAGTAAACAACTCAACCATTCTTGGAACCATCTCTTGGTACCTTGAAAATTACCCCACCCAAGGGTAGTGTGGTGACGGGTGTAGTGATAAGCCTCATATTTAACTATATAAGATCTATTCGCATTAATCACCACAAAAAATATTTAATATATTATAACTCAGCTGGGTTATTAGGTTCTAAAATCTCGATATGTTTCCCAAAAATCATCAATAATACCCATCTTGTCTAAGGAAACTCGATTATCTGTTAAAAAATTTTATCTGGTCGACAATTAGTCAATTTTTTTCTTAGAAGGTTCCACTAATATCTGTTTGATAGTGTTAAAATTCCCCAGTAATGATAAATTCATATTCAATAAATCATATCTATTATAAATTTCATGTAGATTCACTATTGATAGTGTCAGTATAATTGTATTCAAATTCTCCTTATGTTCCTCCCAACTTTGCAGTATATTAAAATGTCATATATAAATACTACCAATACTGTTCTAAGGTAATTCATAAAGAATATGTTCATCAATTACATAAATGTTTTTGGAACATTATTGATTATATTGGGCATCACATTGAACACATAGTTTCTATATCATTTTTAAAAGGTTGTTTTTGATATATCTCCCTTCTTCACCTTAAAGTGGTGATAGCCCACTTAAAATTCCACCATATAGAAATAATAGACATCACAAAGTTGGTTGAACAAATCATCATCCCATGGAAGGGGATACATATTATTTCTCATGATTTTTTATATCTCATGATAATATATATATATAGGGGCACATTAACCCATTATTTATGAATAAGAGGACCATAGAAACCGAGAAAGAAGCACTCAGGCCTATAAATCCTTTTTCTAGATTCTATTGTAAATTATTAATCAGTACCTACAAATAAATTATAACCATTATATATGGATTCTTGTATACGAGTATTTATCTTTTTATAAGAACAATTTAGAACTAAACCTCTTAGTTCAGAAGAAGTATAGACAAAATACAGTGATTATATTTGTATATTCCCTAACAATAGTCTTGTCCTCGAGAATTATTTTCTCCTTTATACCAATAATTTGAGTTATATATTCTTTATTATACAGAAAAAATATCTATTCATAAGAATAATATTACAAATTACATTAATTCTTCTCCATACACTTTTACAAAATTCGTTGATGGCTCGGGATTTGAAGAGTAATCCCCATCTCCTGACGATTGATGTTAAATTTATATAAGGAAACCCAATAAATTACAAGTATAATGATAAATTATACTAAATGAAATATTAAAATATGTTATAGAAAATTCATTACATAAACATTGTGTTATATTTACATGTTTGAGATGTAATAATTTTGTTGTTTTCTATTATCAAAATAACTCAACCTCCAGGTTTTGGGGACTTTTTTGAATAGTTCTTTTAAATTTTTAATATATAGAGTGCATATAACTATAATAAAATATTAAATTATCTATTCGTTAATAAATAAGTAGTGTCCATATCACCACACCGTTTTTATGATCCACATAAGCAATAGTGATGGATTATTCCCTTCCTTTCACTCTAGGACATGGAGTTTATTTCCATTTATTGTCTCGGAAAACCTATTTCTGGTGTATTGGATTCCACAATTATCATTTTATATTCTATTTAAACACTTGACTATTGGATTATTGTTGATGAGAACCTTCTTTTTATCTATCACATTAGGTAAATCTGTCATCTCCCTTCAATATTGATAAACATGATTCCCTGCTTCTTTATAATAAAATAATCCCCCTACCCCCATTGGATAGTGTTCATGATTATTATTCTAAAAAAAATTACATGAAGGAATTTAGGTTTTTTAATATGTGGTATTTATCAATTAATCAACCAAAATTATAGTACAATGTAATATTTATAAATCTATTCCCACAAGGCCTATGAGAATCACCAATATCCATCCTAGCCTTTATGGAACAACAAACAATCTCAACATTGTTATCAAAGTCATGAGTCACTAAATTTTTTTTATAATCTAATTTAATCCACAAAAGAATTTTTTTCCCATATTTTTAGTGTCAACTACTATATAGAAGACATACAATGAATGTATTGTGATTTATTCCTCATACACCCCCATGGGTACTTATGTATTTAAATGTATTATTAAATTATTCTTATATGTAGTTTTTATTAATACAAAACAAGGATCATAATAGACTAGTGTATTTGGAAAAATCAGTTCATATAACTTCAAATGGAACATAAAACATATAATCCTTATTTTATAATCAATAGTGATATCCAAAAATACATTTTATCTCTATAAATACATCGTATAACCTAGAGAACACAAAAAGAAAGGGTTGGTCTACAAATCACAATAATGGAATAACCATGATAAGGAAACATGACATGAGTGACAAAGGTAAAAAATATATCATAATCAAAAGACTTATTTGTAATTTCATGGAATCATATCATAATTAACATGGTATCATGATATTATGTAATAATATGAATTATTTTTGAAACATACAACATGACATAAAAATGAACCAAGGATAACTTCCCAGACTATATCACATGGTGGAAAAAGTACCATAATGGATTAGGTTTACTCCAAAATCTCAAATATGATGCCTCGTGAGACTAAATATTTCCCAATTAATTATACTTATATTGGGATTCACCCATCATAACATGATAATGATCTATGTGTTCCACATAAAGGAAATCAATCATAATCAATATGATAATAACTACCCATTAAAATAAATTTTTTAGGTAACTTTTATTAATTTCATGATTGATATAAATTTTATAATTTATTAATTTTAAAATTTATTAGAAGGAATGTATTACCTCATAATTGGAAGATATAATAAACTATTTATATATGTGAGAGAAATATATATGTAATTTATATGCAATCCATAACATCAAATATTATTTTCACTAATGAAAATAATTTTAAAAATTTAAAAAATATTATTGAGGACAATAACCTTTTCACTTAGATTAACATAAAATGATTTCCTAATATATGGAAAAAGGTTTTGAAATGTATTGTTGAACATTTATTGCAGAAAATACCATCTCCATTTTGAATAAATTAATTTAATATATAATAATTTCTCAAAAATTAGTTAATTAATTTTTTAAAATAATCATTAAAACTAAAAATGAATCATTAAAACATTAACTAGTCATGATTTAATAAAAGTATCATTCATGTAGAATACATTATTAAAAAAGATTCCATTATCATTTTTTTGAAGAAGAGTCATAAAATACCTTCTTTAAAAAAATAACAGGAAGATTACTTAAAAAATTAAAATGTCATTCATGGAAAAATAACTTCTTAAAATCATAGTAAATAATTTTTTAAAATATTTTTAAATAACATAGATTCGGAAGAAGATTTATTATTGTCCAAAGAGATAAATGCATTCATATATTCTTTGTAAAATTATTTTAATCATTTTAAGTACCAAAGAGAGGTAAATTGTTCTAATAAATTGAAAAAATAGTGAATAAATTGAGATGGATAAAAGAAAATTCGTTTATTACAAAATAATAAAATAATTTAAATAAATGGAAATTCAATCATAATCCATCCTGGTTAAAATATGATTGAAACATAGACACCTACTTATTTGGTATATTTTTGAATCATAACATCTCATTACTGTGAGAATTAATCAATTGGGTGATTATGTGTGACATAGTTTTATCCAAGTAAATAAAATTTTAAATAAAAAAATCATTTCAAAAATTATTATAGCATAATATAATCCATGAATTAGTTATGTAAGTTAATAAATGGAAATTGAGTTTAGAAACCCCTTAACTCTTACATCCCTTTAGTTGAGAATTAATTAACTATCTATATATCAGATTTAATAAAGTTATTAACTTGTACCATAATAATATTATTATTTATAATAAAATATATTATCCTTTTAGAACATCTTATTACCCATTTTGTAATTATCTTTCATTATCATTATTGTTTCATGTGTTAATTGGCTTGTTTTCTCATGCATCTTTCATCATAAAAGTTATAGATCATGAACATAGGATATAGTTACATAATATCAAAAATGATATTAATGTTATAAATAACATTCTTTTTAATTGTATACATATTTATAATCCTTATAAAAATTTTATCATTGTTAATGAATTAGATCATTTTTTAGAGATGGTAGGTTGTACGTAAACACGAGCGAAGTTATAATTTCCTTAACTGGTTAATGTGTAAAGAAGTGGATTTTATATTAATTTTCAAAAATAAATATCTTGTAATACATAACACATATATTTGTTAAATTTATCTACATTTACACTCCATGTAATGCGTTAGTAAAAATCTAATCACATCACTTTGTGTGGTGTTCTTCCGCCGTACACATGAATGAACTTCTTGAATTATCAACAAAAGATAAATTAAAATGATATATATGATATAAAAATTCAAGGAGAATAATTATAAAAAAAATTATATATAATCTGTATATAAATCAAAATATCCATTTGTGAGAAGCAGTTATGTAAAAAAAATTATGTCGGTTCTTGAGGCAGTAGTTCGGCATCAACATGATAAACGATTTGGTTTCCCATTTATTGGTGGAGGACATTGTTGTATGTCATGACTATAACATATAAAAATATCATTATATTTAATCTCTTGAGTTTACTATATCATAATTTATTCATAATATTTTAATTATGTAAAAGAATAAATAATATAAAATGAATGGTTAAGCATGATACATATTCTTCAGACAATTTTTTTTATTTACACCAATATCATTCCTATGTTTTAATTATGAACAATAAAATGATTATAGGAAAAGTAGAGTGAATTAAGGAATTTATCTGGGATGATTTTAAAAGATTAAATGGGTAATTTATGTGTGTAAAGGATTGGAGGGGTTGCCTTTTGTAGGTGGGGGAGAGGGAACTCTTGGAATTTATGAAAAGAAAAAAAATACATCCATATTTGTATCATGTCATAAGGATAAAAATTATAATGTTTTAGAACCATATAATATTTAATGTTGAGAATTGACCATGAAATATTAATTTTAAAATATTTTCATAATTTTTAACTCTTCTAATTTTATTTTAAACCCTTAGTAAACTCATTTTTACCATAACAACGGTAAATAATATTTTCTATTTTGACTATTAATTATGGTAAAAAATTAATATTATCATATTAGATGATGTCAATTATTCATTTTAAGAATATATAATCCATTTTTCAAATTAAATTCTTATAATTGGTAGATTTTAATTTAAAATTAAACCCACACACTTGTCGAAAAAATTGTTTTCCAAAAGAAAAAATTTCATAAGGTGAAAACGTTTTTGTATAAAAATTTAAAATAAATTTAATTATGTTGACCTAATTTGGTTAATTAATATATAAATGAACAAAATCTTCATTTATACCCAAAAATAAATTGAATTGTTTTTGTAAATTACTTAAATGAAAGTATTGTTTTTAATAAAGATAAATATTTTTCACTATTCCTAAAAAGATAATATTTTCATAAAATTATAAAAAATTCACCCAAAGGTAATTTTTTCTTGTTTATTTAAAAAATGATGTTTTTTTAAAATATATTTTCAAAATTTGGTAAAAAAATAATTTTAAATTATGTGCACATATCATGAGTAAACTGCCTTTTAGAAAAATACAGTTTTTCAGAAAACATTTCCTTTTCATTGAAATGGATCTTATTTAATTTATAACAAATAGATAAAAATTGAATTTATATAATACATTTTTAAAATTTATGTTTAATACCTTATTTTGACTTATCAATGCCCTGAAAAAAAAAATTAAATGTTATAATATTCACGCTTGAATAATAATATTATAATAAAGCATTGAGTTTCATTTAAACTCGATGATATGTGTATTACAATCTATCAAAGAGATTTTATTTACTTAAAAATAAATATATCATAATGTATTATGGTAATTAATTCTCCTCAAATATTGGTGTTGTGTTTAATATACACTATCCAATATTATGACCTTATTTTAAAATTTTACATGGTTAATTATACCCCCTTAAATAAATTATGGCCTCCCAATATAATCTTCATTTCAAAAATAAAAGGATTACGATTTTTAAATTTTACTTGTGGAAAAACCCACCTCGTAAAAAGGGTAAATAATAATTTTAATTAAAAATAAGGTAGTTGAAATGTTAAATTACTCACACAACTAAGTTTCCATATATGATTACATTGGTTTAAAGTAAATATATGTACAAGGAACATAATAATTATCAATTATGAAATGTGATATAGATATTGGATCTCAATAAAGATAATGATTATGGTAAAATTAAGAACCCGTATAACATAAATATATGAGGAAATAAAATACATTTTATTCATTAAATATGAAGTTAATTGGATTAAATTTTTATTTAAATATCATATTCCAATAGATGTGGGATTATTTTACTATTTAGGGTAATAAAAAAGGAAATGAACTTTCTTGATATGTAAAATTTCATCCATTAACCAATTTCTACTATAGTATCACATATTTATCCAAACGAAGAGTAATGAATAATAAATTTTCATGCCTGAAACACTAAAATAAACTACAAACATATCATGTATTCCATAATTTTAAAACAATATACTTATCAAATCATTACTAAAATGAAAATGGTTAGAATGAGTTTTCCCATAAATTAATCTACAATATATTAATAGCAACTCCAAAAATTCAACTAAAAAAATCATAAGTTTATATATTTAAAACCCTTCATCATAGATCTCTAAAAAGATAATACTATTCATACCATATATTCCTTTATGTTAAAAATATACGTTATATATACATGTAACTAATAATATGTCTATAGAAGTATCATTAATCACCTCAAAAGGATTTTATTAGTGTATTGTTTATTTTTAAAATATTTAATGTAAAAATAATATCATACTAACTAGTACATATTATTGTAAAATGGTAAGTTATACACCCTTTTCACCCATTATTTATGTGTTCAAGCCCCACGGCCTTGAGGGAAGTGATGGTTTTCCACCTATATTATGGGTTTTTATTTTTCAAAAAATATGGAAAAACATATGTTATGGTGATTTTCAAAATTATCCATGATCCTGTAACATTATGAAAATTTTTATAATCATGTCTAGAAATAAAATATGTAATCAAATAAGTTTTTTTACAATTATGGTTTTTTATGCATCTCATTATTTTCAAAAAAATAAAATAATTACCTTAACATCAATCACATCCCTAGTATTAGTTTTTCCACAAGTTTTAGTTTTTCTATAGAGTATCACTTTACCATTAAATCAACTTTTTAGGTATTGAATAAGATTCAAAATATTATTGAAATCATTAACAAAAAACATATATATAACAGTACTTATACATTCATATTTTATGATTCACATAATTATTTCACTCTAATACATAAATATTCTATGAAATACACATAATTTTTAAACCATTTACTGGTTTTCATCATCTTATTGCTTAATTCAACCATAAATTCATATTACACTCTTACTCTCTACATCAACAATATTAAATCCTATACTCATAAAACCTTATTGATCACTCTATATAGTTTTCCCCTAAGGATATTTATTTTTATAATTTCTATACGTTTTACATTTAAAACATTTATTAGTCGATGATTCTTTAGGGAGATCATTATTTTGATCCACTACATTAATTTAACATTTCATTAATCCTTAAAAATTAAAATTTTTGACTTTTTTTGACATTTTTCCACTCTCAAAACATCTTATCACTCCCATGAGACATTCCCTTTAGTGATCACCACAAATTCTCAACATTTAAGAAAACATTTTGATCCCAAATCTTTTGAGGTATGTCCCTCTTTGAGTTTTTTATTAAACCTCCTTTGTTTGGATGATCCTTATATTTAAACCTTGGTAGTCAATTATCATTCTGACATGGAAGGATTTTTTAGGGAAAATGACATAATTATTCGGAATGTATTTTTTAACTAATGTAGTTCGGAAAATCATATTAAGGGTATTACAATAGAATCTCATGTTATTGGAAGGCCCTACTGGTGATTTTGGAATTTTCTCTTAAGTATGGCTAAAAGCATTATGCAGGACTTTAAATTATTTTTAAATCATTACCTGACATGTAACTGTCTCCAAGAGGAATCTATGAAAGAGGTTTAGTGTCTAAAAATATTACACATAGTGAGTCCATTAAATGACATGTAATGTTTGATAAGGGTTAAATTCAACCAAGGAGATGTGATAATTGGAATAACCCATAAATCAAGAATTACATGCCTTATAATACATTTACACGCTATTTATCTATCATGCTCAGTGGTTGTAATCAATGTCATTGACATATTTTATTCCATCATCTGTATGTAACATTCTTCTCTTAAACCCTAGGAAATTACTAATTGATATTAGAGAACCTTCTTCCATTCTAGAAATCTTGATTTGTAGATCAATGCTCAGTGAGTAGTTTCATTTGGTTTTACCCTCTATTTCATTATACTCATGTTTTGGTAGTTGAAACAGTTGAACATTAATATATTGGTTGTTAATCTGGATTTGTTTGATCTATTTTTATTCTTCTGATATTATTAAGCTTTATTCTATTGGAGTTGGTTCCATAGAACCCAACTTCATTGTAATTTATGAGACACATATCTTTATTTGATAAATATTAATAAACTACTTATCACATCATTATTTTTATTATTTGTGACATATTATGTCATAATTTCCTAATAAGTGATATCACATTAAAAGGTCATAGCATATCCCCGCTATGATGAGAACCCAGAAGTACCATGAAACTATTCTGGAATATATGTTCTATGTCCGGATGATATAACTTTAAGGAAAAAAATTATAAAAGCTATTAGGGGTGGGGACTCAAGAATATTTGAGGTTCCTTCTCATTGTGTGCGCATTTGGTAATATCTAGGAGGATATTATGAGAACAAGACCCGCCAGTAGGAAATCTACATTAATAAGTGTCATTGGATGTTCCTATCTCTTTATGTGTTTATTGGTCCTTAGAATTTAGGATTATTAATAATTTGTATTATGACTCATTCACATAGATGTCATAATGATATTCGTGATGACCAATGTTCATGGTGAGGTATGATATATTGGGTGTGTTAGGAGTAATACTACATTAATGAATAATCTGAGAAACAATTTTTCACTTCTATTGATGTATATATCTCAGGCCCTTTGATGGAAATTATATAGCCTAACTAAATCCATTTCCATGTGTTTCTATATCCAATTACAATTCTACGAATTCAATGAATGAGAAATCGAGCACATGGGTTGATATCATTTGCATGCACCCCTTTTGATCGTGGATATTGGAAAAAATGGATTATATTACATGGTAAGTGTTTGGATGATGTGACATGTCATTGATATATCAACGTCTCTCCCTTAGGTAACTTTACCCATTTCTAGATACTAATCTTGGATTTTAGGGAAGCCCACCTAATGCCAACAAGAGAGAGGCCTAGAGTGTCTTACACTAAGTGTTTCTAATATCCTAGTTAAATAATTTATTTATTTAAAAATTTGAGTAAATATTAATCTCATCATTTGATTAATAATTTTTCAAGTATGAATGATCAAATTTATTTTTCCCCTAGTTATTCAAGAGAATATATTGCAGATGGGATATTTATTTATCAGTGAATAATGCAGTTCTATTTATTTAATAAATAAACCGTCATTATTTAATGCCCGGTAAATATTGATGAGGATTTGTGGACTATGTTATGGGCCAGTGGGAAATAATATTAAATATTATTTGGTTTCACTATTATTTAAAAATAACATGCATGTTAATATGATGTCATGTAAATTATAGCATTTCTATTGTTATTTGACATGGGGTTTCACATAAAATAATAAATTATGTAGTGACACATATGCTAATTATTTATTATTACCAAGTGAATTAAATTACCATTTATGTTCTGATTCTCTATATTATCCAAGGGATCATTTGACCAGCTAACCAATAATATTGTGCACAACATCCTTGGAGAAAATCTCTCAAGCCTAAAAAACTATTACCACTCTAAGAACGCTCTCAAGAAAGAGATAGATCCTCCTCCACCGGATTAAGAAGAACTATTTCGAATCGATTACCGAGGTGATCAAAGAAGGACATCATAAGTGAAAGGATATTCTAAAAAATCACACTAAGACTCATTTGATGACATCTGGAGATACATGGAGCACCAGTGAATCACTTCTAGAGGATTTCTATCCCTGTATTCAACATCATAATGTAGCCGCACCTCGGACCTATGGTGAGACACATGAGAAAAGAAAGAATCCACATGGAGGTCATTCTATAACTTAACTAAATTGATTAAAAAAATTAATACTTTGATCCCCTATTATAGGTTTCAGATTATCTCCATTTTATTTAATCCTAGATAAAATTTTGTGGACACTGGTGTTTAATCTCATATTAATATTGGATTAATAATCCATTTTAGAAATTTAAAAAGTATGGGTACATGCCCGTTCTACACTTCCCCAATGCCTAGATCCTACAAGTGGTATTAGAGTGGACATATTTTCATTTGAAATTATTTCAACAATTCTATGATGATTTACAATTTAATATTTGGTTTTTTAATTCATGTCTAATCATTCTTGTAATCTTAATTTTGATATTTGTTCCCCCCTTCTCATTTCTCAGAGTTCAAATATAAACAAATAAATTTATAATTAAAATTAAATTGTGGATGTCAATAAAAGGACTCAACTGTGCTGTCTAGATAACACAGGAATAAATGCCTTGTAGTCGGATCATCATGCCATCTATTTGTGATCAATGCTTCTGGAGTAATTTAGAAATTACTCATGTAGTGTTTGTTAATGACACTCAGTGTAATGGATTCTTACACCGCATGTTGACCAGGACAGACTGGCACAATATCAACCAGAATACATGCCTTGTGGACCACTAGACACAAAATGTATCCCCTTTGGGTTAGGGTCATGTCCTGTATCCCAGACATAGATTTCCCGGATGGTGACTGTGTAATGCGGAGTCTACACGATGTGTGGCCCACTAGACATTCTATGTACTCTAAAGATTTATGAAGTACACCTCATAAGATTTTTCCCTAGGCATGTACATTAGATGTACTATGAGGTGAGTACACTCCTTTGTTTAGATCTTCACTCCGTGTATTGTTTCGAGATTATGCATTATGTAACCCTTCTGACATGTACCTTCGTGTGGGTGTAAAACTGGGACACAACATGTGATAGGTGTTTGATATATATATATACATATATATGTTTAATTAAAATATGTTCAATTCTCAAATATCATCACATCATGTATGAGTATTTCAATTATAATTTTTTGTGTATGGTACATGTCACAAATAATAATCTGTCTACAATTATAAATATAAGATGTCTAGTTTTGGATGGTTATTCACCAAGTTTCTTCAAAGGTACAGCTTATTTACAAGATTATGGATGAGAATAACAAGTAAATTGACAAAAATATTATGATTAAAATGGATGATCAATTAAATATAATGATTAATTGATTTGAGTGTAATTTATCTTCACATGAATGATTAATGAATTGATTTCTAGTTTAATTAATTGTTTAATTTTTTGCATGTTTGTGGATTTTCATGTGCTAGACCAGTCCTTTTAATGTGATTGGTTCCCTTTTTATTTATTTATTAAATTGAAAATTTTGGTTGGTGTGCCTTCTCCTCATTAATATGTAAGGCCTACATACCCATAGTTCCATTGATGTAACTCCCCTTTTACCCTCACCTACATGTGGGATAAAAGCATATGTAATGGATAGAGCTACCAAGCTAGTAGAGGCTGTTCATGTTAGGAGCTGAGGCGATGCCAATCCAAGGAGATACAAAGATGGATAGGTGGAAAGCTATAAACATTAACCTTAAATGGTTCAAGTTGTTTCTCCCCATGAGGAGGGTTAGTTTTTAACCACTAGATAAGAAAACAAGTTGTAAAGCTCATGATCAACCCCTTTATTTTATTTCTTTCACTTGTATGTTTATTCATTATTAATGTTTGATGTGGCCAAAAATTTAATGAACTAAATAGCATATAAGAAGGATCTAAAATAAAAATGGATTATGTGTAAATATTATCTACACATGGTCAATCACATAAGTATATCCCACATAACATTAAAAGTATGTGAAAAGATAATAATTGGAAATTTGTGCATAAGTAATAAAATACATCAACTAAATATTATATTAGTATAGCCTTACATTACTTTGGTAAGAATTGAACCATAGTTCAAAGTGATTAACCAACCCTAGTTGGGGTTATTTCAATTATCTGGGAATTCAGATTTTTAGATTTGGGTTGGATTAACATTGTTTACATAAATTGTTGAATTCCCCAGTAGGACACACTATTACTGAGAGGCAAAGGCTAAGGAAATAAAAAATTAAGGATATTAGGATTTGGGAGTCAACTCAATAGATCAAGGTGTTATGAGTTAATGCAGTTAGAATTTAGAAGGCCTACCTAAAACCATTCATGTTTCTTATCCAACCCTAGATGGGGTAATCTTAAAGGAAATTTGGATCCTCTCCACTAGAATGTCCAAGAAATTTGATATTCAGAATCCAATAGTGAGTGCTATTTGATTTTGACAAAATATTGGGACACTGATAGATATTAGTTTATTTATTTTTCTATATTTATTAAGATAAATTACTAAATCTATGTTCATCTTAATTTGTATAAGAATCAATCTAAATGATGTCAAACATCTCATTGTGATCCATTCTCTAGAATGAAAAGCTTCTCGCTAGCACTAATTTCAATGAGTTGAAAATGACCCATAGTGTTATCCTTTTATATGAGGGGGAACATTATGTGCTACAAGAGCCTTTACCTATTTTACCTAGAAATAAGGCGTTTGATGTTGAAATATCTATGTACATGAAATATTAGAATGATGCTACAGATGTCCAATTCTTCATGATAGCATCCCTGACCAATGAGCTCTTGAAGAAACATGAGGAAATGGATTCTTATATATTCATGTCTCACCATTGGGATCTCTATCAAGAGATAGATATATATGAGAGGTATGAGATCTCCAACATTTTTATCGCTACTATTCTTGGAGATTCTACACCAGTTGGACCACTTGTAATCATTCTTATTTGAAAAATTGAGCATATGGACATACAAGGGATTAAATTCCTAGATGAGTTGTGTGGAGATCTCATACTATCATCGCTACTTAAGACTGTCTCGTGGTTTTTTATGAATTATAATATGGCCAACAATAATAAGATTTGATTAGTGATTCTTACCCTGATTGTCCAAGTTGATAAGGTCATGGGGAGTGAAAAACATCCAGTCATTATTGTGAATAGGAATATGATGGACAAGGAATAAGGGCCTGGTATTTATAAACAATCTAATGCCTCCAAGAATTGTCTGGCCAAGAAGAAGAAGATCTTGTGGTAGGTAATGGAGAAGGATATAGTATGCCTTTCATGTGGAAAATCAGAACACTAGAGAGGAACTGAACCAAATGTAAAGGGGAATCCAAAGGTGGGTTCGTTATCAAGTGAAATCATTCCATTTATAAACATTGGGTATTAGATAAATCTTGTGGTGCACACACTGGTATTCAATTTAGGAACCAAGTATATTTTGGAAAACTTCTAAATGAGAGGTAGATCTATGGGCATTCAATGGTGTGAGGCTGACTTCTCTTTCCAATGGTGACTACCACCTCACGTTGCTGACAATATTGATTTTGGTTTTACATTCTTTTTATTATGTACCTAGTGTTACCAAGAACATAATATACGAATCAAGTTTAGATACATATGGATTTATTTTCATGTTCCGAAATAAATGATCTTACACTGATAAGAACAACATAAGATATTTTACGGATCATTTAAATAACCATATGTATGTATTAAATTAAGAGAACCATGTGTTGGAAATTTATAACGAACCAAGTTCACATTACTTATACAACATCTAATCGTGGCACCACACCCTTGGTCATGTAAACGAGAAGCACCTAATAAGGCTATGTCAAGATGGTTATTTAGACTCGTAAAAACTAAAAACACTTGATATATTTCACACTTTTTTTGAATGGAAAATGATCATACCACCATATTTTTGATAGGGTGAAAGGGCCATATAGCATCTAGGATTTGTACACGCTGATATGTGAGGACCATTTCTAGTAGAAGCTAGAGGTTTATATTTTTACTTCATTACATTTATTGGTGACTTGAGTAAATAAGGTTGTGTCTAATTAATGATGTATTAGTCTGAGTCCTTTGATAAATTCACATATTTCATGAATGACGTAGAGAATCATGCTGGTAAAAAGATAAATAATCTTTTATTTGATCGAGGTAGATAATATCATAACTAGTGTCCATCAACCTTTTATGAGACACTAGGATTCTGTATCAACTCACTCCACCTTATAAACCATAGTGGAATGGTGTCGGTGAATGGGGGAACCATATGTTGATGGACATGGTAAGGTTGATGATGATTTATGAAGATCTTAAATTATCTCTTCGGTGATATGCATTGAAAACTGTAGTATACAGATTATACCAGGTAACAACTGAGGTGGAAAATGTGATTCCCTTTGAGATATAGAGTGGATAGAAACCAACATTGTCGCATACATGTTAATGGGTATGTGAGAAATTTTTATGGATTTATTTGGAAACAGACTATCACCCTAGGGCACGAAGTGTATCTTTATTGATTGTCCCATGGAATCAAAAGAATACTACCTACAGAACCCCTCGTATAATAAAGTTATGGGTGCCAAAAAGGATGACTTTTTTAGGGGGAGTACATCCTAAAAATGGATAGTGGGTGCTATATTGATATTGATTAAGTTGGTGAAAAATAATCACATGAGTTGGTACATTAATAAGTTCTACAGGTCATTGTGGAAGTGATAGTTCCTGAAACACAAGTATTACTTTGGACCACAAGGAGGTAAGGGAACTTGGGAGATTTGGTTTCCTTATCACTGAGGAAGGTGACTCAATATTTTGGGATAATGATAATCCTCTCTCTTACAAGGAAGAAGTAGGCATCCTAGAAGCTGCAATATGGCTATAATCTATGATTTCTAAGATGGAATCCACATATCAGAACCAAGTCTGGGTTCTGATCGATGCGCTAGTTAATGTAAAGATTTTTTGGTGTAAATGGGTATTCAAGATGAAACTATAAATGTAAGCTAAAGTTAGTACCTATAAATAATGGATAGTTGATGAATATTACAAACATCATTGTTGAATTGACAATGATGAAACCTTTTCAATAGTTTCCATGTCTAAATCCATTTGAATCACAATTTCCATAGCAGCATTACATGACTACGAGATTTGGCATATGGAAGTAAAAAATGTATTCCTTGATGGTAACCTTCAAGAAGATGTCCATATGATAAAACAAGAAGGTTTTGTGACACCAGGTATTTCTAAAAAGGCCTGAAAGTTTTAGAGAACAATTTATGGATTAATGACATAATCCAGATTATGGAAAATTCAAATCAAAGAAGCAATAAGAGAATTTTGTTTCATTAAGAATGAATATGAACCAAGTGTTTAAAAGTTGTTTAGTGGGAGTGTGTCTGTTATCATAGTAGTGTATGTTGATGAAATATTTCTTATGGTAAAATACATATTGTTCCTTTAATAAGTCAAGGATTTATTGAAAAATTGCTTCACCATGAAAGACATAGGAAAAGCATCGTTCATTCAAGGGATCAAGATCATTCATGATAGATCCAAGAGGCTTCATGAACTATGTCAAAGTACATAAATTGACCATATAATAAGGAAATTTACTATTTAATAATCCAAGAGGGGATTGGATCTAGTGTTATATCGTATACATCTTTCCAAGATAATGTGTCCCTAGAAACAACATGATAATGATAGGATTAGTAAGATTCCATGTGTTTCAGTGATTTGAAATATCATGTGCTCCATGTTATGTACTAGACTTGATATTTCCAACACACTAAGCATGGTGGGAAGATATCAATCAGATTTAGGAGAAGAGCATTGGACTGTTGTAAAGACTATCCTTATGTATCTAAGGATAACTAATGATATGTTCCTAGTGTATGGAGGATATGGTGAGAATGTCATCAAAGGGTATTATGATGCTCGTTTTTAGACAAATTAGAATGATCTGATGTCGCCATTAGGATATGTTTTTTGTCAAAATGGAGGGGATGTGAGTTGGAAGAGATCAATGAAAATAGTTATTGTTGATCCTATAGTGGAGTCCAAATATATAATAGCTTCTCATATAGCCAAAGAAGCCATAAGGATTCTGAACATTGTCTAGGAGAGTGATGTGGTTCCTAGATGTAAACATCCCATTACATTATATTGTGATAATACTACAGTGGTGGATCTTGCCAAAGAGCCATGGTCACATTAATGGACAAAGAAAATGATCTGAATGTATCACCTCATGATATATTTCTATCAAAGGGGTGATTTTGCTATGAGTAGAGATCCCACTAAATATAACATGGAGGACCCCTTTAATGAAGGGATATCTTATTAGAAGAATTAATATCATGGGAGATCTAGAGGACTGAAGTTTGTTTGACGTAGGCTTTAGTGAATGTGGAAGTATATTAGAGTTGGTTCCCTAGAAACCAACTTATTTTTATTTTATGATAAACCTGTATTCATTGGTTAAATATTAGTAAACTAAATATCACATAATGATTGTTCTTATGCATGATATAGTATGTGATAATTTCATAAGAATGTCTATCATATTAAAAGGTCATACCAAATCCATGCTATGATGAGAACCCAGAAGTTCCATGACACAATTCTTGAATATATGTTCTATAGTTGGATGATATCATTTGAAGTAAAAAATGATACATTCCATAAGGTTTGGGGACTCAAGAAACATTGAGGTTCCTTATCATGGTGTATGCCTTTGGTAGTATTTAGGAGGATTCTATGAGAACAGTACCCTCCAGTAAGAAATCCACATTCATATGTTTCATTGGATGTTCCTATTTTCGTACATTTGTAATGGTTTGTAGACTATAATATTATTATTAATTGGTATTATTAATCACACGCATAGATGTATTCATGAAAAACGTGATGATAGATGTTTGCAACGGGGTAGGATATGTTTGGTGTGTTGTGAATAATACTACATTACTGAATAATGAGAGAAAGTATTTCTCACTTTAGTAGATGTATATATCTTAGTCCCTATGATATAAAAGATATAGCATAAAAAATCGAAGTCCATGGTGTTATCTAGAAATGTTCAATTTCCGTAAGTCAATGAATAAATACTCGAGCACAAAGTTACATGGCACTAGAATGCAACCCTCTTAATTGAAGATCTTAGGAAAAAGGGATTATATTACATTATAAGCATTCTTATAAGGTTACCTGTCGTTGTGACATCATCTTCTTTCTCTCAGCTATCATGACCCATTGCTAGAGAGTAATCTTTGTTATTGGGCAAGCCAACCTTATTCCAATGAGAAAAGGGCCTAGAGGGTCACAAACTAAGCATAGCAATTATCTCTATTAAATAATTTCTTTTTTTAACAAGTTGAATGACTAATACTCCCAGTTTTGGTTTAATTATTATTCAAGTATGTCTGATCACATTTATTTCATCACTAGTTATATGAGATAATATATTGCAGACGAAATATTTATTTATTAGAGAATAATGTAGTTATATTTATTTAGTAAATAAATATTAACTATTCATGTCCTTGTAGATACTAAGGAGGATTGGACAACCATGATATG
Organism: Viscum album; assembly: GCA_963277665.1. Taxonomy (NCBI): domain Eukaryota; kingdom Viridiplantae; phylum Streptophyta; class Magnoliopsida; order Santalales; family Viscaceae; genus Viscum; species Viscum album. Next base: position 1,858,541,426 of record OY728151.1, on the reverse strand, counting down.
GGTGCAGTGAGAAATAACATTAAATATTTTTTAGTTAAATAATATTTAAATATAACATGCAAGTTGAGGACATTTCAATGAAATAATATCATTTCATTTGTTATCTGACATGGGGTATCACATGGAATAATAAATTAATTAATGGAACATGTGCTAATTATTTATTATTACATTGTGAATTTAATTCCCCATTATGTTATTATTCTCTACATTAACCAATGGTTTGTTTTACCGGGTAACCAATCATTGTGTGCACAACATCCTTGGGGAAAATATCTTAATCCTAAAGAAATATTCCATCTCCAGGAATGCTCTCTTGAATGAGATATATCCTCAACCACTAGATCAATGAGAAATCTTTGGAAGTGATTTTCAAGGAGATCAAAGATGGAAATCACAAGCACAAGGATCTTCCATGCTAGCACCTCGACACTCCTTCAGTGAAATTTGGAAATACGTTGAGAATGTGTGGATCGCCTCTAGAGGATTACTATCCTTGTATTCTATATTGCAATGAATCTGCACCTCAAACTCATGGTCGGACACATCAATGGAGAAATAATCCCCTTGGAGGTAATTCTATAATTTATTTAAATTAATTATAAAAAAATATGTAGATCATCTCTTCTTAGTTATGAGTTCTCTATTTCTTGATTATAATTTATTAAAATGCTTGGATAGTAGCATTCATCATAATATTGATCGCATATTAATAATCAGCTATGAAAACATCCAATGTTGTTTGCATGCCTATTTTTCACTTCCACTATACCTCAAACCTACACTTTCTTATTGGAGATACCAGTTTTAAGAATTATGGTTATCATTGGTTTAAGGTATCTGTTTTAAAACCTAACACTATTTTATATTTAATTGGTTAAGTATATAAAATATTGTAGTTGAGGTGCGTTCTAGTAGCGGTGGGAACTGTAGCAGCGGTGGGTAGGGTAGAAGACCAGGTATTGTAAAAAATATTATTCACATAATGGGACATGGAAGAAACTTTTTTCCCTATGGTATATATAATGTGATACATGTCCACTAGTCCTTTATGCCAAATATATAAAATTTAATATACTGTGAGGTTGGGTGGGTTATCCCTTGGGGTGTTATGACCTGCCTTTCTGGCCTCTGTGTGTACGGTGTGATCGGGTTTGTGGTAATTCTACCCAAAATCACCTAATATATATGTTACTATGAATTTCACTGAAACTAATGTTCATTGAATCATTTATTGATGATAGATAATATGTCATGTGTGAAATTATACATTGGGTCCCTTTGGATTCAATGGTGATGCAACTTGTAATGCGGCTACCCATTGGGTGAGCCTAACCATGGAATAATATTGTCTTGGCATTTGGTTTATAGTGTGTTTAGAATGATATGAGACCTTCAATGATTTGGTGATATAGAATTTCATTTATAATGTATTATTGTTAATTATATTTCTATATTTGATATGATATGATTGAGTGAAAATTTTCAAGCTAACGGTTTAATATCCACTTGATAAATGAAACATTTAATTGAAAAATAAATGTTAACATACAGAATTATCCATTGAAAATCATGATATGATATTGTCATAGATTTATTCTTTTGACTTGTGTTGTGATACATGTTGTAAAACTTATATTGAGGGATAGGCCTATTGTAATGTTGTAATTCATAAATAGCAAGATTGGCCCAGTTTTATACTAAAATGCATGTATAGATGGCTTAGCCTAGGATTTGTAAACACTTATATAGATTTTTGTTCTTAGGGTACTAAAAAAATTTATAAATGTCTATTCCTTGTATTATGAAATGATTATACAGTGGGATATGCCATTTTATTTTGGTATACTTATACATAGGGTTTTATCAGTTGTCTGATTATGCCATGACATGTGATTATGATTGGAATGGTTGTGCTACATGCTCAGCAGTATTGCATTGTGGTTCCAAATAAGGTTTATTTTTGTATTATATTATTTTTATTTATTAATACACATGTTTATCTCTTGATTTCATGCAATTATAATCATAATAGTTTTTGTTTAGAAAAATTAGTGTCGACAAACTAGGTTTTACTCACACCCAATTCGAGTCATCATTTAGTACATAAAAAGATTATGTAGATGTAGGTTTGGACAAGGTCAATAGACCTTTTTATTGATAGATGAATACTAATATGATGAATCTTATATGTGAGACAAAATTGGGGTTCATGAACGTAAACTTTTAAATTTATTTTTTTCAGCTCGTTCTTTTATTTTTAGTACTTCTATTTTTGAAATTATATACAATTCATCAATTAACTACATGATCCATTATTTTTTTTCATTTTTTTATCCTTCTGCATCCCAAATGAATGTTGTATTATTTTCACTATTTCTATTACTCTAATATTTGTTGATATTTTTTATTTTTCATGTAATTAAACTATTTTCTAGGGGGTATTGTTTCCCGATAATATACATACCATCCCATTTATAGTCACTGGCCTCTGGAATACGAGGACACTTTCTTAAGGTCCCATAACTGACCTTATTTGGACACATGAGAGAGTTTCAGATCAGGGAACATTCGAATGTGGTATCATACGAGCCGATTTTTAATTTACATTTATTTACTATTTGGTAAGGTATAATCGATACTAGGATGTGTCGGGACATGATAATGGGCTTGTTTAGGGGAGTAGATAAACATTGTTTGGGAAAAATCTAAGTGACCATGTAGGGGAATTTTGTTTTTAGTATTCTCTTATTACAGTTGATATTATTTCACCTTGGGAAATTGATACGTTGTGTGATGTGATTGATTTTTTTTGATTGAAACTAATGGAATTGTATAGTGAAAGATGAGTATTAATGCATCACGATATGAACACATGGATATAACTGGACATGAATTATTAATGATATTTGAATATTTATTAAATGTGATGTATATTCTTGTATAAACTATGAAATGATATTCCTTTTATAATTGATAAATTGAAATATAAGAACTTTTTTCCATGATAAATCACTTGTAATCCATATTTAGAGAGCTTGTGAGCTATTGTTTCTCTTTTGAGGTAACCTATTTAGGTTGAACGAATTTTTATCCAATCTTATAAGTATTTTGTTTTAATTATAGAGAAAATTCATCATCCTCCTCATAAATTTTAACACCATGAGAGTGGAAATCAACATGCTCCAAACTCTATTGAGATGTAGCTTCCTATATCTATTGTTTATCTGATGGATGATTTGCTTCACAACATCTTATTAGTGGTCATTTCATCCCTCGAAAGGGAGAATTTAAGCACTTTTCCTTCAATATATGAGATGATGATAGAAATTTAGTAATCATCCACCGACATTCACTAGGGAGGGAGGCCCCCAGGTTGTTGAGATCTGGATCGAGTAATTTTATAAAATCTTCAAGAAACTCAAGAAACCCATAGATATGAGGGTGATTCTATTTGTTTACAAGCCCTTTGGACCATTAAAGTCTCAGTTGGACATTCTAGAAAATTTGGGACACAAGTGGTTTTATCCTAGAAGGAACTCAAGAAAATATTTCTGATCCACTTCTATCCATAGACATTGATGGATGAGAAGGATCATGAGTTCATGTACCTAACACAAGAGTTTGTGCCATTAATAGACTAAAATAATGGTTTTTTCAACTTGAAGTGCTTTGTGACATATTTACTAGTTGGTGAGGTATCATGGGTGAAATGTTTTTAAGATGGTCTTCACTCTTATATTAAGCCATAGATGGCTGTTCTAACTTGATAAGAATTAAAAAGCGACAAATCGGACACTCATCACATAAGTGAATATGAGAGACGCCCTAATCATAAGCTAGTATGTTTCAATATGGAAAACTAGGATCTCTTATTCTGGTGTCAAGACACATAGTTGTGTTAGTAACAACTAAGGAAATAGTATGATGATCACTTAGGGAATTGTGTGTCCATATCCAATATTTTTATTATTATTGTAATGACCCATAAATTTAAAGGAATTTTTTTATTAATTTTCTTTGAAATTTTACAAGAACGTAGTTTCTGACGGCGCCTGATTCCGAGGCCCGGTGTGCCCGAAATAATTTTCTGAAGTTTGGCTCGGGTACGATCAGTGAACAAACGAGCGGGTTTTTCTAACTTTTGAACCGGTGCTCAGAATCGAATTCCAAGGGCACCGATGAAACCGCATCGCCGGTAATTGCTAATGATCATCTTTTCCAAAGGTGCGTTTACTCGGGAGGAGTTGTTAAAAATGTGTGGAATAAAAATAATTGTTTTACAATTTTATTTTATTTCTTTACTAAGTGGTTTAAGTGTTAAGTGAAATAAAGTTATGTCACAACTTTATTTCTCTCTTCTAAGTGTTTTAACATCCATGTGAGGGAGTTGGGGTGGGACCCACTAAATCCTAACTTCTCTTGTTAGGATATTTGTGAGGTGGGGCCCACACGATCCCCACCCCTTCAAATTCTTAAAACTCCCTCTTAAGTGTGTAACCCTTAAAAACCCACCATTGATTAGGGTGACTTTCCCTCTCCCCAATTTAATTCAAAGCCAACACATTAACTTAATTAAGTTAGTTATGTGTTTTGAATTTTGAGTTTTTGAAAATGTTTTCATAAGTAAATAAAATAAGGCGAAGCCTTATTTTATTTCAGTTTGGTTTTTTCTGTGGAAAATTGTGAGAGGGAGAGTTCTATACTTTGAAGAAATTCATCTTCGACGTTGAAGAACGTGAAGAACGGTTCTTCTCTGACGAAGAACATCGACCCTTCGACTAAGAAGACTCAGCGACCAGGATTCTTTCGTCTTCATATTCCTCAATGACAAGGGAGAAGTCGCCGACCGCGGTGATCATCGCCAAAGACAATGTACCTTCCTTCTTTATCATAGAAACAAGTGAGGAGATGTCGTTTCCTCCTCGGACGCACCCCGACGTCCACAGAATCTACGTCCGACCCCGCGACGCCGTTCTCTGCGACACCCGACCTGCGATGTCAAATATCCATGCAGGGGAATTTATTTGGTGATCTCTTATCTTTTGAGAGAAGAACGACGAGCGCGGACCAACCAATTCCAGGTTGATCCGCGGATCGTTCATTCATGCGGATTGATGTTGGGGATTATTGTTTTTGTTCGTAAATTATTTCTTTGTCGTACGTCGACTTCTATTAGATGGTCGCTTGCTATCATTATAACAGGAGGAGGTCAGACCACACGAACACGGCCAACCCTCCTCCCCCCTTGTTGTTTGAATTTGTAGCGGCAAGTGAAAGGCGGCGCGGTGCTATTGCACTGCACGGAAATTATGAGGAAGGGCTAAGAAGTGCAGCGCTGTCTCACCGCGCCGATGAAGTTGAACAAGCCACGGCGCCGTCGCACTGCGCCGGAAAATGACAAAGGAAGACGCACCGGCGTTGTGGGATCCTCACAGTGAAGGACAGGTCCCGGGAGTTCCATTGGCGAAGACGACATGAATTTCTGACCAACGGAACCCGTCCGGTGGTCCGCGGAACAGGCCGCCGGCGCGCCTCGCAGGCGGGTGGCGGCGGCGCCCGGCGCGCAACCGGAAGAAGCCACCGCAGCTGAAGTCGTGGCGGTGGAGCGCGGTCCCGCGACTACGCGGGACCGGAGGGGGGTGGTGGGACGCGGCTGGCTGCCGCGTCCGCTGGCACGGGCGGCCCCATGCGGGGTCGCGGTTCTTCACACGGGGGCAGCGCCCCGCTCTGCTCCGCTCGGCCGTAACTCGCCGAGCCGGCCCACCGGTCGGGCCGGGTCGCACCCAAGCCGGGCCGGGCCATCCCTGCCGGGCCAGGTCTCACCATCCGGGTCAGACCCGGACCCGGGTCAGGTCGACCCTGTTCGGGCCGATCCGGGGGGTTGGGCCAGGTCGGTCCGGGCCCAGACACCCCATTTTCGGACCCCTCACGGTCTTTCACCCATATCATCAGCTGTAGACCTCCGATCGACGCACTGTCAGCAGCGATGCGATCCTTGGATCGAGACGGTCATTTTGGTATATCGCACTCAAGGTTTTAGATTTCTTGGGTTCGGCCGTGTTGGTTCGTACACGAAACCAACCAGGCCCTCGGAGCGGGAACACTCATATCTTGAGCTCCGGACGTCCGATTGACGTGCTGTCGACTTTTATGGATTCCCCTATATGAGACGGATCTTTTGGCTTACTCCGCTCGAGGATTGGATGTCGTCGGAGTACGTTCAGGTTGGTTCGCACACGCAACCAACCGGGCCCCTGGAACGAAAAAGCCAATAACTCACAGACCGAGCGTCCGATTGACGCGCCGTCTATCTCGTTGAGTTCCTCTTGATGAGGCGGAACTTTTGAAATACTTCTCCTGAGTTTTGGTTTCTGTTGGGTAGTGGTCAGGTTGGATTGTACCCGAACTCCAACCGGGCCCTTGGAACGGAAAAGATGATATCTTTCAGACCGGACGTTTGTTTAACGAACCGTCAGCGGCATTGGTGATCACGTTGAGAAACAGTCCCTATGAGTATACCCTATGAGAGTTTGGGGTACAGTTGAGATACAGCCGGTTCAGTTCAATCACGAAACCAACCAGGCCCATGGGACGAAAAGGCTAATAACTCACAGACCGGGCATCTGATTGATGCGCCGTCTATTGCGTTGAGACCCCTATGACGAGGCGGTACATTGAGATACTACATCGTGGGGCTTTGAGATACATAGAGTATCGACCTGTAGCTCGTAGAGCGGACCCTCCCAGAGACGAGCGTGCGGAGTACGGAGACCGTGTAGCCGACTAAGACCTGACGACTGCTTGACCGACTCGACTTGGAGTGAGTCGACTAGCCCAGTGGATGGAGCACTAATTTGTTTGGGTGCAAACCCATGGTGGATGGAGCACTAACTGTGTGACAGTGCAGACCTGCGGTACTCGTCCAAAGAGTACCTTAGCAGGCTACTAGGGGGTGTGCACTACTGTGTTTGGGTGGCATACCCCGGTGGGAAGCACTACTGTGTTTGGGTGGCTGACCCGCGGTACTCGACAGGAGGAGTATCTCAGCAGTATTAGGTTAGTGAGAAGTACCTCGGAGTCGTGACAGGACCATTGTACACTCCAGAGACGGGTCTCTTCAGTAGTTACGGTTTCGATAACAAAAATCCCGGTTTGAGCTGAGTCTATGACCTTTGTGTTACCTCTTGATTTAGATGGGTCACTTGATAAATTAGGTATATGTATGGGCGTATACCTGGGTATTGGTTATCCGTTGATTTCATAATCTTTATGTTTCCTCATGATTGAGATGGGTTACTTGATAACTTAGGTATATGTATGGGCATATACCTAAGTAGATGTTATCTGTTGAGATCTTCCTTGTGGTTATCCTTTTTGGTTTTAGTGAGACCTTGAGGGTCTTGGGGTCCCTACTGAGTATCGTTATACTCACCCCGGCACGGGCTATGCCCGCACCTCGTTGTGTTGGTTTCAGACGAAGAGCAGTGCTGACGGAGGCCGACTATTCGAGGACTGGACGACACCCGGAGGTGGACTACACGACGAGTCAGTATCCGGAGGTGGACTTCATGGCGAGATGAAAAACGGAGGAGGTTGACGGGTGAGAGCGTTGTGGAGGCTATCTATACCTACCCTTCAGGTAGGATCCGTGGGGAACGATCCAGGAGCTGTTCCATCTGTACCTACCCTTCAGGTATGATCTGAGGAGGACGATCCAGGAGCCGCTTCCATTCTTCCAACTGTTGTCTTTTTCGGTTGTACTTTTTTCAGTTGTAGTTGTATTTTCATTTGGGTTTGTATTCTGGCCCATTTACCTTTCAGCACTTCTCTTTGTACATAGTGTTTTACATCCGCTTATACTCTATGGTGTTTTGTTTACTTTTATAAAGGCAATTCCTTCCCAGTTATCGGGATTTACACCTTTGGTGCTAGTCGTCACCTCCTGGCCTATGGAAGGCGGGCTTGGGGTAGTCACGACACGGGCCCCGAGGACGGGTCGTGACAAATTAGTATCAGAGGAGTCGGTTCTACCACAGAACATATAACTCTGATATTTTCTTTCTATGAAGCAATAGTGTTAAGAGTACCGAGTGTGGTTTTCAGTTCAGGGAGTCCAGTGTTGGTGAGGGCGGCCGACGTATCCATACACCAGGACCCTGACAACTGATTTCCGACTTTTTTCACGAAAACACTGATTGCGAGTGTGTTTCCAAAAGTTTTTAAATGTCAGCTCCAACCAGGTCAGCTCACTAGGTATAATCATTTGACAATGTCACGTTGATTCATTCAGGATGCCTTTTCACGGACGAACAGCTAGATCTCAGAGGGATGTGCGTACTGACAGCCTGCTGAGCGACAAGGCTTCGGTACAGGGCCCTCTTGCAGTTGAGGCACCAGCGGTACTACCATACATTGGGCCACCGATTCCACCAGCCCCAGCAGTAGGCGATGCACGCCACTTGAGCGCACTGCCCGAGTTCCAGTGCCAGAGGCCACCCAGATTCTGGGGAGAGACGGACCTGCAGGTGGCTGAGGATTGGATGGAAGCTGTGGTGAGAGTCTTCAGGCTAGTGGGGATGCCAACAGACTTCATGGTGATCATTGCTACCAGCCTTCTTTAGGAAGCATCAGGAAGGTGGTGGAGCCACTTGTTCCAGTTTTGCGACGGGATGACATTCGCATGGGAAGACTTCAAGACCTTCTTTAGGGTGGAGTTTGTGCCAGTAGCTCTACACCCCGAGCGTGGTTAGGAGCTGATGCCTTTTCCGTGTGTTTTTCGATCAGTAGTCGAGTCATCTGTGGGAAGTAGAGAGATGATACAGAGGTCCAGGAGGACCAGACCAGCAGTTTGGAGATCTCGAGTTTTAGGATCGGTGGTGCGGGGCACCCGGGGTGGGGATAGACCTAGGCGTGCTAGAAAGAGACAGTGTTACTCAGGCGGCAGGAAGGGTCACATGGCATGTGACTGTCCGACCCCCCGTATAGTCGATCTGCAGGCGTTGGAGGAGCCACCGAGGCAGAAGCAGCGGCAAGTGCTTGAGAAACATCCAAGCAGTGGACAAGGCAGTAGAGCTCCGGGAGCAGGTGGACAGGAGTGGAACTAGAGGATACGTCCCTTGTACTTCTAGTACCATATTTTTGTTGTATTTGTGTCTTTGTACTATTAGTTGCAATAATAAAAAGACACTTATCTTTGTGATGTTTGCTTTCCTGTGCTTTTTTTGGTTGATACTGAGAGGTCCCAGTTAAAACTATTTACTTGACCCTCACTTCTGAGATTTCTACTGGAGGAGACCTAGTGATCTCACACTGATGCCGACAGCGTGACTCGACCCTTGGAGGTGAGAGTGACGGTCGGATCTCTTGGTAGTTACGTCGAGGCCTTACGACGTCATCCAGGGCATGAATACATCATTAATGTCAGGATTGACTGTATTAGGCAATGGGTTTGGTTCATCCAGGGGATGAGACCGAGTTTCTATTTTCGGAAAAGGAGAATTTTAGTAGCTCTTTCAGATCATAGGCAAAGAAGGTGCATATCATCCAGGAGCGGATGAAGACTGCACAGTGCAGTAAGAAACAGGAAACTGGCACCAGTCTGAGAGACTCAAGCGTGTTAAATGTTTCAAGAAGAGGAATCTTTAAGGAGAGATGAGTCTGCGAAGCAGAAAATGTGGATACATAGCTAGGAGAGCAGCATGAGGTGGTGTACATCTTAACATGCTACAACCACCCACCTTAGTTATCCCCACCAGGCTCAGGGAGCTGAAGGGCGGAGGAAGAGTGTGGCTGCATGCGGTCAAGGATTGTGACCCAATAGCTCTAAAAACGATTCAAGGGACAGTCTGTGTCCACTACTAGCTGGTGTAGTAACGGACGTCGATATGAATCATTCCTTACTTTCACAAATCTTATTCCAGACCTAGAGTTTTCGGTAAGCCGTGGACTTGACCCTCACATCTGGAGGTACCGTGGGAGGAGACTCGATAATCACACTTACACTGACGGTGTGGTCAGACCCTCGAGGTGAGAGTTTCGGTTTGAATCTCTTGGTGGCAGCATCGAGTCCTTACGACGTTATTTTGAGTATGGAATGGGCAATAACTGTTCATACTCAAATTGACGGTTTTAGGAAAATGTCGGGATGGGTTTTCCTTGGTCGGCGAAAAGGAAACCCTAGGCAGCACATGATAAACTCTTGCACAGGAGGGAGGGTGCGACCGATCACTCTTGAGTCGGTCAACCTTACCCTCGTGGCAGCAGTCGTTTGAGTTTCAGTTCAAAGAGGAATTGGAGACCTCTAGAGTTCGAGGATGACGATCACGTCCTTATACGGGTATCACCTCGATGAGGTTTACGGAGATGTGGCCAAGGTGACAATTTATCTCCAAGGTTCGATGGACCTTTCTAGGTCCTCAGCTGGGTAGGCGAGGTGGTTTATAGCTTGACCCATCAACCTCAGTTGCACAAGGTGCACGACGATTTCCATGTGTCTCAGCTGAGGAGATACGTGCTCGACCCTTCGCATATCATCGACCATGAGGAGTAGGACGATGGTGATGGGGTTACTTCCACGGAGGTTCCAGTGGGGATCGAGGATCGACAGGAGCGGATCCTACGAGGACGGTCGATTCCTCGGGTGTGCTTTCATTGGAAGTAAGGGAATCTCCAGGTAAGCACATGGGAGCAGAAGGCTAAGATGGGTGCTCAATACCGCTTTTGTGACTCTAGTTTGTGTTGAAGCTTTATGGGGACGTAAAGCCCTGAGGTGGGTGTAATGTAAAGACCAGGAAATTTCGAGGAAATTTTTTTTCTTAATTTTTTTTGGAATTCTACAAGAACTTAGTTTCTGACGGCGCCTGATTCCGAGGCCCGATGTTCCCGGAATCATTTTCCAAAGTTTGGATCGGGTAAGATCAATGAATGAACGAGCGGGTTTTTCTAACTTCTGAACCGGTGCTCAGAATCGAATTCCGAGGGCACCGATGAAACCGCAGTGACGGTAATTGCTTAGGAGGACCTTTTCCGAAGGTGCGTTTACTCAGGAGGAGTTGTTAAATCTGTGAGGAATAAAAATAATTGTTTTACAATTTTATTTTATTTCTTTACTAAGAGGTTTAGGTGTTAGGTGAAATAAAGTTGTGTCACAACTTTATTTCTCTCTTCTAAGTGGTTTAACTTCCATGTGAGGGGGTTGGGGTGGGACCCACTAAATCCTAACTTCTCTTGTTAGGATATTTATGAGGTGGGGCCCACATGAGCCCCACCCCTTCAAATTCTTAAAACTCCCTCTTAAGTGTGTAACCCTTAAAAACTCACCATTGATTAGGGTGACTTTACCTCACCCCACTTTAATTCAAAGACAACACATTAACTTAATTAGGAGAATTATGTGTTTTGAATTGTGAGTTTTTGAAAATGTTTTAATAAGTAAATAAAATAAGGCTTTGCCTTATTTTATTTCAGTTTGGTTTTTGCTGTGGAAAATTGTGAGAGGGAGAGTTCTATACTTTGAAGAACTTCATCTTCCACATTGGAGAACGTGAAGAATAGTTCTTCTCCGACGAAGAACATCGACCCTTCGACTTAGAAGACTCGGCGACCCGGATTCTTCCATCTTCATATTCCTCAATGACAAGGGAGAAGTCGCCGACCGCGGTGATCATCGCCAACGACAACGTACCTTCCTTATTTATAACAGCAACAAGTGAGGAGACGTCGTTTCCTCCTCTGATGCACCCCGACGTCCACGGAATCTATGCCCGACCCTGCGATGCCATTCTCTGCGACACTCGACGTGCGATGTCAAATATCCATGTAGGGGAATTTATTTGGTGTTCTCTTATCTTTTGAGAAAAGAACGACGAGCGTGGACCCACCAATTCCAGGTTGATCCACGGTTCGTTCGTTCATGCGGATTGATGTTGAGGATTATTATTTTTGTCCGTGAATTATTTCTTTGTCATACGTCCAATTCTATTAGATGGCCACTTACTATCATTATAACGGGAGGAGGTCGGACCACACGAACACAGCTGGCCCTCCTCTCCCCTTGTTTTTTGAATTTGTAGCGGCAAGTGAAAGGCGGCGCGCTGCCGTTGCACCACACAGAAATTATGAGGAAGGGATAAGAAGAGCAGCGTCGTCCTGCAGCACCGATGAAGTTGAACAAGTCACGGCACCGTCGCGCCATGCTAGAAAAGACAAACAAAGCCGCACGGGCGTTGTGGGATCCTCACAGTGAAGGATGGGTCCCGGGAGGGCCATTGGCAAAGAAGACACGAATTTCCGACCACTGGAACCCGTCCGGTGGTCCGCGGAACAGGCCGCCGGCACCAGCGGCGGGAGGCGGCGGTGCCCGGAGCGCCACCGGAAGAAGCCACCGCGGCTGAAGCCGCGGCAGGGGAGCATGGTCCCGCAGCCACGCGGGACCGGAGAGGGGCGGCGGGACGCGGTCGGCTGTCGCGTCCGCTGGCACGGGCGGCCCCACACGGGACTGCGGTTCTTCACGCGGGGGCAGCGCCCCGCTCCGCTCCACTCGGCCGTAACTGGCCGGGCCGGGTCGCACCATCCGGGTCGGACCCGGACCCAGGTCGGTCCGGGCCCAGACCCCCCATTTTCGGACCCCTCACGGTCTTTCGCCCATATCTTGAGCTGTAGACATCCAATCGACGCACCGTCAGCGGCGATGCGATCCTTGGATCGAGACGGTCATTTCGGTATATCGCACTGAAGGTTTTATAATACTTGTTTCGGCCGGGTTGGTTCGTACACGAAACCAAACCGGGCACTCGGAGTGGAAACACTCATATCTTGAGATCCGGACGTCCGATTGATGTGTCGTCGACTTTGATGGATTCCTCTAAGTGAGACGGATCTTTTGGCTTACTCCGATCGAGGTTTGGATGTCGTCGGAGTATGGTCGGGTTGGTTCGCTCACGAAACTAACAGGGCCCCTAGAACGAAAAGGCCAATAACTCACAGACCGGGCATCCTATTGACGTGTCGTCTGTCTCGTTGAATTCCTCTTGATGAGGCAGAACTTTTGGCATACTTCGCCTGAGTTTTGGTTGTTGTTGGATAGTGGCCGGGTTGGATTGTACCCAAAATCCAACCAGGCCCTTGGAACGGAAAAGCTAATATCTTTCAAACCGGATGTTCGTTTGACGAAATGTCAGCGGCGTTGGAGATCACGTTGAGAAACGGTCCCTATGATTATACCCTATGAGAGTTTGGGGTAAAATTGAGATATTTCTGAGTTGGTTCACTCATGAAACCAACCGGGCCCCTTGGACGAAAAGGCTAATAACTCAAAGACCGGGCGTCCGATTGACGCGCCGTCTATTGCGTTGAGACCCATATGACGAGGCAGTCCATTGACATACTTCTTCATGGGACTTTGAGAGACATGGAGTATCAACTAGTAGCTCGTGGAGCGGACCCTCCCAGAGACCAACGTGCGGAGTACGGAGACCGTGTAGCCGACTGAGACCTGACGACTGCTTGACCGACTCGACTTGGAGTGAGTCGACTAGCACTGGGGACGGAGAACTACTTTGTTTGGGTGCAGACCCATGGTGGACAGAGCACTACCTGTGTGACAGTGCAGACCTGTGGTACTCGTCCGGAGAGTGCCTCAGAAGTCTACTAGGGGGTGTGCACTATTGTGTTTGGGTGGAATACCCCGGTGGGAAGCACTACTGTGTTTGGGTGGCTGACCCGCGGTACTCGACAGGAGGAGTATCTCAGCAATCTTAGGTTAGTGAGCAGTACCTCGGAGTCGTGACAGGACCACTGTACACTCCAGAGATGGGGCTCTTCAGTAGTTTCGGTTTCGATAATAAAAATTCTAGTTTGAGCTGTGTCTATGACCTTTGTGTTACCTCTTGATTGAGATGGGTCACTTGATAACTGAGGTATATGTATGGGAGTATACTTGGGTAGTGGTTATCCTTTTATTTCGTAATCTTTGTGTTTCCTCATGACTGACATGGGTTACTTGATAACTTAGGTATATGTATGAGCATATACCTAAGTAGAGGTTATCTGTTGAGATCTTCCTTGTGGTTATCCTTATTGGTTTTAGTGAGACCTTGAGGGTCTCGGGGTCCCTACTAAGTATCGTTATACTCACCCCTGCACGAGCTATGCTCTCACCTCGTTGTGTTGGTTGTAGACGACGGGCAGTGCTGAAGGAGGCCGAGTGTTCGAGGACTAGACATTACCTGGAGGTGGACTACATGACGAGTCAGTATCCGAAGGTGGACTTCACGGCGAGACGACACACAGAGGAGGTTGATGGGTGAGAGCGTTGTAGAGGCTATCTGTACCTACCCTTCAGGTAGAATCCGTGGTGGATGATCCAAGAGCTGCACCATCTGTACCTACCCTTCAGGTAGGATCCGAGGAGGACGACCCAAGAGCCGCTTTTGTTCTTCCACCTATTGTCTTTTTCTGTTTTACTTTGTTCAGTTGTAGTTTTACTTTCATTTGGGTTTGTATTCTTGCCCATTTAACTTTCAGCACTTCTCTTTGTACATAGTGTCTTACTTCTGCTTGTACTCTGTGGTGTTTTGTTTAATTTTATAAAGGCAATTCCTTCCCAGTTATCGGGATTTACGCCTTTGGTGCCAGTCGTCAGCCCCTAGCCTATGGAAGGCGAGCTTGGGGTAGTCACGACACGGGCCCCGAGGACGGGTCGTGACAATTATAGTGATATTAGTGGGGTTTTTTGGGCCATAGGAAGCCTCAATGTCTCTTGTCTTCTTTAAAGTTCAGTGATTTTGGTAGTTTGGGTTACTAAAAGATGTTTTGTAAGGGCATGTAGTAGAAGAGAAGTGTTAAGGTATTGGCATCGGTACCAAAGTCTATGAAGGAATCTAATACCCCTCAGTAGATAAGTAACAAGAGTTCTAGAGTACATTTAGTTTTAGGCAGAGGATGTGCTTCCCAATTAAAGGATTTGTAGTACCTTGTAGATGGAATATTGTAGAGGAGTCAGACTTCATCCCAGGGAAGAGGGGAAATCCATCTTTTCATTTTTTAGTCTACACCAACTAGTGTAAATGCATGACCTTCTACCATCATATATATGATAATTTTATCATCTACCATTTCTGTGTTTTTTTGGTATAGGAGCGTTTCATTCCTATATATATGTAATTTTTTAAAAAATATTTGGTCTTAGATGTGGAATGTTTTCATTGTTTTTTAACCATTGATACACTATTGAGAGTGTATTCATGGAATATAAATCTTGGGAAGTCATGTTATCTAGAAATTAGTGGTTGTCTTTTCTTTTGGTAACCATTTTTTATAGATATAATAAGTTTCAATTTTATTATTGTTATGTATTGGATTTTTCTTCACTAATGTCATATGAATTGTTACCATATAAGAGTTACCTTTCTATCTCTAAAATGAGAAATCTATTCTCACTAGGGTGACTTGGATCTCTAGGATTGTATTTCAAGACCAATTCAGTGTAGATAATATTTTCGCATCAATCTAACAGAATAATTTATTCATGATGATGGTGGGATGAAACAAGATACATTTTCGCCAGTGGTATTACATTTTTAGGATGTCTTTACTAATCAGTTCCATGGATAACCACTGGAGTGAGGGAACAAATTCACAATTAGGGTGATTATATTAGTAGATATTATTTCTCTTCCACTTAAAAATATGGTTCTAGAAGTTTTTCATGAGATAAAATTTTAGTTATTTAAATTTTAAGCTAATGGATTTGTTTTACTTAGTATGTATCTGAAGGGTTCCCTAGTTATTTTCACCAAGATGGATGGTGGGAATTTCTGATTATGTATGGATTATAAAATATTTAACTAGATGAAGGTCAATAACTGGTATCCCCATTCATGAATTGCTGATCTCTTTGATCAGCTATGAGGTGTTGAGATCATCTCAAAGATTTATTTTGAATCGGGATGACACTAATTGAGGGTGACACCATCATACATACCTTGGTCTACTTTTAAGAGAAGGTATGGATTGTATGATTCCATAGTGATGTTATTTGATTTAATGATCAAATTGGTGGTATTATTAGCCTTTATGGAACAGATCATCCATCCTTTTCAAGATTATATTGTGGTGGTTTTTGATGATGAAATTTTAGTGTACCCTGAGTCATCCTATGAGCACTCCCTACATCCTGACATCAACTTCAGTAAATTTAGATAGAATCACATTTTCATCAAGTTAACCAAATATATTTTTTGGATTGATAAATTTCACTTATTGGGAAAATCCATCTCAAAGGTTGTAGTGTTTTTAGACCCAGAAAGAGTTGAAACCATGGTATTATGGGAGCTTCTCATGAATTTCTTCATGATTCAGGACATGCTTGGTTTTTTATGTTTTTATTGGAAAATAATCTTGGACTCCTCCCATTTCGTGGCATTGATGTCCATGCAGACCCAGAATGCGATGAAGTTTCTTTGGATAGATTCATATCATATAGGTTTTTGAGAGTTAAAAGGTAGGCTGACCACATCATCTATACTCACTTTACCAATTATATGTATAGAATATATAGTGTACTATGATACATCTAGATTTGGACAAGTAGGTTTTATGATACAGGAGGATCAAGTGGTTTCTTGTGGCACCAAACAGTTGAGATCACATGAGAAGAATTACCCTACTGATGATCTAGAGTTAGATGTTGTGGTTAATTCTTTGAGATTTTTGAGAAACTATATTTTGGGTGATAGGTTTTTGCTTTATACAGTCTATAGGAGACTCATGTTCATTTTTCTCATCGATACCTAAACATTCTATAGAGGAAGTGGGTTGAGTATTTATAGTCTGTCAACATCATGTTATCTTATACACCATGAATGGGAAATGTCATTACTAAATCCTTGAGCTAGAATATTATGAAACATGCAGTGCATGAGTATTGTAATTATTTGAGGATGATTTCAATATTTATATACATGAATCTATATGTTCAAGAGTCCCACAGATTAGTATCTATGAATTAAACATCTATTATATCTATTCTTATTAAACAGATCAAAATGGATTATGTATCTGATCTAAAGGGATTATATCTGAGATTTATCATATATGGTGGGCAGACATCATCAGGATGGTCTCTTGGATGTGGAAATTATAATCCTTTTCATGGATGAGTATGGGTTCCTATGGGCTTACACAAGGAGCTGATGATAGAGTTTCATGCTTCTAGATGAGTTGTACACTCTAGTTTGAAAAATATGTATAATGATATATATAGATAGTACTGGTGGTCAAGAATAAATAAATAGGTAACATTCTTTATTGATAAAAATTTCACTTATCGTATGTTGAATGTTGAGCATCACATTCCAACATGGATTTTCTATCATCTACCTATACCAGAGTGTAAATAGGATGATGTCATAATTAATTTTGTTTTTAGGATTACCTAGGATCCATCGTATGAATAATTCAATATAGGTGATCATGTATCAACTTAAGAATTTTTCCCGATTATTTCCTATCAGGAAGAATATCACCATTCATGATCTAGAAAGTATTTACATGTGAATGATAGTTATGTTTAAAAAATATTTTGGAGTACATTTTTTCATAGAGATCGTTATTTCACATCTTGGTTTTGGAAAGGTTTTCAGAAGGACAAGAGATCATAATTTCTTCTGATTATGACCAATCATCCTCAGAATAATGGTCAATATAAGTAGACCATTCATGTTTTAGAGGGTATGTTGCAAGAATGTGTTCTAGAGTTTAGTGTTTCATGAGAGAATCCTATGTAACTAGAGAAGTTTTCATATAATAAAAAATTCTATGAATTTATCCATATAGAAATTTTTTATTATTTGTATAGTTGGTCATTCTATTCACCAATTATTTTTGTCTAGAGGATGGTGAGATAGTGATTTTTTCACCCAGTCTTGTGTAGGAGATATCTTAGTAGGTTCATTTGATCAAGAGGTGGTTGGTGACCATGCATAGTATGCATGAAATTGTATCATGGACATCGAATATGTCATATGATGTTTTAGGTTGGTCATGGTGTTTTCTTTCTGGTGAATCCAAGGATGGGATAATGTCAATTCATGAAATAGTGAAACATAGCACCCATATTTTTCGGACAGTTTGATATACTGGAAAGGAATGTTCAAGTTGCATAAAAATTATCTCATCCATAGTGATATAGTTCCATATGCAACATATTTCAAATGTCAAATATTTTCAGATATCATCTTGACCATTATCACATGATATACAGTGACGATGTTAATCTTGGTGTAGATGTGTCCTTTGAGGAACATCTAATATATATTGTGAACCATAGTGAGAATTATATTTTGGTAAAGAAAATAAATTTAGTTCCAGTGTAGTTGAATCATTGGCATGTTTGAGTATAGTCCTAGGAGAGGGTGTTCGATGAGAAATCATAGTGGCTATACATTTTCACTAAGACCCTATAGTTATTCATAGAGATACTCAGGGATGATATGTTATATGGTGGAGACGCTGTACGATCCCATATTTTTTTGATATATCCATCATTTTGTTTTTCATTAAACCTCTTTTGTTTGAATTTTCCATGCCTTTAAACCTTGGCAGTCATGTCGTATTTAACGACTGATATCTTTTGTTGCTGAAAATGACCTAATGTTTATGAATGTAGGATTTTTTGAATTAATAGAGTTTGAGTAATTTTGTAAAAGGAAAATGTGTGGGTTTCTCATGAGTTTATAATACATTGGAAGCAATCTGGACTCTTCTATGGAAGAATGAATTAATGCTTTATATTATGAATTTATACCAAATGTAAATTCATTACATATATTGTAATTTTCTCTTAGAAGATTCCATGAAACAGGTTTAGGATGTGAGAGTAATAGATTCCCTAAATCTATTACAGAGTGTGTAATGCTTGTCTAAGGATAAATTAATATTATGGGATGAGAATTTCAGTGTTACTCATAAAAATATAATTATGATCCATGTAATGCATTTACGTTCTGTGTTAATATATGGCCCAGTAGTTATAGGTTGGGTTGTGCATATGTTTTATTATTTCCTCCATTTTTAGTCTTCTTCGCTCGGACCCTATGACATTTTAATGTGATTTTGGACCACCATACTCCATTATGAATGTCCCAATAATGAAATAAAACATTTTTGTGTATTTTTTCTCTGTTTTCCTCCTCTCATACATTTTTACCCTATTTTGGTGGTGGAATCTCTAGAACATAAATGTTTCAGGTGTGGATATGGATATTTTTTGATAAATTTTTCATCATTTGATCTTATATTCCTTCATTATTTTTGTTTTTACAATTCAGAAGAATTATGTTGATCGCTAATTTAAAGTAGATATCCTAAGTCCTAACCCTATGTTCTATTCATTTTCTTAAGGATTTTCAGTATTTTGAATTTCACTAAAATAATATTTTCATTGATTAATTGAATGATTAATGATGATAAATCATGTGTGATATTGTATGTCGGATTCCTTTGTATTCAATGGTGATATGACTTTTCTTGAAGCTTCCCATTGGGTAAGACTTCCTGTAGAATAATAATGAATTGGATAATGGTTCAATGTGTTTTTAGCCTGATATGAGACCATATGTGATTGTTTAATATTGAATCAAATTAGTTTTTTAATATTGTTAATGAAATGGATATGTTTGATATGATATGATTGGGGGAAGATTGGAATGTTTTGGTTTTAATAGTAACATGATAAATAAAATGTTTAGTTGAAATAGAAATGGTAATTTGTATAATTGACCATTAAGGTTGATGATATATAACAGTGATATACATTCTATTAGGACCTATGTTTTGATGCATGTTGTAATTATTATATATCAATTAAGTCCCAGTTTCATGTTGTATTGATTATATAGTGGGTATGGAATTGTTTTATACAAAAATTATTATATAGAGGGATTTACCTTGGATGTTGAAATGCTTATATAGCAGGTTCTACCAAAGATTCAAAAATGATTATATTGAGTTATATGACTGATGATGTTGAGATGCTTATATAATGGATTTTTTTTCTGGTCATTTTTTTATTTCATGGTTTGTGGTTATGGTGGAATGGTTGTGGTACATACTCTGAAAAATATCTACATGGTGATTAAGTAGATCATTTTTTTTATATTAATTTTATTATTAATAAATATGTTTATGGATTTATTTCATGAAACTATTATCAAAATGATTTTTTTACATGGTGTTCATATCCTATAGTGTTTTATTCACATGCTATTAAGACCACTATTTGGTACCGGCATAGATTACATGGATACAGGTTTGGACAATATAAGGGCACCTTATTATTGATTTATTAATGTTGATGGGTTAAATAATGGATACGGGACATACATGTGGTTCAAAAATAGATATTTTATTTTATTTTTATTTTGGTTCTTTTATTTTTGAAACATTCCATTTGACATTTAGGTACACTACATCTTATCATTAAATGATTCATTATTATTGGATTATCATTTTGTCTATTAAATTCTGAATTGTATGTTGTAATATTTATCCTATATCTATTACTCTGATTTTATTGATATTTTTTTATTTCCTTCATAATGTAACTCTATACCATGGGGGTATAGTCTCCCCATAATATACATCCCACCCACTACTAGTTGATATCCTCTAGCATACGAGGATGCAATTTTAAGGTCCCATAACTAACCTCATTTGGCTACATGAGTGATTAATGGATCAAGAAATGTTACAAAATTGAATCTTCATTCCTCTATGGTATCCACCACCTAAACAAATTTTTAAATATAACTTTATCTTCTTTGTTGAGTCCAATATTTGGTTAATGTGAAATTGTTTAATCATATATCTTGATAAATGATTATGAATAATAAAAATATTCTTTACTCCAGTCATCATACCATATGGTTTCTCATTATCACATTATTTATCACATTCAATTTTAACATAGCTCCTTATAGTTCCCTCTATTAAATAAAACCATAAATCAAAGTGTCATTAAAAATATCCATATTTGGAAATACATATTTATAAAAATTTATTTATAAGATATCTAAATCCTGACACCTTCATTGAAATATAAGAAACCTTAGGTTTAAACAATGATTTTTAAGTTCGTTATTTGTACAAATCATTTATCATGGTTCATAAAGATTTTGTGAATTTCCAATGTATGTACCCTGAGAGTGTCAAACG
This sequence comes from Viscum album, assembly GCA_963277665.1. Taxonomy (NCBI): domain Eukaryota; kingdom Viridiplantae; phylum Streptophyta; class Magnoliopsida; order Santalales; family Viscaceae; genus Viscum; species Viscum album. Next base: position 1,858,520,210 of record OY728151.1, on the reverse strand, counting down.
AGGTGTGTAGTGAGGCCAATTTTTGGCTACCAGCTAATGCTTGACTCATACCCTACATTCCTTTTACAGAGTTATTACCACTTGGTACATCTTGTCTAGAATTATGTCTACTTTTTGTATCTAGATAGAGATGTAATTTCTTGGAAAATTCATCCTCTACAATTGACCAATATTTGAATATAAGATTCTATACTTAGTATTATTCTTAAACTTATCACTAGGGCTATCACAAAAGTTTTCTCATCTGATATCCAAAGGATAACTAAACCATTCATATAATATCAATTATGGGATCAAAAGTCTTTCAATTATAATATTATATGTTTATCAATCATAAATATCCATTAATACAACATTAAGTTCTTAAATTCCTATTGTCTTTAGAAATATATTTTCATATTACATCAATATGAACATTAAACATGGAATCCACTCTTTTATTCTCCATTATTATCTCCTACAATCCATTCAAGATCTTAAAATTATTTTGATAACCTGGGAAATATATAAATAAATGGGGAGATAAAAATTCTCATTAGGGGTTGAAAATGATAATGAAACATAACTTGGGGGTCAATGGTATAACATGATACCATAAAATTTAAGGCTCGGGATTAATTTCATGGAATCATATCATAATGAACAATATATTTTATGAACATGGAATCATAGGAAATGTCTTAGAAACATATTGCATGATATAAAAATGTGGCAAGGATAACTTCATATACTATATCACATGGTGGAAAAATTCCCATAATGGATTAGGTTTACTCCCTAATCCTATACATGATTCCTCATGAGACTAAATCTTTAACCAATACATTGGAGAAATATATGTTTCTCCCATAATTACATGTTCTCAATCTATGTGTTCTATACAATAGAAATCAATCATAAGGAATATAATACAAATTAAACATTGAAATAAATTTAGTTCCATAATATTGATTCATATAATAATTAAATGAAATTTCATGATAATGGTATTTAGGAAATGATTATAAGGCATGAATTACCTCATCAATGGAAGGAATAAGAATCTAGTTAAATATGTGAGAGACATTTAAAAAAAAATTAGAAGAAATAAATAACATAAAAGGTTGTTTTCATTGATGAAAATACTTTTAAAAATATTAAAACCTCTGTTAAGTAAAATAACCTTTTCACTTAGACTAACATCAAAGGATGTAATCTTATATGGAAAATGATCTTTAATGATCTTTATGAGAAATTATTGAGGAAAATATAATTTCTATTTTAAAAAAACTTCTTCAAATCCAAAAAATTATCAATGATTAAATAAAACATATTTTTTAAAAAATTAACATCAAATATTTTAAAGCATAATTTATAAAAATTAGTGTTCATAATAATAGAAATGTTTTGTTCATGCTGAATACAATAATAATAAATATTACATTCACATTATTGAAAGAATATATAAAAATTATCTTATTTATAAAATGATAATCATATTCATTTAAAAAAAATTAAAATCCAATTAAGGGTAAAATTACATTAAATAATCATTGTAAAACATTTCTAAAGACATTTTTATAAAATAATCATTTGGAAGAAAATGTATTTTCATCCAACGAGAGAATTGAAATCAGATTTTATTAGAAATATTTTCTTAATAATTTGAAGTACCAGAGAGAATAAAATGGTAATATTACTTGAAATTTATTTAATAACTGAAGGAGATAAAAATTAAATGGTTTTCTTATAAAGTGGTCAAATAATTTACATTGATGGAAATACAAACGTATGAAATCTAGACTAATATGAGATTAAAATATAATCCCTTATTACTTTGGAAAAATGTGAATCATAAACTAACATTATTGTAGTATAAGTGTTTTAACATAAAATATAATGATGTATGAAGAATTAGTTTTTTAAAGGGTAAAATGTTATTATAAAACCATTCAGAATAAATTAACTGCAAACAATAATACATATCTCAAAGAAGGAAGTATTAGATGAAACCTCTAAAAAGTTCATATCATTGAGGAATGTGTTAATAAATGGGGTGAATATGTTTAAAAAAAGTTTATCCACTCAAATAAATCTTTAATTAATCCACAAATCAATAAAAATTCATTTCACAGATAATATTAGAATTATATAGTCAATTAAGAATACTTTTAACCCAATTAATATAAATTGATTCAAGAAACCCTTACCTCATGATTCCATTTAGATGGGAATTATTTAACCTCGAGTATTGTGGTTTATACATGTTATTAGCTTATACCTAAAAAATATTATTATATATAATATCATATATGATTCTTTTATAAAATAGTTTTTCTAGTTCGTTAATAATCATTCATTCTCATTATTGTTTTGGGTGTTAATTGTCTTATTTTCTCTTGCATGATTCATCGTGAAAGTTCTAAATCATTAAATTTCATTATAGTTATATCATCTCCAGAATTATATTGTTTTTATAAATATTTTTTTTCATTAGATACATCTTTATAATAATTATTGAATTAGTAACATGGTGAATAGAAACACCGCTTCGTGGAGACGATAGGATGTATGTACGCAACAATGACATTAACATTTCTATAATGGGGGAAATTTTAAGGATTTTAATTTTATATTAATTTTAAATAATAAATATTTTATCATATATATCATATATATTAATTAAATATAATCTTTTTTACCTTCTAGGTAAATCGTTTGTGAAAAATGAATCACATCACTTTACAAGGTTATTGTCTATCGTACACATGAATGACGTTATCACATTCAATATAGAATGTAATAAAAGAAGAAATATATGAAATTGTAAATAAATAAATATAAATATATAATAATTATTTAGTAAAAAAATTATATAAATAATTATATCTAGTTGTGAGAAGTTATAATGGAAAACGAAGTATGCTAGTTTGTAAGGCAGTAATCTGTCGTACGCACGATCAATTTTTTAATTTCTGATTTGAAGGAGGATTAGATAATTTTAGGTAATTATATTAACATATCAAAATGTTATTATTTGGAATATAATGAGGTTATTATATCATCATGTTTTATTAATTTTGGAATTAGGTATAAAGTTATTTAAAATAAAACAATCGGTTAAGGTCATTACCTCTTCTTCAGACAACTAATTTTATCTTTTACCTAAAATCCTTCTTTTGTTTTACATATAAAAAATGATTATTAAATTATGGGAGGTAATTGAAGATGTTATTTTGAGTTATTTTAATAACTAATGTTTTATATATATCTAGAATTTTTAAGAGATTGGGTGGTATTTTATAAGTCAGGGAGAGGACACACCAAGTATTTTTCAAAAGAAAGAAATCTACCAACATTTTTATCATTCCCAAAGGATCCAAAATAGACCATTTTCAATTCCTATAAAAGATAAAGTCGAAATAAGACTATAAAATGGGAATTATAAACGTTTTTTGCCTTTCTTAACCCCTAACTTTTTAGTTTCACCCCCAGTAAACTTGTTGTTACCTTAACCGCGATAAATAATTTTTATTAATTTAATTATTCATTGCAGTAAAATAATATGTTTAAATTATGATGTAATTTAAATTATTCTGAAAAAATGGATTTTATCCAATTTATTAAATCAAATACTATAGGTGATTTATTTTATTTTAACATTAACCCGACAGACATGTCAAAAAAATGTCTTCCAAAATTCAAATATTCAAAAGTAATAAATATTTTTATATAAAAATAAATATTGAAACTGATCCCAATGAAAAAATTTGGATTTATTAACATAAAAATAAAATAATATTACTTTTAAAACATAATTAAACTTAAAAATATCTTGTAAAAACATTATACGCAAAATATTTTTTTAATAAAAATTAGTATTTTTCACTATTCATAAAAAAACATAAACATTTCATAATATCCTGAAATAATCACCAAATGATAAATTTGACATGAAAATTTAAAAAATGAATATTTATCTCAAATTAATTTTCTAAGAGTAGTAAAAATTTATTGTAAATTATTTTTTCAATGCACGACTAAACCACCTTTTAGAAAAATAATGCTTTCAGAAAATTTTTATTTTTCATTCAAATAGTTATTATTTTATTTATAATCCATAGAAAAAAACTGAATATATTTTCTACTTGTGTATAAAATAAGTTAAATAATTTATTTAATCCTATTCATACCCATCATTTTAGTGGCATGGTTTCTATAGAAACCTCGAATCCAGTTTCCTGAAGTCGATGCCTACTTTATTACATTGGCATAGATACAAGGGGGTCAAATCCTGAAAAACTAATCAGTGTAGTATTATTGTAGAGTCGGATACATATATAATACTTATTTTATAAAGGTAAATAAAATAAAATAACATATAAATAAAAACATTTGGTATCCTTTAACTCATTCCTAGGATTCTTATTCATATCCCATAGAAAGCAAATAAGATAAGGGTGGGCCCAAATGCTTTATAAGGGTTACATAGAGTAAATACTATCATAGATCAATAAAATATAATAAATATGTAAACGTAAAAAAAATAAACAGAAATTCCATTTAATCAATAAAATTAATATCATAATTGTATAAGTAATAATAAATATTGAAAGGTAAATAACTGAAAACACATTCAATTTAATCAATCAACTGATAATGAAATGCATGCTGAGATAATATCATAATTAATATCTCATGGAAAATAATAATAAATGAATTATAAATGATGGAAATTATTAATTATGGTATGTCAAGATATCTGGAATCATGTAACATATACCATCATGTTCTTCGATAAGACAGTTTAAAACTATGTGGTAAAGACCCATCTTAATTGGAAAACTGGTTTGTTTTATGAGACATGTTGATGGATCGAGTGGATATATATAACTAGGCCCCACCTATGACATCATTTACAGAAAATTCCTCATATATTGAATAATATATTATTTAATTTATACCATTACATATCAATAAACATCGACATTGAGTAAAGAACACATATATATCAATATTTCCCTAGTTAATCAAATAACATTCAAATTAAACACAATAAGTAAGAATGAAATATGGTTATACAAATCATTATATCCATCATATAAATAATATGTATAACAATTAATTTAAACATTAAATATTATTAATAAATAGTTATTCAGGTTAAATACATAAATGTTTCAATTTATACACCATGTAAATGTGAATAGGTTTAAATGGTCAAAAATGCCTCAATAACTTGGAAATTTAGACGAAATCTCTAGCAATGACCATAAGGATGATTTTAAGAATTAGTCAATGGATATATTATTTGTACCATATTAAAATAAACATCTAAAAATTTTAAATTCAATATAATATAACCAAAAATCACTATACACATAATCCTACAATATCAATGGAAGATAAAAAATTAATATAACCCAATGAAATGAAAATGAATTATGAAATTATTTACAATATTATAAATTTCATGTCAAATCCCATTTAATGAAATAATTCAAATATAAATATAAATTAAAATGAATTATTATGTAATCATTATATTACATGTCAATGGTTCAGTATATACACCATATAAAAAAATTTGGCATATAACATTACAATATGCCTCAATTAAATGAAATTGAGATGAAAACCCTTACCACTCAGTAACATTCATGTAATATCCCCACGGATTAAATTAACGAAATTAAAACTTAAAATAACATTAATTTTTTAGGATTCATGATATTACCTGTAAAATATGTATTATAATCACAATATAAATTAAATTAGATGCATAACATTATAATATGTCTCAATGAAGTGAAATTGAGACGGAGTCCCTTTCACTCTTTAATTTAGTTGAATGTGATTAAAAATCATGTATAATGGTTTTAATCACATTATTAATTTATACCAAAACCATATTCATATTTATAATATCATATATGATTTTAAAATAACATTTTACCATCTGTTTTTAATAATATTTCATTATTTTCATTGCTTCTGGTGTTAATTACATGGTTTTCTCATGTGTGTTTTTTAATTAATGTTACAGATCTTCGAAATAGGATATAATTACATAATATAAATATTTATAATAATGTTTTAAATCTCATATTTTATCAGTATATACATTATTCTAACCACTCTTAAAATTATGGAATGGAAAATGAATCACGTTTCTTCATAGAGACGTTAGGTCATACATATTAACAAGTGAAAAAATCATTCCCTTAATACCTAAAATGGTAAGGAAGTGTGTGATATATTAATTTGAAATAATAAACATAATCTCATATATATCACATATATTCATTAATTTTATCCTTATTACATTCCATGTAATGCTTAAGTGAAAAATGATCTAAATAGCTTTGCGAGGTGACAGTCAACTGTACAGACGACCATCATTATATTATTTGAAAGGAAATGGATCGTAAAAATTTCTTTCTGATATTAAAATTACCTATTTATAAAAATATAATTATAATCATATAGATGTGTTAAATCTATCATTATATCCATAATTTAATGTTTGTTTGGAAAAACTAATAACATTTTTCGTGAGGCGGTAATACTATGTACATAAGATCGATTGTTTTGTTTTCTAATTGATGGATGTTGAGTTGGATAAATATTATTCCATAATTATAGTAACATATTAGATTAAGGGAGATAATTTTTTTATTATATTTTGAGTATTAATAAATAATTGAAGTCGGAATAGGTAGAAATAACATTAAAGAGATTTGATAAGATAGTTACCTTCTCTAAGAGTAACCTCCTTTGGATCTGCCCATAAAGACCCTAGGGATGTTATTTTGGGAGGATTTATAGTGAAAAATTATGTATACTAATGTTTGGAAGAATTTTTAATATGTTATGGTGGATCCAAAAAGATGTGAATGTATGAATAAGTGAATGGATGGAGTACAATTTTATAAGTGGGGAACGGGAACCCGCTTCAAAATTACATTGAAATTTACCAAAATGAATACAAATTGATAAATCCATTCACATTAAAAAAGCATCTAAATAACATTAGGATAAAATTTTAGAGAGGATATGGTGTAAATATGTATATAAAACCAGATTATTACTTGTTTTTATGTAATTTAAACCCTTATTGTTTTATTTTAACCCCTGGTAAACCAATTTATAGATTAACAGTAATTAATTTTTACAATTTTAACTAATCATTTAAGTCAAAAATTATGTTGAACAAGTTATATAATAAAAATTATTTGTATAAAAAATATGTAATCATTTTTTTCAAATTAAATTTAGAGATTTAGTGGAATTCAATTTAAAATTATACTAGTTGATATGAGGAAAATGTGGGTTTCAAAAGAGATGATTCTCATAAGAATAGAGGATTTTAATAAAGAATGTCTAAATGAAATTTATTAAAATGAACTAAATCAATTGAATTGTAATATTATTAAAAAATTACATTAAAACTGATTTATCATATAATAAGTACTTGTAAATAATTTAAATGAAAAGGCAGTTTTCAATAAAAATCTGTATTTTTCACTATTTATAAAAAAAATCAACAATTTCCTAAAAAACCCAAAATATGCCAGAATATAATTATGATTTTCTGACTTAAAAAAATATTCTTATTTTTCAAATAAATTTAATAATTGTGGGAAAAGTTAATTATAAATTATTTTTTCAAAGTGTAACTAAACCACTTTTTAGAAAAATGCAATTTTCCATAAAAAGCTCATTCAAATGAATATTATTTAATTTGTAATCAATATATATAAATTTTATTTATTTATTTTAGTTTAAAACCATATTATTCTTATAATTCATGTAGTACAATCAATTCTTTATAAAATAGTAGCTAGGTTATAATAGTCATAATAAATAAAATTATTTTTATATAGTATCACATTTTATTTAAAATCAGTGTCGTGTGCACCGAAATTTATTGAAGAGATTAAATTTATTTGAAAACAAATATACTATAATCTATGAAGCATTTTTATTATTTTCTAATCTTGGTCTTGTGTGTCACAAATGTTATCCAACATGATGTTACAATTTTAAAATCTGGTTGTGTTATATTCACCCCCATTAAATAATTTTTTCCATAATAATTTAATCTTTATTTGGGCAATAAAGGGATTGAAATTTGAAAAAACCTTTTTTGGGAACCCAAATTATAAAAAAACATTTATAAAATGTCATCTTGATAATAAAATTTGAATCTATGAAGGTCATCTATAATTACACATTACATGCTTTCCATATTGGACAACATTGGTGAGAAATGAATTCATGGAAATGAAAGAGAATATTATCACACAATTATTAATAAATAATTATAGAGATCATTAATCCCAAGAAATTTATTTATCTAGAAAATTTGATGACCAAAAATCTATAAATCTACGATTGGTGGAATCACCATTTTCTCAACATAAATGATTGTAATAAAATTACATTTTTGTTTGGATATCCTTTTCCTAAAATTGATAAATAATTTTACTGTCTAGACATATAATAAAGTATAATTAATTGATATATATTTATTTTACATAAAAAATTAAACTTCCAGATTTTATTTCATCATTTTCCAATTCATTTATTACTATGATAAATGAAAATATGATATGAATTTTTTTATTCATATACCAGTAAAATTACTTTTTAACTGATTGTATGATCCAAATAAGAATAAATAAATACTCATCCTATATTTAAAAAAACAAAATGGTAACAAAAATTGATCCAACAACATAAAATATTCATCTTAATATATTATATATATATATATAGAATTAAGGATTTCTAAAAATATAACTAACCAAATTTATATGGAATGTCTCTAAATCAACATTATATTCCATAGAATACATAAAATAGATCATAATGTCACACGAAAAATATGTGAATACCTTGATCAACATAAAATTGTAATGAAATAATTAATGATTGAAAATATAAAATCATATGTTTTCAAATATATTCAAAATATCAATACTTATAATATACTCCAAAAAATATAACATAACCCATAAACTCACTAAAAAATTCAATAGTCTCTCTTACTATCCCACAAAATTCAGTTTATCATCATCATTATTATTACATAGGGAATATAATAATGGTTATGTTCACTCAATAATTTTTTCCATGAATTTCAACATCTATTGTAGAGAATTTCCCTATCATTGGTACCCTTAAACATAGGCTCAAAAATCCTTAATGAAAACATATTATAGTACAATAATTATAAATTTTTTTATTATTTTTAAAAGAATGTCATATATTAAAATACTCCAATAACATTATTTTTGAATCCAAAAATAGAAACATTAATCATTCCACTTAATTTTTAGTAATAGAATAAGTTTTAACATGATATCTTACATTATTTTAAGGTATATTCTCTAGATTCTTGGGGAATTCATTTTAATAGTACCCCATCTCCCTATAATGTAATAATTTATCATTGGAAGATTATTTCCTACCCTTGAAATAATGACCATGGTGGCCTTTTTCACTACACTTGAAACAAAATCCTTTTCCTTTTAATCATGTACCAAGGTGTTCCCCTACAAAATATCACATGTTAGAAAATCCTTCTTTCCATTTATCCCTTTATCCATTTTTTAATATTTCCTTTTATTCTAATATTTAATTCCTTCAATAACATAACACTTGTAGAATTATTTATCTATCCTGATATCATGTGATATTATATCCTCATATGATTATAATGTTTGGAAGATTGGTTCCCTTGTTAGGATTGTATTATTCCTATCAAATAAACACTCAATATTTCTATTTTGATTATGTACGTAGTCTATAACATTCTTTTATATGCTTTTAATGTTGGATTTATACTTAGAAAATTTTCACTCTTCCTATTATTTTTGAATCAAGAATGTTCTCTTTATATCCACTAGACGCTTGTGAGGAAAATATTTTCCCAAGAGTACTTTAAAAAAATTCAACCCCATGATTTTTATTTCCTCATCATCATTAGTGTTTTAAATTTATGACCACTATTTATCTTCATGTCATGATAGATGATAAAATTCTTGGACAACATTCTGTATTTCCGTACTTTCAAGATTAATAAATATATTCTCTATGGAAATTATCCATTGCTCAGATGAAAATGAATTTTTTTACATTGAATTTTTAGGGTTTAGAATTCATAATTTTGTCTAAAGTTATTACATTGTATGGATTATTAGAAGGATTATCACCACAGAAAAATTTATTTCCCAAAACCTGAGTTAGTAGACCAAATATTGTTATAATTTGACGAGTTCCATATGTAGATCCAACACCATCTTCATTGTCTTTCCTAAAATGGAAATACCTACATGGAGTACATTCATTGATTAATCTTTCATTATTACAATTAAAATACAATTATATATAATTAATTAAACTAGATGAGATCATAAAATTTGTAAAAATAATGTATAATCCCAAAACCATTGAAAAAAATATCATATAATGAAAAATTTATGCATATATAGTCTCATAATCATAAACATGTTTTCATAGGGAATATCATTATTTTTAACTTCATTATAATGGTTTTTAAATAAAATTTAAATTTTCCTAATCATATCTCCAAGGGGTTTTAGACTAGATGGGTAATAAGGCCTATTAACGTGCACTGGGTCATTATCAGGTCAAGACCAATGTACCCTTTTTAAAGTTATTACCCATCAATATATTTGTTTGAGAACCTCATCCATTATAATATCTATATAGATATGTTTTTTCTTGGAAAACCACATAATCTATTCCTTACCAATAAATTTTTATATTCCTTTAAACATAACCCAAATTCCTATAATGGGTTTAAGTTTCGTAATTTGTGTTCTCCAAAATCAGGTTCTCGAGATTTCTATTAAACATCATACAATACCAACTGTAATGACTCCGAATCTAGTAGCCCTGATCAGCTGATAGATTTATTATATTTCCAAAAATACAAGGGGTTAAATCCTCATTTTAGAAGTATTACAGAAATAGACATACACATAATACCCATTTAACAAAGTTAAATAAAACAAAAAACATATTAATGGAATCATTTGGTATCCTTTAAAACAATCAAATAATTCTTCTTCATATTTTGGGGAAAATAAAAATAATAAGGTTGTTCCCAAATACTCAGTAAGGCTCATATAAAGTAGAGGAAAACATGATTCAATAAAGAATAATTAATATGAAAAGGCAAATAACTGAAAACAAATTACCTTTAATGAATAACTTTAATATCATAATTAGATCCGGAATAATTAATATGGAATTTTAAATAACTAAAATATCATTTAACAAATGAAGTGATAATGAAATAAATCTACAGATAATATTATAGTACAAATATCATGGATAATAATATAAAATTAATTCTTAATGAAGGAAATTCTTAATTATTAGATGTTATGATCTCAGGATTCGTGATACCCATACAATCAAGTTGTTTCACAATATATTTTAAAACAATTGGGTAATTCCCTCTAATATGGACAATATATTTTTCTCATTATACCATTCAATTCATTGTAGGGATTCCTATAAATAATTTACACACATAATGGTATATAAAAATAATCCCTCATATATCAAATAATAGTTTTAATTATTTAGTAAAATTATTTACCTAAAAATATCTATAATGAGTATATAAGATGAATTTATCTATATTTCCCAAATTAAAAATCTTAGTATAATAATAATAAAAATTGATAAAAAAAATTCAAAAACATGGTTATGGATAAAAATTTATTTATTACTAAAGGGAAATAAAATTTGAGTTTCTTAAAAAATATATTATCATTCTCTAACCATTTTAATTTCATATATATAACAAATATTCATTAAAAACATATTTATTACCTTCTAAAAAGCATAAATGAATCACATGACTTCGTGAGGTGGTAGTCCTCAATACCCATGAGCGGTGTTATCATATTCTAAAACAATGGATAATATAATGGTATGTGGGAAATTATGATTCTAGAAGAATAATAATATAAAAAATTTCAAATATTGGTAATAAATAAATCATTATTTCCATCCTTGAGAGGAGGTGATAGAAAAATGAATAACATCAGTTTATGAGGTTGTACTCCTCTGTACACATGAACGATGATTTCATAGCCTATTGGGTGGAAGTGAAGATGATTTTAGGCCATTAAAATAACATAAAAATATAATTATATTGAATATAATGATATAATTATATTATCATGGTATAATAAGAATTTATTGTGGTTGAGTAAGTAATAAAACCAAAATTATCATTGATTAATGATTCCCCTTATTCGAGTATCTAACTTAAGTTTGCACTGAATTCCTACATATGATGGATTTATGTAAAAAAAGAGCATATAGTTTCAGAGTATATAGTTTTAGAAGTTATTTTTTCAATCCATTTTTGAGCCAAAATTTTCTGAAGTTTTTAGGAGGAGATGAGAGTGGTTGGCCTTTTATAAATGGGGTGAGCAGAAAGTTTAAATTTTTTCAAAAGAGAGAATTGGACCCATGTTTTTTTCATGTCACAATGATCCAATAGTGGAATATTATCAATAATATAAGTTATAAGATAGATATAAGTCAATAAAATTGGTTTTCAAAATTTATAGGGTTATTTTTACCCCTCAACATTTATGTTTAACCCCCCCCCCCGTAAAACCATTTTCATCTTAATAATAGTAAATAGTTTATGAGATTAATTGTTGAAAAAAAGAAAGTTAAAATTGTTTGAAAAAAATATTCTAATAAAAAATATGGAATCAACTATTTCAAATTCAATTGAAGGAAATTGAAATTTTTAATTTGAAATTAATCTCGGATACGTGACAATGAAATGGGTTCTTAAAGACAAAATGTTCTACAGTTTATGATGTTTTTATAAAAAAATTCAATATGAAATTTATTCCAATGACCTAAATTGGATATATATATATATATGTTTTAATAATATCAATTTAAACAATATATAATATAATTTATATTTATAAATAATATAATGAAAATGGTGGTTTCTAAATAAATTCAATATTTTCCACTATTCAATAAAATCTGAAACTTTTCAAAAAAAAACCCAAAACATCAAAATAAGATGATTTTAATGGATTAATTAAAAAATGAATTTTTTATTAAATAAATTTTCTAAAATTTTCATAATTTAATTTTAAAAAAACCCACAAACGAAATAATAAAAATCTTTTCGAAAAGTGTCTTTTCTTTAAGTAAAAGATGATTTTATATTAATTTTATATATCATAATAATCATTGTATTATTATTAATTAAAATTAATTAATATATATTATATAAATATATTTTAAATTATTCATCATTATATATTATTTTAATTAATTTAAATACAAAAACAATATGCAATTTAAAATAGTTTTCATAAAAAATACACATTTTTGAACCCATAAATATACTTATATTTAAATCTAATATAAAGTTGATTCATAATTAATTATGTTTGTTAAATATGAATAAATAATAATTATGTTAAATTAAAACATAATTGGTAATTTTAATTACTTAATTTATTGAAAAAGAAGATTTTTTAACAAAAAGTAGAATAATTCATAGTTTAGTAAAAAGAAATACTTTCCAAAAATATCCCAAAATGTCACAATATGTTACTTTCAATATCATTATTTCCAAAATGAAGTTCATATTATCAAATAATTTTTTTTATAATATATATAAATTAATTATAATAATTTCACAATAAAATGAATATAAATCCTTTTTTAAGAAAATATATTTTTGATTACTTTAATAAAAATAGATTGATTATTTAGTAGGAATTTATAAGAAAATATATATTGAGTGGGAAATTTATATTTATAATTAATAATGTAGTTAATACTGTTTATACATTCCTACTTGAAAGCAAGGCTATAATAATATTATTCCATGGTTCACCGATTCTTCATGTCACGTGTCATGCATCTATCAATGAAACTCAATGTTGAGTGTAACACAGTCTATAATTAGTGTTTTGTAGAATTAAAGATACAATCATTGTTATGTGAAGTGATAAATATTTAATATATTAAATGAATTTGCAAAAACATTCACAAAATCTATGGGTGTCACATTTTACCCCCCATAAAATGAATTTCACCCATGAAATTTGTCTCAATAATTAAATGTTTAACATTTGAAAATTATTTCATAGAAACCTACATCGTTTAAATTAATAATAAAACATCCCTTAAAAATAAATTTTTGAAATGTAAATTTTACATAAATTAACTCATAACATGGTATCCACATATGATTACATGGATGGGAATTAAATATTTCTAAATGTAAGAAAAAAATAAATATTTATGGAGAGTGATAGAGATCATTGATCACAATAATGTGCGTGATCTAGATAAGGTTGATGACCACAAATCAAAACACCAAATAAGTGTGAAAAAGGTAATTAATATCATCCAAAATTATGATAATAGGGAAAAAAATTATTTCAATATCATTTTCCTTATGATGGAGAATTTTCATGAAAAAATTCTACTTACAGGATTTCATACCATTTCATAAAAACAATATGACCCATTGGTTATGCCTTGATCAATTTCCAATTCATCTTATACTCAAAGAAATTAAGGTGAATTTTTATTTCATGAACAAACAAGGAAACATAATATCCATATATAATTGTAATTAATTTATTCTAACTATTATTGTCAAAAAATAACTTGGTTGGTATAAGTTATCTAATATGAATGAATCATGATAAGATGAAGTAATAAAATAATATATAAAACCTCGGGAAATTATAATCATAAAACATTTTATAAATGGATAACCTCATGGACCTTCCAAAATATCAAAATAAAAATCTTTAGGTATAAGGTCACTAAATTTCCAAAAAAAACATTTCGTTAATCACTTAAATATGATGATATTGTTCTTAATTTCCACATAAAAACATGTGAATACATTCATTTTGGATTCTCCTAAAATAAGAATTACAATAAAAAAATATTAAATACATACATGATTCATTATTCCAAACATAAAAAAATATTATTATATATATTCCTTAAATACAGAAAATGTTTTAAATCTATTAATTATAGAATAATCCACTTTTCCCACAAAACATTATTCATTACAAAGGAAATCAGTAGTATCCATTTTACCTTATCTAAATAAATAATATCCTTATCCTAACAACATTATCAAATCATTTATAACATATTAAGTGTTATCTTTAAAATATCACCTTTCTAATAAATCACTTTTACATTCAATCATTCATTCAACAAACTCATTGAAAAACTTATGGAAAACATATACATAAAAATTCGTATATATTTCATGATTAAAATGAAATAATCTTTGAGTTAAAATACATAAATACTAATTCATCCCCAATTCCTTCTCAAACCATTTAATAGGATTCATCATCTTTTTCTTTAGTACCTCTTTCATTTCATATATCATTTGTAGCCTCTTTATCACCAGTAATATAACTATTACTCATACAACCTCTCTGAATTTCTTCATGATCTCCTCCCTTATGACTTCGATTTTAATAATTCCCATTATTTTTACTTTTAACGAATTCAATAATCAATTATATAGTAGGGTGACCATTATTCTAATACATTTTTAACAAAAAAATTCCCTTTACAATTACTTTCTTTATGTACAACTTTTCCACAGTCAGAATATCTTACCAGTCCTCTAAGACGAACACTAGAGTTTTTCATCCCACATTATTGAAACATAAGAAAATAAATCCTATTTCCTCAAAAGTCCCCACTACATGAACTCTTAGTGAACTCATTCCATCTCTTGTATGGTGATTTTTAGAGATGGTTAAAGTACACTTTGTAATAATGTTTAGTTAATTTGATTGGAAATAATAGCAACATCCTTTACTCTAATGTATCATCCAATTTTGGATGCTCATTTGAAAAAATTCCATCATATTCAATTTTAACCTAATTCCTTATACTTACCAACATTGAATAAAACCAGAAATCATACTTAGAATAACACTAATCATAGTGGAAACCACATAATCATGAAAAAAATCTCTTAGAAGATTTATGAATTGTGAAACCTTCTTTTTAATCTATGAAACCTTATGATTATCCCAGGTAAATCATATTAATCATCTATTTAAATCCTTAATTTTGTTTCATAATGAGTTTCTAGATTTAACAATCATATCCCTTAGTAGTCTTAAACCAGTTGTACAACAATTCC
The DNA here is from genome assembly GCA_963277665.1 of Viscum album. NCBI lineage: Eukaryota > Viridiplantae > Streptophyta > Magnoliopsida > Santalales > Viscaceae > Viscum > Viscum album. Next base: position 1,858,503,997 of record OY728151.1, on the reverse strand, counting down.
CATTTCTATGCACTAAGTGATGATAGATTCCAACTCAATGCACCTTTTTTGGATTTTTTACCTATAAGTACTTTTGTAATAGTGCCAAAAACACTTTTATTATTTATAAAGGGATTTAATTTAAGAGAAAATACATTCTGCATCCTTTACCAACTTTCTAAGATTTGTTCCTATACTTTGACTCATTCTTGGCTTATCCATAGAGACAACCATAGTCATTTCCTTTGAAATATATAGAGGGATCTCACAAATGTTTTCTCAGACTAGTTTTGAAATGATATCTAATCCTTTACTTTGATACCAACTATAGTGGCCCAGGATTATCAAACATGGATGTTACATAGTTTTAAATGAATATTCATTTCATTATACAAAAAATAACCTGAGAGCCATAAATTTTTAGTGAATTTTGAAACATGTAACATAATATTATTAATTTGGTGAAATATCTTCAATGTATCCTAAAAAAACCTTCCCCCTTTAGTACTCTTCACAAACACACCCTACTTAAAAAACTCTTCATTTCATTAGGAAAGGAAATATGTGAAGGGGTTTGCTTCGATGATCAGTCAAGGTAAAAAAGGGAGATATATAACCATAACATAAGAATAACATTTGAAAACAAAACCCTATATATCAATAATTATAATCTTTGGTCACAGAATAAATATTGGACCAAAATAATACATAAATCGGAATGGAATAAAAGAAGGTGATCCATGACATTATATCATTTAAATAATACAAATATCAATTTCATAACAACAAAATAATAACATTATGAATATGTATAAAAAGAGAAAGGTTTAGGAATTAAGTTGAGAACATGAAATCAATCCCTCACATATTTTTATGCACATGAAAACAAGTCCACGCATTGGATTTTGGGAATGAATGATAGATCCATGAATAACACTATGAACATGAAATTAGGTGCATGCATAACATTTTGAACATGTAATCAGGTTCCCAAAAAAAAATTGTGAATGTGTAATCAAGTTCCCACATAACATATTTACCCATGTGTTATCCATATCTACCTAATGCATTGGTTGGGTAATATAGGTCCCATCAATCACATAATTAAAATCATACATATGTGTACCAAAATTTTATAAAACATTCAACATATCATAACCGATGTAATGAAATGGGCTTCATAAATATCTCATTAAATCATATCCTATTAAAAATAAATACATTTCATAATCATTATTCCATAACTCATAGAAAAATTAGTGGGTTTCATAAGAATCATATAAATGTATAATTTGTGGAATAAAAACATATTTCACTATTATAATTCCATTATCGACATAAAAAATTAAAAAAATATTAATAAGAACGGTATCATTGGATTATATACTTCTTAATGAATGGGTAACATAAGTGGAATTAATCTTACATTGAAAATTATTTTGGATGATCTGTTGGAAAATTTCTTTGAGGAATGATAAAAATTATTTGGAAATTATTTTTTAAAATAGAAAATATTTTTTTAATATTTTCCATTGAAAATAAACATCAAAAGTTATAATGGAATATTTCATTATCATTTAAAAATCATATGAAAAATAATGTTTTGTTGGATAATATTTTTTAAAACATTAAAACATTTGAAAATACATTTCATTGAAAATAACCTTGAATGTTTATAAATGAGTATTTTAAAATTATTTGAATAATTTCTTGAGGAAAATATCTTTTCTTATTTGAAAAAACACTTTTTTAAATTTGAAACATCATGAGAACTTTATTATTGATATTACCTTTGAAACCAAAAAGTGAGATTCTATTAAAATAATGATCATGACTAACATGAACCAAGATGCGTTAACATCCAACCCGGCACTCGACCAAGTCTATGGAAAGACCCGAGGGTAATTCTCAATCCCCATGGGCTGGAAACTAGAGCCTTGGTATCAATAATTTAATGTCCCTCACCCAAGAGGTTACATGACCTCAAGCGTGCCTCCCCGTATTCCAGGGGATGCTGAATAGTAGTGCGGGTCTACGTAGTCATGTGGGGAGACTATACCCCCTTTTTACCTGAGTAATCCATAATAGTAAAAATATAAATAGTGGAATCACTATAAAAAAAAAACACTACTCATAAATAAACCATTCCCAAACTAGATACAACACATCCGACAGTAAGTATGTCATGCCATGCCATAGTGAAAAGTGAACAAACCCCGAAGTGAAGACCAATAGCGGAATATCAAAAATGGTCATGGCACTAAGTCTCGTACCTAAACCAATATCATCCCAAATTCCGAATCAAGTCCCAAGGTGTGGGGCCTTGCCCTTATCCTAACCTGTAACCCTAAAATCTACTTGGGAACCCAACGGCGGCCCGAGAGGGGTGTTAGTACAACTTAGTATGCCACCACCAATGATGTATAGAAAATATCAATCCCATAGATAGTGCATGCATTGGTAAACATAAAAATGTAAAGGAAAATGATTAGAAGGCCATGCTTAATTATGTTCTTTTCAGTTATCATATCAAATAACCCATACGCATTACAAAATACATTAACTATAAATTCAGCCTTTATATTTGTTCAATTGATTATTCAAGATAAACATTCAAAACATGAGATAATTAAACAAGTACTATGTCAATAGGAATTATAACACAACAATTTTCATTATCCTCACCTCGAAGCATCGGTCTGGGTGGATGTAACTGTTAGGGGTATGTAATTCTCTCCCCTTCCCTTACTCAAGAATTTATTTGGTCGATTTTGGAACCTCAATAGAAACTCGACCAATGGGAATACAACCCCAATTCAATACCCTAAACTACCAAGCCATGTGTACATGCTTTTTTTAACATTAATCACATTAAACCAAAATTCATAACCGAGCATCGTTAATGACATTAGAAACATCCCAAAAATATAAATAAATATGAATTTAACATTATGACAAAATCCATTAACATGTTATTAATTTCTAACCCATAAAATGCATCCTCATTTACCATTTCCCACTCCTATCTCACAAATCCGAAACATGTATAAAGCTTGTCTCTTATCATTTCCCCTTATTTCACATACACCCCTTTTAAGCCAACCAAACACCCACATAGGTCGCCGCCCAAACAATGTGTGCTACTAGGACTCCCGTTCTCAACTTTTATGCTTAATATAATATTCAACATAGGCTCTATGTTCTTCCACAATGGCCCTACATTTACATACCTGGTCTCTAAGTCCAGGAACATGGGCACACCCCATGGGAGGCCCTAACATATGTCACATCTTACTCTATGCATCCCATGGGTATCATGAGTGTTCCATTGGGTTGTTTAGACACCATAAACATCCCATCACAATAATGGAATGAAGAAGTCATCACAATAGGGTAAGAATCAAAACCCTACATGATCAAATCTCCATAAAACTAATGGGATATAACTTTTAGACCATCTAACTAGAATTTGTTGATGAACTCCCTCTCAACCAAGGCCATAGATCCTGATCCAACACCCCTCTAAAACCTCAACCTATATCTCACAGAAAAAAGAGGTTTGAGAGTTTCGTATGGAAATCACCCAAAATACAAGACCTAATCTGGAAAAGAGAGAGGAGGTTAAGATTGGACACGCCTGAATCATCTATCTGCATCCAATGGCACTCCAAATGATCAAGAATCAAAGGAGATCATTCCTTGAAAGCATTTGTCCATTTGCTTTCCTCTTAGGGTTGCTACGTAGGATGAGGAAAATACTGAGTTAATATAAAAACTCCATAGTGGAAATATATAATTTTTATAAAAGTTTCTGGGCCACATGGTTTACCCGCATGGTTTTCGAAACTGTTCGCAAAATGTGTGGATGACATTGTCCAAAATCCCACCTCATGCACAGTTTCCCTAGGCTTCCTTCATGGTTAGCACTAACTGTGCGCAGATGGTGAGGCCTACCCAAAAAACCACTCTTTTCTCCATTTCCTTGTCCCAAACCCTTAGAACACCCCAAACCTCTTTAAGGACTTGGGTAAGCACTTAATTATCCTAAAATAAAGGGCTTAAACTGCAATGTATGTAGAACATACCATACGGAGAAATCTGGGATCTTATAAATAACATTATTTGGGACCGATTTTACCCAATTTCATATATATATATAACAGTTTTAAATATGAAAAAACTAAAATTACCAAACCAAACAAGCCCATAATGAATTTTCATAATTGATGTTTACAATTTAAATAAAACCCCCAAAAAAGACATCTACAAATAAGACTAAAAACTCCAACAAAAACCTGCAACCCACATGAGGGACCATATACTCCACATGTTGACACCTAACCCACCATAGGATACCACTAAAAACCTACACCATGATCATCAAACATCATGTATATTCCTAGAATAGAACAGGTACGAGATCTACACACACCCCAATGTGTATGTAGGGTGTGAGAAAACACCCAGCATGATTCCATCTAGATAAAAAATATTACATTCCATAACATTAAAAGGATAATCTATCATTATAATTTAAATCAACACTTTTAATGAAAACACATCAAGGAATAAATTTATTGGGTAAACAGTTTCAAGAAACACTTTGAGGGAAAAGAATTTTGCAAACACTGGCCTAAGTGATAAAGGAAAATCAAAAATAGAATTCACACCTATGTGGTACTCCATATTCTTATAGATGGAACCACATCATATATCATCGGGAACCATGGGTACATCCCACAGGGTTCATATATCTTGAGTGGGACCATAGAACATCATACCTCGGTGAAAGATGGTATTGTAACCACAACTATCAGTATCCTTATGGTTGCGCCACTAGAGAGGAGAAAAATCCAATGTTCTTGTGGTGATCAATCATCATCATAGTTTAGTTAGTGTTATAAGCATTAATCTAGCTAAAAGAATCTAGGATAAGACAATTCTGAATCACTAGAACAATATTTCTATTCCGCCCACCTAGATACCAGAGATTCCCTTATACTTGAGTAAATGTTCACATATCACAAATTTCACCACCACAATAACTTGTTTCCATGAATTTAAAGGAATCCACCATGTTTCATAAAACGTTCCATTTTATATTCTACTCACTCCAAAACCCAACATTATATAAATTTTCCATCACTAACAAAATTCATGGATTTCTATTATTACAACATAAGAAATCATACAATTTCATCCAACCATTTACATGGGAAAATGCCTTCATAAAGCCACACATTCATTAAAACCGATTTTTAAAACATGATTTACCATCCTTTAAACAATGTACAATTCATACTCAAAAGTGAGTGGTAAGTATAACTTTCCCGAAATGATCCATTTTCCATCTAAAATCCAATTATAACACATGCACACCATAGGATCTTTTTAAAAAACAACATTCACCTTCCAAACAACCCCTAAAAACCTATTTAGAAGCATTATAACATAACACACATAAAAACATAATCATTCCCCTTTTAAAAACTCATTAATAACCTTTAAACACACCAAACCCTAAAAAACACCATTATCACCACATAATCATACCAAATAACACATTTATAAACTAAAAAAAACATATTCAACTCACCTAATAATTCTACAGCAAGGAACCACCTACCTCATGTGAAGAACCATCTAGAAAGTAGTGTGAAATTCTATCTGCACCTCAATCACACCACAAAGAGGAAAGAAGGAACCCAAAAAAGATTTTTAAAACCCATGAACCCATGATGAAGACCCTAAAAGAGACAAAAAACCTATTGGAGAAGAAAACCCCCCATAATAGGGGGAAAACCCTTGAATAAAGGAATAAAACAAAGGAGAATAGATTTATATGAGGGTTCCTTGGAAAATCCAACCCAAAATCAAAACCCAGTGGAGAGAGTAGAAGGGAGAAGGTATGCCTAGGGATGGGGAGTTAGTGGGGGTAATGTAAGGGGGAAAATTGGATGAAATATGGGAGAGATAAAAATAGGGAACCCATTTTTAATTTGTTGTCATGGTCGCACAATTTGTCCGCGTGGTTCACAAAACTGTGTGGACACTGTGAGGCTACCTCTGGCAAAGGAAACCCAACCAAACGTATACCTAGGAAGAGTTTCATGGCTGTGAAGAGGATGTATGGTAGGTTATGACTCCTACCATAGAGGTTCAAGGGTTGGGTTCATGGTTACTAGAAATTGTGCGCTAATCATGCTCCTTGTCTGTCCAACCCAAAAAAATTACATTTTTTCCAAAAAACTAAATGAAAACTAGAGGGGGGAAGAATTGTCCAATGATAAAACTGAATAAAAACCTAAAACTCAAACCTATCACACCATGTTCCCAAGAGAATACCAAATGAACAAACGTGAACCAAAAGAGAGAAGAATTCAGAAACGTGAGTGTGAAAATTCTCCCCACCATATTGCTTTTTGTCCCTGGAAATCCATCACAAATTTGATAATGAAAGGGAAACCAACACTCCTTTGCAACCCAAGGAGATTTCTATTGAATAAAAAATTTTAATATTATAAAACACTACCGATGGGAAAAATAGTATTACGAGTCGAACTCGGAAGACCAAAAGGACGTACCACTATCTGTTACCCACCCAAAAATGTAGAAACACCTCTAGTTGATCCAATAAATGAAAAACACATTTCACAAACAACCACCCTACATATTTAACCGAAACACTTCATCCACTACTTGATGGATCCTACACCATTTGTTTGAATGAAACAAACAAGATCAAATTGTCTCTGATGAATATTCCTGCAACCATAAATCAACAAAACTATAGGGGACACTCCAACCCACAACATCTACAAAAGGAGGGTGATTGGGGTTAGTTAAAACCGAACGAGACTACCCTCCACCGAGATTGCCCTAGGATTGTAACCAAATTATTTCCATGGGGAGGCCCAATATGATTCCCCATCATAATGAAAAACCTATTTCGTGAGACCTAACTGAAACATCAACACAGGGTGGCCCAAATGGTCTCTCCACCATAATGAATATTCTAACATTGATTTACTCCTAGGAAATTTCAATGGGACCCACAGTGGGTCTGCCCAATAGAAGAATTGTCGAGATTAAATAGACTCGAGAACATTTCCATGTAAACCAAATCAAAATACCACTACAATGTGAGGTGTGGAAAGGTCCCAACAAGTGGATTTGGAAAGCTATTACCATCAACATAACAACACATCACACCCTAGAGTAACTACAACACAGCCACACTCGATTTACATGGACTGGCCACACATGGGCCACAAAAGGGGCACTCACACTCAGTGGAGCATAACACATAAAATTTTAATAAAACGAAATATGAACCCTCCTAATAATAGTGGGAGATGAGGGAAATGTGGAAATGATGTTCCCAGACCCACAAGGGTATGAGCAATAAGGTTTCAGAAGGAAAAATAAACTACCTCTTTATAACAAAGGAGGGACTCCCCCATCCGCTGATATCTCAACATTGAGTAATACAGTCCCTAAGTCCCTTTTTTACACACATGACCAATTATACAAAATAGATATATAAGAACACTTGAACTAACTCCATTTACATCACCGATTATAGAGGTTAGACCAGGGTTTCATATAGTCCTAAGATTCCGGACTATGCCCAAGCTTCACTACAGGACCTACGACTAGAGATCTGTTGATTGAAGCATCTACTACCTCATAGTTAGAAGATAAAACCCCTGAATGGAACATCCTCCCATGAAACCACAATAATCCAAACAATGACCAATACAACACCCATAGACATGAAACACCCAAACATCACCTACTCACACGCAATACATTCACCAATACAAGGTCTTATATGGTGTACATGCATCACCCATTTTTACTTTGAATGATAAAAATTGAGAGGAAGGAAACATAAAGGGAAACTTCCACTAAAATAGAGGAATTGGAATATCCTGAAGAAAAGTACAACTATTTCAAAAAAATGTTCTTGAAAATTGTACAACCTTCATCTTCACAGTCGAACAAGAACACGATGCTGCAAAGAATCACCGAACATGACCATTGTGACTGGTAGAAAATTTCCAAAGTGAGGGACCATAAAGTGAGTCCTAACAGCTAGATATTTCTACATGAGGCCACGAACGCCTCTTATGACCATATTTTTCACACAGGTGTCCTAACATGAACCCATGATTAGACTACACTAACAAAGGGTCCAAGGGCCATTTAACAGCATTGGTCAACACCAAAAACTTTAATCACTTTCTGTTTTCCCCACTATGAGATAAAACACTCCACAAACACAAAATAGTGGGGGATTTGTCTCCCAAAATTCATGAATATAGCCTCATATTGATCAACTAGAGATTCTGCCAACAAAGAATCACATGTGGCCGCATTTCAAAAGTGTACTAGCTCTTTATGGGGGCGTACACTATCCATGATAAAGATCAACAGATACAAAAACTGTTCAGTTGGTCAAACAGATCACAACAAAAACCTGATGCATGGGGAAAACCACTTCAAAGGCTTCTTGAAACACCCCTTAAAGGAAAACACTAACCAACATTTCAACCCAACATACCTACGGAATACAAATCTAAAACATAGTTCAAACAAGAGGGGGTTCTTAAACTCAAAACACACAGAAACAAATTCCTACATGTATAATATAAAACAAAAAACAAAATCACCGCTTATTAAAACGTTACCTTTTCTACTAAAAGATCATTTCAAAATAAAACGAGGTTGATGGGTCGCACATCCACCAATGGTATCCCATAGACCCTCCCATAAGTATTTTTCTCATGCTAGTCTGGGCACCTATTCACCTTCAACATATATCCCATTCATATGGTCCCCTATAAAAATACCAATGATTCAAACCAAATTCTATCCATTTCTAAAAAAACATTCAACCCATACCTCCTCTTCACTAAGCCACTAGTCACAAAACTAGACCCATTTCAAATTTTACAAAAAAACATCTTCAAAAAAGTATTAACCCTTCGAATAAACCCATTTTGAATATAAAACCCATTTTAGAAAAACACCTATTGTCCAAAATGAGTTTCAATTTCAAGCCTTACATGTTAATTTCATGATATTTCATCTCATTAAAAACACCTTTCATCAGTTCAACAAGTCCTATTGAGAATAGACATACAAAACCCAGATTGAAATTATCCATGTTTTCCAAACCATCATATCCGTAATTCCACATGTTTTGGTCATAGTAATACAATATTATTTCACACAAAAATTGTTTTAATGAAATTCCACCTTTCTCAATGAATATTCAAAATAGTTATAAAACCCCACTTTCCATTATTTTGAAAACCATGTCATTTCCACTTTAAAATCCAATTTTCCTCAATTCCCAAGTAAGGGTTATGAAAAATTATTTTTAGAACCCAAAGGAACACATGATTCTTCTCATAGTTTGGAAACAAGTGTCGATGGGTGACTAAGACATATGGTTGGCGGATATATTACAGTCACACCACCATCATGGAGAGAATGCTTGGGTAATGTCCACAACTCAACATGGACTCCCAAGCCTTGAGAGATCATATAGACCATTCACCCAACTCCCTTTTAATTTACCTATCATCAATGAAATGTAAGGAACAAATAACCAATATAAAACCCATCATCCTTCGGAAACATGAGTCTCGTCCGAAGGCATGTTGTCCATGCACATCACTCGTAACTAGAACATCACGTCCTAACAACCTTAGATCAGGTGTACCCTTCATCTTCCCCAGGTAACATGAACTAAAAGATAGAAAATTTCTCTGATACCATTGGGTCACAAACCAAGATGGGCTACCATCCAACCTATTTCCTCACCCAGTCTATGGGCAGACCCAGGGGGTGTTCTCGATCCCTACAGGTTGGTAACTACTTCTTGGGTATCGATAACATGTTTTGGTAACAATTTTACCGAATTATATACATATAAATAGAAAAACTTAAATATTACCAAACTGAAATTACACAACCAAACAATCCCTTAACAAATTATCAGAATAAAATATTAAACATTAAAATAACCCCAAGAAGGACTACAACATAGAATAATAAAAAATCTATCCCAAACCTTCATACTGAATGAGTGGCCATATCTTCAATTCTTCAACACCAAACCCGTTAGAGGATTCCACTGACAACCCACACATTGATCACTAAACATCCCATATTTACCTATAATACACAAGGTATAGGATCTACATACACCCCAAAGTGTATGTTTTGTGTGGGCCAACGGCTAGTCGGATTCCACCCATTTAAAAATATTTCATTCTATAATGTTAAAAGGATAATCTAAAAATCTCATCTAAATTAACACTTTTAAATAAAAAACATATAGGAAAATATTTATTGGTAAAATGGATTAAAGAAACACAATCAGGGAAACACATTTCACAAACACTATATTGAGTGAGAATGGAAATCGTAAATAAAAATCACACCCAATTTCACCATCATATGGTGATATATAGAACAACATAATGTATCATGGATCACTATGGATAGATCCCATATAGTTCTTATAGTTCAAGTGGAACCCTAGAACCTCATACCATGGTGAAATGTGGTATAATAACTGCAACCTTTAGCATCCTCATTCATTAGTCACTAAAGAGGAGAAGCGTCCAATGTTCTAGTGGCGATCAATCATTATCATAGTTTAGTTAGTGTTGAAAGAGTCAATACATCTAATTGAAACCTAGAAAATCCACTTTAGAATCACTAGTGAAGTAGTTCTAGTCTGCCCACATAGATACCCAAGATTCTATTATTCTCACGAAAATTTTCACATATCACACATATCACCACCACAATAAATCAATGCCAAGAATATCAAGGAAACCACCATTTTACTTAAAACCAACCATTTTCTATTTTACTCACCCCAAAACCCCACATTAAATACATTTTCGATCTCTCACACAATTCATATATTTCCTTTATTACAACATATGAAAACACAAATTTACAGCTAGCCAATTCTATGGTCCAGGCCCCTTTATAAATCCACACATTCAATAAATTACATTTTTAAAACAAGCATTCATATCCTTTAAACAATGTACAATTTATATTGAAAAGTTATCAACAAGGATAAAATGCCAAAAATTATCTATTTTCAATTGAAAACACAATTAAAACAAACACACACCACATGATCCTTCAAAAACAAAATCCACACCTTCCGAACAACCCCTAAAACCCTCTTTAGAAACATGACATCATAACAAAAAAATATCCACTCCATTTGTTAAAATTCATTTTTAACCTCAAAACACACCAACCACTTTAAAATCATCATTTTTCCACATAATAAAACAAAATAAAACTTTTATAAACTCAAAAAACATATTAAATTATATTAATAATGTTAGGGTGTGGAACTACTGACCTCATGCGAAGAACCATCTAGAAAATAATGAAAAATATAATCTACAACTCAATCTAACCATGAGGAGGAAAGAAGAAACCATAATTAAGAATATAAAACCAAATATCCTATGATTAAGAACCTATAATAGACACCCAACAAACCAGATAAGAAAACCCAAAAGACGAGGGACAAAACCCTAGAATAAAGGAAGAAAACAGTGGAGAAGATACTTACATGAGGGTTACTTGGAGAATCAGAACCAAACCCACCCAAAAATTTAATCCCAATGGATAGAGGAAAAATATATGGGTGTTCCTACGGCTAGGTAGTCCATGGGTATCATGAAAGTGGGACAAAGGGGATAAAATTAGGGAGAGAGAAAAAGAGGGATAACATTTTTAATGAGTTGGATTTGCTGCATGATTAGTCCACATGGTTTCTGAAACTATGAAGAGACCATACAGAATCCTCTAACAAAGTAAATACAGTCACATACTTACTTGGGTTGAGGATTACAACCAGCTTGAGACCATTCATAAGGTTCTTCCTCCTACTACATAGTTTCTTGGGTTGGGTGCATGGTTACTATTAACTATGTACCACCTGTTAACCTAGTATATCCAACCCCAAAAATTATATTTTTCCCCAAAAACACAATAGAATATCGAGGGGGTAGGATAGAGAAATGATAAAAGGGAAGAACACCCCAAAAATCCAAACCCTTCACACCTAGTTCCCAAGAGACTACCCAAGGACCAAACCCAAACCAGAACATAATAGAAATCACGAACCGTGTGTGACAATGACTGGAGGAATTTTTATTCATGTTGTACATATTAAACGAAATATTAATTTCATATTATCGATAAAATCAAAATTAGTATTATTTGTAAAATGATATGAAACATCCTAAAAAAAATTAGAAAAAAAATCATTCATGGGTAAATAATCGTTTTAGAATTATGAAAAAATAATAAAAAATGAAACATTTTTAGAAAACATTTTTTTGGAAGAAAATGGATTTCTAACTTGAGAGAAATAAATTAATATTTTCATAAATATAATTCTCAATTATTTTAAGTACAATTATTGGAAAATGATAATATTACTTAATATTTTCTAGAATAATAAGAGGATAATAAAATTCAAGTGTTTTTTAGAGATATATCTTAATAAATTTTCAAAAGAAACATAATCATAAACAATTGTGAAAACAATGTGATAATAACATAAAATCCTTACCATTTTGGTAAATTTTAATAGTAAGCCCCATGAAGGAATGAAATAAATGAGACATAAAATATCATTAGGATAAATAAAATCATTATAAAATATATATAATGATTTGTATATATACACCTCATAAAATAATATAGTTTGATGAAGAAACTTATGTCTTCATGAAATCCAAAAGTCTATTAGTTTTTTATTTATTATGTTAATCCCATTTTTAATTATTTTAAAAAGGAAACATACAGGGACCATAAGACTAGTAGTAACATTTCCTAATATGTAATAACCCAGTTTTTATCTAAGGTATGAATCATTTTCAATTCAGTTTAGTTCATTATTTTGGTCCTCATATGGATGTATAATGTGTTTATGGAGGTTATGGGGGGTGTTTGGGACTAGATCGGAGCATGGAATCCTCGTAGGTGGAGAAAAACATTGTTCTTCATGGGGAGTAGTAACTATATGACCTATCATGCACAATCTCTACATACCTTGTAGGGTCAGATAGTTGGGTGAATTGGGGTCCTTGTTTTCCATAATCATGATCTAGGGGCCGCACACCAATGAAAAATGTCTATAGTTTTTAAAAGATGCATATCACACAATTTCCACACTATTTATCAAATCGTGGGACCTAACTATGTTGGCTCCCACTTTAATTATTTGGAGTTTCAGGTTTTGTGCACATTTTGGAAAATCATATAGCCAACTCGTGCAACCAAGGAATTTTTTAGGAAAATACTATTTCACCCTTAATTATATTAATGTTTGAACATTGTTTTATTTATCTTATTTTGTCTAGTCGTGGACAATTTTTCTTCACATTGGTGAGCCTCGTAAAACCTAAGATACAGATTGAGATAACTTATTGACCTACAGATTGATCTATATTTTATTCTTCATGTTTGATTCCACTCATTTTCTTTTTACTAATTATTACCCATTCTTAATTTCACTTCTCCTCGACAAAGTTATTGAGGTTTAGGCTTATATTCCCTATTTTTTGGGTATTCATCTATTCTTCAGTTTTAATCCAATGCATGATAAAAGAAAGGCCAATACTACTTAAGGAGATTTGTACAACCATGTGAATTTGTGCTCTATAATTCTTCCCTCAAATTGTTTTTCATTATAATAATTTTCATTATGCCATGTTCTGTTTTGAATTATCATTTCCTTAAATTCTAATTTCATAAAATTGGTTTCCTTGCTTGGAACTACAATTCTAGTTAGAAACCAACATATTATTTAGATATAAAACCTAAGAGTGGGTCATCCATTTAGTTATACCCTCTGATATTCCCACTTTTCCCTTTAGTAACTAATTCCCAAAGCACAAAATTGTTTTTTGGGACATAAATTAAAATGATGATATAATGTTTATATGAAATGAAATTATTGGAATATAATGGCTAGTTACCATGATAATTTAAATTAATCAAATTGAATTGAGTGGTGATCCCACATCACATTCTTAAATTGAAAATCAATAGCCCCTTTTCATTATTAAATGTGAATTAGAAAAGGATTATATCTTGGAAGGTATTAAATCCAATGGTTATTTAACAATGATATGATAAATTTTTATCCATGACCTTAACTACTGTGTTACGGGGCATGGGTTCTCCTTTGCTACTATGGTACTGGGAATGGTGTACCTAACTACTGTGGTACTGGGCATGGAATCCCTTACAACTATCAAAGGATGGAAATTTTTTAATTAAAATTGAAATCTCAATGGCCTTTTACACCTTAAATTGGGGTTTAGTCATGGATTCCCTTAAAAATTATGGCTTCTCCAATGTGTTAATTATGTTGATTAGCAAAATTATTTGTTTATCAAAGATATCCATTCCTATAAATGGTGCACCCAAAGGGATTTTTCCCTAAACCAGAGGTTTGAGACAAGATGATACTCTTTCTGGATTTTTATTTTCTATTTCTGAAGATTACCTAGGCTGATGTACTAATGAAGTTGCTCATTTGGGTCTCTAAAATAAAATTAAGGTTGGTAAGAATGATTTTTCTCCATCTCACTTGTTTTATATTGATGAAATATTTTTTTCATTAAAAATATTCATGGAGAACCATTTCCTCTATCATGTATCTATTAAAACAATATGGGTAGGTGGATGGAAAAGAAACTAGGTGGGATAAATCCTTCAATGTTTTTGGTAATGGGGTATTGGATGGTAAGCAGAACATGATAATTCGACATCTTGGGGTAAAAAGGGGTCTCTACCTTTTCAATATCATGGCATTCCCTTATTTTTTAGAAAGTTGAAAAGGAAATATATGAAATTTATATACATTGGTATTGTTAATCAACATGATAGTTAGAGAGGAAACACAATATCCCTGGCTAGGAGGGTATGTCTTATCAATTCAGTGAAAAAACAATACTTTTTTCATATTCTCTATATATATGGCCTAGAGGTCTTATCAAAGAGATTAAATGAATGGTATGGAAATTCATATGGTCAGGGTTAGTCCATGAGAGGAATATAGAAAAAGTTTCCTTGAAGGAATGTATCATGCTAGTTTAATTGGTAGGCCTTGGAGTTAAGGACCTTTATATTTTCTATGATGGTCTTATAGGGAAATTCACATGGGTTTTGATCTCCAATGATATTTCTGTTCACTTCTTAACTAATATTTTTACAGTAAGTCTTCTTAATGGATATATAAAATACCATTAATAGCATGTTTGGTCATCTGTCAAGCACTATTTTGTGATAATCAACCCTGAAGAAAATTGGTTTGGTGTGTAGGAGTGGAAATCACAACTGATGGAATACAATATTCCTTGAATGAGCTTTTCTTGATAGCATGGATGTTCCTCCTGAAAAAATACATTTTTCTATTACTAATTTCTTATCACATGTGCATACTTTTGAAAGAATGGTCCCCTCTCAAATTGAGCATTAAATTCAAACCAATGCTTTCATGTATTCTGATACTATCTTATGAAAACATAATAAGAATGATCAGTTCAAAAATAAGGAATAGTATCATCTATAATGTGGGGGATCTATTTCTTTACTATCATGGATAATGCATTTCCAAACTCAATTCGTTCATCCTCCCAAAATTATTCTGATTTGGAGGATGTCAAAAATCAAATTATTACTCATGATAAACATAATCGGGCTAAATTTTAGCTTTCCTCATAGTGTTATTTATGTGTGATATTAGTGGAAAACATACACCATCCATTTTTAGAGTGTAAATATTCTAGAAATCTATGTTCTTATATTTTTTTACTGTATAGGATGAAAATAGAAACAAGAATTATAATAACTATTTTTTTTAAAGTTTTTCCACTACTCGATGTAGTTAGTAGGTGCACAACATCCTACCGGTCTATGTTGCTGCTATTATTGTGGTTGTATGGATTTCTCAGAATTTTGTGCTATTTGATAGTAAAAAGATTTCTAGGAAGAATGGGATGAAAGCTATCCATATTGGTGTGTATGATTCTTCGGCGGTCCAAATTGTTATAATTCATAATATCTATTATAACCTATAGATTCTCTGGCTACATAGAGTTTATGGTAGACCATGGAATCCTCGAGTGGTCAAATAAATTCCATAGATACCTATAATTAGTTGACGGCTCAAAGTAAATGTGGATAGTGGTTCTTTTGGTGAACTAGGACCATTAAAATGGGGTGGTGTTTTAGGAATTTATAATGGATTTGTTAAAAGATTAATATATCATTATAATCATGTAGGTTTTAGTACGAAGCTGAACTATGGGTGATTACTCATGTAGTTTGGTATGTTGTTCACTACAATTAGAACATGCTATGGATTGAATTCGATTCTCAACTTGTGGTACACACCATTAAAACAAATATGTGTAATGTGTCTTGGAAAGTGTTAACTCACTGGGTTGACTATCTCAACTAGGCAACTCAACTCAATTTGGTAGTCCCACATGCTTATTGGATTTCCAATTAGGTGGCAGATGATTTTTCAATGAAATCATTATTAGAGATAGATATGATTTGGTTTTTTACGACCCCAGACTATTGTGTTCCATTGGTGGAGGTGAACATGTGTGGTGTTATGTACTCCCTTTTATTAATAATCCTTTGTATGTCGAACTCATCTTCCACTGTTATTTAATAAATTCCATAGGACCAGTTTTTTACGGATCCTGGAATTTCGGAGTACTGTAACACCGTCAGATTTTGGGAACTATTTTTTTATGATTTATTTAAATTTTTTATTATTTTACATTTTATACAATACTGAAATATATATTTCCAATATGAATGCAATATTTTTTCTTGTATTATATTCTTCACCATTTTAACATTGCTCTAAACGTAACACTAACTTGTCTTTCATTATACAGAACACAGAGTTTCTAAGAAACATCATTTTATAATTATAATTATTTAAAGAGGTAGTTATAACATAGCCACTAAACATAGTATTATGAATTATAATAAATAATAATTAAATTATATTTATATAGGTTTTATAAATATAATACATATTCATAAAAAAAATATATATATATTTTATCATCTTTATATGTTTGAAAATATTATTTTCTCAAACAAAAATATTTTTATATCCTTCTATGAACAATAATAATTTAATTTTAAACAATTTTATGAAGTTTATTTTATAAAATAAAAATCATTTTTTAATTCATAATTTAATAATTTTCTTAGGGTGAATTATAGTTTCTTTCTGAAAAACATCAGTTTTGGATTAATAGAGAAAAATACTAAATTTTAATTCAAAAGAACTATTTTTTATAATTAATTTATATTGGTAAATTATATATTAATTTCGTTATAAAGTGTAATTAGATAGTTTTTACATCAACTAATCCAATTTAGGTAATTAGAACTAATTTCAAACTAAATTTTCATAAAAAATTCATTCAATATTTTCAACATTTTCACTCTAAAAACCTGCTTTTGCGAAACGTCAGTCTGATTCAATTTAAAATAATTTCAACCACATTCTATTTTGTATTTTGAAAAATGGATTCAATATTTTCAAAAATAATAATTCATAATTTCTATTAAGATCAACTTATTTTTTAACAAAAAAAATTAGTGAAATTAATTAAAATTATGTACAGTGGAAAAATAGTTTACTTAGTGGATAAAGATATATCATTAAGAGAATAATGACATAGACACAAATCCAAAAGCTATTAAATGTAAAAATTTAGACACTATCCTCTATTAGTTCTAATGTTAAGAGATATTAGTGCACTAATTCATGAAATTGGCCAATATAATAAGTTGTGTAAGGTAAAACACAAAAAACAAATATTCCTTACCTTTAACATTTATAACACCATAAGATGTGGACAAAAAACTACATTATTTCGGTTGTAAACATTATATTTAAAGGTAACGGATTATTTTTCATCATATTAATTTATATTCAATTTTTTTAAATTAATTATTTATATTAACCATTTAACTAATTCGAAATGTCGTAATTGTTCAGTCAATAATTAAAAAAATGATAATAATACTATTAAAAGTGAATTAAAATGGGTGAATTATTGTCTTCAATTTATTTAGATGAATATATAATTTCAAAAAAATGAACCTAATAGATTAAAATTTCTTCTTTATATATATATTTTTAATTTAAATTAGTCAAATAATTTCAACATGGACATTAATGTTATTTTATAATAAATGATATTTTATTAAATGATTAAAAATGTACTAAAAGACCTATATTGGGCCAAATTATTTTTAGAAGTTAATATATATAAAATATGTTCTATTAATGGTAATGTTTGAATAATAATATTTTAATCGATTATCTCATTTCGTTTAAGCCATGTGTTACGTGCATCCCAAGATATTGAATATATTTAATTTTTTAAAAATAAATATAATATAAATCCTTTTGGAATTACATTGTCTTAAAATATTTTTGTTTCATCTCCCATATTCTATCGAACATTATGATTCAATTGTAAAATCTCGGGGTGTTACAGTTACAAGGGTAATGTTTAAATACTAATATTTTAATATAGCACTGAATTTTGTTTAAACTTTGTGTTTTGGGAATTTTAATCTATACATGATTTTTAAATTATTTAAAAATAAATATATCCTAATGTATTGGTACATTTCATTCTCTTCCAATCATGGTTTTTTATGTCATATAAACTATCCAATGTGATGTTCCAATTTTAAAACCATGGGGTGTTACACCCATGATAGAATCGTCACCTTGGGACATCCTTCCATAAAATTCCTCATATAACTAGTTTTTTCAAAATGGTGATAGGTTTTGGGATCATTAGTACATTTAGGAATATTATGAATATGCCTTAAACCCTAATTTCAAAAATCATGTTTTTTCTTAATGAGAACCTGAAATTCGTTCTGCTGGAAACTAAACATCCTTGTTTTTCCCTTTTCACCAAAATACACAACCAAGATAACTACTATAGTAGCTGAAGCTCCATAAAAACCCATATTTCCTATAATTTCAACCTCATCAATTGACGAATTATTTTCCAACCCTATAAAATTTAGAATTATTAAGAGAATTAGCAGTGAAAAATTATCATCCCACAATACCATATCAAACCTTTGATATTTGAGGTATTCATTATTCACAAGATTGTTTTCTAGCAGCACTAACTTAGAAAAATATTTGAAATACTCCAAAACCAAAGGACAATATCTATATTATCATATATTACTAGATCTTCATGACTCACAACAATTTTGGTTAAAACTAATGATTGTATATCTTCATGAAGATGGTCTAGGTGAGATCCTCATTCAATATAGATAGAAAAATAGAGTCTCATTATCTCTTTCTCAGTCCCTCAATTATATACCCGAAGAAACCCAACATAGAGTCATCAAGAGTTTAAAAAAAATATAAGATCATTTTTATTCACTGAATCCACTCTTTAAATTCATTGGGTCCTTTTCCCTTAGGATTATGGGTGGATTATACTTAATATATTTTGATCCAGGAACTTTCGTCCATCCATGGTCCATGAAACCTTCTTATAATAGTGTCTGGATACTGTGGATCATTGATTCCACAAAGGAAGATTATACTGGAAGATTTTAATATAGAACATTTTTCCTAGATTACTCAATATGATTTTTAAGTGATCTTCTATGTGTAATTTTAAAATAAACACAAGTCAATAAGCAATTAGCCTCAAATATAAATTTAAAAATTATAGTGCCAACTTAATTAATCCATATATATTCCTTTAAACAATAATAATTTAAAGAAATAATGGATACTAAAAACTAATAAAAACACCTTAAAAGAGAAAAGTTCCATTTAAAAAACTCATAGTCAGTTCATCCATATAACCTGAAACACCATGGATAGAGATTGGTAAGAATTACCTTCCTTCCATTGTTACTCGAGTTCAGACACATAAGTGATCTAGTCGAGAAACCTCCCTCTCATACCACATGAATTAAAACATTTCTAGATATTTTGTACCAAATACAACAGTCTAAAACCTTGAATTATCATAACACTTTAGGCTAGGTAATCTATCTGATACCATTTTGTAATGAACCAACCTAGGAAAACCCGACATGCCACCATTTTCGGCCACCATAATATAAAAAAACCCACTAGTTATCATTTAAAACCAAGAATAGGTATTCTAATAGAGTATATATCAGAAGTATGATTACACATCCAAGTGACATACAACATCAAGCCCAAAGGGGATGAATCTAAAATAAAAACAAAGTAAAACAAATTGAAAACTACATGTGATCATTTATCCCCACAAAACCATGATGCGAAGAGGGTAATGCCACTCAAGCGATTCTGATGAACTATAATGCATCCTTCCCTTTACCTATATCATACAGAACTACTTATACATGCTCCCAATTGAATAAGTAGGGTTCCAATACATAGCCCAATAGAATTTCACCAATGAATCTATAAAAGTTCTATGATTATGAAAATATTTTCTTTAGATTTTTAAAAAATATATAGTTTATAAATCATATTCATATGATAATAATGTTGTGTAAAACATCTAATGGGTTTTCATAAAATCCATTTCATATTCACATAGGATAGGAATATGGAAATCACATTTGAGGTGTAAAGAAACCATAAGTGAAACTATCCATGGGAAAACCATAAGATAACCATCTGAGCAATAATCCATGAAATATAACATCATGTGTAAAGACAAAAATAAATGAAGAGGCATAAGATTTGTGCTCTATATTATGATAATTTGTACTCAGACAAAAAAATAGTAATTTTCGAGTCACTTGAATCCAACAGATATCATGTTTTACCATAGTATATTGATATAAAAATCCTCAATTGGTATTACACTCACTAAAGTGAAAATTCTATTTCCCTACACACCCAAGGTTCCCAACATTTAATTCATTTCAAAACCAATTAAAATCATTGATCAAATTTCAAAAAAAATTATCACAGTTAATACTCACTGCTTCTATGCTTGAAAATCCATTTTATTACAAAAATATATATTTAAAGGAATATCAACACCACATAGTGTGTCTAAAAACATTAAAGTAAAATTTCATCAAATATAGTTATTTTATGAGAAAAATACACCTTCATATCAAATATTTTATTTTTAGAAAAAAAATGGAATTTGACAATATTAAAAAATAATTAATGCATTAAAAACTTTTTATAGAGAGACATTCCTTATGAAAAGTGAGAATACACCAAATAATTAATCTACTAAAGATAGGGGTTAAACCTGAAAAGAAGGTGCTTTGACCTTCAATAAACTCTCTTATCCTCATATGGACTGACAAAAAGGTACTGAATATAAGATAATATAGAGGGGATCCTAGGAATTAATTAATGTTTTTAAAATAGAAGACTGTGACGTATCCTCATAGACCCTAGTGAAAAGGTTGTTGTAATATCCCATATTGTGCCACAATTTGAGGAAGCATGTTTCACTTCTTCTAATAAAAACCTTTCCTGGGAACTATAGTGAAGATCCTATTTTTTGGTGTAGAGACTATATCACATCCATGACCACCATCTGATAAGGTTGTTGAATTTTATAGAGCTTCCCAAATTGAACTCATGGTTCCTACACTGTAGTTGAACACACCATGCCACATTTCCCAACTAGCCTATATCTCATACGAGATCCACGGTGTAGTAATCTTGAAATTTGTAGTGGGAAAAACATTCCACCTCTATAACTATGTTACATTTCCAAATAGTCAATTCCACATCTAAAATCTCTTTGTATTAGTTACACCCATCGATGGAATTGTCCATTTTATAATTATATTATAACTCTACATCACCTCCAAAAACCCAAGAACTCGATGTACAACTTTTACACATTTAAAGGATATAATATTAAAAAACCAAAGGGAATCACAAGGTATATATATGTGGGATATATATACATAATATAGAAGAACTAAATTATTTTAATATAGAAATAAATTAAAGAAAAAAGATTAAGGAATCATATCCCACATAAATTACTGTTATACAGATAGATCCATTTCCTTAGGTTTCAAAATCATTATACACATCGAATTATCTTCAAAAATACTAATTTTAGATTTATTAATTACAAAATAAAAAAACATGTCCAGCTATGTTGAATTTACTATAAATATATTATGTTAATTTACAACCATTTCAATGAGATTTAATGGTATATTTCATTTTTATAAGGGAATTTACTCCATGGTTCCAATGTCGAATCACTTGTTGATAACTGTAAAAATTCATGTAAAATGGGACTAAAATTTTTGAACTAAAATTAAATTATATTCATTTAATTATATAAATTAAAATGGTCCAAAATAAATTTACTTATATTTAATTAGGGGTTATTCATTTACTAAAAATGATAATGTTATATGGTTAGTACATTAAGGTGGTTTTATAAACAATCAGGAACTTGATTCGATTTATTTAATATTATGGAAATATATTCACTCCCAAATAAAAAAAATATTAAATAATATACTTATTACCATCACATTTAACCATAAAATTATCTCTAAAACTGACCTTGTTGGAGTTGGAGAAAAATTATGTACATTGTTCTTGGAGGTGAGGAACCAACCATATTACGGAAAAAAAATTAAAATAAAATGATTGGATGGTAGAATATAGATATTTTACATTAATAATAACATGTAATTATATTTGGGATAATAATGATAATATGTATTGGTATATGGAGAACATATGGGGTGATTGAAGAAGAATAAAATTGAATGGCGTTCAGTTGTGAGTTTTCCTCTTCCTTTGATTTTATCCTCTTTGTATACCATATAAGGATCCTTGGAATGGTATTTTATGAAACATGGGATTCTAGTAATGTGTTTTGTGATATTATTGTGGATTTGGGAAGACTTTTAGTAAGCTCCATGTCATATAAGGTGTGAAGAGAAGGGGAGGTGTGGGTGGTATTTATAAATTGGGGAGAGAGGATCTTTTTAAATATTATATTCATTAGTTTATTAAGTTGTCTTAGGACCAAAAATAATAATGAATATTGTGAGTATAAAAAGTAATAGGTGCATGAAATTTCTATCTAATTGTTTCTTGCATCACCCCCTATATAATGAATTATGTGTTTATCTTATAATGGTAAATATCTTATTTTTTCGTAATTTTCAATTCCTATGAAATTAAACTGTTTTTGAAAAATACTATAAACTTATGTAAATTCATATTATCTTCTTTAAATGTATATTTTGAAACATGTTGTGGTTTTCATTTTCCATTTCCTGGGTAGTGATATGAAGTAATTGGGGGTATACCTATAATATTAAAGACAAATATTTATTGGATTATCATCATAAAATCTATATGTTTTTCAGTCTAATGGGGATTTACATTCCATGTAATATTGATACATGATGTTTATATTCTAAAATAATATTAAATCTTAATTTATCCAAAGGTGACAAGATTGTCATGGATTTTGGGACCTTTCAATCACATAGTATGTATTTGGGTTACTTATCAGGTAAGTTCCTGATGGTTATTTTTATATAGGAATCATGTATGAATTTCCAATTCCTCTTATCAGTATTTCATTTATATAGACCCAAGTTCCTTTATCAAGATATTTTAGATCCCTCAAACCTTTCCGGATGATTTCGATCAGTGATTGATCATTGTAGCGGTTGTAGTGTGACTAACCAGGTAAGTGTTCCTCTATCTCTTCATCTATTTACCTTTAATTCCGTAGAGTTTAATAGAACATATTGGGATTGATTGATCTAAAATCCATG
The DNA here is from genome assembly GCA_963277665.1 of Viscum album. NCBI lineage: Eukaryota > Viridiplantae > Streptophyta > Magnoliopsida > Santalales > Viscaceae > Viscum > Viscum album. The sequence continues at coordinate 1,858,480,123 of OY728151.1, read as the reverse complement.
TTTTTTATTCTATTTCAAGGTTGACTTCCATAATCTTATGTGCCTTCGTTCTTGTTTGTTTGTTCCATTGTAGGCATTGGGTTTTCGTGAGGAGAGTATGTGGTTCTGTTGTGATGGAAAATTTTGATTAAACATGAATTTATTGATTTAAATTCAATTATTTTATATAAATTCAACATCATGTACTACATTCAAATGGTTTATTTAAAACCCAATTTTATTGAATTTTAGGATTTGAATTTGGAATTGAATTTTGGAATGAAATTGGTGTGTGTTTTAGAAATTGATTGAAAATTGTGGAATTTAAATTGATGGATTTAAATTAGGAAATTGAAATATTGAAATATATTTAAAAGTAGAATTTATGAAAATAAATTGAAATAGTTTTTTTGAAACCCAGTGGTTTTATCTATGAAAAATGCATTATTTGATTAAAAGCAAATATGTTTCTAAAATGAAAATTTTGAACTTTTGGAATTGGGGAATGGGTTGAATTGTATTTTTAAACTTTTTTAAAATAAATTTCTCAACATTTATTGTACTAGATAATATGAAAGCCTACATCGTTAGAGAGTTAATGGATAACACACTTTGGACGCTTTATAACTGAAACAAAACCTTGGGCATCATGTCACAACCCCGATGGGGTGGTGATGAGTTTCATTTGTCTAGTGTAAACGGGACATATGAATACACATATTGTTATGATCAGATTCATATGTGTGAGGATATCGTAGCATAAAACTATCGTACCTTTTTTTAGATCACCATGTCACTCCCTTTTTCTGTGAGATTTAAATTTCTTACAATTGTCATTAACTTTTTTTCATGCCTAATGAATTTTTGTAAACTTTTTTATGTATCTTTTTTAATGTATTTTTTTAATGTATTTCCATTGTTTGAAATTTAAATCATGAATTTATTTAATTATTTTATGAACTTCTATATCAGTTTATAAAAATTTAAATCTTTAATTGGGTAATTAAATGTTGGAATCTTATTATAAAATACACGGTGAGACCCTAAATTGATTTTAATTCACACCCAACCTATGACTTTATGTGTTTTTAGATTATCTTTTTCATGGTTTGATCATGGGTAAGGTGACACATGGTGTTGTAGTTTTTTATCCTTGGGTCTTAGTGATATGTTTCCTTCTGGACTTCTATAGTTATCCTTTTTTATGGTTCTTTTCTATAGAAATTTGGATTTTATTAAATTTTGACATCGAGTAATCTTACCGTTGTGAAGTTTCTATTATATGCATATTTACTTATTTATCTTATACCATAATGGTTTTTCAAAAAAAATGTTCCCACTATCATGTTTTATAATATGAGTTTATAGTTTTCAAAACATGGGTATTAGGATCACCCTTTGGAAAATGTCCAGACCTCCTCAGTTATCAGTTTACCAGGGTACCCCAGCTGGTGTGTGATAAAGTGGCATCATAGGCATGTTGATATTCCTTCCTTTATATTAGTTTTATTTGTTTTTTCTTATTAGGATTTAGGAAGTATGTGTGATTGAGTTCCTATAAATATCTCACTACGGTGAACCTTTTGTCCCAAGTAGTTGTTAGGGAAGTAATTCTTAAGGATTTGTTCATGTATTTCCCAACTATTAATTTGGATATGTTGAAATCTAAATCTTTGGTTCTTATCCATTGGTATTAAATACTCATTTTATTTATTTTAGTGTTAATATGATGTTTTCAATAGTGTTTTATGATGTCGTATATCATCATGCCTCTAAGAAGATGTGCAAATTAGATCCATGATAAAGATGTTAATGAACCACATCCGCAAAATCCTATTGTGGACCAGAGTCTACTTGAGGTGATTGTGTGTACTGTACAAGCTCTATGAAAGTCCCCTAAATTTGTTCTCATTCAGGATCTAATTATGGAACCGTACAGGGAGGTTATCTAGAATATTTCTCAGAAGTACCTTCATGAAAATCCACCAGTGTTCAATGGATCAAATGATCCTTAAGAAGCTAAGGAATTGTTGAGCATAATGGAGCATTTTTTTTTTGAATTCTCATAGACACATGATAAGGTCATGGTGAAGTGGTTAACCATCATTTGGAGGGACTAAGTAAGATATGGTGGTACATAATGGTGGAGGAAATGAAATATGGGGTATTTCATTGGAAATAATTCAAGTATCTTCCCACCGACCACTTCTATCTACAGTTTTTTTACCAGTGATTTATAGTTCTTCACCCTTGAGAAGGCTGATAGAACCATGATAGTGTATATGAACTGTTTCTCTATGCTAGTATAGTTATCACATGGGGTAGTATCAGATGAGAAGAAGAAGACTTGGCATTTCAAGATGGGACTTCATGATGATATTTGTTTTAATATTTTATTTTTAAAGATTCCGTATTATTCAGATGTATTGGATAGAGTGTTGATGGTTGAAATATACCTAGCTGGAAAGTTAGGGTTGATGGGAGTTTCTTTTTCTCCCAGTGGAAATGTGTTTTCCTCTACGGGAAAGAATAAGAATGTGGATTCTAATGGTGGATCTTGAAAAATGTAATTTTCTAAACATATTATTGTGTAGGGAAGAGGCCCTATGATTTTGTACTAGTGTGTAATGTAAGGGAACTCAAAAAGGGTTTTCATTGAGGAACCCACGATATGTGGATTCCACAGATGCTCTAGTAACTTTCAGAAGTTATTCCATATATTTTCAAGTATGTATAGTAATAAAGGATCATAAAGATCTACTAAACTATTTGTAAATAATATGCTTCACATAAAAGGGGTTTCAACCATTGGCATCAGAAATAAGCCTCTTCAAGTAGTGGACAAGTCTCTAAAGGAAGTTTATATGGGTCCACCGACTGTGAGAGATACCGTCATTATACCTACATTTGTTTTTTTCTTAAATATTGTAATTTGAATAGATAAAAAAATTTAAATGTTATTTATAATGTTTTCATATAAATAAAAACATATCTTAAATGAAATGTATAAGTTCTGTTAAAATAGTTATATATTTAGAAAAACTATTTTCTTAAAAGAACTAATTTTTATATCATTTTTTAAACTATAATAAAATCAATTTTAGACAGTCCTAAAAATTTAATTTGTTAAAATTGACATCATTTTTTAATTTGGAATATCAAAATTAGGTTTCAATGAATTTTTTGGTATTTTTTAAAAAATAATAATTTTTTTTATTAATAATGAAAAAAATATTACATAGTAAATAAAAAACTGAATTTTTCATTTAAATAATTATTTTTAATTAAAATAGATTTTCATGTCAAAATAGATAAATAATATATATATTATTCAAATTTAATTCATTGGAATCATTTTATATTAAGATTAGATATTTATAATTATATTTATTGAACTTTTTAAGTTCGTTTACCCAACTTCTATGCACATTTGCAAATTTCCATAAAACATATCTTTACCACTTCTGAGAATTGAATTCCAAAAATTAGACAGACAGAGTTTCTATCAGTATATAAAATGTGGTGAAATACGATGAAACTAATTTTCAATGAATAGTAACTTTTGAATTTTATTTACCACAGTAAAAAGTAAATAGGGTAATTAAAGGTAAAAATAATATTATTATAACATAGAATTACCACAAAACAGGTCTTAATTGTAATCGAAATGTTTCTTTCAACTAAAATCATCCTTATTACAAAAAAATATGATCATTTTTTATTCACGTGGGTTACATTAGGACATTTATTATATTTTTTTTAAAGAAGATTTAAAACTGTTAAATTCAAATATTAATAATTATACAATTTTTAATATTTGGTTATAAATTATATAAATTTTACTATAAATATTAATTATAATGTAAACACTATTTCCTACATCTTGTAATTTTATTTGTAAATTTTATACCTTATATAACTAAATTTATTTATGTGACAATGATGATGTAGTAATTACCTTATTAATGAAAGATTAAAACAAATGATATTATAAATATTATAATAAACATAATCTGAATGTTTTGATTTTATACTATTTTATAAGAAAACATTATCATGTTATAAGGTAATATTTATAATCAAAGGTTTTGATATCGTCACTCAGGCGTAAGGTAATATTTATGATATCTCCACTCATGCGTAAGGTAATATTAATAATTTCATACCATTTTATTATTAAGGAAATGATATCCAATTCATGTGTGGTTACATATATCTCAATAGCTTACTTTCATTCAATAACATATGAAAACAAAAATAGCCTTTATGCATACGTATGGCCTACCGTCTCCATAAATGGTGTATTCCATTTCATATATCAATAAATTATACAAATTTATATTGTGAGTATATATGATTTATAAATAATGTTTTATCTTCTGGATGTAATGAAATCCTGATATAAGTTATACCATCAAGAATAACAAGTTAAAACTCTTATGATAAAGAAATAAATTATTACCCAAAATGTTACTTAAACATGAAAAATAATTATAAATGGGTATTATAAATTCAAAAATGAATCATGTATGATATCATAAATATTAATATGGTTCTGGTGTAATTTAATAACATACTATGGTAATTATACAGAAGGTTAAACATACCCTCTACCAAAGAAATGTACAAGGTAAGGGTTAATTCTTAATTCTCATTGTTATCTAAGATTATTTATGTGTAAGTATTTACTAGAACATATTTATCATCCATGTCCAAGTTTTATAAAAATGTTTTCAAAAAGAATTTTTAAAGTTTTAGGGATGGGACCCTTTAAATATATCATCATTTTAATTATTTTAATAATTTATTTTTATAAATTTTTTTAATTAATATTTGTGTTTTGAAAAATATTTTGAGTATTTAATTATATAGACATGATTGTTTTAAAATGACAATTCCTTTAAAAAGCATCAATGTTATATGGGAAAATTTTATTCAAAAATTTATTTTAAATGACTTCCATTATTTATTATGTGACTTTCAAATGATTTTAGGGAAATTGATATTTCTCTCAAAGAGTTTTACCGATCATTTTAAACTATGTCAACATCCATTACATGATATTATTATTGATTTAGTTTGATTTATTATAATTAAATATTCCATATTGTATTGAATGATTTATGATATGTTTGTATGTGGATGTGCTATTTTTATACCATTTTTGTTTTATTGGTAAAATATTGACATTTCGTATGCTAGTTTTAATAAGAGTGAGTATGTTATGTTTCACCCTTTTCAAATGAAGAATGCATTGGACATAGTAAGTGATAGGTGTGGACCACTATAGCCCCACAATGCATTGGTAGGTATCATGATGCAAACTACCATCTCTGAACAAGGTCATGATTGAATTTTTAGGAATAGTCTTAGCACAATCCCTTAACATAGTAGTTATTATGTCTGGCATTATGCATTCACACGTTCTGAAATTAGTTATTACAGGTGATTATTATACTAGTAGAATATCCATGTGCATGTTTATATGGTAATGTTTGATTTATTTTTTCCAAATTATTTTCAAGTTAATGTTTAAAAGGATAATGTTTTTATTTTACATATTTCCTTAAATGTTTATAGATTCCTCTAAATCATTTACCATTACTAAGCATCTGAGCTCACCCCTTTATTATGTTTTATATTCCTAGGATGCCATGATGTTTATTATGATAGATATGCATGGTCATTCTTTGGGAATAAATGTGATATCAATGGATTATGTATGACATATTTTATGTTAGAAATTGTATTGTAAAGTTCATGTACGTAATATATTTTCAAAGACTACAAATATTGTCATTCATTTGGGACTTGATTCCTTATAATCATGTTAATGTATAAAAATAATGTATCGGCTCCGAGTATCTGGTGTCCATGCGTTAAATTTAACATAGACAATTCAATAAAAAAGTGTACTTAAAATTATTCAAAATATTCCCAAATAACTTTGAAACAGAAAATTCAAAAGAATTTGATAACATAGTATTCTAAGATAAGTTTTAAAATTCATATCCAAATAACCTTGATCTCTCTTAATGTCTTATAAAAAAAATTAATTTTTTTAATCACATATTCTCTAAGATAAGTTTATTATTTCCATAACTAACCCCAATAAACATAAAATCATATATTTCTATAAAATATAATTCTAACATTATCAAAAAACTCTCACAATATTCTATTTATCTTAATCATATAAAGTTCCCAAAATAGTGAACAAATTCTTAAATAACATTTATCTAATAATCTCTAAATCATTTTTCAATTCCCAATACTATTTCTCAAAAGAATTATATATTCTCAAAATCAAGTTATTGCTGAACAGAGAAATAATTTAAATATTAATAAAAAATCATACTAACTAGAAATTCACATAGGCTAGTTACAGGTGATGTGCCCGTTTCACACTTCGGTTGTGGGTTCAATTCCTGGAGCCTTACCAGACACGACGGGTTTTCACCCATCCTATAGGTTGTAATTTTTCTAAAACAATGTAATTCCAAAAATATGATAAAGTACAAACAAAATAACCATATCATATCTTAACCTCAATTTATATCTCATACCATTATTTTTTCATCCAAAATATCAACAGCCACTAATTACCTCAATAATGAATGTCTCCAAAAATACCATTAATCACCTTAAAATATAATGAATTAATTCTAAAAATAGGTTTATAAGACATTAAAAATATGATCAAACTATAATTTATAATCTCAAGATGAAATTATTAACTCTTAAGAAAACATTCTATTCCCCAGTGGTTTCTGCACCTCCCTTTGATACTAACTACAAGGACTCGAGCTTAAACATAACTTATTCTAGTGTTTTAGAACTTGAATTCACATTTGATGATCTTTTTATTTTATTTTTTTAGGGAATTAGGAAAAATCTTTTACAATTTAATCCCTTAATTTACATGTGGAAACCTATACTATGAATTAATTTTTACACCAAAGGAACCCTTTTTAATAAACATTACTTATTTTTGAGACACATATTCAATTATTTAGTCATGACATATTCTTGACATTAACAATATTATTAAATGTGTAAAAATTTAAAAACATCTGCTGAGAACAAAGAGCACTGTAAGGTGCATAAAAAATAAAACCATTTATATAGTGAAATATGATAATTCATTTTGTTAAAAACATAACTTTTTTACCTTAAAATGGGAATAATTATTTATAAAAAAACTCAGTATCAAATTTTTTTCATCAAAACTCAAAAGAAAGTATATAAAAGATAAGTTGGTAAATTGGGACATAATTAAACTAAAATGAAATAAAAAGGAATTCTAATTCAACACATGTCAGTCTTATAAATGAAATATCCATAGGTCTAACTTCTATATATGTATCTCTTTAAAAAATAACAGTCATGCATTTAACTTCCATATCCAATGCATTAGAGGTTATAATGTAACTAGATGTCCTTGGTTTATCACGTAACCACACACCAAATATCCAAGTACCATTAACAAATAAAATCATGAAATTTTCAACATGTAGATTAAAAAATTTAATTAACACACAAAAGAAAACATTTCATGCTATTTAAATAACCAATCTATTTTCAAAAACCAATTTAAAATATTTTTAAGATTGATTTTTTAATCAAAGTATCCCATACCACATTAAAAGTTTTTAAACGGATTAAAAAATTAACATTTTAAAACATTTATGTCCATATATATTTATCCACAAATAGATTTTGAAAACAAGTACATTAATGAGAAATATTTAGTATAATAAATCATTAAAACAATTTAAATTATGTTTTAGTTAAAGAGGCCCTTACTGTGAGTCTGATTTGTCACATATGTCCTTTTTATTTCTAAATAATAAACCTCTGTTAAAAATTTAACTTATTGAAAACCTTTTAACATTAATTATTCCTTTTATATCACATATTATAATGTTATAATAATTACTTAATTATTTAAGTTCATGTCGGATGTTTTCCTGATATTCAGTGCAAGAGTCCCAAATGACATCGGTAAGTGGAATATTATCAAAGACGTATTTAGTACGTCATATATAGAATATTAATTCTTAAATTATGATAATTTTTATAATTCATTAATAATTTTAAATATATTCATTAAATATGGATATGAAAAATGAATTGCGTTATAATAATGGATATGGTAAGGGGTACGTGCGCATGAGTAGCGTTTTCATTTTTCAAGGAAAATTATGAAATTTAGGTAAGTATTATTTTATCTTTACATATTAATGATAATATAATTCATATCATATTAATAATTAAGATATACTTATATGTATCATTCATGTGATGTGGTGATTAAAAATGAATCACTTCACTTCGTGGATATGATAGTTTACACGTACGCACGAACGATGTTATCATTTTCATTTGTATGGAAAAGTAAGAAATTTATTTTTTTATTATTCAATTATAATGAAAAATATGTCATTAATATCATACAAAAACAATAATACTTTCATTATAACCATGAATTGGGGAGGTTAATGGAAAAAATTATACTAGTTCGTGGAGGTGATAGTTCACAAGTACACAGAAATGATTAATCCATTTCCCATTTGATGGAATAAGAGATGGATTTAGGTAATTTTATTGAAATTAAAACATATATGTTTATTAAGGATGCTATATTAATTATCTAATCATGTTTAGAGAATATTTTATGGAATAGGAAGAATAAATAAAATAGAAACACTTAATTGAAAATGATACATCTTCTTCACACGATAACCTTTGCTTAACACCTTAACACCTATAATGAGGGTGTTATGCCTAAAAAGGACTATATAATGTGGGGAGGGCTTCTAGGAATGTATTTGGTAATATCATTTCAAAACCATATAGGTTTTTAAGTGTGAAGAAAAAATAAGAATGGGTGCCCTTCTATAGGATAGGTGAGGGGAACTCTTGAAAATCATCAAAGTATTAAATTACTATGAATTAATTATATATTAAAAATCGATAAAAAGTGATTTATTTATAATATAGAATTATTTTGGGTTAAATACGTTTTATAAAAATAATATTATATTTGTTTTTATTATTTTTTTATTCCTTATCTTTTTTTAACCCTTATTTTACCCATTTCACTCTTATTGTGTTATCATGTAATTTACGCTTTGAGGGTCAATATAATTACAATAGCCGACCAAAAGACTAATAAGTGAGTAATATATGACATTTTAGGACTTATCCCAACTGTGATTCTGAATTTTAAATTTTTATAATTTTTATACCATTTCTTAAAATATTATTTATTTTAATATATATATTATGTCAAATATAGATACTATTCATTACCTAACTTCTTAAAAATATAATAAAAAATAAAATATTATAAATAACACTAATAAATCATCACTAGTATGTCAAATTATTCCATTAAATTTTTTATGGCATCAATTATATAAAATTATATTTATATTAATATTTTAAATATCATTTATTTGATTCTTCAATTAATGAAGCAATTTCTAAATCATCATTATGTCACCATTTAATTTAATTATTTCATTCTTAAAAATATAAATAAATTACCATGATTTAAGTTAACATTTTATCTTTATAAATACAATTTATTGTCAAACATTTCCCTTATATAGCCCCATATTTAAAATATTTTACTTGTTAAAAATAAGACTGTGACAAAAGTCTCTTTTCATTTAATTTAATATTATAAATATCATAAAGTCATAAAAGTGGATTCAAAATGGAATATTTTTGAACAAGGATTCTTTTAGGTCAAAACACACACATCTAATAATATTAATACAATAGTTAGGGTAGTTTATAATACTATTTTTAGCCATAATAACCTAATTTACCCTTAACCGAGGTAATAAAAATAATTACTAAATTTACTATTCATATTTTCCAAAAATTATATTGATTCTATTAGATTATAAATATCATAAACATTACAAAAATGTATTTCGGTTTTTTCTAAATTCAAAATACAAATTTGGCTAAAATTAAATTAAAATTAATCCTTTTGATGGATCAAGAAAACTGGTTATTAATGTAATAACATTCAAATGTTCACAATGATTTTATATCTAAATACAATATGGAACTGATTAAAATGACCTACAATGGTTTAAATGAAAAAAACATGATTTAATTAAAAATAAAAAATAATAAAAAATAATTTTACAATATAAATAAATATTATGTAAATGCGGTTTTAAACAAGAATTTTGTATTTTTAACTATTCATGAAAATATAAAAGGTCACAAAAATTAATAAAAAACCGAAGGTAAATTTTGATACTCAGCTTCTAAAAAAGAATTTTTATTTTTCCAATATAATTTATAAAAGTGAGGAAAACATGATTTAAAACACTTGTGCCATAAAAAGGTGGAAAAATTAACATTTTAAGAAATACATCTTTTATGTGAAAAAATTGGATTTGGTCATATATAATGTCTAGAAAAAACATAAAATGAATGATAAACAATATATTGAATATAATATGTAAATATATATCATTAATATGATCCATAAAGAGTGATTTGTTTATTTATTGATATAAATCACACTTGTGCACATTTAAATAGTTTCTTAAAAACACATTTCATTTTATTATAAAAATATATTTATGTTCATATATAATTAATTTTTCAAAGAATTATATATACATCTATAGAATAATTTTTAATAAATTAAATAAGATTGTTCATTTCCACCATTCTAACAGCTATGTTATAATGGTAGTATCTAAATAATAATATATATTTGTTCATTTAATCTTGATGTGGTGTATTGTGTACACTATCGAACATAGTGTTTCCATTTAAAAACACAAGATGATACACAGATCCCTTATATGATGAATTATTTCAAATCAGAAACCCTTACCCACTTTAGTGTAGTGTGGGCATAGGTACACTGACCAACCTTTTTTCAGCTCCATAAAATTTTCCTCACATTCATTTTTTCAAAGGAAATTTACACCCTTCTGAGTTAACATAGTGAGTGGATTAGATAGTTATGAGAATTTATCCACAATGTGTCGATAATTTGTATCCAACCCAAGAATGATATAGATATCTGTAACAATTGAAGGACTGGTATAAATCTCAATAACATTTCTTTGATGGATCCACTAATATCCCCATGTTTGAGATTATTTCACTTAAAAATAAAACATTATACAGCCAAAATTCCAACATGGTAAATTTTTTATAAATATTATCCTTTTGTTGGGTCTTCATTATAATCCTCAAGTGATCTTAATGATCTTCCTCACTCTTATAATATATATGAGTAAAATTTATAAATACCACCACAAACTAATCAAGTTAATCAATAAAGAAAATATAAATTAAATCGATGAAGATGTTGGTATAATTAAAAAGGCCAAATTTCATAAATATAAAATCATGGTGTATATACCTCATAAATAATGATTTACTGGGTATGTTTTCACTATTGATCCCAAATTGTTTGCATCCTCATCAATTATCAATATATAAAAAATATTTACCTCCTTTTAATTGGTCAAAAAAATACATCAATATAGGTTAGAGGATACTTTTTATTAATTTTTATCTTGTTTAGTTCCAACTAATTATTTAAAAGTGGAATCAATACAAATTTCATATAAAAAGTTAAATAGGTAGACCCCATAGCGAATCACTCGACAGATTGAATCCTTTATTAAAATTATCTTTGAGTTCCTTCATCAATTTATATAACTCAATTGGGTCTATTATATATCTATTCTTGGAAATAGTTTTATCCCAAGGTATGAGTTTTATTTAAAACATAACTTCATGATTTAGAGGAATACTATTGAACATTTTCAAAAAGAAACCAATAATCTCCTGTAAAATATGCATATATTTGATGTTATGTTTAACCCCAACCATATGAGAAAATACCACAATTTGAATTCAAACAAATACCTATAAAATAGATGAAATTTTCATTGGAAGATTAAATTTATCATTTTTTTGATAGACATCTATACCTTGGTCTGAAATATGAAATTTTACTTTCTTTCCTCAGAAATTTTTAGGAAATTTTTATAAATAAAGATAATAAATTTCCAAAATAATATAAAATTCAATGAGATATAAAATAATGACATTTTCTAGGATAAAATTCCCATAAACATTAATCGGAAAAGAATCATCTACTTTAGATGCAATCATCATACGATTATGATTTTTCACTGCTAATTCAATGTCTAATAATAGATTTTGTGTTTTTATAGCCTTATAAAACTAATAATACATAAAAGAGGAGGTATTTAAATAACCAATAAGATAATAAAAATTATAGAGTGTATAGTAAGTGTATATCCCACCACTTAATTATCATAACTCACAATAGTAATAGTAATTTCAGGATATTTCCCATTCTCTCTTGGCATAAGAGGATTCTAACCATAATAATCATCATTAACCTTTGGATTTGTGCACTAGTTAGCATAATTCTCATACACCATTTATTTGATACAAGAGTTTGGGTGGTGAATTTTGTAGTACATTCTCTCAATTTTCATCATTAGTTAAATTATTCCCATCTCTTCGGCATTCGATTGTCATATGACCATCATTTCCACACTTAACAAATTTTTCACATCCTTAAGAAATATTCCCCTATTTTTCATTCCTCACTTGGGGTATAAATGAAATCTTATATTATTTCCTCCATTTTTTTATTCTTATAATTTCCTTTGAATTCAATGATTCTTTTATTATCAACACCATTAGAATTATGGGTTACACTAATCTAAATTTCTACCTTGATAGGAAATTGAAATATTTTTTCATATCTATTGAAGTCTCTTAAGGATATTTTCCTTTGATACTTAGTTTAAATCCACTAAATAATCCATAAATAATTATTTTATATTTGATGATAATAACAAAATCATACCTCTCATGTATTATTAATTTTTCTCATAAGCACTAATAGATTCATAATTCTTCTTCTTTAGCTTAAGTAAGTCCTTTTTCGTTTGAAGAATATAAGGAAAGTTATTATTGAAAAAATATTCTTTTATACTCATACCACTATATTGAGTCTATTTTTTCTTATTTCCTCATGTTCATAATATGATTACACCATTGGCCTACATCTCATTCCAAATGAAAATAATCTAAAATAACAATTTTATGTTTTCAACACCGGAGAATATAAAACAATTTTTTGTGGTATTCATATATTATTGATCATATAGTGTATTATTGAACCCACTAAATGATGGTGGATATTAGATAATGATAGGCTCAACATAACATTGTTCCCTCATTTTCTCATTGAGAAGATCAACATGATTTAGGGCCTGTAAAATTTTCATAACCATATCCATGAGATATTTCATTCCTACTTCTGTAACATTTGGATTTTCAAGATGATAGTCAATTCTTTTTCCATCACATTCCTCATTAATGTGGTTCATTCAGGTTGCACCTAGTGACTAAACCCACAAAACATAGTGTGGGAGACAATAAGCATTGCGAAAACCTCCATAATCATGAAAAATCATTTAATTGATTTTTAAGTAATGGAACCATCATTTGAATCTATGACACATTATGTGCAACCTAGGTCATCCATGGTCAATGAATAATAAAATCCTTTAATTTTATTTATAAATAAAATTATAATTAATTTATTAATATTACCCATGAGTATCTAGCTAGGTGTGCAGGCTTTGGACCACTCACCATGTTCCAGTGATGATCAAGTTAAACCCCAATCCACCACTATTAGATTAATTACCCCTTGGCACACCTATTACATAGTCTCATCTAGTTTCTATTTTGTAGATAGGGTTGTAATTTTAAGGTGATCAAACCTCTTTTATTTATAATAACATCACATGTTATTCTACACATATTTCTATCCTAAGGGTTCTCACTATGGTTTCCACATCCTAGCTTCCAATGATAACTAAACCTTACTCTAATAAAAACTATATGAACCCAAAAATTAGATAAAAAAATTTTACATCATAATAGATGAATATTAAATACATATAATTATGATCTATTCCCTAATCATAATGTATTAGTGTCTTCGAAAACAAGGATTCTTAAAAAACTAGTATATATAAGATTTTCATCATATCCCACTATGTTATCTATAACAAGCACCATTATTATAAATGTTATTCCTAACACCATTATTGATATCCTAGGGAAAATAAAACATAATAAAGGTTGATCTCAGATGCATTGTAAGGATAAAAATAGGATATATCAGTTAATGGTAATATATAGGAAAAATGTAAGGGTAATGATATTATAACATAATCAAAAATTAAAACAATCTTGCGCAATAAATCAAATATCATTAATCAATAATCATGTAATACGTTTTTGTTAATCAAAAAACATTATACCAAAGAGTGTGGAATCATTAGCTATCAATCATGATAAATTTGATCATATCATAAGAATAAACCATATGTTATCATTGTGGATTGGATTCACTCCTCATTAGATCATTTCCTTTGTCAAGGTTCACTCCCAAGACAATATAATTTAACAGATTCCCTTATTGAACTAGGTTCACTACTCATTATATTAATTATTATCTCCCAGTATATCCATCATTGTAAATTTATTTTAAGGGATATTTTATTATAATTCCACACATCACATAATAAAAACCATACATATGTGTTCCAAAATATGATAAAACATTATTCATTTCATCATTTTGTATCCAGTGGAAAAATATATATATCATTAACATCTCATCATCATAATCAAAAACCGTCTTAGGATAGCATTTGGATGGAGTCATTTGATTGAATATCTAGTAAAGTATAACTATGAAAAATGGATGTTATCATAGAAGTAAAAAATCATTTAAAATATCACTTAAATATTTCTTGAGTAAAATCCACTTTTGATATTCAAATTATATATTTAAAATATAAAAATTTCCAAAATATTAAGTAAAACATTTTATTTAAAAATAAAAAATGATACATTAAAAAGAGTATTTAAATCATTGATTTGTTATGATAGTGAGAAATTACCTTTATTTCTTGTAAATTAACACAGTGATTTGTTTCACATTTTCAGTAAAAAGTAAAAATTACCTCTTTTCGAAAACAAATGTAATATTCATTTTAAACACATTAATTATTTAAAATAATTGATATTATTTAATTTAAATATTTATAAGACTATATTAAAAATAATATTGAAATTTTTTTAATGAAAATATGGAAATTAAAGAAATGGATTCTGAATGGAATAGTATAACAAATTTAGTTATCCTAAAAAATATTCATTAGTTTTCTTAAGAACATAAAAATAGAAAAATTAATAGAAAACATTCAATATATATAATTAAACATATGAGAATAAAACTCATATTATTTTGGAGATAAATTTCATATAATATCATCATTAGGAATTCAAGAATAAATAATCAATGTAAAAACTAAATTGTAATGCAAAACCCTTACTACTTTTGTAAATTTTGAATCATAACCCCATGGAAATAAATTAATTAAAATTAAATACTAATTACCATAAATATTATGAAATTTTTTAAACAATATATAAATGGTGAAATTTATACACCACTTGAATTAATAAATTGGAGAATATGTTATATGTCTCAAAGAAACAAATCCAAGATGAGAAAACCTTATATAAACAATTCCTTGTGCTAACTACTATGTTTTTTCAATATAGATTTTGTTCAAAGATTATATTCCTTGTACGTTAATCATGGTTAAATAATCTCAATAATGTTAATAATAATATAAATATAAAATATATTCATTATATTCAAATTTAGTTTCATCCATAAAATATTGTGATAGAAAAATAAATTACACAATTCATAGAGATATTAGTCCATATGTATTCATGAACATTGTTTTAATTTTATAAAAAAAGAAAATTATATAATATTTTCTATTTCAGAAAAAATATTTTTATCATAAATAACATATATTAATATTAAATTCATTATAATAACCAATTTTAAATGATTTTTATATTAAATAAATTATGTCTCTATGTGGAGTTAGTAGTCCACACAGACGTATGAGCAATAAAATTAATTTTCATCTATTAGAAAAGTGGAAAAATAGTGGTTCCATAGTCATAATATAATTTCAGTAAATTTGGGATACTAAATTTACTATTGTTTATGAATTCCATTTAGTTAATGGAGGTTTAAGAAGAAATATACTTAAAGAGTTCAGGTAAGACGATTAACTCATCTTTGGTAGACCTCCTTTAGACCCCTTCTTTGGTATACCTCCATTAGACCCCATGGAATGAACATTTAAGAAGACTAAAAAATATAATTCATGGATAAGTAAGGGTCGTAGATAATTTTTTAGGGTTTTTAAAGCTACATGGATAAAGGAGGTCTAATGAAAATAGAATTGGTGGTTTCCTTTTATATGTTGGAGGAAGAGGCACATAATTGATTTTTTAAGGGATTAAAATATTATTAAATAAATTTCATAGAAAAGTGTTCCATAAAAACATTTTCCAAAAAAGGTGTTAAGGGTATATATAACTCAATCCAATAGTAATTAATACTAAATATTTTGTCCTTATTGGTATATATTAACCTAGAGTAACCAATTTACCCTTTAACCACAGTGATATTTTTTTAATATTTTGGCACTTCATTCTGAATAATAATTCCATTGAACTTATTAAATATTATTAATAATTATGATTAAAAATATGTAATACACTTATCAAAATTTATTTCGATAATTATAACTAATTAATTTTAAAATAAACCATAAAAACGTGATGATTAACTATATTCTAGAAAAAATACATTTTTATGTATAAAAATGACTTATACAAAAATTAAGAATAATGTCAATTAGAATATAACAAATTGATTTAAATTTAATTTATATTGTCAATTAAAATTCAAAAAAAATTAAAATAAAATGGTATTTTTTGAATCATTTAATAGGAAAATAGTTTTCAATGAAATCATAATTTTTCAACAATTCACTAAAAATTTAATCTTTTCAGAAAAATACTAATACTTTAGCATTACATAATTTTGATTTGATTATTTCAAAAAATTTATTAATATTATAATTTTTTTTTGAAATTAAATATAATGTCCATGAATAAGTTGAAACAAAAACCATTTTTTAGAAAACTTATTTTTGAACCCTAAAAACATTATTGAAAAATGAGTCAATATTTATTATCAATTAATAAATTTATTTGTGTTATATAAAACCTATAAAAATATTTTTCAAAATATTTTTATTCGGTTTCAAACCTAAAATTTAAAATCTTTTTTATAACATTTTTATTTTAAAAAACATGATTCCATATTATAGCACGGTTTATTTTAAATGTGTGTTTCATGTAAACCATGATATTAAATAAATAAAGTTTATTTCTAAGGAAATACTTATAAAATCATGGGGTGTTACATGAAACTACACTTAATATTGAGATAAATATTTTTCACCCATCCCCATCCATGCTTTAATTATTACTATCCTGTAATAAGGCCCCAAAATATGGCATAACACACATTATTAAGTAAGATAAGAAAATATTCACTAATCATCCCAAACCAAGTGACGTTCAACCATATGTGTGATATAAATGGTGAAGGGATTTAATATTCAAGAATAAGAAATACTAGTCCATGTATTAGAAAATTTAGGGTGACCAATCACTGCAGTCAATTTCATCACTAATAAAATTATCTAAATAAAACCAAGAAAAGTTATTGAATCACTAGAAATCAAAGTAGCCAATATTAAATTTCCTCAATAAATAATGAAGTCAGTTCTCCATTTCGATAGATATGTAAATGTAAATTAGTTGAAAATGTAAAATAAATGGGGGGAAGAAGAAACTATCATATATTAAAAATATATAATTCTATTATAGTAATAAAATTTTCTTTTCAATTGAAAAATTAATAACACTTATGAAAGGAAATTGAGGTTAAAAGTTTTAGGTAGGGGATGTATAATTTTTAATCAAAAGTTTTCATCCGACAGTTAGGTCTTGTTTGGCCCCTTAAATGGTCAAATATATGATATTTTTCATTATTTAGACACTTCTAAATATGATGTATTTTATTCCATAAAATAATAGATTCTTTTGATAAGTTTACTAAAATGATATTATCAAACTAAAATAGAAATATTTTCTAACCTAATAGACTATTCAAAGTATAATTAACTGTTTCCCAAAGAATTTATGGCCTTGCAAGCAGCTAAATATCAAGTTTCTATAGATAATTAAAATATTAAATACACTCTTTTTCAAGTTCCTTTAAAATTTATGCACATTTATACGAATAATATTTGAGATGTTATCCCATTATTCAAATTCATCAAAACTGTCCAATGATTTAGAGGTCTTACTTGTAATCATAATGTAGTACTCCTACGGATTGATTCATGTTATCTAAAATAGGTTAAATAACATGATATGGGGGTGAATGAGGGTATGAATGATTAAAAAACTGCCCCATTAAATATTTTTTCATCATTGAATGAAACACACTTCTATCTCCTTCCCATATAAATGTATGAGCACAAATAAAAACATGAATGATGAAAAAAAATTATACTTCATTTAACCACACTAGGATGAATCTAAGGAGCATATACAAGTAATTTACTTATGTACCAAATCTAATAAAGAATAACGCAATTAAAAATTTGGGAGTAGACTCACTATCTATCCTACATCACAAACATTTATAAATTGAAATCCCAATACTCTCTCAACAAAACTAAGATCACTACTCCTTTGGAATATTATTCCATTGAATAATTTAATAAATATTGTTTACACATAATTTGGTGTATCATGGAGCTATAATTTCATATATTAGATTAATAGAAAATTACTAAAGAAAAATTGGCCAATCACTTATGGCTTGGGTGTGATTCATATTCATTAAACCCTTTATCAACTTCTACGAAACATGCCTATAAAAAACATAACACTTTCATGAAACCAAATAAAATTAAACTCAAAAAATTATCAAATATCTATCATATTAATTTAAACTACTTATTTTAGGTTGAAACAAGTTGTATCTTCAATGAAATAACGTTTTTAGGAAACAATCATGAAATAAAATAACCTCATGAAATTCATTCACGTATTCAGAGCCTCTGGGTCTTCATTGATGATTCTTACTTCTAAAGGATGTGATAGCCACATATTTCAAGAAACTCGCTCCCTTATGAAGAAAAATTCAAGCTCACCACCACATTTTCATGAAACTCTTCAATCACGTTTACGAAACACTATTTCAACATGAAAATTACAGTAAATATTTAGTATATGAAAATCATATTGTCTTTCATGAATGATTCAAAGGAATTGTCAAAATCACGAAACCTACCATATTTTGAAAAAAACACATCCATGAATCACCTATATTTCATGAAATTCTATTTTCTCATTAATTTCAATCCTTTACAGTATTTTCATGAGGTATCCCTAGAAATATAAATTTTCTAATACTTTGGTTATCCTCTATATTTTGGACCCCAAATGTTTTTCCAAAACTAGGAGATGACACCACATTAAACACACAAATTTCTGAACCACATTTAAATCTTTTATATCTCTATCATATATCTCTATCAACAAACCATACCATCATTTTGTAACTCTACAACTAACCATGCAACCCATCTTTGTCAGGAAACAAAATCAACCCAAAGAATTGTAAACTCTTCATAAGAGATATTGTCCAAATAATCTCCCCCTTTCGGTTTATTGAAAACTCTTAACCCTTTATTAATTCATTTAATCTTCTAACTCTATCATGTTGAGAATACAATTTACAATTTTATCTTCTACCAAAATTTACTTCTTTTTATTCCGGATAATTAATCATGATTTTCTCATCGCATAATCTACGCCCACATGATCCATGCTTATTGTGAGAAACACGAGTAGCAAGAAATGTTCATAAATGAATTAATTCATTAGGGAAAAATCATAGTTCCTTGTAAACCACGTCTTTCAAGATATATAATCCTTAAAATAACATATTTATAATCATTATATTTAAAACTCCTCTTTCTCAACGCCCCATATTCCTCTACTCTGCCTATTTATTTTATATTCCTTTCTTGAACACAATTCAACCAATTTATCAAAAAACTCAAAGAAAATTCCTTTCTGTTATATGACATGATAAAGCATTCATATTACCTCATAATGTAAAAAAATACCATGCCTTAGGGAGAGGTGGTTCTGCATTCATTCTTATTCTTGTATGGGGAGTCGACTAAACTCTAAGAGCGAGTCGAGGAAATTAAAATTCTTATTTGGGTAAGACCTTAATGAAAGTGTTTTAAAACATTATTTTATCATCGATATCCTAAATTGATTAAATTAATAATATTTTTGTAGTTTATGTTAATTTTTTTTATACTGATAGATCAATATTAGAGTGATTGATGTATGATATTATTCCACTGAATTTTTCTTGATAATTATTCACAAATTCTCAAGGTTTATATTTTCGAAGAGTTTATTCAAATAAATCAAAATTAATGTGATTATTATAGATTACATATTAATATCCAAAAAAATTCCCAATTACATTAGGATAATGCACATTGTTCAGACCATTGGAGTTGATGACTTGAGCTGTTAAAAGTGGGAGTTAATGAATTCCATAAAAAATATTTATATTTCATGATGAATATTTTGAGAAGAGTATCAGATGGCTTGGATTGGCATAGAATTTATTCTAGGTAAAAATTTATATTATTCTCTACAAAATATATGGCCTTCCAACTAGTAAGATATGGTACCCATGTGCACAATTGCATTGGTGGGAACTAGGATCAGTCAAAGACACTATCTATTATAGAGTGAATTAAGACTGCAATATTGTTCTCAAAAAGTGGAATGAGGGAATGGAAATCCATTGTGCAGGGTGCCACTATGGAGGAATAGTACACTGGCATATGGCGGTGCTGACACGTAATCAGAGTGGGTCAATAGCGGAATTTTGAATGTGATAGGAATTCTTTATTATAAAAGGTAGTTTTCAAAATAGTACATCATAGATGTCTGATAGGTTTTTTAGATCCCTATTCATCTACTTAAAAGGATATGTATATAATATGGGTCATCGGATTTGATCTCTAAAAGCCATTATATAGTGGCCCGAAATCATCTTTTACCTTATTTTATTCAGATGATCTAATGTGCATTGTGTATTCCATGTAGCACCATCAAAATTATCTAGACAAGTCCTCCAAGAAGTATTTTACTATTTTACTGTTTTTAAAATGAACAAAATTTGATGAAACGTTATTTTCCTGATTTAAGGAAGATCAAACTAAAGGAAAAAAATGGAGCTAACCTGATTATTCTATAATGGTGGTTTCTCAAGAAGTGTACCATTTGGAAATGATTTCATGAGATGAATTTATGGAGTTATATCTATGTTTTTAGGAGAACTTTGATAGTGGTTACTTGTCTATAAATACCAATCAGTCTCTAAATTTTTATATGATGAAAAATGAATATTTGAGTGATATTATTGTGATATAAGAGGGAAAACATAAACATATGGAAGTTATCCAAATTTTTAAATATAATTTCTATTTTCTCGAGTTACGGTTGGATCACATGACGTTATATTGAGTATCTGTGATCCATTTTCATATCATCAATCAGTTACAGATTGGTTTTGAAAGATTCATATAGTTCATGTTTCATGTGAAAGGGTAGATTTTGAGCTAACTAGAAGAAAATAGTGGTTCACATTATTCATCTACATAATTTTGGTTCATGGGAAAATGATCTGTTTTAGTTTTAATTTCCTATAAATATGTGAAGGAGTGTGGGAAGTTGTTTTTTACAAAAGTGTTTTTCATGAAATAATATACATATGTTATGAGCTCGTCATTGTGTTACATGAAGGATTATGTAGTACAATTTTGAATATACTATTATATGAATGATCATGATACACATGCATGAAATAATATTTATACCTAATGATATTATTTCATTAAGTACATGAGGTTGATTGAAATGTTTCATGTGTTTGATCATCCAAGGAAATGTGTTGTGAGCTGAGCTATGATATATTAAAGTATTGTATATGAAATAATGTAATTATAGAGGTTGTGAGTATATCTTTTTTTGTTACACTATACATAAAAGAATAATTGAAATCATCACATGATAAATTTTCAAAAAAAGTGGAAGAAACCATGTAATTCCAATTACCCAAAGATTGTTGAGTATTTGAAAATATTAACATTACACTTGTAGTGATATTTAAAGGAGAAGGAAGTATAATATTTTAAAAATAATTAGTATTCCACGCATAAAATAATATATCCATGAAAAATATATTTGCCTCACTACATGTAAGAATGACACCTAGTGAACATGTGTACAATGATTGAAAATTCCATTATAGGTATTTTTTAATCTAATGAAATATAATTTAGCTTATAGAGGAAGAATAAAACTTGCATTTTATTGAGGAAACTTCAGTTGTTCATTCTAGTATTACAGTGAGATAAAGTGTAAGTGATAACTTGTACCAATTCATAAGAGTTTACTAAGATGACTTTTATGCACTGTTGAAGAATTCATTCAATAGATGTTAAAGGCTTTTAGTTGAAGTGATTGTGTGCATAATCAGTTTATTCTAGTGTCTTGATGAGGAAGATCAATTTTATGTTTTAGTGGCATCTTTAAGATTATGTGTTCTTTATTATTATGTTATTACTATTTTTGGAAACATGTATGCAATTACTACATAAATAAATTTGGATGGATTCTATATAAAAAATTGGTTGGATACTAGTATAATTTGGGTAATGGTTCATACCTACCCACCATGGTATCTGGATGGTACCAGATTAGAACACATACAATTGGTAATTTATTTTTAGTGGATAATTTTTGTCTTGGATCATCATGAACATATTAAGGACCTATCCTCCCAAATTTGTGGCAAACCTTGTAAAAATACATTATGTAGTTCTTCATTTACATTCAATATTTCATGTGGTATAATTTTTCTTGTAAAAAGGGATGACCCATTCACTCTAAATAGATAATAAGATCAAATTATAAAAGTTTAAAATATGAATAAATGAAAATTAGTAAAACTTGTGTACTCTAATTAACCCCCAGTGTACCTATATAATCTACTAGGATCTTTAATTGGTATTAGAGAAAATATTCCAAATTTGATTGAATCTACCATATTGTTCTAGATATTTTTACCAAAAAAATATCACGTTTATATTTGAATTCAAAAAAGTGATGGATCTTCCTTATATTTAATGTTTGGTTCCCATCACTGACAGTTCCAATAAAGAGGCTTCTGAAAAAAACATGAAAATATATAGAATAAAATGTTATGAATGCTGAAAAAAATATAGAAGAGGTTACACTGAAAACTAAATGTAGTAAGAGTGGTGTTCTCGTAGTGGTATCTATTACATCAGTTGATAATGATCCTATTGATCATTCTAGTTCAATAAATGATGATGAAGAGTTTATTGAATAACATAATTATTCTTATTGAGAAATCAAATATTATCCTAAGAATGTTCTTATCGAGGTTCTCAAATAAATATTTTTTTTATCAATGGACTATACGTTGAAAAATCAATTCATGAACAGTAAGTTATGGATATGGAGAAGGCCTCAGAAAAGAAGATTCAAAGATGAAAACTACTGAAACAACAAATTGAATTCAGATAATAATTAGTATCACTTTTCAATGAACATATATTCTATTTTGAATAAGAGATTCAATGAAATTTATGTAAGAAAGATGTTACTGAGGAGCTTCTTACAGAGAAGATTCATACACTTGAATAAATCTACCATTGGTATGAATGACCCTCATTTGGAAATCAAAGATAAGGATGAGACATTCATCCCAATTAAATAATCAAAAGAAAAGTTTTATTGCAAAGAATTAAAATATTCACATTGGTTTAAGATGAATGAAGAATGATTTTGTTTAAGAAGGATTCTATTAAAAATGTTTATACAAAAGTGAATCATGTATTAGATAAACTAAAAATAACCTCTATGAATGTTATTGAGACTCAGATATAGGTTAATATAAATAAATTTAATGAGTTTAAAAAATTTATACCTAAGGAATATCAAATGCTTGATAATAAATTTTAGAAAATAAAGATTCAATTGGAAGATAAAATTAAAGTTGGTGTGTATGTGAACAATTTCCTCAACATTAAGTCTCTTGAAATAGAATATAATTTTAAAAAAATAGTGTTAAACACAATTAAAGACATCCTGGAAATAATGTGAAGATATGGTGAAATAAAATGACGACTAAATGAAATCTCAAAATCATAAATATCTTCAGTTGGAGGTAATGTTCATACATATGGAGAATAACCCTGCTCAATGTTCACAAAACTGTGTGATAAGAAAGGCTAAAAATTGTAATTATGAAAATATTAATTCATATGAAAATAATATGTTGTGACTATCTAATGATAAATTACTTATATGCTCATTCATATAGGAAACCCTTATCCTTGAATCTGTTCTGTACTAATATTTTTTCACCTATTAGTATTGTTTGAAAAATTAATTAGGGGTAAACATAGATGAAGAAGATTGATGATAAATCACCATTTCATCAATGTTGGATGTGAAGAAGAGTGTGAATTCTTGTTATCTACAAGAGTATCAGATGAATATTCATATTATCCAAAACCAAAAAGATGTCTAATCTCGCTAAATTATTTCACATAAAGAAAATTCAATATATTTTTGGCAATTTTTGTTGTTGTTAAAAATTTGGGAATCATGACATTTACTATTGGAATAATTTTTCATTTCATGATAATTACAAAAGGCTAGTATTATGGGGGAGAAGTTTTATGTGAATAAAAATCCTTCATTATTAAATATTATTTCATAGATGAAGAAGAATCTCTATATCAATAAACAATTTGAGTGGATTTAAGTCTTCTATGATTATTGTAACACTAGTGGTCACATTTATGATGATTGTTGGTGTTTATCAACTATTCACTATTCATTTGATGATATGAAGATAAGAACACAAAAAATTTTGAGTCCCTAAAAAAAGTAGAAAATTATTCCTTATGGTATAAAAATAAAAAGAGTGTTTTCAAAATTGTGAAGCAGGATGTACCCAATAAAAATGATGAATTAAATCTCACACCAAATAAAACGTTCTTTTATAGTAGAACATGATTACATATCATTGACCTCTGTAGATAGGTCATAAACACTAATTCCAGTGGAAGCCTCATGAAGAAGGATGATAAATTAATCTCAGAATCAAATAAAATGGTTGATATAGAACATTGGAATCAAGCTTGAAAATTATAATTTCTTGAGTGGATGTTTAAAAAGGATAGCCCAATGATTTATAGAGATTTTTGTTGAAGGTGTATAATTTCAAGTCATATTTCTTACAACTGAACGATATGGTTTCTGAAACAAATAGAAAAAATGGGAAAAGGAAAAGAACCATTTTCTTATTATGTTAAAAAATCTATAGTGAATAAGGAGTCTTCATGGGAGATAAATTCGAAGCATGTACCAAATAATTTCATAGTCATATAGTGAGAGAATATGGAATTGGATAAGAAATTGTAGTAGTAATAGATTAATAAAATATCACTACATGCTAATGTGAAGAAGAATATTCCATCTAAGATAAAACCTAATGAAATTAATAATTATGTGATACCCTTAAATGATAAATTTTTAAAATTCAAAGAATGAGAATTCATGATGAGTTTCCATTAATCTATAGCATAATTCAAAGGATTTTCAATGTTTAGAAATAAATATCATCCCTTCTAATCTAACTATAAATCACTAACGAACCACCTTATTCCCATGTATATTCTGGTTTTTTTTCTTATATGAATGGAATTCAAGTTTAGGAAAATATTTAGGGGAGTCATAAAGATATTAGTGCTATAAGAAAATTATAAAACATCCAAAAAGTCAATCGTCATGGGAGTTAGTTATTTCAATTGTGGATAAGACTATTCTCCATGTTCATTCTTAAGGAAATCAAATCATAATAAAGAAGATGTAAAATGATCAACCCTCTAGGGGGGTGGAAGTTGAAGAAGATATAGAATTGAATATCTCAATAGGTATAACATGAATATTTTAGGTTCTCATAAGGTATTTATTGGATTATTTTAAATTCATGAAACCAAACTGTATCATTTAAGAATATGAAAAATATATCAACCCTTTATGTGGGGAAAATTTTAACACATACTAGAATTGAATATCTCAGTATGTATAACATGAATATTTTATGTTCTCATAAGGGATTTATCTGATGAATTTAAATTCATGAAATAGAAGTGTTTTATTAAAGATTTATGTTCTCCTATTACTATATAAATAATAATTGTAATTAAAGTGGAGAAAATAATAATTTGATGAATAATGTAAAATGGATTAATAAAGTGGGGTTTCAATCTTACAGTATAATTATTTTAACTAATTTTTCAATATAAATACATGTCATTAGTTGGATAATGTTTAAATAAACCCTGAAAGAAGGTTTTACTATTTTTATTGCATTCAAAAAAAAATTATTGATGGATTTGTTACCTAAACTGATTAATCATGTTTTATACACCGGGTTATCCCACATAGACTTTGATATGTTTAATTAATTATCCAA
This sequence comes from Viscum album, assembly GCA_963277665.1. Classification (NCBI taxonomy): domain Eukaryota; kingdom Viridiplantae; phylum Streptophyta; class Magnoliopsida; order Santalales; family Viscaceae; genus Viscum; species Viscum album. The sequence continues at coordinate 1,858,453,455 of OY728151.1, read as the reverse complement.
TTATATAAGAAAAGTAATTATTTATTTATATCAACAAGATAAATTAGAATTTATCTTAAGTGGAATATCTTATGGAATGAGAAGATTGAAGGGGGTAAGAAAAAAAGTTCATTTGTTACATATTCGTATGAGTTAAAATCTTTCCATTACTTGTATATTTAGTTTTATTTTCATGTAAGGGGAAGATAAAAACTAGACTTTGAGGTTAAGTGGGTATTCACAACAAATCAAAATGGGGAGATATAAGAACCCATAATCATTAATCTAATAATTGTTTTTTAACTTTTTTATATGCATTTCTTTTTTAAGAATTCAATGTTACGGAGATTGATATATGGAATTATTCCATTTCATAATTCATGAGAAGTATTCTTAAATTGTAAATTGATTATTTTTTTGGAAAAGTTTCTTTAAATAAAGAAAAATAAAATTTGACGACTGTAATGTTGTTCTTAACGTCCAAAACATGGGCCTAATTGCATTAAAATAATTCAAATTTTTTACACTTTTTGAGTAAATGGCTTGAGAAGTTAAAAGTAGGATTTATTTAATACTATGAAAAATATAAATTTTTTATCATTATGATTTTGATAAGTGTTTTGGATGGATTAGTTTGGAATAATTTTTTTCTTGTGCTATCATTTCCCTTAGTATCTACAATAAATATGGTCTTCCAACCAACATGTTTTGGGGACAATGAGAATAAGTAAATTGCTAGTTACTAGGATCAACCATAACTATATTCCAGGATAAATAGTATAAGGATAGGTATATTACTCCCACACAGAGCCACAAGGGAGCGGTGAGCCACCATTTGGGGTGTCATGGTGGTGGAACAATACACCGGCATCATCTGGTGCCAGTGAGTAATGGGAAAAGATAGGTAAATGAAATATGAATGTGAGAAGAACACATTTTTATAAAAGGGAGTACATTTCATTGTAGGGATTTTAAGTGGAACAAGATATTTTGGTCACTGTTCATCCATTAAAAAGGATATGTAATTAATTAGAGTCATCTGATTCTGTTGCTATTTGGAGTTTGATGGTGGAAAATGATCATATTCTACCTTGTATTTGGTAGAGGATTTATTGTGTGTCATGTTCTCCCTGAATTTTCATCTAAATTATCATGCTAAAGGTTCCATGCAGTTTGTTTCCATTATAATGATATTAAAATGATCAAAATATCATGAAACATTGTTTGGATGATCAAATAAAGATCAACCCAATAGAAAAAATGAAATAAACATAACTTGATATTTCAAATATATATGTTTCTCTTGAAGTTTAACTTAATATAATGAGATCATGAGATGAAGAAACATAAATATTTTCATGTTTTGTAACATATTGAGTTAGTGGAGACTTGTATATAAATAATAATTGTTCTCACCTTTTTCAATTAATGACCATCTCATATTCCCGTGATATTTTTGAGAGAGGAAATAGAAAAATTAGAGTACTATAAGTGGTCTAAATTTGTGAATATTCTTCCATGCACTTGATTTGTTCTTTATCACATTGTTGTATCTATAGTTTTTGGGATCCTTTTTTATATATACACTGAGTTATGTGAAGGTTTTAAAATACACGTATAATGCCTACTTTAAGAAAAATTGGAACTTGAGAACCAACCATTAGAAGGTAATGGTTTACATGATTTATCTACACAAATACAGTTTACATGAAGAGGATCATTATTAATTGTACATTCCTATAAATATGTTATGGAGTGTGATTAGTTGATTTTTGTAAAACATATTTGCATGAAAAAATATGTAGAGGTAGTGAACTCTTCTATGTGTCACACAAGAGAGAAAGTAGTAAAATAACAAGTCTACTATTACAAAATGGATAAATATATATATGAATGAAATGATATTCATATATAATGAGAGTTTCATATTAATTTCTTGAGGTTGACAGAAACAGTTCATCTGTTAGATATTTTGGGGGAATGTTTGGTGACCTGATCTAGACTACACAAAAGATTTGTGCAAAGAGTTATATAATTACAGAGGTAGTGAACATCTCAATTTTTTATTGAAAATTATGTAATGGAATAAGTGATATCATTACATTATTCATTTTTTAGAAAGAATAAGAATACAAGTAATTACTATTACAAAATTATTTTTCAGTATTTGTAAATATATATATTACACTTATATTGATATTAAAAGGAGAAGGTAGTATATTGTTTTCATGATTATGAGTATTCAATCCATGAATTAATATTTCAATGAAAAATATGTTTTCCACTCTAAATGCATGAATGATATATAATTTATATATGTGTAGTGAGTGAAAATAAAATTAGTCGTATTTGTTTGAGCTAAAGCTATATATTATAGTTTAGTGAAGAAGAATACAACTTGTAGCTTATTAATAAATCATCAGTTGTTCATTATGAATTATAGTGAGTTGAAGTGGAGTAGATAAATTCTAAAAAATTAGAAGATTATATTGAGTCAACTTGCATGAAGTGTTGCCGATTAAATTCAATGGAATTTGAAAGATTTTAGTTGAAGTGAAAAATTACATAATAAATTTATTCCAGTAGATCAAATAGAAAGATCGCTTTGCAATTGAGGATTTATCTTTAAGTTTGGGTGATATTAATCATTGTTTTATTGTTGTGTTTGTAATAATTGGTCGAATTGTGGTATAAATAACACTAGTGGGATGCATGTATTAATAACACTTATCAGATACTTGTATAATTTGGGATGTGATTCATACCTACCCACCATGGTTTCAAGAATATACCTAACTGAACACTATTAATTGGTAATTTTTTTTCAGTTGATAATTTATTTCTTATATCATTTGAAAAATATAAAGGACATAGTCTCCCTATTCAAGGGTGAACCTTGTAAAAATATTATGTGTAGTGCTTCATTTACTTTTTTTTGGAATGTGGTATAATTTTGTTTGTAAATAGGGAAGACATATTCCCTCTAAAAGTTCATATATTTAAATTAGAAAAGGGTAAAAAGTGTATAGATGAATTTTAGTAAAACATGGGTACAATGATTCACACCCCCACATAGTGTACCTACGTGATCCACTGGGTACTTCAGTGTAGGAACATTCCACAACTTCAAAAGCCTATGTACCACCTTCTCCATTACAAAATGAATCTTCATTTCAATTTTTTATCCACGGGTGATAGACTATATTTTTTCTATGATTTATTTCACTTAAATTATCAAAATGTAATCTAATTAGAGACTTTATTTCAACTCCCATATATCCATGTTGTTGGTTTATCCGAAATTATTATGTGCATGATTATGAAATATACAACGATTATACAATGCTCAATAAGTGAAATATTGTTTCATTATTTACTATAATATACATAATATTCAATGATAAAACATTCCACCTGATGTTTATTTTTTAGCATATACTAAACCAGCCCAATCTACATCTATATAACCCAATAACCCTTAAAGGAGTTCTAATTGTATAGAAAATTGAAATCTACAATTCTTGTGATTTACTAAAGTATTATTTTCACTTATAGTAATTGGATTTCATTGTGATTTCACTGATATCGTTTCACTTATATTTTGGAGAAAACAATATCAGTTCAATTCACTGATAAGTATAACGTACTGCCAATGATATACTAGTATTCTGTAGAATTAACTATGTTTCCATCATTATATCTTGACATATTTACCTAGTAACCACTTGATTTTACACTTACATGTAATTATCCATCCAAAATATTCTCAATACACTATTTGGACATTTGGATTGAAAAATTAATGTATCATTACATCCTTTTGTCTCCTGTAAACCATTGTAAAATGATAGTACACCATTCATTGTTATTTCAATCTCATTTTTCATGAAATTTGTCATCCATTTTTATTAAACATTATCAGATCCACTAAATATTATGTCGTTTAAATACACTATAATCATCATCATTTTATAACTCTCACTATTGAAACTGAGATATTGATCAACTCCAACACACTAAAAATCGAGTTTCATCATACACTAATCCAGTATTGAATATTATGATCTCAATTCTTACATCAACCCATATAGTGGATTCCTTTCCTAATAAAATTTTTCCTCATAACCATAGACAATAAAAATATATTTTTGTTTGATGTAAATATATTCTCCCAAAAATCTAATTAGAAAATATAACTGAAAGATCAGTGTCGTGGGCTCCCTCAAATGATTAGTGTGATTTTGGGGTACTTAGGTGCAGCATTGTGGCCGACCAAGGTCATCTCTCAAAGGAGGAAGTGAATTAAAATAAATTTTTAGTGGTATTCTAAATATAAAATAAAGGATAATGGAAAAACTATATGAATGGATTGGGTTTTGTTATAGTTTATATATCTAGAATATGTTTTGTGGAAGAAGATAGTATTTTTTTGTTTTTAGTTATGAAATGAGTATCGATTAAAATGACTCAACAAGAAGATGTTTTTTAGACAATATTTAAAACACATATTTGATCTAACTATACCTATTTACTCAATTATATATCATTATAATTTAAATTAACATCCACTTAATTATGATCCCTTAACTTTTTAACCCTCTAACCCTATGAGAATTAACCTTACCACAAAGATGAAGTGAATTAAACCCTATGTTATCTTCGGAACATGTAATCGCAACACCCTGCTTTGAATGATGTTCTAAGGATAGCTTATGGTCAGTTGTAAATTAAGGAACATATCCATTATTGAATTGATAAATAATTTATTGTATTTATTATGTTTAAACTCTAAAAATTAATCTCTTGTGGTTTTGATTTACCGGTTAAGGTTGTGCTCTCACACTTCACACAATTCCCAACCTCGTGTGTTTTGTGTTAACTATTCAATTGCTTTCTTAGATACATTCAAATTAAAAACTAAATTAATTGATAATATTATGTTAATTACAGTATATCATTGATTCAAAACAAATTAATGTAGAATGTATGATATGGATCGATTACTAAAAGACTACTCTTCCCTGAGTGGTGTAATCATCATAGAAGCGAATTGCATTTGAAACAGTTTATAATGGGTATAACCCAATAAAGCTTCTACTAAATAATTCCAGCTCAAAGAGGAAGATTAATAGAAGAATAAATTTGAATAAAACATAAAAAAAGACCATAATTAAATGAATTACTATGAAATTTACTACACAATCAAAAGCATTACCACATGAAGGAGAAGAGGAAGAAGAGGAAGGCTTGATGAGGGGATCCATTCATCAAGAGATTCCCCTCTTACAATTCTTGGATAATTGGAGTGAAACCTCTTCTCTTCTGCCTTAAACTTCCCAATTCACGTTTAAACCCTAAAAATGATAAAAACTGCAATTTATAGAGGGGAGAAGAGGATAGGTTACTAGTGGTTTCAAGTGTGAATGTGGAAATTCGGCCAAATATTTTAATCCAATTTTCACCACCCATTTGAAAACTGAAAATCATGAATCATCTCATCTTCTAGTAGGATCATATGTGAGGATATGGGTCCTCTATATCCTCTCAAGAGTTGGGCTCAATGAAATCCCAAATGATGGAGTTATGGCCCAAATACATAAGCTTATCCATTCCGGTGTGTCTAGCCCTGCTTTGACATTATGGCCCAATTACTCCATCCAAATGCCTTTTTTGACCTAGTGTCCTGAATAAAAGTTTTATCCCATGAAGTAAGGAGCACATTTACAAAATATTAAGTACAAACATTTCAAATAAAAATTTTATGATCGAAATACAACAGTGATTTTGAAAGGGTAAAACTGGAATTTCATAAAATATTCAAATGAATGATCTAATGACAAATACTTTATAATTGAACATACTTAAAAAAATGTGAGGAAATTCTATAATTTATTATTGACAAAATATTCAAAAAACATTGTTTTATGAACACCACCACACTTGGCACTTGGACTCCTAGACAAGTAAACATCAAAAGAAAATCAATGAAAATTTAAAAAACATATCAATGAGATCCACCAATTTGATATCAAGAAACAAAAGATATCATGACTCATCTATAAACTTTTATTTGAAGTTCATAATTTAATATCATTCAATATATTTCCTCTTAATTTATCCTCCCATGCACACAAAACACTTACCTAACATTCATTTTCACTCATCACAGAAATGCCAATTTTTTAGCAATGTCTTTCTCATCCAAACTCATACAAGGGTCACCATAGGCTTGATAAATTCCTACATCTCCACCCGATGTGAGTCAAGGAAACATGTATATCATGAGGACTTTTCAGTGTTGTTCTGTGGCTTTCGGTTGGTATGATTTAGATGTTGAAAAATTATGAGGCTGAATGAGGAGGGCTTGGATCTTTTTGAAGTGAAATAAAATTATACTAGTTTTCACTCAAGTTTGGTCTCCTCCTCACTCACCAAAATATCAAGTCATCTTCATTAGTAGGAAAAATCTATGAAATTTAGCACCCTTCATTAATTAAGCAGTTAGAATTCCAATCTTCTCAAAAAATATTTTTCTGGAATGCTCCAGAAAATGCACACCTTTCTTCCTCCATTAGAAGCTCTAGAAAGGAACAACTTCACTAATCATGAAAGCTCCATAAAAGGAAAATCATTCAATAGAATTTTTTATATTTTAAATCAATATCATCTCTTCTTCATTTTATGTTCCTCCAAATGTATCACCAATTGAGGTAACACAACACAAATACACCTTCCCCCACACTTAAGTTTAACTAGATTATGCAATTTCACTTCAAGAGCAGGTTGGATAAGGAAAATTAGATGGTAATGTGGCTAACCAAACTGGATTTTCATGGGTTCTACGAGTTACAAGGATTAAATGTACAAGGTAATACAGAATAAAAAGTATTATCTTGAAAAGGGAGCTTTACAACCAAAGAAATTCCTCAATCATTTAGAAAAAAATGTATCTCAAACCCTCAAGTATTAATAGGAATAAATCATATTCTGGTTAAATCAAGCATAGTTTTTATCTCTCAAGATGTTAGGTGAATGGAAAGAATATGAAAAAAATGGTTCAGAATCCTCACAGGAACGTAATTTCAAAGATAAATATAGTGATATGTGGCATGGGATTCAAAAATCAGAGTACATGTCATGAAATTCCAAAATAATTGAACATGAAGAAAAGTCAATTTCAGCTTTCATTTAAGCTCAGTCTCATGGAATAACTTATTTTACTCATTAACACAAGCTTCAAAAATGGAAATGATAATAATTTTAGCTCAATTTGTTTTTAAACACAAAAAATGATAAAGAAACAAACAAATTTTTTGAAAACACACAATTTTTTTAAACAAACTACAAATGAAAATACTAATCATTAAAGGTTCCCTCCCCCCACACTTAAAATATTTTGATGTCCTCAATGTGAACCCATGAGATGATATTTGAACATGAAATGCATAATTTTATTTAGGACAAGTAATATAAAAGTGAAATTGTTAGGAACAGCCTGATATTCTCAAGTGATGATAGGGTCATGCAGTTTGATGAAATCAACTGCATTGGTAGGAAGTCCCTTTGATGTATTTATTCAAACATTTCCCATTGACTGTAAAGATCCATCCAGTTTCCTCTTGTGAGATCTCCACTACACCATAAGGAAAGAACATTAGACACAACATAAGGACCTAACCATCTAGAATGCAGCTTACTAGAAATCAACTTTTGTCGTGAACTGTAGTGTACGAATTTCTCTCAAACAAGAAACTCCCGTTTCTAGATCATTTAATCATGAAATAATTTTGATCTTTCCTTTTAGATCCTTGAGTTCTCATATGATGACAGTCGAATCTCCTAAAGCTCTTGAATTTGCAACATCCTTTGAATTCCTACTTGGGCCAAATCCATGTTGCATTTCTTTGTATCCCAATATGCCCGATGATCGACTTCCACTAGGAGATGAAATTCTTTCCCAAAAACAATCCAAAATGGGGACATACCAATTGGGGTCTTTAATGCTATCTTATAAGCCCACAACGCATCATCCAAGCACTTTCTCCAATCATTCCTATTTGGTTGCACGATTTTCTCCAAGATTTGTTTCAACTCACGATTTGAATCCTCGGTCGGGAGATTAGTTTGGGGTGGTATGGTGTTGATGTTTTTTTGTGTCACCCCATAATTTCGAAATAGGGAAGAAAAATTACTATTGTAAAAGTGTGTCCCTTGGTCACTGATGATGTCCTTTGGTACTTCAAACCTGCAGACAATTTGATCCTTGACAAAATCCACTACAACATGAGAATCATCAGTTTTGGTGGCCTTTGACTCCACCCTTTTACTCACATATTCGACAGAAACAATGATATAAAAGAAACCAAATGAACGAGGAAAAGGTACCATAAAATCAATTCCCCAAACATCAAAAATCTCACAGAATAAAATTGGTTGTTGGGGAATCTCGTGTCTCCATGAAATGTTTCTAGTTTGTTGGAAACAATAACATGACATACAAAACACATGGGAATAAGGGAATAAGCTAGGACAATATAATCCAGAGTCTATGAATTTTCTAGTAATACGTTAGGGTCCAAAGTGTCCACCACAAGCTAGTGTATGATAGAAATGAAAAACAGCCTCAAACTCATGATCAGGAACACACCTCTTAATGACTCGGTCACTACACATGCGCCATAGGTAAGGATCACCCCACACATTCAACCTAGACTCACTTTTTAATTTTTGTATTTGATGCTTCTTCAAATTTACTAGTATTTTATAGGAAACAATGTAATTAACTAAATAAGCATACCAAGGATGCATACCTTGGATGGTATAGAGATGCTTGTCGGGGAAAGTTTCTTGAATTGGTACCTGGTCCATAGTGTCACCCTCTAGTGTGTGAGTACACCTACTGATGTAGTCAACCTCCAAATTCTCTAACCCCTTCTTTTTCTTTATCAATATGTCAAACTATTGAAGAATGAGCATCCAATGGATAAGTCGTGGCTTTGCATCTGGATTCTTTAGGAGGTACATCAAAGCTGCATGGTCAAAAAAACAACTACATTAGATCCGAATAAATAGGAAAGAAATTTATCTAAAGAAAATATAACAGCAAGAAACTCCTTTTATGTTGTGGTGCAGTTTTATTGGGAATAATCCAATGTCCTCAATGCATGCTAAATCACTTTTGAACTTCCCTCCACCCTCTAAGATAAGATATCTCCAACCGCGAAGTTAGACGCATCAGACATAAGCTCAAATGGAAGGTCCCACAGTGGGGGATGTATGATTGGTGGAGTGGTTAGACACTTATTTATCTCATCAAATGATACCCTGCATGAATCATAAAAATTGAAGTCAATATCCTTTTGGAGAAATCGAGATAAAGGTAGGGAGATCTTACTAAAATCTCCGATGAAGCGTCGATAAAATCTAGCATGTCCATGGAATGATCGAACATCACGCACACATGTAGGATATGGTAGAGATGAAATATTGTCTACCTTAGATTTATCAACTTCAATTCCATGTTATGAGACTATATGACCTAAGAAAAATCCCTTTTCGACCATGAAATGACATTTTTCAAAATTCAATACCAGAGTTTTGTTAGTACATCATTGCAACACATCACCCAAACTAGAGAGACAATCATCAAATGAGGATCCATAAACTATAAAATCATCTATAAATACCTCCATCCAGGTCTCAATTAAATCTGATAAAATACTCACCATGCATCTCTGGATGGTACTTGGGAATTGCAAAGACCAAATGGCACCCTTCGGTAAGCAAAGGTACCAAATGGGAAAGTGAATATCGGCTTCTTCTGGTCCTCTACTGTAATGGGAACTTTAAAATAGCCATAGAACCATCCAAGAAGCAATCTGGTGTCCTACCCGCTAGAATCTCTAACATATTTTCAATGAATGGAATTGGGAAATGGTCCTTATGAGTGGATTAATTTAGTTTCCTATAATCAATACACACTCACCATCTTTTTTGTACTCTCACAAGAACTAACTCATCGTTTTTTGTTTTTATAACAGTGAAACTGGTTTTCTTTGGTATAACCTAGATAGGGATAACCCATTGTGAGTCAGAAATAGGGTTAATGATACCCTCCTCAAGTAATTTTTCAACTTCATTCTTACCAACATCCAAAAGTGTTGGATTAAGTCTCTTTTGTGGCTACCTAATCGGTTTATCCCCATCTTCCAAGAGAATCCTATGCTTGAAAATGGAGGGTCTAATACCTAATATTTCTTCCAATGTCCAACCAATTTCCCTAATGTTATCTCTCAAAAGATTCGAAAGTTTTTCTTCATGATTAAATGAGATATTGTTAGCAATGATAACAGGTATTCTATCACCACTCAGCAAGTATGAATATTTATGTTACAGGGGCAATGGCTTGAGTTCCACTATAGGCGGGTGATGTATGGATGGGAAAATTGATGCAATAGACATATCTGCACAATGAACATTAGTATCAGAATAAAAATCTTAAAAATTAGAAAATAATGCATTATATCCATCTACATACTCAACAACCATGTCATAAACAGAGTTTATATGATCAAAATTTAAATCCATATCAAAATAAAATCAGAGAGAGGTTTGTCGATCAAAATAGGTGTGGAAGTACTCTTAGACATCAAACTAGAAACAATACTTATAATCTCCTTAATCATAGGGAAATAAAAATACATGGAGTTTTTACATAGTGGTTTAAAATGGGAGTTAACAAAAGAAAAATGGTCCTCAGAGGGGTACTTCATGGAGTTCATAACATTAAAAAGTAAAACTTCATCTCCAAACTCCATGGAAAGTGTACCCCTATTAGAATTTATGATAGTTTTGTAGTTTTGAGGAAGGGTCTACCGAAGATAATGAGAGCACAAGAACATACCTGATCATCCTCCATTTTGAGCACATAGAAATATTCTAGAAAGATCATGTCTCTTACCCAGAAAAGTACATCCTCAAGGACTCCTGATAGATATTTCGTATCTCTATTCTCCAATTACACCACTACTCTCATCATCTTCAACTCGCCAACCTATAAAAAAGATAATACAGAGTGAGGAATCACATTTATTGAAGCTCCTATGTCACAAAGAGCATCAGAGAAGTGTAACTACCTTATGGTACATGGTATGGTGAATGTCCCGTGATCCTTTCACTTTCTTAGAATTTCTAGCATTGGTGTAATTAGTGCTGAGACATTCCTTCCAAGGTTGATACTCTCATTTCCCTTGATCCCTCTTCGATTGGTGCAAATTTATTTTAAGAATTTGACATGCCATGGGATTTGTTTGATGGATTCAAGTAGAGGGATGTTGATCTCAACAAAATTGAATGTGTCCAAAACCTCTTTTTTCATCTCCTCTTCATCTATATTTTTAGTTTGAAAAACCCTATTTGTAAATGGAAGAGGTTTATGAGGAACATCGTCAAATATTTTTCTTACCTTTATCTTTCTCCTTGGGTTACTCATCAGTTTGTATGGAATGGGGATTCTCCAAAGTTGAGGTAAATACAAATGGAATGATAGGTGGAGAAGCATCGGTTGTTTTCTTCTTGCTTCTCAATGTAATGGCACTGACATTCCCCTTTGGATTGGGAGTTGGTTTGGAAGGGATATTTCCATAACTCTTACTTACCAATTCATGGAGAGAAGTGGAAATATGGCCCATTTGAGTCTTCAAATCCCTCAACTCCGAACCTTGACTCTTCATCTCATTCAGTTGATTAAGAAAAATTTGTTTCAAAAGATCATCAGTGTTAGTGTTTACCTTGTTTTGTATATTCCCTTGTGGCTGACATGTTGATGTTTGAGCTTCGAATATCCTTTGGGGTTGTTAGAATCCATGTTGGTAAGGTGGAGGCTGCAAGAAGATTGGATGAAAAGGGGGCCTTTGTTGTTTCCCAGAGCCATACCTCATGTCTGATTGATCCTTCCACCCTTGGCTGAATGTTGGTGCAAAGGAGTCATACTTATTTTGTGGATGTGGTTGTTGCTGTTGCTTATATGGTCTCCTAGGGAATACTGCTGTACAATCTATTGTTTCTTGTAGTTGGGGGGAAGTAGTCAGTTGGGTGTCTTGTCTCAGTGAAAATGCCACAAGGCTATGAAAGAGTGGGTTGGGATGTCTTTTGAGCCAAAGAAATCTGCCTCACCATAGTGTTCAATTCTTCCAACTTGGTATCATTCAAATGACCTTCAAGAGAAGAAGGAATTACCTAATTTACTCCCCTGACTTGTGGTGTACCTCTATCGCCAAATTGTTGGGAGTTTTGGGTCATCTTGTCGATCAACACACGTGCATCTACTGGTGTCTTGTCCACCAATGCTCCTCTAGCTGCAGCATCCACCTTGCTTCTATCCAGAGGTGTGAGTCCTTCATAAAAGTATTTGATGAGGAGTTGCTCCCTAATTTGGTGATGTGGGAAGCTTGTACACAACTTCTTGAATCTTTACCAGTACTCATACAATGACTCCCCTTGGGATTGCTTAATCCTAGATATATCCTTATGAATGGAAGTGGTCCTTGATGGTGGAAAAATTTCTACCATAAAAGATGTTCCATATCATTCCAACAAGTTACATCTTCACATTGTATATAATACATCCAGTCATTCACAGCTCCATCATGTGAGAATGGGAATGATCTTAATTTTATTTGGTATTCAGATACATTTCTTGGTTTTATGGTTGAAAAAACAACATTAAATTATTTAAGGTGTTTATTGGGATCCTCACCTAAGATTACAGGAAATTTTGGAAGAAGTTGAATTAATCCAGATTTCAATTCAAAGTCCGATTCGAGATTTGGGTACACAATACAATTTGGTTGATAGTTAATATTAGGTTCATCCAATTCTCAAATGGTTATATTATGTTCATTTCCATTATTCTCATCCATTGGTTCTTATTTTATGGTTTAATTTGAATTTCTTACAATTTCAATGTTCTTAATGTCGAGGAATTCTCCAACTGGTAGAATATTAAAAATTCCCATAGACTAAAACTGTCTGATTTGAGCTCGAAGGCTATGTTCAATCTCAGGGTCATCATATAATAGATCCTCGGGATTAGTTCCTGTCATAAATAAAAATTGAAAATTGGAAAAGTTGACCATAAGAAAAATGAGAATTTTGAGTTGATGGTACCAAATGAAAAGTAGAGGATGAAAAAAATGAAAACATGAGAAAGGGGAAAGATGAAAGAGAGAGGTGAATAAAATAATAAAATAAAAAAAATAACTCTAAATGGTGGAATAAATTACTTGCCTCTCTGGAAACAGTTCCGATTTGAAATAGAACTGTCGTGGGTTCCCTCAAATGATTAGTGTGATTTTGGGGTACATAGGTTTAGCAGAGTGGCTTACCACAGTCGTCTCTCAAAGGAGGAAGTGAATTAAAACAACTTTTTTGAGGTATTCTAAATCTAAAATAACAGAGAATGAAAACACTAAATTAAAGGATAGGGGTTGGTTATAGTTTATAAATCTAGAGGATGTTTTCTGGAAGAAGATTGTATTTTTTTGTTTTCAGTTTTGAAATGAGTTTCGATTAAAATGAGACAATAAGAAGATGATTTATTAGACAATATTTAAAAGATATAATTGATATTACTCTAAATCATTAATAAATTATTTATAATTATCATTTAAATTAAAATATACTTAATTATCATCCCTTATCTTGTTAACCCCAGAAACCTATGAGAATTAACCGTACCACAAATATGAAGTGAATTAAACCCTATGTTATCTTCAGAATATGTAATCGCAAAACCCTGATTTAATTGATGTTATAAGGATAACTTATGGTCAGTGGTAAATTAAGGCACATATAAATTCTGTAATTTATGACTAATTAACTTTATGGATTATGTTTGAACTCTAAAAATTAATACCATGTGTTTTTGAATCACCGGTTAAGGTTGCGCTCTCATAGTTCACACAATTCCCGACCTCGCGTGTTTTGTGTTAATTATTCAATTGCTTGCATAGTTTCATTAAATTTAAAAACTCAATTAATTGATCATATTATGTGAATTACAGTATATCATTTATTCAAAATAAATGAAATTATAAGGTAAGAGATAGATCTATTACTAAAAGACTACTCTTCTGTGGGTGGCGTAATCATCATAGAAGCGAATTGAATTTGCAACAATTTATAATGGGTATAACCCAATAACTTGTCTACTCAAGAATTCAAGACCAAATAGGAAGATTAATACCATAAGAAATTTGAATAAAACATAAGAAACGCCAATAAATATAATAAGTACAAATAAATTAATTACACAAACAAAAGCATTACAACACGAAGGGGAAGAAGAAGGAGAGGAAGGATTGATGATGGGATCCTAGCTTCAAGAGATTCCCCTCTAAAAATGGTTGGAGAATTAGAGTGAAAAATATTCTCTTCTACCTTCAACTTCCCAATTCACATCCCAACCCTTAAAATGATAAAAATACAATTTATTGAGGGGAGGGGAGGGGAGGGCACAAGTGGTTTCAAGTGTGAATGTGGAAATTCGGCCAAATATTTTAATCCAACTTTCACCACCCATTTGACCACCGAAACGCGTGAATCAGCTCTTCTTCCGTGAGGTTCATATGTGCAGATATGGATCCTATGTATCCTCTCAAATTTTGGGCTCAATACATTCCCAAATGAAGGAGTTATGACCCAAATACATATTCTTATCAATTCTGGCGTGTCCAGCCCTCCTTTGATTTTACGTCCTAATTACTCCATCCAAATTCATTCTTTTGATCTAGTGTAATGAATATAAGTTGTAGCCCATGAAGTAAGGAACACAATTAAATTATATTATGTTCCAATAATTCAAATAATAATATTTATGATCAAAATACTACAGTGAATTTGAAAGGGTAAAACTGGAATTTTCATCAAATATTCAAATGAATGATCTAATCTCAAATACTTTATAATTGAACATATTTAAAACAATATGGGGAAATTATATCATTTATAATTAATAAAATATTGAATAAAAATGTGTTTTATCACTATCATTACATCCATACAGAAAAATTAGAATTTCCATTGAACATTATGGGATAAAAATAATATTATTGTCTCTAGTTTTTATGGAGGTTAAAATTTATCATCAATATTGATTCCCTGTATATGTTTTTATAAATTTCACCCCAGAGATGTTTTTGTCTAATAAGTTTTTCTCTTTTATTCAGTTTTTTCCTGAAGACCCATCTGACCTCAATGAAATTCGTATTTCCAACCTCAAAACAATATCCCATGAAAAAATCTTCAAAATCTGGTCAAGCCCTTCATTAATATTGTGAACCTAGTTATAATCTCTAGAATCATCTTAAAAAACTTTGGATATACCTTGGATATGAAATAATCTTGATGTATTCCCTTCATCCACTTTGTCTTTACTCGGGATATATGATCACCAATTATGTTTTCTCTTTCAATTTTAGCTCATCTCTTAGGATTCCTTATAGATACATGTCTGGGTTCATCCTTCTCGTAATCCGAATCTTCTTTCGAATCATCCTTTTATACTTTCACTCCCTCAAATTTGTTCATCTCTTCATCACTATCATAATGATATTGTTCAGGGATTTTCTAATGAATCTCCTCATTTTCCACTAAAACAACATCACTGTTATCTATTTAATTTCCCATGTGATTATTGATGAATTTATGTGATTTTTTTTCATAAGATGTAAATATATACCGATTTCTCTCCACAGGATTTAAAATTACTCTTTTCTCCTTTTTAAGAATGAAACAGTTACTTACAAGGACTAAAAAGTACTATAAAATTGTATTCTTTCCATACCACAAATTTTATAGTGACTTTTCCTCCTTTACGTACAAAAATTATCTTTCATAAAATTAGACTAAAAAAATTCAACTTATTTCAGAAACGTATTTGTAAGGTCTTTCTCAATGAGCATTGTTTTGGCCATGTTTTTGACAGTCTGGTTTCCTCTCTCACCCATCCTATTTTACTAGGGAGTTATTAATAAAAAAACATGGTTCTTTATCACATTTTTCTTGACATAATCCTAAAATTGGTTTTTTATTAACTATATTCCATTATTAGTTTTTAACATTCATTTTTTGTGGACCCAAAGATCTTTTCAACATCCCTTTATTAATGTCTTGTTGAATAGAATATCCCAGATGTATGGGTGATAATAAAAACCTATTCTAACCTTCTAAAATTATCAACTAAAAGGATATAGAATATTTTCCAATCAATATATTTGAGTGAAATAGGTCCACACACATCAGTATGTACCAGTTAAATAACTCTTTTTTACCTTTACCCTTTCACCATATACATATTTCGATAGATCTTCCCTTGTTTCCAAGAATCTAATGTGTGTTTTTGATCATGTGACAACCTACGGAGACCATGTGAAGAATCACATTTTGCCCGATCTACTAAGGAATATTGACACAAATTTCAAATATGGTTATTCCATATCCTATTTTCTTCATCCTTGTATCAAAAAAAACAAGTATTCTAAAATACTCACTGGGTAAAGATCCCATTTTGTATCCATTCCCTATAAAGAAATGCTCCATATTTTCCCTTGATTGTACAAAACATACTGGTAAATCATATATCATTTTATATGTCACAAAATTTACTAACTCTACGATAGTTACTACTAGGACTTTCCTCAACCAACACATCATCAAATCTCATATCATTGACCCCAAACATTAATTTTCTTAATCAAATAATATTTATACCTTTATCATTATCAAATTTAAGAACACCTTCCTTTTAATATATGATTATTATGACAATATAATTATTTACCATCATATGGGAAGTGAATATACTATCAAGGATCTATACCCCACCTTGATCTAGTTCTTTAAGAGAAATATATATTCACTCTTCCTTATCAAATTAAAATTTGATCCATTTCTTCTATATCCTACCTATTGTGGACTGATATTATTGATATTCCTTAGTGTATCAAGGGATAAAAATTCTTCAAAAGTTTTAAATTTATTTTTTTAGTTCAGATCCTTCAATGATTCTATTGCTCCTTCTTACGTCCACTTTGGGTCGGCTTTAGCACATTCCATTATATTGTAGATGACTAATATTTGGACATGAGTCCAAATCCTCCACACCAAAAATAGTGACCATAAAAATAAATCTTTGAATATTCATATCTGTGGGGATTTCTTTGTTACACTTGTTCCAATCAGTACCTTTTTTCTATGGAACATACATTTTCTAAATGTCCCATGATTAGATAATAATAAAACCTTATAAAAGGTTAATTCTTGTGTGTCATTAGAGTAAAATTATTTATTCCTTGGGTTCTACGAATATTTTTATTTTTATTTGTAACAAAATAAATTTTAACACCTAGAGTGGGAGCTTGTAGTATAGAATCAACCCTCATAAATTTTTGTTTATGATCAAGACCCATACCATCCATGCCATTTAGATAGGACTGTTGCTTCTTTTGTTCTATACTTGTGTTCTCTACTTTCAACTCCTTTATATCCTAAGTGATCTTCTTTCTCGATGTCATACTAAGAGTAAAAAATAGTTCTTGATCTGCAAATTCTCTCCACATGATGAAAAATTCCTCCTCATTTTCATAAATACATTTGAATTGATCTTTTATCTTATTAGTGATGCTATTTATAAACCTAGTTTTTTCTTAAACCATAAATTATTACTCAATTAATTTCTCTTCCATTTTTTCTTTATCATATCTAATATTTTCAGTTTTACCCTTCACTCTGAAAATTATTTTTCCTACTAATATATATAATGTTTTTAACCATGAAAAAATCTATTGTATTTTATTATTTTGGAACTATAAACTTATATCTCCTTAAGAAAATCTACTTATTCAACCTGGAGTTAAACTCTTCCTCCAATTTATCCTTTGTTATTTTCACCCTTTTCCCTTATCTAAGAATAAATCATAACTATAAATATAGAATTTCCCTCATTATCCTTTGAGTCTTCCACCAGTTCTGTATATGATTCTATACAAGATTCAATTTCTTAGGAAATAAAATTATTATTTTTAAGGAAATTTTTCTTATTATATTCCCTATCACATACAATAAATGAAAATTTCAACTTGGGGGTTTCAATAACATCCACACCATCTTCAGGAGACCACTGTGGAGGATTTTCTTCTAGATTTCCAACCATTCCTTGTCTAAATTATGCCAGTAGATGTTTCCCTTTCAACATTACTTTTCAACATTGTATATTTGAGGAAAGGAAAGACATGAACTCATCCATATCACCATCCTCCTAAATGTTATCAATAGTGAGATTCTTAATGGTCTTCAATTTGACCTCATTAGAATTACCCTTTTTCACAGTCTAGTTATAATCATTTCTAATCTTGTATATAATAAGAGTATTGTTAAAGATATCAAATTTAATTTCATCTAGATATTATTCTTCTGCTACAGATACATATGGATTAAACTAAGGTGGAAGTTTTCCAAATATTTTCTTAATGATCATTACATCTTCAAGAATTTCTCTGAAACCCGGAATGTATTCCACAACAAAGTTCACATAGTAAAAGAAGACATCTAAAAACTCATTGGGGTGTATTATTAGGTACTCATATTTGTTCTATATAACATAAAATTTATCTTCTACAACACATGAATCACCTTCATGGATATTTGGATAGTATTCCCATAAGAAAATTTATAGCTCACATGAAATTACCTTCAAATAGATTTCATTGGATATGGCTTAACCAAAGAAAATGATACATCTTATTTCAACATCCAATTCACTTTCATCTACTTCTGTTAAAGATACACTATCCAAATTGGGGGAAATAATATACATTGCTACTATAAATAAATCATTCTCAATTTTGTATTAAGTGTTTCATTTGATACATAAAAAATTGAAATTCATTTCCATAAAATATTGGAATCCATTTTTGATTAACAACCTCTATTGAAGCCACTAAGAAAGAAACATTAATTTTAGAATTTCCCACTGATACCAATTGTTATACCTACTAGGTTAATTACCATAATAGGGGGTGTGAAACAATGAATTAGATATTAAAACAAATTCACTTATGGATCTTGTTTTTTCATTAAACAAAACACTATTCTCTCCCTTTCCCATTGAAATTTATATGTAGTAATAAAAACATGTAAGAGATATAGAAATTTTATATGGTTCATCTGTATTTGGAATGTATAAGGACCATACACATGAAATGTTCCCATGTACGAAATACAGTAAAGAGAACTATTATTATAATGTTTTTAATAGATTCATTATTCCTCTTAGTTAAATACCATTTATAAATTGAAATCTCTTCACTCTCTTAAATGAAGTGAACTCACTACTACTTCATAATATTCGTCTATTGATCACTTGAAACAATATATTTTACACCTCATTTTATGTTTAATGAACTCTATTTTCTTCCACTTTATGATTTCCACTATATAAAAAATATTCCAGTCAATCAATTCTGTTTCGTCTAACATTCACATTCATGAAACCCTTTCTCAATATTCATCAAATATTCAAATCCTGAAACTTTACAACATTTTGAAACCCAAAATCATTCAAAAACCCCATAATTTTCTATAATATCAATAAATCTTTGTGAAACTACCATGGATAGGATTACACAAGTTGTTTTCTCATATAAATAATGTTCCTATTAAACCTTGAGGCCAAAAAAACCCCTCATAGAACTATTTCATGAATTCATAGCCTTTTTGATGTTTTCTATGGCCTCTTACTTCCAATAGAGAGGGTAGCCACCTATTTATTGAAATTTTATATCCATCACAATGCTTTCATGATTTCCACTGCCTTTATAGGATAATATTCAATCATGTTCTCGAAACATCATTTATTCAAAAATATTCTAGGAAATTTTCCATAGTCAAGAAAATTATAATCATTTGAAAAAATATTATGGGAGTTGTCATTGTAATGTAATAGACCATGTTTCATAATAATTTAATTTGTGGATCCCCAATCTTTCAGTGAACACAAAACATTGAAAATTTTCATTCATTTTCCATAGATTCATGAGCTATCCCTTCAAATACAGCTTCTATAAAACTTGTGCCATCCTCCAAATTTTGGACCTAAAAAATTCAAAAAATAGGAAACAGAATCAATTTGAACACACAACATCCTGAATGACTTCCAATCCTTACATACGTATATCTTAGATATTTTTCAATATACCATGTAAATAATCATGTATGATGCAAATAATGAAATTTTTTGAAAAAATAAAAAATAAAAATTATTCCATTTTCATAATTATGTTTAATTTATTCATAATACTGAAAAAATTTATAATTACATAGGAAATGAAAATTTTTATAATAAATAATTAAATTATAAAATATAATTTTTGAAAATACGATCTCACTTAATCGAACGATTTTGTTTGGAATGGTGGATATTTGGAAATAAATGGAAGTGTAAATATGAGGATTGATGCATATGAATTGAAAATAGAAATATTTTTTTGATGGAGTTTGACATAATATCTTTTCATTAAGTCTATTATGTCACACAAGACATGATGTAGCATTAAATTAAAAAGGAATTCTAGGAAATGTAAAATTAGGTAATATATAATGAATGGATTTAAAATAAATATAATTTTTTTATTTATATAATAATGGGAATACTTGAAACATGTTAAGATTTTATGCAACACCCCAAGATTTCATAGTACTTTATTGT
Source organism: Viscum album (assembly GCA_963277665.1). Classification (NCBI taxonomy): domain Eukaryota; kingdom Viridiplantae; phylum Streptophyta; class Magnoliopsida; order Santalales; family Viscaceae; genus Viscum; species Viscum album. The sequence goes on along the minus strand of OY728151.1, from coordinate 1,858,432,712 downwards.
TTCAAGGTAATTCAATAACTTACACAGCAGGCATCACCGAGTTCAAGCGCACCATAACTTACCAAACTAGCCATTATGAAGAGTAGAACACACTTTTGAAATTTTATAAATTTTATCATTCAAAATGGACTTCATTAAGGTATTTTTAATATCAAAAATAACTTCGGGTGAATTTTTAGTATTTTTATTAAAACTTTAAATTTTTTATGAATGGTGAAAAACACTGAGTTATAGTTTAAAACAGAATTTTTATTTAAAAAATTATTTAATTTATTTAAATTTATTTTATGTCAAAATAGATACATAATACATATATAAGTTCAATTTAATTCATTAGAGTCATTTTATAATAATTTTTTATATATTAAAATTTTATTGAACTTTTCACCGTCTGTTACCCACCTCCAAGGAAAATTTGCAAATTCATATAAAACATAAATTTTCCGCTTCTTTGAGTGGGATTTCTAAAATCCGAGAGACATGGTTAATATCAATGAGTAAAATTTTGTTCAATAAGATTAAAATAATTTTTTGTGAATTGTAACTTTTTACTTTTATTTACAACGGTTTAATGTAAATAGGGTAATTAAGGGTAAAAATTATATTAATATTACCCTAACACATGTCCTATTTCTATTGGACAAGTTTATATAAACCAAGAACGATCTTAGGTATAAAATATTATCATTTAGGTACACTTGGATTAGATTTGGACATTTATTATTATTTAATTAAAAGAAGAGTTAAAAGAGTTAAAATCAGAGTTTAATAATTAAAACATTTTTAATATAGGGTTATGCATAAGATAGATTCGATTATAAAAATTCATTAGAAAGATAAAAATATTTCATACATTATGGAATTTTATTTATGATTTTTATGAATTAAATAATTTAATTTATTTATGACACAATGATGATGTAGTAATTACTGTATTAATGAAATATTAAGATAATTGATATTATAAATAACCAAATTAATGTAATTTGAGACTTTTTTTTGAATTATAATAATTTTCTAGTTTAATATGACATATTATTATTGGTTATATGAATTGTTTTCTAAATAATAATGCTTTAATGAATTTTTCAAAAACAAAATAACCAATAGTGTCAAAATTGACATAGTAGAGTTTTTATAACAAATATTATATTATTAATTGATACGCTATTCCTAAAAATATAAGGTTCTACCAAAGGACTTATATCATGATAGGTATATAATTAATGGACCACTTGGGGGGTCTATTTTAATTTTATATTAATTTTCATTACCATATTATATAAAAATACAAAGAGGCATGGTAAATGTCAAACTAATTAACTAGGTGTTAAAACTAAAAGATAAAGTTAATAAAGAGACCCAAACCTGTCTAAAACATTTTTTTGAGTGAATTTCGACCCATACCCACCTTATCCTCGAAATAAATCAATTTTGAGCCATTATAAACTGAATATTAATTTATTACAAAGTAATATTTTAGGTTTTTCATATGGTTCCCCTCACCCCTCTTACAAGAGGGCACTCCCCCTTCACTCTAATTCACACCTTCAAAGCCATTTATCTTGGCCAACCACTGCCCAAATACACTATCAAATATACTACCTTAATCCTGGAGTCCTTATTTTGATCATAAATCCAAGCTAAGGAGCCCTTTTGATCAAATCAGAAGGAATAACACGAAGAAGAGGTAATGATTTCACCACCCTCTTTCAAGTTCCTTTTTTCTTCCACTTACTTTTTCTTTGTTGTTTCCATTATAAAATAAAAACCCCAATATATTCTATATACTGTGATTTTATTATAACTATGGTACATCCAAATTCATTATTCTATCCACCCTTTGAATGACATGTCACCATACGTGCGTACGTACGGATTGCCGTCTCCACATCGTGGTGTAATTGTTATTCAATACATTATTATTTGGATGGGTATAATAATGATGTGTGTTTGATGTAAATAATAAATATAACATGATAAGGATTCTGTAAATATTATATACCATCCAATTATATATTATTTTAATATCAAAATAATGATATTTTCCCTCGTGCGTAGGTATGGATTACCATCTCCACGACGAGATGAGATTCATTTCCAAGTTCACCATTCATCGACGATTATAAAAATATATATTACTAATAAGTTTGTAATATATGACATAATTATTCTACTGGAGATATATATATTTAAATATATAATTATTTATGTACTTACATATATCTTATTGACTTACTTCTGTTTAATACTATATGAAAACGAAAACAGCGTTTATGCGTAAGTACGGACTATCGTCTATATAAACTGTGTTTTCCATTTCATATATATGTCTATTAAACATATTTATATTATAAATATATATGATATATAAATCATTTTTTATATTATGGGTGTATTTAAATCATGATCTAAGTGATACAATCAATAGTAACAAGTTAAAACACATACGATAAAGAAAGCGATTATTACCTGAAATATTAATATAACATGGAAATTATTATAAAATGGGTAGTATAAAGTCATAAACGAGTAATGTATGATATCATAAATGTTGATATGGTTCTGGTATAATTTAATAACATACTATAGTCTTCATACAGGAGGTTAAATGTACCCTTGACTAAAGGAAAGTGCATGGTAAAGGGTTTTCATCTCACTCCTTATTCTTGTGAGATTCGTGCCATATTTCCACTATTACCTTTTGTGTGGTGTATGTACTTCCCATAATAGTATTGTTTGTGTAATACACCTTAATTTATGTGTATTTACATATTCATTGTATCATACCTATTTCATGGGGTGTATGTTTCTTACGTTACCGAATTGGTAAGGGTTAATTTCACAATATATTTATTATCCGAGGTTGTTTTTACGTAAGTATCTAATGGGAAATATTTATTATCCATGACCACGTTTCATGAAAGAGTTTTCAAAGGAATTATTTTAAGTCACTTTTTACAAAAACATCATTTCAAATGTTTTAAATATTGATTCTTCTAAATCTTTCTCATTAATGTCCATGTCTTCAAAATGGGTTTTAATGATTTATTTAGATGGACATGAATGTTTTTAAAATGTTAATTACTTTAAAAAGATTCAAAGTGGAATGGGACACATTGATTGGAAAATGTTTTTAAATGTATTCCTTTCCAAATTGTGTGACCTTTAAATGTTTTCATGAAAAAAGGATATTTCTCTCAAAGATTTTTACAAATCATTTTCATCTATGTCAACATTCTTTGATGTATTTTAAAGATGTTTGAAGATGATTTATTATGATACAAATAGTCCATATTGTATTGAAGGTTTTGTGATATGTTTGACTATGGATGTGTTATTTTTATACCATTCATCATTTAGGGATAAATTATAGACATTTCATATGCTAGTTTTAATATAAATGATTATGTTATGTTTAAACCTTTTCATACGAGGAATGCATTGGACTTAGTAAGTGACGGGTGGAGCCCGCTATAGCTGCTCGATGCATCGGTAGGTCTCATGAGACAAACTAGTGTCTTGGCACAAGTCCATGAAAAAATCTTATTTTTAGTCTTGGAACAAGGCCTTGACTATGGGGTTATGATAGTCTGGCAGTACGCATTCCATCATTATGAAAGTGGTTAGAGATATTGAATGTGATTATTCGACTAGTAGAATATTCATGTGAATAAGTAAATGGAATTACTTAATTTTTTTTTTGGAATATTATGTTGAATTTAATATTTAAAAGGCTTTTGTTTTTGTTATACATTTCCTTAAATATTTATTCTTATTTATGAAAGTTTCCACTATATTGTTATCCTTATTGAGCATTTGAGCTCACCCCTTCCTATGTTTTATTTTTCCCAAGATTTCAAGAAGTGTATTGTGATTGATAAACATGGTTAAGCAAAGGGGATAATGGAATTAATAAAGGATTATTTATGTTGTTTTGTATGTTATAAAGTGTAATGTTTCATTCATGTAGGTAATCTATTTTCCAACACTATTAAACCAATCAGTCCTTCGGGACTTGATTTCTTATAATCATGTCAATGTATAAAAATAATTCACCGACTCAGGGTAACTGGGGTTGGGTAATTACAGTTGGTATCATTGGAAGTTTATCAATAACCTGGGAAACTAGATTTAGATAAATTATGATTAGAGCACATGTCCCTAAGATGGACTTTGAGTATTAGTATAGAATAACTTCCTAGAATTTTGGTATTGTAGAGATTTTGTGATTTTTCCAAGAAATACATTTATGTCTGGATACGAGCAGGTAGAGGTGTCTCTGGCACAGATGTACATAGGGGTAAAACACGAAAACACCGGTTTGAGCTAGACTCGAACTGGAACTGGTGCACGACAACGGGCCTTGCTTCACTCTTGATTACGACACTCCCATGGGATATGCATTGGATAATTATCGTTTTCTTTACAAACAACTATGAAGGGTTTATGAGTATATACCTCATCAATGATTTTTTTTTTGTGATTATGGATTATATCCATTAACTATTCAATTTACGTTAGGTATTTTTCATGTTTGGAATTATGAATTGTGATTAATAAACTGACCAAGTGTATGCCATTTTATAGAAATGGAACCCAATAGAAGGAATGCGAACTCCCATAATACGTATGATCCAAAGAGTAAGAAGGATCATTTCATTCTTAGTATTAAGCCAAAATTTAGAAGGGAAATAGTCTCCCATGTATTCACAATATATGAAGAAACAGTATCATGAGTTAATAAGATTGGTAAATAATTCTTTGAATCCTATGACTTTGAATGGAATCCAGAGAAGAAAAGAATGGTAGTAATAAAGATGGATAAAGTGAATAAGGGAAGTAAGTATTTTCCAATATGTGATAAATGTTTAATGAATCACCTTGGTAAATGCTTGAAAGGAATGGAAGTTTGTTATAAGTGTGGTTAAAAGGACACCAAGTACATGATTGTAAGGGTAAGAAAAAGTTTTGAAATGTCAAATTATTCATCTGAAAGGGGTTGAGACACTATGCGAATGAATGTCACATTCATAAGAGTATACCAAAAAATGATGTTATTGGATAATAATAAAGCTATGATACTACCTCAGATGAAGAGGAATGACTAGTGTTCAAATGTTTTCATTATAGAAATATTCCATTTGAGTGTTGTATCAACAGTAAACTGGTTACATTAATTATGGAGGTAAGTATGGATTGTACTGCAGTACTACTTTATTGAGTATTTGAGATTATATGGTTATAAGAAATGTGACTTAATAGTAAGCTACACTTTTTTGAAAATACATGGTTGAAGGAAAGGTAATCCTTAATATGGTCCCAATAAAGAGTTAGTGTTGTTGGAATAAGAGATGGTTGATTTTGGTAATTCAGGATGTTGTGGTGTTGTAAAAGAATACATGATGAAGGCATTAACATGTTATTACATGGAAAAAAGGATACTCATTATGTTTAACTTCCTTATAAATTTTGGATTGGGAGTTTGGATATAAGGATGGAATAGATTATGTTTGAAATTGGATACTATTGTTAATGTTATTTTTGGATTTCCATAAAAATGACAACCCGGTGGTCGGGCGGCAACCCATCACATCCAGCAAGGCCGCGAGACATGGACCCACAACCGAAGGGAGACAATGGTGTATCACCTATAACTAACCCATGTGATGTATAGGATTTAATAATGCAGTTTTTTTAATGGTTTTGATAGATTAATTATAAATTCATTTTTTAGAGCCCTATACGAATAGGGTAAATAGAATATATTTTTAAGTTCTATTATCTTTTATAGTGAAAGATGAGTTTGTGGTAGAAATTAGTTAAAGTGTGGAAATATAATTGACAAGTAAACATTTTTTTCTTCTCTTATTCTATGAAGAAATAAATTATTAAACATTACGTAAGGAATCTTAAAACCAAAAATGTGTTATCCTAACACCTTACGTTTTGTTTAACTGATGGTATTTTAAATCTTCATATATTGGTGGTTTTGAGGCCCACAATTCTATAATTGGTTGTGATTCATGACCTCAATCACTCCCAATAAATATTTATGTTTTCCCTCTAATTATGTGTCTCAAATTTCCGCCAATGTTCTCCTAATCGATATCATAATTTGGTGGTGACTTTTTCATTCACCTCTTCCTCTTATTAATAATAAATTTTATTGACCCAATTTCTGATGTGGGTTTTCCCACAATGGTATTTTCTATTTTCAACCTTTTATTTTCGAAGAACAATTTCAAATTGTGAGGATGCAATTTACTGATAGGGGTAATAATTTAACACCCTATGATTTCATAGTACATTATTTTTTCAAAATAATTCAATAACATGCACTACAGGCAACACTGAGTTCAAGCGCACCATAACTTACCAAACTAGTCGTTATAAATAGTAATACCCACTTTTTGAAAATTTATAAATTTTATCTTTCAAAATGGACTTAATTTTTGGATTCGGAATATCGAAATTAGCTTAGGGGGAATTTTTTGAATTTCTCTGAAAACTTTAAATTTTTTATGAATAGTAAAAAACACTGAGTTTTAGTTTAAACCCAAATTTTTATTTAAATAAATATTTATTTTATTTCATTTTATTTTAGGTCAAAATAGATACATAATACCTATATATTTTCAATGTAATTCACTGGAGTCATTTTATAATAATTTTAGATATATAAAAATTTTATTGAACTTTTCACCGTCTTTTACCCACCTCCTGGGAGAATTTTTAAATTCACATAGAACATAATTTTACCGCTTATGTGAGTGAAATTTCAAAAATCTGAGAGACATCCTTAATATAAAGATTAAAATTTTGTTCAATAAGATTAAAATAATTTTTATGAATAGTAACTTTTTTACTTTTGTTTACCATGGATAAAAGTAAATAGGGTAATTAAGGGTAAAAATGATATTAATATTACCCTAAAACATGTCCTAATTATATTTTAAAAGTGTATCTAGACCAAAAACAAACTTATTAATAAAATATTATCATTTACGTCAACTTGGATTAAATTAGGACATTTATTGTTATTTAATTCAAAGAAGTGTTAAAAGAGTTAAAATCAGAGTTTAATAACTAAAATTTTTTAATATAGGGTTATAAATAAGCTGAATTAGATTATAAATATTCATTTTAAAGATAAAAAGATTTAATAAATAATTTAATTTTATTTATAATTTTTATATATTAAATAATTTAATTCATTTATGACACAATGATGATATAGTAATTACCATTATAATGAAAGATTAAGATAATAGATATTATAAATACCCAAATAAATATATTTTGAGACTTTTTATGAATTAAAATAATTTTATAGGTCAATATGTAATATTAGAATTGGTTATATGAGTTTTTTTAATTAATAATGCTTTTAGGAATTTAGCCGAAATAAAATACCCAATAGTGTCAAAATTTACATAAAAGTGTTTTTAAAACAAATATTATTTTATTAACTGATATTCTATTCCTAGAAATATAAGGATCGTCCAAAGGACTTATATCATGACAAATTTATAATTAATGGACCACTTGGGGGGTCTATTGGATGTTTATAGTAAGTTTATTAACCATATAATATAAAAATACATAGAGGCATGGTAAATGTCAAACTAGTTAACTAAGAGTTAAAACTAAAAGATGAGGTTAATAAATTGATCCAACCCTATCTAAAACCTATTGGTTGAGTGTATTTAGACCCATCCCCCTCTTAAAATCTAAATAATTCAATTTTATCCATTATTAACAGAATATTAATTTATAATAAAATAATATTTTATGTTTTTTAAGGTTCCCCTAACCCCTCTTATAAAAGGTCACTCCCCCTTCGCTCTAATTCACACCTTCTATGCCATTTTCCTCAGACAACCCCTACCCAAATACCCTCTCATCTATCCTCCATTAATCCTTGAGGCCTTATTTTGATCCGAAAGGCAACATATGGTGCCCTTTTAATCAAATCAAAAGGAAAACCCCGAAGAAGAGGTAATGATTTCACCACCCTATTTCAAGGTCCTTTCTTCTTCCACTTCCTTTTTCTTTGATGTTTCCATTCTGAAATAATAACTCTAGTGTATTCTATATAATATGATGTTATTATAATTATTGTACAACAAAAATAATTATTCTATCCACCCTCTGATGGACATGTAATCATACATGCGTACGTACGGATTACTGTCTCCACGTCATGGTGTAATTGTTATTCAATACATTATTATATTTATGGGTATAATATAGATGCGTATTTGATTTAAATACTAAATATAAAAATATGAGGATTCTGTATATATGATATAACATCCAATTATATATTATTATAATAACAAAATAATGATATTTTCGCTCGTGTGTACGTACGGATTACCGTCCCCACGACGTGATGAAATTCATTTCCAAGTTCACCATTCATCGACGATTATAAAAATATATACTGCTAATAATTATGTAATATATGACCAAATAATTATACATGAGATATATATTTATATATATAATTATTTATTTACTTATATATATCTTACTCACTTACATTTGTTCAATACTATATGAAAACGGAAACAGCGTTTATGCGTACGGACGGACTACCATCTCCATAAACTGTGTTTTCCATATCATAAATATATATATTATATATATTTATATTCTAAATATATATGATATATAAATCATTTTTTATATTATGGAAGTATTTAAATTATGATCTAAGTGATACAATCAAGGGTAACAAGTTAAAACACGTATGATAAAGAAAGAGATTATTACCTGAAATATTAATATAACATGGAAATTATTATTAAATGGGTAGTATAAATTCCTAAATGAATTATTTATGATATCATAAATATTAATATACTTCTGTTATAATTTAATAAAATACTATAGTCTTAATACATGAGGTTAAACATACCCTCGACTAAAGGAAAGTCCAAGGTTAGGGGTTTTCATCTCACTCCTTATTCCCGTGAGATTCATGCCATGTTACAACTATTACCTTATCTGTGTTGTATGTACTTCCCATAATAGTATTATTTGTGTAATACACTTTAATTTATTTTTATTTACATATTAATTGTATGATACCACTTTCATGGGGTGTATGTTTCGTAAGTTACCAAATTGGTAAGGGTTAATTTCACAATCTCTATTATCTGAGGTTGTTTTTACGTAAGTATCTAACGAGACATATTTATTATCCATGTCCATGTTTTATGAAATATTTTCCAAAGGTATTCTTAAAAGTTACTTTTTTCAAAAACATAATTTCAAGTGTTTTAAATATTTATTCTTCTAAATCTTTATCATTAATGTCTATGTCTTCAAAATGGGTTTTGATGATTTATTTATATGGACATGAATGTTTTTAAAATGTTAATTCCATTCAAAAATTTTCATGTGGTATGGGAAACTTTTATCGAAAAATGTCTCTAAATGTCTTCCTTTCTAAATTGTGTGACTTTAAAATGTTTTCATGAAAAAAGGATATTTCTCTCAAAGGGTTTTACAAATCATTTTCATCTATGTCAACATCATTTGATGGATTTTAAACTTGTTTGAAGATGATTTATTATGATAAAAATATTCCATATTGTTTGGAAGGTTTTGTGATATGTTTGAATATGGATGTATTATTTTTATATCATTCATTGTTTAGGGATAAGGTATTGATATTTATTATGCTAGTTTTAATATTAATTTTTATGTTATGTTTAAGATTTTTCATATTCGGAATGCATTGGACTTAGTATGTGACGGTTGGAGCCTTCTTTAGCTCCTCGATGCATTAGTAGGTCCCATGAGACAAACTATTGTTTTGGCACAAGGCCTTGAGAAAATCTTATTTGTAGTCTGGGCACAAGGCCTTGACTATGTGGTTATGATAGTCTGGCATTATGCATTCCATCATTAAGAATGTGGTTAGTGATATTTCATGTGATTATTCAACTAGTAGAATATCCATGTGAATAAGTAAATGTAATTACTTAATTTTATTTTTTCCATATTATGATGGTGTACATGTTTAAAAGGCTGTTGTTTTAGTTATACATTGCCTTAAATGTTTATGCTTATTTATGAAAGTTTCCACAATATTTTTATCCTTACTGAGCATTTGATCTCACACCTTTCTATGTTTTATTTTTCCAAGGATTCCACGAAGTGTATTGTGATTGATATTTAGGATTAATCCAAGGGAATAATGGCATTCATAATGAATTATTTATGTTGTTTTGTATGTTATAATGTTTAATGTCATATTCATGTATGTAATCTATTTTCCAAGACTACTAAACCGATCGGTCCTTTGGGACTTGATTCCTTGTAATAATGCCAATGTATTAAAATAATTCACTGACTCTGGGTAACTAGGGTCAGGGTGTTACATTTTAAAAAAGAATGATATGTTCGATATCATACAATACACACAACACTGAGCATAAACGAACAATGAAATGATATTATTTTAAATATGACCATTATAACCTATCTCTCAAATTCATTGTTGTGAATAGTATTCACTACATAATATATATATATATTAAAAATTACTAATCAATATAAATTTATTGATTCTTTATTAGTAATTAATCAATAAAATTTTAGTAAAGTAATATTATTCAGAAAAAATATGATTTCTTCAAAATATTTTTTATATTTTTTATAATAAAATTTCGTAAATAAATTCTAGAAGTTTTATAAAATTTATCTGAAAAAATGAAATTCATTTTTTAAATAATAATATCATATTTAACAGACAGTGAAATTTTCAAATTTTTTAGAAAATATTGATTTTTTTAGTGAATAGTAAAAGGCTGGTTATTATAATGATGTCATTTCCTTTCAATAAATTACGTAATATATAAGATCTATTATCTATTAAATATGATTTTAATTATAATAATATTCATTTAGTTACATTTAATTGAATTATATAAATTTTAATCATATTTATATTGGATTTTAGTATAAGTTTAATTTTGGATATGAAATCATGTTTTTTATGATTTTTTTAAAGTGCATAATGATTCCTGATATTAATTAATTATAAAACCCTAATGTGAAATGATTTATGTTAAATATATAGAATTTATTAAAAAAATACTAATTCACATTCATACAATGATTATTACTTGTCATATATTTAATATACTATTATCTTATGCCTGAAAAATACATTTCGAGAAAAATGCCTTTTCATCGTGTCTTTGAGTTTTATTAAAAATTAAATTCTGAAAATTATTTAAATTTAATTTGGTAAAAAAAACCATATTTAGAATCCGAATAATTTATATTATCTAATTAATTAATCATAATTTTTTATATAATTAACAGTGAAATAGTAAAAATCATTTATCTCATTAAAGGTAAATAATAAATTTATTGAGGCGTTAAAATAATACGATAAGGAATAAATTGACCTAAAAATGTATAAAATATATTTTATGTACTTATTTATACATTATAATGTATAATTATGTATAATAGTTCATTTTTCATCCTTTTTTAATGTGAAAAACATTGGTACACCTTTTTCTTTTCAAACATTACAAGTGTAAAACACACCTCACTTATAAAATACCACCCCACGTCCTCTCCCATTGACACATTAAAATCCCTTTATATCGAAAAATACCTTACCAAATTCATTAATTACATTAATAACCATTAAATAGGTCACCTTTTTTTATCCTAAATCCATCTTGATACGGATTTTGGTGCTAACCTAAGGTGGTTATCTGAAGAAGACATATCATGCTAAACACATAATTTTTATTTTATTTGTTCTTCTACCTCTTTAAAATATTATTAAATTATACTATTATAATAATACTAGTATCTTCCATATAATTATATTAAATTATGACAATTTAAAAACCAAAATCCACATCCTATTCAATCAAATGGGAAATTAAACCATCATTCATGTGTAATGCTGACTACAACCCTGCAAACCAATGTGATTCTATTTTCATCATCCCCTGTCATGGATAGTTATAATGATTTATTTAAAGTATATATATGACACTTTTTAAAATATTTATACTTATATAATTACTATATCACATATACCTTCATACTTTCCATTATATGGGAGAAACAATAACATTACTCATGTATATGGTGGACTACTGCCTCACGAAGTGATGTGATTCCTTTTTCATAATGCCTTTCAGGGAAGGTAAAAATGATAATGTAAAAATATATTAGATATGTATGAATAAATAATAAAATTCAAAAAAAATTATCATTATTGAAAGATAATATAATATTTTATTTCATACCTTTCCTCTCACTAAAAAATAATAATGTCATTTCGTGCGTAAGTGTGGACTACTACCTCCGCAAAGTGACATGATTCTTTTTCTTCACTAAATCACATGTATGATATATATATATATATATAATAAATTACATAATATGGTATTCATTATATTATGATCATTATAGAAATATAAAATAATATATCTCTCCAAAATGATCGTTTAAAAATTGAAGTGTTACTCGTGTGTACATATGGTCTACCATATCTATTATTGTATTTTAGTTCATTTTTCATACCCATATTTCATGATTGGATTTAAAATTATAATTTATGAATAAATATGATAACTGTTTCTTTATCATTTTTATTTTTATGATGTATTAATGACCACTTCGACAATAGTTTGGAAATCAACGGTGTCGCACCCCAATATTTTATAGTATGTCTCTTCTAAAATATATCTAGTTTCTTCAATATCATCCTTTGTACGCAACACCAAGTACGACCGTACGATGATATAAACTAGCCATTTAAAAGAAGTTATGAATAGTAATAACATCATTTTGAAATTTACAAATTTTATTTTTCAAATTATACTTCATTTTTGAATTCGAAATACCAAAATTAGTTTTTGGTGAAATTTTGGTAATTATCTGAAAAGAAATCCAATTTTTTATGAATATTGAAAAATACTGCATTATTGTTTAAAAATAGATATTTTCATTTAAACAATTATTTTACATTTAATTTATTTTAAGTTACCTATTGATAAGTAATAAACATATAAATCCAATGTTGTTCATTAGAATCGTTTTAATAAAATAATTAGATATAAAAATTTGGTGATCATTTGAACGTCTCTTTTACCAGCCTTTTATCCACATCTGGGGGATTTGCATTAAATTTAATTTTATAATTTCTATGATTTGAATTTTTAAAAATCGACATACATGGTTTTAATAATTATAAAAATGTGGTCTAATAGGATCAAAATACTTTTTTTGAATAGTAACTTTTGAATTTTATTTACCACTATTAAAGATTAATATGGTAATTAAAGGTAAAATTAATATTATAATAACATAAATAAACCTTAAAACATGTCCTAATTTCATTAGATAAATGTGTTTCGACAGAAATAAACCCCAGTTCTATAATATTATCCTTTTTAATCCACTTTCTTTATATTAAGATATTTTTTATTTTTTATTTAAAAAATGTTTAAAATTTCAAAATCAAATTTTAATAAGTAAATCATTTTTAATATTAGGTTATACATATAATAAATTATACAATAAATAATCATTATAATGATAGAATGTGAATCAAAATCATGATAAATTATTTATAATTTTTAAGTGTTAAATAATTAAATTTATTTGTGACACAGTGAGGATGTTGTAATTGATTTATTAAAGGAAGAATCAAATAAATATTATTAATAATATTAAAATAAATATAATTTGAAATATTTCATGTCATCCACGAATTTTATGGATTTTTATGACATTTTAGGGATGAGATAATGTATTTTTTCAAAGGAATCAAGTATTTATGTTTTTTAAAAATCGTCAAGTGATAAATTGTGTCAAAATTGACATAAATGAGATTTTAAAATAAAAATTATTTTATTAAATGATATAAAATTCATAAAAATATATATATATCTCAGAAAAATAAATATTATATTGTTTAATATTTCAAAAATTATTTAATTTTTATTTTTTTTTTGTAATTTTATAGTAATTATATTAACCCTATAGTGTAAAAAGACAAGTAGTCGCGATAATAGTTAAATTGTTTAACTAAGGGTTAAAGCCAAAAGATAAGGTTAATTTTGTGACATAAAATTGTCTAAATTTATTTTTTTTGAAAATATTTATACATATACTCATATTATCCTAGTAATAAATAACATTGGATCTATTTTTAAAATAAATTCAATTTATAATAAATTAATAGTTTTTGAAAAGTCCAAAAGTGACCCTCCCATCTCTTATAAAAGGGAACATATCTTTATCTTTTATTCACAACTGTAAATCCATTTATTTCAGACAAAACCTTGACATTTCTCCCAAAAAATTATTTCAATTCATCCTAGAGGCTAAAATTTATATATAAATCCAACCAAAGGACTCCTTTTTTGCTAATCAAAAGGAAACATTAGAAAAAGAGGTAATTATTTTATCAACTCTTTCAATGTTATTTTCTTCTTATACTTCCAATTTATAATTTTTTCTATTATATAGTCATAAATATATATTTTAATATATTCTGATGTGTTTTTATGATTATTTTACAATCATATTCCTCCTTTTTGTTGGAACCATGGCTGTTCTATGTAGGAATTAGAGTTTGGTTTGTGTTTGTTGTCAATCCTCAATGGAAGTTCAGAATGTGTGCCAACAATATATTCATACAGTTCAAGCAGACAACAGTATTGAAGGTTACACTGTTTCCCAGTGTTTTCCAAATTTTTGGGCCTCAAAATCGGAAAATGAAGAAATGGATTGTCTGCAAAAGGAGGTGTGCACAAACAGGAAGTTGTGTGTGGAAAATAAGGGTTGTGCGCTAAATACTTAAGTTGGGAATGAAAAACAGAGTGGTGCACGAAATAGAAAAGTGATGTATTTCGTGCAAATAGTGTTTCAGAATCAAAATTTCAAAAAATGGCAAAGGCATGGGCTGCGCGAAATATTTGGAGAGGTGCACGGAAAATGATACCTGCGTGAAAAATTACATGCCAGATGAGAGGTTTTCGCGCCGAAGGGAATTTTGCATGCGGGGGTATCAGATGCCTATAAATATGAGGTGACCCCATTCATTCCGTATGTTTGAAAAATTAGAGAAGATCCATGTTCTGATGCGCGAAAAAGAATCGTGAAAAGGGGATTGCGATAAATATTCTGGATTGCGCGGAAAATTGCAGGATGCGTGGAAAACGATAAGCTGCACGTAAAAATTGGGGTTGCACGTAAAAGATTCTGCTGTGGGAAAAAGTTTGTGGTTGCGCGAAATATTTTTACGCGTAAAAATCAAATTTTGTGCTCGATAGGAAGGTTTTGTGCACAAAGGGTTGGTGTTGCACGCAATTATCAGTGAAGCTTGTCTGCACGTTCTAGTTATCCGCTTCAGTGGTTCTGTGTGTTCTAATGCATCATTTTCGGACCTGGACGCAAGCAGAGTCTCGTGCTAAGAAGAGACAAATGACTTCAATGCAAATCTATTTAAGAGACCTTCAATTATATAAACTGAGTGGGACTTCACCAACGACAGTGAGTCAGGGGGAGTCAAAGGGAGTGACCCGATGGACGCAATTAGCTATCCCTGAACATTTGTAAAGGCAATGAGCCTGGGACAGAGTGACTATGCCCTATCCTTTGTAATCCCCATCTAGTAAAGATTAGTGGAATTAGGTACGACTGGAAACTTTTCGGCATATGCTCCTTGGACGTAGCCCTTAGTGGTGAACCAAGTAAAAATTGTTGTGTCAACTCTTTTGCATGTGAATGTTTGATTGCTGATCATTTCCATCATACAAGTTCAACTAGTTCCTACTAACGTGGGAATAAGATCCTTTGATTTAAAATAAAAAGTTGACTCCCTGATTCACCTCTCCCCTCTCAGGGTGTCCTGGGGTCCAACACTTTTACCCATCTAATGATAAACAATACCACCATGTGTGCATACGTACAGCTTATCGTCTCCACATCATGGTGTAAACTTGTTTTCATCTATAATTTATTTAAAAGGCAATAATGTTGAATATAATGGATATAAATAATAAATATGACATTGTATTTATTATTTATAATTGAAATACCATCCATTTACTTAACTATTTACCATTAAGGAAATGATATCATCACTCGTGCGTACTTAAGTCTTATTGTCTCCACAGTGTGATGACATTCATCTTCCACGTTAACCATTCAATAATAATTACAAATATATATATAATGAATAATTATGAAATAAATTATATAATAATTCAACTATGATAATATATATATGTGTGTATTTGTGTGTTATTTACTTTCTTCCATTCGATACGATAAAAAATGGAAATTGTGTTCATACGTACGTACGGCCTACCATCTCCCTGAATAGTGTATTAAATTCCATATATATTATCTACATATATATGTAAACTGAATATATATGATATATAAATCATGATATATATTATTTATGTAATTAAATCATGATCTAAATAATATCAATAATTATAAGTCAAAACACGTACGATAAACAAATTGATTATTACCTGAAATGTAGTTTTAACTTGAGATCATTAATAAATGGATAATATATAGTCATAAATGAATCATATATGATATTGTTAATTTAGATATGATTCTTTTAGAAGTTAATAATATGATTAAAACCATTATACTGGAGTTTTAGGCACTTATGGAGAGTATCTGACCTAAGGTAAGGGAAATATGCAACACTTTTAATTTTCATGAGATGTAAGCCATGTTCAATACTTATTTATTTTGAGGAGTGTATGTGATGACCCTATAATATTTGATATCAATAATAAATTTGAATTAATGGTGTTTAAATATTCATTTGATGATATTGGGATTATTATTTAAATTGTCAATGTGGTATGGGATGCTTTGAATGTTTAAAGAATTCATCCTTTCTCTATTTCAGTATTATTAATATTATTTTACATAACTATTTAAATGGATATAAGAGTATTATAATGGGGATTTTAGGCCTATTTTTATTATAATTAAAATAAATTCAGAAATTAATCTTTTAATTTATTATGTAAGAGTTTCTTTAACTAAACATCATCTTAAATTTTATATATATTTATTCTTCCAAATCATTATCATTAATGTATGTTTTTTCAAAATGGTATTATGAGTTTATTTATATAGACATGAATGTTTTAAAATTTTAATTCATTTTTAATGTTTCAAATTGGTATAGGAAACTTTGATTCAAAATACTCTTTTTAAATGACTTATTTTATAAATTGTTGGTCTTTTTAATATTTTCAAAGTAAGAAAAGTGACATTTCTCTAAAAAGTTTTTAATGATTTTATTCAATTATTTTCACCTATTTCAATGTCCTTTGTTGGGTTTTTTTCTTAATTGAGGTTTATTTGTTATGAAAAAATTGACCATATTGTGTTGAAGGGTTTGTGGGTTTTTTAAATATGGATGTGCTATTTTGATACCATTCATAGTTTATGGTTAATGTATTAAAATTTCATATGATAGTTTTAATACGAATGTTTATGTTGTTTTGGGATTACCCCTTTCATAAGAGGAATGAATTGTACATAGTAAGTGATGGGATAGGGACTTCTTAATGAATTACTTACGGGTTCGGGATAGGTTAATGAAAGCCCTACGGGTTGGGGACTGGTTAATGAAAGATCCTCGATTAATTTATAGTTCTGATGAGAAAAACTAGTTTGGGGTTTGACTAAATCCTTACCTGTATGTACGGTGTTGGCACAACTCCTTAATGGTATGATGTCCAGCATTATGAATTCCCTCATTATGAGAATTGGTATTGATATTATTTTTTCTTATTCTTCTAGTATAATATACATATAAATCTCTAAATGGTATTATTTTATTTATTATTTCCATTTTATGATGAATATTATGTTTAAAAGGATTTTGTTTCAGTTTTATACCTTGCCTTAATTATTATGACTATTTATGAAAGATTTTGATGTATTGTTTAACATTAATGAGCATCTAATCTCTCCCCTTTCTCATGTTTTTTTTCAAAATTCCAATAAGTGTTTTATGGTTGATATGGACGGTTAATCTAGGAGAATAATTGTTTTCTCAATGTTTTATCTATATTTGATGTTATGTTTTTGAATTGTAATGTAATGTTTAAGTATGTAATCTATTTTCCAGGACTATTAAACTGATCGATCCTTCAGTGTTTGAATCCTCATAATCATGACGATGTATTAAAATAATACACTTGCTCTGGGCTTCTGGTGTTAGGGCGTTACAGTTGGTACCAAAGGAAGTTTCGAAAACACCTCGAAAACTAGATTTAGAAAACATAGATTAGGAAACAAAATCCAAATATTGACTTTAAGGATATGTATAGAATAATGTTATAGTATTTTGGTAAGGTATAGTTTATGTGTGTATTACTAACAAATATATCCATATATAGATATTGAAAGTAGACATGGTTCCAGAACAAATGTACCTATGGGTGAAAACTCTGACAAGGTGTATCAGGCCTGAATTATGGTTAACCTGTTACACAACAACGGGCCATACCATGAACTTGGTTTGACACTCCCAAGATATATGCATATGATAATTCACATTTTTTTACAAACCAGATTGAGGATTTTGATATAAGATGATAAGAAATAACCATGGTTATATGTAAAATTATTTATATTGGAAATAATGTGTCATTATATACTTCAAATGATTATTTGACTATTCTTACTCGCACTATACTTTTTTGTTTTAGTCAATGGATTGATCTCAAAGAAAACATATTAACATTGAAAATGCTGGAAAAGGTGGACAAGGTGGTGGAAATGGGAAGCGTATTGGGTTATTGAATGGAATGAAATATATTGTGTTCATGTATAATCATTTTTCGAAAAATATGATTAAGAACATATACATTATCCAACTCCATAACTCACAAAAAAAGGAAGGTGGGGTATGCTAAGTTTTCTAGTGGTGGAGACCATGTAGAAAAGAATTCTCCATATCCATCAAGTAATAAATTAGGAAGGAGAGACCTAGTAATGTTTATTAATGGAACAAAGAACTACATTATGTATTGGAAAGAAGGACATAAAGCAAAGAATTGTTGAGAAAAATGAAGAGTACAATGGAAGAAAATAAAACATATCCTGATAATACATTTTTAGTCATTTGTCGAAAATGTGGGGGTCATGAGAATTACCAGAGTCAATTCCCTATTCTATTAGACAACCTTTATGCCAAGTAAGGACCTTTGTGTAAATAAATAGATGATGAATTATTTAAAAGTACTAATGATCTTTTGATTATTGGGTTACATAGTATGATTCTTTTTAATATGTCTAACCATAATGTTTTCTATGTGAAAATGATATTCAAGGAAGAATTATCTTTTTATTTTTGGAAATAATTATTTTGGTATTAATAAGATTTATAGTTTTTACGATCCTTGATTTTGAGGAAATTAGGGGATATTATATTTTGGGATAAAAAATGAAAGGCGTGAGATAACATTTTATATAAAAATATTTTATGTTTTTTTTTAAATTTTATCCCAGTTTTTGAATGTTATAATAATTAAATAGTTTTGGAAATAGGAATGCCCCTACAACGGGTGACAACCCTATCGCATTGGATAGGGATATAGGAATTGAACCCTAAACCAAAGGGAGTCAAGTCTTTATCTCTTACCACTGGCCTACATTAATTCCTTCCTTAGTATGACTTTTTTTTATTTAAACAATTTTTTGGAATAATAATAAGTGGATTTTGGGAACTTAGGTTATATCAAATGAATATCATTTACATTGGAAAATTATTTGGGAATTAAGTGATAAATGTTATTTTGGAAGACGTTCACTATTTTTTGAACATTATATGATTAATTTAAATAGAATAATATGTAATTTTACTTAAGGCTTAATGGTGAAATTTTATTTTGAAAGAATCTATGATTTTATTGTAGACTCATGGATATTTTGGGTATTTATGGAAATGATTAACCAATATTCTGGAATATTTGAATAGGTTAATTACTTTTATTATGAGACATTCAGAGTGATTTTCTTTGAAGATAAATGTTAACAATTATCCTGGATGACTATGTGATCCAAACATTCCAAATTTCATGTTTCAATCTTATTTTGGATTTTTTTTGATGAAATTTATGGATAGTTATTAGTTGAATGGTCTATGTTGAAATTTGGGGTTTTACTATGGAATTTTGGAGATTATTTTTGGGAATCATCTTATCATGTATAAAAATTATGGTATTGGTGAATGATTAAAGATAGTAGAAATAGATAGTTAATCTTTTGTGGATTTTACAATTCTGTAAAAGTTGAATCTATTGCTTCAAACATGACAATTTTATCTTGAACAATCATTATTTGGAGAAAAATAGGACTTTATGGTAGAAATTGATTAATGGAGGAAACTCTACTTTCTAGGTGAGTATGATTCATTATGTTCTTAGTCTGTAAATTAAATGATATATTCAACTCTATGGAAAAGATCATAAAACCAAAACTGTTTTTCTAGTAATTTATTTTCAAATGAATCAAATTGTCCCTTAGATCATCATTGACATATAGCTTTCTAATTGTTAACTTTTTCCAAATCAGGTCCTCTATCACTCTTCATTAGAACCTGATGGTATGATTTATCTTCCAAGTCCATATTTTCCTATATAGAACACCATTATGTGTTATCTCTTGTGACCTTCACATATCACTTTATCTTAAATTGGCAGTCTCATTAATCCGTATTTTGTTGCGGTATTTCAATGAAGATATTTTGAAAAGTACAATGAGTAGTTTTCAATCTTTAGTTCAAATTATGTGGATGAAATTTGTTGAAGGAGGGGAGAATGTAACACCCAAATATTTTATATGATGTATCTTTTTTAATAAATCCAATTTCTATAGCATCTTTTATTGTACAGAACACTGAGTTTTAGCGTACCGCTATAAACTAAACTAGTAGTTTAAAAACAATTATGAATATTAATCACCACATTTTGAAATTTATAAATATTATTTTTCAAAATAGACTTCATTTTTGAATTTTTAATATTAAAATTTTATTAGGGTGAAATTTTGGTAATTGTCTGAAAAATTCCAATTTTTATGTATAGTGAAAAATAATGCCTTATTGTTTAAAAACCTACTTCTCATTAAAAATAGTATTATTTTAAATTTATTTTAAATGAAAAATAGATAAATAGTATAAATATTAACAATATATAGTTCATTGGTGTCCTTTTTATTATATAATTAGATATAAAATTTTATTGATCTTTTGAACATCTCTTGTACCCACCTTTTATCCACGTCTGTGGGATTTGCATTAATCATTATTTTACCTCTTATATGAGTTGAATTTTGAAAAATAGAAATATGTTTTTGTAGTCAGGTTAAAAAAAATTTGTTATAGGATCAAAATAATTTTATTGTTGAATACTAACTTTTGATTTTTTTTACCATGGTTAAAGGAAAATATGTTAATTAATGGTCAAAATAATATTAAAATATTATAAAATTACCCTAACATATGTATTAGTTTCATTAGATAATTTTTTATGACCCAAATCAAACTTAGATATAAAATATTATCTTTTTTAAGCTAATTTTTTTAGATTATGATATTTTTTATATAAAAAGAGTTAAAATTTCATATTCAATTTTTAATAAAAAATAATTTTTAATATAGTGGTATAAATATGATGAATTTTACTATGAATTTTAATTATTAATTTAAAATTTATATCTTCATTATTACCTTCACACATTAAATAATTAAATTTAATTATGACACAATGAGGATGCAGTAATTGATTTATTAAAGGAAGAATCAAATGGTAGTTATTAATAATATGAAAATAAATATAATTTGAAATATATGATTCCATATATGAATTTTATGGATTACAATGAAATCATAGGGATTTTTTAATTTGGTTTTCATGATGTAGTCAAGTTGATATTATTTTTAAAAAAAATCAATTCATAAATAGTGCCAGAATTGACAAAACTAAGATTTTAAAATTAATAATATTTTATTAAATGATATAAAATTTATAAAAATATATACATGAACCAAAAAACTAGTCTAATGTTAAATATCTAATACAGTATCCAATTGGGGTTTCATGTCATTTTATAGTAACAATATTAACCCTATAGTGTAAAAAAGAAAACAGTCATGCTAATAGTTAAATTGTTTAACAAAGGGATAAATCCAAAATATATGGTTAATTATTTTACCCAACCATGTTTTAAATTCATTAGTTTAGAATATTTTAACCCATCTTAAAATTACCCTCAAAATAACTCACTTCAGATCTATTTGAAATCTAAATTCATCTTATAATAAATTAATAGTTTTGTGGTTTCATAAAGTGTCCCTCCCATATCTTATAAAAGTGAACCTCTCATTCTATTTTATTCACTCCAATAAATCCCATATGTTTGATCAAAACCATCAAATTACTCTTCAAAGAATCCCTCAATTCTTCCTAGATTTCATAATTTGGAAAAAAACACATCCTAAGGAGTTCTTTTGTGGAAATCAATTAGAGACACTCGATGAATAGGTAATTGTTTTATCAACTATTTCAATGATTTTTATTCTAATTCTTTTTACTAAGTAGTTTCAACAAAAAATCCATTATTCCACAACATAATATATTTTTATATGTTTTTATGATTATTTTACAACCATATTCCTAATTTTACCCATCCTATGAAAAACAATACCACCATGTATCCATACGTATGACTTACCTTCTCCATATCATGGTGTAAATGTTTTTCATATATACTTTATTTAAAAGGGTATAATGATGAACATAATGGATATAAATAATAAATATGACATGATATTGATTATATATAATTTAAATTCCATCCATTTTCTTACCCCATTACCATTAAGGAAATGACACCATCGCTCATGCGCATGTACGGCTTACCGTCTCCATTACGCGATGAGCTTCATCTTTCATGTTAATCATTCAAGAATAATTATAAAAATATATATAATTAATAATTATGGAATATGTGAAATTTAATTATACTATAAAAATATATTAATATATTTATTTAATTTACATTCATTCATTCAATACAATTAGAAAATTTAAACAACGTTCATGCATACGTATGGCCTACCGTCTCCTGGAATAGTGTATTCCATTTCATATTATATATATATATATATATACTGAATATATATGGTATAAAAATCATGTTTTATTTTATGAAAGTAATTAAATAATTTTCTATGAAATATAATCAACAATAACAAGTTAGAATGCATACAATAAACAAAGCGATTATTATATGAAATGTTTCCTTAACGTGGAAATCATTAATAAATATGAAATATAAAGTCATAAATTAATCATATATGATATAAAATATATTATTATGATTTTTTCAAAAGTTAATAATATGATTAAAATCATTATAAAGGAGTTTTAGAGATTTATGGAGAGTATCGTACCTATGGTATGGGAATTATGTCTCACTCTTAGATTTTGTGAGATATAATCCATCTTCACTACATATTTCTTATGTGTGGTGTATGTGATACCACTATTATATTTGAATAATGAATAAATTATACATAATAGTATTTAAAGACCCATTTTAAGATACTTAGATTTTTATTTAAGTAAGGGAATATTTAACTAAAACATTATTTTAAATGTCTTAAATATTTATTCTTCAAAATAATTCTCAGTAATGTCCAGGTTTTCAAATTGATTTTAAAGATTTATTTATATAGACATGAATGTTTTTAAAAGTTAATTCCTTTAAAAGGATTCAAATTTTTATAGGGAACTTTGATTCCAAAATCTCATTTTAAAAATATTATTTTATAAATTGTGAGACTTTCTAATGTTTTCAACGTAAAAAAGATGATATTCTTCTGAAATATTTTTAATGATTTTATACAATTATTTTCATCTATTTCAACATCCATTGATTGATATTATTCTTAATTGAGGATGATTTTTCATGATAAAATCTACCATATTTTATTGAATGTTTTATGGTATGTTTGAATGTGGATGTTCTATTTTGATATCATTCATGGTTTATTGTCAATGTATTAACATTACCAATTCTAGATTTAATTTTAATGTATGTGTTTGCTATGTTTTATCCATGTCATAAGAGTAATGAATTTGATATACTAAGTGATAGTTAAGGGACCTCTTAATGGAATCCCAATAGGTTAGGGTCCAGTTAATGAAATCCCTATGGGTTGGGGACCAGTTAATGAAATCCCCTCGATGCATTGGGTTTTCTCATGAGACAAATTAGTTTGGGGTTCTACTGACATCTTACCCTTTAATATGGTCAAGGGACGAGGCCTTGATGGTATGACATTGAGAATTATGAATTCCCTCTTTATTAGATTAGTTATTTATGTTACATGTTCTTATTCTACTAGCAGAATAACCATGTGAATGCTTAAATGGAATTATTTGATTTATAAATTCCATATTATGCTGAGGATTATGTTTAAAAAGATTGTGTTTTAGTTTTATTCCTTTCCTTGAATGTTTATTATTATTTAAGAAAGCATATACAATATTTTATAATGTTACTAAGCAACTGAGCTCACCCATTTATCATGTTTTTATTTCCATAGGATTCAATGATGTGATTTATAATTGATAAGAAGGGTTAATCTATGAGAATAATGGCGTTCTCAAATATTTACCCATGTTGTATATTATGCTTTTGTATTGTAATGTAAAGTTAAAGTATGTAATATATTTTCTATGAATTCTATACTTATTAGTAAATCAGGATTTGATTTATGTTAATCATGATAATGTATTAAAATAATGTACCGTCTTAGGGCCTCTGGGGTTGAGGCGTTACCGAAGCTATTTTGAAACAATCAATTGGACATCCTCAAAACACCCAACATGGAGTTAACTAATTATGTATTTAAATATCTCCTTAAAATAGATAAAATAAATGATTCAAATATGTTATGTTAATCCGATAAATGGTTTTAAAGAAATAATATAATTTATTTAATCTTAATGTATTGCAGTTAAAGGACATAGATGGAAACTTTGTAGTTGAGGTATGGGACTTTAATCAATTACCCTTCATTGGGACATATTTTAATGTTTTACAAAAAAATTATTTTATAAAGATGATATAAAACAATTTTTCTTTACATAACTTGAATAAATCTTTCATCATATTATTTTATGTTTCAATTTGAATTATTTTATCCAATATAATTTTACATGAATGTTACCTTGTGGTAAAAAAATTCATAACTCAATTTCTTTTCACTATGTTATATAACATCATTATTGTCATTTATATTTCAAGATTATGTGTGTAAAGACATTTTATTTTCTTATGTTGTATTTCCACTTTTTTATGAGGATTTAAATTTTATATACCTAAGTTATAGATTGATTTATTATCACAGAAACATTATGATCACTGTAAGGGTCTCTCATCTCAAGTCATCTTCCTTGGGACATTTGTTATTTTATGCACCTATATTCTTTCCTGAGGTGTATATAATTCCCATTTGATATTTTTTGTCATTAATTTAATTATATTTATGATATTTAATATCTAATTTTATTTTATTATATAATGGGGCTAATGATTAAGGAGTTAGAAAATTTTAAAAGTCTTAATTATACAATATCCTTTATTTTCTAGACTATTTATGTTGAAGGTTATTTGGGAGGAAATAATATTATTTTATTTTTATGAACCATTTATATTTTGTTATCATCTATTTATGAATGTGTTTCACATTTATAATTTCAATTTCCTCACTTATTTATTGAAGATATATCTAAAATTGTTCTTGTAAGTGATATTGTTCTTAACTCATTCATTTAGATTGCTAATCATTATCTTCTATATCAATTCTTGATAATTTCTTTTAGAAATATCTCTTTTATAAAATTAAATTAATTCCTAAATATATTTTACATGATCATTTTTATTCTCTTAAAATGTTTTAAGAAGTAAATTTATTAATTTTAATCAAATGTCCTTTATAGAATGTTTAAAAAGAATGTTTATTTTTAACAATTAAAACATGATTGTAATTTTCCATCATCATAACTACTTAATGTTTTAATGGTTCCTTGTTATGTTTCAATTGTTATTTTTAAAAAAATTATATTCTTTAATGTTTGAGAAAGTTAAAGATTAAAAAAAGTTCAAAATTTTGTGGATATTTGCCTTATGAAATATTCCATGTGATCTTTTAAAATTATTTTCCATCTAAGATATAATACATTGATACTGAAAAAATTTAAAATTTTATTTTACTCATAAAAATATTTGAATTATTTTCTAATTGTTTTTCAATTTATCAATTTGAATTACACTCAATGTTACTTATGCTCTACTGGGATATCTTTAAATGATATCATCTTTATTCTTTCTCTAGATGGATTATGATAGTTTCAAAGATATTATCACAGAACCCATTTATTTCCCATGAGTTAAACATGATTATATGTGATTTTCATGGAAGCCATTTCTTTTTAGTGGGTTTATCTTGTTTCCATGATATTTTTATAGAACCCATTTATTTTTAAAGGGTTAATCAATTTATGAAAGGAATAATTTAATTTTTACGAGTTTTATACTGAGATAATTATTTTGTGTTCTTTATTTATTTTATTGTCCTTAGACATTGTTTAAAAAGGGTTAAACCACATTATAGATCATGGGTGATCTATATATTGAATAAATAATGGTTACACCCATATCGCTCTCCAATTCATTGGTAATGAAAGTTGACTACATGGTTTTTACATTTATAAGGGATCTGTAAGGGCTCTACATGGGTTTTATAAAGATTATGTTCGAATATACCAACACATTTTCTTTATGTTATCTATGAGTTGTAAATGATTCCTTTGATTAAGATTGAAATCAAATGTCTCATGATTATTGATTCTTATGATCATTTGTTTAGATAAATTTTTCGTCTATGTTCAATAATTAATGATCAAGTTATTAATGGGGATGAATATTCTTATATTATGATCACATTATTTTGTTATATCATAATATCCTTATTCTCTTCTTATGATCGCTGATGAAATTTATGTTTTAATAATTTTTTTTAAACATAATGACCATTTGACCTCACCTTTCTTATGGTTACTATTCTCCAAGTCCTGAAAAATGATGATTAGATTATTTATTTCTAGAACTTATTATCTTATAATAATGTTTTTTGGAGATGTTGATGTCCTAATATGGAATATGAAAAGTTGGGTAAATGTGGGAAACATACTCCCTTGAATTCATGGGTATTTTTTATTTAATGATTTTATCAAATTATATAAAAATATGAAACTAAATGGTCCTTGGGTGTATAAGTGATAAAATAATTCTATTTGATGTTGTATGTTTTTTATTGATTTTTTTTACCTTTTTGACTATCAATGCAGAAAATTTTATTATTATTTTTTTAGCAACAGATGTGGGATTGTGGGTTCATCTCTCTTATATTTGGTATCATATAATTGTTTAAAATACATTGGAAATTAGGATGTTTTCTTATGAAGTTATATTATGGTTTATAGAAACTATTATAGGTTTATTAGTTTATGTATGATCATAAATTTAATATTTATTGAGATAATTTATGGTTTATATGATCAATAATGATTATTGTAATTTTTAAGGGTATTCATCATATTATTAGTAATGTAATAAGGATATAATTTTAGTAAAAATTTTAACCTGAAGGTCTTGTGAAAACCCATAATAATAAGTATGGACATGATGAATAAACACATAGCCAAAGGAAAAAAGGGGGAAGCAAAAAGTTCATTGATATGTGATGTCATGGATAGTATGATATCATTTTTTAATATAAACGGTATGAAATGTTATTATTAAGTTGATTTTCAAAACATATATAATATATGATATATAACCATTAGATTTAAAATTGGTTTATTGATTAGGTTATTAATGTTTTTTCACTATAATATCACTATAGTTTTTGGGTTTTATGATATATCCTTTTATGTTATTTTATATATATAGGGTTATTCATTTATAGAATGATTTAGTTTGAACATTGGGTATCATTGTATAATTTTAGAGGATTATTAATTTTATTAATCATCTTATTATATTCAAACCACATTTGTATTAGTTAATGCCTAAAGATAGGTGGAATATACTAATAGTAATTTTTATGGTTATTTCTTCCTTTAAAAGTTTATTCTAATTCTTAAATCGTGAAAAATACTCTTGAATACTCATCGTTTGGTAAAAAGGATGATATTGTGGTTAAAATTGATTAAAGGATTAAATTAAACTTATCAAGGAATTATATTTTCTTATTTTGATTATATATATGGTAATAAATTTCTAAAACCATGGGAAATGTTAATTAAATGAAAATATATTCCTATTACATTAATTTCGAATGAAATAATGGTATTTTTCATACATTTTTGGTTTTTGGTTTTGTAGTTTCTACGAGCTCATGACTATTCACTTTCTTGTGATAAAGGACCTTTTCCACTATTCATCATTATTTAAGAATCATAATTTTCTTCTAAGCCCAAATATTCAAATCCCACTAATTTTTTACTATTTATAATCCTAGTATGAGTTGTTCCAGATGGCCTTTGTACTTCCTTTTGTCTCTTTTCAATAGAATGTTTTGTTAACCCTTTTTATGATTTGGGTTTCTAAAAAATGTATTTTCAAAATACCAAACATTTATTATTGATATAAATATTAAATTTTTAGGACATAATTAATTAATGGGTGGATAATGGAACACCAAGGGATTTTTAAAAAATAATATGTGCTCGATGGCATACAAGACACACAACACTGAGAACAAACGAACCATGAAATAATATAATTTTAAATATGAATTCAATAACCCAACTATTAAATTTGATGGTATTAATAGTTTTAACTAAATTATTATATATACATCCAAATCAATATAAATTTATTGATATATTATTAGTAAATGATCAATCAATTTTTTATATTGTAATTTTATTCATTTAAATAAGCTTTATTCAATATTGATTTTTATTGATTTTTGTGAAAAAGAATTATATATAATTTCTAGAAACTTTAGAAAATTATAATTCAAATTTTAAAAACAATTATTAAATCATCATATCAAAATTTTATTAGGGTGAAATTTTGGGATGTTTCGTAAAATCATGATTTTTTAGTGAAGATTGAAATTTCTAATTTTTTTTAAAAAGGTAACATCTTTTCAATAAATTAATTATTTTAAAAGTAATATTATGATTTAAATATGATTATAAGTAAAATCAGTTTTCATTATCTATATTTAATAAATGTAATTACATATTTGTCATCTTTATATTGTATTTTAGTGTACCTTAATTTTTGTGTTTAAAAATGTGTTTTTTAAATCATTATAAGGTACATAATGTTTCTATATTTTAATTAATTAGAATAACCCCTATTAAGGAATTATTTATATTAAATTAATATATAATATTTCAGGAAATATTAACTTGAATTCAAAAAAAGTATTATTATTATTCATTTAGTAAATATATAATAACCCTATACTTGAAATATGCATTCCTCGAGAAACATCTTTTTTATCATGTTAGTGGGTTTTCATCCAAATTAAATTATTAAAATTATATGGAATTAATTTTGTAAAATGGATTACATATTTTAAATCAATTTAATTTATATTATTTAATGATTAAAACATAATTTTTTTTTACAAAATTAGTAGTGAAATTTATAAAAATCATATACCACAGTTAAGGTAAAAAAACATATTTATGGGGGGTTAAACTAAAAAGATATGGGTTATAATTACATATATTGTTTTCTAAATAATATTTAATAGAAAAAAATTTCGTTAACCTATATAACTATAGATATTGGTCCATGTTAAATCATTTTGTAATTTCAAAAATTTCGGTACAAAGTTTTCTCTTTTAAAATTTCAAGTATTCCACTCACCTCACTTATAGAAGGCTACCCTCTCTCTTACCATATTAAAACATTAAAATATATTTCTATAAGAAAATAAAATACCAAATAACTTCATTAATTCAATATAAATTACATATATCCCCTATTTTGATCATTAATACATCTTATGAAGGATTTTGGTGCTAACCTATGTAGTTTGTTCAAGAAATAGGTATTGTGCTTAACCAGGAATTTTTATTTTATTTCTTTTTCCACCCCATTAAAATATCATTAAATAAAAATGATATAATAGCATTAAATATATACCATATAATGAGATGATATAATTTTAATTGAATAAACTCAATCAATCTTTTCTTCTATCAAATGATAAAACAAAACCATCTGTTGTGTGTACAGTGGACTACCGCATCAGTGATTATAGTGATTCTTTTTTCATCATCGCCACTCATGGATTATTATAATGATTCATTTAAAGTAAATATATGAAATTTTTAACATAATTTATACTTTTATAAATATTATAACACATATTCTTCTTAAAATTATATTCTTTTGGGGATATGATAACTTCACTTATGTGTAAGTCATACTACTGCGTCCAAAAGAGAAGTGATTTTTTTCCACTAACACTTTACATGGAATGTAAAAATGATAATGATAATTAATATATGAAATATATATAAAAAAAATATTAATAATAAGATATTTATCATTACTATAATATAATATATAATTTTCTGTCTTTCCCTTCCACTCATTGAAAAATGATTACGGTATTCGTGTGTACATGTGGAATACCGCCTCCAAAAAGAAATGTGATTATTTTTTAATCACGACATCACATATTTGATATATTTTTATAAGTATATAAAATGAATAAATATATTATTTAATATATTATTACCATTATAAAAATATAAAATAATAGTTAAATTTTCTCTATAATGATCATTGAAAAATGGAAACCTTACTCGTGCATATATACGACCTACCATCCCTATGATGGTGGAGTAGATAATTTTTCATAACCATCATTAATGATCGGGTTTAAAAGTATAATATCTGTATGAATGTGATAAATCTATCATTTTTATCATTATTTATATGATGAAAACATGTCCACTTTGACCACGATCAACACATCAGAGCTGTTTTAAAGGAATGAACCATACATCTTCAAAACACCCGATATAGACTTAACTGGTTAAGAATAAGAATATGTCATTAAAAATTAAAAAATAAACGACATAAGAATATGTTTTTAAAACATTAATAGTTTATAAATAAATAAAATAACTGATATAATCTTAGTATATAATAGTTAAAGGGCATACATGGAATTTATAGACTCTAGGTAATGGACTTCAACTCAATTTTCCTTCATTGAGGAATATTTTAATGTTATACTCCATATTTATTTTATACGGTTCTTATAGTTCACATTTTACAAATAATATCATTAATACCTTATAAATCATGTTATTTTGAGTTTCAATTTGAATTATTTCATCAAATTCTATTTTACATCAAAGTAACGAAGTGGTAAAAAAAATTGATTACTCAGTTTCTTTTCATTGGGTTATATTACTTCTTCAATGTAAATGATTTTTTATGATTGTGTGTGTAATTATTTTTTATTATCTTATTATATATTTACAAATTTTTATTTCTATTTAAATCTTATACACAATATTTATCCATTTTTTAATTCTCACTTCAATATTATGATCATTATAAGGGCTGATTGTCTCAAATTGTCTTCTTTGGGAAAGAAGTTATGTTATACACATATCATCATTTATGATCTATCTATATATATCCTTTGATATGTTTTTTCATTATTTTAATTATGTTTATGATATTTAATGTTTGATATTATGTTATTATTTCATGGGACTTATGATTAAGGTG
The DNA here is from genome assembly GCA_963277665.1 of Viscum album. Taxonomy (NCBI): domain Eukaryota; kingdom Viridiplantae; phylum Streptophyta; class Magnoliopsida; order Santalales; family Viscaceae; genus Viscum; species Viscum album. The sequence continues at coordinate 1,858,400,807 of OY728151.1, read as the reverse complement.
TTACCAGTGTTGTAAAGACTTTATAACACAGTCTCATTTATTTTTAGGCTTTTTTATATTGAATGTTATTTAGGAGGAAGTATTATAATATTATATTATTGAGACACATATATTTTCTTATAATATTGTTATGAATGTGTTTAAAATGTTTAATTTTTCTATTCTCCCTTATTTATTGAGGAAATATCAAGAAATTTGTTTGTATGTGATATTGATCGTATATTGTTCAATTATATTGAGATTCATTCTCTTCTATATCAATGCTTTCTAAAATGTTTTGAAAAGAGTTATATTATAAGAACAAATTATTTCCTAGAGCTATTTTACATTATTATAGAAAATATTTTAAAAGTATTAAAAAATAAAATTTGATAATGTTTTCCAAATGGGTAACTTTGACTCACTTTACAAAATGTATTAAAAAATGATTATTTTTTACATTTAAATAACGAACTGAATTTTTTACCGTAATTTCCACTAAATATATTAAAGAATAATTTTTACATTTCAAAGTTGTTTTTAAAAAAAAATATTTTGCTTTCTTTTTTAGAAATTTTTAGATTTCAACTAATTTTTTATACTGAAATTTATAATTTCGTCAAGATAGGTTCAATATGATCTTACAAAATCATCTTCCATCTAATATTTCATCATTTGAAGTTACTCCAAGTGAAAAGTTTTTTCCCTCAGATGTTTTTAGTTATCTTTTAATGGAATTTCCATTTATCAATGTCAACTACCCTTTATTTTACTTATGATCCATTGGGACATGTTGAATTTATGCCATCATTATTTATTCCCTAGATATATTATGTTTGTTTCTAAGAAATTATCATGAAACCTATTTCTATTCTATGAGTTAATCATGATTCAAAGATATTTTCAAGGAACACATTTATTTTCCAAAATTATGTCATGGTTTAATGATATTATCCTAGAACGTATTTCTTCATCATGGGAAAATAATGTTATGAAAGGAATAATGGATATTTTTAATAGTCTTATGATGAGATGAAATTTATTTTTTACTTTATTCATGTTATGGTTAATGGAAATAGTTTTCTAAGGTTTGATCACTATTATAGCTCATGGGGGAGCGTGATATAGCATATATGATGGTTGTTCCTATATTGTTCTATAATATATTGGTTATAGAATTAAAATATATAGTTATTCCATTTGTAAGAGTTCTGAAAAGGCTCTATAAAAATTATATTCCATTATACAAAATCATTTTATTAATTAATCATGTAGTTTATAAATGTTTTACTTGATCAGGATTGAAATCCCATGGATCTTGATTATTTATTTTTATAACTTTTTCCTTTGATAAATATCTATTCCTTTTCACATGATTAATTATTTTGGTGTAGATTGTTATGAATATTGTTATATTATTCCCCCATACATTTATTATATCATCTTACCCTTAGGCTCTTCTTTTTCTCACTAATGAATTTTATTTTTTTGTGCTTATGTTTACCCTTTTAATCAATTGAGATAACCCTTATTATTTTTTATATTCCATAGGTTATTAATAATGATAAATAAATAATTTATGTATATAAAGGTTTCTAACATGATGATGTTTTTGGGAGATATTGAAGAATTAATATGAAATATTAATTATTTGTAAAATTGGGGAAAATACTCTATTACTTAATTGGAATTGTTTATGTAATAGCTTATCCTAATTATATAAAAATATAAACCTAAAAGGCCCTTGGGTGTGTAAGGGTTCCAATGCATCCTTTTGATGTTATAAGGTTTGGATAGAAAAAATTGGGTCACCTTCATTATTATCAAAGAGAGAAATTTAATATTTTTTTCTGCATTGTATCTAGGTTTGTGGGTATTGGGATTTTATAATACATGTAATTTAATGGTGGGAGAAGCAAATATGTTAAAGTACCATAGTATTGGTAGAATTCATAAATATATTATGTAATATTTCTCATATATAAAAGCTACTATTTATTTTCATTATCAAAATAATGACATAAATTTTTAGCGCATGAGAGGGAAGATATTGAGAATTAACTCTAGGAGAAGAAGAATAGGATATCAAATTTTCGTAATTTTAATCTTAAATGTGTGTCTGGCCTAATGAAATATCATTAAAAATAATGTAAAATTTTTTTGATACCTTTTTATGATGATTATAGTTGGATGGGTTTCATTATGCTTATGAAAACCAAAAAGGACATCATGGAATGCATAAAAACGTTTTAGAAGATTAAAGAAGCTGAAATTTTAAGATCAATAAAAATTACTCAATTACAATAAGGAATAGTGTGTACTTAAATTGGGTTGAAAATGTAAAGTCCTGGAAAATATATGGAATTTTTTTTCATAAATACATGGAAATTTTACGAGTCCGTAAAAATTTACGGTGCTTGATTCTAAGGCCCAGTGTTCCCGGGATCAATTTATGAAGTTTTGTTTGGGTACGTTCAGTAAACGTATGTTTGTGTTTTTTTAACATTTGAACTAGTGCTCAGATTTGAAATCATAGGGCACCATAGAACTTGCAGCGCTGGTATTCACTTAATAAAACTTTCACCTAGATGGGAGTTGATCGAGAATAAAAGTTAGTTTTGGGTTTTCATGGAAAAAATAATAAAATAATGTGATCTACACTTTATTTTATTTGAGCTACCATGTCAGTGGTGGTGGTTAAAACCTCCTCATGGGAGTTGGAGGTGGGACTGCCACACCTTAACCTCGCATGAGAGGTTATGGTGGTGGGGCCCACCCGAACATAACCTCCTGCGAGAGGTTACGACATGGGGGCCACATGGGGTTAAACCCCCCTATTGATGGAGGAGAGTAAAACCTCTCAACTCTCCCTCATTACCGAGGGATATCCTCTCCATCTTCCCTTTAATTAAATGGAGACAACTCCCTTTTTATTAATTGTGTCAACACCCATGAATAAATTAAGGGGAGCCAAGTAATTAATTCTTCATTTATTAATTTTGTGCAAACACCTAATAAATAGATCTATTATTATTTTTGGGTTGGAATTGTTCATTACAGTGGAAACCTTGGGTGTATTGAGGAGACGATTATGGGGAGAAGACCCCAATAAAGAACTCTCCCCAATGAAGAACAAAGAATGCCAACAACCCCCTTTGATCTTATTCCCTAGACACATACCGACGTGGAACCACTTCCACATCCGACGAGTGAATTCAGGAGTGTAAGAGTGCAGAGGATGCAACGAATAACAACTCTGGCTGCTTCGCGTGACTTCACTATCAACAACTGATGATTAAAGGTAGGGAGTTTTTACATGTTACTGTTATTTCATTTCTATCTTCTTCGATGGTTGGAATGGAATTTTTTGCAGGTGAGTTGTATTCATCTTCATTTATTAATGATCCAATTGATACAACCCTAAACGTGGAGGGTTCAGGCCAAACCAACATGGCCCAACCCCTCGGTCGTTCTTGTTTGAGATGATCCTTGGAATGGCGACAAAGCAATGAGATAATGAAGGTGAAAAAGACAATGGTCGTGCTTCTTGTGGCCTATGCAACCCACGCCACCCTTACGGCACTCCAGCCGAACCGGCCTCCGGGTGTCCTGTGCACCCGGCCACCCTGCCGGCCCAATTCGCACCGAACCTGCTTGCCTAGCCACCCCCGACCGTCGCCCCCCTGGTCGCGCCCTACACTACACCCTCCCAATCGCCTTCCAGCCTACCCAGCGCCCTCCTAGAAACCTTTTTGCCAGCCCGGCGCCCTCCCGTCCGCCTCTCGGCCTGCCCGGCGCCCTCCCAGCCATGGTCTGGCCTCCCAGGTGCCCTCCCGGCCTACTCGGACACCCCGCCGGCATGCCCAGGCCACCACCCAGCCTACCCCGCCGCCTCGCTGGCCTACCCAGGATGCACCCCGGTTCCTAGATGAGTCTTATCTGTCCCCCGAGCTGGCCCACAGCCTCTCTCATGGCTCCACTTGCCAAACCGGCTCGGCCTCCCGGGCCAAGACACCTGAACCAGCCCTGGCCTTCGGACCAAGCCGCCTACGTGGTGACCTTTGGGCCGAACAGCCCTCGCAGTCCACTGGTTCGGGTCCAGTAGGCCGGGCCGAACCTAATATGCTGGCTAGACCAATGGTTCATGACATACCCAACATGTCTTATCAGGTTGACCCAGACCGGGTCAGACTGGACTCAGGCCCACTGCTGACCCTTTACATTATTTGGCCATATCTTTGGAATCGGATGACCGTTGGATGATCTGTCAGCAGCGCAGGTATTCTATGAGGATAACATTCCCTTGAGTATACCCCACCGAGGCTCGGGGTATTGTTGAGATACGGTCAGGTTGGATCGTACACGAATCCAACCGGGCCCCGGGAGAAAAAGGATAATAACTCATAGACCGGGTGTCTGATTGACGGGTCGTCTATTGCGATGAGACAACTATGATGTTTCAGAAATTTGTGATACTTCATTTGGGAAATTCATAATAGTAGGAGTATTTACAATTAGCTCATGAAGTGGATCCTTCCGGTGATGAGCAAACAGAGTACAGAGACCTAGTAGGTGACTGAGACCTGATGATTGCTGACCGTTTGACTCAGAGTTATTCTACTAGCCTAGCAGGGAACACCATGGTGTCATGACATACCTGTAGTAGGGAACGGCTTGGTGTTGCGGTAGACCCACCATACTAGACCGGAGGAGTACCTCATAAGGTTACGAGGGGGAGCACCTTGGTGACGCGGCAGACCCACGGTACTCGACAGGAGGATTACCTCAGTAGTCCAAGGTTAGTTGGAAGCGACATGGTGTCACAGCAAGCCCACTGTACTTGATAGAGGAGGAGTTCTCCAGAAGCCGAGGTTTTGGTAATAAAATACTAGTTTGAGATGAGTTATTAACCTGTGTGTTTACCTTATGATTGAGATGGATTACATGATAACTTAGGTATATGTATGGGCATATACCTAACTGGAGTTATCTATTGAATTATTACTTTATGGTTTATCCTTTTTGGATTTTGTGAGACTGTGAGGGTCTTGGGGTCCCTAGTGATTATCATTAAACTCTCCCCATCACATGTTATGCCCGCACCATGTTGTGTTGGTTGTAAATGGCGGACAACACTGAGTGAGGCCAAGAGTAGCAGGAATGGACGATACTCTGAAGTGGACCACTCAGTGTGACGGTACATGGAGGAGACAGACAGACTTTTAGTGTTTTAGAGGATATATATACCTACCCTTCTCGTAGGATATGTAGTGGATGATCCATGGGCTACTTTCACCTTTTAGCTATTTTTTCTCGTTTTAGTTGTACTAGTACTTTACAATTTGGCTTGTATTCCAGCCCCTTTTTCATTAATGCACTATTTTGTATACAGTTTTTCTTTGTGTTTTTCTTCCAAATCATACTTTGTTGTGTGTGTTTTCGAGTTATAAAGGCAACATCTTCCAAGTTTAAGGATTTACGCCTTTGGTCCTAGTCACCAGCCCCTGGCCTATGGAAGGCGGGCTTGGGGTAGTCACAGCACATGCCCCAGGAGACGGGTCATGACAAATTGGTATCATAGGAGTCGGTTCTACCATAGAACTTAGGACTCAGAACTTTCATTTCTGTGAATCAATAGTGTTAAGGGTACTAGGGGTGGTTTCCTGTTCAGCGATTCCAGTGTGGGTGGGGAGGCCAACATAACCATACACCAGGACACTGAATACTGATTTCTGACATAGTGCACGAAAACACTGATTACGTTTGTGTTTTCAAAAGTTTTCATTAAGTCAACTCACCCAAGTATAGTCTTTTGATCGTGCCTCATCTGTTTCTTTCAGGATGACTCTCCATGGATGACCAGTTAGAGCCCTGAGGGTTGTACGCACGGATATCCCACCTAGCGATGAGGCATTGATGTAGGTCCCTTTTCCAGCGGAGGCCCCAGCAGTACCACTCCCCATTGGGCCACCGATGCCACCAGCCCCAGCAGTAGACGATGCACGCAGCTTGAGTGTGTTGCATGAGTTCTAGCAGTAGAGCCCACCCAAGATCATGGGAGAGATGGTCCCACAGGTAGCTGACGATTGGATGGAGGCTGTGGTGAGAGTCTTCCGACTGGTAGGGACACCAGCAGGCCTCGTGGTGGCACCTTCTGCCATCTTTCTACAATAAGTAGTGGTAAGATGGTAGAGCATGATGCTCCAAGTTCATGACGAGATGAAACTTCTTTGGGCATACTTAGAGAGACAATTTTGGGTAGTTTTTTTCCTAGAGACTCTTTGCACAGTGCGTATACATGAGAAACATCATTTGCAACAGGGCAGAATGACAGTGGCACATTATTCAGCGAGGTTCACAAATATCTCATGCTACTCCACCGATATGGTGCAAGACCCATTCATCAAGGTCCGGAACATGGAGCAGGGACTCAAGCAGGAGATCAAGGCTTCAGTGATCCCACTCAGTATCCCAACCCAGGCGGGGTTACTAGAAAGAGCCCTCCTGGTGGACAGTTTCATCACTAAGAAGTCTCCAGCAGTGAGACCCACCACTAGTCGATATGCAGCAATGTATTCTGCAGCTAGCAGTAGATAGATGTCGCAGAGGTCCTGGAAGACCAGACCCATAGGTGGTCGACCGCATGGCATGGGATCATTTATGCGGGGAACTCGAAATAGAGACATACATGCAAGGAGCGGACAATGTTTCTCATGTGGCAGGCATGGTCATGTGTCTCATGAATGTCTGTCCTGCCATTTAGATGATCAAAATATGGTCGAAGGACTGCCCAGGAAGATATAAATATTTGATCGAGGTGGTCCACATGGATCAGGCGGACGTGGAAGAGGATATGGATGAGCAGCTGGCGGTGGGTGACATTTTGAGGTGTTACTACCACCACCACCAGGAGGTCCACACTAACCACAGAGAGAAGGTGGATAGGTGGGAGCTCAGCTTCAGGCAGCAGGAGGGTATGACTATTTCACTCTAGAGATGATTCAAGGTACGATCTCTTTCTACTCCACCTTAGCTGCAGTTCTTATAGACACAGGTGCCAGTCACTCTTTCATTTCCACTACCCTCATTTGGATCTCCGAGATTCTGACGGAGCTGTTGGCTTGACCCTTATGGATAGAGACTCCTATAGTAGTAGACTCAGTAATTACGCTCTGGTGCCGATAGTTTGTGCTTACACTACAAGGTGAGAGATTCAGCTAGGATCTCCCCATTGCGGCGTCGAGGCCTTACAATGTCGTCTTGATAATGGACTGGTTATCTATAGTCCATTCATAGATTGACTGTATTAGGCACCTTGTGCAGTGTGTCCACATGGATGGGACCAGTTTTACCTTAACCTGTGAGAAGGGTGCCTTTGCATCACAGGACGAACTTCCTCGGATGAGTGTGTAGCAAATCACTCATCATTTGTCTTCCCTTACCCTTGAAGCAGTAGATGTGGAGAGTCCGAGCTATCCTATAGTGGTGGACCAGTATGCAGATGTTTTCCATGACGATTTCCCAGGTCAACCTCCTTGTAGAGAGGTGGACTTCTATATTGAAATGTACCCTGGAACGGCACTGATATCTACACCAGCATATCAGATGGCTCTCGTGGAACTTCGCGAGCTACGTGTACATATATAGGACATGGAGGGGAAGGGATTCATCTGGTCCAGTGTTTCTCCCTCGGTAGCCCATATTTTGTTCTCCAAGAAGACTGATGGGATTCTGAGGCTTTTTGTCGACTACCGTCACCTAAACCAGCTGACTGTAAAGAACAAGTACCCACTCTCGAGGATTAATGACCTCTTTGATCAGGTGAATGGAGAAGAGTGGTTCTTGAAGATAGACCTCAAATCAGGTTATCACCAGCTCAAAGTTCGAGATGAGGATATGCAGAAGACGGCCTTCAGTTGTCTGTGCGACCACTAATAGTTCGTGGTTATGCCCTATGGCATAACCAACACTCCATCAGTGTTCATGGGACTCGTGAACATGATATTGTAGCCATAACTCGATCAATTTGTCGTAGTATTCATCAACGACATACTAATCTACTCAGATATTTAGGAGGAGCATGCCTACAATTTGCGGGTAGTACTGGACATATTCCAAGAGAACCAGCTTTATGGTAAGCTCTCAAAGTGCTAGTTCTGGATCCGAGGGGTTCACTTTTTGGTACATGTCATCTTGGAGGCTGGAGTTACAGTGGATCCAGTGAAGATTGAGGTGGTACTTACTTGGGATCCAACTAGGAGTGTGATGGAGGTACATATTTTCTTGGGTTTGGTTGGTTACTACCAAAGGATTGTTCTAGACTTCTCCAGAGTTGAAAAACCACTATCAGCCTTGACAAAGAAGGGGAAACCCTTCGTGTGGTCGGAGAGATGCCAACAGAACATTCTGGAGCTGAGTTAGAGTCTGAGTAGTGCCCCCACCTTGAGGCTTCCAGGGGAAGGCATAGGGTAAATAATTAACTACGAAACATCATGTACCAGACTCGGGTGTGTCCCGATGCAGGAGCAAGTAGTGATTGCATATGGTTCTCAGCAGCTGAGAAAACACAAGCAGAACTACATTACCCAAGACATGGAGTTAGTAGAAGTGGTCTTCGCCTTGAATATGGGGCGACACTATCTGATGGTTGAATGTTTTATCGTGTACTCTGATCACAAGAGTCTTGGGTATATCTTCTCTCATAAGGACCTGAACTTGTGGAAGAAACGTTGGTATCAGTTCCTCCAAGACTATGACTTTGAGATAGTCTATACTACTGGAAAGTGGAACGTAGTTGTAGATGCAGTCAGCAAGAGATCTGGTATACAGCTGTGAGGCATGGCGACAGAGCAGCTGGCTGCCTTACAGATATCCTTTGTGGATAGAGATGGAGTAACCTTTCTACAGTCTCTTACTATCACTCCCTCGCTTCTTCATCATGTAAGGGAGGCGCAACATGGATACACAGACTGTGCAACATGACATGCTCAGATATCCACAGGGTAGGCATCTGATGGATTTTCTAAAGGTGGGGAGAAAGTTATCATCTTCATAGGATGTACTATGGTACCTGTGTCACATCATAAGAATTTGTTGAGGTGTTTCCACACATCCCCTCTGGCGGTACATCTAGGAGTGTCAAAGATGTATCGGGGCCTTCAACGACAGCATTGGTGGCCAGGTATGAAGAAGCCATTAGTGGAGTTTGTCTCTCGATGCCTCACTTGTCAGCAGGTGAAGGCAGAGCACTAGGTACCAGAAGGCTCAGTTTAGCCTTTAGAGGTCCCATAGTGGAAGTGGGATGCGATATCCATGTACTTTGTGACATGACATCCACGTACATCTAGGGGTCATGACTTGATTTGGGTGATTGTTGACCGACTCACCATGTTGGCCCACTTCCTACCGATCAGAGAGTAGGGCTCAGTAGAGAGCTTAGGACTCCTCTATGTGCAAGAGATTATGCGGCTACATGGTGTAACTTCTTATATTGTCTCCTATAATCACGCGTTGTTTACTTACCGGCTATGGAAGGGGTTGCAGGAGTCTTTCGAGATATAGCTTCTTATGAGCACTGCCTTCCATCCTCAGACAGATGGTCAGACTGAGAAGACCATTCATACCCTTGAGGACATGGTGTGTGCTTGATTCCTCGAATTCGGCCATAGCTAGGAGTATAAATTACCTTTGGTGGAGTTTGCATACAACAACAGTTATCATTCAACCATAGGGATGACACCTTTCGAGGAATTATACAGGCGACCTTGCAGATCACCCTTGTGCTGGACAGACACAGGGGAGTCAGCACTAGTGGGACCAGAGATGGTATGGGATACCACAGAGAAGGTACAAATCATCCAGGAGATGATGAAGTCTGCATAGAGCATGAAGAAGTCGTACGTTTATAAGAGACGGAGACCTCTAGAATTTGGAGATGGCGACCACGTCTATCTACGGGTCTCACCCCGATGAGGTCTACGAAGATTTAGATCAGGTTGTAAGTTATCTCTGAAGTTTATCAGACCATTCTAGGTCCTCGGAAGAGTAGGCGAGGGGGCTTACCACCTAGATCTTCCACCTCAGTTGCACAAAGTTCATGACATCTTCTATGTATCTCAGCTGAGGAGATATGCGCACAACCCTTCTCATATCATCGACCATGAAGAGGTGGACGTCGATGACGGGGAGACGTTCACGGAGGTTCCAGTGGAGATTGAGGATTGATAAGAGTGGGTCCTACTTGGACGGTAGATACCTCTAGTGCGTGTACACGGGTAGAAGGGGAACCACCAGGATAACACCTGGAAGTAGGGGGCTTAGATGCCTGCTCAGTACCCCCACTTCTTCCCATAGTTTGTGTTGTAATTTATGGGGACGTAAATCCATAAGGTGGGGAGAATGTAAAGACCCGGAAATTCCGTGGAAATTTTTTTCTTAAATACATGGGAATTTTACGAGTCTGAAAAAATTTACGGTGCATGATTCTGATTCCTGGTGTGCTCGGGATCAATTTATGATGTTTTTCTTGGGTACGTTCATTAATCATACGTGCAGGTTTCTATAAATTTTGAACCTATGCTCAGATTATAAATCTAAGGGAACTATTGAACTCATAGCACCGGTACATTCTTAAGAAAACATTCACCTCGACAGTAGTTGGTCGATAATAAAATTTAGTTTTTGGCTTTTCATGGAAAAAAATTAAAATAAAATGAGGTACACATTATTTTATTTGAGCTATAATGTGAGTGTTGGTGGTTAAAACCTCCTCAGGGGAGTTGAAGGTGGGACCACCACACCTTAACCTCCCATGAGAGGTTATGGTGGTGGGGCCCACCTGAACATAACCTCCCGCAAGAGGTTATGACGTGGGGACCACACGAGGCTAAACCCCCTATTTATGGAGGAGAGTAAAACCTCTCAACTCTCCCTCATTAATGTGGGAGATCCTCTCCACCTTCTCTTTAATTAAATGGAGCCAACTCCCTTTTTATCAATTGTGCCAACACCCGTGAATTAATTAAGGGGAACCATGTAATTAATTATACATTTTTGAATATTGTGCCAACACCTAAAATAATAGATCTATTATTATTTTTGTTTTGGCATTATTCATTATGGTGGAAACCATATGTGTTTTGAGGAGAGGATTATTGGCAGAAGGCCCCAACGAAGAACTCTTGCCAACGAATAGTGAAGAATGCCAATGGTCCCCTTTGATCATCTTCCTCAGACACCAACTGATGTGGTACCACTTCTACAAAAATCATACGAATTAGGGAGTGGAAGAGTGTGGAGAACGTGAAAAATGACAACTCCATAGGCTTCTGGTGACTTCACCATCGACAACTGACGAATAAAGGTAGGGGTTTTTACATGTTGATGTTATTCCTTTTCTATCTTCTATAATAGTTGAAAAGGAATTGTTTGTGGGTGAATTGTTGTTCGTCTTCTTTTCTTGATGAGCCAATTGATACCACCCTAAATGCAGAGGGTGCGGGCCAAACCAACATGGCCCAACCCTTCCGTCATTCTTGTTTGAGATGATCCTTGGTATGGAGACGAAGCAATGAGATGATGAAGGCAGAGATGCCAAAGGTCATGCTTCATGTGGCCTTTGCAACCCGCGCCTCCCCCGCGGCTCTCTGGCCGAACCGGCCCCATCCGAGCCAAGACCCATCCCGAGCCGCATCGCATTGGCCTGCCCGACCTCCCCCCATTCAGGGGCCCTCCTGGCCGCACCCTGCCCAGCACCCTCCTGGCACCCTGCCGGCCCGCCCGATGCCCTCCTGGCCACCTGTTGGCCTCCCCAACACCCTCCGGGATGCCTGCAGGCTTTCCAGGTGCCCTCTCGGCTACCATGTGAGCCTGCACAGGCTGTCATTAGGCCTGCCCGGCCACGCCGCCAGCCTGCCCAGGCCGCCACCCCGGCCCTCCCGGCTGCCCCGCCAGCCAACCCAGGCTACCGCCCCTCCTTCCAGACTGCCTCGCCAACCTCCCCTGGCCACACCCAGGTTCCCGACCAAACCGGTCGAGCCGCACCGGTCTCCCGAGCTAGCCCGCGGCCTCCCTCGTGGCGTCGCTGGCCGAACCTGCTTGGCCTCCCAAAATGAGCCCCTCGAAGCGCGCCCCTTGCAGCGCTCGCCGAACCGAACCTTCCTCGACTTCCCAATTGAGCCGCTTACGCGGAGACCTCTGGGACGAATAGCCCTCACAGTCCACTGGGCCGGGCCCAGCGGACCAGGCCAAGCCTAACAAGATGGCCTGCCAAATGAGTTGGGCCAGACCCAACAGGCCTGGACGGTTCAACCCAAACTAGGTCGGCCCAGACTAGGTTGGCTCAACTCGGTCCATCTGGGTTGAACCGGACCTTGGCCCAATATTGACCCTTTACTTTCTTTGGCCAAATCTTTGGCACCAGACCACCATTTGATGAAGCGTCAGTGGTGCTGGTATTATTGGAGTGCGACGGTCCCTTTAGTATACCCCACCAGAGCTCGAGGTACAGTTTAGATATGGTCAAGTTGGATTGTACACGAATCTAACTAGGATCCCCAGACAAAAAGGCCAATAAATCATAGACCAGACATCTGATTGACGCTCCATCTGTTGCATTGAGACCCCTATGACGTGGCGGACCATTGTAATACTTTTTCATGGAATTTCGTGATAGTTGGAGTATTTCCCAGTACCTTTTGGAGAGTTTCCTTTTTCTGACATGCCGACAGAGTACGAAGACCTAGTAGTGGGAAGAGACCTGACGACTGATGACCGTTTGACTCAGAGTGATTCTACTAGCCCAACGGGGAGTTCCATAGTGTCGCGGTAGACCTACAGTGGGGAGAACCTTGGTGTCATGGTAGACCCATGGTACTTGACAGGAGGAGTACCTCCTCAAGTTACAATGGGGAGCGCCTTGGTGATGTGGCAGACCCACAGTGGGGAGCGCCTTGGTGACGCAGCAGACCCACAATACTCGACAGGAGGAGTACCTCAGTAGTCTAAGGTTAGTGGGAAGTGCCATGGTGTCGCGGCCGGCCCATTGTATTTGATAGAGGAGGAGCTCTCTAGTAGCCGAGGTATCGATAATAAAATCTTAGTTTGAGTTTAGTAAGTAACATTTTTTTTTACCTTATGATTGAGATGGATTACATGATAACTTAGGTATATGTATGGGCATATACCTAAGTGGAGTTATATGTTGAATTCTTACTTTGTGGTTTATACTTTTTGGGTTTTGTGAGACTATGAGAGTCTTGAGGTCCCCACTGATTATCGTTATACTCACCCCTACACGGGCTATGCCCGCACCTTGTTGTTTTGGTTTCAGACGATGGACAACGCTGACTGAGGTCGATAGTAGCAGGACTGGATGGTACCCGGAGGTGGACCACTCGGCGTGATGGTACACGAAGGAGACGGACATATGTGGAGTGTTGTAGAGTCTATCTGTACCTACCCTCAGGTAGGATCCATGGTGGACGATCCAAGATCTTCTATCACCTTTCAGCTGTTTTGTCCCTTTTCAGTTGTACTTGTACATTATAGTTGGGCTTGAATTATGGCCCATTTTTCATTACAACACTCTTTTGTATATTGTTTTACTTAGTGTTTTGATTCCAGCTCATACTCTATTGTGTGTGTGTTTTCAAGTTATAAAGGCAATGCCTTCCCGTTTTAGGGATTTACGTCATTGGTGATAGTAGCCAGCCCTGGCCTATAGAAGGTGGGCTACGGGTAGTCACGGCACAGTCCCTGGCGGACGGGTCATGACCAAAAAACTACATAGATAAATATATTATTAAATATAATGTATTACTTTTTATAACCTTAAAAAATGGTGTTATTAAAAGGAAAAAAGGGATGGTGGAAAACATTCCAATAAAATTTCTTTTTGATAATGAAATTTCACAGAATTATTAAAAGTGATAAATGTCGTAGTGTATACTCAAAATAAGTAATTTTCAAGTACTAAAGAGGTGAAAACACTATATGAAATGTGTCTTGGAAGAAAAAGAACACAAAACACTTTATAGTGTTTAAAAGTAAATTATATATTAACATCAAAGATGTTAATAGTGGAAAATAGAGATATATTACTAATAAAATAATATTTTTGAGCTACTAAACAAAGATTAAATCCTAAAAATACAACAATAAGATAATAAATACAATTATATGCTGAAATTATGTCTGGATGATTGTGGTGAAATATGAGAAAAAATATGGAAATAGAAATCGAGATGATATTTGGAAATGGGATGATTATGTTCACACCAATAATGGAAGAAATCAACATTTGGAAAAAAAATGGGATTATAAAATAGAAATGGAAGAAGTAATTATTTCCACGGGGAGTCAATTATTGAATCAATATAAAGGGATAAGGGATAAATTGATGAATCCAACATTATTTATGAAAAAAAAAATCCCAAATTCAAACATGAATGATTGGAAGTGTTGAACACATTGATCTGTTATCACAAATAGAGCCAAAAAGATTTGAAACTTTTATAAAATATGAGTCATGGATTAAATTCATGAATCAAGAGTTGGATCAATATATAAATATTAGACATCAGATATTGTGATGAGGCCGAATTATCATAATTTTATCAAAACTAAATATCTTTTCTAGAATAAATATTAGGATAATGGAAATATGATGCATAATAATGAGACATTGGAGTGAAAGATTTATACTCGTATTGAAGGAATAAAAATGGAATGAAAATACAGATTGGTGTATAGAGTTGATCCAATTTATAATTTCATAGATGTTTTGATTCAATGATCTATTAAATTATATCAAATGGATGTAAATAAAACATTCTTGTATTAAGTGAAAAAATGATGGATTTTATGTTAAACTACTTGAGGGTTTGTAAATTACATATAAAAAATTATGGTTTTTTAATTAATAGAAGACATATATTACAAGAAATAAGAACTAGGGTATTCTCATACTTTATTGAAATCTTACTTTATAAATCAAGAACCAAAAATTGGTGTTTATGTTAATAAAATTTATGTGAAATCATAAAAAAATAGTTGTTAAACATACTCATCTCCATTGAATATATCATATTTTATTGATGAATATATAAATCAGTGGAAAATGTTTTTTAATCAATGTTAATGGAGTGTGAGATGTTCATTATTTCTAAGATAACATATTTTATTAAGATAAATCATTATCAAATTAAGTAAAATACATTAATTTAATAGGAATAATTAAAAGGGGTGATATTAAATAAGTTTGATATACATGACTGCAGTCCATTTTAAACAACAATCAAGGTTTGAACAAAAATGGTAAATCATTTAGATGGAAATTATGGTCATCAAAATTTATACAATAGAATGATTAGATTATTTTTTACTTGATAGAAACTGGGCCCTTTTTTACCTTTTTTATGTGATGTTTCATAGAAAATAGTGTGAGGAATATCTCACTGTTATGAAAGAAATATTGAGGCATGGTGGTGCTAAATTTAATTATTTTCTAATGTTTCATGTTGGAAATTATTTAGATTTATTTGTGTATTCAGATATACATAAGTCTACAGATGTTATGGAAAAACATCCCCAAGTAGAGGTGATTTCTTTATTAAAAAAAGTGTCTATAAATTAAAAATATGCAAGGGATAAAAACTATAAACAATTCTTAATAAAATTATATTTCCACTGTGAATGCATATAATTAGTTATTTTGTATTTAACAACAACTATAATATATTGGTGAAGCTTTTTATGTTTCTATTGTGACCTATTTTCATGAAAAATATATTATTGAGTTAAAATAATATATATTGCAACACTCTCACAAAATGAACATTCATATTTGGTATCATTTCAATGAAAATATATTAAAGGAAGGAATTGTAAAATTTGAACACAGTTAAATTAATCAATAGTTGGAAAAATATATTCATTAATCCATTGGTCATGAACATTTTTAAGAAGCATCAGTTGAATGTCAGTGTTCAACCACCTCCCTTGGATTGGGTTAATTTAGAAAGTATCCTCTCCCCATATGAATTTACTATTTTCTATGAATGTTTATTTCTTATAATGTCTCAAACATTTGTATTTTTAATAAATGGGGAGATGATTTAAATTTTATGACTGTAAAAAAGTTATATCAATGAATTAGTTTCACAATAAATGAATCCAGTGAATAAAATTTCATATCAAGGGGTATAAATATATCCTTTTGGGAGATAATTTGGTCAAAACCCTAGGGATTTGTGATCAATGGTGGGTAGATTCAATCAATGATTGATGATAATATGTGGATTGATAAATTTAATATAAATAAGGGGTTTATTAGTGTTGAGGATTAAAAGTTTGGATTGATGTAAAGAATTATATATTTAACCCTTTTTTCTATATCGATCATTGATCATATAGACATAAATTTTTGGCTAAATTTTTCTATTTGTATTTGTATTTTCTATAATGTATGAATAATTGATTGTTATTTTATATTTCCAATAAAACTTAATGGGAGAATATTGTAATCATGGATATTCATTGAGAATAATTTTGTAATCAATTTCACGTAATGTGGTTGATATTGATTTGAGAATTTTTCTTTATCAATGTTTATAAATATTGTGTTTCTTATCACTAAAATTCCATAAATTTTATATTTTGAAAATTATATTATTTAGTATGAATCTTGAATGATTATTGGTAATGGGGTTTAGTGTAAGGATGAAAATCCCACACCGTAATGGTGTGGACCACGTCAGGGTTTGGGAGACCATGATGAAGGCTATAGTCTATAGCCATGTTGGAATCCATTTTATAGAGTAAATTTCCAAAATGATAGGATATTGGTCACAATATCATAATTATGGCCATGTTTCAAGGAACAATGGAAATATTATAATAGCATGTGATCATATTGGAAAGAGATATACTGATCATGGTTCTTAGTTTTGATTGAAAATGTGTAGTTAATGATGACCATGCCATACTATATCTAACATTTGTTTTAAAAACCCCGAACCAAGACAATGTTCTATATTAAATGAAACTAAATGTATATTCTATGTGATATGGAACTAGAAATCTAAATATGGATCAATTCATTGAGATTAATGTATAATCCTTGGTTGAGGACACATGGTTTATGTTGTGGTATATAGGAAACCATTCCATATTATATCATGATATTAAATAAATTAGATACTTAAAAACATCCATAATAATTTGGTGTTTTAAATTTTAATCCCAGGGTTTTTAGGAACAAATACATTCTAGAGGAAAACCATATATTAGTGAGGTGTTTCAATTACATTGTGATTTTTTTAAATAATTAGGGATTTATGAGGATTTGAATTATGGATATGAAATATATTTTATAGTGTCTTATAAACATTTATTATGATTTTATTTAAATTATAATTGGTGTATTTCACATGGAAATCAAAAAATTAATTTTTTAGAGATTTTTTAAATATATTAGTGGAATTATGGAGTCTTTAATGAGATATGATTTTTTTAGAAGATATATAATTGATAAATATCCAGTAAGGAGTGGCTATTGTCACAAGGTAGAACATTATTAGAGAATCACATTCATTAATCCAATCTAGTGATTAATGAAAAAATACCCTTGTTAATTTGTGTTTAAATATTCTTTTGAAATTCATTTTGAGAAACCTACATGTCGATGATTCTTAAATTCCATTAATTGAATAATATTATAGAGTTATAATTTGAGGAAGGAACCACAGGTTGAAAATGCTCCTTTTTTGAAATCTTTTAGTCATAAAAAATTATTTTGATTCATCTCATATACAAACACATCATTGGTGTATACTCCTTGGTGTATTAATTATTTTTCATCCATTTAAAATTGACATATTCAAAAGTTTACTTTTAGAAATTTTGATACATTAGCTGGGTGATTAAGAGTGAATGGTTTAATATGGTCATTATTATAAAATTACATGATCCATTTGAAGTTGGGAATGAAAAATCCACACCCTATTTAACCCCTTAATTTGGTTTTCTATGAATTTTTTTAATACAACAATGGTTATGCCCCTAATATTTAAAGACCCTTGGGTCCACTATGTGTCCAAAGGGTCTCCACCAACTAGCTAGTAATTCGATGAGTACCTAATGGAATCGCACCAGCTACATAGTGGTTTTTCTAGTGGTGTAAAACCAATATCCATATCACAAAGAACCTATTAATATTAATCTATTTACCTAGTGTGACATATTTAAACCACCCAATACTATCCAATTTACTTAACACCCAAATATATACATTTAGTGATTTCATCATATAATTCTACCTCTAAAACTCACCACTTTAGCCTCTAATGATAAATATGGTTCCATTCAAACAATTTATATCTTAATAATTAATGTATCCAATATTTTGATTCTTCAAAGTCCAAACTCTTATTAATTTTTCAAATTTTTAATGATTTGGATCACTATAAACTCCCCACTACAGAACTTATCATCCATAAGAAGAATCCTCACACATATCAAGTGAACCAATTTGGTTATAGAGAGATGAGGTTTTCCCTCACATTTGAGTTCCCATTGGGTATATGAATTCCAACATTGTTTATGATATGTGTAACAGCCCGACCCTAGTTACCCATAGTCGGTGCATTATTACCTAATATTGACATGATCACAAGGGATCAACTCCCGAAATACCGATCAGTTTAGTAGCCTTGGAACACTAGATATATTCATAAGTCATACATTACATCATAAATAAAAAAACAACAACAACATCTTTTCTTCATATCCTCTCATATTATCCTTACAGTTGATTCATAAAATACATCTTCACATCTTAGGAAAAATAAAACATTGAAAGGGGTGAGCTCAGATTCTCAGTAAGGATAACAATATAGTAGAAACTTTCACTAATAAAAATAAACATTTAAGTCTATGTTTAACTAAAACAAAAGCCTTTTAAACTTTAACTTCATCATACTATGGAAGAGATATAATGAAATAATTCCATTTAATTATTCACATGGATATTATACTAATCTAATAATCACATGAAATATCAATAACCACTTTAATTACAAGGGAATGCATAATGGAAAACTTTAATTTCTATGTCAAGGCCTCGTGCCGAGACCTAAAGGATAACTGTAACCAAAACCCAACACGGAGATCCTCTGTAACTGTACTTCATCCTGGAGAGCCTCTATAACCGGACTCGAACCATAAGTGCCACTTATAACCGGACACCAACCCGGAGTGCCTCTAATAACCGGACCCCAACCCGTAGTGCCTATAATAACCGGGCACCAACCTGGAAGGTCTGCTGTAACCGGACCCCATCCCGAAGGGCTTAATTTTACTGGTCCACAACCCAGAACATACTAGTCCAACACATTCATCTTAAGAAGAGGTTGAAATATAACATAAACATTCGTATTAAAACTAGCATACTCAAAGCCAAACCATTAATCATAAACCATTAATGGAATAAAAATAACTCATCTATAGTCAAACATATCACAAAACCCTAAATACAATATGGAATATTTGTATCATAATAAATAAACTTCAAACAAGTGTGAAATTTATCAAAGGATGTTGACATAGATGAAATCAAAACTATTTGATGGAAAAATCTCTTATTTTGAAATCATTTAAAAGTCACATAATTATAAAAGAAAACATTTACTTTGAAAATATTCTTATAATCTTGTAATGGAATCTTCAAATATTTTATAATGACGGAAAATAGCCGCACCCGCCGTACAAGTTAAAAAAGAGACATTCTTGCCTTAATTTTGTCGAAAAGGTTACAAAGGACCTTGTTTGGAAAAAAACGGAATGATTCCTTTATAAACTTCTTCTAAAAAGTCAAGAAATAATATAAATTACTTTAACCCATATTCTGTAAAATAGTAAGAATGTTTTGAAATACATTTTTAAGAAACATGGATGTGGATGATAAAGAGGTCCCAGTATATAATTATGTATAAACAACCTCAGATAATAAAGAGATTGTGAAATAAACCCTTACCAATTTGGTAACATACGAAATATACACCCCATAAAATAAGTATCATACAATGAATATGTAAATACACATATATTGAAGATTATTACACAAAGAATACAATTATGGGCAGTACATACACCACCCAAAAGATAATAGTGGCAATAGGACATGAATCTCATGGGAATAAGGAGTGAGATAAAAAGCCCTTACCTTGTACTTTTCCTTGGATGAGGGTAGGTTAACCTCATATATAATGGTTAAATAATTTTTATTATATAATACAATAATAATATACATTAATATGATATAATATATGATCTTTTAACATTGCGTTGTTAATAATATTTTAGTATTATCGTCGTTTCAGGTGTAAACTTACTCATTTTCTTTTATATGTTTTGTTACATAAGCCATGTTGGTTATGGATAGGTTGTATATTATTCATATACAGAATGATATCAAGTCCTTAAACATTATTTTTAATCATCAAATGAGAATTATACTGGAATGGATACGATGGGGAATGAATCTCATTGCGTTCGTGGAGACGGTAGTCCGTACGTACGCACGAGCGAAAATATCATTCCTTTGATATTAAAGTAATATATAATTGGATGGTGTATCATATATACAGAATAATTATCATGTTATATTTATTATTTACATGAAATACAAATCATTATTATACCCATCCAAAAAATAATGTATTGAATAACAATTACACCACGACGTGGAGACGGTAAGCCGAACGTATGCACGTATGGTGACATGTCATTAAAGGGATGGATAGAATACAGAATATGGTTGTACCATATTTATAATAACATCACATTATATAGTAGATACTGGAGTTATTACTTTAGAATTGAAATATCAAAGAAAGAACAAGTTGAAGAAGAATGGAACTTGAAAGAGGGTGGTGAAAACATTACCTCTTCTTCGGGTTCTTCCTTTTGATTTTAGAAAAAGGGATCCTTAGGATGGTTTTATGTTCAAACTAATGCGTCTAGGTTGAAGTGATGGAAGATGAGATAATATTTGATCTGGTTTTGGCCAAGACAAAAGTCTTTTAAGGTGTGAATAATTGGTTAGAAGTTGTGTCCTTTTATAAGGGGGAGTAGGGGCTCTTTAAGAAAAACTAAAAGTATTAATTTATAATAAATTCATATTCTATTTATAATGTCTCCAAAGTAGATTATTAAAATTATAATGTTGGTATGGGTCTAAATCCTTTCAAAAAATATATTTTAGATAGGTTTGGGTCATTATATTAACCTTATCGTTTAGTTTTAACTCTTAGTTAATTAGATTGACATTTACTATGTCACTTTGTAATTTTATATTATATAGTTAATAAAATTACCATATACATCCAAGAGACCCACAAGTGGTCCATTAATGATACACCTATCATTATATAAGTCTATTGGCCGATCCATAGATTTTTAGGAATAGAATATGAATTAATAATATAATATTTGTTTTAAAAAATCTTTTATGTTAATTTTGACACTATTTGGAATTTGATTTTTGGGAAACTCACAATAGCATGATTACTTCGAAAAACGTTAATTACATCAATCCTAACATGTCCTGATATCCTATAAAATTAGTGTAATTAATAAAAAGTCTCAAATTACATTTATTTGGATATTTATAACATCAATTATTTTGATATTTCATTAATTATATAATTACTGCATCACCAGTGCATCATAAATAAATTAAATTATATAAGATCTAAAAATTATAAATAAACTACCATTATGTAGGAAATAGTTTTATCTTTCTAATGAATATTTAAAATCGAATTTATCTTATGTATAACCCTATATTAAATATGTTTTAGTAATTAAACTTTGATTTTAACTCTTTTAACTCTTCTTTGAATTAAATAATAATAAATGTCCTAATCTAATCCAAGTTGACACAAATGATGAATTTTTATTCTTAATGTTGTTTTTGGTCGAGATACACTTGTCCAATAGAATTAGGACATGTGTTAGGGTAATATTAATATCATTTTTACCCTTAATTGCCCTATTTACTTGTAATCGTGGTAAATAAAAGTAAAAAGTTACTATTCACCAAAAAATTATTTTTATCTTATTGAACCACATTTTACTCTTTGATATTAACCGTGTATCTCGGATTTTTGAAATTCCACTCACATAAGCGGTAAAATTATGTTTTATCTGAATTTCCAAATTCTCTTAGAAGGTGGGTTAAAGGCAGTGAAAAGTTCAATAAAGTTTTTATATATCTTAAATTATTCTAAACTAACATCAATTAATTACATTTAACTTATATAGATATTATGTATATATTTTTACCTTAATTAAATTTAAATATAATAAATAATTATTTTAATAAAAATTTGTTTTTAAACCATAACTCAGTGTTTTTTAACTATTCATCAAAAATTGAATGTTTTCAGAAAAATACCAAAAATTCACACTAGGCTAATTTCGATATTCCAAATTCAAATATGAAGTCCATTTTGAAAGATAAAATTTATAAAATTTCAAAAATTGGGTATTACTATTCGTAACAGCTACTTTGAATAGTCGCGGTGTGTTAGAGTCTCGAAGTTGCATACAATGCAAGATATTGCATTATTGAAAGGGAAATGTTTCATGGAAGCTTGGGGTGTTACATTCTCCCCTCCTTCAAATAATTGCATCCTTGCAATTGGAAATTGTTCTTTGAAGATAAAAGGTTGAAAATAGAGAATACCTTTGAGGAAAACCCATATCGTAAATAGTGTTAATAAAATTTAGTTTTAATAAGAGGGAAAGGGAAATGAGAATGTCACCACCAAATTAGGGTTTCGAATAGGAGAACATTGGTTGCAATTATAGACAGGTAATTAGAAGAAAAATGTAAATATTTATGGGGAGTGATTGAGTTCATCAATCACAAACAAGTGTAGAATTGAGGGCCTCAAAGCCATCAATCTATGATGATTTAAAATATTATCAGTTCAACAAAACATAAGGTATTAGGATAACACATTTTTGGCCTTAATATCCCTTCCCTAAAGTTCAAGAATTAATTTATTCATAGAATAAGATAAATATATATATATACATCTTAACAAGTAGAGTTTTCATCCTTCAACTAATTTCTACCACAAACTCATCTTTCACTCCAAAAGATAATAGAACTCAAAAATATTATATTTATCTTAATAGTATAAGGTTCCAATCATTAACACATACCATTATAATGAAAAAAATATTTTGTAATAACTCGGGACTTCCTGTAGGCTTGTGGTATGTAATAAAGGCATGTCTCACTATGGTTGTCAGTTCGATTCCTGCAGCTTTGTCCGACGCGACGGGTTATCGCCCGACCTGCAGGTTGTCCTTTACCTAAAACTATAGTATCATAATATTCCAGAAATAATCATACTAAATGTTTTCTCCTTTAACAATAATATCCAAAGTTCAACTTAATCCATTCCAAAGCATTATAGTTATCCAAAGTACCTCTGTCCAGACTCTCTATAAAAGGTATCTAAATTCAAAAATCAATCACAATGTCAGATTCTCCAAACAGAGTAGAGTTTCTCTTATTGTCACATACTGAAAATATGATTCCCTTAGTCATATTAAAACCTTAATTAAAACAAAAAGTATTTCAGTATAATCCTTATATATATCATGTTATTCTCATAACCAGAATATATTCCTTGAGTGAAAAAACACAAATACATTAATTATTACTCTTCAAAAGTAGTAACAGCATACGCTTGTCCTTAATCCCTTTTCCTTTTCTAAGTTACGTTTCCCTGACACTTAGGAAATTCATTCGCATAATGTCCCATGTCTCTACAATTGTAGCATTCAATATTAACAGCCTCTTTCTTTCCCTTGCAATCACGAGTCTGGTGACCTTTTTTTCCATATTTGTAACAAACTCCCATTCCATTTAAGCAAGTACCGAGGTGTTTCTTCCAACAATTTTCACATAATGGAAAATCCATATTTCCCTTTTTCCCTTTATTTGTCTCTTGATATATCATTCTCTTCTTCTCATGCTTTACTTTATTGTCATAAGACTTAGAGAATTCATTTTCTGTCTTGATAGCACATGAGACTATATCTTCGTATGTTAAGAAATATTGTGAGACTAATGCTCGAAGAAGAAATGGTTTTAACCCATAAAAGAAAAATCAATCTTACATATTGGGTTACGTATATAATCTGTTGCATGCCTCGCTAACCTTGTAATGTTAGCCTCATACTTTGCGACATTTTCATCCTCCTTTAGTCTCAGACTCAGAAATTGCCTTTCTATATCTGCTTGATGGTTAATAGGAATGTATTTTTCTAAGAAAATCTCTTTGAACTCCCTCTATTCCATATTTGATACTTCATCAACTTCCTTCATTTTTTGAATCAATGATTAACATTGATCAGCATCTCCAATGAGGCGGTAAACTACCATGAAAACTTTTTCCCTTTTTCTACTCCCCAATGTGTGGAATATTTTCTCTAAAGAATTTATCCATTTCTAAGCTACTAATGGATTTGTACTCCCATTGAATGTTGGTGGTTTCTTCCTCATGAAGTGATCTAACATTGATCCTCCACATTGAGGATCAAGGTGCTCCATACGGGTAAGGTTATTATTCATAACCTGAGTGAGTAGTCCTAGTATGGTGATTAGCTAATTAGCACCAGTTGCATCACCAGCTCCACTATAATTATCTTGAGCAGTAGGGAAATCCCTACATGGAGTGCGTGCATTGATATGGTTTCCATTTCTTCCACTAGGCACCATTTCTAAATAATGTCATAAATGAGATCAATTTATGAATCAAAATACATAATTCCATACTTGTAAAACACTTTATATAAATTAAACTATTTTTTGGATATAATCCATAATCATAAAAAAAATTCTTCTAGGAATTGTATACTCATAAACCCTTCATAATGATTTTAATAGAAAATGAGAATTATCCTAAGCATATCCCCTGGGAGTGTCGTAACCAAGAGTGCAGCAAGGCCCATTATTATGCACCAGTTCCTGTTCGAGTCTAGCTCAAAGCGGAGTTTTTGGATTTTACCCCTAGGAACATCTATTCCAGAGCCGCCTCTACCTGCTCGTATCTAGACAGGGATGTATTGCTCGTAAAACTCACAAAATCTCTATAATACCAAAATTCTATGAAGTTCTTCTATACTAATCCTCAAAGTCTATCATAGGGCTACGTGCTAAAATCAGAATTTATCTAAATCTAGCTTCCAAGGTTTTCACTAAACCTCCCTCTGATACCAACTGTAACGCCCCGACCCCAGTTATCCAGAGTCGGTGCATTATTATATAATATTGGCATGATCACTAGGGATCAACTCCCGAAATATCGATCAATTTATTAGCCTTGGAAACACTAGATATATTCATAAGTCATACATTACATCATAAATAAAAAAACTACAACAACATCTTTTCTTCATATCCTCTAATACTATCCATAAATCTCATTCGTAAAATACATCTTCACATCCTGGGAAAAATAAAACATTGAAAGGGGTGAGCTCAGGTGCTCAGTAAGGAAAACAATATAGTAGAAACTTGCATAAATAAACATAAACATTTAAGGCAATGTATAAATAAAAAAATCCTTTCAAACATAAACTTCATCATAACATGGAAAAGATAAAATGACATAATTCCATTTAATTATTCACATGGATAATCTACTAATCGAATAATCACATGAAATATCAATAACCACTTTCATAACAAGGGAATTCATAATGCCGAACTTTAATTTCTGTGTCAAGGCCTTATGCCAAGACCTAAGGGATAACTGTAACCGGAAGCCAACCCAGAGAGCCTCTGTAACCGGAATCCATCCCAAAGAGCCTTTATAACCGGACTCTAACCCATAGTTCTTCTAATAACCAGACACCAACCCAGAGTGCCTCTAATAATCAGACACCGACTCGGAGTGCCTCTAATAACCAGACACTATCCCGGAGGGTCTGCTATAACCGGACCCCAACCCAGAGGTCTTACTTTTACTGGTCCCCAACCCGGAACATACTAGTCAAACACATTCATCGTAAGAAGAGGATGAAATATAACATAAACATTTGTATTAAAACTAGCATACAAAATTCGTAAACATTGATCATAAAGCATTAATGGAATAAAAAATAACTCATCCATAGTCAAACATATCCCAAAACCATAAATACAAAATGGAAAATTTTTATCATAATAAATCAACTTCAAAAAAGTGTACAATTTATCAAAGGATGTTGACATAGATGAAATCAAAACTATTTGAGGGAGAAATCTCTTATTTTGAAATCATTTAAAAGTAAAAAAATTATTAAAGAAAACATTTACCTTGAAAATATTCTTATAATCTTGTAATGGAATATTCAAATATAATATAACGGTGGAAAATATATCCACCCTCCGTATAAGTTAAAAAAGTCATTCTTACCTTAATTCTGTTGAAAAGGTTAAAAAGGACCTTGTTTGGAAAACGACAGAATGATTCCTTTATAAACATCTTATAAAAATTCAAACAAGGGTATAAATGACTGTAACCCATATTCTGTAAAATTGAATGAATTTTTTGAAATAAATTTTTAAGAAACATGGATGTGGATGATAAAGAGGTCTCTGTAGATAATTACGTATAAACAACCTCGGATAATGAAGAGATTATGAAATAAACCCTTACCAATTTGGTAACTTACAAAACATACACCCCATTAAATAATTATCGTACAATTAATATTTAAATACACTTATATTAATGTGTAATACACAAGGAATACAATTATGGGCAGTACATACACCAAACAAAATGTAATAGTGGCAATATGGCATGAATCTCACGGGAATAAGGAGTGAGATGAAAACCGCTTAACTTGTACATTTCCTTGGTTGAGGTTAGGTTAACCTCCTTTATAATGGTTAAATAATTGTTATTAAATTATAAATGAATCATATACATTAATATGATATCATATATGATCTTTTAACATTGCTTTGTTAATAATATTTTATTATTATCGTCGTTTCAGGTGTTAACTTACTCGTTTTATTTTATATGTTTTGTTACATAATCCATGTTTGTTATGGATAGGATTTATATTATTCATATAAATAATGATATAAGGACCTTAAACATTATTTTTGATCATCAAATGAGAATTAGACTTGAATGGATATTATGGGGAATGAATCTCATCACGTTCGTGGAGACGGTAGTCCGTACGTACGCACGAGCGACAATATCATTCTTTTGATATTAAAATAATATATAATTGGATGGTGTATCATATATACAGAATAATTATCTTGTTATATTTATTATTTACATGAAATACAAATCATCATTATACCCATCCAAATAATAATGTATTGAATAAAAATTACACCACGATGTGGAGACAGTAAGACGTACGTACGCACGTATGGTGACATGTCATTCAAGGTATAGATATAATACTGAATATGGTTGTACCATATTTATAATAACATCAATGTATATATGAGATACTTTATTTATTATTTTAGAATGGAAATAACAAAGAAAGAAGATGTTGAAGAAGAAAGGAACTTGAAAGAGGGTGGTGAAAACATTACCTCTTCTTCGGGTTCTTCCTTTTGATTTGATCAAAATGGATCATTAGGATGGATTTCTGATCTAACTAAGGCCTCTAGGTTGAATTGACTGAAGTTGAGAGAATATTTGGGCAGGGTTTGGCCGATCTAAAAGGCTTCGAAGGTGTAAATAATTGGTTAGAAGTGTTGTCCTTTTATAAGGGAGGGGAGGGGCCCTTTAAGAAAAACTTAAAGTATTAATTTATTATAAATTAATATTCGGTATATAATGGCTCCAAAGTGGATTATTCAAAGTCTAATGTGGGTATGGGTCTAAATAATTTCAACAAATTGAACTTATATAGGTTTGGTTCATTATATTAACATTATCTTTTAGTTTTAACTCTTAGTTAATTAGATTGACATTTACCATGTCACTTTGTATTTTTATATTATATACTTAATAAACTTACCATATACATCCAAGAGACCCCTAAGTGGTCCATTAATGATACCCCTATCATGATATAAGTATCTTGGCCTAACCTTAAATTTTTAGGATTAGAATATGAATTAATAATATAAAATTTGTTTTAAAAACTCTTTTATGTCATTTTTGACAATATTTGGAATTTGATTTCTGTGAAATTCACAGCAGCATGATTACTTTGAACAAAGTTAATTAAATCAATCCTAACATGTCCTAATATCCTATAAAATTAGTGTAATTCCTAAAACGTCTCAAATTCCATTTATTTGGATATTTATCATATCAATTATTTTAATATTTCATTAATTAGGTAATTACTCCATCACCATTGTGTCATAAATAAATTAAATTATTTAATGTCTAGAAATTATAAATAAAATACCATTATGTAGAAAATATTTTTGGATTTCTAATTAATATTTAAAATCGAATTTATCTTATGTATAACCCTATATTAAAAATGGTTTATTAATTAAACCATGATTTTAACTCTTTTAACTCTTCATTGAATTAAATAATAATAAATGTCCTAATCTAATCCAAGTGGACCTAAATGATGATATCTAATTCCTATGGTTGTTTTTGGTTTAGATAAAATTTTCCAATTAGGACATTTGTTTGGTTAATATTAATATCATTTTTACCGTTAATTACCCTATTTACTTTTAACCGTGGTAAATAAAAGTAAAAAGTTTCTATTCACCAAAAATTATTTATATCTTATTGAACCACATTTTACTCTTTTATATTAACCATGTCTCTCGGATTTTTGAAATTCCACTCACAGAAGTGGTAAAATTATGTTTTATGTGAATTTCCAAATTCTCCTAGGAGGTGGGTAGAAGACAGTGAAAAGATCAATAAAATTTTTATATATCTAAAATTATTCTAAACTAACTTCAATTAATTACATGGAAATTATATAGTTATTATGTATCTATTTTTACCTTAATTAAATCTAAATACAATAATTAATTATTTAAATAAAAATTCGTTTTTAAACCATAACTTAGTGTTTTTTCACTATTCATCTAAAATTGAATGTTTTCAGAAAAATACCAAAAATTCACCCTAGGCTAATTTCGATATCCCAACTCCAAATATGAAGTCCATTTTGAAAGATAATATTTATAAAATTTCAAAAATAGGGTATAACTATTCGTAATGGCTGTATTGATTAGACGCAGTGTTTTAGAGTCTTGAAGTTGCGTACAATGCAATATATTTCATTATTCAAAGGAAAATGTATTGTGGAAGCTTGAGATGTTGCAATCTGAAAATAATATCTTCTCTAGAATCATCCCAATATAATCACTCAAACATAAAAAAATTTTACTCCAAATGACGTTTCTAAGTAAATTTCAATCTCATTAGTCAAAATAACTCTTGAAAAAAATCCATTTATACCCCACTATACTAACTTCCTCTAAAATACATCCATCACATATAAAATTGGACCAACTTCTAGTAATATTTTTACTTCCCTTGTTAAAACCTTAAAAAATAAAAAAATCATCATCACCAGTTCTAACACCATTGATTGATTTAATTGGCTTATATTCAGCCATTTCCTATGTAAAAAATCAAAACAAATACATACTCTTGATCCTTTATCATCTATAACATTTTTATATAGATCTAGATAACTATAGGAAAATAATAATTTCAATAGTATTTCATTCATAACCTCCCCCTTGGTACTGACATCCCCTACCTCAAGTCCAATTAAGGAAGTTCACTTAAATGATTATTCAATTGCTCCCATTCAATAATAATAAAAAAGTATCTCAAGTAAGTCCTCAAGTCTAATGCATACTTAGGAAGAATAATAATTTATTTGTCTTCTTCCAATACACATCATAACACGTCAATGTAATTTATCTTCATTAATATATAATTTTAAAAAATTTGTCTAATTTATCAATAATAGTTTTATTATTAGAAATTGAATGGTTTCCCCCCAATATAAGAATTACCTAATAATCTCATTTACCAAAAATATCTAATCTAATATAAACATTCTACAATGATTACTTCATATAAGATATGTTTTTCAAAACCCATCAACATTGACCTATGATAACTGATCTTAGGTTTTTTGATGTCATGTTATTCAAATCCACATACAAATTTCACCAATAAAAATTATCCATCTATATTCTTGGTTCTTCAGAGAAATAATATGTATTTCCCATCAATTAAAATCAATCCTAAATTGGTGAGCTCTAGTTGCAACATCGTGATTCTTATGGACCACCCACTGTGAACATTATACCTTTTATAGAGATTCATATAAATATTTTTCAGATTCTAAAATATCATGATTCAGAAATTATTTGATTTATCCCTGATAATCCAATAGTCCTTCACTGCATAGAATTGTTGTCTTCTATGAACTAATTTCCTACATGAATACAATTTTAACAGTAAACTGATCCAATCACCCATTGATTGAATAAATAGATCCCATTATGAGCATCCCATTATCCTATATAGGTGGTTTGATAAATTTGTAAAACCCAACCAATATTATCCTATATATATATCCCTTTATAAAGCCCTTATAAAGATATCAGATGATTAACAATAGGAACACTTCAAGGGATGTTTCACTATTGTACTACCTATCAATTATGAACCCATTCTATAGTTGATTTCCCTACAGTTTTTTTAACCAAACATTTATCTCTAATTTCTAGTAAATCACATGATGGTTATGTATTAAGTATTACACCATTAATAATTAATTTTTCAAATTATAACATTACTGAGCACTTATAGTCAAAATTACACCATCAATTCAAAACATTCATTAAATGAATATTAATTTATCACACCAATTATTGAATGTTGTCCCACATTGTTATGAAATTCTGTAAAATAAATATGGGATTTTTCTAATTCTAAGAGAAAAATAAGGATCATAAACCATAACCACCATCCAAAAGTACATTTTTATCTATTTACCATGCTTGTCAAATCTAATGTAAATCATTGAGAAACCTAAGATATACTTCTTATTATTTCCCAATATGATATTTAACTCCAACATTAAAAAACCACCTAAATTGAGAATGTACTTTCTACTCTCTCAATAGACTCATAACTGTACCTTGTAACTATCAATATATAGAGTTGTCAACCTCTTTCCTCTTTAGAAATAGAGAACATCCAAATTTTAAGCCTAAAAAATCCCCACCCCCACTTCGTTTCATGTAAACTGATAAGAACCACCTATACCAATTCCTAACCCTTTATTTTGACACATTTGTGAGTATATTAATGATTTAACACATTCTATCACTCCAAAAAAAATATACCTAAATACATATCCATCTAAATCTTGGATCTAAATCCTAATAACGTAGGATAGTAATCTCATCGATCCCACTCAACACATAGAACTCTTAATTCCATAAAGAAATATTTTTTTATTTTAAATATCAATGTTTATAAGGGGTCCCACAAGACTTAATCTACCCACACTAGGGATTAAAATTAATCTATGAATCTATCCCACAACATCCTATATAGAACCCAGAATACTATATACCGTAATAATAAAATACCTATGTTGAATCATACATGAGACACTCCATACCACCATCAAACTTTACCGAAGGTATAAAATACCTTTTCAAACAATCCTAGTGTTGTCATCACACCACACACACACACAAAAAATCATAATTAAATAGAATAAAATAAAAAACAACATATGGTTCAGTTATTTAACATAACCCAAATAATCTATCTATCAAAAAACTAAATAATCTATTGTTTAATTTTAATTTTTTAAACCATAATCATAAAAATAAATTTTAAAAACCCTATTTTTTTAATATCATTGTTTGAAAAACAATATTTCATAAGCCCTTTTTTTACAAATCAGATTTGGTTATTTGCACAGTATTATAAACCTATGTTCTAAGTATGATGTTTGAGAACACTCAATATTTCCACTCTGGGAAAAGAGTAAAATAAAATATCACCTTAAATTCATATATTAATATGAAAATATCTCAAAAATAGTAGTGTAAAGTAAATAAAAATAATCTCACCACCCTAGGAACATGTAATTTCACCATATAGGTTTTCATAAATTCCATTTCCTAAAATCATCTTGAGTTTTAACCCATACTACCTCCATATATAATTCAATGATATCATAATTAATGTGAAAATAAAATTGCTTCTAATTACATTTTTAACACCTTGGAACAACTCACCTGAACAATGATCTAGTTGGGTAATGACACATAGCTCTATAATAACTCCGTGTTTGATAATGGATACCATCTATTGTCATGGTTATAATAAATAATTTGGGAATATTATTACCTCTATATGATATCCATTAAATAATTATAAATATAAGAACATAAATTTACAATGAAAAATTATTATTTAATTACAATGAAATTTCAAACATAAAAATTATGCATCACATGTTCTAATAAAATTAAATCCCATGAAATATATAAAATATTCATAATTGAATTATTTTTACATATCAGGTCAATTAGACGCCTTATAAAACCTACAATAAATATATTTGTAATAATGGAAAGTCTTAGTTTTCTTAGTCCTCGACCATTCTTAAAAGACTCCCATGCCGTCTTTGAAACACCATCTCCAACACAATCAGCATTCCATAGCTCTAAATTATATCACAACATAAGTGCTTCACATGTACAAGAATTATCAACTTATGTGTGAGTGTGAGACTTAGTATACCCCCACCAATAATTATCATAAAACATAACCTAGTTCTTATATATTTGTGTAGGTTTTGGTCATAGTGTACAACTCAAGAGGGGGAGGAATTGATTTTCTAATTAAAATTTCAGTTAAAAAAGTTAAAATTAAATTCCCCAATTTATTAAAAATACCCAGTTAACTAAAAATATAGGAGTATATAATTCAATATTTCAAAAAGTTTATTATATGTTTGATCACAACTTATTATAATGGTTTTAAGACTATTTTAACAGTGGAAATTTTTTTAGTAGTATCACACACCAGAAATACTGAAATCAATCTTAATAATCAATTTAATATTTATCTATTATAGTTTTGAAAATATATACTATCTTATTTTAAAATATATATATCCAATTTGAAAAAACATAATGAAATAAATATAATAGGTGTATTTTGAAGATGGTACCTAGTTCTATCCATTTTGAAATCTCCTACTTCCAAAAATTTTATTAAATAATAAACTAATGAAAAACCTGGATTGGGTTTTACAATAGCAATAACATTAAATCCCATCCATGATTCACAAATCCACTTCCAAATTTATTAATACGATTAATATATTAATAAGAGCTTCATGAAGCTAGTCTAGCCTATATAGTATGTTCCCTAAACAAATGTGGTAGAATTAAGGAAAGAGGGAGAGTGTTAATAACTCTCTAATATAATACCTTGTCCTATGTAAAATAAAAAACTATGTGTAATAAACATAAGTTGAAATATCTTCTTGAACATAAAAATGAAGTAATAGAAATTGATAATATTCAATGTTTCTCAATTTGCTCATATTTTTTTCAGTAGTCCTATAATTTGTCTTCAAAAGCGTTCAAATGAGTATTCATATAATTTTTAAAAAAAATATAGTTTCATGAAACTTTCTGAATGGGTCTTATAAATATCATTCTATCTCAAGCACACAAGTATTATATTACTCTTACTCTTATGACTTATCTATTAGAGGATCTTATTTTCTATAGAGAGATTCTTCCTAAAAATGTTTTTACAGAAAATTCATTATTTAATACTCATAATCATTGAATTAATATGAGAAATGGATACACAATTAATACTCTTAAATATATACATTAGATATTTAAAAATTCTCTAATTCATAAGTTAGACTCATCCATTTATCTTCACAAAAATAAATGTTACATTGAATCATGATTGGTTGGAATGATCATGTTTTTAAGGTCAACGTGGATGCTAGTCACATGGTCTCTTGATGTGGTAGAAACCTTAAATTAACTTTCAATCACATCACTAGTTCGTATGATAGCTTCTAAATTTTGTGTGATATATTTATCTCTTCACATGATAGCTTCATTTTTTACACTATAAACTCACTTATTCATGTAGTAGGTTTATATTTCTTCTATTCATTGATATATATAAATTAAATTAGTATAATAATTAGATAAATTCACCTCACCTTTTTCATGGTAACGTTTTTTTCATGAAGTATTTGTAATTATTTGTGTAGAAGATTAATCAGCATTTTTATATTGGTTCAATGCATAAGATTCCACTTCATCTTTAACACATGATCAGTACATGACTTGGGAAAAAACTTCTTATATGATGAATGGTTAGTCAATTTCACATGTCGCTAGTTAGAGTACAATGTGTAATAGGTTACATGTAGTCACTCAACATTTACAGTCAGGTCAACTTCTATACATAGTAACTAAATTGAATATGCAGTATGTTTTTTTGGTAGGTTCAAGACTTATGAAATTTTATTAGTTTTTCAAGTATGAATTTTACAAACTTACAATATGAAAATCCTATGAAACATAATTAACCTGATGTTTGAGCGTTAAAATAAGAAGGTGTTAGACTAATCCAATAATTTCTCCATTTTTATGTTCATATATAATGGTATTTAAATTGAATTGAATTGAATACATCAAAAATATATTTCTGAAAACTTCTAATATATGTTTCTCAGTTAAATCAAATTCCATAAAATATTCAATTAATTTTAAAATTTATCCACCGTTTGGGACTACTAAAATTCTATGTAACGTTAAAATATAACAGGAAACAAAAAAGAAATAGCTAAATAATTTAGGTCAGACATTGTAAAATTAAAATTAAATTCCTTTTATAAATATAAAAAGATATCACGAAAAAGATTACAAATATAGGGTGCCTATGACACAATCCTAACCATTTTCAGAATCAGAAATATTTGTGATCTCATTAAGAGGGATATGTTCCATTCCTCTAGAGTTGGAGGCTGATATCAGTTGGGATAGTTGGGTAGGTTGTTGTTAATAGGTTTTATAAGGTCTTGAATTACCACACACCTAGAAACTAGTCAAATATGTTTGATTACTTGTCTTGGGGACATGAAAAAAAGGTTTAATGGTTGAGGATTAAGTAGCAAGGGTTGAGATAATAGGAATGGATGGTGGAGAAAGTACATATGTATTGGTAGTGTATGGGTATGGTACCAAAAACCTAGTAAAATCTATGACCAACCAAGAACCATGCTTCTTTGTTTAAAAGTATGCCATTTAATTTTCTATAGAAGCCTCTATAATAGGAGTTACGTTTTTTAAATTTTCCTCTTGTGAGATGGAGTCTTGGTTAAAAAAGGGATCGTTAGATTAGCATACAGTGATATAAATATAGAATTATGGTTTGAAAATTACAATATTCCTATAATATATATGTCAATGGATCATTTTTTCATCTCCTCACCTTTTCCATCCTATCTAACATCCTTTCTCACTAACCCAATATTCATAGTATTGTGAGTTTTAAGTCCTTCAAAAACATCATCCCATGATTTTTGAAACTCAATAAATATAACATTTAACTCTTACCTTATGAGTTACCTTATTATACCATCATCAATAAGTGAATGGGTCTGAGCGTAGGATGGGGCATTATATTTAGAATCTTGAAAATTTGAATTGAAATACATTTTTTCTATCTATGACATAAAATCAGAAAGGTATTTATATAAGACACCTACATTTCATTCAAGTCCTCAACCTCATTTATCATTATGTTCATCTTTAGATGAAATTTTTTATTAAGATAAAATGTGAATGAATTCACTAACCTATATATATTTTTTTAACTTATTATCATTGTATAATTTCTAAAACCTAGAAACGATTCTTTGAACACCCCCAGTAGATCTCATTTGAACTCATTCAAATCATCAATTAAAACATAGTATCTGGAAGTAATAAAAGGAATAACCATAGGTATAGAAGGAGGTGGATAATAATTTGGTTCTACATTATCACACTCAATACCTAGAGACCTCAACCCCATATATTGAACATCTTAATCATTATCTACATCCTCATAAACCATAGGAACCACTCTCTAGATTGATCCAAAAGGATTTTTCTCACTAATATTCATGGGTTGTTCAACAATTCTAGTTGGATTAGGACTAAACAAATCATCCAATGTTTTTTATATAGATGGTATAATAGATACCATAAGTCTATTCTGAGTATCTATATTAGAAATAAATTATTCTTATCAATCACTTTCAGAAGAATGAATGGAAGGTTCACCATTCTTAGGTCGACAGCCCCAAGGGCATCATCAATAACATTAGACTCAAAATATTCTAGTCCATGAACAAATGATCATAGAAACTTATCTCCCTTATCATGTGCATTAGGAATTTTAATTATTGGAGTGTCACCTAACATAGGAGATTTATTTAAACTAAATTTATCCTCTTTCGGGTCACCAGAAACATCCCATTCAAGATCATACACATAATTACTAACTCACACCTCAATATCAATAAGTTTCTCATCTTGTATGGCTTTGTCATATGATGGTAATGGTTGATAAGTGTTAGGTTGTCCAAAATACATAAATAGAGAGTTAAAAATAATCGTCATGGGATTCATTTTCTTCCTCATCAAGATCATCCAAATCTATATCTTCTATCTCTTTATCCACTTCAACCTCAACATATTCATTAAAATAATATTTTGTTATCTCATCTAGCTCAATAATATGATCGAACAAATATCTTGGTCTAATAGGATATCATATAGGGTAAAGCATTTCTCATAATTTATCGGAATCTATTACTCATTACATTTTCTAAGGATTCTAATTCAGTCTCATGTTCTTATATATTTTTTGTGTTATGAAAAAGAAATTTAAACATGTTACCTTTTTCTACCTATAAGGAACTAAACAATTTTAGGATAATAGGGCTGATGTGAGCTTTGGATAATGTAGAGAACTGAAAATTGAATAAGTATTTCATAACTCATATAAATTCCTCATGAAATATATATTAATATAGATTTAAAATCTATTTCTTATTAAATATTGGAATAAAAAATCCAAGTGCATGTGGATAATGAAATTTATTTTTCTAGTATAGATCATATTTTGGGAAAATTCAGTTGTCAATCTATACTCACCACTAAGTTCTACTATTGTTGGTCTAAAAGGTGTTCCATTTCCAGTAACATCTTCCAAAGAATATTCAAATTAAAAATGGGCATGATTTACTGTGTAATAACATTAATAGTCTTTATATTCACCCTTATGCAGGATACCAAGTCTCTTTTCCCATCATTTCAAATAAAAATAATGTTCTTCCCCATTTACCATTATGCAAATTATATATCTTTTCCATCTAGATATGAATTCCCAATGTGTAAATAACCAATTAATGATACCTTTATAGAATTTAATACTATTTTACTAAATTCGATCATCCCATATTTGAATTTGGATAGCTTTATATCTTATTAATCTGGATGAATATAGAAACCAAGTTTCATGTTCATTTTCTGTAAAAACTGGTCAATTGACTAAA
Organism: Viscum album; assembly: GCA_963277665.1. Lineage (NCBI taxonomy): Eukaryota > Viridiplantae > Streptophyta > Magnoliopsida > Santalales > Viscaceae > Viscum > Viscum album. Next base: position 1,858,363,163 of record OY728151.1, on the reverse strand, counting down.
TGTGGGTTTCATGGTTTCACTAAAACCCTTGTGCAACCTCAATACATTTTAGATATGATTTTTGGATGACCTTTAGAAGGATTTATATCATGAATATAATTCTATATTGTTGTAATTTTTAATATTCAATTTTAACTCAAATGTTTTTGGTTTGAGAGGATGTTTCATAAAATAGGGTTTTGAAAGTAGGTAGGGCTTAGAAAAAAATAAATGGGTTTTAAAGAAAATATACAAATAATTTCAGATTGAAATAATAATTTTATACAAATCATTTAGGGATATAAAATAATAATAAAGTTAATGAAAATAACACCAAAATGACTTAAGAAAAATTCTATTTATAGAACAGGTTGGTATGTATGAAAACTATATAGTCCCAAAAACATAATAATGGTGTGGATGTGATTTTAAATTCATATTAAGTATAATAACTATATGAATTATGTTCTAATGGTAGATATTATATTGACCATGTGAATTATGTCTCGCAGTACATATAGTGACAACGTGGGTAAATTTTTTCTATAGAAATAGTGAATTCAAGAACAATTGGTCACGATTACTTTACTGGGCGTATAATAAAAACTCAACCTCACTTAGCAATCCTTGCTAACTATAATTTATGTTTACTTTATCATCAATACTATAAATTAATATTTACGAGGAATATTTATTTAAATATAATATTTAGAACTAAATTTAAATATTTTTGAAATATTTTATCATCACTCATTTTTATATGGTATGAATAATTCTCCAAATATTCAAATTCCTAGAAAATACATCACCTAGATGATGTTATTTACCAATTAATTAAAAAAAATATATTTAATTTTAAAGTTATCTCACAAAAACTAATGCATTATATTAATATGTTTTTCCCATGTACAAAATAAATGATTCTTAGAGATATTTGTTGCACTTGTATTGTAACATTTTAGAGGGAAATGTCTGAATTAATATCCAAAATATAGTAATATATGTTCCATCCACATAATTTTTGCATAAAAACATCTTCAAGAAATATACTCATCCTAAATATGAGATAATGAAAAAAATCTCTTATACTACATCATGAAACTATGTACTTTCCCAAAAAGAGACATCTGACATAGGTTCAATTTTTTTCTAACATGCAACCATTAAAATATGCATCAGAATAACCAAAAAATCAAATTCTTATCCTCCTGAATAATGCAATCCAAAATTAGTTTTACTTTTAAGGTATTTAATTTTTTTTTTGAAAACATTCAAATGTGATTATTTTATATATGATAGAAAATATGCATACACACGCTATAAACATATCATCGGGTAAGCTAGTAGTTATGTATATTAAACATCTAATCATACCTTTTTTAAGGGGTTTAATCATCTGGTTTCCTAGTTTCATAAATATCCAATTCACATCTTGTACTCATGGTAGTATCACTACCTTTGTTACTATTAATAACAAAATGTTTTAAAAGATACTTGGTGTACATTATTTGGTTTAAAATTATTCATTTACTATTTTTATAAATTTGAAAACAAATAAACAATTTTAATTCCCCAAAAAGTTATTTAAAATTCTTTTTTATTTTTTTAAAAAAAATTATAAAAAAATTTTGGATGATCCAAAAATAATATCATCATCATTGAATTAAACTACTGTAAAATATATATATGGTCAATTAATAAATATACAGGGATAATATATTTCTAAAAAATATTCATTGAAAAAAATGAGGTGATCTTGTCTTAGAAAGTTATATGATGTTTTTTTAAACCATACAGTTCTTCAATTAATATAAAAACATGATTTCAAAAATGAAGGTTTTATATCTAGGGATAGTTCTTAAAAAAATCATAAGTTAAATAAGCATTACAAAAGGCACTCGAAACATTTCTTTAATATAATCGGAAATTAAAATGTGGTGTATGGGAAATCAATATTCTGATATCTTCATGTCTAGATATTTCTGAAGGGATTTATCTTAGTCAATATCTTATTATTGATTGTAACCTTGTGAAACCAGTCATTATTTTTTTCTAATTATTATTCCAGAATAAAAAACATTATTCAGAAACATCTACTTAGGGGCATTGATTAGTATGTCCTTATTTCATTCTTCTAGTTCCCAATCATAATTATTTTCAATCATGGTCAATTATTCTTAAATTTCCATTACAAAAAATTAATCACATATTGCTTTAGTGATGTTCATAGTTTCATGTTATGACCTGAAGGCATTTTGTTCAAACTGGTTTCTAAGTGAGGATCTAGTATGATTTCATCAATATGGATCTTCAACTACAACATCTATGTTATGGTCTCTATGATTCCTAATGATTCGAAGTATTGAAGTGATTTTTTTCTCTTTTTTCTTCTGAATCATGTTCAGATATCTCTTATGCAGTAGGTGATTTTTCTATAGTGGATTTCACAAAAATATCTCTAGGTTTTATTGAGGCACTGATATTCAACTTTGGAAGATCATTCTAATGATTTTTCAAGGGGGTTTTTAATATCTTTTTGGTCTCTTTCTGCAAATTTTACATCTACAGATTCTTAAACATGTTTTGTTCTATTATTCAATACTATTTATGATTTACATGATATAAAATAACCAAAAAATATTCTTTAATCACATTTTATTGAAAATATTTCTAAATTGTGCTTTGTTTTTATAATAAATGGCTTACATCCAAAAACACTATTGTAATTTATCATTTGTTTTATCACTATCCATTGATTATTTTTAGTATTATTTATATGAATTGTATTAATAATTATATTGATAACATAGAAAAATTTATTCACATCCTTTTCCAAAAATTAAATAGGTAGATCATACTCATTGAACATGGTTTGATAAATCTCATGAAGAGTTATATTTCTTCTTTATACAACAAAATTATATTTTGGAGGCCTTGGAAAAGAAATGATGTGATTGTAGCCATGCCATGGAAACATATATTCAAAGACTTGAATTTTGAACTTCCATCCATGGTCACTTCTTATGGTATTATAGTAATAACACTCTGGTTTTCTATAGATTTTTCATATTTATAATTATTTAAAGGGATTTAATTTTGTTACCTTGAAAGAAAACACATCTATATCTGGAAAATTCAACTATTAGAACATAATAATAATACTTCCCTTTTAAGATACTAGCACTATAGGGTAAAAACAAGTCCATATAAACTAGCTCTATGGTTTGATAAGTTTACAATTTTTTATTTTTTTAATATATAACTTATTCTACTTCCCTTTTTAACATGGATTATAGATATTTTTTGATGGGAATTATAATTTAGGAAGATCCTTATCCAATACATTTATAATTTGAATTATAAGTGAGTGATGGTCGCAGTAGTCTAGTATCTCATGAAAAAGAAAATACCCTCTAAGAAATGAAATTAAAAAATATATATTTTGATAAAATAAAAAATCTAAATAATTGGAAAAAACATTGTCATTACATAGGGTAGTAAAAAATAAATCATGCTTAGAATAATAAATATTACAATAATTGTTTTCATATTTAACATGATAAAAATTACCACATAATGATGAGATTAAAAAAAAATTGGGACATGTACATACAAAACATTAGAAATAATAATAGTACTAGTATTATTGATTTGAAAGTATCAAATTATATTTCCATTGTAATTTTCACAGAAAGTGACATGTACACCATCTATCTTAATAAGGTCATATGTAACACCATGAGTATTTATGAACCTTTTTTCTCAAATAAATTAAATTTATTTGATACCTTGTGTTATAAACTACACCAAGTGAATTTTTAACTACATACAACACCAACGCAGCTTGTTTTACATGCAACACTGACTTTTTACGAAACATAATTTTATTATTATACATAACCAAATAATAAAATTACAACCTAAAAATTATTATGTAACATATGAATAGGATTTAATATATTATGATATTATGTTTTAAACATAATTATTTGACCAATTAAATATAAATTAATGTAAAACCCTTTTTAAAATAAAAATGAATTTTTTTCGTTTAAAAAATAGATACAGGTGAATAAGTGAGTTTTATACCAATAAATAAACAAATAAATATTATTGAATTATATTAATCAAAATATATATATATATATATATAATATTAAATATAATTGTTAGAATTTATCATATGTTTTTTCAGGACATGATATAAGAACATACCCAATTTTACGCATAAAAGAAGAATTTTTCTAAAAAGTCGATTTTGTCACCTTTTGATAGAGAACTTATTTTAAATCTATTTTATGAAACTTATATAAATTATATTTGAAAAAATATAATTATTAATTGAAATATAATATCAAAATTTACTTTCATTTAATTTTTTGTATTATTATGATAAATTTCATGCTTTGATTAATAGTGAAAATTGTGGAATTTTAATTGAAAAAAATATTCTTCATCAAAATAATTTATACTAAACATTATATATTTCATTGGTTTTGATTTATAACTAGATAATATTTTATCATTTAACATGGTGTAGGGTAATGTAATCAATTTCAAAATAAATTTGGATAAAAAACACTTCAATCTTTTGAATGTTTTCACCTTATAAATTCACTTTCTTATTCCCGCAACATGATTAATTTGAAATTAAATTTGTAATATAATTTTATTTATAATATGAAAATTGGAATAATTATTTGGAATCAGAATTTACAAATTTAGTAAATGGTTACCTTTTATTTTAGGCCAATAAGAATACTAACATTGGTATTACTTTTACAATCATAAAAGGAAAAATTGGGTAATTTATGTTGGAAATAATGTGACAAAGAATATAAAAAGACCTTAAAATATTCCCTAAAATTAATTATATGAATTAAATTTGACCATTAACGCATAAGGATCTAAATTGAATATTTTAATGGACATTTTTCTATGAAAATTACTTGTATGTTATTAAAATCAGTGTGAGTTACGAAATGTAACACTCTTAATTTTAATAAGTATAATTTTTTTAATATGGGGTTAAATATAATATATTACCTACTATAAATTATATTCTAAAATAAAAAATGGTTATATTTATCATATAAATTTATTTTTAATTTTTAGTAATGAAATAATTATCATAAATATTTTCAAAATGATGTTACAATAAATATTCAATCAATGAAACAATTAATTAAATGATATTATAATTATTAAAATAATTATAATATTATTTAATTAAGGGAATACATTAATTTTTTAGGATAATATGACATTTTGGGTTGTATTAAAGTAATTGGTTCAATATTATCTTTCTTTATTGATTTCCTTAAAGTTAAAGTAATCAATAGTGTCTAAATTGACAGTTATGGTATTTTATGAATATATTATTTTATAAAATTAATTAAAAAACATAAAAAATTTATTTAATTACAAATGGGGTGATATATGGTATAAAATATCATAAATAGGTCATTTATGATCCAATTGACACATTATATGTAATTATTTAATCCTCTTAATATTGAAAACCTTGCTTCTATAGTTAAAATTAAAATTGCTCAACTAAGTGTTAGTCCAAATGATAAGGCATATAATAACTCAAAAACAAATATAAAATATTTTATTTTATGATATTATGACCTTATAATATCTTAACTTATAATAAATGTACGTTTTAGGGTATTTTTATTGATATTTGATTTATTTTAAATTAATCCTTTGAGAAATTTCCAAAGTGACCCTCCCATCTTATAAAAGGGAACATCTTCTTCTCTGTTAATCGCACCCCAGGACATATTTTTTCATCCAAAATACGTCATAATCACCTCCCAAATTACCTACCTTCATCCTAGACTCCTTACATTGGGTAAAAGGTCAACTAAATAATTCATTTCATGCAAATCAAAACGAGATACCCAAAGAAGTGTTAACCATCATCAATAAAAAATTTGTTTTATTTATTCCTTAAACCCATTAAATTATATTTATGTCATGTTTATATAATAAACTAAGTATATTTAATATAATTTTATTTTTTATATTAACATTTTTAACTACATTCTTATACACTTCCATAAAAAAGGATATGAAATCATCGTTTGTGTTTACAGCGGACTACCGTCTCACAAACCGATGTCCCTTATTCTACCATTTACTCCTTTAAAGGATGTAAATAATGATTTAAATTATGTTTTTATATTTTATATATTATATTTATGATTTATTTATTCTTATGGAATTGTTATATAACACATACCTTCATACTTTCCATTTTATGGAAATATGATAACTTTGTTTGTGGATGTGTGGACTACCGACTCTTCAAAGTGATATGATTTGTTCAGACATTACATGGAATGTATTAATTATGAGTTTAGTGAAATTATATGATATATATGAAATAAAAAAATTAATCTAATTATATTATAATTATACATATATTTCATTTACTTACTTTCTTTCAATATGATTATAAAATGGAAACAACGTTCTTGCATACATATAGTCTACTCTCTCCATGAATGGTGTATTTCATTTTCTACTTCTATATTTTATAATTTATCATAAATAGTATATATGGAATATATATGATATTTATTTCATGTTTATTATTATATAAATTATAATATAATGATATAATTATGAGGACAACAAATATATCAATTCAAAACACATGAAAAAACAAAGTGGTTATTACCAAAAACATAACATAAAATTTGAATTGTTATAAATAAAGTAATATAAAGTCATCAGTAAATATTATATGGTATTATATACATGAATATGTTCAATAATTTATTTATAATAAACTTATATTTATTATATAGGAGGTTTTCAAGAGGATGACGACGCATGAGATATAATGTAATGGATTTTTGTCTCACTTTTATTTCTATGAGACTGATGCCTTATATACTAAATGTTTCATATGTGTTGTTCATATATTATCTAAGAATTTATTGTATGATTATTATAATTAAAATTTCTCAGTATTTACATATCCATTTTATGATCTCTTTTTCATGGTTTTTATTATTCAAAAGTTACCAAATCGGTATGACGATTTCGTCTTAGTTTTCCTTCTTTGAGAAACATGTTTTGTTATGTACCTATAATCATTTAAAATGTGTATATACTTCCACTTGACATATTTTATCATGAATATCCTACTTTTCAAGATATTATAATCTTAATTTAATTTTAATCTCTCTTTTGTTATAAATATGCCTTCCTTCAAATAAATGTTTTCAAAAAATGTTTTTAAGGTGTTTTAAATGGTATTTTAGTAATTTTTAAGAAAGAGGATTTAAATTATTTATAAAATGGTTTTGAAAGATTCATTTATATGAATGAAATTTTATTTTCAAATAATAGATTTTAATAAATATATTTTTTATTTAAAATTGTTTTATTTCAAAAATGTAATGGATATTTTCCTCATGAATTTCATCAAGTGATCACTCAAAATTATTTTACATCTAAGATAATTTTATTTTTTGTAAGTTATTATTTACTAGGGATATTATTCAAGGATTTTATTCTCTTTATTTTATGGTTGTTTTATGTTTATATTTTTGAAACCTCTCTCTTTTCCAAGGATTATGCTTTAACAATTTTTTTATGAAACTTATTTCTTTTTATTGTTTCTAATATGATGAATGAGTTATGTTCTTGAGACATGAATACATATGGTTTTCTTTATGTGATGGGTGGGAAACATATATCCCTCCCATTAATTGATTAAAGATTTATATCTCATGATATATTTATGGAAACAAGTTTATGGGTTTGATCCACTATGGATGATGAGGAAAACGATCCACTATTGGAAGATGGGTAAGCCCAATGCACTTTGGGAGACGGACAAACCTGATCCCTTACATGTAAAGGTATTTGAATTTGGATAGTGATGTGTCCCTCCCCATATTTGGAGTCCCCATAAAGTTCTCATTTTTGTTTGGGTAGTGCACCTTGACTTATAAGGAATTATTTTACTTGTTTATGTGTCTACAACAAATTTTAGGTCTTATTATTATGTTTTTCATTCATAGATTATTCTATTTATTTCTTCATGATTTGGGTCTAATGAATTTCCATTATTGATGACATGAATCATGTATATGATATTTTATATGCAGGGTATGATTTTCTAATTTTATACTCATTTTATCATAACCTTATGTTCATGATTACTCTTACGTATCTCCCTTGATTCCCGTTATTCAGAATCTAAGATCACACATTCTTACTTTTCTTTTCCCTGTGTTATGAAGAGGGATTTTAAGTAGGAGTACCAAAGGGGGAGAGCTGTTTGGGTAATATTGATGATATTTTACCATATTACATGTTCTTTTCTATGTTTCCACTGTAATTAAACTATTACAATCTTTGGGCATGTTATTATGAAATGTAATGAATATTCATCTAAAAATATGTAATATCAAGATGTTAAAACCTTGGTTTATTATATTATTAATTCTCAAGTAGTCCCTAGTCATGTTTCTGGTACACACACTATCCAGATACCATAATTTCATACTAGTTCCCTTTAAGTCGGTTTTCTATAGAAAAACTAAACCAGAAATGATTTTGTTTTCCATATTTTTTAGGTTATTAAATGTTAGCAATAAATTATTTTTTAATCCAATGATGTTTAACTAGTTTTATATTTAATTTATAAATTTAGAAATTAGAATCTCATTTGGGACTTATGTATAATAATTGTTCATTTATTTGGTAGAGCAAGAGCTAGGTATAAATTTATCCATATAATTCTACCTCAAATGTGGTTGGTAAGAAAACCTAGTGGTATACTAGAGTGTGGTTTGATTAATGATCATTCTGGTAAGGTTTTCTCAACTATTTTTAAATATTTTAATAACCTTATTGAGTTAATCATTTGACATTTTGAGATCATTTTAACTTGTAATAAATGGTCATTTTCTCCTTCTTTATAGAACATTCATATTAAAAATATAGAGACAAAGAATTTTATTTTTTATAATTTTTTATTTTTCTACTACTTCAATGAATGTCTCTTCCAGCATATTATTGTACTCATATAATTCTTCACCGCTCATGTTTTCATTATTACATTTATTCTCAGAATTATTTTTAACTTTGAAAAATAGATGAAGAAATAATATTTGATACCTCAGAAGTGTTTTTCAATATAGAAATGTTATATGTAGCATTCTTATCTTCTCTAATTGAGTCAGGGACACATTATCTATTGTCAGAGGCACTCCATGTGGATTTCAGAGCCTTAATTAGACTTTTTTCCTTTATCATCAGGTAATTATTATATTTATGTTTAGGATAATCAAAATTTGTGCACCCCATTATTTTTTATTCATAAAAGGTTACTTCACATAATTGATTCTCCTTTTTTCAATTTCAATTTTTTGTCAAATGTTCCACCAAAAATATTTTTCCTGGAGAATTTTTCCTTCATGTATAATTTATGGAATCACCATGCAACGTGATCCATTTCCTCATCATTATTCGATGGTTATTCATCATTAATCTAACAGTCATTTTCTATCTTCTATTTTATTTTACTGTTAGTTTTCTTGAAGGATATTTCCTAACTTGTTGGATCATTATGTTCTCTATTCATCTCTATTAGTTCCACCCCCCCCATACATCCTAATATTAGTAACCCATATTTTCCCGAAGGTATGAATCTTTTGTATTAAAAATTATATTCCATAAAAATCACCAACCATGATGCATAATCATGTCTAGGAGGTCTTTGGTTCCAATAGGGATCATTTTGGAGAACGGAGCCCTGAAATGGGATGAAAAGACTGGGTCACACAGTTTTTAGAAACCATGCATCCCATCATACATGTTTTTCATAAACCATGTGGCAATATAAAGTGTAGGCCTATGGGCCACATCGTTTGTCTCTGAACATGTGACCCCAGGTGCACTAACATGTGGTCATGTACATATGCTTTGATAGTTTGTTTTTCACGGTTTGTGGATCGTTAGATAAACTGTGTGCCTAACATTATGGGGATCCCCTTTTATGCATTGAAAGGCACGTGGATTGGCCAAACTATGCAGCCAAATCGTGCACCATTTAATTTTTTAGGTGAATTTATACTTTTTCCCATATTTAATTATTAATCATAATTTATATTTTCTTATCTTCATATTCCATGGTTGGTATCCTATTATTCTCCAATAGCATTCCAAGATCCTCAATCTAGGTTCTTCTAAAACTCTATGATATGAAGTCTGATTCAAGATAGGTCTAATAATTCATTTTCTAAATATTCACATCCACTAGATTCAGACTGAATAAAAACTTTCTTAAATTTAGATCTTGTAACTCTTTTTGGAGTCTTGGAATTAATGTTATTTGATGTTGTGGTAAAATCAACACTTCCATTCCCATTCTTCTTCTTAATATTGTCAGCATCTGTCTTCATTCAAGTCTCATGTTGAAGAAGAGTTCCAAAAAGTTCATCATGAGAAATCTAAGTAACCTTCCTATTCTCATCTATAGTTGTTCTCTTATATTATCATTCATTGGGCCTGATGTCTATGATCTTGTCCACAAGAGCATCATCATCTAAACCTTTCTTACCCATAGATTGTAAACTGTTAACAATAGTCATAAATCATTTTTTCACCTTACATATGGGTTCTCCATAAGGAAAGAGAAAAACCATGATATTCATCTCTAAGCATTGATCTTCTAGTTTCAATAACTTTTGAAATTCCAAAGTGTGTAACTTCATGCTTTTTCCAAATACAATTTGCTGCTTCACAAGATGAAATTTGGCTATATATATTTCTATTCATAGAACAAAGAAACGTATTGCGTACCTTATAATTCAGTTTATACAAATGCTTTTCTAGATTTGTGAATGTACTAACTTCCTTTTCAGGGATTTCATATCCTCCAGTAAGAATAATAAAATTATCTAGTCCAGTATTGATGATAAATGTCTTCATGAGATCTCTCCAATATTCATAATCATTCCAATCAAATATAAGTGGTCTAGTTTGATTGAGGTTGTTAATGGAACCACCATTGATTCCTATCATTTTAATGAAAATATTTCCACACAGAACTATTAGTAATAAATTTTGTAAACATGGAAAATATTCCTAAGCAATGAAAAATATAGAACAATTAAAAACATGAGAATGAAAACTTATATGTGAATATAAGTATTTTAGATACTTGCTCTAATACCAATTTTTGAGATGGTATAGAGTATGAAATACTCTATAATACCAAATTTAGGATCTAAATGATATAGATACTAATTTTTGTACCTATTGATGCTAAAAAAACTAGAGGAGGGTGAATTGTATAGATTAAAAATTCATTGGATCTTTTAATGATAAAGGTTCTTAACAAGATTAAACAAGATAATTCACAAAACATCTAGTTCTAAAAACTTGCATGATTCTAGAAATATGATTCCGAGGATGCAATTTTGGAAAAGTGATTCTGGAAATGAAACATAACAAAAGTTTACAAAGATAAAGATTCTACCTTAAAGCGTATATAATCTCACTAGATCATAGTATACAGGTATAAGAAAGTATAAGATAGTTTTACTTTACTCAAAAAAATAAATGCAGTAGAAAATGTTAAACGAACAAGTAACTAGTAGTAAATATTTTAACCCAAGGAGAAGGGTATCCATCAACCTTGGATAAAGGTACCTTGATTTATACTTTCAATAATGTATGTCTTACCCACACCAGGGTAAGCCCTTGATACGAAGATCGGAGTCTATCATGTTATACACCCAAGCCCTCAACTTCAAGGTAGTCGACAACTCTGTCTTCCACAGCAAGGAAGTCATCGAACATTAAGGTAGTCGGAACCTCTATCTTCATATCCTCGAAAGCCCTCAAATGTACTAAGAAACATTCAGAGTTGCACGATGCAATTCTAAAAAAGATGTTTTGTACGCACAAATCATGGATGTCTCTCTCTCTAAAAATCACTTCAACAACCTGTAATCTCTATATTTATCAACTTCTTTTGAACTCTTTCAAATTAGATCCTATTTATAGGAACAGCTTCAACAGTCGTCTCCCTCCTCCAATAGTCATATTTTTCTTTGAATTTCAGAGAGACATGTACACATGTCACTCAAACAATGGTTAGTTAGTAACCTAATGCACGACATTGTTTTATAACCAAAACAAGTGTAAGATAAAATATGATTGCTTTAACAGATTCATTTTTTCAGAGTATAAGAAAAAATGAATTTTTTGAGTCTAATCAAAAAAAATTTGGAGTCTATAATACATGTATATTCAGATTCCCTTTATCAAGGAATTCTAAGTTACAATTATATAATCATTGGACTCTGAATTCATAAGAATTTGGAGTCTGAGTTTATAATAATTCTGAGTCTGAATTCATAGAAATTTGGAGTTTGAACTCATAAAAGTTTGGAGTATGAATTCATAGGATTTCAGAGTCTAAAGTCATAAAAGTTATAAGTCTAATGATAGAGAACTCAGAACCTAAACTCATAAGAGATCAGTGTCTGAATTCAGAAAACATGGATCCTGAACTCATAAGAGTCCGGAGTCTGAATTCAGAGAACTCGGAGTCTGAACTCATAAGAGTTCGGAGTCTGAATTCAGAGAACTCGGAACCTGAACTCATAAAAGTTTCATGTCTGAATTCATAGAGTTAAGAACCTGAATTTGGATCCTGAAAATATAATGCTTTATATCTAAGTATATATATGATTCTAAGGTTTTGGATACAAAACTGAATTTTACACTTAGAAAAAATATTCACAATGAAAACAAGGTATGGGTATATTTTCCTTGGGGAAGGAAAATTTCTCTTTTTAAAAGAAAAATTGGGAAGGAGAAAATTTTCCTTGAAGAAGGAAAATTTTCATAATCAAGATCAAATGCATTTCCCTTAAGATAGAGAGTTTGTGATTTTCAAAACATTATGTAATGGGAAAGTCATAAGGAACCCTTATTGACTCAACATAAGAAACGTTTTCCAACTTCTCAACAGCCTCAAAGATCCCCAAAAATGAGAAAAATGTTTCTCTTACCGTCCAAGATGTTGATGACCCATCTAGTGTAAAATGTTGAAGAACACCTGGCCACCAACTGAAAAAATCAATAGTCTATAGTGGTGATTCTAATAATAATTATACCATCTATGCTCCATCAACATCCTCTGAAAAATAAACTAAATCTTTGATGTCATCTATTTCACAAAACATGGTCCAACCAGGGAACATTCAGCAATCTTTTGATAAACACAATGGTGATCTGTAATGTCAGCTATAAAAAGCCAAAAAAGGATCCATTATGATCCTATATTGGTAAATATAGTTATATTATAACTCAGCTATCACCAAATGATCTTTCTAATCCCCCCCATGTCAAGAACACAAGAATAAATCTTATCATGAAGAATCTGTATATCTCTTTCTATTAAGGCATCAGAATGAAGATGGTATGTCATACTCAAATGAAAATGAGATCTTAGTGCCTCATGAAGGCCTCCCTAAAAACAATAAGTGAACTGAGGATCCCTATTAGAGACTATAGTATACTGATGTTAATGAAAATTAATAATCTCACTCACATAGAGATTTCCCAACTCTCTAACATTGGATGTATCATTAATGGGTATGTAGTGAATGGATTTAGTTAGTTGATTGATCACTAACCATATCTAATAATTCCTTATTTTTGTACATGTAAACCCATCCACAAAGTCCATATATATATCCTCCCACTTCAAATTAGGAATTGGATGTTGCGGAATAAAACCCAAAGGGTTCTGGGTCTTAGCATTGAAATGTTGGCATGTGTAACAATGAGACACAAAAATCAGAAATGTCTCATATCATACCTGCCACAAGAATTGACACTGCATATTATATAACATCTCCATGGTTCTTGGGTGAATAACCCATTTAGAATTATAGAAATCCCCCAGAATATATTTACTTTCCGCTAACTAACCAATAAATAGATTTCAATTGCATAGAATTTGCACTTTGGAGAATGAAAACTCAGAAACTACCTCCTCACTATAAAGAGAGTCTCTAATTCTGTAGAAATCATCATTAATATGTTGTACATAAACTATCATCTCATGAAGAGTGGATGTCAACAGAACACTGGCCAATGAAACCTCATCCCTCAATTCCTGGACTCCCATATGAAACATTACAACGAGAGACATAAAGTTCCACTATTATGATGATTCTTTCACAACATGGGTCACAAGTTTCTTTCTCAAGGCATCTGTAGAAAAATTCCATTTCCCTGGGGTATAGGTTATTTCAAAGTATAATGATTTCAGGTATTCCACCCAAATCCTATTGTCGAGATTGAAATATTTTTCAAAGAACATATAAGTCAAGCTCTTATGGTCGGAAAATATGATAAACCTTCTTCTATAATGATAATGCTTCCAACCCTTTAGAGAAATCATCACATATACAATTTCAAGGTCATGGGATGGATAAATATTATTGTGCATCCTAAGTTGAAAAGATTTATAAGTAAAGACATGATCACCTTGTATAATAATGAAACCCAAACCTGAACTTGATGCATCACCAAAGACTGCATAGCCATCTGTGGCCTCTAGAAGAGTTATCACCATCACAATAGTAAAAATTTGTTTCATCTCAAAAAAATATCTCTAGAATTTATCATCCCTTGAAAACTTTACTCCCTTTAGAATTAGATAAACCATCAGGGAATCAAAATTTGAGAATTCTATAACGAACCAGTGATAATTTCCAGCTAGACCCAGGAAGTTCTAAATCTAGAAAAAATTCCATGGTTGTTCCCATTACATAAAAACCGTTACTTTTCTGAGATCAAATGGTATTCCATGTCCCAACACAATTGGTCCCAAGAAGTTCACTTCCCGAATCTAGAAATCACATTTCAAAATCTTGGTATAAAGGTGGAAATTTATCAAAAATTACAACACTACTCTGAGATGAATCACATGATCCTACTCAAACATATAGTATACCAGGATTCCATACAAAAAGACTACCACAAAGGTATCAAGATACTCATAGGAAATCCTATTCATTAAATCCATACACTACTGGAAAAATACCATATACCAACGGTTTGAAACCATTGGTATAGGCCTCCAAACCGTTGGTATAGGCTATACCAACGGTTTAGAGAACTGTTGGAAAGTAAGGCGTGAGGATAGGTATATACCAATGGTTTTGGGAAAACTGTTGGTATAGACCTATACCAATGGTTTTGAAAACTGTTGGTATAATTAATATGAAAATCTATACCAACTGTTCTATAAACCGTTGGTATATGTAATTCAAAAAATAATCATCCAGTTGGATTTGATCCCAACACCTACTGTTTGTGATTGAACAACCTAACCACTAACCTAACATACTTATGTGAACATAATTTCAGAAATATATATATGTATTATCATAAGTATTTTAAAATTTTATTTATTTTATGTTCGTTGTATGAAGACTCCATTAAAAATACATATACTGATACCAATGGTTTTCAAAACGGTTGGTATAGACCTATACCAACGGTTTTGAGAACCATTGGTTGGGGTTCTTTTATTTTGGGACCTGTACCAACGATTTTGGAAGAACTGTTTGTATAGGGGGGACCTATACCAACGGTTTGGCCAAACCTTTCGTATAGGGTCTCTATAATGGACCTACACCAACAGTTTTTGCCAAACTGTTGGTATAGGTTAAAATTAGTGAACATATACCGACGGTTTGGACAAACCATTGGTATATGTCTTCCCTATATCAACGGTTTCTCCAAACCTTTGGTAATAGTTCCATATAAGTGACCTATACCAATGATTTTGGCCAAATTGTTGGTATAGGTCCAAATTAGAGAACTAAACCAACGGTTTGCCCAAAACCATTATTATAGATCATATTTCTAGTAGTGATAAAAACTATAAGAGAATTTGTTAGAAAAAAGTGAATAACAAGGTACTCATAATGGTCACACTAGCTCCGAGAAGTTTTTTTTTTGAATGTCAAATTCTCTTATCCTCAATCGATGGTAACCAGATCAAAGATCAATCATAGATAACCACTTTTCCCCTTCCAACGAATCAAAGAGATCAACATTCTCCGGAAATAGATACATTTTCTTTACCATCAATCAATTGAATTTTTTTAATCAAAACATAGTTATAGTTAACCATAATCCTTCTTACCAATGAGAACTGGCACTATCGAAGGTGGCATGCTCAAAAATATAAATCCTTTCTCTAAAAGATGATACAACTAAGCCATCAGTTCATTCATTTAAACTAGTTCCATTTAGTTATAAAGAATAAATATTGTATGAGTACTATGAACTAAATCAATAGAAAAATATACTACCCTTAATGGTGGAAAACCAAAGAAGTCATAAGGAAACATGTCACGAAGCTTAGTGATAACTATAGGGAGATCACCACTCAAACATCCCCACAAAATATCAATGGAAAACATTGATATTACATTCCATAACTCTACATAATCAGGTATTCCCTAATCGACCTTGGTTCCTATTCTCCTTGAAAGATAGAACACACACCATTGGGTGAAATAATGGAGACCTATCGAAGATAATAATCAATCTTGGATTTATTTGAAATGATCCAATCTATATAGAATATGAAATCAATTTCTTTCATGTTGAGAACCAAAAAAACACCAAGAATACTCGACATTTAATATAGATAAGACACAAGTAGTACTACGGAGGCCCTACTCTCTCTTTGTACCAAGGTGTTTATTAATATCCATGAAATAAGATAAAACCTCCACAGAAATATTTATCTAATTAACTATAATTGTTGAAATAAAGTGATGATATGCACCAGTGTAAAATAATGTTGTCACTAATGATGTAGTTATATTAATGGTACCTCTCAATGTCACTAGACCCATATTTTATTCCTCTAGAGACTCTTCCACTGCATGAAGAATCTTCATTATTGATGTCCATGGATGGAAACCATTTATACTTCACACATATAATTTCCCCATAGTTTTCGGAGGATTTTATGATCTTTGGACACTACACTAAGTGGAATAATAATGTAATAATTTCTATACGGGTCGTGAGCATCCATATGAACCACATTCCTTTGATGCGTCATTGAAAACCCTCTTTGAATTCCCTAACATTCCACATGGGTATAAAATCAACATACCTCTTCCAAGTGATGTAAGATATCTATAATGGCCATTATATGGAGAACCATCACAAGAATTGTCATTCTTATGCTTTCCATTAAAAGAAACCATGCTGCCACTTAGATAGAATTAATCTCTTGATAATCCTAACATCCTTTCTAGGTTCATTTCGACTATCATCTCTCTATCCAGTACATAATTATAGGAAGGTAGATTTATCAAGAAAACATGAGATATAAAATCCTATCAAAGTACCCAATAAAACCTTCTAGCCTTTATCTTCCCTTTCAATACTATCACAGCTGATAAATGCACGATCTCCGAAAAATGACATCCATACTCTATCAAGGTCTTTTCATCCTTCTCAAATTTGAAGAACTATATGCCTCAATTGGATTTTTATTCCCAAGTGGATTGAAACACTGATGTCCATCATTATCTTCCTCCTAGGACAGATTATCATGTCTTCATCGAGGCATGATGCTACACAACATTAGTAGACAACAAAAAAGATATCAGATTAACATTGAAAGAATGAAACATGGGAAATTAATCCCAATAAATAGGCACAAGATTTTTATTTCACTATATCCAATTAAAAAGTGGGAAAATTATATAAATAACTCTCAATATTCCTTTCCCAAACCACCGTTGGTGACTTATGGTTACTTAAGGACACATCTAGCCAGGAACTCAGTCATGACTACTTCCTAATTAGCAACAAATTATGGAGTGAACACTAATTTCAAGGCAAGAAGCTCAACCTATACCTATGATACCACTTTTCCAAAAACCATCTTAGGTACCCTAGTAATTAGATAACCAAGACGGTACTTAAATAAGAAAAATAGTGTTTTAGATCACCATGGGTTGGCGAATCACACCTGGAATTAAACAAAGATATTTTGGGAACTAATTTTCGACAAACAATGCATAAGATAAATAACAAATCAACATTCATACAAAAGAAACTCCACTGGGATATTTGTACCAAAAGTCAAATAGGTATAAAAAACCAAAAGTACTATAATAAATTAAAAGTAAAAGTAAATATATAAACATCCCATGTCCCAATAGATTAAACTCTCCATGTCTACATATCAACATCTAGAACTACCTCCAAGTAGTTTCTTACCCCTGCTCGAACATAGAAGGTTAAAATCTACAAAGACCTGAAGGAATAGGTCTTCTGTGAAATAAATGGCCAATAGGGTAATGGTAAGGATTGCATAATAAGATGAGAAAAATTAATTATCCAAATAAGGATTATTAAATTTCAATTAGATTGGTCTGGCCTTTCAATATCACATTTAATAAAATCATGCTTAACATTTTAAAAGATGGAAATATGTTTCAAAGGATGAAAATACTTTTAAACAACTACAGATTTTAAAAAATGTCTTAAATAAACACTTTCATATAAAATAATTTATATAAATCAGATGGCATGTAAATTAGTTTTCAAACATTGGAAGACATTTATATCACATGTATAAAAAAGAGAGAAACATAGTCATCTTCCAAGAGGTATGATAGTTCTAGGTTTTAGGATCCTCACACTCTTATGTAACAAACCGCAATGAGTACACAGGTCCCTCATCATAGGAAATAGAGGACTCATCTATGTCCCACTTGGTAAATAATACGTGTTATCCAATATTTTGTTAGTGTTTTAAAATGTTAATCTGGTGTTATTATATTCCCATCCTAGTATGTTTTTTACAAATAACTCACTAACTACCTCAAATTTCTTCTTATATAGTCAAATTAAATGGTGGGAAATTTATTTTAATCAACCCAAAAATAAAATAAAGTCTTATTCCCCCATTTCAAAATTTCTAATTCACCATTTTAGAACAAAA
Source organism: Viscum album (assembly GCA_963277665.1). Classification (NCBI taxonomy): domain Eukaryota; kingdom Viridiplantae; phylum Streptophyta; class Magnoliopsida; order Santalales; family Viscaceae; genus Viscum; species Viscum album. Next base: position 1,858,344,142 of record OY728151.1, on the reverse strand, counting down.
ATGAGTTTTTAATCAAAAAATCCCTTTTCCCAAGATAAAACCCTATTTTTTCAATCAAAACCATTTTAATCCATTTTCACAAATAATAATGTGAAATTAATTAAAAATTAGATTTCACAATTTACATCCACAACTAAATTCATAATTTTAATTCCAAATAGTATCAATTGATTTGACGCAAAAAACAACCCATTCAATATAATTGGGGTTTTTTACAATTTTTCCATCAAACTCATTCCACAACATATATTAAACAACTTAAATTTCACCAATACTCATAAACACACACTAATTCAATGTAATTAGAGGTTTTCCCAATTTCATGCAAAAATTAAGTTTTAAAACCCTAGTTCAATGGAATTAGGTTTTTCCAACACACCAATTGAAAGCATATTGAATAAATTTAGGTAATTTAATTTAAATCAAACCATTTAATATAAAAAATTAATTTAGCATTATTATAAATTGTGAATTATGGATAAATAGCCTACCTCAAGATCGTGGGATCTTCATTCACCAAACCCTAACCAGTATTCATCAATGAATAATGGAGATCATGGAAACTGGGAAACAAAGATCTAACCTAGGTTTAAGATAAAAAAAATTGGGTATTAGATCCCAAAATCAATATGGGGATCCAAGAAACCCTAAGGAGGGAATTAAAGATAGTGGGAGACAGAGACGAGATGAGGAATCTGAGCAGAATGAGATCAAAAGTAATTATATGAGATTAAATATGATTCTAGGAGGGGGTAGAGGGGTCAAAATCACCTCTTTGGTGCTACCAAGGATGAATAAATCATATGGGGTCATTTAAGTCTGTTTGACATGTTGATTGAGGGTTTATGGATTTTGTTGTTTTATTTTCAGATTACTTAATTCTCATGCATGGATATCTATGCAGGGCTACATAGTTTGACAAACCGTATTGACTAAACATGCACCCCATTTAAATAGTCCACATGGTTTCTCCTAATAGGTTTCAGGGTCTAACAAACCATATTCCAACCATGAAAAAACCACTACCTATGATTGCACATTTTGGCTTTAGATGGCATACAGTTTGGAATAAATAATTTTCCAACCATGAACAAGCCCATGATTTTCTAAACATTATATTTTTAAATTGGAAATAACCCCAAATGAATCACAGATAAATCATGGTAAAAATAGGGGTTTGGGAATACCTAAAAATAGTAAAATGATGTTACACACTAAACTTTAGTCTTTATTATCCTATTGATATTTCACTACATGAGGAGTCATGGTATTCTAAGAATCACCATAGCTTCCTCATTTTTTCTAAGAAGAAGTATTATAATTCCCTCAACCCATCAAAGAATATGAAATATGTGAAATATTAGATATCTTATGAGAACCATACCTTGGAGGACTAAGACAATATCACTAAACATGCCCCTATATGATTGTAATTGTGGAATTCTCTAGGTGGTCCCATAAAATAATGCTTCATGTTGTCAAAAAACCTCATTAAAAACATCCAGGTTTCCCCTTTGTCTTTTCGGGGAAGATTTATAGATACATTCATCTGATTTTGAGTCATTTTACTACCTTTAAAATAGGTTTCCCTCTTCCTCTTATTCCCAGCATTTGAGTTCCCACTATTTATTATAGGTATTAACATTCTTCATCCACCCATATTTCCTAAGATATGTCGCTCACCCATTATCTCTCTATTAACCGTCTTCATATAATCCATTATACAAATCACAACTATATTCAACTAAATATCTAGGCTCATCCCCGATTCAAAAATGCATTCAATTATGTATTTACTAGAAGAAACATCTAGTGCAAAGAAGTAAAATTTCCTAAATTAAGCCACACTCTCTATAAATAAGAGAATCTCTTACAATATGATGAAATGTTACATCATTCAAGAAATCTGGAATGTGTAAAGATATAATTTTATGACCAATTTATTAAAATACTCCCATGAAATGCCTTGTTATAATTTATCCTGAATTACAAAATCTATCCACTTGTGTCAAAGATCCTCCACCATGTACATTTCCATATTGAATTTCAACTCTGTTGGTGTGCCAACAAAATAGAATATTGAATTCGTCCTATTAATCTACACCTCTTCTTTATTCAGTTCTAAATCACACCAAAAGATGTCTAGATTTTGCTTCTAGAACTGATCAGAATGATCAAATTTTCTTGGTTCATCCTTTTGGTACCCTCTATCCACATCATGAAAAGCATATAAAATACATTGAAGTAGATGTTGGTTCACATATGTCTTAGGTTCAACCACATTTTTAGTAGCCTCTTATAATTTGTTTCTTTTATGCCTAATTTGTTCTATTTCTATAACCAAAGAAAAATTTCAGAAGTCTCACTCTATAGAAAACTATGTTTTAGTAATTTCAAATTTATCACATCACAACTATCACAATAAGGGTTTCCCAAAATCCCGAATTTTTCCATTTTCAAATAATTTTTGAAAATTACATCATTATTTTGAGAACAGAAATATTTTCAAAATACTTGTATCATTCCATTTTCAAAACCTAGCAACTAAAAAAAATATTTAAAAAAATCAATATTTTTGCAACAAATAATAAATCATTGATCAAAATGAAATATTCACTCCGGATGGGAATTCATTTATATTAATGCATGTCACGATTTCATCATTGGTTAAACCCATGATAATGAGGAAACACTCCAATAAGTGTCCCAAAACAATAATCTACCCAAACAAGATGGTGACATGAAGTTCTTCATTAATAGGTTAGCTACAAATTTTTATGTTCTACATTCTATGTTCCAACAATCCTACTCCATGCTACCATCCCAAATCATGGACTGAACTCGAATGATTTTCCAACACTCTGATTAACATACCTTTCCCATTTGTCCCAAAAGATACATGGATGAACCATAAATGATACCATTTGTAATATCCAACCCCTCCTTATTATATTGAGAAGGCATTAGGAGGATACTTGTCCTAAGGTGACTTCTCCAAGACACCAAAGGCTAGAATTATATTCCATATCCATCATTAACAATTGGTAGATGATTTTCCATTTCAAAATAAAAAACTAATCTAAGAATATAATTACCAAAAAGCTGATATATGTTTCATGAGAACATTGTAATATAACTCAATTTAAGAAAAAAATCGATAGTAATACCAACCACAACAAAGAACCATATTAGAGTACAAAGGAAAATACAATATCAAGATATATCAAAGAATCCAAATACATAACTCCATAAATCCTATCTTTCTCCACGGTCCAACATAATAATAAATCCCCAAATTATCATGATGTATCACTAAATAAATGAGATACATTGCATTTGCCTTTATCTCAAAAAATAATATTCGAAAAAATCACCAATGTTTTGAAGAAGGGGGTGAGTAACAAAACATAGCATGTTTTCCCAAAATGAAATCCATACTTACGCTACTAGGATTTATCATATTATCACATTTGTGTAAAGAAGTTAAATAAAACACATTAAAATATTTTATATCAAATCTAAACCATTTCTAAGAAACAAAATTTTCATACCAAAATAGTTTTCCAAACCAAAACCATTTTCATGGAAAGAAATTAAAAGATCTTACTAAGAAATTTCTCAATCCATTGGAATACACATTGCATATTTTTAAAATTCCAAGAAAAACACACATGCATGACTAGGTGATAGTTCCATAATCATGAGTGGTATCTCATTGATCATCACAAGGTAACAATATATTAATTCCCCAATGGCACACGCCCCTTCAACAGGGTCAAATCAATGAAAATGAGCACACACTAACAAAGTAATCCAAATTACAAGCCAAACCAATCATTTCAAGAAATTTCAATAAAAAAATATTTTACTACAAACTTTCTATCATACCATTTCCATGAATTAAAACCTATCCAAATTTTAAAACATCATTTTATAATCATGAATCAAATCACTTTTCACAACAACTAATTTCTAAAAATTTAACAAACCATAACTAAGGAGGGTTTCTAAAATATTTTCAAAGTAATTTATCAAAAAAAATTCAAAAAACATTGAAACTGATCTTTTATGTTCTAATAATACGACTCAATATTAAATTCAAATACCTCTCAAACATAGGAGAAAATTAATAATGGTGCAAATTATTCAGAAAACCAAAATTGGAACCCCAAAAACCCACCTTAGATATTTTTCCCTAATGTCAAAAAAAATATCATCATGGTTGGAATTAAAAACCATAGATCTAACCCCAACAGAATAAACCAATGAATCCAAGATAGGGGAGAAAAACAAACTAAGGTAAACCACAACTAATAGGCACTTTCCAAGGAATTTGGCCCTCCAATGTATAAATATTCGCCAATGGATCAATCCAACATCTTGGGTAAGATTCTTAACATACATTAGGATGAGAGTAAATCATAATAAGGTCTAACTAAGGAAAAAATAATCCATTAAGGGGAAATCCAAATTAGATCCAAAATTTTTGGATCTCTTTTTTAGCGGTTCACAGTTTTGGTGCACGACTGGGAAAAATGTTGGGAAACTCTGCATCATCTACGGCCTAAAAACACATCATGTATGGTTGGATCAAAATTTTATACAAACCATGCACCAACCATGCTTTTCTCCCAAACCACATAATACACTATTACGCTTGGGTGGTCGCACAGTTTGGCCAAACCGTGTACCTAACTACGCGCCTACCCAGAGCCCATAATTTCACTTTTCAGGGTTTATAAAAGTTTTTTCATGGTTTACATGTACCATTATCAATATATGAACCTCCATAAAAGTGTATAAAACATTTAAAAACTCCACCAAATCCTCCCAAATATAGACTAATTACATTAAATACATAAAATACATAAATAAAGTGTTACATTCTTCAATACAGGGGAGATAAACTAATTTTTCCCATATTAAGGAATTGATAAAGTTGCTATTGTAATAATAGCACTATAATAATAAAGTTTTAGAGTTTTTTAAATATTAATGACAATTAAATGTATTGAATTAAAAGAAATTCAACTACACACCCTAAACTGTAGCCTCAAATCATGGTAAAATTCAACATTTATGGTTGATGTAGTAATGATCAATATCATCAAACCATTTTCTAATATCACCCCTCAAATTAGAAGATATATTATTATAAAAAAAACTATTTTATAAATATAAGGGTAAATAATGAATCCTGATTTCAATTTATTTTAGGTTTATTAGATTTATTTTAACAATATAATATTTTATCTCTTTCAAATATTAAATGTTTTTCATTGTTTCTCTCCAGTGATTGAATATAGGAATGAATTGGGTTTTTTAAAACATTTAAATTTAAATCCTTGTATATATCTTATCATATATCATTATTCCAAAAACAAATTCAAATGGAATTTACTCTATATTTTTTGTTCCGAATTATTTATAATACATTGATATGCATTAAATTCATCTCATGTAAGAGTTGGAACTAGTGATACTGAAAATATTATAATACATAAGATACAAAAAATAATTTATTTTATTATTTCTAGGATAATCCTAATAAACCATTTTATATATTAAAGAATATTACTATTAAAATCACATATTTTTATTCACCAATATATTTTATTTCAAAATTATTAAGGAGTAATTTCACAATTATAGTTTATAAATAATTAACATTAATAGTAAGGAATATATCAACAATTTACATAATGAAAAATATAAATACAATCCCATATACCTTTTAATTTATATATTAATCAATGGTGTTTTCCATAAATCCAAATGGAATAATGTTATCATTAAAAAGAAGATTTTATTATCAAAATCTTTTTTAGGTTCACATGTTGGAAGCATTAATTTATAGGTCATGTGATCCTTTTCATAAAAAACTTATTGGATGATCTATATATGTATCCCCATTTTATTTATCATTTATAAATGTTAATTTTACATCTATTTTATGTAACTCTAAATCAAAATGATCTATAAGTGATAGAATGATTTCAAAAAAATATTTCTTAAAAACTAATATGAATATTTTATTATAGTCAATTCCATTCATTTGAGTAAATAATTTTTCAGCATATATGGGATTTTAATGTTCAATTATTTTATTAGATTCATGTACAGTTTTGAAATCACAATTACAGAAAATTCTCTTGAATACTCAATGAAATTCTATAATGCCTCCTTTTTTTATTTTTTTATATATAATACAACTAACTTTTCATAGTTTATAACCATTTATCAAAATTATCACTATTATTTTCATATGAAAATTATTTTTAATCATTTTCAATAGGAAGATCGTTTTTTAGTTCATGTAGATATACCTAATAGTCATTAGATGTACTTGTTTTTATATCCCAGGGGGCCTTTTTTAACACTATTTCTCCTCATTCCTCTATTATAAAATGATTATGAATTTGTGAAAAATAATGTTGTTCTCTATCATTATTATTTTATCATTCCTTATCATGAAAAAGAAAATCATATAAATCTAGATAATAAGATAATGAATCTAAAACTCTAACTTAATTAATATCTATATATAAAGAAGCCTCTCTCTCATTGAATTATATATTTTTAACAAGTCTACCATTTCCAATTTTAATAATTCTTGTACAATGGTTTGTAAAATAATATATACTCTATATTAATTTTCTAGAAAACCAATGAAATATCAACTATGTTTTCATACTTATAGTTATATTTTATAAATATTATAACCTCTTATCTTTTTCATTGCAACCTAACATATATAAGTGTCTCAACATGTGTTTCTTAATAATCTAAAATTTAAAAGGTGTCTTTATAATAAATATATTTCAAAAATTAAATTATTTTTTTGGGAATATATTCAAAATGATAATGGTAAGGATAAAATGTAAAATATACCTCTACCTATATATATCAATGTTCAATTATAGCATTCTGATGATCCAATTTGTTCAATGTTCTTAAACCCACGTATTAAGAACATATGCCACAAATTTCTAGGAACTATTTATATGAACAAGGGTTCAATCCACTTTTGTTAGGAAATTTTCCATAATGGTACCCAACTTAATAAAATATTTTTATTTTCACCTTTAAATAAAACTTCCTTTTAAATTAATTCATATAATCTTCAATCATACTCTTTTCCATATATTTGTATTTTTATAAATAAAGATACCATCACCCTGAAAAATCATTAATAAATATGATGAAATATTTTTCATTACCAAAAACATTGATATAAAATTATCCAAAAATATCAATATGGATAATCTAATATTATTAATCCTTTTTGAATATTTTTTATTTATTTTACACTAATATAATTTGAAAAAAAACTTACTGTTCGTGACATCTAAATATAAAAGATTTTGATCTTAATTATTTACTTTAATATTTATTTGATAGTATGGTGTAAAATATTATTCCACTGACTATTAAATAGTTAATTTACATAAAATTTTAGTACAAACATTTTGATGTGTGGTCTTAGGATTTTAAAAAAAATTATTAAGATTCAATAAATATATCTAATACATCACAACATATATCTAAGCCAATAATATAACATACCTAAATAGATTTAAAATTTTACTCAAAATATTTAAAAAGTTTTTATTAATATATTTTTTAGAGAGAGAAACAAAATTTGTATATGTATGTACATAAAAGGTTTTATATAAGGAAAAAAGGATCTAATGTTAAGTATTAAACAAGAAGTACCCAAAAAAATTATGGAAACTTTTACTCCATTCCCCATGAAATTGAACTATTCAGTTTGGGTTGTGATTTGGGTTGTATAAAATACCTAGATAAATTTTAAAACATGATTCGTAAAACCAGAATCAATCCACCATGTATTATATATAACATCAATTATGCCTATTTTAAAACATATGTAAGATTTTTTCTTAAATTTATTTTTGAACCAATCATTTATTTTATATACATATTTTTCGAAATGTCCAACTATCCATAAAAATGGAATTTTTATTTTTTATCCTTTTACTTATTAGAGGATTCATTAAATTTTATTGGTAATTTTCTCCTTCCATGATTCTTGATACTATTATTCCATCCTTCTATATGATTCATATAATTAATGGAGTGGATTCCATAAAACATTATTTTTTCTTACTCATGAACAAACATACAATGAAATTTATGAAAATTTCTTCTCTCTTTCTTGGAAATATAGTTAAATTTAAATTGACTATGTTGAAATGATAATGTTGTTAGGATAGTTTATTCAAGTAAAATGTAATCTACATTCATTCATACAGAATTTAGTCTTAGTGAAATATATTTCATTTTAATGGAAAGCTAATGCATGTTAAAAGAACCATCAAACATTATGGTAGTAAATGTACACAATAATTTATCTGGAAATGCCTTTTCAATTTTTTAAATCAGCCACTGGAATTTTAAAAAATAACCATATAATATTTAGTTTTGGGAGGATTACATGTGAATTTATTTTCCATTATCATTGAAATAAATATAAAACATAAGAAATTCAATCTTTTTGATATCCTCTAGAATATTTTTTCATCATCTCTACTATCATCCATAATGGTATATAGTTTCATTACTCAATGTTCCAAATTTGGATCAAATATTATAAGGTAAAAGAATATGTATTCAATCTAATTAGATAAATTTATTCCATTGATGATAATAAATATGGATGCATGTGAGTGCAATGGGAATGGAAATATGATTAAAATATATACATGATTAATATAAATATTTTGAGTCATAAATAAATATAAATTGATTAAATTATTAAATTATTTCAACATAAATAAATGCATTAATATTCTTATTTATAATACAAACTACTATAAAATCTTAATTGATATGAGATAAGACATTAAAATTAATTTTTAATAATACATACTTAAATTATAATTTCACAATATCTGTGGATATATAAATATAGCTAACAGTTCATGTACAAAACTAAAAATCATATTCATAAATATTAAAAATATATAAATTCTATTTGGATAATTTATAAATTTCATATAATTATAAATTTCAGTTTAATGCTAAACATTATAATAGTGTCATATTAATGATTAATTGATATAATATTTTCGTATAGTATATAACAAATATAATATTAAAATTTGATTAAATTAGTGAATAAAATAGTTACAGAATAATGTTCTTAATTATATTTTCAACAAATAAAATCCTAATAATATAAATAAAATATAATTAGGATATTAATAAATTAAAATTTAAAATTACATCTTTTAAAAAATTATATATATAAAAATTCACTTATTACTCACAAACTGAATTGTGTACACCACTTAACTATAAGAATAATAATAATAATAATAATAATAATATCAAAGATCGTAGAATTTAATGATTCCCATAATACTATGATTTCTATAGATCTAAAACACAATTTTATTAAATATAACATCATTTGAAAAAAATTCAAAAATTCATTCTCAATGAGAAATAAAAGTACAAAACCCCTGAAAAAATACGAAACATGTGTAAAAAACCAACAATACCACCAAAAACTATAGCATACCCCTAACCAACCAAAGAAACTACCATAATCATCTATTATTATGAAATAGTTTAAATTAATGTTCATACATAAGATCATGGATAGTAGTAAATTATAATGATCAACAAAATCAAACCTAAACACAAAAAAACTTCTACCTTCCTTGGGAAAATAACAAAAACCAAGTAAAACTGACATAAATAACGGAAAATAAAAACCAATGAAGAAAAAATCTCCTAAAAAATCAGCCATCTTTGAGAATGGAGTCTTCACCAATAAAATATATTTGGGTAACCATTTGGTTAATAAAAAGTTTAAAGGTATTCTATTTCTTAGGATTCCTATTATAAGAAAAATTCTGTACATTTCATTCTTTGTATTCTCCTAACGAAAGTTCATTCACCACATTAATAATTTTATATGGGGATAAATTTTGAAGGAAATTTTCATTTACATACTTGGTACTGGTATGATACACCTCCAAAATATGAGGAGGAATCTCATATATCATCATAGGGGTGAGAAATATTTGTAACTCCTCAATTGAATAATCAAACTCTTACAAAGTGTTAGAATCCTCCTCAACCTCCCACATATAGTCTCCCCCAATAATATCATCCACAGGAACATCCACATTCTATGTCTAATAATTATTTATAAATCCTAGATATTCTTTCATCCAGGTTAAAGGTTTACCATGATAGATTGACTCACCTCTAGTTTTAGAAGTCACATAAGTAACAATAATTATTTCTAGATCTGAATAGCTGTTCCTAGCTCCATATTTTCTAGTCACTCAACTAGTTATTAAGGAATATATATCATATTATTTACCTAAACAAATATTCTTAAAAAAAATTCTTTAATATCATCGTGTGATTTTTCAACATTTTCTTTTCCATGGTTCATGACCATATGGGATCCCATGATGTATAAATAAATTCTAGGAACATTAATATTTCTATGATTGGGCTACCAAAACATTAGTATATTTGGTTACATGCATGGTCAAGTACCTAGTGTCTTCACTTTAATTCTAATTATATCTATTGGATTACAATATTTGACCCTGAACTCAAATAAATCTGGACTTAACATTTCTTGAGGTATGAATAATAGAATTTGGAAGCACTACTTCTTGATAATGGACATTATCACTACATCCAAAATTCTCTGGGTAATACCACTTCATCTAAATATATATAGGAGAAATAGCTCCACAACTATTATAAAACTGATTAACATTAACATACTGGATTCATTTATAATTTAATCCAAAAATTTCAAAATCCATCACTAGATTAGTTGTAACCCATATATAACTACTTCCATTCAACATCATAGAATAAGTAATCATTTTCTGGGTCAATACTCTTCTTTTGTAGAATTTATCCAACCTAATACCTTATAGATCTCATTGATGAAATTAATATACACTACCTTCATACAAAATCTTTTGAATAAAATGGCTTCTATCCTTAGCACTAAACTGGAATAAAGCAGACAAATCTTGAGATAGACCTGATTCATCCAATAGTTTAACCTAGACTGGGTTCTTACCATTAATTATCCACTAACTAACAAAAAAATCTGATAGTGTTATAAAAATTATTATGAATTGTGGCATTATAAAAAATGAGTGGGTGGATAGGGAGATAAATCCATACTAATACTAATGGTATATCCTCCATTCCATGAACCAACAAAATACAGTTAATCCCAATGGTATTATAAATACTAACCAACAAATTATATAGGTGACCATGCAACTTAAAATTACACTTCATCCTTGCTTCAAAAAAAAATAAACAAGGATTAATAATCCCCACTACTATGTTGTTCAGTAAACCACATTACACGTTCATATTTTAATCAAAATATTTATCTAAAGTCCAAAGATGTCTAAATCATGACACCAAGTTTAATTCAAGGGAATACAACATATAAACCATCTCATAAGATGATATCTCAAAGCCTAACAGGATATTAACAAAACAAAAAACCCAAAGGATCGATTTTTTTATAAGGATATAGGGGACGGATTCATAATTAATGAAATAGGTTAATAATGTCCCTATAATGAAGCCCATATGAGGATTTAGACCCCTTCCCCAAGCCAAGGGATGGGCCACTAGCACTACTGTCATGATAAATGTTTTAAAATATAATTGGAATAATAATAAAAATTGTTTTAAATACCAAAGCTACAATGTTTCTATATAGTGGAATTTTAGGTTTTTTCACTATAGGCAATGAAAATTTTAAAATAGGAAAAAAATAAATCCACCACCTTTCATATGTAAAAAAATAAACAAAATCGTAAAATTTTATCATTCCATTATTTATATATTTATTTATTAATTTAATTATTTCAAAAATAAAAAAAAATTAACAAAAATTAATTAATAATTAAAAAGATTATTTTATTGGATTTAAATATATATGCAAAAATTATTCCACCTATGTGTTCCCAAGTATATGTCACATATCATTGTAAGTAATATAGTTAAATAGTTTAAATCTACTATATTTTAGGTCTTCATTTTCATCATATTTACAACATAGTGAAAATAATGAATATGAAATCATTGTAAATTATAATAATATCATTTTGGAATTAAATAAATAGATGAAAATGAAACCATATATACACATGATTGTCATATTATTATAGAAATTTTTTATTAATTGATAAATTATTCATGATACAAAATGTGAAAAACAGAGATAATAGTATAGGTATGAACCCTAGGGTTTTTGTTTTGAGAAGATAAATAACATCAATTATATATCTGAATGCCACAGTTTGAACATTCACTATATCCAAGTTATTATAATTAGAAAAACATTATGTTAAATAATTATATAAGATAGTATAGAGAAATAAAAAATTTAATTTTCATTTATTATTTAAATGAAAATAATTTCATTAATATTACATGAAGACTAAGTATGTAATTCAACCTAACACCACTCAAAAAGGTTAAATTTTTTGTTATGATTTTTTTTGTAAATAAGGATAAATGTATATATATTTATGGACAACAACTGAAAAACCATCATCTTGAAATTTAATTCTCTTACTATTATTTATTCAATGAAACATAAATTGGTATTCCAAAAAATATAAAATGATATCTTGTAAAATAATGAATAAATAAAAAAAATAAATTTAAATTTTTGTATAAAAACTACATAACATGTTAGAAATATATTTTTACCAAAAAATAATGCCACAAATAAATAATAACACATTAAATATATGCACAAAATTAATATTATAAAATTAAAATTTAATAATGAAATCACCAATTGAAAAGTGCATAATATAAAATAAATATTATTTAATCATATATATATATATTTATAATATTGTTGATTAATAGATAAGGATAGTTTAAATACTATAATTTTATTGATGAATATGTATATTCAAAATTTTACACATATATACAATTTTATGAGGTATTATATATGTGTAATTGTATAAATTTTGATAATTTTATCCATATGAACACATGTATACATATCTAGAGTAATATCAATCAATATATGTGCCCATTTTTAAAAGAATGGAATTTTAATTTAATTAATAGACATTTAATATATATATCTATATTTATGGTGAATAGATATTCATGAATATGTGTTATGATATGAATGCTTAAGACTAGTTTTGATCACATTTAGATTCAATTAAATTCAAGAGAAAAAATATGGCAGGGGAGAACAAAAATAAGGATGTTGTTTCTGAACTAATTAAATGTAAATTTGATATGGATTAATTTTTATAAACCATATATGGGTTTCATCTGAGCCGTATGTTTTCTCTAAAAAATCAATTTAAAAGTTAAAAACATGGAAATCCTAGAATTTAGAAATATTTTAAGCAAGACATGTGAATATTAAACCTCAAATATTTTTGTATTCAATATATCTTCAATGGTCACACATTCACCCTTAAAATTATATTATCCCTTAAGAACATAAAACCCCTAATAATTTTCCAAAAGGCTACTCAAATATTTAGTGTTATCATATAAATTCATAAAATGATTGTGGAATATAGTTTATTGTTATTCTATGAGTATAGGTGTTATCTTTTTATCCTCATTATGCATAAATTTAATATAATTTTTTTAATAATCCAATATAAATGTACCACATTCAATAGGTAAAGGGCCTCAATAATGATATTATATACTCATAATGTGTGGGTGTTTCCATGAAATATCTCAACATTAAAATATAATGTAGCCCATCAGTAAATATGATATTTTTTTAAGAATCACAGTTTATGTCTAGTAATGAATAAATATAAATGAAAGATGCTATCAAATATTAAAAAGAACATACTTGTTCATCAATTACATACAAAAACACTACTTTGAAAATGATTTCATGAACCTCCAAATATTTATACTTGAAAACATTATATTTTAATAATGTAGAATACTAAAAAGAATGAAATAATAATAATTAACATTAATATACATAAAAAAAGGGAAAAATAAATTCAAAATGAATCAAATAAGTATTCATTCACTTATAATCCAATATTAACTTCCCATTTTATTCAAAAATACCAAGTTAAAGGAATTTAAAATGATAAAAATTATAAAAATTAATGGAAAGGACTTTTAAAAAATGATGATTTGTAAAAAAATTAAAATTAATTAATTTCATATGAATAAAATTTAATAATAATAATAATTTACATTAGTTTATTATGGGATAAAAAATAAAATGATAATACCTAACACACATGTGTTAGAACTCTAGGAGATTCAAACATAAGACCACCCAAGGAACATGATAGATCTCAACCACTAATCTTCAACTTGGTTAAAATATATAAGAATAATAATAATAATAACAACAATAATTATTATAATAATAATAATGATAATCTAACAATGATCTAATCATTATTCAAAATTCCCAATACAAACAAAATTTATTATCAAAAAAGAGGAAAATAGTACAATAGTGAATATAGAGGTGTGTGTATATACAACAACCATCATTTGATAAATAAAAATGAGAAAAATAATCATCTATATTAAAAGAACTAAATGATTCACTTTACTCAACTTCCCCTTTGGAGATATCATCATCCACAATGTTCCCCTCCCTATAAATTTGAGTCTCTATATGTTTCGTCCCATTAAGACTCTAAAGACAGTCCAGGAATTCCTTATCATGACCCGACCTTAAAACATTACATAATATTGAATTAAATGAATAATTCACATTGAGGATATTTTCAGGTTTAGAGTTTTAGAGAATTATTCCATAACTATTAAATAAGTACTCGAATATTACAAGTAGACACTACTACGCCGTATCCTATTTTTTATTAAAATAAAAACTCTTAAAAAAACATGTCTAGTTCCATGTTTTAGACAGCATGACTTTTCCATGATCTCATCCTTGACCCTATTTCACATTATGTCCTGTGAAAAACATTTCAAAAAAACATGGGATGAGCATAAAAAGCTCATTAAGGGATGCATAAAAAAGTAAAACTATTAGTTTTTTAAAATAATAAGTAAACCCGGAATACTTTAACATAAGTAATACTTTTCACCTTTGTGAAGTAGTAAATACTCTTCACTGAATAAAAGATCACTACTTACCCTTTTGTAACCAAAAGGTTACCATAAAACAAATATAAATAACACATAACATATAAAGGTAACTTAGGACTTAAACATACTTAAATGGAATAAACATACGGTAAACTTTCACACATATCACTAAATGGAATAGTCATACGGCTGACTTCCATACCCAATGCGTTGGAGGTTATAACGTAACCACCAGTCCTTGTTTATCACGACACTACCTGTCATATGGTTTATCATGTAACCACCCATAAAATGTCCAGGTACCATTATAACACATAAAATATTTCAAATATAAACGTTTCACAAATAACATTTAATTTTCAGTCACAAGAAGTAATTTCAAGATATTGAAATAATAAATCCATTTTCATAAACTATTTAAAAAGAGATTTTGGAATCAAAGTGTCTAATACCACTTTGAAGATTTTAATGAATTATCATTTGAAAACATTAATGTCCATATAAATAAATCCTAAAACCCATTTTTAAAAAATGGACATTAAGGAGAAATATTTAGAATCAAAAATCTTTGAAACATTTAAAATGATATTTTAGTTAAAGAGTTTTTCTAACAAAAAGAGAGATGCTTGAAAAAAAAAATTGAGGAATAAAATTTAATAATAACTTTATAATATCATGATAATAAATGTATTCATGATATAATATGACATATGACAGTATATACACCATATAAGAGTGAATTGGTGAATAATAACAATGAAGTCTCAATGGAAATCTAGATTGAGATGAAATCCCTTATAAAGAGAGTACCCTTAAATTATGGATAAATCATTCACATAATTATGTGTGAAAAATATAAATATACCCAATATAACTGGATATTAAGTGTAATACAATAATAGTTCATTCACACATATTAATAGGATTACATACTCAAGAAGTACAAGCTTAACCCAAAGAATTGAAATTGGGTTAAGAAGTTCCCTTGAAAAAATTTGAAAGCCTAATGGTGTAACATTAAAATTCATAAAATGATTTCATGAGTTAAAAAGGTTATATAATCACATGGACATAAATTTTACATCAATAACGATATTAATAACATTTCCCAATATAATAATATGTAGATTAAAAGTCATAACAAAAAAGTAGTCTTTTAAAAAAAGAGGGTGAAAGGCTCCCTTATAGATTGGGTAACATATGAAAGTTACACCAAATAAAATAAGGATCCTTCAATGAAGATGTATATACCCAAAATTTATTGTATATTACACAGTGTATAAAATCATGGATACTACATACACCAAACAAAAGGAAACAGTGGCCAATATAGCATGAATCTCACGGGAATAAAAAGTGACATGTTAAACTCATACTTCATTGTAATCAAATCGAGTCATAGGACCAAAAGTTAATAACCAAAAAATAAATCCCAGAATACCATGAATATATATATCATCATGATAATATATATCAATGGAAGTACACATTACACCACATGGAATAAATAAGTGGTGAAAAATGGAAAACTCACAAAATTAAAAATGAGATAAGAAAACCCCTTACCTCATTGTCCGACAAGACCCGTTCGTTCTTCAATATCCGGAATAATAAACTAATGTTGATTTTTAATTGCTTAAGAACATTTTTAATGTTTATTATTCCTTTTATATTACTTATTACCATGTTATAAGAATTATGTATCGTTTAAGTTAATAACGGTCGTTTTGTCGATATTTGGTACTGGAGTAAAATATGAACACCTTATAATTACAAGTTGTTCATGTTGTAAGATATCCATATATTAATAATTATATTAATGATTTATATATCATATTTATCATATTTATCCAGTATATACATGTATTTATAATATTACTTAACATTTAGAGGTAAGAAAGGAAATGCACCATTCATGGAGACGGTAAGCCGTACGTACGCATGAACACTACTTCCATTCTATTTATTATTTTAAGGGAATTAAAAACATAATGATAAATAGTTATATTAAAATTTCAGTATAATATAATATACAATATTATTAACACCATCTTTTATAATTCCCACATAATTCATTTAACGAGTCATATCACTTTGAGGGGTTTGTAGTCCGCACTTCCTCAGATAAAATTATCGTGTTTACCCATAATGGAAACCATAATGGTATGTTATAAATGGAAATTAAATGATAATAAATAAAACAAAAATATAATATATATCTTATAGAAATAGATTGCTATCATAATGTCCGCCATGAGAGGCGGTAGGAGGTAATCGAACAATCATTGTTTTTTGAGGCGTTAGTTTGCCATCCACAGAAACATTACATTATTCATCCATTAGATGGAGGTGTGTGTAAGTGTAGTTTGAATAATTCTGATAAAAACATCCTAGTATGTTTAGGATTCTTGTGTTGCTACAAAAGAAAGGAATAAAAATCGTTTAGGGGTTGGAGAAGTAAAATAAAAGAAAACAATTTAAGATAAATTTTTACCTTTAATTTGGGTAACTCCCTTTGGTTTGAACCAAAGTACTTCTTGAAGTTCCTTATGCCTAAGGTAAGGCTTATAGGAGGAGTATAGGGATATCGGGAGATTAATTAGGTAGATTTTGGATGAGCCTGAGGGCTTGAGAGGTGTGAGGAATTGGTTAGAAGTGGTCTCCATTTATAAGGGGGAGGTGGGGCTCTTTAGGAAAGTGTGAAAATATTATTTTTTATATATACTGATATTCGGTTTCAAAAGGTCCAAAAATCATTAAAGTAGAATATAATATGACTCATGGTCGAAATAAAATCAGAAAATAAGAATTGGACTGGTTTTGGATAATATTGTAATCATTATAATCTTATTTACTTAAATCATTTATTAATGAGTTCAATACTACAACATTATTGTGTCATAAATAATTTAATTTATTTTGTGTCTAAAAATTACAAAAAAAATCCATGATATAGGAAATATTTTTACCTTTCTAATGAATCGTTATAGTAAAAAGTATTTCTTATATAACACCATATAATAATTAATTACTAAAAGAGTTTTGTATATGTCTATTTTCCTTTACTTTAAATTAATTAATCTAAATTGTCATTATCACTCCCATGTGGCTCAAAGGGTTCCCAAAATCGACCTGAAGATTCCCATGTTCGTTAATGGCTCAAAAAATAAGTTTTGGAGGGGTTTTAAGGTAACATTAAATTATTATAATATTCTTTTTACCTTGAATTACCCTATTTACCTTTAACCGTGGTAAATAAAAGTCAAAAGTTTCTATTCACCAAAAATTATTTAACCTTATTGAACCACATTTTAGTTCTTGATACCAACCATGTATGTCGAATTTTCAAAATTCAATTCAAAGAAGTGGTAAAATTTCATTTAAATGAAAAAGTCCGTTTTTTAACTACTACTATGTGCTTTCATTATTAATCAAAAATTGATGTTTTTCAGAAAAATACCAAAAATTCAACCTAAGATAAATTTGATATTACAAATTCAAAAATGATGTATATTTTACCAAATTCAAAACATATAAATTGAATTAATTAATTTTATAATTAATTCCCTCTGTCAAAACGAATAACGTGTTTTTAAGAAAGAATATATATCACAAGATTGACACATGTTTATGTCCAATTTCAAAGTGAAATTCAATCTAATGACCACTATTGGATTAAATGGTAAATATATATTCCAATTACACTTTAAAACTAATTAAAAATATAATATAATAATATAAATAATTTATATTAAAAGGTATTTTTGAATTAAAATACAGTATTTTTCACTATTCATCAAAAAAATGAACTTTATCAGAAAAAAAAACCAAAAATCTACCAAAAGTAAATTTTGATGTCCCCATTCTAAAAACGGATTTTATTTGGTCAATTAGAATGTATTAAAGTGACAAAAACTATATTCAAAAAGGTTTCTCCATTAAAAGGTGGTAAATCGGCCTTTTAATGTAAATTATGCTTAAAATTAGATGCATTCACATTTTAAGCCTCTAACTTTTATTGGATAAATGTAAATACATTCAAAAAACATGTATAATCATATTGTAGTTAGTTTTTTTCATTAATTCCAATACAATGTCTAGGAGATAACTACCATTTAAAATAAAAATATTATATTTTTAGTGTGCAACGTATGATTTCAATGAAACTTGTTGTTGCGTATCGGGTACACTATCAAACATAGCAACCCATTTAAAGTAAAATTAATATTTAATTCACAAATATTAATAAATATGAAACATTTCATGTTCTCTATTTACCTGGGATGTTACATCCTTCCCCCCTTTTGGGAATTGCGTCCTTGCAATTTTAAAATTGGGATTAGAAACTTCATTAAAAGTCCAACATCCAAAAAGGATCAACAAAACTGTAACTTTAAAATAAGGTAAGATAAGTAAAAAAGTTTACCTAAGACAAAATATATTAGGATTCCATGAAAAAATTGATATGGAGGAGAAAAAACCCATCATGTTCTGATGGAGAGTGATAGAGAACATGTTTAGGAGAAAGTTAACTAGCAGAAAATCACAAACTTGTGACTGGTTAAACAGTCTTTGATTCCCCAGTTGGAAAAGTTAACAGATAAGGTTTTTGTTTTAAGTTACTTTTCATTGAGGAATTTATTTATGATCTTAACTAAAACCATACGGAAACATAATTACATGTCATGTATACTTTCATCCTTTACTAAATTCCAACCAAAAACTCATCTTTTCTCCAAACTATGAGTATTCAAATAGACTTGGTCACATTAAATGTGCTAAAATAAACTTCCATTGTATCACATAATCCACAAAAAAAGTATATATTTCCCCTATCTTTATACATTAACCAAAACAAAAAATGGTTAGTATGAGATCATATAATCCCCAAAAAGTATAATCCTTTATAAAAAGAAATATTACTCTTAATCTCCAAAATTCAACAAAAAGTACCCAAAGTTCAACAAAGACCATTTTATAAACAATTGTCCATAAAATTGTTCAAATTAATCCAAACTAATATTAAAACCCAAATCTCAGAAGTATTTAATCACATAATCTTCCAAGATAAATCTTAACATTTATCTCCAAATAACATCAGATACTCTTAAAGTCTCATATTGAAAAGTAATTAACCTAATCACATATTCTCCATGATAGGTTAATAAATTACATATATAACCCAAAATAAACATAATCATGATTCATAGAATCATCTAACTAAAAATAATTAGTTATACTAACCAGGGACTTCACGTAGTCCAGTGGTAGGGGTAAATACCAATCGCACTTTGGTTGTGGGTTCAATTCCCACAGCTTTGTCCAAATTGACGGGTTGTCACATGGTTTGCATGTCGTCCTTTTTCAAAAAATTAATAACATTCCCAAAACGAGATAAATTCATCAAAAATAACCATAAAATATTTTAATCACAAAGTGTATCTAATAACTTTCATTCTACATCACAAAAATGTATTAACCTGTAATTTCCTCAAATTCAAGGATCATATAAACCCAAATAGTTCTTTATAACTATATCCACAAAAGAAAAGATAATTATTCCTTGAATAAAATTTTCATATATCAAACTTCAAGGTTACACCTACTATAAAATGTCTTCTAATGTAATCCCATCATCAAAAGAGCCTTAATACTTTAAAGCATTTCATCATCCTAAAATCTACCATAACTCTTGAATCCCTTATATGATGACTTCTTACTCATTCAACATTCTTCATGATCCATTAACCATTCTTTACCAACTTATTCTGAAATACTTCTTTCCTACAAACAAAATCATGAATCATATCCTAAGATTCAATAATGTCAAAACATATATTAAGAAATAGTCCATACCTTTCATTGGTCATTGTCAGCTTCTTCATCCTCAATTAGAATGGAATTAGGTATTGGTAAACATATATTTGTACGATCCTAGTGATACCATTATAGAAACATCTTCTTAGGTCATATGTTTGTATAATGACCATAAAAACCACATTTAAAACATTTAATTTATCCCTCAGAAATAACTTATTTCCCTATCCTAGAGTCAACTGGAAGCTTCCTTTTTCCATGGAAAGTTCTTGCTTTATGACCTTCATTCCCACATCTATAGTATCTTCCAGTCCCTTTGAAGCATTTTCATAGGTGTCACTTTCCACATCATTGAAACATAGGTTTTTGAACATACTTACCTTTATGATTATTACCTTAACATCTGTAGGGATTTGTTTCTCGCATATACAATGCCTTATAAAAATCACAAAGTTTAAGGTTGTCAATCATGACTCCAGATAGTTGGTTGAGAATAACCATAAGAGTTCTCATTGATTCTCTCATTTCATTCAGTTTCTCATTCATAAAACTATCAGTGATTTCTTCACATCCACTGTTACATTGATTCCTACTGGATCCAGCCAATTACTAAAACCAAAAAGGTCAGTTTGAGTAGATTAGTAAAATCATCATATAATATATTATGAGGAGGGTAAATACTAAGACATACTTATTCATGTTATAGTAAATTCATTCACTTTATCTAAAATTACTATTAATCTTTCTAAAATCATAACCATTATGGTTATGTCACTTATGCTTAAAGAATACCCCAACCTCTAATGTTATCTAAACCGACCTTTGATACTAACTATAAGGACCCGACCTTAAAACATTATATAATATTGAATTAAATTAATAATTCACATTAAGGATCTTTTCAGGTTTAGAGTTTTAGAGAATTAGGCCATAACTATTACATAAGAACATGAATAATACAAGTATACACTACTACGAAGTATCCATTTTTGTCTTAAAATAAAAACTCTTAAAAAGAAACATGTCCAGTTCCATGTTTTAGACAACATGACTTTTCCATGATCCCATCCTTGGGCCTATTCCACATTATGTCCTCTGAAAAACATTTCAAAAAAACTTGGGATGAGAATAAAAAGATCAGTAAGGGATACACAAAGAAGGAAAACTGATATTTTTTCAAAACAACAAGTAAACCATGAATACTTTAACATAAGTAATACTTTTAACATTTATGAAATAGTAAATATTCTTCACTGAATAAAAGATCACTACTTAAACTTTTGTAACCAAAAGGTTAACATAAAACCCATATAAAGAACACATAATATATAAAGGTAACTTGGGACATAAACATACTTAAATGGAATAACCATATGGTCGAAATCCACACATATCACTAAATTTAATAGCCATACGGCTGACTTCCATACCCAATGCATTGGAGGTTATAATGTAGCCACTCGTCCTGGTTTATCACGGCACCACTCATCATATGGTTTATCACGTAACCACCCATCAAATGTCCAAGTACCATTATAACACATAAAATATTTCAAATATAAATGTTTCACTAATAACATTTCATTTTCAATCACAATAAGTAATATCAAGATATTGAAATAATCAATCCATTTTCATAAACTATTTAAAAAGTGATTTTTGATTCAAAGTGTCCCATACCACTTTGAAGATTTTAAATGAATTTTGATTTGAAAACATTAATGTCCATATAAATAACTCCTAAAACCCATTTTGAAAACATGGACATTAAGGAGAAACATTTAGAAGAATAATTCTTTAAAACATTTAAAATGATATTTTAGTTAAATAGTTTTTCTAGCAAAAAGAGAGACGCTTGAATACAAATAATTGAGGAATAACATTTAATACGAACTTTATAATATCATGAGAATAAAGGGATTCATGATATAATATGAAAAATGACAGTATATACACCATATAAGAGTGAATTGGTGCATAACAAAAATGAAGTCTCAATGGAAATGTTGATTGAGATGAAATCCCTTATAAAGATAGTATCCTTAAATAAAGGATAAATCAATCACATAATTATGTGTGAAAAATATAAATACACCCAATATAAGTGGATATTATGTTTAAAATAGTCATAGGAAATTCACATATATTCATAGGATGACATACTCAAGAAGTACAAGCATAACCAAAAGAATTGAAATTGGGTTAAGAAGTTCCTTTTCAAAAATTCGAAAGCCTAATGGTGTAACATTAAAATTCCCAAAATGAGTTGATGAGATAAAAAGGGTATATCATGACTTGGAAATAATGTTTTAATCAATAAGGATATATAAGAACATATCCCAACATAATTATATGTAAATTAAAAGAAATAACAAAAAGAAGTCTTTAAAAAAAGATGGTGAAAGGTTCCCTTACAGATTGGGTAACATATGAAAGATACACCACAAGAAAGAAGGATCATTCAATGAAGATTTAAATATCCAAAATATATTCTATATTACAAAATGTATAAAATCATGGACAGTACATTTTCTACACAAAAGGAAATAGTGGCCAATATAGCATGAATCTCACGGGAATAAAAAGTGAGATAA
The DNA here is from genome assembly GCA_963277665.1 of Viscum album. Taxonomy (NCBI): domain Eukaryota; kingdom Viridiplantae; phylum Streptophyta; class Magnoliopsida; order Santalales; family Viscaceae; genus Viscum; species Viscum album. The sequence goes on along the minus strand of OY728151.1, from coordinate 1,858,320,614 downwards.
AAAACCCTAACTTCATTGTAATCAAATTGAGTCGTATGACCAAAAGTCATTAACCAAAAAATGAATCACATAATATCATGAATATAAAGATAATCATTATAATATATATCAATGGAAGTACACATTACACGACATGCAATAAATAAGTGGCAAACAATGGAAATCTCACGAAATTAAAAGTGATATATGAAAACCCCATACCTCGTTGTCTGACTTGACATGTTCGTTATTTAATATAATGAATAATAAACTAATGCTAATTTATATTTTCCTAAGAAATTTTTTTAATTTTTATTATTCCTTTTATATTACTTATTTCCATGTTATAAATGTTATGTATCATTTAAGTTAATAAAGTTCGTTTTGTCGATATTTGGTACTTGAGTAAAAAAAATGAACACCTTATAATTAAAAGTTGTTCATGTTGTAAGATACCAATTATATTCAAAATGATATTAATGATTTAGATATAATATATTTCATATATATCCATTATATACATGTATTTATAATAGTACATAACATTTAGAGGTAAGAAATGATATGCACTGTTCATGGAGACGGTAAGCTGTACGTACGCATGAACGCTACTTCCATTTCTATTTATTAATTTAATTGAATTAAAAACATAATGATACATCATTATATTATAATTCTGGTATAATATAATATACAATATTTTTAACTACATCCTTTGTACGCCCCACATAAGGCATTTAATGAGTCATATCACTTTGATGGGGCGGTACTCCGCACTTCCTCAAATGAAATTATCGTGTTTACCCAAAATGGAAACCCTAATGGTATGTTATAAGTGGAAATTAAAGAAGAATAAAAATAATATATATCATAAAGAAATAAATTTCAATCATAATGGAAACCATGAGAGGCGGTAGGAGACAATCGAACAATCATCGTTTTGTGAAGCGTTAGTTTTCCATCCACAGAAACATTATGTTCTTCATCCATTAGATGGAGGTTTGTATAATTGTAGTTCGAATCCTTATGATAACAACATCCTAGTATATTTATGATACTGTTTTTGTTACAAAAGAAAGGAATAATAATATTTTAGGGTTTGGAGAAGTAAAATAAAAGAAAACAATTTAATAGAAACTCTTACCTTTAATTTGGATATGTCCCTTTGGTTTGAACCAAAGGACTTCTTGAAGTGCCTTCTGCCTAAGGTAATTCTTCTAAGAGGAGTATAGGTATTTAGGGAGATTAATTGACCGTTGTTTGTATGAGACTAAATGCTTGAGAGGCATGAGGAATTGGTTAGGAGTGGTCTCCTTTTATAAGGGGGAGGAGGGGCTCTTTAGGAAAGTGTAAAAATATTATTTTATTATATAATGATATTCAGTTTCAAGATGTCAAAAAATAATTATAGTTGAAGATAAGATGACTCATGGTTGAAATAAAATGATAAAATAATAATTTTACATGTTTTGGAAAATATTATAATCATTATAATCTTATTTATTTAAATCATTTGTTAATGAGGTAAATACAGCATCATTATTGTGTCATAAATAATATAATTTATTTGATGTCAAAAAAATATAAAAAAATACCATTATATAGGAAATAATTTTATATTTCTAAGTAATATTTATATTTAAAAGTATTTCTTATATAACACCATATAAAAATTAATTACTAAAAGGGTTTTGTTTATGTCTATTTGGCCTTTACTTTAAATTAATTAATCTAAATTGTCATTATCAATCCCAAGTGGCTCAAAGGGGTCCCAAAATCGACCCCAATATTCCCATGGTCTTTAATGACTCAACCAATAAGTTTTGGACAAATGTTAAGGTAATTTTAAATTATTATAATATTATTTTTACATTGAATTACCCTATTTATCTTTAACCGTGGTAAATAAAAGTCAAAAGTTACTATTCATCAAAAATTATTTTCATATTATTGAACCACATTTTAGTTTTTATAACAACCATGTATGTCGGATTTTCGAAACACAATTCACAAAATTGGTAAAATTTCATTTAAATGAAAAAGTCAGTTTTTTAACTACTACTAAGTGGTTTCACTATTCATCAAAAATTGATGTTTTTCAAAAAAATTGAAAAAATTCACCCTAAGCTAAATTTTATATTCCCAATTAAAAAATTATTTCTATTTTACGAAATTCAAAACATAGAAGTTGCATTAATTAATTTTATAATTAATTCCCTCTGTCAAAACAAATAACGTGTTTTTAAGAAATAATATCTATTAAATGATTGACACATGTTTTTATCCAATATCAAAGTGAAATTCATTAAAATTACCACTATTAGATTAAATAGTAAAAATATATTCCAATTACACTTTAAATCTAATTAATAAAGATAATATAATAATATAAATAATTTATATTAAAAGGCACTTTTGAATTAAAATATAGTATTTTTCACTATTCATCCAAAAATGAACTTTATCAGAAAAAAACCCCAAATCTACCAAAAGTAAATTTTGATGTCCCCATTAAAAAAAGGATTTAATTGGGTCAAATATAATGTATTAAACTGACCAAATCAATATTCAAAGAGGTTTCACCATTAAAAGGCGGTAAATCGGCCTTTTAATATAAATTATGCTTAAAATTAGATTCATTCAAATTTTGAGACTCTAGCTTTTATTGGATAAATATAAATACATTTAAAAAACATGTATAATCATATTTTAGTTAGTTCTGTTCATTCCATCCAATACAACAGCTAGGATTTAACTACCATTTAAAATAATAATATTATATTTTTAGTGTGCAACCTAAGATTTCAAAGAAACAGGTTGTTGCGTATCGGGTACACTATCAAACATAGAAACCCCTTTAAAGTAAAATTAATATTTAATTCAAAAATATTAATAAATATGAAAATTTTCATGTTCTCTATTTACCTGGGATGTTACATCCTTTGTATGTTTTCTATAGAACCATTGCAGATTTTCATTTAGGTAGTTAAGAAATACATTGATTCGCTTTTAATCAAAAACTCGTTTTGTGGATATTGGTTTTCCCATTTTACAACATAAATAATAGTTCATATATTTAATTTAAAATAAATTTATTTTCCAATAATGTGTTAGAATAAACCCTTAATTGATCCTTTACATGTTCTTATGATACTACCACATGCTACCAGAACTAGTGCCCCAATATCTACTCTATCAATATTTATTGTGATATATCATGGAAAAGGTGGAATATATCTTATATATTTTATCTAATTTGGAATTATTTGAATTCTAAAAATTACTACCATGTTAAGGTGATAAATTCCTATATTATATTATTCATTAAACAATTTTGAAATATAGACGAATCTTATTTTTATTCACAATACCATCCATGATGTATTTTAATTACACTAATTTTCTATAAAATATAATACAATTACTAAACCCCAAATGTAATTTAAGGAGGATGAAACAATAATGAATATAATCTTTGTTAGTTTCCCACTAAAATTATGATTAAACATATTACTCATAAATGAATTTTAGTAAAATTTTGTTTGGAGATTTCAGTACAATATTTGTTTAACATGAAAAAAGATTTTCTTGGTAATGTTTCCATTATTAATGATGTGTTGGAAGGTATCGTAGTTCGTAAAAAAAATGGAGAAAATATATTCTACCTATAGTCTAAAAATTTATAATATTTCATTAGTTGGGTCATGATAAAATAGATATTCCAAATAAGTAGTAGCTTAAATATTTGGATGAATCTTTTTCCGAACTGCTTCATCTATCCATGAGTGTTCCCAAAATTCCCACAATAAAACCAATAGTTCAACTTAGGATTGATAAAAACCAATCAACAAGGGAACCAAAAGATCATGTCTTATTATAAAAATTCAATGGAAGTGACCTACAACTCAATATTACAAGGAACAAAATACTCTACCTGTAGGGCCCCAGCCTTAAAACATTACTTAATCTTGAGTTAAATCAGGAATTCGCATTGAGGATCGTTTCGGGTTTACAGTTTTGGAGAATTAGGCTATCACTATTACATTATATCTCAAATATTACAAGGTAGACACTTATACTCTAACCAATATTTTTCACAACAACAAAACTCCATAAATAAAATAAGAATTCTTTTCTTGATATAAATTTTCTTGAATTCATCCTTTCTCTTACCCTTCCTTATCACCAATGAAAATCATTTCAAAATCCTGGGATGAGCATAAAAAGCTCAGTAATTGTTTTAAAATAAGGAAAGAAAACATTACTCCATAAATTCAAACAAATCAATGAAATCAGGGTTTTCAATCATCTAACATAATCTCTTTATCATACCTTATGAAATCATCAGATTTATGAATAACACACAAAAATCATAAATCATGAAGGTAACTTGTGGCATCAATAACAGACCTAAAGTTTAGCTTTCATATATACCTAGGGATTTATGTTTTGAATAACAATCATAGTATATCCCCTAAATCTCTTAGTATAAACATTAATGTTTTCCCCTATCATGTTACCCAATTCATTACAGAGATATCTTGGGCTCACCCGCCCTAGGTTTATCCCTGAACCACCCATATTTGGTTTATTATTTAACCACCCATAAAATTTCCATGTACCATTACAAAATCATAACACATAAAATATTGATGTTATCAATATTTCACTCATCAAACACAATAAATCATTTCAAGATATATAAATGTTGAATCCATTTGAAAAACCATTTAAAACATTTAATAAAAATATTTTTGAATCAAAGTGTCTCGTACCACTTTGAAACTTTTAAAAGAAATTTGAGAGTTATAATTTTAAAATATATTTGTCTGTATAAATAAATCCTCAAAACCATATTGAAAACATGGCCATTAAGGAGAAATAATTATAATAATATATCTTTAAATCATTTACAAATATGTTTTATTGAAAGAGTCTCGTAACACTTGATAAACACTTGAATAAAAATAATTAAATAATAATATAAAAAAACATTAAATATCATGAGAATATAGAAATTTATGATATAAAATGTCAAAAGGGTGGTATATAAACCTGATATGATATTAAAGGTGCACAATTTCAAGATATGCCTAAAAAGGATATTGAGATGTGTTCCTCTACATAGATTGTATCAATGATGTAAGAATTTATAAATGGGGTGATTATGAGTAGGAATATTATATCCACACAAAAGGAAGTGGAAATTACAACATAAATAAACAAACACTGATTTCACACATATTCTTGGCATAATATAATCATCAAATTATGCGTAAAACCAAATGAGAGGAAATTGAGTGTAGAAAATCCCTTACAAAAATTTGGCATCCTAAAGGCGTCACATAAAAATTCATAAAATGAGTTCATGATATTGAAAAGTGAATGTCCTAATTTTTCCACAAAATGGACAGAAATAAGGATATATAATCACATACCCCAATGTAAGAAAATATAAATTTGAAGACATAACATAAAAGATGTCTTTGACTAAAAGAAGAGGGTGAAAGGTTCAGTTACCTGGAGTCAGATTCATTATATATGTTCCTTGTTATTCATGAATAATAAACTTAAGTTAAACCCTGCTTTCATAAGAACTTTTTTTATGTTTATTAATCCTTTTATATTACTTATTACAAGGTTATAAAAATTACATAATTATTTATGTTAATATCGGTCATTTTCTTGATATTAGGTGCTTGAGTCGAATATGATCTTGTTATAATTACAAATGGTCCATGTGGTAAATAATACATTATCTCATGAATAGTATTAATGATTTAAATATAATATATATTCAATATATATTTATTTATAATAGTCTATAACAATTGTAGAAAAGAAATGAAATGCATTGTTCCTGGAGACGGTAAGTCATACATGTAAATGAACTCTACATTCGTTTATATTTCATATTAAAAAATAGAAAATAAATGATACATAGGTATATTATAATTCTATTATAATATAATATGATATATATGTTACATAATTTCATTAATTACATTCTTTATACGTTCCATGTATGTCATGAATAAGTCATATCACTTGGATGGGGCGGTAGTCTGCACTTCCTCAAATTAAATTATTGTATCTACATATCAAGAAAATCATAAATGTGTATTCTAAAATAAAAATTACAGTATCATAGAGAAAATATAAATATAATATGTATCATATATAAACACAGTTCCATCATAATGGCCACCATGAGAGGTGGTAGTGTGAAATCGAACAGTTTTCGTTTCGTGAGGCAGTAGTTCGTCGTACATAGAAACTGTATGTTCGCATCCATTAGATGGAGGTGTGTGTAAGTTTAGTTATAATTCTTCTCATAAAAACATCCTAGTATATTTACTATATTGTTTTTGTTTTAAATTAATTTAATAAATAGTGTTTTTTGGATTGGAGAAGTAAAATAATTGAAAGAGGTTTGAGAGAAGACATTACCCAAAACCAGGTAACTCCTTTGGATTTAAGCTAAAACGATTTCTTCAATTTCCATATGCCCAGTGTGAGTATTTTAAGATGAATAGAGGGATTTTGGGTGCTTATTTGGGTAGATTTTTGACGATCCAAGGATCTTTACAGGGGTGTCTAATGGTTAGAGGTGATGACCTTTTATAAGAGGAAGGAGGGGCACTTTAGGAAGGTTTTCAAATATTATTTTATTATAAAATTATTTTCGGTTTCAAATGGTCCCAAAGTCATTTATTTCACATATAAGATGCTTTTGGGTCTAAAATCTCTCACCCAGTTTGTTTTAGACAAGTCTAGTTCATAAATTTAACCTTATCTTTTAAGTTTAACCCTTAGTTAACTAATTTGACTCTTACCATGTCTTCTTGTATATTCATACTATATGGTCAATATAGTTACTATAAAATGAAAATAAAACCACAAGTGGGTCATTAATAAAATTTTAAATATTATCTATGTTATTTGGCAGAATATTATATTTTTAAGACTATTCATATCATGACATTATTTAAAAATCCAAAACAACATGATTATTTCAAAAAAAAACATCATTAATTAAAATATAACAAGTCATAATCATCCCTAAAATTAGTGGATGGAATAAAAAGTTCCAAAATAAATTTATTTTAATACTTATAATCTCATTTATTTAAATCATTAATTAATAAATTAATAACTACGTCATCATTGTGTCATAAAGAAATTTATTTATATAATTTCTGAAAACTATAAATAAAATACCATGATTTAGGAAATCCTTTTATCTTTATAATTAATATTTATAGTCGAAAATATCACTTATATAACCCCATATAAAAAAAATTATGAAAATATACATGTCTATGTTGAATTTTTCTTTACTTTAAATTAATCCTTATAAAATGTCATTTTTACATCCAAGTGCCTCCATGGGGTCCCAAAATCGACTCAAAGATGACTGTGGTTGGGAATTTCACATCCAATAGGATTAAGATACATGTTAGGGTAGTTTAATATTATTATATTATTATTATTTTACCCTTATTTAATAGAATTACCCTTTAACCATGGTAAAGAAAATAATTACTGAAGTTACGATTCATAATGCCTAAAAATAAAAGGTGCGTATTTACATAATTTTTACCTGATATCTCAAAATATGAAATCCATTTTTCCAAATTCAAAACAGATAAGTTTTAGAAATTAATTTAAAATTAATTCTCATTGTCAAAATGAAAAAGTGGGTTTTTAAGAAGCAATAACTATCAAAATATTGACAGGTGTTTATGTCTAATTTAGAAGTTAAATTACATTCAATGTCTAAAATTGGATTAAATGTTAAAAATATAATCCAATTATACTTTAAAATCAATTAAAATAATAATATACATATATAATTAAATTAGATGAAAAGGAAGTTTTGAATTAAAATGCAGTATTTATCACTTTTCATAAAAAATGAACTTTATCAAAAAAATACATAAAATCCATCCAAAGTAAATTTTTATTTCCCACTTCTAAAGAAGATTTTTATTTATTTCAAATAGAACATATAGAAGTGGAAAAAGATAATATTTAAAAAGTTTTCTCCTTCAAAAGTTGTTAAAATGACCTTTAAAAATTATTAGAGTCTTCCATGCATAAAATCTTACTCATTCTTATTTTAAGCCTCTAAAATTTATTGGATAAATATAAAAACATATAAAAACATTTTTAATCATAATGTAGTTAGTTCTGTTCATTCCCGCTAATATAACGACTAGGTGTGAACTATCATTTAAATTAACAATGTAATTATTGTATTATTTTTTGGTATAACTCAAAGTTGTGTGAAACGTAAAATTTCAAAGAAACTTGTCGTTTCATGTTGAGTAAGTTATCTGAAAAAGTGTTCTATTTAACATAAAATTAAAATATTAATCATAAATATTAATAGAAATTAAAATATATTATTCTATAAATACTTGGTTCATAACTTCCTTCCCCCCTTTTGGAAATTGCATCCTCGCAATTTTAAAATTGGGCTCGAAGACATCATTGAATGTACCGCATCAGAAAAAGAGTCAATAAAACTATCACTTTAAATGAAATACAGAGAAGTAAAAAGGTCCCCCAATATAACACATAATAGGAGTCCAGGAAAACATGGATATGAAAGATAAAACTAACCATCAAGTTTTTTTGAAGATTGATAGAAAAAATTATTAGGATAAAGTTAACCACAAGAAAACCATGAATATATGATGGGATAAACGGTCTTTGATTCCATAATAGTAAAATGAAATGGAATTTTTTTTGTTTTAAACTCCTTTTCATAATGTCGATAAATTACTTTTATACTTAAAATAAGAACATCAATAAATATACTTAACTTTCATGTAGAGTTTCATCCTTTAATAAATATCTATCACAAACTCATCTTTTCTCCAAATGATGAGTATTCAGATGACTTGGTCACACCTGAAGCACAAGAATGAACTTCTAGAGATTCACATAATCCACGAAAGATGAAGTATATATATTTACCCTATCTTTAGACATTAACCGAAACCAAAATGGTTATTACAAGATTAGATAATCCCCAAAAAGGATAATCTTTTATAAAAATACTACTCTTAATCTCCAAAATTCAACACACAATACCCAAAGTTCAAAAAATACCATTTGATACAAAACTACCCTTAAAATTATTAAATATAATCAAAACTATGATTGAAACCCAAATCTCTGAATAATTGGATCACATAGTGTTCCATAATAAATCTTAACTTTTATAACATCGACTACTCTTAATGTATCTTACATAATAGTAATTATCGTAATCACATATTCTCAAAGATAGGTAAATCATTTCCATAAATAACTGAAATGTCCATAAGTTGACCAAAAGAACATAGATTCTCCCAAAATAAAATTCATCCATTACTCCCCAAATGAAATCCCATAGTATTATATTTTCCTTAGGCATATCGTGTTACCAAAAGAGATAACATCTTTTAAAATAATTTTTATCACTTATTCCCAAAAATCATTTCCTATAATAAGGATATTCATTTGATAAAACATAACTTCCAAAATCATCTTATTCATGATCCATAAAATCATTTAACTAAAAATATTTAGTCACACTAACTAGGGACTTTGCGTAGTCCAGTGGTAGGAGAAAAATCTTAGTCTCACTTTGGTTGTGGGTTCGATTCCCACAGCAATGTCTAAGGCGATGGGTTGTTAGACGGTCTTCGTGTTGTACTTTTTCAAAAACCATATAATTCAATAACATTAAAAAAATTATAATATCCTTAAAAATATTCATAAATTTTTTTTACCTCAAATGTTATTTCATACCTCACATTTTGCATCCCAAAAACTAATAACCCATAATTGCCTAAAATTATAGGATCATATAAACCCTAATGGTTATTTATAATTATATCCACAATAGAAAAGATAATTCTTTTTAAATTGACAAAAAAACATAAGGGATAAAAATACTATAATTCTTCCAAATTAATCTCATCATTAATACATTTAAACATATCATCTTATATAGATCCAACATAACTCTTCAATTCCTAAAATTTAGACATCTTAATCATCAAACATTATTCATGATCCTTTATCCATGTTTGTCCATATTATTATTTCATAGTTATTTCCATCAAACAAAATAATGTCCTAATATTTTAGTAATGTCAAAACATGAGCTAAGAAATAATCCATACCTTTCATAGGTTATTTTCAATTTCCTCATATTCAATTTTAATGGCATTAGGAATTGGAAAACATATATTTTTATGATACTTATAATCTCATTACTGAACCTTCTTCACAGGACATCTATTTGTATATTGACTATACAGACAATATTTAAAACATTCCATTGATCCTTCAGAAAGAACTTCTTTCCCTCCCTTGGAGTCAACAACACACTTCTTTTTTCATGTAAGCTTATTTCTTTATAACCTTCATTACCATATCTGAAACATCTTCATGTCCCTTTGAAGAATTTTCCTTGGTGTTTCTTTCCACATCCTTAAAACATTGGTTTTCGAAAATACATACCTTTATGATTATTACCTGAAAATCCATAGGGATTTTTTTCTCCCATATTTGATGCCTTAAAAATCACCAAAGGTCAAGTGTTCAGTAAATACTCCATATAGTTGGTTAAGAATAGACCCAAGAGTCTTCACTGCAGCTCCTGTTTCATTTGGATCCTCATTCAGAATACTGTCACAGTTTCCTTAACATCAATTGTTACTCTGGTGCGTTCTAGAGCCATTCAATTACTATAAAACCAAAAAGATAATTGTGAGTATATTATTAAAATAACCATATAATATCTTTTGAGGAGGGTGAACACTAAGATATACATATTCATGTTATCTTAAAATCATTCAGTTTTTCTAAAATAACTATTAATTTTTATAATATTATAACAATTATGGTTATTTCACATATGGTTAAATAAAACCCTAACATCTAATGTTATCTAAACTGACCTCTGATACCAATTGTAAGGACCCAACCATAAAACATTACTTAATCTAGAGTTAAATCTTGAATTTAAATTGAGGATCTTTTCAGGTGTAGATTTTTAGAGAATTATTCCATAACTATTACATTAAATATCAAATATTAAAAGGTAGACACTATTACTCTAAAATTTTTATTCACAATAATAAAACTCTTTAAATAGAAAAATAATTCTTTTATGGATATAAATCTTCTTGAATTCTTCCTTCCTCTTACCCTTCCTTATAACCCATGAAAAACATTTCAAAGACATGGGATGAGCATAAAAAGATTAGTAAGGGTTATAAAGTAAGGATATAAAACATTACACATTCAATTCATACAAATCAATGAAATATTTCTTTTCACTGATATAACATAATTTCTTAACCATACCTCATGAAATCATAAGATTTATGAGTAACATGAAGAAGTAATAAATTATAATGGTAACTTGTGGCATCTATAATATAATTACATTACAGATTTCATAGTTATATAGGTATTTTCTTTTGGAATACCCATCATAGTATATTCCCTAAATATTTTAGTATAAGAATTTATGATTACCTTAGTCACATTACCGAATTCATTGGATAGATATCTTGGGCTCACCCGCCATATGTTTATCATAGAACCACCGATATTTGTTTTATCAGGTAACCACCCATAAAATTTCTAAGTACCATTACATAATCCTAAAACATAAAATACTTATGTTATAAAAATTTCACTCATCAAACACAATAAATCAATTCAAGGTATTGAAATATTCATTCCATTTCCAAAACCATTTAAAAAATTTAATAAATATATTTTTGAATCAAAGTCTCCCACACCACATTGAAAATTTTAAAATAAATTTGAGAGTTATAATTTTAAATAATATATATCCATATAAATAAATCCATAAAACCATTTTTAAAACATGCACATTAATGAGAAATTATTAGAATAATATATCTTTAAAACATTTAAAATGATGTTTTAGTGAAAGAGTCTCATAACACTTGAATAAAAATAATTAAAGAATAACATCAAAAAAAAACTTTAAATATCATGAGAATATATAAATTCATGATATAAAATGTTAAAAATGGTATTATATACACCTGATATCATATTAAAGGTGCACAATATCACGATATTCCTCAATGAAAGGAGTTGGAGACGTAGTCCATTACATAGAGTGTATCAAGTATGTAAGAATTTATCAGTGGGGTGATTATGAGTATAAAAAGAATATCCACAAAAATGGAAGTGGAAATTAAAACATAAATAAACAAACAGTGATTCCATGCATAATATTGTAATAATATAATCAATAAAGTATGTGTGAAACCCAATGAAAGGAAATTGAGTTTAGAGATTCCCATACAAAAATTCAGTAGCCAAATTTCATAACTTAAAAATTTGGAAAATGAGTTCATGAGAAAGAAAAGGGTATCTTTTATTTTTCCATTAAATGGACAGAAATAATGATATATAAGCACATACCCCCAACAAAATTACAATCCATATCAAAAAACAAGTCTTTGACTAAAAGATGATGGTGAAAGGTTCCCTTACCTTGAGTCAGATTCATCACGTATATTACTTATTATTATTGAATAATAAACTTAATTCAATTCCTAATTTATTAAGAAATTTTTTTAAGTTTGTTAATACTTTTTATATCACTTATTACCATGTTATAAAAATTTCATAATTTTTTAATTTAATATCAGTCATTTTGTCGATATTGGGTACTTGAGTCGAAATTGATCTTGTAATAATTACAAATTGTCCATGTGGTCAAAATTAAATTATCTCTAGAATAGTATTCAAGATTTAAATATCAAATATATCAAATATGTATGTACATTTAAGAGTCCATAACATTTTGAGATAATAAACAAAATTCATCATTCATGGATATTGTAAGCACAATGTATGCATGAACGCTACTTTCATTTATTTGTTATATTAAAAAAATAAAAAATAAATGATACATAGGTATATTATAATTATAGTATATATAATATGATATATATGTTACAAAATTTCATTAATTCCATCCTTTATATGTTCCATGAATGAGTCATATCACATTGAGGGGGTGGTAGTCTGCAGTTCTTCAAATTAAATTAGCATATTTACACATCATGAAAAGAATAAAAGTATGTTTGTAAATAAAAATTAAAGTATAATAAATAAAATATATATAATATATATATAATATATAAATATAGTTCCATAATAATGTCCACCATGAGAGGTGGTATGGTGAAATCGAACAATCATCATTTCTTGAGGAAATAGTTCACCGTACATAGAAACAGTATGTTTGTATGCATTAAAATGAGGTGTGTTTATGTTTTGTTCGAATATTTATCATAAATAAAATCCTAGTATATTTAATACAGTAGTGTGTTTATAAATTAATGTAATAAAGTGATTTTAAGGGGTGGATAAGGAAAATAAATGAAAGAAAATAGAGAGAAGACATTACCTCAAATCGGGTAACACCTTTGGATTTATGCTAAAATGATTTCTTGAATATGTTTCTACCCAAGGTGAGGCTTCTAGGAGGAATAGAGGTATTTTTGGAGCTTATTTGGGAAGAGGTTGGATGAGCCTAGGGGATTTAAAGGTTTGAGCAATCATTATAGGTGTTACATTTTTATAAGAGGGAGGAGGGGCACTTTAGTAAGGTATTGAAATATTATTTTATTATAAAATGATTTTCAGTTTAAAATGATCCCAATGTCATTTATTTAAAATATAATATGATTTTGGGTTTAAAATATCTCAACCAATAGGTTTTATACATGTATAGGTCCTAAATATAAACTCATATTTTAGATTTAATCCTTAATTAATTAATTTGACTCTTACCATGTCTTCTGTGTATTTATACTATATTGTGAATATAGTTTATATAAATTGATAATGGATCCTAGGGTGGTTCACTAATGAAATTTTCAAAATTATCTAATTCATTTGGATGAATCTTAGATTTTTAGTACTATTATATAATTTAACAAAATACTATTTGTTTTAAGAACTCATTTATGTCAATTTTTATACTATTCACATAACAACTTTTTTTAAAAATCCAAAACATAATTCATTCAAAATAAACATTATTAATTAAAATATATATTTTAATAATCATCATTAATATTTCTGGATTGAATAAAAAATTTCAAAATAAATTTATTTTAATATTTATAATCTCATTTATTTAAATCATTCATTAATTATGTAATCACTATATCATCATTGTGTCATAAATAAATTTATTTATATGATGTATGAAAATTATAAATAAAAATACCATGATGTGGGAAATATTTTTATTTTTCTAATGACAATTTATAGTCGAAAATATCACTTATATAACCCCATATAAAAATTGTTTTATGAAAATATATGTGTTTATGTTGCATTTTTCTTTGCTTTAAATTAATTATTATAAAATGTCATTTTCACATCCAAGTGGCTCTATGGGGTCCCAAAATTGACCGAAATATTCCCATGATTGGAAATATCTCATCCAATAGGATTAAGACACATTTTAGTGTAGTTTAAAATTATTATAATATGTTTTTTACCCTTATTTACCAGATTTACCCTTTAACCATGGTTAAAAAAAATAATTACTGAAGTTACTATTCATAATGCCTAAAAATAAAAGGTACCTATTTACATAATTTGGACCTCAAGATTCCAAATATTGAATCCATTTTTCCAAATTCATAACACAAAAGTTCCGGAAATTAACTTAGAATTTATTCTCGTTCTCAAAACCAAAAAGTGGGTTTTTAAGAAGCAATACTTATCAAAATATTGACACGTGTTTATGTCTAATTTCTAAGTGAAATTATTTACAATGAAAAAAATTATATTAAATAATAAAAAATTAATTAAATTATAATTTAAAACAAATAATAATAATAATCTAACTATATAAATAAATTAGATGAAAATGCAATTTTGAATTAAAATACAGTATTTTTTACTTTTCATAAAAATAAACATTATTAGAAACAAAAATTCTATCCAAAGTAAATTTTGATGTCCCAATTCTAAAGAAGAATTTTAGTTTTTAAAATATAACATATAAAAGTGAAAAACAACTATATTTAAAAAGAGTTCTCCTTCAAAAGGTTGTAAGACATAATTTAGAAAAAATAGTGTATTTCATGCTTAAAACCAGACTCATTATTATTTTAAGCCTCTATTTTTTTTTTACAAATATAAGAACATATAAAATACAATTTTAATCATAATGTAGTTAGTTATGTATATTCCAGCCAATATAATTAATAGGTGTTAACTGTTATTTAAAATAATAATAATATAATTGAATTATTTTTCAGAATAACTCAAAGTTGTGTACAATGTATGATTTCAAAGAAACTCATTGTTGCGTGTTGAGTACGTTATCAAAAAAAGTGTTATCTTTAATATAAAATTAATATATTATTGATAAATAATAATAGAAATGAAAATTTGTTATACTATAAATACCTGGTTCATTATATTCTTCCACCCTTTTTGAAATTGCATACTCGCAATTTTGAAATTGGGATCGGAAACATCATTAAAAGTCTCACATCAGAAAAAGACTCAATAACACTATCACATTAAATTAAATAATGGGAACTAAAAAAGTCCACCCGAGATAACACATACTAGTATTCCAGTAATACATGGATATGGAATAGAAAACTAACCATCATGTTCTGATGGAGAGTGATAGAAAACTTGATTTGAAAAAAGTTAACCACAAGAAACCCACAAACTTATGATGGGCCAAACAGTCAATGATTCCCTAATAGGAAAATTAAATGAAAAATGTTTTTGATTTATGTTCCTTTTAATAAAGTTGATGAATTCATTTTCTAATTATAATAATTACATAAATAAATATACTTACAATTCATGTAGTGTTTCATCCTATAATAAATATCTACATGAAACTCATCTTTTTTACAAATAATGATTATTCAGATGACTTGGTCTCACCTGAAGCACTAGAATAAACTTCTTGAGAATCACATAATCCACAATAGATGAAATATATATATTTCCCATATCTTTAAACATTAACCAAAACTAGAATGGTTAGTACATGATCAGATAATCTCCCAAAAGTATAATATTTTACAAAAATATTACTCTTAATATCTAAAAGTAAACAAACAATACCCAAAGATCATGAAAGACCATTTGATACAAAATTATCCCTAAAATTCATAAATATAATCCAAACTAATATTGAAACCCAAATCTCAGAATAATTTGATCACATTGTCCTCCATGATAAATCATAAATTTTATATCATCGACTAATATTAAAGTATCATACTTAATAGTAATTATCATAATCACAAATTCTCAAAGATTGGTTAATCATTTCCATAAATAAATGAAATCTGTATAATTCCACAAAAACAAAATAGATTCATCCGAAAAAAAATTCAACCATTAATCCTCTAATGAAATCCCATAGTATTATATTTTCCTTAGTCATATAGAGTTCCCAAAAGATCTAACTTCTTCTAAAATTACTTTTATCAGTTAATCACAAAAATCATTTTCCTACACTAAGGATATCCATTGGATAAAATATAAGTTCTAAAATCAACTTATTATTGATCCATTAAATCATTTAACTAAAAAAATTAGTCATACTGGCTAGGGACTTCACGTAGTCCAGTGGTATGAGATAAATCATTGTCGCACATTGGTTCTGGGTTTGATTCTCGCATCTTTGTCTGACATGATGGATTTTCACATGATCTACATGTTATCCTTTTTCAAAAATCGTGTAACTCTTATAAATTTAAAAAAGGAGATAAAATCCTTAAAAATGTCCATAACATGTTTTAACATCAAAGGTTATTTCATACCTCACATTTTGCATCCCAAAAACTAATAACCCCTAATTGACTCAAATTTAGGGATAATATAAACCCTAATGATTCTTTATAACTATATCCAAAAAAGAAAATATAATTCTTCTTCAATTAACAGAAAAAATAGGGGTTACAAATACTAGATGTCTTCCAAAGTAATCCTGTCATTAATATATTTAATCATATCATCATCCATAGATCAAACATAACTCTTCAATTCCTAAAATCTGTACATCTAAATCATCTATCATTCTTCATGATCCATTATCCATTATTTCTATCCTATTATTTGATAATTCATTCTTACAAAAAATATAATTTCCTTAGATTATAGAAATATAAAAATATGATCTATGAAATAATCCATACCAATCATAGGTCTTTTTCAGTTTCGATATCTCCAATTGGAATGACAATAAGAATTAGTAAACATATATTTATATGATCCTATTGATCCCATTCCCGAACCACCTTCATAGGAAATATATTTGTATAATGAACACGAACAACACATTTAAAACATTCAATTGATCCTGGGGAAAGAACTTCTTTACCTTTCCAGGAGTCAACTAGATGCTTCCCTGTTTCATGGTAGGTTATTTCTTTATGACCTTCATTACCACATCTGAAACATCTTCATGTCCCTTTGAAGCAATTTCCTAGGTGTTTCTTTCCACATCCTGGACATGTAGGTTTTTTAATATACTTACCTTTATGATTATTAACAGAACATACCTAGGGATTTGTTTCTCACATATATGATTCCTTATAAAAATAACCAAGGTTCAAGTGGTAAATCATGACCCCAGATTGTTGGTTAAGAATAACCACAAGAGTTCTCATTGCAGCTCCCATTTCATTTAGTTACTCATTCTGAAATCTGTCACAATTACATTCACATCCATTGTTACTTTGGTGCCTTTTAGATCTATCCATTTACTCTAAAACCAAAAAGTTCAGTGTGAGTATATCAGTAAAATCAACATATAATATCTTATGGGGAAGTTAAACACTAATATATACATATTCCTGTTATCTTAAACTCATTAAATTTATCTAAAATAACTATAAATCTTTATAATATTATAACCACTGTGGTTATGTCAAATTTGTTTAAATAACACACTAACATTTAAGGTTATCTAAACCAACCTCTAATACCAACTGTAAGGCCCCATCCTTAAAACATTCCTTAATCTTGAGTCAAATCCAGAATTCTCAATGAGGATATTTTCAGGTTTAGAGTTATATAGAATTAGGCCATAACTATTGTATTACATCTCAAATATTACAAGGTAGACACTTCTATTCTAACAAAAACAATTCACAACAATAAACCTATGTAAATAAAACAAGAATTATTTTTCACGATATAAATCATCTTGAATTATTCCGTTCTCTTACCCTTCCTTATAAACTGTTAAAAATATTTCAAAAATATGGGATGAGCATAAAAGTTTTAGTAAGGGTCATAAAATAGGGAAATAAAACATTACTCCATCAATTCATACAATTTAATGAAATCGTTCTTTTCACTCATATAACATAATCTCTTTAACATAACTCATTAAATCATAAGATTTATAAATAACACATAGAAATCATAAATTATAAAAGTAAATTGTACAATCTATAACATACTTAAATTATATATATAACATCCCAAGTAAGTTAAATAATAATAGATTTTCATAACTACATCTATTTATGAATTAGATAGTGCATTAGAGGTTTAAAATGAGAATGACTCCAATTTTAAGCATAAATATTCTAATATTCATTGAATGGTCGATTAACCGCCTTTTGATGGAAAACCCTTTTTTCTGTAATTTTTGTCACTTTCATACATTATATTATACAAAATAAAATACTTCTTTAGAATAAAGACGTCAAAATTTACTTTTTTTAATTTTTTGGTATTTTTCTGATAAAGTTCATTTTTAATGAATAGTGAAAATGTTGTATTTTAATTCAAAACCTCCTTTTAATCTAATTTATTTCTATTGTTAGATTATATTTTTAATTGTTTTTAAAGTTTAATTAGAATATATGTTTACCATTTAATCCAATGATGGTCATTATAATTAATTTCACTTTGAAAATGTACAAAAACAAGTGTCAATCATTTGATAGATATTGTTTCTTAAAAACACGCTATTTGTTTTGACAGTGGGAATTAACTATATAATTTATTATTGAAACCTATATGTTTTTAATTTGGTAAAATGGAAATGATTTTTGAATTTGTAATATCAATTATAGGTTACGATGAATTTTTGTTATTTTTCTGATAATGTTCATTTTTTAATGAATAGTTAAAAATACATCATTTTATTTCAAAAAAGCCTTTTCATGAAATTTATTTATATAATTAGATTGTAATTTTAATTGTTTTTAATGTGTAATTAAATTATATTTTTATAAATTAATACAATTTTGGTAATTGGATGTAATTTAACTTTTAAATCGGATGTAAAAACAAATCAATATTTTGATAGATTTTACTTCTTAAAAACCCATCTTTGGTTTTGACAACGGGAATTTTTTTTAAAATAATAACAACAATTTCTTTGTTTGGAATTTTATAAAATGTATTCCATATTTGGAATCATAAGGTACAAATTATGTAATTAAGACTCTTATGTTTTTTGGACATTATGGATAGTAAAGATTGTAATTATCTTTAATTATCGTGATTAATTAGTAATCGGGTAGTTAAGGGTAACAAAATAATATCATAATAATATAAAATGACACCAAAATGTGTCCAAATAATTTTTTTTGATTCATGTCCTACCATGGGAATGTTTTTATCGAACTTGAGGGCCCATAGAGTCACATGGGTTTGATAGTGACATTTATGACATTATTTTTAAAAAGAAGAGAAATATAACAAAGGTCTGTATTTCCTAAGTAAAAGAATTTTAATTTCGTTTACATAAATGATATATTTGAATATAAATAGTAATCGAAAATCTATAAATATTTCCTACAGAATGGTATTTTTTATAATTTTTATACATTAAATAAATAAATTTATTTATGACACCATGATGATGTAGTGATTACCTCATTAATGAATGATTTAAATAAAATGAAACAATAAGGAAAAATATAAGACATACACTTGTAAAAAACCTATTTTATGGGTGGATTTCTAACCCTTATCACCTTATATTAAAAATATATCATTGTGGGGCCTTTATGATCCAAAAATCATTTTATAATAAAGTAACATTTCGAGACTTTCCAAAAGTGACCCTCCTCCCTCTTATAAAAGGCCCCCAACTCTACCCACTTACCCACACCTCTCAAACCCTTTCCTTGCCCAACCTCTACTCATATTATATATCCTCATCCCTTTATTACTCCTAAAATACTCACTTTTTGTATAAGTCCTTCCAAAGAATCCTTTGGCTCAAATCAAAAAAGAGTTACCCGATTTAGAGGTCATGTCTTCTCTGGAGCTCATTTCATTTATTTTCCTTATTCACTCACCAATATATTATTATTATTTGATCCCATAATAAAAAAATTATCCTCAATATACTAGGATGTTGTTATGATAATTATTCTACCTACACTTACACACACCTCCGTCTAATGGTTAAAGAACAAACTATTTCTGTGGGTGGTGAATTACTGCCTCACAAAATGATGATTGTTCAATCTTATTTTAACACCTTTAATGGTGGCCATTATGATTTAAATATATTTATATATGATATATATGGTATTTATTTTTTATATATGAATCTAAATTTTATTTTAAAATCACATCATTATGCTTTTCATGTTGTGGAAGTGCGATAATTTCATCTAAGGAAGTGTGGAATACCGCCCCCTCAAGTGATGTGAATCATTAATGTAAAACATGGAATTTATAAATAATGTAATTAATGAACTTATTTTACCTATATAACATATATATTATACTGGAATTATAATATGTCTATGTCTCATTTAGTTTTAAAGTCCATTAATATGACAAAAAATGAAAGTAGCGTTCAAGCGCACGTACGGCCTACCGTCTCCATGAATGGTACATATCATTTATTATCTGAAAACATTATGGAATATTATTAAATACATATATACTGTATATATATGATATTTAAATCATGAACACCATTCTAGATATGATTTACTTATAACTACATGGACAATTCTCTTCAAACAAGTTTATTTTTTTGACTCATGTACTGAACATCGACAAAACGTATGATATGAACTCACATAATTAACTAACTATTGTAACATGATAATATGTGATATTAATTGAATAATATACTTTAGAGGAAGTAATTAAGAAATTATAAATTGGCCAAAGTTTATTATTTAAGAATAAAAAGAAACAAATAGGACAAGTTGGACTTGAGATAAGGGACTTTGTCTCAATATCCTTTTGTTGAGGCACACTTCAATTTATATACGACCTTCATTTACAAGATTTATAATAAACCCTTTTCAATTTTAATTTCATTCAAAAGGATTATTTTGACATGAATCATTTTACTAAACAACAAAAGGAATATTTTTGTCTTTCGTATGCGGCAATAATGACTTCTCTGCCACCGTGACCATTATTTTAGTTTCAGCTTCCTCAACAAGCCTTAACTTTTTAAATGAAAAATAAATACCATGTTTTAATTTTCTTTTATTTTGTTATTGAAAATGGTTTTGATAATGTTTTGATTATATGAATGAGTTTTATTGATATCTTGTGATTGAAATATGGAAATTTTATGTTTCCTATATGCATGTTTTATATGATACGACTATGTTATGGTTCTTGGGAATTGATTATGAAGTAGGGTGGTTCCATGATAAACTAAGGGCGGGTGGGCCCGAGATAGCTCTCTAATGAATTGGGTAACATGAAGGAGTTAAACACTAAGATTTCTCCAAAAATATTTATGCAATATACAGTGATGGGTATTCCAAATGTAACAATAAGGGTTACTTCCTACATAAGAATGTTTTGAATGCCTGAAGTAACCTTTATGTCTTATGATTTCTATGAGTTATTCATAAATATTATTATTTCATGAGGTATGTTAAAGTGCTTATGTTTTATGAGTAAACTATGATTTCATTGATTCTTATGTATACTTGGACTAATGTTTTCTTTCCGTATTTTTATATCCCTTACTGAGCTTTTTATGATCATCCCAAGTTTCTGAAAAAAAATTCACAGGTCAAGGGAAAGGTACAATATGTGATGATATTGTTGAGGAAGTGTCAAGATACAATCCCTGTTTTATTTTAAATAAGTTTCCTTTGATGGAAAAAAATGAATAATTTTTTTGATATAAACACCTTGTTTAAATGTGGAATGAAATGCATGATTTATGATCAAATTCTCTAAAACTCTAAACCTGAAAATATCCTTAATGTGAATTCTTGAAATAACTCAAGATTAGGTAATGTTTAAGGCTAGGTCCCTATAGTTGGTATCAGATGGAGGTTTAGATAACATTAAGAGTTATAATTATGTAAAATTATTATCCAAAAATAATTTTTTTAAGGTCAAATTGTAATGATATAGCATTTGAAGATTACCATGTTACGTCATCTAAGACATGTTTGTTCAGAATGGTTTCCCGTAGAGGAAACAGGGAAGCAGTTCTAGGAAGGAATATATAAGGAAATTACCTTCCAAATAAGTATCCTGAGATGGTCATAATTGGAACTGAACATTTTGTTTCAATAATGGTGCAGTTGACTCAAGCGATAAATGGCGGAGGTATCCATCCATGATATTAGCTTGATCAACCATTGAGGTACATGTTAGTGGTGGAACATTTCATGAGGCAATGTCCCCCATCATTTAGAGGATCAAATGACAATGCACTATCTAAAGGGTGGATTAAAGGACTGGAGAAGATTTCTGATGTCATGGGGTGTTCATACAATCAAAAGGATAGTCTTGATGTTTACTGTTTGGAGGTTGAATCATATCAGTGGTGGTCGATTGTTAAAAATATCAGGGATGCTAATGAGATTCATTCTCTTGACTGGGGTGAATTCAAAGTTATGTTTCTTGAGAAATATTTTCCTAAGACTGTTCGACATAGCATGGAAAAATAATTATTGTAATTGAGGAAAGAGGTTGACTCAGTGGCTGCTTATGAAGAAAAGTTCACTTGATTGGAAAGGTATGCTCGAAATTCTATCAAAGACCTTGATAGTAAAATGAATCATTTTTTCTCAGGATTAAAGCCAAAATATCGAAGGGCATCAGCTTCTCATGAGTTCAAAAGTTATGAAAAGCATGTTCAATGTGCTGAGAAGGAGGAAATAGAGTTTTTAGATGATCAAGTGTTCTATGACTACCAAAAAAATAAGAGACCGAGGTGGCAGGAGAAAGGGAAGAATCCTTCAAAAAGGTTTTATGGGAAGAAGACTAAGTTTGCAGTGTGTGATAAATGTGGTAAAAAGCATGCTAGGGAATGTCTTGAATTCTGGAAAGTGCTTCCGATGTAGTAAGATGGGACATAAGGCTCATGATTTCACTATAAAAGATCAGGGTAATGGTAAGACCAAATTTGATTTATAGTTAGTGAAATGTTTCAAGTGCAATGAGATGGGTCATTATGCAAACAAGTGTTCTACAAAGAGCTTGAATGATGGGGATTAGTCAGAATACAAGCAGAAAGGGGTGGTGAAATCCTTTGTAACTACTTCAACAGATTTTGGGCCTTCAAATGAAGTGGTATCAGGTACATTGTTTATTTTTTCAGATTATTACAATGTGTTGTTTTATTCGGGGTCTACATATTTTTTCATCTCTTAAAAAATTTCCAGTAAATTGGGATTTCCATCTCAATAAATGACTCCTGAACTTGTGGTAAAAACACCTAGGTGAAATGTTGAGGCAAAAAGAATTTATAAGAATCTTCTTATAATTATCAGTGGAAATAATCTACTTGAAAACCATATTATTTTACCTCTATTAGAGTTTGATGTTGTCTTGGGTATGGATTGGCTCCCGGATTACCTTGCTAAGATTGACTGTATAGCTAAAGATGTTTCTTTTCAGAAAGACTTTCAGTTTCTGTACAAGATTGAACCCTAACTATTGATAACATATCAAGAGACTGAGAAACATGTAAAATATGGAAATGAATGTTACCTTGAACATCTTGTTGAAAACAAAGGAACCGTTCATATTAATGATTTGCCAGTGGTAAATGAATATCCTGAGGTTTTTCCTAAGGAGTTGCCTAGAATAATACCAGATTGGGAACTTGAATTTATTGTTGACTTAGTTCCTGATGCTAATCCAATTTCAAAACCCCCTAATCAAATGGCTCAAATTGAAATTTTAGAGTTGAAGGAGAAATTGAAATATTTATTAGAGAAAGGTTTCATTAGAGCTAGCACATCAGCATGGGGTTCTCCTGTCTTATTTGATAACAATAAAGATGGTTCAATGAGACATTGTACTGATTATAGAGCCTTGAATAACATCACTATTAAGAAAAAATATCATTTTCCTCATATCGATGATTTTTTTGATCAACTCTAGGGAGCTCAGTGTTTTTCAACGATTCACTTGAGATCGGGGTACCATCATTTGAAGGTAAAGGAAATAGATATTCTGAAGACCAAGTTTCGTACAAGATATTCCCATTATGAATTTGTAGTTATGCCTTTTGGGTTAACCAATGCACCTGCTGTATTGGTGGACCTAATGAATAGAACATTCCATGATTTCTTGGATAAGTTTGTGTTTGTTTTCATTGATGATATTTTGGTGTTTTCTAAAAGCAAGGAGGAGCATGAAAACCATTTAAGGGTTATTTTAAAAACCTTAAAAGAAAATAAATTGTATGGGAAATTCATCAAGTGTGAGTTTTGGTTGTAACAAATTTATTTCCTTGGTCACATTGTTTCTAAAGATGGAATAGCCATTGATACAGAAAAAACAAAGGTTATTAAAGAATGGACAAGACCCAAAAATGTTACCAAGATTCGTAGTTTTCTTTTTTTGGTAGGCTATTACCGAAGGTTTGTTAAAAAATTTCAATGGTTTTCCAGCCCATTGACTAAGCTAACTCAGAAGGGTGTTATGTTTATTTTGACAAAAGAATGTGAATATTGTTTTCAAGACTTGAAAAGATGATTGGTGAATGCTCCAGTATTGGCACTACCTTCTAGGAATGTTGAGTTCGTTATCTACTGTGATGCTTCATTGAAAGGACTTGGTTGTGTCCTAATGCAAAATGATAAGGTAATTGCTTATGCTTCACATGAGTTGAAAACTCATGAGTTAAATTACCCTACACATGATTTGGAATTATCTGCTGTTGTTTTCGCTTTAAAAATTTGGAGGCATCATTTATATGGTGTAAATTGTGAAATATATACTGATCACAAAATATTAAAGTATATATTCACTCAAAAATAATTTAATATGAGATAGAGGAGATAGATAGAATAAATCAAGGATTATGATTGCACGATTCATGACCACCCAGGAAAAGAAAATAAAGTGGAAGATGCTTTGAGTCGAAAAAGTAATGCTTCATTAACCATGATACATTTGGAACATGATACTTTGGTTAATTATTTGATGAATTTTGTCTTGGAATTTTTTGGTGAAGGAAATTATTCTTTTTTGTTTTAGGTATTAGTGAAATCTTCTCTATTAGATAGAATTAAGCAAGCAAGGAAGCAAGATAGCGAGTTGCTAAAAAAGGTAGAGCTAGTTTAGAAGGGTATGTCACCTGAATTCAACATTGATAATGATTGTGTTTTGAGATTTGGGAAGATATTGTGTGTGCCTGGTGATTCACAATTGAAGAGAGAGTTGTTATTTGAAGCTCATAGTTCTCCATTTTCAGTTCATCTGTGTAGTACTAAGATGTACAGAGATCTTAGGGAGTATTACTAGTTGGATGGAATGGAAAGAGATATTGATGATTTTACTGTGAAGTTTTCGGCTTGTCAATAGGTTAATACAGAGCGGTAGTTACCGAAATAGATGCTTCAGCCTTTACCAGTGCCAATGTAGAAATGAGAGAATATATCCATGGAAATTTTTGTTTGATTACCTAAGACACATTGAGGTAATAATGTAATCTGGGTTATTATTGATTGATTGACTAAATCTGCTCATTTACTTGATATAAAAGACAATTTTTCCCTATATCAAATTCCTTGATTTTATATTAAAGATATAGTTAGGTTACACGGATTTCCACTCTCCATTGTATCTGATAATGATCCCAGGTTGACTTCTGAATTTTGGAAAGGCCTTCAGAAGTCATTGTGTACTAAATTAAATTTTAGTATAGATTTTCATTCTCAATCAGATGGAAAGTCAGAATGAACAATTTAGACCTTGGAGGATATGCTATGTTCTTTTTCTATGGATTATTAGGGAAGTTGGGACAAACATCTTTCATTGGTTGGTTTTTCTTATAATAACAGTTATCATTCCAGTATACAGATGGCACCATTTGAGGCATTATATGGGAAGAAGTGTCGAACTCTATCTTTTTCGGTTAAAGTAGGTGAAAGGAAGTTGATGGGAACATAATTGGTAGAAGAGATGGTAGAAAAAGTTTAGTTGATACAGAAACACATGAGAAAAGCTCCGAGTAGGCAAAAAAGTTATACAGACAACAGGAGGAAGGATCTCTCTTTTGAGGTAGGTGATCATGTATTCCTCAGAATTTCACCATGGAAAAGTGTGATCTGATTTGGTAAGAAAGGAAAGATGATTCCAAGGTACATTAGTCCATATGAAATTCTATAGATAGGTGTATCAGTTTCATATCAAGTGTCTTTACCTCCGAATTTATCTCAGGTACACAATGTTTTTCATCTTTCAATGTTAAGGAAGTACATGCCAGATCCATCTCATGTTCTGAGTCCATAGGTAGTTAAACTGGAATAGAATCTATCATATGAGGAACAATTTGTCCATATTCTTGACAATAGGGATAAAGTGTTGTAGAATAAGTTGATTCATCAGTTAAAGGTTTAGGGGAAAAACCACATGATTGAAGAGTCAACATGGGAATCTGAAAATGCAATTAGGGATAAATCGCCACACTTATTCGATAAGTAAATAAATTACAGGGGCGCAATTTCCTAAAGTGTGGAAGGATGTAACATACCAATTAAGTAAAATAATAATATATTTTCATATCTATATCTATTTATGAATTAGATAGTTCATTATAGGTTTAAAATGAGAATGAATCCAATTTTAAGCATAAATATTCTAATATTCTTTAAAAGGTCGATTAACCACCTTTTGTTGGAAAACCCTTTTTAAATATAATTTCTTCCACTTTTATACATTATATTTGACAAAATTAAATCCTTATTTATAATCAAGTCATCAAAATTTACTTTGTGACAATTTTTGGTTTTTTTCCGATAATGTTCTTTTTTTATGAATAGTAAAAAATATTGTATTTTAATTCAAAACTACTTTTTAATATAATTTATTTATATGGTTAGATTATCTTTTTAATTGGTTTTAAATTTAAATTCGAATATATTTTTACCATTTAATCCAATGGTTGTCATTATAATTAATTTTACTTTGAAAATGGGCAAAAACAAGTGTCAATCATTGGATAGATATTATTTCTTAAAAACACGCTATTTGTTTTGACAGTGGGAATTAACTATATAATTTATTAATGAAACTTCAATGTTTTTAATTTGGTAAAATGGACATAATTATTTAATTTCGAATATCAAATATAGCTTAGGGTGATTTTTTGGTATTTTTCTGATAATGTACATTTTTTAATGAATAGTGAAAAATACAGCATTTTAATTCAAAACTTCCTTTTCATAAAATTTATTTATATAGTTAGATTGTAATTTTAATTGTTTTTAAGGTGTAATTTAGTTATTTGTTTATCATTTAATACAATTTTTTTTATTGTATGTAATTTCACTTTTAAATTGGCTGTAAAAACAAATCCATCTTTTGATAGATTTTACTTCTTAAAAACCCATCTTTGGTTTTGACAATGAGAATTATTTTTAAATGAATTACTAAAATTTATATGTCTTTAATTTGATAAAATGGATTCAATATTTGGAATTATAATTTCCAAATTATGTAATTAAAACTCTTGTTTTTTGGACATTATGAATAGTAATGACGGTAATTATCCTTAATTATCGTGATTAATTAGTAATTGGGTAGTTAAGGGTAATAAAATAATATCATAATAATATAAAATGACCTCAAAATGTGTCCAAGTTTTCTTTTTTGATTCATTTCCAACCATGGGGAGCTTTTTACCAAACTTGAGGGCCCATGGAGTCACATGGGTGTGATAGTGACATTTATGACATTATTTTTAAAAAGAAGAGAAATATAACAAAGGATTGTAGATCGTAAGTAAAACAACATTAACTTTGTTAAATAAATAATATCTTTGACTATAAATATTCATTGGAAATAAAAAAAATATTTCCTACATCCTGGTATTTTTTAATAATTTGTAGACGTTAAATAAATAAATTTATTTATGACACCCTGTTGATATAGTGATTACCTCATTAATGAACCATTTAAATAAAATTAAAAGATACGATAAAATATTAGACTTAAACTTGTTTAAAACCTAATTTATGGGTTTATTACGAACCCTTATCACCTTATCCTCAAATTATATCATTTTGGGTCCTTTGAAATCAAAAAATCAATTTATAATAAAGTAACATTTCAAGACATTCCAAAAGTGACCATCCACCCTCTTATAAAAGGCCCCCACCTCTGCCCCCTTAACCACACCTATGAAGCCCTTGGCTCATCCAACCACTGCTCATATTTTCTCTCCAAATCCCTCTCTTACTCTTAGAATCCTGACATTGGGCATAAGTCTTTTCAAGGAAGCCTTTGGCTGAAATCAAAAAAGAGTTACCCGATTTAGAGGTAATGTCTTCTCTCGAGTTCCTTTCTTTTATTTTCCATCTTCACTCACCACTATCATCTTATTATTTGATCCCATAATAAAACCAGTATCTTCAATATATTAGGAATTTTTTATGATAAGGATTATACCTACACTTACACACACATCTGTCTAATGGTTAAAGAACATACTATTTCTGTGGGTGGTGAATTACTACCTCAAAAATGATGATTGTTCAATCTTCTTTTAACACCTTTCAAGGTGGAAATTATGATGTAACTGTATTTATATATGATATATATGGGATTTAGTTTTTCTAAATGCTTCTTAATTTTATTTTTATATCATATCGTTATGCTTTTCATGTTGTGGAACTGCGATAATTTCATATGAGGAAGTGTGGACTATCGCCACCTTAAGTGATGTGACTCATTCATACCAAACAAGGAATTTATAAAGAATGTAATTAATGAACTTATTTTACATATATAAAATATATATTATACTGGAATTATAATATATATGTGTCTAATTTAGTTTTAATGTCCATTAATATGACAAAAAATGAAAGTAGCATTCATGTGTACGTACGACCTACCATCTCCATGAACGGTAAATTTCATTTCTTATCTCCAAACATTATGGAATATTATTAAATACATATATAATTTATATATATTATATTTAAATCATGAACACCATTCCGGAGATTATGTACTTATAACTACATGGACAATTCTCTTCAAACAAGTTTATTTTCTTGACTCATGTACCGAACATAGACAATATGTATGATATGAACTCACATAATTAACTAATTATTATAACATGATAATATGTGATATGAATTGAATAATAAAATTTAATGTAATTACTTAAACAATTATAAATTGACCAAATTTTATTATTCAGGAATATAAAGAAACGAACAGGACAAGTCGGACTTGAGGTAAGGGACTTCGTCTCAATCTCCTTTTGTTGAGGCATACTTCAATTTATATATGACCTTCTTTTATTTGTTGTATAATAAACCCTTTTGACTTTTAATTTCATTGAAAATGAATCTTTTTCCAAGAAGCATTTTACAAAACGAAAAATTATTGCTTTTGTCTTACGTATGCGGCGACAACAAATTCTCTACTGTCGTAACCATTATTTGAGTTTCGGCTTCCTCTAAAAGCCTTAACTTTTTAAATGAAAAATAAATACCATGTTTTAATTTTCTTTTATTTTGGTATCCAAAATGGTTTTGATAATGTTTTGATTATATCAATGTGTTTTATTGATATCTTGTGATTGAAATATGGAAATGTTATGTTTTCTTTTATGCATGTTTTACGTGATACGATTATGTTATGTTTCTTAGGAATTGTTTATGAAGTCGGGTGGTTCCATGATAAACTAAGGGTGGGTGATCCAAAGATAGCTCTCTAATGCATTGTGTAATGGGAAGGAGTTAACCTCTAAGGTTTCTCCAAAGAGATTTAATAAATATATTATGATGGGTATTCCAAATGTAACTATGATGGTTACTCCCTACGTAAGAATGTTATGAATGCCTCAAGTGACATTTATGTCTTATGATTTCTTTGTGTTATTAATAAATCTTATGATTTCATGAGGTATGTTAAACTGATTATGTTTTATGAGTAAAGTATGATTTCATTGATTCTTATGTATACAAGGACTAATGTTTTCTTTCTTTATTTTTATATCCCTTACTGAGCTTTTTACCCTCATCACACATTTTTGAAATGTTTTTCACAAGTCAAGGGAAAGGTATATGATGTGATGATAGTGCTGAGGAAGTGTCAAGATAGAATCCATGTTTTATTTTAAATACATTTCCTTTGATGGAAAAAAATGAATACTGTTTTTGATGTAACCACCTTTTTTAAATGTGGAATGAAATGCATGATTTATGATCTAATTCTCTAAAACTATAAACCTGAAAAGATCCTCAATGTGAATTCTTGAAATTACTCAATATTAAGTAATGTTTAAGGCTGGGGACTTTAATATATTTCACGTCTACATAAGGAGTTACGTTTTGAATACCCATCATATTATATTCCCCAAATCTATTAGGAGAAACATTAACATTCACCTCATTCACATTACCTAATACTTTGAAGAGCTATCTCAGGCTCACCCACCCTGGGCTTATCACAGAACCAACTGTATTTGTTTTATCATGTAAGAAATTGTCAAATTTCCAAGTACCATTACATAATCAAAACACATAAATGATTGATGTTATCAACATTTCACTCCTCAAAGAAAATAAATCATTTCAAGATACTGAAATATTCAATCCATTTCCAAAACCATTTAAAACATCTAATAAATAGATTTTTGAGTCAGTTTCCCATTCCACTTTGAAACTTTTATAAGAAATTTGAGATTTAGAATTTTAAAACATATATATCCATATAAATAAATCCTTAAAACAATTTGGAAAATAGGGATATTAATGAGATACAATTAGAAGAATATATCTTTAAAGCATTTAAAAGGATGTTTCAGTGAAAGATCCTTGTAACAATTGAGAAACACTTGAATAAAAACAATTGTAGAATAACATAAAATAAAACATTAAATATAATGATAATATATAAATTCATTATATAAATTGTCAAAATGGTTGTATATACCCCTAATATGATATTAAAGGTTCAAAATATCAATATATTCTTCAATGAAAGGAAATTGAGACGTAGTCCTTTACATAGATTGTATCAATGATGTAAGAATTTATCAATGGGGTGATTATGAGTAGCAATGGTATATCCAAAAAAACAGATGTGGAAATTACAACATAAATAAATAAATAGTTATTAAACACATAATATTTTCATAATACAATAATCTAATTATGCGTAAAACCTGATGAGAGGAAATTGAGTTTATAGATTCCCTTACAAAAATTCAGCAACCTAAAGGCTTCACATAAAAATTTAGAAAGTGAGTTGATGAGAGAAAAAAGTGTATCTCATAATTTTTCCAAAAAATGTACAGAAATAAGGATATATAATCACATACCCCAACATAATAAATTTTAAATTAAAATACATAACATAAAAAGAACTCTTTGAATGAAAGAGGAGGGTGAAAGGTTCCCCTACCTTCAGTCAGATTTGTCATGTATGTTCCTTGTTATTCCTGAATAATAAACTTATGTTAATTAATAATTTCATAATAAACATTATTAATATTATTAATCCTTTTATATCACTTATTACCACATTATAAAAATTACATAATTATTTAAGTAAATATCGGTTATTTTGTCGGTATTGGGTACTTCAGTCGAAAATGATCTTGTTATAATTACAAATTTTGCATGTGGTAAAAAGTACATTATCTCCAGAATAGCATTCATGATTTAAATATAATATATATCCAATATATATGTATTTATAATAGACAATAACATTTGGAGATAATAAATGAATTGCACAGTTCATGGATATGGTAAGTCGTACGTACTCATCAACACTACTTTCATTTATTTGTCATATTAAAAAAATATAAAATAAATGATAAATAGATATATTATAATAATAGTATAATATAATATGATATATATTTTATATAATTTCATTAATTCCAAAATTTATGTGTTCCATGTATGTCATGAATGAGTCAAATCACTTTGAGGGTGTGGTAGTCCACATTTCCTCAAATAAGATTATCGTATTTAAACATCATGAAAAGCATAAAGCTGTGTTTGTTAATAAAAATTACAATATCATAGAGACAATAAAAATATAATACATATCATATATAAATAATTTTCTATCATAATGTCCACCAAGATAGGTTGTAGGGTAAAATCCAGCAATCATCGTTTCGTGAGGCAGTAGTTCGTCGTACACAAAAACAGTATGTTCGTATCCATTAGATGGAGGTGTGTGTATGTTTAGTTTGAATCCTTCTCATAAAAAAATACTAGTATATTTAATATAATGTTTGTCTTATAAAATAATGTAATAAATATAGTTTTGGGGGTTTGAGAAGAAAAATAATTGAAATAAGTTTGAGAGAAGATGTTACCTCAAATTGGGCAGCTCCTTTGTATTTAAGCTAAAAGGATATCTTGAATTGCATTCTGCCGAAGGTAAGGCTTCTAGGAGGAATAGAGGTATTTTTGGAGCTTATTTGGGTAGATTTTTGATGATCCAAACAGGATTTAGAGGTGTGAGTAATGGTTAGAGGTGACACCCTTTTATAAGAGGGAGGAGGGGCGCTTTATGAAGGTGTGGAAATATTATTTTATTATAAAATATTTTCAATTTCATTTGGTCCCAAAGTCATTTATTTAAAATATAATATTCTTTTTGGTCTAAAACCTCTAAAAATATATGTTTTAGAAAAGTCTAGGTCATAAATTTGTCCTTATCTTTTAGCTTTAACCCATAGTTAACTAATTTGACTCTTACCAGGTCCTCTTGTATATTCATACTATATGGTTAATATAGTAATAATAAAATGAAAATAGTACCTCAAGTGGTTTATTAATTAAATGTTAAATAATATCTAAATCATTTGGGAAAATCTTAAATTTTTATGACTATTATATCTTTTAATAAAATAGTATTTTTTAAGAACTCATTTATGTCAATTTTTATACTATTCATATCATGAATTCTTTAAATAAATACAAAAAAACATTATTCTTTAAAAAACTTCATTAATTAAAATATAAAAAGTCATAATCGTTCGTAAAATTATTTGATGGAATAAAAAGTTACAAAATAAATTTATTTTGAAATTTATAATCTCATTTATTTAAATCATTCATTAATAAGGTAATCGCCACATGGTCATTGTTCCATAAATAAATTTATTTATATGACGTATAAAAATAATAAATAACATACCATGATGTAGAAATATTTTTATATAAATAATTACTATTTATAGTCTAAAATATCATTTATATATCCCCATATATAAGATATTTTACGAAAATATACAAGTTTATGTTATATTTTTCATTACATTAAATTAATTCTTATAAAATGTCATTATTGCATACATGTGGCTCCATGGGGGCCCTAAATAGACCCAAATATGGCCATGGTCATACATATATCATCCAATAAGATGAGGACAATTTTTTGATTGTTTAATATTATTATAATATTATTTTGTTACCCTTACCATATTTACCCTTTAACCATGGTAAATTAAATAATTAATGAAGTTACTATTCATTATACCTAAAACTAAAAGGTACCTATTTACATAATTTGAACCTCCTGATTCAAAATTTTGAATTTAGTTTTCCAAATTCAAAACATATAAGTTTCTGAAATTAATTTTAATTTAATTTCCGTTGTCAAAACCAAAAAAACAGTTTTTTAAGAAGCAATAACTATCAAAATATTGACATATCTTTATGTCTAATTTAAAAGTTAAATTACTTACAATGACCAAAATTGGATTAAATGTCAAAAATATAATATAATTATACTTCAAAACCAATTAAAATAATAATTTAATTATATAAATAAATTAGATGAAAAGGATGTTTTGAATTAAAATGTAGTATTTTCCCCTATACATAAAAAATGAATTTTATCATAAAAATACCAAATTTCCTTCCAAAGTAAATTTTTGTGTACCTATTATGAAGAATAATTTTATTTTGTCAAATAGAACATATAAATGTTACAAAATCTATATTTAAAAAGGGTTCTCCTTCAAAAGGAGGTAAAATGACCTTTAACAAATATTAGAGTATTTCATTGTTAAAATCAGAGTCATTCTTATTTTAAGCCTCTAAAATGAATTGGATAAATATAAAAACATATAAAAAACAATTTTAATAATAAATTAGTTAGTTATATTAATTTCTTCCAATATAATGACTAAGTGTTAACTATCATTTAAAATAATTATAATATTATTGTATTATTTTTAAGTATAACTCAAAGTTGTGTGCAGCGTAAGATTTAAAAGAAACATGTTGTTTTGTGTTGAGTAAGTTAGATGACAAAGTGTTCTAATTAACATAAAATTAATATCTTATTAATAAATATTAATTGAAATGAAAATGTATTATTCAATATATACATGGTTCATTACACCACCTAATCCAAATCATTGAGAAATTCAAATATGTGCATGTTTATCATACCCCAGGGTCCTCCACACATAAAAAACATCATGGTGTTGATCCATCTGGTAATATTAATGCTTTGATTAGATAACCTCGAGGGATTATAATGTGATTAAAACATGAACACAGTATATTCCTCCCCAATTGAAGTCCACATAGAGGATACCATATAAAATATGTTCCCTTTATCATTCCATCCATGAATCTTCTTTCAGGTAAATCAAGGGATTCACTTTTAGTTCTAAGGAGATTCCATATAAAACAAACAACCAGAGATTTATTGAAACTTTTGGGGTTGTTAATACTAATACCACCAAAACCCAAGGGATTAACTCACTTAATCCAATAAAATGAACAATTTTGTTTCATGAACATATCCAAACCAAAAAAATTACTAATTTGGGAGTTTAATGTTTCAATAAGTTCCCTCATCCATCTAAATAGGTCAAAAAATTATAAAAACTTTTAATTAAATAAATAGTTGGTTATATTTGGGATATACCCCAAAACCTTATACATATTATGTATGTGGGATATATCATATTTTTTATATGATAATGTTTTATGAAATTAAATTCATGAAAACCTAGGCATATCACATGCCTTGTTCTTGGGATATCAAATTTAACTTCCTTGGATATATTATTCCCCAAAGAATATCAATTTATGATTAAATATGAATCCTATAATTCAAACGGTAAAACAATTAAGTAGTTAATATTCAAAAATCCTTCACATTGTCTATCATTAATAATGTGTTACATATGATGAAACACGTGGGAGTTGGGTTGGCTAATCATTTAAAAATATTGAAAATAGATGGAAATAATAAAATGTTAAAAAACATTTGAGTAAATTTCATACAAGAATAAATAATGTCTTAGTACCTATAAAAGGATGAAATCACCATGATATGGTTATTTTGTGAGCATTATCTTTCCTTTCCTGGATATCTCTTCTAATAAATTTATCTTCGTTCTCTTGGATTTTCTTAGTGATGTACTAGCATACCATGGATGAGAGGATGATCCTGCACTAGTATCGAGTGATACATTCAATCCATGGATCCACCTAGGATAAATTAATATAATGGCTTCATTTTAGTTATCTTCATTAATAATATCTAATTAATATAGTTTCATAAATATTCATTGATATAAGGTATGAACATAAGTTATTCATTTAATTTATAACTGTTTTTTGTCATTAGTCATGGTAGATATTGTTATATGATTCAAAATTAATTTCACTACATTAAATAGGATTTGATTGATCCTTATAAACATTGCTTTTGTATCAATGATTTTCCATGATATTTTATTCTTCAAATCATGTTCAAAATGAAGAATACTAATGTTATTTTTAATGTTGTATGAGGAATCATTAAAAATGATAAAGACTTTATACTATGTCTACCTATACTATATGGGATATCTTATGTTGGCGATCTAGTTGTACCACAATATATGGGGTATCATAGTGGAAACACGGTGAAAAGTATTTGGTTTCTTCATATCACTCCATGCGATATGTGATATCATATAGTATAAAGGCACTAATGTGTATGTATATAAAATAGAATCATAGAACGTAATAGATATTTATGTCTATAATTGTATATGATTTTCAAGGAGAGTTAATATTACACAAGTTCTCATTGTAGTAAGCAAAGGATGGGGTGAAGAGTTATCTTTATGAAGGTCCGCATGCATCCTGTTAATACATTGAAACACTAGCTTAGTATAATATAGAGTCCATATGATAGGCTATGATTACTTTTTTCACCATGTGTTGTCATTTTTACATGGGACATATACCAGATTTATCACATGAAAAACATACATGACCTATTACTGACCACATTATCCATCATTAAATTATTGTGTTAGAGTAAATACCATTTTTCAAGCATAATTATTATTAATGATATACTACTATTTATCTTAGATCGCTTAATATTGTATAATATTAAAATTATATTTTCCTATATTTGAACTACTAATTGATCTATATAGTTTATAAATTTTTTATAAATTGTAAAAAATATATTTTTCAATATTTATTAATTAATCAATTTGTTTTTGAATTTATTATCCAGAAAATGTTTATAAATAATTAGTTAAAGGTTTAAGAAACATATACTAAATAAATATCCCTAATATTAAATTTCTACATTTAAAAACCTTTTTTAAATTATTTTTCATTCCATATAATTTGGGTGTATATGATTTATATGAAAAAGCATAATGGTAATTTTTAAAGTTTTCATTAAATATAAAAATAATGCCATGTATATAAGGGGATTATATTAAAATTATAAATTTCTCCTAACTATTCATTAAATACCTTATATAAAATTTATTTAAACCATATACAAAGGTTTTTTAATAATAAATTTTATCATGGATTAAATTATATAAACATATAAAACTTATATTATATAAATTGTTTACATAGTAAAATAAATGTATAAATTTTTGATATTTTTAGAATATTATATATTTAATTAAAGTTCCATATAATGAAAAATATTAAAGAGTTAATGTTATACATAAATATAATATTTTTATTTATTTAATAAAGGAATTATTATAATGGATGGAAATTTATATAATTTTTAAAATTAGTTTTATTTCGTAATTGTTAATTAATGTTTATCTCTTGTATAAATTTGTGTATTATTCATTAATTTTGTTTTTTACCTAATTTATTT
This sequence comes from Viscum album, assembly GCA_963277665.1. NCBI lineage: Eukaryota > Viridiplantae > Streptophyta > Magnoliopsida > Santalales > Viscaceae > Viscum > Viscum album. The sequence continues at coordinate 1,858,283,018 of OY728151.1, read as the reverse complement.
GTTAATAAAAAAATTATAATACATATATTTGTATGATTTAGTTTATGGATTTAAACTGCATATATATGTTTTGATACATGAATATATGAAGTGACATGCTTGGTATGCTAACTCATTTAGATTTCTTCTACTATGACATTGGATTGTAATGAGTTATGAGCTTCAACAGAGAATTTAATTATCATTTTTACACAATTCCATTAAAACTTTTGATGTTATTGAGATTTATATTAACTAATGTATCCCTAGATATAAGGAAATTGATTTGAACTACACACTGGCTTGGAGGCTTATGCCTTGGCTAGAAAAGTGGTGGTTGGTTATCTATCTCTCCATGCTTACATTGTGTGGATTGTTAGTTTCATATAATTATAATCCTTTACATGAAAGAGTTTATTGTAAACTTTTCAAAGAAATAATTTAGATATACATGTATATATTTGGATGTTAGTCTCAGTTATAAACATAATCAATGAATTATATAAAAAATTACTCATCAACATAGTTTGAAGATACTGATTTGGTGGAAAGAATATGATCCTAAACTAAATCATCAGATGAATTAATACACGTTTAAGGAATAACATTAGATAATATGGTGAGATTAAATCCCTTTCAAAATTCTCAGTTCTATATTCCTTATAATGTAAACACATTCTAAGACCTCAATTATCCATCATATTAGTTCATGCCAAATTTAGGCACCACTAGATTATCTTATATAAAAAAAAGGTATTGGGTGGCCATAAACAATTTGTGCCTCATCGCTAGAATATGATTTGGGTTATAATTAGCTGTGAAAAACTAAAAATTATAATCTTAAGTAAATAAAATTGAATAATCCATACGATGAATTAGGATAGGAGTTGTCCACTAGACTATCTAAGATTCATATATGATATGATTAAATATAATTTTTACCTAATAGAGTAATAATTAACTTATGTTCTCTAACCATTGTATGTCATGTGGAAATATGGATCTTATCCCGCTAATGGATATGATGAGATTAAAAGGGTAATTCAATTTAGCGGTATCACATTTAATATCATTCCTTATTAAATTAATGATAAACATGAATCTCATTTGATAAAATAAGATGTTTTTTAATAAAATTACTAATTATCATAAAACAAAAAAACTTGATCAATATTTTAGAAGTGAGAATCTTAATGTAATCAATTTATTAAACTTAAAAAAAATATAATAATTTTTATTAAGTGAGTATGAAAATAAAATCTGTTAGAGAATATATTTATATTAATTTGATGTTGGGGTTATTAAAAAAATAATCTATATGGTTATGAGAAGTATAAAATTAATCACTTAAGGTTTAGAATTCATTAAATTCAACATGACATGAGGATCTTTAGTCTCCACTAATTTATTCAATATGATTGGAAATTTTATTATATTGGTAAATATCGAATGTATCCTCTAATGGTTCAATTATATGTATAAATTATTCTTCTATAAAGGTCTATAAAAATAAATGAGTTAAATAAATGTCTCCCATATTTTATAAAATTGTCTAAAATATATGAACTGGGTATGTGATGTCCAGTTTTTGATTCTATATTAACAATACTTGTTTGTAAAAGTTTAAACTACGAGAAGAATAATTATTTATAGTGTCTAAAAATTAATCTTTAAACAATCATCCAAGTTTATTAAAATATAGAGTTATTATAAATGGAATTAAATGATTTTACAGGTTGAAATGTTTAGAAATATATGATAAGATATATGAAACTTCATTAAATTCCTAGGTAATGTATAAATGTTATATAGATCAATTATTAGATCTTAAAGGGTATATTATAACAAATTTATATTTTATAAGCGTTAAAAGTATAAATGAGTAAAAATAAGGGAAATAATTGATGGATCTTGTAGTTTGTAATCAAATTATGAAGTAAATGGTTTTTGAATCCTAGATTTATATGAAAAGTAATATTATTAAACTCAGATGGATCTAAATAAAGGATGTGTATTTTGAATCTTAAATCAATTAAATGATAAGATAAATTATCTCTTAAAAAATATTTGTTTTGTGTAGTGTGACAGATAGATACAACATAAATGGTTTGTATTATCATCAATTTTTATAATCTGACTTAAAAGGATACAATGGAAAAAAATGATTAATCTGAGATAAAAGTGTTCAGCCATATGTTTATTGAAATAAGATGGATTTTTTCCCATCTTCATCAATTTAATTTTTTAATGAATAAAATTATTTTAAATTAAGTGATATAAAACACATAGAATACCAAATATAGTATGGAAGAAATATTTTTTTTATTAAACATTCCTAATAAAAATAAATAAGTGTTATTTTATAAAACAATGTTATTTTTTTATTATATTCTGAATAGAATATTATTTCATTGTGGATAGTGGGAGTATATTTATAATTTGATAATTTAGAACTTAACAACTAAAATATTATTCAGTTCAAATTTAATTCCACATAAATATCCTCAACATTTTAGTGTATGTCTGTAAAATATTAATATAAAGTAAAACATGAGTTACTAAAATATTTAAATGAAAAAGAATTTGGAATTGATTCCAAGTATGAAGAGGATGAAAATATTTAACAGAGATATTAGTAGGATAAATTTTTATTAACAATGTAACATTCTATGTTGTGATTAGAAGGGTTTTGAATATCTATTTAAGGTTTTGGAAATTATGAATCGGACTCTTAATTTTCACTATTATTCAAAAAAAGTTTCTTCATAGATATGAGTCTCTAAAATGTCTAACAGTAGATTTTTATTATATAATAACACATAAATGTGGTTATGTTTATATAGATATTTAATGAGTTTAACAAAATAATAAAAATAAAGTAAAAAAATGATGGTCTATAGTCTATCACATGTGATATGGTTATAATAACTCTTATGTTTGGTTTTGTTTTGTATTCTTTTATAATTTTAAGAATTTAAAATGTATCATTTTATAAAAAAAGAAAATATTTATTATTATTTTACAATAGTTTCATATTTATATATATTATGAGGTGAAATTATAATTAACCTCTCAGAGTATCACTTTGACTTATACCAACAGATGTTCATCATCATGTATTATAGATTATGATAAAATGTAAAAGTCAACTTGAGTAGCATTTTTATATTGAGATATAAAATATGGTAACGTGACAAAATATGGGTTTTTCACTAGATGACCCATGAAGTATTCCACATGCAGTTTTATACAAAATATCTTTGGTATATAAGGGGTGTATGGTTCAAATTTGGAGTCAGAAATACCCAAGACTTGTGAGATAACTAGTATGAAAACCTTTATATATTGATATATTTATTACACAATCCTTGATTATTATATAATTTGGGGGGTTTTTGGTATATTTTTTATCTTTTCATCTGATATATCTTTACGATGATTATATTTTTCCTCTCAATTAACGAGTGTGAAATAGGAACCTTCTATTGAGATTGGTCGAGAAGAATATGACTATACCGTGATAACATTTATGTTGTTATTATTTATCAGGTGAGGTGTAAGTGGTTTGAACATCTTTAATTTTGAATGAAATTTGGTTTATTTTTCAAACAATTTATCATATTCTTATAGAATCAAGAACATATATGTATCTATACTATGTGGAAATACTCATTTTCCCATGTTTACATTTTATATTAGAAAAAAGTACATATGAAAATTCATATTTTCATAAAATGTATTTGGTGGAAATATATATAGAGATTCATGTGTTTAAGGGAGATCGAGTTAGATTCATTTTTACCTTGAGTGGTATTGATTCTTTACTATAGGCCAATTTTTATTACCTTTTTGAATTATGTGTTTCTTTCAATGCTACGATGGCCTGTGGGGATACAATTTGTGGTTTATAAAATGGTGATTAAGTTCTACTGAGATTACTTCTCAAAAAGTGTTTTAAAGTTGATAAAAACTTATTTTTAAATAGACATTCACTAGTTGTTTCATATATTGGGATATATGATGTAGTTGATGATATATTTCTAAATGTGTTTCAGATGATAATCAAAAATGGTTTTGGATAGAATTTTGTAAGTAATTACATATGATAAAATATAAGGTCAAATGACACTATGTTTATGAGGCTTTAGTGAAAGTGATATATTATGTAGATATTCCCTAAACCCTCACACATTTGATGTATGTTCTCTATATCGTATTTTATGATGTGATAATGAAAAATGAAATAACATACATAAAAAGAATGACATATCGTATTCCTTGTTTTGAGAGATTGTATGGCCCAGAAATTGTTGTATCATTATACATGAATTGTATGATCCACTATAAATCATATTATTCAAAATTTTAACATTTATATGTCCACTTTTAGGAACTTACATCCAATTGTTTTTGCCACCATATTTTTGAATATCTTCTAAATCGTTTTCTAGTGAATTTTTAATTTTTTATGGTTTTTGGGCATATTCATGGTCAGTACATGGTTATAAATATATTCTGTGGGTGAATGGATATAGAAAACCATGTGGTTCAGTATAGGAAACAATGAACCTTATATTTGATCCCCAACAAAGGGTTCATGGTTAGTACTAACTATGTATCTTATCCCTAAAATTGTGTAGTTTGAGATAGTGGTGGAAAGAATCATTGGAGCACAAGTTATCAAACTTTTTAGCCAAACCATGAAGCTATTCAAGTATCATAAAAATAGGTGCAAGGATTGTGCAATTTTTTTTTAAACAATGAAACAAAACCATATGACATGAAATAATAATTAAGATTTCTATTTTTAAGACCTAATACTCACCCAAATTTCCTCATTCTTCTACTAGTGGAATTTTCTATAAACTAAGGAGACTCTTATTAGTTATTTTTGAGATTATTTGACTCTTGGTGACCAGTATCGATGGATCTATGTGTGTTTGGTCTAAATTTACAAAGACATGATCTTTCTTCTTATTGTACTTCTTCATTATGTTAGATCCACCCATATATTCATAAATGGAATCATATATCAGGGATATAGATTATAGTTATATGGTTTGTGTCATTATGTAACGGGTATTTTTATAGATCCTTCACAATTTCAAGATTCAATGTTAGGATATCCTATAGTTGATGTGTGATCTTCAATAATCATTAAGGTGTATGTCTTCTGTCTCTATGTTCTGTTGTTAAATAGATTATGAATTGAAAATTATTATTCTATTTTTATAGTTTTATGATTTTTCCTTCATTTATTCTATCCTTTTTGACACACCATTTGAGGATCCAATGTTGGGTGATTTCTGATCTCATGAATTGAGGTAGGTGGTTTTGTAAGGAAATCTCAAAAAATTTAAACCTTTTATGTTTTTGATTTTAAATTATATTTCGAATTGTTTCCAAGTATTTATTTGGGTTTCATGAAACATTTTCTGAATCTTCTTTGTGGGATAAACCCCTTGGGTAAGGATTCTGAAATAAAGTGAAGATTAATAGTAAATGGATTTAAAATTAATGAATGATTTGATAAAATACATTAAAGATGATTCCTTGAGAAAATATGAAATGAAATTTTATTGTTTGAAATTAAATGAATTGTTTCATTAAATGGAATGGGTTTGGATGAAAACTATTTGATGTTGGTTTATTTAATGAAATGGAATGTTTTGAAACATGAATTGGGGGTTGATTTGAAATTAATGATTAAACAAAGATTCCCCCTTGTATGTTTTATTTCCATGAAGCACATGGGAGATTGGGTAGTTAGGTGGGAAGAACACACGCATGGCATGTATTATCTCTTCCTAGAAGAGGATTGATGATGGATATGATAACTAAACTATGATAATAGAAGGAAATTTATTCTTTAGAGTGTTCTCATATTCCCCTAGGTTTGAGATCTAGGGATGTGTTCACTCATGTAGCTTAATTTCACTAAGATGTTTGAGAATATTTAATTAACCTAACCCCAATGCTCCTAAACATGGTTCTATGATTGTAAATTTTTATACATTCCTATATTTATGAAATGAGTTATTCATACCTCTTTTATGGAAATGTTTATTCATGCATGTTTTTTTTTAAAATGTACTTTCGTACCTATCTTATACTCTCCATTGAAATGAATTTAAAATCATAATTTTTATTAATTTTAAAAAATATTACCCATCCACGTTTAATTTTAAATTTAGATTATTTGGTTTAATAGTATATTAATTTCTTATGGAATTCTTGGTGAGATCCTACTAGTATATTGTTTATCACACCCTAACATTACCTTAGTGATTTTTTTTATTTTCTTATTCTAGGTATAAGAAAATAAAAAACACCACTCATAGGTCATAAATAATATTTATTAGTGGGACTTTGGGACTTTGAAGTGACTAGAGAAGTAAGTGATCCACTTGTTAAATAATGACCCAAGATTTTCATATATAAATATCACATATTTTTAGATGAATAATCTATACATGTCATAAATACAATCTCAAGGCTTAATAATAATTACTTTATTTGGAGACTAGTTACACAAAGTTCTTATTAAATCAAAGATCATCTACATCACCCATAAATATCTTCCCCTTATGTTCTCTTAATAACCATACCCTGAAAAACCTTTCTATATAACATAGGGAAAGAAAACATAAGAAATGGTGATCATAGATTCTCAATATGGGTAAACATGGGAGATATAAATCTATGATCGTATGAAAAGATAAGATAAGAATAAGGTTATTATATCATGAACATAAATTATTATGTTTATACCCAACATGTTGTAGATCATCAATATGAGTCATTCCATAAAGCAAAATCATTCCAAGAGAAAAGATTCATAAGTGTGTGAAATAATCACAATTCATGAACTATAATATCTTTTCATAAAAGTGTGTCACCAACATAGGTATAGAAACCATTCCATTTTTCAAGGTTAACTTCCAAGACCATAAAATGTATTACATTAGTTCTAATCACCTATTTCCCATTGTTGACGAAGCCCATTGGAATATTTCTCATTGTCGATCAAACCTATTGACTTATTTCTCATTATTATAATATTAGATATAAATATTTACCCAATTAATTGGAGGGAGATATAGGCCTAACCCACCATTTTTTATAGGGAATGTAGTAGACCATCTAGGTAAAACTATACCAGTCACCTGACCCCACCCATTATGGGGTGGGGTATGATAGAGATTTCAAAACTAGTCTCATATATAGGGAAAAAAAGACATACAACTAGGGTTCCTTGTAGAAACATAAAAAAGATACAACTAATAAAAACTGACTAAACTAGAAAAACATGACAAGTGTAGACAACTAGTCTCTATGAAACTAGGTTTCACCTCTAAACTATCCGAAAATGAGATGACAACATAAAGAGGAGCCTTTATTCTATATAATGATCTTCTATTAACATGTTTTCTTAAAAAAGGCCACATCCTCCCATAGGCCTATGTATAGTGTGAAAAAACTATCCCAGTAGGATAGCACCAAAAGTTCTATACAAGTTCTAATAACAATACTTCACTATTCCATGATTTAAAACAAAATAGTTTTAAAAGTAGTTTTATAAAAAAACACTTTGAAATCCCTTTTTAAAATTTTCCTTGAGTTTTCAAAAATTTTATTCCTTGTTAGAAAGACCATTATCAAGAAATTAAAGATACCAAATATATGTAAACATGTGATCCAACATCCATGAAACAAAATATCAAGTAATAAACTACCAGAAACAATAATTAACCAGCCATCTTGGCTCTAGGCTATGGGGCCATGCTTACTAGACAATCACAATAAAAACAAGGAATGAATTTGGATCTACAAAAATTAAGGCCTTCCATAGACCATATACATAAAAAAGGTCTCCTAATAGTGGTGTCACACACACTAATGATATTCATGTCTCTATCATGACGTACCCAAGGTTTCTACTATTCAATGTTTGTCAATTTCTATTTTAAAAAGCACTCTCACATTTTTTAAAAACAATTTCAATTCCAATACAATCTGTTTCAGGTTTTGATAATTAATTTACCATTTTAAATAATGGAAATTTATTTTACAAAGAAAACTCCCTTTTCAAACATGAACCCATGTAATTTTTAATTTCAACACAAGAAATTTTATATTAAATCTAAAGAAAAAAATGTGAACAACAAACAATTCAAGAAGATAGAATAATTGAAAATATTCACCTACCTAAAAATCATATAAAACATAACGACCGTTATCAAAGAGGATTAGAAACCCCCTGATATAAATTTTCAAGACAAGGAACAACCGAAGACATTAAGGGATTAATATAAAACACAATCCAATCAATAATACCAACAAAAAATGGTTGTACAACCACATGAAACTGATAAAATGAGAGGAAGTATTACCTAGAGAGAATAATCACTTAACCCTATTGATCAATGGTTGAACGAATCAATATGGATAGAATGAAGACACCCAAAATTTCCTAGGTTAACGGCTCTACCTGAGTGGATGGGGATGGAAAAAGAAATGATCCCTCAAACAACATCACTACACCGTCAAAACAAGAGATTAGGGAGTTACATGGTGCGTGATATTTTACATGTCATGAATCCATTTAATTTTGAGTTACATTAAAAAATGTTTCCTTTTTAATTAAAAATCATATTTCACATTACATGACATATAACCCTTACATGACATATCAAAACTCACACACTGAATTCATCTCATGGGACGAGTGTGATAGGAATTACATGTCATGAAACCCTACAACATGTCATGTAACAACCCAGAAAATAATAGAAAAAGCATCAGTAAAAGATGAAAATCCAAAAAAATGGTGACTTCACTACTACAACAAACCCAAAATTCAAGGGTGATGAAAAAGGGAAACGAAAGAAAAATATTAGAAAATATCAAATGAAAGGTGGTTGGGAATTAAAATCTCCCCACCAAGAAAACTTTCTATACCCAGAAAGAGCTCAAGATCCAAGATCTTAAAATAGTGTAGGTCAGTACTTCCTCGTCAATGACTCATGATCCCACATCTTATGGAGATCCTATCTACATTTCCATAGTACTCAGACTAGGGGAATCTTTTTTCAGCACAATACCTCATCCTAGTGATCTATAATCTGAATTTTCTGCTCAACAAAAGTGGTATCATGATCAAGAAAAACATCCTCTCATATAATAACATGGGAAGGATCTTATACATACCTCATCAACTAGGAAACACAAAACACATCATGTATATAATTCAAGATATATGGTAATAAAAAATGAAAATCCTCCCACCCTAGTTTCTCAATGATCTAAAAGGGAACAACAAACCACAGTTCCAACTTACCATGCTTACCCTATAGACGATGTCCCAAGAGAGGTGAATCTATGAGAAATACATGGTCACCAAACACAAAATACAGCAGTCAATGATGATGATCTGCATAATATTTCTTTATGACTATGTACAGTGATCCAAAGACTTTGGATTAACTACACCACCTATTTAATCTCTAAAAAAACACTTAACCTAATGAAGAAATACTCTCCTAACTCTACCCAGCACACAGGAGATCGACATGGCCACTCATACAAAGCCTCAAATTGAACCATCATGATCAAAACCTGATAAATGTTGTTATAGGAGAACTCAACCATAAGAAAATCTCAATCCCAATATCCCTCAAAATCATTAACATAATCTCATAGTATATCCTCAAGAACCTAGATAGCCCTCTCTGTAAGTCCATCCTTCTTTGGATGGTAAGTTGTGCTTAATTTCAACTAGTACCGCATTTCTTCATGAATATATTTTCAGAATTTGGATGAGAACCTTAATTACCTATTATAAAAAAACCTTATAGGGAACCCCATTAAGCTTTAAAATATCTTGTACATACAGGTCCCTAAGTCATTTCACTTTCCTTATCTCCATTTTTGGAATTAAATGCATTTATTTAGTGAGTCTGTCAATAATCACCCAAATTGGATGCTTCCCACTAGGATTCTATGGTAAACCAACTATAAAATCCATGGAAATATTAACCCACTTCCAAAATAAAGTGGATATGGGATGAAACAATTATGTGGGTCTCTGGTGTTCCTCCTTAACTATTTTACATGTGATACACCATGATAAAAGAAGTTTCATTGACTGCCTCATTCCCGTCCACTGATACCGACATCTCAAATCATGGTAAATCTATATAGTCCTAGGGTTCATAGAACCACAAGAAAGGTGTTCACTATCTAGAATATCCTTCCTCAAGGAAAATGGACCAACCTATCTGCTATGTAAGAACAAAGATCCAGTGGGAGACTGAGACAACTCACATGAGTTCTCCCACTATTTAGGATTTCTCATAATGGTAGGCTATCAGTGTATGTCATCTTATCTAGTCTAACTAATTAATAAAAAGATGATTAATCTTTTATAGAAGCCAATAATTCCTTTCCACCAAACACCTACACTACTAATATCATCTTCGTAAACAATCTCATCAGAGATCACTGGTCAACGGATTCCATCACAGCTTGTGTCAGTAATTTCTGCTCAATGCATTAACTACCGCATTACCTTTTCTAGGAGAATATACAATGTCAAAGTCAGAGTTATTAAGATAATAAACTTAATGTCTCTATCACAAGTTAATATAATTATGAGTAGAAATATAATTCATGATTTTTTTATCATAATATACCATAAAACTCTCTCCAAATAGAATGTGATGCAATGTTTTGAGTGTATGAATAACAACTACCAACTCTAGATCATGGGTAGGGTAGTTCTTCTCAGGATTGAATTACTAGAATTATCTATAATCCACAAACTATTTCCCCTCATTTAGACACATCCAAACCTTTTACAAAAATCATCACAAAAAATATCATAACCCGAACCTGGTTCTCAAAGAATCAAAACGGGTGCTTAAGTCATATTTATTTTCATATCCTCATAATATCTCTGAATCTTTTGGTTCCATTCAAACTGTACACCATTATAGGTTAAATATACCATCTAATGTGTGATCTTATAGTAGTATCTAACAAGACATCTATAGTAACCTATGAAACCCAAGAAGCTTCAGATATCAAACAAGTTTTTGGGATTCTTCCAAGACATAACTTCTTGAACCTTTTTAGGATCAAATGATATATCCCTTTCAGATATCACATTACCCAAAACATTTACTTACTATATCAAAAAAAACACTTTCAAACCTTACCATACTTAATTTGATCCCCCAATGTTCGAAGAATTATTTTCAAATTTTCTTTGTGATCCTCCTCTTACTTGGATTAAAACAATATAGTGTCTATGATTCAAAAAATGAATCGTATCACTGATGAAATATTCAAGTCACCAAATCCATGAATTATGTTGGAGAATTAGTGGGTCCTAATGGAATAATGAGAAACATAAAATTCCCATATCGACTCTAAAATTGTATCTTGGGTATATCCTCTTCTCAGACTCTCAACTAGTGGTATCCTGACCAGAAGTCAATCTTATAAAAAACAGAAATCTCATATAAGTTGATCAAAGATATCACCATTTCTAGAGAAAGTATACTAGTTTTTAACAGTCACTTGATTCATGTAGAGACCCGAAGCTTGAATTACATAGATATTACATTACTTTTTCAGAATACTTAATACATAAAAAATACAGTCACACAAGGACCATAATAGTTTAGTGTCTTTGGAAACATGGAACATAATCTTCTAATTGTGGTGAAAGATCTTCAACATCTCCCATAGAGAACTTCCACCTTTTGATTCCTTACATAAAACCTTTATTTTAATCCTGGGGTAAAATAAAACATAAAAAGGGTGATCTCAAATTCTCAGTAAGGGTATGCATGGATAAAATAAAACATACCATATAAATTTGAACTTAAAAACAAGAACATAATGTTTAAACATCAAAATCTTGAGCAACGACAAAAAACATGGAAGTACATAAGGCATAGATAATAATGGAACATAAATCATGATAAAATAGCATGGGAATAAAACACGTAATTGTGGAATCAATTAATCACATGTAATTATTTCTATAGTAGCCAAGGAATTGCTTCCAAGACCATCTTAGCGGACAAAGTCCCTTTCTGAATAGAGTTCACTCCTCGTTCCAGTCCTGTAATACTGAACCGGATTAACTTACTGTTCCAGCCATGTCTATCTCATGAGACATAAATCTTTACCCAATGCATTAGATGGAGATATAGGTCCCACCCATCTCATAATGAAATCATTCTTACTTGTGCCACACAATAAACTTAAAACATTCATCATAATCCAAAGAGTAAAATGGGTTTCATAAACATCATCCCATCATAACATAATCCATATAAAACAAATGGATATAATTTCATCATAAGAGAAGTTAAACCATGTAAATCAAAGATAAATTATACTTGAAACATACACATATGAAATAATGTCATCTTAGATGGAAAATGGTTATGATAAAACACTTGAAATGAATTCTTGAGGAAAATATCCTTTCTTCTTCAAAATCAATTTCATTTCACAAAATTTCATGCAATTTTAAAAGAAAAAGATTTTTTTTGAAATAGTCATGAAATATTTTGGAGGAATCTTCATGAAAATAAGGCTTTATAAAACCGTAAAAATCTGTTCACGCCGTATAAAGAACAATCTCCTCTTACTTTTGTCGGAAAAGTCAAAAAGTACCTCATATGGTAAACAAAAGAAAGATTCCTTCCATATGATGTGGTAAAAGTAAGAAAAGGATAAAAATGTATTTTAACATACATGGAATGAAAGTAAACACTTTATGAAAACATTTTGAGAACATATGGACAGGGATAATAAACATAACCCCAGTAAATACTTACAAATAAACAATCTCGGATAAGAATGAGATTAGAATAATTATCCCTTACCTTATGTCTGATATGCTTTGTATGTATCCGAACCTCATGTATAATGATTTAAATAATGTCATTGACTTATTACAGAATCATATTCATTGTTATGATATCATATACGGTTCACTTATGACTATATATTACACGTTCTTTTGTAAATTCATGTTAAAGTAGCATTTTGGGTAAAATCGTTTCATTTGTCGTTCATGTTTTAACTTGTAATTATTCATATGATAACATAGATCATGATTACTTATATCCAGAATGTAAAACATGATTTATATATAATATATCTTCATAATATACATATATATAATAGATCGATAAATGGAAAGAAATACACCGTTCATGGAGACGGTAGGCCGTACGTACGCGTGAACGCTGTTTTTGTTTCCTTATTGAATTGAATGGAATTAAATAGATGAAATACATATATAAATAAATCCAGTATAATTATTATGTCATATATTTCATGATTACTTATTATATATACTTTATAATCATTCATGAATGGTTAATCACTGAGAATGAATCGCATCGCGTCGTGGAGACGGTAGTCCGTACGTACGCACGGGTGATGATATCGTTCCCATAATTATTGAATTGAATTGGAGTGGATGATACAATATATCAGAATCCGTATGATGTTATAATAAATCTTTATAGTTATTCTTTACACCATTATACCCATCCAAGTAAGGTGGTGTTCGAAAAACAGATTACACCACGGGGTGGAGACAGAATTCCGTACGTACGCATGCGCGGTGATTTCATTTTCTGTAGGATGGATAGAAGGTGAAATGGGGTTGTTTCATATTTATAATAACATATCAGTATATTAGTTATACTGATGTTATTACCTTATAATGAAATAACTAAAGAAGAAGAAGTTGAAGAAGAAATAAGCTTGAAATAATTGGTAGAAGAGATTACCTCTTCTTCGACGCACCTCCTTTAAACTTCTTCTAGGGCACTAGGGTTGGTCTTTTGAGAAGACCAGTACCTCTATAAGGTTTATAGGGTAGTGGGAAAGTTAAATGGGCAGAGTTTGGCTGATATTCAAGGCTCAAAATGGTGTGAGTAAGAGAGGGAGGAGGTGCCCTTTTATGGGGGAGGAAAGGGGCACCTTGGGAATCCTCAAAAGTATTAGTTTAATATAAATTCCAACCCCACATAAAAACCTCAAAAAATGACTCAATTATAAGATTAGATGATATAGGGTTGTAATCACATCAACCAATAAAATTTATACATGATTTGATCTTATTTTAAACCTTATCATTTTGATTTATCCTTATTTAATCTATTTATGTTTATTTGTGGTAATAAAATTCTAAATTTTAAATGGTTATAAATAATCACTTATTTGTTGTTAATTTTCCATAATTTTATACTCTATGACATTTGAGACAATATAAATTTGAATTTATAATTTTTAAATATTTTTGTGATTTTTAGACAATTTAATAATATGTTATTTTTATAAAATAACAATAGTGTCAATTTTGACACAATTCATTTATTTGAATTTAAATAATATCTACACAGAGGATATATTCGAACTAAAATATTTAAGAGATTCATAACATGACAAATATGTCTAGAAAATTCGTGGAGAACATTAAATAGTTCATAAACTATTTATTTTAATATTTTTAAAACCATTTATTTGGTATATCTGTTAATAGAATAATTAGTACAACATTTTTCTATAATTATTTAATATACTTATTTGTTGCATAAAAATTAAAAATAAAATCCTTTGATGAATATAAATATCAAAGTTTTATAATAATAGTTTTACTCGAATTTACCATCTTAAAATAAAAACATGTAAATTGTTATCTTTATTAAATTATGAAGGTGACAAGTTTGGAATTATTTAAAATAAAATATTATAATTGTCATAATCGCCATAATAAGGATCCAAATGGTCAAAAATTCGGTTACTGGATGACTAGGGTTTATATATACACTACTAATAAGTTTTTTCCCAATATTTGGGAATTTTGATATGTATTACTATTTCAATAAAAACTATATTATTGATTTTTCACTAAATAAATAATTTCTGTATCATTAATGTATAAGATAATAAGGTAATTAAATAACTCTTAAAAATTAAAAATAAATTATCATGATAAAGAAAAACATTTTATATTTCAAATGAGTATTTATAACCGAATTTATATTCTGTATAAACTTATATTAAAAATACATTAATTATTAAAGTTGAGTGAGACATATTTCACTTTCCTGTAAATAAAATAAACTAAAGGTCTTAATCACCTCCAAGTGGGTTCTAATGGATTCCATTTCGACCCAAATATGACTTAGGATGAATTATAATCATCAAATTGTATTTATACAAGTATTAGGAAAATTTTATAATATTATATTTACCCTTAATTACCAAATTTACCTTTTACTATGGTAAATAAAATTTACCGTTGTTACTATTCATAAAGCACAAAAATAAAAAGTTGTATATTAATATAATTTGGGCCCACTGATTCCAAATATGGAATCCATTTTTCCAAATTTAATACACATAATTTTCATAAATTAAATTAAAATTAATCCAGTGGTTGAAAGAAAACGGTTTTTTGTTTAAAACATTGCAAAAGATTGAATTTATTTAACCTACGAATTCAATGTAAAATAAATGCTAATGAAAAACATTATACAAAATGGTAAAAATATATTCTATTTATACTTTAAAACCATTAAATATTATAAGTTAACCACATAAGTTATTATGATGAAAAAAGTTGTTTTTAATTAAAATATAGCGTGTTTTTACTATTCATTAAAATATGAAAGTTATCAGAATAATATGAAAAATTCGTCCAGGGTAAAATTTTATATCCTGATTCCAAATAATAATTTTATTTTGTAAAATTAAACTTCTAAACATGTCAAAACAAGATTTAAAGTGGGTGCTCCATCAAAAGGCAGCAAAACTGCATTTTTTGAAAAATACTTATTTTACCTGAAAATTTTATTTTGTTCTTATACCATGTTCTAGAAAATGTGTAAGATGAATAATAATGTTATAAAATTAAAAATTTAGTTAATACTATTCATAACTGCTAGTTCATAATAATATTATAATAATATATCATTTTTTAGTAAAACCCGGTATTGCGTACAACACACGCTATCGAGGAAGGTCGCGATTGCGTGTAATGCAAGCCAAGTCAGGGTTGCGTGTAGTGCAAAACTCCTTTTTTGTTGCGTATAACAAAATATATTGAATATATATATATATATAATCAATGTTTCGTAGAATAACTACTATCAAACAAACATGAAATTTTGTGTAACACGATCCAAGATTAGTGTTGCATATACTGGAAGCTAATACGGTGTTGCGTATAGCGCAATATAATCTTGGTGTAGCGTACAACATAAGATATTAAATAAATTAAAATGAATCAACAGAATATATGAAAGAAATTAAAATGAATATATCTTATAAAATCTCGGGTTGTTACATTCTACCCCCCTTAAAATGAATTTCGCCCTCGAAATTCATCGGGGTTATAAATCATTTACTATTCATAGAAACCCACATCGTAAAAAGGAATACTAAAACATAATTTTAAAAACTGAAGTATGAAACGTAACGATTACCCATTGTAACTCATCATTGGGTTTCCATATAGGATAACATAGGTGAAAATATGGATATGGAAGAGAAATCTAAACATCAAGTTCTGATGGAGAGTAGTAGAGAACATGGCTATGAAAAAGACATCAATCACAAAGCCATAAATTTGTGATGATCTAAGGTACCTTATGATTCATCAGATATAAGAGCACTAGGACAACATTTTTGGTTTTCAATATCATTTCTCTAAAGTTGAAAATTTTGAATTAGAAGAAATACTTACTTGATTTTGGTACAATATCACTGTTGTTCGTGCTTTGAACAATTTCCACTTCATCTCTTAAAGAAATGAAGTTGAATTTGTTATTCGTAAAGTGTTAATAGATCATGTGATAGAATCATGGGTCATTCCATTTGTTTCAAACAAAAGGTTAGAAAAAGTTCTAAGTCCATCTTATGGTGAGATTAATCGTATATGGTTCTAAAAATTGACGTATACATTATTTATCATACCTATTAATAAAATAAAACTACTTTCCACTAACGAGGGACTTCTTGTAGGCCAATGGTAGGTGATAAAGGCTTGTCGCACTTCGGTTGTGGGTTCGATTCCCACAGCCTTGTCTGGCGCGACGGGTTGTCACCCGTCTTGCAGGTTGTCCCCTTTTTTTCTAAGAAATACATTATTATAACTTTCCATCAATAATATCTAAATAGTTCTAGCCTTAAACACTACTAACTTATGTCCAACATAATCCATTCCAATATTTAGGCTTATCCAAAATACTATTGTCCAATCTCATATTATAGTGAAAACGATTACCAAAGAGTTCATATAACAGGCATGTTAATACCATCATTGATCCCCATATATCATAAGATATGTCTTTTTGGACACATTACAAACATTCGAAGGCCTTAATAATATATTCTCTTGAAAAAAAATGAATACCCATTGAACCTTAGTGAAAACATGAATGTTGTTAAATTTTAACACTTCCCACATACCAAAATCCCAAAAATTCAATATACTCAAACCATAATATCACTTAGTCCTTATATCAGTCATGAGCTCATGAATACTATGAAGAATTTTATTTTCTCCTTATCCCTTCATTATGCGCATATCATCTGCTTTCCAAAATATTTGAATCACTTTTCATGGTTACCGGTACCATAAAATTATTGAAAACCATAATAGACTAAAACAAAAATATTCCAATACACCATAAAAGTACCTCAACAACATTATTCTTGAATACCAATACATAAACACTTAAATCTATCCTGTTCAATTATTTTCCTGGAATAAGTCCTTCCTTGATTTATAAGTACATTTTTAGGTCAGGGCATTGAGTTGGGTAATGCCCACGTTCTCCACAAATAAGACATTGAGCTTTATAACAGTTTGTCACTCTATGACCCTTTTATCCACACAGATAACATATGTCCCTCCATTTGAGGTATTCCTCAAGGTTCTTCTTCCCTTATTTAGAAATCTCAATCTTCCTTTCTTTATGATCCTCAACATGCGAACATGCATAAAAGTCTATCTTCCTCTTATTTGATGAATTTGGCATACCACTAAATTTCACCTTGTTAATAATATATCGCGATGACTAATTCGGAATAATCACAATATCTTTCTCTCTAGGAATTACGCTATTTTTTTGCTCATAGTCACCAATTTTTCCATTGGATTCAATGTTAACCATATTACTTCTGGCTCCCTCCATTGACTAAAACACAAAAAGAATTCTGTGAGAGGAAAAAATCATACAAGGAAAATAACATAATCAAGGGGGAGTACCTTAGACATCTAACATATTAGGTTTAATTCTAATATCATTACCATAATTCTAGGATTAGAACATATACTTATACTTAACCTTAGGGACATTCCTAGACATACCTTAGAAATATCTCTAGGGATCTCACTAAAGTTCTTGCATCCTAGTTTCCAAAGGTTGACTAAACCTTTCCTCTGATACCAACTGTAAAGACCCGAAGCTTGACGTACATAGATATTACATTACTTTTGCGGAATACTTAATACATAACAAATACAGACACACAAGGACCGTAATAGTTTAGTTTCTTTGAAAACATGGAACGTAATCTTCTAAACATGGGGAAAGATCTTCAACATCTCCCATAAAGATCCTCCACTTTTTGTTTCCTTACCTAAAACCTTTCTTTTAATCCTGGGGGAAAATAAAACATAAAAAGGGTGAGCTCAAATTCTCAGTAAGGGTAATCATGGATAAAATAAAATATACCATATGCATTTGAACTTAAAAACATGAACATAATGTTTAAACATCAAAATCTTGAGAAACGACATAAAACATGGAAGTACATAAGGCATAGATCATAATGGAACATAAATCATGATAAAATAGAATGGGAATAAAACATGTAATTGTGTAATCCATTAAGCACATGTAATGATTTCCATAGTAGCCAAGGCATTGCTTCCAAGACCATCTTAGTGGACAAAGTCCCTTTCTGAATCGAGTTCACTCCTCGTTCCAGTCCTGTAATACTGAACCGGATTAACTTACCATTCCAGCCATGTCTATCTCATGAGATATAAATCTTTACCCAATGAATTAGAGTGAGATATAGATCCCACCCATCTCATAATGAAATCATTCTTACTTGTGCCACAAAATAAACTTAAAACATTCATCAT
Organism: Viscum album; assembly: GCA_963277665.1. Classification (NCBI taxonomy): domain Eukaryota; kingdom Viridiplantae; phylum Streptophyta; class Magnoliopsida; order Santalales; family Viscaceae; genus Viscum; species Viscum album. The sequence continues at coordinate 1,858,263,841 of OY728151.1, read as the reverse complement.
AACCCAAAGAATAAAATGGGATTCATAAACATCATCCCATCATAACATAATCCATATAAAACAAATGGATATAATTTCATCATAAGAGAAGTGAAACCATGTAAATCAAAGAGAAATTATACTTGAAACATAAACATATGAAATAATGTCATCTTATATGGAAAATGGTTATGATAAAACACTTGAAATGAATTCTTGAGGAAAATATCCTTTCTTCTTCAAAATCAAATTCTTTTCACAAAATTTCATGCAATTTTAAAAGAAAGATATTTTTTTGGAAATAGTCATGAAATATTTTGGAGGAATATTCATGAAAATAAGGATTTATAAAACCGTAAAAATCCATTCACACCGTATAAAATAACAATCTCCTCATACTTTTGTCGGAAAAGTCAAAAATTATCTCGTATTGTAAACAAAAGAAATATTCCTTCCATATGATTCGGTAAAAGTAAGAAAAGGTTAAAAATGTCTTTTAACATACATGGAGGGAATTTAAACATTTTATGAAAACATTTTGAGAACATAAGGACATGGATAATAAACATAACCCCAGTAAATACTTACAAATAAACAATCTCTTATAATAATGAGATTGGAATAATTATCCCTTACCTTATGTCCGATATGCTTCGTATGTATCCGAACCTCCTGTATAATGATTTAAATAATGTCATTGACTTATTATAGAATCATATTCATTTTTATTATATCATATATGTTTCACTTATGACTATATATTAACCGTTCTTTTGGAAATTCATGTTAAAGTAGCGTTTTGGGTAAAATCGTTTCATTTGTCGTTCGTGTTTTCACATGTAATTATTCATATGATTACATAGATCATGATTACTTACATACAAAATGTAAAACATGATTTATATATAATATATATTCAGAATATGCATATATATAATATATCGATAAATGGAACGAAATACACCGTTCATGCAGACGGTAGGCCGTACGTATGCATGAACGCTGTTTTCATTTCCTTATTGAATTGAATGGAATTAAATAGATGAAATGAAAATATACATAAATAAAGTATCATTATTATGTCATATATTTAATGATTAATTATTATATATACTTTATAATTTTTCATGAATGGATAATCATTGAGAATGAATCTCATCGTGTCATGGAGACGGTATTCCGTACGTACGCACGAGCGATGATGTCATTCCCATAATTATTGAATTGAATTGGAGTGGATGATAAAATATATCAGAATCAGTATAATGTTATAATAACTATGTATAGTTATTCTTTACACCATTATACCTATCCAAGTAAGGTGGTGTTGGAAAAACAGATTACACCACAGCGTGGAGACAGAATTCCGTACGTACACATGCGCGGTGATTTCATTTTCCGTAGGATGGATAGAAGGTGAAATGGGGTTATTTAATATTTATAATAACATATCAGTATATTAGTGATACTGATGTTATTACTTTATAATTAAACAACTAATGAAGAAGAATTTGAAGAAGAAATAAGCTTGAAATAATTGGTAGAAGAGATTACCTCTTCTTCGACGCACCTCCTTTAAACTTCTTATTAGGGCACTAGGGTTGGTCTTTTGAGAAGAACAGTACCTCTATAAGGTTTTTAGGGAAGTGGGGAAGTGAAATGGGCAGAGGTTGGCCGAGCTTCAAGGCTCCAAATGGTGTGAGGAAAAGAGGGAGGAGGATCCCTTTAATAAGGGAGGAGAGGGGCACCTTTGGAATCCTCAAAAATATTAGTTTAATATAAATTCAAACCCCACATAAAAACCTCCAAAAATGACTCAATTCGAAGATTTGATGATATAGGATTGTAATCCCATCAACCAATAAAATTTATACATGTTTTGATCTTATTTTAAACCTTATCATTTCGATTTATCCTTATTTAATCTATTTATGTTTATTTGTGGTAATAAAATTCAAAATTTTAAATGGTTATAAATAATCACTTATTTGTTGTTAATTTTCCATTATTGGATAATTTATGAAATTTTAGACTATATAAATTTCAATTTATAATTTTTAAATATTTATTTTTATTTTTAAACAATTTAATAATATGTTATTTTTATAAAATAACAACAGTGTCAATTTTGACACTATTCATTTATTTGAATTTAAATAAAATCTACACATAGGATATATTAGAACTAAAATATTTAATAGATTCCTAACATGTAAAATTTGACTCTAAAATTAGTGGAGCACAATAAATAGTTCATAAAATATTTATTTTAATATTTTGAAAACCATTTATTTGGTATATCTCTTAATAAAATAATTAGTACAACATTTTTCTATAATTATTTAATATACTTATTTGTTGCATAAAAATTAAAAATAAAATCCTTTGATGAAATTAAATATAAAATATTTTATAATAATAATTTTACTCGAATTTATCTTCTTAAAATAACAACATGTAAATTGTTATCGTTATTAAATTATGAAGGTGACGACTTTGGAATTATTTAATATAAAATATTATAAGTTTCATAATCGCCATAATAAGGATCCAAATGGTCAACAATTCGTCCAGTGGATGATTAGGGTTTATATATACACTAAGAATAAGTTTTTTGCATATTTTAGGGCATTTATATATGTATTACTATTTCAATAAAAACTATATTATTGATTTTTCACTAAATAAATAATTTCTGCATCATTAATGTATAAGATAATATGGTAAATAATAACTCTTAAAAATTACAAATAAATTACCATGATAAAGAAAAACATTTTATCTTTCAAATTAGTATTTATAAGAGAATTTATATTCTGTATAAACTTATATTAAAAATACTCTAATTATTAAAGTTGAGTGAGACATATTTCACTTTCCTTTAAATAAAATAAACTAAAGATCTTAATGACCTCCAAGTGGGTTCTAATGGATTCCATTTCGACCCAAATATGACTTAGGACGAATTATAATCATCTATTTGTATTAAAAGAAGTATTATGATAATTTTATAATATTATATTTACCCTTAATTACCCGATTTACCTTTTACTAGGGTAAATAAAATTTATCGTTGTTACTATTCATAAAGCCCAAAAATAAAAAGTAGTCTATTAATATAATTTGGACCCACTGATTCCAAATATGGAATCCATTTTCCCAAATTTAATACACAGAAGTTTCAGTAATTAAATTAAAATTAATCTCGTTGTCGAAAGAAAACGGGTTTTTTGTTTACAACATTGAAAAAGATTGAATTTATTTGACCTAAGAATTAAATGTAAAATCAATGATAATGACATAAATTATATTAAATGGTAAAAATATATTCCATTTATACTTTAAAACCATTCAATATTATAATTTAACCACATAAGTAATTATGATGAAAAAAGTTGTTTTTAATTCAAATATAGCGTGTTTTTACTATTCATTAAAATATGAAAGTTATCAGAATAATATGAAAAATTTATCCAAGGTAAAATTTTATATCCTGATTCCAAAGAATAATTTTATTTTTTAAAATTCAACTTATAAACATGTCAAAAACTAGATTTAAAGTTGGTGCGCCATCAAAAGTCGGCAATAGTGCATTTTTTGAAAAATACTTATTTTACCCGAAAAATTTATTTTGTTCTTATACCATGTTTTAGAAAATGTGTAAGATGAATAAAAATGTTATAAAATTAAAAATTTAGTTAATAATATTCATAATGGCTAGTTCATAATAATATTATAATAATATATCATTGTTCAGAAAAACCCGGTATTGCGTACAACACACGCTATCAAAGAAGGTCGTGGTTGCATGTAATGCAAGCCAAGTCAGGGTGGCGTGTAGAGCACAACTCCTTTTTGTTGCGTATAACAAAATACATTGAATATATATATATATATATACTCAATGTTTCGTAGAATAACTACTATCAAAAAAACATGAAATTGTGTGTAACACGATCCAAGATTAGTGTTGCGTATACTGCAAGCTAATACGGTGTTGCGTATAGCGCAAGATAATCTTGGTGTAGCGTACAACAGAAGATATGAATGAAATTCAAACGAATATATCTTATAAAATCTCGGGTTGTTACAATTCAACTTCCAATAGTTAATAAAAATTACAAAACTCATGTTTTCCTTCTTATAAAAGAGTACAAAGAATCCCACAGGGACATTATTGTAATAATAAATAAATTCACCTCTTCATACTCAAGTTAGAATTTATGTTACACCAACTAAGAAGGATCCATTTGATATGATGGCATTACAATGGGCATTATTCTAGGTAATAGTTTAACAGTAAACATGACCACTCTATAAGGTGGTAAACTAGAAAAATAATCTAGAATACCATATGGTATGCATACCCAGTAGCAGGTAGTTGATCGCTAATCATGGGTCAACTACATAATGAAACATTTTGGACAACCAAAATGAGATTAAACTGGTATGAGGAACAACCATACCTACCCTTCTTTATCTAGAGTCCCACTCACCCAAAAAATCAAGAGGGACCCCATCGGTAAATAAGAACTATACCCATAGACAGTAAAATTCTATTTGGGCCTTTATGTTAATCATCCTATTCATGTTGATGATCAAGTAAAATATGTGAAGATTATAAAATTAGAAGTCCCAAACCAAATCAAAGTCTCTTATCACCACCAAACATGCAAGGATAGTTGAAACCTTACTCAGAACTCTTCCCCAAAGGCAAGGAAATATCCAACAAGAATGTCATAAGCTATAAACTCCAACCCAACACATAAACCAACTTTGATGATATCAAAGAATTAGAATCACTTGTATCAAACAATTATATCACCATCGAAGATTATAGAAATACCATACATCTAAAAGTAGTTGGACCTACTTCAGTTTCCTCTAGTGCACACTCAACTACAAAAATTATTCTGAATATAGAAACATGGACATCCCCCTTGGCCTAATAATGAGACCCACCACCCCAGGAAGCATAAACCTAAACCTATGACCCCATGGAGATGTAGATATTTTTGTACTTCCTTGGGATATGTTATCATAGAAATGATTCTGATGGAAAATCACCCACAAAGATGACAATATCTTAGAGCCTCGGTATATTGAGATTGTTCAAAACCATGCCTCCAACACTTGTAGAAAATAACCTTTTATTACCCTATTGAATCCTCCAAAATGGGTCCTATAGAAAACAGACCACCCTATTTCTTTCTTTTCTGAACAGAAGAAGCACCCCGGCTAAGTGTCGTACCCACTGAAGCTCCACCCAAGCATGTCCTTCCAGATATGTCTTCTTTGGCCAAATTTGTTTTATCAATAACCTTCAGAATGGTCGAAAGGAACAAAATAACATTAATTGACTAGAAATAGGTCCTCATCCCCATATAAAACCATAGATCCTTCATGTAATCACTGATGACAAACTTTGGGGCCAGATGCACCAACACAGCAAAGAAGGTGGAGTACTCTTGAACAAACCGCTCCCCTTGCTTCAATGTCAGGAACTTCTAATTATTTTATACATGTAACGTATTAGGATAAAACAAATAATTTAATATCTTCTTGAATGAAACCTAGTTTAAACCTTAATGAACATTCAATTCACTATAGAATCCCACCATATTCATTCTGGTCCATCAAGCATATACATATAATAACCCACCTGATAAACTTTAGGAGTCTTGAAGAAGTTGAAGATCCCCTAAATATATTCAAGATACTCCTCTGACTCTTATATTCCCTTGTCACCATGGAACACTAGTGGATGTTTCTAGGTAAATTATTATTTATGATCCACTTCTCATCAGAGGTTCACTTTTCCAACTGACCCTAGATACTATGTTGTACTAATCACTACATCAACCAAAGAAGCATCCAATGGAGGGTCTCCATGTGGAACTTCCCTTGTGGCATCCTCCCTCATGTTTGAAGTGATATTATAGGATTAATTTTCTATTGAAACCAAGATAGTAAAAAATTATCCATGATAAACATCCAAAACCATAAAACCAAAAACTAGAGTCCAAAATAATTATTTAGAATTATAATAATTTAAATTAGTTATGAATCACATCACAAAATGGAAACACATTTTTAATAGAACATGTTTGTCTAATAAACTACCCACTTATTTTATTCAAATGGTAATACAAACACAAATTCATCAAACATTTTATATAGGTTAATTTATATAAAATTAACATATAATTTATTCAAATATACCTAAATACTCGCTCTTAGACTTAGTAAGGATTTTCTGACCACCTGTAGAAATTTAGATTCAGTAATGGGAGTGATCTAATTGTGCCCCTTATCCACACCAATGGTTTCAATTATAATGATCCTACTCCTGTCTAGCCAATAAATAAAACTATCTCTGGCACTCTTAAACCACTTCAGGATGAGTAACTGCCGCTCATACCAAATTTTAATAGACCAACCTGATCCAACCATGCCAGTCACTTGAGCCAACCCATTATGTGGTGGGGTATAAAAGATATAACAAAACTAGTATCATATATAAGAAAAACAATACATACAACCATAGTAATTTGTTGAAAAAATGAATGATACAACTGAACCAAACTGAATAATCTATAAAAATGAAAAAAATTTGACAAATAGCCTCCATCTGACCAAGAACAACCTCAAAACTCTCAGAAAATTATATGTAAATATAAAAAAGAAGACTGCGTGCTACAGAATTCTCTTCCCTTTAACATTATCTTGCCAAGAAAATTCTACAGACACCCACAAGTAAAAGTATGTTGTGTACATTAGTTCCTAATAATATTCCACCAAAATATATACATAAGTTTTAATAATAATAATTCTCTACACAAGGCTTTAAAACACAATATTTTTACATGGATTTTTATAAAAAAACATTGAAATATATATTTTCTAATGATCATTTCTCTTTCACAGTTTAATTTCATGATTCCAAGACCATAATCTAGAAGGTAAAGATACCAAATATAAGTAAAAATGTGACCCAAAATCCATGAAATAAACTATCATGTAATAAATAACTGGAAATAAAAATCCACCTTTTGGTTGGGCACTAAATTATGGGACAATACATACTAGACACTCACAATCCAAAATAGGTATAAAGTTATATCCAAACTAACATTGAGGCCTGTCATATACCATGGATAAATAAGAGGTTAACTCTTAATGGTGTCCCACACACTAAGGATACCAATATATCTATCTTTATGTACCCATGGTTCCCATGGTGAATGGTTTCTCAACTTCTATTTTAAAAAATATGGTTACATTTTTATAAAACAATTTCAAAGAATACCCGATATTCATTAAGGTTTGATAAAACATTTTCCATTTAAAATCAGGAAAATTATGTTTTCAAAGAAAAATCCCTTTTAAAACGTTAATCCATTCCCTTTTCAATATCAACAAATAAAATTCAATTTTAAATCTCAAGAAAATAATATGAACGACAAGAAATTCCAGAAAATGTAACAATTGAATAGATTTACCTACCATGATAGCCTAGAAAACCTAAATACCTTTGACAATGAAGATTGTAAACCATAAGATATGCCTTCACAATAAAAGTAACAACCAGATAAATAAATTAATTTCTATAAAACACAATTCAATTAATATTTCATACAACAAATGGTGACGAAACTAAAAATGAAAGAGAAAATGTGTGGAAGGCTTATCAGGAGAGACAAAGCACATAAACCGGCTAATAAATTGATGAATGAATTGATATTAATGGAAGGAGGAAACCCAAAATCATCCTAGGAAATAGATATTTATGGGTGGAGTGGGTTGAAAAACATATGAGCCCTTAAACACCCACACATAAACATAAAAACTGGAACTGGTGGAATTACACTGTGTATAATCTTTTACATGTCATGAATCCTTTTAATTTTGAGTTATGGAAAAAAATGTTTTCTTTTTAATTAAAAACCAAGTTTCACATTAAATGATTTGTAAACCTTACAAAAAGTGTAAAATCTCACACTATTATTAAAAACCATTGGATGATATTGGATATTATTACACTTCATGAAACCATTCTACATGTCTTGTAACTGCCCAACGAACGGCAAAAAAGCCTAGGGAAAAGCTGAAACACAACAAATTTGTGACCTAAACATTTGAGGTATCCTCTAAATTACGGGCCAAAAATACTCAACCAATGAAAAATGGACAATGAAGGAATATATTAGAATATACATGAAAAAACGTTAATAGGTAGTAATAGGTAACCACCATCCTTGGTTGTGATGTAACCACCATCCTTTGATATGGAATAACCACCATCATAAAATTGAAACCCATACAAAAGTGTTCCAAAAGATCATAAGTCATTAAAAATATCATATCCTGTGAAAAATGGGTTTCATAAATATTTCCTCATAGAATAACCCATGTAAATGAAATAGGATTCAAAAAATTTTATCATTTCATCTTAGTATACATCATAGAAAAGGAATGAGTTTCCTAAATATCACTTCTTCTTAATCAAAAACCATTTTAAGAAATAATAATAATGGTATCTCTTGATCCTATCGACAATAAATTTTTAGTAACATCAAATTATGTCATCATATATTGAAAATGATTTTTACAGTTCACTTGGAACATTACATGATGAAAATAGTCTTTCCACTATGAAAATAAAAAAAATTTACTACACATTTATAAAAAAATTAAAAATATTTTCCATTGAAAATAAACATGGATACTTATAAAATAATATCTAAATAATTGATCTATCATGATAGTGGAAAATTATTTTCATGTCATACAATTTTAAAAATACATATTACTTTCATTTTTTTAGTAAAAAATCAAAAATACCTCATTCATAAAACAAAAATAATGTTCCATTCTAACCATTTTATAAAATCTAAAACATGTTTCAAAATTAATTTAAAAATTAATTTCATAATACTAAAAACTTTCAATAAAAAATTTTAAAACATGGACATAGAAGAGAAATCATTTTTGACCGAAGAGAGAAAGAAATTTGTTTTTTCCTTAAAAACATATTTTTGATCTCTTTAGTGATTAAAGAGAGAAAAATGATATGAAAACATGTTTTATTAATAAATAACTATATTAGAAGAAAATAAATGATTATATTTAGAGATATATTATAAATGGTCCTCATCAAAAAATTAATCCTAAAAAATCTCAATAAATAATGAGTTTGTAATATAAAATCACTACCTTTTTGGTAACATTTGAATCATAATCCCCAGGAAATAATAAAATTAAACAAAAATTTATATATCAATAAACAAAATTCATGAAATAAAATGTCCAATTGTTCGTATATATATCTCATAAAATAATACAGGTGCATAACTTAACATATGTCTCAAAGAAGGAAATTTGAGACCAAAATCCCTTACATTCTTTGGTAACATTTCAATCATCAGATTCAGGAAAGAATAACATTAAATGATAATTTAAATATAATGAGAATAAATAAATTCATAATATAACATGTAAAAGGGGATTTTTATACACCTCATAAAATAACATACGTTCATAACATAACATTTGTCCCATAGAAGATAATTTGAGACAAAATCCCTTACATGATTTTGTAACATTTGAATCATAAGCCCCATGAAATTATAACAATAAATATAACATTAAATATCATGAGAATAAATAAATTCATGATATAAATTGTAATATTCATTGTATATACACATCATAAAAATAATATAGGTGCATAACATATCATATATCCCAAAGAAAACAATTTGAGGGAAAATCCATTACCTTAAGTATAGACATATTTCATACACATTTTAACCTCATGTATAATAATATAAATTTATAATAAATATGTAAAATATTAATTATCATATGATTCATACCATATTTTATTTACTTATGACCTTTTATTACCTGTTTATTAACAATTCCTTGTTAAATTCATGTTTCGAGTAATAACTACTTCTTTTTCATGTATGTTTTGGTTTTGTATTTTTGGTCCTTTTAAATTGATCATGGTTAAAAATATTCAGAATATTAACCATGTTAAAAATTCCTAATATATTAATTATATATATTTATTATAATCCATTAATGTTATTGATATAAAATGAATTACACCATTTCTAGAGATTGTAGGTCGTACGTACACATGAGTGTTGTTTCCATTTTATTGAAATATGAAATGAATGAAAGGTAAATAATATATTAACCTTATATAATAATTTTTATTTCATATAAATATCATATGTTCACTAAACATACCCTTATTACCTTCCATGTAAATCATAAGTGAAGAATGAATCACATCGCTTCGCAAGGTGGTAGTCTGGCATACAAACAAGCGACATTATTTTATTCCCATGAAATAATATGTATGAAGTTATATGTGATATAAAAAATTTTAAAGTATAATAAACTATTATATATCTTATAAATATGTTAAATAAATCATTATATCTAGTTGTGATTGTTGGTTATTGAAAATTAATTACTTTGGTTTGCAGGTGGTAGTCCACCGTACACAGGATCGACGGTTTCATTTCCCACATTATGGAAGAGGGGAAATATGTATGTCATTAAATTAACATAATAAAATATCATTATAAGGAAGATAATTATATTTTTATTTCATTATTGATGAATAATTTTTTAATTTGTTATAGGAGTAAATAATATAAAAACATAAGGTTAAGGATTATACATGTTCTTCATATATACTAATTAGGTTAACACTAAAAGCATTCTTACTAGGGTTTACTAATAAAACTAAGGCCTCTATGATGTCATTGGAGAATAAAGTAATATATATGGGTAGGTCATGGATAAACCATATTGGTTTTGAAGGGTTAAGAGGATAGAAGAGAGAGTTCCCATTTATAAGTGGGGGAGAGGACGTACTTGGATTCTTTGAATATTTAAAAGTGTACCCAGATTTTAAATAAGCCTCAAGAATCCCAAATTGGTCAATATCGAACATAAGAGGCTATAAGGTTAAAATATGGCCATAAATTGGATTTTGACATGATTTTATCTCATTTTACCCTTTATAGTTTTAGTTTAACTCCCCCCCCCCACACCCCGACAAACCCAATTTAACCATAACTGTGGTAATTAATTTTTTACTCTTTTACTATTCATTTTAACCACAAAATAATATGATATTGTTTTATAGTAATAAATTTAATTATTACAAATATGGAATCCATTTCTCTAAATTTCATTCACATAACTGGAAAATTTAAATTAAAATCAACCCTATAAATGTGATGAAAAAATGTTTATCCAAAGAGAAACATTTCATAAGTATACAATTATTTTATATCAATATTCAATATTAATTTTATTAAAATGACCTAAATTGGGTTAACAATAGAATAATTTAACTAAATATACTTTTATAATATTTTTAAACAATCTGAAAATTTGTAAATGCTTTAAATGAAATGAAAGTTTTTAATAAAAATCAGTACTTCTCACTATTCATGGAAAAAATAATCATGTCATAAAATAATAAAAAATTAACCATAAATAATATTTAGTTTTTTATTCCTAAAATATAAAAAAACTCCCAAATAAATTTTCTAAAAGTTTCAAAAACTAATTCTATTTATTTTCTCACAAAAAGAAATAATAATATCAGAAAATATATGTTTAAAGCATATAAAATTTTTACGAAATATTAAGTACTGATTTATAAATATATTTCTTTATCTAAAACCTTTATACTTAAATTTGAAAATGTGGTTTTTCTTTTTCATACCTAAAAATTAAACAACTAAATTATTATAGTAATGTTTAAATAATAATATTAATTTTATATCATGATTTGATAAAAATTGATGTTTGGTGCAACGTAAGCTATCAAAGAAATAATGTTTATGTGAAAAAATATTTCATAAAATAAAGGGATGTTACATTAGACCTTCCATAAAATTATATTTCCACTCAAAATTAAATCACCTTTGTATAAAAACTGATTATACTTCTGCCTCATTACATCCTTAAGTTCCGTTGTAGCTTCCTCATACTAGTGTTTTCTTCACAAAACTTTTTCCAGGTTAGTGGTATTGTTTCACAGTGCTTTCTCCCTATGATCCAAAATCCCCACCAGATTATCCTCAGGATAAATATCTTTATCGATTGGTATGAAATATGAGTTTTTTATATTTAAAGATATATATCATCTCATTACTTGTTTTCAGGTGATCCACAGCCCTTGATTTGATCATGATTTAATTAGATCCTGTCTCAGGTAGTTTCAGGAGAAATTTGGAGATTTTTGGAATCCCTCTAGCTGGTACATAATTGGTGCATGGTTAGGGAAAATAGTAACATCCTGGCCCAGAATCCACTAAACAGTTCCTCTGCTCGATGGGTCACATGTCCTCAGACATGCCTCCCTATATGCCAGAGGCTGCTGACTACCAGATAGATCATGTGGTGTGTATATGGGGAGACTATACCATCATTTCAGAGTTTGACATAGTGGTATAATATCAACATTAAATATTTTAAGTAGTAAGTAAACCAGATAAAAGAAAACATCCATGGTATAAATAATAAACAATTAAAAAATTAATCTCATCTAATTAGATGTGTCATGTCATTTCTCAACAAATATGAAAAACTAGTACACAACCATCGAATACAATACATATATCAAAATACCAAAAGACCAAAATGAACTATCCCAACTAGTATCATGATCCTAACTCAATCTTGTGATATCTTGGTCATAATAATAAATAAAATAAAGTATCATATAGGGCACGCTTTCCTTGGTCTCTACCTATATCTAAAAATATTTTTTGCATACCCAACAGTGACCTGAACAGGGTGTGAGATAAAACTCAGTGGGCCACCACCAATGGTGACTATAAAAAATTCATTCTATGTTATATAATAAAAATATGTGTTAATTATATCACATTTATAAATGTACTGAAAGTAAAGGGGTACAATTCTAGTCAAACTATCCATCCAACCAAGGCTCTCTGTAAACAAATTTCAAGAGCCCATAAAAAGTACAGCTGTAAACATTAATAATAAAGTGATACTATAATGTCAACAACTATAAACTGATACCCAGAATGAGCTATATATAAGTATATAAAAATATTCACCAGATCCACACCATATAATATATGTCTACATCAACCTTGGAAATGCCATAGAATCCAGTAAAAAACATCCACAATAGAATCCCAGTGTAATCCAATGTCAGACCACAAAGGGCTGAATCCAAGTTATAGAAGACAAAGGCATCGTCGTCGATTACTTGGATCATGTCAATGGGAACTTGGTAATGAACAAGGAGAGTACCAAGGATCATGTCAATAGGCCAGGTCTATTTTGATACCAAGAAACCCAAATCCAATGGGTAGTAAGTCCTGTGGAATTCTATAGAATCAAGATCCAAGGAGTAAACAGTTCCAAGGAATAGACTCTCATAAACAATATCCATGGGAGAAAGTTCCATGGAATCTTATGAAATTAGGGACCAAGGTATACCAACTGAAGAATCCTCTACCATAATCAAATCATCATCTCATACATTCATTATCTCACAAACATTCACATTCCATGAGTTATTCTAACTCATTTATACAATTTCTATATAATCCATTTAAAAGATTTAAAAAATATCATCATTTCAACTCATGGAAAAGAAGGCATAACCTTCTCCTCACATTTCAATTCAATTCTCATAGAGTTAAAATGGATCTCTCAAGTAATAAGAGGTCACACACACCAATATTGGTGGTATAACATAGGGAAAGTTCAAAGGAACACCCCATGGGATGCCTCGGTTGAGTCTCAAGAACCTCCAACCATAAAATGGTACACATGGGGAAATCTAAAAGGTTCAAAATCATTCCATTAAATCATTTAATTAGTTTAAAGGTTGATTCCGAAAATTCTGGTAAGTGTTATAATCACACCTATGGTTGTAAAACCCCAAACCATGAGGGAAAATTATAAACCACATACTGTATGTTCATAGTAGATCACTCGTCTAGTATTGACCACTAATTCAGTTCATATTGGAATAAAAATGAATAACATATGAAAATACTAAAAATATGGAATATTATCTTGTGTGTAAATAACTCTTTCAATAAAAATAAAAATGTAAATGGCACAAGAAGATTAAATAATATACTCATGTGGATTCAATGAGACAAATGGTTTTCGAATCATGCATTGGATTAAGAAACAGTGTCCCAGACCATCTTTAGGCTTCGAAATATCTCAAATGGGGGAATGTTCACCACTACTATCCATTGGAAATGAAATGAGAGTAAGAGGTTTATGTTTCAACACATTAAGTTCATTTCACATTTTTTTACAACGTCACATGGTTTTTCTAAATAGTTGGTCATACCATGCACCAAATATTTTCCCTTTAATGCCTCAAGGGGAACCTCGCATGGTTCATGCACACAGTCTTCCTATCCATGCACAAACTGGGAATTTTGAATCTTTAAAACCTATAATTTTTCACAAGAAAATGTCCCTAAGGGTTCATGATTTCCTCAAACCATGTGTTTTTGTTTCCCTATATTCATCCTTTCATAGTTTATTCAAGTCATGCGGCTTGGGTCACGTGTTTTTTACTAACCATGCATCCCTTATGAATTTTCAAAAAACCTTGGCTATAGGCTCTGATCAGGCCTCGTACACCCCTGAATCTCTCGTGATCTCATCAAGAATATTCATTAGGCTAAAAATAAGTATTTAAACCAAAAACATTACCTTATAAGAAAACCCATGATCTTGCAATATTCCCCCATTAATGTAATTCATCCTCAAATTTCCCTTCCAAGTGTGTTCAAGACTCACCTAGGAATAACTCTGGACACTGAACACGTACATCGACCTCCCGATGGTATGTCATATACTATAAACATTTGGTATTCCATAGTACCAAAACTAGAAGAACTGACCTACCTCATAGAACCTTCATTCTCCAATCAAAGATAAGAATTGGATTCTACTAAAAGAACACATACACCTGGATCTATACCTCATTTGACTATAAAGTGTTATATGGGTATGAGTGATAATGATGTAGATGAGATACATGAAAGATATCGCGCAGACCCCAATACCTATGAGGTAATTTCAACTGATAGGATACCATCCCTACTCTCTCTAGAATCTCAAACAGCCTGATATATCACGGTGAAAGATTACCTGTCTATTAATCCATCTATGTACCAGCCCCAGTGAGATACATAATAATTCAGGATACCAAACCTCAAACTATAGATCTCATCTATAGTGATTGGAGTGGGACTTATATCATGGTTTTTCAGTATCTAATTACTTTCTGATCAACATGACATACTCTAAAGTTTATTGGATGAGATGAGGTCAAAGAAACACTACCCCACCTACTTCTATCTTGCACAGGGGAAATTTTCATGGACTGCCATACAAATACTCATATGGTGACATATTTATCATCTCCTAATAACTATTATTGTAAGATAACTCAAACAGAGTAATAACCTCCCACCAATAACCCCAAAAAATCTAAGACACATGCTTTAAGCATATCCTCAAGAACACGAATTGTGACCTCTGAATGGAAATCAGTCTGAGGGTGTTATGTCATACTTAGAAGCATCTGGGTATCCAAATTCATTTGTAAAATCTTCCAAAAATGCAACATAAACTAATTATCCTTATCTGATTCCATGGTTTGAGGACACACTTGATGTTTTACTATCTAGTGGATATAAAACCTGACAAACTCATCCACTAAGAATGTCTCCATAAATGTAAGTAAATGAGAATAATTTATAATGATTTCCAAAATAACCCATATATCATCACCACCTAAAGGTGAACTCGAAAACACAGTCATCAAATCCTTCACAAAATCAAACCTTTGCTACTCAGGAATAGGTATCTTATATAAAATATCAGCTGGTCACTAGTGTTCTACCTTCACCTTATGATAGGAGGAACACCTCATAACAAAAAAATCAACCTCACATTTGATCCCTATCCTTCAATACTAGGGATTCATGTTTCGATACATCTTAGTAACGCTAGGATGTACAACCAAAAATAATGCATGAAATTCTCACATTACCTCCTCATATATGTATTCATAAACCCAAATGTTCCCTTGAATATAAATAATTTCATCCTCTTCCATAGTCCAACATGGAGGTGTGTCCTCACCCTCTACACTTTCCCATACGATTAGGCCCTCATAATCAAATAGTTGTCTCAACCTCGCTCTATCAAAAATAGTGGACTTGAGTTCCAAGGACGAGAAAAAATTCATTCACAAACCTTCCTGAATCTCTAAGTGCATATCTAAAAAAATTCAATAAGCTTACACTCTCTACTGGCCTCCTGAACTCCCTTTATTTTATTTCTCCTTCTTAATTCCTAGGTCACTACATTTCCAATTCCAAACATATAGGAAATATCGATGTTAAAAGACTATATGTACTCAACCCACCTTCACTGCCTCAGATTCAAGTCATGTTGTGTACAGATTTACTTGAGGCTTTTGTGCTATATATAAATCCCAAAACTATCTCCAATTAAATAATGCCTCCAATAGTTCAATGAATGAAAATCCTAAATGAACTCAAGATCTTGTATAGGGTAATTCCTCTTGTGTGGAGTCATCTAATGATAACCATCTGCCAAGACTCCATCTCCCCCTGCATTAGAACTACTACTATCCTGATACCTGATGCCTCGTATATAATGTAACTTCTAAATGGCTCTAGAATAATCAATAATGACACTGAATTCAGTCTCCCTTTCATCTCCTAGGATATATTTCAGATATTTTTCCATACAAACATTACACCCTTCTTAATAAAGTATATTAGAACTGCTTCTACATGTGATAAGTCTTGTATGTATTTCGTGTAATAACCAAATATCCCCAAGAAACTCTATATATCAAAGCCTTCATTGGGAGACTCATAGGATAATACATCTCTCACCTTCTATGGTTCTACTAATACTTGTGTCTCTAAAATAATATGATCAAGGAAGTGAGTCTTATCCATCCATAAGTGGAACATTGTGAGATTAGAAAATATCTGATTCTCTATCAATGTATTGATAAAAATCTAAATATGTGAGGAGTGGTCATGTAAATTTTATGAATACCAAAACATATCATCAACGAATACCACCACAAAAAATAGAAATAATTCTAGAAAACTTGGTACATCAGTTCCATGAAAAATGTTGGCATGTTCTTTAGACCAAACAACATAACCAGATACTCATATAGGATATACCTACTACAAAATGTTGTGCAATGTATGTTTGTGGGTAGAACATGTATTGGGTAATATCCTAACATAAAATAAATTTTCTAGAACACTCATTCTCCTTAAATAAAATAAAAATTATCATTTATCCATGATAAGGGATGTAGGTACTTAATCGTTAAGTAGTTCAATTTCTTGTAATCCACACATATTCAGAGGGAATCATCTTGCATTTTCAATAAACACTGATGAACCCCACAGTTAAGTATTGGGTCATATAAACCTCTTTTCATCCAAGTCCATTAGCTTCCCCTTAAGTTCCTATAACACTGTAGTATCCATCCTATAAGGATGAATGGATACCGGTGCATCTCTTTGCACTAGATAATTAAAGACCTCAACCACAATCTCAGGAGGTAAAATATAAAATTCATCCCGGAAAACGTTACTAAAATGATCAATCACTATAGGTAAATATTCCTAAATCATTACATAGTCATAAAAATATAAACTAGAAATCTGGTTCGTCATGTTTCCCATCCCACGAAGCTCTAGTCTATCTGTTCTTGCCTGGACATCCTATTCACCCTTTTGAATAAATTTCCCTCTATCTGGTGATGTGAAGTTCACACTCTGGTGATACAAAATCAATATAGGATCTATATGTAACTAGAAAGACCATCCTGAGTATAATGTAAAACCCATTCATCATGAGGACAAAAATATCCAATATGAAGTGACACCCACCTATCATAAGGGGCACTCCCAGAACTAGAATACACTCTCAATTATGATTCCCAATGGAGTATCAATTATCATGATTTCATCAGAGAACTGAAAAATGGGTCCAAATATTTTTACACTAGGTAAATATATAAATCTATAATAATATTATTTATAAAGAAGAGAATATACAAGATTATATGCTACTAAGATTTTACATATCACATTTGACGGCTTGGCACTCTGATCCTTAGGGGATGGTTGTATAGAATATATCTGGCATGGATCATATCCCTATGAAACAACCTCTCTACTCAAAGTATTTTGACTTTGTTATCTAGTTACAATGGGTGCCTAAATATCATATCCATAACCACCACATTGGCATGACTGACAAGTACAGCTCCATCTCCCAGTCAGATGCAGATCTGTGAATCCTGCTCCTAAACATGGAGTCAGAGACAATCCACTTCAACTAACTACTTGAGGTAAGGTACTATAAAAACATTTCACGTGACCCATCCTTCCATAATCACTGATCTAAACTAGGTATAAATTGTACTAATTCCTCATATGTCCCCATATTCCACAATGATGAAAACAAACTATATCTACCTCCACTAACAGCCTAGCTGGTATTCCCCACCTAAGATGCCTCAAAATAGTGGTTCTTACCACTAGAATCTGAACCACTGGTTCAAGAAGTTTCACTGGTCCTCTCTATAACCTCGGCTTCCATTAGGTTCATCTTAGTGAAAAGATTCTAATTATGTATTTCAGTAATATTCTTCAACCTAAATATGTTGACCTGGAGAAAACGACGTGGTTGAGGCCTTCCTATAATTTTCACTCCATAGATTGCTCATCTCCAAGATATATCACTAAAAACTATGAATATCTATAAAGATTTCACGATAATACATAACCTTCATAGTTTCCTACTCTAGACACATAAAATCACTGGCCCACTTTTCTCTCATATTATTGAGGAAAATGTACCCATAAAACCTGGATTGGAAATCCCTCCAAACCATATATTAGAGTATATCAGTCTGGTTTAAAATATATCAATAGAAATTAGTTGTTCCCCAATTCATATATGTCACTATATTTACTCTCCTCCTAGGAGGTGTCTCCAAATTCATGAAAATAAAAAATGTATTCTCTAGCTATTGCTATGTATCATGTGGACAGTCTTCCCTCAAAAACATGGGAGGATGTTGTTTATTGAAAACCAACATCATCTCTACCATGGACAAGGTAGGTTGTAGTGCTGCCTTAAAAGCCCACATATAGCATAGAAAACCAACACAGAACTGTTCCTGGTCAATTTTTTCAAATAAAACCATTGGTTTCACTATTGTTACTATAGAAGGATCTACTGGTAGACGATGGCCCACCACATCTAGATCCTGATCATCACCACCCTCCTATTATTTGATTGGAGGTCGTCATGGTTTCATGTCTCTACAATTCCAAATGTACACCTTTGAAATGATCAATGGTAAGAATATCACAGTTAAAATACATTGGATAGTTTAAAGCTTTCATAGAAAAAAGTCTCCCTCCTCTTCCTACTCATAATGTTAGGACTCGGTAAAAAGGATCAGTTGTAACCATCAATAGAGATATTTACTAATTTCCACTATAAAGTAGCTTCTAGGTCAAGTTCTATATTTTCACAATTAAATTCTATATTTACTTATATTTTTATCACAAACTTCATAAATTGTAGAACCATATGGTTCACTACTTTTGATCCATTAGGGCCCATACACCTCGTGAACCAAAATATATTGTTCAGTCAATCCATACTATAACATGTTCTAATCCATGAAACCAATGGTCTATGACTCAATATTCCCTAGTTGGAATGTTAGGATATATGTTGTAACATAATAAGGAAAACAAAATTTAAGTTATGGAAGGCACTCTAGGATCCCACTATGTTTTGAAATTCCCTTTAATCGCACTAGAAGGAAAACAAATATATCACACAAGGGACATGTCACAAAGTCATGAAATCAAAAAATGCATACTATTTGTCATGAATAGATGAATGGCATGGGAATCCTGTAAGGTGACTAAAATTATACATGATATGTATACCCTCATCTCATAAGTAAAGTAAAATAGAAACCTCTATCATATCAATAATAACATCACAATTCAAGTGAATCACCTAGTGGTGAAATCAATTCAAATGTAATAGGGAAAATCTAGAAAATTTTAATTTTCATCCATGATATTTTGTATTTTCTCTTTACATGGATTAGCTACTCCTTTCCATTTCTCATTACCAAATTAGAAAACATTCATAATATCTAATTTATAATCTCAAAATAGTAAAGTAGGAAATAAAAATTATATGACATCGCTTTGTAACATCCTAACCTAGAAGCCACTAAAATTTTCCTAGATCTTGTAGGTGACATGGCCTCAAGAGCCCCTCCCCATATTCTAGAGTCTTTTAACTATTAGTGAAGGCCTAGGGTGTGTCTATTGGGATACTATTACCTCTCATAAGATTGTAAAACATTTATATAATATCAATAGTTAATATCGGAAGTATTAAATCAATTAGAGAAAAGATAACATCCAAGATAGAAATAATAAACAATTCCAAAGTGATACCATATAATATGATGTTTCATGTCATTTCTATACATTTTTGTAAAATAGGAATTCCATAATCTCATATAATATATGTATCAAAATAAAAAAAGAACAATACGAACTATCCTAGCTGGTATCACTAGACTATCTCTGCCCTATAATATCCTAATTATAAGGAAAAAAATGTAAATAATTTTATAGTCGGCACTTTCTCTGATACCTACCAACTTTCGAGAAGTTTGTATGTGTGACCAATGGCAGTTCTAATAGGTTGTAAGAAAACACTCAGTAGGCCACCACCAATGGAGTCTATAAAAAATTAGTTTTGTATAATTTAATAAAAAGAGGTCTGTAATATAGCATAGATATAAAAGTACTGAAACTAAAGTGATTCAAGACTAGTGATACTATCCATCCTAAAAAGGCTCCATGCAAACCAATTTTGAGCTCCCATTACAGGGGTAGTTGTAAAGAGAAAAAAAAGTTATATTATTCAATCAACAAACTATAAATTGATACCCATACAGGGCTATCTATAAGAATAGAAAAATATCTGCCATGGCCATGTCATATAATAAATGTAAACATCCACCATGTTCAAGCAATATAATCCAGTAAAAAACATACACAATGGCCTCCCCTTGTAATAAAATGTTAAACCATGAAGGGTTGGGTCCAAGGTATATAAAACCATGAAATCCTCATCAAGTACCAGGTGAATCTAGATGAAAACTCAGTAAATTCCTAAGTGGGGTCCAAGGATATTGTCAACAGACCATTTCCAAAGTGGGCCCAATAAATCCAGATCCATGGGGTAGCAAGGCCCGAGGTATCCTAAGGATGTATGATCTAAAGATTATTCATGCCTAAGGAATCCACTACCATAAACAAGATCCATGGAAGGAATGACTATGGCATCTTATGGAATCAGTATCCAAGGTATACCAACTAAGGAATCCACTTCCATAATTAAACTTGTATCTCATAGATTTCTAATCTCACAAAACATTACATTCCATGAGTTATTCTAAATCATTTTTACAATTTCTATAAAATCCATTTAACCAATTAAATAATTCACATCCTTTCAACACATGTAAATAAAGGCATAACCTTATCCTAACATCACAAATAAATTATCATTTAGTTAAAAATGGATCCCTCTAGCAAGGAGATTTCACACACCCCCATTGTGATGGTATAATATAGGGAAGGTACAAGGGTACAACCCATTGGCGGCCTAGGTTGAGGAAAAATTAACACTAACAATAAAATGGAACTCTATGAGAAACCTAGTATGTTCCAAATCATTTCATCAATCGTTCAATTAATTCTTCGGGAGACACCGAAAACACTGACTCATGGAAAAATGGAATCTATTATTATAAAACACTAAACCATGAGGGAAAGGTGTAAACCAGCTACCATAGGTCCATAGTAGAGAAATCATCCATTATATACCTCTGATTCAGTCCAAATTGGAATAAAAATGAAAAATGAATGAAATACTTAAAAATAGGCCATATTATCTTGAATCTAAATAACTCCATTGATACAAAGAAAAACAAATAATGAAATAATAAGATCAATCAACATCCTATAATAGATTAACCTTGACAAACCGTGTTCTAATCAGGTGTCAGATGAAGAAATGGTGTCTAATCATATCTTTAGGCTTGAAACTTCTCAAACAGGATAAAGTTACCCCTTTAATCCACTATAAATAAATTTGAGGGAATATGGTTATGTTTAAATGTAATTAATGTCATCATTTACATTTACCAATATCATTAATGGGTCACACGGATTGACTACAAGTTTAAAAAACCATGTTCCCTTCACTACCTCAAGGGGAACCTCACATGGTTCGTGCACATGGTTTTCCTAACCATTCACAAACCATGTTCTTAGGCTATGTTAAAAGTTTTATTTTTTATGGGTGTTCACATGAGTTTTCATAGTTTACTCAAACTATGTTCTACCTTATTCCCTCTTTCCAGTCTTGCACGGTTTCAAAAAACCATGTTTCTCGTGTTGAAAGATTTCTTTTAATCGTGTGGCCCAAATTACTTTTCTAAAAACCCAGTCTACAGACTCCAAAGAATCCTTGAAAACCCCCCGAAACACTCATGATCACATTGATAATTTACATTATTCCAAAAATAAAGTGTTAAATTGATTGAAAATTATCTCGTATGGAATCCTGATAACTTAAAGAAACTATATGGTTTGGCCTAGAAAACAATCTTCCATTTGATTTTTCTTATGAAGGGTTTCATGGTTTTTCCATACCATGTGTCCAAAACCTCAAAACCATAAAAACTCGGGTGGTGAGGGTTTTTAAATTTGGTTCATGGTTGGAAATATCTTGTTCTGGCCTATGATTAATTGTACAACCTAGTGTAGGGGAACATGTTTAGGGTGCACGGTTTGTGTAACTGTGCATCCCTCTCTATTAAACCTTTTGCGTAGGTGTTAATTAATCCAAAATAATAAATTTTTAATTCCTAAACCACCATTTAAGGTGTCTATCACATTTAATCGGGACTATATCAATTTTCCAGTTTGGGAAGCCTCCCTAGGATAGATTTTGGCTCCTCTAACCTCCTTTGTTGACAAATCATTTTGTTAGTGGAATGTCTGATCCCCCTCCAGTAAGTGGATCTCCTCTCTATTATTTCATCCAATTTCCATTTTATTCCTACTTAGAGTTTGATGTATCATCATTTGCTAGATGTATCTATACTCTAATTTATTGAATCTTCATACTAGGTTTTATTTCATGATCTTTGACTTTTTATTCGTTGGCAGATCCTATTGTGGGTGTCTATTCTTGATCTTTGTTTAAAGGTATGTGGTTCCGTTTAAGATTTTCCATATAATTGAAACATGTAATTACATGATATTTTTGGAATGGATTTATGTTTATTTATAAAACCTTGATTTTGGTTATTTTATTATGGAATTTGAAATGGCATTGATTATGGGGAAAACCCACAATTCCAATTCCAATGGAATCTTTGGTGTTTTTTGAAAATGATGGATTTTTAAAATGATTTGAGAATTGGTTTTAGAATAATTGATTAAATTTAAAGGATGAAAATCTATTATTAGTTTTGTATTGAAAAAATAAAATAAAATGAGGAAATAGCCATGTTTTGGTATTGAAATTAAATTTACATTTTCAAACAAGAAAATGGGTAATTGAATTGGAAATGATGAATGATTTTAAATGAGATGATTTTTTATTTTTTTAATTAATTGATCAAGAACATGAAAGCCTTGGTATTTAATGGATTTTTTCGGATAAGTACACAAGGATATTAATCTAATAGAATTGGATTGATGATGAAAATTCTAAGAAAAACCTAGTTTGGAATATATTATCCCTGATGGAATATTTATGAGTCATATTTTTGCTGATCCTTAGGGATGTGTGTACACATACTTATCCATGATCACTAATATGAGAAGTGTGAGGATCCTATATCTAGAATGTAATTTACTACATGGAAGAGGATTGTGGTGCGTGTTGTGACTATTTTGATTAATTATTCCACTTATTATTTAACATTTTTACACATACCAAATGATCTATAAAAATTATTTTATATAAAAGTTTTATTTAAACTATGTTTGAAATGTTTTCCATCCTTTGAAAAGGTGCATGTTTTTAATTCTGCAAATGATTTTTTTGCCATGCCATGTTTTAATTAAATATAAATCATGATTTTGTTTATTATTATCGAATCTATTATTGACGACTTGTAGAGACCCTAATAGCCTTATAGCTCACACCCTACCTTTTCATTTTGGAATTTGAAGATTTTATTCTACTAGGTGTGAGCAAAGGGGAAGCTCCACATGGAGATTATCGATGTTAATGATCCTTTGGTCTAGGAATAATGTTTCCTTTAGAATTTTTGAGTTTTATATTACCATTGTTTGAGTACAATGATGATATACTAATTTTTGTTTTCATACATACTTAGTTTTGGTACATTATCCATTTGGAATGTTGAGAATAATGAGTTATAATATTTTATCTTATGTGATTGTTTGGAAAATCCATTCCCTCTTTTATCTTATATGATGCTAGGTTCTAGTCACCAACCCATAGGGATTAAGAAGAACCTATAGTCCATTCTAGGTCCATCTTGGTTATCTGGTTACCAAGGTATTCAGGATGGCGCTTGAAAAATTGGAATTAGAGGGTTAGGTTAAGAATATTTCCTTGAGGTCTATATACAATTGTGAATGGCTTTTTGAGACTTAAGAGGTATTAGTGAGTGCGTGTCTTGCCAGATCTCATCGTGATGTGCCATAAGTAACCATGGGTGGCTTGGTAAAGGATTCTTGAGGAATAACTTGATCTAATTCTATTATTTTCTGGTTTTTTGAATTGGATAGGTTCAATTAAAAATATTGATATCTTATCTAACATAATTTTTTTCTTTTTTCTATTGTTTGAGTTGTTCATCTAAGTAATATTATGATGTCTTCATTGTTACCTATTAATGTTTTGTAGTATGATTCCTCTGAGAAGACATTTTAATAATCTTCAAGAGAAAGATTTCAAAAGAAACAATGAGAAAATCCCCTTGTAGACTATTATATTGTTGAGATTACTATCATTGTTGTCTAATCTCTGGGACAAGAACCTATATCCATTGTCATTCAGGTTCCAACTGTGGATCCTCTGAGGGATAAATCACATAATCATGATAAATAATTCTTTCAAAAAAATCCATCATCATTACAAGGATATAATGATCCTCAAGAGGTTTAGGATTGGTTGTAACGCCCCGACCCCAGTTACCCAGAGTCGGTGCATTATTACATAACATTGGCATGATCACAAGAAAGATCAAATCTCGAAAGACCGATTGGTTTAGTAGCCTTGGAAACACTAGATATATTCATAAGTTTTACATTACATCATAAAATGAAAAACTACTACAACAACATAATGTTTCCACAGTCCACACTATAATCCCCTCATAATATCCCTGCAGGTCATTCATAACTTACATCTTCACTACCTGGGAAAAATAAAACATAGAAAAGGGGTGAGCTCAAATGCCCAGTAAGGATAACAATATAGCGGAAACTTTCATCAATAAGAATAAACATTTAAGGCAATGTAAAACTAAAACAAAATCCTTTTAAACATGAACTTTCAACATGGTATGGCATAAATAAAATGAAATAATGCCATTTACTTATTCACATGGATATTCTACTAATCGAATAATCACATGCAAAAATCAATAACCACTTTCATAATGTTGGAATGCATAATTCCAGACTATCATAACCACATAGCCAAGGCCTCGTGCCAAGACTACAAATAAGATTTTGTCAAGGCCTTGTGACAAGACACTAGTTTGTCTCATGAGACCTACTGATGCATCGAGGAGCTATAGCGGGCTCCACCCGTCACATATTAAGTCCAATGCATTCCCATATGAAAAGGTTTAAACATAACATAAACATTCGTATTAAAACTAGCATACGAAATGTCAATACTTTCACCATAAACTATGAATGGTATAAAAATAGCACATCCACAGTCAAACATATCACAAAACCTTCAATACAATATAGAAGTTTTATATCATAATAAATCAACTTCAAATAATCTTAAAATCCATCAAAGGATGTTGACATAGATGAAATCAAAATTCTTTTTAAAGAAATATCTCCTTTTATTTTGAAATAATTTAAGATCCATATAAAATAAAACATTTTCTTTGAAAATATTCTTATAAGCTTGTAAGGGAAGCTTTGAAGATTTTATAACGGCGGAAAATAGCCGCACCCGCCATATAAGTTAAAAAAACATTCTTACCTTAATTCTGTCGAAAAGGTTAAAAAGGACCTTGTTTTGAAAACGACCGAAAGATTCCTTTATAAACCACTTATAAAAGTCAAAAAGGGTATAAATGACTTTAACTCATATTCTAGTAAATAGTAAAAATGTTTTGAAATGCATTTTTAAGAAACATGAATGTGGATGATAAAGAGATCCCAGTAGATTATTATGTATAAACAACCTTGGAAAATGAAGAGGTTGTAAAGTAAACCCTTACCTTGTACTTTTCCTTGGTTGGGGTAGGTTAAACTCCTGTATAATGGTGAAATAATTGTTATTAAATTATACAAGAATCATATATATTAATATGATATCATATATGATCTTTAAATATTTATTTGATAATAATATCTTAGTATTATCATTATATCGGGTGTTAACTTACTTGTTTTCTTTTATATGTTTTGTTACGTAAGACATGTTTGTAAAGGATAGGATGTATATTATTCATATCCAGAATGATATCAAGTCCTTAAACATCATTTTTAAATCATCAAATGATAATTATACTTGAATGGATACGATGGAGAATGAATCTCATCGCGTTCGTGGAGACGGTAGTCCGTACGTACGCACGGACGCTACATCCATTTAATTTTTATTTTAAAAGAATTGAATCCAAATGATACATAGGTATATTACTATTCCAGTATATAATATTTTATATATGTTACTTAAGTTCATTAACACCATCCTTTATACGTTCCATGTGTGGTATGAACGAGTCATATCATTTTAAGGGGGCGGTAGTCCGCACTTCCTCAAATGAAATTATCGTATGTATATACAACATGAAACGAATAATGGTATGAAATAAAATAGAATTACAGAAGCTTATATATAAAATATATATCATTAATATCATATTTAATTATAGTTCCATCATAATGGCCACCATGAGAGGCGGTAAGATGTATTTGAACAATCATCGTTTCGTGAGGCGTTAGTTTGCCATCCACAGAAACATTATGTTCATCATCCATTAGATGGAGTTGTGTGTATGTGTAGTTTGAATAATTCTTATAACAACATCCTAGTATATTGAGGATACTGGTGTTGTTACAAAAGAAAGGAAATAAAAAGAGTTTGGGGGTTGGAGAAGCAAAATAAATGAAAATAATTTAAGAGAAATCGTTACCTTTAATTTAGGTAACTCACTTTGGTTGGAACCAAAGGACTTCTTGAAATGATTTCTGCCTAAGGGGAAGCTTCAAGGAGGAGGAGAGTGATGTGGGGAGCTTAGTTGGGCAGAGTTTGGACGAGCCAAGTGGCTTGAGAGGTGTGAGGAATGAGTAGAAGTGGTCTCCTTTTATAAGGGAGAAGAGGGGCTCTTTAGGAAAGAGTGAAAGTATTACTTTATAATATAATTATATTCGGTTTATAATGGTCCAAAAATCATTGAGGTCGAAGATAAGTTGACTCATATTTTAAATAACATCAACCAATAAGAATTGGACAGGTTTTAGATAATATTTTAATCATTATAATCTTATTTATTTAAATGATTTATTAATGAGGTAAACATTGCATCATTATTGTGTCATTAATAATTTAAATTATTTGATGTCTAAAAATTATAAATAAAATATCATTATGTAGTAAATCTTTTTATCTTTCTAATGAATATTTATAATCGAAAATCCAACATGTATAACCCTATGTAAAAATTGTTCTTCTAAAAGATATAAGCTTATGCCATTTTTATTTTTATTTTAACTTTATTAATATAAAGTGTCCCTACCACATACAAGTGGCTCCAAGGGGTCCCCAAATTGACCCAAGGATGCTCATGGTCGGGTATGTGTCCACCAATAAGGTTAGGACACGTTTTAGGGTAATTTTGTATTATTATAATATTATTTTTTAACCCTTATTTACCGGATTTACCCTTAACCATGGTAAATAAAATATTTACCACAGTATTTATTCAAAATGTCTAAAAATAAAAGTTACCTATTTACACAATTTGGACATCCTGATTCCAAATATGGAATCCATTTTTCTAAATTCAAACCACAGAAGTGGCAGAAATTAATTTAAAATTAATTCCCGATGTCAAAACAAAAAGCGTGTTTTTAAGAGATAATAACTATCAAAAGATTGACACTCGTTTATGTTCGGTTTAATTGTAAAATTATGTCCAATGACCAACATTATATTAAATGGTAAAAATATATTCTAAATATACTTTAAAACCACTCAAATTCATAATTTATCACTATTAATTATTTTGATTAAAAAAGTTGTTTTTAATTAAAATTTAGTAATTTTCACTATTCATCAAAATATGAAAGTTATCCGAAATGTACCAAAATTTCACCTTAGGCTAAATTCGATATTCCGAATCCAAAAATGAAGTCCATTTTCAAATATAAAATATATATAATTTCAAAAAGTAGGTGTTACTATTCATAACGGCTAGTTTGATTAGTTATGGTGTGTTAGAACTCGGTGTTGCGTACAACACACGCTATCACATTATTCAAAGAGAAGCGTACCGTAGAAGCTTGGGGTGTTACATTCTCCCCTCCTTCAAATAATTGCGTCCTCGCAATTTCTAGGGTATTACTGCATAAAAAGACTCGGGTGGTTCTTCATCATAAGTTTCTCGGGTTCCCACGTTTCCTCTTCCATCTTATGGTTTCTCCACAAAACTTTTACCAGACGCGTCGTCCGGTTTCTCAGCACTTGTTCTCTCGTATCAAGAATCTTGACGGGATATTCACAATAAGACAGATCGGGTTCCAGTTCTAATTCCTCATAGGTGAGTACATGCGTTGGGTCAAGCATGTATTTTCTCAACAGAGATACGTGGAACACATCGTGAACTTTGGAGAGACTTGGCGGCATTGCCAATCGGTAAGCTACAGCCCCAATTCGTTCAAAAATTTCGAAAGGTCCGATGTACCTGGGACTCAATTTACCTTTCTTACCAAAACGTATGACTCCCTTCCATGGAGATACCTTTAGGAAAACATGATCACCGACCTGAAATTCCAAATCCTTCCTTCGATTATCGGCATAGCTCTTCTGCCTACTTTGAGCTGCTTTGATATGATTTTGGATTACTTTCACCTTTTCCACCGTTTCCTCCACCAGTTCTGGGCCTACAAGTTTTCTTTCACCAACGTCATCCCAACAGGTTGGTGTACGACATCTCTTTCCGTATAACGCTTCATATGGTGCCATCTGAATACTCGAATGGAAGCTATTGTTATAGGAAAATTCTACTAGAGGTAAATATTGATCCCACATACCCTGAAAGTCAAGTGAGCAAGATCTCAACATGTCTTCTAAGGTTTGAATAGTCCGTTCTGATTGTCCGTCTGTCTGAGGGTGGTAAGCAGTGCTCAAATGAAGTTCAGTATCCTGGGATTTCTGAAGACTTTTCCAAAATCTTGAAGTAAAACGGGGATCACGATCAGAAACAATCGATAGGGGTACACCATGAAGTCTCACAAATTCATTAATGTATAGTCTTGCTAGACGTTCCAGGGGTAGATCTTCTCTTATAGCAAGAAAATGTGCTGACTTGGTAAGACGATCAACAATAACCCATATTGCATCGTTCCTTCTAGGAGTCTTCGGTAGCCCCATGACAAAGTCCATCGTAACATTGTCCCATTTCCACTCCGGTATGGGAAGAGGTTGCATGACTCCTCCAGGCTGTTGCCTTCCAGCTTTCACTTGTTGACAAACCATACATCTTGACACAAAATCAGCAATCTCCCTCTTCATGTTGTCCCACCAAAAATGTTCCTTCAAATCTCTATACATTTTGGTGCTCCCAGGGTGTATAGAGAAATTGGAACTATGAGCATCATCCAGCAATTCCCTTTTTAGATCAGGTATATTGGGAACACAAAGTCTCTTCCCGAATTTCAAAATTCCATCTTCATACACAAAGTCTCTCAATCTCCCATCATTCACAGCTTTAATCTTCTTTTGGAATTCTTCATCATCGGTCTGAGAACTCTTAATCCTTTCTAGTAAAGATGGTTTGGCAACCATTTGAAAAAGCATTGATGTTTCACCTTCCCTGGTTATTCCCATGTCCATCTTCACTAGATCCATAAAAATTGGATCCCTTTCAATTCTCATATTGTTCAAAACTCCATGGTATTTTCTACTCAAAGCATCTGCCACCTTGTTTGCCTTCCCTGGGTGGTAGTGTATCGTACAATCATAATCCTTGAGTAATTCAAGCCATCTCCTTTGCCTCATGTTGAGTTCTTTTTGTGAGAAAATATACTTCAAACTCTTGTGATCAGTATAAATCTCACATTTTTCACCATAGAGGTAGTGCCTCCATATCTTCAAAGCAAAGATCACTGCTGCTAACTCGAGATCATGAGTATGATAGTTTTGTTCATGAATTTTCAACTGTCGTGATGCATAGGCAATAACTCTATCATTCTGCATAAGAACACAGCCAAGTCCTTTCTTCGATGCATCACTATAAATAACGAACCCATCATTCCCCGATGGTAGAGTCAATATAGGAGCATTGACTAATCTTCTCTTCAGTTCTTCGAAACATTCTTCACACTCTTTTGTCCAAACAAATTTAACCCCTTTACGTGTGAGCTTCGTTAATGGGTTAGCCAATCGGGCAAAATTCTGGACGAAACGTCGATAATAACCTGCCAAACCAATAAAACTACGTACCTCAGTTATACTCGTAGGTTCTGGCCATTCTTGGATTGCTTTGGTCTTAGAAGGATCAACAGAGATTCCATCTTTAGAGACAATATGGCCAAGAAACGAAATCTCCTGAAGCCAGAATTCACACTTGCTAAACTTCCCATATAATTCATGCCTCCTCAGAGTCTTCAAGATAATGCGCAAGTGATTTTCATGATCTTCATATGTTTTGTAGTATACCAAGATATCATCAATAAATACCACCACAAATTCATCGAGATACTCCTTGAAAACTCTATTCATCAGATCCATGAATACAGAGGGTGCATTAGTCAATCCAAATGGCATTACAGTAAACTCGTAATGCCCGTACCTGGTTCGAAATGCTGTCTTCGGAATGTCTTCCTTCTTCACACACAACTGATGGTATCCAGATCGAAGGTCAATCTTTGAAAAGTATTGAGCTCCATGCAGTTGGTCAAATAAATCATCAATACGAGGTAGGGGATACTTGTTCTTTATCATTATAGCATTGATCTCCCTGTAGTCGATACATAACCTCATAGATCCATCTTTCTTTTTAACAAAAAGAACAGGGGCTCCCCATGGAGAAACACTAGGGCGAATAAATCCCTTATTACTCAATTCCTATAGTTGTTTCTTTAGTTCGACTAACTCTACAGTGGCCATTCTATAAGGGGTCTTCGATATAGGCCTTGATCCAGGAATCAAATCAATGGAAAACTCAACTTCTCGTTCTGGAGGATGTCCAGGTAAATCTTCCGGAAATACATCTACAAATTCTTTCACAACAGGTACATCCTCTATTTGAACATTCCTTTCCTCACCGATAGTTACTTCATTCTCTTCCTCCCCAATAATTGAATTTAGTTGAGTTACTGGGGGTGGATCTAAATAAGAATTAGGTGGTGACGATTCTGCTCTAAAAATAAGGTGCTCCTTATCATTATCATCAAGAATCGTAACCTATTTCTTCTTACAATAAATCTTCGCATCATAGTCCGAAAGCCAGTCCATACCGAGGATTATATCAAACTCAATCATAGGTATGACGATGAGATCAGCAGATAAAGAAAATTTATGTGCTCTAATAGGGACTGATTCACAAAACTTTGTTGCAATGATACTTCCCTTAGGAGTTTTAACTGACAACTCCCTTATTAAATAAAATTGGAAATATCTAATTTTTTTAGCAAACTGGGAAGATATGAAACAATGCGATGATCCAGAATCAAATAATGCATTTGCTAAACTTGAGGAAACCATTAAATTGCCTGCCACCACGTCTTTTGGAGCTTCTACCTCTGCAGTAGTGATAGCATAAGCCTGGCCTTGATCCCTTGGCCTTTTCTAAGGTAATTTCTCCTGACACTTAGGGCATGCATTTGCATAATGCCCCATCTCCCTGCAATTGTAGCACTGAACGTTGGTAGCTTCCTTCTTCCCCTTACAATCATGAGCTTGGTGGCCTTTTTCACCACACTTGTAACAGACTCCCATTCCCTTCAAGCAAGTACCGGGGTGTTTCTTCCCACATTTACCACATGATGGATATTCAACCTTTCCTTTCTTCCCCTTATTTCCATTCCCAGATTGATCAGCAGGTCTCTTCTTCTCTTGCTTTGCTTTAAAGTCATAAGACTTAGAGAATTCCTTTTCGGTCTTGATAGCACATGAGACAATGTCTTCGTACGATGAAAAGGATTGTGAGACTAATGCTCGACAGAGAAATGGTTTTAACCCATCAAAGAAACGATCAATCTTACTTCTTGGGTTGCGAATATAATCTCCAGCATACCTCGCTAACCTTGTAAAGTTAGCCTCATACTTTGTGACATTCTCATCCTCCTTCTGTCTCAGACTCAGAAATTTCCTTTCCATATCTGCTCGATGGTCGCGAGGGAAGTATTTTTCTAAAAACAGATCTTTGAACTCCCTCCATTCCATATTTGATACTTCATCATCTTCCTTCATGTTCTGAATCAATGACCACCATTGATCAGCATCTCCAGTGAGGCGGTAAACTGCCATGATAACTTTTTCCCTTTCACTGCTCCCCAAAGCCTAAAATATTTTCTCTAGGGAAAATATCCATTGCTCAGCTACTAAGGGATTTGTATTCCCATTGAACGTTGGTGGTTGTTGCCTCATGAATCTATCTAACATTGATCCTCCACGCTGCAGATCAGGGTGCTCCATACGGGTAAGGTTATTATTCATAACCTGAGTAAGTTGTCCCAGTATGGTGATTAGCTGATCAGCACCAGTTGCATCACCAGCCCCACTATAATTATCTTGAGCAGGAGGGAAATCCCTATATGGAGTGTGTCCATTGATACGGTTTCCATTTCTTCCACTAGGCGCCATTTCTAAACAATGGCATAAACTAGATCAGTTTATGAATCAAAATACATAATCCCATACTTATAAAACACTTAACATAAATTGAACTATTTATGGATATAATCCATAATCATAAAAATGTTTTCTTTGAGGAAGTATATACTCATAAACCCTTCATAATGATTTGTAAAGATAGTGAGAGTTATCCTAAGTATATCCCCCGGGAGTGTCGTAACCAAGAGTGCAGCAAGGCCCGTTGTCGTGCACCAGTTCCCGTTCGAGTCTAGCTCAAAGCGGTGTTTTCGGGTTTTACCCCTAGGTACATCTGTGCCAGAGCCGCCTCTACCTGCTCGTATCCAGACAGGGATGTATTGCTCGGAAAACTCACAAAATCTCTACAATACCAAAATTCTAGGAAGTTCTTCTATACTAATCCTCAAAGTTCATCTTAGGTCTACGTGCTCTAATCAGAGTTTATCTAAATCTAGCTTCCAAGGTTTGTACTAAACTTCCTCTGATACCAACTGTAACGCCCCGACCCCAGTTACCCAGAGTCGGTGCATTATTACATAACATTGGCATGATCACAAGAAAGATCAAATCTCTAAAGACCGATTGGTTTAGTAGCCTTGGAAACACTAGATATATTCATAAGTTTTACATTACATCATAAAATGAAAAACTACTACAACAACATAATGTTTCCACAGTCCACACTATAATCCCCTCATAATATCCCTGCAGGTCATTCATAACTTACATCTTCACTACCTGGGAAAAATAAAACATAGAAAAGGGGTGAGCTCAAATGCCCAGTAAGGATAACAATATAGCGGAAACTTTCATCAATAAGAATAAACATTTAAGGCAATGTATAACTAAAACAAAAGCCTTTTAAACATGAACTTTCAACATGGTATGGCATAAATAAAATGAAATAATTCCATTTACTTATTCACATGGATATTCTACTAATCGAATAATCACATGCAAAAATCAATAACCACTTTCATAATGTTGGAATGCATAATGCCAGACTATCATAACCACATAGCCAAGGCCTCGTGCCAAGACTACAAATAAGATTTTGTCAAGGCCTTGTGCCAAGACACTAGTTTGTCTCATGAGACCTACCGATGCATCGAGGAGCTATAGCGGGCTCCACCCGTCACATATTAAGTCCAATGCATTCCCATATGAAAAGGTTTAAACATAACATAAACATTCGTATTAAAACTAGCATACGAAATGTCAATACTTTCACCATAAACAATGAATGGTATAAAAATAGCACATCCACAGTCAAACATATCACAAAACCTTCAATACAATATAGAAGTTTTGTATCATAATAAATCAACTTCAAATAATCTTAAAATCCATCAAAGGATGTTGACATAGATGAAATCAAAATTCTTTTTAAAGAAATATCTCCTTTTATTTTGAAATAATTTAAGATCCATATAAAATAAAACATTTTCTTTGAAAATATTCTTATAAGCTTGTAAGGTAAGCTTTGAAGATTTTATAACGGCGGAAAATAGCCGCACCCGCCGTATAAGTTAAAAAAACATTCTTACCTTAATTCTGTCGAAAAGGTTAAAAAGGACCTTGTTTTGAAAACGACCGAAAGATTCCTTTATAAACCACTTATAAAAGTCAAAAAGGGTATAAATGACTTTAACACATATTCTAGTAAATAGTAAAAATGTTTTGAAATGCATTTTTAAGAAACATGGATGTGGATGATAAAGAGATCCCAGTAGATTATTACGTATAAACAACCTTGGATAATGAAGAGGTTGTAAAGTAAACCCTTACCTTGTACTTTTCCTTGGTTGGGGTAGGTTAAACTCCTGTATAATGGTGAAATAATTGTTATTAAATTATACAAGAATCACATACATTAATATGATATCATATATGATCTTTTAATATTTATTTGATAATAATATCTTAGTATTATCATTATATCGGGTGTTAACTTACTTGTTTTCTTTTATATGTTTTGTTATGTAAGACATGTTTGTAAAGGATAGGTTGTATATTATTCATATCCAGAATGATATCAAGTCCTTAAACATCATTTTTAAATCATCAAATGATAATTATACTTGAATGGATACGATGGAGAATGAATCTCATCGCGTCCGTGGAGACGGTAGTCCGTACGTACGCACGGACGCTACATCCATTTAATTTTTATTTTAAAAGAATTGAATCCAAATGATACATAGGTATATTACTATTCCAGTATATAATATTTTATATATGTTACTTAAGTTCATTAACACCATCCTTTATACGTTCCATGTGTGGTATGAACGAGTCATATCATTTTAAGGGGGCGGTAGTCTGCACTTCCTCAAATGAAATTATCGTATGTATATACAACATGAAACGAATAATGGTATGAAATAAAATAGAATTACAGAAGCTTATATATAAAATATATATCATTAATATCATATTTAATTATAGTGCCATCATAATGGCCACCATGAGAGGCGGTAAGATGTATTTGAACAATCATCGTTTCGTGAGGCGTTAGTTTGCCATCCACAGAAACATTATGTTCATCATCCATTAGATGGAGTTGTGTGTATGTGTAGTTTGAATAATTCTTATAAAAACATCCTAGTATATTGAGGATACTGGTGTTGTTACAAAAGAAAGGAAATAAAAAGAGTTTGGGGGTTGGAGAAGCAAAATAAATGAAAATAATTTAAGAGAAATCGTTACCTTTAATTTAGGTAACTCACTTTGGTTGGAACCAAAGGACTTCTTGAAATGATTTCTGCCTAAGGGGAAGCTTCAAGGAGGAGGAGAGGGATGTGGGGAGCTTAGTTGGGCAGAGTTTGGACGAGCCAAGTGGCTTGAGAGGTGTGAGGAATGAGTAGAAGTGGTCTCCTTTTATAAGGGAGAAGAGGGGATCTTTAGGAAAGAGTGAAAGTATTACTTTATAATATAATTATATTCGGTTTATAATGGTCCAAAAATCATTGAGGTCGAAGCTAAGATGACTCATATTCTAAATAACATCAACCAATAAGAATTGGACAGGTTTTAGATAATATTTTAATCATTATAATCTTATTTATTTAAATGATTTATTAATGAGGTAAACATTGCATCATTATTGTGTCATTAATAATTTAAATTATTTGATGTCTAAAAATTATAAATAAAATATAATTATGTAGGAAATATTTTTAGATTTCTAATGAATATTTATAATCGAAAATCCAACATGTATAAACCTATGTAAAAATTGTTCTTCTAAAAGATGTAAGCTTATGCCATTTTTATTTTTATTTTAACTTTATTAATATAAAGTGTCCCTACCACATACAAGTGGCTCCAAGGGGTCCCCAAATTGACCCAAGGATGCTCATGGTCGGGTATGTGTCCACCAATAAGGTTAGGACACGTTTTAGGGTAATTTTGTATTATTATAATATTATTTTTTAACCCTTATTTACCGGATTTACCCTTAACCATGGTAAATAAAATATTTACCACAGTAATTATTCAAAATGTCTAAAAATAAAAGTTACCTATTTACACAATTTGGACATCCTGATTCCAAATATGGAATCCATTTTTCTAAATTCAAAACACAGAAGTGGCAGAAATTAATTTAAAATTAAATCCCGCTGTCAAAACAAAAAGCGTGTTTTTAAGAGATAATAACTATCAAAAGATTGACACTCGTTTATGTTCGGTTTAATTGTAAAATTATGTCCAATGACCAACATTATATTAAATGGTAAAAATATATTCTAAATATAATTTAAAACCACTCAAATTCATAATTTATCACTATTAATTATTTTGATTAAAAACGTTGTTTTTAATTAAAATTTAGTAATTTTCACTATTCATCAAAATATGAAAGTTATCCGAAATGTACCAAAATTTCACCTTAGGCTAAATTCGATATTCCGAATCCAAAAATGAAGTCCATTTTCAAATATAAAATATATATAATTTCAAAAAGTAGGTGTTACTATTCATAACGGCTAGTTTGATTAGTTATGGTGTGTTAGAACTCGGTGTTGCGTACAACACACGCTATCACATTATTCAAAGAGAAGCGTACCGTAGAAGCTTGGGGTGTTACATTGGTTGGTAAAGATAGAGATTCTATTTTATTTCCTCAAAATGCTTGATTCAATTAAGGTGAAATGTGGCACCTTCAAGATAGTGGGTGCTACCAGGAGATGGTAGGATTCTATGGTTCTAGAGAAGAAGAATGAGGGTTTAGTGTGGAAATAATTCAATATAATTTTCAATATCCGTATATATCTACATTCCATGGTTTTCACTAAGGCTGTGGAGATTTTCAAACTCAAATTGGCTAAAAGGATCATGAAGGAGTACGCAAACCACTTTTATGATATTTTTCAGTTTCACCTATGATTTCATCAGATGAGAAGACTAATAATTGATTATTTTTTATGGGCCTCTAACCAAATATTCATTCTCATTTTTTTCCTTCTGAAGCTGACTTAATATGTTAATGTGTGGGATAGGGCATTGATGGTTGAACTTGACCTGACTGATAATCCAGGGATGATAAGAGTCCATGTTTCACTCAGTGGTAGTTATATGAGTTCTTTTAATAGAAAGAGGAATCACAATGAGTCTAACCATGGTTATAAATATAAGGGTTATTTCATACCTTCTTCAGTTTCTGGAAGTATCCCTTTGACTTGATTTCACTATGGCATGTCCTAGATTTCGAAATGTGTTTACACAAAGGCACCCAAGATCCATTTTTTCTACAGACATTTAGAAAACTTGTAGAAATTTTGTTATATATTTTTTAACTACATAGTTCCATTGGATCATAAACACCTAAAATTATTTTGATTCAATCATATGATTCGTGAACAAATGTGTTCTAGACACAAGCATCTGGAACGAAGCTTCTTCACACAGTTGAAGAGTATCTAGAGGATATTCATACATATCCAGTGACTATGAGAGGTATCATCACTATAACTACATATTTAGTTACTTATTTATTTAATATTAGTGTATATTATTCATTTATATCAACCCATACTAGGAACATACTTAATATTTCTGTGTAGGTTTTGTCTTATGTGATGGTTATTTCTACACCCCTAAGAATAAAGGGAGACTAGGGTCTCTATTTTCCAACTTGTATATTCATTTTTTCATAGATTGATATTACCTGGGATTTTCTAGTTCTTGACATGAAACCCCTTTATCTTATTTTTAGGATGGATTGGATCATTTATAATAAGTCCTGAATTGATTGATATCTTTGACGTGTCTCCTTTGCTGCACCCAATGAGGTGTGTCATGTGTTTTAGGGAGAATAGTACATGAGGTTGTGTAGAACTGTTACTTATTATCTATAGTTGGGTAATTTAATATAATTTTTCACTTTTGATCTTATGTGGGAGTCTTTGGGAAATGATCTCCCTCCAGTTTTTGTTGAGTTTCCCAACGTATTTCATTTTGATTTCTCTTATTTTCCACTGAAAAAAGCGATTGATTTTTATATTGATTTGGTTCCCCCTACAAAATATGAATTTAAAAATTCTTACTATATAGAACCAATTTAATAGAATGATTTGAAGACTTGGTTGGATGATCTATTAAATAATGGATTTATAAGCCTGAGAGTGTCACATTGGGTGGAGCATGTTTTCTTTGCATAGAAAGTTGATGGAAACCATCACCTATGTGTTGATTACCGGAAACTAAATTGAGTAATGGTAACGAATGGGTATTCATTACCACATATTCATTATTTTTGTAGACCATTTGAAATGGTAGAAATTTGTCTTGAATATTGATCATCGATATGGTTATCACCAGTTCAGAATCAAAGAATCTGGAATTCCGAAAACAACCTTCTAGTGTAGGTATGGCCATTATTACTATTTCTCATACCATTTGTTGTAACCAATAATATTATAGTGTTTACTCCTATAGTATTTATTGATTTGATGAACAGTATCATTAATAAGTATCTTGATATGATTTTGGTGGTCTTTTTGGATGAAATATAGGTTTAATCTTAGTCTAAGGAGGATCATGTGCATCATCTAAGAGTAGTTCTATATTTTTTTTATTAAACACTAAAGGTATTACACGTTATTGAAATGTGATTTAGGGAATGAGGAAGTGATTTTTTTTGAGACACAGAGTCCCAAATTATGGTATTTTAGTTGATTCTGAGAAGATAAAAGCATTTACAACATGGGAACAACCGTGAAATGTTTTTGAGATTCATAGATTCTTGGGTTTAGAGGTGTATTATCACTGGTTTGTAATGGAATTCTAAAATTTTTATTCTCTAATTACCTCTCTCACTCAAAAAGGGTTGAAATTTACTTGGGATGAAATTTTTTGGATTTATATTGTTGAGTTGAATCAGAATTTGACTTATACATTATTTTGACTCTTCTAGAGGCCAGGAAAAGCTATGTGGCCTTTTGTGATGAATCAGTATCAGGTTTGGGTTGTGTTATTATGAATGGGAGACCACATGGTAACCTAGGGTTCTCAATAGCTTAGTCCACATGAGAAGAATTATCTAACCCATGATCATCAAATCACAATCGTGATTCATTCTATTAATATTTGGTGGTATTTCTTTTTTTAAGAATGGTTTTTTAGGTATTCAAAAAACAAAATCTATAGTTATATCTTCGTTAAAAATTATTTGAATATCCTCTTGAGGAATCAGGTGGAGTACTTTCAGTATTTTTATATCATCATTTTCCATACCCAGGGGAAAGGTAATGTCATTTATGATTCATTAAGTAAGAAACATCGCACCTTGGTCGTGAAATAATCATCTAAAGAGTGGAATTTGATGGATCTTCTTTCACCGTTTCATTTATGAGTCTAGTAAGTGGATGTTGAGGTTATTTTAGTCAGTGTTCAGTTCACCTCTAATCTTCTTGAAGTTATTCTTCAGGATCAATAGTTTGATGATGAATTTCATAGCATTGGGGACTCTCTTTATGGTGGGAGGCTATTTCTAAGTGGTTGTTCTACATGCAGGGTATTATAGGTTTTTAGAGTGGGTTTATTGTGTTTATATCCATAAGGAATGTTTTGATGGAGTATTTTCGTGATAACTAATGGATTGTTCCCCCAAGGACCAAAAATATGTTTTAGGGAATGTGGTGAAAATTATGGTGGTCATGTATGATATGGGACATCACTGACTTTGTTTCATGTTATTATACTATCCAATAGGTCAAGGATAAGCACCATAGACCTTCATGTTTTCTTCATCCACATCAAATTCCAACTTAGAAGTGGGATAAGATCTATATAGATTTTGTGGATGAATTACTAAAAATATATGATATACCAAAGGTTTCAAACCATTTGTATAAGCTGGAAAACTACTAGTATAACATATACCAATGGTTGTCCAAACTGTTGGATACTAAGCTATGGTGATAGACATATCCCAATTTTTATTCATAAACCATTGAGGTATGTCATCTTACAACACTTTGTAAGAATGGTTTTCTATAACTTTTGGTATAACTTTTTTCCAATGGTTTTACATCGTTGAAATATAACTCACTTTATATATATACCAATGGTTTTCTGAACCATTGGTAAATACTTTTACCAATGGTTTATGGAAAGCATTGGTAACAATTTAGTTAAAAGGTCTATACCAACAGTTTGTAAGCCATTGGTATATAATTTTTCTAATGGTTTCATCAAACCATTGGTATAGATTCGATTTTCACATCTATACCAATGGTTTTCAAACTGTTGGAATAGATTTGATGAAACTCTAGTAGTAAGATGTACCAGCCTCCCATTCCATAATTACCTGCAATAATAACAAACCTATATAGAATTCCGAATTAATTACCTCCAATTACTTGTGTAATTACCTACATTTGAAATACTCTATACATAATTCAAAATAACACCAATGAAGACAAATATGATCCAAATAGAATTCCATCAGAAAAACACCAATGAAATTGCAGTACACTATACAAAATTTAGAATAACACCAATACACCCAACAAAATACACCACTGGAAACTAGAACACCCCAGAAAACAAAAATCTCTATAAACACAATACTTAAAAATTTGATCCAAGGGGGTGATGGATTTCCAAGGGGTGGGGTTGTTCGGGGGGTTGGTTCTACCCAAGGGGGTGGGATGGTGGTGTCCAGGGGGTGGGGTGGTGTCCCGGGGTGGTTTTCCAAGTGGGTGGGGGTGTCCGGGGGGTCCCAGGGGGTGGGGGTGGGGGCTATCAATGGGGGTGGGGTGGGGGTGGGTGTCTAGGGGGTTGGGTCTGTCTAAGGTGGTGGGGGTGTCTATTGGGGTGTCCAGGTGGTGGTGTCTATCCAGGGGGTGGGGGGCTATCCAAGTGGGGTGGGAGGTCTGGGGGTGGGGTGGGAGGGTTGTCTATGGGGGTGAGTGGGGTGTCCAAGAGGGTGGGGTGGTGGTGTCCAGGGGGTGTGGGTGTCCAGGGGTGGGGTTGTCCAGGGGGTGGGGGGTTTTCCAAGGAGTAGGGTGTGTCCAGGCGTGAGGGTGATCGCATCGTGATTCACTGTTTCATTTTCACCCTTACACCATTGTGCTAAATTAGTTTTGTATTGAAAATTATAAAAATAATATAAAATTTCAATTCATGTTTGGTTAAATTATTTTTTGTCTATTACTATTAATAAGGGAATTTATACTTGTTTTTTATAATTTCATTGAAGGTGGAGGTGATTTGGAGGGCCGATGATGATGTCCATGAAAAATGGGCCAAATTGTGTAGGATTTATGCACACTAGTGGACTCATCCGCTCACTTATACCGAACCCTACATCCAAATTAGCTGAAATTTTTTGGGATGGTCCAAAATTCATTGGTATAAATATCATAGGAAGGGACCCAAGACTCATTCAGCTATCTTATGGCCCAACCTACCTAATCTGTCCAGCACACCGAATCTACACGAAGTCAAAAGTGGTGTGCTGTGATTTTTCCATATCTTTGGCTCTAGTTGTCCAAATGGTTCCAAACGTTCCTTGGAGAATTTTGACAGGTGGGTAAACATGTTTCTAGTTTTTTTCCAAAGAGATGTTTGACTATCTGGTAGTCTAAGATCATAGTCCATGTGTTTTTACACAATCTGTGTTCCCAAAACCACCTTCCACTTTGCCTATAAAATGGAAGTTTGGGCTCCTCATTTGAAATTTCGAACCATAAGTGAAAATATACCAT
Source organism: Viscum album (assembly GCA_963277665.1). Classification (NCBI taxonomy): domain Eukaryota; kingdom Viridiplantae; phylum Streptophyta; class Magnoliopsida; order Santalales; family Viscaceae; genus Viscum; species Viscum album. The sequence goes on along the minus strand of OY728151.1, from coordinate 1,858,221,137 downwards.
TTTGGAGTCCTATAGGAGTCTCATACTCATCCTATATGTTCTATATCCCCCTATCCTAATAGGAGGGATCAATAATGAAGAAGGAGTTCCACTAGAGCTTCCTCCTCCTCTCGATGTCGAGCTAAACGGTGGGTGATCATTGTAAGGTACGTACACACTTGAATAGGGAGTTCGGGCACCTTATATTCTACTAGTTTTATGTAATTTCTGTGGGAATTATTTTACTTATGTTTAATCTTTATATTCTTCTTCTCTGAATTCATTTATTTGGTTTAATTAAGCGAAACATTTCTCATTTCAATACTGATTGTGTTGAGATTCATGTGGGAATATTGGGTTGTTCTGATTGGAAAACACAGTAATCCTATTTTTATCACACATACATGATATTTTAGTATTATTTGGTAGACCTCACTCTATTATTATGGTCCAAACCTTGACAATACAATTGTTTCATCAAGGGGTGGTTCTTAGTGCATCGTTTTAAGAGGAAAGAGTGGAACTGATATCTTGGCCATCCCTCAACCAGAGGATTACAACAAAAACCTAATAACCAATTGAGAACAAGTAAGTATTAAATTTTTAAAGTAAATTTGAAATGATCACTTATTTATCTCATATTTTTCAAAATCCACTTTGTCCTTCAACTTTACAACTCTTTACGTTAAGTTACTTTCTTAAAATTGTTTACAAATCCCTCCCCCCTTGTACTTTTTAAAACACATACTCTAAACCTATTAATGCTCCTTGAGAAATGACCAATGTTCTTATATATACTTCCAATAAACCTTAAAATGATAATCAATTTGATTTGTCAGTACAGCGCGTTCAAATTTTGGCTCTGTTGCCGGGGAGCGCTTCGGTTTTTAGTGTCTGTTTTTGATAAGTTTTTTATAAAGCTTATGAATATCTATTTGTTTTATCGTATAAAATTACTGAAATTTGTGTGTTATGATTTATATATTTTGTAGGTTCTATGCATTACATGCTCTACTTTATGAGACCTACCACCTTTTGAACCCAAAATGGAGAGGATCTTACATCAGAAACACTGAGACACAGAAGAGAACCCTTTGAAGGAGGACACACCAAACATCGGCACTCCTCTTGATCCTTCTACTTATTCTTCTAGAACCGACATAAAAATAGAATTAAAATTTCATAATATTAATGAAAACAACCAAAAATTAAAATAAATAACCTCACATAATGTTGATATCCAACCCACATACATTCAATTAAAAGCCGAGGCTCCCAATTTTGAACTAAAATCTGGTTTAATTCATCCATTACCAAGATTCGATGGAATTCTTAGAGAGGATCCATAAAAGAATTTAAAAGAATTGCATACTATGTATTCAAATTTAAAACCTTCGAATGTGGATTATAACAAGTTAATATAAGGGAATTCCCGTTCACATTATAGGATACTACAAAATATTGGATTTACTATGTTAATTCACCAATAAGAGGCTAGGAAAACATGAAATGATTTTTTCCTGAAATATATTTCCCAACCTCACAAAATGCATCTATATGGAATTAAATATGTGGTATAAGGCAGTCACAAGGGTAAGCATTACATAAATATTTGGAACACTTTAATAGGTTATGTTCATGTTTCCCACACCACCAAATAAGTGATAAACTTTTAATTAAATATTTTTATTAAGGTTTAATTCCAATTTATAGAAATATCATTAATGCAGCTGCATGTGGTGGGCTAGTTGATAAGCCCGTGATTGGTACAAGAACTCTGATTGAGAACATGGCAATAAATATTCAACAATTTGTTTCAAGGTCTAGTGTACCATTCAAGGTGTCCAAGAGGTGAAAAGTAAGTAATTCAAGAAGAAGGTGTACAAGAAGTTCGAAGAGGTAAGTACCCTTCATCGAAAACTCTCTCTTTCCCAATGAAAATCCCAATATCCTCCTCCCATCCATTATGGTATATGATCTTCTAATAACCACTACTCTGATCAATGTCTGAAATTAAGAAGAACATCTGAGATTTGTGAGTAAGTTTTTCTAGGCTTCCCCTATAACCAACCCTTTAGGAAATAACCATAATATCCACCCAACTCTGGGTGGAAGGAAATCCAAGATGATAGGAATGGGGGTATTCAAACCAACCTCAACAACAATGGAACCAAACAAGGCAGAATAGTCATCCACCACCACCCAGAAATACCCATCGACCAAAAAGGTCATTCCAACCACCCCCTCTAAAACATGAGCCTAGCCTATAAGATATGATGAAGCAAATGGATACCAACAATATCCAATTCCAAAAAAAACCCTCAGGTTTCCCTATAAGACCTCAAAACCCAATTATTCCAAATAGCTAACTCAGTGGGTGAAATTCAAAGTCACAAGTCCTGTAAACTCATATATCGGCAATTAGTCAACCCTAGAGATAAATGAAATGATAGTTCCATAACCTTTAGGAGTGGAAAACAACAAAAAATCCAACTGACCCCTCTAATAGAGTCATCCCCTCCTAAAGAAACCACTATCCCAACCACTATTAAAATGGTCTAAGAGAAGAAAATCATTTTCCAAAGAAAATATCTTCTAAAGGAAAGAGTGTTTCTTCTGATGAGTCACCTATCCTAATAATTCCTCTTCTATTTCCCCAATTTCCTACCCAACCTAGAAAACAAAAGGAATATGAACTCAATAAGAAAATTTAAGAGACATTCAAAAAAGTGCAGGAAAACATCCACTTGATTGATGTTGTGAAAAAAATTCCAAGATATTTAATGTATTTGAAGGAGATGTGTACACACTGAAGGCGACTTCCGGGAGGTGAAGTGGTGATCATGGGGAGGAACATTTCAGCAATTATAGATCCATCACTTCCCACCAATTTGAATGATCCGGTGACATTCTTGATTCAATGCACTATAGGGGAGTATTAATTTTCCAATGCTATGCTTGATTTAGGTGCCACTATTAATGTGATTCCTCACTCTTTTTACTCTTATTTTCAGGTCAGTGACCTGAATCCCACTGAAATTGTTGTTCAGATAGCAAATCAGAGTATAGTACACCCTTATGGTGTGTTAGAGGATGTTCTTTTGAGGGTGCAAAATTTAATTTTTCGTACTGATTTTTATGTGCGTAAAACGAAATATGATAGGATGAATGGACATTCCCTAATTATATTGGGGAGAACATTCATGAAAGAAACCAAAACCATAATTAATGTCTATAATGGAACATTATCTATGTAGTTTGGTGGTTACATTGTCCACTTCAATATCCTGGAATCCATGAAACACCCCTCAGAATAACATTCTCCTCTCTCTGTTAAATTAAATTGATGTACACCCATCCCCTAAAAAAGTTTTTTTCATTCCCCTGATCCCATTTCTGAGTTTTTATCTTTTATTGAAATTTTACATAATGAATCAAGCATTTAATTTTGTACCAATATAGAAAAATGACATGCATGTTTATTAATTGATAATTTCTTGAACACTAAGGATCAAATGACCTTTGATGATACTACTAATCTTATAAAATCTCATTCCTCATATAAGGATGATACCATTGAGCAGTTAGATGAGATCAGTGACCTCTCACATTCATACACACTCCCATCAATCCAAATCCACCTAAATTGGAACTGAAAAAACATCCTCAATATTTAAAATATTCCTATATTGATAATGGAAACATGTTTCCCATCATCATTTCTAGTTCACTCCATATTGAGCATGAATTGATACTAATTAAACTTTTTAGGGATTATACAAAATCTTTGGGTTGGACACTTTCTTAAATATTGGGTATTAGCCCGCCAATTTGTAAACATGATATTTTATTAAATGATGAGGCTAAACCAGTGAGTCAGGAAAAACGTTGACTGAACCCAAACCTCCTAGAAGTTGTGAAATAGGTGGTAATATAATTATTGGATACTAGAATCATTTACCCCATCCCTGATATCCAGTATATTAGTCCCGTTCAAGTAGTTCCAAAAAAAATTGTCCTTAAAAGAAATCAAAAATGAAAAAAATGAATTGGTTCCAACTCGTGTGAAGAATAGTTGGCTTTTCTGCAAAGACTATCTCTGACTAAACCTACATACTAAGAACGACCATTTCCCTTTTCCATTAATTGACTAAATTTAAGAGAGGCTAGAGGGTAAGCCTCACTATTGTTTCCTTGATGGGTTTTATGGATACTTTCATATCCATATTTCCCTCAAGGACTAGGAAAAAGACGACATTCACTTGCCCCTCTGGAACATTTTAATATAAGATGATTCCACTTGGTCTGTACAATGCTCTAGGTACTTTCCAATGATGCATGGTTAGTATTTTTTCAGATTACCTAGAGAATTGCATATAACTATTAATGGATGATTTCACTATTTTTATCTCCTCTTTTGATGAATGTTTGAGTAGTCTTTATTCTGTCCTATGTCATTGTATTGAAAATAATCTCATACTAAATTATGAGAAATTCCATTTCATGGTGCGACAAGTTATAGTTTTGGGACATGTAATTTCTAGGGATGGTATCCAAGTAGATAAATCAAAAGTGGATGTCATTTCTTCCCTTCCATTCCCCAAATATGTACTGGATCTGTTGTATTTCCTAGTTCATGTTGGATGTCGTTTCATTTGTGACTTTAGAAATATTGATCTCCCCCTCTCCAGATTACTCCAAAATGAAAATGAATTTGTTTTTGATAAAGAATATGACGAAGATTTTATAAAGATAAAATGGAGTCTCACAACACCCCCGTTAATCTAACCACCTTGGTGGGATTTACCATTTGAGCTCATGTGTGACGCCTCTTACTATGCAGTTGGGATGTCTTGACATAATGGGTCGATCGAGTTCCACATGTCATTGCCTATGCCTCACGTACATTGGACCCTGTCCAAGAAAACTACACCATAACTAAAAAAATAATTCATTGAAATTTTGTTTTCTACGGACAAATTCTAGTCAGATATTTTATGTTCAATATTAATTGTGTTCTTAGACCATCCATCCCTCTTGTATCTCCTTAAGAAAATGGAAGCCAAACCGCGTCTCATTCGCTGGATGATCCTCCTTTAGGAATTCAATTTAGAAATTAATGATAAAAGGAGCAAAGTATATGGTGGCGGACTATATCAGTAGGATTCACCCATACTCAGACAATGTCTCTTCTCCCTGTATTCCTATAAATGATGTGTTCACTGGTGAGAAATTGTACTGAGTGCAAGATACTATTACTTGGTATGCGGAATTTGTAAATTATTTGAAATCATCTTTCATTCCTACTAATTTTAACAAAATCTAGGCTGACCATCTAAAACATGAGTCCCATTGGTAAATTTGGGATGACCCCTACCTCTGGAGGACATGTAGTGATCAAGTACTTAGGCGTTGTGTTCCTAATAGTGAGTTTTAGTTTTTCCATAGATTCTTCCACACTCTTGATTCTGGGGGCCAATTCGGTCCCCAATGGACTGCTCGTAAGGTCCTTGATTCTGGTCTATTTTGGACAACACTTTTTCAGGATTCCCATGATTTTTGTAAATATTTTCCTCATTTTCAAATAATGGATAATTTCTCTAAAAGAAATGAAATTCCATAACTACCATTGCACTTTCATGATTTTTTTATTTTTTGGGAATTGACTTTATGGGAGAATTTTAGAATTCCTTTGGAAACTTGTACATTATTCTGGAAGTTGATTATGTGTCATAATGGATAGAGGAATGAGCTACAAGGAATGATGATTATAAGGCAGTTGTTGAATTTTTGAGAGCCCAAATCTTCTGTAGGTTTGGCTTACCAAGGATCATCGTCACTGACAAGGGTTATCATTTCTGCAACCAAACAAGGAAATCACTTTTTCATCGGTAAGGAGTTGGTCATAGAGTGTCTACTACATATCACCCATAGACCAATGGTCATGTCGAGGTGTCATATTGGGAGGAAAAATAGTTTCTTGAAAAAATGGTTCAAGAAAACAAGAAAACCTTCATTGTTAATGGGAAATGGCTGAAGCACTTCCATGAATCCATTCCATAAGAAACATACCAATTAAACCCATTGGGTTTTATCCTTAATTCCCACATTCTATTTCATTATATAGAGGAAAATGCACACTCTAGGTGTGGGCATGGGTATATTCCTAGGTTAGTTATAAATTATCATCATCTTTCTTATTTTTCTCTTTTTAGCATACTGAATTGTATTGCTAATTTTCCCCTTCCCTCCCTCTCACCTTTGTTCTGGTGTATTACGTTTTTCCCACTTTATCAGGGAAAATTATTCCCATTTAATCATTCAATTTATTGAAAATTTATGTGTAATTTTTGTATTTCATGTTGTTTTAGCATTCAAAAAAAATCAGATGCAATGTGCATTTCATCAAAAATTCAATATTTTGGTGTGACTATCTTTTTAAATTTAGTTCTTTTTTGAAGATAGAAATGGTTGTATCATTTTGAAACGTTTCAGAAGAATGGGGCCCTTTTTTGAATAATTTAACGGAACATCATGTAACTTAATTTATCCATACAACTTTACAACCAACCATCAAGTGTAAAATTTTCTACTTTATAAAAGGTAAATATAATTTAGATGGATTTTTATCTACTTTCAAAAGTCAATTTTCCATACGTTCATTCCTTATCAGATCTATTACATTATTTTACCAGATTGACCTATGTTTATGTACCTGTTATCCAATTGTTGTACACCCTAAGAAAAGGTATGTATACTGGGAAGGTAAAAAACAACCCTTCCTCAACCTTTGATCTTGTTATAACTATTATAATTAGTGTTGTGAGGAGATAAAACATGGCTTTGGAGAAGAGTGTGAGATTTGTTAAAAGTGTAAATTTTGGAAAAAAATGAGCGGAGTGATGAAATGTGAAATATATGGGGATATCTAGGTCAGGATATTATGGTTTGAATTTTGGGAATTCTTAAGTGAGTGGGTCTTGAATTTTACTACAAAGGATATAGGGAAGGTTTGGTGGAAAGGATCATATAAGTAGACAATTTTTAAAATGACATATGTTTACATGGTAAGAAGTGGAAAGAATAGCATGAAATGGTTGTCACACACACACGTGGAGAATTAGTGAAATGATTAACTTTTGAATTATTTTCTTTGATTAGTATCATGCATCTCTTGAAAATTCAATTAGATAAAAATTTTGAGACGCCTTTTTCCATGATCATAGAGAATAATTCCTTGATGTGATTTTTTTATCACATTTCTATCCAGAATTAAATTTTCATTGAATTTTAAATCTTTATCTTTTTTTAAATATCTACATGCATAATTTTTTGAAATATTACTTTGCCTAAGAGTGATAATTTTTAGGTGAGGGGTGTGATCCCACTGCGAGTCACTATTTCATTTTCACCCTTACAACACTGTGTAAAACTAGTTCTGTACTGAAAAATATAAAAATAATAACATATTTCACTTCATGTTTGATTCAATTGTATTGTGTTTATTACTATTAAAAATGTCGTTGATACTAGTTTTTTATAATTTAATTGAAGGTGGTGGTGATTTGGAGGGCCCGTGATGGTGTCCAAGAAAAATGGCCCAAACTAAAAAGGATATGTGAACACTAGGGGACTCATCCGCACATTTATACCTAATATTGAACCAAAATAGGGTTAAATTGTGTGTAATTTTACTAAATTCATTTATCTACATTTCGTCTCAAGGGACCCAAGACTCCTTCTTCAATTTGATGGCCCAACTTACCTGATCTGTCCAACACAATGAATCTACACGATATCAAAAGTGGTGTGTTGTGATCTGTCTATATCATTGCCTCTATTTTTCCAAATGGTTCCAAACATTTTTTGTAGGTATTAAAGAGGTTGGAAAAAAGGTTTCTAGTTTTCTCCAAAGTGAGATTCTACTTTCTCGTTGTCTAAAACTAGGGTCCATGTGGTTTAACACAATCTGTGTACCCAAAACCACCTTCCACTTAGCCTATAAAATGGAAGTTGGGATCCTCATATGAAAGTTCGAACCAGAAGTGAAGCTCTTCCATTTTGGAGTCCTAGAGGAGTATCATACCCATAATAGAAGTTATTGATTCTCTAATCCTCATAAGGGGACAATATTGAAGAAGGAGTTCCACCTGATCTTCCTCCTCCTCTCGATGTCGAGCTAAATGGTGGGTGATCATTATGAGGGAGCTACACACTTGAAGAGGGAGTTATAAAACCTTATATTCTATTGGTTTTGTTTAATTTTTTGTTAATTATTTCCCTTATGTTTAATCTTTGTATTATTTTTATTGGAATGCAATTTTTTGGTTTAATTAAGTGAAACGTTTCACATTTCAATACTGATTGGGTTGAGATTCAAGTGGGAATCTTGGGTTTTTCCTATCGGATGGCACAATAATCCTCTTTCTCTCACACATACATGAGATTTTATTATTCATTGGTAGAACTCACTTTATTCTTGAGTTCCAAACCTCGACAACATGATTTTTGAGTCAAGGGGTGGTTCATTGTGCATCATTTTAAGAGGAAAGAGGGGAACCAAGTCTGTGTCATCCCTCAACCAAAAGATTACAAAAAAACCTAATAACAAATTGAGAACAAGAAACTCTAAAAGTTCTGTAATAACATAGAAATGTTCACTTAATTATCTCCAGTTTTTTAAAATCCACTTTGTCTTTCATCATTAAAACTCTTTATATTAAGTTACTTTCTTAAAATTGTTTACAAATCCCCCCCATTATTACTTTTTAAAAATGCATACTCTAAACCTATTAATTATCCTTGAGAAACAAACTAGGATCTTACCTATTAAAATAAACCTTAAAATCATAATCAATTTGACTTGTCATGACAATGCTTTCATGGGGTGTCCAGGGGTGGGGGTTATCCAAGGTGGTAGGGGTGTCCAGGGGGTGTCCAGGGGGTGTGGTGGATGTCCGTGGGGGTGGGGGTGTCTAGGGGGTAGGGGGATGTCCTAGGTGGTGGGGGTGTTCAGGTGTTGGGGGTGTCAAGGGGTGGGGGTGTCTAGGGGGTGGGGGTTGTTCATGGGAGTGGGGGTAGTCCAAGGGGTTTGGGGTTTCTGGGGGAGGGGTTGTCCAGGGGTGGGGGGGGGGACATCCAAGGGGTGGGGGTTCTAGGGGGTGTCCAGGAGGTGGGGTATGTCCAAGGGGGTGGGGGTTTACCTTGTGGTTTCAAGGGTTGGGGGTTGTCCAAGGAGGTGGGGGCGGCCTAGGGGGTTGGGGCTTGTCCAAGGGGGTGGGTGTCTAGGGGGTTGTCCAGGGGGTGGGGGATGTCCAGGGGATGGGGGTGTCCAGGGGGTGGGGGTTGTCCAGGGGTGGGGGTTGTCCAAGGGGGTAGGGGGAGTCCAGTGGGGTGGGGGTGTCCAGGGGGTGGGGTTGTCCATGGGGGGGGTCCAGGTAGTGGGGGTATCCAGGGGGTGGTGGTGTCTAGGGGGATGGGGGTTGTCCAGGGGGTGGGGGTTTTCCAAGGGGGTAGGGGTGTCTAGGGGTGGGGGTTGTTCATGAGGGGTTGTCCAGGGGGTGGGGGTTTCCAGGGGGGAGGGGGTTTCCAAAGGGTGGGGGAAGTCCAAGGGGGTGGGGGAGTCCATGGGGTGAGGGTGTCCAGGGGTGGGGGAGCCCATGGGGGGTTTTCTAGAGGGTGGGGGTGTCCAGGGGTTAGGGGATATCCACGGGTGTGGGGGTCCAGTGTGTGCAGTGGTGTCCAGGGGGGTTTTCCAAAGGGGTGGGGTTGTCCAGGGGTTGGTGGTGTCCATGGGGTGGAGGTTGTCCATGGGTTGGTGGTGTCCAGGGTTGGGGTGGTGTCTAGAGGCTATCCCCAGGGGTGGGGGTTGTCGAAGGGGGTGTTGGGGTCTGGGGGTGGGGTGTCCAGGGGTGGGGTGGTGTCCAGGTTGTGGGGGTTTCCATGGGTATCCATGTGGGTATGGGGGTTTTCCAACGGGTGGGAGTGTTTAGGGGTGGGGGATGTCCAAGGGGGTGGTGGTGTCCAGGGTGGGTGGGGGCTATCCATGGGGGGTTGTCCAGGGGGTGGGGTGTCCAAGGGTGGGGGTGTCCAGGGGGTGGGGGGGCGGGGGCTATCCAAGGGGGTGGGGGTGTCCACGGGGTGTCCAAGGTGTGTGGGGGTTGTCCAAGGGGTGGGGTGTCCAATGGTGGGGGTGTCCATGAGGGTGGGGTGTCCATGGGGTGGGGGTTAAGGGGGTGGGGGAGTCCAGGTGGTAGGGGGTTTTCCAAGTGGGTGGGGTGTCAAGGGGATGGTAAAATCAGTCACACATATATTTAGTCATAGTATATCATCAAATCAAGTTTTATTATTCATAATTGGTAAATCACTTTTCGATATTAAGGGAAAAATTAGTTTCTTTAGCCTAGGTAGATGATGCAGGTTTCTATACATGTTTTGCAGAAGAAAACAAACCATCATGTTCATTATCTGGTGAAATGTTAATGGGAGGTCTTAGAGTTATACTAATTTTATACACTATCAATACAGCATTGAAATTTTCACCAAGCTATAAATTTTGGTTTCCTAGGTTTTAAAATAGTTCAATTCCAAATTTAAATATGCAATTCTAATAAAATTGCAACCAATAAACATTGAAAATTCACATAAGGGTCAAATCAGATAAAACATATTTGTAATAAATATTAAATGAATTTGAATAGTACAATCCTTAACAACCCAAGTCTAGCTAAACCAAAATAATTGAGAACATGGATGGATGATTCTATATATTTCCCACCACAACATCCGGTTCATAGTCTACTCTGACAATTGAGCTATTGCAGTTCTCAAAAGTAATAAATGGATCGTTTATAATTGAATTAAGGATGGTGTAAATTCCATCATCCCTATCATAAAAAATATGTCTTGGAATTACTTAAATAATGACACCAAATTCAGGTCGAAGATTGGTCTTTAACATAAAAAACTTGTTTATCCCTTGATTCCAATACACGTGGTTCATCAGTAGCAAGAGTTCGAGCCATATCATTTACTAAAAATCCACAATCATTAATAAATGTGCCCTACCTCATCATTGAATCAAACCATTGGAATTTCATTATCATGACTCGTCTATGAGAGTAATAATCCAATATTATTTTTTTTCAATGACTACATAATAACCTACATTTTCAAATAAATTTCTACTATTGGATGTACTGTCATAATAGTCTATTGTGGAAGTAACCATAACACCACCATGTTTTGTTATCATGTTAATTTCTCATTCAGTGATAATAAATTTATACTCATTGATAACAATTGATTTACAGTCACAAACCATAGTATTAGGACCAAAATCCAAAGCTCTTATTTCCTCAGTGATAGAGTCATCAAGAAACTCAATAACATAAATATAAATGAATATTAAACATAATTAAATTTTGATTTAATTATTTAAAATAGTAATATTTTTACCTTCAATTTTAACCTAGTATAGAACTCTTTTCTATGAAAAGTCTCCCTCCTTCTCAAATATAATGAAGGATTCTTTCTATTTATCATTGATTTATGTTCCATTTAGATAAAAATAGGAATTTTTTAATAGATATATATGTAACATATACATATTCAATTTACGTACCTGATGTAATCATCGAAAAAATCACAGTTGAATAGATCTATGTGATGTGCCATCTCCCGCTCTTCAAGGCTTAATGTCGTCAATGTATATTATCTAAGAATTCCTCCAGTTTGAAGAAGTTCTGGAAAACTGGGTTAAATTTACTCATATTTTTCTTCTATGTTTCTCATTGGTATGTTCATTATTTTAGTAAGATAAAAAAATTCATAGAGCAGGAATCCATACATTCTTGATCCACGTAACTGTTCACGATAGAACCCTCAGGATGATTCCCATTTCAGACATAAGACATTAATGTGTACATACTTATATCAGTTTGATACATCCAACAAAAATAAATAGTTCCTTAGAGAAGTATTTTATTTGGAATATGGATAGTCATATGTAGCATGCATGTGAAAAATGAAAGATGAAATATTTTCTTTAACTCACACAACATTAATGGGGAATCTGCCAAAATGTTTTACAATAAAGGATTGGATATCTTCTTAGCAAAAATATCTCTAAACAAATAGCACAACAGAGTAACAGCCACCCTTAAATTATACTAAAAATTTTTGATGATTTATTTTGGAATCAACTCATGCATAAGGATTTGATAATCATGAATCATCAAATATTTTAGCTTCAACTCTCTTCTGCTGACCCATTTAGATATTTTTCTTGAATAGACATCATGAACTTTAATTGTCTCCTATACTTATATAAATTAATTTTTTATATAGGTTTCATCACATAAGAAAAACATGGAACTTGCCATTTATTTTCACTAACACACATAGGATGAAATTCTGGTCTGATGCCCCAATCCACTAAGTCACGTAGAGACTGTAAATCATATTTTTTCTTTCCCATAACATTTAGAAAAATAGAAAGAAACATTTCACATATATTATTTTCAACGTGAATTATGTATAAGAAATTATGTACCAAATTGGTTGACCAATAAGGAAAATAAAAGTAGATACTCCTCTACTTCCAATTGTAATAGGTTTTAGTGGAAACATTTTTTCTCTTTTTAGATTTCATTTGACCATTCCCAAATGAAAATTGAAATATGGAAATTCATTAAGAACATCATTTCTAGATATATGTTTAGGTGGATCATTAATCCCCATGTTATTTTCAAATCATCAATGATTATTTCAATATGGATGGTCCATTGGAAAGAATCGGAAATGTCCCATAAAACTAAATATACTGTGATGTTTCAGTCTTTTGGATCATGTATTCTTCATATAAACAGAACATGATAGTTTTCCCTTTGTGATCCATCCAGACATCATTGCATAAGCAGGAAAATAATTGATTGTCCACATAAGTGCAACACGCATATGAAATGTTTCTTTCGAACAAGCATTGTATGTGCGCACACCCACATCACGAATAAGTTTCAACTATTTTATTAAAGGTTTCATGTATACATATATATCATTGTTGGGATCAGATGGTCCATGTATGAGTATAATCCTGAAATTGAAAGTTTTTTTCATACGCAACCATGGGGGAGGGTTATAAATGTGTATAAAAACCAGCCATGTTTTGTGTGAATTCAGCATCTTCCCAAATGGATTCAAACTCTCAAATGAAACACCCAGCCTCACAATAAGCACATAAAGTACAAAATCATGTTATCCAGCATCAAATATATTCCATGAAAATTCATTTTTAGGGTGAACCAACTCATCATTATCCTTCCTTATCACGGTATCATTCCATTTCATTTTTGTTGATATTTCATCAGAAATAAAAAGATTCTCGAGTCAGGGATCAATGGAAAGTTCCACATTACATTCTGTGGGACACAGGATGGTGTTCCATTAGCTTTTTTTCATCCAATGGTATGTGTCACATTTTATACAATCATTTAGTTTAGAATTTTCCTCCCAGAATAAACTGCAATCTTTCCGGAAAGCATGAATTTTTGTTTCTGCAAAATCCATGTTCCTCAACTAACATCCTCACCATATAGTCGTTTTAGGGAATATCTGCACCATATGTAAGTATTTCCTTCATGATGGTAAGAATGTAATTGATGGTAGCATTACAAATACCATACATAGTTTTCCAATGAAACAACCGGATTTAAAATTCCAGATTCGTCAATTTACTACATTGTTGATATGCTGGAGTCGTGGCTGCATCATTCATTTTTTTCGCACTAACAAATTCATCATTTTCATTAAACGCATCATGTGTGCTCATATGGAAGTCTTCTTGGGTTTTAATTAGTTATTTTTTATAATGAAGAATAAATGGAAACTGGTCATATAACAAATTATCCAATCCAGTCCCCTCATTTAGATCAGCAACAATTGGAGATTTAATTTTCTCCCCATTGTGATATCACACATAGTAATTTTATTGAAAACCATATTTGGTTATGTGGTAGATGACTTCTAAATATCTCAACCAAGGTCTTACAACACAATTGTAACATGGGAAGTGTATGTGGACACTATCTGAATGATTGTGAAATGAAATATCTAAAAAAATCTCCAAATTTTTTTGAAAATCACATGAGATCCGATCGGTTTCATACATCCAACTTGTAGTCATTCTGTAAAAAATTGTTATAAGTCATTTTTTCAAAATAAATTCTGTAAGACTTAAGTTTCATCGAAAATATATTTAAGTAAATGATAATTGTTCACATTATATAGAAACTATATCTGACACACTACTCTATATGAGAACTATAATATAAAAGACAACAAAATAATATATTTATAACAAAATATCTTTGAAGAACTATACATGAGTGTACAATATCTTGTACTCTTGTGCAAGAAAATTATTCATGAGTTGAGTAAATTTTCGATTGACGAAATTTTATATTTTAGTAGATTATTTGAATGATATTCATAATATCTATTCTGAATAAATGGGAAATCTAGTCTGAAAATGATTGTAAAAAGTTCTTGAAGGATTGAAACATCATGTTCATACATGTGGATCATGGTCCATGAAATATATAATGGAACTAAGGGGATTTTTATATTATAAAATGAAAGTTTCATGGGGAAAATAAGCATGATTCCATGTACATGGAGATTTCGAATCAGGAGAGTGAAATTTATTTTCCAAATGGGATAATCTATCCCAATTTTAGATATACATAAAGGAAGGGGTTTCTAGTTGATGTCGTGAACCATTCCTAGGTTTATACCTTATTATTAAAACAATGTGAATATATACTAATTTAGTTATTTGAGCCTAAATTTGAGGTGAAATGTGTATTGGATGTTTTTCATTTATCACATACAAAAGGAAAACATGGACCAAATAGAACATTGTTTAAGATATTACAAAGTGAATTATTTCCATCAAGGATGTAGAATGTGTCAAGAGAGTTTTTTAAATAAGCTATTGATGCTAAAAAATGGAAATATTTTTGAAAAGATAAGAATTTAATAACACCCAATACCCAAAGACGATGTATTAATTGTGTGGGGGTGTCCATGGGGTGGGGAGGTCCAAGGGGGTGGGGATATCATTGGGGTGGGGGATGGTTAGGGGGTAAGGTGTCCAAGGGGTGGGGATGTCCAGGGGGTGGGGGTTGTCCAAGGGGTGGGGGTTGTCCAAGGGGGTGGGGTGTCTAGGGGTGGGGGGTTTCCAAGGGGTGGGGTTGTGCCCAGGGGGGTTGTCCATGGAGGTGGGGGTTGTCCAAGGGGGTGGGGGTGTTTAGGGGTGCGAGTGTCTAGGGGGTACAGTGGTGTCCAAGGGGGGTGGTGTCTAGGGAGTTGGTGTCCTGGGGGGGTTGTCCAAGGGGGTGAGGGTGTCTACAGTTGTTGGGGCTGTCCAGGGGGTGGGGGTTGTCCAAGGGGTGGGGGTTTATAGGGGTGGGGGTGTCCAAGAGGTGGGGTGGTGTCCAGGCAGGGATGTCAAATGGGGTGGGGTTGTCCAGTGGGTGGGGGTGTCCAGGGGGTGGGGGCTATCTTGGGGTGGGGAGTTGTCCAAGGGGTTGGGGGTGTCTAGGGGTGGGGGTGTCAAGATGGTGGGGTGGTGTCCAGGGGGTGGGGGTTGTTTAGAAGGTGTGGGGGAGTCCAAGGTATGGGGGTGTCCAAGCGGTGGGGTGGTGTCTAGGGGGGGGGCTGTCCAAGGGGGTGTGGGTGTCCACAGGAGGGGGTTTTCTAGAGGGTGCGGGTTTTCCTTGGGGGTGGGGTGTCTAGGGGGAGGTCCATGGGGGTGGGGGTATCCAGGGGGTGTGGGTTGGGTGTCTAGGGGGTGGGGTGTCCGTGGGGGGCTATCCATGGGGTGAGGGGTGTCCAAGGGTGTGATTTGAATGATTCACATGATCATTAAAATCCATAATGAAGTATAATTTATTATTGATAAACATAAACAATCATTGTATCCCTCAATACAGCAATGTTAACATAAATTTTAAGGTAATCTTCCATTTCACTATGAATATCTTGTAGAATCTATATTGGTGGTAGGATATTCACCTTGATTGAAAAACTATTCAATTTAATGGGGAATGATTGATATTCTATCGAACCTTTATTTTTATATGGATAGTTATTGATTATTTATGCCTGATTAAGTATGTGGTTCCATAAATGGTGATATTAAATTTATTTTCTATCCACTCTATTCATATTATTAATGTATTTGATTTCCCCCCATCCCACCTGGACATCCCCCCCCCCTCTCTAGATAGCCCACACCCCCTCCCATCCTGCACACCTCCCTTCACACCTGCACATCCCCCCCCACCACCACCACACCGAGATATCCCACCCAACCTGTACAGCCCACACACCCTCCCCGCACAGCCCCCCCCCCCCTCTCCCAGGATAGCCCACCCCCTTCCTAGACAGCCCACACCCCCACCTCTCCCTAGATATCCCATCCCCCATTTCATATAATCCTGATTCCTAAATTAGTTCTGGTAATTTAAATGAAATGTATAGAAATAATTATACATTTCTATCATTTTAACATCACAAGGGTTTCAAAATAATAAAGTTGAATCATTACCATCATGAACCATCTTTTTATTATTAACATTAATACTTTAAAAAATCATAAATCCATAAAATTAATAAATGAATATCCAAGTGTTAAAATACATCCATTTCATGAATGGAATTTCATTACATCATCAGAGAAATTCCAAACTAGGGTCATAGAAAACCATTCCCTATCCAATTTTAGAATGAATAAAAGCCTATTATAGATGACCCATAAAATTGTTGGTGTAAACCATGAATATCATATATATATAAATCACAACACACCTAATTGTAAACACACCTCCAAATATCATAGGTGGATCAGATTTTATCTTCCACTCTAAATATCACCCATGAATTCTAAAAAAACACACCTATCTGTAAAAACACCTCCAAATAAATCATCATGAACCAAATTTTTTTATCAAAACACTAAAACAACCCATGGATTTAAATCAATCCAAATGAAAACGGTAAAAAAATTATAACTCAGTTAGAACTTACAAATTTGAAATGGATGTTTAATCAATGATGTATTCCAAAGAATAAGGGATATGTAAATCAAAACAAAAAACAACATTGTATTTATTTAAATAAAAATGAGAAAACAGGTGTATAACATAAAACTAAGTTAAAACGTATATATTGGAAGCGGAAGAATAAAAACCCATTTTTGGGAAGAGGGATTGCACGGGAAAAATTTGGAAGAAGGGTTCTCATGGGAGGGAAAAACGAGAGCTCTGGTTTTGGGAACAATGTGGGAGGATTAGGGGATCTGTATATATGGCATTCTATCCCAACAGTTAATTAAAACTTTTAGAAAAAATGTGTTATCCCAACGGTTATATGAAACCATTTGAAAAATAGGCTCTAATAAGGCCTATCTCAAAGGTTTGAAAAACCGTTCGGAAAACCCGTCCTTAAAAACCAAAATGCCAATGGTTTATTGAAAACCATTGTCATAAGTTTTTTTTACCAATATTTAACATAAAATATTGGGATACGAGTGTTGGTATAAGTGGGATTTCTAGTATTGGTGTGTCTCTACATAATCTTATAAATAATAATGTGATATGGTTTGTGTTCGATAGGTTGACATAATAGGATCAAATTATACACATTCTTAATAAAACCAAAGCTTAGGAGTTAGGAAATCACTATGTGAATGATATTGTTCATTTGAATGAAGTTAAATATGTCATAGTCTCTGATAGAGATAACTATTTCACATATCATTTTTGTTGGACATTAGGATGTGATAGGATATCAGGTTTTTTTGAGTATGGAATACCATCCATAGACAGATGACCAAATAGATAAATCTATACAGATTCTTGAGGTCATTCTTCATTCTTATATCCTTGATTTTGGACAAGATTGGGATGACCTATTGGGGCTGGTTGGGTTCCCTTATAATAATATTTTCCAACACATGACTATAACAGATCCTTTTGAGGCTTGGTATGGTAGGCCATGTAAATCTTCATTGTGTTGGTCAGATATTTATGAATGTTCTTCAGTTGGACCAAGCTTAGTCCATGATACATTAGTAAAGATTCATTTGATTCATCAAAGAATATTGAAAACACAGTGATGGTAATAATATTTTGTTGATCATCATCCAAAATTGTTGGAGTTTTTGGTTGGTGATCTCGTGTTCCTGAGAGTTTCACCATGTTTGGTCCATCGACATCTTGAAAGGAAAAGGAATGTTGCTCCTCATTTGGTGGGAACTTTAGAGGATATTGAGAAAGTGGAGAATGTGGATTACCATTTAACACATCCACTAAAATTGAAATCAATGCATGATTTCATTCATGTGTCATATCTTTGGAAGTATATTTATGACCCATATCATGTCTTGAGATGGTGGGATCTTGATGTTGAGCATGATTTATCCACGATTAAGAATCCAATCAGGAATTTGATTCTGAGAAAAAGTTACTTCATGGGAAGATGATACCTTTTGTCTAGGTGCTAGGGAATTATGGTTCTAATTCTCATAAAAGTTTGTATCATGAGGAAATAATGAGAGTGTAGTGCCCCCATATCTATGATATAGAAAATTCGTGATAAGATTTCTAGGGACAGAATGTTTTTATAGTGTGGAGATTGTAACATCTTGTTACATCTTTTCAAATACTCCAAAACCATTATTTTGATCATTCTTTGGTTGGGACTTCTCTGAGGTTGTTTCAAGTGTAATTTAGAGAATTTTTTAATCCCTTTTTTCTATAAATGGTTAGCACACGGTTAGGGAAAAATATGCAACTTGTCCCATCAAATTGTGCACCCTTTGATGTTTCTATGGAGGGGGTGCATTAATTTTTCAAACCATATGACTAGAACCTCCAAACCATGAAACCTTAGAAAGTGAGGGATTTAATGGTTTGTGCCTGGTTCGAAAGGAACTATTCAAACCTAGGAAAAATTGTGCACCCTGGTGTAGGGGTGCATAGTTAGGGAAGACTAATTGTCTAACTATGTATCACTCTCTAGGAAACCATGCATGCGTGTTTTATTTAATTTAAAAATATTGTTTTATTCACAAGCACTCAATTAAGTTTATTATCATCCCTTATCAGAAAAAACATGGTATCATGGGTTCAGAAGGCTCCCTATAAGATATTTTTTCTCCTCCAACCTCTTCCTTTGATAAATCAAAGTGTCAATGGAAGGTCTGATCCCCCTATGGTAAGTTGATCTCCTCTCTAATGGTTTCTTCTGATATATCCTTAATTACTCAATATATTTTGATGTATCATCACATTTTAGATGTATTTAAACTCTATTTAATTGTATCTTATATATAGGTTTTATTTATTGTTATTTTTTTCCTTTGTTCTTTTTTGGTATATCCTATTCAGGATGTCGATTCATGATCTTTGTTTAATGGTAGGTGGATCAGTTTGAGATTTTCCATATAACTGAAACCTTTATTTTTTTAAATTGTTTTTAATGGAGTTAAAAATATTTATGAAACATTAATTTGATTTTATTTGATTATGGACATTGAATAGCTTGGATTTTGGGGGAAACACCCAAATTCCAATGGAATTGGAATTTGGGGGATATTTTGTAAATGATAGATCTGATGAAATTATTTGAGAATTAATTTTAAGAAATTGATTAAATTGAAATAACTAAAACCTATGATTGGGTTTTTATTTAAAAATTCAAGAAATGATGAAAAAAAACATATTTTGGTTTTGAAATTGAATTGGCATATTGAAACTGAAAATTAGGAATTGTGATAGTAAATGATTATTGATTTAAAATGATATGTTTTTTTTATTTTTTCTATTGATGGGTTAATCAAATGAATGATGGGTAGTTTTTGGATTATTTGGGAAAAGAAATCTATGATCTTAATCACCAATCATTGTATTGAAGATGAGAAATCTATAAAAAACCTAATTTGGAATATCCTATCCCAGATGGGATGTTAATGAGTCTTATTCATCCTAAGCCTGAGGGATGTGTGTAGATATATCTTGCAATGATCACTATTTTGAGAAGTGTGAGGATCCTATAGCTAGAAACTAACTTACTATAAGAAATATTATAATGGTTCTTATTATGCTTTTTTGATTATATATTCAATTGATTAGAGAAGATTTTTACTCATTAAAAATTATTTATATAAATGTTTTAAATAAAATATTTATTTAATACATTTTTGAAATGATTTAAATCCATTGAAAAGAATCATGTTTGTTTTAAATATGAAACTAATTTTTTATTACATTCCCTATTTTATTTAAATTGAAAGCATGATTTGGTTTGTCATTATGGAATATATTATGGGACACAAGGTGAGACCCTACTTGGATTAATATCTCAAACCCTACCTTTTCCTTCAAGTGTTTATATATTTTATTTTTCCATATATAAACAAAGGGAAGGTTCAACTTGGACATTCTAGATGTTCCTGTTCATTTGGGATTGGAGTGATGATTCCTTTAAGATATTTTAGTTTTATCATTCCATTTTTTGAAGACATTGATGAATTAATGATGTTGGTTTTTTATACCTTATTTTTATTGATATCTTCTCCCTTTGGAGTTGTAAGAATAATAACTTATAATATTTTATCATACTCAATTTTGTGGAAAATACATTCCATATTTTATCATGTATGATTCAAAGTGCTAGTTTCCAACCCATGGGGATCGAGAATACCCTTCAAGACATGTCAAAGCTGGCTTAGTTATCAGTGTACTAGGGTTTGTGGGATTGATGATCATAGGGTTAATTTGTGTACCTTATATAGAGAGATACATGGAACATGTCGTGAACTTTAGAGAGGTTCAAAGGAAGTGAGAATTGATAAGAAACCATCCCAACTCGATGAAGAATCTAAAAAGGGATAATATACCTATGGATTAGAATTCCTTTTTTGATAAATTTGATAACCTTATTCCATCAAGAAATTCATAGATAAAACTTTCCACCACCTTTGAATTATATATCTTCTTGATGATTATCAACATAAACTTTATATTCAATCAGTGTTTCCCTTGTGTTTTGTTGAATGGTTATAAAATTCTACGTTATTTGTTTAACTAGCTCAATTCTGAATATATTTCCTTCCCCAACATCATTCCAACATGTTGGGCCTCTACACTTATTTTCATATGGGGATTCATAAGGATCTATCTGAATGCTTGAGTGAAAGATATTGTTGTAATAAAACTTGAATAATGGAAGGTGTTGATCCCAACCACATTATATATCTAAAAAATATGATATTATCATATCCTCAAGGGTTTGAATTTATCCCTCAAACTGGATATCTCTCATATGATAATAAAAAATTTTAAAACTAAACTCTATATCAATGGTATGCTAGAGAATTCACCAAAACACTGAGGTAAACTTCACATCTAGATCAAATAAAATATAATGAGTTACTCTATGAAACCTTACCACTTCCATAAGTATATCCTATCATTCTTATCCAAAGATAAAAATTATCTAATAGTAATGAAGTGTGTTGAATTTTTATGTTTATCAACTACAAACCATATAGAATTATTCTATTTAGACATTTTGGGGATTCATATGAAAAAATCCATGGCAATTTTTCCCATTTTTATTCTAGAATGGGTAATGGTTTTAACATCCCTTTAATTTTTTTTCTCTCAATCTTAAATTTCTAGCACACTATGCATTGAGGTAAAAAATTTCAATATATCTCTTCATTTAATACAACTAGAAATACTCTATCAAATTTATATATATAATTATCCTTCTAAGATGAATAGATAATGAAGAAATCTTATCTTCAACTAATAGATACTTCTTAAAATTGGGTAAGATTGAAATATAAACATGGTTCTTGAACCTTATCATTCTTCTACAATCAAGGTTAATCTAAGGAATATTTATCATCTTATTTTTTTATTCTGTATCTTCCTTATATTCCCCTTTAATCTTCACCTATTTATATGGTTAAACATTCATTTGAGAAATATAATTCTTCTTCCTTTCCTTTATGATTCCATGATATATCCATTGTAAATCCATAAATATAGTATCTTTTTTTATTTATATCATGGATAAGGTATCATGATCCTTTAGACTCAGGACATTTTCCACTTTGTTCTATTTTATTAGGGGGTATTGTATTGAGTAGTTATACTAATTAATTAGCATTAACCATCTACTCATGTTCACATTAAACTCTTTATAGGTGAATATATAATTCAACAAAAATTGTCAATACATATATCACACCATTATCTATAAATATAATACCTCTATATCTTTAATCAAAAATATTCTCCAATTAAATCCAAATCATGATTTGGGTAATTTTTCTTATGAACCTTCAATTGTCAAAGGGATTAATCTATCACCATATAATTTTTAAATCCCATGGTTATATCTAAAATAAAAAAAATAGTCCCAAAATTAAATTAATAATTATTTTTCACATCTT
This sequence comes from Viscum album, assembly GCA_963277665.1. Taxonomy (NCBI): domain Eukaryota; kingdom Viridiplantae; phylum Streptophyta; class Magnoliopsida; order Santalales; family Viscaceae; genus Viscum; species Viscum album. The sequence continues at coordinate 1,858,198,630 of OY728151.1, read as the reverse complement.
TTATACTAATTTAGACACCTCATATTCATGTGGTAGGTTTTCACCCTTATCACTCTACATTTTTTGGTTCAACCTCGCGGGCCTTATCAAAAATAAAAAGTTTTACTTTTTATTGAACAGTATTGATATAATTATTAATATATACCCAAAAATATGCTAAACATCTTTAAAAATAACCTTAATAATAAAATATCCTATAAAATCTATATTTTATCAATAGATTTGAACTTATGAAAAGATCATTATTTCTTAAATAATACTTCATGTTGAACCTAAGAGTTTCATATACCTTATTACAATAAAAAAATTTACCAGAATTTTGTTAATCACATTACAATCTCATCGCATACTACCTAAAATGGGGTGTCTTAGACATTGAACTTATTATATGCCCTACATAAATAAACCCATGAAATTATCCATAACTCTTAAGTTGATTTTACTTGAAGACCTATATGCTCCCAAAATTAACACAATCCAAAAGTGTTTCCTGATTCTTATAACTAAAATAATATTGGTAAAATACTTCTAAAAATTATTATTGAGTCCAAATACATAAATAATTCAGTCGTTACACTTCGTTATTAAACCATTAACTAGGCTTCATCGTCTAATTCCTTAATACCTTCTTCATTTCATATGTCATCTGTAGTCTCTTCACCGTCAATATAAAAACCATTACTCATACAACTTTATTGAACCACTTCTTGAGATTTAACCCCTAGGACCTCGATTTTCATAATTCCAATACTTTCTATATTTAAAACATTTAACAATTGTTGATTCCATAGGGAAACCATTATTATCATCCATTTTTTTTAACTGGTGTTTTAGGTTTTCCTTCATAATTACCTCTTATATTCCCTTCTTCTCCACATACAAAACCTCTTATCGTTCCCTTGAGACATTACCTTGACTGATTCTTCCCACATTCTCAAAATATAGGAAAATGATTCTAATTTCCTCCATAGTATCTTCCACTTTACATCTTATTGAACTCTATCCTTATGTTATTTGTTCATTTCGATAGTTTGTTAATGTGAATTTTTTTCATAATATATCAGGATAAATAAATAGGAATGATAACAATATCCTTCACTCCATTCATCATCCCATTTTGTTTCTCATAAACACATTTTCTATCACATTCCATATTAACCAAGTTATTCTAGTTCCAATAATTTTCTAAAACCAAAATTCATTGTCTGAGAAACAATATTCATACTGGAAAATTACATAATCTTGAAAAAACATGTATTGGATGTCTAAATAATGCCACCTTATTTTAAATCTATCACAACTTGATTTTATCATAGTGCATTCGTGGTCATTATCTATTCAAAATACTTTATAATTGTTCATATATTGTTTTTATTATCTAAATAATATCCCCAAGGAGTGTAAAAATAGGTGTTTTGCAATTACTATTATCACTCAATAAGTGAAAATCTATTCAAGCTCAATGTGTCCTATTTAAATTTATCACCATCTCGATACCGATTTTTCAAAGAAAGATCCACTTGTAGTATCCAAAAAGGGATTTAATTTCATGTAAACCCCAATCCATATCCTTCACTAAAATTCAATAATATTTTTCAATACATAATTTTATCCTTATTCTTATTAATAGGGTTTTAAGTAAAGTTTTATCATCCTATATCCAAAGGTTAAAAAATACATTTCCCTAATACCAACTATAGTGGAACAATATTTTAATAGATAGATATCTCATGTTTTTAAATTAATATTCAATAAAAATCACAAATACACTCCCAAGTAATGTACAAGATTACATTCTTTTGAGACTTGGTACAAAATATTCTTATTTAATGAAAGATCTTCAATATCTCCCATAAAGATCGTCCCTTTGTATACTCTTCAAAAACATTCCCTAATAAAATATTTTTTCACAAAGTTGGTAAATGAAACATAATAAACGGTGAACTCATAAAATCAGTAAGGGTAAACAAGGGAGGTATAGTTCTATGGTCATATTATGTAATAATATAAGCATAAGTGTATGAGATCTTGAAAAGAATATACAAAGTTCACACCAAACCTATCAGGGATCATAAACATGAGTCATGGAATAAATTATTATCAATCAAAAATAAATTATTCATAATCATGTGATATCATCATAATTCATGAACTATATTATCCTTTCAAAAATATGTGGCATAAACATAGGTATAGAAACCATTTCATCTTACATGGTTAACTACCAGGACCATCAAACATAGTGTATTTGGCCTCATTACCTGTTTCCCATTATGGATCAAGCCCATTGACCTCTTTCCCATTGTGGATAAAACACATCAACATATTTCCCATTTTAATATCATGATAAATAATGCTTTTACCAATTAATTTTAGGGAGATATAGGTATCAGTCATCATTGGTTACAAATTAATCACCATCATTGGTTATAAAGTAATTGTCATCCTTAGTTATAACATAACCACCATTGCATAAATAAAACTGTACATAAATGTGTCACAGACTCATAAATAATTAATTATATAATATCCCATGAAAATAAATGGATTTCAAAAATATATCATCGTAGTGTAACTAGTGGAAAAGAAACATGTTTCATAAAAATTCCATCATTTCATCTTAGTATAACTTAGGGAAAATTAATGAGTTTCATAAAAATATCTTCATAATAATCATAAACCATTAAAATAAATAGTAATAATGGTATATTTGATCATATAAATGGTAAATAATAAGAAATATCGTATTATTGTATCTTATATGGAAAATTATTTTTAAAGATCACATGGAACATTTATCAAGGAAAATAAATTTTTCACTTTAAAAATCAAATTTTAAAATTAAAAATTTATAAAACACTTTAAAAGTTTTTAATTTTAAAATAACAATTAAAACATATAATGAATCCTTTAAAGCATTTATTGGTTATAATGACAAAAAATTATGATCATATCATACATGTTTAAAAATAAATATTCCCTCCACATTTTTGTAAAAAATTCAAAAGCACCTTATTTGGAAGAAAACAATAAGATTCATTTTATACCATCATTTAAAATTCAAAAATGGGTAAAAATTAATTTTAAAAAATCATTGTAAATAATAAAAACATTCTACAAAAAAAATTATAAATCAAGTACTTGGAAGAAAAATCATTTTTGACTGAAAAGAGAAATAAAATTAATTTTTCCATAAAAACATATTCTTTACATCATGACTGTTTAAATAGAGTAAAATGAAATTAAAACATGAATTCTACTTAAATAACCAAATTATAAGAAAATTAATGACTTGAATTAGACATATATCATGATATATCATCATCAAAAACTTAATCATAAACAATCCCAATAAATAATGAATTTGTAACATAAAATCACTACCACAGTTCTAATATTTAAATCATAAGACCCATGACAGAATACAGTCAAAAAAATATTATATATCATGAATAAAATAGAGAATTTATATTACATTTCAAAGGGTAAGTATATAAATATAAAAAATAACATAGGTGAATAACATTACTTATATGCCAAATAAGGTAATTTGAGACAAAAATCTATTACATGCTTTAGTAACATTTGAATTTTAATCCCCATGAAAGGATTACATAAAATTAAACATTTAATATAATTAGAACTAATAAATTCAGAACAAAAAATATCAATTGGGTTTTATATGCACCTCATAAATGAATATATGTTCATAACATAACATGTGTCCCATATAAGAAAATTTAAGACAAAATATGTTACATGCGTTGGTAACATTTGAATCATAAGCCCTATGAAAGGATAATATTAAATGAAACTTTAAATATCATGGGAATAAATAAATTAAAGATATAAAATTTGAAATTTTTTGTATATATACCTCTTAAAATAAGATAAGTTCATAACATATCATATGTCCCAAAGTAGAAAATTTTAGACAAAATCTATTACATTGAGTCTCATCTTATTTCGTACATGATTGAAACTACTCTATAATAATATAATTATATTATATATATATTAAATGACCATAATAATATGAATAATACAATTAATTTTTTACTTATTACCATTTACTACCAATTTATTATGAATTACTTGTTAAAATCATGTTTCGGGTAATAACTGCTTCGTTTTTCATATTTGTTTTGGTTTGGTATTTTTGGTCCTTATTATTTGATCAGGGTTAAAAAATATTCATTATTTTAACCATGATATAAATATCATATATATTCATTATATATTTATTTATAGTAATGCATTATGTTAAGAGATATGAAATGAATTACATCGTTGATGGAGACGGTAGGTCACAGTAGGCATGAATGATGTTTACATTTTCTTAATGGATGAAAAGAAATAATTATAAATAATATATTACATTTATAGAATAATTTTATTTCATATATATCACATTTTTTATTAAACCTTTCCTTATTACCATCTATGTAATTTTTAAGTGAAGAAAAAATCACATCACTTTGCAAGGCGGCAGTCCGTCACACACACGTGAAATGTTATCATTTTTTCACGGAATATAATGTAAGAAGGTGTATGTGATATTATAATTAAATTAGTATAATTATTTCATAAATATCATGTAAATAGGTCAAGAATATAATTATATCGGTCATTAAGATGTAGTGATGGAAAACGAATTACATCAGTTCATAAGGTGGTAGATCATCGTACACACGATCAACAGTTTCCTTTCCCACTTGATGGAAGAGGTCAAAATTTTAGGTAATTACATTAACATAAGAAAACATCAATTTATGAAAACCGCTTATTTTATTATATCATCAATTTTTAATAATATTTTATGGAGTTAGATGAAAAAATTAAATCAAAATGCATGGTTAAAGACTATACACCATCTTCTCAGAACCTCCCTAAGTTATAAACAAAAGCCATTTTAGGAAGATTTTATAAGAAGAATAAGGAATCAATGATGATTTAAGATAATTAAATAATTTATTTTGTTAAATATTTTTTGAACCAAATTGTTTTGAATGGGTGAAGAGGAGAGTAAAGTGGGTTCCCTTTTATAAGTTATGGAGAAGACCCACTTAAACTTTTTGAACCGAAAATTGTGTACACATGGTTTAAAGAATACACATGCATTAAAAATGAGTCATTATAGAACCTCAGAGATGATAATATCAAAATATTTCCATATAATGGTTTTTTAGCAATTGTTTAGGTCATTTTACCCCTTCTATTCTTAGTTTAACCCCTGGTAAACTCGTTTTAACCATAACCATGGAAATTAAACAAATCAGTTTTAACTATTCATTTTTACCAAATGTTATTTTTAAATTATTATATAATAATGTTTGTTAATTTAATAAATATTGAATCCATTTCTCAAATTTCTGTTCGCGTATGTGGAAAATTTTAATTTAAAATTTATCCCACACACACTATAAAAAAACAATTCTCAAAATAGAAAATTTTCATAAGTATGGAATGTTTTAATATAAAAAGTCAACATGAATTTGACTCTAGTGATATAAATTAGTTTAATAATAAATTAATTGAACTAATTTTACTTTAAAAAAAATTAAATAATATGGGACTTTTTAAATTTTTTAACTGAAAATGAATTTTTTTTAAAAAAAAGCAATATTTTCATGATTCACTGAAAAATTTACATTTTTAAAAAATTATCAGCAATTCACTCTAAGATATTTTTTATTTGTAGATTAAAAAAATTAAGAGAATTTTTTCAAATAAATTTTCAAAATTTAATTTTATTATTTTTTTCACAATAACAAATGAAATTTATTTTTTATGAAAAACAAAATTTGGAAGCATATAAATACTTTAGTAAAACATTTTACATATATATATATATATATATTATTTATAGAAAACCATTATACGTAATATTAAAAAAATCCAATTCATACCAATAAATTTAACAGTTGGTTTGTAATGGTAAATTTTAAATAATAATATTAATTGTATATCATGATTCATTAAAACTCAGTGTTGCATGTAACGCAATATATAAAATAAAATAAATTTATTTGAGAAAAATATTTCATATATTTACATGGTGTTAAATTTTACATGTATATATTTTGATTATTTAGTTACGGTTTTATGTGATGATTTTGGTTTATGTATCATTTTTAGGAGTAGTATCTATTTACTTGGGGTACTTTTCTCTTGGGGATTATTTAGTATACTGATTATTTGTATATTCTTATCCAATAATTTTTTTTTTGAGTTATTATTATGTTGAAATAATTACCTTTTTATTTTATGTGATTCGTAGGCACAAGTCACTAGCCCATGGGCATCGGGAATTACCTTTAGACCATGTTCAGACTAGTTTGCTTACCATTTTGGGGGGTTACCTAGGTCAGTTCATGAAAAAATGTTAGCCAAACATTAAGTATTTAATGATAATATCACCTATATACTGTATTAATTTATAATTTATTTCATTTATGGAACATATAGGATTTCTATTGGTTGAAAAATCATAATTTTTATAAACAAATATAAGTTAATGAATATTTGAAAACAATTTAATAAATTCTATACAAAACTAAATAATGTATTGAAGCTAATAAATTGAGTAAATCACCTTGAGATGGTTATTATGTGATATTTATCTTTTCTAACAGAAATATCATTTCCTATGAATCTCTATTATTTTTTTTAAATTTAATATTGAAGTACTATAATATCATGGATGAGAGGATGATCCCACCTGAGCATCAAGTGGTTATTTTAATTCATTGATACATAATTGAGAAGGTAGTCTGAAGGATGAATTTAAGTGATCTTCCAAAATCATATCAAATTAAGATATTTTAAGTACTATTTTTTTGTGTGTGGTATTGTCATAGTCCAACCCGATCTATCATAACCTGATACACAAGATGACACATGTTATGGCCCAAAGGATGTTCTCAATCCCTAGAGGTTGTCAGATAGTTTTGGGGAATCATGTAAACACACTTGGTAATGATTTTTAACACCAAAAGAATAAAATATAAAATATAAACTTTCTAAGAATCCGCATATTCTATCTGTATGTCTAAATTCTATAAAATTCAAATAAAAAATTCAAAATTATAAGTAAAACAAACAATCCATTGATAAAATAAACATACAAAACACAACCATATAACATAAATGAGAGACTAAGATATGAAAATAAATCATGAGATATACATCATATAAGAAATAATCATTGTTTCATGATACCTAATAAACAAAAGAACTCCAAAAATACTAAATGGAGAAACTCTTCCTGACAAAAAGACACCATCCATTCTTATCGCAGAATTCTGTTCTATTGGAGGATAAAATAAAAAAAATCATATAATACCAAACATCTAATGAACCTAAACAATACCTGAAATATATATTTTTTTGAGAAAAAATATGAATATGTTACCTCCCTACACCCAATACATAATGATTAGAATTAAAACCCATTCATGCTGGTTCAAAAATATAACAATAAAAATAATCATCCATTTTAATTGAGAAAAATTAAATTAATCCCTTTTCATTAATTTACTTTATTCAAAACAAATATTTTATCCATTTATATATAATCAAGACATAGAAAATTTTATATTGTGAAATGATTTAAAATTAGATGACTTTCGTGAATAAAAAAATTCAAATTAATTAGATTTCTGTAAAATTTAATAAAAACAACCCACCTTTGATATAAGCTTTTTCGTTCAATTTTTATTCAATGAGAAATTTTAAAAACATATAAAATCATAGAGATGAAATTGAAAATGATTTTCTCTCCATATCATTATAAAAAATAAATAACATAATTTCCATGGTTAATAATGAATAAAACTATAAACTTTGATGTATACACATGTATGTGAAACCAAAATTAAAAAATAATGGTAGTAACCGAACAAGAAAGCACAAAATACTAAATATAAGTAGCAATAGAATCCACAATAAAAATAAGATAAAAAATTTAAATCGTAAGTTAATATGGAAATGAACAAATGAACCCAATGTAAACAATATCATGGGATTGTACCTTTAAAAGAAAATGTAGTGTTAAACTAGAACCCTATATTATCTCAATGATCAAACCATCATAACAATTTGTGTGAATGACACTAAGGAGATTAATCTCAATTATCAGTGGGAAGGGGTCACCATAAAAAGTAGAAACCAAACTATATCATAATAATGTTTAATTAGTGTCATATAATAGTGTAAAACTAGGTCTAAAACACCATTCCTATCAATATTTTACTATAATTCTAACCAAATCACTTAGTTTTCCATGATCAATTAAATGTAAGTGAGTATATATATTAAAATTTTGAATAACATGAAACTATAATAAAATATAAATCACTCCTTACCTCCTATCCAGGTCCTATTTTTGACAAACTACCATTTTTATCAAAACATATCATTCTCGATGTAACCATCAATCTAAATATGGTAAAAAGAGAGGGTTAAACATAGAATGATTTAATAATGTACCAATTGGTCCTTAATACCTCTTTAATAAATGAAATCATGAAATTCCTTGAAAAGTATTCCAAATGGGATTTGTGACGTTAAATCAAAGTTTAAAACATTAAAATAAATGTTTTAAACCAACTATGGTTCAATATTGGAATACAAATCTTTTAAGCAAAAATGCAACTAAATTTTTATGATAAACACATCAACACACTTACCCAAAATCTAGAAATCATTTATAATATGGCTTAAAATAAGAATCAAAAACTAAATAATAAGAATCAAGATGTATTAAGTATATAAAACCAAATATCTTTGAAAACACTCTATTAAATTTGGGAACTAATTATAATTCTTTTATTTGGACCCATGTAAAAAATTTAAATTTTTTAATATTTTCATAACAATATTTTTTTTAAATTAAATTGAATAAATAATCCATTCATTAATTTTAAAATACTTGTAAAGGGTTTTAAAAAATCTACAATACGTTACCTAAACTCTACTAAAAATAGATTTTAATGACATTAAAATCCCTAAGACTATGGTAAATATTTGTACATTAAACATCCTTTAATAAATTTAAACTACATATTAAAAGAAAATAAGTAATAAATTATGGTCATAAATTATAAATAATTATAGATTGATAAACCTACATAAACACAATAGAAACATGTTTCCTCAATGAAAATATCCACACCATGTCACATGATAAGCTTCACAAGCCCTACACACGAAAAATAAAATATTTATACAACCCCCATGACATAGAGATTGATCACCACGGACTCAATTGGATTGAATAAAGAAAAAAAATGTTGGGAAGAAGTGGAACAAATAAAATATACCTAACCTTAAATAATATACTTTCAATTAGAGAAAAAATCATGAAATACAAGCATATGTTAGGGGGATTCATGCCAAAGGGTTTCCTACTTCATTGTATTTTCATTAATAATGAGAAATAAGGACTAAAGGGGTAAAAATCAGGGAGGGGGATTTTAATTTAAACATTTTTAAAACCTTTATAGGTTTCACAAATTGGGGAAATGGTTTAATAAACCATACATCGCTCATTGAACAAACATGGTGAATTTACACAATTTGACTACATTGTTTTGAAAACCATATAACAACCATGAAAATCACCATTGATAAGGAATTTTTTACTTTCATGGATTACATATAGTTTTATCAAATGATGTGATAAATGATATTCACTATTTTTTCTAAATTTTAAAAGGAAAAACCTAAACAAAAAATAAAAAAACAAATGAATAATTGGGTCAATATCGTAAAATGACACTATGAGTGTGAAATATACACACTAAAATTATTGAGTTAATTTATACATAGTTTTTGTTAACTATATTGGTTTATCTTGGTTTAGAGTTTCTAATTTCTTCTAAAACATAAAACAACTATTTTTTAATCTTTATAAACATTACAAACTAACCATATTCTACCAGAATGACATAATGTTTTACCTTTTGAGCAGGTGAGTTGTGTATTGATTTTTCTAGAAATTATTTTGAAGTATCTAAACATAATACATTCTTGGATTAAGGGTAACCCAATCAGGTTTAATGGGATATAACCTTACATAGACTTCCTAAAGCACCTAGGTTTGGTGGACTACTGAGTGGATGGGGTGAATCAGTTGTCCCTTTTATGAATTCTTCTAATTAATTAAAACATATTAGACTAATTAAAGTTTTTATATTCATCTTTGTGTCCCTAAAACTCAATCATATTATATAGTAAATAAATTCAAAAGAACCTAAGAATTTATAAGTTGTGGACTTGGAGTCCTTCTCCTTTCCATGATTTTCTATCCCACCAAAACATGGATTCTTCCATTATTAATGAAAATTTGTTACATTACATGGTATCACAATATTATTTTATGGAGTCCCATCAAGTTCTAAAGATTCCCACTAGAGTTTCATTATACATTATCACACTATTTTAATGATATTTGTACTGGATCATGATGTCTCTCATAAATGAGTCCTCATAAATGGATGGATTACCATGTGCAGTCCTTGAATGAGTTATTCTTGTACTAGAAAGTAGAAATTTGACTCCCTCTATCTTATGTTGTAGTGGTGGTTCTATATTACTCTTCCCCTCTATATAAATAATAAATTCACAAAATAATAACTCCAACTTCCATAAGTATGATTGATAGTTTCACAAGCATAGTATCCTTTCTCTTTTTTGTTAATTTGATCCATTAGTTCTCAGTTTATCTCCTTCTATGATAAAATTATACTATAGTCATATTTATTTTTTTCCTTGATAAAATTAAGTGTTATTTTGATAGTTATAATATTTGGTTCTCTAACATCTTTTACTAGAAGTGATTATTCCAAAAGTAATTACTTCAACCTGTCAACAACTTCTTCTCCTTCTTCTTTTTTTATATTCATTAGATTGAAAAAATATAATTTTTTTGGAAACTCTACATATATCAATTACAAGAAATAATTTTTGTTAAAAAGGAAAATTTTAAAACATTTTTGAATTCTTCTTCAAAATCTACATGTAAACCTTGTAAGTTATTCTCATTTAAATTCGAGTGAGACTCGTGATATTTTCATCATTCAAGAGACCAAAAATCCATAGATTGAAATTCCATCCATGTATTCATGGATTAATTTATTGTGACATGGAATTGGTCTTATTGGGTAGTATTCTCATGTCTTTACAACAAATTAGATCATGATCATCTTAAATGGATATGATGTTTGATTCTTTCAATATTATTTATCATGTATTAATTGATTTAATCTCAATTTATCACCATATTTAATCTCATTTATACTCATATTTATGTAAAATATTTATTCTAAATATCTCAATATACTCATGTCTTATAATTTTCAAAATTAAACTATGCACATAACTCATACAAATCTCCATAGCTGATGAATTCACCTATACATGAGTGACCCATACATAAATCACCTCAATAGTATCCATATATCAGTGACTCAGATATGGATCACTCATACATGAATCCCTATACCTGGATCTATAACTTTGAATCTCCTTACATGGATCCATTTTCGTTATGGATCCCCTTATGTGAATCCCCATTTTCCAGCCACTCTATTTTGGATCCCTTTACATCATGGATACTATTATATGAATCTCTATATGTAATTCTCTATACATCAATCACTTAATTTTTTATCCCCTTATATGGTGGATCAATTTTGAATCAATTTACATGGTTTTGTATACATCGAATCCTCATACAAGGATCCCTTATATGTGGATCCCCTCACGTAAGGACTTAGCCAATTATATAGATTTAGAACAGGGTGCCAAGAGTTCCTCAAACACTCTCATATCCACTTTAAATTATTATGAGTCATTCTTAGTATCTTAAATTCGTCTCAAACTATCCTCTAAATAGTCTATATACTTAAATACAATATCCTTAATAAATTATGTTCCATGGATTGTTTATCTACTCTTCAAGATAGGTTATTCTTTATTTGACATTGATTATTCAATATCCCCATGATCTAGCATTCTAATTACCTAGAATTCTTATAGAAAGTTTTTCTCTTAAATACATGGAAATTTTACGAGTCCGCGAAAATTTACGGTGCATGAATCTGAGGCCCGATGTGCCGGGAATCAATTTCTGAAGTTTTGTTCGGGTACGATCAGTAAATGTATGAGTGGGTTTTTATAAATTTTGAACCAGTGCTTGGAATTAAAATCTGAGGGCACCGTTGAACTCGCAGTGCTGGTATTCGCTTAAGAACACTTTCACCTCGATGACAGATGGTCGGGAATAAAAGATAGTTTTTGGGTTTTTAGTTAAATAATTAAATAAAAATAAAACTGTTTAGGTTTATTTTTATTCTTGTTAGTTAAAGACACCATGTGGAAGTTGGAGGTGGGGACCACCACACCTTAACCTCCCATTAGATGTTATGGTGGTGGGGCCCACCGGAACCTAACCTCCTCTTCATGTTTATTATGGTGGGGACCACCTGGGTTTTAAACCCCCTTGAAACTCCCCATTAATTGGGAGAAACCCTTAACTCCCACAATTAATGACGGAGGGCCTCTTGAACTCCTCCACCTTAATTGTGCCAACGCACATACCATTAATCTTCCCAATGCACTGCATCATTGATCCAGCGTAAATTAAATGTATTTCCCCTTTTAAATTAAGTAACAGCGTCATTGTAATTTAGAAAGGTTCCTAATAAATGAACCGTCACAAATTCCAATGATCATTTCCTATCTCTCCCCCTCTCTTATATATATGGAGCTTGGGAGGAGGATTTGGGATGGCTTCACCAAGCGACGAAGTGCTGCTAATGTGACGTGATTCCCAACACTTGGAAGATTATGCTCTCCAACGAAGAACTTGTTCTCTCGATGAAGAAAGCTCTCCCAATGAAGAACAACCTCAACTTCGACCTTATTCCTCGGGAATTCCTTCGATGTAGGACGTCTCTGACTACGACGAGATAGCACACAAACTGAAGATCAAGGAAAATGTCAATGACATCGATGGCCGTCTTTTCCCAATGATCTGTCTTCTCCCTCATGACTCTATCTACGAACTACGAGCAAGGTTGGGGATTAATTTCATTTAAGTTCCATGTTCTTCTATTCTTTCAAAATGATGAATGAGAATGTTTTACTTTGGAGGTGGGTTGTTGTGCTTCGTTATTATGAACTGATTTCTACCACCTTAAATGCAGAGGGTGCGGGCCAAACTAACATGGCCCGACTCCCTCCATTAATCTAATTTGAGATGTTCTTTGGCATGGCGATGAAACGATGAGGCGAAAAAGGTGACAGGCAATGACCGCGCTACCCGCGGTATCCGCAGCCCGCCGGCCTCCCCTGCACCCCGACCGAACCCTGGTGGCCTGCGCCACCTGGCTCTCGGCCGCCGCTGACTTCCCTTGCACCCCGACCGAACCGCATCGGCCCATGCCTCCCGGCTCTCAGCCGCCTGCGGGCCTACCGTGCACCCCTGCCGAACCGTGTTGCCCCGCGCCTCTTGACTCTCGGGCACCCTCCAGCCTCCCTTGCACCAAATAAGAACTATGGCGGCCCATACCTCCCAGCTCCCAGGAACCCACCGGCCTCCCATCTACCTCGGCCAAACCGCATCGGCCTAAACCTCCGGGCTCCGCCAGCCCGCCAGCCTCTCGTGTGTTGTGGCCGAACCGCGCCAGCCTGCACCTCCTGGCTCTCGAACCGGCCCCGGCCTCCCGGGTGGATCCACCTAAACTGGCCCCAGCCTCCCAGTTGGAGCCACCTGTACCGGCCCCGACCTCCTGGGCCTAGCCTCCCAAACAACGCCCCTCTCGGTGCTCCGGGCCAAACTGGCTCCGCGTCACCGGGCCGAGACGCCTACGTGGCCCCCCTACGAGCCAAACCGCCCTCGCGGCCGGTTGGGCTGGGCCCAGCGGTCCGGGCCTAACCCAACAGGCCAGAATGGACCCAACAGTTCAGGCTGGGCTGAACCGAACCGGGTCGGCCCAAACTATGTCGGGCCGGGTCGGACCAGACTCGGGCCTACTACCGACCCTTTACTTTCTTTTGGCCATATCTTTGGAACCAGACGTCCATTTGATGAACTGTCAGTGACACTGGTAATCTTGTATCTTGACAGTCATTTTGAATATAACCCATTAGAATTTGGGGTATAGTTGAGATACGGTCATGGTGGATCATGCACGAATCCAACCGGGCCCCCGAAACTAAAAGGCTAATAACTCTCAGACTGGACGTTCGATTGGCGCGCCATCTATCATGTTGGATTTCTTATGATAAGACGGATCTTCTAGACACATCAACTTGGGACTTCATTTCACTTGATGTATCGACACTTGGCTTGCTGAGCGGACCCTCTTGGAATCAAGAGCGCTTTGTGTGGGAACCCTGTAGCTAGATGCTTTTTGATAAAGGGGTCCTATGAGCTCTGACTACTATTCCAGGATCCTATGTGGGTTCGACAGCTCTGAATAATGTGTCAAGATCCTACATGTGTTCGACAGCTCTGATTACTATTCCAAGATCCTACATGGGTTCGATAGCTCTGATTACTATTCTTGGATCCTATGTGGGTTTGATAGCTCTGACTACTATTCTAGGATCCTACGTGGGTTTGACAACTCTGATTATTGTTCTAGGATCCTATGTGGGTTCGATAGCACTGATTACTGTTCCAGGATCCTATGTGGGTTTGACATCTCTGATTACTATACCAGGATCCTATATGGGTTCGATAGAGAAGAAGATTCACTAACTACATCTAATCATATCTATCTCTCTATATAAGTTTTATACTTATTTGAGCTGAGTCTTGAATTTTTGTTGTTATCAATGATTTATTTTTCTTCCTTCATGGAACGGGTTGTTCTTGGGCTCAAGAGTAGGAGCTGAATTGTATTTTATTACTTAGGTATATGTATGGGCATATAGAAAAGTAGGGTTGGATGATACATTTTGATTGTATACTTACATTGTGGTTTATCCTTTTTGGATTTTTGTGAGACCTCGAGGGTCTCAAGGTCCCTACTTATTATTGTTATACTCACCCCTGCATGGTTTATGCCTACACTTCGTCATGTTGGATGAAGATGACAGATAGCGCTGACTGAGGCTAAGAGTACCAGGATTGGACGATACCCAGAGGTGGACCTTACGACTAATCGGTACAACGAGTTGACTGATGGAAGTGGAGTGATAAGAAGTCTATCTGTACATAGCCTTCAGGTAAGAATCCCATAGAATGACCCATCAACTATTTTTCCTTTCTTCAGTTGTACATGTATTTTCTGTTTTCTAGTACTTTACAGTTAGGCTTGTATTTTTGGCCCCTTTACTTTTTAGTACTCTTTTTTTATACAGTTTTAATTAGTGTTTCGTATCCAGCTGTGTACTTGGTTGTGTTTTTTTATAGGTTATAAAGGAAATTCCTTCCCAGTTTTAGGAAATTATGCCTTTGATGCTAGTCCCCAGACCCTGGCCTATTGAAGGTGGGCTTGGGGTGGTCACAACCCGAGCCCTGGGGGACGGGTCGTGACAAATTGGTATCAGAGGTGTTAGTTCTACCATAGAACATAGGACTCCGATCATTCTTTTCTGTGAAGAAATAGTGTTAAGGGTTCAGAGTGTGGTTTTCAGTTCAGGGAGTCTAGTGTTGGTGCGGTGGCCGACATATCCATACCCTAGGACCCTGACTTCTGATTTTCAAATCAACGCAGAAAAATACTGATTGCATGTGAGTTCTCATTTGCAAAGGTTTCTTTGTTATCTCTTTGATTCAGCTCACCAAGTATAACTTATTGACTGTGATGCACCTGCTTCTTTTCAGGATGGCCCCACGCAGAGATCCAGCAAGGGTTCCCGGCTTTGTACGAAATGGAAACCCACCGAACGACGAGGCCTCAGTGTAGGGCCCTATCATGGAAGAGGCACCAGTGGTACCACTACCCATTGGGCCACCAGTACCACCATCCCTAGAAACATTGAGTGCATGCCACTTGAGCACTTTGATTGAGTTCCAATGCCACTGGTCGCCCATGTTCAATGGAGAGATGGACCCGCAGGTAGCTGAGGATTGGTTGTAGGCTGTGGTGAGAGTTTTCAGACTAGTAGGGACACCGGCCAACCTTATGGTGATCCTTTCCGTGAGTCTCTTTCAGGAAGCAGCGGGAATATGGTGGAGCCTGATGCTCTAGGTGCATGACGAGGTGACACTTCTCTTGGAAGACTTTGAGAGCCTGTTTTGGGTGGAGTTTTTCCCTTCCACCCTACATGAAGTGCAGATACATGAGCTACTTCATCTGTAATAGGGTAGCATGCTGGTGGAACAGTACTCAGTGAGTTTCACAGACCTCTCATGTTACTCCTATGATATGGTACGATACCCTTTTTTCAGGGCCCAGACCTTTGAGCAGGGACTCAGGTTGGGGATCAGAGCTTCGGTGATCTCACTCAGCATCCCGACTCTGGTAGGGGTGTTAGAGAGAGACCTTTTAGTGGAGAGTTTCCTTGTTGAGCATTATCCACTAGTGAGATCCACCACCAGTCGACACGTAGTGGAGTCTTCCACAACAGGCAGTAGAAAGATGTTGCAAAGTTCAAGGTGGACCAGACCTACAGGTGAATGACTGCATGACTCAGGATCGGTTGTGCGGAGCACCCAAAGCTGAGACATACATGCCAGGAGCAGGAAGTGTTTCACATGCGGCGGGTAGGGTCACATGGATCATGAATGTCTGACCTGCCGTTTGGATGATTAGTAGTGTAACGACCTGAAATTTTGAATAAATTCGGTTTCCTAATATTGTGTGTTATTTTATTTTATACTAAAAAAACTATTTAATTTAATAAAATGAGTATAATTAAAATGGGACCATTGGGTTTCAACTATTATATGGACGTTGTTCCTTATGACCGTTGGAAACTAAATGTTACGATTATTGTCAACAAATACAAGTGATCATGGTTAATTAATATAGAAAGAAGATTCGATGGCCTCATCCAGTAGTCTCGGGCCGATCCAAGCCCATATAACTGAACTTGGGAAGGAGGTAGCACCACTGGACTTTGCTCTGGACCAAACCCAAGCTGAACTTCATCGTGTGAAGTTGGAATGGAATCACCTTCGTGGCTAGTTCATGCTGATAGAAATCACCACTCGGGCAATATTGGTCAAGTCGCCCCAAGATTATATCACCTTAGCACACCTTACACTAAGGTCATATGCTGACGGTATAAGGGGTTATGTAACGAGACCTTAGTTTCTTTATGTAAACCTTTGATATAAATAAAAATTTTGATTTCTTCTTACGGTGATGTTTGTGAATTTTCAAATGTCCCGATAAATATAGCATGTATATTATTGATGAATTTTGGAAAAATGATATTTTAAAATATTTGTGTAAACCATAAATAATTAAAAATGTGTAATGATTTTCAAAAATGGTCTTCTACAGTTGTGATCAATATGAAATTTAGAGTCTAATAAGATTTACATAATTTTTGGTGAATAGTAAATTATGAATAGTGATTTTACACTTATGATTAGTAATGTGACCAAATTTATTAAGTAACCTCAGATAAAAATTTATTAATATATCTTAGGAACCTTGATTAAGTAATTTGATTCAATAAAATAATTAAAAAACCATTTCAGAAATTATTAGTTAAGTATTAGTTTTTTCAGGTGAATAGTGTTTTTTATTTAATAATTAAATTAAAAATATTTAGAAAATTATTTTCATAAAATAGAGCTCATTTTTGAAATCAGAGGATCGATATTTGGTTAAGGTTAATTTTTGGGATTTTTCTGAAATAGTTCAATTTTCATCGAATAGTGTTTTTATTTAAAAATTCAATTAAAAATATTTAGAAAATTATTTTCATAAAATGGAGCTCATTTTTGAAATCAGAGCATCGATATTTGGTTAGGGTGGACTATTGGTATTTTTCTGAGAAAGTAGAATTTTCAGTGAATAGTTAAAATATAGTTTTGAGTTTCGAGTGTTTAATGACATCAATAAGGATGTAATAATAACGCAATAATTCTGGCCGACTTATTAATAGTAATATAAGGTATGATTTGTCCCAAGTGGCCAATACCATGGTCAAATACCATGGGCAAGCCCATGGTTTTTCCAATACCACTGATGTGGTGTCCCATTGCCATTAGTGACTTGTCCCCTCACTTCTCCTATAAATACCAAGCCATTCCCTAATTCATTTCATCTCAGAATCCTCCCCCAACGATGTTCTAGTATCTTTACCTTCCAATAAGTCCTCCCAAGGTTCCCTCAAGCCTCCCAGGGTCTCGAACATCATGCCTTCGAAGTTACTTTTCAAGGTAAGGGGTTCTTTCACCCTCCTCTTTTAAGTCATGACTTCTTTTATGTTGTGTCTTATATTTTCCATCTCTTTATGTTGAGGGTATGTTCTTATATGTTATTATTACTGTCCATTTTATGTCCAAATGATGATAGTCCCTTTCTTCTCTTGTGAATTTGTTTTCTTAATTTTTTTTGACACCGTTAGGCTGCCGAATTTCTCATAAAATGAATCACGTCTTCTCTTTTCTTTCATGTTTCCTTTTTATGTGGTATGTCAATAAAATTTCCATACCATGTTCTTATCTCCATGTTTTAATATATTTAAACTTTATTATAATTTATTTATGAGTGGGTTAATCTTGTACCCTCTCTTTCCAATGTTTTCTAAAACCATGTTATATATCTGTTATGCTGCAGAAATTTCAACTCGAAATTTCTATCTCTTTCTCTCCAGAAATCCTCTTGTTTATTTATGTGAATACCCAGACCTATTTTGTTTATTTGGGTGTTCATAAATATATAAATATAATTTTTTTTATTCTTTAATTGACATACATATAACCCTCACTCACATTCCATGGGTTATAAATGACATAATGATTTTATTTTTTAAGAACTTTTAAAACGTCATGATCTTGAAATGAAACCCATTTCATATGTTCCCCTTGGGTTATTTATGAAATGTTTGATTATCATCTATGTGGCTCACATGTAAGTAAATACATATTAAGGTTGCGCCCCGATATCTCTCCAATGCATTGGGTAAAGAATTAATCTTTAGGGATGATAAGTTTTACGATACCTTGGTGAATATCCCTAGTAATTTTTATGACACCTTGGGAATGGACCTTACTGATATGTTCATGAATGTTTAAATGAAATGTTTCAGCCACATATTCAAGTTATGTTCCATGTTCTTTTCATTATGATATTCCTATACTTTCATTTCTCATGTCTTTAGGTTTTTATTCATGTTCTTATTGATATCACAAATACATTGATTCCTTTGTTTACCCTTACTGGGACTTCTGCTCACCCTTTTCATTGATGTATGTCTACAGGATCTGAGATATAGTAATTTCACATAGGATGAACCTTTGATTAAGACTTATAAGTGGTTTATAATAATTTTTTTATGTTGTTTTCATGTATTATATACCTGATTTCTAAGACACTATACTTTAAAGATCCTCTGTTTGTAAAATGTAATTAAAAGATATGTAATAAAAAGGAGTGATTCCATAGTTGGTATCAAAGGATAATTTAATTATTTATGGAAATTAGGATATGAAATCTTCAGGAAGAAACTTGTATAAAAGTATAAATATAGTAAATATTCTTGGTATTTTGGTGAGTATTGAGTAAGTGGTTTATCAAGTAAATACATCCCTATCTAGATACTAGTAGGTAGAGGTGGCTCTGGCACACATGTAAATAGGGGTAAAACCCAAAAACACCACTTTAAGCTAGACTCGAATGGGAACTCGTACACGACAACAGGCCTTGCTGCACTCTTGGTTACAAAACTCCTGGGGGATATTTTTGGTTAATCGCAAGCTTTTTATGAATCATTATGAATGATTTATAGAAACATTTAACTGTCTAATCCTGATGTTTTAAGATATAAAATCCTTTTTAGTTAAAGGATTCATAAATGAAATAAGTTTCTCACAAAGGATTTATTCTTTTAGAAAATGTACCCATCATCTAGGAATACGTTGACGTATTTCTTGAGGAGTTACCCTAACCTCCCCCATTAAGAGATGTAGAGTTCTCCATTGAACTCGTACCTAGATCTCATTTGATGTCAAAGACCCCCTATAGGATGGAAAATGTGGAGCTACAGGAATTAAAGAAACAACTCCAAGATCTTTTGGAAAAGGGGTTTATTTGACCATGTGTGTCTTCTTGGGGGGAACGAGTTCTATTTGTGAAGAATAAGGATGGATCGATGTGGCTATGTATTGATTATAGAGTACTGAATGGGATCACAGTGAAGAACAAATACCCTCTTCCAAGAATTGATGACTTATTTGACCAACTTCATGGAGTTCAATTCTTCTCTAAAATTGATCTTCATTTTTGTTATCATCAATTGAGGGTGAATAATGATGATATTCCAAAAACAACATTCCAATAAGGATATGGGAATTATGAGTTTAGTGTTATGACCTTTAGACTAATTCGCCTTCTATTTTTAAGGATCAAGAAAAAATTGATTTTGGAAACATATATCAAATGGATATACTTTGTATATGAAAATGATTTGGTGATTAAATGATAAAGGTTATTTTCGATGATGTTTTATCTTTTGGAATACTATATGCCTAAGATAAATAAAATACTACAGGATTTAATTTGTGGAGGAATGGTTGAATTTTTTTTGTAAGAATCTATGTATTAATTGTGGACATATGGTGATTTGGGTTATTTCTCGAAAATGATTAACCACGCATAGAGTATATGTGATTAGGTTAATTACACTTTGGTATGAGACATTAGTATTATTCAATGTTATTTGGAGATAAATGTTATGATTTATTTTGGAAGACTATGTGATTAAATCCTTCTGAGTTTTGGGTTCCAATCTTGGTTTGTATTATTCTGAAGAATCTTAAGGATGATTGTATATTGAATGGTCTTTTGGAACTTTGGGTACTATTTGTTGAATTTTGGAGATTAATAGTCATATTTATTTTTATAAATGATTGTCCTTTTTTGGATTATATGATCTTATACTAACCATTTTAGTTTTAGATGATGACTAAAGACAAGGGAAATATATAGTTCTTCTTTTTTGGATTATGTGATTCTCTAGAAGATGATTCATGTGCTTTTGATGAGACCAAGTATTTTGGAATTCTCATTGTTTGGAGAAAATATTAGTCTTAGTAGAAACTTATTAAAGGATGAAACTCCACTTGAAGGTAAGTATATGTCCTTATGTTTTTATTCTATGAATTCCTCAAAATTAGGAAAAGGAAGGTAAAACAAAAACATTGTCGGTTTACGTTTCCTACTGGGTAATCAAAGCTCGTTTAACACATCATAAGTTTGTGATATTCTTGTGGTTAATTTTCTCCTGGTCGTGTTTTCTATCACTCTCCATCAAAACTTTACCCTTTGTTTTCCCTTCCATATCCATGTTTTCCTACATGGAATCCTATTATGTGTTAACTCGGGTCACCTTTGTACTTCCTTTTCATTCATTTAAAGTAATAGTTTTACTGACTCTTTTTCCAATGTGGGACTTTCAATGAAATTTCCTTTCCCAATTTTATAATTTTGAGGATGCAATTTCCTAATGGGGGAAGAATGTAACGACCCGAAATTTTGAATAAATTTTGTTTCCTATTTTTGTGTGTTTTTTTATTTTATACTCAATAGAACTATTTCATTTAATAAAATGAGTATAATTAAAATGGGACCGTTGGGTTTCAACTGTTATATGAACATTGGAAACTAAATATTGTGATTATTGTCTACAAATACAAGTGATCTTGGTTAATTAATATAGAAAGAAGATTTGATGGCCTCATCCAGTAGTCTCGGGCCTATCGAAACCCATATAATAGAACTTGGGAAGGTGGTAGCACCACTGGGCTTGGCTCTGGACCAAACCCAAGATGAACTTCATCATGTGAAGTTGGAACGGAATCGCCTTCAAGAGAAGTTCAAGCTGATAGAAATCAACACTCGGGCAATGTTTGTCGAGCCACCCTAAGATTCTATCACATTAGCACACCTTACACTTAGGTCTTATGCTGGTAGTATATGGGTCCATGTAACGAGACCTTAGCTGCTTTATGTAATCCTTTGATATAAATAAAAATTTTGATTTCTTCTTATGGTGAAGATTTTGAATTTTCAAATGTCTGGATAAATATAGGATGTATATTATTGATGAATTTTGGAAAATGGATATTTTAAAATATTTATGTAAACCATAAATAAATAAAAATTTGTAATGATTTTCAAAAAATGGTCTTCTACAGTTGTGATCAGTATGAAATTTAGAGTCTAATAAGATCAACTAAATTTTTGGTGAATAGTAAATTATGAATAGTGGTTTTATGCTTAGGATTAGTAATGTGGCCAAATGTATTAAGTAACCTCACTTAAGAATGTATTAATATAATTTAGGCACCTCGATTAAGTAATGTGGTTCAATAAAATAGGTAAATAACTATTTCAGAAATTATTGGTTAAGTATTAAATTTCTTCGGGTGAATAGTGTTTTTTTAAATAAAATTAAACTAGAAATATTTAGAAATTCGTTTTCATAAAATAGAGCTCACTTTTGAAATCATAGCCTAGATATTTTGTCAAGGTGAATTTTTGGGATTTTTCTGAAATAGTTGAATTTTCAGCGAATAGAGTTTTTATTTAAAAATTAAATTAAAAGTATTTAGAAAATTATTTTCATAAAATGGAGCTCATTTTTTTAAATTATAGCTTCAATATTTGGTTAAGGTGCATTTTTGAGAATTTTCGGAGAAAGTTGAACTTTCGGTGAATAGTGTAAATAAAGTTTTGAGTTTCAGGTGTTTAATGACAACATTAAGGATGTAATAATTATTCAATAAATCTGGTCGACTTATGAATAGTAAGATAAGGTATGTGGTGTCCCAAGTGGCCAATACCATGGGAAAATACCATGGGCAAGTCCATGGTTTTGCCAATACCACTGATGAGGTGTCCCTTCGCCATCAATGACATGTCCCCTCACTTCTCCTATAAATACCAAGTAATTACCTCATTCATTTCATTTCCAAATCCTCCCCAACAATGTTCTAATCTTTTTACCATCCATGACGTCCTCCCAAGGTTCCCTCAAGCCTCCCAAGGTCCCGACCTTCATGCTTTCGAAGTTACTTTTCAAGGTAAGAGATTCTTTCACACTCCTCTTTTAAGTCATGACTTCATTTATGTTGTGTCTTATATTTTCCATCTATTTATGTTGATGGTATGTTCTTATATGTTCTTATAACTTTGAATTTCATGTCCAAATGATGAGGGACCCTTTATTCTATCGTCAATTTTTTTTCTGAATTTTTATGTGACGTTGTTAGGCTGGAGAATTTCTCATAAAAGGAATCGCGTCTTCTCATTTCTTTCATGTTTCCTTTTTATGTGGTATGTCATTCAAATTTCCATACCATGCTCTTATCTCCTTGTTTTTATATATTTATACTATATTATATGTTATTTATGAGTGGGTTACTCTTGTACCCTCTCTTTCCAATGTTTTCTAAAACCATGTTATATAGCTGTTATGCTGCAGAAATTTCGCCTCAAAATTTCTATCTCTTTCTCTCCAGAAATCCTCTTTTTTATTTATGTGAATACCCAAAACTATTTAGTTTCATTGGGTTTTCATAAATATATAAAGATAATTTATTTTATTTTCGAATTGACATACATATAACCCTCACTCCCTTTCCATGGGTTATAAATGACACAATGATCTTATTTTTTATGAACATTTAAAACGTCACAATCTTGAAATGAACCCCATTTCTTATATTCTCCATGGGTTATTTATGAAATATTTTATAATGATCTATGTGTCTCACATGTATGTAAATACATATTAAGGTTTCCCCTTGATAGCGCTTCAATGCACTGGGTAAAGAATTATTCTCTAGAGACGACAAGTTTTACGATACATTGGTGAATAACACTAGTAATATTTATGACACCTTGGGGATGGACCTTGGTGATATGTTCATGAATGTCTAAATGAAATTTTGTAGCCACACAATCAAGTTATGTTCCATGTTGTTTTCATTATGGTATTACTATAATTCCATTTCTCATGTCTTTATGTTTTTATTCAAGTTCTTATTGATATCACAAGTACACTGATTCCCCTGTTTACCCTTATCGGGCCTTCTCTCACCCTTTCCATTGATGTATGTCTCCAGGATATGATTTGGCAGTAATTGCACATATAATGAACCTATTATGAAGCCTTACAAGTGGTTTAGAATAATGTTTTTATGTTGTTTAAATGTATTATGTTCCTTATTTTCAAGACACTAGATTTTTAAGATCCTCTATTTGCAAAATGTAATCAAAAGTTATGTATTAAAAAGGAGGTATGCCATAAGCTGACGGTCGAAGAACCACCCAGGAAGAGACAAATATTTGATCGAGGAAGTCTACAGGGAGCAGGGAGACATGGTAGAGTATTTGGTTGACCAGCTGGTGGTGGATGATGTTTCGAGGTGTTACCACCACCACCACTAGGTGGTCCACCACAACCATATGGAGTATGTGGATAGAGGAGACCTCAGCTCCTGGCTACTGAGGCTTATGATCATGGTGCTCCAGAGATGATTCGAGGTGCGATATGTGTCTACTCCACCATAGTTGCAGTTCTTATAGACACCGGTGCTAGTCACTCTTTCATTTCCACTACCCTCGTTCGGAGCTTGGAGATTCTGAAGGAGTCGTTGGCTCGATCCTTATGGCTAGAGACTTTTACGGGAGCGGATTCAATGATTACGCTCTAGTGATGGTAGTGTGAGGTTACTCTAGGAGGCGAGAGCATTAGCTAGAATCTCCTAGTAGTGGTTTTGATGCCTTATGATGTCATCTTGGTTATGGACTAGTTATCTATAGTCCATGCTCAGATTTGACTGTATTAGGCGCAAAGTACGGTGTGTCCACATGGATGGAACCAGTTTTACCTTCACTGGCGAGAATGGACCCTTTGCATCACATGGCAGACTTACCCAGAGGAGGGTGTAGCTGATCACTCATCAGTTGGGATGCCTTACCCTCAGAGAAGTAGATGTGGAGAGTCTGAGTTATACTATAGTGGTGGACTAGTACGTGTATGATTTCCCTGATGATGTCCCAGGTCTGCCTCCTCCCACAGAGGTGGACTTTTACATTGACTTGTGCCCCGAGATGGTATCGTTATCTACTACAACATATCGAATGGCTACCAGAGAGCTTCATGAGCTGTGCGTACAGCTTGAGTACTTGCAGTGGAAGGGATACATCAGGCCCAGTGTTTCACCATGTGTAGCACCGATTCTGTTCTCTAAGAAGGTGTATGGGAGCTTGATGGTTTGTGTCGACTACTGGCGCCAGAACCAGGTGACCACGAAGAACAAGTACCCACTCCCGAGGATTGACAACCTCTTTGATCTGCTGAAGGGAGAACAGTTGTTCTTGAAGATAGACCTCAGATCAGGCTATCACCGGCTCAAAGTTCGAGACGAGGATGTCCAGAAGATGGCCTTAAAATGTCGGTACAGTCACCATGAGTTCTCAGTTGTGCCATTCTACGTAACCAATGCACCAACAGTGTTCATGGGAATTAGGAACATGATCTTCCAGCCATACCTTTATCTATTTGTGGTGGTCTTCATCAATGACATTCTGATCTACTGGACTACCAAGGAGGAGAATTCTTATCATTTGCAGATAGTATTGCACACACTCCAAGCGCACCAGCTTTATGGTAAGCTCTCGAAGTGCCAGTTCTAGATCCAAGAGGTTCACTTTCTGGAAAAGTCATCTCAGAGGATGGATTGTTGTGGATCCAGTGAAGATTGAGGTTGTGCTATCTTAAGATCCACCCAGGAGTGTGACGGAGGTACGAAGATTCCTATGTCTGGCCGGTTATTATCGGAGATTTGTTCCAGACTTCTCCAGAGTTGTAGCACCATTATCAGCCTCGACGAAGAGGGGGAAACCCTTTGTGTTGTCGGAGAGATGCCAGTAGAACTATCAGGAGCTGAGGCAGAGGCTGACTAGTGCCCCCATCTTGAGGCTTCTAGAGGAAGGCATAGGGTACGTAGTCTACTGTGATGCATTAGGGATCGGACAAGGGTGTGTCCTGATGCAGGAGTGAGTAGTGATCATATATGGTTCTCGAGATCTGAGACAAAACAAGCAGAACTACACTACCCATGACCTGGAGTAGTTTCACTAGTCTCAGCTTTGAAGATGTGGCGACACTATCTGCTGGGAGAGCATTATACCATGTATTCTGATCATAAGAGTATCGGGTATATCTTCTCTCATAAGGAGCTAAACCTGAGATAGAGATGGTGGCTTCAGTTCCTCAAGGACTATTACTTCGAGATAGTGTATACTCTTGGGAAGGGGAACTTTAGTGAAGAAGTACTCTGCAATAGGTCTGGTATACAGCTACTAGGCGAGGCGATAGAGCAGCTGGCAGCTTTGTAGATATACTTTGTGGATAGATATGGATCATCCTTCCTACAACCTCTTACGATCACATCCACACTTCTTCTATGAGTCAAGGAAGCACAGCATGAGGACGCAGACTACGAGACACGACATTCTCAGATATCCACAGGGTATGCATCTGATGTATTTTATGAAGGTGGGGAGAACGTCAGCCTCTTTAGAGGACGTACCATGGTACTAGTGCCACTTCAGGAGGATGTGTTGAGGGAGTTCCACACATCCCCTATAGCAGTATATCAAGTAGTGGTGAAGATGTATCAGGACCTACGATGACAGCACTGGTGACTGGGAATGAAGAAAGAATTTGTAAAGTTTGTATCTCGATGCCTCACTTGTCAGCAAGTGAAGTCAGAGAATCAGGTACCATCAAGCTTGGTTCAGCCTTTATAGGTACTAGAGTGGAAGTGGTATGGGATATCCATGGACTTCATGATGGGACTTCCATGTACATCAAGAGTTCAGGACTCGATTTGGGTGATCGTTGACCGACTCACCAAGTCGGCCCACTTCCTACCGATCAATGAGTAAGGTTCAGTAGAGAGCTTGGGACGCCTCTATGTGCAAGAGATTGTGCAGCTACATGGATTACCTTCTTCAATTGTCCCCAATTGTGACACATGATTTACTTCCCAACTATGGAAGGAGTTGCATGAGGATTTCGTGATGCAGCTTTGTCTAAGAACCGCCTTCCATCCTCAAACGGATGGTCAGACTGAGTGGACCATTCAGACCCTCGAGGACATGTTGCGTGCTTGTTTCATCAACTTTGGTCATAGCTGGGAAGATCACATACTTTTGGTGGAGTTTTCATACAACAACAGTTATCACTCCACCATTGGGATGGCACCTTTTGAGGCATTATATGGGCGACCTTGAAAATCACCCCAGTTATGGACTAACCCAGGGGAGTCATCACTCATGGGACCAGAGATGGTATGTGATACCATAGAGAGGTTGCATATCATTGAGGAGCGGATGAAAACTACACAAAGCAGGCAGAAGTCATATGATGACATGAGATGGATACCTATAGAGTTTGAGGATGTTGTTCACGTCTTTCTACGGGTCTCACCTCAATGAGGTTTACAGAGATTTAGTCAAGGTGGAAAGTTATATTTTAGATTCATCAGACCTTTCCAGGTCATCAACAGAGTTGGCTAGGTGACATACCGCTTAGCTCTTCCACCTAAGTTGCACCGGGTGCATGACGTCTTCCACATATCCCACCTGAGGAGATACGTGCATGACCCTTCTCACATCATTGACCATGGAGAGATGGACGTCAATGATGGGGCTACTTTTATGGAGGTTCCAGTAGAGATTGAGGATCGAAAGGAGAGGGTCCTACGTAGACGATCGATACCTCTGGTACGTGTTCACTAGCATCACATGAACCTCCATGAGAGCACATGGGATCGGGAGGCTCAGAATCATGCTCAGCACCACCACGTGTTCCCTTCATTCGAGTCATAGCTTATAGGGACGTAAAGCCCTGGGGTTGGGAGAATTTAAAGTCCCATAATTTCTAGGGGATTTTTTTCATAAATACATAAGAATTTTACAAGCTTGCAAAAATTTAATGCGTATGATTCCGGGGCTCGGTGTGCCTGGAATCAATTTTTGAAGTTTTGTTCGAGTTCGTTTAGTAAACATATGATCATGTTTTCATAACTTTTAAACCGGTGCTCGGAATTGAAATCCTAGGGCACCATTGAGCTTGTGGTGCAAGTATTTTCTTAAGAAGACTTTCACCTCAACAGAAGATGGTCAGAAATTAAATATAGTTTTTTTAGTGAAAGAATTAAATAAAAATAAATTTGTGTAGCTTTATTTTTATTCTTCTTAGTGAAAGACTCCATTTGGAAGTTATAGGTGGGGACCACCACACCTTAACCTCCCATGAGAGGTTATGGTGGTGGGGCCCACCTAAACTTAACCTCCTATTCGTGTTTATTATGGTGGGGACCACACATGTTTTAAACCACCTTGAAACTCCCCATTAATTGGGAGAAACCCTCAACTACCACAATTAATGAGGGAGAGCCTCTTGAACTCCTCCACCTTAATTGTACCAACGCACATACCATTAATCTTGCCAATTCACTACATCGTTGCACCAGCGTAAATTAATTGTCTTGCCCCTTTTTGAATTAAGTAATAGCGTCATTGGAATTTAGGATGGTTCATAATAAATGAACCGTCATAAATTACAACGATAATTACCTACTTCCCCCCCTCTCCTATATATATGGATCTTGGGAGGAGGATTTGGGATAGCTTCACCAAGCGACGAAGAACTGGTAAAGTGATGGGACACCCAACACTTTGAAGATTTTTCTCTCCAACGAAGAACGTGTTCTACTGACGATGAACGCTCTCCCAAAGAAGAACGACCTCCTAATCGACCTTCTTCCTCAGGACTTCCTCCAACATAGGACATCTCTGACTACGATGAGCTGGCGCACAAACCGACGATCGAGGAAAACGCCGACGACACCGACGTCCATCATTTCCCAATGATCAGTCTTCTACTTTGCGACTCCATCGATGAACTACGAGCAAGGAAGGGGTTTAATTTCATTTAAGATCCACATTCTTCCTTTCTTTAAAAATGAAGAACAAGGATGTTTTACTTCTGTGAGTGGGTTGTTGTGCTTCATTCTTATGAACTGATTTCCATCACTCTAAACGCGAATGGTGCGGGCCAAACTAACAAGGCCCGACTCCCTCCGTCGATCTCGTTTGTGATGTTATTCAGCATGGCGATGAAATGATGAGGCAATGAAGGTGACAGGAAACGACCGCGCTACCCACGGTCTCCATAGCCCGCCAGCCTCCCGTGCGCCCCGGCCAAACCGCGCTGGCCCATGCCTCCCAGCACCCAGCCTCCCATGTACCCTGGACTAACCGTGTCCGCCCATGCCTCCTGGCTCCTGGCCACCGGCCAGCCTCATGTGCGCCCCAGCCGAACCGCGACGACCTGTGCCTCCTAGCTCCTGGTCGCCCACCGGCCTCCCGTGCGCCCTAGCCAAACTGCACTGGCTCGCACATCCCAGCTCCCGAACCAACCCTAGCCTCCCAGGACCAGCCACATGAACCAAAACCAGCCTTCAGAGCTGAGCCACCCGAACTTTTCTCGGCCTCCTTGGCTGAGTCGCCCAAACCGCGCCCCTCACAGTGCTCCGGGCCGAACCGGCTCTGCGCCATCGGGCCGAGCCGCCTACGCACCCCCCTCCAGGCCAAACTGCCCTCGCGGCCTGCTGGGTTGGGACCAATGGGCTGGGCCAAACCCGATGGGCCGGCCTGCCCAATGGGCCAGGCCAGAAACAACGGGTCTAGCTGGGTTGACCCGAATCGGGTTGGATCAGACCCGGGCCTACTACCAACCCTATACTTTCTTTTGGACATATCTTATGTACCGAACGTCCTTTTGAAGAACCATCAGTGGAACTAGTAATCTTGGAGCTTGAAGGTCCCTTTGAGTATACGCCACTGGAGTTTGGGGTATAGTTGAGATATGGTCAGGTTGGATCGTGCATGAATCCACCTAGGACCCTGGGACTAATAGGCTAATAACTCTTAGACCGGGAGTCTAATTGATGCGTTGTCTGTCACATTGGATTTCATATGACAAGAAGGGTATTTAAGACACATAAACCTGTGAATTTATGGTAGTTGATGTATCGAAACCTGGCTTGAGGAGCGGACCCTCCTGGAATCAAGCGTCCTTTGTGCAGGAACCCTGTGGCTGGCTGCTTTGTGATAAAGGGATCCTACGAGCTCTAACTACTATTCCATGATCCTACATGGGTTCGAGAGCTCTGAATACTATTAATGCATCCTACATGGGTTCGACAGCTCTGATTACTCTTCTAGGATCATACGTGGGTTCGACAGCTCTGATTACCGTTCCATGATCCCATGTGGGTTCGACAGCTCTGACTACTCTTCTAGGATCCTATATGGGTTCGACAACTCTGATTACTACTGCAGGATCCTACGTGGGTTCTATAGCTCTGATTACTATTCCTAGATCCTATGTGGGTTCGATAGCTCTGATTACTGTACCAGGATCCAACGTGGGTTCGACAAAGAAGATGATTCAGTGGATACATCTAATCATCTCTACCACTCTACAAAAGTTTTATACCTGTGTGAGCTAAGCCTTCACTCTGTGTTGTTACAAATGAGTTATATTTCTTCCTTCGTCAAATGGGTTCTTCCTGGGCTCAAGAGTTGGAGCCGGATAATATTTGATTACAGAGGTATATGTTGGGACATAAACCTAAGTAGGTAAGGATGATACTTTGTTATTGTATCCTTACCTTGTGGTTTATCCATTTTGGATTTTTGTGAGACCTCGAGGGTCTCGGGGTCCCTACTAAGTATCATTATTCTCACCCCTACACGGGCTATTCCCACACCTTGTTGTGTTGGATGTAGATGATGGAGAGTGCTGAATGAGGCTGAGAGTGCCAGGACTGGATAGTACCTGGAGGTGGACCTTAGGACAAATCGGTACACAGAGGTGACTGACGGACGTGGAGTGCTGAGGAGGATATTTGTACCTACCCTTCAGGTAGGAATCCCAGAAGATGACCCAATAGATATTTTTCCTTTCTTTAGTCATACTTATATTTATAATTTCCTTATACTTTACAATGAGGGTTTTATTTCCGGCCCCTTTACTTTTTAGTACTCTTTTGTTATACAGTTTTACTTAGTGTTTTGTATCCATATGTGTACTTGGTTGTGTTTGTTTATAGTTTATTAAGGAAGTGCCTTCCCATTTTTAGGGAATTACACCTTTGGTGCTCGTTTCCAGCCCCTGGCCTATGGAAGGTGAGCTTGGGGTAGTCACACCATGGGCCCCGGGGGACGGGTCATGACTAGCTTCCTCCTACATCCATTAAATTTTGTTGAAATCACTTTTTTATCATCATAAATTGTATTTAATTTTAGAAAAATATATAAAATATCATATATAAATGTTACTACATGGAATATATCTAATAGTGCTCTCCAATTAGGAATTTTAATTCCTTTTCCATTTTGATGGTAGCATCTCATATTCTCTTAATATATTATCATGAAACTATGTCGATATCTTTATAATAATCATGAAAAAATACATATTTCTAATAAATACAATACAAAACATGGGATCTCAATATCCCCCTTTGGGTTTACTAGAAATACCATCATACTTCAATGTCAATATATGTGTTTGAGATCCTTTATACTCTCCCTTATTTTTATTAAATAAAAAGTAATATAGGGGATGTTGTTATCATAAAAACATATTATTCTCCATCTTTTTTTCAAAGTTATGTCCTAAATATTTTGAGATAAGTATGGATCCACACACTAAATAACAATAAGATATTAGTTAGTAAAATATAATTATACTTGGTAAAACCCAATGTAAGGAACAATAAATATTTAAAAAAATAAATCAATTTTGTCCATAAAACAATCCATCATGTGATATCATTATTAATTTATCATTCATAGGGATATTGTAATGGGGTTTTCATAAAATATATATTCTCAGCCTATAAGTTTAATGTCTTGTCAATAGATTCCAAATTCCATGAATTTACCTATGAAAACTGTGTTTTTATGTTGGATCTCCATTAAGGGATAAGGGGTTGGGTTTAATGGTTTACATCCAATAAAAAAATATGGATTACTTTTATAGTAGATGAGATACAAATTCTTTTTAAAACCCAATGTTAAGATTCCATGAAATATAAATATATCAAAAGGTTATGCCTACCTATTTATATATCCCAATTAATAATGGATAAATAAATATTTAATTATCACATGAAGGAGAACCAAAATTTCATGATAGTTTATCTTAGAAGGATCACCTATTAGTTCATGGAAAATTATGTGGAAGAAATAGTCAAGCTAGTAATAATAAAAAAAATTAGGGATATCTTTCTAACTTGTGAAGAAATGTTGGAAAACAATATAAAAGAAAGAGTGGTTGAAATAAATTTATTAAAAAGTGTGAAATATCCCTTTCAGTATAATAATAAGGCCAAAAATAGGAGGAAATACATTTTTTTTATGGTCAGAGCTATAAAAAAAAGGGGTATATTAGGAAGAATTAACCCAATGGTAATGCTAGAATGAATATAAAATCTTGGTTAAGAGATAGTTCTCAAGATTTCTACTATATAGAAATGAGAATGAAAAATACCACCTTAATTTCTTTTATTTGTTTTAGTCTACTAAAATTTAGATAATTGAAGGATTAAATCCAAAGGGGGAGACAGATGAGGTATTTTATGCACCATAAAACATGTAAAATTCACATCATTGGGTTTTAAAATATAACATGATAAATGGTTAGTTAGGAGAATCCCTTAAGTGGGATCTAACATAAAGATAAGGCTACTGGAGGTTAAATCATGGAATCTATAAATTCTAGGATTCCATCTAAAGTTATACTTTAAAAATATATATTTCAGGACAAACATATTTACATCCTAAAAATGATAAATTGATAATTTTATCACATGATGCATTGTTTTATGGAAATACTTTATTTTTTGGTTAAATATATCATATTTTTCACATTGGGTTATCCCAAGTACACATAGAGTTCACTAACTAACGGTCCCCTGCTAAGTAGTGTTTTTCTTCATCCATCTCTTATAAGATTCAGATGATAACTTAGAGAAAAATTATGATAATGGGTTGTTTGATGGAAATACCATCCCATATTTCCAATTTCATTTATTCATAATAATAGAGAAAATCATAGTTCTCAAACACATATATTGACAATAATGGGGAAAATAAAAGATCTCAAACACATATATTTTCATAGATTTTTTTTTTGTTAATTCCAAAAAAACATAGGGGTAGAATAAAGATCCCATGTTATGGATTTTATTTATTTGAAATATTGAATGCTTCCATGATTGTCAATAAGATATCAATATGTTTTGTTGAGAATATGTAAAGAGAATATGTAGTTTTTTCATCATAAATATAAAATGATGTATGGATTTTTTTAAAGAACTTCATAAGACAACTTCATTATATTAACATTTATATGTTACATTTTATGTGTTGTGCTATATATAAAAGAAAAGTGTTGATAATATGGATGTTATGACTATAATATTTTCCCTCTGTTGTATTGATTTCCACTTTGGATTATATTTACTTACATTAATCTTGATTTCCATATACTATTTACAATGGATTATGGTATAAGGATTTTTCTCACAATAGATTCATCTCACCTTATTTGATGTGAAATAATCTATAACATTATTATTTTATTGCTAAGAAGTTTTTTTAAAATTTCTTATTTTGAGTACCTTTCATCACATGGGTTTTCCCAAGGCAACTTTATTTTCTTTTCATGGATGAATTTTTGTGGATTTATTTCTTTTTGGACATATGGATGATCAATGATGGGGTCATACAAACACACCACATAGTTGTTCCCGCCAATTAAAAACTAATCACAAAAGTAGTAAAGGAAATAAAATATGTTATTGGTGAACAAATTTTAATTTTTATGTGAATTATAATATTGAACATAAGGTCTTTTATTCGATTCATCTATGCTTACCTTTCCAAATACCTCCTATATCTCCCATATGATGACATATAATTCCAAAAATAAATTTATTTGTGCGAAAATGTTGAACAAAACCAACGATTTCCATTAAATATCATCCTTTTTTGTTGTGGTAGTCCAAACATATTAATTTTTCCCCATTTTAAGGGGAATTACTTTTCTTTTTCACTATTCTTAGTGGTATTCTCTTCTTGGATATGTTCTCAGTCACCCTTAATGTGGTAATGATTTTTTAGTATTTTTCTTTACTCAAATTATACAGTTTTTGAAATAAAATATTTACATACATGTAACACAACATTAATACATGCAACAATTAGGGGGCCATGGGATACCTTCTTCTTAGTTCATGTTAAGACTATACTGGTAGTTGATTCAAGATTTTATTCCCACTGATATGTGTTCCTTGGGATCCACGACTCTCAACAAAATACTTTTGAGGTATCATATTTCTTTTCAATGATATAGGAAGTTTTAGTTTGTGGTGGTATTAGATTTCTTAGCTTTACTAAAAGCTCAAGACACATCAGGATAAGGGATTTCATCTCATCCTAAACAAATCGTACAATTTATTCCCAGTCCTTATTTAAAAACTAATTTTTTTTCATTATCTTTTCTTGATTAATTTATAGATTTATAAATATCACTTATTCATTTTTTATTTAACCTTCAATTGGTCATCTTTAACTTTGATTGAGTTTTCGTATAATTTTTGAGGTGAAAGAATGACTTCCAAAAGTTTTATTTAATATTATGATTTTTGATAAACATACATTTTTAATTATTCATTAACGAAGGTAAAATTATATTATAAAGTCTTATAATTTTTTCATTACTTCTATGTGGTCTCTAAGAGAAATGCAATTTCAAAAAATCTTAACTAGTTTATTCTTTATTAATTTAACTTCTTCTAGTATTTATTCCTTCTCATTAAGTAATTAATTGATTATAAAAAATATATAATTGAACACTTATTTGAAAAAATTACTGAAATTATCTTTGATTTGAAATTTTAGGTTTTCAATTGTCTTTCTGGATTAATCATCCCCACACACTCCAAAACATATTTTTTAAATATGGATAATTATCAATAGATTAGGTAGTTATTATTTTATCACATTGAGAAGAATAATGATTTGATAGACCCTTTCTTTTAATTGAGACAATTATAAATTTTCCTAAATATATTATCTTCTTGTTTCTTATAGTTTTGAATGAGACCTCCACTTCATCTTCTATTTGGATAAATATTTAGCACTCCATATTTGGAATCTTAGAATATTCATTAAATTTTAACATCATATAGAGCTATTAAAACAACTAGTAAGATTTGGATCCAGTTATAGGATACCTATAATAGCTTTGATACAACTTGAATTTCATGGTATTGGTGGACCATAGAGAGGGGGATGAATTATTCCTATTTAACTCAATCATTTTTACTAATTAATGCATACATCCTCTTATCTTTGTGTCTCCCAACCTCACCCAAATAATATAGTAAATAAATGTATTTGAACATTATAATTTTTAATTTCCTACCATGAACACATACTCCATTCCACGATTTAATATCCAATCCAACCATATATTCTTCCACTACTATTGGGAAGTAGTTACAAGAAATTCTCTCAAACTATGATTATATGAAGTCAAATCATGTGATGAAGAGTCCCACTGGAGGGTATTTATACAGCACAAAAAAATTTATATCACCCTTCCAATATATTATATTCTTTCCCAAAAATTACTCCATAAAACTAGATTTACTTCCTCACATAGTCCTAGAATAGATCTGTATTGAATCAGAAGGTAATACATCAACTCCCTATGTATTTCTGTGTAGTGGGGGGTCGGAATTTCACTTCACATCTGTCTACATTGGGAATTATGGAAAACATTTATCCAACTACTAAGAGTATCATTAGTATATTCACCTATATTTGGGCATGGATCATTATTTTAAAACCACTCTTGTAGTTATTAATTAACCACCTTTTGTGATATAGTTATATCATTAGCTTCCTTATTTTTTTTCTCAATACCATTATGTGTTCTTATTATAAGTAGTGTATCTAGTTCTTTAACATATTTTATTAGATGATATTATTTATAAAATAACAGTTTGGAAAAATAAATATATTCTTTTTCTTTTTCTAAACTTTTATTCACAGGACCATAAATATTGTATTTCTATATTTTATTTAGAAAAAAACCATATCTCAAAAACCAATGATCTTATTTCTCAAACAAGAATATTTTTACCTATTTTGAATCTTTCCTCAAAATAATATTTTAATTCTTGTTAATTTGTTTCATTTAAATTCCCTTGCCCTCGAGATATTTCAACCATTTATAATCGCACAAAATCTAGAGCTTTAAATTCTATCCCTAAATACAAGGATCTATGAATTATGACATGGAACTATGGCATGCGGTATAGAACACTCATTTTTAATAGAAACATGGATCACATTCCTATATAATGATCATAATATTTGATTCGCTGAAAACAAATTCATGAGAATCCACTAATTTAATTTCAATTTATCAAAATATTTAAATTTATTTATTATCATATTTCTTCAAAATGTTAATTAAAAATATCACATAATAATCATGTTT
The DNA here is from genome assembly GCA_963277665.1 of Viscum album. Classification (NCBI taxonomy): domain Eukaryota; kingdom Viridiplantae; phylum Streptophyta; class Magnoliopsida; order Santalales; family Viscaceae; genus Viscum; species Viscum album. The sequence goes on along the minus strand of OY728151.1, from coordinate 1,858,161,826 downwards.
TAGTGTTCTCAAAATTTACCTAATTACATGACACATACATATCACCCAGGATAATGTAGTCTTTCGTATGTGAGTGACTCAAATTTGAAACACCTTAGTAGTAACATTACATTAGTGACTCATATGTGGATCCCCATATATGGATCACCAACTCTAAATTCTCATACATGGATCCCATTACATTGTGGATCACATTACATGATTCCACATACATTGGACACTCTTTTGTGGATCCCTTTACCTAAATCTTCATACATTAATCTCTTTACATCCATATCTTCATTTGTGGTTCCCCTTACATGTTGCAAAAGTTCTGAATCCCTTTAAGTGGTTCTATATATGCCAAATCCCACTACGTGGATCCCTTTCTATGAGGACTTATCTATTTTTCTTAATACAGCCCAATATTTCCATACCTCATTAAACACTTTCAGAACCTCTTTAACTTATTATGATGTATTCTCAAAAAATTAAATTAATCTCAAATCATCTTCCAAACGATCATCATTAGTCAAAAAAAATAGATTGAATACATGATGCTTCTTGGATGTTTTCCCTACTATTCATTCCACCATCTTACTATTTAAACATTGATTCTTCACTCTCCCTCTGATGCAACTTCCCCTACTTCCAATTAATTTTGTAGAGAACAGTTCAATATAATCAACATTTCTATTTGAATTCAAGAGAAACAAATAAATCATCATAGAAAATGGATACTACATTGATGGTTTATAGCCTAGTTCCTCATTCATCTTTTGTACTAATTTTCCATTTATGATGAAAAAACCATATCTTCTCTTTAAATATTCTCGTCAACACATATTGGTCGATTCTGAATAATCATAGTTTCCTTCTATATTTATAATAAATAAAATCCAACACATGGGCTCCTCCCTTAAAAATGTTACTGATGTGTATCTTCTAGCTATAGTAAATGCCTCTCCCAAATATGAATATATATTTATCCCATGAAATATATTAACTTGATTCTTTGTCTTAGTTTATAAAGATATCCTATATAGATTTAAAGAACATGTCACTACATTCATAAAGAAGTATATAACCTAACAAAAACACCATTTAGTGGTAGTTTTTTTTGCATTTAGAAGTGTTTTAAACCACCTCTAAATGATTTTGGATAATTTTAAAAACTCATTGGGAATACCTCTATTGGGGATTTTTTTGAGGTGCTTTTAAAAAATAGTTTTGGATAATTTTGCGATGTTATTTTAGACTGTGTTTTTAATGTTTATCATGAGTTTAATATTTTTATTTTTTAAAATAAAATTAAAAATAATTATTATTCAGTAGTGGTTTTTATTTTATAAATTATATTATATATTGTTGTTTAAAAAATTAATGGACCCAATCGGCCCAGCCCTAGTTGATCCCCCACTTAGGGCCCAACTCTCAATTTTCATTAATACCATCATTTATTTGAGTGTGGTGAGATTTGAAGCACCAACCTCTTCCTTATATCCCAACACACTTTCCATTTATCAATGATCATCATCTGTTAATTATAATGATAGTTAATATACTCTCTCTCACACACACATGTAAATACAAACATATATACATATAATTATATATAATTATATATTAGTATAAATAAATATAAAGTTGCACAGAAAAATATATATAAATACATATAAATATCTATTAATATGTGTATATAAGTATATATATATATCCATTTATAAAAGTAATATCTATAATTAAATATATATGGGCAATATAAATATCTATATTTACATATAAATACATATAAATACCCATAAATGTATATATAAATATACATATATATATATATCAATAAATATATATATATGTATATAAATATGTATAATTATGCACAAAAAACAGACATATAATTTTATGTGTGTATATATACATATAAACATATATAAATATATTTATATACTCACAAATATAAATAAATACACATAATTAGATACAAATATATATAAATGTAGATAAATGAATATAAATACACATAAACATCTATAAATATTTATAGACATGATAAAATAATATATATATATATATATATATATTATTAAATATAATTATTTAAAAAGTATATAATTGCATATATATATATATATACCCAAATATACCCATATACGTATATTTACATACAAATATATAAATATATATGGCATGTTCCAGAATACCCACTCAGGGTCCTTTGGCCATGTATTAGCCTTTGGGCCGCTATGGCCTCTCTGCCATTTTGAAATGGGTCTATGGGCCATTGGGCCTTCTGGTTCATGTAAGGGTTACCACTCAACCTAGTTAAAAAGTGGGCATTATTTCTTAAAAGAAGAGGTCTCGACCCCAAAAATTTATATATACACATATATACAGATGATTATTTACATATATATTATTAAATATAATTATATATATATAAATATAAAAAATATGTATACATATATATAAATATACATAAATATAAGCAAAGGCATATAAATATATACAAATACACAAGAAAACATATAATATAGTAATTGATATAAATATTTATAATTATATATATGTGTGTGATTAAATATAAGTATATATATAATAATAATATATTGATACACAGACACAAAAAAATTACAAATAATTAAATATAAATATATATAAACAAATATTAGTATATATAAATACATACAAATACCTATATATATATAATAGGTATAAATATACATAAATATATATAAGTATATATATATACTTATAAATGCACATAAATGTATATATAGACACACACACACAAACACTTATATATACACCTAAAAATATATAATTACATAAAAATATCAATAAAAATATATACACACCTAATATATATATATATACATATAAAATAAACATAAATAATTGAAGAAATTATAAAATATTATGAAAATAACTTTAAATGTATTTAAATATATAAAAATATATAAATATATTTCAATATATATAAATATATAAATATAATGACTTGTTCATTAAAATGTATAATGTATTAAGTATTATTTAACATTTTTTAATAATTAACCAGTTAATATTTACTGTTAATTATCAATTACTTACAAATTCATATATTTACATTTTTATACTTATACATTTTATATATGTTTGTTTATAATTATATATTCTTATATAAATTTTTGTATGACTTCATATATTAATATATTTACATATTATATGCTTTTATATTTTTATATTTTTATATTTTTACATTTTTATGTAATTAAGTATATTCATATATATTGTTAGATATTTGTGTATATTTTTAATTAATAATTATTTATTATTATTTATTATTTAAAAATAAGGAATTAATTAGCATGAAATATTATTTATCAATTAGTTATTACTAATTATTAATATCAATTATTTAAATGATAATTACTTATACTAATTATTTATTTTTATATATTAATCATTAATATATATATATATTATTAAATATGAATTAATTATTTTTTATTAATAAATTTAGAGATTATTTGATGAAAACCCCCCACTAAATAAAATATTTAGGAGTAGTTTTTAACAAAACAATTGCTAAAAAAATTTAAAAAATATATGATAACTGGTGTACTCACTTCATAAAAACCATTGCTAAATGATGGTAATTTTTGAAAAGGTGTCTCAAACTAGTGGATGTTTTCAAATACCTCTACTAAAAAACTAAAAGTTAATATTTAGGAGTGGTTTCAAAAAATGTCACTAAAAACTATCGTCAAATTACTTTTTCCCTATAGTGAGAAAATGATCAACATAGAAAAGGGGTGTTGGGGAATTGATATTTATAGCATCCCTCATATAATAAATCTATCACTGCTCTACTTCCCTTAATAAAAATCTAGTGAGGTAATCCTTATTAATTCCAAATATAACTGAAGATAAGGGGCCACTCCATCTTAACCCTATTATGCAACTAAAGTACACCTTAGGTGTACCATTCAATGAAATAGTTTTCCTAGAGCTTAGAAGAAAAGTGTGAATTAGTTTGACACAACTAAATGAGTGTCCATTCCTTATTAAAACCAAAATGATTAAGTTCTAACTCAAAAAGTTAGATTCCCCTTAGGTTTCCAGTTTGAGAGAAATTTCTCCAAGCTCTTACTTCTTATGGAGTATGTTAGCTCCTTCAAATACTAAATATAGATAGTCTTGAAATTTACTTAATGGAATGAAATTAAATTCACATGGAGAGAAAATAATTCATTATTTAAATTCTCATGACCTAATAGGTTTATGGTTTTAGAATATTAGAAAAACCCACTAATTTAAAAAAAATGAAAAACATCAACTCGGTCTAAGACCATGATATTTTAAAATATATTTATCTCTAGATAAATTGCATGTGTTTGATTGATTGTTTGAGATGCAACACAAAGCTTAAAAAGGAACTATGATATATTATAATGTGTCCATTAAATTGATTATATTAATTGGAATAATCACATTATCAAAAATATCTATAAAGGTTTTATATACTAAAAATCTATCTATTAATTCATAATAAATAAGTACTAAATTTTCAATAAATTGATTTTATGATTCAAAAATACATTTTCATCAAAAATATTCTTTATTGTATTTTGTGTGGATAAATTAAAATTAATTTTACCATTTTTTATAAATTTCAATTTAATAAATGAATAACGATTTCAAAATTGTAATTTTAATATTAGATTTGAGTGAATTTTGGGAATTTTTTTCAAACAGTTTATTTTTATGTGAATTATGAAAAATACTGATTTTTGTAATACTATCATTTATTTTCATTAAATCAATTAATTTAAAATTACCATTGGGTTTTAATTTTATATTAAAGTATCATAATAAGTAATCTTATTGATTACATAGGAATACTCATTGTACTAGATTTTGTTATAAGATCATTTTTAAGCTTGAAGACACATTTTTCTAAAATCAGTTCTACATTGTGTTTTATGAATTTATATTAACAATGATATCTGTCACTATTGTAAATTAAATTTTGAACAATATATTCCATATTTTAAATTATATGGTTAAAATTTAGTAAATATAGAATTTTTATTTTTAGTATTACTAAATAGTAACCATGGTATATAATTACCACCTTGGTAAGGGAAAAAAGGTACAAGGGGACTAAAACTATGAGCTAAGGCCTAAAAATATCCCTAACACTTGAATTTACCATATTTTATGTGATTTTTTCAAATAAATAGAAATTAAAAATGTAAATTTATATCCACTTTCCATTTATTATAACATTAATATTTTTTAAAAGAATAGATAAAGACAAAATGTCACCTTATTTGTTTTAATTTATATTATATGCCCTCATAGGGACAAAGAAATGTTAGAAATGAATAAAAAAATTATTTTTAATGTAAATAATTTCTTTATGATATAATTTTTTAAAAAAAATTCTATTAGTGGAATAATTACCTTAAAGTATTATGCAACACCAATACAGTGCTTGTGCAAGCAATAGAAAAATCAAATAAAAGTATTTTAAAAATTATAAAATTTAAATGGTTTGGATGAATTATGGTATGAAATTATTTTAAAAGGTAATTATAAATTAAAAAAAAATTAATTTTTTTTATATTTGACTTCCATTTTTTTCTTGAGGTCATTGAAGTCAAATAATATAAATAGTCCCAAAAATGAATTTAATGATATTTTATGTTGATTAATATTTTATTAAATTATTAAAAAATTAAAATGTACAATTTTGATTATAAATGTTTAAAAATTATATCCATGGATAAATTTTGAGAAACTTTTAAATAAATAAGTATATTAATAACCCTTAAAGGCTAAAAATGGGTTACCATGGTTAGGGTTTAAATGGTTTAATGAGGGTGTTAAACCAAAATATAAGGTTCCAAATGAAACTTAAATATATCTAAATTTTATTATCAGAAGGTTTTTAGAATTTATAATGTAAAAAATTATATATTATGGCCATATTTTCAACTTTATATGATTATGAAACATATTATATTTAAATATTTTATGTAATTCTAAGTGTTTACATACCCTCACTTATAAAAGGGTACCTCCTCTTATGGTTTATTGATAAAATTTTAGCACTCTATCTTGAATATGCCCTACCCTAAAACATTACTATATAACATATCTTATTTATTTATCTCATGTTCTTACCTTAAGACTATCCTAATAAGTCTTAAGGTGTAATCTGAAGGAGGACTCTCATAGAAGAGATGATCGTCTTACTTAACTCTTTCAAAAATTATTTATTCTTGTAATTACACTAAATATGTTGTATCCATCCTAAAAAAATTAATAAATTTTCATAAATATAAATATATTTTATTGTTCTTAAGGGAAAACCATTTTCACCTCCTTTCCATCAAATTGGTACTTAAAGTATCACTCATTTGTGTGTTAGGACTACCGCCTCCGCGTAGCGATATGATTTATTTTACAGCACCATCATTAATGGTTTGTTTTTATGATGTATTTAATGATTATATATGATATTTATGTTATAATAACTCTTATATAATTATTATATCTCATCAAAATTCTTACCTACCTTTGTTTTGGGAAATGATAATGTCACTTGTCCATACGTGTGGACTACCACATCAACGAAACAATGTGATTTATTTTTGATTTATGATTTACATGGATAATAATAACGATATAGTTAATTAATACATAATATATTTATGATTTAATATTTATTATATAAAGGTGAATTATTATTTACTTTTCTTTTGTTCCATCTATCAAAGAGTGAAAACACCACTCATATGTATGTACATACTATCGTCTCCATGAAGTGATGTAATTTACTTTTCACCACCAATTTTGATGAATGGTTATAAAAATTTGTATAATGAATAAATATTATACATATATCATGATTAGTATTTTTGATATGATGAAACCATAACTAATGTGTAAGGAAAATAACATTTGAACCAAAACCAGCATGAAAAACAATACAGTTATCACCAAGATCAGTAATTTTAATAGAAAATTTTTAGTAAATGGGAGATAATATGTTATAAGTAAATAATACATGGTATTATATGTATAAATATTATTATTTTTGAGATTTATAATATGTAAATATATTTTTTCCCTGAATTCTTAGCTCATACAAAGAAAGGAGACTTGATGTATGGTTTTATGTTACAATATAATTTCATTTCAAGATTGTCTATGATAAATTCCCACTTAAGGAAATTATATGGTTCTTATCCTTGAAAAACAATATATTTTATTCTCCTATGACTATTCATTTAAGTAATAGTATAATTTTACTCTTTTTAGTTTATATAATTATAAATATTTTTTTAAAAAAAAGAGCATAATTTTCTCTTTCATTGGGAATTTATCTCTTCCTTGTCCATATTTTTTAAAAATGTTTTACAAAATATTTTAACTATTCTATAATTTTTTATTAAGATCATCTCTACCCATATTTTACTTTATATAAAAAACATGAGATATAATTTTCATTTCTTTTTCAAAATGAGGTACTTTTTAGCAATGGTGTGAATGAAATCATTGTTTTAATGTATACCACATGAATAAATTATCCTTCTATCATGAATACTATTTACATTGAATTGTTCATTACAATATTATATTTTTATTTTCAATGATAATGTTTTCCTGAAAATTTTGGATTTTTTGGGATTTTGAATAAGTGATTTCAGAATGAAAAGTTAATTTTACTCAAGAAATATTCAAATGATAATTTAAATTTATTATTCCTCTATGATGACATTATTGGATGTTACTTGTGATTCACTATGAATATGATACAATTATAACATCCACTTATTTTCTCTATATGGTTTATGATGATTAATTTCATTTTTGATTCTACGAAACCTATTACATTCATACGGGTCAAATAAGTTCATATGGAATATTTCTAAAACCTTTTTCTCTTCCATGGGTTATGTTATGATGAATTGATTAGTATTTTTTATGATATTATAGAACATTTATAGTTTAATTTTAGGTGATGTTTGGGGCCATTATATCCATCCAATTCATTTGGTAAATCTGTATAAATCATGAGATAAATATGATATGTTTGAACCACTTTTCATGTTAACAAAATTAAAAATGGACCTATTTTTATGTATATAATTTTATTCATATACCTCATTTCAATCCAATAAGTTTATGTGAGGACCAAATTACATTTACATAACATAATGAGTGATCCTATTACTATTTATACATGTTCACAATGTTATAATATTATTCTTATTCCACATGTCAATATTTGTGATATTCTCTCATAGATCAAGATAGGTTATATATTATTCCAAACTCTTATTACTTTTGTCTTTTGTTATGAAAAATCCTTATTCTATGACTCATGATTTGTGATATATGATTGATTGGGTATGACTTTATTATGTTATTATCATGTTCTCATACTCTTATTAAATCTTATAATTATTTAATGATATCACCTAGGTTTACCCTTACTCAGCATCTAAGTTCACCATTTCTTATTTTTCTATTTTCCTTAGGTTATGAAGAATAGATTTAAGTTGGGTATGTATAAGAAGTGTACTTTGTGAGAAGAACTTTTTGGGATATATTAAATATATTTCATAATACCAGATGATTATATATTTAGTATTCATAAAAACTAACCCTTTATGGTTCTGGTCAGTTATTTTTATGAGATGTATTCAATATTCATGTATAATTATGTAATTTTTATGTATGTTATTGTTGGGTTGAATCAGTTTCTATCAAATAAGTGTTTAATTATTTTTATAGATTGTGATTAAATAAATTTTTCAAAACCCCTTTGAATAAGTCTATGTATTTTATATCATCCTAATGTTTCAATAATTTAGATATTTTGTATTATTAGTATCTATTATATCCATATATAGACATTGGAAAGTGAATAAAGTCATGACACAGCTGCACTAGGGGAAATAACTCTAAAATGGAATAAAATGGTTGATAACTTGATCGTCATCATTGCACGATGAGTGGGCCTAAGACTACACATATGTATATACATTCCTAGGGTAAATTCTTTGGTGTATTAACATTTTTTATGAACCATTATAAATTATTTTAATAGATAATTACCATGGATGAACAATGTTAAACCTAAGGTTTCATAGAATGAAATGAAGGTTTTATGACTTAGACAACCTGTGAATGATTTTTCAGGATTTAATGATTTCTCAATATGATTATTTCTTCTCACATAGTGATTTATTATGCTATTAAATGGTTGGAACCAAGATGAATCTTGTTAATGAGAAATGTGATGGATGATACACTAATTATCCTCCTGATAAATCAAATAAAATATGAAATAGAAAGTGAAATCTTGTGATTATTCTTAACCAGATATTTAGATATAATAATAAAAACAAGAACATAGTTAACTATTCAAATGAACCCAAAAAAAAGAAAATTAGGTTTCATAAGGACCATAGATCTTATAACATGTAATGACAATGGGAACAAGCACCAAGATTAATGTATTAAAATAAAGAGAAGTTGTTTACTGTGTGGAAAATATGGAGATAAAATAATGAATTATAGAGGGCAAATTAAGAGTGCACTGGAAGAAAATAAATTACATCCTAATTTACCAATTATATTTAAATTTATTATGCATGGGTAAATTCGGAAATATCTAGGTAAAAGCTAAATTCTATGGTCTAACTCCTAGTCCAAGTAAGGGAATATGCAATACTGATTGTTCAAGAGGAATATTTGATGTGTATATGTATTGATATTTGAGAATTACATTATCAAAGTGTTTCATAAATGATATTTTTTCTATAATAACCATGAAACATGTAAGGATTATTTTGAAGTAGTTTTCCTTTGAGAACATGAAAACAAATGTTGAATGGTACTGAAAACCTAGAATAGTGATTTAGTGTTATGGTGAAATTTTGTGAAATCACATTACTGTATGATAGATACCCCTTAATATGTTCTTGATGTTCAAATAATAATTTCTAGTTGGTATAAAAAACATATTTATATTGATAAAATAATTTTTACAATACTCATGACCATGAAATTGATTAGTTATTTAATGAAAAAGTGAATTATGTGGATTTTTATTAAAATGCTTTGGTTTATGAAGTATATTGAATAGTTTTTGTAGAGTTAAATTTTTGTAATAATGTATGATTTTTTATGGATTTATTGTGATTTAAGATATTTATGGGAACATTCAAAATATTTTGGTGAGTATATAATTAGGTTATATAATTTTTATATATGAAAAAATGAGTAATTGATATTATTTAGAAATAATTGATAGTATGGTCATGTAATAATATGTTATTAAATCATTCTAATATTTGGGTATCAATTTAGGTCTGGGGTAATAACCCGGAACTTATTTTTAGGTACGTTTTTCCTTTTTTTTGGAGTTTTTGAGAAAAGATGAGTTTCTGAAAATTTTTGAAGTACATGTCGTGTACATTATGAGTACACACAGTGTACTTCATTGTTGCATGAGGCTATGTGATGGCCGTGTAAGGGCCACACAAACGATCATGTGGGGTGATGTGGAGGCCACCTAAATCAGAGTATGGAAACAGTAAGTATAAACTATGTACCCCAAAAGTACACGTCGTGTATTTTTTTTCATTAAATGCACCGCTGTTGCATCTGACGGACAGAACACCCACCTTTTAGCTTTAGTTCATCTGAGAGTGAGTGTACATCCATGGATCTTCTCCAAGCCCCTGATCCTCCATCTGTTCTCTGAATCTACCATCGTTGATTGCGTTGGAATCGCAGCGGTAAGCTCTCCCTTCTTCTAGAGCATCGTTTTCCAATTCCTCCTCTTTTGCAAGTTATCATGGGTTGAACATTTTGTGCGTTTTCATAGATCTACGATGTGTTAAATAGATTCAAGCCTCGTGGTTCAAGTATATTGATCTCCTAGCACCAAGGTAGGTGGTTTTTGCCTTTCTGTTGAATGTTCTTGAATATTATGTGCAATTTCCACCAATACCCTTGAATAGGGTATTGTGTGTTTACCATTTTACCGTTGTTGTGTGGCTTCCATGCTTGTATGCCTGTGTAGAGGTAAATTGGACATATTTTGGGTGGATTTTTATACTTTGGTTGCTCTAATCATGCTTCATTCTGTTTACGACCATTTGGTCCTATTTTTCCTTGGTTACTTTGTCTGTTTCCATTCCTGTTGTAGTAGGATGAAGAAATGTTTTCTAACCTACTTGATATGTTGTAGAACTATTTAGCCAAGTAGTTCTGTAAGTCTACTTTGGTCATATTGTATTTTTATGTCGTTATCCAACATAGGGTCGTGAGAACTGGGTGTAGTAGACTATAAGGGGATAGACCGAGTGAGCTTCCTCAGATAATCTTTGAGCTTTAGGATGTATGGGGATTGACTGAGTGAGCATCCTCAGAGAGACAAGGATTACTTTGGTCTATAAGGGGTTATATTGTGAGAGCTTCCATAGAGATTCCTTGAATGGTTTAGACGATATCGGGATAGACCGTGAGATCTTCCTCAGAGAGTCTCTGTTTTGTTTGTTTGAACCACCTAATTACCATAGGCTATAAGAGGGATTGACTGTGTGAGCTTCCTCATAGAATCTATGAATGACCTGGGATATAAGGGGAATTTTACTGAGTGAGATTCTTCAGAGAGTCCTTGACCTTGGGTTTATAAGGGGAATTGAATGTACGAGCTTCCTCAGAGAGTACCTGACTACCCTAGTCTATAAGGGGAATTGACTTCATGTGATTCATCAGAGAGTCTTTATAATTCCATATGACCAAACCAGAGGGGTTAGGCTGAGTGCACTGCCCATAGGGTTGTTGGTTTTTTCTAGGTAGGACCATAGGATTACCTGTTGTGCTTTTCTACTTGTTAGGTGTTGCTTGAATATGGAACTATGGATTATTTATTGTTCAACATGTTCATGTTTACTGTTTTTTGTACTTTTACTTGCCATATATTCACTAACTGTTAGGCATGGATCATCAGGTGGTTACCTACTGGGATTTAGTCTCACACCCTTTTGGGTCATGCTTTTGGGCCCAAACAGAATATATTGTTGCAAGTATAGACAATTTCAAGCACCCTTCGACTTCAGGTACTTGACTATTGTGGAACTGGAGTGCATGGGACCAATCATAGGCTCGAGATGCTAGGGAGCAGTTTATCTTTCTTTTGTAATTTTTTTTAGTACTGGTGAATTTCCAGCAGTGTGACATGTTTGGTTTTCTTCCTAGACATATGTATCATGCATCATATATATATATATATATATGTGCTCCTACCGTTTATCATATTTAGTCTTCCATTTTTCACTTCTGTATGGATTGTTTACTACTTCCACTATTATTTATTGTTTTTGTCTTCTGATGTGTACTCTACCAATGAGGGCATAGTTTCCCCACTATCACACCCAAGGCCCTCACTACTTGTTAGAATCCTATGGCATTCGGGGAAATGTGCTTGAGGCCTTATGACCAACTGGGTATGGGAAGCCTTTGGGCAGCTTTGGGAATTAGGGCGTTACAAAGTGGTATCAGAGAATTTTCTTTTCCCTTCACTTACTGTTTGGAGCCTATTGCCATGGATAGGACGGAATAGGTACTTGGTAATAAGTTGTTCCCAGAAGTAGCTAACCTGTGTACAGGGAAAATCCATACTACCTCATTTATTTCAATTTTATTAGTTTCCAATTTTACAGTTGATTTGAATTCACTGTTGGGTGATTCACATGCTTTGTGCCATTACCGTTGTTGTTATTGTGGTTCTGTTTCTGTCGCAACCTGATGAGATGAGGGTATTCCATCTCATGCATCATATAGTCACTTGTTATAAATCACATGCCATGCATTATTTCCATGTCATCTAGGATTCATTATCAATTGAATGTTTTTTTTGATAGATGACGTGTAGATTATGCTTGTTGTTGTGATAGATGCTTTGATAGAATCCTGGCTGTTTGATAGGGAATCTGTTTGTATAGCACTTTTCTTAGATAGAAGCTATAAATTGGTTCTTGAGGTGTTATGGGCCCTGAGGACTGTAATTTGGTGGATCATTGTTTTTTTACCTTGTTTATAACTTGTTTGAGATGCCAAACTTTGATTCACATGGAGTATGGGCCCTCATAGGTCAGAATTTGGCACCCTAATTCTTATTTTTCTGTGTTTTCTGGGCTCCGGTGCAGTTCTGAGGCTACTATCTAGAAAAACCCAGAATACATGGCGTGTAATTTATGAATACACATCGTGTAGTATATAGTCGTGTCACTGACTATGTGAGAAGGGACACAGGTTTGTGAAAAATGTTGTGGGAACACGCCGTGTACAATTTTAGCACACTGTGGTAGTATGAAATAGGTACCTGGGCCATGTCACGAACAACACGGGTCATGTTATTTTTTCACATACACGCCATGTCAGAATTTTACACGCCATGTAGTCTGACCTGGGAGATCGTCCATGTCATGAACAACACGGGTCGGTGTTATCTCTTCTCATACACACAGTGTCCTCTTGGAACACGTCGTGTGGTGTCAACTGTGTAGTCGGCCATGTAAATAACTACACGGGTCGTTTAAAATTGTCTAGTACACTTCGTGACCTTAGTGAACACTCCATGTAGTCTAGGATTATGAGGAATGTTTGGGTTAGTCATGTAAGGAGAATCGGGTAGGGGAATAGAGTTCAAGTACACACCATGTGGTTTGAGAACATGTCATGTGTTTGGGGTGTTACATGACCATTTTGAACAGAAGTACACACTCATGTGAATGAATTAAGGGAACACACCATGTAGGGAAAGAACATGTCGTTTAGTCATGTTTTGCATAACTTGAATGCCTTATTTTCTCTGTTCCTTCTTGTGCATTCAGTTTTTTAGTCCATGTTAATCCAAAATCTAAGGTGTTCATTTGACTTTGCAGACTCATGCCACCTAGACAACCTACGGTTGACCACCAGTCACAGGGGAGTGATCAGATACCCGATATGGCTGATCAGATACTTCCTGTAGATCCTCCTGTTGTGCCAACCCTGGTACCAGTGGTTATACGAGTTGCAGGAGCCGATGCACAGTTTAGGGAGGGTTTTCTGAGGATGATGCAGGCCTTCCAGAGAGTAAAGCCTCCTACCTTATCGATGTTTGATTTGACGTGGGTTTTCCAGCAGCAGTATCCTCTCACATTCTTAGATGAAGGAGGACCATCGGCTATAGAGTCGTGGCTCGAAGCCACGCTGATGATCTTCGAGCATCTCGAGGTACCTCTAGAGAGAAGGGTGAAGCCCGTGACCTACATGCTCTAAGACTCTGCAAAGAGGTGGTGGGATGTCATTTCTCAGGTGCAATGCCACCATAATATGTCTTGGGAGGATTTTCAGCATATCTTTTATGATTACTTCTACCTGGAGACCTTGAGGGTCGACCGGGCCCAATAGTTCATGAGATTAGAGAAGGGTACTCTTTCTATGATAGTGTATTCCTCTCATTACATAGAGCTACAACATTTCACACCAATCCCAATAGGTGATGAGTTGTTCCTGGATAGGAATTTTGAGGACGGTCATAGGTAGGAGATCTGTTCCTAGGTGAACATCTTTAGGTTGACTTCGATATCCACTATCTTCAACCGGGTGCTGATAATAGAGTACAATCTGAGGGATTCTGGAGCAGTGATCTAGGGAGGTTCGACCTTCAGAGCTAGTGTTCCTCCTACTGATAGTAGGAAGCGTCATAGAGAGCTTTCTCAAGGAGATCAGAGTAGGCGGGATGCACTTTCTGGTATCCACGTGGTGTGCTACCAGTGTGGGAGGATCGGGCATACAAGGCCACATTGCCCGATGAACCCGATGGAGTCCTGATATTTCAGAAGGATGGGACATCTCCAGCATTTCTGTTAGTTTTTCCCTCCAGCATCGGGAGACAAGGGTTCTTCTATGACTCCTCGTTCAGGAGCATCACCACTAGTTTCTCACCAGTCTGGGAACTAGAGTTCTTCCAGCTGTTTAGGCCGAGGAGGAGGTCGTGGCTTTGGTAGTCAGTCGCCGGTCTATTTGTGACAACAAGGTGGCTCAGCTCAGAGTGGACAGGCAGGGTCATAGGGCCGTGGAGCAAGACAGAATTTTGCGATGGAGCAGACCCAGTAAGAGAAGGATCCCATGACTTCCACAGTTCATGGTACGATCTTAGTAGACTCAGTTTTATCTTCAGCTCTTTTCAATACAGGGGCTTCCCATAGCTTTATATCTGTCACTGTTGTGGAGAGTCTTGGTCTTTTCATATTTTCTTCTACCGATATCTTCACACTAGACACATTGTTGGGGACTAGGTTGGCTAATGTACGTTAGTGAAAAGAGTGTCCTATTGAGGTTGTGGGGTGTCACTTCTGATGGGACCTCTATGTCCTAGAGATAACGAGCTATGATGTCATTCTCGGAATGGATTGGTTACTACCCTTCCAGGAAGTCGGCGATTTCTATCGCTGCAGGGTGAGTTTCAAATGACCAGAGGTTGGATCTTTTCTTCATCAGGGAAAGTGGGATGTCCAGGCGAGTTGAGTAGGACCTAAGCATCATGGGATCGGAGGAGTTACAACCCAGATTGCTATTCTGTATCTGGATGACCAGGGGACTTCATAGTTAAACTTTCATCCAGTGGTGGTTCGTTTTAGGGACGTCTTTCCATATGACTTTTCAGGTTTTCCACTAGAGCATGAGGTAGACTTTTCGATTGAGCTCATGCTAGGACTGGCACTGGTGTCCATTCCTTTTTATAGGATGGCTACACCAGAGTTTTAGGAGCTCAATAAGCAGTTAGAGGAGTTGCAGGCAAAGGGTTTTATCCAACTCAGTACCTCTCAATGGTGTTCGCCTATTCTACTGGTGAAGAAGGAAGATGGTACCCTCAGGATTTGTGTGGATTATCGTAAGTTGAACTAGTTGATGTTCAAGAACTGATATCCCTTTCCACGGATTGATTATCTCATTGATCATCTTTGAGGAGACCAATTGTTCTCAATGATTGACTTTAGATCTGGTTATCATCAGTTGCGCATCAGACCATCTGATATACCTCTTATAGCTTTTTGGATCAGGTATGGTCTATACGAGTATATGGTTATTTCATTTGGTCTCACGAACACGCTTGTAGTTTTTATGGCAATAATGAACCGATTTTTCCATCCATACTTGGATTCCATCATGGTTGTTTTCTGGGATGATATCTTGGTGTACTCCCACACTCGACACAACTATTCTACCCATCTTGATATCATTCTGAGTACACTGAGAGAGCATCAACTATATGCTAAGCTCTTGAAATTCCACATTTGGATGGATCAGATTCACATCTTGGGTCATGTCATCTCTGAGACAAGAGTATCACTAGACCCATAGAATGTAAGGGCAGTAGTTTCCTAGGAGCATCCAAAGAACGTTTTTGAGGTATGGAGTTTCCTAGGGCTAGCTGGATACTACAGATTCTTCATACAATACTTTTCACGCTTAGCAACACCGCTTACAGGTCTGACTAAGAAGGGTACAAAGTTCTTATGGTCATATTCTTGTGAGTTATCCTTTCAGGAGCTGAAAGGGAGGTTGATGTCAGCACCGATACTAGTCTTTCCAGAGCCAGGAAAGATCTATAATGTTTTCTGCGATGCTTCAGGCAGTGGACTAGGAGCTATGTTGAAGCAGGTATATGGAGTCATTGTGTACAGGTCTCAGCAGTTCAGGCCACATAAGAAAAATTACCCAACACATGATCTAGAGTTGGAAGCTGTTGTTTATGCCTTATGCTGTTGGAGACATTATCTTTTGGGAGAGAACTTTTTAGTTTTCACTGACCACAAAATTCTCAAGAACATCTTCACTCAGCGTGATCTGAATCTGAGACAGGGCAGGTGGTTTGAGTATCTTCATTCCTTTGACTTTGAGCTTTCCTATACACCTGGGAAGGGAAACATAGTGGCTGGCGCGTTGAGTAAGAGAACTCAGATACATGCATTTCAGGAGGCCAGCAGTTAGTGGTAGCTTATGCCTCTGTTCTCTGAGATGCATTTGGAGGTGCACGACATATAGGGGTAGACTTTTCTATCTTCTGTAGCTGTTACCTCTACTCTTCTCGATCGGGTACGATTGAGGCATCTATCAAACTCAGAAGGCCTAGTCCTGTAGGTGAGTGTGTCAGGAGAGGACCCCCTTCCTGGATGGACAGTAGGCGAGGATGAGATCTTGTGTTTCTTGGGACGTGTATGGGTTCCAGCAGACATACGTGAGGATTTGATGCAGGATTTTCATTCCTCAGTTTGGGTAGTTCATCCTAGCATCACAAAGATGTATCGTGATCTACACCACCAGTATTGGTGGCTCGGAATGAAGAGAGATGTTGTAGGTTTTTTCATGAGATTTTCCTCTTTTCAATAGGTGAAAATAGAGAATCATCAACCAGTTGGGCTTTTACAGTAGCTACCCATTCTGGAGTGGAAGTGGAACGATGTCATAATGAACTTCCTGACCAGTTTTTTGAGGTCACCTCGAGGGAATGATGTTGTTTGGGTTGTCATCGATAGACTTATGAAGGTGTCTCACTTCTTGCTGATCAAGGACACCATCAGGGATAATGAGCTGGGATGATTATACATTTTAGATGTTTTACGTCTGCATGGAGTTCCACACTCCATCGTTTCTTATAGGGATGCACGTTTTACTTCTCAAATCTGGAAGGGGATTTATAAGTCTTTGGGTTCACAAGTAATTTTGAGTACAGCTTACCATCCCCAGATAGATGGCCAGTCTGAGCATATGATTCAAGTGCTTGAGGATATTCTCCGAGCGTGCATTCTATATTTTGGAGGTTATTGGGAGAAACATATACCTCTTATAGAGTTTTCCTACAATAATAGTTTTCAAGAAACTATTCATATGGTACCATATGCGGCTTTTTTTGGTAGGCCATGCCGATCAACCTTATGTTGGCTAGAGGCCAGAGAGGTAACTTTGCTGGGACCTTGTCTTGTTTAGGAGACCTCAGAGTAGATAGAGTTGATTCGGAAGAGTATGGCTACGGTGTAGTTCTAACAGAAGTCGTATGCTGATTAGTGGAGATGACCTCTGTAGTTAGATGTCGGGGATTAGGTTTTACTATGTGTCACACTGAGGTTGGGTCATAAAAGGATTCAGAGACAGGGTACGCTTTCGAGGAGGTACGTCGAGCCGTTTGAGGTGTTGAAGAGATTTGGGCTGATTGCCTATTGGTTGTAGTTACCTTAGAGGTATCGGGCTATGCACAACGTCTTCCATGTTTCTCAACTTCGACATTACTTTTCAGACCCGTCTCATGTATTTCAACCCAAGGAGGTTGAGATCGAAGGGGATGCGTCATTTGAGGCGCAACCTATCTGGATTTTTGATCATAGTACGAAAGTTCTCTGTGGCTGGTCTGTTCATCTAGTATAGGTTCAATGGCAGCACGGGCGATTACAGGACGAGACTTGGGAGAGGGAGGTCGACGTACGATCGCAGTGGCCAGAGTTGTTCGGGGTTTCTTCTTCCACGCCTCGCTAGGGAAATTCGAGGATGAATTTCTTTAAGGGGGGAATTTTTTAAGAACCCAGACTTTCTTTTCATGTTTTTTTTCCTTTTTCTATATTTTTTTAGAAAAGAGGTGTTTTTGGAAATTTTTAATGTTCATTTCTTGTAATTTATGGGCACACACCATGTACTTCGTTGTTGTGCGAGGCCATGTGCTGGTCATGTAAAGGCCACACACACGGTCATGTGGGGTGACATGGAGGCTGCCTAAAGAGAAGTATGGAAAGAGTAAGTACATGCCGTGTACTCCAAAATTACATTCCAGGTATTTTGTTTTTTTCATTAAAGGCACCTGGGTCGCGTCTGATGGACAGAACACCCTCGTTTTAGCTTTGGTTCGTCTGAGGGGAAGGGTACGGTCGCAGATCTTCTCCGAGACCCCGAGCCTCTGTCTATTCTCCGAATCGAACGTCGTCAATTGCGTTGGAACCATAGTGGTAATCTCTCCCTTCTTCTAGAGCATCATTTTCCAATTCGTCCTCTATTGAAAGTTATTGTCGGTTGAACATTTTGTGCATTTTTATAGATCTAAAACGTTCTAAGGAGATTCAGGCCTCGTGGTTCAAGTATATTGATATCTTAGAACCAAGGTAGGTGGTTTGTGCCTTTCTGTTGAATGTCCTTGAATATTAGGTGCAATTGAAACCAATACCCTTGAACATGGTATTGTTTGTTTACCGTTTTACCCCTGTTGTATGCCTTCCATGATTGTATGCCTATGTAGTGGTAAATTCGAAATGTTTTGGGTTGATTGTTATACCTTGGTTGCTCTGCTCATTCTTCGTTCTGTTTATTACTATTTGGTCCTGTTTTTCCTTGGTTGCTTTTTCTGTTTCCATGCCTATTGTATTAGGATGGAGAAATGTTTTTTGACATTCTTGATTTGATGTAGAACTATTTAGCGAGGTAGTTCTGTAAGTCTACTTTGGTCATGTTGTATTTCTATGTCATTATCCTACATAGGGTTGTGAGGACCAGGTGTAATAGACTATAAGGGGATAGTTTGAGTGAGCTTCCATAGAGAATCTTTGAGCTTTAGGCTATATAGGGATTGACTGACTGAGAATCCTCAGAGAGACTAGGATTTATTTGGGATATAAGGGGATAGACTATGAGAGATTTCATAGAGAGTCCATGACTATCTTAGACTATACGGGGATAGACCGTGTGAGATTTCTCAGAGAGTCTCTGTTTTGTTTGTTTGAACCTCCTGATTACCATAGGCTATATGGGGGATTAAATGTGTGAGCTTCCTCAAAGAGTCTACGAACGACCTAGGCTATAAGGGAATTTGACCGTGTGTGCTTCCTCAGAGAGTCCTTGACCTTGGGGCTATAAGGGGAACTGACTATGCGATCTTCCTTAGAGAGTTCCTAACTACCCTAGACTATAAAGGGAATTGACTGTGTGTGCTTCCTCAGATAGTCTTTATAATTCTATATGACCAAACAAGAGGGGTTAGGCTGAGTGCACTGCCTAGAGGGTAGTTGGTTTTTTCTAGGTAGGACCAGAGGATTACCTGTTGTGCATTGTTGGTTTTTAGATGTTTCTTGACATTGGAACTGTGGATTATTTATTATTCAGCATGTTCTTGTTTACTCTTTTCTATACTTTTACCTGTCATATATTCACTGACTATTAAGCACAAATCTTCGGGTGGTTGCCTACTGGGATTTAGTCTCCCACCCTGTTTGGCTCATGATTTTGGGCCCAAACATACTATATTGTTTCAGGTATAAAAAAGGGAAAGCGCCTTTCGACTTCAGGTACTTGACCGTAGTGGATCAGGAGTGCATGGGACCAAGCTTAGGCTTTCGATGATGAGGTTCGGTTTATCTTTATTTTATACTTGTTTTTATAAATGTTGTATTTCCATCATTGTGACTTGTTTTTCTATTTTCCTAGACTATGTATCATGCATCATATATATATGTGCTCCTACCGTTTATCATATTTAGTCTTCTATTGTTCACTTATGTATGGATTGTATACTACATCTGATATTGTTTATTATTTTTACCTTCCCATGTGCACTCTACCAATGAGGGAATAATTTCCCCACTATCACTCCCAAGGCCCTCGCTGCTAGTCGGCAGCCTCTGGCGTTTAGGAAAATGCGCTTGAGGCCATGTGACCAACTGGGTACGGGGTACCTTTGGGCGGCTTCTAGAACCATGGAATTACATCTGGAATATTATGAATATTTTTATGGCTGGTTATTTATATAATTATTTAAGTTGAAATTTTGGTGTTATTATAGATATGTTGTATATTTTTGTATGAATACTTATTCATATTTGATAACATTTTCTAACTATTTTGGTTTTGTTAAATATCTAGAGACATGAGGAATGAATTTTCATTCTTTTCTAGATATTATGATATGATAAATGTTAATTATAGTGCTTCAGAAATAAAAAAATTATCATGGATTTTTATCATATGAAATATGAGATGAATAATGGATGGAAAACTACTTGAATCATAATCAAAGGATAAAATTATGCATATAGTATGCAAATAAATCAAGTAATTATGTTTTCAAATATTCTATACCTTAACGGTAAATTATTTCCTCAACTCAAGTAACTGGAAGATAAATCTATCAAGTCATATGTTTAAAGTATCATTTATCTATAATGGTATGTTTTTGGAGACTCACGAGTCTATAATGATACATACTTGGTTTTAGAAATACATAATTAGAAAATTATATGTTTCTGAGTAGTGACATAGAAATTAGTTATCATGATATAATCAATAAAAAAATTTATTATTTTGTCTTGATATACTAATTTAAGTAAGTTATATTTAAAATTTCAAGGCTAAAATTTATATAATGGGATATAATTAAACACTCAAATATTTTAGAACATATTTCTCTTTAGAAAAATTGTATGTATTCGATAGTTATCCTGACATGCAACACTAAGCATAAAACAAACCATGATATATGATAACCTATACATTAAATTGATGGTATGAGTAGGAATAACCACATTATTAAAAATATCTATAAAGGGTTTATATAATTTAAATTTATTGATTTATTGATAATAAATAATTACTCTACTTTTAATAAAGATATTTTATGCTTCATATATATGTTTTCTTTTAAAATGGTTCTTTTACATTTTGGGTGCAAAAATTATAATTAATTTCTGATTTTTTTAATATATATTTTATTATAGAAATTTAATGTGATTTTTTAAATTAATACGACTGTATAATCTTAGGGTTAATCTTTCTAATTTTTCCGGAAATAAATTATTTTTCCGTGAATAGTGTAAATTAATGATTTTTTAATACTATCATTTATTTTTATAAAATCCTATAATTTAATAGTTCCATTTTATAAAATTTATTCATAAATCAAATTAATAATTTAATTAATTTAATATGAATAATCAATATACCTGATTTTGGTATAAGATCATTTTTATGTTCAAAATTTATTTTTTTAAAATGTTTTTTGTTTCATTTTTAAAATTTATATTAAAATTGGTTTCATCCACTTCGAGGAATTTAATCTTGAAAATGGATTCTATATTTAGAATTATAAATTTTAAATGTGATAAATATTTCCATTTTATATTTTTATTATATATAGTGACCATGATAAATAATTATCACCTCGGTAAGTGTAAAACATGTTCAAAACTATGATACATGGACTAAAAAATTACCTAACTCTTAAATTAATCATATTGGGTGGTTTTTTAAATAAAATAAATCATGTATAAGAAAATTTGGAAAAAAATTTCCAATTTCCATTGATTATAAAGATTATATTAATTTAATGAAATAATAAATAAACACTGGCACTTTCTTGATTTTAATATCTCTCATATATTATCATAGGTCTAAAAAGAAGTTAGGAATGAAAAGGTTTCATTTGATAATAAATAAAAAAATTATCATATTTACTTGTTTTTTGAATTTTTAATCATGATATAATTTACCTAAATTCTTACTCAATATTGATACACTGTTTGTGCAATCATTAAAAAAATGGGAAATGCATGTGTATCTCATGAATACGTGGGGACTACCGTCTCCACGTAATGATATGATTCATTTTACATCTCCATCCTTCATGGTTGGTTATTATGATTGACATAATATTTATATATGATATTTAAGAAATAAGTATGAATTTTTAGTTATAATATAATATTATCCTTCTTACCTTCTTATCTTTTGTAAAATGATAACTTTACTCGTGCCTACGTGTGGACTAACACCTCCACAAAGTGATGTGATTCATTTTTCATTTCTGATTTATGTTTCTGATGATAAAGATATATTTGATGAATATATATATATATATTATTTATGAAATAATATTGAATCTATAAATTTGAATTATTATATACTTTTCTTTCACTCCATCTATTGAAAAGTGCAAATAACACATGTATGTACGTAAGGGCTTCCATCTCAACGAAGTGATGTAATTCATTTTTCACCAACAATATTTATGAATGTTTATAAAAGTCTAAATAATTAATTAATATCATAAATATATCATTATTAATATTATATATATGATGAAACCATTACTAATGTGTAAATATCAAAACTACTGAACTGAAACATGCATGGAAAATGAAACAATTGTCAACGAAAACAATTATTTTAATAAAGCATTATTAATAAATGGGTGATAAGATGTTATGATTAAATAATATATGTTATTATCTGTAACAATATGGTTTTATAATATATTTATAATAATTATTTATTTATTAAATCGTGGTTTTGAAACCATATGAACAAATATTAGACTTGGGGTATGGGTTTATGTTACAGTCTCATTTATTTTTAGGGTTCTCTATGCAAATATTTGATTGAGGGAAATTATTTAGTTCTTATAATTTAAACCATATATATTTTATTATCATATAGTAATTCATTTAAGTAATAATAATATTTTCTTCTATTTTTTAGTTACAATTCTCAAGAAAATGTTGTTAAGAAAAACCGATAGTATTTCCTCCTTGTTCGGGAATCTTTTTCTTCCATATCCATATTATCATTAAAATGTTTTCAATAATATTTTTTCCTAAAATGATGGATTTAGTTAATTTTGAACCATATTTCAATTTATATAAAATATATTAAAAATAAAAATGTATCTATTTTCCGAAAGAGGTACTTTTTTCTAACTGTGTGAACAAATTTTTTGTTTTAATATATACTGCATGAAAAAAATTTCTCATTATCATGAATACTATTTTATTTTAACACTCCTTCATAATATTTCATAGTTTTTTCAATGAAATTTTTTTCCTTCATATTTTGAAAAAAAATCGATTTTAAATAAGTGATTTCAAATTGAAAATGGTACTTTTCAAAAAGAAATATTATAGTGATATTTTAAAGGAATTTTTAATCTATGATGACATCCAAGGATGTTACATATGATTCATTAGTGATATGATCTGGTATAAAATCCATGTTTTTTTCTAGATGTTTAATGAATATAAAGTTTTATATATGATTTTATGAAACTCATTAATTTTAAATGGTTTAACTTCGTTAAGATGAAATCCTACTACAACATGTATCTCTTCCAGATGTTATACAATGATGAAATTAAGAATGTTTTTTATGATCTTGGGTGATATTTATGGTTTATGTTTTTTGATTATTAGGTCTATTATATCCCTCCAATGCATTGGGTAAATAGGTATAATAGATGAGATAAATATGTTATTCTTAAATATTATTTCAGGTTTACAACATTATGTCTAGACTTGGTTTCATATCTTTGAGATAATTCAAGGACCTGGTATCTGGTCCATAAGTTTATGCGAGGACCATATTTCATGTCCTTAACATAATAAGTGAATTTTTTTTGATTTATTTATATACATATTGTTATTAGATTATTCTAGTGTTACATTTATATGTTTATGTTGTGATGTCACGAATCATGACTGATTATTGATGATTCTATGATCTTATGAATTTTTCCCTTTATTATGAAAATGCCCTAGGTCCTGACTTCTGATTTAAGATATTTAATTTATTAGGTATAAAATTATTATGTAATGATCATGTTATCATACCCGTGTTCTCACTTATGATCATTGATTGATATCTTTGATGTTTACCCTTTCTGATCATCTCATCTATCCCTTTCTTTTGATTCAATTTTTCCCAAGTTATGAAGGATGTTTTACAATAGGGTGTTCCTGATATATATACTATATGATTAGAAAATTGTGGGATATTTTTAATATATTTTTAAAAATAATATTATTGTGTATCTAGACTTAAAATACCCTAAAACTTTATGGTTCTAGAGAATTTATTATTATGTGATATATTAATGATTCATCTAAAATGATGTAATATTTAAGTATGTTATGCTTGGGTTGCCTCACTCAGTGTACATTTTTTTAAAAAAAGAAATTCTTAAAATGATCCACACTCTTCAATCAAGATAAATCATAATAATACGACATTTGAAATTTTTATTTTTCCCACTCATCCTTTAACCCTTTTAAATTATTTAAAAATGTGGTATGGCAATAGAAATCTTAGTATGGGTTATAAATATTAATTAAACATATTAGGAAATTGAAATTAATTAAATCTTAATCAATAATTTAATCCTCTAAATAATAATATTTGATCTCATAAAAAAGGATAAGCACTCATAAAATCAATATCTTTTGGAATTTCATATAATAGACTTATAGGAAGGATAAATAACTCATGAAATAATCTTAGGAATCATAATCATCACCCTTTAAAATCGCACTTCCAATTAAATAACCAATCATAATACTTTTAAAATATCATATTAGAGGCCAAATCATTTCCCAATGAATTAGGGTGATATATCTTGAACCCACCCATCATAAATTACAATTAAAAAGTACAATAACATGAATAAAACACAAAGTGTATTTTCCTTCACCATATCATGGAATGAACTCATAAAAACAAAATTTTCAATCCTATAGTTTAATATTTTAACTTTACTTATAAAATAAAAATGGTTTTTAAAATAATTGGTCAAACAATTCTCTATTTGGTGAGAACTTAATGATAAAAAACTAATATTTATAAAAATAAAAAATAATACGATAAATAAAATTCATATAAAACACTAGAGAGAGATATTTGAGAGATAATCTTCAAAAAATCAAGTTATGGTCTAAGAGAAAAACCTATTACCTTAAGTCTCCAACCACCTTTTACATACTATAGACTTATAAATAATAAAATTATTTTAATTATTTAATTTATTTAAATCATTTTCATGTTAATTCTCTTATTATTATTCCATTTGTTTTATCATTTATCTTGCTTCATTCATTTACCAAATTGGTATTTTTTTTACATCAGATGTTTTGAGACTATTTAGTTCATAACTTCTAAAACATTTGTGATGTAATGGTAATTATCAAATACCATTTTCCATGGGTTTTATGATATTATGAAATTTAAAGTTATTGTATCCAATTCATTCCATAATCAATAGAGTTAAAAAAGTTAATAAATAGTTATTAGCCTAATTAAGATGATAATAATGGTCTACAGGGGTGAATAGACATTTAAAAACATTAAATGTTTAATATATTTTTTAATTAGAGTGCATTATTTCATACACATACAGTGTATGTAGTTTAGTTTTAAAAAAACATAGAAAAAAATAAAAGGAGATCATAATATATTTTTTAGTTTAGACCAAACGGTCATGCATCTACTATTCACTCTTCTCTACTCCGTGTGAAGAATGGTACATATTAGAACAAGTCTTCACTTTTGAAAAAAAAATTAAATCTATTATAGACACTACCTTCTTCCCACCTGGAGGCCCAAAACTATAATTTCTCAGATTTACCAAGTAATTTTTTTGAAAATTATATTGTAATATTTTAAGACAAGGCGTTGAGATGGACCATGATTCCGAGGCCCGGGGTGCTCGGAATAAATGTTCAAACAATTGTCATGTTTATTATAAATGGTGTGTGTGTGTGTGTGGTTTTAATAACTTATAAATGGATTCCCATATCTAAAAAAGGGAAATGTTGAGTTCTGGATGGTGGGTTTACCCTAGGTATGACATAACATTAGTAGGAGTGGGTCTCTAGTGAGAAAACCCGAAAAGGACATAAACATAAATAAATTTATTTTATATTAGAATATTAATAACTCATAAATGGTAAATCAGATTGGAAATATAAGTCCACCATTGATTTTATAATGGGGTTTTTTCCTTAGGTGGAGCCTAACCTCTACCCATGTGGGTCGAGAGTGAATATTATTTTCTAGACATGAAAGTATTTAAAATATTTAATAACAATATTTTAATTGACCCAACTTGGTAACACCACATTGGATTCATTTATAATTGATCCTTTTTAGGAATATATAGGGTTATCTCCATAACCCTAGAGTTTTTCTGAGGTAAGGAACAAGAACCCTCCCATTGGCGAACGACAACAAACAGTGGATCGAGATCACTCAAGGACGAATTTCCATCAATGATGAATCTGCTTCTTCGAATAATCCAAAATCTAGGTGGGGAGTTTATTTTCTTCCTAATGTCTTTCACCGTTCATGTTTCCAATGAAAAATGTGGGCCAACCCATGAACATGATGATTTGCAGTTCGATCATGATAACGGGGTGGTTAAAAAAGAAGGGTTAAAGTGGATGAATCTTATTAAATTTTATATTGTTCCTATTTCATATTTCCACTAACATGAATAGACAAATGCCAACACAAACAAGGATATGGTCCATTATAAGGGTGTCCATGTTCTTATCTCTCTTCCTCGTTCTTGTGTTCTTCTTTGACGAACCATCATGGTCGTTGTGTATTTGTTCAGGTGGTCCGGGACATGGTCGGAACCTCTGAGTGACATCAAGAAGAATTGGAGCTCATGGAGATGATGAACATGACTTGAGGGTCCCAGGAATTATTCCATTTCAAAAAACAAAGCACCATAGTGTGACCGGTGACCCATAGAAGGAGATCTGCAGGCGGTGGCGCACGGCGGTGCAGCCACCTGGCAGATAATGGTTGTCGTCTCGATGGTCGATGGCTAAGGGTCCAGTGGAGATGCGGCGACAAGCCATGGTTGTGAGACACCATGGTGGGAGGATGTGGATCCATGAGATGCATCAAAAAAAAGGACCTATGGCTGAGATAGGGTGGATCCAGTCAAGCAGACCGACCACGTTGACCCTACGACATGTATCCAATAAGCTGCATGCAGCTGGAGCGGAAGTGATAGTAGTTGTGTCCTGGAGGACTGAACGGGCCTATGTCCAAATGGGCCAGGTTGAGGCAGGATGGCTATGCCGATAGTGGGTCCGGTCCAGCCAGGGTGGGCTAGTAGTGGGGTGGGCCCAGCTGGGGTGGGCTAGACCCAGTGGACTAGGTTGACTCGGTGGGTCAGATCAGACCCAACAGGCCAGGTCAGACCCATTGGTTTAGGTCAGACCTAGTTAGTTGGGTCGGTCGAGCAGGGTTGGGCTGGACCTAGAGCCAACCAGCCCCTTTTTACTTAAAATCCCATTACTTTCAAACATTTTTTCTGTTTGATTAGTTGTTTGTAGTTTTGGGACCCTTGTGACGAGGAGGTTATTTTGAGATACTCTAAGTGAGTATCCTTGGAAGTTGGTGTATGTACTATTGGATCTATGAGTAGGTACTCATGGGACGTTCATTTTAAGGATGGAATCTTGTGGTTGGATGTGACCTAGAAGCTATTTTATTACCTAGAGTGCATGTCATACCTAGACTATGGTTCTTATCTAGACTTTAGGTCTTACCAAGACGGATTTGGTACTCCCCTATAACAACAGGGTGCAGGTTCTCTAGTCTTTGATGACACTGTGTGTTACCTACACTCTATGTGTTAGCTACAATCTATGTGTTACCTACACTCTGTTTGTTACTAATACTCTGTGTGTTACTGACACTCTATGTGCTACCAACGCTCTGTGTGTCAATACATGAGGATACTATGGATGCCTGTGATAATATTGTTTATATACTATAGACCTATACTTGGTGTGACATAACTCTTGTGACTCTCTTGATTGTACCTCTTAGAGGATGCACTTCATGCGCCTCTTTGGTAGTCTACTTGGTGTATTTCTTAGTTCTCTTCTTTGTGGTATACTTTGTGTCATTTTATTATGGCTTAGGGTCCCTACTGAGTATTGTTTTACTCACCCTTTCATGGGATTCACACACACACATGTTGTGTCTTGTGAAGATGATCCATATATTGGATAGAGTCCTTGGTGGGCCAAAGATAGGGGTTCATCAAGGTGACCCGACGGACGTGGTATGCTTCAGCAACATTCAGACAGCTTATTGTACCTACCGTTCAGGTAGGGTTTTCTATAAATGAGATCTAGTAGCTTGTACTTTACTATGTCAGTTGGGATTTTATTCTGGCCACTTTTTCTTTTAGTTTTTTACCTTACTCCAAGTGGGGTTTCTTAATGGTTTTCATCCATGTTTACTAAGTGTTTTCAGTTTCATCTGTTTCTTTGAGACAGGTGTGTTCATACAGGCACTCGGGAAAATGCCTCCCACTTGTGGGATATTCCTACTCAGTTCTAGTCACCAACCCCTGGCCTATAAAATTTTGGCATGGGGTGGTCACAACATGGGCCCGAGGGGATGGGTCTTGATAGTGTGGTATCAAAGGGTGGTCGGTTTTACTCTTGTTTTTGGGAAATAGTGTTAAATGTTTTGAGTTCATCTTTCAAGAAAGGGAACCAATTATTGGTGCAAAGGACGATGTATCCATACACCAAAATATTGAATTATGATTCCTGAATAGGCACACAAAAATGATAGTTTTGGGGGAAATTAGTGGTTTTGGCATCATATAAGAATTGAGTGTGTTCTCATGTCCTTCTTGAGTCAGAGTCAGCTCACTAGGTATACTATCTTTACCACATTACATATTGTTCTATTTCATGATGCTTCTACACAAGAAACCAAATACAATTTTGGGGCTATATCTTGAGGATGGTCTATTGAGTGATGAGGAATTGGTGTAGGGACGGTTACTAGAGACAACACCTTCTAGTGGTGTACCATTGATACCCCCAATTGGAGAGAAACAGTTCTTACTGGCATTACGGGTAGAGGATGCACGTAGGCATAGTGAATTGAAAGAGTTCCAGAGACATAAACCTCCTAGGTTCTAAGTTAAAATTAGTCCTTAGAAAGTGGATGACTAGTTGTAGGTGGTGATACGAGTGTTCTACTTAGTTATGATGCCTCCCGACCAGATGTTAGTCCTAGCCACAAGCCTTCTTCAGGGCTCGGTGGGGAGATGGTGGAGCCTGATGACTCAAACTCATGAGGAGGTGATGTTATCCTAGATAGACTTTGAGCACTTCTTCATGGAGGATTTCTTTCCATTGATGTTACGCTCTGTGCGTATATAGGAGCTACTACACCAGCAAAAGGGAATCCATTTAGTAGTAGAGTCCTTGATGAGATTCATGGATCTTTCTTGCTACTCCACCGACATGGAGAAAAACTCGTTCTTTAAAGCCTTTACCTTTGAGTACGGTCTATGCTAGAAGATTATGGAATATATGATATCCCTTAGCATCCCTACGCATAATGGGGTGCTGGATTGAGCTCTACTAGTAGTGAACTTTCTTTCAGAGTAGACACCGGCAGTAGGAGCTACCACCGGTCAATAGGTAGGTAAGTATTATGTAGCAGGTACCTAATGGATGATTTAGGCACCCAAGAGGGTCAAGAACATCAGGGAATGACCCCAGGATACAGGATCAGTAGTAAAATACTCCAAGGGCAAAGTGAGTCAACTGAAGGAAAAACTATTCTACACGTGCAGTGGTCAAGGGAATCTGGCTAGAGTTTTTCCGACCATCCATATGATTGACTAGGAGATGGTCAAGGGACCGTCGAGGCAGCAGCGAAGGTAATAACATGGTGTTCTTCTAGGTGGAATACATGGTAGAGGAGTGGGACAAGTGGAAGGAGGTAAACAAAGGATCAACAAACTACCAACACCCCACCCAGGTGGTCCACCCCAAGCTCAGAGAGCTGGTGGACAGGGGTGAGGCCATCTCCAAGCGATGGAGGATCACGATCTTGAGAATCCCATGTTTATTAGAGGTATCATTTTTGTCTTTTACAACCTATCTATAGTTTTGGTTGACATGGGTTCCAGTCACCCTTTTCTCCCCATTACCCTTGTTTGAGAAATATATATTCTAGTGGAACCATTGACTCAATCCCTATGCTTAGAGACTACTATAGATAGAGATTCAACGATCACACATGGGTGCCGAAAGTGTTCCCTTACTCTTGGGGGTTTGAGTTTCAGTTGGGATTTATTGGTGGCAGCATCAAGGCCTTATGATATCATTTTTGGTATGGACAGGTTATCAATATTTCATGATCATATCAACTATTTTATGCACATAGTGTTGTGTATCCATGTATATGTGACCATGTTTTCCATTGTTGGAAAAAGGGAGACACAAGAATTGTTGGATGGACTTTCACATAAGAGGGTATATTCGATCACACATCAATTGGATAGCATGACCCTCAGCGTATTAGATGTGATGAGTCCCCAATTTCCTGCAATGGTGGATGATTATGAGGACATATTTCTGGAAGATGTTTAAGGACTAGATCTTTATAGGGAGGTTAACGTCTATATTGTCCTATAACCCCAGACGACACCGACACCAACACTATAATATCAGATGGATACCACAGAGCTTAGTGAATTGAGGGTATAGTTTGAGGACCTATAGAGGAAGGGCTTTGTGAGACCCTATGTTTCACCATGGGCATCCCCAATATTGTTTTCCTAGAAGGAATATGGGAGCATGAGGTTATGTGTGGACTTATGATGCCTGAATTAGGTGACCATGAAAAATATGTATCCACTACCAAGGATTGATGACAACTTTGATCATATGAAGGGGGTGAGATGGTTCTAAATGATAGACCTCAGATCAGGTTATCATCAGCTTCAGGTGCGGAATGAGGACATTAAGAAGATGGTTTTAATATTTTACTATGGCCACTACGAGTACTTAGTGATGTTGTTTGGTGTGAATAATTCCTAGAAGTTTTCATGGGACATGTGAATAGGATCTTCAAGCCCTACCTATATTGGTTTGTAGTGGTCTCTATTGATGACATCATGGGGTACTCAGTTTCTGAGGAGGATCATATGATATAGTTAAGGATGGTCCTAGACATACTCTGAGAGCACCAGCTTTATAGGAAGCTCTAGAAGTGTTATTTATGGATACGAGAGGCCTAATTTCAGGGGCACATCATTTCAGTGTATGGATTTGGAGATGATCCAGCGAAGACAGAGGTGGTTCTTTCTTGAGAGCCACCCAAGACCGTTACCGAGGTGTGGAGTTTCCCTGGTTTAGATGGGTACTATCGGGGGTTTGTACCCAAATTTTCCAAAGTAGAAGAATCCACAATAGTCATGACATGAATGGGGAAACCTTTTGTGTGGGTTGAGAAGTTTCAGGAGAGATTTTATTAGCTGAATTATAGTTTGATGAACACTCCCATCCTGAGATTTCCAGAGGATGATTTTGATAATGTGGTGTTCTACGATTAATCAAGAACTAAGATTGGTTGTGTCCTGATACAGGGGAAAAATTGATTGAATGTGGTTCATGGAAATTGAGACCACATGAGTATAACTACATGACCCACGATCTGGAGTTGGAGGTGGTAGTATTCACATTGAAGATGTGGTAACCCAACCTTATGGGTTAGTGGTTCATCATATACTCAGACCAAAACATTCTCAGGTATATCTTTTCTTAGAAGCATATGAACCCTATACAACGGCGTTGGCTAGATTTTATCAAGGAATACAGCTTCAAAATAGTCTATACTCTTGGGAAGGGGAACGTGGTGGAAGATTCTATCAGCTATAGATCGTGTTCACAACTCCTAATCAAGGCCTCGAAACAGTTGTCCTCATTTCAGATATCCTTCATTGATGGAGATGAAGTAGATTATCTCAAGTTGATGGCGGTTACCCCTCCACTCTTATAGCACATGAGGGAGGTATATATCGGCAATGTCAGCTATGAGACTACACGTGATTGGATGACTACGGGGCATCCCCCTGATGGATATTCAAAAGGTGGGGAGCACTTCATCCTTTTCATAGGACATATAGTTGTACCAGTGATGTTATAGGAGTAGGTATTTATGGAAATCCACAAATCCCCTTTTGAGGAACATACGGGTGTGGAAAAGATATACCAGGACCTCTGATGTCAGTCTTTCTAGTCGGGGATGAAGAAAGAAGTGGTAGATTTTGTCTCTAGATTCCTTACTTGTCAGCAAGTGATGGCCAAGAACCAGGTTCCAGTGGGTTTTACTCAACCCCTTGAGGTTCTAGAGATGAATTGGTATGGAATATCTAAGGACTTCATGATGGGTCTAGCATGTACTTCTAGGGGGAACGATACTATCTGTGTGATCGTTTACCGACTCACCAAGTCGGCCCACTTCCTCATAATTCGAGACAAAGGTTCAATAGTGACCCTTGGGTGCCTCTACATTAAAGAGATATTTCGACTCCATGGTGTACCATTAATGATAGTTTCAGATAGAGATGCATTCTCTATATCCCGATTGTGCAAGGGATTGCAGGAGGCATTTGGGACTCAGCTGCAGTTGAGTACATCTTTCCACCTGCATATGGATGGCCAGACGGAGAAGACCTTTTAGATCCTAGAGGACATGATATGTGCTTTCATCCTCATTTTTTTCATAGTAGGGAGGATCACCTACCCCTGGAGGAGTTCATGTACAACAACAGCTACCACTACACCATCGGTATGGTACCATTCGATTCCTTGTACGGACTGACCCTACAGGTCACCACTTTGCTTTACTGACCTCGGAGAGTCATCACTCATGGGTTAAATGTTCGTACAGGTCACTATAGAGAAGGTATAATTCATCCCGGAGTGGATGAAGACTATGTAAAGACATCAGAATTCCTATGCTGATAGGAAATGGAGACCCTTAGAGTTCGAGTAAGTAGACCATGTGTTCCTTTAGTTCTCTCCCCAATGTAGGATATAAAGATTTGGTCGGGGTGGCAAGTTATCTCTGAGGTCCATCAGACCTTTTCTGATACTGAGTACAATGGGTGAGGTAGTGTACCACCTGGATCTACCTCCTTATTTAGAGTGGGTGCATGATGTATTTTACATATCCCAATTGAGGAAATATGTACATGACCCTTCATACATCGTTGACAGGGGCGAGTTGGATGTTGATGATGGGGAGACTTTCACGGAGTACCTACTGGAGATCGAGGATCAATAGGAGAGGATCCTTCATGGATGTTCGATTCCTTAGGTGTGCGTTCGGTGGCATCATGAGAATCTCTAGGAGAGCACTTGGGAGCGAGAGGTTCAGATTCGTGCTCAGTATCCCCATTTTTTTGTTTTTCCCTTGTTTTGGATTTTGGGGATGTAAATCCCTAAGGTTGGGAGAATGTAATGTCCCATATTTTCCATGTAATTTTTTTGAAAATTATATGGTACTATTTCGAGACCAGGAACTGATACGGAATGCGATTCTGAGGTCTGAGGTGCCGAGAATATATGTTCAAATTATTTTTAAGTTTATTAAAAATACCAATTTTGTGCAGTTTTTGTAACTTCTAAATAGGTTCGCCAATCATAAATTCAAGGGCATCGTTGAGTTCATGATGGCATATTTACCTTAGTAATGACATTACATTAGTCGGTGAGGGTCTCCAGTTAGAATACCTAAAAAGAACGTAACCATAAATAAAATAATTAAATAATTTTTTTATATTAAAATGCAAATAACTCATAAATGGAAACTCAGGTTGGAAATCTGAAAACACCGTTGAGTTCTTAATGGGGATTTTTCCTTTGGAAAAGCCTAACCTTGACCAATGTGGGTCAAGGGTTAATGTTATTTTTTGGACGTGAAAGTCTTTAAAATTTCAAATAAAAATATTTTAATTGATGTAACATGGTAACACTGCATTGGTTTTCTTTTTAATTGATCTTTGTTAGAAAATACATGGTTACTATCATAACCTTAGAGTTTTCTTAAGGTAAGGTGGAGCAACCGTCAAATTGGTGAATGACTACAAATGAAAAATCGAGATCTCTCATTAAAGGATCATCATCAATGATGAATCCTATTATTCGATTGATCCAAACTCTAGGTAGGGGTTTATTTTCATCATGATTTCTTTCCCCATTCTTATTTCTAATGAAGAACTTGAACCAACACATGAACAAGTTGATCTTGGGTTTGATTATTTTTGCGGGATGGTTAAAAATGCGAGATTAAAGGGGATGAATCTTATTAAATTTTCTCTTATTCCTCATTCAAATTTTCGCTGACATGAATAGACCAAGGATGGCATGAATAAGGCTAAGGTCCATTCAAAGGGTGTTATTCTACTTATCTCTCTTCCCCATTCCTGTGATCTTCTCCGATAGACACCCACAGTTGCGACATGTTTTTTCAGGTGGTTTTTAACGTGGTCAGATCACCGAAATGATGGTGAGAATAATTAGAGCTAATGGAAATGAAGAAAAAGTCCTGAGGGTCATAGGAATGCTTTCATTTTGAAAAATGGAGCATAAAAGTGTGACAGGAAACCCACAAAAGGAGATTCGTCAGCGGTGGCAGTGGCGCACAGTGGTGCAACCACCCGACATTAGATAGTCATTGACTTGATGGTCGGTGGTAGAGGGGCCGATGGTGGTGTTTTTGTGGTAAGTGGAAATAGTCCATAATAGTTAGTCGTGGTTATGGGAGGACACGGCTCCTCGAGCCACATCAGAAGAAGGACCCACAGTTGATCCCTAGGTGGATCTATCCGTGTGAAGAATGGTCTGGCCACATTGTCCCAAAGAGATGAGGCAAGTAGAACACCCGCTGCTTGAGCAAACATGGCAGCCACCGTGTCTGGGAAGACTGAACCGACCTGTATCCAAGCAGGTCGGCTAAAATCTAGCATCAGGTTGGGTCAAACCTAGAGGGTCTGGTAGGACCCATTAGGCTGGTTCAAGAGGTACCTGGGTCATGTCTGTTCAATTGGGTTGCGTTGGACCTAGACCCAATCAAACCCTTTTTACATAAAAACCCAGAACTCTCAAACCGTGTGTCAATTAGATGAGATTTTTGTAGCATTGGGACCCTTATGACAAGGTAGTCCTTCTGAGATACTCTAAGTGAGTTTCTAGAGAAGTTTGAGTATAGACTATTGGCTCGAGGAGTAGGTGCTCTTGGAACGAGGTTGCTATAGATGGAATCATGTAGCTTGTTGTGACCTAGATGCAATTTGATTACCCAGACTGTGTGTCTTGCATAGAATATATGTCTTATATAGACTTTGGGTCTTACCTAGACTAATTCAATACTCTTTAATCCAACCAGGGTTTGGGTCCACTCGTATTTGACGAAACACTATGTGTTACCTACACTCCCTATATTTCCAACACTATGTGTGTTAGCTACACTCCAATTGTTACCTACACTCTGTGTGTTACTGACACTTTGTGTGTTACCTACACTCCATGTGTTACCAACTCTCTATGTGTTACAACTTAAAGGTACTGTGGATTCTTATTATAATCCTATTTATATACCATAGACCTATACTTGGTGTGAGGTGACTCTAGTGACTCTCTTGACTGTAACTCTTATAGGTTACACTTTTTGTGCCTATTTGGTACTATGCATGGTGTATTTCTTAGTTCTATTCTTTATGGTATACATTTTTTTATTCCTTGGTGGTTTGGGTCCCTACTGAGTATTGTTTTACTCACCCCTATATGGGATTCTCTTGCACATGTTGTGTCTTGTGCATATAATCAGTACCTCGGACGGAGTCCTTGGTGGTCCAGAGACTAGGGTGCTTTAAGGTGACCCGACAAACATGGTATGATTTGGAAACATTCAGAAAACTTACTATACCTACCCCTCTGGTAAGTTTTTCTGCAGATGAGATGTAGGAGATTGTACTTTTCTATTTTAGTTGGTCCTCAATTTTTACCCCTTTTTCTTTCAATTTTGTACCTCACAATGAGTGGGTTTTCTTAACAATTTTCATCCATGTTTTGTTAGTGTTTTAAATTTCATCTTTTTCTTGGAGATGGGTTATTGCATATAGGTACTTGGTAAAATGCCTCTAACTTATGGGATATGCCTACACGGTGCTTGTCTCCATCCCATGGCTTATGTGAGGAGAGCTTGTGGAAGTCATGACACAGTCCCTGGGGGACGGGTTATGACAAAATTAGCCTATCAAAAATACATTTATATAGAACAAAACATAGTTTAAAACCTGACTCTTTTTCATGAGTCACATCAAAGGGACCAATTTTTTATGTTGGCATAAGAAATAAAAAATATATTTTGATTGGGAAAATAATAATCCAACAATTTGGAGTAAATAAATAAAATATATAGAAAGTTACAATCTTGAATTATATAAAAAAATTAATAATATAAGTTTTATAATGATGATTCATCTCATTGTATCTTGTATCACATTATTAGTAAAGGACCAACATTAGATGTTCTTATGGTCATAGTGAGAGTAGAAGTCATAGTAACAAATCATGTGATATTTTATATCTTTTTAACATATGTAATATAAATAATTTTATATGCATGTCATGTATTCTTGGTGTTCTATCAATTTTAAATGACCTTATCCATGATTCTTAATCTTGTTCACACAATGAAAATCCTAACAACTACTTCTTTGTCATTAACACTAATGTTTTCTTCGTGTTTCAATTTTATGATAAATATATTTAATAAAAAAGTATATAATATGAGAATATCAGACATAGTTTGAAGAAAATAATCCATATTAATATCATTCATCAAACAATTCATATCCACTTTGAATATAAGCATTAACATTAGTATTTATTTTATAAAGGAATAAAATAGATATAAAATATTATATACACATACAGTAATTTAAAATATTAAAAAAATAGGAAAACAAGGTATCAAAACTCTCTAAAAATGAAAAATTATGTTTTATGGAAACATAAATTTTTCATGTGTATCCCTAAGAGAAATATAATGCGAATTTGAAAAACTAATCTTCTTTTTTAATGAATTTAAAAACTCTATTCGTATTTCATTCAAAACTATTTCATATTAATTTAAAAAAAACATTTTTTAGGGAATTTAATGTTTTAATATTACATATAACTAGATTTTCTAAGACATGAAAATTTTAATATAACCCTAAAATAATTTTTTAAAACCTAAAAAACTTCATATAACATTAGAACAAAATAACATATTACTAGAAATTGAATATATGACTTCAGAAAACTATTTTTTGTTGCTCTAATATTTTAGATGAAATTATAAAAAATAAAAAAATATAAACAATCAAAATGAATACAAAAATCCTTTATAAAAACATTACAAACCACAAACACCTTAAAAATAAACAAAATATGATTTAATAATGTGGTGAAATTTTATAATTACCAATTTAAACATGTGAGGTAATTTTAAATTGTGTCAGTAAATTATAAGGTATTATTAATATTAAAAATACACATATAATCATTGATAATTGGAATTATTCCAATCCACATACATTATCCATATTAAATAAACTTTACACTAACTATTTCCCTCTTTTTATAAATTACAAAATAGAACAAAATTTAATAAATTTTTTAAAATTTATCCCCTTTTGAATTATATCAAAAGGAAAAAAATCTATCCATTTTAACATATTTATCATTATAGAATAATAAAAATAATTAGGAACCATAATCATTATTAAACAATGAATTTAAAAATAGAGAAACATCTAAACACTCCCCCTTAATTGAGGCATATAAAAACATACCAAATATCACTACAATGATTTTTTTTCATGAATATATATTATATAGAAAATATACAAAATAGTGAGAAATAAAAAAACCATTAAACTATAAGACAAATTTTCCCCATAAACATTATCATAACAACAGTATAGGATTACAATTTAATTGGGAAAATGAAGAACTAACTTCTAATACAAAAAATATATTCCAAAATGATGATTCAAATACATTGTAAAAATTTCTATTAGAACATGTAATCATTAATAAAAATATAAAATTATAACATTTTATTATAAATCTACATCACCCATAGTTAAAATTGTAACACCCCGAGATTTCACGATACGCTTCTCTTTCAATAATTTAATAGCTTGTATTGTATGCAAGTTCGAGATTCTAACACACCGAGACCAACCAAAATAGATATTATGAATAGCAATAACCAATTTTTGAAATTATATATATATTATATTTCAAAATGGACTTCATTTTTGGATTCAGAGTATCGAAATTAGCCTATGTTGAATTTTTGGTATTTTTCTGAGAACTTCTAATTTTTTATGAATAGTGAAAAATACTTAAAACAACTTTTTTAATAAAAATAATTTATTGTGATAAATTATAATATTTAGTGGTTTTAAAGTATAATTATAATATATTTTTACCATTTTATCCAATGTTGTTCATTAGAATTAATTTCACTTTGAAATTGGACATAAACAATTGCCAATCTTCTGATATAAATTGTTTCTTAAAAACAGGCTATTTGTTGTGACAGTGGGAATTAATTATAAAATTAATTAATGCAACATATATGTTTGTAATTTTCTAAAATAGACATCATTTTTGAATTTGGAATATCAATTATAGCTTAGGGTGAAATTATGGCATTGTTCTGACAAACTTCAATTTTTGATGAATAATGAAACCACTAAGTGGTAGTTAAATAACTGATTTTTTTCATTTAAATGAAATATTACCACTTCTGTGATTTTATTTTCAAAAATCCGACATATATGGTTGTCATTAGGAAGTAAAATTTGGTTCAATGTGATTAAAATAATTTTTTGGTGAATAGTAATTTTTAAGTTCTTAATCGTGATTAGAGGTAATTAGTGTAGTTTAAGGTAAAAATAATGTTTTAATAATATCAGATGAGCTTTAAAAATGTCCTACCATTATTGGATGTTCCATGGCCGACCAAGACAATCCATGGGTCAACTTGGGGACCCCATGGAGCCACTTTAGTTGGAAAATGACATAAATACCTTTTATTTAATGTTAAAGTAAAAAATGACACAAACATGAAATGTTTTACTAAAACAATTTTTAAATGGGATAATACAAGTCATATTTTTGACTATAAATAGTCATTGTAAAGATAAAAAGATTTCCTACATCATAGTATTTTTTTTATAATTTTGGGACATTAAATACATTAAATTATTTATGACACCATGATGATGCAGTTATTACCTCAATAATTAACGATTTAAATAAAATGAAAAGATAATGTAAAATCCAAGGCTTAAACTTGTCAAAAACCTATTGGATGAGTATATTTCGAACCCTTATCACCTTATACTCGAATTATATACGTGTGGGAACTTTGGAATCCAAAAAGAATTGTATAATAATGTAACATTTCCTTACTTTCCAAGAGTGCCCCTCCTCTCCTCTTATAAAAGACCCCCACCTCTACCACATCATTCACACTTTCAAGCCATTTGGCTCAGCCAACCTCTGCCCGAATACTCTCCCAACTTCCCTCCCTTACTCCTAGAAGCCTCACCTTGGGAAGAATTCTTCCCAAGGAAGCCTTTGGCTCAAATCAAAAAGAGTTACCCGATTTTAAGGTAATGTCTTCTCTAATGTTGTTTTGTTTTATTTTTCTTCTCCAACCCCTTAAACTCTTTTTATTCCTTTCTTTTGTAACAACACAAGTATCTAAAATATACTAGGATGTTGTTATGATAAGTATTTGGTTTAAAATTACACACACTTTCGTCTAATGGTTAAAGAACATACTGTTTCTGTGGGTGGAGAAATACTGCCTCACGAAACGATGATTGTTCAATATTATTTTAACACCTATAATGGTGTCCATTTTGATGACACTATTTTTATATATGATATATAATATGTTTATGTTTTATTTATTATTCTTTATTTCTCATTTATGGAATAATTTATGATTTCCATTATGGGTAAACGCGATAATTTCATTTTAGGAAGTGCGGACTACCGCCCCCTCAAAGTGATGTGAATCGTTAATGCCATATATGGAATGTATAAAGGATGTAGTAAATGATATTATATATGATATTATACTGGAAATATATTATACCTTTAAATAATTATGATTTAATTCCATTAAATACGAAATAGAAATGAAAGTAGCTTTCATGCGTACGTACGGCTTACCGTCTCCATGAACGGTGCATTTCATTTCTTACCCCTAAATGTTACGTAATATTATGAATGAATGTATATACTGGATATATATGATATATATTACCTCTAAATCATGAATATAATTATGGAGATAATGGATATTCTACCACATAAACAACTTTTAATTATAAGAATTTTATTTTTGACTCAAGTACCAAAGATCGACAAAACAACCGTTATTAACTTAAATAATTACATAATGTTCATAACATTGTAATAAGTGATATAAAAAGGATAATGAAATTGAAAATGGTTCTTAATAAAGTAGATATTAACTCTAGTTTATTATTCAGGAGGTTAAAGAACGGTTGAGTCAAGTCAGACACGAGGTAAGGGAATTTCTTAACCCAACTTCCATTTTTGGGTTAATCTCCTACTTTCAAATTATTTTATGATATTATTATGTCCTATTTTGTATTTTTACTTTCTTCATGTGTACCTATAGTGAATACACATAATATATCTATTTTATTTTAAAAATGATCTTTTTAAGGACTTCGTCTCATTGTCCTTTCACTGAGGCATATTTGGTTTTATACACAACTTTCCTTTATAAGATGTATAAACCCCTTTGACTTTTACGTTTATTCAAAAGGAATCTTTTTATACGAAGTGTTTTACTAAACGAAAAAAGGAATGTTTTTCTTGTCGTACATATGCGGCAACAACGACTTCTCCGCCGCCATGGCCATTATTTGGGTTTCAGCTTCCTCTACAAGCCATAACATTTTTTTAAATGAAAAATAAATATCATGTTTTAATTTTCTTTTATTTTGGTATTGAAAATGGTTTTTAAAGTCTTTTTATTATATAAATTTGTTGTATTTATATCTTGTGATTGAATGTTGGAAATTTTATGTTTCCTTTATGCATATTTTATGTGATATGATTATGTTATGGTTTATGATATGTTTAAACCTATTAATATGAGGAATGAATTGGACTTAATAAGTAATGGGTGGAGCCCGCTATAGCTCCTCGATGCATCGGCAGGTCTCATGAGACAAACTAGTGTCTTGGCACGAGGCCTTGACAAAATCTTATTTGTGGTCTTGGCACGAGGCCTTGGCTACGTGGTTATGATAGTCTGGCATTATGCATTCCATCATTATGAAGGTGGTTGTTGATATTGCATGTGATTATTCGACTAGTAGAATATTCATGTGAATAAGTAAATGGAATTATCTCATTTTAGTTTTGCCATATTATGTTGAAGTTCATGTTTAAAATGCTTTTGTTTTAGTTATACATTGCCTTAAATGTTAATGTTTATTTATGAAAGCTTCCGCTATATTGTTATCCTTACTGAGCATCTGAGCTCACCCCTTTCAATGTTTTAATATTTTTCAGGATGTGAAGAAGTATTTTATGAATGACCTGCAGGGATAGTCAGAAGAGGATATGAGTGTGGACTATGAAGACTTTGTTTTAGTTTTTTCACTTTATGATGTAATGTAAGACTTATGAATGTATCTACTGTTTCCAAGGCTACTAAACTAATCGGTCTTTCGAGACTTGATCTTTTGTGATCATGCCAATGTTACGAAGTAATGCACCGACTCTGGGTAGCTGGGGTCGGGGCGTTACAAAAATTATATTTTCTAAAGATTCACATGTTATATATGTTTAGTAAGAATATCAAAAAAACCATTATTTATTCAAACAAATTATATAATAATACACCTTATATTAACGTGATATCTATGAAAATAAAATATAACTTCAATTATTTTTTATCGATGAATACCGTAATTTTTTTTATTTTGAATTAGTATATTTATTATCAAATTAATAACTATTTGGTCAAAATAATCATTGAAATCAGTTAAATATTATTTTTCCCATAAACTTTGTGGAAAAAGCGTGATGAAACTATATAATCTTCTACATCTATGGATAATGAAATAAATAATTTCGTTTTATAATTCCTAAAAATTAATATTTTTCTACGTAAATGACATAAACATGATGTGATCTTTCAATCGATCCTATATCTAAAAAATTTAGAACCACAATAAGATAGTAAATCAAAATTGTTGCCAATAAGATATAAAAAACCAGTATTTATATATCCATTAACATATAAAATTATTCTTTTAAAATCCTTTAAATGAATTTATGTAGGATAATATTGCAACCTAGAATAGAAAAAACACTGAATAAGATTTTAGGCCTATATGTAGTCAAATAAATCATGATTACATATTATTTTTTAAAGGTTTTCTAGATTCATCTTAGTCCAATTTAGAAATAGTACACATTGTAGTTTTAAAATATTTACATGATTAACAATTACGCCTTATAATTATCTCTTTAGAATATAAAAAATTATTTAAAAATACTACATCAAGTCTTTGAAAATTTTGAAAATATTAAAAAAAATTCAATTCACCAATTACACCCATCTCAAGTTCACTTGTCATAAAATTTGAAAATTAATTACCAATTAAATCATTTATATACTGAAACACAATGTAATTAATGTATATTTTCACAACTAAAATATCATTAAAAACATTATTAGCAAATAAAATTGGATATTATTATCCATTATTAATATGATTTTCTAAAAAAAATAATGAATTTCC
Source organism: Viscum album (assembly GCA_963277665.1). NCBI lineage: Eukaryota > Viridiplantae > Streptophyta > Magnoliopsida > Santalales > Viscaceae > Viscum > Viscum album. The sequence continues at coordinate 1,858,118,283 of OY728151.1, read as the reverse complement.
ATTATATCATTCTATAAGTTCTTTCTTATGAGTATAAAATAATTTTGAAATATTAGAAAATTATTTCAAAAAATTTTGTGTTCAAATATATAAGATTATTTAACAAATACTTTCTTATAAAACAATATATTTAAATATCACTATGATCATCCATTTGAAAAAATTTGAAAATTTGAAAAAAATGCTATTAAAATTACAATGGCTTATATCTTAGAAAATATAGAAAAATATCAATCAAATTAATTTTTTTTAATTTAAATAATATCCTAGAGAAACTATTCAACATTTATTCTTAATTATGTTTCTATATTTGTTTATTTTATTCCTAAAAACGCATTTAGTTCCTATACCATTTTAATCTTTTGTAATTTCAACTAGATTATGAACATTATTTCTTATCATTTTGTTATGTTAACCATGATTATATTAGTACAATTATAAATATTAAAATCATCATTGATATAATTAGGTATAAAATTAGCAACAAAAATATATTTTCCATGAAAATTTAAAACATATTTTCTTATTTGGATTCCAGAATCCACATTTCCAATTACTCTCTCAAATTTATAATCTTCAATATTACTCCTATGTTTTGGGATTGTTTTGATAAGTGATATAAAACCCTCCAACTAATATATTATTATTTTTAATATTATCTTCCACAATTTTAAATTCTCTAAAATCTTATTCAATATTATATAAATATATATTCTAAAATACATTAGTCTCGTCAAACATAAAATTTATTGATTTCTTAATAACAATTTTTTTAATAAAACACACTGCATGCATTAATAACATTACTCTATCTTAGAAATATTACTTCATCATATTTTGAATCAAACTTGACAAGATTATCTTCAATATTTGATATAAAAACTCCACAACTGAACACACTAAAATATCAACCTTTAGGTTTTATTCTCCCAAACAATTCATAAGGGTTATTTTTTCAAATTGATCTAATTAAAAACATGTTTAAAATATTTCATGATGTATTAATATATTCAAACCAAAAATATATAAGAAAATATATTATTTGAGAATATTTCTCTCCATTTATTTAATGGAACTATTTTTTCTTTCTACAAAAATATTTTTTTGTGGTGTTCTTGGAGAAAAGAGTTTTTTAAAATTTGAATTTTCATTAAATAATCTCAAAATCTTGATTAAAAAATAACCTCCTCTATAAATAATAAAAGAAATAAAAAAATAACCTTCATGATTTAAAATTAATTTATAAAAGGTGAAAAAACATAGTTAAAGTTTCACTTTTTAAGTTTAATAAATATATCCAAGTAATTATTTTATAATCATCAACAATTTAAAATAAATAATTCATTCCATAAAAACTTGATGTTATCAAAGGGATAAATAAAAAATAGTAATACAAGATTTATATCAGTTTGGATTTCATTAATAGATTTAAAACCTTCCTTATATTTATAAACTTTTAAACATTAATCACATTTGAGAAAACCTATTTATTTTTAGTTCAGGAAAATCTAGAACATGTCCATACTTTTATAATTTGTGAAATAAATGACTGTTTTCCAATCTAACTAACTTATTCAAAAGTATGTCATAATTTTATATAATATTTAATGGATATAAATTATTTTATATTAGATCATAAAAATAAATGTAATATATTTTATCTTTTTAGTCAACATTAAGTAAAATATTTTCATTATTGAAAAAATGTACTTATTTCTAATTTTTAAATTCATCTCATAATGGTAGATCATTGATGTACAAATTAAATTTTCATTAAACCCTTATATAACCATATAAATAATAGTTGTTTTAGAATAAATTACATCACCACATCCTTTTATATTTTCTTTATATTTATCTCATAAAGTAATAGAGGCTCTTTGACATGAATTTTAAGAAAAAAATTAGAAATTTCACCCGCTATGTGTCTAAAATATTTTTTTATATATAACATGAATCCTTGAAATTATCAATGTATTTTTCTATAAATCAATAATAAAAATATATTTTCTGATACCCATGCGATCTTGGGTCCAACTGGATAAGTTGAAGAAATATTAGGCACCCAAAAAGACATAAAACATTTATTTGTTGGTATTCTAGAATCTATTTTTTTTAGAAATAAATGTTTTGTTGTAACCAAATCATTGATGGAATATTAATGAGAATTCATTGGAATAAAACCCTTTCATTATACACTTAAAACATTTAACACTTGAAATAATTCCATTTAAAATTTTGAAAAATAATGTATGATTGATCCTTTAATGTTGAATGTTATAAAAAATAGTTCTATTTTTTATTTTTTTACTTATTGAAAAAATCCTCTCATTTTTTTCATTTCATTGGATGGTATTAGTTAAATTTTATTTTCATAATAAAATTTTAGATTTAAAGTTCTCATTGTCCTTTTGAGTAGCTTCTAAATAATCCCATACATTCTTACTCAAACAAGAAGATATATTTTTTAGTCTTATATTTTCAATAATGATCTTCTCACATTAATTTTCAATTTGATACCTCTCATACAATAACTTATTGAATTTACTTTCTTAAATTTCATTATTCGTATAAAGAAAGTTTATATTTTTACTATTGTCATCTTTATTCTTGTCATTATGTAATCTAATATTTTATAATTAAGAATCAACTACCTTATTCTCTTCTTCATTATTTTAATAAGAAAAATTGGGTTCATAATTAATCACTATAAATTCCTTATTTTTTACCTAGATTCATATTTTTTTAATTCATTAAATAACTTTGTAGGTATCAAACCAAGATTATATAATATCATTTTTTTATAAAACATTTTAACAAATGAATTTAAATAATTTAAATTATATACCAAACTAAAATCATAATTACTATTATTTTTAACTTTAGTAATAATAATATAATAATAATTTTATGATTTAAAAACTGAATGAAAGTTGAAAATATTACCTTAGAATAAGTAGGCATTTAAATATCATATACATAAAGATTAACTACTTGATTCAAAATCATCAATGTAAGTCTAATCTCCAAAGAGGGATTTCTTCTATATTTTAATATTTTGATACTCTTTTGAATAATTCATTATTATTGAAATTTTTTTATAATTTTTCTCTTTTTCTTGAACTCATAACATATTAAGTCTGAAACAATATTATTTTTAAAAGGTTACCTATTTTCATTCCTTCTAATTTTTATTTCTGAATCACTTCTTGAATACCTTATACTTTTTCAAAATGTTGGGAAATCCTTTATCCATGTGGTAAATCCCTTCTTTCACAATTCTTAGTGACTCTGATTTACAATAGTATGAAGAAAATTTTATATTGAATTTAAAAAAACACTTTATTCTTTAAAACTTCATCTTCCATGGTATTTCTTAATCTAAAATCATTATAAAGTAAATAAATAATAAGTTCATCTAATGAATATTCCTTAAAGATATTACACTCATTGTTTTACACATTATTCAAATTATAATTCATCATTAGTGATCTAAAAACCCTTTTAACAATAAAAATATTTTATAAATCCTCTTTAATCACATTCAAACCATTTTTGATTCATTTGAATTGGTGGAATAACTAGTCACTGATTCATGTTCTTCAATTATAATTTCCTATTACTCTATACATAGAATTATTAATTTTGAACATTTAAGATTGTACAAATTGTAATGGGTTAGCTGAAGTATTCACCATATCTATTGGGGTATCATAAATACTAAGAAATTCCAAAAATATTACAACTAATAGTAAAATATAATGCATTCAAAAATTACAATTAAAAACCTTCTTTACTAAATCATTATGTATAAGTTTTTTAGGATAAAAATTTGGTAACTGAAATGATTCATAATTATCATATATTTATTAGTACTCAAATGCTTTAGGTATACCTCTATTCAGTCCTTCCAATAACCATAGTAATTTCCATCAAAATATGGTTACTTTTTTTGTATCAACCCGTCATTTAGGTTCATCACATACATCTTTTAAAAAATTATTTTCTATAGATAGTTAAGTCCAGTAAAATATTATCATAAAAATAAATTTAAAACAATAGTAGGGAAAAAATATCCTTACAAGTAATTATATTTAATACCAATTTTGGCCCATTTGGGAAAAACGGTGGTGTAAACAGGGGTGAATTATCATTTTAAAACATAAAAAACATTAAGAGTTGTTATAAAATTAGAGTATATAATTTAATTCAAAAACTATTTTTTGCAGCGAAGTGTTAAAAAATAAAATGAAGTTGAAAACAAAATTAAAACAAAATATTTTTATTGTTGGTAGGATTGAATGATCCTCTAACTAATTTTCACTCTTCTTTTCTCATTGAGAATATTGGTAATCACTATAATAAGACCCCAATTTTTAATGTTTTGATATGATTTTATAGATACTATATTTTTCTAACCTTGAAGCACAACCCAACTTATATAACTTATATTTATATGGAACAAAGTAAAACCAAAATATTGAGTTTTAAATGGGATTCAAAACCCAAGGACATTTCTTTTGGTTAATATTAATAAACAAAAATATTGATTGGGAAAAAAATAAATAAAATATTTATACCAAAAAAATACAAAGAGAGTTTCAATATTGATGATTGGAAAGAAATGAAGGATAGTTGTTTAGAGATGATGATGCAACTTGATGTAGCATCTATAAATTATAAATTATAGGATCAAACATTGAATTTATTATTATAATAGTTGGAATTAAATTAATAATAAAAATATTCATGTGTTTCATATTATTTCCATAGATTCTCTCTCTATAATTATATATTTTTATGGTGTATTTTTAGTGCTTTCTCATTATAAAATGATCTGATTCAAGTGTTTTAATCAAGCTTCCATTATCAAAATACAAATGACTAATTACTTATTATTAAAACTAAAATAATATTCATGTGGTTATTTATTTAGAAATAATAAAAAATATTCACAGTTATAAATGATAATAACATAGAATAAAAAAGTTACATAACATTATAATATCATTAGTAGTTTGAAAAACAAATCCCACGCATCTCCTTCATCAAACAATTTAAATCCACTTTTCATTGAATTATTACAAGAATTAAACACATTAATAATGAATATAATTTTATTTATCAATTCTAAATGAAATTATAATTATCCAATTTAAACATGTGAGGAAATTTTAAAAAATAATATGATAAGGTGAGGTATTTTTAATATTTAAAGTGTACATCAAAATCCTTAATACATAACATTATCCATAACCACTTTTAATCTCCATGATAATTAAACATAACATTATCAATATCCCCCTTTTGAGAAATTCCAATACCAAATTCAATTTTATAGATATTTTAAATAGTCTACCACTATGTAAATTTATCCATAAATTAAAAAAAATATCATTTTTAACCAAATTAGAATGATGAAATATAAAAAATATTTATATACCATAATCATCATTAAATTACGATTTTAAAAACAAAATGACATTTATAATCCTCCTTAATTAAGGCATATAAAAAACATACCAAATATCCTCAATGTTCTTAATCTGTTCTTAAAGCGATATTTTATAAAAAAAATATACAAAACAAAGAGAAATATCAGACCAAATAAACTCCAAAATAATAATTCAGATAATCCTAAGTATAAAAACTAAACCATCTTACACATTCAGTGGAAAATAAATAAATAGGTTCCAATACATCAATTTTGTTCTAGAAAATTGATTCAAAATGTCACAGTAGTAGATCAATTGGCACATTTAGTCAGTAATAACATTTAAAATTATAGCATTTCAAGCTAAATCTCCATAATTCAGAGTTCAAAATTTATTTTCTCAGGTATTAAAGAATCTATAGGTTTAATAAAAATTTAATAATGTAGATTTTATGTTGTAATAAATTCCATAATAATAACCTCTTTATCAACATGATCTATTAAAATATAAATATCTAACCATAATTATTTTTCCATGGATCTTGTAAAGTATTTTTTGATATTGAGATCACTTGTGTATTGTTCGTAGTGGGGTGTGAAGAAAAATATATTGGGATATAGATTTAAAAATTTTCATTTATAAAGAGATGAAACTTAACCATCTCTAAGGATTTGTTCCCCAGTATTGGACCAAGGTTCTCACATGAATAATAAAAGCATATAAATTTAAATACAAAGGGTTACCTCATCCTATTAAACACATATTTGACTACTGCATTTCATCGGCAGCCATTGCTTGAAGGATATGAGGGTAAATCCCTCTAGATTATCTATACATGGTTCCAGAATCTATGCATGTGCTAATCATTGAATTATAGGTTCTATGGTTGAGCTTCGATGATTCCTTCAATGCCACGATCATCACCTGAATCCCATGCCTTCAATCCACGAAGGCATTCATGGATTGGTTGGACAAATAGCTCGTTTCACCCACTAGGAAGCGGGTAGAGAGAAGAGATCTCGATCTATTAGAATGAATAGTATTATTGAAATAATATCCTCTTCACTTATATAGTGAATGTTCAAAATACTCAGATAGGGTTCCTTGGCCCCTGTATATTTAACATCCACTAAATTTGAAAAAAAAATAGTTCTATGAAATTAACTACATTATAAAAATTATTTATCTCTAATCACATAATTGAAATATATAGTAAATATATTATATGATATAATTTTGTAACTAACTCTACATATAATTTCCACTAATATTAAATGAACCTTGAACATTAAAATAATATTCGTATGTATAATATTATTCCATGTATTCACTTAATTCCATGTGAATAATTTTAATAAATAAATTCAACCTAATTATTATGTACTTGAATAATAATGAATTTATTTATTCATTTATGATCGATAATAATTGGAAAACTCTCAAACCTTATAGTGTGGCCCACCATATCCTCTACAGATATTCACCAAAATATGATAGATTCTTGAATACACTATTGTGTGTGACCCTCAATGCCCTTATCTCAATAGTAATGAATATTATTCACACACCAAGAGTTGATTCTCGAAACCCATCATAAACCCTAAAGTGATATTTAATATTCATAGTAATGAAAACCATACTATAAACACACATTATGTAATATAATATCCTGGTCCCATGATATCTCATTAAGAAGGAAACACACATGTGTCATTACGCCTTTTTATTTATTTATTATTCATCGACCTTATTAGACAGAATTACCTTCTTCTACCATTGTCATTGTTTTTGTAAAGGTACTACAATCCTGATCAACTAGACCTAATATATCACATCCTCAACTTAGAATTGAAAAAGTCTATCCTGACCATTCAACCAATACTATACCACTAATGACCCACCCAACACAAGTTACCTCTCCATGACTTTAATATCATAGTTTTTTCTAGCATCAAATAACCTGATAAAATTTAACGCTTTGAGGATGATCTCATGTTTAGAGTCCAATATACATGTTTGTTGATAGGAACAACCAATGACACCTGAAACATGTGGAATTATTACTGGTGAGTCTGTCTTCATGATCTCTCATACTATAGATCACCAAGTGAGAAATTCATGAGAAGAAGTCTCAATGATTATGATACCTCAGTAATTGATGGTCACACATCATATTTTTCCTATCAGTATGATGTATCTGGACAATAGGAAATTACTTTAATATTTCATTCATGGTTTCTTTGTGTTGTCATTATATCCTAGGAACTACTATAGCCTTTTTATATGAAATGTAATCTAAAGAAATTATTATAAATATAGTGGATGAAAAAGTATCAACACTATTATGGTAAGATAAAACAATATATATATAACTTTATACATGTAATGGTAATAAAATTACATACAAAATTTGGGTCTAGGTCACCCACTTTCACTAAATCCAACAACTAACAAGTCTCAATAATCTATCTCTCACATAAGAATCATGATTCTACTAAGATATGTATTTATTCTAGGGGAATTCCAGGTTATCATCTCTAGATAATATGAAAACAATGAATTTACCACTCTTAGTAAAATCCCTCATGAGAAGAAACCTCATAAGTATATTCTTTTTCCTCTAGTCTTACCTTTTCTCCTTAAAAATCACCACTTCTATAGTAATATCATAATAAACTGGAATAGAATTTGTACTACTAGGCCCAACAACAATGTATGAGACAATGATTTGTATCTGTACTACTTATTTAGTTATAGAAAAAGATTATATATACTCGTATTCTACTTATAAAGTCAGTGGGTATATGTTTTTATAATCTTCTCTTTCTCACTTCACCACCATTAAAAAAATGTAACCTCATATTGATTTCATATCATCGTGATCTAATTGGAAACTATCATCATTCAATATTCTCACTACTAGTTCCTCATCTTATCTATATACTATGAACATATCCTTTTTACATCTCATGTACTTCAAGATAGTTTTTACAACTGCCCAATGAAGTTCTCCTGGATTAACTTGATATCTACCCACCATGATTAAATAAAAGGAAACATAAAACCCAGTATATAACATTGAATACATGATAGATTCCACTACTAAATCATAAGGGATTCTACTCATTATTTCAATAACCTCTTGTTTTTGTTAAATCATTTTCATGGATTGATTGATACCATGTGACATTGGAAAAAAATTTATATTGGATTGTTTCATACTATACCTTTCACGTACCATTTCAATATTTTTAATTTAAATTAGACAAAGAATCCTTTGAGATATACCTAAATAGATCTTGATCCCTATAATGTAGTCTACTTCACCAAATTATTTCATGGAGAATCATTCATTTAACCATGTCTCAACTAACTATTTTAATTTCACTTCATTTCCCATAATTAATATTTCATCAACATATAATACTAGGAAAATGATTAAATTACCATTAACCATCATATAAACACATGGAACTCTTTTATAATTAATGAAATCGAAGTCTCATTTTTCCTCATCAAAATGAACATTCCCTGATCTTGATGTCTACTTCAACCCATAAATTTATCTCTATAGCTTGCACACATTATTGGAATCCTTTGAAATAACAAAACCATTGTGTTGATTATTATAGTAATATTCAACAAACATCCCATTTATAAAATCATTTTTGAAATCAATTTTCCAATTTCATAATCATGTAAGGATGTTATAGTAAGTAATATTATGATAGATTCAGCATTGCTACTATTGATAAGGTTTCATCATAGTATATTCCTTAACATTTCTGGAAACCCTTCACTACCAGTCTTTCCTTCTAGTTATAGACCTTACCATACATGTAAATCTTTGTCTTCAACACCCATTTTCATCCAATGGGTTTTACATCAGTTTGAGGGTCTACCAAAATCCAAACATGATTTCGGTGCATGGACTTCATCTCAAAATTTATGGAATCTTTACATTTTGAATAATACTTTCCTTTTACCGATTCCTTGTAGGTTATAGGTTCATCATTATCTAAGATTAATCAGTCACCTAACTCAGTGATAAGAAAACCACATCACTCTAGTTATCTAACCTATTGGTTTGACCTATATAGTACTTGTGTCTCGAGAACTTCTTCATCTACCAGTGTCTCTTGTCGATTTTATTCTAGAACAAACTCTTCTACATCAAGAGAATTAAATTTATAAAAGTAAATCATTCTCCAAATATTTCAATTTCAAATGTGTTCCCTTTCTATAAATATCAAATTTCCAATAAAAATTACTTTTTGACTTGAAGGTTTATACAGTTAATATCCTTTGGTGTATTTTGGATAAACTATAAAGATACACTTCATGATTCTATATGATAATTTTTCACTAGTTATAGTCTTGAAAAAAAACCTTTCATTCCCATATAATTTTGTGTGATACATTGGGTTTCCTTCCACAACACAAATCATATGGAATCCAATATTTTTATTTAGTTGGTACTCAATTACATTTATATTTTTTTGTTTGAAATGTGTATCCCTAATGTGATAATAGAAGAGTTTCCTGACACATCATTGATCTGGCCATGTCAAGCATGGTATGATTCCTCCTTCCACTAACATCATTCCACTCTAGTGTATATTTTGTAGTGTTTAATTAATTTTATTCTTCCAGTTTTACATTTATACATTAATTAGGAATATTATGAGACTAGGAACTTAGACGACGTGTGATTCTGATGCCTGATGTTCCCGAAAACAAATTATTGAAAAATATTAACTTTTTAATATCATGTGCTAGAAGTTTTATTAAAAAAAGTTCTATAACTCATAAATAGATTCCCGTATCAGAATTATGAGGGTACCATTGCATTCATAGTAGTGATTTTACCTTAGTTGATGCCTAATATCGCTCGGCGAGGGCCTTCTATGAAAGAATGTTTTTGGACGTAAACGTCAGTAAAATAATTTAATAAAAATTATTTCTTAAAAATCATTACTTGTCTTTTAATATTTCCTATTTTCAATAATATAGGGTTACAACATAACCCTATAAATACTCTTAGGAAAGGATATTAATCTCTCTCCAACGAACGCCGACGGATTGGCGAATCATGAACGACGAACCTTGGATTTGAATGATCTTTCCCACGACAATGATGTGGAAACCATTCTTCATCAGTGATCAAACTGAATCAAGGAAGGGTGATGATTATTTATGATTATTTTTTTATTCTTAAATTTAATGATGAACATGTAACAACCCATGAATAGGTTTATCTTTGGTTCGGTCTTTCTTTGAGGATGTTTAAGTTTTGGGGTTTTGAAAGGTGATATATCTTAGTGACTATATGTATTCGTTCTTCCTTCTAACAAGGACAAATCAAGGCCGACATGAAAAATGGACAAGAACCATTATTTGGGAATTAATGTTCATTTATTATCTCCCCTAAATATCTCATGTTCTTCCTTAGTTCCTCATATTATCCCTACACTTTCAAACCCATATGAGAATGATCTATCATTATGCCCCCGATTAATGGTGCAATGATCAGAGATCGAAGATCTGACCACGTAAAGGCATATCAAAGGTGTGAAGGTGATGGTACGATGTGATTTTTCTAGGATAGTAGTGCATGGTGGTACATGGTGGTGGCAACACATGATGGCTTGTGGTGACAGTTGGAGGTAGCGGCTCCGGCTGGTCCAAGAGACCGGCAGCACGGGTCCAGGGGCCGATCCAGGTTCACGGCGAGCTGGTAGGGTGCGGCCGTCGGTAGGGTGGCCAGAAAATATGGAACGCGTTAGGGGGCAAAATTGGAGTTTCAGTGGTGGTGTGGGACACATCAGGAATCAACAGCATTGACTAGGGGATGTAGTGGCGAGGAGGCCATATGCGTGGCAGGCGGGTTGTGTGGATCCTGTAGCGGTGGAGAGGCCGAGGGTAAGAGTATATTGAACAGGGAACACGGGGAAACGATGATTGACCATGTTAAATGTGGATGTGATGTGATGAATGTGATGGAACCATATTGAACAGAGTCATGCAGTCATGGTGGACCATGTATGGCGGACTAGCTGGCCCGCATGCGTCCGTTCTAGACCAGGGGAAACTGGCTGCCCCAGGTAGTCCAACGGGCCATGGTCCAGTAGGGCTAGTAGGCTAAGCCCAGTGGGCCAGGCTAGTTTGGACCAAATCTGACTGGGCCAGGCCAGTTCCATCAGGTCAGATCGAACCCGGACCGGACCCGGGTCAGACACTTTTTTTAAAAATAGTTGTAACATTCAATCTGTATTTCTGTTTGATGAGTTGGTTGTGATTTTGGGAACCATGAGATTATATGGTCCTTTTGAGATACACTATGTGAGTTTGGAACTATGTATATGACCTAATGGCTTGAGAAGTTGGCTCTCTCGGAATGATCTCTCTACAATCAGAATCTTAGGGCTAGATGGGTCCTCAAGACTACGTGACTTTGATACTATGTGACATTGAGACTATGTGACTTTCTAAGAATATGTGTCTTATCGAGATTACTTGTATCACTGAGACTACATTTCATACTAAGACTATGTGACTTACCAATACTATGTTTCTTATCAGGATTGAGTGTCTCATCGGGACTACTTGTCTCATCAATAATGATAGTTATGTGGACTACATCTGATAATCATACTATTCATTATATTGACTTATACCTTTGTTAGTTGACTATGTATCTTCTTTTTGGTATACTTTTTGTAATTATTAGTGGTATACTTTGTGTAATTATTTTTGGCATACTTTGTTTATTTCTTTTTGGTATACCTTTTGTATTTCTTTGTGCTATACTCTGTGTATTTCTTTGTGGTGTACTTTTTGTATTCCATGGTGGTATTTCTTTGTGGTTTTGCGGTGTCCTATAGATTATTGTTTTACTCTCCCCCTACATGGTGTTTTCTCGTATGTGTCATGTCCTATGTATAATATTGATGCTTTGACGGAGTCCATGGTGGACTAGGGCCAGGTGGTGCTTAGAAAGACCATACAGTCTACGTGTACTCATCGGCTTCAAAAAATTGTCCCTATACCTATCATTCAGGTGGTGTTTTCTATGGACGAGTTTCAACAGCATGTACATTCACTTTTCTAGTCTCCTTTTTTGGTGGGATTGCATACTATCCATGTTTACTTTCTTGTGTTCTACTATCATACACTTTTTTGGGTATCTTAGTGGCATTATGTCTTGTTTACTTAGTGTTTTTACATTTTAGTATTTTGGGCATGGAGATGTGTGCATGTGCACGGGTACTTAGGAAACTGATCCCATTTGTTGGATATTCCTACTCGGTGCTTGTCGCCAGCCCATGGACTATTAGATTCTGGCTTGGAGTAGTCATTACATTATCCCCTTTGGGACGGGTCATGATAGAGTGGTAAAAATTGGGTTAGTTCAAGTTAAGGACCAAGATTCTAGGAGGTTGGTTTGGGGAAACATTGTTAAGTGTTTCAGGATTGGATTTCGGGCCATGGAATCCATTGTTTGTGTGGAAACTGACATATCCATACACCAAGAGTCGGAATTATACATTTTAAATCAGTACACAAAAACAATGGTTATAGGGAGAAAAATGGTGCATGCATTATATAGGACTTTGGAGTGTTCTCATTTCCTTGTTGAGTTTTCACACAAGGTATACCCTATTTAAAGTGGTACATATTATTCAATTTTAGGATGCCTCCACACAGACAGCTAGCTAGGATTCTATTATGTGATCATGAGGATGATCCACCTAGAAACGAGGCGTCAGTATATGGGGATGTAGCAGAGATAGCACCTACAAGTGGTTTACCAGGGATACTACCACCCGTTGAGCATTAGTTACTAACAGAACTACCAGTTATTGATGAATGTTGGATCAGTGCGATGCATGAGTTACAGAGGCAGAAACCTCCCAGGTTTCAGGGTGGGATAGACCCCCAGGTAGCTGATTATTGGCTAGAGGTAGTTACATGTGTCTTCAACCTTGTGAGGGTTCCTTCTGACCAGATGGAAGTCCTAATTGTGAGTCATCTTCTGGGCTCAGTATGGTGATGGTGTAGCTTAGTGACCTAGACAAATGGTGAGGTGACTCTCTCTTGGGAATGCTTCAGGTTCCTATTAAAAGAATATTTCATTCTAACTATGTTGCAATCAGTGTGCAAATAGAAGATTCTGCATCTGTAGTAGGGCAGTCAAATAGTGTTGGAGAACTCAGTGATATTTACTGATCTTTCTCGTTACTCTAGGGATATGGTACAAGACTTTTTATTCAAGGCTCGGACCATAGAGAATGGATTAGACTGGGAAATTAGGGAATCCATGATTTTCCTTATAATTCCTACATATTTTGGGGTACTTGGGTGAGATATTCAAGTGGATAGCTTTCTATCGAAGCAGACACTAACAGTGGGAGCTACCATCGGGCATCGGGTTGCTGAGTCTTTGGTAGAAGATCAGCGACAGTAGTCGCAGGGACCCATGAAGGTCATTCGCGTTAGGGAATGACCCCAGGACATAGGATCAGCAGTGTGGGGCTACCAAGATTGAGTGAGTCATGTTAATGATAGGTTGTGTTACTCGTGCAGTGGTCAAAGAAATATGGATTGAGATTTCCCGGCTCGTCATAGGACTGATCAAGAGATGATTGAGGGACCGTAGAGATAGAGGTGGGGTGGATTTTAGGGTGTAGGATGTGGAAGAGGAGAAGGTAGGGTAGTATGAGCTGGGTGGAGGTTTGACATAATACCATAACCACCCCTAGGTGGTCCACGACAGGATTAGGTAGATGGTGGAGAGGGATGAGTCCAAATTTAGGTGATGGAGTCTTATCACCCTGAGGCTCCAGGGATGATTAGTGGTATTATTTCCTTATTTTCCACCTTTGGTGTAGTGTTTTTAGACATGGGTTCTGGTCATTATTTTCTTTCCATGACCCTTGTTTCGGACTCAAAAATTTCGGTTTAACCGTTAACTCGACCTTTACGCTTAGATACACCTATGGGAGGGGATTCAATGATCAAAAAATGCTGCTGATAGTGTGAACATACTCTTGGAGGTGAGAGTTTTAGTTGAGAACTCTTAGTAGTGGTGTCGATGCCTTATGACATAATTCCTGGTATGGACTGGTTATCCATAGTTCCTGCTCAGATTGATTGTTTTAGGCACAGAGTGTAGTATGTCTGTGGTGATGGGTTCAGGTTTTACTTTGTTGGTGAAATGGAAATGCCTACTACTCAAGATAGACTCACTCATAGGAGGGTGTAGCTGATCACACATCAGTTGGCTAGCCCGACCCTCAGTGTAGTGGATGATATGAGTCCCTAATTTCCTACAGTGGTGGAGGAGTACAAGGAAAACTTTCCTGCAGATGTTCCAGGATTAGCACCCCACAAGGAGGTAGACTTTGGAATTAATATATACCCCATGACAGAATAGATATCTACAACTACATATTAGATGGATCTGATAGAGCTTTGTGAGTTGAGGGTACAGTTGGAGGACTTATAGAGGAAGGGATTCGTGAGACCCAGTGTTTCACCCTAGTAGCCACAGTTTTTTCCAAGAAGGTAGATGGGAGCATGAGGTTGTGTGTGGACTTCCAAAACCTGAACTAGATGAGCATGAAGAAAAAGTATCCACTAATGAGGATTGATGGCCTATATTATTAGTTGAAAGGGGTACGGTGATTCTTGAAGATTGACCTCAGATCTGGCTATCACCAGCTTCGAGTATGGGATGAGGATATATTTAAGATGTCTTTTAGATGTCGTTATGGACACTATGTCTACATGTTTATGTCATTTGAAGTTAAAAACTACCTAGAAGTGTTCATGGGACTCATGAACAGGATCTTACATCCTTACATAGACTCGTTTGTGGTGGTCTTCATTGATGAAATCCGAGTGTACTCAGCATCTGGGGAGGATCACGCAATACACTTGAGGATTGTCCTGGACACACTTCAAGATCACCGACTTTATAGGAAGCTCTCAAAGTGTTAGTTCAAGTTTTAGGAGTCCCCAATTTATGGTACATGTCATTTTAATGGCTAGAGTTTTAGTGGATCTGATGAATATTGAGGCGGTTCATGCTTGGGATCCACCTAAGAGTGTTACCGAGGTGTGGAGTTTCTTGAGTTTGGATTGGTACTATTTGAGGTTTTTACCCAACTTCACCAAAGTGGATGCCCCCTTGATAGCATTGACATGGTTAGGGAATCCTTTATTGTGGAAAGATAAGTTCCAGATGTTCTTTCAGGAGATGAGGTAGAGGTTGATGAGCACTCCCATATTGAGATTATCAGAGGGGGGTGTTAGGTTTGTAGTTTTCTGTGATGTATGATGGACCATGCATGGATGTTTCCTAATTTAGGGGAAATAAGTTATTTATTATGGTTCACAATATTTGAGACCACATGATCAGAACTACCTAACTCATAATCTTGAGTTAGAAATGATAGTCTTCGAATTTAAGAGTTGGAAACACTACCTTATGGGTGAGCAAGTTATCATCTACTATGACCACGGAGTCTCAAGTATATCATCTCTCTAAAGGATATAAAATTGAGATAGAGTATCTTACTAGAGTTCCTCTTGGACTATGACTTTGAGATGGTCTATACTCCTGGTAAGGGCAACGTGATGGAATATTCTCTCAGTAGGTGATCTAGCTTGCAGTTTCTAACTGACGTGTCGGAGTAGTTGGCCACATTAAATATATCATTTGTGGATATAGATAGATAATCTTACCTCTAGTTGATGGTTTTCACCCCAATAATCTTATAGAGAGTTAGAGAGTAACAACTCATATATACTAATTGTGAGATTCTATGTGCTCAGGTGTCTACAGGGAATTCTTCTGATGGATATTTGAAAGGTGGGGAGGACATCATTGTTTATAGAGGATGCACAGTGGTGTCAGTGGTGTTATGGGAGGATTTCTTGATGGAGTTCCATGCATCCCCTTTAGTGTAACATCTAAGCCTAGTGAAGATTTACCATGACCACTAACATTTTTTTTGGTGTCCATGGATGAAGAAGGTTGTGGTAGAGTTTGTTTTTAGATGCCTCCCTTGTCAGAAAGTGAAGGTTGAGCACCATTTTCTTGTAGGATTGAATTGACTTCTTGAGGTACCATAGTGTAAGTGGAATGTGATATTGATGGACATAATTATAGGGTTACCATGTATGTATAGGGGGGGAAATTCAATCTAGGTGATCATTGAAAAACTCACCATGTCGGCCCACTTCCTAGGGATTCGACAGAAGTGTTCAGTAGAGAGATTGGGATGCCTCTATGTAAAACAGATAGTTAGACTCCATGGAGTTCCAATGATGATATAATTATATTAGGATGATCAATTTAGATCCCAGTTGTGGAAGGGATTGAAGGAGGAATTTGGGACTTAGATGTGCTTAAGCACGGATTTTCACCCATAGACAGACAACCAGAATCAGTAGACCAAACAAGTTCTGGAGGACATGCAACATTCTTGAATCCTAGATTCTGGTTGCATTTGGGAGGATAACCTACCTGTAACACCCCGAGATTTTATGAGATATATTATTTTTAATTTCATTGATATCTTCTATTGTACGCTACACCAATATTATCTCACGCTATATGCAATACCCTATTAGCTTTCAGTATACGCACCACTAATCTAGGATGGTGTTACACACTATTTCAACTTCGTTTGATAGTAGTTATTCTACGCAACATTGAGTGTATATATATATATTCAATGTATAAATGAAATATGGTTGGATTCTATTATATGCAACAACAAAAAAGTCTTTCACTACATGCCACTCTTACTTGGCTTCCATTACACGCAATCGCGACCTTCCTTGATAGCGTGTGTTGTATGCAATACCGTGTTTCACTAAACAATATATTATTATAATATTATTATGAACTAGCTGTTATGAATAGTAATACCAAATTTTTGATATTTTATAAATTTTATCTTTCAAAATGGACTTCATTTTTTGATTCGGAATATCAAAATTATCCTAGGGTGAATTTTTGGTATTTTTCTGAAAACATTCAATTTTTGATGAATTGTGAAAACACTAGGTTACTATTTAAAAACCGATATTTTATTTAAAAAATTATTTTTTAAAAAAATTATTTTAGATATAAATTGATACATAATAACTATATAAGTTCAATTCAATTCATTGGAGTAATTTTATTATAATTTTAGATATATAAAAATTTTATTGAACTTTTCACCGTCTTTTACCCACCTCCTAAGAGAATTTGAAAATTTACATAAAAATTAATTTTACCACTTCTGTGAGTGGAATTTAGAAAATCCAAGAGACACAGTTAATATCAAGGAGTAAAATTTGGTTCAATAAGTTTAAAAAAAATTGGGTGAATAATAACTTTTTACTTTTATTTACCACGGTTAAAAGAAAATAGGGTAATTAAGGGTAAAAATGATATTACTATTACCCTAACACATGTCCTAATTCTATTAGATAAGTTTAATTCTACCTAAAACAACCTTAGGGGTAAAATATTACCCTTTAGGTCCACTTGGATTAGATTAGGACATTTATTATTATTTTATTTAAAGAAGAGTTAAAATAGTTAAAATCAAAGTTTAATAACTAACATATTTTTAATGTACGGTTATACATAATATAAATTCGACTATAAATATTAATTATAAATCTAAAAATATTTAATACATAATGGTACTTTATTTATAATTTTTAGACATTAAATAAATTAATTTATTTATTACACAATGATGATGCAGTAATTACCTTATTAATGAAATATTAACATAATTGATGTTATAAATACCCAAATAAATGTAATTTTAGACTTTTAATGAATTCAACTAATTTTATAGGTTAATATGACAGTTTAGTATTGATTTAATTAACTTTTTTAGAACTAACCATGCTTTTATAATTTTCACAAAAATCAAATACGAAATTGTGTCAAATTTGACATAAAATAGTTTTTAAACAAATATTAAATTATTAATTGTTATTTTATTTCTAAAAATCTATGTTTCGGACAAATGACTTAGATAAGGATATATATATTAATAATAAACCACTTGGGGTTCTTTTGTCTTGTTATAGTAATTTTATTAACCACATAGTGTAAGAAAACAAAAAGACACGGTAAAAGTTAAATTATTTAACCTAGAGTTAAATCTAAATGATAAGGATAAAATAGTAACCTAAACTTGTATAAAACCTTTTGGTTGAGTGGATTTCAACCCATAACCACCTTATCTTCTAAATAAATAAATTTTTTGCTTTTAAAAAATGAATATGACTTTATTATAAAATAATATTTTAAGTTTTTACAAAGGTGCCCCTCTCCTCCCTTATAAAAAGGGCACCCCTTAGATCTTCTCTTCACACCCTTTTGAGCCTTGAAGCTCGGAAAAACCCTGTCAATTCCTCTCCTAAAACTCTTTAGTTATATCATAGAGGTTTTGGTCTTCTCAAAAGACCAACTCTAGTGCCCTAAGAAGAAGTTTAAAAGAGGTGCGTCGAAGAAGAGGTAATCTCTTCTACTAATTCGTTCAAGTTTTCTTTCTTCTCCAACTTCATATTATTTAGTTGTTTCATTATAAATTAATAACATCAGTATAAATAATATACTGATATGTTATTATAAATATTAAAAAACCCCATTTCACCTTCTATCCATCCTACGGAAAACGAAATCACCGCGCGTGCGGACGTAGGGAATATCGTCTCCACGCCGTGGTGTAATCTATTTTCGACCACCACCTTACTTTGATGGGTATAATGGTGTAAATAAATAACTATACATGATTATTGTAAATTGATATTGATTCTGAAATATTATTTATACACCTCAATACAATTACACGATCATTATAATGATATCATCACTCGTACGTACGTACGGACTACCGTCTCCATGATGCGATGAGATTCATTCTCGATGTTAACCATTAAAGAATGATTATAAATTATATATAATGAATAATAATGAAATATATTATATGATAAATCTAATTTATTTATGTATATATATATATGTCATCTACTTACTTCCATTCAAGTCAATAAAGAAAGGAAAACAACGTTCATGCATACGTACGGCCTACCGTCTCCATGAACGGTGTGTTTCATTTCATTTATCAATCTATTATATATATATACTGAATATATATGATATATAAATCATGTTTTAAATTCAGGAAGTATGTAAATCATTATATAAGTAATAAAAATATCAAGAACAACAATTCCAAACACGTACAATAAATGAAACGATTTTACCCAAAACGCTACTTTAACATGGAATTGACAAATGAATGGGTAATATAAATACCTAAGTGAACCATATATAATGTAATAACAATGAATATGATTCTGTAATAAGTCAATTACATTATTTAACTCATTATACAGGAGTTTCGGATACATACGAAGCATATTTGACATAAGGTATGGGATGAATTTTCCAATCTCGTTTTTATGAGAGATTGTTTATTCATAAGTATTTACTGGGGTTATATTCATCATTTGTGTCCCAATTTTATAAAAATGGTTTCATGTATTTTTAAAGTCGTTTTTACCCATTTTTTACTTTTACTACATGGTATGTAAGAAGTCTTTCTTTTGTTTACCGTATGAGTTACTTTTTGACGTTTCTGGAAAACGTATGAGAAGAATGTTTTTTTAACTTATACGGTGTGAGTGTATTTTTACGGTTTCATAATGACTTATTTCAATGAAGATTCCTCTAAAAAATTTCATAGTTATGTCCAATAAAATCCTTTTCATTTAAAATTGAGTGGTATTTTCTAAAAAAATGATTTTGAATAAGAAAGGATATTTTCCTCAATAATTTATTTCAATTGTTTTATCAAAACCATTTTCCATCTGAGATGACAATATTTCATATGTGTATGTTTCAAGTATAATGTCTCTATGATTTACATGGTTTCACTTCTCTTATTATGAAATGATATCCATTTATTTTATATGGATTATGTTATGATAGGATGATGTTTATGAAACCCGTTTTATTCTTTGGGTTATGATGAATGATTTATGATTATGTTGTGGAACAAGTAAGAATGATTTAATTTTTATATGGGTGGGACCTATATCTCCCTCCAATTCATTGGATAAAGATTTATATCTCATTAGATAGACATGGCTGGAATCGTAAGTTAATTCGGTTTAGTGATACAGGACTGGAATGAGGAGTGAACTCGATTCAGAAAGAGACTTTGTCTACTAAGATGGTCTTGGAAGCAATGCCTTGGCTACTATGGAAATCAAAACATGTGCTTAATGGTTTCCATAATTACATGTTTTATTCCCATTCTATTTTATCATGATTAATTTTTCATTATGATCTATGCCTTACATACTTCCATGTTTTATGTCATTGCTCAAGATTTTGATGTTTAAATATTATGTTCATGTTTTGAAGTTCAAATTTATATGATTTGTTTTTTTATCCATTCTTACCCTTACTGAGCATTTGAGCTCACCCTTTATATGTTTTATTTTCCCCAGGATTTAAAGAATGGTTTTAGGTAAGAAAAAAAAGGGGAAGATCTTTATGGGATATGTTGAAGTTATTTCACCATGATTGAAGGATTATGTTTTGAGTTTCCAAAGCCACTAAACTATTACGATCCTTGAGTGTTGGTTCTTATTCTATATTATGTATTCCTCAAAAGTAATGTAATTTCCATGTACCTCAATCTTTGGGTCACTATAGTTGGTATCAGAGTAAAGGTTTAGTTAACCTTTGGAAACTATGATGCGAAAACTATAGTTATATCCCTATAGATATTTCTAAGGTATGTCTAGGGATGTCCCTAAGGTCTAGTATAACTATAGGTTACAGTCCAAGAATTATGTTGATGATCATGAATAAATTAGGGTGAACCTAGGGCGTCATGGATTAAAGAATGTATGATAAGTTATACATCCCATAAGTGACTATTAATGATTATGTGGTTCCTCGTTATTTTAACAATTTCTTACACTATGGTTTCTGGTTTTAGTCAATGGAGGGAATGAGAAGGAATTCAATTAACGTTGATTCCGATGGACAAATTGGTGATTGTGATCAACAAAATTGTGTAATGCCTAGAGAGAATGATATTTTGATTATGCTGAATCAGTCATCACGATATATGATTAACAAGGTGAACTTTAGTGGTATTCATAAGTCATCAAATAAGAGGAAGATGGAATTTTATGCATGTTCGCATGGTGAGGAGCATAGAGAAAGGAATATAGATATTTCTAAATAAGGTACGAATAAACTTGAGGAATACCTCAAATGGAGGGGAAGATGTTATCTGTGTGGAGAAAAGGGTCATAGAGTGATAGACTATTATGGAGTTCAATGTCTTATTTGTGGAGAACATGGGAATTACCCAACTCAATGCCATGACCTAAGAGGTTAGTTGTAATTCAAGGAAGGACTTACTTCATGAAAATCATTGAAGAGGATGGATTGAAGTGTTTATGTATTGGTATTCAAGAATAATGTTGTTGAGGTAATTTTATGGTATATTGGAATATCAATGTATTGGTCCATTGTGGTTTTAAATAATTATATGGTACCAGTAACCATGAAAAGTGATTGAAATGTTTTTGGAAAGCGGATGGTATGCACATAATGAAGGGATAAGGAGAAAATGAAATGTTTGATATTATTCATTAGCTCATGATTGATATAAGTACTAAGTGATATCATGGTTTGAGTATAGAGAAATTTTGGGATTTTGGTAAGTGGAAAGAGTTAACTTTTGACAGCACTCATGTTTTCACTAAGGTTCTATGGTAATTCATGTTTCAAAAGAATTCATGATTAAGGTATTCACATGTTTGGAATGTGACCAACAAGATATATCGTATATGGGGTATAAATGATGGTATTCTCGTGCTTGTTATGTGACCTTTCAAGTAATCTTTTTCTTTATACTATGAGATTGGACAGATGTATTTTGGATAATCCTAAATATTAGAATGGATTATGTTGAACATTAGACAGTATTATTTAAGGATAGAACTTTTTTTCGATATTATTTTTGTAACTTTATAATAGTATAGTTTTAGAAAAAGGAAAAACATAAGACATGAGAAAACTCGTCGCGTCGGACAAGGATGCGGGAATCGAACCCACAACTGAAGTGCGACAGGCCTTTATCGCCTACCACTAGCCTAAAGGAAGTCCTTGGTTAGTATAAACAAGTTTTATTATATTAAGCGGTATGATATATTAAGTATAAGTGCATTTTAGGAACCATAGATGATTAATCTCACTATAGATGGACTTATATATATTTAATAACTTTTGCTATCCTTTTGTTTCGGACAGATTGAATGACCTATCATTCTATCTCATGATCTGCTAACACTTCACGAAAAACAAATTCAACTTCATTTCATTAAGAGATGAAGTGTAAATTGTTCAAGTCACAAACAACAGTAAGATTGTTCCAAAATCAAGTAAGTATTTATTTTAATTCAAAAATTATTCAACATTAGGGAAATGATATTGAAAACCAAAAATGTTGTCCTAGTGCTCTTATATCTAATGAATCAGATGGTACCTTAGATCATCACAATTTTATGGCTTTGTGACAGTTAGATTTTTCATAGCCCTGTTCTCTTCCACTCTCCATCAGAACATGACGGTTAGATTTCTCTTCCATATCCATATTTTCACCTATGATCTCTTGTGTGGGAACCCAAGTGATGAGTTACTTTGGGTATCCGTTTTGTTTCTAACGTTCATTTTTTTAAGTAAGTTTTAGTATTCCTTTTTACGATGTGGGTTTCTAGGGAAGAAACTTTCAAGTAGTAAACCATTTATAACCCCGATGAATTTTTAGGGAGAAATTCATTTTAAGGGGCGTAGAATGTAACACCCCGAGATTTTATGAGATATATTATTTTTAATTTCATTGATATCTTCTATTTTTCTCTACACCAAGATTATCTTGCACTATATGCAACACCGTATTAGCTTGCAGTATACACAACACTGATCTTGGATTGTGTTACACACAATTTCAACTTCGTTTGATAGTTGTTATTCTATGCAAAATTGAGTGTATATATATATATATATATTTTCAATATATAAATGAAATATGGTTGGATTCTGTTATACGCAATAATAAAGGAGTCTTGCACATCACGCAACCCTGACATGGCTTGAATTACACACAATCGCGACCTTCCTCGATAGCGTGTGTTGTATGCAATATCGGGTTTCACTAAACAATATATTATTTTAATATTATTATGAACTAGCTGTTACGAATAGTAATATGCAATTTTTGAAATTTTATAAATTTTATCATTCAAAATGGACTTAATTTTTGGATTCGGAATATCGAAATTAGCCTAGGGTAAATATTTTGTATTTTTCTAGAAACTTTCAATTTTTGATAAATAGTTAAAACACTGGGTTACTATTTAAAAACTGATTTTTTATTTAAATAATTATTTATTTTATTTAAATTTATTTTTGGTCAAAATTGATACTTAATGCCTATATAAGTTCAATTTAATTCATTGGATTCATTTTATAATAATTTTAGATATATAAAAATTTTATTGTACGTTTCAGCGTCTTTTACCCACCTCCTAGGAGAATTTGAAAATTTACATAAAACATAATTTTACCGCTTCTGTGGGTGGAATTTAGAAATTCTGAGAGACATGGTTAATATCAATGAGTAAAATGTGGTTCAATAAGATAAAAATAATTTTTGGTGAATAGTAACTTTTTACTTTTATTTACCACGGTTAAAAGTAAATAGGGTAATTAAGGGTAAAAATGATATTACTATTACCCTAAAACATGTAATAATTCTATTGGATAAGTGTAATTCGACCAAAAACAACCTTAGGGATAACATATTAGCCTTTAGGTCCACTTGGATTAGATTAGGACATTTATTATTATTTTATTTAAAGAAGAGTTAAAATTGATAAAATCAATGTTTAATAACTAAAACATTTTTAATATAGGGTTATACATAAGATAAATTCTACTATAAATGTTAATTAGAAATATAAAAAGATTTCCTACATAATGGTATTTTATTTATAATTTTTAGACATTAAATAATTTAATTTATTAATTACACAATGATGATGCAGTAATTATCTTATTAATGAAATATTAACATAATTGATGTTTTAAATACCCAAATAAATGTAATTTTAGAATTTTTATGAATTAAAATAATTTTATAGGTTAATATGACATGTTAGTATTGATTTAATTTACTTTTTTCAAACTAACCATGCTATTATGATTTTCACAAAATCAAATACAAAATAGTGTCAAAATTGACATAAAATAGTTTTTAAAACAAATATTATATTATTAATTTTTATTTTATTCCTAAAACCTAAGGATTGGCCAAATGACTTAGATAAGGATATATATTAATAATTAACCACTTGGGGTTCGTTTGGCTTCTTGTAGTATGTTTATTAACCATATAGTGTAAGAAAACAAAAAGACACGGTAAAAGTTAAATTATTTAACTTAGAGTTAAATCTAAATGATAAGGATAAAATAGTAGCCTAAACATGTATAAAAGCTATTGGTTGTGATTATTTCAACTCATCCCCACCTTATCTTCGAAATAAATCAATTTGGAGCTATTAAAAACCGAATATGACTTTATTATAAAATAATATTTTAAGTTTTTTCAAAGGTGACCATCTCCTCCCTTATAAAAAGGGAACCCCTTCCCTCTTCTATTCACACAATTTTGAGCCTTGAAGCTCGGAAAAACCCTAAAAATTCCTCTTATCAAACTCTATAGTTTTATCATATAGGTTCTGGTCTTCTCAAAAGACCAGCTCTAGTTCCCTAAGAAGAAGTTTAAAAGAGGTGCGTCGAAGAAGAGGTAATCTCTTCTACCGATTCATTCAAGTGTTTTTCCTTCTTCATCTTCTTCTTATTTAGTTTTTTCATTATAAAGTAATAACATCAGTATAAATAATATACTGATATGTTATTATAAATATGAAACAACCCCATTTCACCTTTTATCCATCCTACGGAAAATGAAATCACCGCGCGTGCATACGTACGTAATACTGTCTCCACGTCGTGGTGTAATCTGTTTTCGACCACCACCTTACATGGATGGGTATAATGGTGTAAATAAATAACTTTACATTATTATTGTAAAGTGATATTGATTCTGAAATATTATACATACACTTCAATACAATTCCACGATCATGAGAATGATATCTTCACTCGTGTGTACGTACGGACTACCGTCTCCACCACGCGATGAGATTCATTCTCCATGTTAACCATTCAAGAATGATTATAAAGTATATATAATGAATAATAATTAAATATATTATAAGATAAAGATACTTTATTTATGTATATATATATGTGTTTCATCTACTTACTTCAATTCAAGTCAATAAGGAAAGGAAAACAGTGTTCATGCGTACGTACGGCCTACCGTCTCCATGAACGGTGTGTTTCATTTAATTTATATATATTATATATATATATACTGAATATATATGATATATAAATCATGTTTTACATTATAGAATTATGTAAATTATTATATAAGTAATAATAATATCAATAACAACAAGTCTAAACACGTATGCTAAATTAAACAATTTTACCCAAAATGCTACTTTAAAATAGAATTGACAAATGAATGGGTAATATAAATACCTAAGTGAACCATATATGATATAATAACAATGAATATGATTCTGTAATAAGTCAATGACATTATTTAAATCATTATCCAGGAGGTTTGGATACATACGAATAATATCGTACATAAGGTAAGGGATAACTTTTCCAATCTCATTTTTATCTGAGATTGTTTATTCGTAAGAATTTTCTGGGGTTATATTCATCATCCATGTCCCTATTTTATAAAAATGGTTTCATGTATGTTTAAATTCATTTTACCCATTTTTTAATTTTACTACATGGTATGTAAGGAATATTTTTTTTGTTTACCAGACGAGGTACTTTTTGACATTTCTGGAAAAAGTACGATAAGAATGTTTTTTTACTTATACTGCATGAATGGATTTTTACAGTTTCATAACGATTTATTTAAATGAAGATTCCTCTACAACATTTCATAGTTATTTTAGATAAAATAATTTTCTTTTAAAATTCTGTGGCATTTTGTGAAAAGAAAATGATTTTGAATAAGAAAGGATATTTTCCTCAAGATTTAATTTCAAGTGTTTTATCAAAACCATTTTCCATCTAAGATGACATTATTTCATATGTTTATGTATCAAGTATAATGTCTCTATGATTTACATGGTTTCACTTCTCTTATGATGAAATTATATCCATTTATTTTATATGGATTATGTTATGATGTGATGATATTTATGAAACCCATTTTATTCTTTGGGTTATGATGAATTATTTATGATTATGTTGTGGCACAAGTATGAATGATTTCATTATGAGATGGGTTGGAATTATATCTCCCTCTAATGCATTTGGTAATGATTTATATATCATGAGATAGACATGGCTGGAACTTTAAGTTAATCTGGTTCAGCGATATAGGACTCGAATGTGGAGTGAACTCGATCCAAAAAGGGGAATTGTCCACTAAGATGGTCTTGGCTGCAATGTCTTTGCTACTATAGAAATCATAACATGTATTTAATGGTTGCCACAATTACATGTTTTATTCCCATGATATTTTATCATGATTAATGTTTCTTTATGATCTATGCCTTATGTATTGCCATGTTTTATGTCATTGCTCAAGATTTTGATGTTTAAATATTATGTTCATGTTTTGAAGTTCAAATGTATATGATGTGTTTTATTTTATCCATTCTTACCCTTACTGAGAATTTTAGATCACCCTTTATATGTTTTCTTTTCCCCGGGATTTAAATAAAGGTTTTAGGTAAGAAAAAAAGGGGAAGATCTTTATGGGATATTTTGATGATCCTTCACCACGATTAGAAGATTATATTCTGAGTTTCCAAAGACACTAAACTATTATGATCCTTGAGTGTTGGTTCTTATTGTGTATTAAGTATTCCGAAAAAGTAATGTAATTTCCATGTAAGTCAAGCTTTGGGTAACTACACTACCCCAAGTGGATTTTATGTACATCAATAGATACAATTCCACCCTCAATATGGCACCATTCTAGGCCTTGTACAGATGACGCTTCAGGTCACCACTTTGCTAGATGGACCTAGAGAGTCAACACTCCTGGGCTCGGAGGTGGTGCAGGTGACTATAGAGAAGTTTAAAGTCATCCAGGAACAAATGAAGACTAAACTGATCCATTTGACGTATTATGTTAATCGTCGACAGAGGCCTTCACAGTTTGATAATGGATTTCATGTGTTCCTTCGGGTCTCTCCTCGATGAGTTATACGGAGATTTGGTTGGGGCGGAAAGTTATCTATTAGGATCATCATCCATTTCATCATACTATGTAGAGTTGGTGAGGTGTTTCAATACTTTGATCAACCTCCACACTTATATTGGTGGCAAGATGTCTTCCACGTGTCACGACTAAGGATATACGTTCATGATCCATCACACGTCATTAACTACGGAGAGTTGGACCTTGACGATGGCGTGACTTTTGTGGAGTACCGGATGGAGATTGAAGATAAATAGTAAAGGATAATTTTAGGGTGTTCAATTCCTCAGGTGTGTGTTCAGTGGAAGCACGGGGGTCTCCAGAAGATGACATGGGAATGGGAGTGTTAGATTCATGCTCAGTACCCTCATCCATTTTTTCAGTAGGCCTTTGTTTTGTCTTTTGAGGACATAAATACATATGGAAGGGATAATGTAATGACTTCGATTTCTCCTATTTTTTTATAATTTAATTAGGAAAATATTGAGACCAGGTGCGGAGACAGCGTGTGATTTCGAGTCCCAGTGTGCCTGGAACAATTTGTTGAAAAAAGTAGTGTTTTTAATAGCACACATGAGCAGTTTTCCTAAAATAATGGAATAAATCCTAAACGGATTCCTAAATTAGAAATCCTATGTAACCATTTTGTTAAGAGTAGTAGTTTTTCCTTAGGGGATGCCTAAAATCAGCCAACTCAAGCCACCTATGAATGATTATTTTTTTGGACATAAACATCATTAAAATAATTTAATAAAATTTATTTTTAATGCAGGGTTGGTTTTATTTTAATATTGCCTATTTTTATGAATCTATGGTTACAAAATTACCATAGAAATCTTCTAATGAAATTAGATTCAGCTCACTCTATTGAATTTTGACAGATTGGGTTATCAAGAACGACGAACTTCCGATTCGAAGGATCTTTCCCATGACAATGACGGGGCGGTCGTTCTTCATTAGGGATCCAACCAAATTGAGTGAGGGAGTTTTTTATTTTTTATTATTTCCCCATTCATTAATTCAATGATATACAGGGACCAACCAATGAAAAGGTTTATCTATGGTTTGATTATTCTTTCAGGATGGTTAAATTGTGGGGCTTTGATAGGTGATATATCTGGGTGATTATCTTTCATCATTCTTCCTTCTTATAACGAAAAATTGAGGAAAACACGAACAAAGGACAAGATCTATTTTTTGGACGTTCATGTGCCTTTATAATATCCCTTTAATATATCACATTCTTTTTTTGTTCTTCATATTATCCCCACTATTTAAAACCCTTATGAGAACGATCCATCATTTCACCCCTGATTCATGGTGCACTGGTCTGAGATCGAAGATCATACCCCGTAAAGGCATAGAATAGGTGTGACAACAAAGTTTTGACATCATTTTTCTAGAAAACAGGCACAACGTAGCAGCACATAGCAGCTCCGTCCGGTCCAAGTGAGTGGTGGAAGAGGTCCAAGGGGCCGGTCAAAGTGGATGGGGAGCCGACAATGTGAGGCTACCAGTGCAGTGGCCAGTGGATATGGAATGTGGAAGGGGCACTTTGGATCCATGTTGGAATAATGGGGTGTATATGGAAATCATGGTGTTTACTGAGGGACGTGGTGGAAAGGAGGTTGCATATGTGGCAGGAGGGCCACGTAGGGACCACGATGGTAGTAAGGTCGCATAAATCTCATGATGGCTATGAGGACATGGATAGGAAAATCATGTATGGGGTGCATGGGGACACAACAACTAACCACATTGAATGTGGTTGCCTCGTGTTTATCTGAGGCACATGGTCAGTGCAGACCGTGTGCGGTGGATTAACTGGCTCACATGTATGTGGGCAAGACCGAGGCGAAACGAGCTATACCAGGAGGCCCAGTGGGCTAGACCTAGTGGGCCATGGTCAAGAAGGCCCAAAAGGCCTAGCCTAGAGGGATGGGTCAGTTCATACTAGACTGGATCAGTCCAGACTAGGTACAGCGGGTCGGATCGAACCTGGACTGGACACAAGTCAGACACATTTATGAAAATAACTCTAACTTTCAAAATGTGTGTCCGTTTGAAGAGTAGTTTCTACTTTTGGGACCCTTATGATGAGACAGTCCTTTTGAGATACTCTAAGTGATATTTTTTTGGAAGTGTACATACGACCTAATGGCTTTAGGAGTAGGCTCTCTCGGAACGAGCATGCTATGAGCAGAATCCTATCGCTGACTTTGACCACGAGACTATGTGACTTTGAGACTATGTGACTTTGAGATTATGTGAATTTCGGAGACTACGTGCCTTAAAAAGACTACATGTATTACCGAGACTATATGTCATACCAATACTACTTGTCCTATCGGGACTGCATGCCACATCGGGACTATATGTCTCATCGATACTAGGTGTTTGTGGACTACGTCTAATAATCCTTCTATTAGTTCTATAGACTTACACATGTATGATTTGACTATGTATCTTTTTAGTGGTATACTTTGTTTAATTATTAGTGGTATACTTCATGTAATTATTTGTGGAATACTTAAAGTATTTTCTTAGTATACTCCATGTATTTATTATTGGTGTATGTCGTGTATTTCTTAGTGTTATTCCTTTGTAGTTTTGGGGTGTCTTACTGAGTATTATTTTTCTCACCCCTCCACTAGCTTTTCCCGCACTTTCTGTGACCAAATACATCGGTGTGAATTAATCATAGTAAATTGGTGGCTCGTTCTCATTTCCTAGAGAAGGGTGATCTTGTTATTTTCCCTTGTAAACAAGGGTGGCATATATCCAGGGGCTTTAACTCAGCAGAGTCTAAATACCCTTCTTGGTATAATTTCTGAAAATGCATCTCATTTAAATGAACAGTCCTAAAGTGACATCGGTGTGTGTTATATGAGTTATATTCACTAGTTTTTTTATTGGTTGTCATTATTGAGTTTTTGAGTTCAAGTATATATAATCTATTATTAAGATGTATCAGACCATAACACTTAATATCATTATAAAATAAACACAATTTATTTCCAAACATGAAATAAAATCCCATTGTGTCCAAACATGAAATTGAGATTATGTTTTTGGTAACCGAAGTAACATAATAACAATAATTTATTACAAGAACCAAACCAATAGTAAAATTAAGGTGATAATATCACAATTTTAAGGCTTATATAGCCTCAACATTTTCGGCTCATATATTCTCCTCTACCTTTTAAATTTTCTTGAATCTACCTGGTTCCTATAAACGAATACAACTTTATGAGCCACATATTGTATTCAATACCAAAATTATAGATAATGATGTATTACATTAAATGAAAAAAATACCATAAGTAGAAGTGTCACCTTGATTCTTTTTACCATCTCTACAGTTCTTCTTCTAGTGGAATTCCTTTCCACACAGAAGGAAGACAACCTCTAATTCATTTCCCTCCCTCTGTATAATTTTCTTTTTTGGAATGATCTTCCATCAATGTCTTTGGATTGTGCTTGGTCTTATACACCTAATCCATTACCTTCCTCCTATTTTTCATTATAAGTAATGAATAATTGGTATTCTTCATGTCCTTATCATCCTAGATAAATAAATCAAAAAGATCTAGGAGTTATATTGTTATGTTTTTTCATATTTTAGTTAACAATGAAAGTTGAGAAGCTTGATGGTAAATAGAAAAGAATGAAATATTTCGCTAGTTCTTTGTTTAGATTGAACCCTATGGATTCAAGTATCTCTATGCACCCTATCATATTGATTAAATGATGTACTACTTGATTCATTTATGCTATACTAAACCTATATAGTTTACTTGATATCCCATCCCTTTTTACCTTACTCACTCCAAATATAACTATTGTAGATGTCTCGTCATCTTGTAGGTACCCTTTTCCTCAATCATTTTCTAAAATTTACTGGTTATAGATGAAAACATGATACATTATAAATCTAGGGAATTATATACAATATTTTTATATTTATCTTCATCCACCTTACTTTCTACCTGAGGAGGATTAGCTGGAAGTGAGGAATCCAACACATAAATCTTCCTCTCTTAGCGTAGTATAGTGTGTAGGTTCTTGTACCACTCCTTGATGTTATGGAGGGTCAATATATTTTATTTATCCAATATCGATCATATTGATAATGTATCAGTGGGGTTTTTGATTACCATTTTGTCTATAATAAATAAACATTATTAGTTAGTACTTTATCCTGATTACAAATTTAAACATTATTGATTCATTAATTAAATCATTAAATATCTCCCTCTATTATATTAAAGCTCAGTATCCCTCACTAATAGTTTAGTAATACTTCATCTCTTGAGTATTCTGGTGGAAATATTCCTTGAAACCTCTCCCCGAATTCTAAAAGATTTTACAATTACATTACTTGGAGAATTCCAAGGTATTCTCTAGATTGTCCAACCTCATTGACTCACAGTTCCTTCAACAATTGTGTAAAGTATCAGATTATCAGAATCGTAAGATTGATTCCCTAAAATCATTACTTATAAAGTAGTAGTATGATATATTTGGATACTTATTTGATACCAAGTTTAGTTAATCCATCCTATCGCTCTCAAAACAACCCCCCGGTAGTAGGAGGCACCCTCAACATTGGATGGCAAGCAAGTCGTACACTTGTTTTTGTTCAAATTTGAGAAACAAAAGGCATTATGACTTAATATTTAATTTGGGGATTTTAATATTTCTTTAACAATGTAATCCATTTAAATTAAATATTTACATACTATGTTTTCACACTCACAACTGAATATCTATTAATATAATACTTTTATCAAATCTTTATTTATTTTTTATGTTTATTATTTTATGTGATTTTCATAGTAAAAATGAACATACATAAAATAATAAATAATGTATAATGGTGATAAATTATCTAAATAGTTTTTATCATCTAATATTGGTTGATCAATTTACACTTAATGGATCAATCAAGACCAATTGGTATCATTCCTGAGTGGATTCCTAACTCATATCGTACCTCACCCCCTGTCTAGAGTATTCACTTCTCGCATAGGATACTGCCTCATCTTGGTGGGGTATCATCCTTATAGTGTGATAATTAATAGTGCATCAATACTCATATGTAGGTGTGGGGGTCTCTAGAAGTGAAATATACAAATAGGTAATAATGGATGCATATGCTCCAATATAGGGTTATTATAGTCTAGGAGGGCTCACCGTGACCCGATCCAGGTAGGAAGGGATCTCCAAGACCCATTTCAAGGTATTTTGGGTCCAACGAGACTTGAGGGAGGTCGTGGGAACATGATTGGATAGGGTTCCATTAGACAGGGGGTCCACACACACCTCTCACCATTGATATGGATGGAGGATGATCAAGGATAGTTGCTCAGGGAGGCCACGGATGGCGTGATCCAATCAAAGGGAGGTGTAGAAGTGGAGGTATAAACCATGAAAGGTCTCTTGGGAGACAAGGTCCTCGCGGGTGGGGCTTGTGGCTGCTAGATATGGAATTGGTGTCAGTTTAGTGAGGCATCATGGGTGGCCAGGTGAGTGCAGTGTCCAGATATATGGTCTGGGGCGGCAGTGGTAGTGTTGTAGGGAAAGAGGAAGGTGTGTGGTTGTCTTCAATGGGTAGAAACTATTTTTTATTTTATTTTTGAGCAAACAAATTCATGATCACAAATTTAATTTTTATAAAATCTTCTTGACAACCAGTTGGAAGCCACTTGAACCACCCCACCCCCTTTCTACAAGTCCTTTTTTCGAACAAGTCAAGTTGTCACCATTGTATGATAATTTTTTATAATGATAATTGTTTATGTTTTTTTAATTATTTATGATTTTCCACCATTGGTGGAAAAATAATTTCCAATTGAATACACTGTTCTTTCCAGAATCATGGCTGGAACATGTGAGATTTAACATTTTTTCTCCCCTTAAAACACATAATATGTTATTCTATATATAGACACACACGCACAAATATATAAGTGTTGTTAAAAAATAACCCATGTATTCATCTGAATAAATTCATATGGATGGCCATAACTTGGACATTTAAAATTAGATTGATGTGTGGTTGGAATCATTAGGACTGAATTAAATCCATCTACTTAATTTAATGAAAATTAATTTTTTTGTTCCTAATAATATTTACAAAGTATTTTTGATACCATTTTTTGCTATTGGGATATGAAATGGGAGCACTTTGTCTAGGGTTTTAAAATTTTTCATCTATATATCAATGAAATATCATTGTATCTGATGCTCCAAGCCCCAGTAGTGGTCCAACGATCATTCTTGAATAATCAATACACAAAAATTTAAACATGAATAGTTATCCCCATTCGATTCGATGTGTGTTCGACTGTAGATTTTCACCAGCAACAGTTTCTTGAGTATCTAATTCTAAATCCCTCTAGATCATCCACACATGCTTCTAGAATATATGTGTATGTTGATAATCAAATTTTGGGTGCTAGCACAGAGATCTTATGATTCCTTCGATGTCGTAATGATCGCCTCAATAATGTGCCTTCGATCCAAGAATACATTCTTGGATTAATCACTTAGATATAGAATTTATCTCTCTAGGAAGTGGGAGAATATATTAGCTCTCAATCCATTCAAATTAATAGTCTTGTGGAAATAATATCCTTATTACTTATATAGTGGATGTCCAAAATACCTAGATAGTGTTCCCTGGCGACCAAATATTTAATGTCCACTAAATAAGAAATAAATAATTATTTATGATGAACTAACTATGTCATAAATTTTATATATATTTTATCATCTACTTGAATAATATAATAAATAGACTAAATTTTAAACTCAATTCATCTACTCAAATCATAATTCCTTTTAATATTAAATGAACTATGCATATTAAAATAATATTCACTAGTATAATATTATTACATGTATTCACTTAATACCTTGTGAATACTTTTAAAAGTTAAATTCAACCCAATTATTCTATACTCTTTTAATAATGAATTTATTTATTCATCGGTGATCGATAATACATTGAAAACTCCTGGACCCCGTGGTGGGGTCCACCTTGTCCTAAACACCCATTCACCAGAATAGGATAGATTCTTGAATATGGTATTGTGTATGACCCTCTAGGTCCTTATATTGGTATTATTGAATACTAATCATAAACTAAGAGAGGATTCTAGAAACCCATCAAGGCCCCTATAGAGAAAAGTAATATTCATAGTAATGACCACCATCCTTCAAACACTCACTTTGTAAAATAATCTCTTACTCTCATGGTGTCTCATAAAGAAGGATTCACACATGTTTTCATATATTAATAACCAATGAAAACTAAAATATGTGATGTTATTATTGGTGTATATGTCATCATGATCTCACCTACTAGAGATCACCAAGTAAGAACATCATGATAATAAGTCTCAACTCTTTTTAGTGCCTAGAACCTGATGGTCACATGTAATTTGTTTCCTATATTTATGATATATATGGACAATAGAAAATTAATTTAATATTATTATCATTGTATCTCTAGGTTCTAATTTTATCCTAGGAACTTCTATAACCATTTGATATGACATGTAATCTAAGGATAGAAACATAAATATAGTAAAAACAAAAGTATCAACACTATTATAGTAAGATAAAAACTTGTATATATCAAACTATATAAATGTAATGTTAATCAAGGTACATAAAAAATTTAGTTATATGGAACCCACTTACAATAGATATTATCACATTAAATAGGTAGTTGATAAAAATAAATATTGAAATTAGTTAATGTTTATTTTATCTGTAAAATTTGTGAACAATAACTAGCAAAAAAGATATACTCAGCCTATGTTTTGGAGAATTAAATTGTATATTTAGTTATAGAACTATATGAAATTAATCATTTACAATGTAAATTACATATAAAAAATGTGATTTTTCTATTGATCATTCATCTAGAAAATTCATAAATAGAAAAATATAGTAAGTCAAAATAGTTCTTGAGACATCTTGTAACGTAATAAACCCATAATTACATGGTTTATATAAGGGTTTAACTTTCATATATTTCTAGGATCATGATGATTTAGAGTTAAAGAATTTGAAAAACGATTACACAAAAGTGATTCAAATTCCCACAGATTAACTATTTTGTTTAGAAAAATTTGTTCTAATATTAACACTCTAATTTCATTCATGAAACTTTTTCAACATTCAATACATGATACCATCAACCATTCTATTATCTCTACATGTCCAAAAGTCCTATGGATTTTTTTTGTTATGTTGGTTGAGAAAAAAATCTCAGTAAGGGATATAAAAATAAATGGAACCCATTAATCAATTTTAAATTATTTAAAACCCATAAGAATGTTTCTATTTTCATATAATAAACCAAGGACTCAAATAATCATTTATATAATCATGAAATAAACATCAAAGAACAATGTTTTCATAAAATATTTTGTAATCAAGAATAAAGAAAAAAATAAAAATTCATGAGGGTTTATTAAAAAATAAGAATATTTTCCACGAAAATAAACTATTCACGTTTACAATATCATTATCCTTTCACTAAATAATAATCTCATTATCTTACCTTTTAAAATAGAATTATTTCCAAAAAAATAAATTTCAAGACATAGAATAAATATGTTGGTATCTTTGGATTTTGTATTTATATCACTCTTACAATAATTATTATGAAGGAATAACCTACCTGGTTAATTCCAATTACATCATCGGAGTAAATTATAAATAGTTAACTAAATTCCCTTAGTATGAGTAACTTATAATCAGTAAATTTTGTCCACTTAAAAAGAGTATCTTTTAAACCATTAACATCATATACTTAATATAAGAAACTAATAATTAGTTTACGCCATCCACTTCAAAGGAGTAACTTACAAATTGTTAACTCCATCATCTTCATAGGATCAACTTATTACTAGTTATCTCCATAAATATTACCTAATACATGGAAGAACTATATTATGAGCACCCATTATCTTGAGCAATATTAAGATCACTAGTTATAATAATATGTTCAATAAGAATAATTTTAACATAAATTTTTCACTTTTTCACCATAATACCCTTGAAAAACTCATTTTAACCCATAAGAAAAAATATTTTCCATTATCATAAAAATAGTGACAAATATAGTTTTCTTTTGATATTTTTAAAAAAAATCCCAAAAATAATAGGAAAGGATTTTATTTTAAAATAACTATGTAAAATGTAATGGAAGAATCAAAGAAAATAAATCATGATGATGCGAAATATATATCATTTCAAAAATTCCAAATAACTTTAATTTTTCACTTTTTTAATGAAAGTAAAAAAATATCATTTATAGAAAATTATGAAAATATTTATTTTTAAACCATTATACTGAATGATAAAATACATGAAAACAAAATTTAATAATATTTTAATCATGAATAATAAAATTCTTGAAAATTTTAAAGGAATATATACTTGGAGTAAAAAATAATTTAAAACATTTAAAATATAATTTTAAAGAAAATTCTCTTACCTCATATCCCAACTTATCAAAAACATCTTTTACATTCATGAATAATAAAATTTTATTAATTTTAAACTTTTTTATTAACCTTTTTAATATTTATTAATTTCTTATTATTTCATTTATTTCATTTATTACCATGTTTTATTTAATTAAAATTATAATTGTGTTTACATTATGCGTTTTGAGGTTGTTCAGTTCATAATCTCCAAAATTAACTTTGGTGAGTTGACCATGGTCAAAGGGGTCATAATTCCATCATCCCCAGAATATTAAAATTTTTATAATTTTCATGTTTATAAATTTAATATACTTTTAGAACCATCCATGTAAGGTTTTCATAAAAAAAGAATCACAAAATTTTATTGAGATGGTAGTATGTGCGTACACATAAAAGAAATTTTTATTTTACTAGTAGATGAAAATGAAATATAGTAGATAAAGTTTTAACTTTATAAATCATAATAATATTATGTATTTTTTGTTTGTTCATTTAACCCATCCGTACTACCTTCCATGTAAGGTGAAAATTAAAAAATAGTCACACCTCTTCATGGAGGTGGTAGTCGACAAGTATGCACGAGTGATATTACTATTTTCTAACAGATGGTAGGTTAATAGTTTTACTAATATATCATATTTTTAGTATAATATTTATTTCATAAATACCATATTTATTTATTTTATCCATAATTTTATCTATCCATTTTATGTGGTGATGAAGAACAATACACATCACTTCATGGAGACGGTAGTTCGTATGTATGCACGTCTGAAGTGTACATTTTCAATAGATGAAAAAAGATCCAAAAAAGGGTTTTTTACATCAACATAATAACATTTAAATATACTATATATATGGATGTTTTTATATCATCACTGTTATGATCACTTTGAAGGAGGTAAAATAAAAAATAAATATAATAGAAATTGATTAAGTCTTATAGCTCCTCCTTAGATACCCTCCTTTAGAGTGAGATTAAGGATTATGAAATATAGGTTTATGGTAACTATAAAAGATATGGTATGTCATAATGGAAGTTTAGAGTGGTGTTTTGGTGAAGTATTGAGAGAAAACATAACATTATTTATGTCTTTAAAAGTTTTAACTAAGTCCCTTTTATAAGGTAAAGTCAATAACATTTTCGGAAATTCTTAAATCTTGAAGGGTAATCAATGTTATTTGAAAATTTTCAATTGGATAGTATATGGATCATTAAGTATAGTATAGATTTTTTCCCGTATAATTGAGTTAATATACTATTTTTAATATTTTATAATATTTTAAAAAATCAACATTAAATATCACTTAAGGGGACTTTCAAGACAATTCACAAAATTTGACTTTAAAAATATCAAGAGAATAATGGAATTTGAAATGAAGCATATAAATCATCAATTATAATTTATAAATATCGTATAATTTATTTTAATTCCCATAATAATCAAAAATATTATCATTTTTAATGTATTTAAAATCAATAGCCTGATTTTTCTCTTATTTTTATAAATACTATGTTAACGTGGTGTATTCATTTTAGAAAATTATTCAATTTTTAACTATTAAAAATAAATTATAAGCATTAATATAATTAAATTAACATTACTATTTTCATATTTTTCCATTCATAATATGTATTAACTCTTATACTTTCTATCAAAAGATATTTAATATATTAAAATAGAGGATGTGATATTTTTACAAAATTAATTCTATGAATATAAAAATTGAAGTCATAATCATTTTAAGTGGAACCAAGATGGATAAAAGTATAATATTTATAATTTATTGTTCTATAAATACCCATACACACATTTTTCTTTAAATTATTTTTTATATTTTCACATAGTTTTAACTTAATTAACTCATTTTACCTATTATCGTGGTGAAAAACTTTTTCCTAAGTAAATTATTTTAATGGTAAAAAATAAAAGGGTACTATTTTTCAAATTTGACCATTTTGATTCAATGTATTAATTCTGTTTTATAATATTCAATTTATAAAAGTTTTAAATACTAATTTTTATATAAGTTTTCAAAACACAATGAAATATTATTTTTAGATAAATATCATTTTTTAGCGTAAAAGGGTTTTAGACCAAAATCAATTATAGTGTTGATTACTTTGGAATTAATTTGATTATATTTGATAAAATTAATCTTATTTTAAAATATAAAAATACAAAAAAAAATGCAACCCTGAAATTACTTTGATTAAAATAAAATAAATAATATTTTTTGAAAAATCAGTATTTTTCCTTATTCTATAAAAAGTCAATATTTTTATAAGAACAAAAAAATATGTTCATATTATTTTTTTATGATGATTTAAAAAATTATTTTAATTTTACTAAATTCAATCTCTAAAATTGATAGTGATTAATTATAATATCCACGCAAAACAATTCATTAAAACATTTTTTGAGAAATTTTATTTTTGAAGTATAAAATGAATTTATACTCATTCCTTATATAATAACAACCATTACATGAATTTTAATTCATATAATTAAATATATGAAAAAAACTCATTAAAATCATTTATATATGGTGATTTACTTAATTTACTATGATAAAAAAATTACATTAAGACCATAAATCTATTTTCTGAAAATGACCTCTTTACTATTATACGATTTTTTTTAAATGAGCTCTTATTTCCTAAGTATTAAATAAAAAATTTATATTAAGGAAAAAAATTAAAATTATATTTAAAATTTTTTTTACTCCTATTCATTCCATCCAATCTAATGAATAGTTTATTACTGTTATATTTAAATAAAATAATTAATATTATATCATAGTTCATTTTAAGCTCAGTTTTTTGTGTGGTACATACAGTCAAACATAGTATTGTTTTTATATAAAAATATAATAGTGTTACATTCTCCACTTAATGAAATTTCATCCATATAATTTTCAATTTTATCTAACCGAAAATTTTGTACCATGACATATTAAATGAAATCATATAAAGATTTTATCAAGTTAAGTAATTTCTAAGTTATATAAATAATTCTAAAACCATACTTATGAATGAGTTTACAAAATAATAACTTTATAGTACAGTGATTATTCTTAATAAATGTAACTTCATCTCTTGTTATTTATGGAATTCTAGTTACCATCGAGATTATGAATTTTATAAAATACACTTACTTGATTTCATTCCTCAATTTCATCTTTGGATCGTGTTTTGACCTGTTTTTATCCTCTACTTCATATCATATTTTAAAAGATAAATAATCATGATTAATTTTTCATTCATGATACGCTAAAATTAACTTTAAATGGATCATAAGATCTATAAAATAGATAGTAATTTATTCCACATGTCTCTAGACATTTACTAAAACCAAAAATGGATAGCATATGAAACGATAATATCCAAAGTTCAACCTAAATCATTACATAAATAACTAACCATAAAGCTATATAAAATATTCCAAGAAAATTTTGAATCTAAAATATTATATTTATTTTATCACATATTCTTCCAATATACACTTAATATTTATCTCTAAGAAACATCAACCACTCATAAAGTCACATGTAAAAAATATACATGGAATAATCATGTACTCTCCATGATATGGTAATAATTTCCATAAATAACCTTAATCACCATAAATCCAAAATAAAATCATTTATGATTCAATAAATTTAATTAATAATTATTTATAAAATTATATTTTCCTTACTCATGTAATTTTACCAACAGAGTGAGATTGTTCAAAAAAAACATTAATCACTTTTCCACCATATCT
The DNA here is from genome assembly GCA_963277665.1 of Viscum album. Classification (NCBI taxonomy): domain Eukaryota; kingdom Viridiplantae; phylum Streptophyta; class Magnoliopsida; order Santalales; family Viscaceae; genus Viscum; species Viscum album. The sequence goes on along the minus strand of OY728151.1, from coordinate 1,858,077,148 downwards.
CTTTTCATCCTATGGTTACCTATAAGACAAAACATATATTCCAAAATTTTGAAAACCCTTTATCCTAATTAACCCTAATTACCACAATATCAATTAAAATAATGACCCTAAAGGATATCTATACCTTTCATCTTATATCCCCAAAAATAGAATATTGATTTTCCTTAAACCAGATGTTTAACCAAAGGGTCGCATATCTCTCATTCATTTATTAAAACCCAATAAATGTCCCCTATTGTATCCTTAATCCTCATAAATTACCAATACATAAAACCTAAAAAGTATATATATATTCATTTGAAATTATGATCATCCCAAAACTTATCAACCCATAATGATATCTTTAATACTTAAATTATCCCCATCTAATAACTTCTTAACCTCTACAGTTATCTGAACTTTGTTCTGATAAAAATTTTAACATAATGTAACATAATCAACCCATAATTAAATGGTTTATAACAACGGCTAATTTTTTTAAAATTTCTAATATCGTTTATGTTTCTAGTTTTAGAGAATTGGGAAAACCATTACATAACATATTGGACATTTATACATGGTGAATATTTTTATTCACAAAAAGCAGTTCTTATATTGACACTAATGTTTAATTTGTAAAACTTTTTCATCAATTAATATATGTCACCATTAACCTTGATATAATATATAAAAATATTTAATACCTTTAAAAAAATATGAATTATGGTAAGAGAAAAACAAATCTTAGTAAGGGATATAAAAATAAAGGGAAACTGTAGTCCATTTGAAATTCATAAAAACTAGTAAGAAATTTTTCCTTCTACATAATAATGTTTGAGATGAAATAATCATTTAAGTACTCATGAAATCGACTTGAAATCCAATATATTTCATAAAATATTTTATTTATAAAATATAAAGGGAAAAATAATTCATTAGGGTTTGTTAAAAAAATGAAAACCTTTACTAGAAAAAATTCCTTCACCTTTATAAAATCATAAACCTTACTTCAAATCATCAACTTGTTTGGTTTACTTTTGAAATCAAAACATTTCCAAAAAATTCCATTTGAAATCATATAATAAACATGTAGTTACCTTATAAAATTTTCAATATTTCAGTCTTACAATCATTATTATAAAGAAATAACCTACTTGGTTAATTCTAATTACTTCATCGAAGTATCTCATAGATTGTTCACTTCATCCACTTTATATGATAAACATATAAAAAATTAACTCAACCCACTTCATATGACTAACTTATAAATACTCAAATCTATCCACATAATAGGAGTAAATCATAATTAGTTAAATATGTCCACATCATAGGAGAAACTTTTAAATAGTTAACATTGTCCACTTCATAGTATTAACTTATAATCAGTTAACTTTATCAATGTTTCCCAATGGATTGGAGGGATATATTGGGCTCACCCATAATCATTAGCTATATCATGCTCACCTATCATAATAAATAATGTCCAATAACCATTATTATAACAATAAAATTATATGGATAAACTATTTCATCAAAAACCCCATGAAAATTCATTTTAACCCATAAAAAAAATCATTTTTTATTACAGTAAAATTATATGGAAATATCTACGTCTATTAGTTTATTTTAAAACTAAAAAATTCCAAAAAAATTGAGAAAATGTTTTTGTTTTAAAATAACCATGGAAATATGAAAAATAAAAAGTGAAAATAAATTTCATGATGGTGGGAAATTGGGTTCAATCCATAAATGTTAGAAAATATAATCTTTTTACACTTTTGTAAAGAAAGTCAAAAATAAAATTTATAAAAAATGATGAAAATGTTTCTTTTTAAAACTTTTTAATGATTGTAAAAATAGTTGAAAATTTAAATTTACCAATATTTTGAGGGTAAGTAAAAAAATTTTTAAGCATTTAAAATAATATAGACCAAGATGAAAATAATTTTAAAACATTTAATATAGTGTGTAAAATAAAAATCACTTACATCATGTCCTGACTCATTTAGTACGTCATTTAATTTCATAAATAATAAATTTTATTAATTATATACTTTTTTATAATCCTTTTCATGTTTATACCTTTACTATTATTACCTTTGTTTAGAAATTTTGAGGTCGTTTGGTTCATAATATCTAAAATTAACTTCGATGCATTGTCCATGGTCAAATGGGTCATAATTCCAACATTTATAGAATATTAAACAAGTTATAATTATCATGTTTAAACATTTAATATTATTTTATAACTATCCTTGTTATGTGTTCATTAATATTTGAGCACAAAAGTTTAGGCAGAGAGCAGACCATACGTATGCATAAATGTCATTATCATTTTTCATATTGATGTAAAAGAAATATAATATATTAAGTTTTACATTTATATAATATCAATAAGATTATAAATATAATATTTATTCATTAAATATATCTTTATGACCATACATTTAATGTGGAAATAAAATAGAAATCACATCGCTTCATGGAAGTGGTTGTCCACATGTATACACGAATGAAGTTATCATTTTCTAGTAGATGGTAGGGTAAGAACGTAAGAAATATATCATCCCTAAAAATCATAAATAAGTCATAAATATTATATATATTAATTTTATTCATCATTTCAACCATCCATATGTTATAGTGATGAAAAACGAAACATGTCGCTATATGGAGATGGTAGTTCGTACGTAAAAACAAGTGTAGTGTTCCTTTTCCATTAGATAGAAAATGTGAATGAAAACTATTTTACCGTAAAAAAATAAAATTTAAGTATATTTTATATTATTATATTATTATATTCGTATTTTAATGATATATTTGAAATAATTATATGAATAAATAAACATAAAGGAAATCATTTAAGACTTACACCTCCCCATTTGGAATCCTCCTTCCAATTGAGCTTAAGGATTTCAAGGAGAGGATTATGGTCATTTCAATATATTTTGAATTTTTTATGGAAATTTAAAGAGGTATTTAGGTATATTTTGAGATAAAATGTAACATGAGTTTTGTTTTTAAGATGTTTCAAGTGATTTCCTTTTATATAGGAAAACATGATTGGAATTTGTAAACAAAATCAATATTTATGGGTCATGAATTTAATTTAAAAAAATAAATGTGGAACATAAATGGATCATTCATGATATTATAAATTATATACCATCCACTTCATTTAATATAGGAGTTTTATTATTTTCTAATTATTTTAAAATAATTCTTTAAAATTAAATAACATTTAATGTCATTTTTTGGACCATTCACAAAATTTGACTTTAAAAATATCAGGGAAACAATGGAATTAGAATCTAAACACATTAATCATCAATAATTCATCATGATTATCTATAAAATTCATGGAATACCCTAAATCATCCAAATATTAACATTTTTAATTTCCTTAAAATTTATAACATGATGTTTTCTCTTGTTTTTATAAATGCAATGTTAACGAAGCGTAAGCATTTTAGAAAATTATAATAATTTGAAAAATTAAAAATAAATTATGAAAAATGAATATAAATAATTATGACTTATATAGTTAAATATATTAATTAGTAATTTATCTTTGCTCTTATCCTTACCATGAAAACATATTTAAGATATTTAATGAGAGAAAATGGAATATTTTTAAAATATAATTTTATTAAAGTAAAAATAGAATTCATAATCATGCCATGTGGATACTTATAAAAATAAAAATTTTCTAGGGATATTTTTTAGAAAGGCTCATCCAACCATTTATAGATATTATTTTTTTGAACTTATCATATAGTTTTAACCATAATTAACTTGTCTTACCCATTTCTGTAGTGAAAACATTTAACCAAGGTAAATTATTTATATGGAAAAAAGGGAAGGGGAACTATTTACCTAATTTGGACTTCCTAAAAAGGTGGTTTTTCACCTAGGTATATGGTTAGTACATGGTCATTGGTAATCTTAAACTCAAATAGTGTGGGTGGGGGTGATTCTAGATAATTTTTAATGGCTGGAACATAGTTATACAAACTGTTCCAACTCCCAGAAAAACCATTTGGTCTTATTTATGCTCAAGTATAGTTCACATGGTTTCGAACATGGTTATAGGAAAACATGTGACCCAACCATGTGAGGTGATGAGTTGCTTTATAGTGATAACAAGACAGTTTCTATGTATTATTCCAAACTTACAAGTCAAATGGTGTGGTCTGCCAAAACACTACAAAGTTATAAAATTACTAAATTCCCATTAATGATTTTAATTATTATTTTACTTTATGTTCTCTCACTTGTTCAACCATGTGTGTCTCATCCATAAACCATTTCATTCCTCAATTATATTGACAGTTTTATCATTTAATACCATATAAATTCAAGAATCATTCATTCCAAATGTGAGATTAAGGTAAGTCTAACACTTTATGTGAGTCTTTCCTTAGTTTATCATTGTTATTTAATGGGACTAGGATAGTAATAAAAATATATTTCATGTTTTATGGTTTTTTATAGATTTTATTTATAATACTCAACTCAGTAAGGAAGTCTAATTTTTATGAGTTTATACCATCAATTGTATATTTGGTGGTCCTTAAATTTTCCCTAATGAAACTTTTTCTTCTATAATATTGTATTGTGTTGTTGTTCTAGCCAAGGTATTCTTGACAAAAAACTAATGGAATGTTTTGGGTTTTTTTCCATTATAAAAAAAATTTAGGTACTCATTGGACCTCTTATAAATGAATAACTAATGCTTTTGGATGACAAAATTTTGTGTGTCCAAAACTAATGTAATGGAAATAATTGGGAGAAAGCATGAGGGGTTACCCAAAACAAATTGTTATTCATTTGAAAGGATGAACAAGGAGGTAATATTAGGAATTTTACTTGACATGTAATGTAATAATTAGGGATATTTCTTGAAATGTTAAAAATTAAATAATGAAAGTGATAATTGGTGAAACATAAAAACGTAAATTATGTGAAAAATGATTAATATGGGAAAAAATTGTTACATGGTATTAAGGGGTAACCTTGGGTTATACTCTAATGGTTTTAGTGAAGGACGGGGTCCCGTTGGGTGATAATTATACAGTTTTAGGGTGGGATGGTTTCCCCTTTATGTGATATTCTTATATTTACAAGGTACAATGAGGCCCCCATGGGTGGTAATATTATGGTATCAAGGTAGAATAAGATCCACATGAGTGGTATTTATATGGTTTTGAGGAAATAATGGTTCCCCCAAGGTGATACTATTATGGTTTTGAGGTATGATTGGGTCCCCTTGGGTGATACTAATATGTTTATTAGGTAATAATGGTCCCCCTTGGATAATAATATTATGGATATGAGGTAGTATGTGGTTCACACATGGTGGTTATGTAACTACTTAAGATATATCTAACATTGGAATAATTATATATGTTTTTTCCTAGGTGTGATCATACAACTCAAGGATTAATGGTGGTTTATTTATTATTATATTAGTTAGATTTATTATGGTACACTATAATTCACTTTATCTCAGACTAGATATATTAAGGGATGCAGTTTTTTTCCCCAACTAAGTTATAGTCACTCTCTTCATGAGAAACTATGGGTACTCGAGTAGCCACTTTGTTCTAGGACAGGATATGGTTTATTTACCTATAATATATGGTTTACCATCCATGTATAACATTAATAGTCATGTATGGGACAAAGATAGTACTCAAGAATAGTTTTGGGGACATTTCCTATTAGGTTTTTTTATTCATATGAGTAACACCCCACCCCTCATCATTAGATTGAGAATAGAATAATTGCCACCAGCCTTAGGTGACATCCCCATGACAACAGAGGCTAGAAATAAATTCCAATCGAATTAGAGGACATTGGGGGACGATTTTCCCTAAAGAACAAACAACTTTTAAAGAGACATAAAACATCCCAAAATAGAAAAAATGATGAATGAGAATAAACAACATAACTCGATACAATACAAATATAGAATAACATTAGAATATAGTGGAAAAAGAGAAATAAAATTGAAAGAATAAGACTCCAAGGAGAAACTCATCTGCACTAAAGTGGAATCATCCTAAACCAAGATGAAAACTCTCCCAAGATCCAACATTAGTAAACAGACCATAAAGGTAAGAATCACCACTAAATAATTATAAAACATGACCCTTTCCAATATCTAGGTCAATGATATTTAAAAACACACAAAAGTTTCAAATGAGGGGGTGAGTATAAAACTCATAGGATGTTCCTTAATACATCCCATCACACGCCACTAGTATAAGAATAGGTTATTGCATTTTTAAAAATAGGATAGGAGTAGATAAGAAAATCAAACCAATCCATAAACACTATTCATATAATCAACCATCAAGATAAACCTTTTAAAACCATTCCATTTACATTAGAATAATCAACCCATTTAAAACCCATGCACATGGAAAATACATGAAATAATGGACCTCCCTATAATGGTGAGTGGTGGGTCATCCTATCCCCAAGAAATAACTTGGTGACCAACTTTACGATGGTACTTCTGACCATGATATGTCCTAATTAATCATGATTTGATGGTGGTACATCTGACCATAATAATCCCAAGTTATTGTTATTTCATAGTGGTACTTTTGACCATTACCCATCCCACATAAACATGAACATGCAAAAACCCCTTTATCCAAAAATTACCAATAAAACATTTATTTAACAAAATATCATCATTCAGACCCCAACCTGTTGAAATCTTATGAACATGTATTTTACAATCAATTCCAAAAAAAATCAACACAACATCAATATGATTTATAAAAGATAAATACAATATGTTATTTAATGGTAGAATGGGATAGAATCCACCAACCTCAGTATGATTAGTGAAAAGGATCCAAGTTGATTCCATGAATCAAACATTTTCCTCATGTTCCTTTACCAAAATCCTAGAAGATCTGATCAACTCAAATCTAATCCAATAGATCCAGGTATAACAACACCGATTTATGGTTCCAATCAATCCAATACAAGGATATCCAACATAGGAAGGGACAAAAGAACCCTAAAATGTGATTCCATAAACAAACACTCAAATATTTGATGCCATCAGAATTAAAATGTTGAAAATCATCAGAGTTTTGCTATGGAAACCCAAGGAGCCATGATGGAGAAGAATAGGATGTGTCAGAAAAAATTCATGTGTTGGTCGTATAAAAAAATTGGGCATAGGGATTTACACGATGTGTAACCCATATTCATGTCATGTGTTTTATTGAGGCCACATGATCCAAAATTCATGCCACCTTGATTTTTTATTTTTTAGGTAACCTATTACACAACATGAATACCATAAATGATTGAATTAATTTTATACTAAGAAAATATTCACTACATCTGTCACTAACACTTTCCCATCATGAAAATGTTACACAACATGTATTTATTCTTCGGGATTTTCCAACATCCATCCCCATTGTTCACACATCCAATTAGATTACACCAAAAATTCTGGAATAAAAGAAAACACATCAAACAATAGGATACCACAAAACAAGGTTGTTATATTCTACCCATTGTTAGTGATTCTATCCTTGGGAAGGTATATTAAATCAGGCCATTTATCCTGTATAATCTTTTACATTTCCCATGATTCCACTTGAACCTGACCATGTTTCCATAGTATTCGCACCATATAAAAAGATCACCTTCGAAGGGTCTTTTCCTACCTGTCCAGAACCCGTATTGGTTCATATATGAAAGTATCATCTAGATAAAGAGTAACATGATCCTATCTGATCACATGTTGAGGATCTAAGTGATATATATTTGGTTGAGAAACATGAATGATGTCATGAAAAGAACTAAATCTTGGAGATAACACAAACCGGTTTGTTACTGTGCCAATCCATTCTATAACATTGAAAATCCCACATTTAGTGGCAAAAACTTCCCTAGATTCATGAAGCATTGATTACCATGTCTCAAAGACACATTCAAGAGAACATGGTCACTAACATCAAAATATAAAGGTCGGTGAGTATGATCTTCATAAGACTTATATCTGTTGTATTCCTTTACCATCCATTTCCAAAATAATCTGTTTTTTCTCCAAAGTCTCATGTATAAGACTCAATCAGATTATGGATGAACCTCTTATTTCCACCGAACATAATGTAGAACGATAAAAAACACCATAAAACACCTCAAATTGTGGAAAATAAATTGTTTCTGAATAACTATTTTTATAAGAGAATTCAACCAAAGGAATATGATCCTCCCATAAACCACTAAATCCCATAACACATTCTCTAAGAATATATTCCAATGTACGAATAGTATGTTCTGACTATTCATCCATCTATGGATGATGTGTTGTGCTCAAATTTAGTTTACATCTAACAGCCTATTGTAATAACTGACAATATCAAGATGTGAAGTGTGGGTATCCATAAAATACAATCAAATATGGAACACCGTGTGACTTGACCACTTCATGGATATATAATTTTTCCAAGTCCCCTATCATGTTTTATTCTCTTATAGGGATAATTTTTACTGACTTAGAAATTTTATCTACTACTACCCATATAACATCTCATTTTTGTAACATTCTCAGTAGGCCTATGAAAAGATCCATCACATTTTGATCCCACTTCCATACAATTATATGCATAGACTATATCATATCAGCTGACCTTTTATTCTTTTCCATTACTTGTTGGAAAGTTAAGAATTTCATCACAAGCTATGTGATCCCACAACTCATTACTTCCCACCATAAATAATCTTTTGATTCCTTGTATATTTGTTGAACACCTGGTTGAATATCCAATTTCAAATTTTTATATGATGAAATAATATTCTCCTTGGAAGAATGAGAAACTATGATCCATTTCTAAAAATGTAACAATGATTTCTCATTTGTTTTCCAACTATCTAGAATATCCCCACCATTTTGGTTTGACCTAATCATGATGCAATAAAAATCAAATCCTTGGTCTTCTTTTACGAAATTTACCAAGTATGTAATTAGATTTACTAGAAAGAAAATTTTGTATTCACCCTATAAATCAAAATCTAAATATGTATCGTTAATCATTCTAATCAACTTACACTGGTCATTATCTTCTCAAACCACTTTTCTATATGATTTAAAACTCAACATGTAAAGCACAAAATTTCCTTTATTTAGTATGTATATAATGTTAAGATAAAACCCCTATAGGAACTCCATCCATCTTAATTGTCTCAATTTCAAGTATCACAGAGAAAAGATGTATTTCAAACTCTTATGATCAGTTAAAACTATGAAATTTTCCTCAATGATATAATGCCTCCATGTTTTTAGTTCATGGAAAAATCCAGATAATTCTAAGTTATGTGTGGAATAATTCTTCTCATTCACTCACAAATTCCTTGAATCATAAGCCACAATATGGTCTCACTACATGATAACAAAACCAAGACCGAATCCATATGCATAACAATACACTACATAGTTTTTACCAAGTTATGGAAATATTAGGATGGGTGTTAAGAAACGATAAGTCTTAAGTTCCAAAAATTATTTTTTTCATTCATTATTTAATATGATTGGGACACCATTCCTTATCATAATATTAATGGGAGATGAAATCCTAAAAAATCCTGAACAAAGAAACAATAGTAACCTGATAATCCAAGGAAACTGCGTACCTCAAAAATAGAATTTGGTGTCTACTAAGAGAATAATTCTCATATCCTTAAAAGATAAATAGATATTCCTTATTTAGAAATTAAATTACCAAGGAAATTAAATTCTTATATACATAATTAATAGTTATAAAACATATCATTAAAATAATTTTCTCACAATATACTTAGTACAATTTCCAAGTGCCATGCATGGTCATTCCTTCTTCTAGAATAAACCCGAATAACATCAAAAAACACCACAACGAATGAATTCAGGTTTTTATGGAAGATAAATTTCATTAAATTAACTAAATATATATGTTTGTTAGTTCGACCAAACTGAATGATGATATATTCATAATGTAAATAGAAACACAGAAATGTTTTTTTAGAATAACTTCTCTTTTGACTCTGTGTTAATGATAACCTAAGAATTGATCAATTTTATAGAACAATTTGGCTCCCTTAAACCGTTCAAACAATTTATCAATATAAATAAGAGGATGGTTATTTTTAATAATAGATTGATTTAACTTATAATATTCAGAACATAACTAGAGAGTGCCTTTTTCCTTATTTAAAAACAAAACCAGTGCAGCCCATGGTGATGTACTAGGTATAAAAATGCATTTACTTTCCAACTCTATTAATTGAGCCTTTAACTTATACAACTCTTCCAAATCCATTTTGTAAGATGATATAGAAATATGACTTATTCTCCAGAGTAGTTCGATAGTAAATTTTATTTCCTACATGAATGTTAACTCAAAGAATTCATTTATAAAAAAATAGTAACAATTCACTACAATAAGAATAATCTCATTCCCAATTTCATCAATATCCACCAAGGTCATTGTCGCTAACTGGCATGATATTTCTCTGTCAATTATCACTAGAGGTTCTTATCTACCTAAATTTATATACCAAAATCCCTTGAATACATGAAAATATCCATCTAGGGATGTAAATGTCGTGTGTCTATCATAGTAGTCTATATGGGATTTAAACCCTTCCAACCAACCCATACCATAGATAAAATCAAATAAATCCATCTTCAAGACCATAAAATCCAAAAGAAAATACATTATGTCAATAGTTTTGTAATATTCTAGTCATTTAAATACTCTAAAATCTCACATTCTAAGAGGTGTCTTGATATTCCTCACATTATGTATCATTTCCATGTGCAATCCCAATATTTTAACAATAAAATAATAAGGGAAATAATGTAATGTACTATTATCAAACAAGACATGTACAATAGTGTTGTTTAGAAAAATGGTACCTCGCAACATATAAGGAACAATTTTCCATTCAAAATAGCCTACTATTCTCTATAATTCATTCACTTATATTTCATAGGATTGATTGTTATTCCATGTTGAGGTGTCAAATGAACTACCTAAGTGTTCCTAGAAACATCCTAGTTTATCTGTGTTTGTGGATGTGAACTTGTCAGAAGAGGATTTTCCATCTGAGTATATAATGGATGAGTTTATTCCAATCTGGTTCCACCTCTTTCTCTTAGAAATTTTTTCCAATACTTCTTGACATGGAATTTATTTCTATAATAGAGGAAATTCATTGGCGGTATAGTAAATTCTTTCCACCTTTAAATCAATGACCCACATTGGAAATAGCCTATTTTCATATCAGATATTGAAGAAAAATTAAATGATTCTCTAGTCTGAATATGGGGTGTGCTACCACCATGATAATAAATATACCATCTTATCTTATTTCCAGCACTTGATTTGAAACTTTTCTCCAAGGTAACAAACAGATTACCTCCCACATGATTTCTAACAAGAACTCTTTCATCCAATATTTCACAACTAACCATATCTTTATAATCAGTAATACATAGAAAAAAAATTGGATCAAATCTATGGTCGTAATCCCAACTCAAAGATGTGAACCTAAAAGGATGCACTAGCATCTACCTCCAGGGTGAAATGAACAAAGTTCATAATATTTTATACATATTTTTTATAGATAGGTTTTATTAAATTAATATGAATAAATTTGTGGTTATATTTATTTTTAATGTGTGGGGGTTTAATTTGTTATTGAAAAATTCCTAAAATTACTCACACAAAAGTCCCTAATTGGTTTTCTCTTGGATAACTAAATTCCACCATTAACATAAATATCTTCCAATATATAGGTTTAAAAATTAATATTCAACTTTTCTGGTGTACTAAAAAATTGAATATTATATTCATTCGGTTCAGCCACACTTCTTATTTTTTAGGTTCAAAATCCCCTTGAATCACTAGTGGATTCTGCTTCTAAAATTGTTCTAAATGGTCCACTTTCATCGGTTCATCATTTTGATCTCCTCTATCAATAGCTTGAAACTCTTTCCCAATACTCTTTACAACTTCTTGGTTCACATGGGTTTCAGGTGCCTCCACATTTTTAGCTGCTTCATATTGCAGTTTTATATGGAATCTTCATGGTTCCAATTTCTATAATAAAAAAACACACCATTTGGAATATTTCTCTCTAGGAAGTGAAGTCTTGAATAAATTCCAAAATATCATTAAAAAATTATCACCACCAGAAGAAATAACTAGTACAACCATCATTTCAAAGATAAATCATTTAATTAATTTTACAAAAACCATTTGAACTTCAGATGAAGAATGGAATCCTAGTGGGAAGTCTTATAATAATTCATGGTATGCAACACTCATCATCTAAACCCACAACTATGATATAAAACACTCCTAGAATTGTTTTATATCACCATTGTAACCAAACCACCCTAGTAACTAGAATTTAGTATAAAAAGGTTATATGTGTCTTTTATTCAATATATTTCAGGTTCTAATGGTCTTATCTCCTAGATACCAACCCAACTCAAGGACTGAAAAAAAAGTAACACTATGTGAAACTCAAGGGCCAAACAAACTAATACCATTTGAAACAGCCTACCCCTCCTCATTGGATTGAGAAGAAACGAAGTGATACTAGCCTTAGGTGACATCCCTAGGACACCAAAGGTAATATTTAAATGACAAGGTAATTAGAGGACATTGGGTGATGATTTTCCCTGAATAGTACACAACCTATTAGGAGTCTTACAAAATCCCAAAAATATACTAAATGTTGCAAGATAATAAACAAAAAAACTCAATAAAATACAAATACAGAATAACATCATAGTACAGTGGAAAAAAGAGAAACATCAGTGCAATATTAAGACTCCATTTAGAAATACATCTACACCAATGTGGCACTATCCCAGACCATTATATAGAAACTCCAAAGCTCCAACTATAGTAACCAAACCATGAAGTCAAGGATCACCTCTAGAGAAGTATGAAACATGACCCTTCCCTGTATCTCGATTGATGACATCTAAAAATAAAAAAAAGTACCTATTTAGGGGTGAGTATAACACTCAGTAAGATTTCCTCAAATACTTCCCATCACACACCACTAGGATAAGAACATGTTAGTAAATTTTATAAAAAATTGAGAGAAGATAATAAAAAAATCATTACAATCCATACATATTTTTCATATAAGAAAACATAAAGATAAACCTTTTAAAACCATTCCATTTCCATTGGTATAATAAAACCATTTATAACCCCCACACACAAACAATTCTTGAAACCGTGTAACTCCCTATACTCATAAGTGGTGATTTATCCTCTCACCAATCCATCACATGGTGACTAACTTGATGGTGGTACTTCCAACCATGATTTGTCCCAATTTATCATGATTTGATGGTGGTACTTCTAGCCATTTCCCAACCGATGTTATTATTATTTGATGGTTATAATTTTATCCATTACCCATCCCACTTAAATATGAACATACACCACACCTTTATGTCAAAATTTCAAATAAAATATTTTTTTAATAAAGTCATATCATTCAAAACTCACCCTATTGAAATCACATCAACATGGGTTTTTTAATAAACTCCAAAAAATATTTCCAACCTGACATCAATATTAATTAGGAAATATCATTCCATTAAGTTCTAGAATGGTAGAGTGGGGGAGAATCCACCTACCTAGATATGATTAGTTCAAATTATCCATGATGTTTCCATGAATTAAAACTTTTCCCTGCATTCCTTTACTACAATCTAAGAAGATATCATCAAAACAAATCATAACACATATATTTGGGTTTAAAAATAGTGATCCATGGTCCCATTCAATGAAACATAAGGATATCCAACACTAGAAGTGATAATGGGACCCTAGCCTTTGATTGCACAAAAACCTGCTCAAATATTAGATGTCACCAGAGTTTTGACCACAGAAATCATCATAATTCACCTATGGAAGTCTTGGAGTATACTGGGAGGTGAATAATATGTGTGAGAAGAAAATACGTGTTTCCCATATCTAAACTTGTTGGATGTGGGGGTTTTAATGATGTATAATCGACATTCACATTGTGTATTTTCATGAGTCTACATACAATGAAATTAATGTGACCTCGATTTTATATTTTCTTGAAAACTAATTACATGATGTAAATACTATACATGACAAGATTTTTTTTCATGCTATGAAAATATTCATGAAATTTTTTCCCAAAACATTCATGTCATGTTAATGTTACATTACGTGTATTTGATCTATGGGATTTTCTAGCAGCCGTCCCCATTGCTCACACTTCCAATTAGATTAAACCATGAATCTAGGAATAAATGAAAATGAATCAAATGATGATGTATCTCAAACCAGAGGTGATACATTATTTATAATATCTATCCATGGGGTGTGTTATTTTTATGATTGAATTATATAATATGTATACCATTTCATTTAATATATCATTTGTTGTGTATGATTATTATTATATATTATTGTGATATATTTGCTTTCTTTCTATATGGATATATGTTATTACCATTACTTCTATTGTAATTTATTACATAGATATGAGGATACCATCTCCCCATGGTATCACCATAGACCCTCTCTACTTCTTGACATCCTCTTTCAGATGGGGAGGCACTCCTAAGGTCATGTAATCCACTCGGTCATGTTACCATGGACAGATCTGGGCCAAGGAAATTACAAATTGGTATCTGAGAATAATTTATTTTGTCTTGCTATTTGGGAAGGGTAAAAATATATATATGATGTTTTTTAGCAAGTTTTAATTCTTGTATCAGGGTATAGACAACCCACATATAAGGGAAAAATTATTTCACAAGTTATGGGTATTCTTGGTATCCACTTTTAGAGTTGTGTTACTTCACCTAGGGTGATGCACATGAGTTCAAGATTTAGGATTTAGGGGATTCATTATCTTTTACCTAAATATAAGAGGGTTATAATTCATGCATCATATCTGCAACATAGGATTAATACATCATTCATATTCTTTCATATGTTTGGAAACATAGGTCATGATATTAGGATTAGTTAATTAAGGTATCGCCAATAACTTATATTGTGTTTTACAATATAAACTGATCATGGAATCTTACTTAGATGATTATTATAATTGTTCATTATTGTCAAAGGAAATCACACAACTTTTTTATTGATGGTATCACTTAAATAAATTCTAATAGAAACTTATATTTTGTTTTCTTGATAACATGTGAATTTAATTTCATTTAACTAAACCACAATTGTGGTAATCATAATAAACTAATGAAATGGAATATATGCAAATTTATGATGTGTATTTTATATATTTATATAATGATAACCTTGTCTATGGTTAAATGGGTCTTGAGAGAGTGTTGATATTATGAGACTTTATGATATGGGATGTGTAGGATAGAATGGTTATTTTACAATTATTTATTCCCAAGTACTACGATACTAAAAGTTATTATTGAACATTGTTATGAGGAACGTGGTTGGAATTATAGAGGGACACCTTCATGATAGATACCAATAGAGCATTGGGAGGGTGAAGATGAGAAAACACCACCAGTGTCTGGTCTAGAACCTCATGTTGTACTGGGAAAAACCTTGTAAGACTATATCCATGATATATTACTATGAGTTATGTAATTAATAGAGAGAGATAGAGAGAACATGAGTTGTGGCTATTATTTTTTATCTTAAAATATAGTTTTAGATGCACCCCACATCATTATTTTTAAGTTATTGTGTATCATAGGTATAAAATTTATTGTTGGAGTCTATCCAAATAATTTTTAACCACCTTAGTACATCCCATAAGAGGAGGGTAAAGTTAGTATCTTGTATTCTTTGATTCCCAAAAAAACATTGGTGGGATATTTTAGTCCAAGAAAAATATCATGTTGGGATATTCTGGAAGGACATACAAATAAATTTATTTTTTCACTTATTTATATATATTTTGAGGGAATACAAGTCCTGGGAGTTCTTTAATATAAAATAGTGGGGTATGTTGGTCATGGAATATATAGTGAACTTTACTGTACTGAAGCATGTTACCCCAATAATATCTAGGGATGAGATAGATAGTAGAAGAAAATCTGAGAATGGAATGAGATATGAGATTCAGGTATAGGTGAAATTTTTTTTTCTTTCCATCCCTTTCATAGGATGTAAATTAGGACCTCATTATAAGGGGGAACTTAAGATAGGGAAGGGTATGATGGTTTATTTAATCCACTATAGGGACATATAGTGTGTCTTTAGGTAGTATGAAGTGTTATTTTTATGATTTATGCTAGGAATATTTTAGTCTGAGAATCCAAGATAGCGTGTCAATTCTTCCTCCTCATTTATATTGTTCAATATGGTGTTATCAGTGTGGATGATGTGGGTATATTTATCTTCAGTATACCTAACCACTGGTTGAGTGATGATTTTATTATAGGATTTGTCACATACAAAGGTCTTCCAAGTTTTCTTCGTGATTAGTCAAGGATAGAGGATCTAAATAGTTACAATGTTCAAGGGTTGTACCGGGTAATCCAGAACATGTGGGTAGATGGAGTTCCACTATCCATTTAGGTTGAGGGAGAGGGAGTGGTTCCCAAAGTATGGTCCAAAAGAGACACATAGGAAGTATATCCAATGGTGGTCAAACTAGATCATAAGGCTTATGTTCTATCCAATTACCTATTGATGATCTTGTACCTGAAGATCATGATGTTAGACCATAGACTATCTAAGGTACTATTTTAGAATATTTCACCTTTGATTCTCTATTTTCTAGTACAGGTTCATCCCATTGGTTCATTTCTTCCCAATTCATATACTTATTGGGTCTAGACATAGATTTTTTATATGGATTTATATTGATTGATACACCATTAGTGATGAGATTTGAGGTAATTTATCGATGTTGGGACTGCGCTATTATGACGGGTTGGTATGGGATCTTTTTGAACTTCTTTGTCCTAGGGATGATTAGATTTGACATAATCATTCAGATGGATTTCCTAGTATGATATCTATCCCATATCCACCATTATTTTTATTTGGTTTTATATAAATTTTTATAGGTTGGAAACTATATCTACATTTGGAACTAGTCAATGTATGAAATTCATAAAGTACATGACCATCAGTAAATGTGGGATCACATCCAGGATTCCTAGTCTCTTTTTCAAGGATGGGTAGGTGTATTAGGTAGTTATTACTCATGTAATTGATCAATTATATGATGTGTTTCTAGATGATTTTGTATGATTTCAACCTAAATGAGAGGTTGAGTTTATGCTCAATCCTATTCCATGGGTGGAACCTATATTTATTCCATGATAGAAGATGTCCCTTATATATCTTCAAAAGATAACATCTTAGTTGTAGTACTTGGAGGAAAAGGGGTTGATATGACTGAGTTTTTTCCTCAAGTAATCTCTAGTCTAATTATCTATAAAGGTGGATGTATTATTAAGGTTATTTATAGACTATTTGATGTTAAACCATGTGAAAATTAAGAATTTATATCCACTGCCTCATATAACTGACTTATTTTATCAGCTTAGTAGAGATAGAGTGTTCTCTAAGATCAAATTTATATCAATATGTCATCAGCTGAGGGTGAGGCCTTTTGAAAAACTTCACATCATATTCAGGAGTAAGTATGGTTTATATGAGTATTTGTTGATGTCATAAAAACTAATGAACATGGTAGTTATGTTTATATCCCCAATTAATTTTGTCTTTTATCCATATTTTGATACTTTTATAGTAATCATTATTGATAATATCTTGTTGTACACTATGTCAATGGGGGAGAACACGTGACAACTAGAAATTATTTTAAAAACACATAGGTAGCATCAGTTGTATGAAAATATGTTAAAGTTTTTGTTTTGGATTAATCAAATGTGATTCATAGGGAATGTGAAATCAGAGGTTGGTCTATCACTAAACCCTGAGAAGGTTGATAAATTGGTTTCTTTAGAGTTTACTAATAATGTTTTTGAGATCTATAGTTGTTTTGAATTGTATGGATATTACCATAGATTCACTTTAAACTTTTTAAACTTGTAAGTGCCAATGAAAAGCCTAACTAAGAAGGTGTTAATTTTTGATTGGTCAGATGATTGTGAGAAAGTATTCTAAAAGAGGAATGGGAGGTTTACGTAAACATTGATTGAAACCTTACTTGGGATGAGTAAGGAGTATACTATATATTAAATTGAATAAGAAATCATACGAGGATAATTTATAATAAAATAATATCAATTAGTTCTTATGGGTTCAAAATTCTAAGGCGTCATGAGAAAAACTATCTACACACACAACATTGAGTTTTTAATGATGGTATACACCATGAGATGTTGGTGGAATTGCATTTTGGGTGAGAGGATTATGGTATAAACTAACCAAAATAGTCTGAGGTACATTTTTTCATACTAGGACATGAACCTTCAACTGTGAAGGTGGGTTGAGTGTCTATAACCCATTAATTTTGAGCAATAAAATACCCCCAAAAAGGGAAACATCATTGAAAATGCATTGAGTATAATGAATCCGACTTAGGTGGTGCGGGGCTTGAGTAGTGAGTGGTATTTTATCTCCATCCTTGTTGAGATATGGCCTAATATCGATGAGTTATACGGAAAATAAACCATCATGACTTTGTTTATTACTTCAATCCTCAATAGGGTGAAGAGGATTCAACTATTAGGTTCATATTGTCCAGTCATAAGGGAAAACATATTTAATGGGGAGCCACTACTGGATTGATCTCTTTCTATTGATGATAGTATTTATGCCTGAGGTCATGTTATATTCCCTATGAGCATGTGGTAGGAATTTATGAGGGAATCAAATTCTTATAAGTGGTCCATAAATATTGTTATAACCTTGATATACTAAAATATAAACAAGAAATATTGTAAGTGTAAGATGAAAATGGATATTGTCGGTTTTGTTACATGGTGGTCCACTTATCATCAAGTGAAGGCTTAATACTAAATACCCACTAGACTTTTTAGATACCATCCATTACAGTCTAAAAATGGGATAATTTCACTATAGACTTTGTGATAGTATATTCAAGGACACCTCGTGGAAGTGATGTGGTGTGGGTGAATGTGGATTGGTTGACCAAGATGAATTACATTATAATGATCTATGTGATCTTCTCTACTGACAAGATGGGATACCACTATATTTAAGAGATAGTATAATTTCATGGGATACCTCAGAGTATTATCCTAGATATATATTAGTTCATTAAATGGTGCTTCTGTCAAGGATTGTAGAAGGAACATGGAATATAGATGCACCTGGGCATTTCTTACCACCTCTAAGTTGACATGAATTCTTATAAGACCATTAATATACTTAATGAAATGATTTAGTAATGTTTCAATGATTTTTTTATATTCTTGGGACAATCACATGGTGCCTGTGTAATTTTTCAATAATAACAACTATTATTATTCGATAAATATGGCTCTTTATAATGCATTATATGGATGTCCATTCCAATCATCATTATGTTGGATAGAAGTTGGGGAGTTAGAAGATATTAGGATGTGTCTCATGTGAGAGACATGTGATCTCATATGGATAATTAGGAAGTTATTAATAACCAATCAAAGTAGTTATAGGTTGTATGCTCACTGAATATGTTATATTCTTGAGTTTTTGGTGGGTGTTCATGTATTATTATGAATGTCACCTAGATTGGGACACCGTCTTATTCAATGGTAAGGGAAGTTTTCACCCAGATACATGGGTCCATTTGAGATTGTCAATTGAATTTTCATAGTGTCCAACTAGTTAGAAATTAATTAGTATCTTAGTGATATGTAGAAGGTATTCAATGTATCATAGAATTGATGGAATTATTTTGACCCTTCTCATGTAATAAATATTAGTGATTTTGAGCTTGAGGTTGATGCATAATTTTAGGAGTATCCAATTCATATAGGGGATTGAAGAGAAAATACTCTATATAGTAAGATGGTTACCATGGTATGGGTATAGTTGCAACATAGTCATATCAAATTAGAGATGCAAGAGATGTAGTTAGATATGTGGGAGTAATGGATGGAGTATTACACTAAAAACCCCTAGTGATTCTCAGGGATGTACCTCAAGAATGAGAATTTATATAGTGGGAATTTTATATAACCACAAACCATATTGAGTTATGGATCAACATAAATTTTTCCTTAAACTTATGTTTTTACATTGATTATAGATTTCATTAGTGCTTGTGGGGGGTTATAGTTATCTCAAATGTGTTACAGGAGTTGGAGCCCAAGAATTAAAAAAATGGCGATTGTAGGATGGTTTAACTATTAGTGCTTGGTTAGTGGATGGTTAGTACTAACAATGGAATAAAACCATATAATTGGGGGAGGTACCTGTAGTATAGTTTTCATGGTTAGTTCCAGGTTTTACGACCTGTGTATAATCCTAATGAATTAATATAGCCTTGTTGATTCTCAAGGGTAGGTCAAACTGTTAGGAACATGGTTAGAGGATGTAGCACGAACCAAATGTGAGAGGTGCTGAGTTTCATTACAATGGAAACTAAACAGTTGGTGCATAGTTTCTTAAATTAGGTTTCCAAACTGTGTGTTACAACTAGTCACCAAAAAATTATGAAATTACCAAATTTCACATAATCTTTTTGACTATCCATTCCCCTTATTTAATCCCAATCTTTTGACCAGGGGTGTCTCAGTTGTGACACATTTCCTTCCTCTAATATTTTAAGATATTTTTTGATGAGTTCAACCACCACTTATTTTGAAGTTAATCTAGAGGTATGTTTTACACTAATCTTCAATCCTTCTTCAATTTCACTTATTATGTCATCATATTACACCAATTATTACTTTTTTCTATATTTTAATATTTTTTCAAGATTCATTGATTTCTTCTATATCATATCATATTAGAATCCAAATATTATGGTGTAAATACATTCAAGAATAAGGTATGTGGTCTAGAATCTATCCTTATACCACTTATGTTTACTTGGGTGTGTGATGTGTGGACATGAATAACTAATTTATCTTGAATTGAGAACTCACGAAGTAGTTTATGATTGTTTATCTTATGTGAAACCCATTTTTTCAATGAGAAACCCTCTATTAAATGAATATCCAATGATATTGGACACTAATAATTTATTGTAATAAAAAAATTCAATGTAAATAATTGTGAGGAAATATTAGGGGTTCCCTAAAAAGAATTTTGACTCCATAAAAAGTATAACTACGGGGGTAAGCTTGGGAATTGAATTGGAATGTGATGTAATAATTATGGGGAATGATTGATATAGAAGACAATAAATAATAAAAGTAATAATTGTTGAATTTTTTTAAACATAAAGGTTGTGTAAAATGTTTAATAAGTAAAAATATAGTTTCACGGTTTGGTGGGGTCCCCCTAGGTGGTACTTTTATGCTTCTGAGGTGAGATGGGGTCCCACTTGGTGATAATAATATGTTTTCTTGGTAGGAAGAAGTCACCATGGGTGATACTATTATTGTTCTAGGGCATGATGGGGGGCCCCTAGGTGGTATTATTATGGATATAGAGTGGGAATAGGTCCCCCTGGGTGGTATTCAATTCGTTTTTGGGTAGAAAGAGGTCTCTATATGTGAAAATTTTATGGTTTTGAGGTAGAACAAGGCCCCATTGGGTGATAATCATATGATTCTATGGTAGAATGGGGTCCCTCTGGATGATACTGTTATAGTAATAGAGCAGAAAATTGATCTACCTAAGTGTCTATATAACTATCATTGTGACATCTGATGTTGGACAATGAAATTATGGTCAATCTTAGGTGTCACCAAAGAACCCAATGGTTGATAGTGATTAATTTTTTATTCTTTAAATTACCTTTATTATAGGACACAATTATTAACTTTATCATATACTGTATATATTTATATATGTTGTTGGTGGTGTCCAATAGATTTCTACTCACACACTTCCTAATCCACTGTGGGAAGTCAAGCATGATTCATGGTTGTAGGAAATCATAAGAGAAAGGGACCTATGATCGATAATTTATCTGGCATGGTAAAGATGGGTAATGGTGAATGGTAATGAGATATGACTCAAGACTAATTTTGTTAAATTCTCTAGTCATTTTATTTTTTTTATTTTGGGATCTTGGTGTAAATGATCCACTCAGAGGGGATCTGATTTGTATTCCTAGCTTTTATGACAAGTATAATATTTAATTTATATAGAATTTTTTGTGTATTATGATTATTAGTGATTTATATTATTTATTAAAATTAACATGATCAATATATATATTTATGTCATTACTTATTATATTGTTGCTGACTTTGATGTGGGCGTATAATATTTTCGTGGTATCACTATAGATCCACATGGCTAGTTAGTAGCCTCTGGTGTATAGGGAGGAATGAATGAGGTCATGTGGTGCACCCTTTCTATTTATAATAGATTTATCCTTGTAGGGGATGTTACATATATATATATATATGGTATATCCCAAACCACATTAAATTCCATGTGTTTCATCATTATATGTCACTTGTTTTGTTCTAATAGAGTTTTCTATTTATTTTCCTAGTCCATCTTGGTTAATACAGATCATTGTTAGTGGTTAATTTCTAATATAATTCATTATAAAGTATATTTAGATATCCAATATTTTAAAAAAAATTATTTCCAAAGGGTGGATTTATGTTGTGGTCACAAAAAGTGTTCTTAGAGAAAATAATATTAATTTGAGCTATCGGTTTTTATAAAGCATCATTCGTGTTTTTTGAAGGAGTAATGATTTCCAATTATATTTTTTCATTTATTAATTTATATTTATTGGATAAGTAATTTTAAGTATTAAAGGGAAATATTTATAGGGTTTATGGGAAAGGTTTTTATTTTTGGAATATATAGATTAAGGATTATTTTTATTAGAGAAAAACAATATTTTTTTGTTTAGGGTTATAAAAGAGTAGATGTAAAAAAAGGTGAGTGGGATAATCTTAATCCAAAATAAATTGTAGTTTTTCAGTTGATGTTAGAATAATTATTTTCAATATCAAGGATTTAAAAAAATGGATGATATATATACTCACAAATATTTATGACAAACCTAGAACAATTAACAAGCTAATTATAATGAAGAGAATATTTATTCTAAAAATTATTGAAAGAATGTATATTAATGATCATTTAAAATAATTATGCATGAAAATAAGCTAGTTGGATCCTATTATGTGAAATTCGAGAATAGAGTATGGGAATTGATCTTATTTTCATCATTGTTGGAGTCAATGGATATGATGATTACCACTATAAGAAAGTCAAGTAGTAATAAAATTTTAGCATTTAGGGTCATTTATGCTCTATTTCAGACCAAATATTTCATATTGAAATAAATATATAAGACTTCCATAAAAACATACATAGATAAACGTATATGATTAATAAATAAGTATAGAACATAGAATATGATAAGTGGTTTGGGAGAAAAAATATGAGGTAAATTTATATGCCTGATTATATCATGATTCAAGTATGGGAAGGAAGTAATTTTGAAGGAATATTGTAAGGATCAAAGGTTAAATTTTAGAGGATTATTTATAAAGATCATAGATTAAAAAAGTGGAAACAATTGATCATTGAGTGTAAATAGTCCATTAGAGTCATGGATCAATGACTTTGTAGAATAGTTTCACTCTATATCTAAGAGAATATGCATTGAAAATTAAATGTTATAAGGATTCGTAATGTTCATATAATTGATGATGAAATTATTAAGATTCTATTAAATTTTTATGTGGATGATTAAACAAATAATATGTGCTCGCTTAAGTTTCAATGGTCTTTATATAAAATGTGATTCAGAAAGAATCTTATTTTGGTAAGTTGGCTTAATGATTTGTGGTTCTATGCAATAATTTTTAATAGAGAATAGGTGATCACAAAGGGTGTGATTGTGCTGGAAAAGGTATAAATATTTTGCATTGTATATAACATGGATTTTATATGGGATATTGATTTTTGGTTCACATATGAGTGATTATTAGTTATGGATTTACCATCTTGGTTACATGAGTAAGAATGGAATAAGAGTCTTACTTCCTAAATTAATATTTAAAATCAAGAATATTGTGTACGAAACATACAAATATTTTATCCATGAAAGGTATAAAATGGTGTTTTATTATTCATGTATAGAAATCCAAGTCTTGAAAGTAAAAGCTTGTGCATATAAATATATGGGGACCAAATCGAGGGAATTAAACTATATTTTTTCTATGATTTATTAAATTCATTGATGCAGGTATAAAATAAGTGTGAGTGTATATTATGAATCACAAGACTGAATTATTTAGAATATTAATTATATAAAATTTGATGGTGGAAAATGAGTCTTGTTTAAAGTTTAAATACATGAGGTCTAATAATAATGGTTATTATAGGATCAAAGATTTCAATAAATCTTACTGTAAGAAGTAAATAAATTAGGAGGATATATTATATGAGACACTAGTATAATTATGTGGTAGAATGACTGAATAGGACACTAAATGGGAGATCATGGAGTATATGACAATATTATTCTTTTTAAATGAATTTTATTCTAAAGTGGTTATTTTTTATCTATATTTTTTTCATATATGGATTTGTTTTAAGGGACATATATGTCAAAATAGAGAGTATGGGAGTTTGAATCAATCAATATATGATCTTATTTTCTATCCTGGGACTCTCTCATAGATTAAGGTAATGTTTATGACATTTTTTCTAGTAACAATACTGGTTAAACCTTTGTGAAATCGATTGATTGACACCAATTCATTTAAAAGACCATTGTACAAGGGAAATATGTTGTCTTACATTTAATAAAAATCACTTATCTATAGTTTAGAGACATATTTGAAGGATCTATATATTTTAATTCCATATAAAATGAATATGATAAGAGATGTATGGAATAAGGTATTATAATGTGAAATTAGGCTTGTGAAGGGGGATTCCTATTGATCCTAAGGAGGGATTAAATACCCATGTCATTTGATATTACAATATAAATCCATATAAAAATACATTTCATGCATTTTATATTCATGTGATGAGATTAATTTTTTTAACTTTTAGGGTTTTTAATCTAGGGATATTGTGTTTAGTAGTTTATAGTCATTCAACTAGGACCACTAGGGAAAATGTTCCTAGTAATTTTTTGGTGTTGGAATTATGCATGAGTATAATATTTTTGGTTTCTTCTTGAATAATATACTTCAAATGGTATAAGTGTATTACACTGTAAATGTATCCCATTTATATCTATATCACTATAATTAGACATAAAGGTGTGACATGTCCATGGGGAGTAACTAAGATCGGTAATCTAGGCTAAGGAAGATTCCACTAGTTTTGTTGAGATTTGAAATCCTCATTATAAAAGTATTACATGATCATCAGGACTTCATGAAGTCATGATTGGAGGAAGAATACCATAGTGAATATCTTTTATGTGATGATGGATTTTCATTATCTAAGAAATACATAATTTTAATGGCCATATTAATATATAAAATGACCCAATATTATATATTATATGCAGAAGTTTTAAGGCTCGAAGAAGTAGTCACCTTGAGGGGTTAAACATGGTGAAAGGATGGTGATAAAGTCTTGTAACCCACTTGGGAAAAATGATGTTCTAATTCTTAGTTAAGTGACTTAGGAGGATAAGGTTCACAATAGATCCATTGAGGGTTGAACATAGTAGTTATAGACTATAGGGACCTAGGTACTATAGAATTTATCTATTCGTGGAAAAATATATTCATCATGGGGACCCTTCACTTTATTATATTCTAATAATTTGGAGAAAAAGGACTTTCATTATATTTTTTATATAAAACTCTTGGATGAATCAAATACCCATATTTTCCATTAAATTCCAATTATTTTTTATTTTTAAATAATTTATATGATTTAATATAGTAGGAAAGAAAAAAAATTAGGGATCTCATACACTTTAGTGGGGTAGCGTCTCTTCTATGTCCCTTTCTTTTATTTTAGAGGTAGAGGGGCACTTTTATAGGAAACCCTATCATTAACACCAAGTTATGTTCTATAACAATCTCTATCACCAAACCATTTGAAATGAGTTTGAAATTAATAACCTTTATAGATGGGAAAAGGATTGTTTGATGTACTTGGGGTGTGTATACAAGTTAAAATAAGTGTTCATACTTGTTGAAAGAAGGGTTCACACACATTGGTGGACCCGAGTTATGGACTCGCACCAAGGGAATAAATAATCATAAATTGGAAGAATTTCCCTCTTTAATGATATAGGATCAAGATATATGATGAATCAACCTCAAGAAACTCAGTGAAATAATATAGAAAAAAAAGACAGAAACCATCCCACAATACATGTTTAAATAAAATAAGTAAAAATAAATGTCTCTAAAGTAAATACCCACAAGAAAAGCTAATGTAGTGACATAGAAATAGTCCAAGGGTTAAAAATAGTAATGACCATCACAATACATATAATCCTCCTTGAAACTAGAAAATCAGTTTATATACATAGGGTGAGCATATATGTATAATTAGTAGGGAAAACAAATTATCTCATGCACATATAAAGGAATCATACCAATGCACCCATGAGAAAATAACAGAACCAATATCACCTAAAATAGGTCAACTATCCAACCAAAATCTCACCAAGGTATGCTCAGTAAATAACTCAAGCCAAGTATAGTAACTTAATATAAAGAATATCAATAAAGGTTACCTCACACTAATTTACAACTAATTTTTCACTCTCACACCACAAAGTCATACTTTATGGTGCTCATATCTCTTCCATATAACATAGACCACCTCCCCACATCATGGTCACATCACATCATGAACATAGACACATGTTCCATCACCTCACAATAAGGTCACATGATATCTCGCACGCAGACACATGTTCCAACACACCACATCCATTTTCATAACTGGAGTAGTAGGGTATCATTAAAATGATGGAGATAAACCTTTTCCCCTCCTCCTACTTTGCATGGACCCCACTATAAGTCACCCCACAGCACGATCATGTCACATCACACCTGAAAACACTTGTTCCATCACACCACATGTCACCTGAAGAAACTTGGTCCATCACCTAGTGCACTATCTGACCTCCAGAAATCAAAACCTTTAAATGTCTACTCACTTTGAAAATGGAGTGGGAAATAATGAGTTTCCAGTCATCCATCCTCACCGTAGAGCTAATGGGAAAAATACACACCATATTTATATATGGGTGTCATCATATAGTTCTCAACACAGGTGGGGTGAATATAGAAATCACAAGGAATATAAAAAGTATATATATTTCCACACATAAGACCACCCTATGGGATCACAACAGAAACTAACCAACTCACAATTTCATCACTTTCTCTACCACCCCTATATATGGAAAACTTCAGAGAAAACATAAACCACAAGCCACATGCAAATTTTAATTACAAGACATGCTAATTTCATTTAATCATCCCATTCCTTTCATTATTTATCATTAGCTAAATTTAACCGCACAAACCATTATTAATTCATTCACTAAACATTTTTATTCCATTAACCAAACTAAACCAATCCATTCCAAACATTATTATCCAGTTATTTCATCACTAATTGGGAATCTATCACAAAACAACCATTCTTTTCTCATCTTCCACATAACACAACCACGCATTCTTTACCCACAACATGACCTCATACCAAACACACAACACCACATACTGTATCGTAACCAAAAATCACCCCATACCACATCACAAGCACACATATCTTACCCAAAACACAGCTTCATTACAACACATCACACAAACATACAGTTTTTCATATTTAGGGAAAAGGGTCCTTCATCACATTACACTTCTTTATTTAAAGACATTATCAAAAAATCTAGGGGAAACCATTTTATTATCTTAATATAAGTGGTTTCCTAATTTTCATTTTAGAGATACGTCACAACAAAACACAATAAGATTTTCATATCATGATAATTATAGTGCAAGAAAAGTATCTTCAAGGCTATGACTTTTAGCATATTATTGAGCTCATAAATTCACAATATCAAGATAAGAATATCAAAGATATAAAAACATGAACATTAATTACTTTTCTCCTTCAATTTTTATTAAATGGTTAATTTATCTTAATTGGGAAAATGAAAACCATCCTACATAGATAAAAAATAGGAATCCCCTATTTCATGATACACAGAAGTGATAAATGATGGACCTTCTACCTCAAAGAATTTTTTCCAACTCGTTGCACACCACACGGTGAAGGAGAATCATCTACAATCCAAAAAAGGACATGGGAAACAATGGACTAACCTAAATCACACCCAAGGATAATCCAAATACATCCCACGAACACCCCAAACCAAAATCACAATGCCACATTGGATTTCTTTAAAAGAGGAACATAAATATAACAATAGGGAATCGAGTAGAACATACCTCAATCACAAGAACTCAACCACTAGAACCCATTGAACAAATCAGGAGGGTGTGGGATGGAATATCTTTTGAAGTCACCTAGGGATCCTATAAAAATTATAGAAGGGACATAAATAGAAAATCTAATGGGTCTTCTAAACAAAAGATATTAAAACCTTGAACCTTCCTCATTCATGGCATGAATTTCATTCACGGTATGAATTCCATGGTGTTATGTGGATTACAAGTTTTGAATCAAATATTCTGCATCATACCCCCATATAATTGGTTTCCACTAAAAATTAAATTGTTTTGGTTTGAATTAATTAAAATGTTTGAATTCCCCTTTCAGGACATGAATTTGTTTCACTGATCTCCCTTTATCCCACATACAAGTCATGAACCAGCTGGCTACAAAAGATGTGAACCAAAACATAGGATCTGAATCTGGTTCACATCATTAACCACCTATTGTAGCACTCATATAGCTCCTTCCTCCACCTATACTCCTCCAGCCTCCTCTAAGAACTCACCAACCACAAAACAAGAAAATTAACAGGTTGAGAAGCCAAGGATCATTGCATGAGATACCTTTCCAATGATTCTTGTACTCAAGAATAAAAACCAAAACTAGAAAAATGAAATTTATCCAAACAACTACACCATGAGATACCTCTCAAGAATCTCATCACACCTCAAACACTACCACCAACCAAAATCACCAACTAAAATGCACAAAAATATCCCAATAAACCACATCACCATATAAACACATCACCACTATCACCAGGAACAGAACCACATCATCTAGTACCATCCATGAACCACTACATATTTAGAAAACCACTACACAACCAGTTCTCACCACACATCATCACCAAATAACATTACAATTCATACAACCATCTACCCAACTATCCTAACCTCCACACATTCCAAGCCAACAACCACTGCAACCAATAAACATCATTGTACCTAGAATATAAATTAATGAATTGAATCTGTTAGGTCAAGATACAATCCTCTTTGGCAGTACTAAATCAACTACACATTTTCAACCATATAAAATTATAATTCATCCTGATTAGGATTTTGGTCCTTTACTCTTCATATTTTGGGATTTTTGTCACACATCACATAATAAAGAAACATCACATCTCATAAAACAATTGTATCCAAACAACCCATTAAAAAATAGATCAAACTAGAACTCAAAACAACACTAGGTACTAGGCATGAATCTTTATCTCTTGCTCCCAAGTACTCTCCTCCTGGATGCCATGCCTCAAAAACATGCGAACCATGGTAATGGTTCATCCATGAACCACCCTATCTCAAAAATCCTAGATCTCTATTGGATTCTACATGAACATAGAATCATCCTCAATAACAAACTCCTCTAGTAAATGACTTGGGATCCATCATGAAGATACTAATGGAGCTGAGAGATGTGGAACACATCATGGATCCTCTCCAACCATATTGGAAATACCAAACGATATTCCACCTTGACAACTCTACTCAACACATCAAAGGTCCCAAAAAACAAGGTAGAATTCATAATCCCCATTCCAAACCTCTCCTTCCAATGTTGAGGAGAGGCGCTCAAAAACACATGGTCTCTAACCTCAAACTCCATGGGAATCCTCCTGTGAAAGGTATATGACTTCAGCTGGTCCTGCACTACTTCCATACTCTCATGATCAAGCTAAACCTTTTCTATCATTCTCTTCACCACAAAGGGGCCAAGAATTACTACATCCCCAAAATCTTTCCATCACAATGGATAACAACACAACCACCCATAAAATACCTAAAATAGATCTATTCCAAGGGATGAGTGATATACATTGTGGTAAGAAAACTCAACCAAAAGAAATTTTCCTTCCCAAGATCCACCAAAGTATAAAATGCATGCTCGAATCATATCCTTTAGCATGTGGATAGTATGCTCTATCTGCCTATCCATATGAGGTTAGAAAGTAGTGATTAGGTGTAACTCAATTCCAAAAGAATGATTCAGTACCCTCTAGACTCGTGAGGTAAAAATTTCATCCTAATATAAAAAAATATACCTCATAAATCTATGAAATTTCACCACCTCATCGATGTACCTACTCTCCAAAACATCCATGGCACCTGAATCCATGATCCCTATGAATTGGGATGATTTAATCCGGAAATCTATGATTAAACAAATAAAATCACAACCGTCATGATCTAAGGGTAACCCTATAATGAAATACATCAAGATGTCATCATATTTTCACTAAGGAATATATAAAGGACTCAAAAAAAACTTCCAAAAACATGATTCTTAGTCATTACCAACTACCAAACCAAGCACCAAGCTAGAAGCTATGGAACAGTTCGTTTTATCCCAAAACACTAAAACAAAGTCCTCAATACATGGTACATCTTGGATACCTCTAGGTGTACCACCAATGTTGATCTATAAAACACATGAATGACTCCCTCAAGAACCACTATTAGAATAAAAAACTCCCCGGATACAATATATGGTTCCTACAATCCTTTGACCATCCCTCTGGAGAACCACCAAGGCTAACATGATCATGAATCCCCT
Source organism: Viscum album (assembly GCA_963277665.1). Classification (NCBI taxonomy): domain Eukaryota; kingdom Viridiplantae; phylum Streptophyta; class Magnoliopsida; order Santalales; family Viscaceae; genus Viscum; species Viscum album. The sequence continues at coordinate 1,858,046,060 of OY728151.1, read as the reverse complement.
CTTCCTCTAAGTATCCCCAATGACACTCCTCCTCCTACTGCATTAGATAATACTACACAATCATTTGAAAACAATATCTTCTACCATCAACAACCCTTGAATCCCTGCATAAGGTTACCAACTCCACCATCACCCTATATTAATCTCCTGAAACACGAAAAAAATCCTTCCAAGACTTCTTGATCAAAGCATCGACCATAACATTACACTTTATTATGGTGTAGGAGATCTCCAAATCGTAATCCTGAAGAAAATCTATCCACATCCATTTCTGAAGATTTAGATCACACTGATAAATGATATACCTCATGATCTTGTCATCAGTAAAGACCAAAAAGTTCTCCCCAAAGAGGTAACGCCACAAAAGTTTTAGTGAAAACACAACCACTACTATCTCTAAATCATTGAGGGACTAGTTAAGTTGGTGGGGATGTAATTTCCTCTACCAATAAGAGATCATCACTATATACTACATCAAAAAACATCCCAATCCCAGACCTGATTCATCATTGAAAATATAAAAAAAACACCCTCCTCAAGAAAATAATGAAATTGAGCACCAGAAAACTTCTACTTTAGGTAAATGAATAGTGTTTGTCCCTAATCACTCCACACAAAAACCAAGTACTTCCTGGTCAAATCAGTTAGTGGGACTGTAACTCAAGATAAATTTGTCATGAACCTATGATAATATCCCATGAGACTAAGTAAACAACAAATCACTTCCATGTTATGAGGCGCTACCCAAGAAATAACTTCCTCAAAATTTGATGGGTCTAATTTTTCAAACTGCTGATACACCACATGAGCAAGGAAATGAACCTCTTATGTCCTAAACTTACACTTGGGAAACATTCCACAAAACCAGTGGCATCGAAGAACCTATAAGACAGGTCTGAGAAGATCGAAATTCTAACACTCTGACTTTGAGTTGATCAATATTTCATCAATGAACACGATTAAAAACTAGTCCATGAATTCATTGGACAAAAATTTCTTGATATCCATGAAAAAAACTTTTGAATTTGTGATAATGAAAATTTTGAACATGAACTAAAAGTTACCATACAATCATACGAAGGAAGTCTCTGGGATATCTCCCTCTTTCACCGTCAAATAATGATACCTAGACTGGAAATTGATTTTATAATACCAATTATACCCTCTAAACTATTCAAAAATATCATCAATCCTCTAAATAGGGTAACTATTATTGTCTATTAATTGATTTATCTTTAATAAGTCTATGCACAAACTCATACTAACTTCTGCCTTCTTGGTGAATAACACTAGAAAACCCCATGGTGACACATTGGGTTAATGAAATATTTATATATTATATTATCTATCTGAATTCTCATCACACCTAACACAGTTGGTTCTATCATATAAAGATCCATTGATATTAGAGAAGCACCAGGTTTTAGATCTATCCTAATGTCAACATCATTTCTAGGGGTAGAGTCACAACCACATCAATAAAAACATCCATAAACTCCCCAATGACCCTGGTAACCTCCAACATCCTAGAATCTATTAATTTCAAAGAAAAATCAATCATCAGATAATGAAGGGGATCCACACATCTACAGACCACCAAAAAATCCCACTCACTAATGAAAACCACACACTATCCATCCACATCTGAGAACATCACTCTCCTCTAAAATTAGTTGATAACATCACTCATTTAGAACAACTAGTATTTTTTAATAATTAAATCATATAGAGGTATTTGAAGTAATTAAATATCCTTATGGGACTAATGTGGCCCCATAATCAATATACAACCCTATCAAACATCAAATAAGCTGGTATGGCCTCTAACTAGCGTAGTCAACACCAAGTTCACAGGAAACCTATCTAAGTCCTGTCCCAAATACTACAATAAAGAGGGTTAAATAAAGGAGCGTGAAACTCTTTATTCAAACTAGGCATAAATAATGTTGGATGACAATATGAGTATACCATGAATAATCTTTGAACCATCTAAAGCTAAAACCTCCAATGCATGAAACTAACCAAACCTAACTCCTCTAACTCTCTGTTAGTGGACACCTCTATCAACATGCTTGGGTCGAGGTCCTTAAACATGAGGAACATACTGAGGTCATCCTATACCAACTCAATCTCCCCTTAGTGGAGCACAAACCTGCAGTGTCTTCTACAAAAATGGTCTCACCTATAGAATCTGTTGAGGTTGGCACTAAACCTATCTACCTCCACCAAACTAAGCTCTAAGATCTAATGGTAAATTATTCTGATGATATCCATGATCCCCATATAAAAAACACATTGGACTTATTCCTCTAGGATAAATCATGAAAACCAATGGGCCAAGAAGACCAGAAATAATACTACTGAGGACGACTCCCATCTTATTAAAACATTGAAGGTCCTAGTTCCTGGTACCTTCCACCGATAACTCTACACCTCGAGGAAAAATTCTAGATACACATTCATGGTAAAACTTTTTTTGAGTACATCCACTCAACCACATCTTATTTCTTCTTAACCTCTAAATACATTGGAAACATAAAAGGTGTAATGGTATATTGTATTTAATAGTTGAGTTCCTCCATAATGTGTCTCGCATGAGACTCCACATTTGAAAAAATATTTTCGGAAAAAATAGAAGGTCTTTGAACTTGATTCCCAACTCCCACACTAAAATACACCCCTTTTGATGAGAAATAAGTTCTTACCTTTTTACTACATTCATGGTTGAATAAAGGAACTCTACCTAGAAATATTTCTGAAAGTAAACCCATGAAACAACTCCCTCCTTCTACTCACTCAGATACATCATCCACTACTAACATGTTGTTACTTACATATAGTGGGACTTAATACCCCAATAGGACCCAGATCAAAATAAAGGTGATCATGAGCTCCTCTAACCTTCTCTATGTAACACCCCAAGCTTTCACGGTATGTTCCCCTTTTAAAAATGCAATATCTTGCAATGTACGGAACTTCGAAATTCTAACACACAACAACCAATAAAACTATCCATTATGAATTGTAATTCCCACTTTTTAAAATTTTATAAATTTTATTTTTGAAAATGGATTTAATTTTTAAATTCAGAATATCCAAATTATCTTAGGGTGAATTTGTTGTATTTTTCTAAAAAAATCAATTTTTTATGAATAGTGAAAAACACTGAGTTATTGTTTAAAACCGACATTTTATTTAAATAATTATCTATTTTATTTAAATTTATTTTAGGTAAAAATAGATACATAATACCTATATTTGTTCAATGTAATTCATTGGAGTCATTTTATAATGATTTTAGATATATAAAAATTTTATTGATCTTTTTACCGTCTTTTACCCACCTCATAGGAGCATTTGAGAATTTCCATAATGTTAAGTCAATAAGGTTTTCCTTGTGAATTTTCCATTCCTTAAAACATGAGGGAGATTTTTGAGTCAATAAGGTTTCCTTATGACTTTACCATTCCTTCTTGTTTTGAAAATCACAAACACATTATGTCAAGGAAAATCTCATTTTATCCTGTGTTTTACTTTTGTAAGGAAAAATTTCCTTCCCCAAGGAATTTTATCCTTAACATGTTTTTCATTATTTATTATGTTGTCTAAGTGTAAAATTTATTTTCATGTCTAAAACATCATAATCATATAATACATAGATAAAGGTCATTCTATTTTCAGACTCTGAGTTCTGACTCAGAATTCTCTGAATCCAAACTCCGAACTCTTCTGGGTTTTGACTATGAGTTATCTAAATTCAGACTCTAAACTCTTCGGAGTTCTGACTCTGAGTTCTCTGAATTCAGACTCTGAACTCTTCTGCGTTCTAACTCCGAATTTAATGAATTCAGACTCTGAAATTTTTAAGTTTAGATTCCGAATTCTCATGAATTCTGACTCTGAACTTTTTATGTTCTGACTCCAAATTCTCATCAACTATGACTCCGAAATTTTTAAGTTCATACTATGAATTCTGATGAATTATGACTCTGAAATTTGTAACTTCTGACTCCGAATTCTAATGAACTCTGACTCTGAACTATGTAAGTTTAGGTTCGGAATTCTTGTGAATCCAGATTCTGAATTTCCTTGAAATTCAGACTCCAGAATTCTATAGAGTTCAGGTTCCAAATTCCTTAGAAAATAAAATTGGAATATCTTTGTATTATAGACCCCGAATTCATTTTTTTTAGACTCCGAAATTTTATTTTCTTACATTTGGAATATTGTATTTTGGTTATGTAACCATAATTTTTCTTACTCATTTTTTTCTTATAAAACTATTTTGTGAATTCAGTTACTAACAAACCGTTGTTTGAGTGACACGTGTATAGGTCCCTCCGAAATTCAATGAAAAATATGACAGTTGGAGTAGGGATCTGACTGTTGGAGTTTTTCCTATAAATAAGAGCTCATTTGAATGAGCTCAGAACCTTTTGGACAATGTTTGATATGAAGTGATTTCTAGAGAGAGATACTCTCATGCCTAGTGTGTACTGAACTTCTTGTTTAGATTTTCCTTGTGAGACTCTGATTGTTGCTGTGTACAATCGAGGGCTTCTGGGGAAAGGAATACAGAGGTTCCGACTACCTTGAAGTTGAGGGATTCCTTACTGAGGAAGACAGCGGTGCCAACTACCATGAAGTTTAGGGATTGTGGGGATAGCAAGATAGACTCTAATCTTCATATCGAGGGATTACCCTAGTGTGCATAAGATAGAATTTCTTGAAAGTATAAATCAAGGGACATTTATCCAAGGTTGTTGGATACGCTTCTCTTTGGGTTAAAGTATTTACTACTTGTTACTTGATTTGTTACAAGTTTTCCTCTACATTTTGTTTTTTGAGAAAAGTATAAATATATTATACTTCCTTATACTTGTATACTCTGATTTAGTACGATTATATACACTTTAAGGTAGAATCTTTATCTTTGTAAACTTTCATTGAGTTTAATTTTCCAAAACCATATTTTCGGAATCACTTTCTCAGAATAATATTTCTAGAATCTAGCAAGTGTGTAGAACTAGGTTTTTTGAATTATCTTGTTTAACCTTGTTAAATATAACCATATTTAAAAGTTACAAAGGAATTTTTTAAAGCATATAATTCACCCCCCCCCCCCTCTAATATTTTTAGCATCATTAGATACTTAATTCAGTATCTATATTATTTCAATACTATATTTGGTATTATAGAGTATATCATACTCCACATACGATCTCAACAATTGGTATCAATGCTTGGTTCAATCTGAATTAATCCCATGATTAGATTCAGAAAAGAATCCATCTTATTCTAATTTTTGGAATCATATTTTCGGACTCATAAAGTTTAGATTCATTTTTTCTTATAGATACCCTTGTTCTATATTTTTCTTGCTGAGGAATATTTTCCTTGTTTACAAACATTTATTACTAACAAGTTTGGGTGGAAAGAGTTTTCCTTTCTAATGGAAGGAATCAATGTTGGTTCCATAGACAATTTAAATCCAACCAGACCACCTATTTTTTATGGAAATTATTATGAGTATTGGAGAGATCACATGAAGGCATTTATTATAAATACTGGAGTGGAAAATTTTGTTATGCTTACTGGAGGATATAAAATCCCTGACAAGGAAGTTAGTACCTTCTCCAATTAAGAAAAGAATGAGTATCAACTGAATTATAAGGTACTCAATACTTTTATTTTTTCAATAAATAGAAACATATATAGCCAAATTTTATCTTGTGAAGTAGAAAATTGTATATGGAAGAAACTTGAAGTTACTCACATTGAAACTTCCAAAGTCATTAAAACTAGAAGATCCATGCTCAGAGCTAAATATCATGGTTTCTTCTTTCCTTATGGAGAACCCATATGTAAGGTACAACACATATTTATGACTATTTTAAATAGTTTACAATCCATGGGTATGAAAGGATTAGAAGATAAATCTCTTATTGACAAGATCATAGACATCAAGCCCAATGAGTGGAAATCCAAGAGAACTATTATTGACAAGAACAGGAAGGTTACTCAGATTTCTCTTGATGAACTTTTTGGAAATCTTATTCAATAAGAAACTAGAATGAAGAGATATATTGATAACATAAAGAAGAATAATGGGAATGGCAGTGTTTCTTTTAATACAACTTCAAATCATATGAAACCCAAGACTCTTGTGAGAGTTACTGGATCCAATTCTAAAAAGATTGTTATCCAATCTGAATCTAGTGGAAGTGAAACTTCAAAGAATGAATTTTCCAATCTTTCTTGATGGATGAACAAGATTATTGGACAGAAGAACTTTCAATCTAGATATAAGAAGAAGGAAAGAAACAAGAATAATGATTCATAAGTTACTTGTTATGAATGCAAGAGAGCTTGACATATATGACCTGATTGTCCCATGATTAAGAGAAAATAAAGAAAGGAAAAGCATTCTGAGAGAAATAGAAATAATTAATACAAATATAAAGCTAATAATGTCTTGAAAGCAAATGAAACCTCGAGTTCCAGTGGAGGAAACTCGTCAGATGAATCATCAGATTAGGAATCTTCTGGATAGAAGAATCTTGGTCTAATAGCTAGACTAATTATTCACAATCATTTCTTAATGGATAAGGTACACAATGATAAATCAATAAACAGTGTTTCTTTAAATGGAAACTATAGTGATAATAAATAATATAACTCTTCTGATAAAAAATCTTCTTCTCATGAAGATAATACTTTACCTACCTATGAAGAAGTTTCTAGGTTTTCCAAACTCCTTGAGATTGAGAAATCAAAACTCATAAAAAATCTTGATAAGAAAAATTCTAGAAATACTATTCTTAATAAGGAAATATCAGATCTTTCTGAACATCTTGATAAGAAAAATGTTGATTTTTTAAAGTATTTCAAAAAATCATTAGGAAGTAAATTCTGATAAGGATAAACTTTCTAAGGATCTAGAAAATGTAATTTCTAATAAAAATGTTTTCAAGCCTAACTCTAGTTCAAAATTAAATGTTTTGGAAGACAAGAACTTAGTTATCAAACTAAAATCCAAAATTTTTCCCTTGAGGAAGTGTTTGTCAAAATTTACCTTAGGTAACTAAAAATTTTATAGAATGTATTCTCAAATCCGACCTCGAAGGAATAATTGTGGATTTGGTTATACTAGTTTAAACCAGTTTTTAGTAGTAATTATTTTGTTCCTCAAAGTCCTCCATTTTGTACTATGTGTCAGTATGGTGGGCATTGGGAAAAAAATTGTTCCTTAAACATAACTCAGTCTTTAGGATTTTATAAATCCTATTTTTCTAAGAAAATCTGGGTGCCTAAGATTTTTCTTTCTGAAATTTCTGGATCCAAGAATGTTTGGATTCCGAAAGCCTAACTCTATTATTTTCAAGAAAACAGAGAAATTACCAACATAAATACATGGTACATGGATAGTGTATGTTCCCGGCATATGACTGTTAACAAAAACTACTTTGAAAAGATTATCATGATTATAGGATAAAAAGTAACTTTTAGAGATAATGCTCCGGGAGAAATTATTGGTATAGGTAACATCGTTCTTATTGGAAAAACTTTGATTTCAAATGTTTTTTTTAAGGGTGTTAAGAACAACCTCATTAGCATAATCCAATTATGTGATGAAGGATACCTTGTGAATTTTAGGAATGACAAGTGCTTAGTACATAATTCCAAGGAAGAGTTTATTATTTATACCCATAGGTAAGAGAATATATACACACTAAAGATAGAAGACCTTAGGTGCCAAGACATACCTTTCCTTAGTGCAATGGAAGATCATTATTGGTTGTGGAATAGAATATTAGGACATTATAACCTTAAAAAATTATGCAAACTATCTAAGGAAAGACTAGTTAATGATCTATCAGATCTTAGATTTGATTATTTAAAAGTTTGTGATCCTTGTTAATATGTAAATCAATATAAATCTAGTTTGAAATCAATTGGTGAAGTCTCAACTACTGAGACATTACAGTTAGTTCATATGGATCTTTTTGGCCCAACACAAACTAGAAGCATTAGTGTCAAATATTATGTATTTGTCTTAGTTGATGATTACACTAGATTAATGTGGGTCTATTTTCTAGAAAATAAATCTTAAGATTTTTATTATTTCAAAAGTTTTAGATCCCAAGTCAAAATTGAGAAAAACCTTCTATTGAAAAAAATTCATAGTTATCATGGAGGAGAATTTCAAAATTCAGATTTTGAAACTTTTTGTAGTAGAAAAGGCATTACTCATAACTTCTCAGCACCAAGAACTCCTCAACAGAATGGTGTTGTTGAATGAAGAAATATAATTTTCAAGAGATAACTAGAACCATGTTGAGTGGGTATTCTATTTCCAAACAGTTTTGGGAAAAAACTGTAAGTACTGCTTATTATACTATAAATTGAGTTTTAATTAGGCATTTTCTTAATAAAACTCCTTATGAGTTATGGAATGGTAGAAAACCAATACTTTCCTACTTAAAGGTTTTTGGTTGCAAGGTATTCTTCCTAAATACTTAATATAATCTACATAAATTCATACCAAAATCTGATGAAGGAATTTTCTTAGGCTACTCCATAACTTCTAAGGCTTATAGAGTTTTTAATAAAAATACATGTACAGTTGAAGAAACAATACATGTGAAATTTGATGAAACTGATCCCTTTGTTATTAAAAAACCCCAATTTACATCTTCGGATGTGTTTTCAAAAACTTATTGTCATACTTTGTTAGAAGATCCTTCTAATAAAGAAAATTCCTAAGAAAATGTTTCTGAAACATTTACCCCAGAATACTTCCTACCGTATGTTGATGAACAGGTTTTACAAAACCCAAATCTAGTGTTTCTTAAGAATCATCCTTGTGATAGTATCATTGGTGATGTGAATCAAACTATAAGGACTAGAAGTTCCTTAAGAAATGAATTAGAACATCTAGCCTTCCTTTCCCAATTAGAACCAAAAATCACTGATGAAGCTTTAGGTGATGATGATTAGATTAAAACCATGCAAGATGAACTAAATGAATTCAAAAGGAATAAAGTCTGGACCTTGGTTGAAAGACCTGATGAAAGTTTTTTTATTAGAGTAAAATTGGTCTTTAGAAAAAAGTGTGATGAAAATGGGATCATAGTAAGAAATAAAGCCAGATTAGTTTCCAAATTCTATAATCAACAACAAGTAATAGACTATGACGAATCCTATGATCCAGTAGCTAGACTTGAATATATTTGTATTTTACTTGCATTCAAAACATTCTTCAATTTCAAACTTTTTCAAATGGATGTGAAATGTGCTATACTTAATGGTTTTGTACAAGAAGAAGTTTTTTTTGAACAACCTCTTGGTTTTGAAGATACAAAACATCGTGATCATGTTTTTAGACTTAGAAAATCTTTGTATAGACTTAAGCAAGCCCTTCGAGCCTTGTATGATAGACTTACATGATTTGTGCTTCAAAATAATTATGTTAAGCTAAATGCAGATCCATCCATTTTTATAATGAAATATAAACAAATGTTTTCATTGTTCAAATTTATGTTTATGAAATTATATTTCGTTCCACTTAGAAATAATTAACTAGTTTTTTTGATGATATAATGAAATCTGAGTTTGAAATGTGTATGATGGGTGAGTTTACATTCTTCCTTGGTTTTCAAATTTCTCAAAAACTAGAAGGGATCTATATATCCCAACATAATTATATTAAATATCTTCTTAAAAATTATGGATATGAAAACACTAATAGTATTATTACTCCCATCAGTACCTCAAACACACTTGATCTTGATGAAGATGCTAAACCAGTAGATCAAACATCTTTTAGAGGCATGATAGGAAGCTTACATTACTTAATAAGTAGTCATCCAGACTTAATGTTTTCAGTATGCTTATGGGAAAGATATCAATCCTATGATAAGGAATCACATTTAAAGTAAGTGAAAATAATTTTTCACTACTTAAAGGGAACCATGGATTTAGGTCTCTTTTATACTTATAGAAATGATTTTTTTAAAAAAGTTTTTAAGATGCTGACTTTGGTTGATGTAGACTGGATAGAAAAAGTACATCTATAACATTTAATTTCTTAGGAGATTCAATAGTTTCTTGGTCATGCATGAAGTAACACTCATTAGCACTTTCCACTGCTGAAGCTGAATATGTAGCAGTTGGAAGTTGTTGTGCTCAAGTATTGTGGATGCAACACACACTCACAGACTATGGTATGAGTTTTACCAAAACACAAATTTTTTGTGATAATATAAGTTTCATTTACCTTAGTAAAAAACCTACACATAACTCTCGTGAAAAACACATAGATATTAGGCATCACTTTCTTAGGGATCACACATAAAAAAGAGATCTCATTCTTCAATTTATCAGAACGCAAGATCAACTTGCTGATATTTTCACAAAATCTTTACCCTCCGACAGATTTGAATACATTAAACAGAAGTTAGGAATGATAACTGTAAGGTAATACTCCTTGATAACTTTCTGTTGAAACCAATCTCCTTACAGTAATAAACTCTTTTTCATAGGAGGAGACATTTTCTTGATATCTTATAAAGTTTTTTTTTCTAAAATTTTTCATAGTCATTTTTTCTAAAAATTTTTGTAGTTAATTCTTCTAAAAAAATTTGGGTCCAATTTTTCTTGAAATTTTTGTAATGAAGATTTTCATACTTGAAATTTTCGTATTGAATATTTTCATACTTGAAATTTTCATAATGATGATTTTCGTACTTGAAATTTTCATAATGATGATTTATGTACTTCAAATTTTCGTAATGAATATTTTCGTACATGAAATTTTCGTAATGAAGATTTTCAAACTTGAAATTTTTATAATTAAGACTTTCGTACTTGATATTTTTATAATGAATATTTTTGTACTTGAAATTTTCTTAATGAATATTTTCGTACTTGAAATTTTCGTAATGAAGATTTTCGTACATGACATTTTCGTAATAAAGATTTTCATACTTGAAATTTTAATAATGAATATTTTCGTACTTGAAATTTTTGTAATGAAGATTTTTGTACTTGAAGTTTTTTGTAATAGAGATTTTCATTGTCAATTTTTATAAAAAAAATATAAATTTCTTCAAAATAAATATTACCTATTATGAAAAATCTTCATAGAAATCCAAAATATATGATTTACTTTCTTAAGTTTTCGTAGTCATTATTTACTTGCTGGTATTTTTCGTTTGTATTTAAAATTTTTCAGATTCAAGTTTCCTTAAATATGAATGTTTTTCTTAAACACCTCAAAAGATCGAATTCTAACAAGATTTCCTTGTGACTAGCATATCAACCATCAGATCTGATCAGAAGGATTTTCAGCCATTGGATCAACTTTGGAAGTTCAACCGTCACTTCCAACACCTATATAATGGACCCCCAAAGGGTTTTCTCACATCTATCTAAAGCTCTCGCGTGCGGAAGTTATGACATTCTACTTAAGCTCGTTCCGAAATTCTTAGAGTTTTCTCAATTATGAATGTTTGTGGAAGAATCGTCTCAGAAAGATATGTGAACTTTCATGCTGATTTCGAAGTGGCATATTTACAAAGAAAGGTTAGTCCATCTGAATTTCTTTGCCAAGTATGATTCCATTATATCCCGAAACATCAGGTTGAATGGATGGGAAATCATTTTCATATCAAATCCAGGAGCTCAAGATGTAGTATATCCGTATTTTCTTGTGGAATTTTATGAATCTATGAGATTTTTCAAAGATTAAGAGAGGAGTAATTTTTTTTCAAAAGATATGGAAAAACTTATGCCCTATCATACACCAAGGCTACAAGCTTGGTGGGGTTTCCTTATGAAGGGGAAGCTGAATTCTGTTCTCATAAGTTGTCGTATGTTCAAGGTAGTTTTTTAAAATAGAAAGCTATGGAGTGTCTTGGACTTTCTGATGTCAAGACTCCGAAGATTTGTCAGCTCTCTACAAATAATCGGATCCTTGAATTATGTGTTCATGATTTTATTGTTCCGAGAAAAGGAGATAACGACACCTTGATGAAGAGTGACATGTTCATCCAAGATTTTCTTTTGAATTTGAGGAAGATAAAATTGATGAAACATATCCTCATTACGATAGAGAATATTAATAATGGGAGCTTTAAAGCTTGGATTATCAGGTACCCAGCCATCCACTCTAAGTTAATTGTTCTGTGCTTAGAGTCTTTAAAATCCCCAGTAGTTGAAAGCCAAGGAATTGCAAATTCATGTTGATCAGTGATGATACCCTCAAAATTATGAAAGTTGGTTTTTCTTAGGAATCAAGTGAATTATATGACTTACCAAAGGAGGAGGATGAAGCTGTTCTGAAGGAACAAGAAGATCCTGAACCATCAAAACAATGAGGAAATAAGAGGAAGTTGAAAGAAGTAGTAGTTGAAGATAAAACTCGAGATACTAAAGGAACTAAATCTGTACCTCCAAAGCCTAAGAAGCAAAAGGCCTATCTAGATGAGGTTGTAGCCAAGTGGAGGGAAGACAATAAAAATCAGAAGGAAGGAGAGCCAAAGTTTGGCTTGGATCCTGTAGAAGCTAAGGCCTTAAAAGAAAATATAGATGATGAGATTGAGAAGAAAACTAGAGAGAATAAACAAAATAATGAGATGTATGAGGCTAAAATTGTTCAATACCTTCTGAGGGATACTGAAATAGCATCTGAGAATATCCCTATACTAAAATACTTCTTGGTAGAGGCCTTACCTAAGACTCTAGGGAAGAAGTTCATGACTTCAGAAAAAGAACAAGAGAAGGATGTTGAAAAAGAATTTGTCAAAGATGTATAAGAAGAAGCTGAAAGCAGTGGGTATACAGAATATTTGATTAAGCAAGTGGAGGACTTTCATGAGAAGGAAATCCCATATGAGAAATTTTCAATCTGAACATCATATGCTGAATCCTCAAAGATTGCTAATCCTAGATTAGATGACAAGGCTGGAGATGAAGTGAACAAGTTATCTGATGAAGAAAGTTTTAATCAACATTTCACTCATCCTAATGATGATGAGGTAGGAGCTGAGAAGGATAATGTAGATGAAGATAATATTTTTCAGCTATCTAACAATGAAAATTAATCTCTGTATGAGGAAGCCATTATGAGAACTCATAAGGGGAAATAGTTGGTTGAGTATACACCTACTAAAGTTGTTTCAAAGAAGAAAAAAGCTGGTGGATCTTCGAAGAGGAAGCTTATTGAGTTCGAGAAAGAGCCCTCGCCAAGAAAAGTCTTGGATTCAGAATAATCTTCTCTGAGACATGATTTCATTGTCCAATCCTTGAAGAATATTGTTGTGACCATTCCTATTTTCCCAAGCATAGATTCCAGATGCCAGATACTTCAACATAATTTGACCCAAAAATCGGATTCAGTGTCTATGGTGATGGACAAGTGTGTCATGCTGGAGGTAGACTTCAAATATTTCCTTATCAACTATAAATCCCACAAAAGATCTTATACTAAAATGGTTAGTTGGTCAAAGAATATTGTTGAATATTTGAGAGAGCGTGATGAGTTTCAAGATGATGTCAAGGAAGCTTTTGATACTGAATAAGGTAAAACCAAAGATCTCATGGATAGCTTTGATGAAAAGCAAACTCTTGAGTAAAATACTCAAATTCAAGAGGTAAAATATTTTAATGGAAATTTGTATTTTGTTGCCCAAAGTTGGAAGAGGGAAAGGGATCATTGGATCGATATCGGAGAGAAGATAGTCAAGAAAGATGAACTGATAAAGGCATAGGCAAGGGCTCTGAAGGCTCGGGAAGAAAATATCAAAGCCATAGAGAAGAAAGTAGAGGAAGAACACAAGGAGCTAAAGAAGATCAAAACCATAGTAAAGAAATTGATACCCAAGGAGAAGGAAGGAAAATAGATCCAATCTGATCTTTTATTGTATTTTCTTTCCTTGTACAAATTCTTCCAATCATAATAAAATTTTGGTTTCCCATTTTTATTTTCATGATTTGTACTAATATTTCAGGTACTATAATTTCTTTTCCATTCCCTAAAATTATTTTTGAAAATCACAAAGGGGTATAACGTATAAATAATACTAAGTAAAGAAGAAATATCCCTATGTAAGGGAGAGTTTATCTAAGGGGGAGTTTTCATTACAATGATTTTTGTACTCAAGATAATGAAAAATATCATTCCTAAAATCTAGAATACGATCCATAGTGTTCCAAAGGCTAAGGGGGAGTTAGTCATATTCATACTTTTCCATATGATAAGGGAGATATGTTTTATTCTCAAAGTCTAGAAAAATATTTTCTACGTCCTTTTATTCTTTTTCATAAGGGTGTTTTTTCTTTCCAAAAAGGGGGAGATTGTTGAGTCAATAAGGTTTTCCTTATGACTTTTCCATTCCTTCATACTTGAGGGAGATTGTTGAGTCAATAAGGATTCCTTATGATTTTACAATTTCTTCTTGTTTTGAAATTCACAAACACCTTATCTCAAGGAAAATCTCATTTTACCCTGTGTTTTACTTCTATAAGGAAAAATTTCCTTCCCCAAGGATATTAAACCTTACCATGTTTTTCGTTATTCATTATCTTGTCTAAGTGAAAAATTCGGTTTCATGTCTAAAACCTCGGGATCATATAATTCATAGATAAAGAGCATTTTGTTTTCAGACTCTGAGATCTGACTCCGAATTCTCTGAATTCAGACTCTGAAGTCTTCTAAAATCTGACTCTGAGTTCTCTGAATTCAGACTCCGAACTCTTCTATGTTCTGACTCCAAATTCTAATGAATTTAGACTCTAAAATTTGTAAGTTCAGAATCCTAATTCTGATGAATTATAACCCTGAACTTTGTTTGTTCTGGCTCTGAATTCTCATGAACTCTGACTCCAAAATTTGTAAGTTCAAACTCCAAATTCTCACGAATTTTGACTCCAAACATTGTAATTTCGGACTTTAAATTCTCATGAACTCTGACTCCTAACTTTGTTAGTTTAGGTTCCGAATTCTTATGAATCCAGATTCCAAATTTCCTTGAAATTCAGACTCCGAAATTCTATAGAGTTCAGGTTCCAAATTCCTTAGAAAACAGAATCTGAATATCCTTGTATTATAGACTCCGAATTCATTTTTGGTTAGACTCCGAACATTTATTTACTTACATTTCGAATATTGGATTTTGGTTACGTAACCATATTTTTTCTTACACTTGTTTTTGTTATAAAATGATGTCGTGCATTTAGTTACTAACTAATCATTTTTTAAGTGACACATGTATAGGGCCCTCCAAAATTCAAGGAAAAATATAAACGTTGGAGGAGGGAGCTGACCGTTTGAGCTGTTCCTCTAAATTGGAGCTCATTTGAATGAGCTCAGAATATTTTGGACAAATTTTGATCTGAAGTGATTTCTAGAGAGATATATTCTCATTCCTAGTGTGTATTGAACTTCTTGTTTAGATTTTCTTTGTGTGACTCTGATTGTTGTTGTGTACAATCGAGGGCTTCCGGGGATAGGAATATAGAAGTGCAGACTACCTTGAAGTTGAGGGCTTCCTTGCTGAGGAAGACAAAGGTGTTGTCTACCTAGAAGTTGAGGGCTTGTGGGGATAGAAAGACATACTCTGATCTTCATATCGATGGCTTACCCTAGTGTGGGTAAGATAGACTTTCATGAAATTATAAATCAAGGGACCTTTATCCAAGGTTGTTGGATACCCTTCTTTGGGTTAAAAGATTTCCTACTTGTTACTTGTTTTGTTACAAGTTTTCTGCTACATTTTGTTTGTTGACAAAAGTATAACTATATTATACTTCCTTATACTTATATACTATGATTTAGTAATATTATATACGCTTTAAGGTACAATCTTTATCTTTATAAACATTCATTGTGTTTCATTTTCCGGAACCATATCTTCATAATCACTTTCTCCGAATCATATTTCTGGAATCTAGAAAGTGTGTAGAACTGGGTGTTGTAAATTATCTTGTTTAACCTTATCAAACATAACCATATTTAAAAGTTCCAATGGAATTTTTTAAAGCATACAATTCACCCCGAGTGATAAGGGCTCCTGCTTGGCATCCAAGAGACCTGAGTTCAAAACCGGGTGGAGGCAAATTTCTGGGGGTACTGTAGCAGTACTGTAGCAGTAATTTAGCAGTCGATGTTCGATACTGTAGCAGCTGGAACTATTCACCTGATTTGGGCCTTCGGGCCACCGGTTTGGGCCTACAGGTCTCCAGGGCCTTTGGGTCATCAAAGGCCTTCGGGCCACAGGGACTTCGGGTCACGTCGACCATAGAGTAGCCCAGTTCACATAGAACATGCCCTAGAAGCGGATCAGAGCAACAGGAGTAGCAGCCACCAGATGCAGAGCTAACAAGATTGGAAGAATGAGAGGGTATGGTAGCCGCCATCGGGACCAGGCACCGTGCAGCTTTGTACCTGGAAATGCTAGCCGATTAGCAATGCAAGGTGGGGAGCTAGGTGATCAATGACGTATAAAGGTGGGGAGGGGCAGTTCAAGTGGGATGGGCCTACGAGTCATGTATTGGGCATGGTATGCCTCTGGGCCTTCGGGTCATGTATTGCGGGTTTGTTGGGCCTTGTGCCTTGGGCCTACGGGTCATGTACGGGTTCCCCATAAACCTTTAAAAGGGGGATAATCCATAATAAAAATAAAAAATAATGCCTTTGGGCCATTCGGGCATCATTAGATACTTAATTCTGTATCTATATTATTTCGATCCTACATTTGGTATCATAGAGTATATCATACTCAACATACCATCTCATCACATAAAACTTAATTTTACGACTTTTTTATTGAATTTCAAAAATCCGAGAGACACGATTGATATTAGTAAGTAAAATCTAGTTCAATAAGATAAAAATAATTTTTAGTGAATAGTAACTTTTGACTTTTATTTACCATGGTTAAAAGTAAATAGGATAATTAATGGGAGAAATTATATTATTATTACCCTAACACATGTCCTAATTCTATTGGATAAATGTAATTGGACCAAAAACAAACTTATGAATAAAATATGATCCTTTCGGTCCACTTGTATTATATTATGACATTTATTATTATTTTATTCAATGAAGAGTTAAAAGAGGTAATATCAAAGTTTAATAAATAAACAATTCTTAATATACGTTTATAAATAAGATAAATTCGACTATACATATTCATTATAAAGATAAAAATATTTCCAACATAATGGTATTTTATTTATAATTTTTAGATCTCAAATAATTAAATCTATTTATAACACAATGATGATGCCAAAATTACCTTATTAATGAAATATTAAAATAATTTATATTATAAATATCAAAATAATAATAATTAGAGACTTTTGATTAATTACGCTAATTTATAGGTTAATATGATATGTTAGTATTGATTAAATGAAATTAGTTCGAATTAATAAAGTTTTTATAACTTTAACAAAAATCAATTACTAAATAGTGTCAAAATTGACATAAAAGAGTTTTTAAAACAAATATTAAATTATTAATTGATATAATATTCCTAAAAATTTGAGGTTCATAAAATTACTTATATAAGGTTATATATATCAATAATGAACCACTTGGGGTTCTCTTATAAGTTTATTGTAATTTTATTAACCATATAATATAAAAATACCAAGAGACATGGTAAATGTTAAACTATTTAACTAAAAGTTAAATCTAAAAGATAAGGTTAAAATGGTGACCTAAACATGTCTAAAACCTATTTTTTGAGAGGATTTAGACCAATACAAACCTTATTCTCTAAATAAATAATTTTGGAGCCATTATAAACCGAATATGAATTTATTATAAAATAATATTTCAATCTTTTCCTAAGTTTGCCCTCACCCCTCTTAGAAAAAAGGAACTTCTCCTTCTCTCAAATTTACCCCTTAAAATCCATTTGGCTCATCCAAACCCTGCCCAAATATCATCTCAAATATCTTCCCTTAAATTTGAAGTCCTTCCTTTGGACATAAATCCAACCTAAGGAGCCCTTTTGGTCAAATCAAAAGTAGGAACCCGATAAAGAGGTAAATATTTCATCACCTCTTTCAAGTTATTTTCTTCTTCCACTTACTCTTTCTATGTTGTTTTCAGTCTAAAATAATAACTCTAGTAACTTCTATATACTTCAATTTTATTATAAAAATGGCACAACCATATTCATTATTTTACCCATCATATGATGACAAAGTCACTATACGTGCGTACGTACGGCTTACCGTCTCCATGTCGTGGTGAAGTTTTTTATTCAAACACTTCATTATTTGTATTTGAATAATAATGATTATAAATGATGTTAATAATAAATATAACATGTTAATGATTCTTTATATATGATATACCATATATTTACATACTATTTTTAAATCAAAAAAATGATATTGTCGCACATGCGTACGAACGGATTACCGTCTCCACGAACGCGATTAGATTCATTTCCCCATCCTAACCATTCAAGATTAATTTTCATTTGATGATTAAAAATAATGTTTAAAGAAATTAATATCTTTATAGATATGAATCGAATACATCCTATCCATAACAAACATGACTTAAATAACAAAACATATAAAGTAAAACAAATCAGTTAACACCCAAAACATTGATAATACAAAAATATAATTAACAAATAAATATTAGAAGAAAATATATGATATAATATTTATGTATATGGTTCTTGTATAATTTAATAAATATGATTGAAATATTATATAAGAGGTTAATGTACCCTCAACAAAGGAAAAGTACAAGGTAAGGGTTAATTTCACAATCTCTTCATTATCTGAGGTTGTTTATACGTAATTATCTACTGGGACTTCTTTATCATCAACATCCATGTTTATTAAAAATGTATTTCAAAACATTTTTACTATTTACTATACAATGGGTTAAATTCATTTATACACTTACTTAGCCTTATATGTTTTGAAAGGAATCTTTTCATTGTTTTCCAAACAAGGTACTTTATGACCTTTTCGACAAAATTAAGTTAAGAATGTTTTTTTAACTTATACGGTGAGTGTGGATATTTTATTCCATTATATCATCATCAAACATTCTCTTACAATATTATAAGAATATTTCAAAAATAATTGTTTTCTTTTAAATTGTTTTAAAATAGAATGAGGTATTTCTTTCAAATAGTTTTCATGTCATCTATGTCAACATCCTTTGATGGATTTTAAACTTGTTTGAAGTTTATTTATTATGATAAAAATCTTCTATATTGTATTGAAGGTTTTGTGATATGTTTGAATATGGATGTGTTATTTTTATACCATTCATGGTTTATGGATAAAGTATTGACATTTCATATGCTAGTTTTAATATGAATGTTTATGTTATGTTTCAACCTTTTCATATGAAAAATGCATTGGACTTAGTATGTGAAGGGTGGAGCCTGATATAGCTCCTCGATGCATCGGTAGGTATCATGAGACAAACTATTGTCTTTGAACAAGGCCTTCACAAAATCTTATTTTTAGTCTTAGAACAAGGCATTGACAATGTGGGTATGAAGTCTGGCATTATGCATTCCATCAATATGGAATTGGCTATTGATATTTCATGTGATTATTTTACTAGTATAATTTACATCTGAGTAAGTAAATGACATTATTTTGATTTATATTTTCCATATTATGATGAATTTTAAGTTTAAAAGGATTTTGTTTTAGACTTATACATTACCTTAATTTTTTATGCTTATTTGAGAATGTTTCCACTATATTGTTATCCTTACTGAGCATCTGAGCTCACCCCTTTCTATGTTTTATTATTCCCGGGATTTGAAAAAGTATATTATGACTGACTTGCAGGGATAGTCTATGGGATATGAGTGTGGTATATGGAGAATGTTTTGTTTTAGTTTTCTATTTAATAATCTAATGTAAAACTTATGAATGTATCTAGTACTTCCATGGCTACTAAACTGATTGGTCTTTCAGGACATGATATCCTTGTATCATGCCAATGTTATGTAAAAATACACTGACTCTGGTTAACTATTGTTGGGTAATTACAGTTGGTATCATATGAAGTTTAGTACAAACCTTGGAAAATATATTTAGAGAAACTATGATTAGAGAATGTTACCCTAAGATAGACTTTGAGGATTAGTATGTAAGAACATCATAGAATTTTGGTATTGTAGAGAGTTTCTGAGTTTTCTAGGAAATACACCCCTTTATGGATACGAGCAAGTAGAGGTGGCTCTGGTACAGATGTACCTAGGGGTAAAACCCAAAAACACCACATTGAGCGAGACTCGAATGGGAACTGGTGCACGACAACGGTCCTTGCTGCACACTTGGTTACGACACTCCTAGGGGATATGCTTATGATAATTCACATTTTCTTTACAAAACATTATGAAGGATTTATGAGTATATATCTCCTCAAGGAAATAATTTTTGTGACTATGGATTATATCCATAAACTATTAAATCTATGTTAAGTGTTTTTCAAGTTTATAATTATGTATTGAGATTCATAAACTAATCTAGTGCATTCCACTATTTAGAAATGGCACCTAGTATAAGGAATGGAAACCATATCTATGCATGTAATCCATGTAGGGATTTCCCTCCTTCTCAAGATAATTATAGTGGAGTTGGTGATGAAATTGGTGCTGATCATCTTATCACCATACTATGAAAACTCACTCAGATTATGAATAATAACCTTACCCTTATGAAGCACCCTAATCCACAACGTGGAGGATCAATGTTAGACCGCTTCATGAGGAAACAACCACCAACATTCAATGGGACTATGAATCCATTTGTATCTGAGAAATGGATAAGTTCCTTAGATAAAATATTTCATGCTTTGGGGAGTAGCGAAAGGGAAAAAGTTATCATGGCAGTTTATCGCCTCACAAGAGATCCAGATCAATGGTGGTCATTAATTCAAAACACAAAGAAATATGAAGAAGTATCAAATATTTAATGGAGAGATTTTAGAGAGCTTTTATTAGAAAAATAATTTCCTCGTGACCATAGATTGGATATAGAAAGGAAATTTTTGAGTCTAAGGCAAAAGAAGGATGAGAATGTCGTAGAGTATGAATCTAACATTACAAGGTTATAAAGGCATGATATAGATTATGTACGTAACCCAAGGATTAATATTTATTGATTCTTTGATGGGTTAAAACCATTTCACCATCTAGCACTAGTCTCACAATCTTTATCGTCATACGAAGATATTGTCTCATGTTCTATCAAGACAGAAAAATAATTTTCTAATTCTTATGACTTTAAAGAAAAACAGGAAAATAAGAGATTTGTTGAACACTCTGGAAATAGAAATAAAGGGAAAAAGGGGAAAGTTGAATATCTATCCTGCAGTAAATGTGGGAAGAAACATCCTAGTACTTGACTGAAGGGAATGGGATTCTATTACACGTGTGGTGAAAAAGGCCACTAAGCTCATGATTTCAAGGGGAAGAAAGATGTAGTTAGTATTTAATGCTACAACTGTAGAGAAAGGGGTCATTCTGAAAATCAATGTCTTATGCGTGAAGGAAGATTACCTCAGAAATGTCCAGGGGATCAAGGCCAAGCTTATGCGATCACTACTGCTGAGGTCGAAGCTCCGAAAGATGTGGTGGCAGGTAATTTAATGGTTTCCTCAAGTTTATCCAGTGATTTATTTGATTCTGGATCATCACATTGTTTCATATATTCCATGTTTTATAAGAAAATTAGATATTTCCAATTTGATTTAACAAGGGAGTTGTCAGTCAAAACTCCTGAGGGAAGTATCATTGCAATAATGTTTTGTGAATCAGTTCCCATTAGGGCCTGTAAATGTTATTTATCATCTGATCTCATATTCATACCCACTATTTAATTTGATATAATCTTGGGTATGGATTGGATTTCAGACCATGATGAAAAAATTTATTGTAAGAAGAATGAGGTTACAATTCTCGATGATGATAAAGAGTACCTTATTTTTAGAGCAGAAACATCACCTTCTGATTCTTATCCAGATCTACCCACAGTAGCTCAACTAAATTCAATTATTGGGGAGTAATAGTATGAAATAACTGTGTGTGAGGAAGGTAATGTTCAAATAGAGGATGTACCTATTGTGAAAGAATATGTTGATGTGTTTCCAGAGGATTTACCTAGACATCCTTCATAATGGGAAATTGAGTTTTCCATTGACTTAATTATAGGTTCAAGGCCCATATCAGAGACCCCTTATATAATGGCCACTGTGGAATTAGTTTAACTAAGGAAACAATTATAGGAATTGAGTAACAAGGGATTTATTCTCCCTAGTGTTTCTCCATGGGGAGCCCCTATACTTTTTGTTAAAAACAAAGATAGATCTATGAGGTTGTGCATTGACTATAGGGAGATCAATGCTATAACAATATAGAACATGTATCCCCTACCTCGCATTGATGATTTATTCATCCAACTTCATAGAGCTCAATATTTTTCAAAGATTGACCTTCGATCTGGATATCATCATTTGATTGTGAATAAGGAAGACATTCCGAAAACAGCATTTCAAACCAGGTACGGGCATTACGTGTTTACTGTAATGCCTTTTTGGGATGACTAATGCACCATCTATTTTGATTGATTTAATGAATAGAGTTTTCAAGGAATGTCTTGATGGCTATGTAGTGGTATTTATTGATGATATCCTAGTATACTCAAAAATCCATGAAGATTATGAAAATCACTTTTGAAACATTCTGAAAACCCTCAGAAGAAAATAATTATACGAGAAGTTTAGTAAGTGTGAATTCTGGATTCAAGAGATTTCTTTTCATGGCCATATTGTCTCTAAGGATGGAATCTCTGTTGACCCCTCTAAGACAAATTCAATCCAAGAATTTTCATCATCGACAAGTATAACTGAGGTAAGTAGTTTTATTGGTTTAGCAGGTTATTATCGGTGTTTTGTCCAGAATTTTTCCCGACTGGTTAACCCATTAACTAAGCTCACACGTAAAGGGGAGAAATTTTTTTGGACAAAAGAGTGTGAAGAATGTTTTTAAGAACTAAATAGAAGATTATTCAATTCTCCTATCTTGACTCTACCATCGGGGAATGATGGGTTTGTTATTTATAGTGATGCTTCAAATAAAGTGATTGGATGTGTCCTTATGCAGAATGATAGGTTTATTGCCTATGCATCCCGACAGCTAAAAATTCATGAGAAAAACTATCTTACTCATGATATTGAGTTAGCAGCTGTAATCTTTGCTCTAAAAATATGGAAGCACTATCTCTATGGTGAAATATGTCAGATTTATACTGATAACAAGAGTTGTAAGTATATTTTCTCACAGAAAGAACTCAAAATTAGGCAAAGGAAATGGCTTTAACAACATGAGGATTATGATTGAACTATACACTACCACCCGGGGATGGAAAATAAGGTGGAAGATGATTTGAGAAGAAAGGATCATGGAGTTTTGAAAAAGATGAGATTTGAAAGAGATCCTATATTCATGGATCTAGTAAAGATAGATATGGGAATAATCATTGAAGGTGAAACATCAATACTTTTTCAAATGGTTGCCAAGCCATCTTTATTAGAAAGGATAAAAAGTTCTCAAGCTGATGATGAGGAATTTCAAAAGAAAATTAAAGTTGTGAATGATGGGAGATTCATCGAATTCGTATATGAATATGGGATTTTGAAATTTGGGAAGACACTTTGTGTTCCCGATATACCTGATCTGAAAAGAGAATTGTTGGATGATAATCATAACTCTATTTTCTCTATACACCCTGGCAGTACTAAGATGTATAGAGATTTCAAAGAACACTTTTGGTGGGACAACATGAAGAGAGAGATTACTGATTTTGTATCAAGATATATGGATTTTCAACAAGTAAAAGCTGAAAGATAACATCCAAGAGTATCCATGAAACCACTTCTTATACCTGAGTGGAAATAGGATAATATTATGATGGACTTTGTCAAGGGACTACCAAAGACTCCTAGAAGGAATGATGAAATATGGGTCATTGTTTATCATCTTACCAAGTCAGCACACTTTCTTGCTATAAGAGAAGATTTACCACTTGAACATTATGCAAGAATGTGTATTAATAATGTTTTAAGACTTCATGGAGTACTGCTATCGATTTTTTCTGATCGTGATCCCTATTTTACATCAAGATTCTAAAAAACTTCTTTAAAATGCCCTAGATACGGAAGTTTTTTTGAGCACTGCCTACCACCCTCAAACCGATGGATAATCAGAATGGACTATTCAAACCATAGAAGGCATGGTGAGATCTTGATCACTTGACTTTCAAGTTATGTGGGATCAATATTTACCTATGGTAGAATTTTCTTATAACAATAAATTTCATTCAAGTATTCAGATAGCACCATATGAAGTGTTATATAGAAAGAGATGTTGCACACCAACTTGTTGGGATGATGTTGGTGAAATAAAACTTGTAAGACCAGAACTTATTGAGGAAACAATGGGAAATGGGAAGGTTATCCAAACCCACATCAAATTAGCTCAAGGTAGGCATAATATCTTTTCCAATAACCAAATAAATGATTTGGAATTTTAGGTAGGAGATAATGTTTTCTTGAAGGTATCTCCATGGAAGGGAATTATACTATTTGGTAAGAAGGGTAAATTTAGTCCCAAGTATATTGGACCTTTTGAAATTCTATAATGAATTGGGGTTGTAACTTACCGTTTGGAAATGTCTCTAAGTCTCTCCAAAGTTCATGATGTGTTTCATGTGTCACTGTTGAGAAAATAAATGCCTAACCCAACACATGTACTCAACTATGAGGAATTATAACTAGAACCCGATCTGTCTTATTGCGAATAGCCCGTCAATATTCTTGATACAAGAGAACAACTGTTGAGAAACCATATGACTCATCTGGTAAAAGTTCTATGGAGAAACCATAAGATGGAAGAGGAAACGTGGGAACTCGAGGAACTTATAATGAAGAACCACCCGAATCATTCTATGTGGAAGTATTCTTGAAATTTAGAGGGTTAAATTATTTGAAGGAGGGGATAATGTAACACCTCAAGCTTCCACGGTATGTTTCCCTTTGAATAATGCAATAGCCTGCAATGTACGCAACTTCGAGATTTTAACACATCGCAACCAATCAAACTTTCTATTTTGAATATTAATACCCAGATTTTAATATTTTATTTTTTATTTTTTTGAAAAGGGATTTCATTTTTGAATTCAGAATATCAAAATTATCTTAGGGTTAATTTTTGATATCTTTCTGAAAACATGCAATTTTTGATGAATAGTGAAAAACACTAAGTTATTATTTAAAACAGACTTTTTATTAAAATAATTATTTATTTTATTTAAATTTATTTGAGGTCAAAATAGTCACATAATACCTATATTTTTTCAATTTAATTCATTGGATTCATTTTATAATGAGTTTAGATATATAAAAATTTATTGAACTTTTTACTCTCTTTTACTGACCTCCTCTGAGCATTTGCAAATTTGCATAAAACATAATTTTACCACTTCTTTGAATTGAATTTCAAAAATCCAAGAGACATGGTTTATATTAGTAATTAAAATTTGGTTCAATAAGATAAAAATAATTTAGGGTAAACAGTAACTTTTGACTTTTATTTTCCACGATTAAAAGTAAATATGGTAATTAAAGTTAAAATGATATTATTATTACCCTAACACATTTCCTAATTCTATTTGATAAGTGTATTTAGACCAAAAAACCCTAGGAATAAAATATGATCATTTAGGTCCACTTGGATTAGATTATGACATTTATTATTATTTCATTTAAAGAAGAGTTAAAAGAGTTAAAATCAAAGTTTAATAACTAAACCATTTTTAATATAGGGTTATAAATAATATAAATTCAACTATAAGTATTAATTATAAAGATAAAAATATTTCCTAAATAATGGTATTTTGTTTATAATTTTTAGACATCAAATAAATAAATTTATTTATGACACAATGATGATACAGAAATTTCCTTATTAATGAAAGATTAAAATAATTGATATTATAAATACCCAAATCATTATAATTAGAGACTTTTGAATAATTACACTAATTTTCTAGGTTAATATGACATTTTATTATGGATCAAATTAATTTAGTTCGAATTAATAAAGTTTTTAATACTTAAACAGAAATCAATTACTAAATAGTGTAAAATTGACATAAAAGAGTTTTTAAAACAAATATTATATTATTAATTGATATAATATTCCTAAAAATCTATGTCTCAGAAAAATTACTTAGGTAAGGTTATATATATCAATACTGAACCACTTGGGGTTCTCTTGGAAGTTTATAGTAAGTTTATTAACCATATAATATAAAACTACAAAGAGACATGGTAAATGTCAAACTATTTGACTAAGAGTTAAATCTAAAAGATAAGGTTAAAATGGTGACCGAAACTTGTCTAAAAACTATTGGTTGAGAGGAGTTCGACCCATACCAACCTTATCCTCGAAATATATCATTTTTGATCCATTATAAACCGAATATGAATTTATTATAAAATAATATTTCAATATTTCCTAAGGTGCCCCTCATCCTTTTTATAAAAGGTCACTTCCCATTATCTAAAATTTACACCTTAAAAGCCATTTGGCTCAGCCAAACCCTTCCCAAATATCCTCTAAAATATCCTCCCTTAAATATATAGGCCTTACATTGGTCATAAATCCAATTTAAGGATCCATTTTGATCAAATCAAAAGGAAGAAACCGAAGAAGAGGTAAATATTTCATCACCTCTTTCAAGTTCTTTACTTATTCCACTTCCTCTTTCTATGTTATTTCCATTCTAAAATAATAACACTAGTATCTTCTATATAATTTTATTTCATTATAAAAATGGTAAAAAAAATATTCTTTATTCTACCCATCATATGATAACAAAGTCACCATACGTGCGTATGTATGGGTTACTGTCTCCACATCGTGGTGAAGTTTGTTATTCAAACACTTCATTATTTGGGTGGGTATAATAATGAGTATAAATTATGTAAATAATAAATATAACATGTTAATTATTATATATATATATGATATAACATCTATTTAAATACTATTTTTAAATCAAAAGAATGATATTTTCACTCATTCGTACTTACGGATTACCGTCTCCACGAACGCTATGAGATTCATTTCCCCAACGTAACCATTCAAGAGTAATTTTCATTTGATGATTGAAAATAATTTTTAAAGAACTTAATATTTTTCTGGAGATGAATCAAATACATCCTATTCATAACCAACATGACTTACATTAAAAACATATAAAGGAAAACGAATCAGTTAACACCCAAAAGAACGATAATACTAAAATATTACTAACAAAGCAATATTAGAAGATCCTATATGATATCATATTTATGTATGTGGGTCTTGTATAATTTAATAACAATTATTGAACTATTATACAGGAGGTTAACGTACCCTCGACCAAGGAAAAGTACTAGGTAAGGGTTAATTTTACAATATCTTCATTATCTGAGGTTGTTTATATGTAATTATCTACTGGGACATCTTTATCATCCACATCCATGTTTCTCAAAAATATATTTGAATTTTTTTTTTACTATTTACTATAAAATTTCTTAAATACATTTATAACCTTACTTGAGCTTATATGTTTTGAAAGGAATCTTTCCGTCATTTTCCAAACAAGGTACTTTATGACCTTTTTGACAAAATTAAGGAAAGAATGTTTTTTTAACTTATAAAGCGAGTGTGGTTGTTTTATGCCGTTATATCATCATAAAATATTCTATTACAAGATTATAAGAATATTTCCAAAATAAATGTTTTTTTAAATGGTTTTAAAATAGAAATAGGTATTTATTTCAACTAGTTTTCATTTCATCTATGTCAACATCCTTTGATAGATTTTAAACATGTTTGATGTTTATTTATTATGTTACAAATCTTCCACATTGTATTGAAAGTATTGTGATATGTTTGACTATAGATGTGTTATTTTTATACCATTCATGATTTATAGATAAAGTAGTGACATTTAGTAAGCTAGTTTTAATATGAATGTTTATGTTATTTTTAAACCTTTTCATATGAAGAATGTATTGGACTTAGTAAGTGACGGGTGGAGCCCGTTATAGCTCCTCAATGCATCGGTAGGTCTCATGAGACAAACTAGTGTCTTGATACAAGTCCTTGAAAAAATATTATTTGTAGTCTTGGCACAAGACCTTGACTATGTGGTTATGAATTCTGGAATTATGCATTCCATCATTATGAAATTGGCTATTGATATTGCATGTGATTATTCTACTAGTAGAATATACTTGTGAGTAAGTAAATGGTATTATTTTGATTTATATTTTTCATATTATGATTAAGTTTATGTTTAAAAGTATTTTATTTTTGTCTTATACATTGCCTTAAATGTTTATGTTTATTTAAGAAAGTTTCAGCTATATTGTTATCCTTACTGAGCATCTGATCTCACCCCTTTCTATGTTTTATTTTTTCCAGAATGTGAAGAATTATATTATGACTGACATACAGGGATAGTCTATGGGATATTAGTGTGGTATATGGAGACAATTTTTTTTAGTTTTTCATTTTATAATGTAATGTAAAACTTATGAATGTATCTATTACTTTCAAAGATAATAAACTGATCGGACTTTCGGGACATGATTTCCTTGTATCTTGCCAATGTTATGTAAAAATGAACCAACTCTGGGTAACTAGGGTCGGGGTGTTACACTCTATGTCTCCACATCTAAAACACTACCCTCATACTTCCCCAAAAACATCCAATGGAAATCACACAATTTCATCTACCACTGATCATCCTCCTCAACCTGATAACCCCCCAGACAATTATGCAAAAAAACCTGTTGAACATCCACTACCTGAACCACACATAGACAATGACCAGGATCCATCACTGAAATGGAAACAAGAATTTTCTATGCCCTGTAGTATGTAATTTTTATTAAGATTGATTTTATTCATTTTAATTTCTATATTAACTCCCTGGAACCCAAACCACCCAATTAAAATAATAACACAAGTCGTCATGATTCATAAACCTATCCTAGTTCTCTACAGTACAAAAAGGTCCACCTCACTTAGTCATTCAATAAGATCAAATTCCATGGACTAGATCAGGGTTCCCCCTAAAATATCGTGTCTTTGATGGTCTATATATCCTAGGTCATTCACCAAGGTCAAATAGAACTATTTTTTGTAACATCCCATTCAATCCTCATTGTTTCTAACTTAAAAATCCATCATATCTCTCAACCATCAACTCTGAGACCACTCTCTCACAACCCCCACCCACCAAAAATACCACAATGAATTGAAAGAGATAATGGCCCCTAATTCCCACCACTGGTAGGACCTAGATTGGAGACTAGCACTGTGGGTAATAAAAATCTCATAAATGGTATGCATTACCCTCTATAATGATATAGTGTAAGGAGATGGGATGAATAAACTGCAAGTAACTCTGTGACATAATGTTGAAATAAAGACAAAAATCATTTAATAATGCATGTATAAATAAAACAAGTAAATATAAAATCCACTAAAGTAAATACCCAAATGAAAAAAATAAAATATTGACACAACAACATTCCACGGGTCTAAACTAGTGATGTTTTCACGGTCTGCTTAATCCTCTTAGAAACTAGAAAATTAGTTTATATACATAGGGTGATTATAAAATTATACTAAGTAGGAAAACCAAAGTCCCTCATGAAAATGTGAAAGAATCATACCAATGCAACCATTAGCAGACAAAGGAACCAACAACACCTAAAATTGTTCAACTTTCCAACCCAAACATCACCAAGGCATGTAACCAAATAACGGAAATCAAACATAGTAGCATAATATAAAGAATATCAATATAGGGTAAATTTCACTACTTTCCCACTAATTTTAAACTCTCACGCCCCAAATTCATACATCGTGTAGATCCCATCTATTTCGTATAAAATATTCCACCACCCCATAGCATGGCCATATCTCATCATGCTTGTAGATACTTGGGACACCTCCCTTTAGCACGACCACATCACATCTCACCCAAAAACACTAGGACCGACACACCACATTCACTATCATAACCAAATTAGTAGGGTATCATGAACATGAAGGACATCAACTGCATTCCCTCCTCTTTCCATGAATGACCCCCACCATAAGTCACCCAACAAAATGGTCATGTGACATCACACCTACAAACACCTGGGTCATCACATGAAATCTCATTTGAAGACATTTGTGCCATCACCTATTGTACTATCTGACCTCTATCCATCGTAGCCTATGTATATCTAATCACCTAGAAGAGCTAACGAGAAAGTGAGGGTAGTAATCTATTCATCCTCTCCACTAGGATGTTGGAAAAACACCCCCATATATATATGGGTTTCAACACATGGTCCTCAACACGGGTTGGGTGGATATTGAAATCACGGGGAATATACAATATATATATATAGCCACATTAAATCCCATCATATGGGTTCACAACAAGAACTAACCTACTCACAACATCACTACTTTCATTAAAACCACTAGATTTAGAAAATCACAAATTAAACACATACCACAATCTACTTCACACTTTTCATTACGAGTGAATACAATTTCATTTAAACATCACATTACTTTAATTATTTATCAGAAACCACATATAACCACACAAACCAATATTAATTCATTGATTTTTCATTTTCATCCCATTAACCAAACCATCCCAATCCATTTAAATCATAATTATTCAGTTATTCCATCACTACCTGAGTATCAATCATAAAAAACCATTCTCATGTCATCTAAATTATAACATAACCACACATCAACACCCCATAACATAACCTCATACTAACCACACATTACTAAATATTGTATCGTAACCACATATTGCCTGCATTGTAACCACACATTGCTGCTACACGACACGGCCCCATTCAAACCACGTGTGGACTACCCATAGAAATACGTCATCACAAAACATCACACAATCATAACATTTTTCATATTTACGGAAAATGTCCTTTTATCTAATTACACATCTTAATTTATGGTCATTCTCACATAGACCACAAATCTAGGGGAAACCATTCTATTAGCTTTATATAAGTAGTTAGACAATTTTATTTTTTGGGATGATATAACAACAACACACAATATGGTTTCCATATTACAAAAACTACAATGTAATATAAGGATCTCAATATACATGATTTTTAGTGGGGAGTCAAGACCCTCAATTCAAAATATCAAGATAATAATATCAACGCTGTAAAAACATGCAGATCAAACTCATTTCCCCATTAATTTTTATTAATCAATAAATTTATCATGATTATGCTATAAAAATCATCCCACATAGATAAAAAGAGTAATTCCTTACTACATGATACAAAAAATTTAAAAATGATGGATTTTTGACCCTAATGAACCTTTCCAACTCATTGGGCACTGTAGGGTGAAGAATAAATTTCTGCAAACCCAACCGCACATGGGAAACTTCGAATCAACCTACACCAAAATAAAGTATCATCGAAATGAATCCAAAAAACACTCCAAACCAAAACCACAACACCATAGTAGATTCACCCATAAGAGGAATGAAAATAAAACCCTAGGGGAGAGAGAAGAATATACCTTGATCACCAAAACTAAATCATCATAATCTATATATTGAAATAGGGAAGGATGGGTTTGGAAGATCTTATGAATGCAGCTAGGTTACCTAAAAAAATGATAGAAGGAGGTTAGATAAATGACTAATAGTTTTTCTATACAAAAGATATAAAAACCTAGAACTCTCCCCTTTAATGGAGTGAATTCCATTCATATCAGGAATTCCACTGGATCCCATATATTACAAGCTGAGAATCTGGTACAGGTCATAAAATCCCCTAATATTTGGTTTCTAATTAAAATTAAGTCACCATAACTTGAATCAATAACACATAGTTAATTCCCCTTTCAAAAATAGAAATTGTTTCATCTATCTCCCTTTAGCTCACATACAAGTCATGAAACCATCCTGTTACACAAGTCATGAACCACAAACTCACAATGTGAATTTGGTTCATATTATAAACCACCTACTACAATAGTATTTTCACTCGAACCTCCACTAATCATCCACTATCCTTCTCTGAGCACTCAAAAACCAAAAAACTAGAAAAGTAACAAGCCATGGTGTCATTGTCATTAAAATTCAATTAGATTATATATAGGTGCACACACATGGTTTAATGTGGTTCATGATATTATTTGATATGAATAACTAGTGTAGGATTTGAAGTGGAACACTTCCCTTTTATAAATAGGTGGACTAATATTATAGACCACACATTAACTTTGATAAATAATGTAGATGATAACTCTCTCCTTTACCCAATTTAAACAGCATTTACACTCCCCTAACATAAGTTAGGGAAAACCATTACTCTACTAAGGTTTCATTAAATATAAATGGGTTCACAAATATGAGTGCACCATACATGATATAAAGTATTGGGTTTATACAATTGGTTAAATTTCACCCCCCCCCCCCCCTTCTGTGGACTACTTTTTTATTTAAAATCATAATTAGTCTTTAAAGGATTTCTATTCTCTAACCAATACATTATTCCCTTATTTTTACAAATTGATCGATCCCCAAATTTTGTGTCTAATAAGATGTGGTCACATGTATCCTGATGATGATTGATAATGATGAAATTAACTCTTGAAATATTATCTAACCTCATTGAAAAGTACTTTCATGTCTTATGGGATCAATTTCATTCAACTACCCATCATCTAAAAGGAATACTTTGTATCGATTTTCATTCCTCGCTGATGTAGAAATTATGGTCCTAGATACCAAACTACCTTCTCTATAGTTATTATATTTATATACATACACTCAAATAAAAATCTCCCTCAACCGATAGAATATCATTTAAAATATTAAAAATTAGTCACATCATCAAGATCAATCTCTTGTTGTGGTGAAAAAATGAATTTGAATACATGATCCAACCATTTTAGAAGACATGATCATATTTATATAATACATATCAGATCCAAGAAGTGAATGGATTCTTCAATGGTATCTCCATGCTAGAGAAAATTTCACCAAATTGTTTCCTTGATAGTATTAGTTTAATGAAGGTTTCATAGAGTTTTAAACTAAAATAGAAGATATTTGGATGCGTGATGAAATATATACAATACAAAATTTTATATTCTAATATTTAGATCATATCCCAGAATTGATTAGACAACAGTTCCTAAAGACCAAGAATTATCATCTATTAATTTGAGAATTCGGAATGGGTCTTTGGGAAATCTATAAATTTCAAAGAGTTACCATCCTGAATATGATGTATGATGAGTTTCTCCTAATCTAGAAAACCTAGAATAATATAGAGAAAATTCTATTTCTAGTGGAAAAACTATTACAAGTGATTGAAAATATTTTTAAAAAGGGTTTACCCTTATTTAAACATCACTTTAATCACTTGGCTCAATTCCCTTTTACTATAACAAGATACGAAGCCAAAAGATAACAGGTCAAGGAGTTTCCTAGCCTGACATTCTCATGGGAAAAGGGTAACATGTTGATCAATTTTACATGTAGAAAAATATACGATATAGGGAAATTAATTCAAATATGAATTATAACTAGACCTTTGATTGATAGGATTCTTAGAAAAACTACTTAATTGGTAGATACTACTACCAGATATGCTTGTACAGGAGTTACACAACTACTTTATATATGGATTGTTGTTTGGTGTTAGTAAGGTAGATTAATCATTCCTTAAATACTCAAGGGGGAATTTAGAAACTTCTAGGTCATGTTTAATGAGATGAATCTCTACATTATACCAGTAGTTCTATATATTTCATTCATAGCTGGATAAAAACAAATATCTGAGGTTTCAAATTTTAGAATTCCATATTAGTCTCCCATTCTGAGTTTAGAAAAACATTATTATATATTGTTGGCACTATAGGGAAAAACATTTAGTGGTAGTTAATATCACCACTAAATGATTCATGATAATTTCTAAAAATCATTAAAAATTTCTTTTTTTGAAAAAAGATCACAATAGGTGAATCAATATTTTTTTTCATGATAGTTTGTTTCGTGGTCATTTTTAAAAAACTTATTTTGAAAGAGTTTTAAAAAAAACTTTTATGTTATAATTTTTATTATTTTTCAGACTAAGAATAGACTCAGATTCAGTCCATCATTGACCCAACCCAGCCAGCCAACCTAGGCTCACCATGGTCAAGCCAAGACTTGGCTCAACATGGACTCAACCCAACATACCCACACCCACCTTGACTTTCTCACCTCACACAACAAAAATTAATCATGTATTTAAAAAACATAATATTTTATCCTCTTACCCCTCAGTTATTTTTCAAAGCCTTTAAAACCGCACCATGTCACACATGTGTTGACTAAAATACTATAATATTCTTATTTATATAAAGATAAATACATATAATTATAAATATATACTAATAAACATAAATATAAAGATATATGTATAAACATAAATATGTACAACGCATATAGATAGGTTAATGAATAATTACTTATATATTTATGTATTTATATATTTATATACATAACTATATATATAAATTTATATCAATACCTTTAAATACATGAAACTATATGTAAATATTTATTAATATATATAGAAAATATATAAAAACTTAAAATATGTATAAATTTATATAAATATACAAAATTATATAAAAGTATACATTCTACCCAACAACCACATAATATAGGGGTTGGATTATCTTACTATGTGATATTATAAAACCATTCAGTGTTGGATAAAATCCCACCCGGGGTTTAGGAATTCCCTTCGTAGCTGGTAGCCTTGAGAATATGATGCTTCAAAAGGGAACATACGACTAGGGAAATAAAATCTGGTGTGTGGCTCTTATACTATCATTTTCTTGTTTGTGGTGCTTATAATTTGGTCCTGGCAAGGCTATCTATAATATAATAATCCTTCTTATAGGGAGGGATGGGGCTTCATCCACTTGGGTGGCTTGGGTGTGTGCATTTTTGTGGTTTTTACTTATTGAGTATTAATTTATTAATTTATATTTTTAATTAATTTAATTAATTATACCTTAAATGTTAAGGTATTTATATTTTAAATTTATTAATTTTTATTAACAATATTTCAAAGATATCAATAATAATATAAATAAATTAGTGGTGATTTCGAATTCTTTTGGGCTGGTATGAGGCCTGGCCATGTGTGCTTGTTTTTAATTTGGAATTAGTGAGTATTAATTAATAATATTAATAGAATTAATTTTTATTAATAACTAATTATACATTGTCTTTATGTTTACTGATTCGTCTGATTTGTGTATACATTTCCACATACTTTATTGAAAATAAGAACATGTTTTCAGTAAATACCTACTAATTAGTGGAAAAATAATTTGATTTTGGTGCTCTTGTTCATTTTCAGGTGGTTTCTGGCCACACACGCAAACCAGGGGAAAATTGAGCAAAATACCCAACTACATGGTGTATACATACCTATGTGCTATGTACATTTAGACTCAGACATGGATTGACCAGATGAGTACACGCCCAAGTCACCAGATTAGAGATGACATGTTTTTTGGGTAATACCTACACATTATTTACAGGCTTCTAGATGCGGTTGTTGGAATTTTCTAGTGACCACACGCCATGTGTTGTGGCACCACATGCCGTCTACCCTATACCAACAGGCCATCAATACCACAAAAGTCAAGTATGGTTCGTCAAGCCACCTACCAGATAAAAATAGCGACAAAAGTGTATTGATGAGACTACATGGCGTGTACTTTTGATATACATCGTGTACTTTTTTTCTATAAATAGAGGCCTTGGCCTCCATTTTGAGAGTCATTAGTGAATATCTGAAGGAAGGAGGTTCCACTACCCTGTTGTCGTGCTACCATCATTCCACTACTCCACTATTTAACCATTCTACCAAAGAACTCACCTATCCTCAATGTTTCTACAATGACCACATCAGGTATCGTGGGTTATGTTTTCCTCTTTTCTTCTATGTATAACTAAACACCTAGTGTATTGGGGTTATGGGTGATGAAAGATTTTTAAATTTGATGAGTTGTTATGATTGTGTTTGTTCTGTTTAACCCTTCTAATTATTCTTCAATCATTTCTTTTTATCACTGAAAATTTTGAGCCAGACCAAGGTCAGAATTTTTAGGGACTCAAAAGACAAATAACAGTGAATACCTTCATGGTCATTGGAAGTATTCACCAAATCAAAAATAGACTAATCTAAATAAATAATTGTAAAACACTAACTACCAGACCAAGGAGTTAGTTTACTCAGTTCTGGACATAGTTTATTGGACCAAGGAAACCTTGTCATAGTTGAAACCTAGAGTGTTGGGTTATCATGAACAACACAACCACATAAGCAAATTAACTTAATAAACAACCTCTTGAAAATACACATCCCCGATGAATTTCCCTCTATATTTCCATCAAAACCAAATTCCAGTGTTTTTATTTATCC
The DNA here is from genome assembly GCA_963277665.1 of Viscum album. Classification (NCBI taxonomy): domain Eukaryota; kingdom Viridiplantae; phylum Streptophyta; class Magnoliopsida; order Santalales; family Viscaceae; genus Viscum; species Viscum album. The sequence continues at coordinate 1,858,009,435 of OY728151.1, read as the reverse complement.
TTTATGTAATTTTCTAAGAAATTATAATCTTTTAATATTTTCATCAAAACATTAAAAATTGATTCTAAATTCAATACACTTCACTGAATCAAGTACAAACTAGATAAGAAGGACCAAAATAACTTCTTTTACTTGTGGATCAACCCCCTTATGGTACTATAATCATTAGGGTAATACAATTTGGGAAACTGATAACATACCTTTGGTAAAACTACTACCATATTTTGGCATCGTTACTGGGGAATATGAAAGTTAAAATTGTCTTTGTATCAATCAAGTTTTTATCATATTTTAGTGGAAATAAAAATCAAAAATTCCCAAAAATCTCTTTTCTAACCCCAATCTTGTTAATATTTCTTCATCCTTATTTACTCTTGGTGTGTTTAGTATTGTGTAGGTTCATAGGTGTATGACCGGCTACCTCACTCATTCCAAGAATGCTGATTCATTGGAGTTTCTCCCAATTAACCCAGAGATCGAACAAACAAATTTTAGGTGATGACGAGCTCTCATGGATGAGCACAAAAAAAACAATCCCATTGCATATAATGAAGAAGGAGATCCAGCTATTGTCCATTGTGTTAGACAAGCATTTTGTTCGGATGAAAACTGCAACCAGAAAGATCCACTTTCTCCAGGATATGGCCCGCAGTAGCTCCAATAGTTCCACCCAGAGTAGATTCCATTCTTATCTCCAGGTCTGGGGCCATGCTTCACCCCTTAATAACACTGATACATGCCACCTCCACTCCCTCAACATCCACCTCCACGCTGTAATCTCATGGAGTATAGCCTGCCATCTATTCACAGAGCTGACATAGGTATCTTCCATCCACCAGTGCAATCTCAACACTTCAAGATCAATCATTCTATCATGCAGCTAATCCAAAACATAGTTCATTTCGGTGGCCTAGCCAGTGAGGAAAAAACGCCCATCTCTCCAATTTCCTGGAGATCTGTGACATGTTACGCTACCACGGAGTTTCTGAGGATGCCATTTGTATTCACCTTTTCCCCTTATCTTTAAGGGATTACGAGAAATACTGGAAGAAGGGTTTGCCACAGCAATATATCCTCACCTGGGAGGAGCTATCTCATGAATTCCTGTAAAAATATTTCCCACCCTCAAAGACGGTGACCTTGCAGACCGAAATACAAATCTTCCAACAGCATGACTCAGAGTGCTTGTATGAGTCATGGTATAGTTTCAAGGAGATTCTACACAAATGCCCACACCATGGACTCCTACTCTAGATGTAGGTTCGGACCTTCAACAGAGAACAGATGATGAACACAAAGTTTGTGGTGGATGCTGATGTTGGGGGTACAGTTATGAGGAATTCCCATGAAGAGATTTTCAAACTACTGGAAGACATGTATTACAACAACTTCTAGTGGAATTCTGAGTGGGGCCCACCAAAACGAGGTCTGCACAACATCCATGCTACTACTATTCTTGTAACCCTGTTGGATTTTGTGTCCAAAAAAATCAATGTGCTAATTCTGAAGGGAGCATCCCAAGTACATGCAGCGAACTATCTAGCGTGTAGCATATATAGTGATAACCACATCATGGGAGAATGATTGGGACCTACAGTCGGCCCTTCGACAAGAAAGGTGAGCTATGTTTCTCAAAACTGAGTGCTGAACCAGTACCAGTAGTACCATAACCCAGCATGGTGTGATCACTAGAGCCAAAGTTGGGGACAATAGCAGTAGAATGCTCTTCCCTAGTGACCACCCAGCTACATTCAGCCCCAGTATCAGAGCCTGTACTCGAGGCAATAGCATCCCCAGTAGGGATCTTACCACCATAAAGGGTGTCAAAACCCTTGCTCGCAGCAGCGGAGGCAGCCATCACCTCCACCAGCTACATAGCCACCTCGGAAGGACAACACCTCAAGGTTAGAGGATCTCATGAACAAGTTTATATCTGCTACTAAGACCAGCTTCCAAAATCATGAGGCTTCCATTTGAGGCCTGGAGAACCAACTTCTGCAACTGGAAAAACAACTCTCGGGAAGGAACTCTAATACACTACTCGGTAACACTGAGAAGAACCCAAGGGAGGAGGCCCATGTTGTCACACTATGGAGTGTAAAGAAGCTACAACAGATCGAACATACATAGCCTGGTGCACCTACACCCCTACTGATAAAGAAGTTATAGGTATAGACCCCTCCTCATCCAAAGTCCCACCCAAAGATTCTTTACAGGGTATAGTAAAGGAGGTTATCAAACCCTTAGATCCTACCTTACCCTTCCCGGAGAGGATGAAGCAGAGAAAGCTGGACCGCCAGTTCAACAAATTCAGGGAAGTGTTCAAGAATCTGCACATCAACATTCCATTTGCAGAGGCACTGACGTAGATGCCCACGTATGCGAGATTCATGAAGTATATCCTCTCCAACAAAATAAAGATGGAGGATCTAGTCACCATTGCACTGAGAAAGGAATGCTCATCATTCGTACAAAATGCGATTCCTCCCAAGCTCTAGGATCCATGTTGCTTCACTATCCCATACACTATTGGACCATGTGAGTTTGGGAAGGCCCTCTACAACTTAGAGGCCAATGTTAACCTCATGCCCCTCGGTGTTTTTAAGAAGATAGGGATCAACCGGCCCATTTCCATAATTTTTCATTTTAATAACACCACACGGTGTGAATTTCAATATACGTCATGTGTGTTGAGTTTTCAAATGATAATTTACATAGTTTTTGAAATACTATTATACATGTGGGTGAAGTTGGTAGATTGGAAGAGTCTCGTCCCTGGATCCAAAAGTTCCAGGTTCGAACTCGGCTAATCTCTCTACTTCATCCCTTTTATTCTAATTAAACACCACATGCCATGCATTTTAATTTTCTTGTGTAGTATAGTCCTTTCACATTATAAAATATATAAATTCATAAACATGAGCAGTAATACAACCTTTTATCTCATGGTTGAGGGCTTTGATTCAGAACGGCTGATCGCCGGTTCGAAACTCGACCCAAGCACTGGACCAAAGGTTGTACTTCTCTTTTCCCAATTTTAGAACACATGACGTGTATTTATCGATACAGTACAAGTGTTGATTTATTTATAGTAATATATATATATGTATATATTTATTTTATTTTAGTTATTATTATTTATTATTATATAGTTTACTATAATAATTATATTATAAAAAAACTACATGATGTGTCTTATATTGTACATGTCGTGTACTTTGGCAATAAAAGTCAAAAACCCTTTGTGGCCACAACTCGCATTGCACGGACCCCCCCCCCCCACAGTTTTCTTTGCTTAGAAGCCGAACGACCTCTCCTCCTCTAATCTTCCATTTTCATCTATTGTTCGGCCCAATTTCTTATGCATTGTGATCCTCACTTCGGGTATGCCATTCGACACTCCTTATTTCCCTGTTTTCATAGAATTTATGGTGTTTTTCAGATCGGCCACTTGTTTTTCTCCCATAGTACACAGGCATGACATGAAGAAAACACGTTGTGTACTTTTTTACATGGACACACATCGGACAATTCAAAATTTTAAATTACATGGCGTGTATGTTTATTACACACCATATACCATCCCAAATCATGCCTAGGTTCCTCATTCACATTGCCACGCACACCATGTTTCCATGAACGGCATGTATTTTTGGTACACACCGTGTATCCCATTTCTCTGGCCCAGCCCTTGTCCAGCCCTTAACGCTGTGTGTACTGCATTTTTTTCTCTACTCAAATAGTGGACGTGTCTTTGAAACACACGACCAGGAACCAAATTGAACGTACATGGCATGTATGTTTGGTACATGTCATTTATCCTTCCCTAGACTATTACATTCCCACTCAGTGTGTCTATCCAGAGAACACAGGATGTTAACTTGCTTACACTATATGTTGTGTACTCTAGATATACAAGCTGTATTCTTTTACTTTGCTGGTTTTCTTACGTTCTCTTCTTTTTCTTTTTCTTTAATTTTTCTTTTGTTTTGTTTTCCTTTATTTTTCAAGATATGGATGATAATGACCCTACATGTGGGAAGCGGCCAGCCTCCGATACTGAGGGCGAGAGACCCACTTTTCGCTGGATATGACTACGGCACACGACGACACCAGCCCCGAACATTATGGAGTACCAGCCTCTTCCACTATCCATCATGCCAGCACTCATCTCCTTGGAAGAGGTTGGTCTTAGTACCACACCTCCACCACCACACACGGAGCCTCCAAGAACCATCATTTCTTCACCACCAGCTGCCACACCTCCTGATACCTCCTCAGTAGCAGTTGATCCCTCATCGGCTACCACGTCTAGCAGGCCTTCATCTACTACAGCCACTCCACCACTAGATCCATACACTGCTACTGCACCACCTAGGTCAGACCCTGTGGGTACCCCTATCCTTGCATGGTTTTCCCAGTTACAGATCTAGTGCACGACAGACTTTGGCACTTCTCTCGTCGCCTGATCCCATTGAGCAGTCATTATCTTGACAACAGTGTACGTCAGCAGCTGGGTATCACAAGGGATCTGGAGGAGCTCCTCAGTTACACACCAATAATCACAATCCTCCAGTTCATCACTCCTTGTAACACCCCAAGCATCCACGGTATGTTTCCCTTTTAATAATGCAGTAGCTTGCATTGTATGCAACTTGGAGTTTTAACACACCACGGCTAATCAAACTAGCCGTTATGAATAGTAATACTAACTTTTTGAAATTTTATAAATTTTATTTTTCAAAATGGACTTCATTTTTGGGTTCGGAATATCAAAATTAGCTTAGGGTGAATTTTTGGTATTTTTCTGAAAACATTCAATTTTTGATGAGTAGTGAAAAACAGTGCGTTATTGTTTAAAACCATATTTTATTTAAATAATTATTTATTTTATTAATTTTATTTATTTTAAGTCATAATAGGTACCTAATACTTATATTAGTTCAATTTAATTCATTGGAGTCATTTTTATAATAAAATTAGATGTATAAAATTTTATTAAACTTTTTACCGTCTTTTACCCACCTTCTAGGTTCATTTGAAAATATGTATAAAATATAATTTTACCACTTCTATGAGTTGAACTTCAAAATTTTTTGAGACACAGTTGACATCAGTAAGTGAAATTTAGTTAAATAAGAATAAAATAATTTTTGGTGAATCGTACCTTTTGACTTTTATTTACCACCGTTAGAAGTAAATTTTGGTGAGCAAGGGTTCTACTCATGCTCTAAGCCTTTCTAAGTATATTTAGACCAAAATCAACCTTCGGAATAAAATATGATCTTTTTGGTCCACATGTATTAGATTAGGACATTTATTGTTATTTTATTTGAAAATGAGTTAAAAGTGTTAAATTCAATGTTTAATAACTAAAATATTTTTAATATTGTGTTATGAATAATATAAATTAGACTATAAATATTCCATAGAAATATAAAAAAAATTCCTACATAATAGTATTTTATTTTTAATTTTTAGACATTGAATAATTAAATTTATTTATGACAAAAATGATGATGCGGTAATTACCATATTAATGAAAGATTTAAATAATTGATATTATAAATATCTAAATAATTGTAATTTGAGACTTTTGATGTTTTCCACTAATCTTATAGGTTAATATGACATGTCGGGGTGGATTAATTTTATTTTTTTTGAAGTAATCATGTTGTTATGATTTTCACAAATACCAGATACTAAATAGTGTCAAAAATGTCAAAAATGGGTTTTTAAAACCCATACTATATTATTGCTTGATATAATATTCCTAAAACTATGAAGTTCTGTAAAAGGAATTAAATAATGGTAGATATATCAATAATGAACCACATGGCATCCTTTTGGATTTTTATATTATGTTTATTAACCATTTATTATAATAATTCAAGAATACATGGAAAATGTTAAACTATTTAAACCAGAGTTAAATCTAAAAATGAGGTTAATATGGTGCCCTAAACCTGTCTAAAACCTATTTTTTGAGTGTATTTCGACCCATACCAAACATATCCTCAAAATAAATCCTTTTGGAGCCATTATAAACTGAATATTATTGTATAATAAACTAATATTTCAAACCTTTCCTAAAGTGACCCTCACCTCTCTTATGAAATGGTATTTCCCCTTCTCTCAAAATCACACCTCCAAAGCCATTTGGATCGGCCAACCCCTGCCCAAATATCCTCTTTCCCTCAATTCAACCTATATTCCTTACTTTTATCATAAAACCAACCTAAGGGAACCCTTTTGATCAACTAAAAAGGAAACTCATGAAGAAGAGGTAATAATTTCACCACCCTCTTTCAAGTTCTTTTCTTCATCCTCTTCCTCTTTCATTATTGTTTCCATAACAAAATAATAAATCTAGTACCTTCTACATACTGTGATGTTATTATAAATTTGATACAACCATATTCTTTATTTTATCCATCCTATAAATGACAAATTCACTATACGTGCGTAAGTACGGCTTACCATCTCCACGTCGTGGTGTAGTTTGTTATTCAAACACTTAATTATTTGGATGGGTATAATAATGAGTATAAATAATGTAAATAATAAATATAACATGTTAATTATTCTTTATATATGATATACCATCCAATTGTATATGATTTCACCATCAATGGAATGATATTGTCGTCCGTGCATACGTATGACTTACCGTCTCCACGACTCGATGAGATGTCATTCCCCATCACTAATGGGAATCTTGTTTTTCCCAATGGTATTATACCAACGGTTCCAATGAACCATTGGTATAGGAGATTTTTGGCAATATTTCCCAATGTTTTGATAAAACGGTTGGGAAATCTGCCACATATGCTCCTTTTCCCAATGGTTTCGTCAAACCATTGGGAAAGGTTGATGATTTCCCAACAGTTTAAGAAAACTATTGGGAAATATTCACTTTGCCAATGCTTTCTCAACAGTTTTGTTCAAACCATTGGGAAAGCATTTTTTTTTTCCAACAGTTTTTTAAAACTGTTGGGGAATGTTGTCCAGAAATACAATCGGGCAGACCTCCTCTAGTTGCTCCTCCAGTCGCGTTTCTCCCCCAATTTCCAGAACCCATGTCCCCCAATTTGCAAAACCCTCGCGCACGCCCCCCAGGTGAACTCCATCAAATTCAGTGAGACTCCCCCACGAGGTTATATAGGATAATTCCAAATCTTCATGTCTTATTGATCATTTTCCACTTATCTTACATATTTATCCATTTTTATTGATATTGGAAACCCTAAATTCAATGTTTTAATTGGAGATTTGGTTTTTTTATTAGGGATTAGGTGTATGAGGAATTCCCATTCCTATTATGGGTGGTTTTAATAAAAAGTTTTGATGATGGAACCATTTATGATGTTGTTGTCTCTATTTAATCTCATTTCCCCTAACTGAACATTAAATTCTTTATCACATTTGGTTTCTGTTTTTTTTATTTCCAGTTAAGTTATTTGTGGTCGATGATTGGACCATGTTAATTGTTTTCAATGGTTTGGCGTGGAAATTGGGCATTTAAAGTGACTTTTCCAAATGGGGGTGCCTTGAGAATACTCCAAATATTTGTTAAAAATGATCAAAGGGATTTTATTATTTAAAATGGATTTCGAAATATATTTCAGAAATGATTTAATCTTGAGGAAAGTGTTTTATTAAAATGGGAATTTTTTTAATAAGGCTTGTGTAATGTATTTTGTTATAGTACACTTGTTATGTGACTATGTTTGGTATTTAGTAACACATGAGATAACTGGTGGGCGAGAATGTGTTGTGAAAGAGATTACATGGTTGGTTCAAGATTATATTTACGTTTTGAGCCTATTAATGAGTTGTTTTAAAGATATTTTGAGATATTTACCTATTGTTGTTAAGTCATACAGTGATCATGGGGGATATTATATGTTTATTGGTGAAAACTGGGAGCTGTAGAGGTGGTTCGTGATTAAGGCATATAATTAGTGCTAAACATGTGGATAAACCATGCATAGTAGTGAATTCTTGAAGTGTTTGATGTTTGTAGCCCTTTTTTATTTAGAGTTTCTTTTGATGCAGATGTTTCTTATTGATACCTATGATGGGAATTTATTTTAGTTTCTAAATCGGCTGAGACTCCCCCACCAAGCACAGTGTATGAAACCTCTACCCTTATTTAATCATTCTGTTTACACAGCCTATGCAACCTCTACCCTCATTTAATCAGTGAACTCAAGTCATTAATTCAAGCCTTCATACTCACAAGCATGTAAGAAATTGAATGATATAAACCCATCCTCACATGATTTCTTACCTTAAATAGTGTCCAACATATGTAATACAAGCTTTTGAATTCATCAGTTAACCATGATCATATATTCCATTTCCCCCAAGATGACTGTACTAATATAACTTTAGGGTCAATTAAATATTGTTCTCATTGTACGTTGTATATTATGTGTCCTTCTTGGCCAATACTCACTTTTATGAGGGTGTGGTTCTTTTCACTATCCATGATGGCATGTGTAGACATCCATAAAAATGTTAGATAAGTCATAAGTTTAATTTAGTAATGTTGTTATCATTGACATGCTTTATTATTAATCTCAAAATTAAAAATAAATGTTTTTTTCTATGCTTGATAAAATTAAATTTTTTTACAAGCCATGAACAACCTATTATTGTATAATCCTAAAATTTATTCACCCATGGGGTGCGCTTGACCTGGGGAAGTAATTGGGTAATGAAAGGTATGTCCATAGAGGTGCCAATATTGAGTTATTGAACATGAGTGAATGATTTGGGATGCCTATAACACATAATGGTACCTGAGGAATGTGCCTCTTATTGACCTAATGAAAATTAATTTTAATAAATTTTAATTTAATTTATAAGTACATGTTCTTTACATTATTTTAATAGTTCACTACATCGACTAGAAACTTCTTCCTTTATCATTTACTTAATTGTATTTTCTATTAAAGTTCAATCCTATTGAATTGTTTATAACAAAATTACTTATATAAATTATTTTTACAGAATAGGCAGAAGTTGGATGTATGAAACCGATTAGATCTCAAGCGATTTTCAAAACAATTTGGAGAGCTTTATTGATTTTGCGTTTCACAATGCTTCAGATAGTGGTCGCATACACTTCCCATGTTCCAATTGTGTTGGTTGACCTTGGTTGAGCCATGAAGAAGTCAGCTACCACATAACCAAAAATGTTTTCCATGAAAACTACATTGTGTGGTATCACAATGGGGAGAAAATCAAATCTCAAATTGGTGATGATCAAAATGAAAGGACTGGAATAGAGAATTTGTTAGATGATCAGTTTTGGTTTATTTGGTATCATAAAAAAGAAAGGATTTTGACTGAAGAATAATTCTATATGAGGAAAACTGATGGGTCATTTGTGATGTGTACGATTCAACCCCGTCCAAATACGAGGCGTGGTGTGGCCGGTAGCACTCTAATTGTGTCTCTTTTGTTTAAAATGGATGGGATTTTAAGTGAAACGAATAACTGACATACGTAAAACCAACCAAACACATTTAGATTCTATTGATACTTTATCAAAATAATCCATGGGTCATATGTGATGTGTACGAGTCAACCATGGCTCAATCCGAGTCGCGGTGTGGTCGGGATCACTCTAACTGTCTCTCTTATGTTTAAAATGGAAAACATTTTAAGTACATATGGAAAACTGACCAAACGGATTTTGATTGTGTTGATACTTTAGAAAAATGATCAATGGTTCATATGTGACGTGTACGAGTCAACCCCTACTCAATATGAGGTGTGGTGTGGTCGAAACCATTCGATTTTTTTCACTTTTTTTGAAATGGATAACATTTTAAGTTAAAAGTACAACTGACATACAGAAAACTGACCAAACACATTCATATTGTGTTGATACTTTAGGACAGTGATACTTGGGTCATTTTTGACATGTAAGAGTCAACCCATCCTCAATCCGAGGCGTGGAGTGGCCGACACCACTCGAAGTGTCTCCCTATAGTTTAAAATGGACTTCATTTTAATTGAAAACAACAACTGACATACGGAAAACTGAACAAATGCATTCGGATTGTGTTGATACTTTATGACAACGATCCTTGGGTCATTTGTGACGTGTAAAAGTCAACTCATCTTCAATCTGAGGTGTGGAGTGGCCGGCACCACTTGAAGTGTCTCTCTATAGTTTAAAATGGACTTCATTTTAATTGAAAACGACAACTGACATACGTAAAACTGACCAAATGAATTCGTATTGTGTTGAAACTTTAGGAAAACGTTTCTTGGGTCATTTGTGATGTGTACAAGTCAACTCAGCCTCAATCTGAGGCATGGAGTGGCCGGCACCACTCAAAGTGTCTCTCTATAGATTAAAATGGACTTCATTTTAATTGAAAACAACAACTGACATATGGAAAACCGACCAAATGCATTCAAATTCTGTTGAAACTTTAGTACAATGTTTCATGAGTCATTTGTGACATGTACGAGTCAACCCCGACTCAATATGAGGCTAGGTGTGGCCAGAACCACACAAAGTGTCTCAGGTTTATTTGAAATAGACAACATTTTAAATGAAAACAACAACTAACTTAAGGAAAAATGAATAAATGCATTCAGATTCAGTTGTAACATTAGTAAAATGATCCATGGGTCATATGCGACGTGTACGTGTCAACCCAGCCTTAGTCTGAGACACGGAGTGGCCGACACCACTCGAAGTGTCTCTCTATAGGTTAAAATGGACTTCATTTTAATTGAAAACAACAACTGACATACGGTAAAACAACCAAATTCATTCATATTCTATTGAAACTTTAGGAAAATGATACATGGGTAATATGTGACGTGTACGAGTCAAACAAGCCTCAATCCGAGTTGTAGTGTGGTCGGGGTCACTCTGAGTGTCTCTCTTTTGTTTAAAATAGACAACATTTTAGGTACATATGAAAAACCGACCAAAAGATAATGATTATGTTGATAATTTATCACAAAAATACATGGGTCATATGTGATGTGTAAAATTCAATCATGCCTCAATATGAGGACTTTTGTGGCCGACACCACTCTAAGTGTCTCACATTTATTTGAAATGGACAATATTTTAATTGAAAACAACTACTGGCATACGGAAAACCAACCAAATGCATTGGGAATGTGTTAAAAGTTTAGAAAAATGATCAATGGGTCATATGTGACGTGTATGAGTCAAAACTTCATTAATCAGAGGCATGGTGTGACCGAAACCACTCAAAGTGTCCCATTTTTTTAAATGAACATCATTTTAAGTGAAAACAACAACTGACATACGGAAAATCGACCAAACGCTTACTGAATGTCTTGATGCTTTCAAAAAATGATACATGGGACATATGTGACGTGTAAAAGTAAACCCCACCTCAATCTGAGATGCGGTGTGGCCATCACCACTCAAAGTGTCTCTCTTTTGTTTAAAATGGACATCATTTTTAGTGAAAACAACAACTAATATACGGAAAATAGACCAAACACATTTGGATTCCATTGAAACGTTAGGACAATGATCCATGGGTCATATTTGATGTTTATGAGTCAACCTATCCTAAGTCCGAGGCTCAGTGTGGCCTCCACAACTCTAACTGTTTCAGTTTTATTTGAAATGAACTACATTTTAAGTGAAAAGTTAAACTGGCATACGGAAAACCGACCAAACGCATTCTTATTCTGTTGAAACTTTAGAAAAAGATCTATGGTTCATATGTGATGTTTAAGAGTCAACCTCACCTCAATCCGGGGTTCGGTGTGGCCGGAACCACTCAAGGTGTATCTCTTTTGTTTCAAAAGGACATCATTTTGAGTGAAAACAACAACTGACATACGGAAAACTAATGAAACAGATTCATATTCCATTGTAACTTTATAAAAACTATCCATGAGTCATATGTGACATGTAAGAGTCAACCCCACCTCAATCAGAAGCCCAGTGTGGCCGGAACCACTCAAAGTGTCTCATGTTTATTTGAAATGGACAACATTTTAATTGAAAACATCTACTGGCATATGGAAAACTGACCAAACGCATTATAAATTTTTTGATGCTTTAGAACAATGATCAGTGAGTCATATGTGACGTTTAAGAGTCAACCCTGCCTTAATTTGAGGCATGGTGTGACCGGAACAACCCAAAGTGTCTCATTTTTTTTGAAATGAACAACATTTTAAGTGAAAACAACAATTGACATATGGAAAACTGACCAAACGCATTATGAATTTGTTTATGCTTTATTAAAAAGATACATGGGTCATATGTGATGTGTAAAAGTCAACCCCACCTTAATCTGAGGTGCGGTGTGGCTGGCACCACTCAAAGTGGCTCTCTTTTGTTTAAAATGGACATCATTTTGAGTGAAAACAACAACTAATATACGAAAAACTGACCAAACACATTCTTATTCCATTGAAACTTTAGTACAACGATCCATGGTTCATATGTGATGTTTAAAAGTCAACCCCTCCTAAATCTGAGGTGCAGTGTGGCCGTCACAACTCGAAGTGTCTCAATTTTATTTGAATGGACAACATTTTAAGTGAAAAGTACAACTGGCATACGGAAAACTGACCAAACGCATTCATATTCTATTAAAGCTTTAGGAAAACTATACATGGGTCATATGTGATGTGTACTAGTCAATCTATCCTCAATAAGAGGCGTGGTGTGGCCGAAACCACTCAAAGTGTCTCTCTTTTGTTTCAAAATGACATCATTTTAAGTGAAAACAATAACCGACATACAGAAAACTAATGAAACGCATTCAGATTCCATTGAAACTTTAGGAAAACGATCCATGAGTCATATGGGACGTGTAAGAGTAAACCCCACCTCAATCTGAGGCCTGGTGTGGCCGGCACCACTCAAAGTGTTTCACGTTTATTGGAAATGGACCAAATTTTAATTGAAAACAACTACTGGCATACAGAAAACTGACCAAACGCATTATGAATTTGTTGAAACATTAGAAAAACGATCAAGGAGTCATATTTAATGTGTACGAGTTAACCTCGCCTGAATTTGAGGCTTGGTGTGGCCGGTACCACTCAAAGTGTCTCATTTTATTTGAAAAGAACAACATTTTAAGTGAAAACAATAACTGGCATACGGAAAACTATCCAAACGCTTTCAGAATATATTGATACTTTAGGACAATGATCCATGGGTCATATGTAATGTGTACGAGTCAACCCCGCCTCAATTCAAGGCATGATGTGGCCGGTATCACTCCAGGTGTATGTATTTTGTTTAAAATGGACATCATTTTTTGTAAAAACAACTGGTATACAAAAAACTAAACAAACATATTCGGATTATGTTGAAACTTTATAAAAATGATCCATGGGACATTTGTGATGTGTAAAAGTCAACCCTGCATCAATCTTAGGTACGGTGTGGCCGGTATCACCCTAACTGTGTCTCTTTCGTTTTAAATGGACGGGATTTTAAGTGAAAAGAACAACTGACATACGGAAAACCAATCGAACACATTCAGAATGTGTTGATGCTGTAGGAAAATGATCCATGGGTCATATGTGATGTTTATGAGTCAACCTTGTCTCAATACGAGGCTCGGTGTGGTCAGCACCACTCAAAGTGTCTCTCTTTTGTTTCAAAAGGACATCATTTTAAGTGAAAACAACAACTGACATATGGAAAACCGACCAAACACATTTTTATTCTATTGAAAATTTAGTAAAATGATCCATGGGACATTTGTGACATGTAAGAATCAACCCCACATCAATTCGAGGCACGATGTGGCTGGTAGCACCCTAACTGTGTCTCTTTTGTTTAAAATGGACGGGATTTTAAGTGAAAAGAACAACTGACATACGGAAAATAGACCAAACGCATTCAGAATGTGTTGATGCTCTAGGAAAATGATCCATGGCTCATATCCGACATGTATGGTTCATCCTTGCATCAATCTGAGTCCTGGTGTGTCTGACACCACTCAAAGTGTCTCTCTTTTGTTTCAAAAGGACATCATTTTAAGTAAAATCAACAGTTGACATATGGAAAACCAACCAAACACATTTGGATTCCATTGAAACATTAGGAAAATGATCTATGGGTCGTATGTGATGTGTACGAGTCAACCCCACCTCAATATGAGGCACGGTGTGGCCAACACCACTCAAAGTGCCTCTCTTTTGTTTAAAATGGACATCCTTATAAGTGAAAACAACAACTGACATACGGAAAACTGACCAAACACATTCAGATTCTGTTGAAACTTAAGGAAAATGATTCATTTCTCATTTGTGATGTGTCCAAGTTAACCCCGCCTCAATCCGAGTGGCGGTGTTTCCGGCACCACTCAAAGTGTCCCTCTTTTGTTTAAAATGGACATCATATTAAGTGAAACCAACAAATTACAAACTAAAAACCAACCAAATGCATTCGGATTCCTTTGAAACATTAGTACAATGATCCACGAGTCATATGTGATGTGTACGAGTAAACCCCTACTATATTTGAGGCACGGTGTGGCCAGCACAACTCGATGTGTCTCAGTTTTATTTGAAATGGACAACATTTTAAGTGAAAAGTACAGCTGGCATATGGAAAACTGACCAAACGCATTCGGATTCTGTTGAAACCTTAGGACAACGATCCATGGGTCATGTGTGACATGTACAAGTCAACCCTGCCTCAATCCAAGGCGTGGTGTGGCCGACAACACTCAAAGTGTCTCTCTTTTATGACCGACCAAACGCTTTCGAAATATTTTGATGATTTAGGACAATGATCCATGGGTCATATGTGATGTGTACGAGTCAACCCCGTCTCAATACGAGATATGTTATGGCTAGTATCACTCCAAGTGTATGTATAATGTTTAAAATGTACATCATTTTTAGTAAAAATCACTTGTTTGTATTCTTAATTGTGTATAACACATATAATTACTTATTTAGTTTTTTATGTATTTCATTGATTAATGATAATTAAATTATGTATGTATTCAATTATGAATTGAATTCCAGATTCGACATATAATTGTCATCTAAGTTTTAAATTGAATTCTAAATCAATTATGTATGTTTATAATTATGTTATGAGTTATGATTTAATTCTAGATGTGTATAGTTCCAAGTTGTAATGTTAAATGTGTATGAATTATATGTTAAATAATTGGAAAGGATAGGTAATGGAGAATTACAGCACAATGGACAGAATAATAGCATGCAGGAATGGGATTGCAGACCCTACTGTGCAAATTGCAGGCTGCTGTGTAATTTTCACAGCATAGCCTATGCCAACGGTTTCAAACCATTGGCATAAATTTTGTAGGAGGTTTTTACCAATGGTTCTATGAGAACCGTTGGTAAAAACCCTTTCCCAACGGTTTACAGACCATTGGAAAAGGGTTCCTAGAAGAGGTTTTACCAACGGTTTGGTTGAACAGTTGGCAAAAATTATACCAACGGTTCATCCAAACCGTTGGGATAGGTTTCTGTAACTAACTTATCCCAAAGGTTCTACATAAACTATTGGGAAAACTTTTTCCCAATGGATTACTTCCCTATGGTTTGCAGAACCGTTGGTATAAGATATACCAATGATTCTGCAGCCTATCCCAATGGTTCTGAACCATTGGGAGATATACTATTTCCTATAGTGCATCATAACCATTCAAGACTAATTTTCATTTGATGATTAAAAATAATTTTTAAATACATGATATCATTTTAGATATGAATAATATGCATCCTATCCATAACAAACATGACTTACATAACAATGCGTATAAAAAAAATGAATCATTTAACACCTGAAATGATGATAGTACTGAAATATCATTAAAAAATAAATATTAAAAGATCATATATGATATCATATTAATGTATATGGTTCTTTTATAATTTAATAAAAATTATTTCACCATTATACAGGAGGTTATCCTACCCTCAATGAAGTAAAATTACAAGGTGATGGTTAATTTCACAATCTCTTTGTTATCCAAGGTTGTTTATATATGAGTATCTACTGGGACCTCTTTATCATCAACATTTGTGTTTTCTTAAAAATGTTATTTCAAAAAAAATTTACTATTTAATATACTATAGGTTAAATTATTTTATACCCTTATTTGAACATATATTTTTTGAAATAAATCTTTTCTTCGTTTTCCAAACAAGGTGCTTTATGACCTTCTCGACAAAATTAAGGTAAGAATGTCTTTTTTTAACTTATACGGCGGGTGCGGATATTTTTTTGTCTTTGTAACATTGTCAAAGCTTCCCTTAAAATCTTATAAAAATATTTTCAAAATAAATTTTTTCTTTTATAATTATGTGACACTTAAATTATTTCAAAATATAGCGATATATTTCTCTCAAAGATTTTTGATTTCATCTATGTCAACATCATTTGATAAATTTTACGCTTGTTGAAGTTTATTTTTTATGATACAAATCTTCCATATTATATTTAAGGTTTTGGGATATGTTTGAATGTGGATGTGTTATTTTTATGCCATTCATGGTTTATGGTTAAAGAATTGACATTTCATATGCTAGTTTTAATATGAATATTTATGTTATGCTTCAACCTTTTCATATGAGGAATGTATTGGACTTAGTAAGTGAAGGGTGGAGCCTGCTATAGCTCCTCGGTGCATCGATAATTCTCATGAGACAATTTGATGTGGAATTAGCCAAGGCCTTTCCCAATTTGATATATGGTTTTGGCCATGGCCTTAGTCATTTTTAGACATCTTGACCGAAGCCTTGACAAAATGTTTCATAATGTCCATCATTATAAATTACCTCATTATGAAAATAATATTGATGGTTCATGTGATTATTTTACTAGTATAATACCAATGATTATGTTTTATTATGGAATTATTTAATCAGCACATATTATTTCTATAAAGTGTTCATGTTTATTATTTGTAAAGGCATGTGTTTCAAATTATTCACCATGCCCAATGTTTATGTTATCTTCCCTTGTATTGATTACTCTTACTTAGCGTTTGATCTCACCCCTTTCTTATGTTTCATTTTCCTAGTATATGAAGAAGTTAGGTATGAGTAACTTTTAGGAATAATCTAGGAGGCCTTGATGTTTCTAATGGAATAAATTAGTGTTGTATTTATTTTCAAGTTGTAATATTGAAATTATGTATGTATATTTTTTCCAATAATACTAAATTGATCTTTCCATCATGACATGATTCCTTGTATCATTTCAATGTTATGTAATAATTCACCAACTCTCGGTAACTATGGTCGAGGCGTTACAGTTGGTATTAGAGGAAGTTTAGTACAAACCTTGGAAATTGGATTTAGAAAAACTATGATTAGAGAACACTACCCTAAGATAGACTTTAAGGATTAGTATAGAATAACTTCCTAGAATTTTTGTAATGTAGAGATTTTTTTAGTTTTCCAAGAAATTCATCTCTGTCTGGATATGAGCAGGTAGAGGAAACTCTAGAACATATTTACCTAGGGGTAAAACCTGAAAACACCACTTTAAGCTATACTTGAATGTGAACTGGAGCATGAAAATGGGCCTTGTTGCACTCTTGGTTACGAAACTCCTGGGGGATATTCTTATCATAATTCTCATTTACATTACAAACCATTTTGAATGATTTATGAGCATATACTTCCTAAAAGAAAATATTTTCGTGATTATGGAATATATTCATAAACTGTCCATTTATGTTAATTGTTTTACAAGTTTGGAATTATGTATTGCGATTCATAAATTAATCTAGTGTATGTCATTATTTATAAATGGAACCTAGTGGAAGGGATAGAAACTGTATCAACACACATAATCCATGTAGGGATTTCCCTCCTGCTTAGGATAATTATAGTGGAGCTGGTGATGCAATAGGTGTTGATCAACTTATCACCATACTGGGACAACTCACACAGGTTATGAATAATAACCTTACCCATATTAAGCACCCTAATCCAAAACTTGTGGGATAAATGTTAGACCGCTTCATGAGGAAACAACCACCAACATTCAATGGGTCTACAAATCCATTTATAGCTAAAAATGGATAAGTTCCTTAGAGAAAATATTTCAGACTTTGGGGAGTAGTGAAAGGGAAAAAGTTTTCATGGCAGTTTATCGCCTCCTAAGTGATGCAGATCAATGGTGGTCATTAATTCAAAACAAAAAAGATGATGAAGAAGTATCAATTATGGAATGGAGGGATTTTAAAGAGATTTTCTTCAAAAAATACTTTCCTCATGACCATCGAGTGGATATGGAAAGGCAATTTATTAGTCTAAGGAAAATAGAGGATGAGAATGTCGCGATGTATGAAGCTAACATTACAAGGTTAGAAAGGCATGATATAGATTATATACGTAACCCAATGAGTATTATTGATTGATTATTTTATGGGTTAAAACCATTTCTCTATCAAGCATTAGTCTCACAATCCTTCTGATCGTATGAATATGTGGTCTTATGTGCTATCAGGACAGAAAACGAATTCTCTATGTATTACGACTTTAAATAAAATCAGGAGAAGAAGATATATGTTGAACATTATGGTAAAGGAAATAAAGAAACAGGGAATAAGGGAAGAGTTGAATTTCCACCCTATGATAATTGTGGAAGTAAGCACCATGGTGCCTATCTAAAATGAAAAGGAGTATGCTACAAATGAGGAAAGGGGGGCCATCTTGCTGGTGATTGTAAGGGGAAGAAAAAAGATACCAATGTTCAATGCTACAATTGTAGGGAGATGTGAGATTATGCACATGAATTTCCTAAGAACCAAGTAAACTTACCTTAGAAAATACCAAGGGAGAAAGGATATGTTTATGTGATCACTACTGCTGAGGTTGACGTCCGAATAACGTGGTTGCCGATAATTTAATGGTTTCCTCAAATTTTTCCAATGATTTATTTGATTATGGATCATCGGATTGTTTCATATCTTCCCAGTTTTCCAAGAAAATTAGATATTTTCAATTTTACATAACAAGGAATTTGACGGTACAAAATCCTAAGGAAACTATCATTGCAACAAAGTTTTGTGAATCAGTTCCCATTATGGCATATAAATGTAATTTATCTGCTGATCTCATCATCATACCCATGATTGAATTGGATATAATCCTCAGTATGGATTGGCTTTCAGACCATGATGCAAAAATTTATTGTAAAAATAAGTAGGTTACACTTTTAGATGATGATAAGAAGTTCCTTATCTTTTGAGAAGAAACGTCACCATCTGATTCTTATCTAGATCCACCCCCAGTAGCTCTACTAAATTCAATTATTGAGGAGGAAGAGAATGAAATAACTGTGGGTGAGGAAAGGAATTTTCAAATAAGGGATATACCTATTGTGAAAGAATATGTTTATTTGTTTCCAGATGATTTACCTGGACACTTCAAGAATGAGAAATTTAGTTTTCTATTTACTTAATTCCTGGTTCAAGGCCCATATCGAAGACCCCTTATATAATGAACACTATGGAATTAGTGGAAAAAAAGAAACAACTAGATGAATTTAGTAATAAGGGATTTATTCTCCCTAGTGTTTCTCCATGGGGAGTCCCTATTATTTTTATTAAGAAGAAAGAAGGATATATGAGGTTGTGCATTGACTACAAGGAGATCAATGCTATAATAATAAATAACAAGTATCCCCTACCTCTCATTGATTATTTACTTAATCAACTGCATGGAGCTCAATATTTTTCAAAGATTGACCTTCAATCTGGATTCCATCAGTTGTGTTTGAAAAAGTAAGACATTCCAAAGACAACATATCGAACCAGGTACTGTCATTATGAGTTTATAGTAATGCCTTTTGGGCTAACTAATGCACCCTATGTTTTCAGGGATCTAATGAACAGAGTTTTCAAGGAATATCTTGATGAATTTTTAGTAGTTTTAATTGATGATATCTTGGTATAATCCAAAATCTATAAAGATTGTAAAAATCACTTGCACATTATTCTAAAGACTCTTAGAAGAAATGAATTATATGGGAAGTTTACCAAGTGTCAATTCTGGCTTCAGGAGATTTCATTTCATGGACATATTGTCTCTAAGGATAGAATTTTCGTTGATCCTTCTAAGACAAAAGAAATACAAGATTGGCCTGCACTGATGAGTATAACCGAGGTATGCAGTTTTATTGGTTTAGCAGGTTATTATCCGCATTTTGTCCAAAATTTTGCCTGATTGGCTAACCCATTAATAAAGCTCCCACATAAAGGGGTTAAATTTGTTTGGGAAAAATAGTGTGAAGAATGTTTTGAATAACTAAAGATAATATTATTCAATGCTCCAATGTTGACTCTACCATTAGAGAATGATGAGTTTTTTATTTATATTGATGCTTCAAAAAAGGACATGGTAGTGTATTTATGCAGAATGATATATTTATTTCCTATGCATCATGAAAACTAAAAATTCATGAACAGAACTGTCACACCCACGATCTTTAGTTAGAAACTGTAATATTTTCTTTGAAGATATAGAGACACTATATCTATGGGGAAAATGTGAGATATATACTGATCACAAGAGTTTGTATTATATTTTCTTATAAAAATAACTCAACATGAGGCAAAGGAGATGGCTCAAACTACTCAAGGATTATTATTGCACTATACACTACCTCCTTTGGAAGGAAAATAAGGTGGAAGATGCTTTGAGCAGAAAGGATCATGGAGTTTTGAACAAGATGAGAGTTGAAAGGGATCATATTTTCATGGATCAAGTAAATATGGATATGGGAATAACCATGGAAGGTGAAACATCAACATTTTTCAAATTTTTTCCAAACCATATTTACTAGAAAGAATAGAGTTCTCATACTGATGATGAGGAGTTTAAAAATAAAATTAAATCTGTGAATTATGGGAGATTGATCAACATCATATATAAATTTGGGATTTTTAAATTTGGGAAGAGACTTTGTGTTCCTGACATACCTGATATAAAATGGGGTTTGTTTGATGTTTCTCACAGATCCAATTTCTCTATACACCCTAGTAGCACTAAGATGTATAGGGATTTGAAGGAAAATTTTTTGTGGGACAACATGAAGAGAGAGATTATGTGTCAAGATGTATGGCTTTTCAACAAGTGAAAGCTAGAAGGAAATATCCTGGAAGAGTCACACAAACTCTTCCCATACCTGAATGGAAATGGGATGATATTACAATTGACTTTTTCATGGGGCTAACAAAGACTCCTAGAAGGAATGATGCAATATGGGTCATTGTTGATTGTCTTTCCAAGTCAGCACAATTTCTTTCTATAACAGAAGATTTACCACTTTAACGTTTATCAAGACTATATATTAATGAAGTTGTAAGACTTCTTGGAGTACCCTTATCGATTGTTTCTGATCATGATCCCAATTTTACATCAAGATTCTGGAAAAGTCTTCAGAAGGCCTTGGATACCGAACATTATTTAAGCACTACCTACCACCCTCAAAATGATGGACAATCAGAACGAACTATTCAAACCTTAGAAGACATGTTGAGATATTTCTCACTATACTTTCAAGGTATGTGGGATAAATATTAACCTCTAGTAGAATATTCCTATAAAAATAGCTTCCATTCATGTATTCGGATGGCACTATATGGAGTGTTATTTGGAAAGAGATGCAGCACACCAGCTTTTTGGGATGATGTTGGTGAAAGAAAACTCATTGGCCCAGAACTTGTTGAGAAAACAATGAAATAGTTGAAGATTATCCAAACCCACATCAATAAAGTTCAAGTTAGGAAAAAGAACTATTCTGATAATAAAAGTAAGGATTTTGAATTTCAAGTAGGTGATCATGTGTTCTTGAAGGTATCTCAATGGAAGGGTGTTATACGTTTCGGTAAGAAGGGTAAATTGAGTCCCAAGTACATCAGAACTTTCGAAATTCTAGAACGAGTTAGAGTTGTAGATTACTGTTTAGAAATACTGCCAAGTCTCTACAAAGTTCATGATGTGTTCTATGTATCACTGTTGAGAAAATACATTCCTGACCCAATGCATGTACTCACCTATGAAGAAATAGAACTGGAACCCGATCTGTCTTATTGTGAAGAGCCTTTCAAGATTCTCAATACTAGAGAACAAGTGCTGAGAAACCAGATGACTCATCTGGTAAAAGTTATATGGAGAAAACATATGATAGAAGAGGAAATGTGGGAACCTGAGAAACTTATGATGAAGAACCCCACAAATCTTTTTACGTAGTAGTATTATAGAAATTTCAAGGATGAAATTATTTGAAGGAGGAAAGAAAGTAACACCCCAAGATTCCACAGTATGTTTCCCTTAGAATAATGTAGTAGCTTGGGTTGTACACAACCTGGAGTCTTAACACACCATGACCAATAAAACTAGCCGTTAGGAATAGTAATACCCAATTTTTTAAATTTTTCAAATTTTATTTTTCAAAATGCACTTCATTTTTTTTATTTGGAATATAAAAATTAGCTTTGGGTGAATTTCTGGTATTTTTCTGAAAATTTAAATTTTTGATGACTTGTGAAAAACACTGTGTTATTATTTAAAACTGAATATTATTTAAATAATTATTTATTTTAAGTCAGAATATATACATAATACCTATATTAGTTCAATGTAATTCATTGGATTCATTTTTATAATAAAATTAGATGTAAAAAATTTTATTGAACTTTTTACAGTCTTTAACCCACCTTCTTGGAGCATTTGTAAATTTGAATAAAACATAATTTTACCATGTCTGAGAGCTTAATTTTAAAAATCCCTTATACATGGTTGAAATTAGTATGTAAAATTTGGTTCGACGGGATGAAAATAATTTTTGGTGAATAGTAACTTTTGATTTTTTATTTACCGCGGTTAAAAGTAAATAGAGTAATTAAAGGTAAAAATGATATTATAATTACCCTAACACATGTCATAATTCAATTGGATAAGTGTATTTAGACCAAAATCAACCTTATGAATAAAATATGATCCTTTTGGTCCACTTGGATTAGATTATGGCATTTATTATTATTATATTTAAAGAAGAGTTAAAAGTGTTAAATTCAATGTTTAATAACTAAACCATTTTTAATATAGGGTTATGAATAATATAAATTTGACTATAAATATTAATTAAAAAGATAAAAATATTTCCTATATAATTGTATTTTATTTATAATTTTTTGACATTAAATAATTAAATTTATTTATCACACAATAATGATGCAGTAATTACCATATTAATGAAAGATTAAAATAATTGATATTATAAATATCCAAATAATTGTAATTTGATTATGTTGATGAATTTCACTAATTTTATAGGTTAATATAAAATTTTATGGTTTATTAAATATTTTTTTGAAGTAATCATTCTTTTATGTGTTTCACAAAAACCAAATACTAAATAGTGTCAAAATTGGCATAAATGAGTTTTAAAAACAAATACTATATTTTTGGTAGATATAATATTCCTAAAAATATAAGGATAGGCCAAAGGACTTAAATAAGGTTAGATATATCAATACAGAACCACATGGGGTTATCTTGGCTTTTTATGGTAAGTTTTAATAACCATTTATTATAATAATACCAAAATACATGGTAAATGTTAAACTATTTAACCAAGATTTAAATCTAAAATTTAAGGTTAATATGGTCACATAAAACTGTCTAAAACCTATTGGTTGAGATTATTTAGACCCATACCCACCTTATCCTCGACATAAACCCTTTTGGATCCATTATAAACCAAATATTATTGTATAATAAACTAATATTTCAAACCTCTCCTAAAGTGACCCTCACCTCTCTTATAAAAGGGTACTTCCCCTTCTCTCGAAATCACACCCCCAAATCCATTTGTCTCTGCCACCCCCTACCCAAATATCCTCCCAACTTTCCTCACTTAAACCTATAGTTCTTACTTTGATCATAAATCCAACCTAAGGAACCTGTTTGATCAACTCAAATGGAAACAGCCGAAGAAGAGGTAATAATTTCACCACCCTCTTTCAAGGTCTTTTCTTCTACCACTGCCTCTTTCTTTGTTGTTTCCATAAAAAAATAATAACTCCAATACCTTATACATACTGCGATGTTATTATAAATATGGTACAACCATATTCATTATTCTATCCATCCTATAATTGACAAAGTCACCATATGTGTGTACGTACGGTTTACCGTCTCCATGTCATGGTGTAGTTTGTTATTCAAACACATCATTATTTGGATGAGTATAATAATGAGTATAATTTTTTAAAATAATAAATATAACATGTTAAGTATTATGTATATATGACATACCATCCAATTATATATGATTTCACCATCAAAAGAATGATATTGTTTCTTGTGCATACTTACGGCTTACCGTCTCCACGACGCGATGAGATGTCATTCTCCATAGTAACCATTCAAGAATAATTTTCATTTGATGATTAAAAATAATTTTTAAAGACTTGATATAATTATGGATATTAATAACATACATCCTATCCATAAAAAACATGACTTACATAACAAAACATATAAAGGAAAACGAATTAGTTAACACCTGAAACGTTGATACAACTAAAATATCATTAACAAAGCAATATTAAAAGATCATATATGATATCATGTTAATTTATATGGTTCGTGTATAACTTAATAACAATTATTTCACCATTATACAGGAGTTTAACCTACCCTCTACCAAGGAAAAGTACAATGTAAGGGTTAATTTCACAATCTCTTTATTATCCGAGGTTGTTTTTACGTGGGTATCTATTGAGATCTCTTTATCATCCACATCCGTGTTTTCATAAAAATGAATTTCAAAAAAAATTAATATTTACTAGAAAATGGGTTAAAGTCATTTATACCCTTATTTGACCTTATATGTCTTGAAATGAATCTTTCCATCATTTTCCAAACAAGGTACTTTATGACCTTTTCGACAAAAATAAGGTAAGAATGTTTTTTTAACTTATACAGCGGGTGCGACTATTTTCCACCATTATAACATCGTCGAAGCTTACCTTACAATATTATAAGAATATTTTAAAAATTAATTTTTTATTTTATAATTTTGTGACTCTTAAATGATTTCAAAATAGAGAGAGATATTTCTCTCCAATAGTTATGATTTCATCTATGTCAACATCCTTTGATAAATTTTACACTTTTTGAAGTTGATTCATTATGATTCAAATCTTCCATATTTTATTTAAGGTTCTATGATATGTTTGACTGAGGATATGTTATTTTTATTCCATTCATGATTTATTGTTAAAGTATTAACATTTCATATTCTATTTTAAATACGAATGTTTATGTTATGTTTCATCCTTTTCATATGAGGAATGTATTGGACTTAGTAAGTGACGGGTGGAGCCCGTTATAGCTCCTCGGTGCATCGGTAGGTCTCATGAGACAATTATAAATGGAATTGGTCAAGGCCTTTCCCAATTTGATATGTGGTTTGGCCAAGTCCTTAACCATTTTTAGTCGTCTTGGCTGAGGCCTTGACAAAATGTTTCAGAATGTCCCACATTATACATTCCCTCAATATGAAAATAATATTGGTGGTTAATGTGGTTATTAGACTAGTAGAATACCCATGCTTATGTTTTATTATGGAATTATTTACTCAGTTCATATTCCCGCCATAAAGTGTTAATGTTTATTATTTGTAAATTTATGTGTTTTCAATTATTCACCATGCCTAATGTTTATGTTATCGTTTGTTGTATTATTTACTCTTACTTAGCATTTTAGCTCACCCCTTTCTTATGTTTAATTTTACTAGAATATGAAGAATTTAGTTATGAGTGACTTGCAGGCATAATCTTTGAGGATTGGATGTTTCTAATGGTATAAATTAGTGTTATATTTCTTTTCAAGTTGTAATGTTGAACTTATGTATGTATCTTGTTTCTAATAATACCAAACTGGTCAGTCTTTCAGGACACGATTCTTTATATCATGCCAATGTTATTTAATAATGCACCAACTCTGGGTAACTGGGGTTAGGGCATTACACTTATCTTTTCAGAGATTTATTTTTGGAGTTTGATGCTTCCTTAGAGTTAAATGGGACTCAGTGTCGAGAGACACCAAGAGACATTATCTCGGTGGACCGATTTTGGCTGGGAGGTTGGAGTTTTTCCCTTACTATGACCGAGTTTGGATGAGGGTGTGGTTTCTATCCCCCTCCAGTCACCCCACCCCTTATCTCCACCTTGAACTTCCCCGAGCGTTCTGAGCTCATTTCCATGTGGCGGGATATTGTTGTGCCTGACCACTGTTATAACCCCACTTCCCAAAAGAGTACCCTTATCATTGAATAAATCCTCCTCTTCACCCATCAGTGATTTAGCGCCATCCTTTTTCCACACTATGAGGATATGGGGGTTGTAACTAGTTGTGACATGGAGCTCCTCACCGGTGTCATCTGGCAGGACTACCCGGACCTCCTCTACCTTTTCGCCTCCTACTTCCACACCATGTTCACCGACCGTCAGGGAAACCTGAACGGTGGGTTCTACGCCACCCACCTTGACCACCACCTTGGCCTTTTAAAGCCTTCCCTTCCTCAAGACCGATTAGGTTCCCACCAGTGGATGGACTTTCTCATGCTTATTTGTAAGGGGTTGGTTAGATAGTAGGGGAACTTACATCCTTGCCCAGGCCCCACCACCACCCCCTACAGACCCTCCTTTCCTCGCGGCTTCCCCTGCACATCCTTCCCTGCCCCACCCCCCTTCTTCTAGCCTTCCTTCTTTTTCCCTCATCCCTTCTTCTTCATTTCCTTATACCACCCTACCTCCCTCCACATGCTCGGTTGATCTCTCCTTTACCCTCCGCCTACCTATGGTGAAGCAGCACCAGGTTCATCTGGGTCATAATCTGGACCGGCTCGAGCATATGTTGGGGCTTCTTCTTCAGTATCATGGTATTCCACTAACCCCAACTCTCGTTTATCCTTCGGCTCCTGGACCTTCTTTTGCATCTCCACCACTATTTACAGCACTGGACACATATTCAGTTCTTCTCTCCACTACTGGCCCAGCTTCTACCACTATTGCTACCAGTCTGGAGATCACTGTCATAACATCTATTCCGAGTCCAAATCCTGCGGCTCTAGATACTACAGCTTCTTTTCCGAGTGCTGCTTCCGAGCCTCCAGCTTCCATAGTTTTTTGTCCTTCTTTTTCAGCTACTTCTGTACAGAATGATGCCTCTTCTAAGGCGACCCCATGACTGGTTTTTGGTCACATTTCTTCCATTCTATGTATATCTTTTGGGATATCTTTTGCCTATATTCTATTGTGTATTCTTGCATTTTTCTCTCTCCATGATCATCATACGTACTCTGGAATTCTTTGGGATGTAATTATACACCACTTCCCATCATCCTTCACCTAGACACGAGGCTAGTATTATTTTTCTGGATTTTTCTCTTTTTTATTTTCTTTATGGTTTAACTACATCCATTACTTCCCCTCATCCTGGTCCACTTTTTTGTCCCCAAATTACCTTCTCCACCTTTCTGTGGCACTTGGTGGACCATGTGAAGTATTATGTATAGGGGAGAGTCTCTCGACCACCTTAGTCTTTGCCCATACCATCATCTTGGAGACATCATTATTGAAATATATATTTGAAAAAATGAAGAAATTTTGGTTAGTCATATTTATAAATAATAAATCTAAAAGTAGGAATTTTTTCAAGGATTCATTCTTATTTTGGTTCTTAAGTGTTTTAAAATGATTTCTGATATTGTTTCAATTGAAACTTGTAACCCTTGGATAATTAAATTGATCAGGGTAATAACTTATATTCATGTCACGACCTGATTGTCTCTTTATTTGTTTTTTCCACTCCTAGGAGGTATTCTTAACACTTTCTTCGTATTCTTTCTAATACCCTCTTTCTTGAGAGATTCTTAGGATATACATGACTACCATAATTTGAAAATTTTCTTTTCGAAACATGAATAATTTTTGAATTATATTAAAATGATTGAGAAATTAGATTGTTTCAACCACTTTTATCTTGAGACCTACCCTACATATGATCTTCTTGAAGCCCCTAGAAACCATGAATAGCCTTGATAGGAATCCAAATTACAAGCCTATTTCCCTTCCTACCCTAATTCTTTTTAACATTTCCTTATTATTCACTTTAGATTTAAAGAGGGAATTGGCAGTACATGGCACATTTTTGTGAATCTTTATGAAATTAAGTGTGGGAGAGAGCCCCTTGTTCATTTGGGGTAGAAAGGGTTCCAAACCCCTTTTTGTGGAATTTCTAATTAGTCCCCTTTAGTGGTTAAAAAACAAATGATACAGACAAGGGGACCTTGTACTCACTTGATGGTTTGTGAACCCTACCTAACTAAGGGAGATTGTGGTGTTGAGGGCATTTTATAGAGCTTGTTAAGGATGATTTTATATTGAGATTTATTCTTAATATCATGCAATGTTATTTAAATAATTTATCCTCCCTTTTCATGCCTCAGAGTTTATTTTTCACATCTTTACCTACCACCCCTTAGCCACAGAGATATCTGAACCTTACTGAAAAGACCTCATGATTTTTGTAATTCAATTTTTTGAAGTAGAGAACTATATATCTTTAAAACCTGTGGATAGAGTGTATATACCTTTGATTGATCATAACTTTGATTTAAAATATCTTGAGTGTTGAGTGTGTTATTTCCTGGTGAGATAGATCATCAAGTGGCATGCTTATTTTTGAAAGGTTGAAAAATGTGTTTAAAGGAGGATGAAAGTAATTAATTGAATAGTATAGAAGGAATGATTAGAATATCTTATAAATTGAAACTGTTTTGTACCTTTTAATAATTTTCTACCATGAATGTATCATTTACACTTAAGATTAATTGAATGCCTTTCTTTTAAAATATAGACTCTTTTAATTCGATGTCAAGATTTTCTCAAGGGAAAGAAAATGACAAAGTATGGGGGAGATTGATGCACCCAATTTTTGTATACATTTCCACATACTTTATTGAAAATAAGAACATGTTTATTTAAAATTCCTACTACATAGTGGAAAAATACATCGATTTTGGTGATCTTGTTCATTTTCACATGGTTTCTGGCCAAACACACAAACCGTGGGAAAATTAAGAAAAATCCCCAACTAAATGGAATTTCTATACCTACACATTGTGTACATTAAGACTCAGACATGGATTGACCAGAGGAGTACATGCCCAAGTCACCAAATCAGAGATGAAACGTTGTGTGGGTCATACCTACATGCCATGTACAGGCTTCTATATATAGTTGGTGGAATTTTACATAGATCACATTCTGTGTGTGGTGGAGCCACATGCCATGTACCCTCCACCAACCGGCGGTCGACGCCACAGAAGTCAAGGCTAGTACAACTGGCCACCTACTGGGGGAAAACGACGACAAAAGCGCATTGATGAGACTACATGGCATTTACTTTTCAAACACGTCGTGTACTTTTGTTTTATATAAATAAAGGCTGTGGCCTCTAGTTTGAGAGTAATTAGTGAAGATCGGAAGGAAGGAGGTTCTACTACCCTGCTATCGTGCTACCATCATTCCACTACTCTACCATTCCACCATTCTACAAAAGAAATCGCATCTCCTCAAAGTTTCTACGATGACAACATTAGGTATCGAGGGTCCTATTGTTATATTTTCTTCTATGTGTAACTAAACTCCCAATGTGTTGGGTTTGTGGGTGATGAAAGAGTTGTAATTTGGATTAGTAGTTATTATTGTTTTTTTGTTTAACCCTTCTTATACTTCTTCAATCATTTATTTTTATCATTGAAAATTCTGAGCCAGACCAAGGGCATAATTTTCTAGAACTCAGAATAAGAATAACGATGAATACCTTCATGATCATTAGAAGTATTCATCGACTTTCAAATGGAATAATCTAAATAAATAATTATGAAACACTGACTACCGGACCAAGGAGTCAGTTTCCTTAGTTCCAGAAATAGTTTATCGGATCAATGAAACCTTGTCAAAATTGAAACCCAGAGTGTTGGGTTATCATGAACAACACAACCTCATAAGAAAACTGACTTAATGAACAAACCCTTAAAAATCCATAGCCCCAACGCATTTCCCTCCATATTTGAATCAAAACCAAATTCTTGTGTTTTTCTGTATCCTTTAAGTAATTTTCTATGAAATTATAATCCAATAAAATTTTCATAAAAACATTAAAAAACAACTCTAAATTCAGTACACTTCACTGAATCAAGTAAAAACTAGATAACAAAGACAAAAATAACTTATTTTCCCTATTGATCGACCCCTTACTGGTATTGTACTCATCGAGGTAATACAATTTGGGTCAATGATAACATACTTTCGGTGAAGCAAATACCATTTACGTATTTACATTTTATAATTATACATGGATATAAATTTGAGAATAGTAAGTATTAATTATGTATTAGTAATTATAAATTATATATTAATTAATATTCCTTGTAAATTAATATCCTTATAAAGAGGGGTGAGGTTGGACCCACTTGAGTGGCTTGAGCATGTTCAGATTTTTTGTTTACTGTTAGTTAGTATTAATTTATTAAATAATATTATTAATTAAACTAATTAATATTAATAACTATTTACAGATTCCTAATATGTTTATGTATTTAAATATTATATTAATCTAAAAATTAATATTATTAATTTAATTAATTAATTATACATTATATCTTCACAAATAGACATTTAATATTTATACATTAATATTAATAATAATACAAGGCTCTTTATAGTTATATATATAAATTGTTAGTGATTTTGAATCATTAAGGGAGGGATGAGGTCTGGCCCACTTGGGTGTCATGTGTGTGTGCATGTTTGTAGCTTGTAATTAATGGGTATTAATTTTTAAATTAATATTATTAATTGAATAAATTAATACTAATAACTAATTATACCTTACTTATATGTTTATATATTTATATTTTATAATTATACATTTCTATGTATTTAGATACATGTGAAAATAGTAAGTATTAAATATTTAATAATATATATAAATTATGTATTAATTAATATTCACTTTAAATTAATCTCCATATGGGGAGGGATGATGTCTGGACCACATGGGTGGCTTGGGTTTGTGCATGTTTTTTGTTTAAAATTTGTGAGTATTGATTTATTAGTTAATATTATTAATTTAATTAGTTGACATTAATAACTAATTATGCATTACTTATATGTTTATATATTTACATTTAATATTTATACATTTATATATATTTATATACATATGAAAATATTTTTTATTAATTATTTAATAATATTAACAAACATTAAAATAATAATATTCACTACAAATTAATATCCTTTTGTGAAGAGATAATTTCCAGACCCAGAAATAATTTTATCAAAATATTAAATATATTTTATATCATATGCAATAATTTTTCCTAAAAAAGTGGAGTAAACCTCAAATGGATTCTAGGATCAGAAAGCTGAGACCACATTTTAATCTAAAACATGGGATTTACCCTAGGCGCGTCCCAAAGTTGGTTAGCGTATGACATTAAGATTATGCATCCATTGGCGAGTATTTTTAATTAAAATAAATAAATTATTTATTTATTTATTTTATTAAATGACCACATTACTATTCTCTATAAATACCCTCTTATCAAGGATTGTTAAGGGTTAGTCACATAACCCTTTCTAGATCAGAGTGAAGGAGGAGAGTGTTCTTTATTAATGGATCAACATTGAATGAAAAACGATGATCGGATCAATGATAATCATTAAATGGAAAACGTGTACAGTGGGATCACCACCTTCATCACTAAAGGATGCATTCTTTACCAAAGATAGAGACATAATCAAGATATGACTTGTAAATTGTGTTTTCTGCCCCATTTCACAAAAATTTTGAAGCATGGATTACTATCTTCTTTTGATTCAGTAATTAAATGTTCTTCACATGGGCCCCGTAGATGAGTAAAATTTATTAAATTCAATTTATTCTTGTTTGTGCTATGTTCTCACCATAGATATTCCTGATCTATGATCATTGGCCTAGAACTCTTGGTCATCGATGTTTTCACATTTGTTCTTGTGTCCCTCCCTTTTTGTTCATTGTGTTCTTCTTTGTCAGCCCACGGGGTTGTAGTTCAATATTTTCAGGGTGGGTTTGAATGCTATTGAACCCCCAAAATCATAATGGTTGTGTGAAAAATGAGTGGTTTGGTGTTTTGTGAGTATATCAGATCAGTACCATGAGTGTGGTTTCACGATCGAGGATTCAATCAAGCTGTGATGAGAATGAAGGTTGATTGAAGGTTGTTTGGGATCATATCGGTGATCCATATTTTTATATTTTTCACACAACCATGATGTATGGTTCGGTGGGATTGGTTTTGAGTTGAGGTCGTGTGTGGGGCCTCATGGTGGAGGCTAAAAGGTGTGTATGTGATGGTGTCCAGACATATATATCCAACTAGGTGGTCAGACATTTTTAATGTAGTAGGTGTTATTATTTTTAAAAATAATAATAACATTAAAAAGAATAATGTGTGTGGTTAACAAATTTAAATGGATTTAATTTAAAAGAAAGATAAATTGGAAGAATTGGATGTATATAATTTATTATATACAGTAAATGTTGATAATAATTATATCAATAAAAAATTTTCTAAAATTTTAAATGAAGATAAAATGATCTTCATGGGTGTCTTGTGTGGGAACTGGAGGCATGAAGCTCTTACCATGATTTAAAGTTTTTCAATAATAATAATAATACGGATAAAATATGAAGAGGAGGAATTAGAGGCCACCTTGGAATCACATACAGCATGGAAGAAACGTCCTTGAGTGTATGGTTCAAACGAATAAAATAAAATAAAATAAATAATAATAATAATAATATAAAAAATATTATTATTTATTTTTGTTGGAAAAATATGGTTTTGGCCGTAACATTTTTATTAAATATCTTATGGAAAACCATCAGTGGCAGTATGAACCTGACACTAAGATAGTTATTTTTAGACCGATGTTGGGTATATTTTTTCAACTCATTTCTCAAGTCCATGAAACACCCAATATTAATATTATTTTTATTATTATTGTTGTTGTTGTTATTATTATTATTATTATTAAAAAATCTAGTATCAAATATCGAATGTTTAATTTGGACACGTGGTTCAGGCCCACAAAGTGTTGTTTGAGCATGATGCAATGAAATATATTTTTTCATCGGGTTTCCAATTTGGGAAACTGAATATCCTATCCAGATCATTTTCTTATGAGGATCACAATGGTTGGAAGTATTTTGACATTCATGGTAATTTTCAATAAAATGTTAGTGGAATTATGTTTTATCCCATTAAACTGACAATGTGCCATGTGAGTTTGTTGGGATTTTGGCACATACATTTCATGTAGTCCCCTTACATGTTGTGTAGTACTACAAGGTCAGAAATCCATGTTCAAGAGAGGAAACAACCAGGTAGATGAGTGGGGCCACAAGCCTTGTGGACCCCTTACATTTCATGTACTTATTGATAATATTCCTAATATCGTATCTCATTTTTTAGACTTGGATTTTGGCCTATGAGAAGCCTATCCTGAGGTTTTTTTCATGTATAATGTGATGGTGGCCTTATAATGTCTTCTGAGATATGATGCAAAATGTTCTATGTGTGATGCTTCCTTATGTAGTACTCGAGGATGGCAATGATCGTGAAGGATTTTCAGAGAGAGTCCGGGGTTGGAAACCAATATATTGTATCAGGTTACGAGTCTCCCATACCCTTTGATTTTTTTTTAGTTGAACCCTCTGTACAACTAGGGAATGGATCCTCAACCATTAGAGTGGAACCTTCTCGCCAGGATAGGGTATGGGTCCTCTATCGACAATCATAGTGGAACCCTCCTACTGGGTAGGGCATGAGTCCTCGATTATTAGAGTGGCAGCCTTTTGTGGGGTAGGGCATGGGTCTTCTATCTATTATCAGAGTTGAAACCTCCTTCTGGGAAGGACATGGGTCCTCTACCATTATAGCGGAACCCTCCTACTGGGATAAGGCATGATTCCTCTATAAAATATCAGATTGGAACCCTCCTTCTAGGTAGGGCATGGAACCTCGATCATCAAAGTGGTACCCACTTATGGAGTAAAGGAATGTGTCATCTACCATCAGAGTGTAAACCTCCTATCATATCAGGTTATGGGTCCTCTACATAGATATTGTTCCCCTAAAATGTGAGACACGGTGGATAGGTGTGTATTGACATGGATTTTTCTTCGAATAGAAGTGTGAGATGTCAGGCATTAGAGATCATCCCTTTTTAGAGATATATGTAGAACTGTTGTTCTTAAATGGGTTGTTGAGATATAGATCCACTTTATCTCTCGTTTTCTTTTATACTGATCATATCTAGGTTTTTCATTGTGGTATTTGTCTCATATACTAATTAACATACCAGCGCCTTGATGAGATGACTACTTCTTTTGTGTCTTCTATCAGTTCTTTAGTTTTCGAGGTGTCCTACTGGGTATGTATATACTCACTATTTCATGATATTTTCCAACATTTTTCAAGTCTTATGCAGATGACTTATAGGTTAGAGGTTATTTCAAAAGAGCATATAGATACTCGGGAAAATATACTGCGTACATTGTTCAAGATTAATCATTTAGAGCTGGGATCTCTTAGCATTTACTTTTCCATTTTTTGTCATGTTGGGACTTCTTTTCTAGTTGGGTATGTATTTTTACCCTTTACATTTCATCTTACTCTATCACACTTATTTTTATTCCCAATAGGTAATTATAGGAATGGTTTTTACTATAGATGTTATTGTATTTTATTTTTTTCCTCTAAACTTCTATATGGATTTGGTTGGTTGTGTTCATACAAGTACTTTAGGAAAAGACCACCCATTTTAGTTATGAATTATGGCACTTTTCAACATCCCCTAACCTATGGAGGTGGTCTTGGGGTAGTTACAACTTGAACTTCTGCTATCTAGTCATACCCTAGTGGGTTGGGTCATGACGGGTT
Source organism: Viscum album (assembly GCA_963277665.1). NCBI lineage: Eukaryota > Viridiplantae > Streptophyta > Magnoliopsida > Santalales > Viscaceae > Viscum > Viscum album. The sequence goes on along the minus strand of OY728151.1, from coordinate 1,857,974,376 downwards.
GTTAGTAGATAGAATACTTAGTTTGAAATGTTATGACACTACATGGGTTTGAGGTGTATGTTATTCATCGAGTTTGTGTTTAGAGTTAAGACCATGATGAGGATTTTGTTGGTACTTAGGGGAATAATGTTAAATTTTCTTGAGTGTGACTTTTAATCTAGGGAATCCAAGGTTGCTGTGGTGGTCGACGTATCCAGACACCAAGACTCTTACTACCTACTAATCAACTTGGCATACCAAGATATCAGTTGTAGGGATCATTGGTAAATTCATTATATAGGGTTTATTCATTTTATTATCCATCGTGAGTCATCTCCCCAAATATTCTCTTTTACCATGGTATATCGTGATAACTTTCATCATGATTATTTGATGTCATCCATATACGATTTTGAGACAATGTCAAGATGATGACTGGTTGAGTGATGAGGCCTCAGTTCTGGGACCCACCCATGAGGTTTTATCACCAGGCAGTCAACAAGTAGTGCTACCACCTATTGAGAAGCACAGGAATCCATTTGTGGATCAGGAAGAGGACTGTATGCATGTTCGATAGATGATAGCACAAGTAGGATAGAACAATGGTACATGCAGTCTTAGTACGATATGTGAGTTCCAACAACAGAGATAACTGAGGTAATGTGATGATACATACCCTCATTTAGTAGAGTTTTGACTTGAGATATTGGTCTGGATTTTCTAGCTTATGTGGACCCCAAATGATCACATGGTTTCATTGGAGACCAATATTCTCCATGAAACATTTGTTTTCTATAGAGGTACTGACAGATGATGCACCTATATTGAGTGCACATCATGAGTTTTATAGATTGATATCGACCTAGTTTTTTGATGAGTCAGGATCCCCCTTCTCATGTGGTATAGTAATGGAGTGAGCATGTGGTGTGAATGTCCCACTTGGATAGGACCCCTCTTGATGGTGTTACTAGCGGTGAGACTTCTCCAGGGTGACACGGGGAGTCAGTATAGGGCCATGTACTATAAATTCCAGAAATGGATTTCAACATTCAAGGAATAGGGTCACTTCCCCCAATAAGATGAAATATTTTTATGCAATCTAAAACTATACAGGTGATTTAGTGTTGTATGAGATTACATAGTATAGAGGTGCGGTGTATGAGTTCCTTTGACTTGTGTGTTTGAGTTCATTCTGATGTTCTAAGGTGTTAGAGAGATACATGGATGATGTAATTAGGTGTAAGGGTAATAGATATATTTAGTAAGTAGTATATTGTGTCTTTATGGCATCGAGTGTGGTTTGGGGTATAGCATGTGTCTCCACTATTCCAGCTACTGTTATAGCACAGAGTTATAAGAAAAATTTCTCTGGATATAGCTCCTATTTGATAACTATTTATACCAGTGGGGGCCTTTTTTCCTAACCCTTTTTATAGATTTTATTGTAGACAGGATCGATGATCTCCCATTTATGCCAACTGTATGACCTGACTCTATGAGCAGAGTGATATCCCCACATGAAATATTCTCATAGTGATAGTGGGACCCTAAAAGTTTTTCCTCAGTGTGGGTTGGTTGTCCACTATCCATGCTCAGATTATTTCTATCGTTGATTATGGTAGTGGTTCCAATTTTTGGGGTGGATTTGTCTTCCTTTGATAATATGTTATCTCAAATAAGGGAAGGATGAGATCATTAGTATAAGGGTACATCCGCTTCATTATCATTTTTCTAGTGTTACCTTTGAAAACTGGATTCCATGAACTTTTAGTTTCCTGTGACAGTAGAGGAATATGATGGAGTCCATCCTGAGGACATGTTAGGTTTACCTAACCATCGAGACTTTGTTTTCAGCATGGACTTGCCCCAGGGATGACCTGATATCTTTGCTAGTATATTGGATGACCCTGTGTAGTTATGACATTTTAAGGTCAGGTGTGGTTTAGAATCACCTAATCTAGGGGACTATATTAAAGGAGTATCCACCCTTGAGAATTAGAGACCTATTATCCCATTGGATGGTGGAAAAGTGGGTCTTAGAGTTCGACCATGGGATAGATTATCACCAAATCCATGTTTGAGAGGTGGATGTACTGAGCATGGTTTCCTAGATCCACTATGATTTCTTTGAGTTCTTGGTTATATCCTTTGTCATGTTGAACACACCAATAGAGTTCACAATACTTATGAGCTAGATCTTTAACCATTCTTGGATTGGTTTGTGATGGCCTTCTATGATGGTACACATGTGTCCCCAGCGTCATAGTCAGAGCACATGAGTCACAAGAGGGTGGTTGTAGACATGATCTAGGAGATCAAGTAATATGATAACCCTCATGGATTAAATTCTAGATTCAACTATATACTTACTGGTATATTTCCTATCAGACATGAGAGTGATAGTGGACCCTATATAGGTTGATGTAGTTTGAGCTTGAGGGCCACCCAAGGAATGCTCATGGTAGTAGATACACACAACAAGGTTTTTCATCAGTTGTTGTCAAGCTAGGTGACAGAGTAGTTGACCTATTTTCTGTTAGACTAGGTTCTTAGTTTTCTCCACATGCCAAAGCTATGGAGGTATTTACACGACTCATTGTGCGATGATGACCTAGGTAAGATAGTCCATGAGAGTGAAGCTTCCTTTTTCAAGGATCTGGTGGCATTAATAATTATCAGATAAATACCCTTCATGGGAAAGTGTTTTCCTTGGGTGTGGTTTGTTCAAAACACAGGAATCCATCAGGGGATCTCATTGGACTAGGAAATCCAGATGCCAGCTTAGTATCCACACCTTTTTTTATTACTTTGTGTTTTTCGAGGATGAAATTAATTTTATAAGGGAATAATGTAGTTACTTTGTTTTATTCATGTAATAATTTAGAATAATCATAGGAATATTTTTAGATCTAGGTACTAATATGGAAGATTATTCTGAGGCCCAGTGAGCCCAAAATAAATTTTATAAAAATATGAAATATATTTTATAACATGAGCACAATGTTTTCATAAAAAACTAAAATAACATCCAAACAAAGTCTTGGATCAGAAATCAGAGTCCAAGGTTGAATCTAGAACCCAATATTTTCCCTAGGAATGATCTAATGTTTGTCTATGTGGGGTGTTCTGATGAGGTATCCATTAGTGGGTACATTTAATTAAAATAAATATTTTATTTATTTGTTTGTTTTATTGAATTACCTAATTAATATCCTTTATAAATACCCTATTATGAAGGATTGTTAAGGGTTAACTGGATAACACATTCTATATCTGATAAAAGGAGAGAGAGAGAGTTCTTCATTAAAGGATCGACATCAAACAATGCACGATGATCAGATCGAGGATAATCATGAGATGAATGACATAAACAACGTGATTATCACCTTCATCACTAGTGGATGTGTTCTTCTCCAATGATAGATCCATAATCAATGTAGGACTCATCAATTGTATTTTCCACCCATTTGTATTAAATCATTGAAGAATAGATGATTATATTCTTTTGATTCTGATATTGTATGCCCTTCACATGAGCCTCATAGAAAAATTAAATTAATTAAATTATTTTTATTATTTTTTGTGTTATTTAATCACAATAGATATTCTTGATCTATGATATTTGTCCAATAACAATTGGTTATAGATGATTAAAACATTTTTCTTATGCCTCTCCCCCATTGTTCCTTACGTTCTTTATTGTTGGCCCACGTGGTTGTAGTTCGACATTGTTGGGGTGGGTTCGAGCATGGTAAATCATCTGGAATCATGATGATTGTGTGAAAAACGATAGGGTTCGTGTTTTTTTAATATATCATACCACTATCTCAAGTTTGGGTTTGCAATCAAGGATGTGATCATGCTGTGAAAAGAATGGTGTTTGATGGGAGTTTTCTCAATATTGGATCATTGATCCCTATTTTTTCGGTTTACACACAATGATAACATATGGTGTGATGGCATAAATTCTAAGTAAAGTCCATGCACGGGGTCTCATAGAGGGGGTTTCTCTGCATGGATGTGATGGTGGATGGACTTGGAACTCCGATGAGGTGGTCGATCTTGGCCAATGTGGTGATTGTTATTATTTTTAATAATAATAATAACATTAAAAAAATGTGTCTGGTTAAAAAATAATTGCATTTAATTTAAAAGGATAATAAATGGGGTTCCCTTGGATTCAAATAATTTATTACATATAATAAAAGATAATAATTATATCAATAATATTTTTGTAACAATTTTAAATGATTAAAAAAATGATGCACATGGGGGTGTTGTGCACGAACCGGAGTCATGAAGCTCTTGCCTTGATTTAAGGTTTTACAATAATAATAATAATAATAAAGATAAAACCTGATGAGGAGGCAGGGGAGGCCACCTTTGAATCATCGAAAACATGAAAGAAAGGTATTTGAGCTAATTTTTTAGAGGAAAAAATAAAATAAAATAAATAATAATATAAAATATTATTATTTTTTATTATTGTTGGGAAAACATTTATTTGGGTGTAACTTTTTCAGATGGTTTCTGATTGACAAATCATCAATGGCGTTGTGATCATGACATTGATATGATTATTTAAATACTGATTTTGTATACCTATTTCCAACTCATGGATTATATCCATGAAACTCTAAATAATAGTAATAATATTACTATTATTATTATTAAGATATCTAGTATCCAATGTATATTCTTCATAAAGTGTCAGAATGATGAACTTTCTATAGCTTCATGACCCTGATATTCAGGTGAACATTTCAAGACTAATATCATGTGTTTGTTTTGGACTCACATCCTAGGACCATGAAGCATTTTTCGAGCATGATGTAGGGAAAAAAATTCACTGAATATCTAATTTGGGAAACTTAATAGCTTATCCTGACTGTGTGACCTGTTTGACCATTCATGATAGTTTGTGATGACATATTAGTGGAATTATGTTTTATCTCATTGGACTAATAATGATCCTTGAGAGTTTGTTAGTAAATTGGTCGAGACACGTCGTGTAGTACTATTACAAAAGGTGTAGTACCATATGGGAAGCAAGTCATGTGTAGTTGAGGACACGGTCAAGAAGAGGAGTGGGGACACACATTATGTGTACCCCTTATATATTGTGTACTTTTTGGGAATATTATTCCTCTGATATATCCTTTATTTGGAATCAGATTTTGTCTAGTGAGTATCTAAGACTTAGTATTTTTTTCATTTAGAACACGCAATTACAATTTGTAGTGGCTTTTGAGATATTATGTTAGATTCTGAGTGTGTAACTTCTTTATGCAGTACCTGATGACACTAGTGATCATGTAGGATCATCAGTGAGAGGTCAGGATTGGAAACCCCCTATTGTGTTAGGGTGCAGGTCTCACATACCCATTTCATTGGTTTCAGTGGAACCCCCCTATGAAACTTACGGGTGGTTCCTCGACCATTAGAGTAACACCATCCTGTTGAGACAGATAATGAGTCCTCTATGAACTATTAGAGTGGCACCCTCCTGTTGTATAGGGAATGGGTCCTCAAACATTAGAGTGGCATCAATCTGTTGGGCAGTGCATGGTTCTTCTATCTACTATCAGAGTGGTACTCTCCTACTGGTCAAGGCATGGGTCCTTGACCATTAGAGTGGAACACTCCCATTGGGATAGGGAATGGGTCTTCTATCAATTATTAGAGTGGAACTCTCTTTCTAGTAAGGTCATGTGTCCTCCACCATCAGAGGGGAAGCCTCTTACAAACTTAGGGAATGGGTCATCTACAATTAGAGTGGAAACATCATGTCATATCGGGGAATGGGTCATTTACCTAGAGATTGTGCCCCTCAGTTGGGCAGCACGATGGAGAGGTGTGGCTTGACATGGATGCCCATTCAAACAAATTTGAATAATGATGGGAATATGATATGGTCCCTTGTTAGGGATACAAGAAGAATAATTTTCCTTAGCTGGGTTATGGAGATGGAGATCCCCTTCCTCTCTCATTTGGGTTTCTATTGAGAATATCTGAGTTTTTTGTTATGGTTTTTGTCTCATATACTTATTTATATACCTTTGTTTTGATGAGATGATTACTTATATTCTTTAGTATTTTTCCCCCTCTTCAATTTTCAGTATTTCTTACTGGGTATGTATATACTCACCCAAGAATGGATTTTCGAGTATGTTCCATGTCTTATGTAGATAACATATAGGTCAAAGGTGATTTAAGAGGAGCATAGGTATACTCATGTGTGTAGAATTCATACGCTAGTCAGCTTGGAGATTTGGAGTTGGGATCTCTTAGAATTTACTTATTTAGTTACTGTCAAGTTGTGACATTTTTATGGTTGGGAATTTATTTTTCCCCTTTACATTTTAGTTTACTCTGTCCCGTTCCTATATTACCTAGATGTTATTTTATTCATGGTTTTTATTCTAGATGTTACTGCCTTTTATTTTTATTCCTCTGCACTTCTGCATGGAGATGGTTGGGTGTGTTCATACAAGTACTTTAGGAAAAGTACTGCCATTTTAGTTATTCCTTTAGGTGATTATTGACAAACCCTGGCCTATAAAGGTGGAATTTGGGTAGTTGCATCTCATCCTTCCACCAGTTAGGTAGGACTGTATTTGTTGGGTCACGATGGGTTTTTATTAGATGTAATAACTAGTCTAAAGTGTTGTTAAAATGAATGGTTTGAGGTTTATGTTCTTCCTCGAGTCAGTGTTTGGAGATAGCCTTTGATGAGTATTTGGTTGGTACTTAGGGAAATAATTTCAAAGTGTATCAAGTGTGACTTTTAGGCTAAGTAACACGGTGTTGGTTCAAAGGCTAGCATATCTATACAAAAGGACTCTGACTACTAACTAGTCGACTAGGAATACCGATACATCAGTTTTAGGGATCAATGGTACAAGCATCATATAGGATTTAGTAATTTTACCGTCCTTTTTGAGTTAGATCCCAAGATATTCTCTTTGACCATGGTATGTCTTGAAAACTTTCATGATGACTCTATGATTAAATCTAACTAGGATATTAAGATAATGTCATGAAGATGATTAGTTGAGCAATGAGGACTCAGTTCAGGTACCCACCCATGAGGTTTTATCTCTATATGGGCATTGAGTAGTGAAACCACATGTTGAGAATCTCATGTTTCCTTTTGTGTATTAGTCAGATGATTGTTCATGTGTTGAGCAGACTATAGCTTCAATGGGAATGAAAGATCATATGCATAGACTTAGCATGATAAGAAAGATCCAACGATGGATACCATTGAGATTTTTTGATGAGATATACCCTCATACAATAAAGGTTTAACTTATGAAAGTGGTCTAGTTTTTCAAGCTTATGAAGACCCCAACTGACCACATGGTTGTATTGGTAACCAATCTTCTCAGTGGTGTATTTTTTGGCTCCATAGATGAAAAAAAATGATTCACCTTGCTCGAGTGTGAATCATGGGTTTCAAATATTGAGATTTTCTAGGTTTTTTTGTGATCCAGGATCCCCAGTCTCATGTGGCAGAGGGCTGGAGTGTGAATTTTTTTGAATGACCCACTTGGATAGGACCCCTCTTGATGGTGGTCCTACATGTGAGACTTCTCTTGGGTGATGTGGTGCATCGGTAGGGCCATGTGTTGGAAATTTTCGATGTGTCTTCATACATACAAGGAATTGGGACACTTCCCCCACTGACACATGTTCTTGAAATTTTATTTAAAACTGTGTAGGAAAGTCAGTGTCCTCCCAAAGCATATAGTATCAAGGTGTGGTGGATATGTTCCTTTGACTTGTGTGTTTTAGGTCCTTTTGATTTGATGAGGTGTTAGAGTGATCCCTAGTTGAGGTGAATATGTGGTCAAGGGAATGGATAGATTTAGTCAGTGGGAACTTGTGTCTTCTTGGCTTTGAGTGTGGTTTGGGGTATGACATGTGTCTCTACTACTCCATTTGCAGTTATAACATAGATTCATAAGCCACATTCCCTTAGACATAGACCTTGTTCAAGACCTAGTGATACCAGTGGGGGCCTTTTTTATCAACCCTTGTATTGGAGGTCCCTACATATAGGATCTATGATCACCCATTTCTCCAGATGGTGTGTCCTGACTCTATGAGGAGAGATAGAGCCTCACATGAAATCTTTTCATAGCGGTAGTGGGACCCTATGATGTTTTCTTCAACATGGGATAGCTTTCTACCATCCATTATTAGATTATTACTACTAGTGAGTATGGTAGTACTTCCAGTTTTTTTTGATATATTTTTTATCTTTTGATAAGAATTGATTCTCGAGTAGGGTAGGATGAGCTCATTCACAGGAGGTTACAACCTCTTTCTTATTAGTTAGATAGTATTACCTATGGAGTATCATATTCCATGAGCTTTAATTTTTCTAAGATGGTGGAGTAGTTTGAGGGAATACATTCTGAGGATGTGTAGGTTTACCTCACTATCAATAGTTTGTTTTCTATATGGAATTCCACTAGGGATAACCTGATATCTATGCTAGTATGATGGATGGCCCCGTGTAGTTGTGGGAGCATGAGGTCAGGTGTGGATTGGAGTCACCCAAGCTAGGTGACTATGTGGAAGGAGTATCCTCCCTTGATAATCGATGACCTCTTCACCTAGTGGAAGGAGGTGAATTGGGTCTTAATGTTTTTCCATAATATGGGTTATCATTATCTCTATGTTTGAGAGGTGGATGTACTGAGAATGGATTCCCAGAGATGTTTCAATTGCTTTGAGTTCTTGGTGAGACCCTTTTGTGTATTGAATACGCCTATAAGGTTTTCAAGAAATATGATCTAGATCATTAACCTTTCTTGGATTGGTTTGTAGTAGTCTTATGTGATGGTACCCTGAGTCCTTACTGTTAGAGTTGGAGAACTTGAGTCACAAAAGGACGGTTTTAAACATGCTATGGGAGTGAAATTCATATGATAGATCACATGGGATTCATTATAGATTTTAAGATCCACTTTTTAGGATATGTCTTCTCATACCTGGGAGTGATAATGGATCCTTAAGAGGTTGAGGTGGTGTGATATTGAGGTCCACTTATGGCATATTTGTTGCAACATATACTCATAGCCAGGTTTTCTATATGATGTTTTCAAGAGAGGTGATGAAGCAACTGACCTCATTGTAGTTAGACCAGGTGCTTAGTGTTCTCCACATACCATAGGTGATTAGGTATATGCATGAATAATTGTAAAATAACGAACTTGGTAAGAGAGTTCATGAGAGTGGAGTTTCCTTTTTTGAGGATCTGGTGGTGCTGACAATCGATAATGGAATAAAATTCATGGGAAAGTGATTTCCTTGGGTGTGTGTATGTTGGAAGCACTAGAATTCATCAGGGGAGCTCGTTGGAGGGGGAGACTTAGATGTTGGATTAGTATCCCCACCTTTTTTCTTAGTGTTTTCTATTTAAGGACAATATTTTTTGAATAAGGAAATAATGTAGAGGTTCTTGTATTATCATGTAATAATTTAGAATATTCCTAGGAATATTTTCATACTTAATCAAAGAGATGACACATGATTCTCAGGCTCAGTGGTCCTAGAATTAATTTTATAAAAATACTAAATATATTTTATATCATGTGCATAAAATTTTTATGAGAAATTGAGACGAATACCAAATGGAATATTAGATCAGAAATCTGAAACCAAATTTGAATCTAGAATGTGGGATTTACTCTAGCTGTGACATAAAGTTGTTTGGTGTGGGTTGTTTGGATGATGCAATCGTTGGAAGAAATTTTTAATTAAAATAAATAAATAAATTGTTTTTTTATTAAAAAATATAATTTATATCCTCTATAAAAATAACCTTATGATATATTGTTAAGGGTTATCAATATAACCCTTTCTAGATCAAAGAGGAGTGTGAGAGCATTTTTCATTGACGGATTGACATCGAACTATGAACTATGGTCAGATAGAAGATAACTTTGAGATGAACGATGTATGCAATGGGATCATAACCTTCATCTCTAAATGATACATTCTTCACCAATGATTGATCCATAATCAAGACAAGACTCACAAAGATTGGTTTCTTCCCCATTTTATTAAATCTGTAAAGCTTGTATTGTTATATTCTTTTGATTATATGATTGTATGTTCTTCGCATTAGCTCCATAGAAGAATTATATTTATATAGTTTGTTTTATTTTTATTTGGGATATGTTCTCACCACGGATATTACTGATCTATGATCATGGAACAAGAACGCTTGTTCATCGATGCTTTCACTTTTTTTAGTGCCTCTCCCCCATTTTTCATTGTGTTCTTCATTGTTGACCCATGGGGTTGCAATTTGAAATTGGAGGGTTAGGTTTGAGCATGGTCGAATCCACTGAAGTATGAATTTTGTGTGAAAAAAAAGCTAGTTGGTGTTTTTTGAATTGATCATATTGATACCTTAGGTTCAGTTTCAAAATAAAGGATGCAATAAAAGGTGAAATGATAATGGTATTTGATTGAACGTGGTTCCGAATAGGATCAGTGATCCCCATTTTCCAATTTCATGTGTGGCACTGACATGTGTGCAGTGTGATGAGATTGGATCTAAGTGGAGTTCATGTCTGGAGCATCATGGTGGAGGCTTCTCGACAGGGATGTGATGGTGTTCGTACTTGGATCTCCATTGAGGTGGTCAGACGTGGTCAACACGGTGAGTGTTATTATTTTTAATAATAATGATAACATTAAAAATGTGTGTGGTTGAAAAATTTAATTGGATTTAATTTGAAAGAAGAAGAAATGGTTCACCCATGAATTTATATAATTTATTTTATAAAATAAAAGATAATAATTATTATATGAAAAACAATTTTGTTAAAATCTTAAGTGAATAAAAAATGATTCACATGGGGGTGTTGTGCATGAAACTCTTTCTATGATTTAGTTTATATAATAATAATAATTATTATTATTATTATTATTATTATTATTAATAAAAAATATGAATAGGTGGCACTGAAGGCCACCTTAGAATCACTTACACCATGGAAACTAGTGCTTTGAATATATTTTTTACAGTAAAAAAATAAAATAAAATAAAAAATATTAATACAAAAACATTGTTATTATTTATTTTTGTGGGTAAAACCTTGTTTTAGGTTTATGTTTTTCATATTGTCTCTAATTGATGAACCATTTTTGGCAGTGTGACCATGAAATTAAGATGTTTATTTAAAGACCGATGTTGGATACCTTTTTAAAACTCGTGTCTTAGATCTATGAAATACCCAATAATGATAATGACAATAATAATAATATTTTTATTATTATTACAGAATCTAGTATCCAACATATCTTCTTTATATGGTTTTGGAATGAAAAATAATCTGTGGATTTGAAATCTTGGTATTAAGGTGAAAAATTCAAGAGCAAAATTGAGTTTTTAATTCAGACTTGTAGCTCAGGCCCAAGAAGCATCATTCAAGTGTGATGCAGTGAAATGTGTTTTTTTCACTGGGTATATGATTTGTGAAAATAAATATCCTATCTAAAATATTTTTCCATGAGGATCACAATGGTGTGATCTATTTAGATATTCCTGGTCATTTATGATGACATATTAGTGGAAGTATGTTTTATCCAATTGGAATAATGACAAGCCTTGTGTGATCATTAGGCTTTTGGATGAGACATGTCATGTAGTAACCTTACACACTGTGTAGTACTACATGTACAGAAAGTTGTGTGTTGGCGAGGACATGGCCTGGAAGAGTAGTGGGGCCACACACCATGTGGACCACTTACATGTTGTGTACTTTTTAAGAATCTTTTTCCTCTCATATCTTCTCTATTTGGACACGTTTTTTCCTAAAAGTAGCATATCCTATGTATTTTTTCACATAGATTGTGATGGTGGCCTTGATAGTGGATTTTGAGATATGATGAGAGGCGTTATGAGTGTGAAACTTATTTACGAGGTGCTTGACAATGGCGGTGATCATGCTAGATCATCATAGAGAGGTTGGGGTTGTCAATCTCCATGTTGTATCAAGGTGTGGGTCCCCCATACCCCTTGTTTTGGTTTGAGGGGAACCCCATATAGAACTAGGGAACATCTCCTTGACTATTAGAGTGACTCCCTACAATTGGGAGAGGTTATGGGTACTCTATCGATTATCTGTGTGGCACCCTCTTGTTGGGAAGTGCATGGGTCCTCACCCATTAGGGTGGAACCCTTTTGTTGGCCAGGGAGTGGGTCTTTTATCTACTATCAGAGTGGAACCCCCTAGTAGGCTAGTCATGTTTCTTTGACCATTAGAGTAACACTCTCCAATCGGGATAGGTCAAGGTTCCTCTATCAACTATCAAAGTGGAACCCACCATCTAATCAGGGCATGGGTCCTCAACCATCAAATTGGAACCCTCCTTTGGAGTTAGAGCATGGATCCTCTACCATCGAAGTGGAACCCTCGTAATGTGTTAGGGAATTTCTCATATACCTTGAGATTGGGACCCATGATTGTGTGGAACAATGGAAGGGTCTGTCTTTACATGGATATTTCTTCATGCAGACGTGTGGGATGCTAGGCATCAAAGATGGTCCCTTTTTAGGGTTATAGGGAGACTTGTTATTCTTAGCTTGGTTGTAGAGATGGAGATCTTCTTTCTCTATTTGTTGAGTTTATCTTTAGCATATTTGGGTTTTTCTTTATGTTTTTTTCTCAAATACCGATTGACATACCTTTTTTATGAGAAGATAACTGTTTTTATCGTTTATTCTATCGCTCCCTATTTAGTTATTAGGGCATCTAACTAGGTATGTTTATACTCACCCTTACATGGGATTTGTCTTCACATGTCATATCCTATGCATATGGTGTACAGGTCAGATGTGATTTTACAGAAGTATAGGGATACTTAGTTGCATAGACTGCATTCTATGTTTGGACCTATAGATTTGGAGATGGGATCTCTCTGCATTTAATTTTTTAGTTTTTTTCATGTTGAGACTTATTTTCTAGTTGGTCATGTATTTTTCCCCTTTATATTTCAATTTACTCTATCACACTCCTTTGTATTCCCTAGAGGTTTTACATGTAGGTTTTTTACTCTAGATGTTATTGTATTTTATTTTTATTCCTCTACACTTCTGCATGTAGATTGTTGGGTGTGTACGTACAAGTACTTTAGACAATAGTCTACAATTTTATTTATGTATTTCAGTGCTTGTCGTCAACCCCTGACCTATGGAGGAAGGCTAGGGGTAGTTTCATATCAGGTTTTCGCCATTGAGGAGGGCCTTGGTAAGTCGTGTCATGATGTTATAATTAATAAGTATTAATTTTTTAATTAATAAGTATTAATTTTTAAATTAATATTATTAATTTAATTAATTAATTCTAATAATTAATTATAAATTTCTAATAAGTTTATATATTTACATTTTATATTTATACATTCATATATATATACATAATAAAATTGTAAGTATTAATTATTTAATAATATTTATAATTTATGAATTAATTAATCTTCGATGTATATTACACATTACATGTTATTAATTTATTATTAATGATTTTTAATATTAATTATTAATTAATACACACACACACACACTTAAGTAATTTCTCATGTATGTATATATAATTATATATTTATATAAGTGTGTGCATTTATTTTTATCTATTTGTATATATTTTCATATGTTTATATATATTTGTATATATTTATACATATTTACACACACATATATTTTTTTATTCATATATTTATTAGTAGTTAATTATTATAAATAATTATTGAAAATTAATAATAATTATTTTGTAATTTATAAAAAACTATTAATTATAAAATATTAAATACTATATATATACACTTCCTTGTATTTACATGCATATGTACATGCATATATACATATAATTAGATATATATACACAATTATGAATTAGAAATTATTTTTTATCATAAGTAATTACCAATTAATAAAATATTTGTGATGCATAACAATGAATAATTATTAATTGAAAAAAAAAATTAATTTCTATTAAGATATTTACAAATATTTACATATATTTACATATATATAAATATAAATATACATATAAATATATAAATTTAGTAATTAATAATTATGTTCATCGTATGTAACTATTAATTAATAATATTTATTTAATAGTTAATAACGAAATGCTATTAATTATAATAATATCATTTACTATTAAAATATTTATATATTTACAAATATTTATATATATTTACATATATTAATATATATATATAATTATATATATAATTTTTGGGGAATAATTTTTTAATCATATGTAATTATTAATTAATAAGATATATTTAATATATAACAATGAATAGTTAATAAGTAAGATAATAGTAATAAATTTTTAATTTTTAATATTTTTATTGATTATTAATTATTAAATACACGCTATTTATTAAAAATCATTAATTATTCATTAGATATACAAATAGATATTTATAAATTATAAATAAATAAATATTATTAATAATAATTTAATTTAACATAATAATAGACTGTATGTAAAAAACCACTGTTAAAACATTAGTATTTTGAGACAGTTTAAACAAGAACTGTACATAGGTCATGCTTGTTGGGTTCGGGTTGTTAAAAACTCTTCCATTTGTTATTCAAACCTGGCTAAACTAACCTTGAACAGAATCATTTATCAAATAAGCCTTGAAAAATAAGGCCATTTAATATTTGGTCCTTGAAAAATGTAGTTGGGATTTATTATATTATTAAATTAAATAAATTTTACATATAATAGTTTTTAATAAATACAAATGTTAATACATTTTATATATAATAATAAATATAAATATTATTTATATATAATAAATTAACATTATTACTAAAACTATTTATTTAAATGTTATTATTAACATTAATTATATATAATAGTATTTAATAAATATTAATTTTAATACATTTTAATAATATAATCATAATACACCTTAATCGGGCAGGGCGGGTCGCTTATTTGGTCACAAATTAAAGCCTGATACCAACCATGTAATTAATTAGGCTTATAAATTTAATCCTATTTAATAGTCAAGCCTAAAAAATTTGTCCATAATAGGTGTTTTTATTAGGTCAATCTTATCAGGAAGGGAGATTCCCCAGACCCATGTATTGGTCAGGTTTAAACCTCTATTAAATAACCAACTCTAAAAAAATTAAATTGAAACATTTGGTAGAAATTTTAAAAACCACATCTAAATTTACTTTTTCATTTATTTTGGTATACAATTGGTAGCCATGGATTCCTATGACTTTTCTAATACATTTAGATATTACTACCTATTTGTGTTTTTCAACATAAATCACCTAAGAGTGATAATCAACCATGTCACTGGTGTGGTTGATGAATGTTCTTACATAATATTATTCTGATATGGGGTGACTATTTCTCAATTGAGGGAATTTTTGTGTGTAATAATTATGATATATATCATTTTTAGTTAATGTTAAAGTGTTTTCAATGTGTAAACTCGTCTTCTTATCGTGGGGTATGTGATGAGAAACACCCCTTAGATTTGTGATAATTTGGGCTACTGCTGACATAAGAAGATTCAGACATCTAGGCCAATTTTTCACTTGTTTCTTATTTAATTAGTTTTTATATATATGTTTCTTATACCAATGTTAGATATGACATGGGTGTGATATTAAGAGGTTTTGGTACTCGGATGAACAAAGAACCTTTCACAAGAGGGCTGAAATGGAGGGAATCTACAGATCTGGTGACCTTGGAAGAGTGGCATCCAAGTTAATATCTAAGGTAGGGTTAAAGTTCCTCACAATTGTATAATAAATAAAATAATAATATTGGATAAGGATTTTGGTGAGTTAGATCCCATGGTTAATATAGAGGATATCCCAATCATTAAAGTAAATAAACAGTCTATGGTACCCACATCATGTCTTAAATTGTGTTCTCCTATTATTGTATTAGATCCAAGTACACTTTTTTTATTTTCCAAAATCCATTTTACAGTTATATAGGAACCTAAAATTAAACTAGATTCAAACCAAACCACTACTATATTTCAAAGTTCCTATACAGTAAACCACAACCCAAATTTTAAATTCAAAATGCAAAGCACATGCACATCTCATCACCTCGGGACCCAAAATCTCGAGTTGTGAGTTTCCTTGATCCACGCCACCTGATGTGACCACATCCACGGAAAGACCCATCATTGATCATCCCACCAATGTATCCATCATAGAAACAACCCAAACCTTTGTCTCTTCACCCTCACCATCATCACTCTAGAGACAAAAATCACTGAAACCAGAAACAGCTTCACAACCAACATGAAGAACCATTCACTGAAGCCAAACATCACCCCCATAAAAAACGTAACAGACTACCATATCTCATCATAATAAACCACTCCACACCCACCATGAAGAAATTAAAACCAAACTCAAATATACATAAACACCATAGACATAAACTTTATTCAAAAATAACTGAATCCAAGAGAAACCAAAACATAAACCCAAAAGAAGAAGAAAAGACAATTCAGGACTCATCTACTGAAACCCCATTGGATGCTCAACCAGCAAGCCCAAAAACCTCTTGGGAACCATCGCACCAGACCTACATGGGTAGTATCATTGGAACCGGAATAAAAATCACAGGTTTAGTAGATTGAAGCTGCAGTAGTAGGTAGGACCAATAACAGGACCATCAACCCTTCCATAAATCCTCATCGATGGACCTTCACTAGAGAAACGCACCCCAAACCCCGTACCATCAATGGAAATCATCTTGAAAGAACCACTGTGACCCATAACAAAACCAATGATGGAAGTGCCTTCTAAAATACCATTGATTTCTCATACATCACATCCTATAACCTCCTTGAAACAACCGCAGTAGACCGAATGGGAGAGCTGTGAAGGTACATGAATCTAGAGAAGTGTTTGAATCAGACTTGGGCACCAATAGAGATACTCGACCTCTCCAATACCACCAAATCCATCCATAAAATCCAAAACCAAGGGAGAATAACAGAAAGAAGGATCTTGGAGGTAAGAGAAAGAAGAAAGGTAAAGGGGAGATGTGGTGAAGTATGGTCCCCCTCCGAATTGACATCGAGGAAACCCTAGATCGAGAGAGTGGAGAGGGAGACACCCCTCAGAGGTTTCAAACTCTCAAGAAAATATTAAATGAAATATTTCATTAGATCACATAGCCCCAATCCTTTTTTACTATAATGGTTGTTTAATTACATTAAAATGAGTCACCCAGAGCTGGTGGGTTTTACGTTACATGGTAGTTAGATTTCATGAAATCACATTCCCAAGATCAGATGTTTTTCAATCCTTGTAAGACTAGATACATACATAATAATAAATTAATATTAATATTAAATACAATAGATGGTACTTAAAAATTTATTTTAATGTGTCTTTATTCCTCTATCAATGTTATTCTTATAATTTCAATCACTGCAATCCTCTTTATTACCAAGGTCAATAGGGAAACATAGGAAAGAGTGTTCTCAAATGATCAATAGTAGATAAGGTATATGGGAAGCTAACATATAATAATAATAACACAAATAATATAGTGGTAATTTACAAACAAATGATTCCACAAAAATGGATTCAAAATATAATATATATATTATATGATAATGGAAATAAATAATCACATAGATGATGATAATTGATCACATAATGATGGAATGCATAATACCAAACATAATAACCATACCATTATAGCTTTACACCAAGACATCTTCCCATATCATCAAGTCCTTTTCCAATATATCATCTATAAAAGAGTAATCATATGCTGAGTACTCTAACTATTTTGACTTATGAGGCTTACTGATGCCTCGAGGTGTTATATAATTCTAGGTTCCACTCATCACATAAAATCAACAATGCATTCACTATATAAAAATACTGGAAAAATAATACAATAAATAATCTTACCAAAGGAACCACATTCATAAACATGTCCTA
This sequence comes from Viscum album, assembly GCA_963277665.1. NCBI lineage: Eukaryota > Viridiplantae > Streptophyta > Magnoliopsida > Santalales > Viscaceae > Viscum > Viscum album. The sequence continues at coordinate 1,857,956,405 of OY728151.1, read as the reverse complement.
AAAAACTAAATATTATCCATATAGAAATAATTAATGTTTTAATTGTCAATATTTTGATAGTTAAATAAATTGTATGGTTATATAGGCAAATACCCTTCAGTCTAAATAATTATTTATAGAGTACTCACACCATATATGATAAATGAATGTATATCCAAGTTAATAGTTTTTAATTGTCAATGTAATTTTATAGATACATTGTTTAATACCGTTTAATAATAATTATTATGAACAATGTACTCGCACCAAAAAGGATAAATAAATATATGGTCAAGGAAATAGATTCTTTTACTTAATTAAACAGTTTTTTATCTAGGTGAATATACTTTTATCAGAATGATTAAGTACATGGTAATCACACTATAAAGGATAAATTAATATATGTCCAAGTTAATTGATTCTCTTATCTAGTTGAATTTTATGACTATTTTGGTTAACACACCTTAATCAAAATAATTATGATATAGTGTTCAAAAAATATAGAATTAATGGATATACGATCATATCAAGTGTTTTTTATTGTCAATCTAATTGTATGTATATCTAGGTCAATTATCTTGAACCTTATTATTAATAATTAGGGATTCAAAATATTAAAATAAATACCCTTATCAAGTGATGAAGGTAGACTAGTAGTTATCACGTACATGAAATTATTGAGTTGATCAATGCATTTAGACAATAAAATACTTAAATTTTCAATTATAAGAGACCAAATAAATTATAGTAAAACCCCATTTAAAATTAAGAGTATATATAATCACCCATATTTGATATACATTAGGGATTCAAATTTTCATTAAGGGGTAACTTTAAACATGATATGCATTGATTTAAAAGGTGAACTTGTGGAAAAATTTGGTTTTATCCACTTGCGACCTGATAAAGGCTCCACCATCTACAAAACCGCTATACTTCCATTAGAAAATCCCCCCTCTTATAAATAATAAGTCTATAATTTGATAAATACATGGAATGTATAGGGATTTTTTATCATGATAAAATATATAGTTGCATGCCTCTTAAGGGAACTTTAGCATAACTATGAATTATGAACAGAGTATAACATGAGTGAAATGGGGTATCACATTAATTAGACATCTTAAGGATAATACACACATTGATATTAAAAAAATATTAGAATAATTAAATTGATATTTAGAAGGATACTATAATGGAAATGTAAATACGATTAGAGAAGGGATAGAAATATGAACTTTAATTTGGCATTGTGGTAACATAGAAAAATAGGATTAGTGAGAGTGAATGAATAATACCTTATGTAAAATATATAAAAATGGATTATAATAAATTGTATAAAGAATAATATTATGATATTAAAATTAATTTCAAGAGATATAACAATAAAATAATTACGATTGGAAATGAATATAGTGAAATATGAACCCTTACCTTACACAAGTTTCTTGGTTTTGAACTAAAACTTAAAACCACTAAAAAAAATTTAGGATTTAAGATATAGATATATTAGATAATCTTTTAGGGTGATATAAATAGATAATTTGATTTTTTTAGTATTTGTAACACCTTGACCCAAACCACCGGGTCTGATCTAGGGGTGCCACAAGACCTCATGTGTGCCTCCCCATACACAAGTTTTTTCCAAATCATAGTGAGGGCCCATGGAATGATGTGGGGAGACTATGACCTCAATACCAGGTAACATAAAATTATTTTAAAGGAATTTATATAAAATAAAGCAATAAATAATAAATAAATGAATAACCATTATAGAAACAAAAAATAAAAATAAATCCTAGCCCATTCAACATCAATATGACATGTCATTTAAAACCAACCAAAAATAGATCAAAAGGATCTAATGTATGGGTAATACAAATATAAAATCAACATATAACCCAATGTATATCCAAAATCATCTGAAAAATTATCAGAAAATTCTCATCTATCTACAATCGGGCCTTTTCCCTTCTCTGGATCCCCAATCATGAAATCTACTGGTGCGTCGAAATACCAAGGTAGGGTGTGAATAGAAGACTTAATTGGATACCACCAATGACCCTTAACATAATTTCATAAGAGATACCTATTATTTCCAAGAAATTAAACATGTTATAGATATAAAAAACAATATATCACATAATTACAACATATGTTGGGTCATCAGAGACTGACTATACCTTCTTCAACACCATTCCAGAATGAATAACGATCAGCCACTTGTTGTATCACCCTCGACGGGATAGTTCAAAAACAAGAAAGACATATCCCAGTTAAAGGGATATCCCATAGCATGAAGACCCTGAATTTGACACATCCCCCTAAGGGGAATAGTCTATGAGGATCAACCGTCTTTCTCAACAATAACACATAAGAGAAAAAAACATGATATGAGATACAATTGACATCTCAAACATCACATCAAATAAGAAAGTATCATAACCATCATAATCCAAATGAAATAAACATAATCATATGTCTCATAAGGATATGCATGCACACCAAATTTGATCAATAATTAAACATTGATCTCTAGGGGATACACACATATGATAAAAACATGACATGAACCTATATAAAACATACGTTAAAGTCAAGGGATTCCTATATTAGGTGAAATGATGATTATCAATGAAAGGGTCATATTCCAAGTCTAGAAGAACCACCCAAGAACCATTCTAGGTTTTACATGAATATAACTATAGTATTATAGTTGAAGGGAAAAGAAACTAAGAAGTTTAGGATAGAATAAACTCACCAAGGAAGATCCCCCAACAAAAAGGATCTTCACCTAAGAATTTTAGAGAATAAAAATCATTGAATATGGATTATGATTCAATGAATTATAAAAAAAACTAATTCAATAATTTAAAAACCCATATATCTTACCAATAAATAAAATTTATAATTGATTTCGATCAAGGAGAATAGGGGAGAATTGATCATGACCAAAGATGAGCTTATCAGATTGGATGCACAGGATTAAATGGGTGTTTGGGCATCAAAGAGAGGAGTAAGAAGGGGGGAGGAGGGCCCAAATAATTGGAGAGGATATAATATGATATTAGGGGGAAAATCAGGACTAAGTTATTTAAAACATGGTTTAAAAGCCACATATTTGTAAAAAATAAAATAAAATAGGTGTGCTATCTAGGCACCATTGAACACCACTGATGATCCAGTGGAGTCCAAGGGATTTGTAGTTTCCTACATATCTATACAGACTCCACTAGATGGATAGTACATCCCACTAACTGTCTGGTGGACCATTTGTGTCCTTACAAGCTATAGTAATCTCAACATTCTTGCACATTTCTGATTCTCGCTTCTCAAACACTGATTTCTAGCCTTAAAACACTTGAAAACATGCTCAAAAAGATATGTGAAAGTTCAAAAAATGTATGAGAACACAAAATTAGGTTTCAAAATTATCTCACACTTTTTGAATTATCATCCTTAAGAAGTATCCTCAATGGTATTATTGAATAACTCAATCCACAATATCTAAATCTCAACCTCCCACAACCACATTTCTTCTTGAACACGTCTATGACACCATTGAACCCAGACTAGAGGAACAATATTTTTCACACAACTCCTTCTATATTTAGCCCACTATCTGAATAGGTTTCTCCAAAATGATTCATCAAGTACTATCTCAACATCTTCACGGTCAATTACATACATATGATTGGGCTCATAATTTTGATATTGTGACACATGAAATACATTCGTCATACCTTGATGTTGTGGAGGAAGATCCAGCTAATATGATATCATTATGAAATGTTTGAATATCTCAAATGGCCCAACATACCATGGTTTCAATTTCACTTTCCACCTAAGATGTCTATTTCCCAAACAAGGGGACACTTTAAAAAATACCTTATTACAACAATGAACTATAAGGGTTGTCTCCTTCAGTCATCATAAGTAAATTTTATTTTTTGATCCATAACCAGCCACTTCTTAATCAACTACATCCACTATGAGGTCCCATATACCATATGTGACTAAAAAACTGAAGAATCACTTACCTCAGGCCAACATAGAAGTGAATGACATGTCCACACTTACATAAATTCAAATAGATCTATCTGAATCAAATATATAACGTTATTATTGAATGAGAACTCCACTAGTTCCAAGTGGTCATCCCAAGATCCAACTAAGTATAGAATAAATTCTTGAAGAATATAAATCAATGTATGGATCATCCTCTCTTATTACCCGTCAATCTAAGGATGAAAGGCCAAACTCTACATCAACTGAGCACCCATAACCTTCTATAATCCTTTCCAAAATCATGAGGTAAACTTGAAATATATTTCAGATACCATAGTCAAAGGTTTGATATGAATCCACCTGATCTCTTAAGGCATATATCTTTCCTAGATCATCCAATAAGTTGGTATCCTAGATCAATATTAATTGGGATACTATTTTCAACTAGTTTAAAACCACCCAAACAGTGTCTCAACCTCTCTAGGTCCTAGTAAATCCATTCAAAAATTCTTTATTAACCTCATTAAACTTTCACACAGGCACTAAAAGTTAATAGGGTAACTCTCTAGGTTTCTGATGCTCGACCTTTATTCTCAAAAAATTCATGAAATAGGAGAAAAATATTGTAATTTATCTCTCCATGTCAGTCCACCAGAACTATCACTTAACATAGTGATACATATTTTTTGACCCCATGTGTACCGCCCATTGTGAATCATGAGAAGATCTCATCAGCTCATATCTCCTAAAATATGAAACCATCACCCTTTCTTGAACAAAAAACACTCCTATCAATCGAAAATACAACCTAAAACAAAGACATTTCTTTCCAACCTCTGATTCATCACCCCGCACTCTCGATCATGATCCTGAGTGGTATTCACTAATTTTACAAACAATTTTGTGATCACTAAGGGTTCATAAAACACTTCCTCTTGATCCTCCATTATAACCATCTAGCAGCCTTCCAATAAATCCCTGAGCTTCCATCTAGCTATTGATGTCCTTTCACCCACCTCCTTTTTTATTCTCATTACATTTTTAGACAATTTACCTTTCATGAGATCATGCTCCATATCTATGTCGAACATTATCAAGTAATATACCCAAAATATTTGACAAAGATTCAGTAAACACTACGAAAATATATACAAAATCCTCTTTTGGTCTGTATATATAATAAATATCTCACCAAAGAGGTAGTTTCATTAGAGTTTCCATGCATAGACCACATCTACTAACTCTATGTTGTGATTATGGTAGTTCCACTAGTGGGATTGAAGAAGATGAGACCTATAAGCAACTACCTTACTAACCTTCAACAGAATAGATACTAACCAATGAAATATACATCTTAGTACACAACATAGCCAAATCCAGGTTCAGGAAGGGTCATGATCAGATCCTACATAAATCTTTTTTTAGCTCTAATAAAATTTATTATCATTGGTTTATCTATTCAAACTTGAATACCTTCATGGTAAGTGTGGTCATTGGCACTTCTAGGTGAGGATATCCTTGAATTGATATCCTATAGTACCAATAAAATTAAAAAAATATATAAATATTGAATACATTCCTCTGTCATTCCTAAGACATAAACTCATCAAATTTATTAGGATCAACTATTAATCCCATTTGAGAAACCACATACCTAATAAAGAGAACTTCATATATCCAAAATTATCACTTTAGGTACATGATGTAAAGATAATGTGATCAAATAATACTCTATAAGATATGTAGTTGCATAGAATGTTATTAAATATCTTGGAATATATAAGGTTATCATCAATACACACAATGATGAATGAATATAAGTATAGGTGAAAGATATTTTTCATGTTGTCTATAAACACTAATGGATCATTTGTTATTCCTAATGGAATAATGAGACACTCAGAAAACCCAAACCATAACCTAAACATTGTATTCAATATTTCTTCCACTTTAACTTCAAGCTGATGGTATCTATAATACAAATCGATCTTTGAAAACCACAATTATTACCTCAAATGATTAAATAAGTAATATTTTTTGGAAATAGGTACCTATTATTCACATTTATCTTATTCAACTTTAGGTAGTCCACAAAAAGTTGAAGACTACCATCTGCCTTTTTGTTGAACAACACTAGAGCACCCCAAGGGGAAGTTCTCATTCTGATGAATCATTTTACCTCAATAATCCCAAGCTTCACGATGATATATTTCCACTTAGTTGGTTCTATGAGATTTGTTGTAATTGATGTCATGTGCACAATAGCCATAATATCAATCCAAAATTCAACTTTCTTATATGGGGGAAACCAAAAAAATATTATGGAAATACATATCAGTATAGGTATACCATCTATGGAAAAGAGGAGGGATTCACTGACTGATCCATTGTAATTATCATGTCAGTCACCTGCGCTGAAAATAATTCTATTTGACTGGGGTCTGGTCCCACTCTACCATCCTTTCCATACCATTTACCATTCATCACAAAATTTTCCTCCTTAGGTGATGATAAGGTCACATTTATTTGATAACAATTGTTGTGCGCATGGAAACTGGTCGACTAGTTCATGCCAATGATCCTGTCAAAACCCATCATCTCTAAAATTGTGAAGCTCCAAACATGAACAATGTTAAAAACCACCATAAAAAAGTCTATAAATATATGGGTATGATCCATTTTATTTCTCAGGGGTGTATCTAAAAATTTCAAATCAAAGAATTATTTGACCCATAAGTTTAACCCATCAACCACTTGAGAAGATATGAATGAATGAGATGCTCCTGCGTCAAATTAGGTAACTGGTAGATTAGAAGAGATCAAGACAATACCTTGAACCATGGAAGGTATATCTCTACCACTAGATAAAGCTTGATCAACCATATATTCTTTTCAATCCACCACTCCATGATTCCCAAAAGGCTCATGAGTCATACGGTTTACTAACCCTTGTAGGGTCTACACATGCTTCTAAGGTCCTATATCTGCACCATGGATTGATTTAGCTATGTGAAACCATGAATCATAGAACATAACCACTTCAGATAAACATTATTTCAAAACCAGTGACAATTCTTGACTGAAATAGGATAGTATTTGGAAAAGTGTCCATTCCTCAGACAATTATAGCACATAATAGAATTTCTCCCTACAAAAGGAGTCAAAGAATCTCATCTACACTCTAAAAACTGACCACTACCTTAGTGTCCATACTATAAATCCCTATTATTTCTCCCAAAATGAGAAATGAGGAAAGAACAAGGGATGGTTTAATACCACAATATGTTATGAAATATTTTTTTCAATTAAATTAAATTTATTCAATAGCTTACATTACACGCAACACCAAATTTTAATGAACTGTAATATAGTACACCATTATAATGTAGCCGTTAAATTGGTGAGCATGAATAATAGTAACTAAATTGTGAAAATTTTATGGTTCACACATTTATAAAATGAATTAAAACGTTACAATTGATTAGAAGTGAACATAAAAAAACATTTAAAAGTGAAAGATATATTTTTCTAAAAAAAATATTTTTAGGCGACAAATTTGTTTTTATCCTAATAAATTAAATTATTCTCTATTGAGGAATAATTTTAATTAAATTTATATAATTTATATTCAATTAAATGTTTTATCATTAATTTAATATTTTTTCTATGCATTAGATAATAATATATCCAGTTTTATTCTTAACAACAATAGTTTTTTTTTAAATCATCCCTTTTCAAGAACATATTTTTAATTTTTTTTCAATTTCAGAAAATTTATTTAATAAAATTAAATTAATTTTTTAAATAATAATTTAAAAATTACCTTAAAGTGATTTTTTGATAATTTTCAGAAAAGATTAATTTTTTGATGAATAATGAAAATACATATTTTTGTTGAAGGTTTCCTTTTAGTTTAGAATATTTACAAGGATCCATTTAGATTTAAAATGGTTTAAAAATATAACTATTTAAATTTTATTTTTATTAATACAATTCATTTAATTGGAATAAATTACATTTTTTATTTTTATATAAAAAATATTTATACTTAAAAAAACTTTTTCTTTGGAAAACCACTTTTATCACTTCTGTGAGTTTAATTTTAAATTAAATTATACCACTTCTATGAGTTGAATATTTTAAGTGGATTAAATATTTTAAATTAGAATAATTAATATTATTTAATAATTACAACTTAATTTTTTCATAATGAATAGTAAAAATACTAAAAATTAATTATCATGGTTAAGGTTAAAAGTAATTTAATTGGGGTTAAACTAAAAAGATAATGGTTAAAATGACCTAAAAACTTGTCTAACTCATATTTTATGGATGTATGTGGAAATTATATCACCTATGGTTCACTAATTATCTATTTTGGAGTCATTTGTTCTTAGAAATTGACATGGAATTATTATAAAACATTGAAAATTGCAAGTGTGCTAATCAGCTCAATTTTAAAAGGTCATCCAGTCTCATCAACAATTCATACTAAAAAATATTTTTTTGGCCAATAACATAAAAATACCTTAATTAATTCCATTCTCACGTCTTAGAGTCATTATTTTTATTATTAAACCCTCCTAAGATGTCTTTTTGTATAAACCTAAAGAGGTTCTCTGAAGAAGTGGTACAATTCTAAACCATGTGTTTTTATTTTATTTATTCTTCCTCATCCTTAAAATATTATTAAACTATGATGATATAATAACATCATTATATAACATATAATTATATTTTATTTTTTAGATGGTAAAACTTATATCCATCTCTTCTTCCATCAAATGGGAAATAAAGTAGTCGATTGTGTGTATGGAAGACTATCACCTCGTGAACTGATGTAATTTTTTTCCATAACGGCCTCTCATGGATGGATATAATGATGGATTTAATGTTTTTGTGTGTATATATTATATTAATTTAATAATTATACTTATATAATTATAATATCACAGCTACCTTCTTATCTTCCAATCCATCGAAAAATGATAACATCGCTCGAGCGTATTTGTGGACTACCACCTCCACGAAGCGATGTGATGGGTCTTTCATTTCATTTTTAAATGTATGGAAATGAAGATAAATTTAATGAATATATATTATATATATGATATAAAAATTATTCTAAAAATTTGAATTAATATTGAATGTCCTTTTGTTTTATCTGTCGAGAAAATGGAAACAACATTCACACGTACATACAACCTACTATCTCCATGGATGGTGTAATTTATTTTTCTATCTCTAAAGTTTATGGATGAAAATAAATATGTATATAATGAATATATATAATATATGTGTAATTAAAAAAATTATGGATATTATGGAACCATAATCAATATAAAATGACCAAAACTACCAAACCAAAACATACAAGAAAAACTAAGTAGATATCACCCGAAATATTGTTTTAATTAACAAGTATTAATAAACTGTTGATAAAAGGGTTATAGGTAATCATATATGGAATGATATATATTATTTGTTTCATGTAATATATTTATAATAAACTTAATTTTATTTTATATGATTTTTTGATGTATACGAAGAAATTCAAGACTTGAGGTATGGTATTTTCGTCTCACTTTTATTTTCATGGGACACAATCCATATTCACCACTTGTTTCTTTTGTGTGGTGTATATATATCCCATGAATGTATTTTATAATTATTATAAGTAAAATTATGATATATAAATATGCATATAATGTTCTTTCTTATATAGAGCTTACAATTCAAAAGGTAACAAAGTGGGGTGGTTTTACATTATAATCTCATTGTTTATCAGGATTGTTTAGTAATAGGTTTCCAATTATTAAATATTATGATCTACCTCCAAATAACTTCATGAATTTTTTAAACTATGGTTATATATTTATAATACATGTTTTCATTTTATTTTCATCTATTTATGAAATAAAGAGTCCAAAATAGTGTTTTTAAGGAAAAATTATACCAGTTTTCACTTTGATTAAAAATAATTTATATTATTGTTCCATGTTTTCTAAAAATTCTTGAAAGAATTTTTTTAATATTATCAAATTATTTTTTCAATAAATCAATATAAGTTTTTGATTTTTTACAAAATGTTTTAAAATTAATCTTATTTTCATTTTCTGAGTAAGGGAGTTTCGACTTTTAACCAAAGATATGAAAACAGCCTTTGTTTTAACATGTACGACATAAAAGGTATTTCACACCATCATGACCAATATATGATTCCAATATTCCATTAATATTTTTCAATTTTTTTCAAATAAAATTTCTTCCATAGTATTTTGGAAAATTTTATATTTTAAATTAATTATTTCAAATAGAAAAATATATTTTCCTCAAGAAATGTTTCAATTGATCTTTTAAAATAAATTTCTATATAAGATGGAATACAATGATGTTTATTAACAATTAATGGGGATATGATTCAATTATACCATCGTTTTTCTTTATATATGTGGTTTATGACTATGATGAAAATATTTTTATGAAACCTATTTATTTTCCATGGGTTATGCTATGATGAAATGTTTATTAAATCAATTACCTTTATATGAGTTATGATATGATGAATGTTTTATGATTTTGTGGTAGACATATGCATGATATTCATTATTTAATGGGTGGGACTAGAATTATATATCACACTAACGAATTGGGTAATGATTAATGTACTATGAGAATAAATGGTACATGGGAGGTTATCCCAAGCCCAAAATAGGGTATGTGATAGGTTATAACGAGAGCAAAAGAGGGTACATATATGTTTATACCAAGCACAAAAAATAAAACATGGGAGGTTATCTCAAGTCCAAAATAGGATGCATGGGTGGTTATCTCAAGCCTAAAGTAGATACATGGGTGTTTATCCCAAAATTATCATTTTATAAATGTCGTGGTGGGTATCCTTAACATTATATTTTCTATGCTTCTATCTATGTCATGAATCTATGTCTTATGCCAATGTTATTCTCTCATGACTCACATTATTTGATTAATTTATGATTAATGTCTTATTAACTTCCATGATGTATTACATGAATCCTGTTTATGATCTATGATATGCAGGGCAAGTTTTTCAATATTATTCTCATATTCTCATACCCTTATTCTCATATTATTATGATATCTCCCTTATTTACCCTTACTGAGAATTTGATATTAACCTTTATTATGTTTCCTTTCCCCTGGTTATGAAGAATGATTTTATTTATGATATGTATAAGAAGGGTTATATTTATAAATAACTTATTGTGAGATGATGCATTTCATTTTTGAACCAGTTATCCATGTCTTGATGTTTCCAAAGGAACTAGACCTATACAATTCTGGAATGGATCTTTATGTCATGAAATTAATATCCATCAAATAAGATTTAATATCTATGTATGAAAATAATAGGCCACTATAGTCGGTATCATAGAAATATTTATATACACTTTGGAAACTAGGATAAGAAAACTTTATTAAGGAACCTAATGAAATTTAAAAGTATAGAAAAATTTCATGGAATATTTGTGAAGGATAGAGTGAGTGGTTTCCAAGAAATTACATCTCTATCCTGATATAATATGTGTAAGATCCTGACCTTTTCTGAAGATGTATCGATATTTTTTTAGGTATTATTTTACCTTGTGTTGATTTTATTTTTTTAGGTTTTATCCTGGTTGTGTTTGGGTGAAAATTAGATGTTTTTTAGGCCAATTGGACAGTGTATGGTTCGTGCAGAGTTTTCCCAAACTGTGCACCCATCCCAACAAATCATACCCCCTTAATATAGTGGGTTTTTCATGGTTGGTACAAGGTTTGATAAATTTTTCTCCCTCTTATGAGAAAACATATGACACCCCTAAGTGAGTCACACGGTTAAGGTGCACAGTTAGGGGAGATTTTGTGCCCCATACAGGAAACTGCATGGGCAGAAATTAAATCCCATGAAAATTAGTTTTAAAATCTCAAACCCCCAAATATTAATCCCTAATCACACATACATGAACCAAATCTCATTCCTATGAATTTAAGTGGATACTAGATGGATTCCAAGCCCTCCTGAACTTTGTTCTTTGCGACTTAAGGGTTGGATTGTTAGGTCTACACCTCTCAGGGTATGTATTTTCTTCTTGTTTATATCTCTCACTCTCACCCACTCCTTTTCCAAGATAAAACAGGGATGTTTATCCTTTTTTGGTTATATATCTATATATAGGTTTGTTATATCTTGATTTGTTTGATCTTGAATCTAGGTTTTGGATCTAGATTCTCTTTTTCATCATGGGTGTAACCTATTCATTTCAAATTCGGTATTTCTTTTGGGTGATTTCTCATCAATGAATTGAGGTAGGTGTTCTACTATTCAAATCTCAATGTCTTGATTTCAGTTAGTTTTATATAATTTTATAATTTCTATTGTATTATTATAAATTTAATTTCTTAAATTAATTAATTAGGGTATTGTGAAATTATGTATATTTAATTGATTGAATTGTAATAATTAATTATGGAATTAATTATGTGTATATTAGGATTTGATAATTGGATTAATTAATTATTAAATTAATTAATGGAGAATGTTTTGATTTTTCCATTTATTGAATTTGATTAATTAATTGTTGAACTAATTAATGTATTTTATGTGATTAATTAATTGTTTAATTAATTAATGGAATTGATGTGATTATTTAATTGTTGAATTAATTAATGGGAATTTTTTATTTTTAAATTGATTGAATTGGATTAATTATTTTTTTAATTAATTAATTGATTCTTTGATTGTGAAATGTGATAAGAAGGTTATTGTTTATTAACCTTGAATGATGTGGTATATGTGGTATATGTGTGATTGTGATATTTGTTAGTGGGAAATGGTTTTATGCTTAAAAATACCATAGTAATAAATTATTTGATAAATTTGTGTGGGACATGGTCTTTTTTTTTCAAATCCCATAGTGATAAATTGCTTGATAAACGTGTGTGGGACATAGTCTTCTACTTCTAAATCAAATAGGGATAACTTGTTTGATTAATGAGTGTGGGACAAAGACTGCTACTTCAAAATCCCATGGGGTCCTAGGCTTGGAGACCTAGACCCAAACTATTATTATATGACTATGATTCCAATTGGTTATATTATAAATTGAAATGAAATTGATAATGAAATTCCTTTTGTTATAATAAATTGTGGATTGAATATTTGGTATGGTTCAGACTTTGGCATGGTCCAAATCAGGTATTATGAGTTTGGGTGTCCTAGTGAATCCAGGGGTAATGTGGTTAAATAAATAGTAATTGAATAAATATAAACTGTTTACTTTGTTGATTTTATTTATTCTTTATAAATATACAAACACTATTTTGATTAGATATTTTTTTAGAAGTCGTTAGTGGTAGCCTATTGAGTTTTACTCACACCCTACTTGGGATTCCGAATCGGTGCCTGAATAGATTTCATGTTTCAAGACAAGTTAAGGACAAGGGACCTATGTTAGATGGTCGATTTGGGATAGACCATAGATGAGTGAATCATATGTGGTTCAGATCCTACTTCAGAGTTGTTAGTATTTTTACTTATTTTTGGGTTTTTTCATATTAAAACTTGACACATATTGGCATGATATATATACTTTTTAGTTTTGGATATTGTGTTTCCTTTTTTGGTCATCATGAAATATTAGTATTATTCTGGTTATTGTTATATCATTTGGTTATGTTGATTTATTTCCACTATTGTGTTACTCTAATAGAGAGGGTATAGTCTCCACATGATCGATATTATACCCTCACTACCAGTCATAAACCTATGGTGTATGGGTTGGAGCACCTTAGGTCACCTATTGGACTGGCTTGGGGCACCGGTGTGTGGCACTGGGGTTGGTACATTACAAAATGGTATCATATGAATTTTTATTTTATTTTTATTTTGTATTACTATTTAGTAAAAGAAGACATGAGAATAGGAGGTGTTTGGCCTTGGCTAAGAGATTTTTTAGGGGAGTATCTACCCTATTTATGATGGTTAAATCCAAGTACCCAAAGTTGGATTCTTGTTATTGATGTGTGTTGTTATAGTTGATTCTACTTCAACATGAGTTATGAACATTCTGTGTGATTTGAATATTGTTTTTGAGATTTTATGAGATTTGAATTGTGGCCCAGTATAGCATGAGAATAGAGTATTTATTCATCATTCTAGGCGCGTTATATTATTTTATCACATGCACCATTTTATCCATGTATGGGAACATAATATTTTTGGTAAACTGTTAATTGAAAATGATTTACCTTGTTTGTGTGAATTAAATGAAAATGTTCCTAATGTGAACTTGAAAATTGTAAAATGATGAAATATGTGGAATATGGGTGTCTAATGTAATTCCCCAACCCCAGTTACCCAGATTCAATGCATTATTTTAATACATTGGCATGATTACAAGGAATCAATTCCTGAAATATTGATCAGTTTAGCAGTCTTGGAAAATAGATTACATACATGAACGTTACATTACACATTAGAAAAAAAACACAACATAAATGATCCTTTTATAATGTCATTAATACCCTAATTTAACCCTGTTTATCAATCATAATACACTTATTGGAATCCTGGGAAAATTAAAACATAGAAAGGGGTGAGCTCAGATGCTCATTAAGGATAACAATATAGCAGAAACTTTCATAAATAGCATAAACATTTAAGGAAATGTATAAGACTAAAACAAAAGCCTTTTAAACTTAAACTTCAGAATAATATGGCAAAGATAAAATAAAATAATTCTATTTACTTATGAACATTGATATTCTACTAGTCGAATAATAACAAGAAATATCAATAGCCACTTTCATAATGATAAAATGCATAATACCAGACTTCATAACCATATAGTCAAGGCCTTGTTCCAAGACTACAAATTATATTTTATCAAGGCCTTGTGCCAATACACAATTTTGTCTCATGAGACCTACCGATGAATCGAGGAGCTATAGCGGGCTCCACCAGTCACTTACTAAGTTTGATGCATTCCTCATATGAAAAGTTTTAAACATAATATCAACATTCATATTAAAACTAGCATATGAAATGTCAATAATTTATCCATAAACCATTAATGGTATAGAAATAACACATCCACAGTCAAACATATCACAAAACCTTCAATACAATATGGAATATTTTTATCATAATAAATAAACTTCAAACAAGTTTAAAATCCATCAAAGTATGTTGACATAGATGAAAATGATTTGTAAAACTCTTTGAGAGAAATATCTCTTTTTCATGAAAACATTTAAAAGTCACACAATTTGAAAAGGAAGACATTTAAATACATTTTTGATTCAAATTTTCCCATACCTCTTTGAAACTTTTCAAGGGAATTAACATTTTAAAAACATTCATATCCATATAAATAAATCCTAAAAACCCATTTTGAAAACATGGATATTAATGAGAACGATTTTGAAGAATAAATATTTAAAAAATTTAAAATGATGTTTTAGTAAAAAGTCCCTTAAAATTATTCCTTTGAAAAATCTTTTATGAAACATGTACATGGATAATAAATATGTCCCAGTATATACTTACGTAAAAACAACCTCGGATAATAAAGAGATTGTGAAATTAACCCTTACCTTGCACCTTCCTTTAGTCAAGGGTACGTTTAAACTTCTGTATAAAGACCGTAGTATGTTATTAAATTATACCAGAACCATATTAATATTTATAATATCATACATGATTCAGTTATGACTTTATACTACCCATTTAATAATAATTTCCATGTTAGATTAACATTTCGGGTAATAATTGCTTTCTTTATCGTACATGTTTTAACTTGTTACTCTTGATTGTATCACTTAGATATGTATTTAAATACTTACAGAATATAAAACATTATTTATATATCATATATATTTTGAATATAAATATGTATAATACATATATATATATATATATATGAAATGGAAAACACATTTTAGAGAGACGCTAGTCAGTACGTTAGCATAAACGTTGTTTCCGTTTTCATATCGTATTGAACAGAACTAAGTGAATAAGATATATGTAAGTATATATATATATATATCCAGTAGAATTATTATGTCATATATTAAATACTTATTAATGATATATATTTTATAATCATTGTTGAATGTTGAACGTGGAAATGAATCTCATCACGTCGTGGAGACGGTAATCCGTACGTATGCTTGAGCGAAAATATCATTATATTGATGGAGAAATAATATGTAATTGGAATTTATATCATATATAAAGAATCATTAAAATTTTATATTTATTATTTACATCAGTTGTACTAATTATTATACCCATCTAAATAATGAAGTGTTTGAATAACAAACTACACCACGACGTGGATACGGTAATCTATACGTGCGCATGTATGGTGACTTTTTTATTTATAGGATGGATATAATAATGAATATGGTTGTAAAATTTCTATAATAACATCAAATTATATATAAGATACTGGATTTATTATTTTAGAATGGAAAAAACAAATAAAGAGTAAGTGGAAGAAGAAAAGAACTTGGAAGATGTTATGAAATATTTACCTTTTTTCGGGTTCTTCCTTTTGATTTGATCAAAAGGGCTCCATAGGTTGGATTTATGACTAGAGGAATTCCTCTAAGATGAAGTTAGTAATGTTGGGAGGATATTTGGTCAGGTTTTTTCTGATAAAAATTTCTTTGGAGGTTTGAAATTAAGATAATGGGATGTTCCCTTTTATAAGAGAGGTGAGGGTCACTTTTGGAAAAGTTTGAAATATTATTTTTATAATAAACTCATTTTCGGTTTATAATGGCTCCAAAATGAATTATTTAAAAGCTAAGATGGGTATGGGTCGAAAAAAATCTCAACCAATAGGTTTTAGACAAGTTTATTTTACCATTTTAACCATATCTTTTAGATTTAACTCTTAGTAAAATAATTTAACTTTTATCGTGTCTTCTTGTATTCTTACACTATATGGTTAATAAACTTACTCTAAAATTACAAGAGAACCTCAAGTGGTTAATTAATTAAATATATAATATTATTTAAGCCTTTTAGATGAACCTTATGTTTTTAGGAATATTATATCAACCAATAATATAGTATTTGTTTTAAAAACTATTTTATGTCAATTTTGACATTATTTGGTATTTTTTTCGTAAAAAACATAACATCATGATTACATCGAAAAAAAATTATTCAATAAACCATAACATGTCATATTAACCTATAAAATTAGTTTAATTCATCAAAAGTCTCAAATTACCTTTATTTGGGTATCTATAATATCAATTATTTTAATCTTTCATTAATACGGTAATTATTGCAACATCATTGTGTCATAAATAAATTTAATTATTTAATGTCTAAAAGTTATAAATAAAATATCATTATGTAGGAAATATTTTTATCTTTTTAATGAATATTTATAGTCGAATTTATATTCTGTGTAAGCCAATATTAAAAAAATTAATTATTAAACTTTGAATTTAACTCTTTTAACTCTTCTTTAAATAAAATTGTAATAAATGTCATAATCTAATACAAGTGGACCAAA
This sequence comes from Viscum album, assembly GCA_963277665.1. NCBI lineage: Eukaryota > Viridiplantae > Streptophyta > Magnoliopsida > Santalales > Viscaceae > Viscum > Viscum album. The sequence goes on along the minus strand of OY728151.1, from coordinate 1,857,938,859 downwards.
GAGGTTCATATTTTATTCCTAAGGTTTTTTTGGTTGAATTATACTTATCCAATAGAATTAGTACTTGTGTTAGATTATCAATTATAATCATCACAAAAGATCCAATATTTATGGATGTTTAAAGGATGTGTCTGAAAATCTTAAAATAAGAGGACAAATATTATCAGTCTCATATGATTGTTCAAACATATATCAAAGTGAAGATTAAATAGGCACATAAGGAAGATTTTTATCTATAGAATAAGGTCAGAAATTTTTTTGAGTTTAACCATGATTATGATGGAATGATAAGGTTCTAGAACCATGTATGTGTTCCATCAATAATATAATTGAAGAAGGATATGTCATAGGAGGTTCATAGTTCTTCATTATTTATTCATCTTAGAGGTATTAAGATGTATAAAAATATGAAATAGTATTTATGTTGGGATGTAATGAATATGTGTATTTTAGAGTTTTTATCTTGGTTCTTGGTATGTTAAGAAGCTAAGGTTGAGTGAAAAAATTATAATGGAATGTTATAACCATTACCCATACAATAGTTTAAATGGGAAAACATCACTATGTATTTTTTCTTCGAACTCCCCAAAATGTTTAAAGGAAAAAATGGTAATTGGGTTGTATTTTATCACCTTAAAAATTCATCACAATTCATTTTTATTAGAGAGTATTTATCTCTATATTAGCTTTAAAAAATATAAATTAAGAAAACGTTAAGGTTGTTTGGAGTACCACATTTTATTGTTTTAGATCTAGATTTGAGATTTTCCTCGATGTTTTAGAGAATTATTCAATAAGACCTTGATACAATGTTGAGTTTCAACACTATAAATCATCCCCATAAAGATGATAAGTCTGAGAGAACTATTCAATCCCTAGATTATATGTTGAGATCTTGTTCTATGGATTTCAAAGTTGGATCATATCAACGCATTCTGATAGTTTAGTTTTCTTAAAATAATAGTTTTCACTTGACCATTCATATGTCTCCATATAAATACCTCTCTAGAAAGAAGTTTATAACTCAAATATTTGGATGAATTTTGGAAAATAGAGTTATCGAGACACTATCTATCTAAGGAAATGACAGAAGAAGTTAGATCCATTCAACAGCACATCAGGGGCAGCCTAGAGTTGATTGAAAAGTTATACTAAAAATCATCATTGTGATATAGATTTTGGAGTTAGTGAGAATTTTTTTATATGAATTTATCATTGTAATATGTTTTTTAGATTTGGGATAAAAGGAAAGATGATCCCCAAGTATATTTTCCCCTTTAAGATTCTTTATTGACATTGGACAATATCTTATCACTTAGCACTTCTACCGAACCTCTCTCAAGTCCAGGATTTGTTTCATGTATCTCTCCTGAGGAATTACATGCTCAAACCTTCACATGAATTGAAATAAAAGTTCATACCACTTGATCATGATCTCTCTTATGAGAAAAAGTATTTGGAGACCACTCACCCAGTCAAAGTTTTGTGGAAAAACCACCAATTTTAGGAAGCTACATGAAAACCTGAGGATATAATGAGGCAAAAGTATCCTTTTTTATCTTTATCATAGTAATTAAAATTAACGGAATAAATTAAATTTAATGGGGTGGAATGTAACACCCAAAGAGTTTTTGAAATATATCTTTTTCAAATAAATTTAATTTCATTGATAGCTTATGTTACACGCAATTTTGAGCTTTAAGGAAACATAATAAAATATACCATTATAACCTAGATTTAAAATTGGTAGGTATTAATAGGAATAAATATATTATTAAAATTTTATTCTTTACAAATGTATAAAATAAATTCATTTGTTATTAATTTATTAGAAATGAAAATAAGAAACATTTGAAAGTAACATATTTTTTTTCTAAAAACTTGTTTTTATGAGCGTAATGTGTTTTATCCTAATAAATTAAATTAGTCACTATTGGTGAAATACATTAATGAAAATTGTATATTAAATATTCAATTAAATTATGTATCATTCATCTGATATTTATTCAAGGAATGAGATAATAATAAATCTAGTTGTATGCTTAAAAACAATATTTTTATAAAAAGAAGTTTCATCACATTTTGGGAACTTATTTTAAAATTGATATTTTCCACTTTTATAAAATATATTTGAATAAAATAATTAATTTTTTAAATATTAATTTAATGTTTTTCCTAGTGTTAATTTTTTATATTTTTTTGAAAAGATTAACTTCTCAAGGAATATTTAAAAAAACTTGTTTTTATTGAAAACTGACTTTTGTTTAAATTTTATACAAAGTTTCATTTTAAAAAATATATATAAAAGTGAAATTAGTTTAATTATAGTATTATTAATCCAATTTATGTAATTTAAATTAATTTCATGATGAATTTCAATATAAAAAAGTATTTAAACTAATGAAAATGTTTTCTTTGAAAAACCACTTTTTCATCGCATATATGGGTTTAATTTTGAATTAAATCCTACCAATTATATAAATTGAATTTGTTAATGTGGATTATATTTTTGGAATAATCATATTTAATATTATGTAATAATACTATCTTAATTTTTTATCATAATTAATAGTGAAAACAGTAAAAATTAATTATTACAATTAAAGTTAAAATGTATTTACTGGGGGTTAAACTAAAAAGATAAGGGTTAAAATGTCCTAAAAACTTGGATAATACATATTTTATGGACATATTTTGACCTTATATCATTTTATGTTCTATAATTATCCATTTTTTGAGTCTTTTCTATAATAAAGTGACATTTAATTATTGTAAAACGTTTAAACATTACATTTGTGCCACTCACCTCAATTATAAAAGGGAACTCACTCTCCTATACTATTCACACTTCCAAAGCCTTTTATATTATAAAATACCTATAAAAATAAATTTATTATCCATAAAAAATTTATTATAGTAATTATTTTGATTATAAAACCCTCCTAATAATGCTTTAGGTATGAACCTAAAGAGCTTCTATGAAAAGAGGTATAGTTCTTAACAATGAGTTTTGTATTATTTATACTTCTAAATCCATAAATTATTATTAAAATATGATGGTAAAATAGAATTATTTTATAAAATATAATGAGATTTAATTATATTAATTTAATTACCATTATTCATATCATTTTCCATCAATTTGGAAATGAAAATGTCGGTTGTGTTAACAATTGACTACCGCCTCGCGATTTGATGTAATTCATTTTACATCACCACATCTCACGGATAGATATAATGATATATTTAATTTATATATAAGATATATATACAATAATTATATTTATAAAATTTTAATATAACATCTACCTGCTTACTTTCCCATCCTCTTAAAAATGACAGTGTTGCAGATGCGTATGTGTGGACTACGACCTCCGTAAAGCGATGTGATACAAATTTCATTTTAATTAGACATGGATGTTAATAAGGATAGATTTTATAAATATATATGATATATATTATATAAAAAATAATATTTTAAGGTGAATTAATATTTAACTTTCTTTCATTCCATCCATCAAGAAAATGGAAACAATGTTCATGCGTACGTATGGCCTACCGTCTCCATGAACGGTGTAATTAATATTTCTATACCTAAATTTTGGGGATGAAAATAAATATTTATTTAATGAATATATATGATATTTATATCATAATTTAAATTTTTTTATGATTTAACCATAATAAAAGTACAAGGTCCAAAACTACCAACCAAAACATACCTGAAAAATGTTTTTGATATCACTCAAAACTGTGTTTTTAATATATAATTGTAAATAAATATGTTATAAAAGGGTTATATTTTATAATATATTGTATAATATATATTATTATAGTCCTATAATATATTTATAATAAACCTATAATTATTATATAAGAGGTTCAGATGTTTAGGATAGAAGTTGAGATTTGAGGTAAGAGGTTTTCTTCTCACTTTTATTTCTATGAGACGCATGCTATATTCAAAACATGTTTCTTTTGTGTGGTGAATATACTAAAAATTAATTTATTTTAATATTATTATCATTAAAGTTATGGTATATACATATGAATCTAATTTTATTTATTTCATCAGGCTTACTATTCAAAAATTACCAAAGTGGTAAGGTTTTTACATTACAATCCCATTATTTATCGGGATTGTTTATGATTAAGTTTCCAGTGATGAAATACTATGATATAAATCTCAATAAATTTATGAATTTTATTCTCATATGGTTATTTATATAGAAAACATATTTTCCTTTCATTTTAATCTCTTTAATAACTAAAGATACCAAAATAATGTTTAAAAAATGACTTTATTTCTATCTTCGGTTGAAACTAATTTCTCTTCCATGAACATGTTATCTAAAAATGTTTTAAAGAATGTTTTTACTATTATCCAATTATTTTTTGAAACCATTTTTACTCTTTTTAAAATTTTTACAATACGGTTTAAAATTAATCTTCATGTTATTTTCTAAACAAGTTACTTTTGACTTTTTGCAAAAAAATTGAAAGGAATCATTGTTTTAACATGTATGAAATGAATGATATTTCATGCCATCATGAACACACAATGATTTAAATATTTCCTTATAGTTTTTCAATGTTAATTTCAAAAACAATCTTCCATAATATTTGGTAAATTTTTAGACTTTAAATATGTGATTTCAAAGAGAAATGGGCATTTTTCTTGAATAAATGTTTCATGTGATACTTTAAAATAATTTTACATCTAAGATGGAATCATTTAATGTTTACTGATCATTAATAGTGATACAATCCAATTATAACATCCTTTTTCCTTTCTATGGATAGTTCATGATTATTATGACAATTTGTTTATTAAACCCATTTCTTTTCCACATGTAATGCTATGATGAAATATTTATGAAACCCGTTATTTTTCCATGATTTATTCTATGATGAATATTTTATGATCTTTTAGAAAACAAATATGTATAATATTAATTATTTTATTATTATTCCAAGAATTATATATCCCTCCAATGCATTGGGTAATGATTAATGTTTGATGATCTCAAAGGGTACATAGGAGGTTATCCCAAATCCAAAAGAGTGTACACAAGAGGATATCCCAATACCAAAAGAGGGTACATTATAGGTTATCCCAATACCAAAAAATGGTATAGGGGAGGTTATCAGAAGCCCAAAAGTGTGTATATTAGAGTTTATCTCAAGCACAAAGTAGGTACAAGTGTGGTTAGCCCAATCCTAACATGTTATGAAAGTCTTGGTGGGTAGCCTTGACATAATATTTTCTATGATTATGTATTTTCAAAAAATCAATTTATTATTCCAATGTTATTATCTCATTGACCATATAATTTTATTCATGTATGATTCTTGTCTTATTAACGACCAATATTTATTCCATGACTCATTTTTATGCTCTATGATATGCAGGGTATGGGTTTCAAATTCAATTATCATGTTCACTTAGCCTTATGCTCATGTTATGCTGATACATCCCTTGATTAAACTTAATGAGCATCTAAGATCACTCTTTATTATGTTTTATTTACCTAGGTTATGAAGAAATTTATTATGTATGATAGTTATTAGAAGGGATATAGTTATGAAAAACATAGTGGGAGATAATGTTGTTCACTTATAAACTAGTTGTCTAGGAATCCATGGTTCCAAATTCACTAGGCCTTTATGATTATAACATGGATCATTATGTTATATAATTAATATTCATCTAATAGGATGTAATATCTCTGTTTGAAATGTGTGGGTCGCTATAGAATGCACATGTCAGTCATTTCAAATAAAGTAGGATACCTGAATCTCTATCCTTCTCGATTCCATTCTCTAAGATCAGTGATTTACAAAGCACTGCAACACAGGTAATCAAATTGATGTATTTGACTTGTATCCTTAGCTCTAGGAATAGTAAAATATTTAGCTTTTTATCTTTTTGTGCCTTCTTTTATTCCATAAGTGAATCAATGCATATAAAATCTTTTAAGCCTACTGAAGATAAATACATCATCATCAATCCCTATTGAATATCTATAAACTATTAAGCACAATAAGGCTTCAGGGAACCAGGAAATAACTCCTCAAAGAAGAGTTCTATGAAAGTCACCCATGTTATCCCTTCCCGTCAACCAGAATATATCATGACCACCCACCATTTCTAACTATGTCTTAAATAATAATGGTTGAAAAATTGACCTTATGATCATCTATGGTCTCCATAATGTCAAAAAAACACTCTATGAATCATATCTAATGGTCCATGTCTAGGGGGGGCTCTAGTTCTCTAGAAGGGTGGTGTGATGAAGCTAAAATTCATGATCAAATTCACCCATAATATTCCCTCCCCTTTGGGTTAATCTAATCTAAATTGGTATTAACTGAAAGGGTCCTTGTTGGACCGATTCTATTTCTTGACCCATAATAGAAATTAAGGAATAATGATCGGTTGTATCTTACTTCTCAATAGGTAGTGAAACTAGATGCTTGATACATATATGAGGTTAAATTACTTGAAATATAAAAACAAACCTCATAGAATACAACAAATTAAACAAAAGGACTAGAAGAAGTAGATCATTTTTAGTTCACTGGAATACACAAGCATTTACAAAAAAGTATATCCTAAGAAGCTACCAACAAGAACAAGGAGTAACTCCCTAAGCACTACCCAAAACCCAAGTTAATCCTATTATACCTACACTTTAGACATAGAAACATATATAAAATCAATCATAAAATACAATATGATCAAAGGAAAGAATATGTGAAATAATTCACCCTAGAACATATCATAATTTCAATTAGAATTTAATTATTTGGGCTTTATCTCATGAAAGAAATAGGTATATTTAGAATTTGTTCTTAAAATCCTATCATGTTATTAGAATGGAAACCAAATCCCATAAATAAAAATATAAGCTTCATGTGTAACAACCAAGTTTAATTTATTCAATCGTAACATCAAACAGTAAAAACAAAAACTCCCACTTTATTGAAACTCAAAGGTACACTACATAGTGTTGGCTAAACACTGAAATTGTTACCCTACATGAGTCCCAACCATCATATATACTATTTTCCATGTACTTAATCAACTTTAAATAGAATAAACAAGTTAGTGAACCTGGATCTGATACCATTTTTTAACACCCTGATCCAAACCACTAGGTCTGAGACCGGGGTGCCACATAACCTCATATGTGCTTCCTTGTATGCAAGAGGTTGTCGACTAGTAGTGAGGGCCTATAGAAAAATGTGGGGAGATTATGCCTTAAGTACTAGGTAAAATTATTGTGTGTTAAATTAAGAAATATATAAATAAATAAATAATAAATAAATAAACAAATAGCCATTATAGGAGAAGAAAATACAAATAAAACCCTGCCCATGTAGTAGCGATATGGAATTTCATATAAAATTGACCAAAAACAAATAATATGTTTACAATTTATGTTTAAAAATATATATAAAAGTAGTATTATCCATATTTATTTATAACTAGAATCATTTATAACTTCATGATAACTAGTTCAACCATCCAGCATAGGGATCTTTCCCTTTATCAGATCCTTAAGCATGAAATCTATAAGCACATAAAAACTCCCAACTAAGGTGTGAGTACAAGACTCAGTTGGACACCACCAATGGATATAAACTTGATTGAATAAGATATATAAGTGAATTCCATGAATTTAAATATGGTATAGATATAAATAAAAATATATCACATATATGCAACATATGTTGGGTCCTTGGAGATAATATCTTCTTGATTCAGCACCATTCCAGAATGAACAACAATCAGCCTCCTAAAACATCCGCCATGATGGGATAGTCTAAAAAAGTAACTGAAATTTACCTCTTAAAGGGATAGCCCAAATAATAGAGACCAATTATATAACACAACCTCCTCTGGGGAATAGTCCATGAGATTCAACCATTATACTCAACTACAAGATAGAATAAAATCACAAAATGATATTAGATATAATTTATTGATCAAACTTCACATAAAATAAGCAAGTATCATCACTAACACAATCCACATTAAAATTACACAAGCATATGTCTCAAAAGGATATGTACACACACCAAATGTGATAAATAATCAAACATAGGTGTCTAGAGGATACACATTCATGCCAAAAAATGCCACTGACTTGTAAAAAACATGTGCTAGAGTTAGGAGTTTCCAACCTTAGGTGAAAATGATGATCAAGGTAGGGCTCATGGGTTTATAAAAACCTATAGATCATAGAACCATTCATAGTTTTACATACTTATAAATCTATAATTTAGGTGAATGATTTAACATACCCAAAAGTTTAGGATATGATCAAATCACCAAGATATTCTTAAAACAGTCTTGGACCAAGTATTGTATAGAATCGAAATCCTTGAATATGGATACTAATTCTATTAATAATCATCCAAACCCTTATGAGATCATTCCAAAACCCTTTGATCGGACCTATACATTGATGATATAATTGATTTAAATTAGGTGTGATAGGATATAAACGGTCATGATCAAAGAAGAACTTATAAGAATGGATGCACAAGATCAAATGGGCATTTTGGTATATAAGAGAGGAGTTGGTGGGGGTGTAGAGACCAAAATAACCAAAGAGGAGATCATAGGGTATTAGTAATTTAATGAGGCATGAGGGAATTTAAATAGGGGTAGATAGTCATAATTTTATAAAAAAATCATGTAAAACTAATGAGCTTGTTGAGCACTGTCAAATGACACCAGTTGATCGGTGGTTGTTAAGAAGAATAACTTCTAACCAGGAACCCAATTGACCAGAAAATAGATCCAAATAACTATCCAATGGAGATGATATCACATTCTAGGTTTCACCAAGGCCACCATCATTACACATTTCTAATTTTGGATACCCATACACCTCTTACCATCCTAAAAATTATCAAAAACATGCTAAAAATGATATGTAAAAGTTATAAAAAAAGATGTGTACCAAAAAGGATGTTTCATAGTATAAATGAGAATAGGTTGTGCGTATTTATAGGTCGGGAGAGTATAATACCATGTAATAAATTATTGAATATTTTATTTTTTCAATTATCTCATGTGATCCACTTTACCCATAGTTTCCTATAATCTACCTTAATCCTCCAATAAAAATTTAGTTCAAATATTAGGTGAATAGAAATAAATTGGTTGTGTTTGGTCATGTATATATATATATATGATGTAATATTTATCATATGTTATCGTATTTTAGTATTTTTAACTTATTTTAATTTTTTACAAAAAATTACCAAATTTCACCCCATACCTAATTATTATATCCTAATTAAAAATATTTAAACCACATTAAAAAATTAATATTATAAATATGATAATTTTATATTTTAAATAAGTAATTATAAATATAGATTTTGTGGGAAATGTGTTAATCAAAAATTCTACATTATTATTACACTGATCAAATTTATTTCTAATGAATACATTATCAAATTTTGATATACATTTTATGAAAATAAACTTATATATATGAGAAATTAATTTTCAAATAAAAATAATAAATAATTTATAAATTATTAATTAAGTTAAAAATATATCACTTAACCTTTAAAAGAAGTGTTTTATTGAATCAAAACATGAAAATGAAAGATTCATTTAGTTTTAAAAATATTATATCAATCATAAAAATATTATTTAAAATATTATTTATATTTATAAATTACTTATAAAAAATCCTTTTTGGGTGAAAATATTACTAAACTATTTTTTATCATTTTATGAATATAAAATTTCATATGAAATAAAAACATATTCTTTGACTATAAATGATTAAAATATACAATTATATTTATTTTAAAAAATGTATAATAACATGTTAATAATTTCATTCCAATGAATATATTACAATTAAAATGGATATACAGAAAAAATTTATAAATAAGATAAATATAGTTATAAAACAATCATGAATTTGTTAAAAGAAATTTTACAAAATCATTAGAAGGAAAAAAATATTGTAAGAAATATACATAAAAATTAATTGTTATTGATGGTTTAATAAACCATATATTGATGTAACTTTTACCAATTGATACACTGTAACTATATAAAGTTGATAAATAGAATTTATATTCCATGGTAAAATCATGATTTCAAGATGAATGATATTTTCAAACCAATAATGGAATTTAATAAGATCATATATGTATTTATAACCAATATATAATTTTTAATGATGTATAAACATATATATATAGTGGTTTCACTTGAGGATTATATAATTACAATGAAAATATACACAGTGGTTATGTAATAAAAAAAGAACAATATATCATCATATTATAATTCTAAAATAATGTTTTTCATGAAACATGTTTATTTCATGTCAAGTTTTAATTTTCTTATGTACAATTATTCTTATAGGTGAAAAGTGTTTTTGGAGACTATGAGTAATTTTATATTATTTATCTACTATTACTACTAGTATTTGTAAAACATTTTTTATTTCCTGATTTGATGAATTGAAATAAATTTACATTCCTTAGATAATAACATTCTTTACTTTTATTGAAAATCACGATATTTATATCCCTTAGTCAAGATGTCTACTTAAATTAATTTATAATTTCATTAAAAATTAAATATGATAAATTTATATTATTTATTATTATTTTACTTTTACGATATAATAAAGAAAATTAATTTTATAATATTCATTTATTTTTTAGTGATGTTATTATAAAAGTTTGAATCCATATATATAAAATTAAACAAAATATAATTACTTAAATATGTAGGAATCATTTATATGAAATATGGAGAGTTACACACCCCATTAAATAAATTTAATATTCATGATTTTTACTTAAAATGTTTATTTCAACAGTTATGAATTGTTGAGTGCAACATAATATTCCCTATTATGGTTTTTACCAATGTCCCCTAACTAAAATATTAATCATTAAACTAATGAAAATTATGTTATAATTTAAATTATCGAAAATTAGGAAGAAATGTTATAATTATAAGTTTATACTACTTGTGTATAAAAACAATTTATCAAACTAATGGGTTTCTTTCTTATATTTTACCTTTATAAATATAAAATTAACATCATAGTTCCAAAAAATAACTAAACTCTACTCAGATACAGACATGAACTTCATTAATTCTATTACTAAGATAATCCCTATAATTTTATATAATCACTGGAACCATTTTATTTATTCCATCATGTGTTATTGATTATTAAATAAAATATATTTATTTTTTATAAATAAATAATATAGGTTATAAATAAGGAAAAATTTAGACAATCCATGGTATTAATTTCTTATATATTTCATATAGGAATCATATTAATTTTTAAACCCATATGTTATGTTTTTATTAAATTTCTTTTGGTTTCTTATTAATTCCCATGTTATCTACCAATTTTATTATAAATAAAGTTCCAATGGTTTCTACTAAACATTATCTAATACTAACTTTAATTCTCTTAACCCTGGTCACCTAGAGCTTTTTTGTTGTACATTTCATAGAAATCATATTACATGAGATCACTTACCCAAGATCTAAATTTTATCATTCCATAGGATATTAGATACAAACATGAAAACATCATGAAATAATTATGGAATAAAATACATAGTAGTTAAAAAAAATTATTTCAATGTATTTTTATACCTCCTTTAATTCTATCCATAAGATTTCAGAAATATTACTCATATTTGTTAATTGCGTAAATGGGGGATTATAAGAAAGGGTGAGATCAGACACTCATTAATGTATAAAGTACAATATACGCTAACATGAAATAATAGTGGCATACATAATATAGTGAGAATATATAAAAAATAATGAAAAAAGGGATAAATAATATAGTCCATGGATATCATAATAGTGGAAATAAATAATCACATGGAGAACAATAGATGATCTGATATTAATGGAATGAAAATATAATACATCATAACCATACCTTTAAGGAATTGTTCCAATACATCTTATCATACTATCATGGCCTCATTCGAAGGAATAACAAATAAAAGGGTAATATTATAATAAATAAACTAAACATACTTTCCCATGAGACCTACTGATGCATAGAGAGCCTATATATTTTTAGGCACCATCCATAACTTAAATTTTCTAATGCATTAACCATATTAAAATAATGGGTAAATAATACAATAAATAATGTTTCAAAAGGAACCAATTTCATTAATATAGATGAATATTCTTAGATTATTAAAATGGAAATAATTATCATATAGATTGTTATGATATCCCCAATAAAGGTAATGATATGTATATCTAGGAAAATACCCTTCAATCTAGAAAAATGTGTATAGGGAACTCACTAGTTATATGATAAATTAATTTACAACTAAGTTAATAAATTATACCAATCAATTTAATTTTATTGATATATAGGTTAATAAACTTAATTAAGAATAATTATGTAAAATTTACTCAAAATTTATATGGTAAATGGATATATAGTCAAGATAATATATTATCTTAATCTATTAAAATTTTTGGCTATATAGGTTTATAACCATTAATTAGAATGATTATTTAAATATTAGTCGCACTGTATAGGATAAATAAATATTATACCAAGAAAATAAAATCCCTTAGTTAAGTGAATTATATGGTTATCTAGGTTAATACCCTTTAATCGGGATAATTACGTATAGAGTGTTAATGATATATAGAATTTATGGATATATAGTCATATCAATAGCTTTATCTAGTTAGTTGGATGGTATGGATATGTAGCTAATTTCACATGAAACTTTTTAGGAATAATTAAGGATTCCTAATGTTAAAATAAGTGTCTTTATTAAGTGATTAATATAGACTTGTAGTTTTTAGGTACATATAAAGATCGAGATTATCAATGTGTTTAGACAATAAAAACATGAATTACAAATGGTAGTATAACAAAGTAATAATGGGAAAATCCCCTATAAAAATTACTTTTATGCAATCACACAAATTTAATACCCATTAGATATATGATATTTCTTTAAAAAGAAGTAACCTAGTCTGTATGTTTTGATGAAAAAAAGTGAACTTAAGTTAAAACTGAGACTAATATACATGATACTTGATATAGGGTCCTCCAACTACATCACCATTACACATACTTATGAAAAAATCCCCCTATTATAAATAATACTTACAAAATACCATAAATACATAGTATATATATGGATGTTTGACCATTGGATAATGTAGAGTCTCATCTTTCTTTAGAGAGTTTTGATATAACAATGGTTTGTGAACATAGTATAATTTGAGTGATATAGTATCCAATTCATATGATATAATAAGGATAGTAACTACAATGATATTATAAAAAAATTAAAAATTAAAAATGATACTAGAGTAGAAATGTAAATAGGATTGAAGAAGAGACATAAATAGGACCCCTACTTCATCATGGTAACAATGTAGGTTGAGGGAATTAGTGAAAATGAATTAATAATATCTCACATGAAATAAATAAAAGGGGTGGTAATATACTAGAGACAAAATAATATTCTTATATTAACAGTAATTTCAATAGATATTACAACATAAAAATTGAAATTGTAAATGAAGAGACTCAAATATAAACCCTTTCCTTGCTTAATATTATTCGCTTAGAACCCAAATTTTTAACAATAAAAACACTTAAATATTAACAGTATAGATATAACATAGAATAATTGAGTGGTCCATTAGGATATAATTTGAACTTGGTGTAATGAGAATTGAGAAGCGGAGGTGTGTATTTATAGGCATGGTGAGTGGAATCCCATGAAATAATTTATTGATTAATTTATTTTTCTATTATCTGAAGTGCGCCACTATACCCATAGTGATCCATAATCCCCCTTAATGGTAAAATATAATATTTAGTTCAAACATCAGGATAATATAACTATATTAGTTGTGTTTTTTCCGTTATACCAATATATGATGTCATATTCACCGTATCTTATCTTTCGTTATAATTTTTACCATATTTTACTATATTTTACCAAAAAATAGACAAAATAAACCCTTGAATAATTTGGAGATATTGAATCAAAATATGTAATCTATTTTATCAAATTAATTTTCTAAATATGAGAAATTTATAATTTAAATAAATACTTTTGAAAATATTTTAAAATAGAAATAAGTTACTCCAAACAACCTCATTATTATTCAAATTGACACATTATTTTTCTAATGAAAAAATTATGCAAATTTGATATCAATTTTTTCATTACAACCTTATAAATATGAGAAATTATATTTTAAATGAAAATAATAAATAATTTATAAAAAATAATTTAGTTAAAAATATGTTACATAATTAGTGTATCAAAACATACACATGGAATATTTTATTAGTTTTAAAAATATGAAAATAGTAATTTAAACATTAAATGAACTATTATTTAAATTTATACAGGCCTCATAAAATAACCCTTTAGTGTAAAAATATAATTAAACCATTCATTTTATCACGTAATATACATAAACTTTCGTATGAAATCATAACATATTATGTTTATATCAATTATTACATGTTACAGTTATATTAATATTAAAACCTATAAAATATTATGTTAACAATTATATTACAATGACTAAATTAATATTACAATGACTAAATTAATATTAAAATGTATTTATGAACATAAAAATATATGTAAAATAAATGTAGTTATCAAAGATTCATGAATTGTTAAAAGATATTTTATAAAACCATTTTAGTAAAAAATTATTATTATTATTATAAATATAAATAAAATTTTATTCTAATTAAATGGATAATAAATATTATTTATAAAGATTCTTTTACTAATTTATATATTATAAATATATAAATATTAGAAATATAAGTTATAATGAATTATAAAATCAGGATGAATGATGAATGATATTTTCTTACCTTTAAAAGAATTTCATAATATCATGAATTTATGTATAACTATTATATCATTTTCAGTGATATATAAAAATATAGAAAAAAGGGTTTGAATTAATGTTTATATAATGAAAATGAATATACAATCAATATTCTTGTGATAATGAAAGAACCTATATACCTTCATTTTATAATTCTAAAATAATGTATTTTATATAATATATATATATATATATCATGTATTCTTCTATTTTTTTAAATATATCAAGCTTATTTTTAGTGTAATGTTTGTTGAAGATAATTAGTTATGATATTTTATTTATTTAATTTTACTTCTAATATTTATAAAAAATATATTTAATGTTTTGATGAATATAATAAATGTTTATTCTATGGATAATAAATTTATTTTTCTGGAATAGAATGATATTTACATCCACTAGTCAATAAATTTAGTCTTATTAAAATTGTTATTTTATTCCAAATTAAATATGTTTATTTTATATTATTTATTTATATTTTAAATTTAGTATGTAATGAAAATATATTTATTTTATCATATTCATTTATATATCGGTGATATTATTCTAAAAAATTATTTCCAAAAATGAAAAATAAAATCCAAAATTTCATAATTCACATATATGAGAAACATATATATTGAATTTGGGGTGTTTCCAGCTGATTATGGTGACACAGCTCAACAACACTATAACACCCCCATATTTCACTGTATATTCTCCTTTAATAAAAAATATATTAAATAGTGTCTTTTACAAACTATACCAAACTAAAATGAAAAATCTTGATATATTTAGAATCATGAATATGACCATTAAATTATCTAGTATAAATTTATGTAACCATATAAATAATCAATAAATAAATTAAGGGAAAACGGCATCCATAAATGGAGATCATCCTTACAAATACCATTTTTTGAGATAGAAATGGAGGTATTGTCACTTGAGTTTGTCCTGGACTAAGTCCACTGAAAACATGATAACTTACAATTTGTGAAAAACTATATACAAGATATGTCCATGTTCATAGAGATGTCCATAAGATTCATGCAGGGTGAACCACTACTTGAAACTGTAAGAGGAGAAAATTTGATGCTCATGTCTTATGAGAATATCATAAGGGTTTATATAAGTATAAATTATTATTATAACAACATGTAATAAAATATATATATATATATATATCATGAATTTTTATATTTTTTGAAAGGTCATTTTTTATCAATTTTTTTTATAAAAGAAATGTATTTTCAAAAAATTGGCATATTATTTCAATGAAATAAGTTTTTTATGATTTATTAATAAAATTATTTATTTTTTTAATAGTATTTTAGAACTATATTAATATGTAATTTATAGGAAAAATAATAGGTAATATACTAAATTTCATTTTCCTATAAAAAGAGCTTTTCACAGTGTTTTATGTTTTTAATTAAAAAAAATAAAAAAAATATGATGTGAAATTGAATAAACTATCCTAATTTTTGGATTTATCATTAAAATATTAGCATAAGTTTATTTTTTTTTATATTTCTAAAAATAGTATTTTTAGGTGAATAGTGTAATATACAGTTTTTACAAATACATTTTTTATGGAATTATTATTCTATAATAATGATTTGGAAGTTTTTGAAATACTTTTATAGAAAAATATGAATTTACATGTTATATTATAAATTAAAAATAATAATAATTCAAGTTTATAAAACTATATTTAATGTTGAGAAACATAAGTAATATTTCTCTAAAAAATATTTAATACTTTATATAATAATTATTTTCAAAGTAATTATTATCACTTTAAGATATTGAATAAATATAATTTTATTTAAAATTTAGAATCGGTAGTTAAAAATTATATAATAAGGACCAGTTTTTTAATCATAAAGGATAAATTACTTAGTTAAAAATTGGTTTCCACAGTGATATTTAAAATGGTAAAATTAAAACCTCTATAAATAAAAGACCTAAAATAAGTTTAAAAATGTGTGAGAATGTATATTTTTGGCATTTATATTCCTTATCACTTCTTAAATCCATTATTTCGAAATCTTGGGACCAATTTAATTGATATTGACTCCCCATTGATAAAAATTTATTAATATTGATAAAAATATCATCCCTTTTCACTTATAAAAGAGGATCTCATGTCCTCACTTAACCTCACACTAAAACCCACTAAGTTTTTAAAAAACTATTAAAATCCCTCTATTAACCATTAATAGAAAACTTAAAGTTGTTCTAGTCTTATCAAAATACCACACCTCAATGTTTTAACCACCTTCAAAAAGAAGATAATCGAAATAGTGAGGTATAAATTTCCAACTGCTCCTTTCTCATTTATATTTCCTTATGTATAATTATTATTTATTAAATTCCACTTCACCATATTAATATGATAAAATTAGCTACAATATTATAATTATATTTCATGATAATTATTTTACATACATTAATAACATTTTCCCATTCAATTAATAAAAATAAAAATGTGAAACATGCGTATGAGCGGACTAATTCCACCACAAACTAAGGTACCTGTTTACCTTTACTTCCAATCATGGATAGTTAAAAAGGGAATATAATGTATAATTATGATATTTATGGATTATTTAATATTCTTAAATTATAAACCATTTTACTCCTCTCTCCTGTTTTATGAAAATAAAATCATCATTCATGCGTATGTTTGGACTATCTCCCCCATGGATCAATGTATTGCATTTTTCATTACTGTCTTTCATTAATGGTTATACTAATGGGTTTAAAGTTTATATATAATTTTAAAGATATTAATAAGTTTATGGTAATATAAATTTAATAATTTACTAATAATATTAATTATAACCAAACATTATAACATTAACCTTCTTAAATGGGCAAACTAAGAAGGAAAAGAAATTTCTTCATATTATGTAATTTTCTTGAACCCATAACTTCATCAAACATTTAATTATAATTATGATATATAATTTTAATGAAAAATAAATTATATCATTATACTAATTTTATGATTTTATTTGAAATAAATCAACTCATAATCATCTATTAATCATGGTGTGTTCTTATTTGTCTTGGTTTGACCACCTACTTGAATAATGATATGAAATTATATTATGGATGAATATGAAGAAACAAATTCATGGTATAATATGATATTTTTATTTAAATAATTATTATTATTTTTTAGAAAGTATACTTCAATATTTTACTTAAAAATTGTGAAAACACCTTTCGCTGGTTAAGAAAATCATTGAAGTGTGCTTATTATTAATTTCATCTTCAAGGATAAAGAATTAAATACTCATAAAAGGAAATTAAAACCTCATAAATAATTATAATTCTTCCATTACAATAAATTTATCATCTTGGAATTTTAAAATTTTGAAGAAGAATGAATACGGACACTTTTTCTACAAAACTAGTACAAACGGTAAAATCTATAGACACCTTATATGTTAAAATATATAAAATATTACTAATATACACATTGATAATGATTATAAATGAAAATTATAATTAGTTTTAGTTATGAACATGGTTATCTAATTAGTTATTAAGAGAGTTATTTTTGGTACATATGTGGTTATAAGGGGGTATCCAAAGAAGACAAGATCAATGGTATGGGATTATTGTCTCAAATTTTCACTAATTGAGACATATTACTTAATATACACCTTGTTTTATTTGGAATCATGTATATAATGCCTAATTTATTTTTTTATCATGATCCTCTCATTTTCTATAATATTTAATTTTTTCAAGGTGTTTTTATTCGAAAGTTTCTAATGTTATAAGGGTTTCTTAGTCTCATTTTCAACTCGATGGGGCATGTTTCATACTATGAACCATTATATATTGTATATGATGTATTTTTTGGCCTATTTATTTCTTGTGGGATAACAATATTACATTTCATGATATTTTGAGTATAATTTCTAGAACACACTCTCATATTATTTTGATTCAAACATTCAATGAGTTATAAGGGACTTTGGTAAATCAAATTTTATTCTTTGAGTTGTATAGTTTATTTTGAACTTAAACCTTTAATGTCATTTATATTAAAAGATCCCCTATTACATATGATTTATAATTTTATCTCTTTGATGAAAATTATTTCTTACTTCATATCCACTTCCATGAATTATTTACTTTTCCATAAAATTATAATATGTTTTGAATAATTAACATCCTCTTAAGTATTGATTTCTCTTAAATGTATATTTATCCTAAGTATATGTTTTCACTTACCAACAATGATATACTATATTATTTTCAAATACAATTATATATAAATTCTTGTGAACTTTGTAAATTCCTTTTAAAGATAACCTTTGTTGATATATTTTATGATTTGGATTTTCCTCCTTATCTCAAAAGGGATTTATTTTGCCTGATTTCATGTTTCCAAAATCAACTATATAAATGAATTTATAAGGTTCATATATTAGGGTATTGAATATGGTATCAATAGATTTGGTTTATGTAGTTATTTATGTGATACATTGTGAAATGTTATGTGAAACCCATTCTTATTCCATGGTTTTAGTGATGTAATAATTAAATGTTTACTAAGGTAACATATGTGTATGGTTAATATATTGGTGATGGTGAGGATATATATAACCCTCTAATGAATTGGGTAAACATTTAAATCTCATGATATAATGTTGAAATGAGTAGTGATGCTCAATCCAAAATGGGAAGCAGGCATGATTCCTAAAAGGAAAATATAAATATGTTGTGATGTCTGATATTCTCTAAGAAATGGGTTTTGATTATTGATTAATTATGAGAAATAGTTGGGGATTCTTGATCCATAATTATGTGTTTATATTCTTATGTTAGTGCCAAAATCCATTGATATGGGGCTATGTTATACTTTCTAGCACATTATTTAAGTCTCGTGTTTTCCGAGTCTTTAACCCATGTTATATGTTTGATCATATGATATTATTTGTCCTATTATCTTTCCATATAAATTTTATTTATTAATACATGCTATTTTAGTCTAAAATTTCGATCCTAGGTATGTTTTATTAAATTTTTATGATCTCAACCTAGGTAACATATTGATATGTTTATTTTTCCCTTATTGGGAATTTGATCACACCCCTTTATTGAATTTTTATTTTCAAATTAATGAGGATGAGTTTATCTTGGGATATGTTTTAAATAAGATCTATTATGATGAAATTATGGGGAAAAGATCATAGGCATTGTAAAATAAGTTCCAAATATAGATTTTATCCAAAGACACTAAACCTATGGATTCTTAGAATATTGAATTTATTATGTAGTGTAAGGTTTTAATTATTCAAATTATGTAGAATAAAATAATTTTTATATTAGGTTACTTAAGAAACATAAAGGAGGGACATTATGGAAAATTTATAAGAAACCATGTCATTCAAAATATCCATAATTCTCATTATGAGAAAGGTCATTAAGGAAAATTTTCTCTACTATGGAATCATCACCTTTGATCCTAGTTAAATATATAACATTTTATTTGGAGTTATTCTCTATGTATACCATCGTTCTAGTGTATATTCTGTTTCCAAATGTTGAATAAAACATAAAATCTAAAACTATAGCTACTTATCATATAATATATGAAAGGTCATTGAAATATATCCATAAATATATTACCAAGGACCCATTATATAATATGGGAATTAAAGATATTCACTTGCATAATATACCCATAGGAATGAGGTTGGGTGGTATTGATTACTGACAATTATATAATTTTATTCAAAGGATTCTAGTTGTCTGGAAAAAATTATTAGGAAGATCACCTCTATATAAAAATAGACATAGATAATCATACAATATTTATGGACTATATGAGTCATGAAATAAATTGGAAAAAGGGAAAACTTAAACTGAAAACTGGATGGGCATTCAAATAGAAATGATAAATAAACATGAGTCTCATATAGAAAAAATGAAGTAAAATATACCAAAAATGAAATTTATGGTTGAATAAATTCATAGGGGACATCAATAATCAATCGGCAGGGTTGGTTAGCTATATCCATTGGAAGATGTAGAGGTTGTTAAACAAGAATACGTATAATAACTGGTTGATTCTCCCCAATAAGCATTGGTCAAATTAGATCATTTATCTATCCAAAATTTTAAATATTTTACTATAAATTCATGTCTTCATTTCATGTTAAATAAATATAAATGGGATCAAACTTTTGGATTTCCTCCCTCTTCTTGGTGAAGCAATGACATGATTCTTTTCCTAATATAAATTTTTTCATTTCCATATACAACAATGTTTTAAGATGTTACAGTTAAATTGATGCCTAAAAAACATGATTCTTTTATATAATTACATTATTTTTTACACCTTTTATTATATTTTTATAGCATAAAAAATTACAAAGAGCTTAATATATGAATAATAAAATCCTTCTAAACATTGAGTGATGATTATTTTCATAAATCATGATTTACAATAATGTATTCAATGACCAAAAGACTTGGTCAATCAATATTCACTTAAGGAAAGTGCTTTTGGATGGGTATAGGTGGGTTATACATATAGTTCATGTTCCATCATCATAATACAAGGTTAGATTATTAGAAAAGAGAAGAAATGAATTATATTTCTTCCTAGAATTGCACTCTTATATGGGTATTAGTGGGATGTATATGTAGCACATGTGCTTCCCCCATGATCTATAGTTGGTCCATTCAAATACTAAGATATCATTGAATCAATATAAATAAAATCATGTTGGAGATTTTGGGTGAATGAAAACAATTTCATGAAGGATTTAGTTACCCAAAAATTACATAATCATACTTCTTTTATAAATTTTCTAAGGTAATATAAATGAGTAATAAGAAAGAGATCTAATATTTACCTAAATCTATAGATTTGGTGATCATAACATGAATTTTTATAGGACCAAATTTTGATCACTATAATATTTGTGACTCTTTTATAATCTTATTCTTTTTTATTCCATAGGAAATAAAGGATTCTTTTGTAAAGAATCAAACTTTTCCAAGGCAACCATTTATGGGTTTTTCAAAATAAATATTTTGATGTATTTTTCTTTTATAGTTTATATTATTGTATATTGGATTAATATTGTTTCTAGATTAATCGTGAATAATAATTATAAACAAGGGGTTGATAGTTTAAGGTCATATACCTTAAACCACAATGTGGTAGCTTACCTAGTGTAATCATAACTAACATGAAATGAATTTAAAATCAAATGATGGGGACCCTTATTTTGAAATTAACTTATATTTTTCTTAAATCCATAGATCTATTGAGGCTTAATTTTTTTTAGTCAATTATTGATCACATGAGTTTTTTTTGTCTTTTTTAATTTTAAACTTAAATTTCATCTTAATACATCAAATGAACGGGTTAATATAGTAAAGAATAACCTTTTTAATAGTTCATCAATTATTGGTTTTGAACCTGAAAAGTATTTTTTCTCTTTTAATTATAATTTAAAGCCTTAAAAATTAGACCAACATCAGGTGTCTAGAGTTTAAGGTCGTGCATATTAAACCAATGAGGTTATAAATTTTATTGTCATATAGTTTTGAATAAAGTGGTGTATTATGATCAATGATAGATTATAAGGTCATAAATTTTATGGTCATCAACCTGATGTGAATGATAATCTCAACACCAATATAAGAAACTCCAAGGGTGAACACATGCATAGTTTATTTCAAAGGTACATAAAACATATATTGTGTGTGGAGTTTAAAGTCACATTACATTTTTTCAAGGTATGACTCCAAGTTTAAGTTCATGGATCTTAGACCAAGGGTGTCAAAAAATTAATGATCATATGATATGGAGCACAGCAATGAATAGAGTTTTCATTCAACCATCATACAAAATTTAATTGATTTTAATTTAAGTGATTCCAGTATAGAATACCATACTAGAGGAAATTTTTTGTCTAGATTAGGTGATAGGCCTATTTTGGTGATGTGGAAACTAGATAATGATATGAGAATTAGAAACTTTTCCATGCCTTTGAACATAATGAAACTAATTTATGTAAATCATAGATTGACGTATTTAAAATAGATATGTGGAAATTATAATAGATAGGCATGGAAAACAAAAGACCATGTTTGAATAGTTGGTTAGTTATGTAACACCTGAACGTTTTTATGAAATATTTTCTTTAAATAATTTTAATTTTTCAATAGCTAACATTGCACTCAATCGTGAGTTTAAATGAACCAAGAGACACCCTTTTTATAAAATGACCATTATAACCTAGTTGTTAAGTTGTCAGGATTAAATATAACTAACATATGATAATTTATGGTGAATTCTTCACCTACCAATTATGTATGAAAAATATAAACCAGTTAAATGTAAAGGAAATATTTGTATTTTTTGTTAATAAATTTATTAAATTAAAATTATTAAATTAAATTAATGAAATTTATATGAGATATATTTAATGAAATATTTTTTATATTCATACAATAGATATTTTAGTCATAGGATATTAATAAACCATATTTTATCTATAAAACCTATATTTTTTAAAAGGGTAATTTTACTGCCATTTAATGGTGAACCCATTTTAAACTTAAATTTCGGAACATTAATAATTTTTATATGAAAAAATAAGCCTATTATTTGGAATCTGGATGTCATAAATTACTTTGAATAAATTTTTTATATTTTTCTAATAACTTTCATGTTTTGATGAATTGTAAAAATATATTAAATTTTAATTGAAAAGAACATTTTTCATAAGAATAATTTATATTGTTAAATTATATTATTGAATGGTTTTATAGTATAAATAGATTTTATTTTTATCATTTAATATAATTTAGGTCATTGGCATTAATTTTACAATGAATTCAAATGTAAAAAAAATTCAATCTTTTGCAATGTTTTAACTTTTAAAAGACCTTTTTGTTATTTTGACAACGAGATTATTTTTAAATTAATTTCTGAAAATTATATATTTTGAATTTTTAAAAATTTATTCCATATTTTTAATTAGTTGGTCCAAATTCTTAAAATATTTTTCTTTTATCTTTTTTTCATTATGAATAGTAACTTCGGTATTTTTTATTAATACTTTAAAAGGGTAAATTGGATAATTAATGGTAAAAATAATATTATAAAATTACCCTAACACATTTACCGATATCATTGGATTAGTGTGTTTCAACCTAAATCATCCCTGGGTCGAAATGGTATATTTTAGAAGCCACTTGGATGAGATTAGAACATTTAATTTATTTTATTTAAAGAAAAGTTAAATATCTCTTACTGAAATTTTTATAGTTATATAATTTTTAATATAAGGTTATAAAAAATATAAATTTGACTATAAATACTAATTTGGACTCTAATTTGTTTATTTATCATGGTAATTTATTTGTAATTTTTAGGAAATAAATAATTACCTTGAATTCTTACACTTTAATGATGCAGAAATTATTTAATTGATGAAAAATCAATAAAATAATTTTTATCAAAATTATAATATCCATTAAAAGACAAAAACACTTTAAAAAATCTTATTGATTGAGTAAATATCAATAATAATCATCTAAGGGTCGATTTTATGTCTATTTAGAGCCATATGAAAAATATTATGACACGTATAATATTTTATTTAAAGTGATGTTGAAGTTGTCACATTAATGTTTTAATAAATCTAACATTTTAAATGTAGGATTTTATAGAATGTATATTTTACTATAAGTATTATTATGAAATATAATATAATTATCATTGTTATAGAATTTTATTTATCATTTTTATTAAAAAAACTATGTATATTAAATAATTACACAAAACTGATGTTGTAATTATTTTATTAATGGAGACAATAAATATATTTTATTAAAAATAATAAAATAAATATAATTTGGATAATTAATAAATAAAATTAATTTTATATATACCTTTATCACTTCGAAATATAATAAATTACTTGGTTTGAAGTTAACTTTTTTTCTTTAAATTGTTAATAATCAATTAATTGAGTAGTTTCAAAATTGACAAAATTATTTTTTTATCCAAATAATGTTTTATTAAATAATTTAAAAATTGTAGTACATTTTTAAAAATATAAAATAATTAAAATATGGTTTAAAATATTCTAAATTATTCATTTATGGTCTAATTTAAATAAAATAAGTAAATATTTCACCATTTCAATATTGAAATATTTTTTACCTCAGTTAAAATTAAATTGAATAAATTAGTGTTAAATTAAAATGATATGCTCTTAATTGATATAAAAACTTGTATAAAACTTATTTTTTGATGATTTTACAACCTTATATCATCTCGTATTCTAAATTAGTACATTTTTTAGGTTTTTGAATGGGGTTTTATTTTATTTTAAATTAAAATTTTTGGATATTCCAAAAGTTCCCCTTACCTCAATTATAAAAGGATACCTCCTCCCTCACTTATTCACTTCACTTTGAGCTTTTATGCTTGGGAATACCCTTCCTATTTCCATTCCCAAATTCTTTAGTCACATTATATTGGTTCTAGGCATCTCTAAATACTGAATCTAGTGCTTTAAGAGGAGATCTAGGGGGAGCACGTCGAAGAAGATGTAATCTCCTCTAAAGACTCTTTCAAACTTCTTCTTATTCTACATCATATTCATGATTTTTTTCCATTATAAAGTAATAAATAAAGTATAAATTATATAATTAGATGTTATTATGATTATTGAACAACCATATTCCACCTTCTATCCATCCTATGAAGAATTAAATCACCACGTGTGTGTACATACAATTTATCATCTCCACATCATGGTATAATCTATTTTTTACCACCACCTTAAATGGATGGGTATAATAATGTAAATAATAAATATATATAATTATCATAACATGATATTAATTATAGAAAATATATATACCATCCACTTCTATACCATTTTAAATTATGGGAATGATGTCATCACTCGTGCGTACATATGGCCTACCATATCCATGATGTGATACGATTCATTCTACATGATATCCATTAAATAATGTTTATATAAATTTATAAAATGAATAAATATGGTATATATTATGTTAATATCATTTTTTTTTAATGATATAACTATTACCTAATAAGGATAAATGGAACTCATTCAACAAAACATGCATAAGACAATGAAGCAGTTAATGCCCGAATAACGAGGGATAATGAAATGTTATTAAAAAACAGATGATAATATGATCATATATGATATAATAAAAATAACTATGATTATTGAATAATTCAATGAAATTATTTAAATCATTATACAAGAGTTTTGGATGCATACAAATTAAATCAGACCAAAGGTAAATGATAATTTTACAATATCATTATTATATGATATTGTTTATACATAAGTATTTAAAAGGGTATATTTATCACCCATGTCCATGTTTCCTAAATATTTATTCCAAAAATATTCTTTCCATACTTATAAAAAAAATTAAATTAAATTTTACCCATTGGTGAATTTTTATTAAATGGTACGACAGAAATCTTTTTTCATTTTCAATAGGAGTTACTTTTTGACTTTCCGATAAAAGTACGAGAAAAATATTTTATTTTAAATTATACGACCTAAATGTATTTTTAATTTTTCATAAATCCTTATTTACATGAATTTAACTTTAAAATATTTTAATGTTATTTCAATTAAATTCTTTTCTTTTAAAATTGTGTTGAATTTTGAGAAAATAAAATGTTTTTGAAGAAGAAAGTATATTTTCCTCAAGAATTAATTTCAAGTGTTCTATCAAAATTATTTTCCATATAATATGGAATTATTTAATAGGGTTATGTTTCAAGTATACTATACATATTATTCCTATTATTTTATTATGTTTATGAGGGAATGAAATTTATTAAATCCATTTGTTTGACATGGGTTATGTTATGATGGAATGATGATTAAGAAACCCAGTTTATTCTTTGGGTTATGATATGATGAATAATATTTGTCTTTATGGAAAATTTAATAATGATTTAATTATGAGATGGGTGGGACCTATATCTCCCTATAATTCATTGGCTAAAAGTATATATCTCATGAGATATGAAATTCTAGAACTGTAAATGATCTTGATCTAGTGATACAGGGCTGGAACGAGGGGTAAATATGGTTCAGTAATGGACTTTGTCTACTATAATGGTCTTGGAAATTAGCCATGACTAATATTAAATGATTTTATATACTTATTTGTATTCCATAAATTCCAAGTCTTATGTTTTTTCTTTTGGGAATATTTTCATTGATTCTTTATGAACTTTTATGATTTATCCCATGACATGATATCATGATCTTCATATAGAGGAAAATATTTTCAAATTTTACATTATTATGTATTATGATTGTGATATGATTAATATATACCCTATTTACCCATACTGAGCTTCTGAGCTCACCCTTTCTTATGTTACATTTCCCATGGTTGCGAATAAGGGTATTAAGTAAGATTTTTTAAAATTGGGTCTACTTAAGAAGGAATAAGCAGAAGATAATGTTGATGTCTAATGTACCAGTTTTTTATGTTTCCCAATTTCTAAAATTACTAAACCTATATGGTCCTAAAATGGTTTTGTTATGTTTTTAATGAATATTCTTTAATATTGAATTAATATCTATGTATGTAAAGTATGGTCCATTATATTTGGTATTATATCAAAGTTATAGTTATCCTTTGGAAACTAGGATGAGAAAACCATAGTAGAAACCCTATGGATATTTCGAAGTATAGGTTAGAATCCTTATGTTTTAGAAATGATCATGAATAACCTAGGATAAAACCTAAAGTGGTTGAAATGGAAATTTTATTATGTATTATGTGGTTTTCCTGTTATGATTAGTGTTTCTCACACTATGATTCTTGGTTTTAGTCAATGGTTGGAACCTGAAGGAACTGCAGTGATGCTGAATGCGAGGGGAAATGAAATGATTATACTCCTAAGAAACAAAGTGTTATGGGAGGTCGAATTAACAATCTTGTAGCTATTCTCACACAACTTTCTCAATCTATGAATCATGAAGTAATTCCAAATAACCAAAAGATGGAACAAAATTCAATGAGTCCTTCATAAGGAAGGGTCCACCTTTTTCCAGTGTGTCTTCTGATCTATTAGTGGATGAACAATGGATCATTACCATTGAAAAGATATTTTCATTTCTCTAATGTTCAGAACATGATAAAATTTTCTTATAATTCTATCTTTTTGAAGATGAAGCTTATTAATGGTGGATCCTTATCAATAATATGAAGAAAATATATGAAATTGAATCCATGGAATGGGATGATTTCAAGAACATGTTTTTCAATAAGTACATTCATAATATTCCTCAAAAAAATATGGATAAGGATTTCCTTGAGCTTAATAAAAAGTATGATGAATCCATTGATACCTATGAAGAATATTTTTCTAGACATTCAAGGTATGATTTTGGAATTATTACGCAACCTGAGAGTAAAATTGATCAATTATTTAGTGGCTTAAAACCAAGTCTATGAAGGATTATTATTATTAATATCATATTTAATATAAAAGAATGAAATACTCGTAAAAGGAAAATAAAACTTCATAAAT
The DNA here is from genome assembly GCA_963277665.1 of Viscum album. NCBI lineage: Eukaryota > Viridiplantae > Streptophyta > Magnoliopsida > Santalales > Viscaceae > Viscum > Viscum album. The sequence continues at coordinate 1,857,910,333 of OY728151.1, read as the reverse complement.
AATTATAGGTCTTTAATTATAGTAAATTTAATGATCTTTTAATTTTTAAATTTAGAAGAAGAATTAATACCGACATTGCTCCTACAAAACTAATACAAACGATAAAAAATATAAACACATGATGTGTTAAAATATGTTAATTATTACTAATATACATGTTGATAATGTTTATAAATGAAAATTATAAATATTTTTAAGTTTAAATATGTTTATTTAATTAGTTATTAATTTATTTATGTTTGTTATATATTTGGTTAGTGGGCATCCATAGAAGATAAGATCGATGGTAAGGGTTTCTTGTCCCAATTTTTCACTCATTGAGACATATTAATTATTATACAACTTGTTTAATTTGAAATGGTGTATGTAATTCCCATTTTATTTTTGTATCATGGTCCTCTCATTTTATATGATATTTAATTTTTTCAAGTTTTTTTTAATCAAAAGTTTCTAATTTCATAAGGGTTTCTTAGTCTCATTTTCAACTCTATGGGGAATGTTTTATACTATGGGCCATTATATATTTTAGATGGGGTATTTAATGGACTATTGATTTCATAGGGGATAAAAATATTACATTTCATGAGATTTTAAGAATCATTTCTAGAACTCCCTCTCTTATTATTTTGATTCAAACATTCAATGAGTTGTAAGGGACTTTGGTAACTCAAATTTCATTCTTTGAGTAGTACAATTTATTTTGAACATCAACCTTTAATGTCCCTTATATTTAATGATCTCCAATTATATATGATTTCCAATTTTATCTCTCTAAGGAAAATTATTTCTTAATTAAAATCTGATTCCATTAATGATTTACTTTTCCATAAATTATAATATGTTCTGAATAATTCTTATATTCTTAAGTGTTGATTTCTTTTAAATGGATATTTCTCCCAAGTCAATGTTTTCACTTACCAAAAATGTTTTACTTTATTATTTTAAAATCCAATTATGTATCAATTCATGTGATCTTTCTAAATTACTTTTAAATATAAGCTTTGTTGTTCTCTTTTATGATTTGGATTTTTTCCTCCTTACCTCAAATGGGATCTATTTTCCATGATTTATTGTTTTTTAAATTACCATATAAATTAATTTATAAGGTTCCTATATTGGGTGATTGAATTTTGTATCAATAGCTTTGGTTTAAGTAGTTATTTATGTGATGCATTTTGAAATTTTATGTTAAACCCATTCTTATTCCATGTTTTTAGGGATGTAATAATTAGATGTTTTCTAAGGTCACACATGTGTATGGTTAATATTTAAGTGATGGGAAGGATATATATATATAACCCTCTAATTCATTGGGTAAACATTTACATCTCATGATATGATTCTGAAACGAGTATAGATTCTCATTCAAAAATGGGAAACAAGTTATGATTCAGGAAACGCAAATAGAAACATGTTGTGACGTTTGATATTCTATAAGAAACAAGTTTTGATGCCTGGTACACTATGGGAAATAAGTGGGGATACTTGATCAATAATTATGTATTTATATTTTTATGTTAGGTCCACAATCCATTGATATGAGATTATTTTGTACTCTCTATCTCATTATTTAAGTCTCATGTTTTCTGATTCTTTAAAACATGTTATATGTTTGATCATATGATATTATTTGATCTATTATCTTTCAATATAAAACATTTTTATGACTCCATGTTCTTTCAGTCTGATATTTCTCACTAAAATATGTTTTAGTATATGATTATGCTCTCAACCTGGGTAACATATTGATAGGTTTATTTTTCCTTTATTGGGAATCTGATCTCACCCCTTTATTATATTTATATTTTCCCAGGAATGAGGATGAGTTTATCTTGGAATATGTTTTAAATAAGATCTAGTATGATGAAATTATGGGGAAAAGTTCTTAGGCATTGTAAAATAATATTCAAATATAGATTGTATCCAAATACACAAAAACATATGGATTCTTATAATATTGAGTTTATTATGTAATGTAATGTTTTAATTATTAAAATTTTTTAGAATAAATTAATGTTCATATTATGTTTCTTAAAACACATAAAGTATGGACTTTATGTAATATTAATGAAAAACCATGTCATTAAAAATATCTATAAGGCTTATAATGAGAAATTTCATTTAGGATAAATTTCTCTTACTACGGAATCATCACCTTTGATCCCAGTTGAATATACATCATTTTATTTAGATTAATTCTCAATGTATGCCCACATTCAAGTGTATATCTTATTTCCAAGGGATGATTAAAACATAAAATCTAAAACTATAGCTACTTATCATATAATATATTCAAGGTCATTGAAATATATCCATACTTTCATTACTTAGGACCTGTTATCTAAGATAGTAATTAATGATAATCACCTTCACAATATCCTCATAGGAATTTAGGTGGGTGGTATTGATTATTGAGAACTATATGATTTTATTCAACTAATTGTAGTTTTCTAAAAAAACAATTCTACTCAAGAAGATCACCTCTATATAGAAATAGATGTAGATAATCATAAAATATTTTTATACTAGATTAGTCATGAAATAAGATGGAAAAATAAAAAAAAACTAAAATTGAAAACTGGATGGAAATTCAAATAGTAGTGATAGAGAAAAAAAATCTCATATAGAAACAATTATATAAAAGATAACAAAAATAAAATTTATGGTTGAATAAATTCATAAGGGACATTAATAATCAGTCAGTATAGTTGGTTAGATATGTCCAATTGTAGATATAGATGCTGTTAAACAAGCAAAATTATAACAACTAGTTGATTCTCCCCAATAATCATTGGTCTAATTAGATCAAATAACAAACCAACATTTTACATGATTTTACTATTAATTTATTTATTTATTCCATGTTAAATAAATTTAAATGAGTTCCAACTTTTAGAATTTCTCCCTCCTCTTGGTCAAGAAATGACATGATTCTTTTCCCAAGATCATTTTTTATTTCTATATACAACTGTGTTTTACGATATTACAGGTAAATTGATGGCTCAACTATATGATTATTTCATAGAATTAAATTATTTTTTACACCTTTAATTATATTTTGAAAGAATAAAAAATAACACAGAGGGTATTATTAGAATAATAAAATCCTTCTAAACACTGAGTGATGATGATTTTTATAAATCATGATTTAAAATAATGTATTCAATGGCCAAAAGACTTGGTCGGTCTAACATCACTTAATGAAAGTTGTGTTGTATGGGTACAGGTGGGTTATATATATAGTTCATGTTCTATCAACATTATCCATGGATATATTATTAGATAAAAGATAAATCATATTATATTTCTTCCCAGAATTGCGCTTTTATATGGGTATTAGTGCGATGTACATGTTTCACATGTGATTCCACCATGAGACATAGTTAATCAATTCAGATATTAAGATATGATTGGATCAAAATAAATAAAATCATGAAGGGGATTTTGGGTGAATGAACAAAATTTCATGAAGGATTTAGTTACCCTGAAATTACATCATCACGCTTCTTTTATAAATTTTCCGAGATAAAATAAATGATTAATAAGAAGGAGATCCAATTTTTACCTAAATATTTAGAGTTAGTGATCATAAAATGAATTTTTATCATACTAAATTTTGATCAATAAAATATTTTTGAAACATTAATAATATTATGTTTTCTTATTACATATAAAATAAAGTCTTTGTGTGTAATGAATCGTCATTTCCATGGAAACCCTTTAGAGGTTTTTAAAAATAAATATTCTAATTTATTTTTTTAGATTTTATATTCATGAATATTGAATTAATAATTTCTCAAGTTTAATCTTGAATAACAATGATAAACAAGGGGTTGATAGTTTAAGGTCATAGATCTTAAACCATAATATGGTATTTACCTAGTGTAATCATAACTAACATGACATGAATTGGAAATCTAATTATGGGGACCCATATTTTGAAATTAACATAAATTTTTCCTAAATCCATCGATATATTAGGAATTAATTGAATTTTTTTGGAGTTAAATATTTATCACATGATTTTTTTTTTCTTATTTAATTTTAAACTTAAAAATATTCTTAATCTATTAAATGAATAGGTTAATAAAGTAAATAATAGAATAATTTATAGGTTTCCCATTGTTGGGTTTGAACATGAAAATTATTATTGTCTCTTTTAATTATAATTTAATGTCTTAAAAATTGGACCAACATCAGGTGTCTGGAGTTTATGGTCACACATATTAAACCAAAAAGTTTATAAATTTTAAGGTCATACAGTTTTGAATATAAGTGGTGTCCTATGATTAATGGTAGATTATAAGGGCATACATTTTATGATAATAAACCTCATGTGAATGATAATATCAACATTAGTATAAGAAACCACAAGGGTGAACACATGCATAGTTTATATTCAAGTTATATAGAACATATTTTGTGTCTAAAGTTTAAAGTCACTTAACCTTTTACAATGTATGACTCTGTGTTTATGTTCATGAGGCTTGGACAAAGGGGTGTCAAAAAATTAATGATCATATCTTATAGAGAATAAAAATTAAAAGATTTTTCATTAAACTATTAGACACAATTGAATTTATATGAATTCAAGTGATTCCAGTATGGATGACCATAATAGAGGCAATTTTGTGTGTGGGTTAGGTGATATAATTATTTTGTGATGTGAAAACTAGATAATGATATGAGAATTAAGAACATTTCCATTCCTTTGAACATAATGAAACTAATTTATGTAAATAATATATTGAGGTATTTTAAATAGATATAATGAAGTTATAATAGATAGGATTGGAAAATAGTAGACAAATTTTGAATGTTGGGTTAGTTATGTAACACTTAGATGTTTTTATCAAATATTTTATATAAATAATTTTAGTTTTTCAATAGATTTCATTGCACGCAATCATGAGTTTAAACAAAACACGATACACCCATAGTATAAAATGACCATTATAACCTAGACTTTATATTAGTGGGAATAAATATAACTAACATATGAAAATTTATGGTGAATTCTTTGGGTATCAATTATTTACGAAAAATATAAACCAATTAAATGTAATGGAAATATTTACATTTTTATGTTAATAAATTAAGTGACTTATAATTAGTAAATGAAATTAATGAAATATATATGTTATATATTTAATAAAATATTTTTATATTCATCCAATAGATATTTTTTTCATAGGATATGAATAAACCATATTTTATGTACAAAAACCTATATTTTTTTCATAGGTTAATTTTTCCACCACTTAATGGAGAACCATTTTTAAATTTTAATTTTGATGCATTAATAATTTTTATATGAAAACATAAATCTAATATTAGTAATAATGATATGAAAATTTAATTTTTATGAATTTTTGATATTTTTCTGATAACTTTCATGTTTTGATGAATTTTAAAAATATAATAAATTTTTATAGAAAAATAATTTTTACATTGGAAAAATTTATATGGTTAAATTATATTATTTAATGGTTTTAAAGTGTAAATATATTATATTTTTGTCATTTAATATAATTTAGGTCTTTTTAATTAAATTTATATCTAATTCAAATGTAAAAATATTACAATCTTTTGCAATGTTGTAACTTTTAAAAGCTTGTTTTCTTATTCTGACAATGAGATTAATTTTAAATGAATTACTAGAACTTCAATATTTTGAATTTTTTAAAATGGATTTCATATTTTTATTCAATATGTCAAAATTATGTAAATATCTTTATTTTATTTTTGGAACATTATGAGTAGTAACTTCGGTAATTTATACTAATACTATAAAAGGGTAAATCAGGTAATTAAGGGTAAAAATAATATTATAAAATTACCCTAACACTTTTACTAATATAATTGGATTATTTCTTTCAACTAAATCATCCCTAGGTCTAAATGTTATCTTTTGGATGCCACTAGGATGAGATTAGGACATTTATTTTATTTTATTTAAATAAAACTAAAATATTTCTTACTCAATATTTTTTAACTGTATCATTTTGAATATAAGGTTATATAAAATATAAATTAAAATATAAATACTCATTTTAAATCTAAAATGTTTTTATATATCATGTTAATTTATTTTTAATTTTTAGGAAATAAATAATTTCCTTAAAGGCTTATATATTGATGATGCACAAATTATTTAATTGATGAAAAAACAATAAAATAGTTTTTATTAAAATTATAATAACCATTAAAAGGGAAAACACTTGGAAAAATATTATTGGTTGAGTAAATATTGACTATAATCATCAAAATTATGAGTTATTGGCCATCTAAATCCATATGTAAAAGAATGTGACACATATAATATTTTATTTAAAGTGATGTTAAAGTTGTCACATTCATGTTTTCATAAATCTAACATTTTTATGTATTATTTTTCATAAGATATATTCAAATATAAGTATTATTATTTAATAGATATGATTTATCATCTTAATAGTATTTTATTTTTCATTTTTATTCAACAAATAATTATATTAAATAATTACACAAAAGAGATGTTTTAATTATTTTATTAATGGAGGTAAAAAATAAATGTTTTTAAAAATAAAAAAATAAATATAATTTTGATAATTAATATATATAAAAAATTTATAAATGACCTTTAATTCTTATAAATATAATAAATTAATTTTTTCTAATTTAAATTTTTATTTTTATACTTTTAATAATCAATGAATTGAGTAGTGTCAAAATTGACACTATGGTTTGTTTATCAAAATAATGTTTTATTAAATAATTTAAAAAACATAATAAATTTTTTAAAATATAAAATAATTAAAATATGGTTTAAAATATTCTAAATTATTCATTTAAGGTCTAATTTAATTCAAATAAGTAAATATTTCGCCCTTTCAATATTTAAATATTTGTTACCTTAGTTAAAATTAAATAGAATAACTAAGTGTTAAATTAAACTGATAAGGTCATAATTGATAGAAAAACTTTTCTAAAATTTATTGGTTTATGTGATTAAAACCACATGTCATAACATCTTCTAAATTATGAAATTTTGGAGGTTTTTGTATTTCATTTGATTTTATTTTAAATTAATATTTTTGGAGATTCCAAAAGTTACCCTCGCCTCAATTAGAAAAGGGCACCACCTCTCTCACTTATTCACTTGACTTTGAGATTTAAAGATAAATCATCACCTTCCCATTTCTTTTCCCAACTTCCCTAGTCACATTCAACATGCTCAATGAATCTCCAAAGACTGAATCTAGTTCTTTAAGAGGATATCTAGAGGGAGCACGTCAAAGAAGATGTAATTTCCTCTAATGATTCTTTCAAACGTCTTTCTTCTTATACATCCTCTTCATGAGTTGTTTCCATTATAAATTAATATTTCCAGTATAAATTATATAATAATATGGTATTATTATTATGGGACATCCATTTTCCACCTTCTATCTATCCTATGAAAAACGAAATCACCACATGTGCGTACGTACGTCTTACCGTCTCTACACCGTGTATAATGTGTTTCTCACCACCACCTTACTTGGATGGGTATAATAATGGAAATAATAACTATATATAATTATTATACCCTGACATGAATTCTAAAACAAAATTTATACCATCCAAATCCATGCCATTTCACAATTATGGGAATGATAATATCACTCATTCGTACGTACAGTCTACCATCTCCATGGTGTGAGGAAATTCATTCTAAATGATATACATTAAATAATGATAATATAAATTTATAGAATGAATAATTATGGTATATATTATGTTAATATCATTTTCTATTTATATAACTATAACCTAAGAATGAGAAATAGAACTTATTTGACAAAACATGCATAAGAAAATGAAGCAGTTAATACTCGAATAATGAGTAATAATGAAATGTTATTAACAAACAGATGATAATATAATCATATATGATATCATAAAAAATTATTCTGGAATAAGTTGAAGAAATTATTTAAATCTTTATACGGTATTTTTGGATACATTAATGGAAATTGGACCTACTATAAGGGATAATTTCGCAATCTTATTATTATCCGAGATTATTTATACGTAAGTATTTACTGAGGTATATTTATCATCCATGTCCATGTTTCTTAAATACATATTCAAAAATATTATTTATATACATATAAAATTTTTAAAATCTAATTTTATACATTGGTTATGTTTTATTAAGTGGTATAAAAGGAATATTTTATTGTTTTTTATACAAGTTACATTTTGAATTTCCGAAAAAAGTATGAGAATAATGTTTTCTTTTAAATTATATGGAATGAACAGATTTTTACGTTTTAATAATGCCTTACTTCCATGAAGCTTCATTTTAAATATTTTAAAATTATTTTAAAATAAATTCTATTCTTTTTAAATTGTGTGGAATTTTGTGAAAATAAAACGTCTTGGAAGAATAAAGGATATTTTCCTTAAGAATTAATTCCAAGTGTTCTATCAAAATTATTTTCCTTCTAATATGGGATTCTTTAATAGGGTTATGTTTCAAGAGTATTGTCTCTATTATTACTATGATTTTATTATGTTTATGATGAAATTCTATTTATGAAATTAATTTTTTTACATGGATTATGTTATGATGGAATGATGTTTAAGAAACCCATTTTATTCTTTGGGATATACTATGATGAATGATTTAGGGTTTTGTGGAATATGTAACAATGATTTCATTATGAGATGAGTGGGACCTTTATCTCCCTCTAATGCATTGGATAAATATTTATATCTCATGATATAGATAGGGATTAAATGGTTAATGATCTTAGTTCAGTAACATAGGGTTGGAATGAGGAGTGAACTCAATTCAGATATGGACTTTGTCTGCTATGATGATCTTGTAAATGAGACTTAACTAATATAAAATTATTTCCTATGCTTATGTGTATGCCACAAATTACAAAAATTATGTTATGAATTTTGGTAATATGTTCATTGGTTCTTTAAAAACTTTTAGGATTTATCCCATGACATGATATCACGATCTTTCATATGCATGATAGGATTTTAAAATGTTATGTTCTTATGTATTATGATTGTGATATGATTAATATATCCATATTTTACCATTATTGATCATATAAGATCACCCTTTATTATCTTTAATTTCCCCAAGTTATGAAGTAGGGTATTATGTAATATATGTCAAAAGGAGTTATAGTTATTAAATAATAAGCCAGAGACAATGTAGATGTCTTATGAACCAGTTGTTTAGGCTTCCCAGTTTCTAAAGACACTAAACCTATATGTTCATGGTGTGGTTTTGTTATTTTTTTAATGAATATTCTTCAATTTTGAAGTAATATCTATGAATTTTAATTATGGTATGTTATATTTGGTATCATATCAAAGGTATAGTTGACCTTTGGAAACTAAGATGAGAAAATCTTAATAAAACCCCTAAGGATATGTCGAAGTATAGGTTACATTCCTAGTGTTTTAGAATTGATCATGAATAGCCTAGGATAAAACCTAATTTTCCAAATTTGAAATTTTATTCTTTATTATTAGGTTTTCCCATTATGATTAGTGTTTCTCACACTATGCTTCTTGGTTTTAGTCAATCATAGGAACACAAAGGAACCACATTAATGTTGAATGTGAAGCGAAATGAAATGATTTTCCTCATGATCAAATGAATGTTATGGGAACTGGAATGAAAAATATTATACTTATTCTCACACAACTTTCTCAAGCTATGAATCATGAAATAATTCCAAACAAAAAAAGGATGGAACAAAATTCTATTGAGTCCTTCATGAGGTATCATCAACCTTCTTTCAGTAGGTCTTCTAATACATTAGTGGCTGAAAATTGGATCAGTACTAATAAAAAGATATTTTCAGTTCTTTGATGTTCATAACATGATAAATTTATCTTATAATTATATCTTTTGTGAGATGAATTTTATAAATGGTGGAACCTTCTCAAGAATATGATAAAAGGAGTTGAAATTGATTCTGTGGCTTGGAATGAGTTCAAGAAATTATTTTTCAATAAGCACTTTCCTCGTATTCTTCAAACAAAGATATAGATGTAGTTCCTTGAGATTAATAAAAATTGAAATGAATCTATTAGTACCTATGAATAAAATTTTACTAGACTTTCAAGGTATGCTTCGGGAATTATTATCCAACCTGAGAGTAAAATTTATCAATTATTTAGTGTCTTAAAACTAATTATCTGAAGGGAATTAGACATAAGGTACTTCAATTACTATGAGTAAATAATTCGATGTGATATCAAGGTTGAGATGGAGACTGTAGTAAACCATTGGTCCTATGGGTTTTATAAGAAGAGAAAAATGTAATTCAATGGAAATATAAAGACCACAATAAAAAGAATATGAGTTTTCCAATGTTCTCAATGTGTGGAAAAAACATGGTGGAAATTTTCTTAAAGGGGCTAGGATATGTTTTTAAGTGTCAGAGAGAAGGTTATTAGGCCATTGAATGTATAAGTGATGGGAAAAATATTACTAATGATTAGAATGGAGAAAAGGCTACATAGAATGAACCTCCTACTCTTCAATGCAACAAGTGCAAGGAAATGGGTCATTATTCTAACCAATGTCCTAATCCAAGGGTTATTGATTATAATCGATGTCAGGAAACTCTTAAGGAAAAATTCAAGGTCAAGTCACATGTGATCACTATCAGTGATTTTTGGTACAATAATGAAGTTGTGAAAGGTACACTCACCATCCACTCTATAGTAGAAAATGTTTTATTTGATTCTGGATCCACCCTCTCTTTTATTTTTGAAGAATCTTATAAGGTTATTGTCATATTACCTCAACAATTAGGTGTTGATTTCGCTATGACAACTCCTAATGGAATAACAGTTGCATCAAAAGTTTATAATTCTTCTCTAGTTGAAGTTTGTGGGAATGTTCCTCCTATAAATCTTATGATCCATCCTTTGGTAGAATTTGATGTGATTATTAGCATGTATTATCTTTATCTATATGGATCTCATATCAATTTTCAAGGAGGGAAAGTCACATTTCATATTCTGGATCAATCTATGATGATTTATCGATGGAAGGATGAATATGACCTTCTAGTAGAAATTTATTCCATCTTATGGGTCTTGATTTCTATAAATGAAGGTTATCTAGGACAAATGGTTTGGTAAAACCCCACTATTAATAATACACCTATTCTGTAGGAATTTTTTGATATCTTTCTAGAATAATTTTTAGGTCTTCACCCGAATTGTGATGTTGAGTTTTCAATAGAACTCGTACTGGGCGGTATGCCTATTTCAAATAAACCTTATAGAATATCTCCAATTGGGTTTCAAGAATTGAATAAGTTACTCTAAAATAATATTGAAAATGGTTTCATACACCCTATTGCATCACCTTAGGGTGCACCTATTCTATTTGTTAAGAATAAATATTCATCAATGAGACTCTGCAATGATTATCTAGAACTTAACAATATCACTATCAATAAAAAATATCATCTTCCCCGCATTGATGACTTTTCGACCAACTAAGTAGAGCTCAATACCATTCCTATATTTAACTTCATTCTGTATATAATCAATTAAGGGTCAAGAAGGAGGATATACCAAAGACAGCATTCCATACAAGGTATGGACACTATGGATTTATAGTGATGCATTTTGGTTTTACTAATGACCCCACTATCTTCTTGGATCTAATTAAGAGAGTCTTTAGAGAATATCTTGATCTGATTGTGGTTGTCTTTATAGATGATATTCTTGTATATTAAAAGATAAATAAAGAACATGAAGATCAATTAACAATTATACAGAGGTCCCTGATAAAGGATAATACTTATGAAAAATTTACCAGGTGTGAATTTTGGCTTCATAGAGTTTCATTTTTGGGTCACATAATCCCAAGAGAGGGGATATCTTTGGATCCAGTAAAAACAAAAGTTATTGAAAGTTGGCCTAGACCAATAATGGAAACTAAGATCGAAATTTTTCTTGGTTTGGATAGATATCATCAATGTTTTGTGAAATAATTATCATGAATATCTAATACATTCACCAAGTTGAATTGAAAAGCACATAAGTTCGTGTGGAAAGAGGAATATGAAGAGGATTTCTAAGAGCTAAAAAGAATTTTAGCGAGTGCACCTGTGCTCAAACTATATTATAATGGAAAAAGGTTTGTGATCTACAATTATGTATCCAATAAGGGTATGGGATGTGTTGTCATGAAAAATGATATGGTTATAGCTTATTCCTTGAAAAAATTGAAAATAGATGAAAAAATTACCCAACTCATGATTTGGAGTTAGTTATGGTAATCTTAGCATTAAATATATGGAGGAATTATCTTAATGGTGAAAGGTGTGATATTTATAGTGATCATAAAAGATTAAAGTATATTTTCACACAAAAGGATATGAATATTTCTTAAAGAATATGGTTTGAGTTGACTAAATATTATGACTTATCAATACATTACCACCCTAGGAAAGAAAACAACTTGCTAGATTATTTGAGTCAAAAATACCACACAAGCCTATCTATTATGACAATCACAAAATATCCAATATTTATGAATTTTCAAATGATGGATCTTTAAATTTTAATTTAGTGGGAGAAATATTATCTTTCTCAAATGAATGTTCAACCATCTATACAAGTGAAGATTAAGTAGCCATATAAGGAGGATATAGAGCTAAAAAAATAAGGTTAGAAATTTTCTTGAATTCAATATTGATTGTATTAGAATAATAAGGTTTCATAACAATGTTTGTATTCCTCCCATACCAAAATTAAAGAAGGATATTTTGGATCTGTTTTGTAGTTCTTCATTATCTATTCATCCTAGAAGAAAAAAAGATTTAAAGGGACCTAAAAGAGTATTTATAGTGGGTTGTCATAAAAAGATATGTTACTGAACATGTCTCTTGGTGCTTGGTTTTCCATAAAGTTAAGGTAGAGAGATAGAAGACTTTTTGAGATCATTCTCTATGGATTTCAATGGTGGTTGGGATAAACAACTACCTTTTGTAGAATTTTCTTACAATAATAGCTTTCACTCCAGCATTCAGATGGATCCTTATGAATCCCTCTATAGAAAGAAGTGTAGAACTCCAACTTGTTGGGATGATGTTGAGGAAATAAAGCTATTAGGACCAGATATTTTTGATGAAATAGCAGAGAATGTCATATCTATTCAATAACACATAAAAGCAGCTCAGATTTGGAAAAAACATTATGTTGGAAACTGATGAAAAGACATAGCATTTGAAGTGGGTGTTAAGGTGTTTCTATGAATATCTCTTGAGAAGAGATTAATGAGACTTTTAAATAAGGGCAATCTTATCCCTAGTAATATTGGTCATTTTGAAATTATATATCATTTTAGGAATCTAGCTTATCGATTGGAGCTTCCACCAAATCTCTCTCAAGATCATGATGTGTTCCATGTATCTCTCCTAAGAAAGTACATACCAGATCCTTCACATGTACTAAACTCAAAATTTTTACTATTGGATAAAGATCTTTCTTATGAATAACAAACGATAGATATTCTGGGTCGTAGAGAAAGCGTTGAAAAAATACCACCCACATGGTCAAATGGTTTTGGTAGAACCATAAATTTTTGGAAGCTACATGGTAACTTGAGGATGTGATGAGTTAGAGGTATCCTCATCTGTTTGTATCCAAGTGATGAATTTGAAGGGTGAAATTTAGTTTAATAGGGGTAAAATGTGACCCCCTGATGTTTTTCTGAAGTATTTTATTTAAACAATTTTAATTCTTCAATAACTTGCATTGCACACAATTGTGATTTTAAAAAAAATGTGAGATGCCCATTTTATAAAATTACCATTATAACCTCACTGTTAAGTTGGAGGGAATAAATATAACTAACATATGAAAATGTATGATGAATTCTTTAACTATCAATTATTTATAAAAAATATAAACTAATTAAATGTAAAGAACATATTTCTATTTTTGTATTAATAAATTAAGTGAATTACAATTAGTAAATGAAATTAAATAAATATATATTTTATTTTTTTAATAAAATATTTTTGATATTTATCCAATAAATAATTTAGTTATATGATATGAATAAACCCTATTTTATGTATAAAACCTATATTTTTTTAAAAGAGTAATTTTACCGCCTTTTAATGGAGAACCCTTTTTAAAATAAAATTTTGATACATTAATAATTTTTATATGAAATCATAAACCTATTCATTGGAAGCAGGATATAAAAATTTACTCTAGAGGATTTTTTGATATTTTCCTGCAAAATTTCATGTTTTGATAAATAGTAAAAATATAATAAAATTTAATTGAAAACAACATTTTTCATCGGAATAATTTATATGGTTAAATTATATTATTTAATGGATTTAAAGTATAAATAGACTATATTTTTATCAGTTAATATAATTTAGTTAATTATCATTAATTTTACATTGAATTTATATATTAAAACATTTCAATCTTTTGTAATGTTTTAAATTTTGAATGCTAGTTTTCTTATTCTAACAACAAGATTAATTTTAAATTAACTATATAAAATTATCTGTTTTAAATTTTTAAAAATGGGTTCCATATTTGGAATCAGTAGGTCCAAATTATGTAAACATATTTGTTTTATTTTTTGGTCATTATGAATAGTAACCTTGGTAATTTTTATTAATACGGTAAAAGGGTAAATAGGGTAATTACGGTTAATAATAATATTATAAATTTACCCTAAAACTTATCCTAACATAATTGGATGAGTTTTTTTTTTGACCTAAATCATCCTAGGGTCTAAATGGTATCTTTTTTAGTCCACTTGGATGAGATTAGGAAATATAAATTATTTTATTTAAAGAAAAGTAATATATATTTTACTCAAATTTTTATAACTATATAATTTTTAATATAAGGTTTTAGAAAATATAAATTATACTATAAATACTAATTTTACATATAATTTTTTTATTTATCTTGGTAATTTATTTTTTAATTTTTAGGAAATATATAATTACCTTAAAGGCTTATACATTTATGATGCAGAAATTAATTAATTGATGAAAAATCAATAAAATAATATTTATTAAAATAATCATAACCATTAAAAGACAAAATCACTTGACTAAATATTATTGGTTGAATATATATCAACTATAATCATTCAAGGTTCGATTTATTTAACATTTGGAACCATATGGAAAAGATTATGACATATATAATATTTTATTTAAAGGGATGTTAAAGTTGTCACATTCAAGTTTTAATAAATATAACATTTTTAGTGTAGGATATTAGTGAAGATATATTTAACTATAAGTATTATTATGAAATATATAGGATTTATCTTAGTCATAGTATTTTATTTTTATTATTTATTCAACAAATAAGTATATTAAATAATTACACAATACTGATGTTGGAGTTATTTTATTAGTGGAGATAACAAATAAATATTATTAAAAATATTAAAATAAATAAAATTTTGGATAATTAATATATAATAAAAATATATATATGACTTTGACATCTTATTATTATAATAAAATAATATTTTCGATGTTTCCATTTTATATTTATATTTTTAATAATCAATCAATTGAGTAGTGTCAAAATTGATACTATTGTTTTTTTGAAAATAACGATTTATTAAATGATTTAAAAATTATAGTACATTTTCAAAAATATAAAATAATTATTATATGGCTTAAAATTTTAAAAATAATTCATTTATGTTCTAATTTACATCAAATATGTAAATATTTTACCCTTTTAATATTGTAATATTTGTTACCATAGTTAAAATTAAAAAGAATAACTAAGTATTAAATTAAAATGATAAAGTTTTAATTGATATAAAAACTTGTATAAAATTTATTTTTTGATGATATTAAAACCTTATCACATATCATATTATAAATTAGGAAATTTTTGTGGTTTTTTGGATGGGGTATGATTTTAGTTTAAATTAATATTTTTGGAAATTCTAAAAGTGCCTCTCAACTCAATTATAAAAGGGCGCCTAGTCCCTCACTTCTTCACTTATCTAGGAGATTTAAATATCATCCATACCTGACCCATTTCCATTCCCAACATACATATTCACATTATAGAGGTTATGTTAATTTCCAATGACAAACTCTAGTGCTTTAAGAGGAGATCTAGAGGGATCACGTTGAAGAAGAGGTAATCTCCTCTAATGATTCTTTCAAACTTCTTTCTTCTTCTACTTCATATTCATGAGTTGTTTCCATTATAAAGTAACAAATACAGTATCACATATATACTGATATTTTATTATGATTATGTAACAATCATATTCCACCTTATATCCATCTTACGAAAAATGAAATCACCACGTGTGCGTACATACAACTTACCATCTCCACGTTGTGGTGTAATATATTTTTCACCGCCACCTTAATTGGATGGGTATAATGATGTAAATAATAACTATATATAATTATTATAACATGATATGGAATCTGGAACAAAATATATACCATCAAATTACGTACAATTTCACAATTATGGGAATAATATCATCGCTCGTGCGTACGTATGACCGACCGTCTCCACAATGTGATGTAATTCATTCTACATAATAGCCATTAAATCATGATTATATAAATGTATAGAATGAATAAATATGGTATATTTTATTTTAATATCATTTTTAATGATATAACTATGACCTACTAAGTATAAACAAAACTTATTAGACAAAACATGCATAAGAAAATGATGTAGTTAATACTCGAATAACAAGTAATAATGAAATGTTATTAGTAAATGGATGACAATATATATGATATCAGAAAAATAAATATGATTCTGAAATAATTAAATTACATTATTTAAATAATTATACATGATATTCGGATACATACAAAGGAAATAGGACTTAAGGTAAGGGATAATTTCGAAATATCATTATTATCTGATATTATTTATATATAAGTATTTATTGGTGTATATTTATCATCCTTTTCCATGTTTCCAAAATATGTAATTAAAAATATTATTTCTATACTTTAAAAAAAATTTAAAGTCAATTTTACCCACTGGTGAATTTTTATTTAATGGTATGAAAGGAATAATTTTTTGTTTTGGATATGAGGTACTTTTTGTCTTTCTGACAAAAGTATGAGATTATTTTTTTTTCTTTTAACTTATACAGCATGAATGGATTTTTATGTTTTCATAATTATTTATTTCTATGATGATTATTTTAAAATATTTCAAGTTTATCTTTAAATAAATTCTTTTATTTCAAGATTTTGTGGAATTTTGTGAAAATAAAATGTTTTTGAAGAAGGATATTTTCCTCAAGAATTAATTTCATGTGTTCTACAGAAATTATTTTCCATCTAATATGGAATTATTTAATAAGGTTATGTTTCAACTATAATATCACTATAATTATAATTATTTTATTACTTTTATGATGGAATTATATTTATGAAATACATTTTTTACATGGATTCTGTTATGATGCAATGATGTTTAAGAAACCCATTTTATTATTTGGGTTATGCTATGATGAATGATTTATATTTTTGTGGGAGAAGTATGAACGATTTCATTATGAGATGGATGTGGCCTATATATCCATCCAATTAATTGGGTAAATATTTATACCTCATGATATAGATATTTCTAGAACATGAAATGATCTCGGTTCAGAAACATGGGGATGGAATGAGGAGTGAACTCGATTTTGTAATGGACTTTGCCCACTATGATGGTTTTGGAAATGAGCCTTGACTAATATGAAATGATTTTATATTCTTATGTGTATGCCAAAAATTCGAAGTCTTATGTTATGTCTTTTGGAAATATGTTCATTGATTCTTTATGAACTATTATGATTCATCCCGTGACATGATATCATGATCATTCATACATTCGATAAGATTTTAAAATGTTAAATTATTATGTCTTATGATTATGATATGATATATATCTCCCTTATTTAGTCTTCCTGAGCATATAACCTCACCCATTGTTATGTTTCATTTCCCTAGTTTGTAAATATGGGTACTAAGTAAGATATGTCAAAAGGGGATATAGTTTTAAGGAATAAGAAGAAGACAATGTAGATGTACTATGAATGAGTTGTTTATGTTTCCTAGTTTCTAAAGACACTAAACCTATACAGTCCTAACATAGTTTTGTTATGTTTTCTAATGAATATTATTCAATTTTAACGTAATATCTTTGTATGTAAATTATTGGTTTTTATAACTTACCTTATGGTTATATGAATATACCAAGGATGACTATTCAACATGTTTGAATAATGGGGTCCTTTATAATATTCTCTAGGATTATTATGTTATAGATTCTTTTACTTAGGATAAATATATTACTTTGGATGTGTATAGAGAGTTTGTATATATGGTGAATATTTTTTCACCTTACTAAAGTGATAAATTTAGATTATATATACATATTACCAATAACTATAAAAGGTTTTTTTAATTCAAGAAATATATATATGAGTAATGGTATATAGGAGTGAAATTTTCAATAATAGGATGTTCTAACTCAAGGCCAATCAAATTATTTTAACATAAGTATTGGGGAGGGTTTGAAAGTGTTGAGGAGTTTATTCCTAGGCCTATGATATTATATCTTGGGTCTGTTATGCATTCTAGGGGATCAAAAATATAAACTCACATTGAAAGGGGGGAATTTTATCCAATAAAGTGGTTGTTATAGAAATCCTCACATGAATCAGCATATCATAAATTGGGAGGTCTTGGATGACGGGGGAGATGGAGTGAAAGTAATGTTTATAGGTGGTATCATGATAATAGATTTTGTTATCACTATGTATTATATGGAAATAGTATTTACTCAAATATTTTTCATAGTAAAAAGTAAATTTTTTCATAGGTTAGGATAACCATAACATGAAAGAAGGTGGTTCTTGTCATAATTATCCAATATATTAAGAAAAATAACTTGTATATATATATATATTAGGATCTTAAATAAGGTTATTTTCACAATATGAGGTTAAATGGAATGTAACACTCTATGAAATTTAAGGGAATATTGGATAGAGCACATGTAATAAAGTTTAAATTAATGTAATGAGGTTTGTAGGACATAGAGTTTAAGGTCATGTCATAAGAACTCCATGCCATTTAGTTTGGTGATACATGGTTTAAAAATCATGGAACATAGCTTAAAATGATACACTAAGGACTTCATGAATTTGAAATGAATATATATAAAGTAATTATTGAGAAACATATAGTTTTTTTGTGGAAAAATATTCACTCTTTAGCACCCTGAGTTTTTAAAATATAAAATTATGTTTAATACCGTATGTGATACGCAACACCAAACCCAAACAAAAAATGATTATTTAAATAGGATCGTTATAACATAGCCATTAAATTTGTGGGTATGGATAGGATTAACTATATTATGATATATATATTTCCTACTAAACATAAATTTATTGATAAATGTTTAGTGAATAATCAGTCAATTTTTGTTAATATCTTCAGAATACATTTTCTTCAAAAAATATTTTTTTGGAAAAAATATTATTATTATTTTACAGAAAAATTATAAAATAAATTTTTTAATATTAATTTCATTTTTGATATCAGAATATCAAAATTAAAATAGGGTGAAATTTTTATATTGTGCAGGAAATATAGATTTTTTAGTGAATAGTGAAAAATACCCAAAAAAATGTAAATATGTCATTTATTTTGATAAATTAAGAAATTTAAATTTACCATTATTATTTTAATTACATTTTAAATTATAATAATAATTAATTATTTGTATTTAATCCAATTAATTACATTTAAATCAACATTATACCATATTTTAGAAGAAAAAAATTTCAGGGTTGAAAACACATTTTTATGAAAATTGTTTTAAAATTCATAATGTTGCTCTATTTTAATTAATTAAAAATAACCCCTGATAGGGAATGATTTAAATTACATTTATATGTTATATATTATTAATTTCATTTCATTTAATGAATATTATAATTTATAGTGTTAAATTAAAATCATCATTTCCTTGAAAAAATGTATTTTTCCGGAAACTGCTTTTTGTCGCGCTTAGATGTTTTATTTTAAATTAAATTCTTCCAATTATATGAATTAAATTTTATAAAATTTATTCCATATTTAGAATCACCATAATTAATATTATTATTTGTATAATATTAATATCAATCATATAATAAATTTATTACAGTAATAAAAGTAAAATGGGTTAGTTAGGGGTAAAAAATAATCATAATAATTTATCATGGGAAAAAAGGGAAACCCAAAAAGTATGAATATTTACATTTTATTTTATAGAAAATAATGATTAAATTTATTCCTTATTGTATTTAACTTATAAATTTTTAATTAATGAGTTTGATAAAATAGTTTTTTGTGACAAAACCAAAATTGTTTTTTTATGTAATATAAAATTTCAATTAAAAAATTCCTTTTGATGAATTAATTAACTGTAAAAATAAATTATATTTTGATAAAATAATTCTATTAATTAGTTTTTATTAATTATAAATTATAATATAATTTTTATGAAGTCAAATGTAATTGTAATAAGGGTTGAAAATTTGTTATTCTCAAAAACCATCATTTCTCAATAAATATCGATTTTTGTTTTAAAATTAAAAAATAACATATTTAAGGAATTATTTTGAAAAAATTATTATTATTTTTCGAATCATTTTGTCAAAATTATCAACTATTCAATCTTTGATAATTTTCTAAGATAGTCAAATTTTCAAGAAAAAAATAAATACAGTATAAATATATGGTGTGTATTATAACACCATAATAACCCAAAATTGATGTAATAAATGTTATAAATGGTATAAATGATAAAATATATGTCTTCCCTTTAAAATAATTTTATTAAATAGATATTTTATTAATTTTATAAATATTTTATGAATCCCACAAGACCTATATAGTATTTTAAGGTTTTAAAATCATTTATCTATAAACATGACTCACTTCCACATCACTAAGGTTGATATTTTATTTATTTCATACCTTAGACTTATAAAATAATAAAAAACGTTCCTATTTGGTAAAAGCCATGGTAAAAAACTTATTAAGGTTTTTTTTTATTACTTCATTATATAGATTCCAAAACCTATGTTTAGGAAATAATAATAAACACCTCTTTCTTTTCCTATATAAACCCACCCAAGCTCCCATTCTTCTTCACTAAGAAAACTTGAAGCACATACTTACTCTATTCTAACCTTTCTAGATTCCTCAAAAGATTCCCCAAATCTCTCAATAATCACCTCCCAAGATTTTGGAATCACTCTCTCAAGCTAAGGGATTTCCCTCTCTTTTTTCCATTTAGTCACCTTCATTATAATTAGCCTTTTGAATCTCAATAGGTAAGGTTTCCATGACTTTTTAAAGATATATTTATTGTAGAATTTATTTTCTATCAATGAGTTTTCATTTATACCCTATCATTATATCATTTACCAAAATTGTTAAGATTCTTAAATTTAGTAAGGGGTCATCTCTTTCTCCTCTTTATTCAAGAACATTATTTATGTAATGTTTTTTTTTTCAATTACTAATTTTGGGATATGATTTTACATATCCATTTTATTTAAATTTATATATACAAATTATGAGATTACCATTTCAATCTCATTAAAACTTTTTATGAATATTTAATTACTGTTGTTATACTACTGAAATTTCACTGTGATTTTTAATGCTAAATGATTGTGTTGTTAATATCAACCCCCATTTAAACTAAAGGGTATTAAGATATATGTATATGTCCTTAATTAATTTGGTAATTCCATGTAATTACCCCTAAATAATTTATTTTTGGGTTAAAAGTTATAAAATACAACCTTATGTTGTATGATATATGTGGCACACATATGCATTTACATGATATTAAAGTGATGGATGTGCCTGGAATTATATAGAACTCCAATACAATGGGTAATATTTTAGTCTCATGATAATTAATGCATGGGATTATGGAGTGAACATAATACATTATGTGCCCTTTTTTACCATGTTATGATGTCTTGTAAGTTATCATTGACCTATGTTTATGAATTCATGTTTAATGTTATTTCCATTTTCCTATGATTCTTTTATATTATCATGTTATATCATGCCTCTTTGTTCATGTTAATGTTTATCACCCCTTTTATATCCCATTTAAATTCCTATTGTCTAATATGTAATACTTTTTCATGTTATTATTTGTTTATTCCCTTGCTCGTATTTATATATCACCCCTTTCATATGTATGTCTCCAGGTTATCCCATGTGGTTTTAAGAAAGATGGAATTTTATGAGAATTTTAAGGAGTTTTTCAATAATTATGATATAACCCATGTTTTAAGTTGTTATGTAATATGTTGAATTACCCAAATACAATATTCTTCTTGATCTTATTGGTTTTATTATTTGTATTTTTATGAAATAAATCATGAATTAATGTGTAATAAAGATATGGGTTGTCATAGCTAGTATCAGATAGAAGGCTAGTTATCTTTGGGATTAGGATTAGAAAACTCTATAGACATATTTAGGTATAAAACTATGTGTAGGAAAACATACCAGTGTTTTGGTAATGTATAGATTAAGTGGTTTCTATGAAAATTAATCCCTGAATAGATACTGAAAGTGGATGTGGATCTATCTTAGATTTATCCAGGTTTGAAAACCCCAAAAAAACCATATTGAGCTAGACTTGATTAGGAAATGGTTCATAATAATTGGTCATATTTCACTCCTAGATTGAAACTCCCATGGGATATGCTTTCGTAAATTCACAAGATCTTTAAGAACCATTATTAAGGGAACAAAAATTCCCATAAGATTTTCTGTTCATAAATAGATCATGGGTAAATTACATTGAATCCAATAAATTTATAAGTTAAGGTAATACATGTCATTTATAATTTATCCCTTTAATTTTATTAGATTCGTATTTTTTTCTTAATAGCTTAAAAGTGTTCATCCTTAATTTTCCCCATACTCTAATCAATGGCTAGAAATATAAGGAACTAATTCAACAACCAATGTGATGGTTAATGTGATGAATACCCAAATGGGATACCTAACATGACGGGAGCCTAGGTAAGACATATTATGATTATGCCAAACCAGAAATCAAAAATCACAATTAATAATTGGAACATAGTTGAATTTAAAAGTATATCAAAGAATAGAAGGATGAAATCTTAATGAAGTTCATTTGATAATAGTGATAGAGGAAATAAGATTCAATTTCTAGAATGTAAAAAATTTGGAAAGCGGCACCAAGTTAAATTCCACAAAGGAACATGAATGTGTTTTAAGTGTGGAAGAATAGGGAATGAAGTTTCCAGTTAATATAAAAAATGAATATTATGATGTAATTGAATAAATTACATCCTATGGAACCATTTTCTCAATGTCTTATGTGTGGAGAATTTTTTCATTATCTATGTCAATACCCTAATATAATGGTTAAATCCTATAATAATGAAGGACCTATGCTATGTAAATAGTTTATGTGTAAAGATTGAATTTTTTATGTATTAGTGCTTGAGAATTATGTTGTATAACTAGTATATCAACAAAATTATGGATAGAAGAATCATGAAACATCTAAGGATTCTTCTATTTTAGTTTTACTTTAAGGATTTAAAACATATTTTGAATGGAACTGATAACCTATAAATGTGATTTAGTGAAAAGGTTATGTTTTAGAAGACACCTGATTTAGGGATTGATAAACCATAATATGCGTTTGATGTTGGGATAAACCAAAAGAGTCTTGGGTTGATATTTATAAGTCTAATAATATTTTTTAAAGCATTGATACCACTTTTGAAGATTTTTATGATGGAAGATAAGCATGATTAATGATATTTTGGGAAACATGTTATAGGATCATATATTTTTATTTTATTTTGAGGTGATTAATGATATTTGGGTATATGTTTTTTTTAGTTATATATACACAATAGGTTTAATATAATGGATTTTTTATTTTTTTCAGGTGTAAGGAGAAGGGTATAAGAAAACCTTTTAGGTTAAAAAATTATTTAATGTTGAGGTTATTGGTTTTATTTGGGATATAGGGTTATTTATTTAAGGAATTATCAATGTTAATACTTTGGGAATCATTATTGAATTTTTAGTGATTAATGTATTCATTTTTATTCATTTTTAGTATTATATTATAATATTTTAACCATTTGGACTTATTAAATATAGAATTAATGTATTTTCATTGATTGGTGGATTACGTGATCTGTTAGAAGCTTATTCTAGTGCCTCAAGCTTAAAAAATTCATCTTCAGTACTCATAATTTGGAGAATAATATGCTATTGTAGTGGAAATTGATTAATGAATGAAATTATACATGTAAATAAATTATATTTCCTTATGTTCATAGTCTATATGGGAAATTAATTCCTTAACTCTTGTAAAATAATCTTCAAACTAAAATCTTGTCATATTATGATCTTTTTTGATGAATCAATGGTCTTTTCACACATTTAGAATTAATAGTTCTTTGGTCATTGACTTTCTCCAAACCGTGTTCTCTATAACTATCAATTAGTTCTTAGGAATTAGTTTTTTCTTCCATGTCAATATTTTCATTCCCAACTAATGTTCTCCTACACAAAAACCTAGTTATGTGATGACATTCATACTTCCCTTTCACACTTTTCAAGTAGATGATTTATTAACCCTTTTTACAATGTGGGTTATCATTAAAGATATTTTCATGTATCAAAAAATTTCTTGAAAAGATAAATTTCAAATTTCTAGGATTCAATTTATTAAATGGGGGAAGAATGTAATCCCCCATTTTTATTAAAGATGAAATTATGTTTCATAGCATATGTGATATGTAACATTGAACCCAAACAAATGATTATTATTTAAATATGACCATAAAAAACTAACCGTTGAATTTATAGGTATGAATAGGATTAAATAATTTATGAAATATATATATGTCTTACTGAAAATAAATTTATCAATAAATTATTTATAAATAATCACTCTATTTTGGGTAATTTCTTCAAAATACGTTTTTTTCAGAAAATATTTTTATTTAATTTTGTGAAAATATTTTTAATTATTTTATTGAGCATTAAGAAAATTTATTTGATAAAATTAATTTAATTTTTTATATAATCATATAAAAAATAAATTATTGTGAAATTTTGGGATTTTTTAGGAAATATTGATTTTCCAGTGAATAGTGAAAAATGCACATTTTTTTGTACAGCTCTCATTTATTTTGAAAAAATTAGTAATTTAAAAGTACCATTATTAATTTAATTTGATTTAAAAGAAAAATAATCATTAATAATTTAATTATAATTCAATTAATTTCATTTCAATCATATTTATCCCATATTTTAGAAAATGTTTATTTTTATCCTTGAAAACGCATTTTTTTTAAAATGTTTTAAAATGAATAAATTTTCTCCATTTAAATTGATTAAGAATAACCCATAATGGGTGATTATATAAATTAAATTTATATATTATATAGTATTATTTTAAATTCATATAATTAAAATTATTAGTTATAGAGTTAAATTAAAATCATCATTTCCTTTAAACAAATTTATTTTTCATAAAACTGCTTTTTATTGCACTTGTGTGTTTTATTATAAATTATATTCTTCCACTTCTGTGAAATTAATTTTATAAAAATTATTTCATATTTATAATAATAATAATAATAATTAATATTAGGTAATAATTTATACTTAATTTTTGAACAATATTAATAGTAACTATAATAAATATTTATTACCGCACTAAAAGTAAAATATGTTAATTAAGGGTAAAAATAATAATAATAATAATTTAACAAGTAAAAAAATGAGTAACCTTAAAATTATGAATATTTATATTTTCTTTTCAATTAAATAATGTTTATATTTATTCCTTATTGATTTTACTTTATAAATGATTATGTAATGATTTGATAAAAATTAGTTTTTAATGTGACAAAACTAAAATTGTATTTTTGTGTAATATACAATTTAAAATTTGAAATTACTTTTGATGAATTAATTATTTTTCAAATGAAATTAAATTTTAAAAAAATAATACTATTAATTAATTTTTATTAATTATTAATGATAATAAAATTTTCATGGCGTCAAGTGTAATTGTTATAGGGGTTCGAAAATTGTTATTGTCAAAAACCAAAATTTATTAATAAACTAAAAAATTTGTTTTAAAATTTAAAATTAACATATTTTAAAAATAATTTTTTTAAAAAAATTATTCTTTTTGGAATAATCTAATCAAAATTATCCAATGGTGAATTTTTCATTATTTTTCAAGACAGCCAATTTTTTGGGTAAAAATTTAATATGTTATAAATATACAGTGTGTATTACTACATGATAATGACCCAAAAGTGATATAATAAATCCTATAAATGGTATAAATGACCAAATATATGTTTTACCTTTAAAATAATTTGATTTTGAGATTATTTTATAAATTTTATAAATCCTTTATGAATACTCCAAAACCTATATAATATTTTAAGGTTTTGAAATCATTTATTTATAAACATGACTCACTTCCACATCACCAAGGTCAATATTTTATGGATATTGGCCCTCATAATTATAAAATAATGAAAAAACATCCTCTTTTAATGAAACCATGGGAAAAAACATGGGAATGTTTGTGGTTATTATTATTTTTTTTATAGAGTCCAAAACCTGTGTTTGGGAAATAATAATGAAATCCCCTCTCTTTTTCTATATAAACCCACCCAATATCCAATTCATATTCACTAAAAAATATTATAACATGTCCTTTTTAGCACCCCCAGTTTCAAGTAAGTAACCCTTTAGATATTATTTTTAAGTATGTAATGTATATGGGTGATGTTTGGGAGAGTTTAGAGAAATTTTGGAGTGTTTTGTGCTTTTCTACAGGTGCATAGTTGGTGCATGGTTTGGGAAAACTACAAAACACCTACAGGAAACCATGCATATTGGGATAAGGGATAAAAATAAGGCACACAGGCTGTGCACAATTTTTCCAAACCATTTGGAAGCCTATGTGAAACCGTGCTACTCGAGACAGTGTGATTTGGTATGGTTGGCGCACAGTTTAGAAACCATGCAAGCCAACTATGAGAGGTTCATCTATAATGCGGTGGATAGTGCCTAGTTAGCACATGATTTTCCTATCCATGCGTGTTTAAAAAACTAGATCCTAAAAAAGTGGATCTAGGTTTTCCATGTGTTATAATGCCTCGTTTTCCCCAAAATATACTTAACTCAGGATTTTTCCATATTGAAGGTTTTAGAACCTCTCCCCATCATTTTTTAAGTGATCTAAAGGAGTTTCTTGGTGCTTTTAAGCTCGATTATCATAGTAAGTGATCATTATTAGTTGTTCAAAGTGGTTTTCCTTAGATCTACCTCTCTCTCTATATCTCAGTTTCTTATATCCACACCTATTGTGGGTAAATATAAGGTTGTGGATGCCAAATATTATTATATTTGTATTTTGGATGATAGGGGAGGATATCTAAGTCATGTTTTTAGAGATTCAACATAGTTTCATTGGCGTTTGAGTGTCATTATTTTTTCATCATAATGCCCAAGTTAGGTGGCTTCACTCTTGACTCCTCTTGTAAGAACTATTTGGATTGGTTTCAAATTGACTAAATTGATTGAAAACTATTGTAAAATTTGTGTGCAAAGCATGTTTGAAACCATCTTTAGTATTGGTTTGGGTATTTGGTGGTTTTTTCTAATTTTTGTGAAAATTTCTTTGACAAATGATTTTAAAATGTATATTTAAAATTGTTTCTTCATTTGAATTATGGAAAAATGGTTTTCAATAATAAAAATTATTAAAATGGTTTTGTAATTATTGTATTAGAATGGATGTTGGGAATACTTGGTGGTGTGTGTTCATATTTCATTACAAGTATTCATTGAAATATGACCTTGTGCTTGATACCAAATGGGTAATGGAACATGGTATTCAATTACCTTGTGATGACTTGGTAGATCGAAAAAAAACCACCCATGAGTGTGGAACTATCATAACAAAGAATGAATTTGTAAATGTGGGCATATGTGGATATGTGGATTGGAATGGCTTATGAAAAAAGAGAAACATGGAATGGTTTTGAGTAACTTTCTTGGTTTCTTTCATGGAAAATGGTTTTGGTTTCGAAAAATATTCGGTTAGAAGTACTTTTGTTTGTGTGATAAATAGTTTCAAGTTGTTTTATATAAATTGTTTTATATAAGTTGTTTTATAAAATTTGATAACTTTTTATGTCTTGGTGGCATGAGTAGGGAAGTAATTGGAGAAAATCTATTGAGTTTAATTACTCACCCCTACTTTGGAACTTTCATGTTTTTACAGACAATGTTTATCGACTCATGGGAAAAGTTAATGTATCAAAAATATTTAGCAGTAATTTGGGATACATGGTATGTTTTGTGGAGTTAGATCAATTAGAATATTTGGATCTTGGAGTGTTCATTAGAGTCTTTGAGTTTTATATTCATTTGCTATATACTTTGATATTATAGTCTTTTTTTGTGCTACTTGGTTTAGTTTTATTTTGATATAGATTTTATGATGAGTTTTCCTTTATTTATATCATGAATTATACAGTTGGTTGTTTAGTTTTGAAATTTTTGGTTGGTTGTTTTATTTTCAAAGGTAAAATGTCCCCCCACGTGTATTGAAGCCCTATGGCAGTTATTTTTAGCCTTTAGCATCTTGGGGATGACACTTAAGGCAAAGTAGCATCCCACTTTATTATCAATCCAATGAGAATAAGAGGTATGTTAAAAGTGGTATCAGTTTTGTTCGATCCAAAATCATTTTAGGACAAGTGGTATCAGTTTGGTCCTTCTGATCTTTTTGGAACTAGTTGTGGTAGTCTTGGTTGTTCTTCGACTTGGTATTGTTTGCTGGACTTGGAGTTGAATTCATTTTGGTTTATTCCTTGAGTTGGGATTATAAAAATGAGTATGATTCTCAAGACTTGAAATGTAGAGAATAAAATTATGTAGCTAACCTTTTTATGTTGAACTTCAAGTTACCAAGTATTTGGGTACGTAAGTGTTTTAGAGACACTTATAGAAAATGGGAATCTCGTTTTCATGGGTCTATCCAATGATATGAGCATGAAATTAATTAAAGGAATGAATTCCCAATAAGAATTCATATATCATTTTGAGTAATGATTTTTGATTTAGTGAAATATGGTGATTTTTTAAAAATGTATGTTTTTTTTAAAATTGTTGATTTTGAAAATGAGCAAGATGGTGGTATTATGAAAATAGTTTAATTTTCAAAAATCAAGTAGTGATTTTTAAAAAATGATTAAACATGGAAAATATTTATTTTGGAAAGCACTATTGTGATAGTATGATGTGGTAGAATTTTAAATTTTAATCCTTCAGTTAGTATAGAGTGATAATTATGGTGTTTTTTATGTTTTCCAGAAAATTGAACTCGGTAGGTGTCATAGAAACCTACCAAAAAAAGATGTGGATAATGTGGTTAAAATTTAACAACAGGTGAACCAATATCTAGTTTGGAGTATTGTCCAAGTGTTTAAGGTTATAGATATAGGGAACATGACGGATGATCCAAGGTAAGATGATCATTCCATCCAATTCCAGAAGCAGAATCCACCCATCTTTTAGGGTGATTCGGAACTGGAAAAGGTGGAGGTGTGGCTAAACAGGATGACTCATGTCTTCAATTTCATCGGCACACCGTTAGAGATAAATGTTAATATGGTTACTTATATGTTAGAGTATATTTCATGCCAGTGGTTGGATTTAGTAGTTCAGTCTAAATTTGACCAAGGCCTTACATGGGAGGATTTTGAGGAATTGTTTAAAAAACAATTTTATCCTCATACATTTAGAATTCAAATAATTAAGTATTTCTTCATCTTGAAGTTGTAAAATATTTCTATCATAGAATATACGAATAAATTAATGATATAGTGTGTTTTTCAACAGAGGTTTCTACTAGTGTATCCTTGAAGGAATGTATCTTTGAATCAGGGATGAGAAAAGAGATTCTCTCGAAGATCGTTGTTTTTTGTATTACAGATTATACATAGATAGTAAATAGAGAGACTATAGATGAAAGATACATCTTAGGTGATATAGTTTGAGGAATCATGTTGATACATACAGGAAATGGTGTGAACTCTAATATTGGGAGCAAGCGGAATAGGGACACTTGTTTCTAAGGTGGGGGCATGAATCCAAATCAGACGACTAGGTCAATAAACCTTCCTCCATGACCTAAGAGACAATTAAAATTTTTCCAATGCAGTTAATTCGACCACGTGAAGAGGGAGTGTATAGAACCACAGAGATCATGTTGAAATTGTAACAATATGGGGAATATCCAGCACTGTTATCACAGTTTACTGAGGTCGGGTGTTTGGGACACTTCTCAGGTGTCGCAGGTGTCTCACGCTTTGACGGGATGAGGGTAGAAGAATAACTCTTATCAATAGAATACTTGCATAAGGGTAAAATTCAAAATAATCATACATATCACCATAGATGGTCTAGACTGATCATCCACAATTACCTATTCACCTCCATATAATTTCTCTATTAGTGATTCTTGGAATACCATTACTCCTCGGGAAGTACAATCTCAATAGGGAAATAAAGAGAAAAGTGCACAAATTAATAAATTATATGGAGTTGAATAGGTATTTCTGGATGATCAGTCTGGATCATCTAAGGTGAGAGGTATGATTATTTTTAATTTTACCCTTATGCAAGTATTTATTGATATGGGTGAGTCTCATTCCTTTATTTCTTCTCATGATGATAACTTTCAAAGTTTAAAATTTTAGATGATTCCCTCTATGATAAAACATCAAACTCATCTTGGTCAAAGAGGGTGTCGATCCTTTCTATGTAGAGCATGTTTTATAACTTTTAATGTAACTAAGATGAAATTGGATTTCTATACACTTTAGATTGATGTTTTTGATATAATCCTGGGTATGGATTGGTTGAGAACGTTCAAGTATCACATCAACTATTATACCAAAAAGATCAGTTTTAAAAATGAAGATGGTGTTGAAAATATATTTCGAGGAGACAGGAAAGTAAAGGTGAGTAAAATGGGCTTGTTTTCACCCGTAGTTTGGAAAATATTGTACTAGTTTGTAGTGTTGTCTTTAGCATCAATGGACGAGACTGAGAAGAACAATTTTCCAAAAGTGGTGGATTTGTTTCCAGATGTGTTTCCCAAAAATTTCTAAGGGTTCCACCAATAAGAGAATTGGATTTCATGATTGATCTCCTTCTAGGGACCAGTCCTATTTCCCTTATGTATTATTGGATGAACCAATAGAATTAATGGTGATAAAAGTATAGTTGGAAGATCTGGAAAGAAAAGGTTTCATTCATCCTAGGAACGTATTTCTGTGCAGTATCAGTCTTGTTTGTGAAAAATTCAGATGGAACTCTAAGGTTGTGTGTGGATTATAATAAGCTTAACCAAGTTACAGTAAAGAATTGGTATCCACTTCCAAAAATTTATGATCTATTAGATTAACTAAGTGGATGTCATTGGTTCTCTAATATTGACTTGAGATCAAGATATCACCAATTGCGGGTTCGGAGGGAGGATATTCAAAAGACGTCTTTCAGAATCAGATATGGACATTATGAATATATGGTAATGCCTTTGGATCTTATGAATGCACCAGTGGTATTTATAGAATTGATGAATCATATATTTTAGAGACATATGGATTCTTTCATGGTGGTATTTGTGGATAACATATTGGGGTATTCAATACAAGGGTTGAGCATGAGAAACACGTGGCGATAGTGTTGGGAATTTTAAGAGATCATCAATTATATTCCAAATTATCTAATATTGATTTTTGGATATAATAAGTATGCATTATTGGCCATTTAATTTCTGAAATAGGTGTTTCTATGGATCTAGAAAAGATATAAGTTGTAATCACTTGGAAACCACTAAAGAACATCTTTGATATATGGATATTCCTTGGTCTAGCTAGTTATTATCGATTCTTTGTGCATGAATTTTCATGTTTACACTTACCAAGGAGAGATTTTACAAAGAATAATTTTCCATTATAGTGGAATGAATAATGTCACAAGTCCTTTCAAGATCTTATATTTTTCCTTACATTATCACCAATCTTGACTTTGCTGGAATTTGGAAAAGGGTATGTGGTGTGTTATGATGCTTCAAGATCTGGTTTGGGATGTGTTCTCATGTAATAAAGACATGTTTTTTCATATGGATAAATTCAGTTATGATTTCAAGAGAATAACTACCCAATACACTATTTGGAGTTAGTTGTCATAGTCCATGCCTTGAAAACTTGGAAAAATTATCTCTACAGTGAGAAATTTACCATGTTTATGGATCATAAGTGATTGAATCATATTTCCTCATAATGTGATTTGAACGTGAGAAATTTACCATGTTTATGGATCATAAGTGATTGAATCATATTTCCTCACAATGTGATTTGAAAGCTAGTTTTCTTATTCTAACAACAAGATTAATTTTAAATTAACTATATAAAATTATCTGTTTTAAATTTTTAAAAATGGGTTCCATATTTGGAATCAGTAGGTCCAAATTATGTAAACATATTTGTTTTATTTTTTGGTCATTATGAATAGTAACCTTGGTAATTTTTATTAATACGGTAAAAGGGTAAATAGGGTAATTACGGTTAATAATAATATTATAAATTTACCCTAACACTTATCCTAACATAATTGGATGAGTTTTTTTTGACATAAATCATCCTAGGGTCTAAATGGTATCTTTTTTAGTCCACTTGGATGAGATTAGGAAATATAAATTATTTTATTTAAAGAAAAGTAATATATATTTTACTCAAATTTTTATAACTATATAATTTTTAATATAAGGTTTTAGAAAATATAAATTATACTATAAATACTAATTTGACATATAATTTTTTTATTTATCTTGTTAATTTATTTTTTAATTTTTAGGAAATATATAATTACCTTAAAGGCTTATACATTTATGATGCAGAAATTAATTAATTGATGAAAAATCAATAAAATAATATTTATTAAAATAATCATAACCATTAAAAGACAAAATCACTTGACTAAATATTATTGGTTGAATATATATCGACTATAATCATTCAAGGTTCGATTTATTTAACATTTGGAACCATATGGAAAAGATTATGACATATATAATATTTTATTTAAAGGGATGTTAAAGTTGTCACATTCAAGTTTTAATAAATATAACATTTTTAGTGTAGGATATTAGTGAAGATATATTTAAATATAAGTATTATTATGAAATATATAGGATTTATCTTAGTCATAGTATTTTAGTTTTATTATTTATTCAACAAATAAGTATATTAAATAATTACACAATACTGATGTTGGAGTTATTTTATTAGTGGAGATAACAAATAAATATTATTAAAAATATTAAAATAAATAAAATTTTGGATAATTAATATATAATAAAAAAATATATATGACTTTGACATCTTATTATTATAATAAAATAATATTTTAGATGTTTCCATTTTATATTTATATTTTTAATAATCAATCAATTGAGTAGTGTCAAAATTGATACTATTGTTTTTTTGAAAATAACGATTTATTAAATAATTTAAAAATTATAGTACATTTTAAAAAATATAAAATAATTATTATATGGATTAAAATTTTAAAAATAATTCATTTATGGTCTAATTTACATCAAATATGTAAATATTTTACCCTTTTAATATTGTAATATTTGTTACCATAGTTAAAATTAAAAAGAATAACTAAGTATTAAATTAAAATGATAAAGTTTTAATTGATATAAAAACTTGTATAAAATTTATTTTTTGATGATATTAAAACCTTATCACATATCATATTATAAATTAGGAAATTTTTGTGGTTTTTTGGATGGGGTATGATTTTAGTTTAAATTAATATTCTTGGAAATTCTAAAAGTGCCTCTCAGCTCAATTATAAAAGGGCGCCTAGTCCCTCACTTCTTCACTTATCTAGGAGATTTAAATATCATCCATACCTGACCCATTTCCATTCCCAACATACATATTCACATTATAGAGGTTATGTTAATTTCCAATGACAAACTCTAGTGCTTTAAGAGGAGATATAGAGGGATCACGTTGAAGAAGAGGTAATCTCCTCTAATGATTCTTTCAAACTTCTTTCTTCTTCTACTTCATATTCATGAGTTGTTTCCATTATAAAGTAACAAATACAGTATCACATATATACTGATATTTTATTATGATTATGTAACAATCATATTCCACCTTATATCCATCTTACGAAAAATGAAATCACCACGTGTGCGTACGTACAACTTACCATCTCCACGTTGTGGTGTAATATATTTTTCACCACCACCTTAATTGGATGGGTATAATGATGTAAATAATAACTATATATAATTATTAAAACATGATATGGAATCTGGAACAAAATATATACCATCAAATTACGTACAATTTCACAATTATGGGAATAATAGCATCGCTCGTGCGTACGTATGACCGACCGTCTCCACAATGTTATGTAATTAATTCTACATAATAGCCATTAAAGAATGATTATATAAATGTATAGAATGAATAAATATGGTATATTTTATTTTAATATCATTTTTAATGATATAACTATGACCTACTAAGTATAAACAAAACTTATTAGACAAAACATGCATAAGAAAATGATGTAGTTAATACTCGAATAACAAGTAATAATGAAATGTTATTAGTAAATGGATGACAATATATATAATATCAGAAAAATAAATATGATTCTGAAATAATTAAATTACATTATTTAAATAATTATACATGATATTCGGATACATACAAAGGAAATAGGACTTAAGGTAAGGGATAATTTCGAAATATCATTATTATCTGAGATTATTTATATATAAGTATTTACTGGTGTATATTTATCATCCTTCTCCATGTTTCCAAAATATGTAATTAAAAATATTATTTCTATACTTTAAAAAAAATTTAAAGTCAATTTTACCCACTGGTGAATTTTTATTTAATGGTATGAAAGGAATAATTTTTTGTTTTGGATATGAGGTACTTTTTGTCTTTCTGACAAAAGTATGAGATTATTTTTTTTCTTTTAACTTATACAGCATGAATGGATTTTTATGTTTTCATAATTATTTATTTCTATGATGATTATTTTAAAATATTTCAAGTTTATCTTCAAATAAATTCTTTTATTTCAAGATTTTGTGGAATTTTGTGAAAATAAAATGTTTTTGAAGAAGGATATTTTCCTCAAGAATTAATTTCATGTGTTCTACAGAAATTATTTTCCATCTAATATGGAATTATTTAATAAGGTTATGTTTCAACTATAATATCACTATAATTATAATTATTTTATTACTTTTATGATGGAATTATATTTATGAAATACATTTTTTACATGGATTCTGTTATGATGCAATGATGTTTAAGAAACCCATTTTATTATTTGGGTTATGCTATGATGAATGATTTATATTTTTGTGGGAGAAGTATGAACGATTTCATTATGAGATGGATGTGGCCTATATATCCATCCAATTAATTGGGTAAATATTTATACCTCATGATATAGATATTTCTAGAACATGAAATGATCTCGGTTCAGAAACATGGGGATGGAATGAGGAGTGAACTCGATTTTGTAATGGACTTTTCCCACTATGATGGTTTTGGAAATGAGCCTTGACTAATATGAAATGATTTTATATTCTTATGTGTATGCCAAAAATTCGAAGTCTTATGTTATGTCTTTTGGAAATATGTTCATTGATTCTTTATGAACTATTATGATTCATCCCGTGACATGATATCATGATCATTCATACATTCGATAAGATTTTAAAATGTTAAATTATTATGTCTTATGATTATGATATGATATATATCTCCCTTATTTAGTCTTCCTGAGCATATAACCTCACCCATTGTTATGTTTCATTTCCCTAGTTTGTAAATATGGGTACTAAGTAAGATATGTCAAAAGGGGATATAGTTTTAAGGAATAAGAAGAAGACAATGTAGATGTACTATGAATGAGTTTTTTATGTTTCCTAGTTTCTAAAGACACTAAACCTATACAGTCCTAAGGTAGTTTTGTTATGTTTTCTAATGAATATTCTTCAATTTTGACGTAATATCTTTGTATGTAAATTATTGGTTTTTATAACTTACCTTATGGTTATATGAATATACCAAGGATGACTATTCAACATGTTTGAATAATGGGGTCCTTTATAATATTCTCTAGGATTATTATGTTATAGATTCTTTTACTTAGGATAAATATATTACTTTGGATGTGTATAGAGAGTTTGTATATATGGTGAATATTTTTTCACCTTACTAAAGTGATAAATTTAGATTATATATACATATTACCAATAACTATAAAAGGTCATTTTAATTCAAGAAATATATATATGAGTAATGGTATATAGGAGTGAAATTTTCAATGATAGTTAGGATGTTCTAACTCAAGGCCAATCAAATTATTTTAACATAAGTATTGGGGAGGGTTTGAAAGTGTTGAGGAGTTTATTCCTAGGCCTATGATATGATATCTTGGGTCTGTTATGCATTCTAGGGGATCAAAAATATAAACACACATTGAAAGGGGGGAATTTTATCCAATAAAGTGGTTGTTATAGAAATCCTCACATGAATCAGCATATCATAAATTGGGAGGTCTTGGATGACGGGGGAGATGGAGTGAATGTAATGTTTATAGGTGGTATCATGATAATAGATTTTGTTATCACTATGTATTATATGGAAATAGTATTTACTCAAATATTTTTCATAGTAAAAAGTAAATTTTTTCATAGGTTAGGATAACCATAACATGAAAGAAGGTGGTTCTTGTCATAATTATCCAATATATTAAGAAAAATAACTTGTATATATATATATATTAGGATCTTAAATAAGGTTATTTTCACAATATGAGGTTAATTGGAATGTAACACTCTATGAAATTTAAGGGAATATTGGATAGAGCACATGTAATAAAGTTTAAATTAATGTAATGAGGTTTGTAGGACATAGAGTTTAAGGTCATGTCATAAGAACTCCATGCCATTTAGTTTGGTGATACATGGAGAAACAATCATGGAACATAGCTTAAAATGATACACTAAGGACTTCATGAATTTGAAATGAATATATATAAAGTAATTATTGAGAAACATATAGCTTTTTTGGGGAAAAATATTCACTCTTTAGCACCCTGAGTTTTTAAAATATAAAATTATGTTTAATACCGTATGTGATACGCAACACCAAACCCAAACAAAAAATGATTATTTAAATAGGATCGTTATAACAGAGCCATTAAATTTGTGGGTATGGATAGTATTAACTATATTATGATATATATATTTCCTACTAAACATAAATTTATTGATAAATGTTTAGTGAATAATCAGTCAATTTTTGTTAATATCTTCAGAATACATTTTCTTCAAAAAATATTTTTTTGGAAAAAATATTATTATTATTTAACAGAAAAATTATAAAATAAATTTTTTAATATTAATTTCATTTTTGATATCAGAATATCAAAATTTAAATAGGGTGAAATTTTTATATTGTGCAGGAAATATAGATTTTTTAGTGAATAGTGAAAAATACCCAAAAAAATGTAAATATGTCATTTATTTTGATAAATTAAGAAATTTAAATTTACCATTATTATTTTAATTACATTTTAAATTATAATAATAATTAATTATTTGTATTTAATCCAATTAATTACATTTAAATCAACTTTATACCATATTTTAGAAGAAAAAAATTTCAGGGTTGAAAACACATTTTTATGAAAATTGTTTTAAAATTCATAATGTTTCTCTATTTTAATTAATTAAAAATAACCCCTGATAGGGAATGATTTAAATTAAATTTATATGTTATATATTATTAATTTAATTTCATATAATGAATATTATAATTTATATAGTTAAATTAAAATCATCATTTCCTTGAAAAAATGTATTTTTCAGGAAACTGCTTTTTGTCGCGCTTAGATGTTTTATTTTAAATTAAATTCTTCCAATTATATGAATTAAATTTTATAAAATTTATTCCATATTTAGAATCACCATAATTAATATTATTATTTGTATAATATTAATATCAATCATATAATAAATTTATTACAGTAATAAAAGTAAAATGGGTTAGTTAGGGGTAAAAAATAATCATAATAATTTATCATGGGAAAAAAGGGAAACCCAAAAAGTATGAATATTTACATTTTATTTTAGAGAAAATAATGATTAAATTTATTCCTTATTGTATTTAACTTATAAATTTTTAAGTAATGATTTTGATAAAATAGTTTTTTGTGACAAAACCAAAATTGTTTTTTTATGTAATATAAAATTTCAATTAAAAAATTCCTTTTGATGAATTAATTAACTGTAAAAATAAATTATATTTTGATAAAATAATTCTATTAATTAGTTTTTATTAATTATAAATTATAATATAATTTTTATGAAGTCAAATGTAATTGTAATAAGGGTTGAAAATTTGTTATTCTCAAAAACCATCATTTCTCAATAAATATCGATTTTTGTTTTAAAATTAAAAAATAACATATTTAAGGAATTATTTTGAAAAAATTATTATTATTTGTCGAATCATTTTGTCAAAATTATCAACTATTCAATCTTTGATAATTTTCTAAGATAGTCAAATTTTCAAGAAAAAAATAAATACAGTATAAATATATGGTGTGTTTTATAACACCATAATAACCCAAAATTGATGTAATAAATGTTATAAATGGTATAAATGATAAAATATATGTCTTCCCTTTAAAATAATTTGATTAAATAGATATTTTATTAATTTTATAAATATTTTATGAATCCCACAAGACCTATATAGTATTTTAAGGTTTTAAAATCATTTATCTATAAACATGACTCACTTCCACATCACTAAGGTTAATATTTTATTTATTTAATACCTTAGACTTATAAAATAATAAAAAACGTTCCTATTTGGTAAAAACCATGGTAAAAAACTTATTAAGGTTTGTTTTTATTACTTCATTATATAGATTCCAAAACCTATGTTTAGGAAATAATAACAAACACCTCTTTCTTTTCCTATATAAACCCACCCAAGCTCCCATTCTTCTTCACTAAGAAAACTTGAAGCACATACTTACTCTATTATAACCTTTCTAGATTCCTCAAAATATTCCCCAAATCTCTCAATAATCACCTCCCAAGATTTTGGAATCACTCTCTCAAGCTAAGGGATTTCCCTCTCTTTTTTCCATTTAGTCACCTTCATTGTAATTAGCCTTTTGAATCTCAATCGGTAAGGCTTCCATGACTTTTTAAAGATATATGTATTGTAGAATTTATTTTCTATCAATGAGTTTTCATTTATACCCTATCATTATATCATTTACCAAAATTGTTAAGATTATTAAATTTAGTAAGGGGTCATCTCTTTCTCCTCTTTATTCAAGAACATTATTTATGTAATGATTTTTTTTTCAATTACTAATTTTGGGATATGATTTTACATATCCATCTTATTTAAATTTATATATACAAATTATGAGATTACCATTTCAATCTCATTAAAACTTTTTATGAATATTTAATTACTGTTGTTATACTACTGAAATTTCACTGTGATTTTTAATGCTAAATGATTGTGTTGTTAATATCAACCCCCATTTAAACTAAAGGGTATTAAGATATATGTATATGTCCTTAATTAATTTGGTAATTCCATGTAATTACCCCTAAATAATTTATTTTTGGGTTAAAAGTGATAAAATACAACCTTATGTTGTATGATATATGTGGCACACATATGCATTTACATGATATTAAAGTGATGGATGTGCCTGGAATTATA
The DNA here is from genome assembly GCA_963277665.1 of Viscum album. NCBI lineage: Eukaryota > Viridiplantae > Streptophyta > Magnoliopsida > Santalales > Viscaceae > Viscum > Viscum album. Next base: position 1,857,870,312 of record OY728151.1, on the reverse strand, counting down.
TAGAACTCCAATACAATGGGTAATATTTTAGTCTCATGATAATTCATGCATGGGATTATGGAGTGAACATAATACATTATGTTCCCTTTTTTACCATGTTATGATGTCTTGTAAGTTATCATTGACCTATGTTTTTGAATTCATGTTTAATGTTATTTCCATTTTCCTATGATTCTTTTATATTATCATGTTATATCATGCCTCTTTGTTCATGTTTATGTTTATCACCCCTTTTATATCCCATTTAAATTCCTATTGTCTAATATGTAATACTTTTTCATGTTATTATTTGTTTATTCCCTTGCTCGTATTTATATATCACCCCTTTCATATGTATGTATCCAGGTTATCCCATGTGGTTTTAAGAACGATGTAATTTTATGAGAATTTTAAGGAGTTTTTCAATAATTATGATATAACCCATGTTTTAAGTTGTTATGTAATATGATGAATTACCCAAATACAATATTCTTCTTGGTCTTATTGGTTTTATTATTTGTATTTTTATGAAATAAATCATGAATTAATGTGTAATAAAGATATGGGTTGTCATAGCTAGTATCAGATAGAAGGCTAGTTATTTTTGGGATTAGGATTAGAAAACTCTATAGACATCTTTAGGTATAAAACTATGTGTAGGAAAACATACCAGTTTTTTGGTAAAGTATAGATTAAGTGGTTTCTATGAAAATTAATCCCTGAATAGATACTGAAAGTGGATGTGGATCTATCTTAGATTTATCCAGGTTTGAAAACCCCAAAAAAACCATATTGAGCTAGACTTGATTAGGAAATGGTTCATAATAATTGGTCATATTTCACTCCTAGATTGAAACTCCCATGGGATATGCTTTCGTAAATTCACAAGATCTTTAAGAACCATTATTAAGGGAACAAAAATTCCCATAATATTTTCTGTTCATAAATAGATCATGGGTAAATTACATTGAATCCAATAAATTCATAAGTTAAGGTAATACATGTCATTTATAATTTATCCCTTTAATTTTATTAGATTCATATTTTTTTCTTAATAGCTTAAAAGTGTTCATCCTTAATTTTCCCCATACTCTAATCAATGGCTAGAAATATAAGGAACTAATTCAACAACCAATGTGATGGTTAATGTGATGAATACCCAAATGGGATACCTAACATGACGGGAGCCTAGGTAAGACATATTATGATTATGCCAAACCAGAAATCAAAAATCACAATTAATAATTGGAACATAGTTGAATTTAAAAGTATATCAAAGAATAGAAGGATGAAATCTTAATGAAGTTCATTTGATAATAGTGATAAAGGAAATAAGATTCAATTTCTAGAATGTAAAAAATGTGGAAAGCGGCACCAAGTTAAATTCCACAAAGGAACATGAATGTGTTTTAAGTGTGGAAGAATCGGGAATGAAGTTTCCAGTTAATATAAAAAATGAATATTATGATGTAATTGAATAAATTACATCCTATGGAACCATTTTCTCAATGTCTTATGTGTGGAGAATTTTTTCATTATCTATGTCAATACCCTAATATAATGGTTAAATCCTATAATAATGAAGGACCTATGCTATGTAAATAGTTTATGTGTAAAGATTGAATTTTTTATGTATTAGTGCTTGAGAATTGTGTTGTATATGTAGTATATCAACAAAATTATGGATAGAAGAATCATGAAACATCTAAGGATTATTCTATTTTAGTTTTACTTTAAGGATTTAAAACATATTTTGAATGGAACTGATAACCTATAAATGTGATTTAGTGAAAAGGTTATGTTTTAGAAGACACCTGATTTAGGGATTGATAAACCATAATATGCGTTTGATGTTGGGATAAACCAAAAGATTCTTGGGTTGATATTTATAAGTCTAATAATATTTTTTAAAGCATTGATACCACTTTTGAAGATTTTTATGATGGAAGATAAGCATGATTAATGATAGTTAGGGAAACATGTTATAGGATCATATATTTTTTTTTATTTTGAGGTGATTAATGATATTTGGGTATATGTTTTTTTTAGTTATATATACACAATAGGTTTAATATAATGGATTTTTTATTTTTTTCAGGTGTTAGGAGAAGGGTATAAGAAAACCTTTTAGGTTAAAAAATTATTTAATGTTGAGGTTATTGGTTTTATTTGGGATATAGGGTTATTTATTTAAGGAATTATCAATGTTAATACTTTGGGAATCTTTATTGAATTTTTAGTGATTAATGTATTCATTTTTATTCATTTTTAGTATTATATTATAATATTTTAACCATTTGGACTTATTAAATATAGAATTAATGTATTTTCATTGATTGGTGGATTACGTGATCTGTTAGAAGCTTATTCTAGTGCCTCAAGCTTAAAAAATTCATCTTCAGTACTCATAATTTGGAGAATAATATGCTATTGTAGTGGAAATTCATTAATGAATGAAATTATACATGTCAATAAATTATATTTCCTTATGTTCATAGTCTATATGGGAAATTAATTCCTTAACTCTTGTAAAATAATCTTGAAACTAAAATCTTGTCATATTATGATCTTTTTTGATGAATCAATGGTCTTTTCACCCATTTAGAATTAATAGTTCTTTGGTCATTGACTTTCTCCAAACCGTGTTCTCTATAACTATCAATTAGTTCTTAGGAATTAGTTTTTTCTTCCATGTCAATATTTTCATTCCCAACTAATGTTCTCCTACACAAATACCAAGTTATGTGATGACATTCATACTTCCCTTTCACACTTTTCAAGTAGATGATTTATTAACCCTTTTTACAATGTGGGTTATCATTAAAGATATTTTCATGATTCAAAAAATTTCTTGAAAAGATAAATTTCAAATTTCTAGGATTCAATTTATTAAATGGGGGAAGAATGTAATCCCCCATTTTTATTAAAGATGAAATTATGTTTCATAGCATATGTGATATGTAACATTGAACCCAAACAAATGATTATTATTTAAATATGACCATAAAAACTAACCGTTGAATTTATAGGTATGAATAGGATTAAATAATTTATGAAATATATATATGTCTTACTGAAAATAAATTTATCAATAAATTATTTATAAATAATCACTCTATTTTGGGTAATTTCTTCAAAATACGTTTTTTTCAGAAAATATTTTTATTTAATTTTGTGAAAATATTTTTAATTATTTTATAGAGCATTAAGAAAATTTATTTGATAAAATTAATTTCATTTTTTATATAATCATATAAAAAATAAATTGTTGTGAAATTTTGGGATTTTTTAGGAAATATTTATTTTCCAGTGAATAGTGAAAAATACACATTTTTTTGTACAGCTCTCATTTATTTTGAAAAAATAAGTAATTTAAAAGTACCATTATTAATTTAATTTGATTTAAAAGAAAAATAATCATTAATAATTTAATTATAATTCAATTAATTTCATTTCAATCATATTTATCCCATATTTTAGAAAATGTTTATTTTTATCCTTGAAAACACATTTTTTTTAAAATGTTTTAAAATGAATAAATTTTATCCATTTAAATTGATTAAGAATAACCCATAATGGGTGATTATATAAATTAAATTTATATATTATATATTATTATTTTAAATTCATATAATTAAAATTATTAGTTATAGAGTTAAATTAAAATCATCATTTCCTTTAAACAAATTTATTTTTCATAAAACTGCTTTTCGTTGCACTTGTGTGTTTTATTATTAATTATATTCTTCCACTTCTGTGAAATTAATTTTATAAAAATTATTTCATATTTATAATAATAATAATAATAATTAATATTAGGTAATAATTTATACTTAATTTTTGAACAATATTAATAGTAACTATAATAAATATTTATTACCGCACTAAAAGTAAAATATGTTAATTAAGGGTAAAAATAATAATAATAATAATTTAACAAGTAAAAAAATGAGTAACCTTAAAATTATGAATATTTATATTTTCTTTTCAATTAAATAATGTTTATATTTATTCCTTATTGATTTTACTTTATAAATGATTATGTAATGATTTGATAAAAATTAGTTTTTAATGTGACAAAACTAAAATTGTATTTTTGTGTAATATACAATTTAAAATTTGAAATTAATTTTGATGAATTAATTATTTTTCAAATGAAATTACATTTTAAAAAAATAATACTATTAATTAATTTTTATTAATTATTAATGATAATAAAATTTTCATGGCGTCAAGTGTAATTGTTATAGGGGTTCGAAAATTGTTATTGTCAAAAACCAAAATTTATTAATAAACAAAAAAATTTGTTTTAAAATTTAAAATTAACATATTTTAAAAATAATTTTTTTAAAAAAAATTATTCTTTTTGGAATAATCTAATAAAAATTATCCAATGGTGAATTTTTCATTATTTTTCAAGACAGCCAATTTTTTGGGTAAAAATTTAATATGTTATAAATATACAGTGTGTATTACTACATGATAATGACCCAAAAGTGATATAATAAATCCTATAAATGGTATAAATGACCAAATATATGTTTTACCTTTAAAATAATTTGATTTTGAGATTATTTTATAAATTTTATAAATCCTTTATGAATACTCCAAAACCTATATAATATTTTAAGGTTTTGAAATCATTTATTTATAAACATGACTCACTTCCACATCACCAAGGTCAATATTTTATGGATATTGGCCCTCATAATTATAAAATAATGAAAAAACCTCTTCTTTTAATGAAACCATGGGAAAAAACATGGGAAAGTTTGTGGTTATTATTTTTTTTTATAGAGTCCAAAACCTGTGTTTGGGAAATAATAATGAAATCCCCTCTCTTTTTCTATATAAACCCACCCAATATCCAATTCATATTCACTAA